>JAIOJX010000005.1:58950000-63750000 GCA_022376925.1 Tragulus kanchil
ACAATAGAACTAGGGGTTGATTTCTTTGTTCTTGAAGACATTTCCAGACTTTATGAGTCTGTATCTTGGACATTCCTTTGCTTTCCTTGAAGTGGGAAATTTAGGGAGAGGAATATGCCTAGAATATGCTTCCCAGAAATGGTTTCTGTTGACCTCTTGGTTCTTCTTCAGTATTTTTAATGGCTATTGACTCCAACCTCAGAAGTTGATTCTCAACACAGTTCTGTCTCTCCTGTAATTATTGTCTGTTCAGTAATATCTAGGGGTCAGAAAAGCCTTTAATCTGTACCTTTTTGTCCATTTTGATACATTCTTGTGAATCACCAACTCTGGTCTCTTTTTCTGTGTTAGTTTGTAACCCAAGAAAATAATGGGTTGATAAAGTATCAAGTTACAGAACATTTAAATAGTCATTGCCATAGAGTTCATTGCCCTGCTTCCCAGAATATGAGTCATTGCTTTTCTGTTATTATGATACAGTTTGTAACAAACATAAAATGGCACAGTTTCATTCTACTCTAGAGGTTGCGAGGTTCTGAGAATAAAGCATATTACCAGAGTTTTCTATTCTCTTAATGGTTTCAAATTTTAAATTTCTTTGATTTTTCTAAAGTGAAAGCAGAATATTTTTCTTCCTGTCTTTGTTTATGGCTTATTTTGTCTAAGCAGGAAAAGCCTGACTCATTAAGACCTTTATATTTTTTCAAAGAACTATAAAGTGCTATTCAACTCACATATCTGGGAAGTCAGATATATTGAATTAAGACTTAAAATTGGATAATTCTTTGATGTATTTTCAGATCAAACTGAAAATTATGAAGTCTTAAATCAGGATATTTCCTTTCTCTTTCACATCTTTTAAAATAATTAGGCAAATATAGATAAGTCAGTACATTCTTATCTCTTTAAATAAATTTTTACAAAGATATAGCATGGAATATTTTGGATAAATATTCAGTGTGGAATGAGGGGGCTTAGAAGAGCTGAAGTTGTAGAAACAGTGTTAATTTAGGAAGCAGCCCAACTATATATGGGAATTATTTGCTGCTAATGTCTGACTCTTTTCCTATGCTGTGGCTGACAGACATTTTGTTTATTATCTTGAGCCTTTTGAATACTGGCAGGCCTGGCACTTAGGAAAATTTATACTCAGTGGTTAATGTCCTATTTCTTTTTTGTCTTATGAAGTTTAAGTGTTTTCTTCCTTTGATTATATGCATACAGTGGGTACTTGTAAAAATCACCATCAAGTGATTCAACCATTGGATTAACACACCCATTGCCAAACATATTCCCCCGGGGTCTATTGGAATAAAAAGAAATCACAAGAAAACAAGTTAAGATTAAGCACTTTCTCTTGTTTTTTTTTTTTAATTTGTCTCTCCTGAAATTTATTTTTAGTAATATCTAGGGTCAGAAAAGCCTTTAATCTGTACCTTTTGTCCATTTTGATACATTCTTGCGAATCACCAACTCTGGTCTCTTTTTCTGTGTTAGTTTGTAACCCAAGAAAATAATGGGTTGATAAAGTATCAAGTTACAGAACATTTAAATAGTCATTGCCATAGAGTTCATTGCCCTGCTTCCCAGAATATGAGTCATTGCTTTTCTGTTATTATGATACAGTTTGTAACAAACATAAAATGGCACAGTTTCATTCTACTCTAGAGGTTGCGAGGTTCTGAGAATAAAGCATATTACCAGAGTTTTCTATTCTCTTAATGGTTTCAAATTTTAAATTTCTTTGATTTTTCTAAAGTGAAAGCAGAATATTTTTCTTCCTGTCTTTGTTTATGGCTTATTTTGTCTAAGCAGGAAAAGCCTGACTCATTAAGACCTTTATATTTTTTCAAAGAACTATAAAGTGCTATTCAACTCACATATCTGGGAAGTCAGATATATTGAATTAAGACTTAAAATTGGATAATTCTTTGATGTATTTTCAGATCAAACTGAAAATTATGAAGTCTTAAATCAGGATATTTCCTTTCTCTTTCACATCTTTTAAAATAATTAGGCAAATATAGATAAGTCAGTACATTCTTATCTCTTTAAATAAATTTTTACAAAGATATAGCATGGAATATTTTGGATAAATATTCAGTGTGGAATGAGGGGGCTTAGAAGAGCTGAAGTTGTAGAAACAGTGTTAATTTAGGAAGCAGCCCAACTATATATGGGAATTATTTGCTGCTAATGTCTGACTCTTTTCCTATGCTGTGGCTGACAGACATTTTGTTTATTATCTTGAGCCTTTTGAATACTGGCAGGCCTGGCACTTAGGAAAATTTATACTCAGTGGTTAATGTCCTATTTCTTTTTTGTCTTATGAAGTTTAAGTGTTTTCTTCCTTTGATTATATGCATACAGTGGGTACTTGTAAAAATCACCATCAAGTGATTCAACCATTGGATTAACACACCCATTGCCAAACATATTCCCCGGAGTCTATTGGAATAAAAAAGAAATCACAAGAAAACAAGTTAAGATTAAGCACTTTCTCTTGTTATTTATTTTTTTTTTCTTTTCTTTTCTTCCTTTGAACCCCAGAATTTCCTGCTGTGTCTTGGGATCAGCTCACAATTAATCTACTGCTAAGGCAATCATTTTGAACACTGAGAATAAAAAATAAAAAGATCTGCACTCACAGAAGGAGGAGGTTGAATAAGGGCATTTCCAAAAGGGCATAGAGATTGCAGGCAATTCTTTGAGGTAGATTGTTAAAACTCAGCAGACATGGCAACAGCCAGGAAAGAGGGAAATACCATTTTTAAAGCAAATGTATATGGCACTTTGCCCAACAGTATCACCTCTTCTACTGTGGTAAAACCAATAAGAGCTCTCTAAAGTGCCTACCTTTCACCTAGGTTTTTGCATGGTATTGATTGGCATGATCTAATTTCACATGTTATTTTTATAAGTACCAGATTTCAAAACAAGTATAGGTTGTGCTCATGAAACAAATATAGCTAAAATCTGTATTAGGATTCTCCAGAGAAATAGAACCAATGGGATATCTCTTTCGTTCTCTCTCTTGGTCTCTATATGGAAAAAAAGCCTGATGTTGGGAAAAATAGAAGGCAAAAGGAGAAGGGGATGACAGAGGACAAGATGGTTGGATGACATCACTGAGTCAATGGACATGAGTTTGAGCAAGCTCCAGGAGATGGTGAAGGACAGGAAAGCCTGGTATGCTGCAGTTCATGGGGTCACAAAGAGGCAGATACACTGAGCAGCTGAACTGATCTGTCTGTCTATCTCCATCCATTCATTCATCCATCTGGGACTTGATTTATTAGAAGCAACTGGCTTACATGTTTCTGAAGACTGGTGAGTCTAAAATCAGCAGAGCCAGTGTCCCAGTTCGAGTCTGAAGGCTGAAAGTTGCGGTAGAGACGGAAATAGCCCATGTCCTAGTTTGAAGGCCATCAAGCAGGAAGAACTGATGTTTCTCTGGGGAAGGTGACTTGTAGATCATTTCTACAGAAACAACAACGACCATTTATTGTATTCCTGAGTTCTATTGTTTTGTGAATGAGTCTGATGTGAACTGATTAGAGTATAAGAATTCAGTATAGATCCTATAGATCTTGACCTGTTGGCAGAATAGGTTTAAAAGCTATGTTTCATTGAAAGTGTTAGTAGCTCAGCTGAGTCCAACTCTGTGACCCCATGGACTGTAGCCCCAAGGCTCCTATGTCCATGGGATTTGCCAGGCAAGAATGCTGGAGTGGATAGACATTCTCTTCTCCAGGAGATCTACCTGACCCAGAGATCAAACTCAGATCTACTGCATTGAAGGCCAATACTTTACCCTCTGAGCCACCAGGAAAGCCCAATGTTTCATTGCCAGTATCTTATTCTTTAAAGATACTTAAATACCTGCATTGTATTCATAAAGAGTTGATAAAAAATCAAAAATCACAAGATGAAAGTTGATACTTTTGGAGAGTTAGGTGCTCTTCAACTTGGTGCTAAGTTCTCTTCTTCCTCTCCAGCTAAACTTTCCTGTGGGTCATCTCAAGAGATTCATGATTTTAACAATATCCTCTTTATGCTGCTGATATCAAAGTATGTTCTTCTGGCTCACACATCTACAGTTAACTCCAGACTCATTCATCCAACTGCTCATCAGTAACTTCAGTTAAATATCAAATAGACACCTTATAAGCTTTATATATCCAGAATAGAATTTGGAGACCTTTACCTTCCAAAATCTGATCATCACCCAGTTGTCTTCATCATCATCAATGACTGCTCTTTATCCTGTTGCTTAGATGTGGTGAGTTGTATTTCTCTAAGTTGACCCCAATGAAAAGATTTTTCATTCCACATGATTTTCCTATAATATAAATTTTGTTCTCCTTCAGTGAGAGGTGGGGTCTGTATTCTCTTTCCTTGAAACTTTGGGCTTGTGACTGTCTTCACAAATGGAGTACAGTGCATATGATACTTGATAACAAAAGGCAAAACAGCTTCCATCTGACCTCTGTCTTTGGGAATGCTTGCTCTGGGGCAAGCCGTGCACCATGATGCAAAGAAGCTCAAACTAGCCCATGCCATATGGAGAGGCTGATGTAGAGAAGGACCAAGGTCCCCAACTCAAACCAGCATCAGCTGCCATTAACTGTGAATAAACAAGACTTAAGTACCTTCCTGCACCCAACTTTTGATTCATGTAGCTGAGGACCCAAATGCTCTGGGGCAGAGAATGTTACTCAACTTTGGTGGTTTTTATATCGTTCTCAGGGAGGAAGAAATTTTCTTTTGCCTGTCTTTGTTCTTCTGGCTCACCAATTAAATTGACATGAGACAAATTAATAGGACAGTCAAACATAAGTTTAATAACTTGTGTGCAGGACAGAGACCCAGAAAAATGGAGTAACTCATCACAATGACTGAAATCCTCACCTTAAATGTCATCTTTAGCTAAAGGGAAAGGAGAATGTTGGGTAGTGGTTTTGGGAGCTTCAAAGGGGAGGATCGCAATTCACAAGGAAACTTAAAAGCAGATGTTTGGTAATTAGGTGTTCGTTGGACTTTGTAGGACAATGAGACACTGCATGGACTAATATCTGGGCTCTGCTGAGCTTCCCTCCCTATACTTAGCCCATATTCTTTGCAAATGTCATTGGTAATAGCCCTATTCTGAGAACAGGTCCTCTATGTAAATTATTCTAGGCAGATCGAGGAAGGTCAAGGTTTCTTTCCCAGTTTTTTGAGCCCTGATTGTTCTCAGCTCAAATGAATCCATTTGCCAAAGAGATATTTTTGGGTAGTAAATTTTGCTCCCCTCCACAACCTTAGTAACTGGATCATTGCTAAAAATACACTATCTATCTTGATTCCTCTTATTCACTCACCACTAACATCAGTTCATCTTATAACTCTACTTTCAAAATATAGCCTGCGTGTTAACCATGTCTTAACTCCCCCATGGCTTCTCCTGATAACCATGATGTATATTGCTTTATCTGTGGTGCACATTTTGTGACTAATTTCTCTTTCCCTACTATAGACTATATTCTCTGGGTAGAATTCTGATTAATCTTTTAGAAACATGAATGAGATCATGTCTCTTGCTGAAAACCTCAAATGTCTTCCTAGTACGTTTAACATACCACCACACACCTTACCTTTCCCTGTCGGGCCCTGTGTTACCTCATGCCAGTCTTTTCCCCTGCATTCTCTCCTAACACTCTTCTTCATACTCACAATGCTTAATCCACACTAACCTTGTACTCTTCCTTAAAACATCCATTTCTGAGCCAGAGAGAGCTAACAGCAGAATCCACGACTGCCCTTCCATAATCATGGGATTGCCCATGAGTCTATGGTGGGGTTGCCTTGTATTCAGTGAGAGTAATTTTTACCAATGGTGCTTCTTGGATAATATTAGGAAACAAGGAAACAAGTTTCCTACCTCCATTCTCCAGACACAAAGCACTCTATAGCTCTAGGCCATGGCGAAACTGCAAGGTGAAAGGGGCCTGTCTCCGTGAATCACCATATGGAAGATAGCTGTCTGCCAACCAGGAGCGTCTGCATCTGACTACTGTGTTAAGTTGCTGAAGTTCTAGGGTTTATTATAGCAGTTGGCGTTTCTCTACCTAATACAATGTCATTCCCCCTTCAGAGCCTTTACCCATGCTATTGTTTCTGCCTGGAGGACTTTTCCCTCCCTTACAGCCTTCAAGACCTTGTTTCCATTTAAACTAGCCCATTCTCCCACCCCTCATTCATGCACAGATACACTTATACTATTATATTACTTTATTACTAATTTATTTACTTGATTGTACTTGTCACTATATGAAATATAACTTATGTATTTTGTTTGACTGTTGCCTTTACTGGGGGTTCCCTGTTGGCTCAGACAGTAAAGAGTCTGCAATGTGGGAGATCCGGGTTTGGTCCCTGGGTTGGGAAGATTCCCTGCAGAAGGGAATGGCAACTCACTCCAGTCTTCTTTACTAGAAAGTAAGGTTCATAATGACAGGGACTTCATCTTTCTGTTACTTTGTCCACTGCACCTGTGTGGTTCCCGGCATGTAGCCAGTACCCTGCAATTTCTTGTAGAATAAATAGATGGGAGGAAGTTATATCCAGTAGTCTAGGAAAAGGTATGAAATGTTGGGAATTAGGGTCCTTCATAATTAATTTAGCTTTACTCAGTGAAACATTCAACTTCTTTGTACCTTAGTTCCCACAACCACCAGATGGGGATGAAGGTATCTATTTCATGGAGTAGTTGTGATGAGTAGACACAATATGTATGTGATCTGTTGAACCCTGTGTGACCTTACAAATAAATATGTGTTCTCATTTCTCATTTGTTCTTCTGAAAGTTTAGGAGTGAAGTATTGTGAACCTTAGCATTTCCACATGCATGCTAAGTTGCTTAAGTTGTGTCTGACTCTTTGTGACCCTGTGGACTGCAGACCATCACACTGCTCTGTCCAGGGAAGATGGGGCTGCAGTGCCAACCAAAGGAAAAGGCTTTCCTACCTCCATTCTCCAGACACAAAGCACTCTATAGCTCTAGGCCATGGCGAAACTGCAAGGTGAAAGGGGCCTGTCTCCGTGAATCACCATATGGAAGATAGCTGTCTGCCAACCAGGAGCGTCTGCATCTGACTACTGTGTTAAGTTGCTGAAGTTCTAGGGTTTATTATAGCAGTTGGCGTTTCTCTACCTAATACAATGTCATTCCCCCTTCAGAGCCTTTACCCATGCTATTGTTTCTGCCTGGAGGACTTTTCCCTCCCTTACAGCCTTCAAGACCTTGTTTCCATTTAAACTAGCCCATTCTCCCACCCCTCATTCATGCACAGATACACTTATACTATTATATTACTTTATTACTAATTTATTTACTTGATTGTACTTGTCACTATATGAAATATAACTTATGTATTTTGTTTGACTGTTGCCTTTACTGGGGGTTCCCTGTTGGCTCAGACAGTAAAGAGTCTGCAATGTGGGAGATCCGGGTTTGGTCCCTGGGTTGGGAAGATTCCCTGCAGAAGGGAATGGCAACTCACTCCAGTCTTCTTTACTAGAAAGTAAGGTTCATAATGACAGGGACTTCATCTTTCTGTTACTTTGTCCACTGCACCTGTGTGGTTCCCGGCATGTAGCCAGTACCCTGCAATTTCTTGTAGAATAAATAGATGGGAGGAAGTTATATCCAGTAGTCTAGGAAAAGGCATGAAATGTTGGGAATTAGGGTCCTTCATAATTAATTTAGCTTTACTCAGTGAAACATTCAACTTCTTTGTACCTTAGTTCCCACAACCACCAGATGGGGATGAAGGTATCTATTTCATGGAGTAGTTGTGATGAGTAGACACAATATGTATGTGATCTGTTGAACCCTGTGTGACCTTACAAATAAATATGTGTTCTCATTTCTCATTTGTTCTTCTGAAAGTTTAGGAGTGAAGTATTGTGAACCTTAGCATTTCCACATGCATGCTAAGTTGCTTAAGTTGTGTCTGACTCTTTGTGACCCTGTGGACTGCAGACCATCACACTGCTCTGTCCACTGGATTCTCCAGACAAGAATGGTGGACTGGGTTGCCATTTCCTCCTCCAGGGGATCTTCCTGACCCAGGGATTGAACCCAGGTCTCCTGTATTGCAGGCAGTTTCTTTACCGAACCAGCTACCAGGGAAACTCATTTAACATTTCTAGTCTTAGATAACTGAGGAAACTGACGTAGTTGGCATAAGTCTCATAGAGTAGTCTTTCTGGATTGAAATGGTCAATGACTGAGAGCCGTTTACACTGTTCTAACTGAGGGTTTCTTAGATACTCTGGCATGTACTAAAGCAGGAGATTCTATAGCCGCAGATGTTTAGACCATCACACCATCTTTAAGTGCTGTGTTAGAAAGACCACATTATATTTTGATGCTATTGTGCAAGTTCCACCTTTAATAATTTCTGGGTGGATCATGAGTTCACAGTTTGGGGGAGAGGGAGATGTGTTTATGACAAATCTTTCCTTATGCAGATCTCCAGGAAGCAAATAGAAATTTTTGCAGGGTGGGCAATTTAGGAAAAAAACGTGTTTATAAGCCATTGTTATTTTGTTTTCTAATTTAAAAATTATGAATAAAACATGTGAATTTCCCTGTAATACTGAAAAATACTGGCAAACATGACATTCTCTTTTTACCTCTTTCGTTTCCTGTTCCAGGCAAAGTTGGAACTGTTCAGTAATTTAGTGGGTGACTATCCAAAGGAGGTGATATCACTCTCAAGGGGTCAAAGATTCATTTTGGAGAGGAGTGAAAAATTTCTTCTCTTTTTATGTATAAATTATAGATATACATACAATATGTAAACAGATATACTATATATCTGAGGTATTAAAATTTCATGGTGAGAACTTTATGGGGGAGTGATTAGGAAGTATATATACAAAGAGGCTCCTTAGGGGTCTGATAAATAATGGTTCATAAACACTTGTTTATATGTTTTCTCTCAAGTTCCCCTTTATGTACCTACATACAATACCTATGTATACGTACTTTTATTGTTGACTTTTATAATCATTAGATAAATAATGCTGATTATATTTTAACTATTTAAAACTGTTTTTTTTTTTTTTTTCTGTTGTATTTCATGTTGGTCTTCCCTAGTTTTAGACTGGTTTTTACAGTCTGTAAAACGAATGGCCTGTATTTTAGACATTATCCTGCTGGTGGACATTTTGAGGTTGTAGTGTTAATAGCTGTTATCTAGCCTACATTCTCTTCATCCTTTTGTTCTTTCTGAGAAGTCCCATTTTATTTTTCTTGTTTGCTTATTTATTTTTAAATTGGAGTCTAGTCGCTTTGCAATGTTGTGCTAATTTGTGCTGTACAACAGCAGGAATCATCTATATGTGTACATGCAGCTCTTCCCTCTTGGGCCTCCCTCTCCACCCTGCCTCATCCCATCCTTCTAGGTCATCATGGGGCACTAAGATGAGCTCTCTGTGCCATGCAGTGGTTTCCCACAGGCTCTCTGTTTTACACGTGGTGGTGTACATATGTCACTCGTACCTTGTAAATTCATCCCACCCTCTCCTTCCTCCCCTGCCTCCACCCTGTGTTCACATGTCCACAGAAGTCCCATTTGACTTTGTTGTCCACCACTCCCCTGTGAAGTCATCGACCTGCAGGGAACCTGAGGTCACCTAAGCTTCAGGAATGGGCTTGAATCTCAAAAGAGTGTTTCCATCCTTTTGCCATGTGTTTTATAGGAGTGGGCAAAGGAAAGCCACTTGAGGCCTAAAAGAAACAAGGAAAAGTCTGCTTAGGGATTCTGGGATGCAGAATCCAGCTACATTCTTTTCCATTGAACGTGGATAGGGAAGAGTGTTCCACAGTCATTTCTGGAAGCCATCTGATGACCACAAGGGGACGGACCCAGGCTTAGACTGAAGTCAGTATTGTAGATGTCAGAGTAGGTCAATGGAGAAACCTAACTGCCTTGTGCTATGACTGCTATTGATGCAGCTAACCATGAAACAGACCCTCCTCTGAGACTTATCAGTACATGAAATCATTTATTTTCTCAATGTTTGAACCAATGTGAGTCATGTTTTCTATTACTTATTATCCAAAGTATCCTATTCAAAAGCATCCTATTTCAGTTAACAGTATTGTACACATTTATATGTGTGTTCATATATGAAATTTTCTAAAATTTTTGAAAAGTATTTTCTGGGTCAAAGACTTCCCTAGTTTTAGACTGGTTTTTACAGTCTGTAAAACGAATGGCCTGTATTTTAGACATTATCCTGCTGGTGGACATTTTGAGGTTGTAGTGTTAATAGCTGTTATCTAGCCTACATTCTCTTCATCCTTTTGTTCTTTCTGAGAAGTCCCATTTTATTTTTCTTGTTTGCTTATTTATTTTTAAATTGGAGTCTAGTCGCTTTGCAATGTTGTGCTAATTTGTGCCGTACAACAGCAGGAATCATCTATATGTGTACATGCAGCTCTTCCCTCTTGGGCCTCCCTCTCCACCCTGCCTCATCCCATCCTTCTAGGTCATCATGGGGCACTAAGATGAGCTCTCTGTGCCATGCAGTGGTTTCCCACAGGCTCTCTGTTTTACACGTGGTGGTGTACATATGTCACTCGTACCTTGTAAATTCATCCCACCCTCTCCTTCCTCCCCTGCCTCCACCCTGTGTTCACATGTCCACAGAAGTCCCATTTGACTTTGTTGTCCACCACTCCCCTGTGAAGTCATCGACCTGCAGGGAACCTGAGGTCACCTAAGCTTCAGGAATGGGCTTGAATCTCAAAAGAGTGTTTCCATCCTTTTGCCATGTGTTTTATAGGAGTGGGCAAAGGAAAGCCACTTGAGGCCTAAAAGAAACAAGGAAAAGTCTGCTTAGGGATTCTGGGATGCAGAATCCAGCTACATTCTTTTCCATTGAACGTGGATAGGGAAGAGTGTTCCACAGTCATTTCTGGAAGCCATCTGATGACCACAAGGGGACGGACCCAGGCTTAGACTGAAGTCAGTATTGTAGATGTCAGAGTAGGTCAATGGAGAAACCTAACTGCCTTGTGCTATGACTGCTATTGATGCAGCTAACCATGAAACAGACCCTCCTCTGAGACTTATCAGTACATGAAATCATTTATTTTCTCAATGTTTGAACCAATGTGAGTCATGTTTTCTATTACTTATTATCCAAAGTATCCTATTCAAAAGCATCCTATTTCAGTTAACAGTATTGTACACATTTATATGTGTGTTCATATATGAAATTTTCTTCACAAACATTCTTGAAAAGTATTTTCTGGGTCAAAGACTTCCACTTTTCATTTAACTTCAGTGATTACTTTTTGATTTACAGAAGAGTTTTTGTTGGTTCAGGTTGTTTGGTTTTGTCTTCGCATGATTTCTTCTCAGTCTTTTCAATTATGCCTTCTAGGTTGTGTCTTGCTTGGAAAGACCTTCTCAGCCCTTTATTATACATCATTTCCATTAATCTCTTTTGGTAATTTCATAATTTTACTTTTTATGGCTTAAGTTGTATTGAGTTCCTTTATATTTGTTTGTGGATGTGGGCTGTGAGTATGGGCAATATAATGCACAACTTCATTGATTTTTTTCCTGAAAAAACACCTCATTTCCATGTAGTCTATGATGTCTCAGAAGGCAAATAATCTTCCTGGAATGCAGGAGACCTGAATTGGATCCCTGGTTTGGGAAGATCCCCTGAGGAAGGGAATAGCTACCTACTCCAGTATTCTTGTCTAGAGAATCCCTTGGACAGAGGAGCCTGGCAGGGTACAGTCCATGGGATTGCAAAAGAGTTGAACATGATTAAGCGACTAACACTTTCACTTCGTATATTGAGTTCTGCTTTCTTCATTTATTTTTTATTTATTTATTTATCTTTTTTGGGGGGATGGGCTGGGGAGGGAGGGGGATGGGCGGGCCACTTCTATTGGTCTTTCATTTCTCTATTTTCATCCGTCTTTGTTCTTTGGCTCCTGTGGGCCTCCCATCGCGGTGGCCTCTGTCATCGCAGAGCTCTGGCTCGGTAATTGCACACATTGGTCCAGCTGTTCCACGGCATGTGGAATCTTCCCAGGCCAGGGATCGAATCGGCACCCCTTGCAGTGCAAGGCAGTGTCCTTACCCACTGGACCACCAGGGGAAGCCCTGAGTTCTGCTTTCTTTTCTTATTGATTTAGAATTTTTGATTATATACACCATATTAGTATATATGTAAGGATTTGTTGCTAAATTATCTAGCTGATTATATTCATATCTCTGCATTTTCATGTGTCCTTACTACCCTCTCTTAATTACTCTAATTTCTTTGTTTTGTGATATTGTTGGGGCATATCTTTAATCCATGATCCCTGTCTGAGTTTTTTGTTAAAATTGGTATGTTTTAATTCAAAATAAGAATAGGGTTCAAATTGAGTTTTAGGGTTGGACAAGCAGGAAGAAGTGTGGATGTTCTTGTTTAAGACTTAACTTATGTAACTGCATAGATGATTATAACTTGAACAAATTCTCAGATTTATTTTAGCCAATAAAAATGTTCATATCTAAGCCTTTTTAGAAAGTAACTTAAACACAAACTTTTTTTTTTTTACCCTTCAACCCTCACATCAATATGGCACATTATAATTTACCATGTTTGCATTTCTGCTTTCCTTCTCAAAAGACTCACATGAAATGCTTATCATCATAGCAGTCATCTTTCAAAGTGAGAACTTAAACTTAGAAAATTAAATGATTGAGTCAATGTCATCCAGGAGGGGGTTAGCAACACCTCCATGGGACTAGAAGTATGGTATTTCATTTGGTGCAGTGAACTCTATGAAATGTTTCTATGACTAGAACAGATGAGTTGATATCAAGCATTATGCTAGACTTGGAGAATATAGAGATGTGTCAGGCTCACTCCATGCCCATCTTGTAGCCCAGACCTTCATTTACCATTATGGCTGGACCTCTTCTTTGCTTGAGCAAAGCTGGGCAGGAAGGTAGCCCACAAGAACATCTCCCATCACCTGATTTCAGACTTGATGGAGTACAGTGCTTTCTGTCTCAAGGTGGAGACATGCTCTGCTAATTTCTGGCATTAGAGAAGAATCTCTTTCCCAGGATTCCTAATCAGCAGAGTTGCCTCTAATGTTATCCTCTTTCAGATCCTCTTGCTTTGCATGACCAAAACTCGGTATCCAAAATTCAATCTTGAGTTTTCTGGCAGTGCTAATGGGACATGCAAGAGCTCACCGTTGGCTTACCTGCTCCATCTAAATCAACTCTACTGTCCTTCTTTATGAACTAGAATTTCAGCTCCTTAAACCCTCTATTCACATTGTTGTATTAAATACTTAATTATTTATGCGGCTTCACCAGGTCCTAGTTGTGGCACACATGGGCTCTTTAGTTGCAGCGTGTGAACTCTTTAAGTTGCAGCATGTGGGATCTAGTTCCCTGATCAGGGATTGAACTTGGGACCCCTGCATTGGGAGCACAGAATCTTAGCCATTGGACTACCAGGGAAGTCCCTAGAATGCCATATTGAAACACACATGACTTGAGTTTTGGTAAGAAGAGTGTGTGTGAGTTGCTCCATGTCTGATTCTTTGTGACTCCATGGACTGTAGCCTGCCAGGCTCCTCGGTCCATGGAATTCTCCAGGCAAGAATCCTGGAGTAGGTAGCTGTTCCCTTTTCCAGGGGATCTTCTGACATGGGGATTGAACCTAGGCCTCCTGCGTTGCAGGTCTCAGATTCTTTATTGCCTGAGCCATTTGAGTTTGGAAATGTGGTGCCACATCATCCATATGTGAATTAACATGGATAATTGAAATAAACATCATGAATCATGAAGAATTGCAAGTTTGACTTTATCCTCTAAGAAGAGGATATGGTTTATTTTCTCTTCCCTGTATACTTCATGCAGTAAACACAAACGTTTGAGACTGGTTCTGCAGTCACAGCGCCATGATTTACAGTAGCTGTGTCTGTGCAACCCAGTCTCTCTATTATAACACAGATGCTTTGCAGACAGGGATGGCTTCTGAGTTGGCTTCACCTCTGTGCTTCCAGTGACGTCGTCACAGGGCTTTAGCCCTGACGACTTGCTGACTGAATGAATGAATGCACTCCACACTTATGTCTCAGTTTGCTTTATTTTCACATTCATTTCTTAAGCCATATGGGTGTAGACTTCCCATAACAATATTGACACATCATTTTTCATATCCTCTGCAGTGGCATTTTGCCATTAGCAGGATGCAGGTCGAAGAACTTTATTCAGTTTGGGGTTTTCCTAATCAGCAGAGTTGCCTCTAATGTTATCCTCTTTCAGATCCTCTTGCTTTGCATGACCAAAACTCGGTATCCAAAATTCAATCTTGAGTTTTCTGGCAGTGCTAATGGGACATGCAAGAGCTCACCGTTGGCTTACCTGCTCCATCTAAATCAACTCTACTGTCCTTCTTTATGAACTAGAATTTCAGCTCCTTAAACCCTCTATTCACATTGTTGTATTAAATACTTAATTATTTATGCGGCTTCACCAGGTCCTAGTTGTGGCACACATGGGCTCTTTAGTTGCAGCGTGTGAACTCTTTAAGTTGCAGCATGTGGGATCTAGTTCCCTGATCAGGGATTGAACTTGGGACCCCTGCATTGGGAGCACAGAATCTTAGCCATTGGACTACCAGGGAAGTCCCTAGAATGCCATATTGAAACACACATGACTTGAGTTTTGGTAAGAAGAGTGTGGGGAGTTGCTCCATGTCTGATTCTTTGTGACTCCATGGACTGTAGCCTGCCAGGCTCCTCGGTCCATGGAATTCTCCAGGCAAGAATCCTGGAGTAGGTAGCTGTTCCCTTTTCCAGGGGATCTTCTGACATGGGGATTGAACCTAGGCCTCCTGCGTTGCAGGTCTCAGATTCTTTATTGCCTGAGCCATTTGAGTTTGGAAATGTGGTGCCACATCATCCATATGTGAATTAACATGGATAATTGAAATAAACATCATGAATCATGAAGAATTGCAAGTTTGACTTTATCCTCTAAGAAGAGGATATGGTTTATTTTCTCTTCCCTGTATACTTCATGCAGTAAACACAAACGTTTGAGACTGGTTCTGCAGTCACAGCGCCATGATTTACAGTAGCTGTGTCTGTGCAACCCAGTCTCTCTATTATAACACAGATGCTTTGCAGACAGGGATGGCTTCTGAGTTGGCTTCACCTCTGTGCTTCCAGTGACGTCGTCACAGGGCTTTAGCCCTGACGACTTGCTGACTGAATGAATGAATGCACTCCACACTTATGTCTCAGTTTGCTTTATTTTCACATTCATTTCTTAAGCCATATGGGTGTAGACTTCCCATAACAATATTGACACATCATTTTTCATATCCTCTGCAGTGGCATTTTGCCATTAGCAGGATGCAGGGGAAGAATCAGAAGGGAAACACATTTAACTGTGTCAGTTTGGGGCAGCTGTTCTTTGCAAGGTCTGTGATGAGATTGGACACAATTCAGCTGATGTTGTATTAATTAGGTACTGGCATTGGCTGATAAGTTTTGGTCCTGTTGACACACAAGGAGATTGTTTTGTATGAACTTGATCTATAAGAAGTACTGTCTTCTCAGAGAAGGTCATTTTCAGATAAGGAGAGACAGCATGGTCTGGAACCAGGCTCCACAGAGGGGAGTCTTTGTACCCTCACCTAGAGGTTTATTTGAAGTACACACTCATGACTGCACTCCAGACCTGCTAAATTAAAACCTCTGGGGGTGGGACCCAATATAGTCTGTGTTTTAACAAGTCTGCCGTGTGATTCTGATGAATGAGAAAGATTGAGAATCTTTACCGGAAAGAAAGCAGAGGTTCTGAATCAGCCAAACCTTGATTGGAATTTTTAATTATTTTTAAATTTTTACGTGAAATAAAATTTGCCATGTATTAATTGTGTGATTTCAGCTTAGTCATTTAAGATTTTGAGCTTTGGTTTCTTCTATAAACTGTGAAGATGGATACACTTCCTCCCCTTACCAGCTGTATTGGAATACAGTGAACATATACTTTCGTACCTCAGAAGGATTTCCCGTCATTGTGTGTGTATGCATTTGCTCAGTTGTGTCTGACTCTTTGCGACCCCATGGACTGTAGCCTGACAGTCTCTTATGTTCATGGGTTTTTCAGCAAGAATACTAGAGTGGGCTGCCATTTCTTCCTCGGTCTTCCTGACCCAGGGACCAAACCCGCCTCCCCTGCGTTGGCAAGCACATTATTTGCCAGTGAGCTACCTGCTACCACGCCCATCAAGTCACATTATTTTTCTATGTGTGTGTTGAGGACATTTACAATCTATTCATTTAGCAGTGTCCAAGAATAGATACAGTGTTGTTAACTATAATCACTATGCTATGCATTAGATCCTCAGAAATTATTCATCTTATATCTGGAAATCTGTACTCCTTGACCAAGGTCTCCTCTCTTCCCTCGCCCTGAGGCCTCTGGTAAAGTCTCAGTTTTTGTGAATTTGACTTTTTAAGATTCTTTGTAAAAGTTATATCATATCTATTTCCTTGATTTGTTATATGAGCTATGGAAAATCATACTGGATCTGTTACTAGAAGCCTTCCTATTGCCTCTACCATACTATGAAATCTAAATTAGAGATCATAATTTTTCATCCTATGAGATGTATTATTACATATGGCATATATTTTGTAGACCCTGACCTTTGAACCTGGCCCTTTTCTGATCCAAAAAATCTCTCTTCCAGATGAAGCTATGTGCTCTCATTGTCCTAAAGATAGTAGTCCTGGTAATGCCCATATGAATCAGGGATGTTCCAGTTATCTGTTGCTGCAAACAAGCAACTTCAGAACTTTCTAGTTAAAATGACCATTTTATTTTGATCATGAGTGTATGGGTCAGAAATTCGAGGAAAGCTTGTTGACTAGCGGGTTAGTCTCTGATCCCTGTGGCCTTAGCGGGGTGGCAGTAGCTGGAGGAGTCCATCCAGGGAAGCTCCTTCAGTTACATATTCAGCCTCCTCGGTGCCGTGTGACCTTCTCCATGTGGCCGCTCATCCTCCAGGGTCTGGCCGCTCGGCCTGGGATCCCGGCAGCCTGGTGATCTCAGGAAAGATGCACGTCTTGCATTGTGCTTTCAAGAAGTAAGAAGTGGAAGCTGCCGGGCAATTAAGGGATTTGTCTGGAACTGGCACGATTTCCAGTATATGAAATGGTGCAAAGCAGCCACAGAGGCAGCCCATATTCAAGGGAGAGAAGAAAGAGATTCCACATCTTGATGCGTGATAAGTGGCAAGTAACAGAATACACAGAATGGACGATGTGGTTCTACCCATCTTTGGAAATCACAATCCACTGCAAAGGGGTGTTGAGAGTGGATAGTATGTTGTTATTTAGCATATATCTGTTACCCAAAATGCTTGAAGCAAGTTGAATCTACCCTCTCCATTTCAATATAAATACATACACTTCAGGTATATTTGCTGTCTGCATTCTGTCTTTTAATCCTTAGCAGTTAAATCCTTAACAATGTCAGGCTCAAGTCCACTGAGTTGCTTTTGTAAGAATGGGCTGTCATCCCTCCATCCATCAAGCCCCTGCTTGGACTTTGTCTTACATGATGGAGCATATGTGCACAGGGCACATGGCATTGCTAAGGGTTGTTGTGTCAATGTGAAAGCCTAGAAAGAGCCCTCAGGGCCTGTAACCTTATGGCTCCATAATAGAGCTATGCACTTTGATGCTGGAAGAAGTAACATTTTCGTTACTTTCTTTGTGCTCCTTCAGTAGTGTGTTACGTTACTTATAAAGAAGCAGAGAAAATTTGTGTCCTGTTCGACCCCAAACCCAGGAAGTATTAATCATTCTTTCATCTGTGTTTTCATAGCATTTGGATTATTCTACTAATTTCTTCCTGATTAATTTATTTTTAATCTTTCAGGAAGTACACGAGTACATTCTGTTTATAAAAGTTTTAAACAAAAATAAAACAAATTCTTCTGTTCATCTAATTTCTACATTTCAAAATTGACATATGGTCGGGGCCTGGGATCCACCCGGCTAGCCTGGGGTGAAGCTCCTTCAGTTACATATTCAGCCTCCTCGGTGCCGTGTGACCTTCTCCATGTGGCCGCTCATCCTCCAGGGTCTGGCCGCTCGGCCTGGGATCCCGGCAGCCTGGTGATCTCAGGAAAGATGCACGTCTTGCATTGTGCTTTCAAGAAGTAAGAAGTGGAAGCTGCCGGGCAATTAAGGGATTTGTCTGGAACTGGCACGATTTCCAGTATATGAAATGGTGCAAAGCAGCCACAGAGGCAGCCCATATTCAAGGGAGAGAAGAAAGAGATTCCACATCTTGATGCGTGATAAGTGGCAAGTAACAGAATACACAGAATGGACGATGTGGTTCTACCCATCTTTGGAAATCACAATCCACTGCAAAGGGGTGTTGAGAGTGGATAGTATGTTGTTATTTAGCATATATCTGTTACCCAAAATGCTTGAAGCAAGTTGAATCTACCCTCTCCATTTCAATATAAATACATACACTTCAGGTATATTTGCTGTCTGCATTCTGTCTTTTAATCCTTAGCAGTTAAATCCTTAACAATGTCAGGCTCAAGTCCACTGAGTTGCTTTTGTAAGAATGGGCTGTCATCCCTCCATCCATCAAGCCCCTGCTTGGACTTTGTCTTACATGATGGAGCATATGTGCACAGGGCACATGGCATTGCTAAGGGTTGTTGTGTCAATGTGAAAGCCTAGAAAGAGCCCTCAGGGCCTGTAACCTTATGGCTCCATAATAGAGCTATGCACTTTGATGCTGGAAGAAGTAACATTTTCGTTACTTTCTTTGTGCTCCTTCAGTAGTGTGTTACGTTACTTATAAAGAAGCAGAGAAAATTTGTGTCCTGTTCGACCCCAAACCCAGGAAGTATTAATCATTCTTTCATCTGTGTTTTCATAGCATTTGGATTATTCTACTAATTTCTTCCTGATTAATTTATTTTTAATCTTTCAGGAAGTACACGAGTACATTCTGTTTATAAAAGTTTTAAACAAAAATAAAACAAATTCTTCTGTTCATCTACATCCCTTTCCTCACTCTAATGCTTTCCCAGAGATAAGCAGTCTTACTAGTTTTGTATATAACTCTTCAGACATTTTTCCTGTATCTGCACACATCCATGTGTATGAGTGTGCACAGTTTACTTAAATGGATACAAATTCTACCTACTGTGTTATGGTTTTATTTATTCATACTGTATTATGATTTCACTTGCTTATGGCTTGGAGAGGGTTTTATATATAGATCAACTTTACCCACTTAAAAAAATTATTTATTTATTTTTGGCTACTGTGGGTTTTCGCTGCTGCTGCAGGCTCTTCTCTAGTTGCAGGGAGTGAGGGCTACTGTCTAGTTGAGGTGAGCAGGCTTCTTGTTGCAGTGACTTCTCCTGCTATGGAACTCAGGCTCTAGGGCACATGGGCTTCAGTAGTAGTCGCAGATGGGCTCAATAGTTGTGGCTCCGAGGCTCTAGAGCACAGACTCCATAGTTGTGGCTCGTGGGCTTCGTTGCTCCGCAGCATGTGGGATCTTCCCCGATCAGGGATCAAACCCATGTCTTCTGCACTGGCAGGCGAACTCCCTACCACTGAGCTACCAGGAAACCCAACTTTACCCTTTTAAGCAGTTGCATAGAATTCTTTTGTGTCATCCTCCAGCAGTGAATTGAACTGTTTCCCTCTGGATGGACACAGATAAATTCCCAAAGGGTTTTTAGGGAATATGACAGAGTAAACATTTCTGACAAAGGTCTTTCTGCAGCTGGGTGAGTATGTGACCAGGTATTATCAAGTGTATTGCCAGATTGCCTTTAGGAAGACTGATTCATAGAGACTGGCCCACATATCATCAGCACTAAATATTGTGTAATGCTCTCAAAGTTTTGTATATCTGATAGGAAAAATAGATATATCTCTTTTCTTTCCATTTCTCAGATTATTGGTGAAGGGTAACATATTTTCCCTTTTTTTTAACTTTAATTTTACTTTTAACTTTTACAGAGTTTTGTTGTTTACAGATATGTACGTTCTCAGATTAGTCACATGTATATCCCCCCATCCCACCTCTCCAGACCGTCATACAGCACCCGTGAAGGATCTGCTTTTCTCACAGATCAATGACTTTAGCTATTTTCTTCACATATGATAGAACAGGCCTTCATGCATATTTTCTTATTGAGCATTTGTGTATTAAACTTTTCTATCAGCTCTTCTGTGAATATGTTTTTCCCACTTAGTTGTGGGCCCCAGACAGGTTTATATATTTTCCTAGACTGTCTTAATTTTCTTCCAGGTTTTTCTATAACATTTTATTTTCCATAGATCTGTCTTATGATTTATTGTATGCTTGGAGAGGGTTTTATATATAGATCAACTTTACCCACTTAAAAAATTATTTATTTATTTTGGCTACTGTGGGTTTTCACTGCTGCCACAGGCTCTTCTCTAGTTGCAGGGAGTGAGGGCTACTGTCTAGTTGAGGTGAGCAGGCTTCTTGTTGCAGTGACTTCTCCTGCTATGGAACTCAGGCTCTAGGGCACATGGGCTTCAGTAGTAGTCGCAGATGGGCTCAATAGTTGTGGCTCCGAGGCTCTAGAGCACAGACTCCATAGTTGTGGCTCGTGGGCTTCGTTGCTCCGCAGCATGTGGGATCTTCCCCGATCAGGGATCAAACCCATGTCTTCTGCACTGGCAGGCGAACTCCCTACCACTGAGCTACCAGGAAACCCAACTTTACCCTTTTAAGCAGTTGCATAGAATTCTTTTGTGTCATCCTCCAGCAGTGAATTGAACTGTTTCCCTCTGGATGGACACAGATAAATTCCAAGGTTTTCAGGGAATATGACAGAGTAAACATTTCTGACAAAGGTCTTTCTGCAGCTGGGTGAGTATGTGACCAGGTATTATCAAGTGTATTGCCAGATTGCCTTTAGGAAGACTGATTCATAGAGACTGGCCCACATATCATCAGCACTAAATATTGTGTAATGCTCTCAAAGTTTTGTATATCTGATAGGAAAAATAGATATATCTCTTTTCTTTCCATTTCTCAGATTATTGGTGAAGGGTAACATATTTTCCCTTTTTTTTTAACTTTAATTTTGCTTTTAACTTTTACAGAGTTTTGTTGTTTACAGATATGTACGTTCTCAGATTAGTCACATGTATATCCCCCCATCCCACCTCTCCAGACCGTCATACAGCACCCGTGAAGGATCTGCTTTTCTCACAGATCAATGACTTTAGCTATTTTCTTCACATATGATAGAACAGGCCTTCATGCATATTTTCTTATTGAGCATTTGTGTATTAAACTTTTCTATCAGCTCTTCTGTGAATATGTTTTTCCCACTTAGTTGTGGGCCCCAGCAGGTTTATATATTTTCCTAGACTGTCTTAATTTTCTTCCATTGCTAATTTTATTTCTGTTCTTGTGCTGATAGCACATTTTGATTCCTGTGACATATATATATAAAATGTTGAGTAGCATTGATGTACTCAGTTGTGTCAGACTCTTTGAAACCCCACAGACTGTAGGCTCCCAGGCTCCTCTGTCCATGGAGTTTTTCAGGCAAAAATACTGGAGTGAGTTGCCATTTTTCTTCTCCAGGGGATCTTCGTGATCCAGGGATTGAACCTGCATCTCTTGCATTTCCTGTATTGACAGGAGGATTCTTCATCACTGCTCCATCTGTGAAGCCCAGAATATATGTGTGTGTGTGTGTGTGTGTGTATAATAATAATATATATATGCATATAAGTACATGTGAATATATAGTATATTTTAATGTATTCATTCACTTATTTCATATTTACAAAAAACTCCCACAAAACCCTACATCCTGAACATCATCTAGCATCAAACATTAAAAATGCAGGGGTAAAACCAAACAGACAGTGGGCTGTGTTCCTGATGAAGTTCAGAACTTTCCTTGTATTTTCCCTCCTGAGAAAAATCTGAGGATCTATCTTATCATCATAATTTATCATCTGTCAATCAATATGTTCCTCCATCTAATACCTACATAGTGTTCATTGTGTCAAGCATTAGTCTTAAGTGCTTTATGAATATTAACACTTTTATGTCTTGATTTCTCCATTAGGCAGGTACTGTTCTCTTTTTTAAATGCTTTATTTGGTTGTACTGTGTCTTAGTTGTGGCATATGGGCTCTTTAGTTGTGGGTTTGAACTCTTAGTTGTGGCATGTGGAGTCTAGTTCCTGACCAGTGATGGAAATGAGCCTCCTGCATTGAGCGCATGGACTCTTAGCCACTGCACCACCAGGGAAGTCACAGTGATCCATTTTATTATCCCATTTTTTACATGAAGAAAGTGCATCACAGAGAAGCTGCCCAGAGCCTTCCATGTAGGAAGTTACAGATTTGGACCTAGGTAATTTTTTTTTATATATTTCTTGATTATATTTAAGATTTTATATTATTTTTTATTTTCCTAGAAGCCCACTTAGTTGTGGGCCCCAGACAGGTTTATATATTTTCCTAGACTGTCTTAATTTTCTTCCATTGCTAATTTTATTTCTGTTCTTGTGCTGATAGCACATTTTGATTCCTGTGACATATATATATAAAATGTTGAGTAGCATTGATGTACTCAGTTGTGTCAGACTCTTTGAAACCCCACAGACTGTAGGCTCCCAGGCTCCTCTGTCCATGGAGTTTTTCAGGCAAAAATACTGGAGTGAGTTGCCATTTTTCTTCTCCAGGGGATCTTCGTGATCCAGGGATTGAACCTGCATCTCTTGCATTTCCTGTATTGACAGGAGGATTCTTCATCACTGCTCCATCTGTGAAGCCCAGAATATATGTGTGTGTGTGTGTGTGTGTGTATAATAATATATATATGCATATAAGTACATGTGAATATATAGTATATTTTAATGTATTCATTCACTTATTTCATATTTACAAAAAACTCCCACAAAACCCTACATCCTGAACATCATCTAGCATCAAACATTAAAAATGCAGGGGTAAAACCAAACAGACAGTGGGCTGTGTTCCTGATGAAGTTCAGAACTTTCCTTGTATTTTCCCTCCTGAGAAAAATCTGAGGATCTATCTTATCATCATAATTTATCATCTGTCAATCAATATGTTCCTCCATCTAATACCTACATAGTGTTCATTGTGTCAAGCATTAGTCTTAAGTGCTTTATGAATATTAACACTTTTATGTCTTGATTTCTCCATTAGGCAGGTACTGTTCTCTTTTTTAAATGCTTTATTTGGTTGTACTGTGTCTTAGTTGTGGCATATGGGCTCTTTAGTTGTGGGTTTGAACTCTTAGTTGTGGCATGTGGAGTCTAGTTCCCTGACCAGTGATGGAAATGAGCCTCCTGCATTGAGCGCATGGACTCTTAGCCACTGCACCACCAGGGAAGTCACAGTGATCCATTTTTATTATCCCATTTTTTTACATGAAGAAAGTGCATCACAGAGAAGCTGCCCAGAGCCTTCCATGTAGGAAGTTACAGATCTGTAATTTGGACCTAGGTAATCTTGTTTGGTTTTAGATTTTATATTATTTCTTTGATATATTTAAAATTAAATTTAAGATTTTAATGTTTGTCATATTTTATAGAAAACTCTTTTGGGAGTTTATAGACATCGTTGAGTATTTAATAATTCATTAGACATCTGTGTAATATTGAATCTTCCCATTTAGTTCTTTAGTAGTACCTCATTAAATCATTTTTGCTTTTATGTACTTTGCGTAATTTTGTCATGCCAACTAATTGTTAAATTTATCCCCAGGTATTTTTTGTGTTGATATAAATGGGATCTTTATAGTATCTAATTCCTTTCCAGTGTAGTAGGAAATATTATTTTTATATGTTGATTTTGAATCAGGGTATTTTGCTAAATTTTTCTTTTTTGCTCAGTAGTTTGTTAGTTGGCTTTGACATTCTAAGAGACAAAAATAGTGTTTTTTTTCCTTTCAAGTATTTATAACTAGTTTCTTTTTTATATTATTATTTTATCTAGATACTTGTCAAAATACTATTTGAAGTAATAGGGATACCTGTGCTATTCTGAATATTAATAGAAAAATTCTGAACTTCCTTTCCAATCTTTAGTTTGTTCTCTTTACCTTTATAATGAATACCTTTTATCAATTTAAGTAGTTTTGTACCATTTCTTATATGTTAAAAAGTTTTAAACCCAAACTGGTTTTGTATTGCATAAATGTTTTTCAGCAGCTTTAGAGGTTTTTTTTTTTTTTTAACTATATATCGATTAATGAAGTGAATTACATTAATGTACTGTTAAGTGTGTTGAACCATCCATCTTGGTATTTCTTTGAAATCTCTTTCTGGTCATAATATGTTCTTTTAAAATGCTACTGACTTTTGTTTATACTTTATTTTCTATATATGCCATCTTTTGATTTATTTATTTTATTTTTCAATTTTGGCCTCTTTAATTGGGATTTATTTATTTATTTTAATCCATCTTTGTTCTTTGACTTGTGTGGACCTCCCGTTTCAATGGCTTCTCTCCTTGCAGAGCACCGGCTCTGGGCACATGCACTCCAGAGCACTGACTTGTAATTGGATACACTGGTCCATCCGCTCCACTGGCACGTGAAATCTTCCTGAGCCAGGGATTGAACCAGTGCCCCTTGCACTGCAAGGCAGACTCTTTACCCATGTACCACTAGGGAAGCCCTCATATTTTTATAGTATTACCTGTTTTTTTTTTTTAAATCCTTTTCTGGTTTTATTTTCAAAATTAAACTGGCTTTGTCAAATAAGTTGACTTCTCCCAAATTAGTTTTCTGTTCTTTTTTTTTTTTAAAGACATCCTAATTAGATTTTAAAAATCATATTTGGCCTCTTTTATTGTTTTATTTATTTTCATCCATCTTTATTCTTTGGTGTGTGTGAGCCTCCCATTGCAGTGGCCTTTCTCACTGCAGAGCAAGGACTCTGGGTGCATGCGCTCCGGAGTGCTGGCTTGTGATTGGGCACAGTGGTCCAGCCGCTCCACTGGCACGTGAAATCTTCCTGAGCCAGGGATTGAACCAGTGCCCCTTGCACTGCAAGGCAGACTCTTTACCCATGTACCACTAGGGAAGCCCTCATATTTTTATAGTATTACCTGTTTTTTTTTTTAAATCCTTTTCTGGTTTTATTTTCAAAATTAAACTGGCTTTGTCAAATAAGTTGACTTCTCCCAAATTAGTTTTCTGTTCTTTTTTTTTTTTAAAGACATCCTAATTAGATTTTAAAAATCATATTTGGCCTCTTTTATTGTTTTATTTATTTTCATCCATCTTTATTCTTTGGTGTGTGTGAGCCTCCCATTGCAGTGGCCTTTCTCACTGCAGAGCAAGGACTCTGGGTGCATGCGCTCCGGAGTGCTGGCTTGTGATTGGGCACAGTGGTCCAGCCGCTCGATGGCATGTGGGATCTTCCTGGGGCAGGGATCGAACTGGTGCCCCTGGCACTGCAAGGTGGACTCTCTACCCACCAGGGGAGCCCTGTTTGCTATTCTTGAAAGCAAGTTTTCTGATACAAGAATTATCAGTACTTGAAGTCTGATAATCTGCCTGTACAACAGTGTATGTCTTGATGTCTTTTTTAGAAGTAAACCAACTAGCTTATCAATTTCCTCACCAGTTATTATTTTATTACATTTAGATAATTCTCCTTAAACCAGCTTTGGCTATGAATATTTTCCTAGAAAATTAGTCCTGTTTTCCAGGTTGTTCAGTTGTAGTTGTTAGAAATTACCCATAGTAAAATTAAATTTTTTATAAAATCCTGTACTCTGTATAAAATTATAAAAACATTTATATCTTACACAGTCATGTTCTTTTACATGTTCTTTATATGTGTAATCATATTTCAAAAGTAGGGAAACAGAGCATATTTTATTTAACAATTCCAATATCCTGACTTAATTATTTTCAATATTAAGACATTTAATTAATATTAAGACATTCATGTGAGTTGCTATTTCTGCCCTTAACCTCTGGCTACCATATCTTAGAGGAGGGCTGTGAAGGACTTAAATTGTTGGGGAGAAAAGAATCTAAAGAGAATGATCTTTGATTCTTCCATCACTCACACTTTGCTTACTTAACCTACACCCTCTCTTCTAAGTTAGAGTTGGCTGTTTACCTCCTCTGAGATTTGCTGAGCCAGAACTCACACTAACAACCTTGCAGGGAGAATGAAATAGGACAGGATAGTTGGGGTAGCGTACAGGAAGGTCTGATTGAAGCAATCCTGTTTGGTGGGAGTGGCGAGTCTGCAAAGATGCCTTAGTTTCCTGTGGGCAAAGATGAGGTCATCTCATCATATCCCTGGGAGGCCATGCTGTGGAGCAGGAGTATGAACATGTTACTCAGGGCTCCAGAGAGGAAACGGCTGTTCTTCAGCTAGACCACCTGGACCAGGGACCTGGACGGGATTCCCTGTCTTCCCTTTCACCTCCAGTAGAGCACCAAAGGTGACCTTTAGACTCTACCTAGAGGGCCAACCAGCCTGGACGGGATCCCTGTCTGCCCTTCAGTGACTTGGAAGTTTTGGGCGGGTAAGGGCCCCTGGCACTGCAAGGTGGACTCTCTACCCACCAGGGGAGCCCTGTTTGCTATTCTTGAAAGCAAGTTTTCTGATACAAGAATTATCAGTACTTGAAGTCTGATAATCTGCCTGTACAACAGTGTATGTCTTGATGTCTTTTTTAGAAGTAAACCAACTAGCTTATCAATTTCCTCACCAGTTATTATTTTATTACATTTAGATAATTCTCCTTAAACCAGCTTTGGCTATGAATATTTTCCTAGAAAATTAGTCCTGTTTTCCAGGTTGTTCAGTTGTAGTTGTTAGAAATTACCCATAGTAAAATTAAATTTTTTATAAAATCCTGTACTCTGTATAAAATTATAAAAACATTTATATCTTACACAGTCATGTTCTTTTACATGTTCTTTATATGTGTAATCATATTTCAAAAGTAGGGAAACAGAGCATATTTTATTTAACAATTCCAATATCCTGACTTAATTATTTTCAATATTAAGACATTTAATTAATATTAAGACATTCATGTGAGTTGCTATTTCTGCCCTTAACCTCTGGCTACCATATCTTAGAGGAGGGCTGTGAAGGACTTAAATTGTTGGGGAGAAAAGAATCTAAAGAGAATGATCTTTGATTCTTCCATCACTCACACTTTGCTTACTTAACCTACACCCTCTCTTCTAAGTTAGAGTTGGCTGTTTACCTCCTCTGAGATTTGCTGAGCCAGAACTCACACTAACAACCTTGCAGGGAGAATGAAATAGGACAGGATAGTTGGGGTAGCGTACAGGAAGGTCTGATTGAAGCAATCCTGTTTGGTGGGAGTGGCGAGTCTGCAAAGATGCCTTAGTTTCCTGTGGGCAAAGATGAGGTCATCTCATCATATCCCTGGGAGGCCATGCTGTGGAGCAGGAGTATGAACATGTTACTCAGGGCTCCAGAGAGGAAACGGCTGTTCTTCAGCTAGACCACCTGGACCAGGGACCTGGACGGGATTCCCTGTCTTCCCTTTCACCTCCAGCAGAGCACCAAAAGGTGACCTTTGGGAGCTGCTTTTGAAGCTCTACAACATAGAGGGCACCAGTAACCAACATGCATTAGAGAAAGAAACAGCTGAGACTCATGAAGCCTGTAGATGCAAACCAGCATCTGTTGATACCTAAGTAAATAGATCCCCCTACCCACTGCTCACAGGAACACATCTGGCCCTTCTGTACTGGGTGTGGGCAGAGGGGAAGCGTGGAGCAGAGTAGGGAGGGAGGGATGACACAAGCTCCTCAGAGGTTTTAAGCCTGGACTGGCCATTCTAGTGTGGACACAGTTTAAAACAGATAATGGTCCCCAATTTTTTTTAAATTATGATCAGAAAATTATAGGATACTTGCATTTGACCAGATTTTCTTTCCTATGACCAATTTACCAGATGCGGAGAATTCAGGCAGCAAATATAATATCAGTTATTAGAAAAAAATAAATCATTCCATATTTGCCTCTTGCTTAGTTGAGGCTATTTAATTATACCTGTTCTGTTCTGTCATATCTATAGGTTTTGAGTATGGGGTGTGTGTGTGTGTGTGTATGTATAGTGATTTGCATGATTTGCATGTGTTTATAAGACTAGGGACTTGTACTCGATTGATTATTTTAATTCAGTCTCTACATGGTACCTTGTCACCTCCATCCCAGCATTTATTACAGGGTATTGTTTAAAAAACTGTCTGGACTTCCTTGGTGGTACGGTGGAGAAGAATCCACCTGTTGATGCAGTGGATCTCTGGTCCTGGAAGATCTCACACGTCACATAGCAACTAAGCCTGAGCTCCACAACAAGAAAAGCCACCACAGTAAAAAGCCCGCACAGCACTGCTAGGGAGTAGCACCTGCTCTCCGCAGCTAGAGAAAGTGTGCACACAGCAACAGAGACCCAGTGCAGCCAAAAAACAAAATAAATAATTGTAAAAAATCTCAAATAAACCCTGTCTCTGCTTTTAGAAGATATTTTTTGAACATTTGCTTCTGTTGTAGTGCCAGACACATAGTAGGTACTAAAAAAAGCCTAACATATTCTGTATTTCTGCTGATGACAACATTTTTATCCATTCATCTTGTATTTTCCCATTGTAGAGCACCAAAAGGTGACCTTTGGGAGCTGCTTTTGAAGCTCTACAACATAGAGGGCACCAGTAACCAACATGCATTAGAGAAAGAAACAGCTGAGACTCATGAAGCCTGTAGATGCAAACCAGCATCTGTTGATACCTAAGTAAATAGATCCCCCTACCCACTGCTCACAGGAACACATCTGGCCCTTCTGTACTGGGTGTGGGCAGAGGGGAAGCGTGGAGCAGAGTAGGGAGGGAGGGATGACACAAGCTCCTCAGAGGTTTTTAGCCTGGACTGGCCATTCTAGTGTGGACACAGTTTAAAACAGATAATGGTCCCCAATTTTTTTTAAATTATGATCAGAAAATTATAGGATACTTGCATTTGACCAGATTTTCTTTCCTATGACCAATTTACCAGATGCGGAGAATTCAGGCAGCAAATATAATATCAGTTATTAGAAAAAAATAAATCATTCCATATTTGCCTCTTGCTTAGTTGAGGCTATTTAATTATACCTGTTCTGTTCTGTCATATCTATAGGTTTTGAGTATGGGGTGTGTGTGTGTGTGTGTATGTATAGTGATTTGCATGATTTGCATGTGTTTATAAGACTAGGGACTTGTACTCGATTGATTATTTTAATTCAGTCTCTACATGGTACCTTGTCACCTCCATCCCAGCATTTATTACAGGGTATTGTTTAAAAAACTGTCTGGACTTCCTTGGTGGTACGGTGGAGAAGAATCCACCTGTTGATGCAGTGGATCTCTGGTCCTGGAAGATCTCACACGTCACATAGCAACTAAGCCTGAGCTCCACAACAAGAAAAGCCACCACAGTAAAAAGCCCGCACAGCACTGCTAGGGAGTAGCACCTGCTCTCCGCAGCTAGAGAAAGTGTGCACACAGCAACAGAGACCCAGTGCAGCCAAAAAATAAAAAAATAAATAATTGTAAAAAATCTCAAATAAACCCTGTCTCTGCTTTTAGAAGATATTTTTTGAACATTTGCTTCTGTTGTAGTGCCAGACACATAGTAGGTACTAAAAAAAGCCTAACATATTCTGTATTTCTGCTGATGACAACATTTTTATCCATTCATCTTGTATTTTTGCCCAGTTTGAAGATATTTTAAAAGTAACTTTCCTAGATTGTCAGTTAATGATTGGGCAACATTTTTATAGCAACAGAAGAAAAAAATGAAATAGGCAGTGGGGAAGCAAGTCCTTTTATCTTTGGATAGTAAATGTGACTGCATATGGAACTGGCAATTACTGGTAAGTCAACATGTCAGAGATAGGCTATTTGTTACTTGCTCTGTGAGTAATTACCCTTCTAGATATAATCAGTGTTAAAGGTAGTGAAGTGCAAAATAACTGTAGGAACAACAAGGTCTATGACTCATTTCAACTAGGTTTATGGAGTAAAAGATTTTTTTCCTCTCAACTTGAACATTAGCAGTTTTTATTGATTCCGTAGTTTTACAGTGGTGAAAAGGTAATTCACAGCTTAACTCTCAATATCTCATTTCCATATCACAAACTTAATTATGTTAGACATTTAAGGCTGTGGATTAGCATGTTTGGGGGAAATTAAATATTGAGAATCCACCATGTGCTGAGTGATGTGGAGAGGAAAGGTGTGGCAAAGGCAGAGAGAGCATTGTGTAGGAAGATGATTGTCAGACAAGCTAAAGAATAGACAGAATGTTTGAAGCAAACATTTTCAAGATACTTGAATTCCAGCGTGGCAGGACAGGGGTTCCGAGAGACAGAAAACAAATGAGGAGAGTCTTTGATTATTGTAGATTTTTTTAAAAAATATGTTTTTGGCTGTACTGCTCATGTGGGATCGTAGGTCCCCAACTCGATCGAACTTGTGCCCTCTGCACTGAAGCATGATGTCTTAACCACTGGACCACCAAGGAACTTTCTGTAGTTTATTAAGGGAGCTCACCAAGTGTAGCACCGAGAAGAGAACCTAAGGGCCTAGTGGTCTATTTGAGTTGACAGATGGAGACCCAGTGCAGCCAAAAATAAAAATAAATAATTGTAAAAAATCTCAAATAAACCCTGTCTCTGCTTTTAGAAGATATTTTTTGAACATTTGCTTCTGTTGTAGTGCCAGACACATAGTAGGTACTAAAAAAAGCCTAACATATTCTGTATTTCTGCTGATGACAACATTTTTATCCATTCATCTTGTATTTTTGCCCAGTTTGAAGATATTTTAAAAGTAACTTTCCTAGATTGTCAGTTAATGATTGGGCAACATTTTTATAGCAACAGAAGAAAAAAATGAAATAGGCAGTGGGGAAGCAAGTCCTTTTATCTTTGGATAGTAAATGTGACTGCATATGGAACTGGCAATTACTGGTAAGTCAACATGTCAGAGATAGGCTATTTGTTACTTGCTCTGTGAGTAATTACCCTTCTAGATATAATCAGTGTTAAAGGTAGTGAAGTGCAAAATAACTGTAGGAACAACAAGGTCTATGACTCATTTCAACTAGGTTTATGGAGTAAAAGATTTTTTTCCTCTCAACTTGAACATTAGCATTTTTTATTGATTCCGTAGTTTTACAGTGGTGAAAAGGTAATTCACAGCTTAACTCTCAATATCTCATTTCCATATCACAAACTTAATTATGTTAGACATTTAAGGCTGTGGATTAGCATGTTTGGGGGAAATTAAATATTGAGAATCCACCATGTGCTGAGTGATGTGGAGAGGAAAGGTGTGGCAAAGGCAGAGAGAGCATTGTGTAGGAAGATGATTGTCAGACAAGCTAAAGAATAGACAGAATGTTTGAAGCAAACATTTTCAAGATACTTGAATTCCAGCGTGGCAGGACAGGGGTTCCGAGAGACAGAAAACAAATGAGGAGAGTCTTTGATTATTGTAGATTTTTTTAAAAAATATGTTTTTGGCTGTACTGCTCATGTGGGATCGTAGGTCCCCAACTCGATCGAACTTGTGCCCTCTGCACTGAAGCATGATGTCTTAACCACTGGACCACCAAGGAACTTTCTGTAGTTTATTAAGGGAGCTCACCAAGTGTAGCACCGAGAAGAGAACCCAATAAGGGCCTAGTGGTCTATTTGAGTTGACAGATGGAGTGGAAAATCTGGGGAGATCTTGGTAGCTGGAGGGTGCAGCATATGATACTGCAGAGAGCAAGCTTCAGAGAGAGAACTCTAAAGATCTGTTCCCTTGAGTATTTGGTAGAGTGCTGATAACTGCCTGTAAATGAGGGAACCACACATACAGGGACAGAACTACCCAAAGTGTTTGGGAGGAACAAAATCAGACACTCAAGCTGGCCCAGGACTAGTGCCTGCTGCAGCTGCCAGCCTGCCTGGAAAATCTAGTCCTCAGGACATTGAATGGAGTACTCGGAAGGGTCTTGTGTTCATAGTAGAGATTCATTAGGCCTCGACCAAGCACTATTCAAGTTTCAGCTAAAAAATGTTAAAACAAGGTAAGAAGGGTATGAAACGTAAGTTCTAAGTAACTTAAATGTATCCTAAAAAAAAGCTGGAGGATATTAATAGAATATAAAAATAAATATCTACATCCAACAAAGTGAAATTCATAATCTCTGGCATCCAACCCAAACCTAGAAAGTGTGCTGAAACAGGAAAACATGATCCATAATGAGGAGTAAGATCCATTTAAATCAATGCAGGAAATGATGTGAATATTAGAATTAACAGATAAGGACATAGCTACCCTCCTCACATTTGACTTCCAGTTCCAGTTTCAGAGTATTCCCAGAGTATCCCAAATTTTAGAATAAATATAGAAATGAGCATGTTATAGTGGAAATGAAGTGAACAATGTCTGTTGAGGTATTTTTCTTTTCCTTTTTTGTCCTCAGAAATAGTCTAGGGCATTCTCATTTGAAGAATTGCCTCCCATGACCCCCTATAGTGAATGAGGTGTTTCCTCCCTGTGCTCTTGTAATAGTTGTTAGATGTCCTCCCTTGCTTCATTGCTGGAATGTTATTCATTTGATCAGTGTCTGTATACCTCACTAATGGGCTTCCCTGATGGCTCAGGGGATAAAGAATGTACCTGCAGTGCAGAAGACGTAGGTTCAATCCCTGGGTCGGGAAGATCCCCTGGAGGAGGAAATGGCAGCCCACTCCTGTATTCTTGCCTGAAAAATCCCATGGACAGAGGAGCCTTGGGGGGTACAGTTCAAAGACTCACAGAGAGCTGGACACGATTGAGTGAGTGACCACAACACGTACCTCACTAAACTGTGTATATGCCTCAAAGTCAGATTTTAATCATTATATTGTCCTTTCTCTAGCAACTGAATCAGTTCGTGGCATATGGTGAACTTTTAGCAAAAGTTCATCAAATCAGTGAACAGATGAAGTTGCCAAACTAATGCAATATATTTATTATTTTATATTCAGGTATACAAATTGTATTCTTTACTGGCTGAGTTCATCATTATTCTCTTTGAAGAAAGGGAAAAACTGCTGTTCAGATGCATGATAACTTCCTGTTATGTTGGGCAAATCATAGGTGTGTATTTACTACTGCCATGTTTTCCTACTTTTTCCAAAGTGCAGATGTCACTAATGAAAACCAGTGATATAAAAGTATATAATATGTTTTTATTAAATGAAGACATTTGTTGTGGTTTGGCAAGTTGATTTCTGGTTCTACAAATAAGTAATTGTATGCTGTTACATTTACTCTGTGGAGCCTCAATTTCTCCATCTATAACATGGAGAAACAAAAATAGAAATCCACTTATTTACTTATTTATCCTTCACAATGATTGATTTTCATAAGGACATAGCTACCCTCCTCACATTTGTCCAGTTCCAGTTTCAGAGTATTCCCAGAGTATCCCAAATTTTAGAATAAATATAGAAATGAGCATGTTATAGTGGAAATGAAGTGAACAATGTCTGTTGAGGTATTTTTCTTTTCCTTTTTTGTCCTCAGAAATAGTCTAGGGCATTCTCATTTGAAGAATTGCCTCCCATGACCCCCTATAGTGAATGAGGTGTTTCCTCCCTGTGCTCTTGTAATAGTTGTTAGATGTCCTCCCTTGCTTCATTGCTGGAATGTTATTCATTTGATCAGTGTCTGTATACCTCACTAATGGGCTTCCCTGATGGCTCAGGGGATAAAGAATGTACCTGCAGTGCAGAAGACGTAGGTTCAATCCCTGGGTCGGGAAGATCCCCTGGAGGAGGAAATGGCAGCCCACTCCTGTATTCTTGCCTGAAAAATCCCATGGACAGAGGAGCCTTGGGGGCTACAGTTCAAAGACTCACAGAGAGCTGGACACGATTGAGTGAGTGACCACAACACGTACCTCACTAAACTGTGTATATGCCTCAAAGTCAGATTTTAATCATTATATTGTCCTTTCTCTAGCAACTGAATCAGTTCGTGGCATATGGTGAACTTTTAGCAAAAGTTCATCAAATCAGTGAACAGATGAAGTTGCCAAACTAATGCAATATATTTATTATTTTATATTCAGGTATACAAATTGTATTCTTTACTGGCTGAGTTCATCATTATTCTCTTTGAAGAAAGGGAAAAACTGCTGTTCAGATGCATGATAACTTCCTGTTATGTTGGGCAAATCATAGGTGTGTATTTACTACTGCCATGTTTTCCTACTTTTTCCAAAGTGCAGATGTCACTAATGAAAACCAGTGATATAAAAGTATATAATATGTTTTTATTAAATGAAGACATTTGTTGTGGTTTGGCAAGTTGATTTCTGGTTCTACAAATAAGTAATTGTATGCTGTTACATTTACTCTGTGGAGCCTCAATTTCTCCATCTATAACATGGAGAAAACAAAAATAGAAATCCACTTATTTACTTAGTTTATTTATCCTTCACAGAGCTTTGTGTGGATCAAATAAGCTGGATGACATGAGAGCAAATAATACATATTCTTTATTATTTAAAAAAATATTTTTTTTGGCTGCATTGAGTTTTCATTGCTGCATGTGAGTTTTTTCTAGTTGTGGTGAGTAGGGGCTACTGTTTGTTGAGGTGACCATTCTTCTTATTGTGCGGACCTCTCTTGTTGCAGAGCATAAGGGCTCAGTAGATGCAGAACACAGGCTTAATTGCTCTACAGCATGTGAAATCTTCTCAGACTAGGAATCAAACCCATGTCCTCTGCATTGGGCAGGCAGACTCTTAACCACTGGACCACCCAGGAAGTCTAACACATATTCTTTAACAGTCAGTGTTAACAGTAAATTGATAAGAGGAAAACAAAATTTAGATTTAGATGGCAGAACACTTTTAAGGGCAGGAGGAAGTTTATTTTCCATGCGTCTTTCAGAGCTTGTGGATGTCATTCTCTTCTGTGGCATAATTACTATAGTGCTATCACTTCTAGAAACCTGCTAAAGAGCCATGCCAGACCAGTCTAGGTTTCAGAAACTTGGACAACTTCTTTATTTCCTGATACAGCATGGAGTTAAGGAAGTGGCTACCTAACAAAGTGAATATTAAGAAGAAAATCAAAGTTAATTCTTAATCTGCATTATAGTGATTTTATAGCCTCCCTATGTTCATCCTTGATCTAGAGCATATTTCCTTTTGTACTTCCTGATAAGAAGTTAACAGTGCTATCAGAAAATCAAAAGTTAACTAATTCTTGTATTTTAGTATCCTATGTTCATATCATAGGTGTGTATTTACTACTGCCATGTTTTCCTACTTTTTCCAAAGTGCAGATGTCACTAATGAAAACCAGTGATATAAAAGTATATAATATGTTTTTATTAAATGAAGACATTTGTTGTGGTTTGGCAAGTTGATTTCTGGTTCTACAAATAAGTAATTGTATGCTGTTACATTTACTCTGTGGAGCCTCAATTTCTCCATCTATAACATGGAGAAAACAAAAATAGAAATCCACTTATTTACTTAGTTTATTTATCCTTCACAGAGCTTTGTGTGGATCAAATAAGCTGGATGACATGAGAGCAAATAATACATATTCTTTATTATTTAAAAAAATATTTTTTTTGGCTGCATTGAGTTTTCATTGCTGCATGTGAGTTTTTTCTAGTTGTGGTGAGTAGGGGCTACTGTTTGTTGAGGTGACCATTCTTCTTATTGTGCGGACCTCTCTTGTTGCAGAGCATAAGGGCTCAGTAGATGCAGAACACAGGCTTAATTGCTCTACAGCATGTGAAATCTTCTCAGACTAGGAATCAAACCCATGTCCTCTGCATTGGGCAGGCAGACTCTTAACCACTGGACCACCCAGGAAGTCTAACACATATTCTTTAACAGTCAGTGTTAACAGTAAATTGATAAGAGGAAAACAAAATTTAGATTTAGATGGCAGAACACTTTTAAGGGCAGGAGGAAGTTTATTTTCCATGCGTCTTTCAGAGCTTGTGGATGTCATTCTCTTCTGTGGCATAATTACTATAGTGCTATCACTTCTAGAAACCTGCTAAAGAGCCATACCAGACCAGTCTAGGTTTCAGAAACTTGGACAACTTCTTTATTTCCTGATACAGCATGGAGTTAAGGAAGTGGCTACCTAACAAAGTGAATATTAAGAAGAAAATCAAAGTTAATTCTTAATCTGCATTATAGTGATTTTATAGCCTCCCTATGTTCATCCTTGATCTAGAGCATATTTCCTTTTGTACTTCCTGATAAGAAGTTAACAGTGCTATCAGAAAAAATAAAAGTGTGGTTTGTCATCAGGATATTTATATAGTTAAACTAATTTTGTGGCCTCTTAGTGTCTTGTATTTTACAGTATCCTACTGTTAACATCTTTAAAAAAAAAGTCCCTGGCTAAATTCAGAAAATCCAGATAACTTGTGGTGTCAAAGATATCACTGATTTCCTACATCTAGTCTCAGTAGGGTGTACTGCAGAGGTTAGGGCTCGCACCATAACTATGTACTCATCACAAAAAGGAAGTTCTGAAATCTTGCTTCTATTGAATGGAAATATTGTTGTGAGGCTCTGTCTACAGATTGCTAGAGAGTTATAAAGGAACAGTTTAAAATGAGAAGAAATGAAAGTCCAGGTGGGATGAAGTGTATCTTGCTAACAGCCATGTGCCCTGTCATTCATCCCATTAAGTTCTCTTTTTGTTTAGTTTGATGTTGGTTTTTACTTTTGCAAATGGCAAATGTAGGTAGTGATTTGATTTATAATAAGAGCTTAGATCAGAATGTTGTGGAGTTGAGTTAAAGGGAACACAACCCCAGCCCTCCCTAGAGAACGATCTGTAGAAAAGCACAGGAGCCATCGTTGCAACAGTAGTATGGATTCACCAAAATTACCTATATTTCATTCGAGACACTACCAGATCCAAAATGAAAAGCTGACTAATTGACAGTCTAGCCTAGGATATAGTCAGTGGCTTAGCCAATCAGTACACATTTGCCTGTGCATTCCACAGATAGGCCAGCCAAGTTTAGAATAAGCATGAGAAAGGCCAGAAAGCACTAGGAAGTCACAGGTATCCCTGGGTCAGGGAGTTAATCAGGTGAGACTGGTGACTCTATTTTACTCCATCCCTCCATCACCTTTCTCAGTGGGGCATGAATTTTACATCTCAATAAGAATCTGATTTTATTTACTTATCCATTCTATTTAAATTTAAAGCACTTTGCCTTTTTCCTAGTTTTTAAATGTATCTTGAAAAGAATCTGAGCTGCTTTGTTCTAGTAGAAATTGGGGATTTTTTCCCCCTATACATTCTTGAAATTAAGTGGACTGGTATTTAATCTGAGATTTTCTTCTGCCAACTGATTACATTTGTAAACGTAGTCAGGTTAGCTAATGTTCAACAGACTCTTCTCATCAGTTAATGAATTCATTATCATGTCTGCCCTGTCTTCTATCTCACATGGCTCTTGGAAGGTGCTCTTGAAAGAGCACCTCGCAAGCTGAACAAATTAAAAAAAAAAGACAATGGTTTTTCAGCTACTCCCAGTGTTCATATTTAAACCAAGACTTTGAGGGACTTCTTTGGTCGTCTAGTGTTTGGGACTTCCCTTCCAATGCAGGGCAGGTGGGTTCAATCCCTGGTTGGAGAACCAAGGTCCCACATGTCTTGTGGTCAAAAGAAAGAAAGCCCAAAACATTAATAAACCAAAAAGGGCTCCCCTGGTGGTCCAGTGGGTAAGGACACCACCTTGCAGTGCAAGGGGCACCAGTTCCATCCCTGGCCTGGGAAGATCCCATGTGCCACGAAGTGGCTTGACCGATGTGTCCAATTACCAAGCTGGAGCTCTGGAGCTCTGGAGCGCGTGCGCCCAGAGCCGGTGTTCTGCAGCGAGAGAGGCCACTGTGATGGGAGGTTCACACTGGTGAAAAGAAGAAAGATAGATGAAAACAAATAAATGAAAGACCAATAGAAGCAGCCAAAAAAAACGTTAAAAAAAAAAGCAAAGAGAAACAATATTGTAACAATTCAGTAAAGACTCTTATTTAAAGCATGACTTCGAGGTATGCTTTTTTTTTTTTTTTTTTTTAAATTTTGGCCTCTTTTATTGGTTCTTCGTTTATCTATTTTCATTTATCTCCACTACTTGGCCTGTGTGTGCCTCCCATTGCAGTGGCCTCTCTTGCACTGGCTCTGGGCACATGCACTCTAGAGCGCTGTCTCGTAACTGAAGACACTGGCCCAGCTGCTCTGCAGAATGTGGGATCCTCCCGGGCCAGGGATGTGACCAGTGCCCCTTGCACTGCAAGGCAGACTCTTCACCCACTGGACCACCAGGAAAGCCCAAAATATTCTATATTTTAAGACTAAAGAAAATGATCAGCTTTTTTTTTTTTTTGTAAAGAAAGTGTTGAGGTGGTAATTTGGCATAAGAGGGCATAAACACCATATGTAAACAAAATACAATCTGTCTCTCATGTTTTGCAGAATTTTCATTTGCTAATAACTCAAGTACAAGCTATTTGTATTTGTTTAAAAGGGCTTCTGTAACAAAACCCCATAGGTATCGTAAACAACACAGATTTATTTTCTCACACTTCTGGAAGCTAGAAATGAAAGATCAAGGTGTTGGCAGTTTAGATTTCTTCTGAAGACTCTCTCCTTGTCTTGTAGGTGGCCACCTTCTTGCTGTGTCCTCACAAGCCTCCTCTGTTCATAGTCACTTCTAATGTTTCCTTGAGTGGCCAAATTTCCTCTTTTAAGCACAACAGCCATATTGGATTAAGGCCCAATAGAAAGACCTCATTTGAACTTAATCAGTTCTTTAAAGTTCCTATTTCCAAATACAGTCATATTCTGAGGTGCTGGGGTTGAGGGTTTTGTGTATGAATTTGGCAGGTGACACAATTCAGTCCTCAATACTATTAAATGAACAAGTTCAGTTTAGCAAAATGGTGGTTAGGAAATGATGACTTAGGAAAAACTGTAGACAGCCACCTTGCTGCATGTACTAAACACCATAAAGAAGGAGCCAGCATCTTAATGATTTGAAAATCTTGTTTCCTTAATTCTTGGGCAGTGGTCAGGAGGATGGACCATGTGGACTATAGCTGTGGTAGGTGGAGATGCTAATGGGTTTTTGGCTCTCTGGTCTATTGCCTACAGATGGGCCACAGCAGGGGAAAGTGCTACTGGCACTCCAACGGTATAGCTGTGTCTGGAAATGAACACCGAGTCTGTGATTGTATTAACTGAACCAAAAATTGGGCTAGGGACATCAAACAGTAAAGCTGATAGTTAAAATTAGAAGTGTCCTAGAATATTTAAAACCCACAAAAACTGCTCCTTTGCTTAGATGTTGATTGCCCTAAAGGCTTTGTCTGTGTTTATCTTCTTGGACTTGCTTTCTCAGATTTGTGTGTTTCAATAACACTAATGTGCAGAGAAATCATATTTATACCATTTCTTTTTTTTTGCCTCTAAGTCATCATTTATTTTCATCCATATTTATTCTTTGGCCTGTGTGAGCCTATTGCAGTGGTCTCTCTCGTTGCAGAGCACTAGCTCTGGGTACATGCACTCCAGAGTACTGGCTCCTAGTTGGACACACCGGCCCAGCCACTCCGCCGGCACATGGGATCTTCCCGGGCCAGGGATCAAACCAGCGCCCCTTGCACTGCAAGGTGGACTCTTTACCCATTTGACCACCAGAGAAGCACCATATTTATACCACTTCTTAAAGATATTCTGATGTGGGCCATTTTTAGTCTTTCTCGAATTTGTTAACAATACCACTTCTATTTCTTTATGTTTTATTTTTTTGCCCACAAGGCACATGGAATCTTAGCTCCCAGACCACTGATCTTGAAAATGCACGCCCTTCATCGGAAGGTGACATCTTAACCAATGGACCAACAGGGAAGTCCCTATACATTTGATTTTTAACTTTTCAAACTTTTTTGAAATTGTATGTGGTGTGAAGCAATGGGCATCTACATCTGTAACTTTCTAAGACCTAATATTAATCTACTGAAACTATTATTTTTTTATTTCTAACAAGACAGTGATTACAACCTGTTGTGGCCCTGGTCTCACTGTTGCTGTTGTTCAGTTTCTAAGTCATGTCTGACTCTTTGTGACCCCATGGATACACCAGGCTTCCACGTCTTTCACTATCTCCAGGAATATGTGCAAACTCATGTCCATTGAGTCAGTGTTGCCATCCAACCATCTCATCCCTTTTCTCCTTCTGCTGCCAATCTTTCCCAGCATCAAAGTCTTTTCCAATGAGTCAATTCTTCCTAGTGGCTATTACTGTAGTGATGAAGTCATATTGCCTCTACATGTAAAGGCACCTAAAATATGGCAGAGTTCAGATAAGCTCAGTCTCTCCCCTCCTTTATTGATTTCAATTTATCACTGTGGTAAGCTTAATAATGGTCCCCAAACATGCACACATCTTAATCCTTAAAACCTGTGAATGTTTCTGTGTATGGCTAAAAGGACACTGAAGATATGATTAAAGCACTTGAGTTAGAAAAATTATCCTGGATGATCCAGGTGATCACAATGGATATTAAAGAAGAGTCAGAGTCAGAAGGAAAGAAGGCAGAATGACTTCAGCAGAGATTAGAGGGATGCACTCTGAAGAAGAGGTAGAGGGGTGCAAGCCAAGGAGTAGAGCCAACCACTAGAAAAAGCTGTCTGAAGAAAGGCAGGGAAGCAAACTTTCCCTTCAGAGGACCCAAAAGGAGTCAGTTCTGCTGACACCCTTACTTTAAGTCATAGAGACTGATTTTGAATTTCTGATCTCCAGACAATAGCAAGAAAATAAATTTGTGGTGATTTAAGTCGCAAAGTTTGTGGTAACTTGTTGTAACAGCAGTAGGAAGCTAATTGTTGTTGTTCCATTGCTCAGTTGTGTCTGACTCTGTGAACCCATGCTCTGCAGCAAACTGGGCTTCCCTATCTTTCACCATCTCCTGGAGTTTGCTCAAACTCATGTCCATTGAGTTGGTGATGCCATCCAACCATCTTCTGTTTCCCCTTCTCCTACTGCCTTCAGTCTTTCCCAGAATCAGTGTCTTTTCCAGTGAGTTGTATCTTCACATCAGGTGGCCAAAGTATTGGAGCTTCAACTTCAGCATCAATCTTTCCAATGAATAATCCGGGTTGATTTCCTTTAGGATTGACTGGTTTGATCTCCTTGCAATCAATCCAAAGGACTCTCAAGAGTTTTCTACGGCACCACAGTGAAGGCATCAATTCTTTGGTACTCAGACTTTTTTATTGTCCAGCTCTCACATCTGTACATGACTACTGGAAAACCATAGCTTTGACGATACAATGACATTTAATTGATACTGTCATTGTATTAGGAAAAGCAAGTTCATGATTTTATACTTATAACTGCATTCCTCTTGCCATCAGCTCCATGTAGTCACCACTAATTTTTGTTTATTTGTGATCCTTAGTTATTCATAATCCTTCCTGCCCTATTTTCTTCCCACCCTTATTGTCTTGGTTCAGAACCTTGGTGGTCTTTCTACTGTATATTACTGTTCTTTTCCAAATAGTATCTTTGTCTTAACTTTACTCCCTCCAAATGTTCCTCCACACTTTTTCTAAAATTGTCTTATAAGAGCTAAATATGACTTCTTTTTCTGGTTAAAATTCTACTGTGCCTATTGAACTTTTCATTTGCTAAGCTTCTATTCATGCTGTAAGAGGTAATTTAGATATCCTCCTTTCTGTGACTTTTCCCATAGACATAAACATTTGTATTATCCTGAATTTCCAAAGCATCTTGAATCTATTTCTCTGAATCACCCTTGCTAAGAATATATATATATAAAACTCTGTAATTACTTTTTTGTGTGTTTTCATTTTACCCTATCAGGTCATTAACTCCTTTGATAACATGGACTGTATAATTCCAGGACTTAGCATCACATCTGTTTTATTATTATACATGAATAAGTAAGGCTCAAAAGCATAGGTGATGAAATAGATTAACTAAGAGGCTTTTCTAGAGATAGCATTATAAAATATATGATAAATAGGAAAAAGAAAGAAAAATATTTTAAAAAATCTTCAAAAGATATTTTTCATTGACAGCAGAGGCATACAGGACATATTTTACAATGCCTGGAAAAAAAGTAAGGCAGAAAATGTCCCAAGATTTACATACATATGTAGACATACCATTGAAGGGATCAAAGGATAACAGGAAAAATACATTTATTAATATCCATGAGTGCTTACCATGTGCCAGTAATGCTCCAAGTGCTTTGTTTGTGTTAACTCTTGTTAACTGCTTAAACAACCTGTGAGTTATTGTTAGCCTTTTTTACAGTTTGGGAAACAGAACACAGCATTGACGCAGGCAGGATGAAATTTGATCCCGGGAAGTTTGATTCCAGAACTGGTCTTCTTAACCCACATGCTCCACTGTCTCACCTGGAGGGTCTTGTGTTGCCACTGGGTGCTATTCAGAAGTGACCTTGGGCCAAGCCTGATGGCTGGAGCAGTCCATGCTCATCTTGTGTGCTTTTCACTGGATCAGGGCATCCTGATTTTTCAGCTGCAAGTTCTGCTTGAAATTATCATCTATTTCAAATTTACAGACAATAAAGATTGTATAAATCATTATCATTATTTGTGTCACATCCCAACAATTTTTAGAGAAATATGACTGTTCTCACTGTAAAGAACCTCACCTAATGTGGAGTTATTAATGATACAGGGAGATTGGGAAGTGAGTAGGAAGCAGGTAGAAAGGAAGTGGAGAAGTGCCAGAGACTCGATGTGTTTAAGGCAGATGCTTTAAATGTGACATGCCCAAAGTTAATTTTCGATGATTTTCTCATCTTCCATTGTGGTATATAGCATAAATCAGTTTTTTTGAAAATGCTGCTTGTGACTGTTGAGGAGGTAAATAAAACTAATCTTATAAATTACAGTCAGCATTTTTAAAAGGAGAAGAAAAATACAGTAGGGTGGAATAGAACAGTGTAATATAGACATATTTCCGTAAATCTGTTAACTGAGAATTTGCACACTTGACAGAAATTACTGTGACAAATCACAGCTCACAAGGCAAGACAGCCAATTAGCAGAGGAGTGCACTGAATGTACCTACTGGGTAGAAATGGATTGTTTTATCTTTTTCTCATTAACTTCTCATTTGATTTTCTAGCCTGTGAGAGTCAATTTGATCATCACTATAAAGAGAAGGTAAAAGTCATTTTTATATTAGTGTAATTAGTGGTTAATTGTGAGAAAAAAAATCAGGAGTTATTTTTGTGCAGTGAGCAAAAGTGTTGAGATTTTCAGTTAAGTTTTGGACTCTAAAGTTTGAGTGTCAGGAAGAACATTATTGAATTTGCAACAACTGCAACATTTTAGTAAATATAATACAAATTGCACTTGGTGTGGGGTTGATTTGTTATTTATTTACTTTTCTAAAGATTTATTTATTTATTTTTTATTTTTGGGTGGGGGTTGGGGAGGGAGGGGAGCGGGTGGGCCACTTCTATTGGTCTTTCATTTCTCTATGTTCATCCGTCTTTGTTCTTTGGCTCCTGTGGGCCTCCCATCACGATGGCGTCTGTCGTTATAGAGCACCGGCTCTGGGCGCATGTGCTCCAGAGCTCCGGCTCAGTAATTGGACACATCGGTCCAGCCACTCCGCGGCACGTGGGATCTTCCTAGGCCAGGGATCGAACCGGCGCCCCTTGTACTGCAAGGCGGTGTCCTTACCCAGTGGACCACCAGGGGAAGCCCTGATTTGTTATTAAAAAGAATGATAAATTAAAAAATATAGATCTATGTTCAACTAAAAGATTTGCAAATGTAAATAGTGAAATATCGATACAATATTGGCTAATAAGCAACAGTTTCCATTTTAAGCAGAAGTTTGAAAGTATAAATTTAGTACAAGTTATGAAAATTAAGATGCTTTAGAATAGTTTTTAAATCAAATATACAAAATCTAATTAAAATGACTCACTTCTATGTATTTTGCAGTAGTAATTTTGAAAATAAAGGCTTAAAACTTTCAAAATTAAATTGATAATTGGAAAAAGTTTTCAGTGTACTTAAATAATCAGTGTCTTTTGGTTATTTTCAATTAAAGAAGAAATGTATCAAGTCCTGGCACAATACCTCATTTATCTCACAATTATTTATGAGAAACTCCTATTGCTGCAAGTATTTATTTGGTGGCAAAAGAGAAAATGGCACATGTAACTATTAAAAATTTTTTTATCCTGTGTAAATATCATGGTATATTTTTAACGATAATATTTCTGATGAAAATAAAAACTTTATCTTGTATCATTAACCTAATATCCCATCATATGACTTAGAAACAATGAGAATTATTTGGGAAAATTCAGAATAGAGATGCAATACGACTTGATGAGAAAGATGATACTGCAAAATGTATAAAGTTCCCAGCTAATGTCAAATATGTGTGGCAAAATGGCTTTTGGAGGATATGTAAGACAGCTAAAATTTGATTAAATGTATTTTAGAATTGAAGTAAGAGCATTGTTGATTAATATAAATGACAGTGGAAACATTACGTATGAGTTACAAGAGAGAGAGCAGCAAATATGACTAGAAAATTATTAGAAGCTACTAATAATGACCTTCAAAATTACTTCTTAAATTCATCTCAAAGCTTTAGTATCCAAAAGATTTTTAGCCTCATCTCGTGGACATATTGAAAAATTCAGTGAAAAATGCTTGCTCTTTTAAAGGAAACTCACTGGAGTATTTTTCATGTAGAAGATGTTTTTCCAGTAAAGCTACTCCATCCATATTCATACCCACTATATCACACCAACTGCTTTTGACTGCCATGAACGATAGTAGTAAACATAGATATATATGAATCAAGAGATTAGATTCACTTTTTTTGGTTGTTATTGAAAAATAGTCTCATAGGTAAATAATTTCTAAAATAATATTTGGAGTAAATTGGTGTATATTTTATTTATTTATTTTTTTGTGGGGATGCAGGTTAGGGAGGGAGGGGGGCGGGCAGGTCACTTTTATTGGTCTTTCATTTATACATTTTTCATCCATCTTTGTTCTTTGGCCCGTGTGGGCCTCCCATTGCAGTGGCCTCTGTTGTCGCAGAGCACCGGCTCTGGGCGCATGTGCTCCAGAGCTCCGGCTCAGTAATTGGGCATATGGGTCCAGCTGCTCTGCGACACGTGGGATCTTCCCAGGCCAGGGATGGAACCAGTGCCCCTTGCACTGCAAAACGGTGTCCTTACCAATGGACCACCAGGGAAGCCCTGGTGTATATTTTAAACTAGAAAAACAATAGGGATAATTTCAGTGTATGGACCATAACCTTGGCTTCCCAGGTGATGTTAGTGGTAAAGAACCTGCTTGTCGATGCATGAGACTTAAGAGATGCAGGTTCATTACCTAGGTTAGGAAGATCCCCTGGAGGAGGGCAAGGCAGCCTACTCCAGTATTCTTTCCTGGAGAAACCTATGAACAGAGGAGCCTGGCAGTTCACACAGTCAGACACTACTGAAGTAACTTAACATGCATGAGAGGATGATACAGTGTCATATTATTTAATTGATAGAAATGCTCTGAACTATTTATTGCTACTCTTGCTTCTTTTTCTTTTTTTTTTAATTTTTATTTTACTTTTTACTTTTACAGAGTTTTGTTGTTTACAGATATGTATGATCCCAGATTAGTCATATGTACATCCCCCTTATTCCACCCGTCTAGGCCATTGCACGACTCGTTCAGTGCAGTACTGAGAGTTAACCCAGCTTCTATATCAGGGAGCTAATTAAATGGTTACAACAAAACCAGACAACATGTTAAAAAGCAGAGACATCACTTTCCTGACAAAGGTCCATGTAATCAAACCTATGATTTTTCCAGTAGTCATGTATGTATAAGAAAGTTGAACCAGAAAGAAGGCTGACTGCTGAACAATTGATTCTTTCATACTGTGATGCTGGAGAAGACTCTTGAGAGTCCCTTGGACAGCAAGGAGATCAAATCAGTCAATGCTAAAGGAGATCAACCCTGAATATTCATTGGAAGGACTGAGGCTGAAGCTGAAGCTCTAGTACTTTGGTCACCTGATGTGAAGAGCCAGCTCATTGGAAAAGACCTTGATGTTGGGAAAGATTGAGGGCACGAGTAGAAAGGGGTGACAGAGTATGAGATCATTGGATGACATCAACAGCTCAATGAGCATGAGTTTGACCAAACTCTGGGAGATTTTGAAGGACAGGGAAGCCTGGTATGCTGCAGTGCATAGGGTCGCAAAGAGTCAGACATGACTTAATGACTGAACAGCAACAACAAAATTAAGTGGTGGAGTTAAGAGATTAAGCCAGGTCATTAGGATTGTAGGAGCTGCATTAGTACTCTGTACTAACCATCCCCCTTCAGCCCCTGGGAAAAAAAGATACTGCTGGAGTCATGAAGGTAAGACATCATAGTGGCCTGGAGTAGGCAGTTGGGAAAATAAATGATTATGAAGTGTTTATTGCAAATTGTGGAGCTAGGATCAATCAAGTAGATCTTTTGAATACACTGAATGGGGAAGTGAGAGAAAAAAAGAAATAAAGATAATCTTGTTTCTGGCTATAGAATAGGTAGATAAGAGTGTTGTTGATAAAACTGGAAAGATTGAAAGTGGGAGCAGTTCTTTGGGTGGTGGTACTTTAGGAGTTTTCTTAGAAATGCACGTTAGAAACCCAGGTGGAGTTAAGTGTACAGTTTAGTAAGCCAATATAGGGTGGGAGGCTTAAGCATGGGAGTTATCAGTATAAAGATGCTGAGCCTCATCAGCATATAGACATGTAGGATCAGGTCATGTAGGAAGAGTCTAGATAATGAGAAAAGGCAGATGCAGAATCATGCCTCAACAAAACCAGACAACATGTTAAAAGCAGAGACATCACTTTCCTGACAAAGGTCCATGTAATCAAACCTATGATTTTTCCAGTAGTCATGTATGTATAAGAAAGTTGAACCAGAAAGAAGGCTGACTGCTGAACAATTGATTCTTTCATACTGTGATGCTGGAGAAGACTCTTGAGAGTCCCTTGGACAGCAAGGAGATCAAATCAGTCAATGCTAAAGGAGATCAACCCTGAATATTCATTGGAAGGACTGAGGCTGAAGCTGAAGCTCTAGTACTTTGGTCACCTGATGTGAAGAGCCAGCTCATTGGAAAAGACCTTGATGTTGGGAAAGATTGAGGGCACGAGTAGAAAGGGGTGACAGAGTATGAGATCATTGGATGACATCAACAGCTCAATGAGCATGAGTTTGACCAAACTCTGGGAGATTTTGAAGGACAGGGAAGCCTGGTATGCTGCAGTGCATAGGGTCGCAAAGAGTCAGACATGACTTAATGACTGAACAGCAACAACAAAATTAAGTGGTGGAGTTAAGAGATTAAGCCAGGTCATTAGGATTGTAGGAGCTACATTAGTACTCTGTACTAACCATCCCCCTTCAGCCCCTGGGAAAAAAAGATACTGCTGGAGTCATGAAGGTAAGACATCATAGTGGCCTGGAGTAGGCAGTTGGGAAAATAAATGATTATGAAGTGTTTATTGCAAATTGTGGAGCTAGGATCAATCAAGTAGATCTTTTGAATACACTGAATGGGGAAGTGAGAGAAAAAAAGAAATAAAGATAATCTTGTTTCTGGCTATAGAATAGGTAGATAAGAGTGTTGTTGATAAAACTGGAAAGATTGAAAGTGGGAGCAGTTCTTTGGGTGGTGGTACTTTAGGAGTTTTCTTAGAAATGCACGTTAGAAACCCAGGTGGAGTTAAGTGTACAGTTTAGTAAGCCAATATAGGGTGGGAGGCTTAAGCATGGGAGTTATCAGTATAAAGATGCTGAGCCTCATCAGCATATAGACATGTAGGATCAGGTCATGTAGGAAGAGTCTAGATAATGAGAAAAAGGCAGATGCAGAATCATGCCTCAAGATAATCAACATTTAGAAATTTGACAGAGAAGGAAAAAGCAACAAAGAAACCTGAGAGTGATAGAGAGACAGTGATGGGACCAAAGAGGCATGCGGGTCAGAGAAATCCAGAGATGAAACTGTTTAATAAAAAGTTATCTTCAACTGTGTTCATACTGCTGAGAGGTGGAGTAGAAGGAGAAATGAGCATTTTGTCCTATGGGGACTTACAGATTATCGATAACCATGAAAAAAAAAAAGCCCTTTTGGAGAGATGTCAACAAGAAATAGGCTGTAGTAGGTAGAGAAATGGGCACAAGGTAAGAAAGTGGAGAAATATATGTAGAAAAAGTCTCTTCAAGAGGTTGGTTACAAAGAAGAGCAGAGAAATGGAGTTAGTTGGAAGGAAGCTAATTAGCCAAGGGCTAATTATAGAAGGGAACGCATAGACCGCATATAGATACCTTGGGGGTTCATGTTGGAGAGGCTGAAGATCCAAGATCATCCATAGATGATGTGTGGGGGCATGGTTGTTGGAGAAGGTGTTTGGGATGGAGTTTGTAGTCCCCAAAGTTACTGTCCCTATCTTTATACTTTCCGCCTGCAGTGCAGGAGACCTGAGTTCAATCCCTGGGTCAGGAAGATCCCTTGGAGGAGGAAATGGCAACCCACTCCAGTATTCTTGCCTGGAGAATCCTATGGACAGAGGAGCCTAGCTGGCTACAGTCCATGGAGTCGCACAGAGTAAGACATAACTGATTATGAAGTGTTTATTGCAAATTGTGGAGCTAGGATCAATCAAGTAGATCTTTTGAATACACTGAATGGGGAAGTGAGAGAAAAAGAAATAAAGATAATCTTGTTTCTGGCTATAGAATAGGTAGATAAGAGTGTTGTTGATAAAACTGGAAAGATTGAAAGTGGGAGCAGTTCTTTGGGTGGTGGTACTTTAGGAGTTTTCTTAGAAATGCACGTTAGAAACCCAGGTGGAGTTAAGTGTACAGTTTAGTAAGCCAATATAGGGTGGGAGGCTTAAGCATGGGAGTTATCAGTATAAAGATGCTGAGCCTCATCAGCATATAGACATGTAGGATCAGGTCATGTAGGAAGAGTCTAGATAATGAGAAAAAGGCAGATGCAGAATCATGCCTCAAGATAATCAACATTTAGAAATTTGACAGAGAAGGAAAAAGCAACAAAGAAACCTGAGAGTGATAGAGAGACAGTGATGGGACCAAAGAGGCATGCGGGTCAGAGAAATCCAGAGATGAAACTGTTTAATAAAAAGTTATCTTCAACTGTGTTCATACTGCTGAGAGGTGGAGTAGAAGGAGAAATGAGCATTTTGTCCTATGGGGACTTACAGATTATCGATAACCATGAAAAAAAAAAGCCCTTTTGGAGAGATGTCAACAAGAAATAGGCTGTAGTAGGTAGAGAAATGGGCACAAGGTAAGAAAGTGGAGAAATATATGCAGAAAAAGTCTCTTCAAGAGGTTGGTTACAAAGAAGAGCAGAGAAATGGAGTTAGTTGGAAGGAAGCTAATTAGCCAAGGGCTAATTATAGAAGGGAACGCATAGACCGCATATAGATACCTTGGGGGTTCATGTTGGAGAGGCTGAAGATCCAAGATCATCCATAGATGATGTGTGGGGGCATGGTTGTTGGAGAAGGTGTTTGGGATGGAGTTTGTAGTCCCCAAAGTTACTGTCCCTATCTTTATACTTTCCGCCTGCAGTGCAGGAGACCTGAGTTCAATCCCTGGGTCAGGAAGATCCCTTGGAGGAGGAAATGGCAACCCACTCCAGTATTCTTGCCTGGAGAATCCTATGGACAGAGGAGCCTAGCTGGCTACAGTCCATGGAGTCGCACAGAGTAAGACATAACTTAGTGACTAAACCATCACCTCATCTGAGGACTGGAGTTAGAAAACGGTGGAGCAGGTCTGGATTATTTCCAAGCATCCTTCTGGACTTGAATATTCTACAAATTTATTCCTTTTAGTCATGCCTATGCTGTTTTTATTTATTTATTTATTTATTTTTTTACATGTATGTTCCAAGATCATTCATATGCATATCCTTGGACCCTCCCCCCACCCAGTTCCCCCCCTCCCATCCCTCCAGACCATCGCTCCAAGTGGTTGTAGGTACTCTTATTCCCCTAGCACAATGACAATAGCTATCTTTTCCACACATGACAGTATAGGCTTCCATGTGACTCCCTCCATACCTCCCTCCCACTGTTCAGTCTCCACAATGTCTTTATGTCTATTCTCTGTTTTTTCAAAAGTTCGCTACGTATGTTATCATGACCATCTTACTAGATCCCATATATATGAGTTAGTATACTATACTTGTCTTTCTCTTTTTGACTTACTTCACTTTTTATGATAGGTTCTAGAGCCAGCCACCTCATTAGGACTGAGTCTTCTGCATTTCTTTTAACAGCTGAATAGTATTCCATTGTATATATGTACCAGAGCTTCTGGATTCATTCATTTGTCGATGGACATCTAGGTTGCTTCCATGTTCTGGCTATTGTATAGAGAGCTGCAATGAACATTGGGGTACAGGTGCCTCTTTCAGTTTTGATTTCATCAGGATATAGGCCTAATAGTGGGATTGCTGGGTCATAGGGTGCTTCCCACCAGCAATGCAAGAGGGTTCCCTTTTCTCCACACCCTCTCCAGCACTTGCTGTCTGTCGATTTGTTGATGATGGCCATTCTGACAGGTGTGAGGTGGTATCTCATTGTGGTTTTAATTTGCATTTCTCTGATAATAAGCGAGGTTGAGCATCGTTTCATGTATTTTTGGGCCATCTGTATGTCCTCTTTGGAGAGGCGTCTCTTTAGATCTTTTTCCCATTTTTTGATTGGGCTGCTCATTTTCCCTGTGTTGAGTTGTCTGAGTTGCTTATAGATTTTGGAGATTAATTCTTTGTCTGTTGTTTCATTTGCTATGATTTTCTCCCATTCTGTGGGGTGTCTGTTCAACTTTTTGGTGATTTCTTTTGCTGTACAAAAGCTTTTAAGTTTCATGAGGTCCCACGTGTTGACTTTTCTTTTTAGTTCCACTATTTTAGCAGGTGGGTCAGAGAAGATCTTGCTTTGATTGATGTCCTTGAGGGTTTTGCCTATATTCTCCTCTAAGAGTTTGATGGTTTCTGGTCTTACATTTAGGTCTTTAATCCATTTGGAGTTGATCTTTATGTATGGGGTCAGGGAATGTTCCAACTTCATTTTTTTGCATGTAGCTGTCCAATTTTCCCAGCACCATTTGTTGAAGAGGCTGTCTTTGTCCCATTTTATAGTTTCTCCTCCTCTGTCAAAAATAAGGTACCCATAGGAACATGGGTTGATCTCTGGGTTCTCGATCTTGTTCCATTGATCTATAGTTCTATTTTTGTGCCAGTACCATACTGTCTTGATAACTTGCTTTGTAGTAGAGTCTGAATTTAGGGAGGCTGATCCCTCCAACTCCGTTCTTCTTCCTCAGGATTGCTTTGGCTATTCGAGGTCTTTTGTGTTTCTATATGAACTGTGTTATTATTTGGTCTAGTTCTGTGAAAAATGTCAATGGTAATTGAATAGGTATTGCATTGAATCTGTAGATGATATTTGGTAGTATGGTCATTTTCACAATATTGATTCTTCCGATCCAGGAACATGGAATATCTCTCCATCTGTTTAAGTCTTCTTTAATGTCTCTCATGAGTGTCTTGTAATTTTCTGTGTACAATTCTTTTGTTTCTTTGGGCAGGTTTATTCCTAGATATTTGATTCTTTTGGTTGCAATGGTGAAGGGGATTGCCTCTTTGATTTCATTTTCTGATTTTTCATTGTTTGTGTATAGGAATGCCAGTGACTTCTGTGTGTTGACTTTGTGTCCTGCAACTTTGCTGAATTCATTGATTAGCTCTAGTAGCTTTGTAACCATGTCTTTGGGAGTTTCTATGTATAATATCATGTCGTCTGCAAAAAGAGAGAGCTTGACTTCTTCCTTTCCAATCTGGATTCCTTTGATTTCTTTCTCTTCTCTTATTGCTGTTGCTAGGACTTCCAGGACTATGTTGAATAGCAGTGGTTAAAGTGGGCACCCCTGTCTTGTTCCTGATCTTAGAGGGAATGCTTTCAGGATTTCAACATTAACAATAATGTACGCTGTAGGCTTCTCATAGATGGCTTTAATTATGTCGAGATAGGTTCCTCCTATGCCCATTTTCTGAAGAGTTTTGATCATAAATGGATGTTGATCTTTGTTTTGTGTTTCTGGTCTTACATTTAGGTCTTTAATCCATTTGAGTTGATCTTTATGGGGAATGTTCCAACTTCATTTTTTTGCATGTAGCTGTCCAATTTTCCCAGCACCATTTGTTGAAGAGGCTGTCTTTGTCCCATTTTATAGTTTCTCCTCCTCTGTCAAAAATAAGGTACCCATAGGAACATGGGTTGATCTCTGGGTTCTCGATCTTGTTCCATTGATCTATAGTTCTATTTTTGTGCCAGTACCATACTGTCTTGATAACTTGCTTTGTAGTAGAGTCTGAATTTAGGGAGGCTGATCCCTCCAACTCCGTTCTTCTTCCTCAGGATTGCTTTGGCTATTCGAGGTCTTTTGTGTTTCTATATGAACTGTGTTATTATTTGGTCTAGTTCTGTGAAAAATGTCAATGGTAATTGAATAGGTATTGCATTGAATCTGTAGATGATATTTGGTAGTATGGTCATTTTCACAATATTGATTCTTCCGATCCAGGAACATGGAATATCTCTCCATCTGTTTAAGTCTTCTTTAATGTCTCTCATGAGTGTCTTGTAATTTTCTGTGTACAATTCTTTTGTTTCTTTGGGCAGGTTTATTCCTAGATATTTGATTCTTTTGGTTGCAATGGTGAAGGGGATTGCCTCTTTGATTTCATTTTCTGATTTTTCATTGTTTGTGTATAGGAATGCCAGTGACTTCTGTGTGTTGACTTTGTGTCCTGCAACTTTGCTGAATTCATTGATTAGCTCTAGTAGCTTTGTAACCATGTCTTTGGGAGTTTCTATGTATAATATCATGTCGTCTGCAAAAAGAGAGAGCTTGACTTCTTCCTTTCCAATCTGGATTCCTTTGATTTCTTTCTCTTCTCTTATTGCTGTTGCTAGGACTTCCAGGACTATGTGGAATAGTAGTGGTGAAAGTGGGCACCCCTGTCTTGTTCCTGATCTTAGAGGGAATGCTTTCAGTTTTTCACCATTAACAATAATGTTCGCTGAAGGCTTCTCATAGATGGCTTTTATTATATTGAGATAGGTTCCTTCTATGCCCATTTTCTGAAGAGTTTTTATCATAAATGGATGTTGTACTTTGTCGAAGGCTTTTTCTGCATCTATTCAAATGATCATGTGATTTTTGTCTTTCAACTTGTTGATATGGTGTATCATGTTGATTGATTTGAGGATGTTGAAGAAGCCTTGCATGCTTGGGATGAACCTGACTTGATCATGATGTATGAGTTTTTTGATGTGTCGTTGAATTCTGTTTGCTAGGATTTTGTTGAGGATCTTGGCATCTAAGTTCATCAGTGAAATTGGCCTATAGTTTTCCTTTTTTGTGTTGTCTTTGCCTGGTTTGGGTATCAGGGTGATGGTGGCCTCGTAGAATGTGTTTGGAAGTTTTCCTTCCTGTGCAATTGTTTGGAAGAGTTTTAGAAGGACAGGCATTAGCTCTTTTTTAAATGTTTGGTAGAATTCGGTTGTGAAGCCATCTAGCCCTGGGCTTTTATTTCTGGGTAGATTTTTAATCACAAAGTCGATTTCTGAGCTTGTGATTGGGTTGTTCAAAGTTTCTGTTTCTTCCTGGCTCAGTCTTGGGAGATTAATCCTGTCCAAGAAACTGTCCATTTCTTCCAGGTTGTCCAGTTTGTTGCCATAGAGTTGCTCATAATAGTCTCTTAGAATCCTTTGGATTTCTGCATTATCTGTTGTAATCTCTCCTTTTTCGTTTTTGATTTTGTTGATCTGGTTCTTCTCTCTCTTTTTCTTCATGAGTCTGGCCAGTGGCTTGTCAATTTTGTTTACCTTTTCAAACAACCAGCTTTTTGTTTTATTTATCTTTACTATTGTTTCTTTTGTTTCTTTCTCATTTATTTCTGCTCTGATCTTTATGATTTCTCTTCTTCTGCTGGCTTTGGGATGCTTTTGTTCTTCTTTCTCCAACTGTTTTAAGCAGAGGGTTAGGTCATCTGCTTCATGTTTTCCTAGTGTCTTGAGGTGGGATTGTATTGCTATAAATTTCCCTCTTAGACCTGCTTTTGCAGTATCCCATAGGTTTTGCACTGTCGTGTTCATTGTCATTTTCTTCTAGGAATTGTTTAATTTCTCCTTTGATTTCCTTTTTTTTTTTAAAAGGGGGGCTTTTTCATTGAGGAATGCTTTCAGTTTTCACCATTAACAATAATGTTCGCTGAAGGTTTTATGGTTTTTTGTATCCTTCTATGCCCATTTTCTGAAGAGTTTTTATCATAAATGGATGTTGTATTTGTCGAAGGCTTTTTCTGCATCTATTGAGATGATCATGTGATTTTTGTCTTTCAACTTGTTGATATGGTGTATCATGTTGATTGATTTGAGGATGTTGAAGAAGCCTTGCACGCTTGGGATGAACCTGACTTGATCATGATGTATGAGTTTTTTGATGTGTCGTTGAATTCTGTTTGCTAGGATTTTGTTGAGGATCTTGGCATCTAAGTTCATCAGTGAAATTGGCCTATAGTTTTCCTTTTTTGTGTTGTCTTTGCCTGGTTTGGGTATCAGGGTGATGGTGGCCTCGTAGAATGTGTTTGGAAGTTTTCCTTCCTGTGCAATTGTTTGGAAGAGTTTTAGAAGGACAGGCATTAGCTCTTTTTTAAATGTTTGGTAGAATTCGGTTGTGAAGCCATCTAGCCCTGGGCTTTTATTTCTGGGTAGATTTTTAATCACAAAGTCGATTTCTGAGCTTGTGATTGGGTTGTTCAAAGTTTCTGTTTCTTCCTGGCTCAGTCTTGGGAGATTAATCCTGTCCAAGAAACTGTCCATTTCTTCCAGGTTGTCCAGTTTGTTGCCATAGAGTTGCTCATAATAGTCTCTTAGAATCCTTTGGATTTCTGCATTATCTGTTGTAATCTCTCCTTTTTCGTTTTTGATTTTGTTGATCTGGTTCTTCTCTCTCTTTTTCTTCATGAGTCTGGCCAGTGGCTTGTCAATTTTGTTTACCTTTTCAAACAACCAGCTTTTTGTTTTATTTATCTTTACTATTGTTTCTTTTGTTTCTTTCTCATTTATTTCTGCTCTGATCTTTATGATTTCTCTTCTTCTGCTGGCTTTGGGATGCTTTTGTTCTTCTTTCTCCAACTGTTTTAAGCAGAGGGTTAGGTCATCTGCTTCATGTTTTCCTAGTGTCTTGAGGTGGGATTGTATTGCTATAAATTTCCCTCTTAGACCTGCTTTTGCAGTATCCCATAGGTTTTGCACTGTCGTGTGTTCATTGTCATTTTCTTCTAGATATTTTTAAATTTCTCCTTTGATTTCCTCAATGATTTGTTCGTTTTTTAGGTATGTATTGTTTAATCTCCATGTGTTTGTGTTTTTAGCGGTTTTTTTCCCGGTAGTTGATCTCTAGTTTCATTGTATTGTGGTCTGAGAAGATGATTGATATAATTTCGGTTTTCTTGAACTGACTGAGGTTAGATTTGTGGCCCAAGATGTGGTCTATCCTGGAAAATGTTCCATGAGCACTTGAGAAGATAGTGTATTCTTCTGCTTTTGTATGGAACATCCTAAAGATATCGATGAGGTCCATCTTTTCCAGTGTGGCATTTAAGGCTTGTGTTTCTTTATTAATTTTCTGTTTGGATGATCTGTCCATTGGTGTGAGAGGAGTGTTAAAGTCTCCTACTATTACTGTGTTATTGTTGATTTCTTCTTTTATGTCTGAAAGTACCTGTCTTATGTATTGAGGTGCTCCTGTGTTTGGTGCGTAGATATTCATGACTGTTATGTCTTCCTCTTGGATAGATCCCTTGATCATGATATAGTGACCTGCCTTGTCTCTTAGAATCTTCTTTACTTTAAAGTCTATTTTTTCTGATATGAGGATTGCTACTCCAGCTTTCTTTTGATTTCCATTTGCATGGAATATCTTTTTCCAGCCTCTCACTTTCAGTCTATGAGTGTCTCTAGGTCTGAAGTGGGTCTCTTGTAAACAGCATATATATGGGTCTTGCTTCTGGATCCATTCAGCCAGCCTATGTCGTTTGGTTGGAGCATTTAGTCCATTTACATTCAAAGTAATTATTGATATGAATGTTCCTATTGTCATCTTCTTAGAAATTTGGGGTTTGATTTGTAAGGCTTCTCCTACTCTTGTATTTATTGGCTATATCAGGCCGTTTAACACTTGTTGTAAGGCTGGTTTTGTGGTAGAGAATTCTTTTAGTTTTTGCTTGTCTGTGAAGCTTTTGACTTCACCATCGATTTTGAATGAGATTCTTGCTGGGTAGAGAATTTTTCATTTGGATTGCGTCTAGATGAGTAAAATGGGGCTTTATGTCGTGTGTTCATTGTCATTTTCTTCTAGATATTTTTAAATTTCTCCTTTGATTTCCTCAATGATTTGTTCGTTTTTTAGGTATGTATTGTTTAATCTCCATGTGTTTGTGTTTTTAGCGGTTTTTTTCCCGGTAGTTGATCTCTAGTTTCATTGTATTGTGGTCTGAGAAGATGATTGATATAATTTCGGTTTTCTTGAACTGACTGAGGTTAGATTTGTGGCCCAAGATGTGGTCTATCCTGGAAAATGTTCCATGAGCACTTGAGAAGATAGTGTATTCTTCTGCTTTTGTATGGAACATCCTAAAGATATCGATGAGGTCCATCTTTTCCAGTGTGGCATTTAAGGCTTGTGTTTCTTTATTAATTTTCTGTTTGGATGATCTGTCCATTGGTGTGAGAGGAGTGTTAAAGTCTCCTACTATTACTGTGTTATTGTTGATTTCTTCTTTTATGTCTGAAAGTACCTGTCTTATGTATTGAGGTGCTCCTGTGTTGGGTGCGTAGATATTCATGACTGTTATGTCTTCCTCTTGGATAGATCCCTTGATCATGATATAGTGACCTGCCTTGTCTCTTAGAATCTTCTTTACTTTAAAGTGTATTTTGTCTGATATGAGGATTGCTACTCCAGCTTTCTTTTGATTTCCATTTGCATGGAATATCTTTTTCCAGCCTCTCACTTTCAGTCTATGAGTGTCTCTAGGTCTGAAGTGGGTCTCTTGTAAACAGCATATATATGGGTCTTGCTTCTGGATCCATTCAGCCAGCCTATGTCGTTTGGTTGGAGCATTTAGTCCATTTACATTCAAAGTAATTATTGATATGAATGTTCCTATTGTCATCTTCTTAGAAATTTGGGGTTTGATTTGTAAGGCTTCTCCTACTCTTGTATTTATTGGCTATATCAGGCCGTTTAACACTTGTTGTAGGGCTGGTTTTGTGGTAGAGAATTCTTTTAGTTTTTGCTTGTCTGTGAAGCTTTTGACTTCACCCTCGATTTTGAATGAGATTCTTGCTGGGTAGAGAATTCTTGGTTGGATGTTATTCTCTTTTAGCCGTTTAAATGTATCTTGCCATTCTCTTCTGGCCTGCAGGGTTTCTGTTGAGAGATCCGCAGTTAAACATATGGGGTTTCCTTTATATGTTATTTGTTGTTTGCTCCTAGCTGCTTTTAGTAATCTGTCTTTATATTTAGTCTGTGTTAGTTTGATTAGAATGTGCCTTGGTGTGTTTCTTCTGGGGTTTCTTCTGTATGGAACTCTTTGTGCCTCCTGGACTTGGTTGACTATCTCCTTTCCCATGCTGGGGAAGTTTTCCACTATAACCTCTTCAAGAATTTTTTTATAGTCTTTCTTCTCTTCTTCTTCTTCTGGAACTCCTATAATTCTAATGTTGGTGTGTTTGATATTGTCCCATAGGTCTCTGAGGCTATCCTCAGTTCTTTTAATTCTTTGGATGCCTATGCTGTTAAGCAGAGATGAAGAAGGGAGATGTATCCTGAAGTTGTTTACTCTTATATTAAATGTGGAAAATTCGAAGATGAATCTAAAAGGTACTTAAGCCTATTTTATCCAAGGGAATATTTTTATGGTTTATTTATGAAGTCCTCTGTATTGTTTTATATGGGAAAACCAGTTTCATTGGTTCTTTAAAGTACATATCCTCTTGTAGAAATTATGACTTTAAATGTTGAAACTGAAACATATTTACATTGTTTTCATTGCTTATTTTCACCATTTTTGCTGATTAACCATGACATTCTGAGGCAGTAGGGAGAATTCAGGGTGTTAAATTCACTAACAGCAATAAGTCGTATGAAACATATCCATTTATGATGTATGTTAACTATTGTAGTTTTTACTATTCTTTGGTGTTGGAAGGTTTCAGATGAAATTCCTAGACAGATTAAAATAACTGTATTAATAGCAATTACAAAGAGTGTTATTGTTGTTTTTGCTGTAACACCTTTTATGTTATCGTCAATATTTGAGTAGAAATTAGCTACGCTATGTTTGTCATGATATTATTTTCTTTCTAAGAGAAAACATTGCTGAAAATTTTTATTTCATTTATTTTTGCTTACACTGGGTCTCTGTTGTTGCATACAGACTTTCTCTGGTTGCAGCGAGCAGGGGCTGCTCTATTTGCTATGTGTGGGCTTCTTATTGTGATGGCTTCTCTTGTTGTGGAGCACAGGCTGTAGGTGTGCAGGCTTCTGTAGTTGTGGCAATGTGGGCTCAGTAATTGCAGTTCATGGACTAAGTTGCCCTGTGACATGTGAAATCATCCCCAACCAGGGTTCAAACTGGTGTCCCCTGCATTGGCAGGTGGACTGTTATCTGCTGTACCACAAGAAAAGTTCCTTATTGCTAAAATTTAGAGCAAATAAATCTAGTACTTTCTTACTGCCAATGAAATACAAACCCAGATTTGTATGCTACTCTTGCTCTCCAAACATGAAATTGGTTGTTTCACCATCTTTGGAGACAGGATGTGGAAGAGTAGATAAACTGAGTCAAAAACTTGAGAACACTGTATTACCTTGTTCCCACTAGTAGACTACTGATTTATGCAAAGGCAAGATATATCTAGTATGTTACAATACAGGCTTTGACACAGATTCATAGAATCAGAAAGGGTTGGGCATGAGAGAGTGCTGATTGACGTGGACTCTTAAAACTGGTATTTCAGTACTGATGAGGGTTTTCAATATATACATTGTTTACGTGAGTAATAGTTTGCTTTACAAGACTTCCCTGGTGGCTCACTGGTAAAGAAGCAGCCTACCAATGCAGAGGATGCGGGTCCAGTCCCTCGGTTGGGAAGATCTCCTGGAGGTGGAAATGGAAACCTGCTCCAGTTTTCTTTCTTAGGAAATCCCATGTACAGAGGAATCTGGTGGACTGTAGTCACTAGGGTCACAAGAGTCAGACATGACTGAGCAACACAACAACAACATTTTGTTTTACAAAATGGACTCATTTATGTTGTTTTGCTAATTTCTGTGACTCATTTTTGTTGAGAAAATGGTTCCTATAAGCTTGCTGTTATAGGATGAAAAATCATGGGAAATCACATGACCAGTATAGAGCCTGGCATGTGTTCAACACTCTCCCTCAAAGTATATGCTTAAAGGATGCTGATGAGAATGGAAGCTGTTGGTTTAGCAGGACACAACAAGCCTCCTGCCAAAACAGGAGACACAGGAGACTCGGGTCCAATCCCTGGGTCAGGAAGATCCCCTGGAGGAGGGCATGGCAACCCACTCCAGTATTCTTGCCTGGAGAAACTCATGGACAGAGAAGCCTGGTCGGAGGGCTATAGTCCATAGGGTTGCAAAGAGTTGCACACAACTGAGGCAACTTGGCACGCACACATGGATTTCTTCTGTTACTTTCATCTTAAGCAAAATAGTATCTAGTAACCTTTAATAGTTTTTAAAAAATTGAAGTATAGTTTTTTTAAAGTATTGTATTAGTTTTAGGTGTGCAGCAAAGTGATTCCAGTATGCACATAGGGATGTATATATTCTTTAAAAATTCTTTTCCATTATAGATTATTATAAGATACTGAATATAGCTCTTTTTTTATTTTCATTTTTCACTGCACTATGTGGCATGTGGAGTCTTCGTTCTCTGACCAGGGATTGAACCTGCACTCGCTGAATTGGAAGTGCAGAGTCTTAACCACTGGATCACCAGAGAAGTCCCTGAATATAGTTCCCTGTGCTAGACAGTAGGGCATTGTCTATCTGTTTTGTATGAAGTGTTGTGTATCTGTTATTAACCTTTAAAGTTTGGAAAGTGATAAGGTTCTTTCATGTAGTTAATACAAGTAAAAACTGTCATTTGTTTTATTATTATAATGAATGAAAACTGAAACTGTGAACTATCTAGCAGTTTGAAATAGTTTTTTTAAATAACATCATTTTATTCTTTGACTATTTCACTTATCAAAATTCACTAAAGGGTTGAATGTGGGAAGCATATTGACTTCCGAATACACACTTTCTTTTGGAAGTACTTGCTTTTACAATATATTGGAAGTTGCTGTGGATGCCAGGGAGGTCTGATAGTTATAACTGTGAATGACTCTACACTGTTTTTGAAATGGGGGCTTCCCTTGTAGTTCTGCTGGTAAAAAATCTACCTGCAATGCAGGATTTCCCAGTTCAATTCCTGGGTTGGGAAGATCCCCTGAAGTTCTTTTTTTGCGGGAGGAGGGGGAGGGTGGGGTAGGGTGGGGAGGGAGGGGACGGGCAGGCCACTTCTATTGATCTTTCATTTCTCTGTTTTCATCCGTCTTTGTTCTTTGGCCCGTGTGGGCCTCCCATCGCGGTGGCCTCTGTCGTCGCAGAGTGCCGGCTCTGGGCGCATGTGCGCCAGAGCTCCAGCTCGGTAACTGGACACATCGGTCCAGCCGCTCCATGGCAGGTGGGATCTTCCCAGGCCAGGGATCAAACCGGCGCCCCTTGCACTGCGAGGCGGTGTCCTTACCCACTGGACCACCAGGGGAAGCCCCCCCTGAAGTTCTTGCCTGGAGAATTCCCTGGCTTGTCCATGGATTGCAAGAGTCAGACACAACTGAGTGACTTTCTTTCTTGAGATGAATCTGCCCTCTTGCTTATCTCCCATTCTCTACTACTGGAAAGAGTGGAGAACATTGGCTAGGTTTTTTTTTTTTTTTTTCTTGGCGTGAGAAACTTATATATAGCTGTAGTTTCAGGTAAACAGTGTTCTGTTAAGCTCACAGACCCGTTAAGCTCACAAATTATTATGGCTTTTCATAAACAAACCGTAACAAATGATTTCTTTTCTGTTGTTGCAATCACTTAATGTATAGTTCAACCATAATAACCTTAGATCCCTTTTCTAAATCTGTGTGTGAGATAGAATGTCTCTCTTTGTCATCTCCCTCCTTTTCTCCCTTTCCATTTACCTTGGGCTTCTCATTCTATTAGCGTCATTATCTCACCCCTTGTCACTGCTGTATTGTGATCTAATACAGGCATTTTCTGTGTAACAGCCATTCATATAGTATGTCTGAAGTACGTGAGCCCTGCAAGAGGCCTGAAGAAGGGTGGATAAAAACTTTAACCCCCTTGCCGTCAGAATTCTATTCATATATTAAAGTGTCTATGAGTCTTGGGGTAAAGAAGCCTGTTATTAATCTGTAATACCAAATTATCTTATCACAAAGCCCTCATCTTATAATAGATATTCATATTCTCAGAAACTAGTGATATGCTGAGGCACTTTGGGAAATGCCATGTTACTGTTAAAATGACAGTAATTCTGCCTCTTCTTATTTGGAAGATATAACCTTAGACTAAAAATGCATAATACAAGCACCCAAGTTTTATGCTTAATTTTTATCATTTTGTGCATTTTAAGAAGAAAGTTAAAAAAAGACTGAGAGGCAATTTGGACTGTGTTCCTGTTACTATATTTGATATTTAGCACTTTAATAGGAAAGGTACAGTATGTTATTGTTATTTTGCAGATAAGTAACTGGGGTCTAGAGGAGGGCTATTACTTGACCATGCTAACACAACTTTAGTTAAAAGTAGTTGAGGTTGTGATTCAAATTCCCATCTTCCAAATCCAAATTTAGTGTCGAATACACATGATCAAACCACTTTCGTTACTAGAGAAGCATACTTATAATATTTTGGGTATAATCTACAGCTTTTGTGAATGATTTTTTGTAATATTAATTTTTCTGTTTAGACAAGGAAAATATTTTGCTTCTTACTCCCATAGAAAATATATTACTGCATAAAGAATTTGATTTTTTAATTCATTTATGCATAGACTATATTGAATTCTCAATTTCTACTATTTAATATATTGTGAAGATTTCGTCAGTGTTATACTTATCTTCCTAAAACGTTGTCCTTCGTTTAGCCATTTTCCTATTGTTTCCAAAGTTGTACTATTTTAAACTGTTTTACTCTACATAATAGCTGTTGGTACAGAGTATGACTGTTTCTAGGATTATTGGTCTACCTTCTCAAAACTGTACTTTTAAAAGTTGTATCAGTTTCTTTCTATCAACAGTGTTTAAGAGGATCTTTTCCTTTTAATCAAACAAAACAAAATGACCCTTGATTGTCCAGAATTCTGAGGTTGTTTTCTTTTGTGCATATATGTAAAATAGTGAATTAACATGATTTTTATTCCTCTCAGATTACTCTGCAATATTTTCATTTCTCCTGTAATATTGGATTTTTCTATTTAGGGTTTTTTAATGCCATGATTAGGACTTCCTTTTGGTGATCTGCCTTCTTATCACAAAGCCTTTTTGATATTCATATTCTCAGAAACTAGTGATATGCTGAGGCACTTTGGGAAATGCCATGTTACTGTTAAAATGACAGTAATTCTGCCTCTTCTTATTTGGAAGATATAACCTTAGACTAAAAATGCATAATACAAGCACCCAAGTTTTATGCTTAATTTTTATCATTTTGTGCATTTTAAGAAGAAAGTTAAAAAAAGACTGAGAGGCAATTTGGACTGTGTTCCTGTTACTATATTTGATATTTAGCACTTTAATAGGAAAGGTACAGTATGTTATTGTTATTTTGCAGATAAGTAACTGGGGTCTAGAGGAGGGCTATTACTTGACCATGCTAACACAACTTTAGTTAAAAGTAGTTGAGGTTGTGATTCAAATTCCCATCTTCCAAATCCAAATTTAGTGTCGAATACACATGATCAAACCACTTTCGTTACTAGAGAAGCATACTTATAATACTTTGGGTATAATCTACAGCTTTTGTGAATGATTTTTGTAATATTAATTTTCTGTTTAGACAAGGAAAATATTTTGCTTCTTACTCCCATAGAAAATATATTACTGCATAAAGAATTTGATTTTTTAATTCATTTATGCATAGACTATATTGAATTCTCAATTTCTACTATTTAATATATTGTGAAGATTTCGTCAGTGTTATACTTATCTTCCTAAAACGTTGTCCTTCGTTTAGCCATTTTCCTATTGTTTCCAAAGTTGTACTATTTTAAACTGTTTTACTCTACATAATAGCTGTTGGTACAGAGTATGACTGTTTCTAGGATTATTGGTCTACCTTCTCAAAACTGTACTTTTAAAAGTTGTATCAGTTTCTTTCTATCAACAGTGTTTAAGAGGATCTTTTCCTTTTAATCAAACAAAACAAAATGACCCTTGATTGTCCAGAATTCTGAGGTTGTTTTCTTTTGTGCATATATGTAAAATAGTGAATTAACATGATTTTTATTCCTCTCAGATTACTCTGCAATATTTTCATTTCTCCTGTAATATTGGATTTTTCTATTTATGGTTTTTTAATGCCATGATTAGGACTTCCTTGGTGGTTCCGTGGTAAAGAATCTGCCTTCTGTACAGGAGATGTGGGTTCAGTCTCTGGGTTGGGAAGATCTCCTGGAGAAGGAAATGGCAGCCCATTCCAGTGTTCTTGCCTGGGAAATTCCATGGACAGAGGAGTCTGGTGGACTACAGTCACGAGGTGGTAAAACTGTCAGATGTGACTGAGCAAAGAAACAGCAACAACAATGCCAGTATTATAATACATAAACTAGGTATATTGAATATTTATTTTGGGTATCGCATTAAGCTTAAAGATAACATTAAAGAACATCAATGAGAATTTACTCTTCTTTTTAAACCTAACTTTCTAATTCTTGAATTTTTAATTTATTCTCTTGACTAGGTAAAATGGGTCTCTAATCTACAGGCCTTTGTGCCTGCAAAAAGGATAAAATGTTAAATACCTTGGTAGAATTTGCATATAAGAGAATGGCTTTCTTCTGTTATTATACAGTGTCAATGAACCGAGGATTTGCTGGGTGTTTACTTCTTGGGTCATTGCTTTTCTCTCAAAAGAGTGGATAATTTTCAGTTTCATTGTTTTTTGGCAATGAAAGTCTGACTTGAAACCAGTCTGGTTTAGTTTAGTTCTCTTGATGTTCTCTTATGTTTTGTATCCCTGTTGGATTTTCAGATCTTGGAAATGAAAGCTAAGGCTTTCAATTTAATGTGATTTAGGTTTTTTTTTTTTTTTTTTTTACATAAATTTATTTTTGTAGTAACACTTAAGTTCTACCCTGCTATCTTAAATCTTTCTCTTTCAGTGGAAATTTATATTTCGTTAAAACTGCATTTGCTCTCTTTTTTCTCCATTTCTTTTTCATTTGAATTTGGTCTTTTGCATATGTCTTCCATAAGTCCGATTCTGTCAGCATTTTATGTCTTAATCATTCTGCACTGAGCTCATTTGAATCCCTTCAGCTTTTTCCTACATTTGATTTTCTAATATTTAACCCCATGTCTTTAATTTCATACATTGTGTGTTCTATTTACACGGCCATTCCTTATTTGTACTCATTTTTGGTGCTTCACAGAGACAATATGTTTATATAGTGAACTTCAAATATGAGATAAGGGAAGGTAAGTCCAATAGAACTTTCCTGCAATATTCTCACATTTCTTATACAAAGTTTGTTTCAGAGAGAGGCATTTCTCCTGTGTTTTTCACTGTCCCCTAATTTCCTATCATATCTTCTCATAGGTTTACTGATTTTCCTCAGTTTGCTTCCTTGTTTTTCATGCATGTCACGGCTGCTTTGAAAGAGAATCTTCCGCTGCATGTGGAGGCACACCAAAGCAAGGGATCTCACCATTTAGCCTTTATGTTGTGGTGGTTTTCTCCTTGTGTGAGGACTTAAAAGTAGGCATTGTGCTTTCTGCTTCCTGTGACTGCCTCCTAGTGGAGAATTTTCTCTTTTAATTTGAGCCTGTTATGTTGGTGGTTGTGCACTGACTCTGTCTTCCTGCTTAGAACTGTCCTGGGGTGTTGGCATGTTCTTTCACTTATTTCGTGTAATTGTTTGGAGGTGGGAAGTGCTTGAGAGCATAGGTAGGGAAGAGTGATCATCTCCTATAAAGTTTCCCTATGGCTCTTTGATATTCCAGTTTTATAGAAGTCCTAGTAATTTCTAATTCTTCACCAGTACCTTATCTAGATACAATCACTGATATTGGTTTTGTATTATGTTAATCATCCCCATGAAAAAGTGGTTGGAGGGATTTTCTTTGTTTTCAAATGGCATTCTTAACTGGCAAGTCCTTACTCAATTCGTACCTGATTCTTTACACCCATCTTTGGGAACTTTTTTTCTTTATGTCTAATGCATAATGTCTGCCTTTGCAAAAAAAGGGTTCTGCTTTCAAGTTTCAAGAATACAAAGAAGATAGCTGTCTGAGTATTAACGTGATAGAAAAAATTTAGAATATCACACAGTTGTGTTAGCTTATATGTGACAAATAGATAATGCATCTCATGGCCATTAAGAACAGAATATTTGTCAGAGCATTCTGTCTATTGTTTAAAGGCTCTGGTGACATGTCATAATATTTGCACAAGGCCATTCCTTATTTGTACTCATTTTGGTGCTTCACAGAGACAATATGTTTATATAGTGAACTTCAAATATGAGATAAAGGAAGGTAAGTCCAATAGAACTTTCCTGCAATATTCTCACATTTCTTATACAAAGTTTGTTTCAGAGAGAGGCATTTCTCCTGTGTTTTTCACTGTCCCTAATTTCCTATCATATCTTCTCATAGGTTTACTGATTTTCCTCAGTTTGCTTCCTTGTTTTTCATGCATGTCACGGCTGCTTTGAAAGAGAATCTTCCGCTGCATGTGGAGGCACACCAAAGCAAGGGATCTCACCATTTAGCCTTTATGTTGTGGTGGTTTTCTCCTTGTGTGAGGACTTAAAAGTAGGCATTGTGCTTTCTGCTTCCTGTGACTGCCTCCTAGTGGAGAATTTTCTCTTTTAATTTGAGCCTGTTATGTTGGTGGTTGTGCACTGACTCTGTCTTCCTGCTTAGAACTGTCCTGGGGTGTTGGCATGTTCTTTCACTTATTTCGTGTAATTGTTTGGAGGTGGGAAGTGCTTGAGAGCATAGGTAGGGAAGAGTGATCATCTCCTATAAAGTTTCCCTATGGCTCTTTGATATTCCAGTTTTATAGAAGTCCTAGTAATTTCTAATTCTTCACCAGTACCTTATCTAGATACAATCACTGATATTGGTTTTGTATTATGTTAATCATCCCCATGAAAAAGTGGTTGGAGGGATTTTCTTTGTTTTCAAATGGCATTCTTAACTGGCAAGTCCTTACTCAATTCGTACCTGATTCTTTACACCCATCTTTGGGAACTTTTTTTCTTTATGTCTAATGCATAATGTCTGCCTTTGCAAAAAAAGGGTTCTGCTTTCAAGTTTCAAGAATACAAAGAAGATAGCTGTCTGAGTATTAACGTGATAGAAAAAATTTAGAATATCACACAGTTGTGTTAGCTTATATGTGACAAATAGATAATGCATCTCATGGCCATTAAGAACAGAATATTTGTCAGAGCATTCTGTCTATTGTTTAAAGGCTCTGGTGACATGTCATAATATTTGCACAAGGCTTGAAAATGTTGCATTATGCATATCCAAAGTCTATAGTGTATCCCTTAAACTGTTGTCATTTAGCTGAATTCCAGGAAACTGTTGCCAGTATCATTGAAATGCAATAACCAAATGGCTTATGGATCTCTGCTTCCTCCACACTGCACCTTCTGTCACAATACAGCAAGTCAGAATATTATTAGCTTTTGAAGCATTACTTAATGAAAAACTAATAGCATTACAATATGATGTAATTGTACAAGATGCTGGATTCTGATGAGGATAAGATATTTACATATTTTTGCCAGTTGGTCATCGTTTATTTCACATATCCATGATGAGTGCATATTTAGAAAATGTGAGGGTGTTTTCTGCTAATGCTTCTGATTATTTAGTGATAATGTTGAGTCTGTATCCTTACAGAGAAGATGAGAAGGAGAAGGATAAGATAGGTTAGATGAAGGAGGAGGAAAGAGAAAAAAGAGAGGGGGAGAGATATGAGGGAGAGGAAGAAGAGAGAGTGTGATTGCTGTGTGGGTGAGCCTGTGTATATGCAGCATAGATGCCTAATTTTAGAAGTCTGAATTTTCTACATCATCATTTTTGGCACATCACTGAGTAGTGCAAAGCTGTGATTTAGTTAAAACTAATTATGGGTCCATCTAAAATGATACCTAGAATAAATGTGTTCTCATAGGCATGGTTTTAAACAAACACATAATAAATAGTTATTAGTTACTCTTCCTTAAAATCATGTGTTTAAATATTTTAATAAACTGGGTGTGGTTTCTGTGGGCTTCTCTGATGGCGTTAGTGGTAAAAAACATACCTGCCAATGTAGGAGACATAAGAGATGAGGGTTCGATCCCTGAGTTGGAAAGATCCCCTGGAAGAGGGCATGGCAACCCTCTCCAGTATTCTTGCCTGGAGATTCCCACGGACAGAGGAGTCTGGTGGACTACTGTCCATAGGGTCGCAAAGAGTTGGGCATGACTAAAGTGACTTAGCACACGGACATGCGCAGTTTCTGTGAATGGCTTAGATAAGGTTGCTTGAATTTAAATAAGCCTGAAAAAGTCTGATGAATGTTCTCACTTTCCCATACTATTACCAGATTAATCTTCCTGTGTGTGTCTGGTCAGCTCACGTATCTGCTGAGACTTCTTGGGCTCCACGGTGTCCAGGTGCCCACCTGTTTCAAGTGTCTGGAGTTTCCTATACCAGGGAGCCCACTTGCCTTTCTAACATTGTGAGCCAGCCTGTAATCTGTATCTGGGCTCCAGCTGTTCCAAACCTCCTTCCGTTCTGCATTCTGATTCTTTGCTTTTCTTCCTCTGTGCTTGTGCAGCATACTTAAGAAATATCCCTCTCCGCTAACCTCCTGCATGTAAACATTGTCTGTCTTTAAGTGCTCAGCCCACATGTCTTCTCCTCCAGGTATTGTTATTGTTGAGACATAAGAATAGTCCCTTTCCCCTGTGAACTGGCTGAATCCTTTATCTTCATCTCCAGGACAGAGATGTTGTACTCCAACTATGTATTAGCGGGGCTTTGAATTCTAGTTAATACATACCAAGTATGCCATGTTTGTCCGCAGTGTGATGACTAATATTTCTGAGCCTTGGTTTCCTCATCATTTTACATATATGTATATATATATATTTTTCTTTTTTTCTTTTTGCCTCTAATCATCGCTTATTTTTCATCCATCTTTATTCTTTGGCATGTATGGGCCTTCCATCGCAGTGGCCTCTCTCATTGCAGAACATTGGCTCTGGGCACATGTGCTCCAGAGTGCTGGCTCATAATTGGGCACACTGGCCCAGCCACCTCTCAGCATGTGGAATCTTCCCGGGCCATGGATTGAATCAGTGCCCCTTGCACTGCAAGGCGGACTCCATACCCACTGGACTACCAGGGAAGCCCTCTCATCTTTGAAATAGAAGGGATAATTTGTATTTTATTGAGTTTGGGAGAATTAAGATGAAATCTGAGTTATATATAGTTTAGTGCTTGGGTGACAATGTCAAATAAGCACAGTCTAATCCATGATTTTTATTAAACATCCTTGCTCTCTCATATGATTTATTTATGTGTAATCTGTCCCTAGCCTTGGGCTCTTTGATGGCAGAACCTGAGCAAGGTTTGCCTTTGCATCCTTGGAGGTCTCGGCACAGTTTCTTACAATGAAATATATATCGAATTACATCTTCTTAATACTCAAATAATAGTGTCATCTCAGCTCAGTTTCTTCCATGAGGGCAGACCTGAACAAGACTGAATGGTTTGTGCATTTTTGATTTGTGACAGTGTGTGATCTCTACTTGAGCTGTCCTGTTGGTGGCCGTTACTTCCCGCCTCCTTTTCTGTAGAGACAAGCTGGACTTTGGAGCCTAGTGCTCTTAGTGAGTTTGTTGGTTGTAAGGATGTTTTCATTGTGACAATGGGCATGGCTGGGTTGAAGAAACAAGATACAAAGAGTATGATTAAGCTCTATTGTGCTGGGGGCTTCAATTCTTCATACCTTAAGCAGTGTGAATGATAGGCATCCCATGGGTTTTTGGAGTCAAACTGGATTTTAGTCTTAATGATATTACTGATTCTGTGTGATGTCAGTATTATTGACTCTTTCTGACTCTTTCCTCATCTGAGGAAATGATGTTAATACCACCTACTTCTAGGGCTATTGTTAGGAATAAATGAGACAAAAGGTGTTCTGTGCTAGAACAATGTATGCATATATCAAGGGCCCCATGAATATTAATTAATATTAATTCTTTCTTCCATCCCTCCCCCTCTTCTCCTGCCTATATCATCATGAGAAATAAGCCTAGTCAAAAGCATAAATCTCAAATTGTACTACATTTTAAACATCTCTGCTTTTTAAAGACCATAGCATGGTGAGTTGTTTTTAAAGAGAAACACATTTTCAGATTTCAAGGATATTTACTATCTCAATGACTATTGACAGTCAAAAGGTTTCCTTTATGTGAAGGATAAAACTTGTACCTTGTTTTAGAAAATAAATTTTTGAAATCTCAAGGCTCAACTAACAAATCACTTTTCTAAAAGTGACAGTAGAGCTTGAGGAGAATGATGAAAACTAAGTAGAACAATTTCCAAAACTCACTAGAAAACTACTGAAAGCAATGCATCACGGCTTCCCTGGTGGTGCAGTGGGTAAAGAGTCCGCCTTGTGGTGCAAGGGGCACCGGTTCCATCCCTGGCCCGGGAAGATCCCACACACTGTGGAGTGACTGGATGGGTGTGTCCAATTAGGAGCCAGCACTCTGGAGCGCATTTGCCCAGAGCCGGTGCTCTGCAGTGAGAGGGGCCACTGCAATGGGAGGCCCACAAAGGCCAAAGAATAAAAATATGGATGAAAATAAATATAAATAAAAGAGGCATGATGAGGAAAAGAAAAAAAAAAGAAATGCATCAATGTTTTCAATTATGTAATGTTGAATAATTGGGACATTCAAAACTATTGTTATTGATTCTTTTGAATATCAAAAGTTTCACTTTACATGGCAAAAATGCATGAATGTGACTTTTTAAGAGCAAAATTAATCTTTATTAGTAGTGATAAGTTCTATTTTATTGTATGTACATTATATGTTTATATGCGTTTTAACAAAGTTAAGATCCACTTTTGAGAGTGCTACTAATTCTGGGTTAAAATTTTCTGGAATTGTACCATTGCAATGAATAATTATGACCAATGTTATGCTTAGATTTTCTGAAACCTCCAGAAATAAGTGATTTTAATTAGATACTTCCTTGACCAAATGGGTAAAGTTAATACCTCATATTTAGGATAATTATATGATATTTTATTAAATTAAGATGAAAAATTCTTATTTGAGAAAGAGTTTCCCCTTGGAGAGGTCAGGGCATTTTATAAAAGTGTTCAAGTTTGTAATGAGACTACATAGACTTCTTATGTATTTCTCTTTGGGAGTCATAAAACAATCTGAAGAAATGAGTTCTTAATTACCAAATAGATTCATATGTGCTCATATAAAATAAATTTCATTTATGCCTTTAACAACTAGCAGACAGGAATAAAATTGAATAGATCTGTGGCTGTATTTACAGGTATTGGCGATAACTTTAATAAATGATGCTTTGTCCATGTCTTGAATCTACTTACGTTGCTAATTTATTACTTCTAAATAACACTAAGATGCATATGAATTTGGTTTAGTGGGAGCCGATACATGGGGAGTACAAACTGAACACTGTGATACTTGCTTCAATCATGCATATTTAGAGAGATATCTCATGATCTTTGCTTGACAGTATTACCTTCTTCACCCATATATATTCTATATTTATATATTGGTCAGAACAAAATCATGCCCAACCTAGTGGTAAGATTCTATACAAACTTATCAGCTTGAAAATGGGTTGGAAAGATGCTAGGTGATAAAAAATTAAATTTATATCTTTTAGTTTCTTTCTTTATTCAAATAATTATTTATTTACTTGGTTGTGTCAGGTCTTAGTTGCAGCATGCAGGATCATCCAGGTCTTAATTGTGGCATGCGAGATCTTCCAGGTCTTAATTGTGGCATGAGAGGTCTTTCCTTGCAGCGCATGGACTCTCGTTGTAGTGCACAGGTTCAGTAGTTGAGGTGTGCAGGCTTTCTCTGTTAGTTTCTAATGAATTAAGTTTGATTTTCTGTGTTTCTTAAAGATTATTTATAATGACCTATTGGAACTTAGTTTGCTTATACTTTAAAAATAGTTGATTTACTTTGCTGTATAGTAGACACTTACATGACAGTGTGAAGCAACTATACTGCAATACAATTAAAGAAGATATTTATGGAGAATATGACATGCTATTAAAAGGCTTTAAAAATCTGAATTAAAAATAAATAAAATTACTTCTTTTTTTTTAAAAATACATTTTTCTATTAATCAGTCAATTTTATGTAGCATAGAAAAATTTTTATACATATTTTTGCATTTGATTTCCCCCAGTTTCTTATGATTTTGATAAGTCATATGATTTTAATGATGGGATAAGTCTCTCTTATTCCATTTGGATAACAATTGTGAAATTCAGGAAAGTTAAGTGACATACAAAGGACCTACGTACAGCTTCTGTTTTTCCTGTCTGGAGTTTCTTGAAGTTGCATAAACCTTGTGGGAAGATGGTCAAGTTTAAAAAACTAGCAGACAGGAATAAAATTGAATAGATCTGTGGCTGTATTTACAGGTATTGGCGATAACTTTAATAAATGATGCTTTGTCCATGTCTTGAATCTACTTACGTTGCTAATTTATTACTTCTAAATAACACTAAGATGCATATGAATTTGGTTTAGTGGGAGCCGATACATGGGGAGTACAAACTGAACACTGTGATACTTGCTTCAATCATGCATATTTAGAGAGATATCTCATGATCTTTGCTTGACAGTATTACCTTCTTCACCCATATATATTCTATATTTATATATTGGTCAGAACAAAATCATGCCCAACCTAGTGGTAAGATTCTATACAAACTTATCAGCTTGAAAATGGGTTGGAAAGATGCTAGGTGATAAAAAATTAAATTTATATCTTTTAGTTTCTTTCTTTATTCAAATAATTATTTATTTACTTGGTTGTGTCAGGTCTTAGTTGCAGCATGCAGGATCATCCAGGTCTTAATTGTGGCATGCGAGATCTTCCAGGTCTTAATTGTGGCATGAGAGGTCTTTCCTTGCAGCGCATGGACTCTCGTTGTAGTGCACAGGTTCAGTAGTTGAGGTGTGCAGGCTTTCTCTGTTAGTTTCTAATGAATTAAGTTTGATTTTCTGTGTTTCTTAAAGATTATTTATAATGACCTATTGGAACTTAGTTTGCTTATACTTTAAAAATAGTTGATTTACTTTGCTGTATAGTAGACACTTACATGACAGTGTGAAGCAACTATACTGCAATACAATTAAAGAAGATATTTATGGAGAATATGACATGCTATTAAAAGGCTTTAAAAATCTGAATTAAAAATAAATAAAATTACTTCTTTTTTTTAAAAAATACATTTTTCTATTAATCAGTCAATTTTATGTAGCATAGAAAAATTTTTATACATATTTTTGCATTTGATTTCCCCCAGTTTCTTATGATTTTGATAAGTCATATGATTTTAATGATGGGATAAGTCTCTCTTATTCCATTTGGATAACAATTGTGAAATTCAGGAAAGTTAAGTGACATACAAAGGACCTACGTACAGCTTCTGTTTTTCCTGTCTGGGTTATAGAATTTCATTGAAGTTGCATAAACCTTGTGGGAAGATGGTCAAGTTTATAGGTTAGATTCCTCTGGAAAGTTTACAAATGGAGGCAGAGATCTCTGTCATCCTTGGCTCCTAACTTTCTGTCCTAGCCCACATCCCCCACAGCAGGGAAGCTGTAAACTGTCATTTCAGGACATGTCAATAAGCCAGCTATGGGGCTTCCCTGATGGTCCAAAGGGTAAAGAGTCTGCCTTGCAGTGCAAGGGGCACCGCCGGTTCGATCCCTGGCCAGGGAAGATCCTATGTGCCGTGAAATGGCTGGACTGGTGTGTCCAATTACGAGCCAGTCCTCTGAAGCGCATGTGTCCAGAGCCAGTGCTCTGCAGTGAGAGAGGCCACTGCAATGAGAGGCCCCCAGAAGCCAAAGGATAAAGATGGATGGAAACAAATAAATGAAAACCCAGTGGGCTTCCCTGGTGGTCCAGTGGGTAAGGACACCGCCTTGCAGTGCAAGGGGCGCCGGTTCCATCCCTGGCCTGGGGAGATCCCACGTGCTGCGGAGCAGCTGGACTGATGTGTCCAATCACCGAGCCGGAGCTCTGGAGCGCATGCACCCAGAGCTGGTGCTCAGCGACAACAAGAGGCCACTGTGATGGGAGGCCCACACGGGCCAAAGAACAAAGATGGATGAAAATAGATAAATGAAAGGCCTGCCCCGCCTCCCTCCCCAACCTGCTCCCCCCCCACCACCGAAAATAACAAAACCAGTAAAAGAGGCCAAAATTAAAAAAAAAAATAAGCCAGCTACTTACCAAGATCACTGTTCTTACTGCACTGATCTCCACCTGTCAACTCTTTCCTTTATCTGCAGTAGCTTCTGAACTGTTGCTGATTTGAGTATCACAGTGAAAGTGACCCTTTAAACTGTTAGCGTTGCATAGAAAATTTTTATACATATTTTTGCATTTGATTTCCCCCAGTTTCTTATGATTTTGATAAGTCATATGATTTTAATGATGGGATAAGTCTCTCTTATTCCATTTGGATAACAATTGTGAAATTCAGGAAAGTTAAGTGACATACAAAGGACCTACGTACAGCTTCTGTTTTTCCTGTCTGGGTTATAGAATTTCATTGAAGTTGCATAAACCTTGTGGGAAGATGGTCAAGTTTATAGGTTAGATTCCTCTGGAAAGTTTACAAATGGAGGCAGAGATCTCTGTCATCCTTGGCTCCTAACTTTCTGTCCTAGCCCACATCCCCCACAGCAGGGAAGCTGTAAACTGTCATTTCAGGACATGTCAATAAGCCAGCTATGGGGCTTCCCTGATGGTCCAAAGGGTAAAGAGTCTGCCTTGCAGTGCAAGGGGCACCGCCGGTTCGATCCCTGGCCAGGGAAGATCCTATGTGCCGTGAAATGGCTGGACTGGTGTGTCCAATTACGAGCCAGTCCTCTGAAGCGCATGTGTCCAGAGCCAGTGCTCTGCAGTGAGAGAGGCCACTGCAATGAGAGGCCCCCAGAAGCCAAAGGATAAAGATGGATGGAGACAACTGAGAACCCCGTGGGCTCCCCTGGTGGTCCAGTGGGTAAGGACACCGCCTTGCAGTGCAAGGGGCGCCGGTTCCATCCCTGGCCTGGGGAGATCCCACGTGCTGCGGAGCAGCTGGACTGATGTGTCCAATCACCGAGCCGGAGCTCTGGAGCGCATGCACCCAGAGCTGGTGCTCAGCGACAACAAGAGGCCACTGTGATGGGAGGCCCACACGGGCCAAAGAACAAAGATGGATGAAAATAGATAAATGAAAGGCCTGCCCCGCCTCCCTCCCCAACCTGCTCCCCCCCACCACCGAAAATAACAAAACCAGTAAAAGAGGCCAAAATTAAAAAAAAAATAAGCCAGCTACTTACCAAGATCACTGTTCTTACTGCACTGATCTCCACCTGTCAACTCTTTCCTTTATCTGCAGTAGCTTCTGAACTGTTGCTGATTTGAGTATCACAGTGAAAGTGACCCTTTAAACCTGTAAGACAGCATTGTATCACTGCTGATCCAACCTTGGCATTGATCCTGTTTCAGTCAGAGTAAAAGCGAAAGTCCTTCCTCTAGCTGCAAAGCCTGACCTGCTCTAGATCCTTCTCTTTCCTCCTTCATTTTCCCGCTCCCCTGCTCCTTTCAACCAGCCTGGCCTCCTGGCTCTATCTTGAGTGTACAGTCATGCTCTTAACTCAGGTCTTTGGCCTATTTCCTCTGCTTGAAATGCCCTGTGTGGATATCCACATGTGAATACCCTTACTTCCTCAAGTATCTAATGAAGTGACATCTTCTCATTGAGCACACTATTTTAATGAATATCAATTACCATCCCTTCTTTTGATTTTTTTTACAGTGATTTACATTTTTCCCCCATTCTATAGTACTAATCATTGTCTGATACACTATGCCATTTGTATTTATTTTGTGTATTATTTAGTGTCTGCCTTCCCCTATTACAGTATAGATTAAGGACAGGGATGCTTCATCTTTTTCAGTCAATGATGTATTCTGAACACCTAAAGCAGTATGTGGCAGAAAGTATATTCTCAAAAATTATTTGCTTAATGAATGAATGAATGAATTGAATGTTGAGGAAACCATCTAAGATAACTAGATGTGTCTTATTTACAGGACTCTGAAAATGTAGAATGGATTTTAAAATCTGAAGTTTGAAATAATGCTTTCACATTTTTTTAAAGGTTTTTTTGGCCACTTTTATTGGTCTTTCATTTACCTATTTTCTTCCAGCTTTGTTTTTTGGCCTGTGTGGGCGACCCATCACAGTGGCCTCTCTTGTTGCAGAGCACCGGCTCTGGGCATATGCACTCCAGAGCGCTGGCTCGGTAATTGGTAATTGGATGTGGGGACCTTCTGCAGAAAGGGAAGACAGCGGGATTACCCCGGGCTGAACCGGGAGATCTCGGAGAGAGGCGAGCCTTTCTGCTGTGCCCGCTCCAGCCTGCTGGTGCATGCCAGGGACAATCAGACACGGCAGGGGTTCTGTCAGAGCAGTTCCACTTTATTAGTGTAAACTAACAGTTTTTGTAGGCAAAGGAAGGAGGTTTTGCAAGGGACTTCCTATAGTTACACCAATCAAGCTAAAGGTCGAGCAGTTATGTATTTACATTGCAATAAGAACTCATGGTGAGCATGCATTGCCCAGAGCATGGAAACCAGGGTGATCAATCAGAAGTTTTGACAATGGACCTTAGATCATACCCTGTCTCTTCCTGTAGGCATCCTTTTAGCACCAAACTGCAAATATGTGCTTAAGCTTCCTTATGCTTACAAAGGCCCTCCTTCATCTAGGGCCCCACAATTGGACACATTGGTCCAGGCCCACAGCACGTGGGATCTTCCCAGGCCAGGAATCTTTGGCCTATTTCCTCTGCTTGAAATGGGATATCCACATTAACCTTCCTCAAGTATCTAATGAAGTGACATCTTCTCATTGAGCACACTATTTTAATGAATATCAATTACCATCCCTTCTTTTGATTTTTTTTACAGTGATTTACATTTTTCCCCCATTCTATAGTACTAATCATTGTCTGATACACTATGCCATTTGTATTTATTTTGTGTATTATTTAGTGTCTGCCTTCCCCTATTACAGTATAGATTAAGGACAGGGATGCTTCATCTTTTTCAGTCAATGATGTATTCTAAACACCTAAAGCAGTATGTGGCAGAAAGTATATTCTCAAAAATTATTTGCTTAATGAATGAATGAATGAATTGAATGTTGAGGAAACCATCTAAGATAACTAGATGTGTCTTATTTACAGGACTCTGAAAATGTAGAATGGATTTTAAAATCTGAAGTTTGAAATAATGCTTTCACATTTTTTTAAAGGTTTTTTTGGCCACTTTTATTGGTCTTTCATTTACCTATTTTCTTCCAGCTTTGTTTTTTGGCCTGTGTGGACGACCCATCACAGTGGCCTCTCTTGTTGCAGAGCACCGGCTCTGGGCATGTGCACTCCAGAGCGCTGGCTCGGTAATTGGTAATTGGATGTGGGGACCTTCTGCAGAAAGGGAAGACAGCGGGATTACCCCGGGCTGAACCGGGAGATCTCGGAGAGAGGCGAGCCTTTCTGCTGTGCCCGCTCCAGCCTGCTGGTGCATGCCAGGGACAATCAGACACGGCAGGGGTTCTGTCAGAGCAGTTCCACTTTATTAGTGTAAACTAACAGTTTTTGTAGGCAAAGGAAGGAGGTTTTGCAAGGGACTTCCTATAGTTACACCAATCAAGCTAAAGGTCGAGCAGTTATGTATTTACATTGCAATAAGAACTCATGGTGAGCATGCATTGCCCAGAGCATGGAAACCAGGGTGATCAATCAGAAGTTTTGACAATGGACCTTAGATCATACCCTGTCTCTTCCTGTAGGCATCCTTTTAGCACCAAACTGCAAATATGTGCTTAAGCTTCCTTATGCTTACAAAGGCCCTCCTTCATCTAGGGCCCCACAATTGGACACATTGGTCCAGCCGCTCCACAGCACGTGGGATCTTCCCAGGCCAGGAATCGAACCGGCGCCCCTTGCACTGTAAGGCAGTGTCCCTACCCACTGGACCACCAGGGAAGCCCTGCTTTCACATTTTTAATTAATCCTAAGTTTGGAAGAGGAGCACTGAAACATCCAAACAAGTCATGTGCTCCGGCTCAGGCAATTTGGAGCTCCATGGTTTTCAGTTCAGGTGGAATATTTCTGTATACTTGCTATGTTTATTTTCTTTGACATAAGAAGCAGGGGTCCATTTAGAAATTATGACTTCCTTGTCAGTTCAATTGATGTTAACATCTCTGTGCTTGATAATTAGCAAGAAGGGTCATGAAGGCAAATAGAGAAAGAGATGGTTTTTTTCTATCAGAGAAAATATTATAAAATAGCATCACAATGAATAAATGAAAACCGTTATATGGTTAATGTTTGCAACCTGAAAGCCTCTTCAGTAAATTCTTTCTTATAATCATGCTTAGAGTAAAAGATGAATAAAATAGAAAATATTGTTAGAATAATTATTTCACCAAAAGCTCCAAAAATGAGCATGTTAACTTACTAATCTTAGATCTGTAGCAAGCACTAACATCTGAGACTGAAATCTGGTTAATAAGCAACTTGACAGAAAATCTTGAATTAATGCAATTCATAGCAATATGATAATTTCTGTTGCAAAATTACTAAAATTGATTCTTGTTTTTAAGTGGTATTATGAGAAGATAGCTGCTGTTCTTTTCTTTTTGTCTTCTGAAATAACTTCATTCAATTTATGAATCTGTTTAGATTTTGAATATAATATCCTGACAATGTCACATAGAGATTCTCAACAAAAACTATACATTGTCCTGTTTCTTTCTGTTCTCAAAAAGTATAATCGCATAGCCAGTGAGCATGCATTGCCCAGAGCATGGAAACCGGGGAAAGTTTTGACAATGGACCTTAGATCATACCCTGTCTCTTCCTGTAGGCATCCTTTTAGCACCAAACTGCAAATATGTGCTTAAGCTTCCTTATGCTTACAAAGGCCCTCCTTCATCTAGGGCCCCACAATTGGACACATTGGTCCAGCCGCTCCACAGCACGTGGGATCTTCCCAGGCCAGGGATCGAACCGGCGCCCCTTGCACTGTAAGGCAGTGTCCCTACCCACTGGACCACCAGGGAAGCCCTGCTTTCACATTTTTAATTAATCCTAAGTTTGGAAGAGGAGCACTGAAACATCCAAACAAGTCATGTGCTCCGGCTCAGGCAATTTGGAGCTCCATGGTTTTCAGTTCAGGTGGAATATTTCTGTATACTTGCTATGTTTATTTTCTTTGACATAAGAAGCAGGGGTCCATTTAGAAATTATGACTTCCTTGTCAGTTCAATTGATGTTAACATCTCTGTGCTTGATAATTAGCAAGAAGGGTCATGAAGGCAAATAGAGAAAGAGATGTTTTTTTTCTATCAGAGAAAATATTATAAAATAGCATCACAATGAATAAATGAAAACCGTTATATGGTTAATGTTTGCAACCTGAAAGCCTCTTCAGTAAATTCTTTCTTATAATCATGCTTAGAGTAAAAGATGAATAAAATAGAAAATATTGTTAGAATAATTATTTCACCAAAAGCTCCAAAAATGAGCATGTTAACTTACTAATCTTAGATCTGTAGCAAGCACTAACATCTGAGACTGAAATCTGGTTAATAAGCAACTTGACAGAAAATCTTGAATTAATGCAATTCATAGCAATATGATAATTTCTGTTGCAAAATTACTAAAATTGATTCTTGTTTTTAAGTGGTATTATGAGAAGATAGCTGCTGTTCTTTTCTTTTTGTCTTCTGAAATAACTTCATTCAATTTATGAATCTGTTTAGATTTTGAATATAATATCCTGACAATGTCACATAGAGATTCTCAACAAAAACTATACATTGTCCTGTTTCTTTTTCTTTCTGTTCTGAATCAAAAATAATTCTCTATAAACAAATTCTAGTAATAATGGAGATAAAAATCGTGTTCTAATACTATTTTTGCTACTGCTTAAAGAAAGTTTATAGGACTTCCCTTCAGACTCATGCATTTAAAAAAGAAAGTAAAAGAAGAAAAGGAGAAGAAAAGAAAGTCGAGAAAGAGGAATGGAGAGAGAAGGAAGAGGATAGGGAAAGATAAAGGAATTTGTGTGTTATTCCCCAAGTGCCCTATTTTCTGCCCATATCAAAGCTAGTAAATTTTTTGCCTTACTTTCTAAACTCAGAAAAACTGCATGATTTCTTCTTGTATTGATTTTTTTCAGATTTCAAAAAAAATCCTAAACTCTGAATTAAAAGGCTAAGAGGAAAAGGCATTCCCAGTTCCCCAAGTAACAAGTTGATCATTAGTTCATATTGTAATATCTGTATTCATAGAGATACATATAGATGCTCTAAGGTTATGTGCGGGTTTGGGACCTATTAAAGGGACCCTCTTGTTTTAGAAGATGATTATGATAGCAGAATTTTGATGCCATTAATAACTTTGGACAATCGTTTTCCTTTGTTTTGAGCTATTTAAAAAACATTTTAATAACATCACACACATATGTATAATGCAGTGTTTACAAACTTGAGAATCTCTTTCTGGACAGATTTCCTCATCTTGCAATACTTCCTACCTGTGTTTTCCTCTCTGTGTAACTCTTCTCATTAATAGGACAAAATACCTGTTATTACATGAAATAAGGCAAACTGTGACTAGCAAGACTTCAAATCTATCTCCAAATCATGTCTGCAATTGCCAAATATGTTTCTGTCTTCGTGTTTGTAGATAAACTGTGACTCCAGGGACTTCATTATCTCAGGCCAGGCACATCTCAAGTTTCTCTTAAAAGCCAAATCATCTTGTCTTTGGTCTTCAGAGGCTTCTCATTGCTGTTCAATATTTGTCTCACCTTTTGATCCTGATCTCTTTCAACCCTAATGAATCCTCCCACTTTTGTATGCAAGCACTATCTAGCCCTAAGAAGGCTGGGAAAATTAAATGTTGCAGAAAAATATAACTATTTTATTTATTTAAAAGTAGAGGACAGGGAATTCCCTGGTGGTCCAGTGGCTAAGACTCTGTGCTCCCAATGCAAGGGGCCCAGGTTCGATCCCTGGTCAGGGAACTAGAGCCCACATACTAAAACTGAGACCCAATGCAGCCAAATAAATATAAATAAAAAATATTACAAAAAAAAAAAAAAAGTAGAGGACAACTGTAGTTTAATTCACTTTTTTTCCCCTGGTAGTTGTATGCTCTTTTGCATTAGGTATTGGGTTGGCCAAAAAATTCTTCAAGTTCTTCCATTATAGTGTATGGAACTTGTTAGCCAACCCAGTAGAATGTGTAGCTTATTTTCCTTTTCTGGAAACCTGGGGACTGAGTCTCTTAACTCATGGTCAGGTTTTGAGGCTCTCTGCATCTTCATACCATTTCAGTGTGCCTTTTAAAGGCATGATCCCCTCTTCCCACCCCTATAAGAATGGGACGGACTCTAGCTCTCTTGACTATGTGAAGAGTCAGTGAAATATGGAGTGTTTATAGTATGTAGTAACTCATGCTATTATGCAGCTAATATCCATCATCTAGATCTTCCCATTCTAACCCCAGAAATAGAGAAGGAAATGGCAACCCACTTTGATATTCTTGCCCTGAAAATTCCATGGACAGAGAAGCCTGATGAGTTAAGTCCACGGGGTATCAAATATATACATATATATTTGGGGCTTCCCTAGTGACTCAGTGGTATGGAATCTGCCTGTAATTCAGGAGACCCAGCTTCCATCTCTGGGTTGAGAAGGTCACTCCAGTATTCTTGTCTGGAGAATTTCATGGACAGAGGAGTCTAACAAGCTGCAGTCCATGCGGTCACAGAGTCGAACACAACTTAAGTGACTAAGCAGTAGCCCCAGAAACAAGGAAATGGACATATATGTTAACTTTATTCATTACTTTTCCATTAAATATTTGAAAGGTAGCTTGTGCACACGTAGGCTGACTATTTTAATCTTTTTATACTCCAAATAATTTGAAAGGGTATATGATGTTGGTATCATTGAACCACGTCAGGACATTCTGGAAATGGCTCTTTCATATAAATTCCTGATTTTTTTTTTTGCCCTTTCTCCTGGCTGCATATGCAAGAAAACAGTTTTTAAAGCATTTTGTCTCAGCATCTTTGTCTCTCCCAAGGCTGCATGGCAAATTCCTTTTTTTTGTTCATTCTTTAAAAAAAAAAACGTTGAGTGCTTTGTAAGTGCCAGTCATTATGAATGCATGCTAGGGAAAGGAGGAAAGCGATGGTATTATCTAATTCACAGTTTTAATAGATCACTTTGGATGCTTTGTGGAAAATAATGGGTGTGTGGTAGGGTGCTGATCTGTGGGGGCATGTGAAATAGTGAGTGGTTACTTAGGAAGTAATCATAACAGTGCAAGAAAGAAACTTGAGATCTAGTTTGAAGAGAGAAGGGACAGGTCATGCTGGAGAATTGCATGTGTAGAGGAGACAGGAAAAGGAAAGGAAGAGTTCTTTATTTGTGACAAGAATATCTGGGTAGGCGGTTGTATGTTTAGTCAGAAACATGAGAAAATCAGTGGGTTTATGGATAAAATCATGAGTTCAGAAATATGTTTGAGTCTCATATAAGATATACAAATGGGAATGTTGTGTAGGCAATTGAATACATGAGCCTTGATTATGAAGAACTCTGAAGGGATTTCCTGGTGATCCAATGGCTAAGAAACTACCTGCCAATCCTTGATCTGGGCACATACTTTGGGGCAAGTAAGCTGTGTGTGTTTGCACCACAGCCACTGAGCCCATGTGGTTAGACCCTGGAAGGTACAAGAGCAGCCACCGCATTGAGAAGCCCACACACCACAACTAGAGAGCAGCCCCTACTCGCTGCAATTAGAAAATTCACCACAACTAGAAAAAGCCTATGCACAGCAACAAAGACCCAATGTAGCCAAAAAAAAAAAAAAAGAATTTTGGAGAAGGTGAACATCGGGAACTCTAAAGACTGTAAATGATATTTGACATAATTTTTGACAAAATCTAGGATAGATAGATTAGGAAGAGGATAGTTTCTGGGATGGACCCTGATAAATCACCCAGTGTGGTGAAGTAGAGGAGGACAAGGAAGAAAAAAGTGAGTGAGATGTACACGTGAGGTTGCAGGAAAGCCAGGAAGCTATTGTTTTAGAAGCCAAGAGATGAGTGTATTTTAAGAGTGACAAAATGGCTATTTAAATAGAAAGGGATTTAGAGGTTGAGAAAGGTGCCTGGAATGTACCGATTACCATTGCAAGAGAAGGTTGAGTGGAGTGACTAAGGCAGAGGCTGGTTGGAGATGATCTGAATTGCTTAATGGAAAGTGAAACAGTAGAGAGAGTGTTTGTTGACATCTCTTTTAAGAAGTTTGGTGGAGAAGGGCAGCAGAGAGAAATGGCCATTAATGGAGGGAGCATATGCAGTAAGGGAAGGAATTGTTTCTCTTTTCTTAAAAAAGAGATACCTCAGAGCAGAATTTATCAAACTGAAGTTTGTGACCCATTTGTGCTCTTAAAACAATTATAGTGGGTGTCAATAATCATTTAAAAAATTCAGTAGAATAAAACAAAAAGTTATCAATGTACATCTCATGTGGTAAGGGTAAGAATTTTATTTTTTTATGAAATATGTTATTTTAAATGTTTATAAATAGTTGCATAGTTACACATATGTATAGGATCATCATGTAAAACCATGTAAAATGCATTTCCTCATATGGATCACAGTTTAACACTTTCAGATGTACTGTACTAGAGAATATTTGTATGGTGACAAGGATAAACTAGGAGTGTAAAAGTGATGATATGAAAGAGAGGAAAACCAAAGAAGTGAAGTTCTTCAACAGGACTGAGGAGCTCTTCACTCAGTTCTCTTATCTTTTTGCTTCTCATTCAACTTGTTTTTATGGCTTCATGTAGGCATCATTAACCTGAACATAAATGAACACATCCTGTATTTTTTTTTTTTCAAGTTTTAATGGTGGGTGTTAAAGAAAGCCTCTCTTGTCAACAGGAAAGGTTTGTCATAGACACTACTATAGACTTAATTGTTTCTCCCCAAATTCTTATGTTGAGATCCTATAACTCCCAGTAACTCAGAATGTGACTGCATTTGGAGATAGGATTTCTACAGAAGCTGTTGTTGTTCAGTCGCTGAGTCATGTCTGATTCATTATGACGCTATGGACTGCATCACATCAGGCTTCCCTGTCCTGCTAAACTAAAATTAGGTCATTGGGGTAGGCCTTAATCCTATAGGACTAGTGATCTTAAAAGATGAGACAGTTTGAACACAGATAGACACTGAGGGAAGACCGAAAAATTAAATTGTGGTTTAAGTCCCTTAGTCTGTAGTATTTGGTTATGGTGCCCTGAGGAGATTAGTTCCCAGCTGATTATCTCCTTTGATCTCCTTTGACCACTCTGAGGTGGAGAACACTAGGATCCTGAAGGCCTGTTACTGATAAGAAAACTGAGATGTAGAGATGAGAAATCACTTACACAAAGCCAGTGATCCACATAAGCTAGTGAGTAGAACGTGAAAATTTATAAACCCTTACCCTGTGACCTTTCCATGACAAAAGGCTATGTGAGAAAAGGGGATCCTTCAGGGGTGCTGTGTGATGGTCGGGAGGGGAGGGAAGGGGGGGATATACATGTGACTAATCTGAGAACATGCCTGTCTGTGAACAACAAAACTCTGTAAAAGTTAAAAGTAAAATAAAGGTTTAAAAAAAAAAAAAAAAGGCTATGTAACAGGCTTTTGGATCATGCTGCGCTTACAGTGGCAGATAGGAATTTATGCTGGTCCATTTGTTAGGACCAGAAGCTGCACTTCTCTGCAAATACACATTCTGGTACTCTACGAAAGAAGATTAAACATTTAAAAACTTTAGAAATTCCAGAGATGACATTTATTAACATTTAAAAATCATCACTTTTACGTATCTCATGAAATTATACAGCTCACTAAACATTTTTTTAAGTTTAGCTTCTCAGTGAGACATGCTAAAACTGGACCAGTACATGGCTAAGAAGATAGCTGATTTTTTTAAAGCCTCCTTTATGAGCTATTACATTTCTGAGGAGAAGCACTAGGGGATATCTCAATAAAGCAATCATCTTTTGTTACTTTGGTTTCCTGATACAAACACCAAAAGTGAGTGATCTCAGTAAAGTTGCTTTCCATCTGTAATGCTTTTGAGGTTCTTTTTCTAAACTACATGTTTAGACTTGGCTTTTAAATTTTTTGGTGAAATGTCTTAAGCAAATACTTGAAATGACCTTTTAGAGTCTGCAACACACTTAGCATGCTGTGCTAATTCATTCGTTTGTTTATTTCAATAAACATTTATCAAGAGATCCTTGTTATTCTTGACACTGGTGAATAAGACGTGATCAGAAAAATTCACAACTTATTGAAGTGTGTGTGTGTGTGTGTGTGTATGAATCTTGCTTCACTGCAATGAACATTCTTACATACGTCACCATATAAGAATGTGTTAGTTTTTCTAGGGTGCAGACCTAATTGAACAAACGAGTTTGCTGGGTTTTAAACTGTTTCTGTCTTCAGCTGTGTAATGTTAAATAGATCTTCAGTTTGCTCATTTGTTATGTCCTCTCACATTCTAAAGTCAGTCAGATTTGTGATTTCCCTGGCTGTCCAGTGGTTAAAACTTAATGCTTCAAATGCAGAAGGCATGAATTTGATTGATCCCTGGTCAGTAAACTAAGATCCCACATGCCGTCCAGCCAATAAAAAAATCTGTCAGATTCATTGACTTTACACAATCTTTAGTAAGTATAAAATGATAGCTGATTGTTGTTGTAATCTATGATTTCCTAATTATTACTGATCAAATATTTTTATGTTTTTAAGTTTATATATTTTATGTATTTATAAGTTTATATAAGTTTCTTCTTTCAACTGCCTGTTCATATAATTTGCCCATTTTCTGTTTGTCTTCTTTTTTGACAAGTCAGTTTATACATGTTCCTGTAATATGTTCTGTAATACTCCTTTTTTGTATGGATTATAAATGGTTTCTTCCCACCTTTAACTTTCTTTTTACTTTTCTTATAATAGGTTTTTAAACATTTTTTTATAATTACTTTTATTTTACTTTTTACTTTTCCAGTTTCGTTGTTTACAGATACGTATAATCTCAGATTAGTCATATGTATTATATCCCTGACTCCCTCTCTCCTCCACCCCTCTACAAATCCCCCATCCCACCCCTCTAGGCCACTGCACAGCGCCCCTGCAGATCTCTTTTCCCCACAGCACAATGACAATAGCTGTCTTTTTCAGACATAATAATATAGGTTTCCATGTTACTCCCTCTATGCCTCCCACCCACTGTTCATTCCCCACAATGTCTATAGGTCTGTTCTCTATGTCTGTTTTTCCATCGCTTCACTGCATGTGTTATCATTACCATCTTACTAAATTCCATATATGTGTGTTAGTATACTGTACTTGTCTTTCTCTTTTTGACTTACTTCACTTTGTATAATAGGTTCAAGATTCATTCACCCCATTAGGACTGATTTTTCTGCATTTCTTTTTGCAGCTGAGAAGTACTCCATTGTATATGTACCAGAGCTTCTATATCTGTATTCATTTGTCAATGGACATCTAGGTTGCTTCCATATTCTTGCTGTTTTACAGAGTGCTGCAGTGAACATTGGGGTACAGGTGTCTCTTTCAATTTGTTTTTTTAATTTTATTTATGTATCTTTTTTTGAGGGGTGGGGTGGGGAGGGAGGGGGATGGGTGGGCCACTTCTATCGGTCTTTCATTTCTCTATTTTCATCCGTCTTTGTTCTTCGGCTCCTGTGGGCCTCCCGTCGCGGTGGCCTCTGCTGTCGCAGAGCGCCGGCTCTGGGTGCACGCGCAGCAGAGCTCCAGCTGGGTAATTGGACACGTCAGTCCAGCCGCTCCGCGGCACGTGGGATCTTCCCAGGCCAGGGATTGAACCGGCGCACCTTGCACTGCAAGGTGGTGTCCTTACCCACTGGACCACCAGGGGAAGCCCGTCTCTTTCAATTTTGATTTCATCAGGGTATAAGCCTAATAGTGGGATTGCTGGATCGTATGGTGCTTCTATTCTTCTTTTTTGAAGGAATCGCCATACTGTCTTCCATAGTGGCTGTATCAATTTACATTCCCACCAGCAATGCAAGAGGGTTCCCTTTTATCCATACCTTCTCCAGAATTTATTGTCTGTAGATTTTTTGATGATGGCCATTCTGACTGGTGTGAAGTGATCTCATTGTAGTTTTGATTTGCATTTCTCTAATAATAAACAAGGTTGAGCATCATTTCATGTTTTTTGACCATCTGTATGTCCTCTTTGGAGAGATGTCTATTTAGATCTGTTTCCCATTTTTTGATTGGGTATGCATTTTTCTGGTGCTGAGTTGTCTGAGTTGCTTGTAGATTTTGGAGATTAATTCTTTATCTGTTTCATTTGCTATGATTTTCTCCCATTCTGTGGGTTGTCTGTTCAGCTTTTTGGTGATTTCTTTTGCTGTACAAAAGCTTTTAAGTTCCATTAGATCCCATATGTCAATTTTTGTTTTTAGTTCGGTGGGTTGTAGAAGATCTTGCTTTAATTTGTGTCCTTGAGTGTTTTGTCTATATTCTCCTCTTAAGAGTTTTAGGGTTTCTGGTCTTACATTTAGGTCTTTAATCCATTTTGAGTTGATCTTTGTATATGATGTCAGGAAATGTTCCAACTTCATTTTTTTGCATGTAGCTGTCCAATTTTCCCAGCACCATTTGTTGAAGAGGCTGTCTTTGTCCCATTTTATACTTTTGCCTGCTTTGTCAAAAATAAGGTGCCCACAGGTGCGTGGGTTTATCTCTGGGTTCTCTATCTTGTTCCATTGGTCTATATTTCCGTTTTTGTGCCAGTACCATACCGTCTTGATGATTGTTGCTTTGTAGTAGAGTCTGAAGTTGGAGAGGCTGATCCCTCCAGCTCCATTTTTCTTTTTCAGGATTGCTTTTCTTTTTCTGTTTTTCTTTTTCAGGATTGCTTTGGCTTTTGTGTTTCCATATGAACTGCGTTATTCTTTGGTCTAGTTCTATGAAGAATGTCATTGCTAGTTTGATAAGGGATCACATTGAATCTGTAGATGATATTTGGTAGTATGGTCATTTTCACAATATTGATTCTTCTGACCAGGAACATGGAATATCTCTCCATCTGTTACAGTTTCTTTGATTTCTTTCATGAGTGTCTTGTAATTTTCTGTGTATAGTTCTTTTGTTTCTTTGGGTATGTTTATTCCTAGATATTTTATTCTTTTGGTTGCAATGGTGAAAGTGATTGTGTCTTTGATTTCTATTTCTGATTTTTTGTTCTTTGTATATAGATTTCTGTGCATTGATTTTGTATCCTTGGACTTTGCTGAATTCAAATTGTATATTATAATAGTTTTTTTTTTTGGCCACTTCTATTAATCTTTCATTCACTTATCTTTTTTTTTGTTGTTCTTTGGCCTGTGTGGGCCTCCCATCACAGTGACCTACCTCGCTGCAGGGTATCAGCTCTGGGTACATGCGCTCTAGAGCTCTGGTTTGGTATTTGGACACATTGGTCCAGCTGCTCCGTGGCATATGGGATCCTCCCAGGCCAGGGATTGAACTAGCGTCCCTTGCACTGCAAGGTGGTTCCTTACCCACTGAACCACCAGGAAAGCCCTATAATAGGTTTTATCTTATACAAGTTTTCAAATTAATGTGTTCAAATATGTTTTTTTTCCTTTATAGTTTGTATTTTTATGTCCTACTCTTTATTTCATCAGTATATTCACTCAGTTAGATTTTAAAAAATTGGATATTTAAACTATTAATCCATCCAGAATTTCTTGCCTCATTTGGAGGGAAGCAGAGATCTGATCTTTTTCTTTCCCCATTGTTGTTCACTCTCTAAGTTGTGTCTGACTCTTTGCAATCTCATAGAAGGTAGCACAGCAGGATTCTCTGTGCTTTACTACCTCCAGGATTTCCTCAAATTTATGTACACTGAATCAGTGATACTATCTAACCATTTCATCCTCTGCCACCGCCTTCTTTTGCCTTCAGTCGTTTCCAGCACCAGGGTCTTTTCCAATGAGTCAGCCCTTTGCTTCAGATGGTCAAAGTATGGGAGCTTTCCCCATACAGATGGTCAATTATCCCTGTACTTCATTCGTATATATTCATATATTTGGCTCACAGGTTTGTAGTCTGTTATATCTGAAGCTCATGTAGGTACATGAATTTATTTTAAAGCCACTTACTCTATTACTTTGGTTTATGTGTCTCTCCCTTCAGCTGTGCTATGTGTAAGTTGCTTCAGTCATAGCCAACTCTTTGCAACCCTACTGACTATAGCCTGTCAGGCTCCTTTGCCTGTAGAACTCTCCAGGCAAGAGTACTGGAGTGGGTTCCCATGCCCTCCTCCAGGGTATCTTCCCAACCCAGGGATGGAACCCACGTCTCCTATGTCTCCTGCACTGGCAAGTGGTTTTTTTGTCACTAGCACCACTTTGGAAGCCTTGTCCCTGTCCCTTCAACTGCATATACTGTTAAATATCTTAAGTTTTTTAAAGTCTAATATCAGGTAACCTAAGGGCTCTCTTCTGCTGCTTCAAGATTGCCCTGACAGATATTGACCTGTAATTCATCCACACAAGTTTTAGCGTAAAGCTGCCATGTTCCATCAAAACACTTAGATTTTGACAGAAATTGCTTTGATTTTATAGATTAATGTGTAAGAGTCACCTTTAGAGCCTTCAGGTATATGATTTTATGACATTCAATAAAGTTTTAGTATTTTATTCTAAAGTTTTACTTACGTTTATTGGGTTCAGTCGTAGCTCTTCATTATTTGTGCTATTATAAATGTAAGTGTTCAAAATAAGATTTCTTAATTTTTTGCTCATATAAAGGAATGCAGTTGTTTCTTAATATATTGATTTTGTGTTTAGCAATTTTGCTGAATGATCTTACTAATTGTAGTTATTTTTTTTACTGGTTTTCTAGAATTTGTGTGCAGTCTGTGAATAAATTGTATTTTTCTTTTTTTTTTTCTGCCTTAAAAAAATTTTGTGCTCTTTTGCCCTGGTAAACTTTTTTTTTTTAATATAATGAAGAATAGAAATAGTAAGCTGGATACTAACATCACAGGCCTGTTCATAAAACAATGCCCATTGAGATGCTCTGCTGTCTTTACCTCTTGTCACCTTGAATGTTGACTGACACTAACAATTAGAACCTTAAAAACTATTGAGTTCTAAGCATCTCCCCCATGAATTGTAAAGGAAGTATGAAATTGATTATCTCTCAGCTACAGGTGGTCTGTTATTTGCTCATATTCTGTAATTCTTTGTTTTGATCAGGAGGTATTTTCTTACTGTTTGCTAGGCACCAGGTGGTTGTAGGGGTTTCCATGATGAACAAGGCTGACACTGTCCCTGTCCTCATAAGGTTTCTTCTTCTTCTTCTTTTTTTTTTTTTTTTTTTTGCTTAATTTTCCAATCTGTTTTTTGTAATTAGGTTTCATTGGAGTGACTTCACTTCCCTGGTGACTCAGATCTAAAGAGTCTGTCTGCAATGCAAGAGACCCAGGTTTGATCCCCAGTCAGGACGACCCCCTGGAGAAGGGAATGGCAACCCACTCCAGTATCCTTGCCAGGAGAATTCCATGGACAGAGGAGCCTGGCGGGCTACAGCCCATGGGGTCACAAAGAGTCAGACATGACTGAGTGACTAATACTTTCACTTTCACCTAGAATGTTATGTTAGTTTGTAGTGTACAGCGAAGTGAATCAGCCATACACATACATATATCCCCTTCCTTGTGGACTTCCTTCCCATTCAGGTCACCACAGTGCATTAAGTAGAGTTTTCTGTGCTATATAGTATGCTCCCATTAGTTATCTATTTTAAGGCTTCTGAATTAACAAGAGAGGCACTACAGACCATTACGTTTTACTTACGTTTATTGGGTTCAGTCGTAGCTCTTCATTATTTGTGCTATTATAAATGTAAGTGTTCAAAATAAGATTTCTTAATTTTTTGCTCATATAAAGGAATGCAGTTGTTTCTTAATATATTGATTTTGTGTTTAGCAATTTTGCTGAATGATCTTACTAATTGTAGTTATTTTTTTTACTGGTTTTCTAGAATTTGTGTGCAGTCTGTGAATAAATTGTATTTTTCTTTTTTTTTTTCTGCCTTAAAAAAATTTTGTGCTCTTTTGCCCTGGTAAACTTTTTTTTTTTAATATAATGAAGAATAGAAATAGTAAGCTGGATACTAACATCACAGGCCTGTTCATAAAACAATGCCCATTGAGATGCTCTGCTGTCTTTACCTCTTGTCACCTTGAATGTTGACTGACACTAACAATTAGAACCTTAAAAACTATTGAGTTCTAAGCATCTCCCCCATGAATTGTAAAGGAAGTATGAAATTGATTATCTCTCAGCTACAGGTGGTCTGTTATTTGCTCATATTCTGTAATTCTTTGTTTTGATCAGGAGGTATTTTCTTACTGTTTGCTAGGCACCAGGTGGTTGTAGGGGTTTCCATGATGAACAAGGCTGACACTGTCCCTGTCCTCATAAGGTTTCTTCTTCTTCTTCTTTTTTTTTTTTTTTTTTGCTTAATTTTCCAATCTGTTTTTTGTAATTAGGTTTCATTAGAGTCTGTCTGCAATGCAAGAGACCCAGGTTTGATCCCCAGTCAGGACGACCCCCTGGAGAAAGGAATGGCAACCCACTCCAGTATCCTTGCCAGGAGAATTCCATGGACAGAGGAGCCTGGTGGGCTACAGCCCACGGGGTCACAAAGAGTCAGACATGACTGAGTGACTAATACTTTCACTTTCACCTAGAATGTTATGTTAGTTTGTAGTGTACAGCGAAGTGAATCAGCCATACACATACATATATCCCCTTCCATGTGGACTTCCTTCCCATTCAGGTCACCACAGTGCATTAAGTAGAGTTTTCTGTGCTATATAGTATGCTCCCATTAGTTATCTATTTTAAGGCTTCTGAATTAACAAGAGAGGCAGGCATCTTACAGACCATTACGCAGTGGTTATTTCCTTACAATCCAGTGACTGCTCTGAAGCACACACGTGGTGTTCTGTCAACACTTAAGAGACCAGGTGGGGATGGTGCTAATATGTATTTTGAAAGGTCATGAAAAGACATCTGAATTTGGTCCAAATGAAGAGTGTGAGTTACATAGGCAATGGTGAGACTCTGGGCATGGAGAGTACTCCAAGGAAAAATATTGATGCTACTCTAAAAAGAGTATTCAATGACAATTTCTTTGCTATGAATATTAGATAGGAATACCACATCGTGTGAATGTTAAGTCACTTTAATCTTGTCCAGTTCTTTGCAATTCTATGGACTGTAGCCCTCTGGTTCATGGAATTCCCCAGGCTAGAATACTGGAGTGGGTTGCCATGCTCTCCTTGAGGGGATCTTCCCAACCCAGGGATCACACCTGTGTCTCTTATGTCATCTGCATTGGCACATGGGTTGTTTACCACTAGCCCCACCTTGGAAGTCCCAGCATACCAAATAGAAAAATGTAATAGTCATTAAAGCCAATAAGTATCTGTCAAATGCCCCTATTTGGAAGATACTTTATGTTACTTTAAATTTTTCCCTAGGTAATTAGCAAAAATACATCTAACTAAGGTAAGGGCCATGGCAGTTGACACAAAAACATTCAAGGTCACATCTAATTTAAGAAGATGTGGTACATGTATATAATGGAATATCACTCAGCCATAAAAAGGAACAAAATTGTGCCATTTGTGGTGAAGTGGATGAACCTAGAGTCTGTCATACAGAATGAAGCAAGTCAGAAAACCAAAACAAATATACTCACACATATATATGGAATCTAGAAAAAATGGTAATAATAAAACCTATTTGCGGGCTTCCCTGGTGGCCCAGTGGGTAAGGACACCACCTTGCAGTGCAAGGGCCGCCGGTTTGATCCCTGGCCTGGGAAGATCCCATGTGCCACAGAGCAGCTGGACTGATGTGTCCAACTACTGAGCCGGAGCTCTGGAGCGCATGCGCCAAGAGCTGGCGGTCTGCGACGAGAGGCCACTGTGATCGGAGGCCCACACAGGCCAAAGAATAAAGATAAATACATGAAATATCAATAGAAGTGCCCCCCCACCCCCTGCAAAAACAAAAAACAAAAACCTATTTGCAAGGCAGGAATAGAGGTGCAGACTTGAGAATAGACTTGTGGTCACAGTGTGGGAAGGCGAGGGTGGGACAAATTGAGAGAGTAGCATTGACATGTGTACACTACTGTGTGTAAAATAGATAGCTAGTGCGGATCTGTATAGTACAGCAGGCTCAGCTTGGTGCTCTGTGATGACCTAGAAATGTGGGATGAGGGTGGGCGGGAGGGAGGCCTGAGAGGGAGGGGATATTTGTATACATATAGCTGATTTTCTTTGTTACAGAGCAGAAACTAATGCACCATTATAAAGCAACTATACTCCAATTAAAAATAAAGAAAAAGATCATAGCTACTTGAGTATTTGCCTCATGCACAGACTTGTAGCTCAGCAGCCCTGTCCTCTTTGCTCTGGCTCCATCTCTACTTGTTTCTTTATTTTGATCTCCATTTTCCCCTCAGCATCCATGGAATCAAACTTTGGAAAAAAATGAAAAAATCATTAGTGATACAAAGAATAATTTTATTGGATGCATGACTATGATTAAGAAAATTCCAAGGAAGTATTGGCTGTGGGCATTTTGGCAAGTCTGGGTTGATATTTTTTTAAATTGAAGTATTGTTGATTAGTGTAGTTGAAATATAGTTGATATAGTAATTCCAGGTATACAACATAGTGGTTCGATATTTTTGTAGATTATACTCTATTTTATGTTATAAAATAACAGCTCTGTTTTCCTGTGCTGTACAATGTATTCTTGTAGCATATTGTTTTAATGCATCTTTAGCCAGTTTTCAGTGCAGAGCATATGTTTGCTTAGACCTTGTGTTCTTGAAAAGTTGAGGCCTATGTGGAGAGGTCTGTTTTATCAGCCCCACAAAGTGAAAAGCTGCAGCTTGTATTTTCCTTATTCAGTTTCACGAATATGGGTGATTTTAAAATTTAACTGAAGTTTTGCTGAGATGTGCTGTCACTCCCAGCTAATTATATAGATGTATGAATTATGCATTTCCTTTAAAAACTCTATTACTATTTTGCCTTTATCCATCAGTGATACTTGAATAGAAGGTGGTAATAAAGTGTTAATATGTAATTAGCCGTATGAGAAATGTGATCTAGAAATTTCTGAGGTGTAACATGAGATGTGTTACTGCTTCTAAAAATATGAGTAAATTCAGAATGACAAGCCTACGTAAACTAGGGTTCTCGATTACCCAAGGTTGGCTGGCTTTGTTCTGGCACTGAGATAGAAGTCTTGGTCTTGTCCTCCTTTCATTTCCCTTCCATATCGAGCATAGGGTTTCAGGGTCTTTAGGGACTTCAGGGAGTGTCGCATTTTTGTGGATAGTGGCCCAGCACCCTGAACAGCTCTGCGTTCAGGGAGAGATTTAGGGTCCTATTCTGACATCTTTTCGTCTGAACCATCCTTGTCTGGACGAAGAATCCCTGGGCAGGTATAATCACCTCATGCCTGCATGGAAGGGGCTTCATCTCATGCTGAAGCAAGCCTAGTCAAGATTGGACAGTGTGTATCATTGCACAAGGAAAGGGAATGCACGTTCTCCTAATAGCGTGTTGGAAGGGGAGTTTGAGAGAGGAACTCTGTCTTTCTGAGGGACAGCAGTGTGCATTGATCAAGTGAAGTGAAGTGGGAGGTGAGCCCGAAGTGTAGGGGTCAGGTTTCCAGCTTCACTTCTGCATCTTTGGAACACTGGCTTTGGGATGGACCAGCATTCACTTCCCAGTTACTATGGAGGCCCTGAGACACAGGGTAAGGCAGAGGCTCAACAAGAGTCCATTTTGACCTAGTGTACTACCACAGATGTAAGCCTTTTTGCGGGGGACTCTTCATTACTCAGCAAGAGAAGAATCTGTGCTTATTAGTTTTTCTCTGCCTTGAAGAAGTGGAGAGAACAAGGGCTCAGCCTGTGACATATGAGATGTGCAGGGACTGCCAACACCATGGGACATCCATGAATGTTTAACACAGGGGGAACATCTCCCCAAATTCTTATGAGGCATGTGAGAGGATTCCCTATACATAATTATATTTAGCTACCAAGTGACATTAAGAAAGGTGAATCCATTGATTTTACAGATGAGGCAACTGAAACATGAGGACAGTTAAGGCATTGGCCAAGGTCATAGAGATGTGCCGTGGAACAAAGGGGATAGTCAGGCCTCAGACTCTAATTCCAAAGTGTATGCATGTAGCCACTCTGCTGTGCTGCTTTTAAAGCACCTCTCTCCCTCTTGCAGGGTTAATAAGACAAATAAATACAGACATTTTTGTAAGAAATCTTTTTTTTAAATGCTTTGAACATTATTAAGTACCCTCGGGGCCTTGGTCTTGTCCTCCTTTCATTTCCTTCCATATCGAGCATAGGGTTTCAGGGTCTTTAGGGACTTCAGGGAGTGTCGCATTTTTGTGGATAGTGGCCCAGCACCCTGAACAGCTCTGCGTTCAGGGAGAGATTTAGGGTCCTATTCTGACATCTTTTCGTCTGAACCATCCTTGTCTGGATGAAGAATCCCTGGGCAGGTATAATCACCTCATGCCTGCATGGAAGGGGCTTCATCTCATGCTGAAGCAAGCCTAGTCAAGATTGGACAGTGTGTATCATTGCACAAGGAAAGGGAATGCACGTTCTCCTAATAGCGTGTTGGAAGGGGAGTTTGAGAGAGGAACTCTGTCTTTCTGAGGGACAGCAGTGTGCATTGATCAAGTGAAGTGAAGTGGGAGGTGAGCCCGAAGTGTAGGGGTCAGGTTTCCAGCTTCACTTCTGCATCTTTGGAACACTGGCTTTGGGATGGACCAGCATTCACTTCCCAGTTACTATGGAGGCCCTGAGACACAGGGTAAGGCAGAGGCTCAACAAGAGTCCATTTTGACCTAGTGTACTACCACAGATGTAAGCCTTGTTGCGGGGGACTCTTCATTACTCAGCAAGAGAGGCATCTGTGCTTATTAGTTTTTCTCTGCCTTGAAGAAATGGAGAGAACAAGGGCTCAGCCTGTGACATATGAGATGTGCAGGGACTGTCAACACCATGGGACATCCATGAATGTTTAACACAGGGGGAACATCTCCCCAAATTCTTATGAGGCATGTGAGAGGATTCCCTATACATAATTATATTTAGCTACCAAGTGACATTAAGAAAGATGAATCCATTGATTTTACAGATGAGGCAACTGAAACATGAGGACAGTTAAGGCATTGGCCAAGGTCATAGAGATGTGCCGTGGAACAAAGGGGATAGTCAGGCCTCAGACTCTAATTCCAAAGTGTATGCATGTAGCCACTCTGCTGTGCTGCTTTTAAAGCACCTCTCTCCCTCTTGCAGGGTTAATAAGACAAATAAATACAGACATTTTTGTAAGAAATCTTTGTGTAAAGTGTGATGTGGTTTGAGAAATGTCAGTTATTGTATTAGATCCAGTTCACTGATGTTTTCTGTTAATGTGAAGGATGTAGTAGTAATCATAGACACTTATTTATTTATATGATGTAGCACCTACCCTTTGCAGAGCTTACTCTTAAAACAGTCCATTACTCCGTAGAGTGATTCCTAGTCTTCCAGTGCTCTGGTCTGCATATCATCTACCACCGGAAATAAAAAGTAATTTCAGAAGTGCCTTTACTAGTGTTTATCAGTGCCACCTAACCCTTTATACCTAAGCAGGAAAAGTTCCTAAAGTGGCTTTATTAGTGAAAACTTGCTTTTTGGTGCTACCTTTTCTGGTGGTATAAATAACGGGTGGTCATGTGGTGGGGCAGATGCTTCACTGGCCATTGTTGCCTGCCTCACGCTGCCTGGCGGTCCAGAGACCCCTATCCTGTGGCTCAGGGCTTCCCAGGTGGCTCAGTGGGTAAAGAATCTGCCTGCCTGCAGGAGATGGAGGTTTGATCCCAGAATTGGAAAGGTTCCCTGGAGGAGGGCATGGCAGCCGACTCTGGTATTCTTGCCTGGAGAATCCCATGGACAGAGGAGTCTGGCAGGCAGCAATCCATGGAGTTGGACACAATTGAAGCAACTTAACACACACGCACACATCTCATGGTTCACTCAGACTCCTCACTTACAATCCAGAGGATCCAAGAGGTACTCTGAGCTTGAGAGGGATCTGCTTCTTCTGAAGAGCTGATGAACAGGAGCCTCTAGGTTTCAGATTTGAACCCCTTCTTGAATCTGTGTTCTTCTTGTGTCCTAGGACATGTTTTAGGATTTTAGAACAGAACTTGGTTTCCGGAGGGAAGCTGGTCAGCTCTTTCTGTTTGGACACTCAAATTGTGCTGTGTCTGTGCTAAGCAGGTAACCCTGTGGCAGAAGGGCTCCCAATCAGCCCTCAGACTCTAATTCCAAAGTGTATGCATGTAGCCACTCTGCTGTGCTGCTTTTAAAGCACCTCTCTCCCTCTTGCAGGGTTAATAAGACAAATAAATACAGACATTTTTGTAAGAAATCTTTGTGTAAAGTGTGATGTGGTTTGAGAAATGTCAGTTATTGTATTAGATCCAGTTCACTGATGTTTTCTGTTAATGTGAAGGATGTAGTAGTAATCATAGACACTTATTTATTTATATGATGTAGCACCTACCCTTTGCAGAGCTTACTCTTAAAACAGTCCATTACTCCGTAGAGTGATTCCTAGTCTTCCAGTGCTCTGGTCTGCATATCATCTACCACCGGAAATAAAAAGTAATTTCAGAAGTGCCTTTACTAGTGTTTATCAGTGCCACCTAACCCTTTATACCTAAGCAGGAAAAGTTCCTAAAGTGGCTTTATTAGTGAAAACTTGCTTTTTGGTGCTACCTTTTCTGGTGGTATAAATAACGGGTGGTCATGTGGTGGGGCAGATGCTTCACTGGCCATTGTTGCCTGCCTCACGCTGCCTGGCGGTCCAGAGACCCCTATCCTGTGGCTCAGGGCTTCCCAGGTGGCTCAGTGGGTAAAGAATCTGCCTGCCTGCAGGAGATGGAGGTTTGATCCCAGAATTGGAAAGGTTCCCTGGAGGAGGGCATGGCAGCCGACTCTGGTATTCTTGCCTGGAGAATCCCATGGACAGAGGAGTCTGGCAGGCAGCAATCCATGGAGTTGGACACAATTGAAGCAACTTAACACACACGCACACATCTCATGGTTCACTCAGACTCCTCACTTACAATCCAGAGGATCCAAGAGGTACTCTGAGCTTGAGAGGGATCTGCTTCTTCTGAAGAGCTGATGAACAGGAGCCTCTAGGTTTCAGATTTGAACCCCTTCTTGAATCTGTGTTCTTCTTGTGTCCTAGGACATGTTTTAGGATTTTAGAACAGAACTTGGTTTCCGGAGGGAAGCTGGTCAGCTCTTTCTGTTTGGACACTCAAATTGTGCTGTGTCTGTGCTAAGCAGGTAACCCTGTGGCAGAAGGGCTCCCAATCAGCCCACTTTTCACGCAGAGAATTGTATTTAAAATGTGTAAGGTGGGAAACCTCCTCTCTCCATCTCAAAGTGAAATGTGAATCTTTTCCTATTACTGATGATTTTCAACACTTTTTTTTTCACCATGAAGGCAAAGGTTATACAGATCTATTCAGTGAGAGAATAGCAGATATTGACAAGTTTCATTTTCTTTGTTCATTTATGTGTGATTTTTTAATATAATTCAGATAATTTAAATATTTATTCCAGTCCAGATAGTTTAGTGAACAAGTTTCAGAAATCTAATTTTTATGTTGTATTTTTTTCCTGTACAAGATCAGATTTTGGGTTTTTTTTAAACAAGGATGTTTTTATTGATAATAAGTATGTTTATAGAATTTTTATACACTAGGTTGTATCTATTCTGTCTAATGTTGTTGCTCAGTTATCCTACATAAAGTTATATGTTTTAATGTTGTCTATGTTTATTTTTATAAACCTGCTATTAAAATATATTTAATTCCTATGAGCTAAAAAGGACAAGACAATGGCAGATTCTTCTTTCTTTGGTTATGAGCTCAAACAGATGAAAAGTTAACAAACCCTATTCATTTTAATAACATGTATTAGTGATGCTTAACTATGATCAATGGTTCTTTGGCAGTTACATTCCAAACACTTACCTGTTTTCTTGTGAGTAGAGAGAGTTCAGAAGAATAGAAAGCCTGGTGAGTGCTCTGGAAGGGTATAGCTACCATTCCTAAAACAGAAAACTATGTCCTGTAGTGTGAGGAAGGGACAGTAGTTCTTTAGGAGTTTAAAAAGGGCAAGATCTTTTGTGGTTGGGTAATGACTAGAACTGGGCTTCTAGGGAGCGTTAGTGGTAAAGACCCCGCCTGCCAATGCTGGAGACATGAGAAGTGGATTTTATCCCTGGGTTGGGAAGATCCCCTGGAGAAGGGTGCAGCAACCCACTCCAGTATTCTTGCCTAGAGAATCTCCTGGACAGAGAAGCCTGGAAGGCTATAGTCCTTAGGGTCACAAAGAGTCAGGACTGAAGAAGCTTATTATGAATGAAAGAAAAGAGCTCCTTAATATGTCGATTGGGCAGTTCCTCCATGCTGAACCTTGGGGGTGTGTGCTTTGCACTTATTATTCCATATGAACCTCATAGTGTCCCTCTGATATGGTATTATGAGATGCCCCTTTAACAGAAGAAAACGCTGAGGCCGGTCAAGTTCAGAGACATGCCCAAGATCTCATCCTGAGTCTGAGTTTTAGGCTCAGGTCTTACTGATTCAGAGCTATTTTTTTTTTTTTTTCATTAAAAAAATTATTTATTTATTATTGGAGTATAATTGCTTTACAGTGTTATGTTACACTGTATACAACAAAGAGAATCAACTGTATATATATAAATACACACACACACACACATCCCATCTGTCTTAAACCTCCTCCCACCCGCCACACCCCCTCCCACTCCGCTGGGTCATCACAGAGACCTGAGCTGAGGTCCCTGTGCTGTATGGCCACTTCCCACTAGCTGTCTGTTTTAACCATAGTGTGTCTATGTCAATGCTGCTCTCCCAATTTGTAAATAATGCTGCATACCTGTATGTTTTTGAGTTAGTGTTTTTGTTTTCTTCAGATAAATATGCAGAACTTCTGGATCACAAGGTAGTTCTATTTTTTTTTTTTTTTCTTTTCCCCATCATGCCTCTTTTTAAAATTTATTTAATTTTCATTTACATTTATTTTCATCTATCTTTCTTTCTCTCTCTTTTTTTTTTTCAATTCATTGGCATGTGTGGGCCTCCCATTGCAGTGGCCTCTCTCACTGCAGAGCACCGGCTCTGGGTGCATGCGCTCCAGAGCGCTGGCTCGTAATTGGACACACCGGTCCGGCTGCTCTGCGATTCCAGGGATGGAACTGGTGCCCCTTGCACTGCAAGGTGGGCCCTTTAACCGCTGGAACACCAGGGAAGTCCTATTTTTAATTTTTTGAAGCAACTTCAGACTATGGATCTTATTATTTACATTCCTGTCTACAGTGTACAGGGGTTCCCTTTTCTCCACATCCTGGCCAAGGCTTGCTCTTTCTTGTATAAAAGCATAATAATAGCCATTCTAACAGGTTTAAGGTGATATCTCATTGTGGTTTAGATGCACATTTCTGTAATGATTAGTGATGTGGAGCACCTTTTCATATTGACCATCTGTGTTTCATTTTCTTGGGGAAAGATCCTTTGTCCATTTTTAAATCAAATTGTTTCTTTTCTGTTGAGACTTATGAATTTGTCTTTTATTTTGGATATCAGGCCCTTATCAGGTATATGATTTGCATATATTTTCTTCCATTTGCTAGGTTGCCTTTTCATTTTGTTTATGGGTTCCTTTCTTGTGCAGAAACTTTAGTTTGAGGTAGTCACACTTGTTTATTTTTGCTTTTGTTGCTTTTGTTTTTGGTGTCAAATCCCAAAAAACATCATAATTAATACCTTTGTCAAGGAGCTTATCAACTATGTTTTCTTCTGGGGATTTTATGGTTTCAAGTCTTCCATTTAAGTCTTTACTCCAATTTTAGTTTGTTTTTGTATATAGTGTCAGTAGATGTTCAGTTTTATTATTTTGCATGGAACTGTACAATTTTCCAAACACTATTAAAGATATTGTCCTTTCCCTATTGTATATTGTTCAGAGCTGTTTTTTCTTTTTTTTTTTTTTTTCAGAGCTGATATATTTAAACCTTCTCTATTCTCTCTGAAGTGGTTGAAAATACCTCCTGAAAAGAAAGAAAGACTGGTAAAATAGCTAAATATAATGGTAGTATTTATTGTGCTTTCATGAGCCAGGCTTTATTCTAAGTAACTTTTCATGCATCTCACTTAATTATTACATAAATTCTGTGAACCACAGAGAATTAAGTGCCCTGACCAGGACCACAGTGCCAGCCAGCAAGAAAGACTGTGGTTGGAGAATGGGCCTAATGTTCATGAGCTTTGGGGATGAGACATGACTGTGTCCGGGTGGAGTTGGTCTCCTACAGCCTGATAGAAGGAGCACAAATGTGCTCAGTTCAAGCAGGGAGGAGCTCGGCACCTCGACTGAAGGTCACTTTTGGACCAAAGGCACAGCAGTGTGAAACCTGAGACCTGTCAAGGGAAGCCTAGAAATGGGAGGCCAGAGGGAGAAGAAGAGAAGAGGCTTGGGAGCCCCTAGGAACTAAAATATCTAAGCTGATCAGTAAGTAGCAGAGACGAAAAATAGGAGAGAAGGGACAATCTGAAGTCTGCATCACAATAAGAGTGGATTCTGTTTCAAGCTTTTTGTAAGCATTGATCCATTGTCTTTTCTTTTTTAAAAAATAGTTATTTAATTTATTTATTGGCTGCACCATGTAGCACGGCATACAGGATCTCAGTTTCTCCAGCCAGGGATTGAACCCACATCCCTTGATGTGGAGGCATAGATTCTTAACCACTGGACCACCAGGGAAGTCCCAATTTCCTTCAAATCAAGTCTGTTTTTCAATATGGCATCAAAAGCTTCTCCCTCATAGAATCTTCATTTGAATCATCGTATCTTTTGAGAAACTCACTTCCAGGTGAGAACAATAATACTGTAGTTAGCACTGCCTTAAATGTGAGAAATGAATATGTAAAAATTCTCACTTGGATTCTGTGAAAGAGAGAATAGATCATTGATTAATGTATCATCAGATTAATCTGTCACTAGATTTTGAAGGCAGTGCTTTGGAACATGTCATATCTCTTCACAGCCTTTTTAAGATTTTCTTAGAAAAAAATCTCTGTGAATTGATTCTTGATAGTTCAACAAAGAATTTGAGAATAATACTGTGCACAAAAAGAAAAAAATAATCCTGGGAACAAATCCTTTTGCTATGTAGCACAGAGTAATTTTTTAAAATTTTATTTATTTATTTCGGCTATTCTGGATTTTCACTGCTGCCACAGGCTCTTCTCTAGATGCAGGGAGTGGAGGCTACTCTCTAGTTGAGGTGAGCGGGCTTCTTGTTGCGGTGACTTCTCTTGTTGTGGAACTCGAGCTCTAGCGCACACGGGCTTCAGTCGTCGTGGCACGTGGGCTCCACAGTTGCGGCTCCAAGGCTCTAGAGCACAGGCTCCATATTTGCAGCTGATGGGCTTAGTCACTCTGCAGCATGTGGGATCTTCCTGAATCGGGGCTCAAACCCATGTCTCCTGTACTAATAGGCAAACTCTTTACTGCTGAACTACCAGGGAAACGCCAGAGTAATGTTTTAATGTCTCTGAACTTTCGTTTTCTTCTCTGTGAGATGAGATAATAGTACCTGACTCATAGAGAAGGTCATGAATTAAGTAAAAATGAGCCATGTGAAGTGTCCGCATAGAGTCTGGCAAATATGAGCAAGTTCAGAATTGCTTATCATCTTCATCGCCTCTGTGTTTGTGTTTCCCCTTAAAGAAACATTTATCTATAGATTTGATAGAGGCACACTGCATACCTTTGATAAAACTATGAGGTCGTCTGCAATTTACGTGGGAACTTTCTTATTTACAGCTCATGTCACCATTAGAAATAGCAGTATGTTGATTTTATTTGCTCATTGACTGTTTTCAATATGGCATCAAAAGCTTCTCCCTCATAGAATCTTCATTTGAATCATCGTATCTTTTGAGAAACTCACTTCCAGGTGAGAACAATAATACTGTAGTTAGCACTGCCTTAAATGTGAGAAATGAATATGTAAAAATTCTCACTTGGATTCTGTGAAAGAGAGAATAGATCATTGATTAATGTATCATCAGATTAATCTGTCACTAGATTTTGAAGGCAGTGCTTTGGAACATGTCATATCTCTTCACAGCCTTTTTAAGATTTTCTTAGAAAAAAATCTCTGTGAATTGATTCTTGATAGTTCAACAAAGAATTTGAGAATAATACTGTGCACAAAAAGAAAAAAATAATCCTGGGAACAAATCCTTTTGCTATGTAGCACAGAGTAATTTTTTAAAATTTTATTTATTTATTTCGGCTATTCTGGATTTTCACTGCTGCCACAGGCTCTTCTCTAGATGCAGGGAGTGGAGGCTACTCTCTAGTTGAGGTGAGCGGGCTTCTTGTTGCGGTGACTTCTCTTGTTGTGGAACTCGAGCTCTAGCGCACACGGGCTTCAGTCGTCGTGGCACGTGGGCTCCACAGTTGCGGCTCCAAGGCTCTAGAGCACAGGCTCCATATTTGCAGCTGATGGGCTTAGTCACTCTGCAGCATGTGGGATCTTCCTGAATCGGGGCTCAAACCCATGTCTCCTGTACTAATAGGCAAACTCTTTACTGCTGAACTACCAGGGAAACGCCAGAGTAATGTTTTAATGTCTCTGAACTTTCGTTTTCTTCTCTGTGAGATGAGATAATAGTACCTGACTCATAGAGAAGGTCATGAATTAAGTAAAAATGAGCCATGTGAAGTGTCCGCATAGAGTCTGGCAAATATGAGCAAGTTCAGAATTGCTTATCATCTTCATCGCCTCTGTGTTTGTGTTTCCCCTTAAAGAAACATTTATCTATAGATTTGATAGAGGCACACTGCATACCTTTGATAAAACTATGAGGTCGTCTGCAATTTACGTGGGAACTTTCTTATTTACAGCTCATGTCACCATTAGAAATAGCAGTATGTTGATTTTATTTGCTCATTGACCTAATGTACATATTATGAGCTAAGTACTTGGACTGCTCTGAGGAAGCTTACCGACATATGGGGAGAAGGGCACAAATGAGTCATCTTAATGTAATGTAAGTATTATATTCAAGTGTACATGGTATGGGAGTACAGAGGAAATACTTTTTCAATAGGGCTGGCTGGCTGGGGATGTGAGCAGGACAGTGACCATTGAAGGAAGTCTAGGTGGATAACTACTGCTGCAGCTTAGTTGCTGTGTCATGTCCAACTCTTTGCGACCCCCCGCATAGTAGCTTGCCATGTTTCTCCGTCCATGGGATTTGCCAGGCAAGAATACTGGAATGGGATGGCATTTCCTGCTCCTGGAGATCTTCCTGACCTAGGGATCGAACCTGCATCTCTTGTGTGTCCTGTCCTGGCAGATGGATTCTTTACCACTATCACCACCTAGGAGATGGCTGACTACTTGCCCGATAAGAGGTCGAGAGCACTGCAAGCAGCTCCGCCCTCCCCCTGGCAGCACACAAAGACTATGGCAGGTGCTAGATGAGGAATGGTGACTGTGAACGGAGTGTGAAGAGTAAGACGGATGAGGCCAGGGTGAGTGAGTTAAGGCCAAGGACATCATTTGCCATGTTTCAAGGTTTTCCCTGAAGTGCTGCACAGAATAAGTATCTTTATTTTTAAGCAGGAAGGTCACCTAATCAAATTTGTGTTTTAGAAACATGATTGAAAGTGGCTCAGAGATTGGAGTAGAAGAAGAAAAAGTGGAGGACATTTTGTGATTTTTTTTTTTAACATTCAACATTTTTCCCATAGTTATTTACCAATCATATATATATTTTTGGCCTCTTTTATTGTTTTTTTTTTTTATTTACTTATTTTCATCCAGCTTTATTCTTTGGCCTCTGTGGGCCTCCCATTGCAGTGGCCTCTCTCATTGCAGACCACTGGCTCTGGGAACATGCACTCCAGGACACTGGCTCGTAATTGGACACACTGGTCCAACTGCTCTGCCGCATGTGGGATATTGCCAGACCAGGAATCGAACTGGCACCCCTTGAATTGCAAGGCGGACTCTTTACCCACTGGGCCACCAGAAAAGCCCCAAATGTATATTTTTGATGAAGTCTTGTTCAACTTGGACTGCTCTGAGGAAGCTTACCGACATATGGGGAGAAGGGCACAAATGAGTCATCTTAATGTAATGTAAGTATTATATTCAAGTGTACATGGTATGGGAGTACAGAGGAAATACTTTTTCAATAGGGCTGGCTGGCTGGGGATGTGAGCAGGACAGTGACCATTGAAGGAAGTCTAGGTGGATAACTACTGCTGCAGCTTAGTTGCTGTGTCATGTCCAACTCTTTGCGACCCCCCGCATAGTAGCTTGCCATGTTTCTCTGTCCATGGGATTTGCCAGGCAAGAATACTGGAATGGGATGGCATTTCCTGCTCCTGGAGATCTTCCTGACCTAGGGATCGAACCTGCATCTCTTGTGTGTCCTGTCCTGGCAGATGGATTCTTTACCACTATCACCACCTAGGAGATGGCTGACTACTTGCCCGATAAGAGGTCGAGAGCACTGCAAGCAGCTCCGCCCTCCCCCTGGCAGCACACAAAGACTATGGCAGGTGCTAGATGAGGAATGGTGACTGTGAACGGAGTGTGAAGAGTAAGACGGATGAGGCCAGGGTGAGTGAGTTAAGGCCAAGGACATCATTTGCCATGTTTCAAGGTTTTCCCTGAAGTGCTGCACAGAATAAGTATCTTGATTTTTAAGCAGGAAGGTCACCTAATCAAATTTGTGTTTTAGAAACACGATTGAAAGTGGCTCAGAGATTGGAGTAGAAGAAGAAAAAATGGAGGACATTTTGTGATTTTTTTTTTAACATTCAACATTTTTCCCATAGTTATTTACCAATCATATATATATTTTTGGCCTCTTTTATTGTTTTTTTTTATTTACTTATTTTCATCCAGCTTTATTCTTTGGCCTCTGTGGGCCTCCCATTGCAGTGGCCTCTCTCATTGCAGACCACTGGCTCTGGGAACATGCACTCCAGGACACTGGCTCATAATTGGACACACTGGTCCAACTGCTCTGCAGCATGTGGGATATTGCCAGACCAGGAATCGAACTGGCACCCCTTGCATTGCAAGGCGGACTCTTTACCCACTGGGCCACCAGAAAAGCCCCAAATGTATATTTTTGATGAAGTCTTGTTCATATCTTTTTTCTTTATTTGTAGTAAAATATACATAATATGAAATGTCCAATCTAAATTATTTTGAGTGTATAGTTCAGTGATTAATATATTCATAAAGCTGTATAACTATTACCATCTATCTCTATAATTTTAATCTTATAAAGCTTAAAACTCTATGCATATTAAATAAGAGTTCTTTATTCTTTCCTACCCCTAACCCCGCTAACTTCCACCGTTCTGCTTTGTCTGTCTGATTTTGACTATAGTAAGTACCTTATGTTAAGTGTAAGAGGAATTATATAGTAATTGTCTTTTTCTGACTGGCTTATTTCACTTAATATAATGTCATTAATGTTCATACATGTTATAGCATAAATCAGAATTTGCTTGCTAATTCAAAGTTGAATAATCTGTTGTATGTATATACCACATTTTGCTTATTCATTCATCTGTTATCTATTTGATACATAGTATCAATTGTTTGTATGTGTGAATCCCAATCTCCCAACTTATACCATTCCCTACGTTTCCCGCTTGTTATCTGTTCATTTGTTCTCTACATCTGTGTCTCTATTTCTGCTTTGTAAATAAGATTGTCTATACCAGTTTTCTTTTTCAGATGCCATATATATATGTTAATATATGATATTCATTTTTCTCTTTCTGACTTCACTCTATCTGGCAGTCTCTAGGTCCATCCACATTGCTTTCAGTTCTTCTAGGTGTATACCCAGATGTGGAATTGTTGGATCATCAGTAGCTCTGTAGTTTTCATTTCTTGAGGAACTGCCATCCTGTTTTCCACAGTGGTTGTACAGTTTTACATTCCCACTAACAGTACATAAGGGTCCAATTGCTTCATATTCTTGGGAGTACTTCTTGTTTTCTGTGGGTTTTTGTTGTTGGTTTTTTTTTTTTAATAGTAGCCATCCTAATGGGTGTGAGGAACACCTTTGTATTTTAAGTGAAAGACAATGAGGGCCAAGGTGAGGCATAGTCCTGGGAGATAAATGGTAATAAGGAACTCAGGTGGGAGTCAGGCTAAGTGCAGGCATTTGTTGACTGAATGTGAAACACATTTCTTCTTTCAGATTTATGTCTTTCTTTTTAAATAAGTGCTTGAGGTTTTTGTGTGTTTTTTTGGCTCTAATTCATCATTTATTTTTCATCCATCTTTATTCTTTGGCATGTGAGGGCCTCTGATCACAGTGACCTCTCTCACTGCAGAACACCGGCTCTGGGTGTGTGCGTTCCAGAGTGCTGGCTGGTAATTGGACACACCCGCTCAGCTATTATGCCGCATGTGGGATCTTCCCGGGCCAGGGATCGAACCAGTAACCCTTGCACTGCAAGGTGGAGTCTTTACCCACTGGACCACTAGGGAAGCTCCTTCCAGATTTATTGAGATACAATTTATATATAACCCTGTACAAGTTTAAAATGTACAGAATATGATTTGACTTATATACACTATGAAATGATTAACACAATAAATTCAGTGAACGTTTATCAGCTCTTAGGTACAAAATAAAGGAAAAAAATTACTTGTGATGAGTACTCTGAGGATTTACGTCTTAACAACTTTCGTATATAACATATGCTGCTGTGTTAAGTTGCTTCAGTCTGACTCTTTGTGACCCTATGGACTGTAGCGCCCCAGGCTCATCTGTCGATAGGATTCTCCAGACAAGAACACTGGAGTAGGTTCATATATAACATACAGTAGTGCTAATTATCTTTTTCATATTGTATGTTATATCCTTAGTATTTACTTCTCTTGTGAATGGAATTTTGTGCCTTTCAATCACCTTTTGATCCTCTGCCCACTCCTGCTGCTGCTAACCATGTATCTGATCTCTTTTTCTATGAATTAGTTTGTTTTTTAAGCATACTTGACCTACAACACTATGTTAGTTCCTGGTGCACAACATAGTCATTTGATATTTCTATGCATATTGAAATAATCACTATACTAGCACTAGTTGCCATCTTGTCACCATAAAGAGATATTATATTATTATTGACTTTATTTCCCATACTGTGCACTTCATCTTCATGACTCATTGATTTTGTAACTGGATTTTTATGCCTCTTGAGAGAATGAATTATATGTCTGACTTTGACATTTTGACAAATGTCCAAATCTGACAAATAATAATGCCATCATTGGAATCCAGTAGGACAGATAAGGTAGCAAGCAGTGTTTCAGGGAGACTTATGTTCATTAATTTATTGATAAATATTTTCAAAGGAACACATTTGTGTTGGAGCACAAATATTATCAATTTAAAAACTTCCATATTTATAGAATAAAGTTGTACCTTGAGGAAAAAAAAAACAAATTGTGTTTGTATGTTTTCTTATGAGTGTTCATTAAGATAGATCCTAAGATGTGGCTTGCAGTTACTTTAACAAAATAACATATTTGTAGCACATTTTGCAATTTGCAAGTCTCCTTCATAACAACTGTATTTAATCTTCTACAGTTTCACCATTCTTTTATTTACTGAATCCAACAGGTACTTTTGGAGCACCCCCAGGGTATCAGGAACTGTTCTAGACTCTGGAAATGTCCTGTGGTGATAGAGCACATGTTCTAGAGATAGGCCCTGGAGTTTAACATCTATACTACAAATTCTTAACTTGAATTCACAGAAAGGTTTCAGGATAGGGAGGTGTCTCGAACCATGGTAAAATTTACATAAAATGTTTTTAAGAGGAGATTTTTATCAGATTTTCAAAGCCATGATCCTAAACTGGTTAAGAGCAATGATCTCAAGAAGTTGAGCCTCAGGGGAAATTGATTGACCTCCCAAGGTCCCAGCAATCAAGAGAAGACCTGGGTCTTTGAGCCCTGTTGAATGCACTCTGTAAGGCCATGCCGCTTCTCAGCATCTATTCTGTATGTCCTCCTTCTCCAAAGAATGATCCATTTTTCCTAAGACCTAAAAGATCATTCAGAATTCTTACTGTAAGCATCATTTCCTACCAGGATGTGACAGTTAACAAAGTTTATAATATAGCTAGATGGGCTTTAATATCTTATAACTTTTAAAACACAGAAGTGCCCATTCCTGGCAATTCTAAAGACATTTTATGAAGACTCTGTTCATTCATCTTCATGACTCATTGATTTTGTAACTGGATTTTTATGCCTCTTGAGAGAATGAATTATATGTCTGACTTTGACATTTTGACAAATGTCCAAATCTGACAAATAATAATGCCATCATTGGAATCCAGTAGGACAGATAAGGTAGCAAGCAGTGTTTCAGGGAGACTTATGTTCATTAATTTATTGATAAATATTTTCAAAGGAACACATTTGTGTTGGAGCACAAATATTATCAATTTAAAAAACTTCCATATTTATAGAATAAAGTTGTACCTTGAGGAAAAAAAAACAAATTGTGTTTGTATGTTTTCTTATGAGTGTTCATTAAGATAGATCCTAAGATGTGGCTTGCAGTTACTTTAACAAAATAACATATTTGTAGCACATTTTGCAATTTGCAAGTCTCCTTCATAACAACTGTATTTAATCTTCTACAGTTTCACCATTCTTTTATTTACTGAATCCAACAGGTACTTTTGGAGCACCCCCAGGGTATCAGGAACTGTTCTAGACTCTGGAAATGTCCTGTGGTGATAGAGCACATGTTCTAGAGATAGGCCCTGGAGTTTAACATCTATACTACAAATTCTTAACTTGAATTCACAGAAAGGTTTCAGGATAGGGAGGTGTCTCGAACCATGGTAAAATTTACATAAAATGTTTTTAAGAGGAGATTTTTATCAGATTTTCAAAGCCATGATCCTAAACTGGTTAAGAGCAATGCTCTCAAGAAGTTGAGCCTCAGGGAAGTTGATTGACCTCCCAAGGTCCCAGCAATCAAGAGAAGACCTGGGTCTTTGAGCCCTGTTGAATGCACTCTGTAAGGCCATGCCGCTTCTCAGCATCTATTCTGTATGTCCTCCTTCTCCAAAGAATGATCCATTTTTCCTAAGACCTAAAAGATCATTCAGAATTCTTACTGTAAGCATCATTTCCTACCAGGATGTGACAGTTAACAAAGTTTATAATATAGCTAGATGGGCTTTAATATCTTATAACTTTTAAAACACAGAAGTGCCCATTCCTGGCAATTCTAAAGACATTTTATGAAGACACTGTTCTTGCATCTTTGTTGCATGGTAGGAATCCTGGAGAAACTCCAGGCTTTTCTCTGGTCAGCTTGGGGAAGTAGGAATGTACGCCATTCTTGAGAAAACTGTTAGCCCTCTTCTTGTAGGACATAGACCAGCACCTTCAGAATGACCTCTTGACATCCTACAGTGGGAAACATTGAGCTCTATGGTAAAACAACCTTTATATTTACACAATACCATCTGACCTTTGGGTCAGAGCACTTGCAATCAATTTAGAAGTGCAGCAGGTGGAACCGCAGTGCTGATGAGCTCTCACAGTATGGTAAGCAAGACTGCCTGGGACCAACGGGCATGGAAGCTCTATTGATTTTTTTAGATACCTTTACCACATGTTCCTAAACTGCTGTGCTTGGAATTAAGTCAGTTTCCAGAGATGATACCAGAGGACAAGAAGGCAGCCCATATATTAAAAACCAAAGTAAAATTTCCACACACTTTAGAAATAACTTATTTTTTCTTGGAAAATCAAGTAGATAAATTTGCTTATAGGCTATTTAGCAATGAATGGATTAGCAGGAATAAATTTTATAGTTTAGCGTTGGCCTAGCAGAATGTCAATGCAAGTTCACACGAATAGTCTAAGCCTTCTAGAACTATGTTTAAAGCCAAATACATCTTTGTTCAAGAATGATAAAGAATCTGGCCATCATCTACAAATCAACAGACAATAAATGCTGGAGAGGGTGTGGAGAAAGGGAACACTCCTGCATGGCTGGTTAAGAGCATTTCCAAGATGAGCCTCAGGAAGTTGATTGACCTCCCAAGGTCCCAGCAATCAAGAGAAGACCTGGGTCTTTGAGCCCTGTTGAATGCACTCTGTAAGGCCATGCCGCTTCTCAGCATCTATTCTGTATGTCCTCCTTCTCCAAAGAATGATCCATTTTTCCTAAGACCTAAAAGATCATTCAGAATTCTTACTGTAAGCATCATTTCCTACCAGGATGTGACAGTTAACAAAGTTTATAATATAGCTAGATGGGCTTTAATATCTTATAACTTTTAAAACACAGAAGTGCCCATTCCTGGCAATTCTAAAGACATTTTATGAAGACACTGTTCTTGCATCTTTGTTGCATGGTAGGAATCCTGGAGAAACTCCAGGCTTTTCTCTGGTCAGCTTGGGGAAGTAGGAATGTACGCCATTCTTGAGAAAACTGTTAGCCCTCTTCTTGTAGGACATAGACCAGCACCTTCAGAATGACCTCTTGACATCCTACAGTGGGAAACATTGAGCTCTATGGTAAAACAACCTTTATATTTACACAATACCATCTGACCTTTGGGTCAGAGCACTTGCAATCAATTTAGAAGTGCAGCAGGTGGAACCGCAGTGCTGATGAGCTCTCACAGTATGGTAAGCAAGACTGCCTGGGACCAACGGGCATGGAAACTCTATTGATTTTTTTAGATACCTTTACCACATGTTCCTAAACTGCTGGGCTTGGAATTAAGTCAGTTTCCAGAGATGATACCAGAGGACAAGAAGGCAGCCCATATATTAAAAACCAAAGTAAAATTTCCACACACTTTAGAAATAACTTATTTTTTCTTGGAAAATCAAGTAGATAAATTTGCTTATAGGCTATTTAGCAATGAATGGATTAGCAGGAATAAATTTTATAGTTTAGCGTTGGCCTAGCAGAATGTCAATGCAAGTGCACACGAATAGTCTAAGCCTTCTAGAACTATGTTTAAAGCCAAATACATCTTTGTTCAAGAATGATAAAGAATCTGGCCATCATCTACAAATCAACAGACAATAAATGCTGGAGAGGGTGTGGAGAAAAGGGAACACTCCTGCATGGCTGGTGGGAATGTAAATTGATACAGCCTCTATGTAAGACAGTATGGAGATTTCTTAAAAAACTAAAAATAGAAGCACCATATGACACAGCAATCCCACTCTTAGGCTTATACCCTGATGAAATCAAGTCTGAAAGAAGCACCTGTACCCCAGTGTTCACTACAGCTCTGTATACAATAGCTAGAACATGGAAGCAACCTAGATGCCCATCAATGAACAAATGGATCCAAAAGCTCTGATACATATGTACAATGGAATACTACACAGCTGTAAAGAGAAATGCAGAAGAATCAGCCCTAATGAGGTGGCTGGATCTAGAATGTATCATCAAAAGTGAAGTCAGTCAGAAAGAGAAGGACAAACACAGTATATTAACACATATATATGGACTCTAGTAGGATGGTATTGATGGTACACGCAGTGAAGCAATGGAAAGACAGACATGGACAATGGACATATGGACATTGTGGGGAAGGAACGGAGGGTGGGAGGTGTAAAGGAAGTAGCATGAAGGCCTGTACTATCATAAGTGAAGAAAATAGCTATAGTCATTGCTCTGTGAGAAAAGGAGATCCTTCAGGGGTGCTGTGTGATGGTTGGGAGGGGTGGGAAGGGGGGGGAATCTACATATGACTAATCTGGGAACATACATATCTGTAAACAACAAAACTCTGTAAAAGTTAAAAGTAAAATAAAAGTTTTTTTAAAAAATGATAAAGAATCTGTAATTCATTTATTGGGTTCTCAAAGTTTTGGCTACTCCCATGGCCAACCATTGTAGCAATATGGTTAAATTAGAGTAACAAGAAGATAAGTTTATATCAGGCTCTTGGGATTGTTTATTGAAACTCTAATAAGCTTATTGGGCTTGTGTATATGTGTGTTTCCTTTGATTTAGGGTTAATTTTTCCCAGATTGAAGGAATAATTTTATTAATAGATAATATGTTTGGTCAGGATGGCCATGTGATTGCTGATCTGTATCTTTTCCCTAGATTCCCATCTTTAGAGTTTAATTAGGAATCAAAAGGTTTACATTGGCTGTTTTTTTTTTTTTTTTTTCATGCCTACTTTAACTCATAGTGTTTTCTGAAAGGCAAAAAGGACTCCTCTGAATAGGAGTTACTGATATATTTATCCATCCGGTAAAAGATTTTTTTTTAGCACCTATTTTGTGCCTATGTGCCAGGCTTCTTTCCAGTGACTGGAAATTTAGATAGTTAAATTGTAATTCAAGTTTATCAAGGCGAATATAATCTGGTTGGGGAAATTGATGATCAAGGGCTAATTAGCATATGAAGCAGAATAAAAGTATCATGGAACTGAGAAGGATGGAATAGGCCTCTCTGGTAGAAGGCCTCTGGGAATATGAAATGAAGGAAGGCCTGTGTGTTTTAGATAAGCAGATAATACCAAAGGGAGAATGACCACCATGCTAGCAATCATGGATCCCTGTTTTCCTAGTTGTTCTTTTAGTATCCTTCCTCAATGAATCAGCATTAATTCATGCAAAGAGGGTATTTTAATGTTTAAAACTCCTATATGCTAGGAAGGACGGGGAGGGGGTGGGAGGTGTAAAGGAAGTAGCATGAAGGCCTGTACTATCATAAGTGAAGAAAATAGCTATAGTCATTGCTCTGTGAGAAAAGGAGATCCTTCAGGGGTGCTGTGTGATGGTTGGGAGGGGTGGGAAGGGGGGGGAATCTACATATGACTAATCTGGCAACATACATATCTGTAAACAACAAAACTCTGTAAAAGTTAAAAGTAAAATAAAAGTTTTTTTAAAAAATGATAAAGAATCTGTAATTCATTTATTGGGTTCTCAAAGTTTTGGCTACTCCCATGGCCAACCATTGTAGCAATATGGTTAAATTAGAGTAACAAGAAGATAAGTTTATATCAGGCTCTTGGGATTGTTTATTGAAACTCTAATAAGCTTATTGGGCTTGTGTATATGTGTGTTTCCTTTGATTTAGGGTTAATTTTTCCCAGATTGAAGGAATAATTTTATTAATAGATAATATGTTTGGTCAGGATGGCCATGTGATTGCTGATCTGTATCTTTTCCCTAGATTCCCATCTTTAGAGTTTAATTAGTAATCAAAAGGTTTACATTTGCTTTTTTTTTTTTTTTTTTTTTCATGCCTACTTTAACTCATAGTGTTTTCTGAAAGGCAAAAAGGACTCCTCTGAATAGGAGTTACTGATATATTTATCCATCCGGTAAAAGATTTTTTTTTAGCACCTATTTTGTGCCTATGTGCCAGGCTTCTTTCCAGTGACTGGAAATTTAGATAGTTAAATTGTAATTCAAGTTTATCAAGGCGAATATAATCTGGTTGGGGAAATTGATGATCAAGGGCTAATTAGCATATGAAGCAGAATAAAAGTATCATGGAACTGAGAAGGATGGAATAGGCCTCTCTGGTAGAAGGCCTCTGGGAATATGAAATGAAGGAAGGCCTGTGTGTTTTAGATAAGCAGATAATACCAAAGGGAGAATGACCACCATGCTAGCAATCATGGATCCCTGTTTTCCTAGTTGTTCTTTTAGTATCCTTCCTCAATGAATCAGCATTAATTCATGCAAAGAGGGTATTTTAATGTTTAAAACTCTCAGCCAATGCAAGGAAGACATTACTCATCACACTTTATTTAGTATTTGTGATGTTTTCTTTTTATTGGTATAGTTTCCTTTAATGATTTTCTCATAAAGTTTTCTATCTTTACGGACAGTACTAATGTATTACTAGGCCTGGCCTTTTGGAGAAAAATTCATATAATCAACTAGACCTTAAGTCTGTATCATCTAATGTTTGAATTTTGAAATTAACCCAAATTAAGATATACTGTAAGTATAAAAGCCACCTTGGCATGCAAAGATTTGGTACCCCAGAGGGAATGCAAAATTTCTTCATTTTCGTATTGAATTCAGTTTGAAATGATAGTACTTTTATATATTGGGTGAAATAAAACATGTCATTAAAATCAATTTCACCTGTATCTTTTTTTTCTTTCTTTATCATGGCTATCAGAAAATTTAAAATTACATAGGTGGTTCTCATATTTCTATTGGAAAGTGCTTATGGAACTGTTGTTGGAAGGATTAAATATATAAGAGGACTAACCCAGGTAAGGAAGCTGATTCCAAATGTGAGCTGTCCAGACAGCGGGCCTGTCTGAACTGTGACCTTGACTCTCCAGGTGGTCATTCACTTTCCCTGTCTAGGCTAAGATTTTCTTATCTGAAGCATGTGAAAAAAATTCAAAAGTGGCTGAGCTCTAAATCCTTTCTCAGATTAAGCCCAACTCTTTGGTGGCCTTCAGGAGTATAGGTGAATCTTATTTGTAACCCTTCCAGTCTCCACTCAAAGCCTGCTGGATGAAATAATATTCATCATTCCAATTCTTAATTTATTTAAGAGAGGTTAAACTTGTAATTACTGTAATTTGGAGCTTCTTTGAGCAGCCTGAGGCTGGAACACAGTTTCTTTCAATCTGTTCAGTGCTGAGGGAAGCAACTGCCCATGTTGTGATTTATAAGACTCTGACAAAGACATTTTGCAAGGAAATTTCCAGCACTCTTTGAAAAAAAAAAAATCCAGATACGTCTGAAAGGAAACCATTTTTAGTTCCCAGTAGTGTTTATGATGTCTTTTCAAATAGGTCAACTCAATAATAAAAAAAAAAAAAATTATTTTTAAAATTAGTATTAGAGAATCTATTTCTGACTTACTTCATAGCTAGCTTTTAAAAGTTAATTTAAGAACTTTTTTTGATATTAGAAGTGTTATAATACTTGCTTGCTATCAAATTGTAGCACATGCGGAGTCCTCCATACATAGAAAGTATCACTTGAACACCATCTAGTTTTTATCCATGTGTACACATTTGACTATAATATTAAATTTAAGCTATATACTGTATTTTGAAAATTTTCAGCTAGTAATCTATTTTGGGATATATAGATAAGCTAGAACATTGTATTTCTATAAACTATATATATATATATTTTTTTTCTATATTCCCACAGTGATTCATTCAGAGTCATTTCTTGATTGACACATGTCAGTTAAAGGACATGCATATTTTAAGACTTTACATATTTCTTATAAAACTTCCTTTCAGAAACTTTGTGCTTTCAGTTTATGTTTCCATTAGCAGGGTATGAATGTGCCTTTCCCTGAAACCTCAGCAATATTCAAATTAAGATTTTAAGTCTTGTTTAGATTGATAGGTGAAAATTTGTGTTTCTTTTTTGTTTGGTTTTGTATTTTTCAGATGTCTTGGAGAGTCAAATTGTTTAACAGACATATTGACAATTTGTAAATCTTCTCTGGTGATAGCTTATTCCTGGGCATTATTTAGTCTGTTCACTTAATTAGTTGAGGTAGTTTTCTTTTTTGATCAGTGAACTGGTTTGAATCATTATAGAACCATCGAAATCTTTACTCCCTGCTTTGCATCAGTCCTGGTATAGTCAGACAACCCCTCTCAGCAATCCAGTCCCTATCAGTTAGTCAGCTGTACCAGGAAACAGACAAACACACACATACACATACAGACAACACATACAGTGTGGAAAACCACTGGAGTTCGGTATCTAATCTACTCCATGAGATGATTAATTCCTTACAAGAAGATGGAGAGAATTTAACTTCATATAATTCTTCTGTTGGAGTCTTTACTCAAAAATTATTTGTGTTTTTTTTTTTTTTCTCCAAAGCAAATGAAATAGCCTCATAGTGATGTTAATTATACTAAGATCTCTGCTGGGTTTTCCTGGTGGCTCAGATGGTAAAGAATCTGCCTGCAATGTTGAAGACCCAGGTTCAATCCTTGGGTCAGGAAGATCCCCTGGAGAAGGGAATGGCTACCCACTCCAGTATTCTTGCTTGGAGAATTTCATGGACAGAGGAGCCTGGTGGGCTACATAGCCCTTGGGGTCGCAAAGAGTTGGACATGACTAACAACTAACACACACGGGATCTCTGCTACAAACAAGAATCCTCATTTTTTTGGAGCTCCTTCTTTGAATCACACTGGTGTGATCCCTTGCAAAATCACCCCCACTGAACTGTTATAAAGTCATTATAAGAGTCATATGAAATACTGTAATATATCTGTTGTGAAAACATTAGTATGGCTGTTTCTTTATAACACTGATGTTATAATATGTGAAAAATGCATTTTTAAAACTTAAGTGCTAAAAAAAGTTAAAATGCTCTTTTGATTTTTTTATGATGCTTTTTACTGTTTATGTTGCAGGCTTTGCCTGACTGCTTAAAAGAACAGCCAAATTTGAAGCCAAATTACAGTGATAGTATTGGCTATTTTGGATCTTATTCATGTGCTCCAATTATTTAGTTTTACTTTTACTTCTTTACCTGTACTTTCTTATGTCATTAGTGGTTAAATTTTATGTATGAGCCTCAAATTTTTGTGTGAACCTTATTTTTTTTTTTTTTTTTGCTTTTGGTTTTTGGCCTTTCCAAAGGTGATGACAAGTAGCCAGTCCTTTTGCAGGGAGAGGTAAGGTATACATAGAAATAAACTAATCAGTCTCCAGTATAGTTCTGGAAAAGAGCAAGGCCTCTCACTGAGAACAATTTTTACAAGCATACTAAAGAATACTACCATTATTTTCATAATATGTTTATGCTTTTCTACAAAAAAATAGAATGCACTAAGCATGCATTTTTCAAATCTGCTCCTAGGCAAAAGAGTTTCTATTCCAAAGCGAAAAAATGTGGGAATCATCTGTATTCCATGGGTTTTCAATTTTTGGACTTGTTTTCTTGTTTTAATGATAGTATTTCTCTGACCTAGATATCAGTCTCTTCCTTTATGATATTATTTCTGTTCATTCACTGATCAGATTAGTGGTTTTAAAAAGCCACTTTTCATAAGAATAAGTGAATAACCTAAGACTGTCTTGTACGTATCAACTCAACTTTGTGGTGTCCTTTTTGGGCATTCATTGGTATGGTCCTGAAAGACTTACTCAAAATTAATACAAGCAGTTGAAGTTACCTAAATATTATTTCCTTATATAAAATTCAGAGTTTTAGGCTTAAGCCTTTGCAAAGCAGTGGATGTTGTGCACTGTCCAGTTCTACAAGGATCAAATCATGAGCCAATGGAGTTATTGTCCAGCAGTATATCACAAAAGGAATTAAAGGTGAAGAACAGGGTGAGATACTCTGTGCTTTGGCAAAACAGACCCTCTAGATAGTTAGATATCTCAGGAAGAATTATAATGAAACCCAAGTCTTATATCTTCCCATACATGAACAGAGCACTAAAATCATTAACTGAGATACCTGCTTCTCCTGACGAACAATGACCTTTTATCTGCTTGACTGCATAGATTCCCTATCTAAAACCCCAAATCCAAAATTCTGTCTACTGGCTGCTGCTCCATCTACTTCTTCAGAGCTGCTCTGGTCTATGTAGTCTCCTGTAAGACCCTGAATAAAATTCAACTCCCAGCTAAAAAATATTCTGCATTTAAAATAGAAATATGCTTTATAAAGCTAAGAAAATCATAAGGTAAAAAGATATTACTAAAAGCTGCATATTAACATTCTTTGATTCCAATTATGAGCTTAATTACCCTAGCATTTTGGAGATTAGTGAGGTCATCTGTGTCCTACACAGCTTGAGGGGGAGCTCTTTGCATGGACTGCTTTAGCACATATGGCGTTCGGTGTAGTTTATCTCCAGGGAAGTAATTTTTAACTCTGTTTGAAAGGATACATTTAGAGATTATTAACTTAACTCTTCCTCAAAAAATTTAGAACAATGTTTCTGTCAAATCAGATAATTTTCTTCCTGAGCATTAAAGAATAATATGAGGAAAGCATTAGCTACATCACTGTACTTAATTCTGCTTGGCTATTGGCACTCCCTTATTCATTTTTCAAATCAGAATTCAAAATTAATATACCAGCATCAAATCTCTCCATTAGGTTTAACTTGAGCTAATACAGCTGACGTGTTGCTTTGGAACCAGTAGGTTTCAAGGGGGTGGGGAGATGGTTTGCAGTCTGTCTTTGATACAAGGTTTTGGAAAGAGGCAGACTTATAGTACCTCGAGTCAAACACCTGTGCCCACTTACATGGGGGATGACTGAAAGAGGGCTTCCAGAGGAGAGTCATAGTCAAAAGAAGACAAGAGGAATAGTCAGGAGGCAGAAGGAGGAAGGAAGGGAGGAAGGAAGGAAGGAAGGAAGAAAGAAGGGCAACCAAATTGTTCACAGGTTGTACTCAGACTTCAGGCTCTGAAACTAGGTTTGTGGAAGCAGGATGTCTTGGACTCTGTTTGTTGCACTATCCAATATAGATTGTCAATTTCAGTCTTTTGGGAAGGCTTTTTTTTTATAATAGCTTGGAAAGATTTTTCTCAGCTTTCATTATGGTAGGATCTACCATAAGATAATGGCATTTGGTAAATGGGAATCTGTTTTACTGCCTCCTCCCCATGTTTTCTTTCTTGACTCAAATACTAATGCAGTGTGTAGAACTGAGTTGTTCAGGGATCATCTTCTGAACATGAGGAAGAGAACTTCTCATTCCCAGTCTTCCCTGAGTTTCTGTCTTCCACCAGACTTCAGGTCATATGAGAAAAAACAAACCCTGATTTAGAGTCAGAGCCTCTAAAACTGGTATCCAAATGCATCCCTAACTGATAAATTTTACCTATCTTTGATTACAGTGGCATTTTTCTTCTATTCTCCAATAATTTCACTCTATAATGAAAGAGAAAAATGTATATAAAATTAAAATTCTCATCTCAACACTTCTTGAAACCTGAAATTTCCATCCTGCTTAGCCAGAACAATTCCTGCATATGAGGTACTTAGCAGTTGCTCGTTGACTGAATGTAAAGGCAAAAATTTAGAACAATGTTTCTGTCAAATCAGATAATTTTCTTCCTGAGCATTAAAGAATAATATGAGGAAAGCATTAGCTACATCACTGTACTTAATTCTGCTTGGCTATTGGCACTCCCTTATTCATTTTTCAAATCAGAATTCAAAATTAATATCCCAGCATCAAATCTCTCCATTAGGTTTAACTTGAGCTAATACAGCTGACGTGTTGCTTTGGAACCAGTAGGTTTCAAGGGGTGGGAGATGGTTTGCAGTCTGTCTTTGATACAAGGTTTTGGAAAGAGGCAGACTTATAGTACCTCCAGTCAAACACCTGTGCCCACTTACATGGGGGATGACTGAAAGAGGGCTTCCAGAGGAGAGTCATAGTCAAAAGAAGACAAGAGGAATAGTCAGGAGGCAGAAGGAGGAAGGAAGGGAGGAAGGAAGGAAGGAAGGAAGGAAGAAAGAAGGGCAACCAAATTGTTCACAGGTTGTACTCAGACTTCAGGCTCTGAAACTAGGTTTGTGGAAGCAGGATGTCTTGGACTCTGTTTGTTGCACTATCCAATATAGATTGTCAATTTCAGTCTTTTGGGAAGGCTTTTTTTTATAATAGCTTGGAAAGATTTTTCTCAGCTTTCATTATGGTAGGATCTACCATAAGATAATGGCATTTGGTAAATGGGAATCTGTTTTACTGCCTCCTCCCCATGTTTTCTTTCTTGACTCAAATACTAATGCAGTGTGTAGAACTGAGTTGTTCAGGGATCATCTTCTGAACATGAGGAAGAGAACTTCTCATTCCCAGTCTTCCCTGAGTTTCTGTCTTCCACCAGACTTCAGGTCATATGAGAAAAAGCAAACCCTGATTTAGAGTCAGAGCCTCTAAAACTGGTATCCAAATGCATCCCTAACTGATAAATTTTACCTATCTTTGATTACAGTGGCATTTTTCTTCTATTCTCCAATAATTTCACTCTCTATAATGAAAGAGAAAAAATGTATATAAAATTAAAATTCTCATCTCAACACTTCTTGAAACCTGAAATTTCCATCCTGCTTAGCCAGAACAATTCCTGCATATGAGGTACTTAGCAGTTGCTCGTTGACTGAATGTGAACAATAGGAAATCTCTATACACATGTGGTGATGGATACCTATTTGAGTTCTTGACTGGACTGTTCCATAATGCACAGCAACATTCTACTCTAGGATAAACACCCATTTCTACTTATAGAAGCCTTTGTCCTAGTGCTTAGTGTTGTCAGGATCCATTGCTATTTCTGTCTGCCTTTTCTGATGGGAAAAATGGAGGTCTGAGCTTCTGAAAGTATAGTATGACCTTTGACTAAATTTTTAAAAAGTATAAAATAACTGAGAAATATGTTGGCTGGATAAGAATTTCTGTGGCACTCAGTCACAATGCACTCATGCTTGCTTGGAGACAGCAAGGTAGTTTTGATGGTTGAGGGAGAGGTCTTTATAACCAAACAGAATTGGGTTTGAAACTGGTAGTTGTCATTACTGGTGGTGTGAGGTTGAGAAACTTAGTTAACTTCTTTGAGTAAGTGTTCTTTTCTTTGTAAAATAAAGCTAACAATGCCTATTTCTCAGAGTGGCTGGAACTAAATTAAATCATATGTACATAAACAGTGTGGCAGGTAGTAAGGAATTAGTAAATGACAGGTTTTGTAATAATGGCCCTATAATATGATGGTTGGAAGATGTGATTGTGTCAGAACAAAATGAGAAATTAGTAAGTCAGCTTATACCTATATCTGTTTTTTCTAGAAAACTAGTTCTGGTTTATGATAACCTTATCTATTCCTTGAGGTACTTCTGATTAGTCACTTCGATCCATTTAAATCTCTTAATACAGAATGTCTTGTGATCTCTGCATGCCTCACTGTATTGTCAACTGGAGCTTCCAAAGATGACCAGCATCAGGGAGTTCATTGTGTGTAATTAAGAGAGTTCTTTAAATTAAATAAATACAGTTAAAGAATCTTCTAGTGCAGTAGTTGGATGTTGTTGAGACTGCTCTAAGGCTTTGTGGATTGATATTCCCTCACTTTGAGGGTTCCCAGGAACCCTACAGTGTAGATGATAACCTTCACCTAAGACTCTGCAAGATGATTAATTACTGCTCATGTGTAATGAGCTAATTAAACTTTGCGGGCATTCTGGCACTTCTCATGGCTTCTTTAATTATCTGAAGGAGGCTTTTAGCATCTCAAGAGGTATTACAACGGACCTTTGGGAGCTAAGGAACCACCTCAAAAAACAATAGAGCATCTCCCATATTGGTGAACAACTTCCTTTATAGAATGTTCCCTTTGAAATAAACAGCCCTCAGGTATAAATTCTGGGTTGAAATCATAGGGTAACTCTGGCACAGTTTGGTTTTTTTTTCACAGTTTCTAATATACCAGTTACGCTTTCTTGATTGACATGGGTATGTTCAGAGATCAGAACAGCTCTTTACTGAAATCCTTGCCTTGAGCTTGATTATTCTCCAGAAAGAAAGACACCTCGGGGAGGGTGGCCAAAAGTGTCCTTTAGAAAAGATTACAGGAGAGCCTCGTCCAGTGAGATTGAATGAGGCTGTTTGGCTCCATCAGACAGTATCACAGAAGATGAAAGTGGCAGTAATGTTAACAGTAATTATAATTGAGTTCAATGAATGATGGCAGTAGGTAGAGTGTTCAGGGAACAGACATGGTACCAAAGATCTATACAAGCTTTTAGGTTACGGATTATGTAGCTCTGAATTTTATGGCTTATATCCAAGTGAGAGAAACAGTCTGTGCCTGTGTGGCACATGTTTCAGGTAAACCATACAGATGAAAGTCTAATAAGTGAAAGGAAAGTAAAAGGAAAGTCAGCCATACTCTAGAAAGAAAACTGAAACCTTGCTCTAGAAAACAAGAAAATGATTTGCTACTTTAATGGAGGACCTTGTCAAGATTTGATTTTTCACTCTGGGAATTAATCAACTTTTTGCTCTGAAAGAACTAACAGTAGTCATTTTAATATTCATTGAGGGCTTCCCTGGTGGTCCAGTGGGTAAGGACACTGCCTTGCAGTGCAAGGGGCGCCGGTTCGATCCCTGGCCTGGGAAGATCCCACATGCCTTGAAGGCATTTGAAACTGCTCTAAGGCTTTGTGGATTGATATTCCCTCACTTTGAGGGTTCCCAGGAACCCTACAGTGTAGATGATAACCTTCACCTAAGACTCTGCAAGATGATTAATTACTGCTCATGTGTAATGAGCTAATTAAACTTTGCGGGCATTCTGGCACTTCTCATGGCTTCTTTAATTATCTGAAGGAGGCTTTTAGCATCTCAAGAGGTATTATAACGGACCTTTGGGAGCTAAGGAACCACCTCAAAAAACAATAGAGCATCTCCCATATTGGTGAACAACTTCCTTTATAGAATGTTCCCTTTGAAATAAACAGCCCTCAGGTATAAATTCTGGGTTGAAATCATAGGGTAACTCTGGCACAGTTTGGTTTTTTTTTCACAGTTTCTAATATACCAGTTACGCTTTCTTGATTGACATGGGTATGTTCAGAGATCAGAACAGCTCTTTACTGAAATCCTTGCCTTGAACTTGATTATTCTCCAGAAAGAAAGACACCTCGGGGAGGGTGGCCAAAAGTGTCCTTTAGAAAAGATTACAGGAGAGCCTCGTCCAGTGAGATTGAATGAGGCTGTTTGGCTCCATCAGACAGTATCACAGAAGATGAAAGTGGCAGTAATGTTAACAGTAATTATAATTGAGTTCAATGAATGATGGCAGTAGGTAGAGTGTTCAGGGAACAGACATGGTACCAAAGATCTATACAAGCTTTTAGGTTACGGATTATGTAGCTCTGAATTTTATGGCTTATATCCAAGTGAGAGAAACAGTCTGTGCCTGTGTGGCACATGTTTCAGGTAAACCATACAGATGAAAGTCTAATAAGTGAAAGGAAAGTAAAAGGAAAGTCAGCCATACTCTAGAAAGAAAACTGAAACCTTGCTCTAGAAAACAAGAAAATGATTTGCTACTTTAATGGAGGACCTTGTCAAGATTTGATTTTTCACTCTGGGAATTAATCAACTTTTTGCTCTGAAAGAACTAACAGTAGTCATTTTAATATTCATTGAGGGCTTCCCTGGTGGTCCAGTGGGTAAGGACACTGCCTTGCAGTGCAAGGGGCGCCGGTTCGATCCCTGGCCTGGGAAGATCCCACATGCCGTGGAGCAGCTGGACCGATGTGTCCAATTACTGAGCCGGAGCTCTGGAGTGCATGTGCCCAGAGTTGGCGCTCTGTGACAACAGACGCCACCGCGATGGGAGGCCCACAGGAGCCAAAAAACAAAGACGGATGAAAAATAGAGAAATGGAAAACCAATAGAAGTGGACCACCAGCTCCCCTCCCTCCCCAACCCGACCCCCGCCCAAAATAAATAAATAAATCTTTAAAAAAAAATTCATTCAATGTGAGGCAAAAATAGTACAAGTTTGTGTTGTCAAAAACAGCAAGTACTGGTCAGGGGGTTTCCCTGGTGGTTCAGTGGGTGAAGAGTCTGCCTTGCAGTTCAAGGGGCACCAGTTTGGTCTCTGGCCTGGGAAGATCTCATGTGCCATGGAGCGGGTGGACCCATGTGTCCAATTGTGAGCCTGCTTTCTGGAGCGTATGTGCCCAGAGCCAGTGCTCTGCAGTGAGGGAGGCCACTGTGGTGTGAGACCCACACATACCAAGGAGTAAAGATGGATGAAAAAAAAAAAAACAAGTACTGCTCAAATTACCTTTCCGTGTTTTGAGGTGAAGTTAGGAATCTTTGCATCTGGCTGAAGGGAGAGGGAAAAGTTTCAAGGAGGAATTTGAGTGGGACGATGCAGGATAGAGGATTCCTCCCTAGGAGGAGTGGGGCAAAGAGGAGCAAAATTAATATAAAAGAAAGAAATGGAAGAAAATGTTGCAAAAATTTGTTTTGTACAAGAACCAGGAAGGTTTAGAATACAGCTTTCAGGGTTCTGAGCTCAATTCATTATGTGTGTGGGGGTTTCGTGAAAGTTTTTAAGTGGGGAATTAGTAACATAATTAGAAGTAGGCTATATTTTAAGTAAGGATGGAAATTAATTCTTGAAATTTAGGAAACTCCCAACAATACTTGATTTAAAACTTAAAATTAATATATAGGTGTTCAAATGATATTTTTAAAGAATTTGGCCACCTGATGAGAACAGATGACTCATTGGAAAAGACCCTGATGCTGGGGAAAAATAGAAGACAGAAGGAGAAGGGGGCGACAGAGGAAGAGACGGTTGGATGGCATCACTGAACCAATGGATATGAGCTTGAGCAAGCTCCTAAAGATGGTGAAGGACAGGGAAGCCTGGCGTGCCATAGTCTATGGGGCCGCAGAATCGGATGTGACTGAGCGATTGAACTGAACTGAAGAATCTGAAAAATGTGAATCTCCACCTATTTGAAGAAGCCAGTTTAATTTTCCCAGCCATGTTCATTATCCAAGTATCCATCCTGGCAGATCTGTCCCATTTAAATATACAATTTCATCAGACCTCTTTAATGCCACATTATTTTAGGTAAAATTGTTTCAACTGAGTGCACACATCTATTAGTGTTGAGTCACATTAGATAATGAAGCAGTGTTATTCCCCTGGACCCGTGTTAGGTGGACCAGGGATTTTAATTAAATATCTGAATGGGTGTTGTACTGTAGACGCTCTCTAGAAAGCATCTGTCAGGGTTAATATTTTACAAGTTAGCTATGCCTCTTTCAGCCTTTAATTATAATATTGTAACTGTTTATTCTTAGTCACTGCTAATAATTTCAAGGTAATACAGATAGAAATTACGTGATTATCCAAGTGACTGCACATATCAAAGAAATAGAAAGTAATTTCACATCTATACGTAAGTAAGCATTACTAACACGTTATCGTGTATTTTAAAAAATTATCTCTTTTTTCTATGAGAATTTGTAAAACCCATGATATCCTCTTTTTGGAAGTGTGTAATGCCTGGCATATAGATGTATGTGTGTGTGTGTGCTCAGTCTTGTCTGACTCTTTGTAATCCTACGGACTATAGCCTTCCAGGCTCCTCTGTCCATGGAATTTTCCAGGCAAGCATACTGACATGGGTTGCCACTTCCTACTCCAGGGAATTCTGACCCAGGGATTGAACCTAAATCTCCTTAACCACTGGGCCACCAGAGAAGCCCATTGACATTTATGTAACTAAATTCAATTCTTAATGATAACAGTGAGAGTGCTTCTGCATCAAATAACTTCTTGACCACTGCCATTTCTTCACCTCTGTACAGACTCTGAGCTTTAGTCTTTACTCATTTCTCACTGTATGCTGCTTGACCATCTAAAGTCTATTTTGTTTATGCATATGACCTTGCCATATCCTTCTCCCCTTGTAGACTTTGCCCATCTCTGTAGATGGAGCATTCTGAAAAGATTTACTTGGACCTTTAATTTTCAGGAACATAAAACACACCAATAGTCTTGTCTTGTGCAAGTCCATCTCTTGGGCACCACCTTCATATGGACTGTTCAAGAGCGAATAGGTTGCAGTTCCTGGATGAGTGAGGTAGACATCTATGACCCCAGCACTGATATATAATCACATTAATACTGGCTCTGGTCTTGGGGGCTGAATAACTGAGCTATTTTGACTTTAATCTCATTTGACTCTTTCCTATTTCCAACCACTGTTTTGAAAAAAGAGTATTAACTTTATGCTTCTACTTAAGAAATAGATATTATTGTTCTATTGATGATGGATCAGAAAACTCCATTCATGGTGGACTACCAATCAGAAGTTATTTCTTTCTGTAAGAAAGAGAGCTTAACATGTATTCTCAAAATATTGAAGAAAACTCTAATGCTCTAGATAGATTGAAACATTTCAAAATAAAAAAGAATTTTTCATTATGACCTCTTCTTGGTTGCCAAATTTTTCTAATGCTGCTGCAGCTGGTAATGTCTTATGTGGCTATGTTGTTTCATAAATGTGATGGAGAGAAAATCTCTATTCTTCCTCAGAGTAGAAAATTCTCATTATGGATACTTTGAATATTCAAAATTTGAGGTCTGTATTCCCACTGAATTGGAATAATGGCAGTTTAAACAGAATTGAAGCATGTTGAAATCACTTTTGACACTGGCAATTCCTGAGTTCTAGGAGGACTATCTCATTATAGTTTTTATTTCACAAATGAAAAGAAAGAGTCATTTAATGTATTTTGTAGATGGTAATAGCACATTGTACCTTTGCTCTGATACTTCTTTCTTTGAAAATTTGGAGAGTACATTGGGTTGAAATAACTAAATTCAATTCTTAATGATAACAGTGAGAGTGCTTCTGCATCAAATAACTTCTTGACCACTGCCATTTCTTCACCTCTGTACAGACTCTGAGCTTTAGTCTTTACTCATTTCTCACTGTATGCTGCTTGACCATCTAAAGTCTATTTTGTTTATGCATATGACCTTGCCATATCCTTCTCCCCTTGTAGACTTTGCCCATCTCTGTAGATGGAGCATTCTGAAAAGATTTACTTGGACCTTTAATTTTCAGGAACATAAAACACACCAATAGTCTTGTCTTGTGCAAGTCCATCTCTTGGGCACCACCTTCATATGGACTGTTCAAGAGCGAATAGGTTGCAGTTCCTGGATGAGTGAGGTAGACATCTATGACCCCAGCACTGATATATAATCACATTAATACTGGCTCTGGTCTTGGGGGCTGAATAACTGAGCTATTTTGACTTTAATCTCATTTGACTCTTTCCTATTTCCAACCACTGTTTTGAAAAAAGAGTATTAACTTTATGCTTCTACTTAAGAAATAGATATTATTGTTCTATTGATGATGGATCAGAAAACTCCATTCATGGTGGACTACCAATCAGAAGTTATTTCTTTCTGTAAGAAAGAGAGCTTAACATGTATTCTCAAAATATTGAAGAAAACTCTAATGCTCTAGATAGATTGAAACATTTCAAAATAAAAAAGAATTTTTCATTATGACCTCTTCTTGGTTGCCAAATTTTTCTAATGCTGCTGCAGCTGGTAATGTCTTATGTGGCTATGTTGTTTCATAAATGTGGTGGAGAGAAAATCTCTATTCTTCCTCAGAGTAGAAAATTCTCATTATGGATACTTTGAATATTCAAAATTTGAGGTCTGTATTCCCACTGAATTGGAATAATGGCAGTTTAAACAGAATTGAAGCATGTTGAAATCACTTTTGACACTGGCAATTCCTGAGTTCTAGGAGGACTATCTCATTATAGTTTTTATTTCACAAATGAAAAGAAAGAGTCATTTAATGTATTTTGTAGATGGTAATAGCACATTGTACCTTTGCTCTGATACTTCTTTCTTTGAAAATTTGGAGAGTACATTGGGTTGAAATGGAGGGTAAAATTTCAGTCATATTAACAGGATCATCTTTTATTCTCCAGGACCTAAGTCCCGATAGTTCACAGGGTGGATGGTGCTTCTTTGTTGCTGTTTAGTTGCTACATCATGTCCAACTCTTTTGTGACCTCATAGACTGTAGCTTGCCAGGCTCCTCTGTCCATGGGATTTCCCAGGCAAGAATACTGGATTGGGTAGCCATTCCCTTCTCCAGAGGATTTTCCCAGCCCAGGGATCAAACCCATGTCTCCGGTGTTTCAGGGGCATTCTTTAACACTGAGCCTATAGACACTCATTTTTTTCTCACAGAGGAATATGCTGTTGAATAATTGTCTTCAAAAACAGGCAAAATGATGACCTTCATGCACATATAAAATGATCCCGTATTTAAAATTTAATTATGAGAGAAACAGTAAGATGTTATACATGAGTTCAAAGGAGAATCCAAAGAACAGACAATAATTACTGAAAACAGATGCAAAACTTGTCTCTTCTGTGATGGGAGAGGGAATCAGCTGAAGCTCCATGAGACAGAATATTGCATATCTGTAGGCAGAAATTGTTTTGCATTACTGTCAGTTATATATTGATACAATTTATAGACTTGTTATATAGTCGGATGCAAGGTCAGAATGAGATGACCTAGAAACGTATGCTGTAGACAAGACAGTTTTCTCCTGAAGCAGAGATTTTTTCCTACAGTAGTCTTTCTACTCTTTCCTTGGATAATTAGTATTTATTCCATTAAGATTAAGCATATCTGTGTGCCTTAGGAAGCCTGCCATAATGCCTTCTGCCTGTTTTTAAGTTTCCTCTACCTCTCAAAATATCTTGTGAATAACAAATACTGCATTTACTACATGGCATTATAATTCAGTATTTATTGTCTCTTTCAATTTCTCTGCTTTAAGACTAGGATCATATCTTATTTTTTAATTTCCACAATATTTGGCACATAGACAGAATTTATGTTTACAGAATGAATGAATGAATGAGTGAGTGAGCAAAGGACTGATGGGTGTATGTTTGAGTGGAGCGTACGGGACCACAGGTGTGATAAGCAAGCATTTGTCATCCTCTGCAATGCACCAGGGGTTTGAGTAAGATCTGGTTGTCTCTAGATTTTCCTCTGAGCATAGTGCGTCTCTTATTTTTTTTTTTTTTGGCCTCTTTTATTGTTTATTTATTTATTTATTTTCATATATCTTTATTCTTTGACCTGTGTGGGCCTCCCATTGCAGTGGCCTCTCTCGTTGCAGAGCACTGGCTCTGGGCGCATACACTCCAGAGCGCTGGCTTGTAATTGGACAAACTGGGCCAGCCGCTGTGCCACACTTGGGATCTTCCTGGGCCAGGGATCGAACTGGTGCCCCTTGCTCTGCAAGGCAGACTCTTTACCCACTGGACCACCAGGGAAGCCCCATCTCTTATTATTAATTAATTAATCGCTGTGCTTTTCTGACCTTGCTATTGCCTTACTATTTGATCTCAGGAAAGTCCTTTACATATTTTGAACCTCAATTTACATTTGTAACATGTATTCTCCTTATCATTGCTTAAACACACGTCAGAAATTTTAAAATTATAAATCATTTAACAGCATATCAGTAGCAATGTATTTGTAAAAGTAGATGATTTTGGGTAAGAATAAGCTACGTTAGAAATGACTTGAAGTAGGTAGTCAAAAAATCTGTACTAGTATTTATAACATGAAGCAAGAACTAGTTCCTTCTCTTGGACTTTTTATTCTGTTCCCATAATCCTTTGTAAATTATCTTGCATGTGAGGAACTCTGTTTATTAACTGAATTTGTAATCTTAAAAATTAACTGAGCATTTAGTCTAGAGTTAATAGGCAGATACCACATCCACAGTGCCTATTTATACACACACACACACACACACACATATACACAATACACACATATGTGGCATGTGAGGAACTAATTGTTTATTAACTGAATCTGTAATCTGAATCTATAATCTTTTTAATTAACTGAGCATTGAATCTAAAATGAATAGACAGATACCACATCTGCAGTGCCTGTATATATAGGTCCTTGAATCTCAGATATATATACAAAAATTGTGGTTCTCCAAATCCTTATTTCAGTGGATTCCCATAATGTGTATGTTCACATATGTGTGTTCTAAACAGTAGGAGTGCCATGGAAACCACAAGATACTTCCTGCAAAGGGGTTGAGGGTAGGAGACCTTAACTTTTGAATGAGATAATTTGAGCTGTATCAATTTCTACTTACATGACCTGAAGCAAACTACTTAATTTATTTCAGTGTTCTTTTCCTTATATCTAAAATAAGAATAGCAATTCCCCTGATTTCCTAAGGCAGAGGTGAAGATAAGGACAACAATGAATGCAGCTCAATGACTTGTGGAAGCAGCTGTGGAAAATGTCAGCTCCCCCACCCTTCCCGGGAACACATCTTTCATCTGCATTCGCTCATCACTCTTTCTTACTTTCCACATTACCTCCTCTTCACTCATGACTTTCTTTAAATTCTTCATGATTTAGTTTAAAACTCATCCCTCCTACCGTATCTGTGATTTTTCTTACCTCTGCCAACAGAACTATGAGCTCAGTGATGCCAGAGGCCCTGGCTTGTCTTGTTGGGAGCCTCCAGAGCACAGGCAAGTAAGGGTCTCTAAAAACCAAAGACATTGGGCTTCCCTGGTGGTCCAGTGGTTAGAGAGCCTGCCTTGCAGTGCAAGGGGCACCAGTTCAATCCCTGGCCCGGAAAGATTCCATGTGCTGTGGAGCGGCTTGCCCAGTGTGTCCATTTACAAGCCCATGCTCTGGAGCACATATACCCAGAGCCAGTGCTCTGCAATGAGAGAGGCTGCCACGATGGGAGGCCCACACAAGCTGAAGAATGAAGATGGATGCAAAATAAATAAAGGTAAAAAATCATTAAAAAAGAACCTAAAATTAAAAAAAAAAAAAAATACAACCAAGGACATCGCCTCTAAAGCATAGGCTTAAAACAGAATTCAGCTTAATAAGTGCTGCCCATGGTCCTGAATAGACTTTGGCTTGTATATAGTGGGTCTCACTTTCTTTATCGTGCCGTCCTGTAATTTCAACAGGGTGTATCTGTGTTTTCCATCCAGACTCATCCAATAAGCTTCCTCAAATTCATTGAATCTTCAGGGCCCCAGGGAGTGAGGACTGACCTTGGGTCATACACATCAACCTTATTCTGTCGGCAAAATGATGCTAGAGGAATGAACAGATGTGTATCAATGCCTGTGGTATTCAAAACAACATATTAAAACATAGATTTATTTTAATTCCCTGTGTTCTGAAGCTGGAAGGCAGAGATATAAAATTCATAGCCTGTAGTTTCTTTGCTCTTATTTTCTTCTTGACAGTGTATTTATTCCTTGGGAGCGTCTTTGGGCATGCATTGTGTTTTCTCTAATGAAAGAAGAAAAATTGTATCCTCATCACTTATTTTTAGTACTGTTGCTATGCTAAACTGTAGACCAGGCATCTTATTAAAACCAATCCAGGATTTGAATTTTCATTCTCCTTAATACAGTGGCATTACTGTTCTTCCTGAAAATATGTCACCATATATGAGTTACCTATTTAAGTATTTCCTATCTTTTGTTGGAAAGGCATTTCTCACCCACCCAACAGGTCAAAAATTGGTACATAGAGATTGGGAGCAGCATTTGTCAAGGGCTCTTTTGTATTCTTTTTGTAGATAGGTGAAGGGTTTATTGTTTGTCTATACCACCCTTAAGTGTGGTTTGTGGTATCTTTAGGATGATGTCTACAATGTAAAACTTGCTGTGCTGAATAAAGCGATTGACACTTACCACGTGTCATGGTTAGAAGAGTTCCTGACACATAGACTGAGTGAGCTGAAGTTTTCTACCTGACGTTGAGGTGTTTTGGTATTTATTGTTGAGACAGTAGTCTGCATTCCAAGGCTGCTCCTGCAGTTTCGCCTAGTGTAAAGGACAGCAACATGCACCTGCTCTTTCTGCAGTGGCGTTCCTTGTTGTTCTTTCTTTGATCTGGCTCCATTCACAAGGACTTTTAAGAAAAGAAAGAAGGTAATTACCATAAGGGATTTTCTGGCAAGAACAGCATTTAACTTAAAAGGTTGACTTATACTTTAGCTTGTTATATTAGGGTTATACCTTTTTTTTAGTAAATTTTCTGTGTTTTCCATCCAGACTCATCCAATAAGCTTCCTCAAATTCATTGAATCTTCAGGGCCCCAGGGAGTGAGGACTGACCTTGGGTCATACACATCAACCTTATTCTGTCGGCAAAATGATGCTAGAGGAATGAACAGATGTGTATCAATGCCTGTGGTATTCAAAACAACATATTAAAACATAGATTTATTTTAATTCCCTGTGTTCTGAAGCTGGAAGGCAGAGATATAAAATTCATAGCCTGTAGTTTCTTTGCTCTTATTTTCTTCTTGACAGTGTATTTATTCCTTGGGAGCGTCTTTGGGCATGCATTGTGTTTTCTCTAATGAAAGAAGAAAAATTGTATCCTCATCACTTATTTTTAGTACTGTTGCTATGCTAAACTGTAGACCAGGCATCTTATTAAAACCAATCCAGGATTTGAATTTTCATTCTCCTTAATACAGTGGCATTACTGTTCTTCCTGAAAATATGTCACCATATATGAGTTACCTATTTAAGTATTTCCTATCTTTTGTTGGAAAGGCATTTCTCACCCACCCAACAGGTCAAAAATTGGTACATAGAGATTGGGAGCAGCATTTGTCAAGGGCTCTTTTGTATTCTTTTTGTAGATAGGTGAAGGGTTTATTGTTTGTCTATACCACCCTTAAGTGTGGTTTGTGGTATCTTTAGGATGATGTCTACAATGTAAAACTTGCTGTGCTGAATAAAGCGATTGACACTTACCACGTGTCATGGTTAGAAGAGTTCCTGACACATAGACTGAGTGAGCTGAAGTTTTCTACCTGACGTTGAGGTGTTTTGGTATTTATTGTTGAGACAGTAGTCTGCATTCCAAGGCTGCTCCTGCAGTTTCGCCTAGTGTAAAGGACAGCAACATGCACCTGCTCTTTCTGCAGTGGCGTTCCTTGTTGTTCTTTCTTTGATCTGGCTCCATTCACAAGGACTTTTAAGAAAAGAAAGAAGGTAATTACCATAAGGGATTTTCTGGCAAGAACAGCATTTAACTTAAAAGGTTGACTTATACTTTAGCTTGTTATATTAGGGTTATACCTCACTTTAAATTAGATAAACATGCTAGCATAAATAAAAAACTGGTGATAAAGGGAAGACCATTAAACTTGAAGAATACATGTTCTGGGCCTAGTGCTAGACTATTTGCTTTCCTAATTGCTATCTCATTTAATCTTCCTAACAGCCCTAAAAGATATAGGTTATTATCCCCATTTCACAGATGAGGAAACCAAGCTCAGAGAGATTTAATAAGTTTTTAACTGTGAGGGGTTGACCTGGCACTCAAAGCTAAGCCTTTATGACTCATGACTTAAAGCCCAAGATTATATATGATGCTAAAATCAACATGTTTTTCTTTCCCATAGAAGATCACCCCAATTTTTTATTGTGCTACATAACATATAAAATGATATCTACCATTTAAAAATTTTAAGAGTACAGTGGAATATCATTAAGCACAGTGTTATATACTAGATCACCTGAACTCTTTCATCTTGCATGACTAAAACTGTACCCTCTGAATAGCAACTCCCATTTGTTTTTACATCTGTAACTAAATTCTCATTCCTTCTTTCTCTTCCCTGCAGTGTGTTTGCTTTTTGTTTTTGTTTTTGGATAAAGTGTCACAGAAATGTTAATCTCAGTGTCATTGTTTAGCCAACAGACCTTGGGGCATGAAGTGCTATAGCTCTCCCATGTCAATAACCAGATTCACTGTAAAGATGATCGAATTATTAGCAGGCTGTTTTACTGATCAATGTGAGATGAAGTAGTTTATAATCATCAGCACAGTTTATGTTTCATCAAATCCACAGATTTCTCACTTTGAATTCCAAGTTGACCATGCCCTTTTGAGTCAGAACATATTGTTAGTCACACATAGTTGGGAGCTTTTCCCTGCCACCAGCACACGCCACTCCCATGTCAGGTCACAGACAGTGGTCCTCCATCTGGTAGAGAAGCCTTTGGTTGGAGTCAGACTGCCTTGTAGGCTCTGGCTCCACTCCAGGGAATGTTCAGTGGGTTCAGCACTGCCAGACAGCCCCCTGGCACAGAGGCTAGCCAAAAAGTCAGACATAAGGCTCTCTGTACTCTGGGCACCACGCCCAGCTCCATCGGGCCCAAAGGGACTTTTAAGAAAAGAAAGAAGGTAATTCCCAGGCAAAATTTAACTTAAAAGGTTGACTTATACTTTAGCTTGTTATATTAGGGTTATACCTCACTTTAAATTAGATAAACATGCTAGCATAAATAAAAAACTGGTGATAAAGGGAAGACCATTAAACTTGAAGAATACATGTTCTGGGCCTAGTGCTAGACTATTTGCTTTCCTAATTGCTATCTCATTTAATCTTCCTAACAGCCCTAAAAGATATAGGTTATTATCCCCATTTCACAGATGAGGAAACCAAGCTCAGAGAGATTTAATAAGTTTTTAACTGTGAGGGGTTGACCTGGCACTCAAAGCTAAGCCTTTATGACTCATGACTTAAAGCCCAAGATTATATATGATGCTAAAATCAACATGTTTTTCTTTCCCATAGAAGATCACCCCAATTTTTTATTGTGCTACATAACATATAAAATGATATCTACCATTTAAAAATTTTAAGAGTACAGTGGAATATCATTAAGCACAGTGTTATATACTAGATCACCTGAACTCTTTCATCTTGCATGACTAAAACTGTACCCTCTGAATAGCAACTCCCATTTGTTTTTACATCTGTAACTAAATTCTCATTCCTTCTTTCTCTTCCCTGCAGTGTGTTTGCTTTTTGTTTTTGTTTTTGGATAAAGTGTCACAGAAATGTTAATCTCAGTGTCATTGTTTAGCCAACAGACCTTGGGGCATGAAGTGCTATAGCTCTCCCATGTCAATAACCAGATTCACTGTAAAGATGATCGAATTATTAGCAGGCTGTTTTACTGATCAATGTGAGATGAAGTAGTTTATAATCATCAGCACAGTTTATGTTTCATCAAATCCACAGATTTCTCACTTTGAATTCCAAGTTGACCATGCCCTTTTGAGTCAGAACATATTGTTAGTCACACATAGTTGGGAGCTTTTCCCTGCCACCAGCACACGCCACTCCCATGTCAGGTCACAGACAGTGGTCCTCCATCTGGTAGAGAAGCCTTTGGTTGGAGTCAGACTGCCTTGTAGGCTCTGGCTCCACTCCAGGGAATGTTCAGTGGGTTCAGCACTGCCAGACAGCCCCCTGGCACAGAGGCTAGCCAAAAAGTCAGACATAAGGCTCTCTGTACTCTGGGCACCACGCCCAGCTCCATCAGGGCAGAATGTGAAGCTTGGTCTCCATGGGACCAGGGCCGCAGACTTGAGTGGAAACAATCCCCAGGCACCTGTGGTATCTCAGATGTGTACATGTGATGTTGTGCTGTGCAAAGTCATGTCCTTCGCTTTGTCACCCCACGGATGGTAGCCCACCAGGCCCCTCTGTCCATGGGATCCTCTAGGCAAGATTATTGGAGGGGGTTGTCATTTCCTTTTCTAGGGGATCTTCCTTACCCCTAAGAATCAAACTCATGTCTCCTGCATAGGCAGGAAGATTCTTTACCACTCAGCCATCAAGGAAATTCTGTAGCAGAAGCTTATCTTGCCCCTGACCCAAGACAGGAAAAATACTTTCCTATCTCCCATCCTTGTTTGCATTATTTAACCAGTCCTCAAAATGATATGATACAGATTTTTCTAATAAGCATGGGAGCCTTCTAAACAGGCCCAGTAGTCATAGCATGCTCTGTTATGAACCCCTGCAGTAATGGAAGGCATTCAGTAGGCATCTCCTTCTGGAGGGAGAGAAGGATGTTGAGGGGGAGAGAATAATATAAAAAAAAATTAAAAATTCTTGTAATTAACAATGTAGCGCCTTGTAAAATCTTAAGATATTGATTTTATTTATTATGGAGTATCCAAGGGATTTAACTCTTCATTAATTGCTTAAAAATGAACTTTGATAGACTGAAACTACACCGAGTATTCAGAGTCTGGTACATTTGGAATTACATGTATTTGTGTACTTTTTCACCTATAAACAACAAAACTCTGTAAAAACATATAACAATAACTTCACTGTACACCTGAAGCTAATGCAACATTGTAAAACAAATATACCCCAATTAAAAAATGTAGTCCAAGCTTATTTTATTTTTTAAAAGATGTATGCACAGCTTTTTAAAAAGTTGTTAGTTTTGTTTATGTCTTTTGGTTGCACTGGGTCATCATTGCTGCTGGCAGGCTTTCCCTAGTTGTGGTGAGCAAGGGCTGTTCTTCAGTTGCAGCATGCAGGCTTCTCATTGAGTTGACTCCTCTTGTGGAGCACAGGCTCTAGAGTGTGCGCTTCACTAGTTGCGGTGTGTGGGGCAGTAGTTGTGTCTCGTGGGATTAGTTTCCCACAGCATGTGGGATCTTCCTGGACTAGGGATCCAACCCCTGTCCCCTGCTTTGGCAGATGGATTCTTAACCACTGGATCAGCAGGGAAGTCCCAAGCTTATTTTATAATGATCATATATCAATCATCTTTTTCCTTATCCTTTTCATATTGTCCATACATAATTTCACATGGTATTAGTACATATAATTAATATTTTGCCCTGCAAAATGGTAACTCTAAATAATATGGGATCTCATTTAATCCTCACCACACCCCTCTCATGATACGTATTACTATTATACTCATTTTGCAGATGAGGACTCTTGGAGCAGTTATGTAACTTAATAAAAAATGACCATAGGGCTTCCCTGGTGGTCCAGTGGGTAAAGAGTCCACCATGCAATACAAGGGACACCAGTTTGATCCCTGGCCTGGGAAGATCCCACATGCCGCAGAGCGGCTGAGCTGGTGTGTCCAATTGCAAGCCAGCACTCTGGAGCGCATGCACCTAGAGCTGATGCTCTGCAACCAGAGAGGCTACTGTGATGGGAGGTCCACACAGGCCAAAAAATAAAAGATGGATGAAAAATAAATATAAATTAAAGAGAGGCATGATGGGAAAAAAGAAAAAATAATTTTAAAAAATGACCATGTTCATAACAACAGAAGTCAAGTGCAGATTACTGGAACCCATGATTTTTGTTTAGGTTTTGTCCAAGTAGCCATTTGCTCTTTCATTTGCCAAGCCTGTAGGCAGCTTTTATGAAGCTAATTTAGCCCTTCGTAAAAGCTCCGTGTAATGTGTAAAAGGAACTTCTCCTGGCCAGGAGCGTGGTATTGGCTGAGCCCAATGACCCTGCCTCTCCCCTTGTCCATTTGCTTCTGTGACCCCCGCTGAGATTTCTTTAGTCTTCCATCCGAATGCGTATTTTGGCTGAGCCCAATGACCTGGCAGGCTTTCCCTAGTTGTGGTGAGCAAGGGCTGTTCTTCAGTTGCAGCATGCAGGCTTCTCATTGAGTTGACTCCTCTTGTGGAGCACAGGCTCTAGAGTGTGCGCTTCACTAGTTGCGGTGTGTGGGGCAGTAGTTGTGTCTCGTGGGATTAGTTTCCCACAGCATGTGGGATCTTCCTGGACTAGGGATCCAACCCCTGTCCCCTGCTTTGGCAGATGGATTCTTAACCACTGGATCAGCAGGGAAGTCCCAAGCTTATTTTATAATGATCATATATCAATCATCTTTTTCCTTATCCTTTTCATATTGTCCATACATAATTTCACATGGTATTAGTACATATAATTAATATTTTGCCCTGCAAAATGGTAACTCTAAATAATATGGGATCTCATTTAATCCTCACCACACCCCTCTCATGATACGTATTACTATTATACTCATTTTGCAGATGAGGACTCTTGGAGCAGTTATGTAACTTAATAAAAAATGACCATAGGGCTTCCCTGGTGGTCCAGTGGGTAAAGAGTCCACCATGCAATACAAGGGACACCAGTTTGATCCCTGGCCTGGGAAGATCCCACATGCCGCAGAGCGGCTGAGCTGGTGTGTCCAATTGCAAGCCAGCACTCTGGAGCGCATGCACCTAGAGCTGATGCTCTGCAACCAGAGAGGCTACTGTGATGGGAGGTCCACACAGGCCAAAAAATAAAAGATGGATGAAAAATAAATATAAATTAAAGAGAGGCATGATGGGAAAAAAGAAAAAATAATTTAAAAAAATGACCATGTTCATAACAACAGAAGTCAAGTGCAGATTACTGGAACCCATGATTTTTGTTTAGGTTTTGTCCAAGTAGCCATTTGCTCTTTCATTTGCCAAGCCTGTAGGCAGCTTTTATGAAGCTAATTTAGCCCTTCGTAAAAGCTCCGTGTAATGTGTAAAAGGAACTTCTCCTGGCCAGGAGCGTGGTATTGGCTGAGCCCAATGACCCTGCCTCTCCCCTTGTCCATTTGCTTCTGTGACCACCAGCTGAGATTTCTTTAGTCTTTTTGTCTTCCATCCATCTTGAAACTTGACATGTATCCCTCCCTTGTCTCCTCCAGGTAGTCAATCTGATTTTTAACTTCCTGTTTTTCATGTTCTCACTCTCTGGGCATCTTGTGTCTCCTTCTTGGGCAACAATGGCCTACTGAGAAAGTCAGAGGCTACACATCTATTCTCAGGTTGATTTTTGAAGATGCTAAATCCCTCTAAACTCGGAAGAGCAGGCTGAGCAAGTCTATGGAAGTCTTGCATAGTTGTAAATTTGTGTAAAATAGTGTATTCTGATATTTTCCAAGGCACCAAAGTTACCTAATCCCCAAAGACACACAGAACATATTATATAAAGAGAATAATGTGTTGTGGAGCTTAAGACTGCAGGATAAGTTCTCATTACTTTAATCATACAGCTAAATTCCAGGCAAGACAGCCCACTTGTGAGTGATGATTAGCACTGCCAACGCCCCAGCAGTAGCAGGAAAAGATGTCGTGAAACGATCCAACTTCCATTAGAAAATAATGACTGTCTTGGCTAAGCAGCATTTTATTTAATTAAATACCAACAATTTCTAGTAATCAGAGAGCCTATTAGCCATGAAATTCGATTTCAGTATCAGGGACTATTCACTTATCAAATAGGAGCCAAATAATTGTGGGTGGAATTTACAGTCCCGCACTGGGGATAGTGTTAAATATTATGGAAGTGACACTGGGGTATATTGCTCCAGCTCTAGGGAAATGTGGCATTTTACAATTTCAGTAGCAAGTTAGCTGGTGATTAACAGAATGCAATCATTAATTTCTGAGGCATATTTCCTCTTTATTCTCTTGGGAACCTAGAGTTTTGCAAAACAGTGAAGGCGTCATGAATTTCTACTGAGCTTCAGTGGTCTGTTTCAAGTTTCTATCAGCTGCCTTGAGACAGGCTCAGAAATTCTTGCCATGGAATTAGCCTTAACTTATGGAGGGAGGTGTACCTGCCTTCAGGAAGACTGAAAACCACCAAGAGTTTATCCTTTCAACAAGCTTACCTCTGAGTTCATCTTTTCTCCTGTTGGTTCCTCCTAATACCTCACACTCCTGCTTACCTGACCAACCCCTCTCCATGCTTCTGAATTCCCTTTCAAGGAAATGGAAACCAGACATTCACAGAGTATCCAATAATGCCATAAATCATATGAAATAACCCAGATACAATTTTTGGAAGTAAGTGTTCACTGAACATTGTTCAGTTGTTAAGTTGTGTCCAACTCTTTGTGACCTCATGGCTGCAGCATGCTAGGCTTTGCTGTCCTTCACTATCTCCCAGTTTATTCAGATTCATGTCCATTGAGTCACTGATGCTTTTCAACCATCTCATCCTCTGTCTCCCTCTTCTCTTTTTGCCTTCACTCTTTCCCAGCATCAGGGTCTTTTCCAGTGAATCAGCTCTTTGCATTAGGTGGCTAGAGTATTGAAGCTACGTCTTCCACATCAGTCTTTCTAATGAATATTCAGAGTTGCCATTGATTAAGTTCATAGAGATTAAGTAGTAAACCACAGTAAAAAGTTAGCAAGGAAAAATGGCAAGAGTCACACCCAGGTCCATCTGTTCTCCAAACATTTTTCTTTTACATTTTTTCTTGCTATAGAGATGAAAGGTGGTAAACTTTTAGGTGACTATATTAACCTGCTATAGATATTTTTTTTCTTAAATGTCTCTGGATACATATGTTTTAAACAGATTTTTAGCTCAGGAAGTCATGTTTTCCGCGTGCATACGTTTTACCACCTTTTCACAATACAGTTCTGACATAGAAACTTCCGAGTATTTTCAAATATGCATACATACTTATGCATATGTACGCACATGTATACTAAGTTACTTCTGTCATTTCCAACTCTTTGCAACACCATGGACAATAGCCCACCAGGCTTCTCTGTCCATGGAATTCTCCAGGCAAGAATACTGGAGTGGGTTGCCATTTCTTACTCTAGGGCATCTTTCTGGCACATAGCTGGAACCTACATCTCATGTCCTTTGCATTGGCAGGTGGGATACCACTAGCACCATCTGTACAGTATGCATAAATATACTACATCTGTATGCAATCACTTGGATGCACAAGCACACACGTACACAGATATGGTATGCATACATACAAAGATACATAGACTGTCCAGGGACTCAGCATTAAAGAACCCATCTCACAATACAGGAGACTCAACAGACGTGGGTTCCATCCCTGGGTCAGAAAGATCTCCTGGAGAATGAAATAGCAACCTACCTCAGTATTCTTGGTTAGGAAATGCCATGGACAGAGTAGTCTGGTGGGCTGTCATCCATGGGGTCACAAAGAGTTGAACATGACTTAGCAGCTAACAACAACACAGATATATACATATGGACATACATATGTTCTCATACATATTATTATTTAATTGCTAAGATGTGTCCAGTTCTTTTTTTGACCCCATGGACTGTAGCCAGCCAGGCTCCACTGTCCATGTGATTTCCCAGGCAAGAATCCAGGAGTGGGTTGCCATGTCTTACTCTAGGGCATCTTTCTGGCACATAGCTGGAACCTACATCTCATGTCCTTTGCATTGGCAGGTGGGATACCACTAGCACCATCTGTACAGTATACATAAATATACTACATCTGTATGCAATCACTTGGATGCACAAGCACACACATACACAGATATGGTATGCATACATACAAAGATACATAGACTGTCCAGGGACTCAGCATTAATGAACCCATCTCACAATACAGGAGACTCAACAGACGTGGGTTCCATCCCTGGGTCAGAAAGATCTCCTGGAGAATGAAATAGCAACCTACCTCAGTATTCTTGGTTAGGAAATGCCATGGACAGAGTAGTCTGGTGGGCTGTCATCCATGGGGTCACAAAGAGTTGAACATGACTTAGCAGCTAACAACAACACAGATATATACATATGGACATACATATGTTCTCATACATATTATTATTTAATTGCTAAGATGTGTCCAGTTCTTTTTTTGACCCCATGGACTGTAGCCAGCCAGGCTCCACTGTCCATGTGATTTCCCAGGCAAGAATCCTGGAGTGGGTTGCCGTTTCCTTTTCCAGGGGATTTTCCAGACCCAAGGGTCAAACCTACATCTCCTGCATTGGCAGGTTGATTCTTCACCACTGAGGGGAGCCCCATTTACATTCATATGCAGGTATAAATTCTTAAATTCTTTTTGCCATGCCATGTGGCATGTGTGATCTTTCATGATAGTTTTCTTTCTGATATGTAGGAAATAGATTTTGCCTGATTAAATATATCTCTCTAGGTACCTACGTATATGTCCATCTTCAACCTGGTTGGCAAACTGTATTAGAATACTTGCATTCTTCAAGTCAACCCAAGTTTAGGACATTTAACAGGTTAAAAGTGCAGTGGCAGGCTCTCTAAAGAAGGGGGGAGATCTGAATAGAGATGAACAGAGAAGGTAAAACAACTTGCCTGTTGTCACACACTTGGAAGAGTCAGACTAGGTATTCAGTCCATGTTTAGCTGGTTCCAAAGCCCACATTCTGTTCACCACATTATTATGCTGCTGTCAGGAAAAGAAAATGTCAAATTTAAACATTTCTTCCCTCTGTCTCAGCATATCTCAGTATTTTAGGTATATTTGGATGAGAGCTGAGACTCATGCACATCAACTTATGCCTCTAAAAGCCTTTCTAAATAGGGAAGCATGGTCTTCAGACATATCCAATAATGAACATATTTGCTTGAAAACTCAGTTTTATGGTGCTTCATTTAGAAATATCAGGTAAAACATTGCATGTCAACAGATTTTAGGAAGAACAAAATGTCACACATATGTCTGCCATGAATGCTGTTTACCAAAGTGGGATGTTACTATTAGATAATCTATGTCTCTACCTACTTAGAAAATATTATTATAAGAGTCTTATCAAATACGCCCATTCTTTTTTTTGGCAGCTTCTATTGATTTTTCATTTATTTCTTTGTTCTTTGGCCTGTGTGGGCCTCCTAGCGCAGTGGCCTCTCTCTCTGCAGAGCACATGCTCTGAGTGCATGGCTCGGTAATTGGACGCATTGGTCCAGCAGCTCCGCGGCACGTGGGATCTTCCCCGGCCAGGGATCAAACTGGCGCCCCTTGCACTGCAAGGTGGTGTCTTTACCCACTTGACCACAAGGGAAGCCCAAATATGCCCATTCTTAAGACTTTTGTCTATTTTAAGACTTTTGTGAGTTTAATCTTATTTCCTTTATATTAGGAGTCATTGTGGCTTTTGAATACCTTAATGGAATTCATCTTACAAGCAGGAAACCGAGCAGTGTGGGTTCACAGATCTTTCTTTAGGGAGGAGTATAAGCCATAACTTTACTCTTGGAATACTTTAATCCTCAATTAAATCTAGAAACCACTACAAACTGAGGTAAAGGACTGGCACATTTTTTTTTTTTTCTCTCAATAGGTAAGTGGCTAATATTTTAGATGCTTCCTGATGCAGATGCCTTACTCAGCTTTCCTTGTCAATCTGTTTCATTCTTGTGGATCTAGCTCTGAGCCTAATTGCTGCATGCAGGTCAAAGCCACTTTGGGGAACTATTTTTAAGTAAGAGTGAATCCTTTCATTTGTAAGCTACAACTTCTTTAAAAATCCATTCTTTTACTTATAAACAGAGGTTATTTTTGTTTAGGTATGGAACAATATTCATCAGAATCTCTTAGGTAGCTGAAAGAAAACTGCGCTTATGACAGTATCTGTATTTTTTCTTGTTATTCTTTCAATGTGAAAGAGTGACTGGTCTACTGATGTGTGTATTTCATTAAATGACTTTGTGGTCTTCCCAACATGGAGCATTAGAGCTAATGATCATGTACTCCAACTTCCTTATTTTACATTTAAGAAAACTGAGGCCTAGAGAGGTGAACAGCCAACTTACTGGAAAACACAGATGGTACAGAAGATTGAAGGCAAAAGGAGAGGAGGGCATCAGAGGGTGAGATGGTGGGATAGCGTCATTGCCTCAATGGACATGAACTTGGGAAAACTCACAGAAAGTAGTGGACAGAGAAGCCTGGCATTCAGCAGTCCCTGGTGTCAAAAAGAGTTGAATACAACTTAGCAACTGAACAGCAACAGAGAGGTAAAAGAACTTAAGTCACAGGGTAACACAGCTGGGGCTTAAACCCATATCCTTTGAGTCTCAGTACAGTTTACTTTGAAGCAATGTCTTCATGTGGTCAACCAGGCATGGGTGGAATATAGAACTTCACAAGGGTCTTTTCCCAACAACAAAAAGAACTCTCTTGATGACAGTTTACAGGACTATGCTAATTCTGCATAGGATAACTCTATTATAAACAGAGACAATTTTAAAAAATTCAAGTGTATTTATTGAAAATTAACCTTGGAAATGTATTTGTTGCTCTGTCATTCACTTCTGATGGCAGTCTTTAAAGTATTGTTGGGGAGTAGCTATCTTATTTAGCTTTAATCTTCACAAATATCCATTCTTAAACATAGATTATCAACTGTGTTATCAAAGAATTAAATTAGAAATGGCTAAATGTTTGGGGAAAATTAAGATTTTAAAATTTTGTAGTTAGAATTACTATTCAATGTCTCATCCAACTTTTAAAAATTGCAAATACTTTGAAATTCATCGTAAAATATTGCCCCACTATTTACTATTTTAACTGTTAAATTTAATGGTACATGTGAGGAACAAAATGCGTGTGCAATTATAAATACAGAATACATTTAGAATTGTCAATGGAAGCTTGACTTTTCCTCACAGGAAGGTTCTTTGTGGTTAGGAATTCATCAGCATTAGTAATAGAAAGGAGAGTTAACCTCCCATTTTCAAGCAAAAAAATGTTCATTTTTTTTTTTTAAACAACGGTTTTATTAGACCATTTGAGCTATCTACACTGGGCATTTCTTGCAATATTTTTAGCATTTAGTTTTTATTTGTTTTCAATATCAAGGGAAAGTGAATGCTAGGTCAAAGTATCTTCACTAAAATTATAGACAAAAATAATTTTGAATAATAATTATGTAGTATAATGCAAACTGACATATAGTAACATTTGTAAAACATTTTATTAGAGCTTTTCTTTCCTAAAAGGACTTTGATTGTTATTTTGATATTTTGGTTGTTATTTTTATTCTGCTATATTGATTGTTGTATGTGTAGACAGTTTCTTGCTTTCTCATTTAAAATGTATGAAAATCTGTGGCAGTGCCATTGGTCTCTGGGAACAAATGATGTCATTAAAATAACATTAGGACTTTGAGCTTCTCAAACCTAGAATTATTAACTTTAACTGAACACAATGCATGGCAGAAAATGTTAATGCTTCTTTCAATGCTTAATTCAGGTGTTGTGTGATGGTTCTTTGGTAAAAATCTGCATTCAATTGATAGTACCTAAGGGACAGGAAAACAAATAAGCAAACTCAAGTTCTGGAGCTGGTAGGTTTATTTATATTTGAGTGTGTCTTATTTAGCTTTAATCTTCACAAATATCCATTCTTAAACATAGATTATCAACTGTGTTATCAAAGAATTAAATTAGAAATGGCTAAATGTTTGGGGAAAATTAAGATTTTAAAATTTTGTAGTTAGAATTACTATTCAATGTCTCATCCAACTTTTAAAAATTGCAAATACTTTGAAATTCATCGTAAAATATTGCCCCACTATTTACTATTTTAACTGTTAAATTTAATGGTACATGTGAGGAACAAAATGCGTGTGCAATTATAAATACAGAATACATTTAGAATTGTCAATGGAAGCTTGACTTTTCCTCACAGGAAGGTTCTTTGTGGTTAGGAATTCATCAGCATTAGTAATAGAAAGGAGAGTTAACCTCCCATTTTCAAGCAAAAAAATGTTCATTTTTTTTTTTTAAACAACGGTTTTATTAGACCATTTGAGCTATCTACACTGGGCATTTCTTGCAATATTTTTAGCATTTAGTTTTTATTTGTTTTCAATATCAAGGGAAAGTGAATGCTAGGTCAAAGTATCTTCACTAAAATTATAGACAAAAATAATTTTGAATAATAATTATGTAGTATAATGCAAACTGACATATAGTAACATTTGTAAAACATTTTATTAGAGCTTTTCTTTCCTAAAAGGACTTTGATTGTTATTTTGATATTTTGGTTGTTATTTTTATTCTGCTATATTGATTGTTGTATGTGTAGACAGTTTCTTGCTTTCTCATTTAAAATGTATGAAAATCTGTGGCAGTGCCATTGGTCTCTGGGAACAAATGATGTCATTAAAATAACATTAGGACTTTGAGCTTCTCAAACCTAGAATTATTAACTTTAACTGAACACAATGCATGGCAGAAAATGTTAATGCTTCTTTCAATGCTTAATTCAGGTGTTGTGTGATGGTTCTTTGGTAAAAATCTGCATTCAATTGATAGTACCTAAGGGACAGGAAAACAAATAAGCAAACTCAAGTTCTGGAGCTGGTAGGTTTATTTATATTTGAGTGTGTCTTATTTCTTACTTTAATCAAATATTAGCACAGAGTAAAATATATAAGGAAATAAACTTACATTGTTTCTTGGCTGTATTCCTGTGATTCTGTGGGATGAGGAGATCATTATTTAGTGAAGAGTATCTTTAATTTGAAACTATTATTTTAGGGTAGAAGAATAAGATACAGTAATTCATTTAATCATATAATCTTATTTCTTAAGTTGTTAATTTTGGTTAATCTCTTTTTCAGGTAGAGTGTATCTTTAATTTGGCACATTTGAGAGTATCTTTCTCTTACCTTCATATGTGAAACACCTCATATCTAGGGATAATCTATCAATGCATTTCCAGGCAATTGCTTTTGTTTACATTAAATATTTTGACCTTCTAATAATCAAATTAGATGGTCAAATATTTATAATTTGTCATGTAACAGTAAATTAAAATTAAGGTAAGAACCTATGCGTGTTTGTTAGTTCTACAGATAGGATAGCAGCCACTTCTCATGATATACTCAGGTCTTTGCTCAGGTCTTTTCTCAGGTTAATGAACTTCTTCAAGTAAGGCTTTGACAGTTGCTGCTCTTCTAAGATTTCTGCTTTATTTCCTAGGAATGGTTGCAATCCTTAGGTTTTGATTTCTGTTATCTGCCTTCAGTATTGATCATAAGAGAAACTTTTCCATTTTCATCCTATGCTTTTGGATGGGTCAAGGGTGTTCTCCACATCACTGCTTACATTTTGGTCTAGAAAATTTCTGTTGCTTAATGTTTCCAAAGGGTCTTACTTTTCTCTGCTCCTGCCACTACAGCTTCCTTAAATTTCTCCTTATTTTGTTCTTTATTTTCATGATATGGGGGCTGCCAAAAAACTTTCAAAATTTTCTTTTAGTAACTATTAAAAGTTATTTTCAAAGATCAGTGTTCCACAGAGTCTCTCTGTTATTTCTCCTTTTGCTCTTATTTTCTGAATTTGTGGATTTTATGTGAGATTTTGTGCATATTCAGATTGCAGTGAGAAGCGTTCATTCCAGACCACATGTTTCTCAAGATATCAGGTCTATGGAGAGCCCGTGGCCCTTCTTCTGCATCCATTTGGATGCTGATTGCTTTCCCTTTTCAGATAAATAGCTAAAAAACAGATAGATTTGATTAGCCTCCAGCCCAATTCAAAACACCAAGCTGACATTCATCTCTTGTGACCCTGCTGGTTTGAGACTGAGTTTTCTCCTTTGACCATCTGGCTACCTGATATTCCAAATCCATAAAATCCGTAAAACTAAAGTTCCAATCATCATAACCCTTAGAAATCTACATTTTTTTCATTTCTATGCCTGTAGTGCTTAATTCACAGGGATGACATATTGTAGAATGGAATATTTTCTCATTTTCTTTACCGTCTCTCCACCCCACATACTCATCAGCAGTATACAGTCTTCTTTGCCAGTAATTTTTTCAGAGATTCCAGCTCTGGGCAGATATGCTGAGATGGGGTGAAACCGAGGGAGAACAAGTCTTCACAGTACTTGTTGTTTATGCGCAAGAACATTCCCGCATGCTCTTAGCCTCAACATGGTGATTTCATAGAGGCCTTCTGTATTCCTTCAGTCCTCCCAGTATTATCATTTATTTTTAATGGTCTTTATACATTACTCTCAAAAATGACCCCATTTACCTATTTTATTATAAACCCTAGCACATAGTGTATGTATCCTCAACAAATATTATGAGGATGAGTGAGTGGATGGAGAGTTGTTTAGGCTTTTCATAGGCATGGAATTGGTGATGTTAGTCTATAGGACACAATGTGGCGGTGGTGTGGTGGAAGGTTTTCCTTATTGCTCTCCAATGTTCTCTGCCTTCAGAGGTGTTCTGGTGGAAAGGGGTGAGAGACTGTGTCACAGGTTACCTACCAGACACCGTTTTAACCACGAAAGCTGACACTGTCTTGTTTCCTCCTCTATTCTGCTTCCTGATTTTTCTCAAACAGGTCATACCCTCAGTTTTATTTCTTAACTATGCTTGCTTGCTTGAAATTCCTCCTTCTACTCTTCATTTTTAAGAAACGTTTAGTTTTATATCGATTAACAGTGTTGTGATAGTTTCAGGTGAATAGCAAAGGGACACAGCTGTACACATACATGTATCCATTCTCTCCCATATTCCCCTCCCACACACGCTGGCACATAACATTGAGCAGAGTTCCATGTGCTATGCAGTAGGGCTTTGTTGCTTATCCATTTTAAATATAGTGGTGTGGACATAAATTCCCCAGCTCTTCCTTCGTTTGTGCTCTGGTCATGTCCTTCACCACATACCTGTGCCCACCCACTGTCTCTGTCCTACTCCGTTGACTATAAAACATGGTTCTTTAGTTTTGAAGGGAATTTATGTTTTCCCATCTGCAGTTTTCTCGAAATAGAGGAGGAGATGGCAGGCTGTGATCAATTTGGCAGATATTTAATGGAAGTAAAAAGGGTAAATTAGTAGATCCAGAAATCTTGAAATTGATATTTATCTATTTCCATCAATCCTTAGCTATTTTAATACAGATATGACTTTTACTACCAGAAAACTATAGATAGTAATTGATTTTAGCCGAGGAGAACAAGTCTCACAGTACTTGTTGTTTATGCGCAAGAACATTCCGCATGCTCTTAGCCTCAACATGGTGATTTCATAGAGGCCTTCTGTATTCCTTCAGTCCTCCCAGTATTATCATTTATTTTAATGGTCTTTATACATTACTCTCAAAAATGACCCCATTTACCTATTTTATTATAAACCCTAGCACATAGTGTATGTATCCTCAACAAATATTATGAGGATGAGTGAGTGGATGGAGAGTTGTTTAGGCTTTTCATAGGCATGGAATTGGTGATGTTAGTCTATAGGACACAATGTGGCGGTGGTGTGGTGGAAGGTTTTCCTTATTGCTCTCCAATGTTCTCTGCCTTCAGAGGTGTTCTGGTGGAAAGGGGTGAGAGACTGTGTCACAGGTTACCTACCAGACACCGTTTTAACCACGAAAGCTGACACTGTCTTGTTTCCTCCTCTATTCTGCTTCCTGATTTTTCTCAAACAGGTCATACCCTCAGTTTTATTTCTTAACTATGCTTGCTTGCTTGAAATTCCTCCTTCTACTCTTCATTTTTAAGAAACGTTTAGTTTTATATCGATTAACAGTGTTGTGATAGTTTCAGGTGAATAGCAAAGGGACACAGCTGTACACATACATGTATCCATTCTCTCCCATATTCCCTCCACACACGCTGGCACATAACATTGAGCAGAGTTCCATGTGCTATGCAGTAGGGCTTTGTTGCTTATCCATTTTAAATATAGTGGTGTGGACATAAATTCCCCAGCTCTTCCTTCGTTTGTGCTCTGGTCATGTCCTTCACCACATACCTGTGCCCACCCATTGTCTCTGTCCTACTCCGTTGACTATAAAACATGGTTCTTTAGTTTTGAAGGGAATTTATGTTTTCCCATCTGCAGTTTTCTCGAAATAGAGGAGGAGATGGCAGGCTGTGATCAATTTGGCAGATATTTAATGGAAGTAAAAAGGGTAAATTAGTAGATCCAGAAATCTTGAAATTGATATTTATCTATTTCCATCAATCCTTAGCTATTTTAATACAGATATGACTTTTACTACCAGAAAACTATAGATAGTAATTGATTTTTAGCTTCCTATTTCAGAAGCTACAGATAAAAGGATATTAATTTTTAAGAGGTCACTCAATCAGAAAATGCATTATTCAATTAGAGTGGTGAGAGGCGCAGTGGGCTGGAACTCAGGAATCTGAGGACTGGTTTGTACTCTGCTAGAGAGTTTATTTCTCTGCTTGGGTTCTCCATGGATTTTTACTTTAAAATGACCAAGTTTCCCATCACCTTCCTGAATAGAAACTATCCATTCCTGTGAACTTGACTCTGCTTATGAATTTGTGCTCCCATAAGACACCCGTATTCTAAAGTGTCCCAGCACTGGCCTAGCATCACCAGGGATTCTAAGCTTGTGGTCCAAGAACTGGCACTTAATACCTTTCTGATTATGGATATTATTTCCAAATTGACATTTGTAAACATGAATTCAACTGTTGCTTTATAATGAATGGTTTTAACTATGGCTCAACACAATGCATTTATTTGTTTTTTTTTTTTTTTTTAATTTTTGCCCCCCCTTTTTTATTGGTTATTTATTTATTTATTTTCATCCATCTTTATTCTTTGACCTGTGTGGGTCTTCCATCGCAGTGGCCTTTCTCGTTGTAGAGCACCAGCTCCGGGCGCATGCGCTCCAGAGTACTGGCCCGCAACTGGACACACCAGTCCAGCTGTTCCGTGGCACATGGGATCTTCCCAGGCCAGGGATCAAACCCATGCCCCTTGCACTGCAAGGCAGACTCCTGAATCATTGGACCCACCAGGGAAGCCCTATTTGTTCGTTTTCATTGGAGAACTGTTGCTTTACCACCTTGCATTAGTTTCTGCTATACAGCAAAGTGAATCAGCTATATGTTTACATATATTTCCTCTTTTTTGGATTTCCTTCCTATGTAGGTCACCCCAGAGCACTGAGTAGAGTTCTCTGTGCTGTACGGTAGGTTCTCATTAGTTATCGATTTTATACCTAGTATCAATACTGTATGTATGTCAATCCCAATTTCTCAGGTCACCCAACCCCCTTTTCCACCTTTGTACTGGTATCCATACTTTTGTTCTTTACATCTAAGGCACTTTAATCATCTCTTGCATGAAGGATGAAAACTGGGCAATTCAGTTTTGAAAAGTGAAAAGTATTACTCATTCAGTCAATTTTGAAGGAGTTTCAAAAATAGCATTTATATCAACTGTTCTGTTTGTGTTTTCATTGATCTTAATAAGAGATTGTCATTATTATCTCTTCCACAGTGACACTAAATATGATCATCCTGCTCTCTATAATTCCTTTACATGAGAATCATTCAACTAAGGTCATAGTGAAGTCACTTTTCTCACTCAGACAGGGCAATAGCTGTCCTCTCCTACTCATCTATACTGTTGTGTCTACCAACATTGTTTTCCACTCAGGTTGGACTCTGTCATTCCATTAACAAGTTCACACCAGCATTTACACTTTATTTCTTTTAGCTTTATGGATATTCAGTGGACAAAATTGTAACATATGTAACGTTTACAGCATGATTTTGTATACGTAAGAATGTGTGTTGTGAGGAGATTCCCCCATCAAAGTAATAGGCACGTGAGAACACTTACATTCTACTGTCTTAGCAAATTTCATTTATATAACGCATGGGGATAAGTGGTCATCACCATGTTATACATTAGATCCTCAGACCTAATTCATTTAGTAACAAAGTTTTACCCTTTGACTCACCTCTCCTCATTTCCCCCAGTATTTATACTTTCACATCCATCTGGAATGGTTTTTAAAAATCTCTTCACAGAATCCTTCTCATTCTTTGGAGCCCTTGATCTGTGTTCTGAGAGCCCTTGTTATCACCTTTAAAAATGCTTTAAATCCTCCATGACTCAACCAAAGCTCGTTGCTTTTGTTAGTCCTTAGAACTTGCTCTGAACTGGACTTACCCAAATTGTGTGTTTAAATATGTACTCATCTTCAATAGACTTCAGTCCCACTCTCTTTTCAGTAGACTTTATTTTTTAGAGATTTATAGTCACAGCAAAAATGAGAAGAAGGTACAAGGATTGCCCATGTACCCCCATCCCCACACACGCATAGCCTCCCCATTTTCAACAGCCCCAGCCAGAGTGGTCACTTGTTGCAACTGATGAATTTGCATTGACACATTGTTTTCACCCAAAGACCATAGGTGACGTTAGGGTGCATTTTTTTATATATATAATTTTTATTTTACTTTTTTTTTTTAAAAACCTTTATTTTACTTTTAACTTTTACAGAGTTTTGTTGTTTACAGATATGTATGTTCTCAGATTAGTCATATGTATATCCCCCCTTCCCTCCCCTCCCGACCATCACACAGCACCCCTGAAGGATCCCCTTTTCTCACAGAGCAATGACTAGAGCTATTTTCTTCACTTATGATAGTACAGGCCTTCATGCTACTTCCTTTACGCCTCTCACCCACTGTTCCTTCCCCACAATGTCCATATGTCCACTGTCCATGTCTGTCTTTCTGTCGCTTCACTGCATGTGCCATCATCACCATCCTACTAGGTTCCATATATATGTGTTAATATACTGTATTTGTCCTTCTCTTTCTGACTGACTTCACTTTTGATGATACATTCTAGATCCAGCCACCTCATTAGGGTTGATTCTTCTGCATTTCTCTTTACAGCTGTGTAGTACTCCATTGTATATATGTACCAGAGCTTTTGGATCCATTTGTTCGTTGATGGGCATCTAGGTTCCTTCCATGTTCTAGCTATTGTATAGAGAGCTGCAATGAACATTGGGGTACAGGTGCTTCTTTCAGTTTTGATTTCGTCAGGGTATAAGCCTAAGAGTGGGATTGCTGGGTCATATGGTGCTTCTATTTTTAGTTTTTTTAGAAATCTCCATACTGTCTTCCATAGAGGCTGTATCAATTTACATTCCCACCAGCAATGCAGGAGTGTCCCTTTTCTCCGCAGGCTCTCCAGCATTTATTGTCTGTCGATTTGTGGATGATGGCCATTCTGACGGGTATGAGGTGATATCTCATTGTAGTTTTGATTTGCATTTCTCTAATTATTAGTGAAGTTGAGCATCGTTTCATGTGTTTTTGGGCCATCTGTATGTCATCATTGGAGAGGTGTCTGTTTAGGTCCTTTTCCCATTTTTTGATTGGGTTGTTCGTTTTTCCAGTGCTGAGTTGTCTGAGTTGCTTGTAGATTTTGGAGATTCATTCTTTGTCTGTTGTTTCATTTGCTATGATTTTCTCCCATTCTGTGGGCTGTCTGTTCAGCTTTTTTGTAATTTCTTTAGCTGTACAAAAGCTTTTAAGTTTCATTAGGTCCCACATGTTCATTTATCTTTTTAGTTCCACTATTCTAGTAGGTGGGTCAGAGTAGATCTTGCTTTGATTGATGTCGTTGAGGGTTTTGCCTATATTCTCCTCTAAGAGTTTGATGGTTTCTGGCCTTATATTTAAGTCTTTAATCCATTTTGAGTTGATCTTAGTGTATGGTGTCAGGGTATGTTCCAACTTCATTTTCTTGCATGTAGCTGTCCAATTTTCCCAGCACCATTTGTTGAAGAGGCTGTCTTTTTTTTTATATATAATTTTTATTTTATTTTACTTTTTACTTTTACAGAATTTTGTCATTTGCAGATATGTATGATCCCAGATTAGTCATATGTATATCCCCCCCATCCCACCCCTCCAGGCTGTCTCACAGCACCCCTGCAGGATTCCCTTTTCTCACAGCTCAAATTCTCGATGTTGTGCATTCTGTGTCTGTAGACAAATGCACAGTGACGTGTATCCACCATTATAGTATCATGCAAAATGATTTCACTGTCCTAAAATTCCCCTCTTCTCTGCTTACCAATCCTTCCCCAGCCCTGGGGAGCACTGATATTTTCACATTCTCCATAGTTTTGTCTTTTCTGGATTATCATATAATTGGAATCACAGAGTAAGTAAGCCTTTGCAGATTGGCATCTTACTCTTAGTAATATGAATTTAAGTTTCCCCCATGTCTCTTCATGGCTGAATGGCTTATTTCTTTTAAATACAGAATAATATTCCACTGCCTAGAAGTATCATAGTATATTTATCCATTTATTTACTGAAAGATACCTTGGTTGCTTCCAAATTTTGGCAATTATGAATAAAACTGCTATAAACATCTGTGTGCAGGTTTTGTGTGGGTGTAATTTTCAGCTCCTTTGGGTAAATACCAAGGCTTACTGGTCATATAGTAAGAGTATAGTTCTAAGAAACTGCCAAACTTCCCCAAAGTGGTGAATGATTTACATTCGCCTGGCAATAATGGAATAATTTGTTCATCATTGGAGAGGTGTCTGTTTAGGTCCTTTTCCCATTTTTTGATTGGGTTGTTCGTTTTTCCAGTGCTGAGTTGTCTGAGTTGCTTGTAGATTTTGGAGATTCATTCTTTGTCTGTTGTTTCATTTGCTATGATTTTCTCCCATTCTGTGGGCTGTCTGTTCAGCTTTTTTGTAATTTCTTTAGCTGTACAAAAGCTTTTAAGTTTCATTAGGTCCCACATGTTCATTTATCTTTTTAGTTCCACTATTCTAGTAGGTGGGTCAGAGTAGATCTTGCTTTGATTGATGTCGTTGAGGGTTTTGCCTATATTCTCCTCTAAGAGTTTGATGGTTTCTGGCCTTATATTTAAGTCTTTAATCCATTTTGAGTTGATCTTAGTGTATGGTGTCAGGGTATGTTCCAACTTCATTTTCTTGCATGTAGCTGTCCAATTTTCCCAGCACCATTTGTTGAAGAGGCTGTCTTTTTTTTTATATATAATTTTTATTTTATTTTACTTTTTACTTTTACAGAATTTTGTCATTTGCAGATATGTATGATCCCAGATTAGTCATATGTATATCCCCCCCATCCCACCCCTCCAGGCTGTCTCACAGCACCCCTGCAGGATTCCCTTTTCTCACAGCTCAAATTCTCGATGTTGTGCATTCTGTGTCTGTAGACAAATGCACAGTGACGTGTATCCACCATTATAGTATCATGCAAAATGATTTCACTGTCCTAAAATTCCCCTCTTCTCTGCTTACCAATCCTTCCCCAGCCCTGGGGAGCACTGATATTTTCACATTCTCCATAGTTTTGTCTTTTCTGGATTATCATATAATTGGAATCACAGAGTAAGTAAGCCTTTGCAGATTGGCATCTTACTCTTAGTAATATGAATTTAAGTTTCCCCCATGTCTCTTCATGGCTGAATGGCTTATTTCTTTTAAATACAGAATAATATTCCACTGCCTAGAAGTATCATAGTATATTTATCCATTTATTTACTGAAAGATACCTTGGTTGCTTCCAAATTTTGGCAATTATGAATAAAACTGCTATAAACATCTGTGTGCAGGTTTTTGTGTGGGTGTAATTTTTCAGCTCCTTTGGGTAAATACCAAGGACTGCTATTACTGGATCATATAGTAAGAGTATATTCAGTTTCATAAGAAACTGCCAAACTATCTCCCAAAGTGGTTGTAATGCATTTACATTCGCACTGGCAATGAATGAGATATATCCTCACCAGCATTTGGTGTAGGCAGCGTTCAGAATTTTGGTCATTCCATAGGTCTGTAGTGCTGTCTCATTGTTTTAATTCCCATTTTCCTGAAGACATACCATGTGGAGCATCTTTTCAGATGATTATCTGCCATCTGTGTATCTTATATGGGGAGGAGTCTATTAGAGGTCTTTGGTGGTTTTATTTTCTTACTATTTAGTTTTAAGAGTTTTTTAAAAATATGTATTTAGGATAGTAGTTCCTTATCAGATATTTCTTTTGCATATATATTTTTTTCAGTCTGTGGCTTGTCTTCTTTCTTTTAAAAGTGTCTTTCATAGGACAGAAATTTGTAATTTTACCAAAGTCAAACTTTTCAGTTATTTCTGTCATGCATCAGGCATTTGGTATTGCATCTAAAATGTCATTGCCAAATTCAAGGTTTATTTTCCAGTGTTATTTTATAAGAGAGTTATGGATATTTGGGTCTGTGTTCCATTTTGAATTCATTTTTGTGAAGGTTATATGCTACACTTCTAGATTACGTCTCTGTTTGTGAATTTCTTGTCGTTCCAGCATTATCTGTTGAAAGCTAAGTACTTTTTCTTTTGTAATGCCTTTATTATTTGGGCAAAGATCATTTGACTGTATTTATATGACTCTATTTCTGGATTCTGTATTTTGCGCATTGATCTATTATCCTATTTTCTCATCAGTGTCACATTCTCTGAGTTAATGTAGCATTATGACTGCTATCTTTGGAAATCCAAGATCTCGGTTTTTACTTCTTTTGATACTAAGAGCCCTTATAATACAACCTTGACTATTAAAGACTAGCAAATATATATTAATTTAAATACTTTAGGTATAAGAGTGTATTGTAACAATAGAGCCATGGGTGCAGAACATAGAGAAGAAGACTGCATGTGTTTGAATACTGGCTCTGCTTTTTAGTGGCTGTGCAGGATATTTCCTGCTTCATGGTGGTACTGATTAATCATAACATATCCTCTTAGCTCGGTACCTGAAATAAGACAGATACTTAATAATGTTGCTTTTGTTGTTTCTTTTCCACTCAGGATACAAAAAATTAGGTTACCATGTTATTATTTTCCTGTAGATAAATATTATCTTATGCTAGCTTTTACAGCATAAGCCATACTTATGCTGGCATGGCTTACTTCAATTAGTCCAGCTTCTTTGGTGGCTAGTGATACTTGTCAGCTGGTGTCTATGTATGTATGTGTGTATGAGTGTTGAGTACAGTATGTGTGTAGGTATGTATGTGGATTTCCTATACACCAGCAGCATATGTCTTTTTCTAAAATAGATTTTTGTGGTACCTTAAGGTTTTTTTGATCCATATTTCAGCTTTGAAAAGTTGTCTACTGTAGTTTCTGTAATTATTATTTCTTCATCTATTCCATTCTCTCTTGTTCAGATATAATGATAAATAAACTAAAAGTCAAGAAATGTTAAGCATCCAGTATCTCCATTATTTGCCTTACCACTAAGTACTGTGAGAATTTATCAACTGCAATATTACTTGATCCATTTGTGTTTCTGTAATCTATCTATTGCCTTTGTAAATTTTACATCTGTTTAGTCTATCATAATTTCAGATTATTTTGCCTTAATCACTATATATGTACCATTTTGTTTTGAATCAGTTGTTTCTAAAGGAGTGCCTTTTTTTGAATTATGCATCCTTTTGTAGTCTGGGAAGATTTGAAAAATTAATAAAACATAAATTTTACCATAGGTTAAAATCAAGATGATTGCAGTAGTACCCAAGGTTGATATGATACTGTATAATTTGTTTTCATATTCACATCCTAATTTTGTATCCAATAGATAGTTTTGTTATTGAATTTAATTTACCGTGTTAAAACAAAGGTTAAAAATCTGACACTCATTATCATTCAGGTGATACAATTAGTCATTTAACATTCTCTTCTAGATTTAAGGAAGGAGGTTTGTGTAAAGAGGAAGAAGAAAGGAGGCTGAGCCTTAGCCATTGTCCGAGAAAGAAGAATACATAGGAGATTGTAGAAATGAATTTCATAAAATTATTGGCATGTATACCAAATGTTTGCCTTTCATAAAATGATCCTTATTAGGTTTGAGTGACTTTATTGGAAAAGTACACTTCTTTTACTCTGAAGATTCAATGATCCTTTAAAATACTGTAAATCCACTCGGTTTGGTTTTGTTTTGTCGCTAAGTCATGTCTGACTTTTGCAAACCCTGTGGACTATAGCCCACCAGGGTCCTCTGTCCACGGGATCCTCCAGGTAAGAATACTGCAGTGGGCTGCCATTCCCTTCTCCATGGGATCTTCCTGACCCTAGAATTGAACCTGGGTCTCTTGCATTGGAGGCAGATTCTTTCCTAACTGAGCTATGAAGGAAGCCCATAAATCCCCTTAGCAAAATTCTTTTTCATAAGAATTTACATATGCATAACATTGGGTTACTGCTAGGAGCCAAATATTATTACACTTAGGGTTTTTTGTAAAATAATTGCTTGTTCTCGTTTCTAGAAATGTATGATAGGCTGAACTGTCACTGCTTCATAAGCAGTGTTCAAGTTTAGGCAACTGAAATTCTAAATATGCTACGTTGGTTTAGGGACACTGCCACAAAACCCAGAAATGCATATAGTTGTGACCAGAAGTCTCCGTTAGTCTTTACTGAAAATGACTTCATCTGGAGCAAGAACACTCATTCAAATGACTGCAAACTGAATTAGGCCACATGGAAAAGGAATAATAATCCATGAGGTCCAATTAATCTGATAATGCAGTTCTTCATTTATTGTTTATACATGAGACTTGCATTGACAGTCAACTAGATTCCCAAAACTGTGTTACTCACAGGAAGTGTAGGAGGAATGAGCCATCGTTTCTATGCCTCAGATGCTCACATAGTCTCTAAATGGATCTGGGGATCTCAAGAACCAAAACTATGTGGATTATTGTCCACATTTTCATAGTAGCTACTGAGCTATTCCAAATTGGTCTCCTCATATTTTTAAGGATAAGTATAGATAAAGTCAAGATAGTTCAAGCAAGAGGAAGAAAGAGATTAAGTGGATGAAGATCTCTGCTATCAAGCAAGTAATAGTGTTTAACTTAGCTCAGTAGTAGTAAGCGTAGTTCAGGATGATATATAAATATTTGAAAAATATAAACAAGAAGGAGCAGCATTGTTTAATGTGATTCAGCTAAAGGTAATTAAAAGCATAGGGCTCCCCTGGTGTCCAGTGGGTAAAGAGTCCGCCTTGCAGTGCAGGAGCACCAGTTTGATCCCTGGCCTGGGAAGATCCCTTGCTCCGTGGAGCTGCTGGACCAATGTGTCCAATTATGAGCCAGCGCTCTGGAGTGCATGCACCGAGAGCTGATGCTGTGCCAGGAGAGAGGCCACAATGATGGGAGGCCCACACAGGCCAAAGAATAAACATGGATGAAAATAAATAAATAAAAAACCAATAAAAGAGGCCAAATTAAAAAAAATGCATAGTACTTGTGACAGGGAAAGTGAAAATAAATACAAGAAAAAAATTTCCTCAAATATGGAACTGCATTACAGGAAAACATTGCCACTATATAAAAAAAATATGGCACACAAGGAAACTTAATAGCAAGAAATTTACCAACAGTGGGTTCATGCTTTAATTTACTAATTCACCACATGGTATTATTTAATGTAAAGATTTATCTATTCCCATATTTTTATTCATTCTATTAATTCATTTATTCAAAAAATACTTCTTGAGCATTTCAGTGTTTTAAGAATTGGGAGACCCAGACAGTAACACATTACTTAGGATAGTGCTAGTGTCTGTAATAAATAATCTAAACTTTCAGTAGTTTAGCATATTAAATATTAGTTCTCACTCAATTAAAGTGCCAATGAGATGTTTGGAGGATGAGATGACTGGAGGGGCCAGATCTATGTCATAATTCAAATCCAACAGGAATATAGGGACAGAAAAAAATTGGGGGAAGGAAACAACTCCTTCTTAAACACATTGGCTCAGAAGAGACATAGTACTGTCACCCATTTTCATAATTGAATAATTACTGTATGCAACCAGTGTTCGGAATTGTAGCCTTCCTCCTGGAAGTATCACTCTGCTTTAAGAGGGAGCATTTTTTTTTTCTTCTTATTTTAAAGACAGGTAACCAATCAAAAGAGACCCAAATCCTTCTTGGAATGTTTATCAGAGGAGGAAACTGATAATAATGAATATTAATAATAAGTAAAATAAATATTGTGTCAGAAGGACATGGATATGATGGTGAGAAATAGAGCCAGGAAGAAGGACAGGGAATGCTGGGTGTGCAGTTTTAAATTGGTTGTCTGGAAATACCTTCAACTCTTTGAATGAGTTGAGACTGTGAACCAAGTGGGATCTAATGGGAAAACACTTGAAGCAATGGAATTGCCAATGCAAAGCCCATCAGATGATACCATCTCTAGTGAGTGTATGGAGCAAGAAAATGACTAAAGAATAGGAGCAAAGTAAGCAAAGGAGAGAGTGGCAGGATAGAAGGCCAGAGAAGGGCAGAGGCCTTCTAAGCAACTGTGAAGATTTTGGCTTTTCTTCTCTGAGATACTGAAGAAGTCTTTAGGTGGTTTTCAGCAGAGGAGTAAAATGATTTGATTTATGTTTTAATGGATTACTCTGGTTGCTGTGCTGAAAATAGACGCAGTGTAGTTAGAATCAGGGAGACAGAAAACTTTTTCAGTAATTGAGGTGAGGAGTGATGGCCTGCTAGACCAGAGGTATTGAGAAGCTATTGGATTCTGGGTGTGTTTTGAACATTGATCTGATACGATATGCTGATGGATTACTGGTCAAGTGTTGAGGAAGAGAAGAGTGAAGGATGACTCTAAGATTGGAAGGATGGTATTTTCATTGATTGAAATAGGGAAGATTACAGGAGGGTCTCATTGAGATGTGGGTGGAGTATCTTTTTAAAAAAAATTTGGCCATATTTATTTATTTATTTATTTTCATCCATCTTTATTCTTTGGCCTGTGTGGGCCTCCCAATGAAGTGGCCTCTCTTGTAGAACACTGGCTTTAGGTGCATGCACTCCAGAGCACTGGCTTGTAATTGGACACACCCATCCAGCCACTCTGTGGCATGCAACATGTGGGATCTTCACTGACCAGGGTTCGAACCAGTGTCCCTTGTACTGCAAGGCGGACTCTTTACCCACTGGACCACTAGGGAAGCCCAAAGGTGGAGTATCTTAAGAGCTTGATTTGAGATGACTTTTAGGTAGCTGGGTGAGATGTCAGGTAGGCATTAGATCTATGCTGGCCTCAGTGGGGGAAGGGGAGAGGGCCTGCACATTAGGAATAAATCCAGACCTTGTGTCCTGGGGGACCCCAACATTTAGAGATTGAGGAGATGAGGAGATACGAGAGCAAGAGTGTGAAAAGGAGTGTCCTGAGAAAGACAGTCAGGGGAGTCTGGTGTCAAGGAAGCCAGATAAGATAAATGTTTCAAGGTAGAAAGAATGAGCCACAGTCTCAGCTATTGGTGATCAGATAAAGAGGATTGGAAACTGGAAATTTAGTTGTGAAGAGTCTGAACTGGGAAGCCGTTGGAGGTCTTAACAAAAGCAATTTTAGTGTTGTGATGCAGAGAGAAGGTGTGCATGGAGTAAGATTAAGAGAAAATGAGAAAAGATCAATTTGTGAGAATTGGCTTATTTATTTTGAGGGCTTTTGTCCTATAAAAGAGAGTAAAAAAAGGGGTGGTAATTATAACAGGAATTGAGGATAAGGAAAGTTTTTTTTTTTTTTTAATTTGAAGTCTTTAAGGATTTCTTTGGAGGGTGTGGGGCTATGGGTAGGGAGGGGGCGACGGGCCACTTCTATTGGTCTTTCATTTATCTATTTTCATCCATCTTTGTTCTTTGGTCCCTGTGGGCCTCCCATTGCAGTGGCCTCTGCTGTTGCAGAGCACTGACTCTGGGTGCATGTGCTCCAGAGCTCCGGCTCGGTAATAGGACACATCGGTCCAGCTGCTCCGTGGCACGTCGAATCATCTCAGGCCAAGGATCAAATTGGCGCCCCTTGCACTGCAAGGCGGTATCCTTGCCCACTGGACCACCAGGGAAGGCCAGGAAGGTTTTTAAAAATCATTCTATTCTTTACATTTTTTAAAAAAATTTGCCTGAGTCAGGCCAGTTTCAGCAAATGGGATCTTTTGCTAGGGTGCATGAGCTTAGTTTCCCTTAGATCCCAGCTAGGAATGGAACCTCCATCCCCCACATTGGGAGGTGGCTTATTAATGATTGGATCATCAGAGTATCCTGGAAAGGGTGTTTCTAAATGGGAAAGGAAACAGTGCATATGTAACAAGATGAGGGAAAAATTACAAGGTAAGAAAAAGAGAAGGAATTAATAAACAAGAATCTTAGGTGTCTGAGAAACACTGGATCAGGTGTGCATCTCAGATTGTTTAACTGTAATAGTTCTGGATAGCAGGGTACCTGGATGGTAGACTATGGGAGTTCCCTTGAATTCTCAGGGGACTTAAAAAGCAAGGTCATCCAGAAGAAAGAGGAAAAAATTGGAAAGCATCACTTTGGAGAAGGGGCTAGTGAGTGGAATAAGGCAGTTTTTTCTGGACAATTCCAAGGAAGGATCCAACTTGAAGTTAATGGTTATCTATAACCTGGTGGTGTGTTTTTATCTAGTCATATTACCTCTGCGTGTAGTCATGGCATATATATGATTTTTTTTTTCTGTGAGTTAGCAGGTTTTTTTCTTTTTGGTGAATACATTAGCATGAGAGAGAGTTTCATGTGTGAGCAAGATTGTGATTATAATTGCATATTATAGACTCAAAGCTGTGTGAGTGAGAGTGACAACATGAAAAGCTGAATAGAACAGTAAAAAAGATGGCAGTATCAGTGTATTTGAGGATATTTTCATAGTTATATTACTAAAAGGAATGCTGTAGAAATAATGGTACTGGTCATCCACTGGAGGGTAGACTCCTTTAAGGTAAGAGGATGGAGGGGTGACAGTTGATGGGGATGAAAAGATCTGATACAATAATAGAAATGAAAGCTAAGTTCAGTTGCAAAACAAAATCTTTTTATTAGATAAGATCAAGCTTCCCTGGTGGCTCAGCGGTAAAGAATCCCCCTGCCAATGCAGTAGAAGTGGGTTCGATCCCTGGGTCTGAAAGATCCCCTGGAGAAGGAAACAGCAAGTCATTCCAGTATTCTTGTTTGGGAAGTCACATGGACAGAGGAGCCCAGAAGGCTGCAGTCTATGGGGGTTGCAAGAGTTGAATTCAAATTAGCCACTAAACAAACACCAAACCACCAGGGAAAAGCTCAAATAATGGGGAAGCTCTGGTATTGGAACCTGGGTGAATGATTGGATCATCAGAGTATCCTGGAAAGGGTGTTTCTAAATGGGAAAGGAAACAGTGCATATGTAACAAGATGAGGGAAAAATTACAAGGTAAGAAAAGAGAAGGAATTAATAAACAAGAATCTTAGGTGTCTGAGAAACACTGGATCAGGTGTGCATCTCAGATTGTTTAACTGTAATAGTTCTGGATAGCAGGGTACCTGGATGGTAGACTATGGGAGTTCCCTTGAATTCTCAGGGGACTTAAAAAGCAAGGTCATCCAGAAGAAAGAGGAAAAAATTGGAAAGCATCACTTTGGAGAAGGGGCTAGTGAGTGGAATAAGGCAGTTTTTTCTGGACAATTCCAAGGAAGGATCCAACTTGAAGTTAATGGTTATCTATAACCTGGTGGTGTTTTTTTCTTTAGTCATTTTGCCTCTGCGTGTAGTCATGGCATATATATGATTTTTTTTTTCTGTGAGTTAGCAGGTTTTTTTCTTTTTGGTGAATACATTAGCATGAGAGAGAGTTTCATGTGTGAGCAAGATTGTGATTATAATTGCATATTATAGACTCAAAGCTGTGTGAGTGAGAGTGACAACATGAAAAGCTGAATAGAACAGTAAAAAAGATGGCAGTATCAGTGTATTTGAGGATATTTTCATAGTTATATTACTAAAAGGAATGCTGTAGAAATAATGGTACTGGTCATCCACTGGAGGGTAGACTCCTTTAAGGTAAGAGGATGGAGGGGTGACAGTTGTTGGGGATGAAAAGATCTGATACAATAATAGAAATGAAAGCTAAGTTCAGTTGCAAAACAAAATCTTTTTATTAGATAAGATCAAGCTTCCCTGGTGGCTCAGCGGTAAAGAATCCCCCTGCCAATGCAGTAGAAGTGGGTTCGATCCCTGGGTCTGAAAGATCCCCTGGAGAAGGAAACAGCAAGTCATTCCAGTATTCTTGTTTGGGAAGTCACATGGACAGAGGAGCCCAGAAGGCTGCAGTCTATGGGGGTTGCAAGAGTTGAATTCAAATTAGCCACTAAACAAACACCAAACCACCAGGGAAAAGCTCAAATAATGGGGAAGCTCTGGTATTGGAAACAATATCTGACTTGTTTGAATCCTAAAAATTTTGACCTGGATGGTGTTAGATAATGTGACATTTGGTCAGGAATTAAAATCTTGCCACTGTTGCCTTCCATCTGGGAATTTGCAAATATATCAGTTAAAATACCTTTTTTGTTGAGAGTCTCTGAGTTTTTGTTGAAATGAAAGAGGTCTTATTCTGACTCGTTTTTCAAAAGATGGGCTTTCTATGGTCATAGAATTCTAAGTTGATATTATGTTCTCTTACGGTCTCAAGACTATTATTCTATTTCCTTCCAACTTTAGTGTTTGCTGTTGAGAAGACAGTAAGTTGAGAAATCTGTTTATTATGGGTAACATTTTTTTTTTCTCAATGACTTTTTAAAAACTTTTTTGTCGTGTGTTCTTCAGTTTCACTAGAATTTATCTAGGTGTAGGATTCATAAGTTTCTGATGAAAATCTGTATCTTTCATCACTTCTAGATAGTTCTATTGCATTGTCTGCAAATATTCATTGACTTCTCCCATTTTCTGTTAGCTCTTTGAACTCTCATACTCCAGGTTGGATGTTCTCACTCTGTTTATTCTCTAAAAGCCTTTCTTTCCTGTTTCCCATCACTTCATATATCTGTGCTTCATTCCCTTTATTTTTCTCGGATTTATTTTTCAGTGTACTAGTTTCCTTTTCAGCTGTGTCTTAACAGTCATTTTCGCTAGTATATTTTTCATTTCTATAGTTTTATTTGACTCCATTTCAAAGATATTGGATCGGTTTTGTTGGTCTCTATTTTTCTTATATTTATGGTCAATCTTCACTATTTTCTTTAAAAGTATTTAATGTGCATGATTTATAATCTATCTGCTAAAGTTTTTATCCATAATCATTAGAAGTCTGATTCTGTTCTTTATGGCACTTACAGTTGCTCGTGACAGCTTATTTCTTCATATATAATGATTTTTTAATTATGAGTTCAAGTTCCTTTAATCTTTGGTTCTTTGATCTTATTAGGGGTAGTTTTTAAGACTGAATTTAAATTTTCTTCAGAGAGTATTCTCATATGCTGGTTTCAGACAACTGGGGGTCTTAGTACATAAAGAACCCTTTAAGTTATGCCTTAAGTGTGGGTTTTTTGGAGGGAAACAGGCTCAAAAGTATAAATTCAAATTTTCAAACATGAGCATAAGCTTTTGTTTAAAAATTTATCAAGGGAGTCTTTTTAAAAAACATTCTTTCTCCAAAGCTAAAGCTCAAAATGGCATTCCTAATGGCTTGTCATGTTTCAGGAATCCAAGATTCCCATAGAGAGTGTTTAAAAAAATTTTTTGATACAACTTTTGAAGGTTGCTTTTTATTAATAGTTGTTACAAAATACTGGCTATATTCCCTGTGTTGTACAATACATCCTTGAGCCTATCTTTCACCCAGTAGTTTGTACTTCCCACTCCCCCATCCCTGTGTTGCTCCTGCCTCCATCCTCACTGGTACCACTAGTTTCTTCTCTATATCTGTGTCTGCTTCTTATCTGTTGAATCCACGAATTTGTTGTGTATCCACTAATCATGAAGTGTTTGTCTTTCTTGGTCTGACTTACTTCACTTAGCATAATGTCTTCCAAGTCTATCCATGTTGCTGCAAATGACAAAATTTCACTCTTTTTTATGTCTGAGTAGTATTCTATTGTGTGTGTGTAGGGGGAAGGGTGTACCATATCTTCTTTGTACATTCACCTGTTGATGAATCCTTCGGTTGCTTCTGTAGCTTGGCTGCTGTAAATAATGCTGCTATCAACATTAGGGTGCATGCCTCTTTTTGGATTAACAGTCATTTTCGCTAGTATATTTTTCATTTCTATAGTTTTATTTGACTCCATTTCAAAGATATTGGATCGGTTTTGTTGGTCTCTATTTTTCTTATATTTATGGTCAATCTTCACTATTTTCTTTAAAAGTATTTAATGTGCATGATTTATAATCTATCTGCTAAAGTTTTTATCCATAATCATTAGAAGTCTGATTCTGTTCTTTATGGCACTTACAGTTGCTCGTGACAGCTTATTTCTTCATATATAATGATTTTTTAATTATGAGTTCAAGTTCCTTTAATCTTTGGTTCTTTGATCTTATTAGGGGTAGTTTTTAAGACTGAATTTAAATTTTCTTCAGAGAGTATTCTCATATGCTGGTTTCAGACAACTGGGGGTCTTAGTACATAAAGAACCCTTTAAGTTATGCCTTAAGTGTGGGTTTTTTGGAGGGAAACAGGCTCAAAAGTATAAATTCAAATTTTCAAACATGAGCATAAGCTTTTGTTTAAAAATTTATCAAGGGAGTCTTTTTAAAAAACATTCTTTCTCCAAAGCTAAAGCTCAAAATGGCATTCCTAATGGCTTGTCATGTTTCAGGAATCCAAGATTCCCATAGAGAGTGTTTAAAAAAATTTTTTGATACAACTTTTGAAGGTTGCTTTTTATTAATAGTTGTTACAAAATACTGGCTATATTCCCTGTGTTGTACAATACATCCTTGAGCCTATCTTTCACCCAGTAGTTTGTACTTCCCACCCCCATCCCTGTGTTGCTCCTGCCTCCATCCTCACTGGTACCACTAGTTTCTTCTCTATATCTGTGTCTGCTTCTTATCTGTTGAATCCACGAATTTGTTGTGTATCCACTAATCATGAAGTGTTTGTCTTTCTTGGTCTGACTTACTTCACTTAGCATAATGTCTTCCAAGTCTATCCATGTTGCTGCAAATGACAAAATTTCACTCTTTTTTATGTCTGAGTAGTATTCTATTGTGTGTGTGTAGGGGGAAGGGTGTACCATATCTTCTTTGTACATTCACCTGTTGATGAATCCTTCGGTTGCTTCTGTAGCTTGGCTGCTGTAAATAATGCTGCTATCAACATTAGGGTGCATGCCTCTTTTTGGATTAGTGTTTTCGCTTTTTATGGATTCCACCCAAGAGTGGAATTGCTGGGGCCCATGACAATTCTGTTTTCAGTTTTGGGAAACATCCATACTGTTTTCCACAGTGGCTGCGGTAATTTATTATACATTCCCACCAACAAGATTCTCTCCTAGGTTTCTTATTTGTGTAGCTTACTACAACTCAGCTGTTAGGCTACCAGTGATTAGCATATGAATTCAAGAAAACTTTCCTTTCCATTGCTTGCTTACTCAAGTAGATTCTAATTTTTTTTTTTTTTCTTTTCTAAAGTCTTCTGACAAATTCATTTACTCTCTCGCTAATGCAGCTGTGCATTAACAATGATCCTTTGATATATTACATTTCAGTTTGTGCTACAGTAGGAATAAAAGGGTGGTATGTTCTGGGAACATTTAATCAAACTTATAATAAGAGTTGTGAATCCCTTTAAGGGAGGTCCCAAGACATCTTTTTTCATACTTTCTTTCCTCAAGAACTGTTTATGTATTAAGGGCAGTGGTTTTTGGCCATATATTGTAAGTTATTTTTTCCCCTGGTTTGTTATTTCTGGTTTTAACTTTGTTAACGGTGCTATCTTTATCTTTCTGATATAGACAGTTTAAATTTGTATATAACCAAATATATTGATCTTTCCTTTTATGTTCTCTGCCTTTGATGTTCTGCCTACAAAATTTTTTCCATCAATGTTATGAAACTCATCACCAGTTATTTCTTCTATTTTTTTTTAAAAGATGTATTTATTTATTTATTTTGGTGGAGGTGGGGTAGGGAGGGAGGGGAGCAGGCGGGCCACTTCTATTGGTCTTTCATTTGTCCATTTTCATCCATTTTTATTCTTTGGCCCGTGTGGGCCTCCCATTGCCGTGGCCTCTGTCGTTGCAGAGCTCCAGCTCTGGGCGCATGTACTCCAGAGCTCCGGCTCAGTAATTGGGCACATCAATCCAGCCGCTCCGTGGCACGTGGGATCTTCCCAGGCCAGGGATCGAACTGGCGCCCCTTGCACTGCAAGGTGGTGTCCTTACCCACTGGACCACCAGGGAAGCCCTTCTTCTATTTTTTAGAGTTTTTTTTCAGAACCTCATTTCTTTCTTAGAATATAAATGGCTTTTTTGTTTTTGATTGGTGGTGTTCCTTCATTAAGTTGTGCCCAACTGTTTGCAACCCCCTGTTATGCTAAATAGTTATATATACATATATATGTTTTAGCATGCAGATATTTTAAAACATTCCTTTATATTCAATTTAAATATATATCTATACAGGAAAAAGAAAATGGGTCTAACTTAGGGCATATTGAGCAAATCATGACAAGTCTTTGAGTTTTATCTTGTTTTTTTCTCCTTTCTTCATTTGTTTATTCATATTTGTCTTTAAAGAAATATTTAGAGTCCTACAACTTTTCTTCAAGCCTTGAGGATACAAAAATGAAAAAAGGGTTGGACATACCAAAATATTGAATTTAAGTACAACAGACAAGTGAGCAGGTAGTTGTGATTGAATATGATACTTTCTTTAATGAAAAATACTTGTCATGAAAGCCTCTATGATAGGTATGGCTCATCTAGACATTAGAATTAGGGAAAGTTTCCTGGAAGAGATGATTTGAAGTCTGTGTTTTTCATGTGTGTTCACTGGTGAAGGGCAGAGGTGAGGAGAGAGAAAGCCAAGCTGAGGCAATGTGTTTGCTGTTTCCAGTGAGAGACAGCATGAGTTGTTTAAGAGACTGAAGAAAAAAGGTTCCTTCTGTGGAGGAGTATAGAGGGCAGTAAGTGTTTGCAGAGTGAAGCTGGACAGGTGAACCGGGCCAGGGGAATTGTGCTGTTCTTCTGAGAGTGATAGGACTTATGAAACGTTTGGAATTGGGGAGTTACATAACCAAAGTTGCTTTTCAAAACTTCAGGACATTTTCCATAGTTGGTAGAAAGCGGCAAAGCCTGGAGAGAGAGAGCCTGATGAGAGGATATGGTTAGCATGTAGGTGAGGGATGTTTGTGACTTCATGAGTGAAAGGAAAGTGAATGTGGACGGACGTGGGTTCACTGGGGAACTTCAGAGGATGGATAGAGTGCACCGTCATAAAATGGTAAGCCCCAGAGGAGGGGCAGGGTCATGCGTTTCACTCAGGCTTCTTTCCTCAGTGCCTGGTGCATGCAGTTGACCTTTTCTGAGACAGCTGATAGAAAGATGTGCTGTTTCTAGGTGAAAATGAGTGAACTTGAGGGAGACTTTGTGAATGAGTTATCTGTTTAATAATCCAGGTGAAAATGTACCTTATTCTTTCATTTTCATTCCACATTTCACCCAGAGTGTAACTCAGATTGTTTTAATTTATCATTGGTGCTATGTCAGTGATCCTCAACTGATCGTCCCAGATCCAGTCTGCTGAGTCAGTCCATCCTACCCTAGGACAGACGCTATATGTTTTCCATGTTTGTGGCTTTGTTCAGCTTCTTTCCTACTCTAGGAAGTCCCCGGGCCCGTGTACCTGTTGAAGCCAATTTGCAAGGCTGCTTTCACCTTCAGTATGCCCAGTAGGCTCTCGTATCTTGCCTTGATCATTATCACTTCTGTACTTCTTACAGACTCCTTGCTACTGAACAGATTATCTGCTCTCAAGGCTCTTTGTTAGCGATCTTGCTTAGTGTATCATTAGAATTAGGGAAAGTTTCCTGGAAGAGATGATTTGAAGTCTGTGTTTTTCATGTGTGTTCACTGGTGAAGGGCAGAGGTGAGGAGAGAGAAAGCCAAGCTGAGGCAATGTGTTTGCCGTTTCCAGTGAGAGACAGCATGAGTTGTTTAAGAGACTGAAGAAAAAAGGTTCCTTCTGTGGAGGAGTATAGAGGGCAGTAAGTGTTTGCAGAGTGAAGCTGGACAGGTGAACCGGGCCAGGGGAATTGTGCTGTTCTTCTGAGAGTGATAGGACTTATGAAACGTTTGGAATTGGGGAGTTACATAACCAAAGTTGCTTTTCAAAACTTCAGGACATTTTCCATAGTTGGTAGAAAGCGGCAAAGCCTGGAGAGAGAGAGCCTGATGAGAGGATATGGTTAGCATGTAGGTGAGGGATGTTTGTGACTTCATGAGTGAAAGGAAAGTGAATGTGGACGGACGTGGGTTCACTGGGGAACTTCAGAGGATGGATAGAGTGCACCGTCATAAAATGGTAAGCCCCAGAGGAGGGGCAGGGTCATGCGTTTCACTCAGGCTTCTTTCCTCAGTGCCTGGTGCATGCAGTTGACCTTTTCTGAGACAGCTGATAGAAAGATGTGCTGTTTCTAGGTGAAAATGAGTGAACTTGAGGGAGACTTTGTGAATGAGTTATCTGTTTAATAATCCAGGTGAAAATGTACCTTATTCTTTCGTTTTCATTCCACATTTCACCCAGAGTGTAACTCAGATTGTTTTAATTTATCATTGGTGCTATGTCAGTGATCCTCAACTGATCGTCCCAGATCCAGTCTGCTGAGTCAGTCCATCCTACCCTAGGACAGACGCTATATGTTTTCCATGTTTGTGGCTTTGTTCAGCTTCTTTCCTACTCTAGGAAGTCCCCGGGCCCGTGTACCTGTTGAAGCCAATTTGCAAGGCTGCTTTCACCTTCAGTATGCCCAGTAGGCTCTCGTATCTTGCCTTGATCATTATCACTTCTGTACTTCTTACAGACTCCTTGCTACTGAACAGATTATCTGCTCTCAATTTGTGTTTCCTCCTTTTTGTTGAATGGATATAACAATAAAGATCTTGCTGTTTGGAAGTTAAGTTGCCAGAGTATTTGACTCCCAGCAGGTATTTAATCAATGGTAAGGATTAATAATATTATTAATATTAAGTCTCCAGAATCTAGTCTGTTGATATTCTAGTCACCTGTGTATGCATCTCTTTCTATAAGGTCAGGGGCATTTTTCTCTGTGACTCTCATAATAATAAGAACAAGCATGATGTAGGTATGCAGCAGAGGGTATGAAAAAATGGTTACAGCATGGGGGTTGCTATGAAGAAGATCTGTTGTAAAAGATCAAACTTGCTTAGGCTCACATATTTCCTTGTGTGCTGTAAACTGTTGAGAAGTGTACTTTTTACCCTAAATTCTTCTAGTCTGAACTACAGTGATTTTAAACATGTTCAAGAGATCTGTTCTGCCCATGAATAGTAATTTTGGTTATTATGCATAAATCAAAGATGCAATAGAGAACATTCTAAGTGGCATTGTACATGATGATTTCAAGAATGTGCTTTAATTTTTATTCAATATCATCTGATTAGCAATTTTGTTATTGTTTTAGCCTTGTGAATATTTATTCTAGTAAAAATGAGTACAGTAATTTTTAATGAAAATATTGACCACATGAGTTCCCCAGTGTCTCAGTGGAAAACTGGCCTTGTCCTTTTTTAGAGGAATTACTGGTAGCCTTTGGATTGGAAGATGCCTTGGCTGACCAACCCCTTGGAGACAGTGATCCTAAATCCCAACTTCCACATTTCACCCAGAGTGTAACTCAGATTGTTTTAATTTATCATTGGTGCTATGTCAGTGATCCTCAACTGATCGTCCCAGATCCAGTCTGCTGAGTCAGTCCATCCTACCCTAGGACAGACGCTATATGTTTTCCATGTTTGTGGCTTTGTTCAGCTTCTTTCCTACTCTAGGAAGTCCCCGGGCCCGTGTACCTGTTGAAGCCAATTTGCAAGGCTGCTTTCACCTTCAGTATGCCCAGTAGGCTCTCGTATCTTGCCTTGATCATTATCACTTCTGTACTTCTTACAGACTCCTTGCTACTGAACAGATTATCTGCTCTCAATTTGTGTTTCCTCCTTTTTGTTGAATGGATATAACAATAAAGATCTTGCTGTTTGGAAGTTAAGTTGCCAGAGTATTTGACTCCCAGCAGGTATTTAATCAATGGTAAGGATTAATAATATTATTAATATTAAGTCTCCAGAATCTAGTCTGTTGATATTCTAGTCACCTGTGTATGCATCTCTTTCTATACGGTCAGGGGCATTTTTCTCTGTGACTCTCATAATAATAAGAACAAGCATGATGTAGGTATGCAGCAGAGGGTATGAAAAAATGGTTACAGCATGGGGGTTGCTATGAAGAAGATCTGTTGTAAAAGATCAAACTTGCTTAGGCTCACATATTTCCTTGTGTGCTGTAAACTGTTGAGAAGTGTACTTTTTACCCTAAATTCTTCTAGTCTGAACTACAGTGATTTTAAACATGTTCAAGAGATCTGTTCTGCCCATGAATAGTAATTTTGGTTATTATGCATAAATCAAAGATGCAATAGAGAACATTCTAAGTGGCATTGTACATGATGATTTCAAGAATGTGCTTTAATTTTTATTCAATATCATCTGATTAGCAATTTTGTTATTGTTTTAGCCTTGTGAATATTTATTCTAGTAAAAATGAGTACAGTAATTTTTAATGAAAATATTGACCACATGAGTTCCCCAGTGTCTCAGTGGAAAACTGGCCTTGTCCTTTTTTAGAGGAATTACTGGTAGCCTTTGGATTGGAAGATGCCTTGGCTGACCAACCTGTGGCCTTCACCTGCCTGTGCTCAGTAGAATGGAGAGGGGCAAGCCTCAGATGTTCTACCCTAAAGGAGAGCATCCTCAGTCTCCTTCCTCTGGTGATGAACAGGATGAAAGAGCAAGGTGCTGGGGATGGCTCTTTTTATTATTATTATTAAATTTGGCCTCTTGTTATTGATTTTTTTATTTATTTATTTTCATCCATCTTCATTCTTCACCCTATGTGGGCCTCCCGTTGCAGTGGCCTCTCTCGCTGCAGAGCACTGTCTCTGGGTGTATGCGCTCCAGAGCACTAGCTCGTAACTGGATACACCAGTCCAGCCACTCTGCTGCACGCAGGATCCTCCCGGACCAGGGATCGAACCAGTGCTCCCTGCACTGCAAAGTGGACTCTTTACCCACTGAGCCACCAGGGAAGCCCCCCCCCCTTTTTTAAAGTATTTATTTATTTAACTGTGCCAGGTCTTAGTTGCATGACATGGGATCTTTAGTTGCAGCAGGGGAACTCTTAGTTGTAGCATTTGGGATTTAGTAGTCTGACCAGCGACTGAACCTAGGCTCCCTGAATTGGGAGAATGGATTCTTAGCCACTGGACCATCAGGGACGTCCCTGACTCTTCTTAACTATGGTTTTCATTCAGGCCAGTTCGGGGGACACTTGTGAATGGAAAGAGTTAAGCTTTGACATCAGGCCTTTCTAGATCTCAATTCTATTTCTACCATTTCTCCATCTTGAAATTATTTTATATGTTCTTTGAGCCAAAGTTTTCTTTCTTTTTTTTTTTTTTTGGTGGTATGTGAGGTTTTTAAGACAGTGCATTACCCACGTTGGTAATGCAGCTGGGTCCCTATTTACTTCTTGGTGATAAAGTTGAATGTGTATTGCTCTTTCAATTTCAAGGTCTGTGAAATTCTAAACTCTTACAGAATTTCTGTATGGATCTTCTCATGGTCTCATCTCCCTCCAGCTCCTGTGCTCATGGTTGTTGCCATTGCTTCACCCTATGTCTTTTGGAAAGTGAAACTCAGGCATTTGCCTGACTATGAAGGGTGAGTGTGGTAAGCATTTGTGGGCCTTTGTTTGGGTCTTTTTTTCTCCCCCTGACTTTTCCCACATCTGGATCAAGTCTTCTTGTTCCAAAATTGCCCTCAGGAGTTCCAAATCAAAGTAGGCACTAGAAAGATGCAATATCTTTCTCTGGTACCCACTCTCACACTCATACATCCCAAAATACCAAGATTGTTTACAGCACAAAGGGCCCTCTCTTTAATAAGATACACCCCACTGAGAAAATCCTGGGGTGGTTATGTGTATTCCTTTTTGGCTTTCTCTCCTCTCTCTCTCATATTCATACATATATGTGTACACACACACACACACACACACACACACATATCTCTTACAAGGATGCTATATCTGTTGATTTCCTATTTGCAAATATTTAAAAGAAACTATGTATAGAAATCAGAGATTCCAAGGTGTTGCTAGTGGTAAAGAACCTGCCTGCCAGTGCAGGAAACATAAGAGACTTGTGTTCGATCCTTGGGTTGGAAGGTCTTCTGGAAGAGGGCACAGAAACCCACTCCAGTATTCTTGCCTGGAGAATCCCGTAGACAAGAGGAGCCTGGAGGGCTTCAGTCCATGGGGTCACAACTGACATGATTGAGTAACCTAGCATGCACACATGTATAGAAATTAATCCGCATACTGCTTGGTACACATTTATATGAGTCTTTCCTTTCCTTGGCTTTTGATAACCAAAGACTAGCTCTGCAAAGATGGCTTTGGCTGCAGCTGTCTGGACTTCAGGCACTGTATGTCAGCAGGGCCTAGGTGGGTGATGTGACCTAAGTGGCCTGGGAAGTAAAGCCCTTCTTCAGTCATTAGTCTTCTCCTCCCTATCCAGGCTCCACCAGGCTCCAGGCTGTCTGAGAACTCAGGAGGGCCCAACCTTGTCATCTGCCCCGACTCCAGTTATATCTGGAGGCCAAGGTGGGGCGAGTGCGACTGGTGGGAAAGCAGGTTGACAGAATAGTTAAGAATAAGGGTGTTTCAGGCAAGTGGGTGAAACAGACTCGCAGTGCTGAAGTCTACCTTTTCATGGGAGAAACCGCATTTTCAAAATGTGGAAGGGAACCCCAAAATGCAGGAAGAGATGCTCAAAGAGGAAAAACAGAAAGGTCAGTCTCCTTTCTGGAGAAGGATTGGACTCATCTTTTGCTGTGTGTGCAGCTGGCCCTGAGTTGTATGTACTGAAACTTGGCTTCTTCTGAGAGTGGTCTGGGTCATGTGTGACTCGCTCATCTGAGGATGAATATTGCCATTTAGCCATGCAGAGGAGTTGCAGTCTGTCTGTGTTTTTGGCAGCTTGGTGTGCTATTTAACTCTACCTTAGCTAATCCCAAAGGTCTACTCCACCTGAAACCATTCAATTTCTCTGTGAGTCTTCCTGTAATTCTATGGATGAAAATATCCATGGCTGCTTTTACATTTTTATGTTACTAACTAGAAATGCATTTTGGCTTTTTGTTTTTAAATCACATGTTTCTGTTATTTTATTATTATTATTTTAGACCAAGATACACGTGGGAAATAAGTAAATTGAAGTATTACAAATATCTTAACTCAGAATAGCAGAGGAAAAGTAATTGGAAAAAACATGAAGTGAGAAGGTGTAAACATATTTCAAACAGAAACTGTACCGTTCCACTGATAAGCAATTTCTGTTCTATTTGTGTAGAGTCAATCAATATACTTTTTCAGAGGCAAGGGATGATTTTTTTTGGTCATAAGATAAATTGATTTCTAAGAATAGTCATTTTGTCCCCTTTGTAAATTCCTCAGTCCTTTTGTATTGATATAGGTTTATTAGTAGAGATACGTTTATAGGCTAATATTTTGGTAGCTAAAGAGATAAAGGTGATGAAGTCAGAAAGGAACAAGTTTCTTTCAACTTTCTTTGGTCATTCAAGTGTGATTTCCCTGTCAGCTGACATCTTAGAGATTTAATTTCTGTTTTACAACATAGCTGGGAGAGTAAAAGAATCCTAAGTCAAAAAGGTTTGAGCTAAAAAAAAAAAAAAAAAAGGTTTGAGCTTCAAGGCGGGTTTATTGGTCTGATGAGTGACTAATCTGGATTTCTGGGAAGGAACCTCTTGCTTCCTGCTTGGATCCAGTCTTATATTTTTGTCATGGTGACAGTGAAGAAATGGTACCTCTTATCAACATGAAACATCATTTTATTTTTCTTTATCAGTCTTTTATAGATAGGGAAACTATGTTGACATTTTCTGGTTTAGAATTTCATCAGTGAATTGAGGGATGGCTTAAGAAAAGATCATTAGTCCAAGAGTGAGTATATTTCTCTGGTCCCATCCTACACAGCTTATAGCTCTACAATCATAGAAAATTCATCCAAGGTCTAGTTGCATCAGTAAAATGAAGATTTGTCTAGTCAACCTCATAAGGCTTTCATGGAAATCCAATTTAAAACAAATAGTATGAAAAAAACATGTGCTTATTAAAATATCATTGTGATTTTTATAATCATTTTATTAGAACATACCCAATGCATTAAAAAATAATATATTTGTTTAAAAGCTTAATAGAGTGACATTAACTTACCACTATTAAATATGCATTTTAAATTGTAATTTGCTGAACAAACATAAGAAATTATGAGTCTAGGAGATGCCACTTGGGAAAGATGCTGTAGACTAGATTTTTCAAAAACAGGATCAGAATGTGAATAGGCTTAAATAACTGACAGAATTAAATGTAATCTTTGGTGGATAAGTATAAAGCTGAGGTTTAATGAAGCAATACATGAAGATAGGGTGGCTTGGTACACAGAAAGTTATGGGCATTCAAATACTGTAAGAGAGATAGGAGCTAAGAGTGTGCCCCACAAACACACGAAGTCCTGGGATGTGGCCTGGTAGCTGGTCCACAGCCTCCACCTGGAGATGAGGCATTCCCATTGTCTGGATGTTATCCTTCCCTGAATATTTGCAAAATAGTAAATTTGGGGATTGAAAGATCCTATATATTTGTACTATAAATGGAAAAATATTATGTGTTTCTATTTTTATCAAAAACGCCAACCAGGGTTCTTAGTATGACTCAAACATAAAGAACACACTGATTCAATTGTTCCATTACTGAGCAATGGGCTTATTGGTTGAGATATTTGATAATGCAGAAACAGAGCAACATCAGATACAAATTAAAATGTCACCTTATAGCAATCACCTATTGCAAGGTACTTTATCATTCCACTTTTTCTTCTAGAATATTGGATTTTCCAGACCTTTTAGACACACTGACTTTCTTCAGAAGTATTTCTACTTCCATAGGAAACACATTTGCTTTTAAACTGTGGAGGTAATTGGTAGTGATAATGAGAAATCCATTTAAAAAACACAAGCAGGAGCTGCTTGTTATTAGAAAAACAGCTGATAGACAATAGCAGCAGCACACTCTGCTTGCTCCCATCAGATCTGACTTGAAACTAAGCATGTTCACTGATGTGTGTAAATAGATTTGATAGTAGGGTTTAGATATGGCAGTGACTTTGGGGTAAAAGTTATTGTGCATCTTTGTAGCACATATTTGCAAACTGAGAGTGCAGGGAGTGAAAAATACCCATCCTGTGCCCATTTGTATTATCTGCCATGATATATGATGTAAGTGGCTCCGTGGTGAAGAATTCGCCTGTCAATGCAGGAGACATGGATTCGATCCCTGGGGTGGGAAGCTCCTCTGGAGAAGGAACTGGCAACCCACTACTGTATTCTTCCCTGGAAAATCTCATGGACAGAGAAGTCTGGTGGGCTATAGGCCAAAGGATCAGAAAGAGACAGACACAACTTAGCAGCTAAACAACATATGATGTAGTAAGTTTGTTAATTTTGTTGGACTACATACTCCCTGGTGGGCTTCCCAGCTGGTGCGAGTGATAAAGAACTCATTTGCCAATGCAGGAGACAGAAGAGACGTGGGTTCGATTTCTGAGTTGGGAAGAGCCCTTGGAGGAGGGTATGGCAATCTATTCCAGTATTCCTGTCTGGAGAATCCTATGGGCAGAGGAGCCTAGGGTCACAAGGAGTGAGACATGACTGAAGTGACCTAGTGTATGCACACATACTCTTTGTCACATAGTATGTGTTCAATAACTGTTTATTGAACTAGTGACCAAAAAAGTAGACTATAGACCCTTATCTGTAGAGGTTCTCATTAAACAGTTATCTCAATAAAAACAAGCCTTTTTAATAATTAAATATGCTAGGAAAAGTGTAAAATGGTATTTTTTCCATCTCTAAATGTATCCGTATAGGAGGATGGGATTTTCAGGAATTTAGCTAACCGGCTTCATTTCTCAAAGATTTGAGATGCCATAACCAGAAAGTTCTTTTCCTAGTTCTAAAGTCTCTTATGATCTGGGCAAGAGTTTCCTTATTTCAGCTCTTTCTGTAATTAAAAATTAAAAATCAGATTCCTACTTAAGTTATTTGCCCTATGACAAAAATATTCACAATCCAATTTACAGATTACTTGAAAATAATTGCTTTTCTTTGGTCATTTTTGTTATTGTTAATGTTTTAAAAATATCATTTTTATAGTATGATGATTAAAGTGAATCTGAACTAAAGTGCCTTTTCTTTTATTCTTTAAACATACCTTTCATAGTGAATATAGGTGTTAGTTTTTCTTTCTTATTTATTTATGTATTTTAATTCTTTATTTTAAAGGCTTTACAGAGTTTTGTTGTTCACCGACATGTATGTTCCCAGATCAGTCATATGCATATTCCTGGTATGCCCGCCCCCGCCAAGGTCCCCCCATCCCACCCCTCCGGACCATCACACCAAGCCATTGTAAGCACTCCTATTCCCTTAGCACAATGACAATAGCTATCTTTTCCACACATGACAGTATAGATTTCCATGTTACTCCCTCCATGCCTCTCACCCACTGTTCCTTCCCCACAATGTCCATATGTCTATTCTCTGTCTGTTTTTCCATGAGTTCACTGTGTGTGTTATCATGACCATCATACTAGATTCCATATATATGTGTTAGTATATTGTATTTGTCTTTCTCTTTTTGGCTTACTTCACTTTTTATGATAGGTTCTAGCTCCAGCCACCTCATTAGGACTGAGTCTTTTGCATTTCTTTTAAGAGCTGAGTAGTATTCTGTTGTATATATGTACCGGAGCTTCTTTATCCATTCATTCATCGATGGGCATCTAGGTTGCTTCCGTGTTCTGGCTATTGTATAGAGAGCTGCGATGAACATTGGGGTACAGGTGCTTCTTTCAATTTTGATTTCATCAGAATATAAGCCTAATAGTGGGATTGCTGGTCACAGGGTGCTTCTATTTTTAGTTTTTTAAGGAATCGCCATACTGTCTTCCATAGAGGCTGTATCAATTTACATTCCCACCAGCAATGCAAGAGTGTTCCTTTTTCTCCGCGCCCTCTCCAGCATTTATTGTCTGTCGATTTGTTGGTGATGGCCATTCTGACGGGTGTGAGGTGATATCTCACTGTAGTTTTAATTTGCATTTCTCTAATAATAAGTGAGGTTGAGCATCATTTCATGTGCTTTTGGGCCATCTATATGTCCTCTTTGGAGAGGTGTCTCTTTAGATGTTTTTGCCATTTTTTGATTCAGTTGTTCATTTTTCCTCTTCTGAGTTGTCTGAGTTGCTTATATATTTTGGAGATTAATTCTTTGTCTGTTATTTCATTTGCTATGATTTTCTCCCACTCTGTGGGCTGTCTGTTCAGCTTTTTTGTAAGGTGTTAGTTTTTCAGATATCATTTTGGCTTTCATATATTTTACTCAAATATTTAATAATAAATGACACATGAAATAAAATTATCTACTCATCCTGCATATTTCCTGATATAAGAATATGTTTATACTTTACCTAACAAAGAATAAAAATATATAACCATACATGTGATATATATTCATCTTTATTATATATGCAAATATTAAAAGAACGTGACTGCAAATTTTATTTCTCACCTTTTACTTAATTTTTCTTAACTTGGTAATCAAAAATAACAAGTATAGGAAACCTGCACATTGTGAACACAAGGCTACAGACCATCTCCTGAAAGTTTGAATCTAGTAGAATTTTTTCCATTTTCATTATCTAGGAAAATTCATTCTTGAAGATAATTATTGTAACTCAGGTTTTAGCACACTAGGGAGTAGGTCTCAATTTTATTTTCTTTTTCATTTATTTAATTTGTGTTAATTACTTCTTATTGTTTAATAAATATCTCTTTTTTATGGGATCTTATTTTTTCAATGGCATTTTTGTTTCTTTTCTAACAGCTGCACTCTGGGTAACTGTGTCATAGGTTTGGTGTTACGTTGTTCAGAGGGCCAGTGCCAGATCAGAACTGTTAGACCCTAAGCAGTCATTTTTAACTCAGAGTGAGTTAGAGTGCAAGAGAGCTATTCAAGATATTCTCATCATTATCTTGATGCCAAAACAAACTTTGTCATTTCTGTTGAGTAGCACTTTGTCAGTTTCACTTGACATATGGTGGGGCCCTTAGGGATATAGGTCTTGCTGTACAATCTAAAGGGAAATCAAATTTATGATTTCTATTTTTATAGTATTTGTATGAATATTTTTCATAAAAAACAGTTACATTCCCATTCCCCCTTCAGATTTACATTCTTCCCCACTGCCAAAGTGCTTTTAAGGAATGATCCTCTTAGAGCAGTGTGCAACTCATAAATATTTCGTGAGTGAAAGGATAGTTGAATGGATGAGTATAGTACAAGTAGTATTCCAACTTATAAATACTAGAATTTCAGGACTAATTTAATGAAGAAAAAACATGGTTCCCTTTTTATAGCTTTGAGGTATGACAGCAACAACTAATGTTACTGTAGAGCATAACTGTTTACAACACTTTTTAACAATTAGTGTTTAATGTCTCATTTAGTTTCTAGTGCCTGTAGGAGATACAGAAGATATAACATGTGTGATATGTCAGTTACGGATGTCAGTGGCATGCCTACAAATATTTTTAAATGTGTAAGACAGCATCATCAATCTGCAGTTTAATTAAAACCCATGTATCCATATTTCCTTCATTCATTCAGTAAAATTGATCTAGTCCTGTAATAGGCTCTGTGGCAAGTACTCATGTGCAAAACAGCATTGTGCCCTACCCTCAGGATGTTTACAACTTAGTGGAGAAGTTTACTGATCACTCAAAGTCACAAATAAGTTTATAGTGTTGCATCTCTGAAGAAATAGAGAGCTGTGGAAGTGAAGGCGTCCCTGGGGTAATAATAATGGAATTAAGATTTACATGATGGGGCATCCCCTGGTGGTCCAGTGGATAAGGACACTGCCTTGCAGTGCAAGGGGCGCCAGTTCGAGCCCTGGCCTGGGAAGATCCCACGTGCCACTGGACCGATGTGTCCAATCACTGAGCCGGAGCTCTGGAGTGCATGCGCCCAGAGCTGGCGCTCTGTGACAACAGACGCCACCGCGAGGGGAGGCCCTCAGGAGCCAAATAACAAAGATGGATGAAAGTAGAGAAATGAAAGACCAATAGAAGTGGCCCGCCCGCTCCCCTCCCTCCCCAACCCGACCCCCGCCCCCCGCCAAAATAAAATAAATTAATTAATTAATTAAAAAAAAAAAGAGTTACATGATGAAGATAAATTGCTTAGATGAAAAGGTGCCACTCAGAGGAACAGACAGGGAAAGGGAGAGAGTGTTCTAGTGATTCCAGGAGAACAGTAGTGAGAAATGAGGCAGATGACATAGCCAAGCTGGGTCATGCTGGGCCTTTTATTCAACTTAGACATTCTGGTCTTTGTCCTCAGACCATAAAGGATGAAAGGCAATAACCAGATCAGTGTATTTAAACATCACTCTGGAGGCTATAAAAATATAATAACACTGAGTGCTGTTTTCAGTAAATCGCAATGGAATCTTATAAATATTTAAAAGAAGTTGACTGACCAAACAAGAAGTATATCTGAGTAACAGTGTGTCCACAGAAGAGTTTAATTGGATTTGGGTTTTGAACATTAGAAATAGATACAGAAATTGCTTCAGACAGTTTATGGTCCTGGGATGGTATTTTCTGTGTGCAAAAGGAAACCCATTCCTCTTGTTACTGTCTTCAGGACCACAGAGCATGCTCTTACATAACTGTTTAGATGGCTGTGCTACCAGGATAGAGCTGTATTGGGTGGGAGTCAGGTTGCATTATAGTTATTTAAAAATTTGGCTTCAGCTAACCTTGGCAGGACAACTGGACCTCAGAGAACAGAGTGGATAAAGAAAACCGAATATATGAGAAGAGGCAAAGCAGGACAACCTGAAATGATAAGCACTGTCTGTCAGGACTTGTGAGGTGGTACCTGATTTCTGTGATATGAAATAAGAGGCTTCCCAGGTGGTACAGTGGTGAGGAATCCACCTGCCAGTGTAGGAGATGCAAGAGACTTGGGTTTGATCCCTGGATTGGGAAGATCTTTTCAGGAAGGAAATGGTCCAGTATTCTTGCCTGGAGAATCCCACGGACAGAGGCGCCTGATGGGCTATAGTTCACGGGGCCACAAAGAGTTGTACTCAGCTGAGCACAGCACAGCACAGATGTGAAACAAACAAGGAAGTCTTGATTGTAGAAAACTTTTAACACATGTACAAAATCACTAGTAGTGATACAGAAGTTTCTTATTGAGAGAAGTTTTAACAGCTGCCATTGTGAATGACTTGATACAAATTAATGATAAAAATAGGAAGATTAGCGTAACTTGTTTGTCAAAAGAAATAGGAACCTCCACTGTCTGTTTTGCAGTGAGTGTTGGCACAGTTGAAAGAAGGGATTCTCCTTTCTTATTAATAATAGTCTGTCAACATCAAGGAAAATCTGGTACTTATTCTCAGACCATAAAGGATGAAAGGCAATAACCAGATCAGTGTATTTAAACATCACTCTGGAGGCTATAAAAATATAATAACACTGAGTGCTGTTTTCAGTAAATCGCAATGGAATCTTATAAATATTTAAAAGAAGTTGACTGACCAAACAAGAAGTATATCTGAGTAACAGTGTGTCCACAGAAGAGTTTAATTGGATTTGGGTTTTGAACATTAGAAATAGATACAGAAATTGCTTCAGACAGTTTATGGTCCTGGGATGGTATTTTCTGTGTGCAAAAGGAAACCCATTCCTCTTGTTACTGTCTTCAGGACCACAGAGCATGCTCTTACATAACTGTTTAGATGGCTGTGCTACCAGGATAGAGCTGTATTGGGTGGGAGTCAGGTTGCATTATAGTTATTTAAAAATTTGGCTTCAGCTAACCTTGGCAGGACAACTGGACCTCAGAGAACAGAGTGGATAAAGAAAACCGAATATATGAGAAGAGGCAAAGCAGGACAACCTGAAATGATAAGCACTGTCTGTCAGGACTTGTGAGGTGGTACCTGATTTCTGTGATATGAAATAAGAGGCTTCCCAGGTGGTACAGTGGTGAGGAATCCACCTGCCAGTGTAGGAGATGCAAGAGACTTGGGTTTGATCCCTGGATTGGGAAGATCTTTTCAGGAAGGAAATGGTCCAGTATTCTTGCCTGGAGAATCCCACGGACAGAGGCGCCTGATGGGCTATAGTTCACGGGGCCACAAAGAGTTGTACTCAGCTGAGCACAGCACAGCACAGATGTGAAACAAACAAGGAAGTCTTGATTGTAGAAAACTTTTAACACATGTACAAAATCACTAGTAGTGATACAGAAGTTTCTTATTGAGAGAAGTTTTAACAGCTGCCATTGTGAATGACTTGATACAAATTAATGATAAAAATAGGAAGATTAGCGTAACTTGTTTGTCAAAAGAAATAGGAACCTCCACTGTCTGTTTTGCAGTGAGTGTTGGCACAGTTGAAAGAAGGGATTCTCCTTTCTTATTAATAATAGTCTGTCAACATCAAGGAAAATCATGTGATAGTGAAAAGATGTTTCTACTGAATGAATACATTTGATTAAACACCATCTGGAAAGAATCTCATTATCTGAGAAAAGAATGAATCTTAGATCTTATGCATGCTTTAATGTGTCAAGAAATATGTTGGTCATATCAAGAGGAAAGTACATGGGTTGAGCTGAAGCCTGACTTAAAACAGCTGCTTTCAAATCTGTCCTGTTATGCCAGGAAGTTTGACTGATGGAACCCACAGCTGCCTCTGTCTTTGCTCCCCAATAGGACTTCTTATCTCTGAAGTCAGTTCCTTTACATTGAAAAGGACGTTTATGTATACTGGGGGTGGGGTGGGGAAATTAGCCAGTTAAACACATATTAAAAAGGAGGACAATATTTTAAGGAAGAAGAGAGGGAAAGAGAAGTCTTGTAAGTTAAGTTAGTAAAATTAAAAAAGAAACTGAAGAAAAGATGAATTAGTTTTATTTTTCCTTGAGATGGTAAGTTCTTTTAAATCATCAATGTAAGGTCAAAACCTATAATAAAGAGAATATTGATCAGTTTAGTGAAACAAAAATTAAAAATCCCATTGTGTCAAATGAAGGTAACCACAATAAAACACAAACAACGAACTGGAAAAATAATAGTCACATATTAGAGAAAGTGTAAATAAGTTTGATAAATAAGTATATTTAATAAGAAAAAAGACAAATGGTGGAAAAAATTCAATGATATGACTGAGCAGATTGCAGAAGAATAAGTAAAAACTGCCAAGAAATGACAAATGAAGCACATTTCAAACTAACATGTCTTCAGAGCCAAGGAGATGGAAACAAAGTTGTATCATTTTACAGAATAAAATTCATTGTTTAAGGAGCTAAATCTTCAGCAGTTTTCCTTCTTGACTGTTTTGGAATATGTATCAAGTCATTATAATGTATGTACTTGCCTAGTCACATACCTCTGGGAATTTATTCTAAGCAAATCATAAGATATGTATGCAGTGATTTCTGTATGCGGATTATTTTATTGCAGAATTGTTTATAATAGTGGAATATTTTAAGTAAATGAAGTGCCTGACAAAAGGGGATTGGTTACTTAAATTTTGCACTCTGTCCCTAGAGTATTCTGTAACCCTCCCTGGTAAGTCTCAGAAATTTTATGTTCATTATTTTCATTCATTTATTCAATAACTAAATACCCATTGAATGCTTTACCCTTCAAGGTACCCTTCAAGACACTGAGGATCAAACTGTGAACAAAGCAGAGAAAAATTCTTTCCATACTGTAGAAACAAATGATTAAGCAAAGCAGAAGCAAATAAGTAAGGCATGTTATGGGATAGATAGTGATAAGTGCTATGAAAAACAGTGAGCGAGCATGGAGATGATGTTGGAGGAGGGAATGATGCGATTTTAAACTGTTAAGTCAAGGCTTCAAAGATAAAGTGAAAAGTGATTCAGAACTTAACCTGAAGAGAAGGACAGAGAGAAGAGCATTTGAGACAGAGGGAGGAGCAAGATGAAAGTCCCTAGACAACAGCGTGTCCAGTGCAGTTGGATCCCTGCCACTGTCACTGAGCAGAGAGAACCAAAGGTAGAAGAGAGGAAGACAAGGAGAATGCAGGGAGCCTCGGAGGCCACCGTGAGGATGCGAGCTTTTTATCCAACGTGGGATGGGAAGCCATTGAATGGTATAATCGGAGAAACATGAAACATGAAAAATGGTTCTAAGCAACTGGCAGAAGGGAGTTGCCTATGGGATAATTGCTTGCTTAGCCGTTATCTTTTCTGGGATATATGGAGGGATCATAGCCAGATGGCGTGACTACTTTAGTGACCAAGATAGGTTAGGAGCTTTGTATCTACTGAATGATTAAATCAGCATTGCACATACAAACTTGCAGATAGCAGGGGGAAACTCATTTTCATATATATTTAATTAAGAGGAATTTCTTATAGGATGCTTGCTAAAATAAAATATTCAGCTTTGCTAAAGCAGAGGATGCCCCAAATTGGGCAAAGACTGTGTGGGTATCTACAGTTTGAAAAGTTGATGAAAATGCATATGAATAAATTTTAGTTGTGCTTTTCTCTTGATGTTAGGGTTATACATGGCATGTTTATTTTGCTTTAGGATTTTATGTCTTTTCTATTTTGTCTATAATAAATACATCACTTATAAAATTAAAAAAGAGCAAAGATAAAGTGACCTATTTCTTTTTCAACTTGGCAAAGAGCAGGAGTATGTAGAGCTGACAATGGAGAATACAGTGTCACCACTTCTTAAGATAAACCCTGAAGCATTTTGCCTGGAAATATTAGAAAATTTCTCCTGCTGAGATGCATGACATCTGGGCAGCCAGGTAATGATAAAGCAATGAAGGATTCCCTCCATTTGTTTGCATTCACAGAGCTGTCAGAATATTAATCAGAGTATAGAAATACAACCTCTGTCACAAAATCTGTGAGATGTTCTTGATGACTTCCTTTGTATGTGGTCCTTTTTTGACATTCCTTATATCAAATATGGTACCTTTGGTCCACTGTCAGATTTCAAAAAGGTAGTTGTGCCAGTGACCTACCTTTTTGTTTCATTTAACAATATTTCTTGTAGCTCTTTCTCTACTAGATCATGTAGGTCTGTCTCGTTCTTTTTCTGTGTGTTTGTACCATTATTTTTTATATAAGATGGGCATACTGTCATTTTTCTGGTGGCTTCCCTATTGATGGACATGTAAGCTTGTCTTCATTTTTCACTACTGATGTTAATGCCATAATAGATATCAGAGCATGTACCTCTTTTTTATGTTTGCATAATTTCTTCAGCATAATTTCTTCATATTGGACTTGCTGAGTGAAACAGCACTTAGCACACACATTTACCCATGTAAATAGGCTTACTGGTTGAAAACTGAAGGCTTAACATGCTCAAGAGACTTATATAGGATAAACAACAAATTCCCTGAATTTTACCAGTATGCTCTTTCCACTAAAGAATTGACTGCACCTCTGGCTATGCTTCCGTCTGTACTGTGAAAAAATACAAGTATGGCAGAGGGAGAATGGAAGTATAGCACATGAAGCTGATGATAATTTTATTTAAAATTAAAAGCTACCATATAGATAGTGATATGGATGATTTTTCTTTTTTATATTGTCTGTAATTTTTATTTTTTATACTATATGTATATCCTCTGTGTGTGTATGTCTGAATATGTGCGTGTGTGTAACAAGACATTAAAGTGTCCCTAACTCATAAGAAAATGACAATTGTATGGAGTAATATTCTGCCAGCATGTGCCCTTAAGAACGTCTGAAATCAAAGGATGTCCTCACCTGAACAGAAGAGCAGAATTACATTGTTTTGGAATTTTAAAGGAAGGATGAAAATTCTGAAAATCAGAATAAAATGATAAGAAAATGAGAGGTCATTATGTGAGAGAATGAACATTTAAAGGAGGGCAGGGAATTGGCAAAAGGAGGAGGCAGAAGGTGAATGGAGGGAAACCCCTAGTAAAATGATAGGAATGAGTACACACTGTATCAAGTTGAGGTCAAATAACAATTGTGTGTTTCCAGGACCGTGGTGTATTAGAGATGGAGTTTATCTTGGGGAGAATCTACTCTGGGTGGCAATCTGTGACATACATTCTGCCTCTCCTTATGTCCACATTGAGGTCAGAGGACAGATATCACTAATCAATCAGAGTGTTCTTCCCCTCCAAAGTCTACAGCCCAGTTATTAAGTTAAATCTGCCAATCTTGATGCTTTAAGATGAGCTGTGCCCCGCATTTTTCATGTGGATGTCCAACTCTTTCAATTTGAAGATAACTAAGCCAGAGATAGAGTTTGACCTACATCACGCAGCTTTGGTTGTATCTAGTTTCCTAAGGTATATTTAACAATGATTGTTTTGGTTTTCATGAGCCATTTGACTTCTCCTTGGATGATTACTTTGTGAAACAATTGAAAGAGTATTTGTACAAAGCCTCAGGGATAAACCTGCACTGAGTTGACTATAGGACTGCTGGGCTTGGGTATCCTTGCTTGTCTCATCCAGAAAAAGGCACATTGATAACCTGACTTATCTGATGGATGCTGAGGGTATGAATTCCCCTTCTGTTTTTGATCTGTGAGTCTATTCATCTTATGACATATGACTTCTTGTTGTTTAGTTGCTAAGTTGTGTGCAGCTCTTTGTGACCCCATAGACTGCCCACCCGGCTCCTCTGTCCATGGGATTTTCCAGGCAAGAATACGGGAGTGGGCTGCCATCTCTAGGGGATCTTCCTGACCGAGGGATCAAACCCATATCCCCTTCACTGGCAGGCAACTCTTTACCTCTTAGTCACCTGGGAAGCCCAAAGGATAACATTTTGCTAAAGTAGTAGTAAGTAACAGAGCCGTTTAGAATGCAGAACCTGAAAAATCATCATTTATTGAGTCAAAGTATGATGTATGATTTTAGAAACAGAGAGACACGTACCAGTCAGTTTTTCCCTTCCATGATAAAATTAAATTCTGCATTTATTAGTTGTATAGAAAATAGTGCTCTTTATGCATTAATTTTTTTTATAATTCAACCAAAATAAATCATCAGCCCCCTTTGACATTTAATTTGTCTCCATGTCTTTATATATTTGAATTACGTTTTTTAATTACATTCACTTTAAATGGTGGCATTTCCATTTCTAAGTGCTTATTTCATAATTCCTGGAAGATTTATAACCCAATTCAAAACTTTTTACAGTTTTAGATGTTGGTTTTTGATAGCCTCTCCTTATGTCACGGTCAGGCTTAATCAATCAGAGTGTTCTTCCCTCCAAAGTCTACAGCCCAGTTATTAAGTTAAATCTGCCAATCTTGATGCAGATGTGTCCCCATTTTCATGTGGATGTCCAACTCTTTCAATTTGAAGATAACTAAGCCAGAGATAGAGTTTGACCTACATCACGCAGCTTTGGTTGTATCTAGTTTCCTAAGGTATATTTAACAATGATTGTTTTGGTTTTCATGAGCCATTTGACTTCTCCTTGGATGATTACTTTGTGAAACAATTGAAAGAGTATTTGTACAAAGCCTCAGGGATAAACCTGCACTGAGTTGACTATAGGACTGCTGGGCTTGGGTATCCTTGCTTGTCTCATCCAGAAAAAGGCACATTGATAACCTGACTTATCTGATGGATGCTGAGGGTATGAATTCCCCTTCTGTTTTTGATCTGTGAGTCTATTCATCTTATGACATATGACTTCTTGTTGTTTAGTTGCTAAGTTGTGTGCAGCTCTTTGTGACCCCATAGACTGCCCACCCGGCTCCTCTGTCCATGGGATTTTCCAGGCAAGAATACGGGAGTGGGCTGCCATCTCTAGGGGATCTTCCTGACCGAGGGATAAAACCCATATCCCCTTCACTGGCAGGCAACTCTTTACCTCTTAGTCACCTGGGAAGCCCAAAGGATAACATTTTGCTAAAGTAGTAGCAAGTAACAGAGCCGTTTAGAATGCAGAACCTGAAAAATCATCATTTATTGAGTCAAAGTATGATGTATGATTTTAGAAACAGAGAGACACGTACCAGTCAGTTTTTCCCTTCCATGATAAAATTAAATTCTGCATTTATTAGTTGTATAGAAAATAGTGCTCTTTATGCATTAATTTTTTTTATAATTCAACCAAAATAAATCATCAGCCCCCTTTGACATTTAATTTGTCTCCATGTCATTATATATTTGAATTACGTTATTAATTACCCTTAATTACATTCACTTTAAATGGTGGCATTTCCATTTCTAAGTGCTTATTTCATAATTCCTGGAAGATTTATAAATTCTGCTCAATTTAACAAATATTTATCAAGGTTATTTTATGCAAGGTACAGTTTTAGATGTTTTAGATAACCACTGATTTCATACCCTTTGGAAAAAATTAAACATACATCTATCTCCTGTAACTGTTTATTACTGCTGTTAGGGCTTTAACCTTGGTTCTTACGTTCTGGAGGACCACAGCAGGTGTTGAGGGTGGGAGAAGGATGTTTCCTATATTTGAAAGAAGGAACTAGACTGCTTCCTGAGAACAAGCAAACATAGTGGAGGTTAAAAACATCCCGTAAATATCTTTATGTAGGGAGCACTGGATGATGGGTTTTATTCCCAACATAACTGTTTTATTAGACACGATAATGGGTTTTACATGCCTTTGTTTATCATGACCATGCATTTTGAATGAAGAGGAAACATTAGAAATGACCCAGTGGAAGAAATTATTCAAGTTCTAAAAAATATGGCATGGAGTGGCCTGTCTCCTTCCAAGCAGAGAAGGTGGAGTGGCAACCATGGTGGAGGTTACAACTCTGAAGAGAGTAAGCTGTTTTCCAGTTTTCCTCTGAGTTGAAATTACTTGTCTGGTGAAAATGAAAAGGAGAGAAGAAGATCCTCATCAAAAACATGACAGTGATTTACCCCAAAGGCATAGTAATTCTTGTGTTTTTTTTTGGGGGGGCGGTGGCAGGTTGGGGAGGGAAGGGGGCGGGTGGGCCGCTTCTATTGATCTTTCATTTATCTATTTTCATCCATCTTTGTTCTTTAGCCCATGTGGGCCTCCCATCGCAGTGGCCTCTGTTGTCGCCGAACACTGGCTCTAGGCCCATGCGCCCCGGAGCTCCAGCTCGGTAATTGGACACATGGGTCCAGCCGCTCCGCGGCACGTGGGATCTTCCCAGGCCAGGGATCGAACCGGCGCCCCTTGCACTGCAAGGCGGTGTCCTTACCCACTGGACCACCAGGGAAGCCCCATAGTAATTCTTTAAATGCTAAAAGTTTTAACATGAGATAAAAGCCATTTTATATAGTACATGAGACAAACACTGGCCAGTGGTGTGCCAGTTACAAGCACTTTGCAAGAAATGAGAATCTTAGGCATTTCCTGTACTAACTGTAGATTTGCGATTAGCTTTGAAGGTGAAAGGATCTCTAGTTGCTCCATTGCCTGTGCAGACTATCTTTACCATCAAGGTTATTTTATGCAAGGTAAAAATTTTTTCCACTGATTTCATACCCTTTGGAAAAAATTAAACATACATCTATCTCCTGTAACTGTTTATTACTGCTGTTAGGGCTTTAACCTTGGTTCTTACGTTCTGGAGGACCACAGCAGGTGTTGAGGGTGGGAGAAGGATGTTTCCTATATTTGAAAGAAGGAACTAGACTGCTTCCTGAGAACAAGCAAACATAGTGGAGGTTAAAAACATCCCGTAAATATCTTTATGTAGGGAGCACTGGATGATGGGTTTTATTCCCAACATAACTGTTTTATTAGACACGATAATGGGTTTTACATGCCTTTGTTTATCATGACCATGCATTTTGAATGAAGAGGAAACATTAGAAATGACCCAGTGGAAGAAATTATTCAAGTTCTAAAAAATATGGCATGGAGTGGCCTGTCTCCTTCCAAGCAGAGAAGGTGGAGTGGCAACCATGGTGGAGGTTACAACTCTGAAGAGAGTAAGCTGTTTTCCAGTTTTCCTCTGAGTTGAAATTACTTGTCTGGTGAAAATGAAAAGGAGAGAAGAAGATCCTCATCAAAAACATGACAGTGATTTACCCCAAAGGCATAGTAATTCTTGTGTTTTTTTTTGGGGGGGCGGTGGCAGGTTGGGGAGGGAAGGGGGCGGGTGGGCCGCTTCTATTGATCTTTCATTTATCTATTTTCATCCATCTTTGTTCTTTAGCCCATGTGGGCCTCCCATCGCAGTGGCCTCTGTTGTCGCCGAACACTGGCTCTAGGCCCATGCGCCCCGGAGCTCCAGCTCGGTAATTGGACACATGGGTCCAGCCGCTCCGCGGCACGTGGGATCTTCCCAGGCCAGGGATCGAACCGGCGCCCCTTGCACTGCAAGGCGGTGTCCTTACCCACTGGACCACCAGGGAAGCCCCATAGTAATTCTTTAAATGCTAAAAGTTTTAACATGAGATAAAAGCCATTTTATATAGTACATGAGACAAACACTGGCCAGTGGTGTGCCAGTTACAAGCACTTTGCAAGAAATGAGAATCTTAGGCATTTCCTGTACTAACTGTAGATTTGCGATTAGCTTTGAAGGTGAAAGGATCTCTAGTTGCTCCATTGCCTGTGCAGACTATCTTTACCATGTATACCTGAAAGGTCATTACATGCAGTATGCCCAGCTGTCTTGAAGGAGACCCCTGGTCTTCTATAAATGACTCACGAATATGCTTCTCCTAACCCAAACCGAGCATGAATCCAGGCCTCTAGAGGCACATGGGTGTGTTGTCAGCATGGTCTCTTCCAGATATGGTCTTAGTCTAGGTGCACTAGAAACATCATTCATTCAAGTGAGGGTCTTATGCCTTTGAGTTTGGCTGAGTTCACTTGTTAAAATGGCAACAACTAAAAAAATTCTATGTAGATTTGGTTTCTAATGTATAAAACAAAAATCTCCTTTGTCAAACTCAACTATTTCCTGTTACATGCAATCTTTAGCTGAATTGTCCATTTAAAATACTTAACAGAAAATTTGTTTAGCCACATTAGAGAGAGAACGGCTTGATTTGCTTTCCTCTTTGTTGTTGTCAGAAAAACATCTCAGTAGTCTAAATTGCTTCTGTTCAGTCACAAAGTGGTGTCTGACTCTCTGCGACCCCCTGGACTGCAGCATGCCAGGCTTTCCTGTGCTTCACTATGTCCCAGAATTTGCTCAAATTCATGTCCATTGAGTCAGTGATGCTATTTAATCTTTTCATCCTCTGCTGCCCCATTCTCCTTTTGCCTTCAGTCTTTCTCAGCATCAGGATCTTTTCCAATGAGTCAGCTCTTCGCATCAGGTGGCCAAAATGTTGGAGTTTTACTTTTAGCAACAGTCCTTCCAATGAATATTCAGGATTAGTTTCCTTTCGAATCAACTGGTTTGATTTCCTTGCAGTCCAAGGAAATCTCAAGAGTCTTCTTCATCACCACAATTTGAAAGCATCAGTTCTTTGGTGCTCAGCCTTCTTTATGGACCAACTCTCACATCTCTAGTCTAGATTACAGTGTTGTAAAATTAAGAAATTTGAAACATCTCAAAAAACATGGAGCATAGTTATACTTCCCTAAAGTACTGGATTATGCCTTTCCTTTGTACCCAAATCTCTGATATTTAATGAGGAAAAACTTCTAGTTCAAACTCATTATTTGACAGATGAGGAAATTAAAGCTTTCTTGAGCCGTGGTCAGTTACCCAGCTAGTGAGTCAAAGAAACGTTGAGGTCCATCCTTATGTTATATATTTGTTTAAATATTTATAAATCGTACACTCAAATGCTAGAATATTGCATACATTGTAAGGGAGCCCTTAGAGCTAATTTAAGTAGGATATGTTTGCTGTCGCCAGCCTGATTGTATGCCAGTATAACCTTACATCTCTCATTGCAATTGCCATTTTTTTATACCAGGAGAAAGAGTTAAGCTTTTCCTGCTGTGCTCTAAAAGCCTCCATTTGTCTAAGTACTGGGCACAGATTCTTTTTTAGTGTCTGCCTGATAATGAAATCTTTAGTAAATCTTTTTCTCCCTTACTACCTCTCATTTGTACCATTTGTATAATTTAAAGACAAATTCATAATAATGCACATTTAATATTAAAAATCATCTCAGTAGTCTAAATTGCTTCTGTTCAGTCACAAAGTGGTGTCTGACTCTCTGCGACCCTGGACTGCAGCATGCCAGGCTTTCCTGTGCTTCACTATGTCCCAGAATTTGCTCAAATTCATGTCCATTGAGTCAGTGATGCTATTTAATCTTTTCATCCTCTGCTGCCCCATTCTCCTTTTGCCTTCAGTCTTTCTCAGCATCAGGATCTTTTCCAATGAGTCAGCTCTTCGCATCAGGTGGCCAAAATGTTGGAGTTTTACTTTTAGCAACAGTCCTTCCAATGAATATTCAGGATTAGTTTCCTTTCGAATCAACTGGTTTGATTTCCTTGCAGTCCAAGGAAATCTCAAGAGTCTTCTTCATCACCACAATTTGAAAGCATCAGTTCTTTGGTGCTCAGCCTTCTTTATGGACCAACTCTCACATCTCTAGTCTAGATTACAGTGTTGTAAAATTAAGAAATTTGAAACATCTCAAAAAACATGGAGCATAGTTATACTTCCCTAAAGTACTGGATTATGCCTTTCCTTTGTACCCAAATCTCTGATATTTAATGAGGAAAAACTTCTAGTTCAAACTCATTATTTGACAGATGAGGAAATTAAAGCTTTCTTGAGCCGTGGTCAGTTACCCAGCTAGTGAGTCAAAGAAACGTTGAGGTCCATCCTTATGTTATATATTTGTTTAAATATTTATAAATCGTACACTCAAATGCTAGAATATTGCATACATTGTAAGGGAGCCCTTAGAGCTAATTTAAGTAGGATATGTTTGCTGTCGCCAGCCTGATTGTATGCCAGTATAACCTTACATCTCTCATTGCAATTGCCATTTTTTTATACCAGGAGAAAGAGTTAAGCTTTTCCTGCTGTGCTCTAAAAGCCTCCATTTGTCTAAGTACTGGGCACAGATTCTTTTTTAGTGTCTGCCTGATAATGAAATCTTTAGTAAATCTTTTTCTCCCTTACTACCTCTCATTTGTACCATTTGTATAATTTAAAGACAAATTCATAATAATGCACATTTAATATTAAAAAATCATCTCATGCAATTTTCATTTTTTTCACATTAGTTTTCATATGCATTCACAGGAATCCTAAAATTCACACTATTTTATATTGTACTTTCTTGGAGTTCAGAATGGCATCATAAAAATTTGCTTGTGTTAGCAATGTAATATCAGTTTCAATGGCTTTATAATAATTTTGTCACCTTAGATCTATAATTTAGCTGTTCTTCTAATTTTGACGTATACGCACTATTTTTTGTTTACTTTTACTTCTGTAGGTAACTCTGCATGAATCGCACGTGTTTCCTTATCCTCAATGCTTCTGTTGCATTATTTTTCGGATATGAAATGCCTTAGTCAAGATATGTGTGCTGTATCACACATATCATGTCCAACTCTGTGACTCTATGGACTGTAGCCTGCCAGGCTCTCCTATCCATAGAATTCCCCAGGCAAGCATACTGGGGTGGCTTGCCAACTCCTTCTCCAGGGTATCTTTCCTTCCCAGGGATTGAACTACTGTGTCTTGCATTGCCTGGGATATATAAGGATTTATGTCCTTCTCACTCTAACTGGTCTGTATCTTTCTGAACTTTTTGCAATCCTGACTGGGTTGATGTATCAGATATCAGTATTCAGTTATTCCTAGGCCAAGCCCACATGCTCAAGGTCATTTCCCCTTTTCTCACATCTTCTCTGAGTTAATTCCAGGAGATCATGGCTTTGCTGTGACGCTGTTAATTGTACTGAGTGCTTCCACTCATGTGGATCAGTGTAGGTCTCTGCTCAGTGCCCCATGCTATAGCTTCTCTTCACCCTAATGTTACCACTGCTTGAGACTCCATGGAAGTTGAGGGGGGGGCTTGTTTGCTGTCGCCAGCCTGATTGTATGCCAGTATAACCTTACATCTCTCATTGCAATTGCCATTTTTTTATACCAGGAGAAAGAGTTAAGCTTTTCCTGCTGTGCTCTAAAAGCCTCCATTTGTCTAAGTACTGGGCACAGATTCTTTTTTAGTGTCTGCCTGATAATGAAATCTTTAGTAAATCTTTTTCTCCCTTACTACCTCTCATTTGTACCATTTGTATAATTTAAAGACAAATTCATAATAATGCACATTTAATATTAAAAAATCATCTCATGCAATTTTCATTTTTTGCACATTAGTTTTCATATGCATTCACAGGAATCCTAAAATTCACACTATTTTATATTGTACTTTCTTGGAGTTCAGAATGGCATCATAAAAATTTGCTTGTGTTAGCAATGTAATATCAGTTTCAATGGCTTTATAATAATTTTGTCACCTTAGATCTATAATTTAGCTGTTCTTCTAATTTTGACGTATACGCACTATTTTTTGTTTACTTTTACTTCTGTAGGTAACTCTGCATGAATCGCACATGTTTCCTTATCCTCAATGCTTCTGTTGCATTATTTTTCGGATATGAAATGCCTTAGTCAAGATATGTGTGCTGTATCACACATATCATGTCCAACTCTGTGACTCTATGGACTGTAGCCTGCCAGGCTCTCCTATCCATAGAATTCCCCAGGCAAGCATACTGGGGTGGCTTGCCAACTCCTTCTCCAGGGTATCTTTCCTTCCCAGGGATTGAACTACTGTGTCTTGCATTGCCTGGGATATATAAGGATTTATGTCCTTCTCACTCTAACTGGTCTGTATCTTTCTGAACTTTTTGCAATCCTGACTGGGTTGATGTATCAGATATCAGTATTCAGTTATTCCTAGGCCAAGCCCACATGCTCAAGGTCATTTCCCCTTTTCTCACATCTTCTCTGAGTTAATTCCAGGAGATCATGGCTTTGCTGTGACGCTGTTAATTGTACTGAGTGCTTCCACTCATGTGGATCAGTGTAGGTCTCTGCTCAGTGCCCCATGCTATAGCTTCTCTCTTCACCCTAATGTTACCACTGCTTGAGACTCCATGGAAGTGTGAGTGTGGGGTGGTGATCAAGTCTCCACACAGACTTAAGGACGTATCTAGTTGTGTTGGACAAATGGTATCAGCAGGAAACGATTACCGTGAGGAAAGGATATTTAAATCAATTCCTTACATATAGCTGTTACCATGATCAAAACAAAGCCCTGCCTATCACAGAGGGGTCCCCACCCACCCTGTACACCTCAAGCCTGAGCCCTGGTGCTCTGAAATTTCTCTGCTGTCTCTTAAGAGAATATTGCTCCTTCAAAATTCATTAGGGCTAATCTCCAGCTTCCTTTTGGAAAATACCTGCTCTACTGGAATGTATCATGTCCCTAAATGAAGCGCATTGGAGGTCACCACAGTACTCCCAAAGTTGGAATATGTCAGTATGGATGAATTCCCCAGAGAGAAGCAGCTGGCCATATAGCACAGGTAGCAGTACTGCAGTCTAGTTTCCATTTATACATGCACACACATCAAAGGAGGGATGGATCATTGTTACAGAATCACAAACATAGTCTAAACCTGAAAGAGTTTTACAATGTGTGCTTGTGCTAAGTAGCTTCAGTCATGTCTAAATTTTTGAAACACCATGGACTGTAGCCCACCAGGCTCCTCTATCCTTGGGATTCTCCAGGCAAGAATACTGGAGTGAGTTACCACGCCCTCTTCCAGGATATCTTCCCAACCCAGGAATTGACCCTGAGTCTTGCATCTCCTGCATTGACAGGAGGATTTTTTAGGATGACTGTGTCTTGCATTGCCTGGGATATATAAGGATTTATGTCCTTCTCACTCTAACTGGTCTGTAATGCCTGACTGGGTTGATGTATCAGATATCAGTATTCAGTTATTCCTAGGCCAAGCCCACATGCTCAAGGTCATTTCCCCTTTTCTCACATCTTCTCTGAGTTAATTCCAGGAGATCATGGCTTTGCTGTGACGCTGTTAATTGTACTGAGTGCTTCCACTCATGTGGATCAGTGTAGGTCTCTGCTCAGTGCCCCATGCTATAGCTTCTCTCTTCACCCTAATGTTACCACTGCTTGAGACTCCATGGAAGTGTGAGTGTGGGGTGGTGATCAAGTCTCCACACAGACTTAAGGACGTATCTAGTTGTGTTGGACAAATGGTATCAGCAGGAAACGATTACCGTGAGGAAAGGATATTTAAATCAATTCCTTACATATAGCTGTTACCATGATCAAAACAAAGCCCTGCCTATCACAGAGGGGTCCCCACCCACCCTGTACACCTCAAGCCTGAGCCCTGGTGCTCTGAAATTTCTCTGCTGTCTCTTAAGAGAATATTGCTCCTTCAAAATTCATTAGGGCTAATCTCCAGCTTCCTTTTGGAAAATACCTGCTCTACTGGAATGTATCATGTCCCTAAATGAAGCGCATTGGAGGTCACCACAGTACTCCCAAAGTTGGAATATGTCAGTATGGATGAATTCCCCAGAGAGAAGCAGCTGGCCATATAGCACAGGTAGCAGTACTGCAGTCTAGTTTCCATTTATACATGCACACACATCAAAGGAGGGATGGATCATTGTTACAGAATCACAAACATAGTCTAAACCTGAAAGAGTTTTACAATGTGTGCTTGTGCTAAGTAGCTTCAGTCATGTCTAAATTTTTGAAACCCCATGGACTGTAGCCCACCAGGCTCCTCTATCCTTGGGATTCTCCAGGCAAGAATACTGGAGTGAGTTACCACGCCCTCTTCCAGGATATCTTCCCAACCCAGGAATTGACCCTGAGTCTTGCATCTCCTGCATTGACAGGAGGATTCTTTACCACTAGGGCCACCTGGGAATTTTGTTACAAAATCACAAAACATAATCTAAACCTGAGAGTTTTAGAATAAGTTGGTTACAATAGTCCAAAATTGTCATAGTAACAGGATTGGACTCTAAGTAGATGAATATTTAATAGGAGTCTGTGAGTACTTTAACTTTTCTTTTTGAACTGCCTCTACCAGGCATTTAAATGATCTATTTTTTCTAGAGAACCAATGAAGACTACCTGAAAGGAGGAGAAATTTCTGTATTTCCAAGTGTAAGATCTTGCTATATTCACTATTTGAAATTATGAAAATCAAATTGCAATCCAGTTTTTTTTAGGAAGTCCACTCCTCTCCTCTGCCAAAGCTCATGCAAAACCAATGAAGCGAAACAAAAACTCCTTTTTATTTTCTCTCTGGCCTTTTAGCCCAACCTGCTTTTTAGTTGGGATGAAATCAGATGCACTTCATATTGATCTAGGTCTTGAACGAGTGTAATCCCCGATTCACACAATTGAAAGAACAATTGCCTTGGTGGTTCTAAAGATAGAGAGGAAACTGTGTGGACTTAATACATTTCTGCAGTTTGCTGTGGCTTCCTGCTTCTCTGAATTATGCATTGGATCCTGAGCAGAAAAAAAAAAAAAAAAAACAAGGGTTGACCCTGCCATCATCTAGTGAAAATAGGGTACATATTTGAGAGTGGCTTGCCCACGCTTGACACTGTCAAATCATTAGTCCATCTCAGAGTCTGGCAAATTTAGGTAGAGATGTCTGGTGTCACCATTGCCATCCAATGTTCTTCCTCTCAAATTCTGTATCGGTGTTAAAATAGCGTTAGTAAGGAAAGCTTGGAGAATCTGGAGAATGTGTAAGGTTTGGCATGCGGGTAAGGCAGGGCTATCAATTTGGGCCTTCTGTCTATAAGCAAGGACAAATGTCACTTGATGGATATTCCTCATTTGGGCACAGAGGGCCCATTGAAGCAAAAAGGGTACTTAGGCAATAATCATCGTGGCTTTGTAAAGAGCAGTTCTGTTAAATGTACTTAATCTTTAAGGCAGAGGGACAGGTTTGTGGCTTTATGAGAAAGTAATGAATCCATTTGACAGTCTTATTGAGACATTGTGGACATAAGACCTAAATCAGTTTTAAAGATGGTGCCCAGAGTCTCTCTGTCAGCCTGCCATTCCTTTATTGGGGGTTGGGGGGTGCTTCCTGCATGCCTTGTAAGCCCCTGCCTCTATGTGAAGCTCCCCTGACCGCAGTGGTGTCTGCGGGTTAATTCCCTAGTCTCTGAACATTTATTCAGAAATCACACACTATACCTTAAGCCCATGCTGTACAAAGCACACCCTCTCCCAGACCTCATGCTGCCATTTATACAGTCCTTCTGACAGCGTAGTAGGCACAGTGTCCTGTGTGCTCACCCCCTGCTCAGCTCCACCTTGAGCTCCATAGAACACCGCGTATACCTTATTTATCATCCCACTGCCCTGTGCCCATAACATTTTGCAGTGCACCCACTGGTGTTCAGCACATTTCAAGCTGAATTTGAAAGAGTAATTTCAGCAGGGAAATTAGGAAATACGTAAAATTAAAATTTAGAAATTTTCTTTTCCAATCTGAACACTTTTTTACCTATAAGGGATCAGCTATAATCCCAGCTAATTCCAGATCCCGTCTGGATTTCCCCAAATTTAACCCCTACTCCAGGCATCCCTGGTGGTTTAGCTGGTAAAGAACCTGCCTGCCAATGGAGACATAAGAGATGTAAGTTCAATTCCTGGGTCAGGAAGATCCCCCGGGGAAGGAAATGGCAACCCACTGCAGTATTTTGCCTGGAGAATCCTATGGACAGAGGAGCCTGGTGGGCCACAGTCCATGGGGTCTCAGAGTCAGGCGTGATGGAGCGTGTATGCATGCCAGGCCTGAGCCAATTATACATCATACTTCCCTGACTAAATAGATTGGTTTTTAGCACTAGGTACAGAACCCAGTCAGGAAGCAATGAGAAGGAATGAAATATTTCTTCAGAGGTCTGAGAAAAAGAGTCTCCAATTCCTCAGCAGCTAACAAAATTTCTGAGTACGTAGGGGCTAGAGAGCCTGCTCTATTTTTCTTTTAAAGTTTTTACTTTATACTGGAGTATAGCTGATGAATAATGTTATGATAGTTTCAAGTGGACTGCAAAGGGACTCAGCCATACATATACATGTTTCCATTCTCTCTGAAACCCCCCATCCATCTAAGCAGCCATATGACATTGAGCAGAGTGTGTACGTGTTGATTCCCAGCTCCCTAACTGTCCCTCCCTTGGCAACCCGGAGAGCCTGTTCTTGACCTGCTCTGCCACAATAGCCACGATGAAAACGTGGTAGAGTAGTGGAGAGGAACTGATTAGTGATAATTACTTGGTACCTGCCTTCAGTCTTGCCTTTAAAGCCATAGTACTCTCTGCTTCCTTACTTCCCCGGTTACATGGTTCAGAATAGTCTTCTCTTTTCTACTCTTTTCCACCTTTTCCTGTTCCACCTCCTCTCCCCCTTCCTCTTCTCCTTCTGCTGCTGCTGTTTCTCCTGCTCTTTCCTTTTCCATCTTCTTATTTTATTTTTGCATAGGGCTAGTTAGACTTGATTTCTGTCAATTGCCACTAAGAGTCCTAATCAATAACCCACTTGAGATCATCCTGTTTCTCTTTGATTCAGTAGCACACTTGTACTTTATTCATGTGCTGCTATTTAGGCAAATTAATGTGTCCACAACCCAACAGCAAACCATTGATACAAACGTAGTATCTTCTGTTTTCTAGATGGTGTCCAGATTTGTAGATAGATTTGTCTGTGTTGTGACAATTGAAAATCCTTCGTGCATAACTTGAGTGCTCTGTTTATGTAAGTAATTTGGCATCTCTTTCCAAGTGCAAAAGAATTCCTGTTGATTTTGAATGCAGAGGCTGTGTCACTAGCCGAGGAGATGAGAATCAGACCAGGGAAGAATAAATGTCCTTCTTGTGTGTGATTATTTGAAGTTTAGAAGCTTTATCTCACTCAGCTAGGTGTTTAATAGAGAGGATGATAGAAGTGGGAGGTTGTGACTGACCGTACTTGACTTTTTCCTGATACTATTCTGCAATTTCTATATATGCTGTCCTCACAGACAGAATTTATTGATTACTTTAATTTTAGTCGTAAACAGAATTAATGTTTTAGTTGAAATGAGTCTGAATCACAGTGCCATTGCTTTGCTTTGTAATATGCCCTTAAAATCATTATACCTTTGCCACAATCAACCAGGCTCAGAGCTAATTACCATCCTTTCCTAGAACATTTAAGATGTGGAAGAGAATTGTTTTTAATGAATCAACAAAGTATAAAAATATACTGTCAAATGATGGAAATTATGTGATTCAAATTTGGCATCCTGGATTTTTATTTCCAGGGATTTCTTTCAAATCTAGACATGGCAAGTCAAGTGACTGTTCCAGAATTTTAAGTGGGCAATGAGCAAATCAAGTTAATGCTGGGAAAAGACCTTCATATTACTGTATTACATTAACAATGATGCTAACGATAAGTGGCAAATTGGTATATAAAGAATAGACACACTTTCCATTAAAATAGTGGCTTTTTAATATTTTATTCTATTGCTTGACTTTTTTTCCCCCTCTAAGCCCCACAGTGCAATGGCAGCTGGTTTCACTTTAGTGTGTGTATTGATTATAACTGCTGAAATAAAGCAACCTGTGCTTCCGTTACATTCTTCCTAACAGAAGTCATTCCTTCTCCTGACTTGAAGACAGATCTGGAGGAAGCTTTGCTGTCAGGGGAAGGAAGTGAGAGCCAGAGAAGAGAAAGTAGGTTGTGCCTAAATCATAGTTCAAAGAGATAGCTGGGAGCAACCCTTCCTTCACTCTTGCCTGCCAGTTGTCATGGCAACTCTCAATCTAGTGACCTCTTTTAGTTCTCTAATAAACCAGTTGAATGTTTGTTAAGGTTTTTGTTTGCTTGTTTTCAGTATCTAATTCTTTTTGAGACAATCAAGCTGCAAATGGATTCCATGCCTTATTGATCAGGCTTTTGGGGAAAAAAACATTATGCAAAGCTGAAGATATGTGGATTTGAGCATTTCAGCTTTCCTTTTAAAATAATTTCATTCACCACAGGAGAGAATGTGAGCAATCCTTTTATGAGTTTTACCAAAATAAGCATTATAATCAAGGTGAAGTTGGTCAAGAAGTTCTGCCTCAACAGAGAACCTTCCTCAGGTCTTTGATCATTGGCAAGTCATTCCTTCCATGACTTCTTTTTCTTCATCTGTTGCCCCGCGGGCTTGAAATTGACGGGGTCCCATTTCCCTTTTTGGCTTTAAAGATCTTGGACTAAAATGCAGTTGTTCCTCGGTTTCTGTGGGGTATTGGTTCCAGGACCCCAACATGTGTCAGAATCAGATGATGCTCAAGTCCCTTATATTAAATGGTGTGGGACAGTCAGCCATCAGTTTCCACAGGTTCTGCCTCCATGGATTCAGCCAAGCTCAGATGGAAATTTGACATCTGTGGTGGAACCCATAGTTACAGAAGGCTGACAGTATTCAATATATAAACACCTGTGGGTTTCCCTTTTTTGAAATTCCAGAGTATATTGCAGACAGTCCTGATATAGACATCTGCAAACACATGATGTGGCTATGTAGATTGCTATGTAGTCCTGTCTCCTTAGTTTCCCATAGCTTCCAAGGGTACCATATTTTTTTGAGAACATTAATAGAGTGTTCTAATTATGAAAAGAATGCATAGTTCCAATAGGATTGGGTTAACAACTAAGAAAATATCTTGAGTTAGACCGTGGTGTTTTATTGTTTATTATTTGTCATTGTTATTTACATATTGTATATTATTTGTTTGTCTTTGGTTATCAGAAAATTCACTTGTGGAGAAAGTATAAGAACCTCGTACCTCTCCATGTGTTGCATTTTTAAAAAATTGGTTGGGATTCTAATCTGTGGATTAGGAGTTAATTTTCAAATTTTACTAAATTTGAGAAAAGTAGAAAGAAATGTGAGTAAAGCATAGGTTCTGACAGCTGAAACTGAAAAGCAGGTAAATTCCATTGTTTTTAAATGAAGCACTTGCTTTTCTGTTGGGATTAGAATTCAGTGCACTAGCAAAGTGTTTATAGCATGATGCTGTCATTTTCAGCTTTCCTTTTAAAATAATTTCATTCACCACAGGAGAGAATGTGAGCAATCCTTTTATGAGTTTTACCAAAATAAGCATTATAATCAAGGTGAAGTTGGTCAAGAAGTTCTGCCTCAACAGAGAACCTTCCTCAGGTCTTTGATCATTGGCAAGTCATTCCTTCCATGACTTCTTTTTCTTCATCTGTTGCCCCGCGGGCTTGAAATTGACGGGGTCCCATTTCCCTTTTTGGCTTTAAAGATCTTGGACTAAAATGCAGTTGTTCCTCGGTTTCTGTGGGGTATTGGTTCCAGGACCCCAACATGTGTCAGAATCAGATGATGCTCAAGTCCCTTATATTAAATGGTGTGGGACAGTCAGCCATCAGTTTCCACAGGTTCTGCCTCCATGGATTCAGCCAAGCTCAGATGGAAATTTGACATCTGTGGTGGAACCCATAGTTACAGAAGGCTGACAGTATTCAATATATAAACACCTGTGGGTTTCCCTTTTTTGAAATTCCAGAGTATATTGCAGACAGTCCTGATATAGACATCTGCAAACACATGATGTGGCTATGTAGATTGCTATGTAGTCCTGTCTCCTTAGTTTCCCATAGCTTCCAAGGGTACCATATTTTTTTGAGAACATTAATAGAGTGTTCTAATTATGAAAAGAATGCATAGTTCCAATAGGATTGGGTTAACAACTAAGAAAATATCTTGAGTTAGACCGTGGTGTTTTATTGTTTATTATTTGTCATTGTTATTTACATATTGTATATTATTTGTTTGTCTTTGGTTATCAGAAAATTCACTTGTGGAGAAAGTATAAGAACCTCGTACCTCTCCATGTGTTGCATTTTTAAAAAATTGGTTGGGATTCTAATCTGTGGATTAGGAGTTAATTTTCAAATTTTACTAAATTTGAGAAAAGTAGAAAGAAATGTGAGTAAAGCATAGGTTCTGACAGCTGAAACTGAAAAGCAGGTAAATTCCATTGTTTTTAAATGAAGCACTTGCTTTTCTGTTGGGATTAGAATTCAGTGCACTAGCAAAGTGTTTATAGCATGATGCTGTCATAGTTTGATAAGGAATTGACCCCAAGACTGCCTGAAAGGAATTTTAAACCATCTCAAGAGCACATAAACCAGAACTGAACTGAATATCTAATAACGTTAAATCAGGGCAAAACAAGGCTTGTTACCATTTGAATTGTGTGTATATCCGAGATGGGAATCCAATAACCTGGCAGAAATAACATTTGGTTTGTGACTTAAAAGTTGCCTAGAGTGTATCTAACAGTTTATGTTTATGTATTAATACTGATAAATTGTTTATTTTTTATATTGTAGATAGTATTAGAAAAGACAAGAAAAGCAATGCTTCCTGTTTAGTCGCGAAGATTCCCACCTTTGCCTCTTAACAGAGGCCACGGTGGTTCAGTGCAAAGAATTTTAGAAAATGAGGTTTTAGAGTCAGACCTGGGTAAACGCTGAGCTTTGACATTTATAGCCATAGAAGCATAAGAGTAATTTCTGCTGAGCGATGGTTTTCAAGGATGCAAAGTGACAATAATTTGGACTGGCAGACAATTTAGTAAGTTAAAAAAATAGATGAGTATCATAATTAGCATTTCTTCAGCACTTTGTGTATGATCTCGTTTAACTCACACTAATACTGTGGAGGAAGCTTGATTCTTATTTCTCATGTTCACCTAAAGACACGGACTCTGAGTTACCAAATATCTTGTCTGCTTGTACATAACTAATGAGTGGCAGAAGGCTGATACAAACATGTATCTGACTTCAAAGCCTTTGGATCTTAATTGCTAGGCCAAATTACCTCATGCAGTGGCTATTTACCTAATAGATTGTCAACACATGTTAATAACTCATCCTCCCTGTTGCCAAACAAACACACACACGTGCACACGCATTCCTTAACTATTGGGCATCAGCTTCATCCTAGCATAAAATGACAAATTTGAGCTCCTCACCCCTTTCCAGTCTTTACCCACTCGGTATCCAGTTTCTTTCCCAGGGCACTTTGTTAGGATTCTCTAAATTTATTTACACCAAGAAACACTTCTTACTCAGGTCTGTTGGGGGATAATTCTACAGAAGGTGCCTAGCGAACAGAAGCACTTGCAGCTATTGTTCTAGACTGTAATTTCAAGGGTCTTTGTAGAACAAGTGACCTTGGATGAGAGAGACATCTCCCTCGTGAGCAGAGAAGGCAGGTTTGTTTACTGTCCGGTATAGTAAAAATAAGGTCTCCCTGTCAGGAAGAGGTCAGGAAGATTTGCTTGCAGCCCTAGTTTAAAAAATCCAGGCTTCCCAAGAGTGGGGCTCCTCAGTTTTGACACAAATCCACTGCCTAGGCAGCATCTACCTAGGATGCTTGAGACTGCTCCTTAGGACTTGAGAGGAAGAAGGAACGCAGTTTTATATTGTAGATAGTATTAGAAAAGACAAGAAAAGCAATGCTTCCTGTTTAGTCGGAAGATTCCACCTTTGCCTCTTAACAGAGGCCACGGTGGTTCAGTGCAAAGAATTTTAGAAAATGAGGTTTTAGAGTCAGACCTGGGTAAACGCTGAGCTTTGACATTTATAGCCATAGAAGCATAAGAGTAATTTCTGCTGAGCGATGGTTTTCAAGGATGCAAAGTGACAATAATTTGGACTGGCAGACAATTTAGTAAGTTAAAAAAATAGATGAGTATCATAATTAGCATTTCTTCAGCACTTTGTGTATGATCTCGTTTAACTCACACTAATACTGTGGAGGAAGCTTGATTCTTATTTCTCATGTTCACCTAAAGACACGGACTCTGAGTTACCAAATATCTTGTCTGCTTGTACATAACTAATGAGTGGCAGAAGGCTGATACAAACATGTATCTGACTTCAAAGCCTTTGGATCTTAATTGCTAGGCCAAATTACCTCATGCAGTGGCTATTTACCTAATAGATTGTCAACACATGTTAATAACTCATCCTCCCTGTTGCCAAACAAACACACACACGTGCACACGCATTCCTTAACTATTGGGCATCAGCTTCATCCTAGCATAAAATGACAAATTTGAGCTCCTCACCCCTTTCCAGTCTTTACCCACTCGGTATCCAGTTTCTTTCCCAGGGCACTTTGTTAGGATTCTCTAAATTTATTTACACCAAGAAACACTTCTTACTCAGGTCTGTTGGGGGATAATTCTACAGAAGGTGCCTAGCGAACAGAAGCACTTGCAGCTATTGTTCTAGACTGTAATTTCAAGGGTCTTTGTAGAACAAGTGACCTTGGATGAGAGAGACATCTCCCTCGTGAGCAGAGAAGGCAGGTTTGTTTACTGTCCGGTATAGTAAAAATAAGGTCTCCCTGTCAGGAAGAGGTCAGGAAGATTTGCTTGCAGCCCTAGTTTAAAAAATCCAGGCTTCCCAAGAGTGGGGCTCCTCAGTTTTGACACAAATCCACTGCCTAGGCAGCATCTACCTAGGATGCTTGAGACTGCTCCCTTAGGACTTGAGAGGGAAGGGAAACCAGTGGATACTTGAAGCTCTTGCTACTTGCTATGCCTTTGTGTATCAAAGTCTCAGGGTCTTGTGTCTTCTGCCTGGATTCAAGCTAACTTGTTAATTTATAAGTGACATAAAACCTCGTAACTTTCACTGTTTGTGACAAGATCTAACATTTGTTAATTGCTTTCCATGTACACGACCCCATGATTTACACATGCTTTTGAAATGGAGCAGGATCCTAATATCCTCTCCCTACCATGCCCTCTGCTTGCCTTTTGTCTGTGAAAAAAATTTAACCAGATGGTAAGTTTAATCAGAGGTGTCAGAAGATGCAGAAACAAAAGAAAACAGCCCAAGGAGACTAAATAATAATAGTTTAGTGATTAAGTAGGGTTAATGACCTTTAGTTTCTCTTCAAGGGCTCAGCCATATCCTTTGAGCTGTCTTAAAGAGACAGAAACCCCCACCAGGTGAAAAAAGTTAGCTACATGATGATCAGACCATAGTCAAGACAAAAGCTGCCACAATTCCAGGTGGAAGAAGTTAACTGCCTGATGATCAGGCTGTAGCCAGGACATAACCTGCCACAATTTTGAGAATTGACGTCAAGGAAATGGGAACTTAAAAAAAATCAAGATGACACTGGTTCGACCAGGGCACGACCCATTTCAAGATATCTATCAGAGCTGACTGTGATGAGTCTGCATGTTGCCCCCTCCCTTCATCTATAAAAGCTCTTGCCCACTGTTAGCATAGGAGTTGGCTTTTGAACAGGAGACCCCCCACCTCCACCCCCATCCCCACCCCCACCGCATCCGCATTGCCAGCCTCCGAAAAAAACAAACTTTTTTTCCATCAGCTTTGCCTCTTTATTGGCATTTGAGCTCCAAGTAGCTGGACTCTACTTTTGGTTTTTTGGTGCCCCCATGTGGGGGCTGCTGTGTTCTGGTGATACCTGGCTCTCCTGGGCTATTTATAAAGGAGCTGTAACCATGGCAATACAGGGGATGCCTGTGGGGAGCCTACCTCTCCTGGCTAGCTGGCACGGAGAAGAGGATTTGCGGGAGGTCCCTAGCAGCTGCGTGAAGTATTCGTATCCGGGATCCATCCTTTTCTCCTCTGCTCAGTACTGGTTGCTGACATAGCTTTTTCTTGGTGGAATGGAACGATGAAGCTGGACGAGTTGATGAGCTCCAATTCCAAGTAAGTCTACCAGTGTGCACCCAAGGAAACTTCTCTTTTGAACATGAAGGACTACTTGGGCATTTTGCCAGTTGAGTCTGACGTGTGTCCAGTGTTGTACTGTTCACTTGCTGTGCTTAGATGCCAAGTTTGGGGTGTCACAATTCACTGCGTGTATGAAACAATACAGGTATTAGACTCCATGAAACACAAATTTTTGTCAGGAATCCTCTCCCTATTTCAATAGAGTATTTTAACACAGATATAACTGGTGAAACATGAGCCTTAAATGACAACATTCAGGTGATACAGTGCATCAGGGGACACATTTTGGCCATGGGAACCAGTATTTCTTCGCACCCACTGTTAATAACCCTCACCTCTCTACTAGACTGGCTTTGATTTGAAACAAGCAAGTGTGGAAATTGATTCAATGTCTTTGAAATTCTAAAAAAGCCCTTATATTACTTAGAATCCTTTTCTGGGCTAACAAACAGGCATTAACTTTCTACTTTGTAAACTCCATCTAAATTACTGCACAAATATAAAGTATTATTACTGGGATTGATTGACAGTAAAACATTTTACTTGGTCTTTTCCAATCATATTGAAATAGACTTTGAGAGTCAGTAATGGATATTGTAGAGACATCGTTTGGTTTAATATGTCTACAGAATAAAAGCATGACATTAGAAGCATATTGTCTTTTTATGAGATTTATGTCTGTGATGCTTTTATATGAAATTGCATTATTTTTCCAACTGAAATCAGAATGTTTTTTAAGAAGCATTTTATTTGTAAAGATGATGTAGGGAAGCCAGATCACAATATCTTCTTCACCCAATCACTAATAAAATAAACATAAGAAATCTAAAAGTACTTTTAAAGATTACCAGCATTAACTAAAATTTGAAAAGTTGGTGGGTAATAATTGCAAAAATCAATGCTATCAACTTAGCAAGATGATAAGGCAAATAATGGAAACTGTAAGCATAGTTTTGGCTAGCAGGTGGGTGGATAGAGAAATAAAAGATGAAACATAGCATGATATCTGGAAGAAAATGTAATCCAGGGAAGAGAAGAAAATTCTTCTTAATGCTTTCCTGTTTTAAAAAACAAATTGATGTGCATGAATTAAATAAGAGCCCTTACTCAAAAAGATTAAAAAACAAAGAAAAATCAGGAGGGGAAAATATAAATAGAAAATGAAATATTGAGGATAAAGACTACTGTTTCAAAACAAATTAAATAAAAGTGACAAGTGAACTGAATTAACAACTAAAAGCTGGTTAATTAGAAGACAGAGAGGGAGAATCACAATGAGTTAAAAGGCAAAATTACAATGGATAGAGAATATGGTGGGTTTTTAGGATATAGAAACATGATCCAATATAAGGAAACTGTTATCTGTGAAATAGAAAAGCCTACATGAAATTTAAAAATGAATTAATACATAATAGAATAAACCCTGATTTATACTGAGACAATACCCAATTAGATTATTTCTTGGGAAGCTTTTTAAAATTTATTTTAAACTTTGCATACTGTAAAATTCACTTTTTGGTGTGCAACTCTATGACCATTGAGAAAAGAATGGAATCATATTACCAACACCATAATTACAACACAGAACGATTTTCTTACTCCTTAGATTTCTCTGGCGCTGCCCCTTTATAGTCAGTTCCTCCTGTTTTCTAAATCTGTGGCAACCCTGATATGACATCTGTCCCACAGTAGTTTTGACTTTCCCAGAATGTCACATAAATGATAGCATATCATATATAATCTTTTGAGTCCATTTGTCTTTATTTTTATTGCTACCTAGTATTCAATTGTATCTTTGTTCCATCATTTGCTTATTCATTTATTCATTCCCTGGTTGTTAAAGGACATTTCAATGATTTCCATTTCCATTATATCATTTCTAGCATATATACACACACAACCACAGATGCATTATCCATGTCATATGCTACACATATACACACTCATATACATATTAGCATACGAGGTTTTGTGTGAACATACATTTTCATTTATTCTGGTTAAACACCTATAGTGAGATTACTGGATCATATGGTGCATGTATGTTTAACTTTTGCAAGAAACTGCTAAACTGTTTTCTAGACTGGCTGTACAATTTCATATTACCATCATTAGTGAATGAGAGTTCCTGTTGCTTCATGGTTTTGACAGCATTTAACATTACTAGATGTTTTTGTTTATTTGTTTCATTTTATCCATTCTAATAGTATTGTAGTTGTACCTTGTTTGGCTTTAATTTGCGTTTCCCTAATGATTACTGGTGTTGAACATATTTTCTTGTGCCTGTTTGCTATTGGTATCTAAGTTTGAAGTGTCTGTTCAGTTCTTTTTGGCTCGTTTTTGAAAACTGGGTCATCTGTTTCCTTATGATTTAGTTTTGAGTGTTCTTTATTGTTAAGTTTGAAAGTGTGAGATCTTACACTATGTGTAAACCTACAAGTTAGACTGCAACATCATCTATATATATTCTGACAAGAGAGGTGCGACTTTCTGGATGGGGGAATCAGTTGTTTCTCTTGTTAAAAAAGAGCTAAAGCTCAAGAGCAGGGGGCATGTATATGTGTGTGCTTGCGTGCTACGTCACTTCAGGCATGTCTGATTCTTTGCAGCCCTTTGGACTGTAGCCCGCCGGGCTCCTCTCTCCATGAGATTCTCTAGGCAAGAATACTGGAGTGGGTTGCCATGCGAAGATCCAGGGCATCTTCCCTACCCAGGGCCCAAATGTCTCTTATGTCTCCTGCATTGGAGGTGGGTTCTTTACCACTAATGCCACCTTGGACGCTGGGGCATAAGTGTACTTATGCCTGATTCACATTGTTGTATGACAGAAACCAGTACAGTATTGTAAAGCAATTATCCTCCAATTAAAAACAAATTTAAATAGAAAACCAAAAACAAACAAAGGAAAAGAGCCAAAGTATCATTTTAGCACAGGTGTGAAGGCCCTCAAAGAAGGATGTGAATATCAGATGTTACCTCACACATGCAGTGTGGAGAAGGAGAGAGCATCACAGAATAGGAACCTCAAAATTACGAGACTAAGAACTCACAAAGGGGCTGCTTTGGGTTCCCTATTCTTTCCTGTGTAGAGAAAGAAAGAGTGAGAACAAGGGCAAGAATGAGCAAAGGAAGAGGGGAAGGGATTGAGAGACAAGGAGGTGTCTTTAACTCTGGAATTTAAACTGATTTTCTCTAACGAAGGAAGGGGAGGTCTCTTCATTATTTTTCATGGGATGAAGCAAAGGGCTCCTGGAAAGTATGTGTCTATCTCTTCACAGAGTGTTAAACACTATCAGTGTCTTAGACATTTGCAATTCAAGCACAACCCTTGCGCACGGAGCCTAGACTGTGTAGAATGGGGAAATACTCAGGGAGTATTGACTCCAAAGGCTTCCCAGGTGACTCAGTGGTAAAGAATCTTCCTTCAATGCAGGAGACCTGGGTTCGATACCTGGGTTGGGAAGATGCCCTGGAGAAGGAAATGGAAACCCACTCCAGTATTCTTGCCTGGAGAGAGGAGCCTGGTAGGCTACAGTCTGGGGTTGCAGAAATAGTCAGACACAACTTAGTGACTAAACCAAAACAACAACAACAACATTGTCTCCTAACAACTATATATTAATATAAGATGTAAGTCCTTCGTCAGATATGTAATTTTCAAATATTTGTCCTTGTGTGTGCCTTGCCAGCCTTCCTTTCCTTCTGCCTCCTTTTTCTTCCTCTCTCTTTTTCCTTGTATCTGTGACAGAAGAATAATTTTTGATTTCGTTAAATCTTTCGTGGATCATGGTTTTGGTGTCATGTCTAAGGGATCTTTCCCTAACTTCAGGGCATAAAGATACTCTTGTTTTCTTCTAAAGTTTTACAATTTTACATTTGAATGTGTGATGAATTTGAGTTAACTTATGTGTCATTCGTGAGGTTCAGTCAACATTCACTTTTTTGATGACTGATTGGGTCAGCATAATTTTCTAAATACCTTTGCAGAAAAAGATCCATTGCTTACATATACATTTGAATTTATTTCAGGACTCTTCAGTTCCTTTGATCTATGAATGTACTTTTTTGCTTATACTGCCTTTCTGTGATAGCTTTATAGTAGCCTGGAAATCAGGTATTGTGAGTCCTCCCTCCTTGTTTGTTTTCAAAATTATTTTGACTGTTTTTATTTATTTGACTTTACATCAAAATTTTAGAATAAACTTGTTGACATCTACAGCAAACCCTCTGGCATTTTGATTGGTATTATAGTAGGTCAGTTTTTAGGACAATTGACATGTTGTTGATATTGCCATCTGATCCATGAACATAGGATATCTCTTCATTTATTTACATCTTTTTTGATTTCTATCATGATATTTTGTCAGTTTTAGCATACAAACCTGGAACACTTTTTATAGGTTGATACCTGAGAATTTTGTTTAACTGAGGTGTTTGTCAATGTTAATAAATATTTTTATTTGCGATTTTTACTGATAATATCTAGAAACTTCACATGTTAGTTTTAGGAGCTTTTTAAAATAGATTCCTTGGGATTTCTTACATAGAGAATCTTGTCTTTTAAAAATAAGAAAAACTTTTTTCTTTCTAATCTTTATGCCATTTCCCTACCCCTTTTGTCCTACCTTATTACATTTGCAAGGACTCCATTTATGACATTCAGTTGCAGTGATGATAACGGGACTCTTCTCTTGGTGAACTTACAAGAAAACATTTCTTCCTTCATGTTTAAATATGTTAGTAGCTTTTGTTTTTTGGGTTTCTTCCCATTATCAAAGAAATAACTTTCTATTTAAATGTTGAGATTTTAGTATGAATAGATGTTATAAAAATTCTATTCATATTATGAATAGATGTCATAATTTCTTTCTGGCATATTAATGTAGTCTTGATTTTATTTAGTCTCTTACTATGGTGAGATACATTGATTAGTTTTAGAATATTAAACCATATGCATGAAGGTTCAGTCAACATTCACTTTTTTGATGACTGATTGGGTCAGCATAATTTTCTAAATACCTTTGCAGAAAAAGATCCATTGCTTACATATACATTTGAATTTATTTCAGGACTCTTCAGTTCCTTTGATCTATGAATCTACTTTTTTGCTTATACTGCCTTTCTGCGATAGCTTTATAGTAGCCTGGAAATCAGGTATTGTGAGTCCTCCCTCCTTGTTTGTTTTCGAAATTATTTTGACTGTTTTTATTTATTTGACTTTACATCAAAATTTTAGAATAAACTTGTTGACATCTACAGCAAACCCTCTGGCATTTTGATTGGTATTATAGTAGGTCAGTTTTTAGGACAATTGACATGTTGTTGATATTGCCATCTGATCCATGAACATAGGATATCTCTTCATTTATTTACATCTTTTTTGATTTCTATCATGATATTTTGTCAGTTTTAGCATACAAACCTGGAACACTTTTTATAGGTTGATACCTGAGAATTTCGTTTAACTGAGGGGTTTGTCAATGTTAATAAATATTTTTATTTGCGATTTTTACTGATAATATCTAGAAACTTCACATGTTAGTTTTAGGAGCTTTTTAAAATAGATTCCTTGGGATTTCTTACATAGAGAATCTTGTCTTTTAAAAATAAGAAAAACTTTTTTCTTTCTAATCTTTATGCCATTTCCCTACCCCTTTTGTCCTACCTTATTACATTTGCAAGGACTTCATTTATGACATTCAGTTGCAGTGATGATAACGGGACTCTTCTCTTGGTGAACTTACAAGAAAACATTTCTTCCTTCATGTTTAAATATGTTAGTAGCTTTTGTTTTTGGTTTATTTCCATTATCAAAGAAATAACTTTCTATTTAAATGTTGAGATTTTAGTATGAATAGATGTTATAAAAATTCTATTCATATTATGAATAGATGTCATAATTTCTTTCTGGCATATTAATGTAGTCTTGATTTTATTTAGTCTCTTACTATGGTGAGATACATTGATTAGTTTTTAGAATATTAAACCATATGTGAATTTCTGGAATAAGCTACACTTGGTTTTGATGTATCACCATTCATGTTTATTGCTATTTTTGATTTGTTAATATTTGTTATGCATCTTTTGTGTCTGTATTCATGAGGGATATTGATCTGTCACTTTATTTTATGATAGTGACTTTGTTTTTGTTATTGTGGTTTTACTTGTTTCAGAAAATGAATTGAGAAGTATTTTAGAAGAGAATGTATAGAATTGTATTATGTGTTCTTTTAAATTTTTCGGTACCATTCTCCAGTGAAATTGTCAGAGCCTGAAGTTTTGTCTGTTGGAAAATTTTGACAAAATTCAGTTTCTTTATAATATATAGGATTCTTCAGGTTATCTGTTTATTCTTTAGTGGGTTTTGTTTATTTGTGTCTTTCAAGGAATTGGTCCATTTCATCTATGGGCACAGAGTGATTCTTAGTATTTCCTTGTCCTTTTAATATTGGTAGGCTCTCCAGTGATAATTCCCCTTATGTTCTGAATATTGATATTTGTGATATCTTTGTTCTTTGGTTAGTCTGGGTGGAGTTTAATCAGTTTGAATATTTGTGATTATTTTAGAGTTATTACCTTTACATTTAGTTATTATTTATTACTGTTTTGTAATTAAACCAGGATTTGATTTAATTTAATTTTGTCTTCTGTTTTTTCAGTTTTGCATTTAATTATTGTCACCATGATTTTATTGACAACATTGATATCTTTATTATAATTTTTTCTTCTCCTTGCTTTGGGCTCTTTATTTTCTAAGGTTTTTATACTTTATTTACTTGGGATCATTCTCCTTAGATTTAGATTCAGGGTTGCAGTGATGATAACGGGACTCTTCTCTTGGTGAACTTACAAGAAAACATTTCTTCCTTCATGTTTAAATATGTTAGTAGCTTTTGTTTTTGGTTTATTTCCATTATCAAAGAAATAACTTTCTATTTAAATGTTGAGATTTTAGTATGAATAGATGTTATAAAAATTCTATTCATATTATGAATAGATGTCATAATTTCTTTCTGGCATATTAATGTAGTCTTGATTTTATTTAGTCTCTTACTATGGTGAGATACATTGATTAGTTTTTAGAATATTAAACCATATGTGAATTTCTGGAATAAGCTACACTTGGTTTTGATGTATCACCATTCATGTTTATTGCTATTTTTGATTTGTTAATATTTGTTATGCATCTTTTGTGTCTGTATTCATGAGGGATATTGATCTGTCACTTTATTTTATGATAGTGACTTTGTTTTTGTTATTGTGGTTTTACTTGTTTCAGAAAATGAATTGAGAAGTATTTTAGAAGAGAATGTATAGAATTGTATTATGTGTTCTTTTAAATTTTTCGGTACCATTCTCCAGTGAAATTGTCAGAGCCTGAAGTTTTGTCTGTTGGAAAATTTTGACAAAATTCAGTTTCTTTATAATATATAGGATTCTTCAGGTTATCTGTTTATTCTTTAGTGGGTTTTGTTTATTTGTGTCTTTCAAGGAATTGGTCCATTTCATCTATGGGCACAGAGTGATTCTTAGTATTTCCTTGTCCTTTTAATATTGGTAGGCTCTCCAGTGATAATTCCCCTTATGTTCTGAATATTGATATTTGTGATATCTTTGTTCTTTGGTTAGTCTGGGTGGAGTTTAATCAGTTTGAATATTTGTGATTATTTTAGAGTTATTACCTTTACATTTAGTTATTATTTATTACTGTTTTATAATTAAACCAGGATTTGATTTAATTTAATTTTGTCTTCTGTTTTTTCAGTTTTGCATTTAATTATTGTCACCATGATTTTATTGACAACATTGATATCTTTATTATAATTTTTTCTTCTCCTTGCTTTGGGCTCTTTATTTTCTAAGGTTTTATATTTATAGCTTAGATTATTGACTTGGGATCATTCTCCTTCTCTAATAGAATAACTCAATGTTAAAACAAAACAATAAGGAAAAAAACCCTCAATGCTATAAATTTGCTTTGAACACTAGTTTAGCTATTTGCCACACATTTTGATAGATTCTGTTTTCATTTTGAGTTAGGTCAAAATGTTTTCCAGTTTTCATTCAGCTTACTTCCTTGATCCTTGGGTTATTTAGCCATGTGATGGTTTCTATGTATTTGTGGAATGACCAAAAATCTTGGTGTAATTGATTCCTTGATTAATTTTCTTATGCTAAGAGACATTTAATTTAGATGACTTTATTTCCTTTAAATTTGTTATTTGTTTTATGGCCCAGATTACAGACTATCTAGGTAAATATTCCATAGATACCAAAAAATTATGTATAGTCTCTTATTGTTGGGTCATTTTATAAATGCCATTTAGTTAAGTTTAGCTGATATTGTTGTTCAGTTCTCTCATATCTTTGCTGATATTTGTCTATGCATTTTATTGATCACTTGAAGTATCCAAGAGTAATTGCAGATATGTCTATTTCTCCTCTCAATTATATCAGTTTTTGTTCTGTTGATTTTTTTTTTGAGAAACTATTATGTCTTTTTAAAAATTAATTACTTTATTTTGCTTTTACAGAACTTTGTTGTTTACAGATATATATAATCCCAGAAAAGTCATAGGCATATCCCTTACCCCTCCCTCTGTGCCCTTATCTAGTCTGTGCTCTGTTGATTTTTGAAACCTATTTTAAGGTACATATATGTTTAGAATTATAGCATCACCCTGGCTAAATGAGCATTTTATTATCCAATAATGACCCTGTATATCCCTGATAATTTTCCTGTCCTAAAATAAAATTTGTGTGATATTAATATTGGATGTCATCTTTTAATTTGAGTTTACATGGTATAACTTTCCCATTATTTTACTTTTGACCTATTTATATTATTATATTTACAGTGGTTTGTTAAAGATATCATGTAGTTAGGCCTTTTCCTTTTTGAAAAGTGAAAACTGACAATCCTTTATTTTGTTGTTTAGACTATTTGCATACTGTAATTACTGATATGGCTGGATTTAAGTCTACCATTTTATCATTATCAGTTTTTTTTTTTTTTTTTTGCTATACTTTTCTACCACTATTTCCTTTTTTTATTTAAAAATTTTTTGACAGTATTTGAATATTTTCAGTATGTCATTTTATTATAGCAATTATGTCTGTGTATATGTATGCATACATTCCTAACTTTTTAGTCTTCTCAAAAATTAACACTTTTTCATTGAAAATAAAATCTAGATGCCTTCCAACCATACAGATCCCTCTTTGTCGTATAGTCATAGTATATATTATATCTATATACATTAATAATTGCACAATTTATCTTTTAATTTCACTGTTAACACTAATAAAATGTTGTGTCAACATGTGTCAACACTTTAAAAATCTGGCAAAAACATTCTAATCTGATTATTCAAAATGGTAACAGATAGTTACCATTTCTGTCTTTCTCCCTTCGTATCAGAAGTTCCAAGCTTCCTCTGGTACCTCTTTTCTTTAGTCTGAAATATTTCCTCTAGCATTTCTTTCAAAACATGTTTAGTTTTGAAGATTTCTCTCAGATTTCCTTCATCTGAGAATATCTTTACTTGTTCTTCCTTCTTTAATGCTTATTTCATTAGAGGTAGAATTTTAGAATTGATGGTTTCTTTAAAGATCTTGTTCCTTTGTCTTTTTGCTTTCTTGGTTTCTGGTGACAAATCCAGCTTATGATATTATTATGATAATATTATGATATTATTCCTCTACATATAATGTGTTATCTTTTTCAGTGGCTGCCTACAAGATATTTCTTTATCTTCTGTTTTTTGCAGTCTGACTCAGATATTTCTTTGCATGTCAAGTAATTTTGGATTGATGTCCTGGACATTTTTCATTGTATTGTGTGATTCTGGGTCCTGCTGAACAGTTAAAAAAAAACAGACAAAGGAACAGGTAATCTGCTTACCTCATAGGTTCAGACTGTTGAGTTTGGTTTTGTCTTTTGTCAGTCATGGATTTGACGCTAGTTTTGTCTCAGAGGGTTTGTTATGCTGTATTTGTCTGCCCTGAAAGTACACCACACATGGGTTATTCTAGGACTTGGGTGGTATTTATATCGCAGTTCTGTTTTCAGAGCCTTTACTACACTTCCTTGGGTCTGCTGCATGCATGTCCCACTTAGCAGTATGCCCAGAACTTTGTTACACGCAAGATGAAGGCATCCCCCTTTGTAACTCTCTCCTTTCCTGAACTCCCCTAACACTCTGTAGCGCTCAAGGGCCTCTCCCACTTTTTTAGGCAAGAAGATGGGTTTTCTCTTTGGCTTCTCAATGCCTGCACTGTCACTGCCATCATTACAGAAGGACATTTTTTTGTAAGCAAGACCAAAAGAAGAGATAAACAATTAAATAAATACCTAAAGGAGGAAAGAAAGAAAAAAAAAAAGAAAAGAAAGAGGCAAGGGGGAAAGAGGTAAGGAAGGAAATTAAAGGATTCTTACACACTATGTGGCTCCTAGAGGCCCCTTTTCCCAGTAATAACACTGGATTAGAGGTTTTCTCTTTTTGTTTTCCCCTGGCTGTACTTGCCTCGCAGTGTTGTTGTTGTTCTTTTGTTTTTAATTCAGCTTACCCTCATGTCAAAGCTGAGCATTAGAAGAGGGGGCAAAAACAAATAGTAAACTTTCCCTCACACCACGTGTTCTGCAGTATTTTGATTTCTGTCTCTGTTCTGCCTGCCATTTGTTCACATTTCAGAAGTAATCTGCTTTTTATCTCTGTCCAGAGATTTTAGCTGTAATCAGTGGGAGAGGTTGGTGTAATAGCACATAGAGAATTGGACGGGAGTCTTGATTAGGTTACTAAATTTATGAACTAAATTTTATAAAATAGTAGGCATTTAATAGGGAAAATATTGGACTGGCCTCAAACATCTCCATTTCAACATACCGTTCTAAAGTTTGTGTAAACTATCTACACACTTTTGAGCAAAAGAGATTGGGGCACACAATATATGTGTAGCTAAACTATTATTTAGGAAGCAAAGCCATTGGAAAATGAGTGCTCTAATTCTTTTGAATAAGACTACTCTTAGACAAGATGAAATATTATTAAAACTCTGAAGTGCTGTGGAAATGTACCATATACAAATATAGTGAGCATTCAGTACATAAAACAACTATGGTTATTGTGACTACAGAAGAGAATATAAATAGCAGAAATCTTGACTTGCTTATTAAAATATCATATTTTATGATTACAGTTTTGTACATTGTTTGTATAATCTACCAATTAATATACCATCCATATGTGGATATACATGGATGTGTATATATACATGTTCACATATACTATGCACACACATAGATGTTTAGTAATTCCAAGCCTTGTGTTGTATTTAATGGCTTCTTAGTTGAATAATGGTGACTAGTTTCATGCAGCTATGACCTGAAGGATATTAATTACAGCAAAGGTCAGTTCTTCTGGGGTTTGTGTATTTAGGGATATGATTTAGTAGTCTCATCTATATCCATTACTTTCCACTGGCCTTACATTGACAGTTTTAGACCTGTTGAGTCTGATAAATAGACCAACATTTCAGCCTAATTGTCACCGTTACCTAAGGCAACCAACTGTTAGAAAGAGGGACCTTGCCTTCGTTGCCATTAGTGTATGGTAAGGTCAGACAAAAGTGAGTACCTGGCATTAAGTGAAATGAGCCAGCTTCTAGCTGAACTTCTGACCTGGGGATGGAAAAGCAGCTGTGAAACCAGGAGTGCATCAGTCAGTGATGCTAAACCAAGAGTGTGAATACTAGAAGTCAAGACTGAGGAGGGTTCATCCACCAGGCCCACAGCTCAGTTACAACCAGATGAGGATCCTCAAATACAATATAGGTTTATGAACTCAGGATTTCTTCATAATTTTGAGCTTCTGTACATATAAGATTGGCCAGGTTTTTAGGTTCTTTAACTATAGACCTTTACCATGTGAACTCATGAGATGCTATGTCTAGTTCAGCTCAGTATCCCCTGCCATGCCCTACTTAGCTATATGAGGAAATGAATTTCTACCACATCACAAAGAGAACTACAATGAACTCTAAACATGTAACACTTTGCAGAAAGATTGTTTTCATTTATAGCAGAGTGCATCTTCTCAAAAACATTTTGTACATCCATGTATGCAAATGGTACATCCCTCAAGGCCATACAGAAAACTAACACTAGAATAAACAGAAAGATGTAATAGTGTGTTAAGGAACTCAGAGGAACTTAAAATCTGTTTGGAGGACTCTAAAATGAAGATACAGTTGATCAGGACCATGACACATGGAAAGAACAAAGTTTTGCATAATAGCTAATGTCATTTAGTAAACAAGTATTATACCATCCATATGTGGATATACATGGATGTGTATATATACATGTTCACATATACTATGCACACACATAGATGTTTAGTAATTCCAAGCCTTGTGTTGTATTTAATGGCTTCTTAGTTGAATAATGGTGACTAGTTTCATGCAGCTATGACCTGAAGGATATTAATTACAGCAAAGGTCAGTTCTTCTGGGGTTTGTGTATTTAGGGATATGATTTAGTAGTCTCATCTATATCCATTACTTTCCACTGGCCTTACATTGACAGTTTTAGACCTGTTGAGTCTGATAAATAGACCAACATTTCAGCCTAATTGTCACCGTTACCTAAGGCAACCAACTGTTAGAAAGAGGGACCTTGCCTTCGTTGCCATTAGTGTATGGTAAGGTCAGACAAAAGTGAGTACCTGGCATTAAGTGAAATGAGCCAGCTTCTAGCTGAACTTCTGACCTGGGGATGGAAAAGCAGCTGTGAAACCAGGAGTGCATCAGTCAGTGATGCTAAACCAAGAGTGTGAATACTAGAAGTCAAGACTGAGGAGGGTTCATCCACCAGGCCCACAGCTCAGTTACAACCAGATGAGGATCCTCAAATACAATATAGGTTTATGAACTCAGGATTTCTTCATAATTTTGAGCTTCTGTACATATAAGATTGGCCAGGTTTTTAGGTTCTTTAACTATAGACCTTTACCATGTGAACTCATGAGATGCTATGTCTAGTTCAGCTCAGTATCCCCTGCCATGCCCTACTTAGCTATATGAGGAAATGAATTTCTACCACATCACAAAGAGAACTACAATGAACTCTAAACATGTAACACTTTGCAGAAAGATTGTTTTCATTTATAGCAGAGTGCATCTTCTCAAAAACATTTTGTACATCCATGTATGCAAATGGTACATCCCTCAAGGCCATACAGAAAACTAACACTAGAATAAACAGAAAGATGTAATAGTGTGTTAAGGAACTCAGAGGAACTTAAAATCTGTTTGGAGGACTCTAAAATGAAGATACAGTTGATCAGGACCATGACACATGGAAAGAACAAAGTTTTGCATAATAGCTAATGTCATTTAGTAAGCAAGTATTATTAATATATGCCAACTTCTGAGTGCTTTGTGTAGAGTATGTCACTTATTCTTAAAATTTTTACAGATGGAGAAACTGAGAAAATAAATTAACATGCCAGTGTATAGCTCCAGGTATGCAATTTAGGCGCAGCACTGGAGCAGGTTCACTAGGTGAATTGCTAAGGGATAGACCCTGTTCCCTTCCCAGTGTCATTCCATATGACTAGCCATTTAGTAGGTGTTTAATAAATCTGTATACACCTGTAACTCTTGTCTTCCTTCTGTTGTTGAATTAGAGTGATAATCATTGAAGAAAATGAGGGAGAGAAGTAAAAAGAGAAAAATATGATAAAAACCTATACACATATATACATATATAACCAAAACCCAAAAGCAATGGTTGAGCTCGAACAGTCTGCTTATTTCCCTCTGAAATGATGAAAATTACTGTATCAGCTGGGTGAGTCAGAAAGGCTGAAAAATGCAACCTCAAGGATATTTATGAATTAGGGTGATGGTTAGCTTATTACTGGCCACAGTGGATCCCAGCTGTCTGTTTGCTTTGTTTTGCCAGTTTGCTCTTTAGAGATCATGTTGGTACACATGCTTTTTGCCCGAGGTTGGATCTGTCCTATGTGACCTCGCCCTTTTAACACGGCATCATGCCATTGTGCCTAATCAGGTAAGTCTATAATTGCAGTGTACAGTAAAGGAACTCTCTAGCTCTTGCTGATGATCTGTTCTAATCTATAATGTAAATACCGTTTGTCTTCAGCTGCACTTGGCAAGCAGTTACTGATATATTTGCTAATATGTCAACAATTTTCTGTCTCTGCTGTTTGGGTTGATTGTAGGGGAGACTTGATTAATAGCATTATTGCTCAGACCTCCAATGCAGCAGCATGAACGAGTGAGTGCTGACTGAATGCCATTGTCTTGGAAGTCTTTGAGGAGCTGGAGATAAATCGAAATGTCAGCATGACACATAGATGCCAGTCTGTCTACTAGATTTCATTTGCTTTTTCCTAACAGTTTCTTTGCTAATAAAATTGGCCTTCCTATATTTTATGACTTGAATATAAATATTTCCTATATTTGTTAATACATTTGGTCTTCCTATATTTGACAACTTTTATGATCAGTATTGGCAATGTGCTCAGTATTGTAAGCCTTATCATAAATAAAGAGGTAGGAGGCCACTTATGTTACTATCGTAAGGGAAAAGTTAGGTAAATAATTGAAAAAGTAATGAAAGTAATCATATTTAGAGTAGTAGAAGTAGTTATGTTAGTAACAGCAAGAGTAATCGTAGTAACCGTGGTGGTAATAGTAGCCATACCCGATTCCTGAGTAGGAGATAGAGCTCTGATGTTCATTATGGAATAGTTGCTTAATGATTAGTGGAGGCCAGAGTAGAACAATCTGTGAGAGCCTGCATGTAGTTCCGTTATAGTTACCTAGAGTGGCCTCTGTCCAGAGCTCCATGTCCTCAGTTTGTGAAGTACTATCAATAACTATATAGGTTTCTTTTGCTAACAAGCCTTAGGAAGGCTAACTGATGGCACTGTCACTCTACAACTAGAAGGGAAGAGACTGGGTTTTAATTGCTACAGTATACCTAACACACCTACCATAGAGTCTGGCCTTCAGATGGAAACATTTCTGGAAGAAATGTATTGATTATATTAACCACTAATGTTAAAAGAATTATAACATGGTCAATTTATTTCCTGACGTCACTTCTGTGAGAGCCGGGTTCCAAGAAACAGGTAGGGATCCAGGGCATAAGGCTCTTCTGTCTTAGAGAGCAAACTTGAGCTACAGGGATGTGGACAGTAATTGGGAAAGGCCAATAAGAAAGACAAAAGGAACAATCACCTGGATAAATGAAGACCCAGTTCTATAATGATCATGACGTCTATTGAGTCACCACTTGAGTAGATGTCGAGAATAGTGCTAAGAACTCTATACTGTTGTACTTTGTCTTCCCTGCACATAGATAGAGGGGAATTATTATTCCAATTTGCAGTTATGTATTCTAGGGTTTATAGAGGTTAATTGTGTGTTACTCATGGAAAAGAAGCTATATTGTGAGAATGGAGCTAAGACTTGTAGTTGGGTCAAATGATTCCCAAGTTCTGATCTCTTATACTGATTAGGCATTTTATGGTGATATTGTCGATTGTTTCTTGCTTTCTGATCAATTAATGATAGTATTTCTTAAGCACATAGTATTTTTGCAAATACTATTTTAATCAACAACAATTGTCACACTAGCAACCAGTCTGCCAGTTGAAGTACTCCAAGTACTTCAGGTGCAGAAACTGAGGCACAGAAAAAGTTGAATGATTGGATCAAGACTATGCAAATTATAAATCCTCAAACTGACATTTGGACTCTGTCAGTCTGATTCTAGAATAAGTGCTGCATTTTATTGTTATTGTTATTTATTGAGGCATAGTTTGTTTACAAGATTGTGTTTATTTCAGGTGTAAGAATAGCGATTTGGTATTTTTACAAGTTATACAACCATTAAAAGTTGTTGCAATATGGCATGTAGGCCTCTGTCCAGAGCTCCATGTCCTCAGTTTGTGAAGTACTATCAATAACTATATAGGTTTCTTTTGCTAACAAGCCTTAGGAAGGCTAACTGATGGCACTGTCACTCTACAACTAGAAGGGAAGAGACTGGGTTTTAATTGCTACAGTATACCTAACACACCTACCATAGAGTCTGGCCTTCAGATGGAAACATTTCTGGAAGAAATGTATTGATTATATTAACCACTAATGTTAAAAGAATTATAACATGGTCAATTTATTTCCTGACGTCACTTCTGTGAGAGCCGGGTTCCAAGAAACAGGTAGGGATCCAGGGCATAAGGCTCTTCTGTCTTAGAGAGCAAACTTGAGCTACAGGGATGTGGACAGTAATTGGGAAAGGCCAATAAGAAAGACAAAAGGAACAATCACCTGGATAAATGAAGACCCAGTTCTATAATGATCATGACGTCTATTGAGTCACCACTTGAGTAGATGTCGAGAATAGTGCTAAGAACTCTATACTGTTGTACTTTGTCTTCCCTGCACATAGATAGAGGGGAATTATTATTCCAATTTGCAGTTATGTATTCTAGGGTTTATAGAGGTTAATTGTGTGTTACTCATGGAAAAGAAGCTATATTGTGAGAATGGAGCTAAGACTTGTAGTTGGGTCAAATGATTCCCAAGTTCTGATCTCTTATACTGATTAGGCATTTTATGGTGATATTGTCGATTGTTTCTTGCTTTCTGATCAATTAATGATAGTATTTCTTAAGCACATAGTTTTTTTGCAAATACTATTTTAATCAACAACAATTGTCACACTAGCAACCAGTCTGCCAGTTGAAGTACTCCAAGTACTTCAGGTGCAGAAACTGAGGCACAGAAAAAGTTGAATGATTGGATCAAGACTATGCAAATTATAAATCCTCAAACTGACATTTGGACTCTGTCAGTCTGATTCTAGAATAAGTGCTGCATTTTATTGTTATTGTTATTTATTGAGGCATAGTTTGTTTACAAGATTGTGTTTATTTCAGGTGTAAGAATAGCGATTTGGTATTTTTACAAGTTATACAACCATTAAAAGTTGTTGCAATATACGGGCTATAATTGTGGCCCTTTACAATGTGTTCTTGTAAACACTTACCAATTTTATACATAGTAAATTGTTTCCCTTAAACCCATACCTCCAATTGTAGTGATTCACCCATTTTTGGTGAACATATATTAGGTCCTGCAGAAGCAGTGAACAAAACAGTCCAATTATTTGCGCCTCAAACAATGAACAAAACAGATCAAGTATATCTGTTTGATACACTTCTCCACAGAGATGAAATTAGAGGAGGGAAAGGGAGGTTACACTTTGGTTTACGTCCAGAAATGACTCACTTTGCCAAGACCAGAGGGTAAGATTGAGCCAGACATACACATATTTGAGGTAGATATATACTGGGCAGCGGGAAAAGCCAATGAAAAGTCCTTGAAGTGGGATTGTGTCTGGTGAGAAATAGCAAGGGAATGGTATTGTTGTATGAAGTGAACATGGGGAAGGTATTAGGTGATGATGTCAGAGATAAGAGGAGACTAGATTTCATTAACTTCATGTCATTGGAGGACTTTGACTTTTACTTAGAGTGTAGTCAGAAGCCATGGGAGAGTCTGACTAGAGGAAGGAAAGTAGTTCCTGATTGTGGCGGATGCTGTGTTGAAAACAGAGCAGAGAGAGGCAAGAAAGGAAGCACAGATCTAAAAGGAGGATATTCCATGACATGATGCTTGGTAGATGTGTAATGATGGAAGGTGAGCAGATTTTTGTATATATTTTTAAAGGAAAAAAGCAAGATTTTCTCATGAATGGGCTACAGAATAAGGAAGAGAGAAGAGTCGAAGAGCAGTCAGCAGGGTAGGGAGACGGGAGGAAGAGCAGTGTGGTGTGCGGAGGAGGTTTCCCAGATGCCTTCAGCTCAAGCTGTCTATCCAACATCTCGGTGGATATGCAGGAGGTTAATTGTGTATATGCATTTTGAAGTCAGGGAGAGATCTGGGTTGGAGATGTAAACATTAGAGTCATCAGGATAAGATTGATATTGAAAGCCATTAGATTAAGATCTCCACTTACTTGGTTCCCAAATCCCCTGCTTTTCTTGATGGCCCTATTCTGAATGTGTTATGATTTGTTAGTATTTCTCTTAAAATGTTGTTTTAAAATGAGTTTAAAGTATTGTTTTCAAGAAAAAGGGTGTCAGTGGAAGACCAACAAAATCTGGGGGAAATAAAAAGAGTCTTTTGTTTGGTTAGTAGAGGTTTACTAATGTTAAATGTTATGTTTCAATGATTGTTCCCTAGTGATGTAAGATATTAATATAAGGGGAAAACAGATATGCTCTGTACTACTTTTGCAACTTTCCTATAAGTCCAAAATTAATCAAAAGTCTGAGTTTTAGAAATTTGTCCTCAAGGGTGGAAACACTACTTTGAATGGCATCTGAGTCTTCAGTAGAAGAAGGAAATGGGAACTTTACCTCTCTTGGTCTGAACACAAAACTGTATTCAAAAAACCTAGGTATGAGTTATCTTCTTGGACATTTTCCACCTAATTAATTCATACTAGGTTATGGTCAACTGAATGCCAGGACATATTCTGACAATCGTTTCTTAAATCGGATCTGCCTTATCGTATCTTTGAAAAAGTTATTTACTTTTCACAGTTGCAAAAGTAGATGAGATATGATTCCCTAATACTGTTCAAATTTGAGGCAAATACAGGCCAGAGCACTGACTCCACCTTAAAGGGGCCACTTCTTCCAGTTCCATTAGCATGCTCATAATGCCATTATCTGAGGCTTCCCTCAAGTTCTGCTTTCTTTTCGATCACTGGACGAGGAGGAGGGCAGTCCTTGGTCCTCACTGAGAAAGAACCACCTATGAGCCCTTCCTTCTTTGATCTCACTCTGGATTTACTGACCCAGATCATCTCATGTGCATGCACATGTGCTAAGTTACTTCAGTCGTGTCCCTGTGGACTGTATCCCACCAGGCTCCTCTGTCCATAGGATTCTCCAGGCAGGAACACTGGAGTGGGTTGCCCTGCTCTCCTCCAGGGGATCTTCCCGACCCAGGGATTGAACCCACATCTCTAATGTCTTCTGCATTGACAGGTGGGTTCTTTGCCACTAGTGCCACCTGGGAAGCCCAAATTATCTCATAGCCCTCATTTATTCATTTAATTATTGAATATATGATAAGATGGTCTATTAAACTCCTTGGTAAAATCAATGCAACGTATGACTGTAACATTTCTCAATCTACCAGTATAGACTAATTTTTAATGAGCTTATGCTGGCTTCTAGTAATCAATGCATTTTGTTATTAAGAACTCACAAATCATCATCTTTGCAGCAATCCTTTCACAGACTCGAATTATGAAAGGTGACTCATTCTTATGCAAATATAAGAATGTATAGTCTACCCAATGTACATTTCTTTATTTACCTTTTTTTTTTTTTTTTTTTAATGAGAAGAGAGTTTGTAGACCAAACATGGAGGAAAGGCCTTAAGAAGTATACAAACTGTGAGGCCATTTCTTTTCTGAGAAAATGAGGAAACGGACTCCATAGGAATCAAGCAGAAAATCTTACTGCTTTCATTTCAGATAGGCAGTAGCTATTTTTAATGGTGTAGTTAAACTCCACAGGAGGTGGTTTAAATGATAAAATTAAATGTATTTGGTGAAGGTGTTTATCAAGTATTTTCTTAAACAGTTGATAATTTGCACATTTCTTTGTTAAACTGTGGTTCTTCATTAGTGAGGACTACAGCTTGCTACAAACTGCTAATGAATTATGACACATCTATTATTTATGGAGCTTAAAAATTTAGGTGTCATTCTGAAGGTTACTCTATGGTTTGAAATCTCAAGTGATCTTGTTGAAATTGCTCCACGGTGTCATCAACTGAAATTTACCAGGCTGCAACCAGTGTTCTATCTGTAGCGGATGTGTCTTCCAGTGGTATCTTGGTCTCGTTACAGAAGGGACATTGCTCAGACAAACTTTAATGAGGACTCTGTATAGTCATGTGCTGTAATGCCTAGTGAAAGTTGATGGAATTATATGCCCAAATTGTTTCTCTCATTCAGACTGGTCCTGTTCTTTCTGTTACCCTCAGTGTGTTCTTTCTGAAATACAGATCACTACCTGCTTTGCTCTTGTATATCAAGATTTTTTATGGAATAAATGAAGTAGAACTGGAGGGACTTGAGATCATAGAAACAGTGAGAATGTAAGGTATCCAGGGCTTTCCAGGTGGCTTAGATGGTAGAGAATCTGCCTGCTATGCAGGAGACCTGGGTTTTATCCCTGGGGTGGGAAGGTCCCCTGGAGAAGGGAATGGCAACCCACTTCAGTATGCTTGCCTGGAGAGTCCAGTGGACAGAGGGGTCTGAACGGCTACAGTCAATGGGGTTTCAAAGAGTTGGTTGTTGACTGAGCGACTAACACTTCCACTTTCACAAGGCATCCAGGAAGAGATGCAGCAACAGAAAGTTCATTTATGTGCCAAGTGCTTTCCATGAGTTATCTCATTTAATTCTTTGTTGGGAGAGAGAGAGACTGAATAGCATCCTTTGAACTGAGAAGGAACTTTGAGACCAAAAAGGAAGCTGCAATTCCATAAAGTGCAATTATGAAGTTTATTGTGGGTAACTTATAAACAGGCAGGAAGGATGGGGCGGACAGTGGACCACTGGCATTCACAGCTGCACTCTGTGCTGCCAAAAAGGATACCAGGGAACTTAAAGGGGTCAAAGCTAAGAATAGAATCTGACTACCAAGTGAGAAGCAAGTCTGCACAAAAGGAACTGAGCATTTTTCCTCCTTTGTGTGTGTGAGGGGGAAGGGGGAAGTGTCTCATGACTATCAGACATCTGTGTCAGCAAACATCAAAATTAATTTATTGAGCTTAAAATTAGGTGTCATTCTGAAGGTTACTCTATGGTTTGAAATCTCAAGTGATCTTGTTGAAATTGCTCCACGGTGTCATCAACTGAAATTTACCAGGCTGCAACCAGTGTTCTATCTGTAGCGGATGTGTCTTCCAGTGGTATCTTGGTCTCGTTACAGAAGGGACATTGCTCAGACAAACTTTAATGAGGACTCTGTATAGTCATGTGCTGTAATGCCTAGTGAAAGTTGATGGAATTATATGCCCAAATTGTTTCTCTCATTCAGACTGGTCCTGTTCTTTCTGTTACCCTCAGTGTGTTCTTTCTGAAATACAGATCACTACCTGCTTTGCTCTTGTATATCAAGATTTTTTATGGAATAAATGAAGTAGAACTGGAGGGACTTGAGATCATAGAAACAGTGAGAATGTAAGGTATCCAGGGCTTTCCAGGTGGCTTAGATGGTAGAGAATCTGCCTGCTATGCAGGAGACCTGGGTTTTATCCCTGGGGTGGGAAGGTCCCCTGGAGAAGGGAATGGCAACCCACTTCAGTATGCTTGCCTGGAGAGTCCAGTGGACAGAGGGGTCTGAACGGCTACAGTCAATGGGGTTTCAAAGAGTTGGTTGTTGACTGAGCGACTAACACTTCCACTTTCACAAGGCATCCAGGAAGAGATGCAGCAACAGAAAGTTCATTTATGTGCCAAGTGCTTTCCATGAGTTATCTCATTTAATTCTTTGTTGGGAGAGAGAGAGACTGAATAGCATCCTTTGAACTGAGAAGGAACTTTGAGACCAAAAAGGAAGCTGCAATTCCATAAAGTGCAATTATGAAGTTTATTGTGGGTAACTTATAAACAGGCAGGAAGGATGGGGCGGACAGTGGACCACTGGCATTCACAGCTGCACTCTGTGCTGCCAAAAAGGATACCAGGGAACTTAAAGGGGTCAAAGCTAAGAATAGAATCTGACTACCAAGTGAGAAGCAAGTCTGCACAAAAGGAACTGAGCATTTTTCCTCCTTTGTGTGTGTGAGGGGGAAGGGGGAAGTGTCTCATGACTATCAGACATCTGTGTCAGCAAACAGCATTCTTTTTTTTTCCGATCAATTTGATTTACTTTCTTGTATGTCTACATGAAAAGACCCTTCTTTCAAGATTTTTCTTCTTCTTCTTTTTTAAACTAGAATTGCTGTGAGTTATCCCAATAGCCTAGAATCTGGCTGGAGGTTGAAAAAGGATTCTTCTAGTTTTCTTATCAGATGAAGGCAAGGGTAAAAGTTGATAGGGAACTTACCGAGTTTGGGCATATTGTGAGGAGGCTAAAGCTGAATCATGCAGAAAGGAGACTGTGTTTCAGATAAAATATTAAAGAGAAGGCCATTAATGAAATTGTCTAAAGGCATGGAGCTGTATGGTGATGAATCTGAGATGTGAGTGCTGGCCATTTGGCCCCAGAGCCTATACTGTCAACCACAGCGTTGTGCTACCATGTTGCTCTCTATGTCATGCTGAACTTGAATAGTGACCACATGTTCACAGAGATGACACACAGACCACAGCGATGTTCGGCAACTTTAATATCATTAGGTTGAATCATAACATATTGTTGATATTTGACTGTTTTTACATAAAGAGAAATAGTGATTTTTGGTTGAGAAAAACTGACAAAATGACACTGATCAGAAGAATCTAGGGACATAAACTAAGTGCAACACAGTATTGTGGATTGAATTCTGCAATAGTAAAAGGACATAATGAACATTCTGGCTACATGTGAATGTGGTCTGTAGCTTGGTAGTTTGCACAAATGTAAACATCTTATTTTTATAATATTTATTTTATTTTTAAAAATTTTGACCTCTTTTATTGGTCTTTGGTTTATTTATTTTCATCCATTTTTACCCTTTGGCCTGTGTGGGCCTCCCACTGCAGTGGCCTCTTTTGCTGCAGAGCACCGGCTCTGGGTGCATGTGCTCCAGAGCGCTGGCTTGTAACTGGACACACCGGTCCAGCTTCTCCGCGGCATGCGGGATCCTCCTGGGCCAGGGACTGGATTGGTGCCCCCTGCACTGCAAGGAAGACTCTCCACCCACTGGACCACCAGGGAAACCCTTTGTAATATTTGCTGATTAATTTGGATGTAGTAGGTCTTAGTTGCAGCATTTTCTCTTTCATTGAGGCGTGAGGGATCATTTTAGTTATGGCCTGTGAATGCTTAGTTCCTTGACACAGAGATGGAGCCTGGGCCACCTGCATGGGGAGCATGGAGTCTTAGTTCCTGGACCACCAGGGAAGTCCATGTCTTGGTTTTAATAATTGTACCATGTCAGATGTTAACGTTAGGAGAAACAGGGTGAAGGATATGTGAGAACTCTTTGTTGTATAGAACTTTTTGTTGTATATTTTCAGTTTTTTAGGGTGTTTAGATTTAGTGAATCTAGAATTATTATAAAATAAAAATGTATGAATAAAATTTAAATTAACAATAGAAACTTCATTTTATATAGATCTTTAATAATTACAAAATTCCTTTTTATATGATACTGGAAATATTAGCTGCTTTCCTCTCTGTCCTCCAAAAGAAATTCAGGTTTACTTCTGCTCTAAGTTCAGATTTGCTTCTGCTCTAGCACCTGCCATATATTTACTTGTCTCCAATTTAGTTGCCATAGCAATATTCTGATATTTTCAAGGCAGAGATTGTGTCCAGGTCGTTCTTGTATTCCAGGCAGTGTGAGACACAAATTAGATTGCTGTTCGTTTTTTTGTTTGTTTTTTAAACAAATGAATATACTTCTCTCTTTATGACTGACAAAAAGTGATAATAGCTTTAAGATGCACTCCATGTAGTCAGTTCAGATTGCCACTTGTTAGGTTGTCTCCCCAATAAAAGAAAGAATTAAGATGTCTTCTAAGCATTTGCAGTCTATGGCATTGCAAAGAGTCAGACACTATTTAGTGACTAAACAACAATAAGCCTTGTAACTGAACTGGAAAATATGTAAGAAAGATCTGGTCTTTTATAAATAGCAGTAGTGAAAGAAGTGCTTTGTCCATGGTTAGGAAATGTAGCAGCTCAGCACCAAGTCCTTCATACTGAAACTTCTGGTTCCTTTTGGAATCAGCATGAAGATTCCGGGGAGCAGTAGGTCCAGGCATGTTCATGGACCTGCCTTCACCAACTGAGTGGCCAGAAACAAAGTGTGCTAACTTCTGAGGAACGAAGACCAGTGTGTATTGTTAGAGTTTTCCTTTGTATATTAAAAATTTGTGGCTGGCGGAAGGGTAGTATTAAACTGGACTGGAATATAGACTTGTATTCAGGGTTAAAAGTGGGCCACTACTATACTGCTTTCATGCTGGTTTATGCTTGCTTTTGTTTTTATTCTATTTTATTTTATTTTATTTTTTTTTAGATTTATTTATTTATTTACTTTGGGCGGGGGTCGGGTTGGGGAGGGAGGGAAGTGGGCGGGCCACTTCTATTGGTCTTTCATTTCTCTGTTTTCATTCGTCTTCGTTCTTTGGCTCCTGTGGGCCTCCCATCGCGGTGGCGTCTGCCGTTGCAGAGCACCGGCTCTGGGCGCATGCGCTCCAGAGCTCCGGCTTGGTAATTGGACACATGGGTCCAGCCGAGCGGCACGTGGGATCTTCCCAGGCCAGGGCTCGAACCAGCGCCCCTTGCACTGCAAGGCGGTGTCCTTACCCACTGAACAACCAGGGGAAGCCCTGTTTTTATTTTAAATTGTAATGACTTTATTGAAATACAGCTCACTCATTTAAAATCTACAATGTGGGCTTCCCTGGTGGTCCAGTGGTTAAGAGTCTTCCTACTAATGCAGGAGACCCGGATTTGATTCCTTGTTCGGGAAGATCCCACATGCTGTGGGGCAACTGAGCCCTTGGGCCACACTAATGAAGCCCGTGCCCTAGACCCTGTGCTCTGTAACACGAGGGGCCACTGCAAAGGAGACTGGGCCCCAAAACCTACCCTGCTGTATGTAAAAGAGACAACCATTGTGAATATGCAGTAAGACTAAGGGAGATTATATGGGGGCTATGAAACAACGGGGTGGGTTGGGATGGGGAGGGACCAAAAGAGGGGTTCAGGTGGGAGGGGTCAAGGATATACCTATGACTGATTGGATTTATGTATAGCTATGAACAACAAAATCTGAAAAAGTACAATAAAAATAATTAAATAAATGAAGCAACAAAAAAAAGGAGACTGGGCCCCATAACTAGAGACAGCCTGCACAGAGCAGCAGAGACCCAGTGCAGCTGAAAATAAAATTAATTAATTAAAAATAAAATATGTAATTCAGTGACTTCTAATATGTTTACAGGCATGTACAGCCATAGCCACGGTCAATTTTAGAACATTTCATAACCCCACGTGAAATCCTGTACGCGCTTTAGCTCTCACTTCCTCTCCCAGCCTTCTCCCTACTTTCCAGGTCTAGGCAACTACCAGTCTATTTTCTGTCTCCATTTATTTCCCTGTTTTGGACACTTAATATGAATTGGCTCTTATGAAGTACTATATAGTCTTCTGTGAGTGGCTGCCTTCGCTTAGACTCATGTTTTTAAGGTTCATCCTTGTGATAGGCGTCAGTATTTCATTGCTTTTTAAGGCCAGATTGCATTACATTGTACAGATATACTCCATTTGTGGCTCTGGGGTTTAGTCACTAAATCATACTCAACTCTTTGCAATCCTATGGATTGTAGCCTGCCAGGCTTCTCTATCCATGGGATTTCTCAGGCAAGAATACTGAAGTTGATTGTCATTTTCTTCTCCAAGAGATCTTCCTAATGCAGAGCTTGAACCCGTGTCTCCTGCTTGGCAGGGAGATTCTTTACAACTGAGCCATCTGGAAAGCCCATACTGCATTATGTTCGTCCATGTATTGAGTGATGGACATTTGAGTTGTTTCTACCCGGATTTGATTCCTTGTTCGGGAAGATCCCACATGCTGTGGGGCAACTGAGCCCTTGGGCCACACTAATGAAGCCCGTGCCCTAGACCCTGTGCTCTGTAACACGAGGGGCCACTGCAAAGGAGACTGGGCCCCAAAACCTACCCTGCTGTATGTAAAAGAGACAACCATTGTGAATATGCAGTAAGACTAAGGGAGATTATATGGGGGCTATGAAACAACGGGGTGGGTTGGGATGGGGAGGGACCAAAAGAGGGGTTCAGGTGGGAGGGGTCAAGGATATACCTATGACTGATTGGATTTATGTATAGCTATGAACAACAAAATCTGAAAAAGTACAATAAAAATAATTAAATAAATGAAGCAACAAAAAAAAGGAGACTGGGCCCCATAACTAGAGACAGCCTGCACAGAGCAGCAGAGACCCAGTGCAGCTGAAAATAAAATTAATTAATTAAAAATAAAATATGTAATTCAGTGACTTCTAATATGTTTACAGGCATGTACAGCCATAGCCACGGTCAATTTTAGAACATTTCATAACCCCACGTGAAATCCTGTACGCGCTTTAGCTCTCACTTCCTCTCCCAGCCTTCTCCCTACTTTCCAGGTCTAGGCAACTACCAGTCTATTTTCTGTCTCCATTTATTTCCCTGTTTTGGACACTTAATATGAATTGGCTCTTATGAAGTACTATATAGTCTTCTGTGAGTGGCTGCCTTCGCTTAGACTCATGTTTTTAAGGTTCATCCTTGTGATAGGCGTCAGTATTTCATTGCTTTTTAAGGCCAGATTGCATTACATTGTACAGATATACTCCATTTGTGGCTCTGGGGTTTAGTCACTAAATCATACTCAACTCTTTGCAATCCTATGGATTGTAGCCTGCCAGGCTTCTCTATCCATGGGATTTCTCAGGCAAGAATACTGAAGTTGATTGTCATTTTCTTCTCCAAGAGATCTTCCTAATGCAGAGCTTGAACCCGTGTCTCCTGCTTGGCAGGGAGATTCTTTACAACTGAGCCATCTGGAAAGCCCATACTGCATTATGTTCGTCCATGTATTGAGTGATGGACATTTGAGTTGTTTCTACCTTTTGGTTAGTGTGAATAACATAGCTGTACACAGCACTGTACAAGTTTCTGTGTAGATAAATGTTTTCTTTTCTCTTAGGTATATATTTGGTTTTAATTCAGTCATGCCTAACTTGACACATAAGGAAAGTCTCCTAGAGAAAAGGAATGAAAGAACCCCAGTTTTTAGAGTTCAGCCAAAAATTCTGAATAATTTTTATTTCTCACTGGCTTTATGAATCTCCATTTATGAGTTTATCCTTTACAGATAAGCTGTGCCTACAAAAAAAAAGGTTTTAAACATACACACATGCACATGCATGCTTGCATAAGCATTTAGCTAAAACTAGCCCCTTCCAAGAAACCATCTGGAGAAAGAAGTGCAAACCTTCTCATAATACTGAAATTGCTCAGGAAATGGGGCAGCTCCTCTTTAGGAATCTCTTCTGAATGAGGTTCGTGAACCATACTAGAAGTATCTAGTGTGTAACCTTATTTGCCCCTGATCTGTGGCTGTGCCCAATCAAAATTATTTCTGACTATTCTTAAAATTAAACCTTTTGCCTGCGAATGTCTCCTTGATGAACCATTAGAGTTTTGGCTGCGGTCAGGAGTATAAGCTCCTAAAGGACCAAGCCTAGGTTTCTCCTCTTCTAGCAAAGTACCTTCACACAATGCAGGTGCCCTGTGTGTTTCCTAAACAGACATGATTTGAGACTGTAGAAAAATAGCACCTAGTTGAACAATTTGTATATTTTCATGCACGTGTGCTAAGTTGTTTCAGTCGTGTCTGAGTAATTGTGACCCTATGGACTATAGTCCGCCAGGCTGGTTTGTCCTTGGAATTCTCCAGGCAAAAATACTGGAGTGGGTTGCCATGTCCTCCTCTAGGGGATCTTACTGACCCAGGAATTGGACCAGTGTCTCTGAAGATTGCTGCGTTGACAGGTGGGTTCTACTAATGCCACGTGGGAAGCCCATATATTCTCATAATTGCTCATTTTTCCCTTTGGAAAGCAGGCTCTGAAATCCATTATGATTTTATTGAGTGATGGACATTTGAGTTGTTTCTACCTTTTGGTTAGTGTGAATAACATAGCTGTACACAGCACTGTACAAGTTTCTGTGTAGATAAATGTTTTCTTTTCTCTTAGGTATATATTTGGTTTTAATTCAGTCATGCCTAACTTGACACATAAGGAAAGTCTCCTAGAGAAAAGGAATGAAAGAACCCAGTTTTAGAGTTCAGCAAAAAATTCTGAATAATTTTTATTTCTCATTGGCTTTATGAATCTCCATTTATGAGTTTATCCTTTACAGATAAGCTGTGCCTACAAAAAAAAAGGTTTTAAACATACACACATGCACATGCATGCTTGCATAAGCATTTAGCTAAAACTAGCCCCTTCCAAGAAACCATCTGGAGAAAGAAGTGCAAACCTTCTCATAATACTGAAATTGCTCAGGAAATGGGGCAGCTCCTCTTTAGGAATCTCTTCTGAATGAGGTTCGTGAACCATACTAGAAGTATCTAGTGTGTAACCTTATTTGCCCCTGATCTGTGGCTGTGCCCAATCAAAATTATTTCTGACTATTCTTAAAATTAAACCTTTTGCCTGCGAATGTCTCCTTGATGAACCATTAGAGTTTTGGCTGCGGTCAGGAGTATAAGCTCCTAAAGGACCAAGCCTAGGTTTCTCCTCTTCTAGCAAAGTACCTTCACACAATGCAGGTGCCCTGTGTGTTTCCTAAACAGACATGATTTGAGACTGTAGAAAAATAGCACCTAGTTGAACAATTTGTATATTTTCATGCACGTGTGCTAAGTTGTTTCAGTCGTGTCTGAGTAATTGTGACCCTATGGACTATAGTCCGCCAGGCTGGTTTGTCCTTGGAATTCTCCAGGCAAAAATACTGGAGTGGGTTGCCATGTCCTCCTCTAGGGGATCTTACTGACCCAGGAATTGGACCAGTGTCTCTGAAGATTGCTGCGTTGACAGGTGGGTTCTACTAATGCCACGTGGGAAGCCCATATATTCTCATAATTGCTCATTTTTCCCTTTGGAAAAAGCAGGCTCTGGAAATCCATTATTCACGTACACTCTCAATTGCCTTGCTTCTAAAAGCAAAAGTAAATCAAGATCTGGTCATTTTAACACATCACTTGCCTCATTGGTGGGGCAGTGGGGGTTGAGAGTTGTCACTTCTCCCTGTATTGCTTCTGCCTTTACCTTGTTCCCCAGCCCTTGCTGACCGTCTTGGAGGTCTGCTCACTCAGAGGGTAGCCTAAGCTCATGCTTTCTCTAAGCAAGCTTTCTCACTGTGTTACCCAGACCTTCTACATCTCTTCATGTTCTTGTTGTTCAGTCACTAAGTCGTATGTCACTCTTTGTGACCCCGTGGCCTGTAGCACCCCATGTTTCCCTGTCCTTCACTATCTCCTGGAGTTCACTCAGATCTAATCATCTAATCCTCTGTCACCCCTTTCTCCTCCTGCCCTCAATCTTTCCCAGCATCAGGGTCTTTTCCAAGCATCTCGTCCTGAACACTGGGTAAATTCAAAGGAATCTTCAAGAAGCCCCTCCGGATATAACAGTGACATTTCAATTGTATGGTATTTTGTTTGTGGGGCAGAATCAAATTATGTAATCAAATAGGGACACTAAGCCTGATTGAGACTTGCATCAAAGTGCCCAAGAAATCCAATAATTTTGAGTTTGACCTTTGTGCTATTTTTAATGTGACTGATTTGAAAGGCTCTTTGAGAGATCGGAACCTTGCAGCCGCCTGTTTTCTGGATCCTGTGTAAGAGAAAATATCCTCTTCCTCCAGTTTGACCCTGCACTGGTCATTCCAGCTCCCTTGGAACTGAGACCTTTGATTTCCTCAGGGGCTTGCTTGTTCAGTGTGTGACGTGATCGGCTCAGGGAAGCAGTTTCAAGTGGATCTCAAAAGACCATCAAGCCCAGAATGGAAGTTAAAACCCTCAAAAGAAAAGAGAATATTTATAATAGAATGTTTGTAGATTTGAGAGTAGTTATAAGGAGTTTGGTTTATTATACAGAAATTCTTTTTCTAACTTTTTTTGATGCCTTATCTAGCCTGGGATACTTCTAAGTATTGTGGAATCCCCCACAATTCCAGCTCCTGGAAGTCAATAGGATGTTTTCCCACCAAGTGCCTCTGCCAGGCTACAGTTATAAATTCTTGTAAATCAGATTTCATCCAAGCAGGCATTTTTATAGTTAAACATTGATTAACCTCAACAAATTGGGTTTTTTTTTTTAACCTCCAGAAATGAAACTGTAGTGACCACACTACCCTAAAACTTTAAGTGGTTGAAAAAGTGAAAGTGTTAGTCACTTAGTCATGTCTGACTATGCAATCTCATGGACTGTAGCCTGCCAAGCTACTTTGCCCATCAAATTCTCCAGGCAAGAATACTGGAGTGGGTAGCCATTACCTTCTTCAGGGGATCTTCTTAACCCAGGAATTGAACATAAGTCTCCTGCATTGCAGGCAGACTCTTTACTGTCTGAGCACCAAGGAGTTAGATCTAAGGTAAATTGTTCCTTACACTTAAATATCAGTATCCTTTTATTCATATACTGTAAGAAGAAATCCACCCCCTCCATAAAAATGGAAAGAGAGAATCTTTAATAGCGAAGTTTAAAATTAAAGACAACTCAGATATTAATTCTTAAACAGTCCTCTGATTTCCTGAGTAGCTAACAAAGCACTATTTAGCTTTTAAATGTCCTTTTTTAGACTTTACAGGAATAGGAAATGCTGTGTATCAACATTTAATTTGGCATCTATGAATGCTTTCAGATATGCCATTTTAAATGTTTTTACTTGGGATGAGGGTTATTTCAGTGACATTTACTTTTTTTGGCATAATTAGAGGATGAGGATCTCATAGAGGTGCATTTTCAAATAACTAAATCTTGCCAGTTTAAGGATGTATATTTTCTGTCTTCCAAGTTTCTAATGTAAATCTTTCTGAAATATAATTGTACAGTCAATTTCCTTTGTAAACCATAACGCTTAATACACATATAACTCTTCTTAATGACTCATGGCATGATGCCCAAATAACCGTTGGTGTCTGGGAAAGTTAGATTTGGAAAGAATTCTAATTCATCCAGTCTACCCTCCTCACCCATCCAATTTATAGAAGACAGAGTGGGGGCTTTTCCTTCCTGTAAATTGCATAGTGACTCCCAGTTTGATGTTCTGAGGCTTCTGCACTCTTCTTCCCTTCCAGAAATCTGAGCCTGAAGGTTTATTTTCATTATAGAGACCCCTGGCTGGTTTGTGCCCTGACTTTTAATTGTGTTGCGCCAATGGCCACCCACTCCCTTTCTAAGATCCAGCCTCATGGAGTTGCTGGCTGGTCCTGAATCCAGCTCTGTGGTTTGACACCCCACCAGTTTCCTGTGCTAGTTCCCTGCACTATAGAATAGGACCTTGTTGTTTATCCATTCCCGGGCAACCACAAGTCTGTCTTCTATGTTTATGAGCTTGTTTCTATTTTGTAGAGGGGCTCATTTGTATCATATATTAGATTCTCCATATAAGTGATGTCATATTTTACTCTCCCTGTCAGCTCAAGGATTGGATCTTTGCTGTTCCCCGTTCTGGGTCGCTTCCTAACAGCTCTCTAGTGGGAACAAATTTATTGATTAAGCAAAGAGAATGCTCTGAAGTGTATGTCACTTTCTCACTTCTAATCCCTGCCATGTGTGTTTCTCTTATGTTTTTATTTAAAACACAGACTTTTTATAGGATTTAATTTGTCAAAGTATTTATTTATGGAATAATGAGATGAAACTTAGAAAATCACTGTATGTGTGTGTGTGTGTGTGTGTAGTGGAGGTGTCGCACACCATATCACAGTATTCTTCTACCAACCTAGAGATTGCTGTCTTTTCACCAGGCAAGACCAGATGTGTGGCATTGCCCAGAGGTCTTATGCAGGAGCTCAGGAGAAACATTGCAATCAGAGCCTGGAGCTTGCAGGAGATACTGAACCTTGTAGAGGTCTGTAGCCCACCCCTATATTCCGCACTCCTGGATTACCTCAAGATAGTGAATTTTAATTCTTTTGTCTGCAGGTCTTCAGTATGCATGGGAGTTACTTTCTTTTTTTTTTTTTTTTCCTTTTCATCATAACCCTGAAGCCACATGACTTGCTCCATTGCATGACCCCTCAATCTTCCATTTCATTTGTGTCAGCTGTAGAAGTGGGATTGTAAAGATGGGGCTGGTACATACAGAGTGTAAAGAAGAAGGCCAGTAGTACTCACCTTGTATGATTAATTGTTAGGATGGCCATCAGGCTTCCAATCCTCACTTCCTGACTTACTACCAGTCTTAGAATTTGTTCCATTGACCTTCATATAGTTGTAAAACTAGATAAGTCCAGTTGATTATAATAAGTATAAAGCCAGAGAGATTAGCTTCCTTATAATGACACCTAGTCTTTTTTTTTTTTTTTTTGAAAAAAATTGGAAGTCCTATGTGCATTTTGATGCATCTGTATTTTTAAGCTGCGCCTTAGCCATCAAGGGGCCTTTTATCTTTTCTGATTCCTGCCTCTGTTAAGAATAGTCAGAGTTGCCAGAAAAGTGATTGTTGGATAAGAGAGAGAGGTGAGATTGTGTTAAATTAGGAATTCAGAGTTAAGAAAAGATGAAAAGCTATATTTAGAATGGGGTTTGGACTGAAAATGACTGTGGATCTTTTTCCTTTTTTAATAGCGTGAGAAATGCAGCCACAGGTTTGAAATGGAACTATTTAAACATTTATTTCAACCCAGTTGAAAAAAGGAGAGAGCCAGTCTCTCCCAGACCTCAACGTTTATATCTTTAGGATGGAAAAAGAATGTGAGAGACTGGATGACCTTGTTTTCTCTGAATTTGATCTCTCTTGCCTTTTTGCTCTCTCTCTCTTTTGCCTTTGTAATGGGGGGAGGGGGGAGGACCGTGTATGTTTTTAATACTGAAAATAAAAGATTTTTTTGCTTTGCAGTAGGCATGGAAAGTTTAAAAAGAAACAAAACAAAAAGAGCATCATAGCCTTTGCAAATGTGTTAGCAATACAAGCAGGCCTCTTCATAGTTAGAAAATTCCATGGACTAACCTTATCCAGATTCGCAGTTGTGTCGTGATTACTCTTTGAAATAGGTTAGCAACTCTGGGAACGGTATTTATAGACACAGCTTAGCCATTAGCAAATGGCTTGCTTCAGGGCAAACTCAATTGCAATTGTGACTTCTTTCTTTCTTTCTTTTCCTCTTCCTCTCTCTCTTTCTTTCTCTCTCTCTTCCTCTCTGTCTCTTTCTCCCTCACTCACTCCCTCTTTCTTTCTTTTGGATAAGTCTTATGTAAAGTTATACATAGGCTATAAAAAGTTTTGACAGTTATATCTACCCTGCTTATTTATTCTACACAACAATCATGTTCTATAGGCACATTACCCTCAAGCTCCAGATAAAGAAACTGCAGTGTAAAGAAGTAAATTATTTACCTAGTTTCACAGCCAGCAAAGGATAAAGAGGAAAACTTGGAGCTGGGTCTCTGTGCCCCTGGAGAGTCTGTGTTCTTAACTACTCATTATCTAGAATCAGTACATGAGCTTTGTCCTAAACCTGTGAGATTTTTGCCAAATGACACATGGCTGCCCCAAAAAAACATTTGAAAATGGAGGAATTCATTCCAGCAGTTATATGAGGAGGTTTCCTCATCTGTTTGGTTGTCTTTACCCACGTCTTGTTATATTAACAGAATAGTGCCATGCTGAGACAGAAAGGAGAAGATTCATGTGTCCCCAGTATTTCTAAAATTTGGGGTGATATTTCTGAAAACAGGAGCCCCTCTTTCCTTTCTTTCTGCAGTCCTGGAGTAGAAATGACACGGTTGCCCATGGAGGGTGATGGAGAAAAAAACCCTTTGCTGTTTGTTAAGAATTCCACCTCTGCTGTTCCCGCCTTGAAGCACAAGGAGAGTGTTGTTAGGGAAGATGACATAATTACCTCCTAAAATAAATGAATACTTTTAATGTAAATGAAAGTATTATTTTAAATTAAGATGGATTATGATGGTCCTGTCGGAAAATAACATGTTGCCTAAAATGAATCAAGAAGCAGTGATATATATGGAACAGCAGATCCTTTTCAGAAAGTCAGGGCGATTTCTTCTCCAGTAAGTGACCCAGTAAAAGTGAATACTATTCTCAATGTAAATGAAAGATCCCGAAGAAAATTCCATGGGCTAACCTTATCCAGATTCGCAGTTGTGTCGTGATTACTCTTTGAAATAGGTTAGCAACTCTGGGAGCGGTATTTATAGACACAGCTTAGCCATTAGCAAATGGCTTGCTTCAGGGCAAACTCAATTGCAATTGTGACTTCTTTCTTTCTTTCTTTTCCTCTTCCTCTCTCTCTTTCTTTCTTTCTCTTCCTCTCTGTCTCTTTCTCCCTCACTCACTCCCTCTTTCTTTCTTTTGGATAAGTCTTATGTAAAGTTATACATAGGCTATAAAAAGTTTTGACAGTTATATCTACCCTGCTTATTTATTCTACACAACAATCATGTTCTATAGGCACATTACCCTCAAGCTCCAGATAAAGAAACTGCAGTGTAAAGAAGTAAATTATTTACCTAGTTTCACAGCCAGCAAAGGATAAAGAGGCAAACTTGGAGCTGGGTCTCTGTGCCCCTGGAGAGTCTGTGTTCTTAACTACTCATTATCTAGAATCAGTACATGAGCTTTGTCCTAAACCTGCGAGATTTTTGCCAAATGACACATGGCTGCCCCAAAAAAACATTTGAAAATGGAGGGATTCATTCCAGCAGTTATATGAGGAGGTTTCCTCATCTGTTTGGTTGTCTTTACCCACGTCTTGTTATATTGACAGAATAGTGCCATGCTGAGACAGAAAGGAGAAGATTCATGTGTCCCCAGTATTTCTAAAATTTGGGGTGATATTTCTGAAAACAGGAGCCCCTCTTTCCTTTCTTTCTGCAGTCCTGGAGTAGAAATGACACGGTTGCCCATGGAGGGTGATGGAGAAAAAAACCCTTTGCTGTTTGTTAAGAATTCCACCTCTGCTGTTCCCGCCTTGAAGCACAAGGAGAGTGTTGTTAGGGAAGATGACATAATTACCTCCTAAAATAAATGAATACTTTTAATGTAAATGAAAGTATTATTTTAAATTAAGATGGATTATGATGGTCCTGTCGGAAAATAACATGTTGCCTAAAATGAATCAAGAAGCAGTGATATATATGGAACAGCAGATCCTTTTCAGAAAGTCAGGGCGATTTCTTCTCCAGTAAGTGACCCAGTAAAAGTGCTATATATGCACTCAGGTCCTCTCCAACTGTAGGGGCGATGATAGAAAGCAATGACTCAGCCTAGTAACGACAGGAGACCCACAAAAATGGTTTCTTTTTCTGGATTTGGTCTAAATTTCTGAGTGTCTTTAAAAGTTTTAGGCCACCTAAAATCAATAGTAACTTTTAATCTACAATTTTATAAAAAGGAAATGCACCTTTGAAAAAAAAAGTTCAGGGTTATCCCATGAGTCACAAATGAGCTGATTACCTGGGTTCCGTAAGAAAACCTAGAAACTGTATGTATTATTCAATACACGATGCCTTGTTGGCTTCTGTTTTCTCTCTTCACTCTCTCTTCACTTACATAGAGAACTGTGTAAGTCAAGCCAGATATTAAATTTGCTTTCCTCCATTTGTTTTTAAATGAACACGAAGTGATATTTCAAAGGTATTAACTAGAAACACCCCCTTTAGCAGGCAACATTGAACTTACTGTTTTTTCTTTAAATTTTGGCCTCTTGTAATTGTTTTTTATTTATTCATTTTCATCTATCTTTATTCTTTGGCCTGTATGGGCCTCCCAATGCAGTGGCCTCTCTCACTGTAGAGCAATGACTCTGGGTGCATGTGCTTCAGAGCATTGACTTGTAATTGGACACACTGGTTCAGCCCCTCCGTGGCCCATGCGATCTTTCCAGGACAGGGATCGAACTGGTGCCTCTTGCACTGCAAGGCGGACTCTCCACCCACTGGACCACCAGGGAAGCCCTGAACTTACCATTTTTGAGGACTAAACTGGACAAGGATTAAAACAGGACAAGAAGTCTAGTTACCTGTATAATTGTATACTTGAGTTTGATGGACATTTCAGTGCCCTAATATTGAGAGGCATGGAATCAGTGGCCAAGAGCCATGGATTCAGGACCATCCCTGTGCCTCCCACCGTCCAGCCCTGCCTGTCGGGAGGCTCATCACGGCTTGTCTATTTTCTGGCACCCTCTGTCAGTTTCTTCTTTTGCTTCCTACTATTGCTGCAGTAATGGGTGCTACCATTTTAACCTACCTTGCTCTGATGTAGTGAGGAGCAAATTCAGAGCAAAACACCAACTCTACCCCTGCTGCCAGGTAGGAACATTTATCTCTTGTCATTCCAGTTTATCTACAGGAAGTCCCAACGAATACAACTGCGAGTGTCCCCTGCTTCTGTGAAATTGACCCATCTGCTCTGTGCCCCTCCAAGAAAGCCCAGATTCCGCCAGTATACTTCAGTATGGCTACAGGCCATCTTCCTTCTCATCCGTCACTTGTGCCCCATGACATCTGTGATTACCTCCTGACATCTGTGTTCAGTTCCACCTGCCTCTCAGGAATTTTCACGGGAGGTGTCTGAGTGAGTAGAAGGGGCCTGGGCTTTGGCATTAGACTGAGGGGGCACATATTGGTTCTTCCACTGTCCCAGTAAGTAAACATCTTGCTTTCTTCAATTCTAACCTTGGGGGAAATCATTCCTGTGAATAGAAGATTCAGGGAGATACTCACCTGAAATGCTTTGCACAGTTAGCAGTAAATGAAGTGTCGATCCCTGTGTCCTTCCTACCATACACACACCAGCTTTCCTCATGCACTTATATGTCTTCTTGGGCTGCTGGAAAACACTATTGTTTCACATAGATCTTAGCTAACAGAGTCCTTTGGGTCTTTGGGATGATTTTATTCGACTTTTCTGGAAACTCCACTGGCAAGAATATGAAATATGTATTTCACATCTATGGACCTCCTGCAGAGCCATTATATGATAGACATTTAATAAATGTTTATTGACTAGAATTTCATTATAGGAGTGATAGAGCAAGATAGATAGAATACTGGACTCTGGAAACTGAACTGCCTGTATTTTCACCCCTGAGACATATCTTACCAGCAGTAACCTCTGTGTGCTTCAGTTTCCCCATCTGTAAAATGAGGCTAATAGCACTGCTCCTTGTGCCATTGGGAGAATTAAATGAATTCACACAGGTATAGTATTTAGAATAGTGCTTGACACTAGGTAAGTTCTCTGTTAGCGCTAGTGTATCTAACAATAACTAGTTATTATATTTTAAAAGCGTTGGCATTTTTCCCCAAAAAGTATAGTATTTCTGAAATGGAGTGCACCCTCTGTCAGTTTCTTCTTTTGCTTCCTACTATTGCTGCAGTAATGGGTGCTACCATTTTAACCTACCTTGCCCTGATGTAGTGAGGAGCAAATTCAGAGCAAAACACCAACTCTACCCCTGCTGCCAGGTAGGAACATTTATCTCTGTCATTCCAGTTTATCTACAGGAAGTCCCAACGAATACAACTGCGAGTGTCCCCTGCTTCTGTGAAATTGACCCATCTGCTCTGTGCCCCTCCAAGAAAGCCCAGATTCCGCCAGTATACTTCAGTATGGCTACAGGCCATCTTCCTTCTCATCCGTCACTTGTGCCCCATGACATCTGTGATTACCTCCTGACATCTGTGTTCAGTTCCACCTGCCTCTCAGGAATTTTCACGGGAGGTATCTGAGTGAGTAGAAGGGGCCTGGGCTTTGGCATTAGACTGAGGGGGCACATATTGGTTCTGCCACTGTCCCAGTAAGTAAACATCTTGCTTTCTTCAATTCTAACCTTGGGGGAAATCATTCCTGTGAATAGAAGATTCAGGGAGATACTCACCTGAAATGCTTTGCACAGTTAGCAGTAAATGAAGTGTCGATCCCTGTGTCCTTCCTACCATACACACACCAGCTTTCCTCATGCACTTATATGTCTTCTTGGGCTGCTGGAAAACACTATTGTTTCACATAGATCTTAGCTAACAGAGTCCTTTGGGTCTTTGGGATGATTTTATTCGACTTTTCTGGAAACTCCACTGGCAAGAATATGAAATATGTATTTCACATCTATGGACCTCCTGCAGAGCCATTATATGATAGACATTTAATAAATGTTTATTGACTAGAATTTCATTATAGGAGTGATAGAGCAAGATAGATAGAATACTGGACTCTGGAAACTGAACTGCCTGTATTTTCACCCCTGAGACATATCTTACCAGCAGTAACCTCTGTGTGCTTCAGTTTCCCCATCTGTAAAATGAGGCTAATAGCAGTGTTCCTTGTGCCATTGGGAGAATTAAATGAATTCACACAGGTATAGTATTTAGAATAGTGCTCGACACTAGGTAAGTTCTCTGTTATCGCTACTGTATCTAACAATAACTAGTTATTATATTTTAAAAGCTTGGTCCTTTGTGCATTCTTCTCCCACAAGTAGGACCTAGATTGTCTTCACCGCAGTCAGAAATCACCATCTTTTAGACTGATTAAGTTGAGTGTTTTCCCCTTGGCATTTGGAGCTTGCTTATGGCATACTTATTTGTTTTGTTTGCTTTTGCTGTGGCGCGAGCATGTGAGTTCTCACGACTCGGGGGCCAATTTGCTGGTGTGTTTTTCTCATTACTCTCCCTTTGCAGACACTTGGTTGGACTTGGCCTTTGCACAGTCTGATGCTCACTTTGTTTCCTTTTTATTATCTTTCAGTAATGAGGATCGAGCTGCTTACCTTTCTCTGTCTTACCTCGCGTTTTCAGGTCACATTGCACAAGGGCAACCACAATCAGTGGCTCGCTTCTGCAGTCAATTACATGATTGTTATTCCTGGGCTCTATCCTCCCTGAATACTTGTCACCTTTCTGATCCTGGTACTCTGAGTGAATACCAGGATTCTCTTATCTCTGAGTGAGATAAGAGGAAACCTCACGGTCTCTAGCATATAGAATTATTTTACTGAAAGGGAACTTGTCCTGTAGTACATGTGGCATGATCCTTTCTCTCCATGGGTTCTTATAGTTCTCATTAAGTCCATGGAGTAAAAATACATATTTCTGACTCTAAAACACCCAATTTCTTTCCACCACATGATGTCCTCTGCCATTATGACTTTCTGTCTCTCTCCTCTCTCATTTGTATCCCCAATCTATCCATTCTATGTTACTGAACATTCTATGTTCAAATTTCTCTAGAATAGAATAGGTTCTGTGCCAAAGATCACATGGAGAGATAAAACACCTAAAAGCCCCAGATGGAAGCCTGGTAAAATGGAGTCATGTGTAGGTATGTTCAAACCTTTGTACCATGTATGTTTACCTTTTGTGTTAGTGTGCTTCAGTCTCCTCTTGTGTGGGTGTTTAGGAACTGACTCATCTCTGACTCTTTGCAGCCTCGTGGTCTGTAGTTCGCCAGGCTTCTCTGCCCATGTAGTTTTCCAGGCAAGAATACTGGATGGAGATGACATTTCCTACTCCAGGGTGTCTCTAGGACCCAGGAATGCAATACGTCTCTTGCATCTCCTGCATTGGCAGACAGATTCTTTACCACTGACCCTACCTGGGAAGCCCCTAGTCTCCCTGTATGTAGGATATTTTTAGTGCTGAATAAGCAGAAGTACAAAGAGCGCCTATCGTGGTTCCTTTTACATATAAATGTGACTGCATAACTAAGAGATAGACTCTTAGAAATATTTGGAGATAATGATAAGATTTAGAATAATTTTATAAACATCAGCATTTTTCCCTTTTCTGAGGTCCAAAGATAATCATTTCACCCCCAAAGAGAATGCCTTGTCCTGGCTGTCCAATCTCTTAACCGCTCATCCTCTGGGTACCAAGTACCAGCCTTGAATTCTGTATATTTGGGTTAATGGATTGAAAGTACAGAGAATTTTTAGAGTCCATCAATCCTCAGTTTACCTTCCTTTCACTGGAGACACCTATTTATTGTTAGGTCAATTAGACTTAATCCTTCACTGTCAGAGGGATCACCCTGCTAACGATGGGTACAGGTACTCTCTTCTGGTACTTTCTTGTGTGTTCCTGATGTTTGCCCTCAGACAATCTTCCTGAAAAAGTAGGGGAACCTGAAACTCATATTTAAGAGTTCAGTTCATTCCAGCATTCTGTTCTTCCATCTGCTAGTCACATTAGTTTCTGATGCAAATCTCAATCTATTGAATGCAAGCCCTAAGATTCTAAAAGTAGTTCTTAACCTTGGCTTCTACACTGAAATTATCTGGAAGGTTAAGGAAATGCAGATGCCTGGGTTCTACTGCCAGAGCTCTGGATTGAATTGTTCTGGAGAATGACTGGAACATTGGGTTTTTATAAACTGGAATGTGGCAGCTGATGTGTTCTTCCTTTGTGTGCTTTCTAGGACAACCTGCATTCCAGGGGAAACCAGTTTCAACATCTGATATTCAGGACTGTACAGCATCTCAGCACTTCAATTTTGCATGTTAATTAGATGCTGAGGAATTACTAGATCCTTTTCCAGGCCCTGGATAAAATTATTTAGATGCTGTTTTCAAAATTCAAGCCTCCATACATTCATTCATCTCAGTGACCTTGCTCAGATAAGAAAGAAGGACTACAGAGAGGTAGCTTTTGAATCAATGAGTCCTTGGTTTGTAATCCAGCATCTTGAGCACAAGACTTAACTAAACTGTTGAGACTTCTACACCCACATCTGTAAAATGGGATTAAGAGAGATGTTGTGATGATTAAAGAAAATTAGATTAGCTCTGTTTTGTGGAAATTTGCATGTAATCCTTGCCTGACACACATAAAGTTCCTAAAGAACATATACTTCCAGCCCTAATTAGTATGGATAGAGATGTTTAACAATTTTGAATGCCAAGGAAATGTTTTCTAAGGCAAGAAAGGCATGGTATAATCTCGCACTTCTTTTCAGTCATGTGTTTTTCATCACAGACTATTGACTTTACACAACAAAACATCGTATCATCCAATAATGGCTCGAATTTCAGTTTCTCAGTAGATCAATCATCATCCCCAGTTGACAAACACATTTTACTCAGATGTGACATCAGAATGTGGTATTTTTCTTGTCACACTGAACTATGGCCATGCTTACTGACTTCCTCGTATTCTCAGCTTTCATGCCCTTTTACTTGTTCTTACCCTTTTGCCGTTAAATCACCTTCATTTATTTAATAATCTGTCACAGGTGAAAGAAATATTACCATGGACTCATGAAACAATAGATATGTCCTTTACTGTCATCATTTTCATTTAGATAACAGAAGAATCTCCCCTACCATAAATTTAAGCAATGTCTATGTGTCTTGTTATGCATGTGTGGAAGTGTCTGTATGTATATTTGCTTGTTATCTTCCAAAATTAGTTTCCTGAGATAGACTTTATGTACATCTTTGACTGAGTGGTAAAGAATTCTCCTGACAATACAGAAGATACAGATTCGAGAAGATCCCTTGTAGGAGGAAATGGCAATCCTCTCCAGTAGTCTTGCCTGGGAAATCCCATGGACATAGGAGCCTGGCAGGCTACAGTACATGGGGTCACAAAAGAATTGGACATGACTTAGTGACTCAACAACAACTGAGATTAAATGATCTTTACCAAACTACTGTTTATTATAGTCTGAGGACATTAAATTAAGAAAATTTTTTGACTGTTCCACATGGGATATGGAATCTTAATTCCCAACCAGGGATGAAATCTGTGCCCATGACTCCTGCGTCTTCTGCATTGCAGGCAGATTCTTTACTGCTGAGCCACCAGGGAAGCTTGAAATAACATCAACTGTAAAGCCAATCCAATTTAACTAACACAAATCATGGCTTTATATTTAGTATGATGTATATTATGTTAAAATTATTCTAACAGGGCCTTCCCTGGTGGTCCAGTGGGCAAGGAGTCTGCCTTGCAGTGCAAGGGTCACCGATTCGATCCCTGGCCTGGGAAGATCCCATGTGCTGCAGAGTGACTGGACCAGTGTGTCCAGTTGCAAGCCAGCACTCTGAAGTGCATGTGCCCAGAGCGGGTGCTCTGCAACAGGAGAGGCCACTGCAATGCGAGGCCCACATAGGTCGAAGAATAAAGATGGAGGAAGATATATAAATAAAAAATCAATAAAAGAGGCCAAAATTTAAAAAGAAAATTATTCTGACAAATGAAAGTAACTATGTCTTTCTTATTTATAAAGAGGTATTTCGAAGAAGTTATCAGGTAGGTACTCCCTCAACAACCCAAGATAGTTTAATATCTAACCTATAAAAGCACCTTTCTTCACCCATTCCGACACCTGCCTTTCCTCCTCAACTTTTTCTAATAAAGGGTGGTTTTCTCATACTTTTATTTTCTTCTTTCTATCATACCAGTTCTAGATTCTTTTTATTCTTACTTTATCAGAAATATCATTCCCACTCTCCCCTTGAACTTTGATCGCTCCCTCTCTTCCTGATCAAACTAATCAACCAAACAACTAAAATACTTTCTAAACTTACTACACCCTCTTCCAGCTAACTGACTTTTTTCCTTAATTTCTTGATTGAAACAATTCATACAGCATTTCAAGTTCAGAAATCATTTACTTAAGTGATTGTACATCTTTGACTGAGTGAAAGGAAATGGCAATCCTTTCCCCCAGTAGTCTTGCCTGGGAAATCCCATGGACATAGGAGCCTGGCAGGCTACAGTACATGGGGTCACAAAAGAATTGGACATGACTTAGTGACTCAACAACAACTGAGATTAAATGATCTTTACCAAACTACTGTTTATTATAGTCTGAGGACATTAAATTAAGAAAATTTTTTGACTGTTCCACATGGGATATGGAATCTTAATTCCCAACCAGGGATGAAATCTGTGCCCATGACTCCTGCGTCTTCTGCATTGCAGGCAGATTCTTTACTGCTGAGCCACCAGGGAAGCTTGAAATAACATCAACTGTAAAGCCAATCCAATTTAACTAACACAAATCATGGCTTTATATTTAGCATGATGTATATTATGTTAAAATTATTCTAACAGGGCCTTCCCTGGTGGTCCAGTGGGTAAGGAGTCTGCCTTGCAGTGCAAGGGTCACCGATTCGATCCCTGGCCTGGGAAGATCCCATGTGCTGCAGAGTGACTGGACCAGTGTGTCCAGTTGCAAGCCAGCACTCTGAAGTGCATGTGCCCAGAGCGGGTGCTCTGCAACAGGAGAGGCCACTGCAATGCGAGGCCCACATAGGTCGAAGAATAAAGATGGAGGAAGATATATAAATAAAAAAAACAATAAAAGAGGCCAAAATTTAAAAAGAAAATTATTCTGACAAATGAAAGTAACTATGTCTTTCTTATTTATAAAGAGGTATTTCGAAGAAGTTATCAGGTAGGTACTCCCTCAACAACCCAAGATAGTTTAATATCTAACCTATAAAAGCACCTTTCTTCACCCATTCCGACACCTGCCTTTCCTCCTCAACTTTTTCTAATAAAGGGTGGTTTTCTCATACTTTTATTTTCTTCTTTCTATCATACCAGTTCTAGATTCTTTTTATTCTTACTTTATCAGAAATATCATTCCCACTCTCCCCTTGAACTTTGATCGCTCCCTCTCTTCCTGATCAAACTAATCAACCAAACAACTAAAATACTTTCTAAACTTACTACACCCTCTTCCAGCTAACTGACTTTTTTCCTTAATTTCTTGATTGAAACAATTCATACAGCATTTCAAGTTCAGAAATCATTTACTTAAGTGATTGTTAAAATATGCTAATGGCTTTTCATTTCTACTCTTCTATCATTTAATGTTTTAAATTTTTAATATCAAATAAATTTAAATTCACCAAAGATTTGCAAAGGTAGTACAAAGATGTCTTATATACCCTTCCCCTTCTTCTGAGGTTTTTATCATGCATCATTATGGTCCATTTATCAACTAGAAAGATAACATTATTACAGTACTACTAACTCAATTACAGACTTTACTGGGATTTCACCAGTTTTCCCAGCAGTGTCCTTATCTGTGTCAGGATCCAATCCAGATTGTATTTAAAGTTCTTCACATTTTGACTTCAGATCTTGACCTAAAGATCACTCTTTCATCGAGAAACAGTTTCTTTGATGATACTTCCCTGGTTTTTCTCCTGTCTTTGGCAAGTTCTTACTAATTTCCTTTCACATTTAAAGGTTGAAATTATTTAAAGCTTGGTCCTGGATTCTGTTCTCTCCATGTGGCTCATTGCTGTCAGCCACCTAGTTAGTTATTAGCACATCGCTTCCGATACTTCAGATACATGTGTTGGTAACTCGAAATGCATATTTTAATTTAGACTCATATTTCATGTGTTTGGAATCATGCTAATTATCTTCCCTTCTCAAATTGATCCTAGTCTAGTGTCCCATACTCACTTGCTTATGCAGACACATGGTGCTTTTTTTTTTTTTTTTTTTTTTTAACCTCAGATAGCACCTACCCAAGTACACACACCTACACATTCAGAACATTGTCCAGACGTGTCCAGTTCTCCTTACCTTCACTTCTGTTTGTTTAGGTCAAGTCACTACTAGGTCTCTCTGAGCCTCAGACCCTTGTGGAAGAAGAAGAGCTTTTTTTTCTGTTTAGAAATTAACGTTTGGACCACAAGATGATTTTTCTCAAAAATACTGTAGGGAGAAAGATAAGATAAAAGATCTTAATTATGATGACTATAAAATTTATTTTGCAAACAAGGACACTTGAGTAGGATGGAAATCTGTTAATTATTTCACGACTTGCAGGCAAACTGGAGGGCTAGTCACCAATATCTTATTTTTTTAATTAGAAAGTAAATTTATGTCACTAATGAAGATGCAGACTTACATAATACAAGTAGAAAAGTCCTATAAATAGTGAATTAGATGTCCACAATAATATAAATTACCACTCAGTATAATAAATCCAATTTCCTTGAACAAACAGACACTCTTCCATGTAGTACATATATATTGAGCAAATGTAATTTCTTCTACACACATGTAGAACAGGCTTGCAGCCCTGATAGCTTTGAGGTCAAAGGTTACACCTCATAGAAGATGCAGAACAAACCACATGAAACAAAGGCTGGGGAAATCAGATTACTGATTTCTGTCCAGTAGATATCCTGGCCGGAAACCTTAAGTTTATGATTACAAGCCGTAGAGAGTATACAGAAATTTAATTTGACACCTTATCTAGTCTGATTAAAGCTTTTTATTCTTTGCCCCTTTATGTAGAAATTCTTTGAAGTCAGAAAGACTGAAAAATAAATCTGCTTTGGCTGCCTCCTTAAAGGGTCATGTTCCTTCTGTTGGAAAAAGGGGATGACAGTCAACCCTGCTCATTCCATAGGCTCTCGGGAATGTTTGATGGGGTAGTATATGTGAATTCCTGGCCAATTATAAGTATTGTAAATAAATTAGAAGTTTATGAGCAACAGAGGAGTCTTTATTTCGCCTATGCGTACAAGCCTAGCCTGGAGTCCACAGGTGGTCTTAAGGAGGGTGTCCTGATCCTGTGATGAAGTAGAGTCCAGACCTGGCCTCAGTCTTCCTCCACAGTGATGGTTTAAAAGTCTGAGTGAACTCTCAGATCCTGCCCTGGGACTGCTGTGGTTGGAATGTTGCTCAATGTTTTGCTCCATCTCTGAGCAAGTACAGCCCTTTCCTAAAGATCCCAGGTCATTTTATAAACACAGGATACCTGTAGGCCGTGTGGCTTCAGATGCTTGCCAAGGTGGGAGGGCAGCTACACTGATCTCTCGGGTCAATGAAATGTGTAAGATCAGAAGCCTAACCCAGGAGGTGGATAGCGAAAGACCCAAATCCTTGAACTCAAGAGAGGAATCCTCCTCTTCCGAAGGTATACCTCATTTTCTCATTGCTGCATTTGTGAATTGGTTCTCTACTTTGATGGAAAAACTTAAAATATGTAGAGTAGGGAAAATAAACGAGGCCTTGACTTATGTTCCATAATGTATTGAGTCGCTTCATTGTACTCAGTCCCTTGTTCTCCTGAGAAAGGGTAACCTTCATCTCTCCTACCCATATTCTCCCCAGGTGGATACTACCTGCTCTGACCCTCTCATGTTATGGCCAGAGATGTGCTATCAAAACTTAGATGGCACTTTGGGCCCCAGGAGAACTTGTTTGTAAGCGTGCACAGGAAGTCTGGGCAGGAAGGGTGGGTGTCCATTCCTTTCCTCTTCTTTAGTTGATACTAGAACTTACTGCAAAGGTAAGCCTTTCCTGAACTCTCAGCATGCCCCAGCGGTATGCCCCAGAATGTACTCTTATCACCATCACCGATCACCACTATTGAGAGCACAGGCTGTCTGGAGACACCAACGGGAGTCCCCAGGTCCCCACCGGGCTCTGCAATTTCTCTCCCCGCCGCCCCCCACCAATGACTGGGATCTGTGCTTGGAGGTACAGCTCCAGAGGCAAAGTAAAGGACAGCTGCTCTGGCCCCTTGATTGTAGGCAGTGTAAAGTATGATTCTCAAATCATGGACTGGTATAACCCCCAAAAGCCTCAAAAAATCAGTTCACATACAGGAAGATAGAGAAGGGGAAACTGAAGATCAAGGATAGAAAATGTCTTAACCAAAGTCACTTGTTAATGAGTGACAGAGCTGGACTTGTGTTCAGAGCTACTCAGTAGTCAGTGGCCTTCCTTCTGTGCAATATATAAACATGTGCTGGGACATATCTAGTTCCAGACAGTCATCGGTATTAATAATGTAGTATCTTTTAAGGGTATGTACATAATGGCATTGCATTTATTTCCTTTATTGATCATTATTAATATTTCAGTGCTACTTTATTTTTTCTAAAAACTTGATAGCGTGTGGCTTCAGATGCTTGCCAAGGTGAGCAGCTACACTGATCTCTAGGGTCAATGAAATGTGTAAGATCAGAAGCCTAACCCAGGAGGTGGATAGCGAAAGACCCAAATCCTTGAACTCAAGAGAGGAATCCTCCTCTTCCGAAGGTATACCTCATTTTCTCATTGCTGCGTTTGTGAATTGGTTCTCTACTTTGATGGAAAAACTTAAAATATGTAGAGTAGGGAAAATAAACGAGGCCTTGACTTATGTTCCATAATGTATTGAGTCGCTTCATTGTACTCAGTCCCTTGTTCTCCTGAGAAAGGGTAACCTTCATCTCTCCTACCCATATTCTCCCCAGATGGATACTACCTGCTCTGACCCTCTCATGTTATGGCCAGAGATGTGCTATCAAAACTTAGATGGCACTTTGGGCCCCAGGAGAACTTGTTTGTAAGCGTGCACAGGAAGTCTGGGCAGGAAGGGTGGGTGTCCATTCCTTTCCTCTTCTTTAGTTGATACTAGAACTTACTGCAAAGGTAAGCCTTTCCTGAACTCTCAGCATGCCCCAGCGGTATGCCCCAGAATGTACTCTTATCACCATCACCGATCACCACTATTGAGAGCACAGGCTGTCTGGAGACACCAACGGGAGTCCCCAGGTCCCCACCGGGCTCTGCAATTTCTCTCCCCGCCGCCCCCCACCAATGACTGGGATCTGTGCTTGGAGGTACAGCTCCAGAGGCAAAGTAAAGGACAGCTGCTCTGGCCCCTTGATTGTAGGCAGTGTAAAGTATGATTCTCAAATCATGGACTGGTATAACCCCCAAAAGCCTCAAAAAATCAGTTCACATACAGGAAGATAGAAAAGGGGAAACTGAAGATCAAGGATAGAAAATGTCTTAACCAAAGTCACTTGTTAATGAGTGACAGAGCTTGACTTGTGTTCAGAGCTACTCAGTAGTCAGTGGCCTTCCTTCTGTGCAATATATAAACATGTGCTGGGACATATCTAGTTCCAGACAGTCATCGTTATTAATAATGTAGTATCTTTTAAGGGTATGTACATAATGGCATTGCATTTATTTCCTTTATTGATCATTATTAATATTTCAGTGCTACTTTATTTTTTCTAAAAACTTCATAAATGGCTCTACATGTCTTAGGGATCTTACTTTTATTTTTTTTTTTAATTTTGGCCTCTTATTGGTTTTTTATTTATTTATCTTCATCCATCTTTATTCTTTGGCCTGTGTGAGCTTCCCATTGCAGTGGCCTCTCTCATTGCAGAACACTGGCTCTGGGTGCATGCATTTCAAAGTGCTGGCTTTGGGCACACTGGTCTAGCTGCTCTATGGCATGTCGGATCTTCCCAGGCCAGGGATCAAACTGGTGCCCCTTGCACTGCAAGGGAGACTCTTTACCCACTGGACCACCAGAGAAGCCTGGGATCTTACTTTAAAAAAATATGTATATATTTATTGATTTATTTTTTGGGCTATTCTGGATTTTCACTGCTGCTGCAAGCTTTTCTCTAGTTGCAGGGAGTGGGGGCTACTCTCTAGTTGAGGTGAGCAGGCTTCTTGTTGCAGTGACTTCTTGTTGTGGAACTTGGGCTCTAGGGCACACGGGCTTCAGTAGTTATGGAACATGGGCTCAATAGTTGTGGCTCCGAGGCTCTAGAGCACAGGCTCCCTAGTTGTGGCTCACGGACTTAGTGGCTCCGGAGCATGTGGCATCTTCCTGGATCAGGGATTGAACTGGTGTTTCCTGTATCGGCAGGCCAACTCTCCACCACTGAGCTACCAGGGAAGCCCGGTATCTTACTTTTTAAAATGTGTTTTTAAAAACTGAATTTGTGACATGAATACGGATGAAATGCTTTTCAGTAGTTGTTAGGAAGTGACATATATGAATTCTTTACATTAAAATGGCATGTTCTATGCTCCTTCCAAGTCCATGTCTTCAGGGTACTACAGAAAACCATTTCTGAGTTAGATTGTGATAAGGAAGTGCCTTTTCCATTTGTCGTGGAATGAATGAAGGGTTTAGATCTTCAATTCAACATTGAACAAATTTGCAGAGAACATTAAAATCCTCTACCTCGACATTTCTGATGCTCATCATTTTAATAATGTTTGATTCCTGGATTGCTGATTAAAAATACCTTATATGCCGCTAGCTCAAAATGCGCTCAGAAACATTTTTAAGAGCTTATTTAAATTTCCAATTTCTTCACTGCATTTCTACAAGGAATTGGAATAAACAGATTAGCCTTTCCACCTTGAGTTTACAATTAGGGACCAGAACAACACAGCCAATTCCAAGCATATTGATGATTATAGAACACCATGCATATACTGTCATCTTAATTTCCTTGAGACTTCAGTACTCAAAAAATTCTGCATAATGTTCTCAATGCCCAGTGTTCCTGCAAAACCAGAGACTGTATTGTCAGAGGGCTCATTTCATCTTCAGTTTCCAGTAGTATTTCTGACTGTTTCTCATAGGCATGATTGATGTAAAGCTAGTTTTTGTGTTCTGTTCATCCTGATTCCCCATCTCCCACAGATTTGGAATTTCAGACCTTGTAAGATCATTACCTATCTGTAAGTAGAGATATGTACAAGAAAGGGGATGGTAGGTAAGACTCGGGATTTCCAGTCAAGTTGGGGCTTTTAGAACCAACAGCCTACTCTGAGCCTGTATGTTATGAGAAGATAAAAATGTGATATTTGAATTCACACTGAGCACCTAGTACCAGAGTATTAACCAGATACATGAAATGTAAATGCCTCTCACTCTGAATTATTTTAACTAATCTTAGGCATAAACACAAATGCAGCTCCGGCTAGCATTTTCCCTTTATTTGAGCACAAGTTATGATGAATAAGGCTTGTGCAGGAATTGGTGAAGTTCTGCAGCTGTTTTGGAGGCAGGAATAACTGTTTGGTGGCCTGTCTGATCAATTATTTGGACACATAAATAAATAGTTCTGGTTGTTGCCCCTTAGAACTAATTGATTTGAGAAAACAGTCATTAGTGAAACTGAAATAACAGATCCGTGTCCTGTTTCAGGATCATTTGTGCCAAAATAGCAACTTAGGTTAAGGGATCTCATGAAGCAACAAGCATTTAGTATGTACCCATTGTGTGCCTTGGGCTGTGCTGAGCACTGTGGACGGGGGATAGGAAGTCATAGATTACAGACTGACTGCTGAAGCTTCAGAATATAGTAGGATTATGGTGAAAATCAGAACCTATTTCACTCATCAACAGAATTTACAATTCCATCCATGCTTTCTCCATCTGACTCAGAATGATCCCTATTCTTTACTTTAAGTATAGTCAGAGTTTCAAATTGAGATTCCTGATTTTTTTTTTTTTAAATCACTGAAAGGTAAAGAAGTTAAAAGAAAGCAACAATAATTGGCTTTCTGCCTTTTGTTCCCTAACATTCAGTGTCCACTGGCTTCTGTAGCAGATGACTTACAATTTTCTAACTTGTCTCACAAACAGAACTCAATTATCTAGGCTTTTACTTTATCCAAATAATTTTTTTTCAATTGAACAAAAGTGTTTGCTGTGTGTGTGTTTTGTTTTGTTTTACTTATCCACCCCTCTTTACTTTTTTAAAACATTCTTTAGGGAAAGAAAGCCTTAAAAAACACAATATGCCCAAAGGTTAGACACTCAATATGAAAGAAATCATTATTAACCAATTTAAACATTCACTTTCCCAGTTGCCTTATGACACTGGTTCAGGTATAAAGAGACACCTCTTCACCTTAAAGCAGAAGGCCACGTGGTGCTGTCTCGGCCTCCACTCACACTATTCCTAGAAGGATGATACAGGCATACATTATTATGGATCTGAAACATGGTTGTAAATAAAACTGAACTCTCTATCAGGCAAATCAAGACGAAGTGGAAATTTAATTCTTGGTAATACTGGTGGTTTTCTGCTTAGAAAGCAATGGCACTGTGTTGTGGACAGTGTTTCTAATTAGCAAGCTTCTGAAATACGATCTCTCATTGAGCAAAATGGTCATTCCATGCAAAACTGCAGTTTCAGCAGCACCTTTTTGTTTCTGGTTATTAATTTGCGTTTAAGATGTGTCAAAGTCATTAATTTACTGAACCAACATGGAAAACGTGGAGCAGTTAAGTTTATAAATGACACCATCATGCTTCAGTATGTTTGTGCTTAATGGCATTCTATCACATGAAAGATTCTAATATCCATGTACTTGATGTAACTGTGACATTAGACTGCTAGGACTGTGGTAGTATTTGTCGCTGTAATTGCATTGAACTAACTAGATACAAGTAGACTGTTAATAGGGCTTACAGTTACATTTTCATTGTCCTGGCTGTAAACTATATTGCCATTGTTTTTGTTTTTCTTTTCCCCATCATGCCTCTTTTATTTATATTTATTTTCATCTATCTTTTTTATTCTTTGGCATATGTGGGCCTCCCATTGCAGTGGCTTCTCTCGTTGTGGATCACCAGCTCTGGGTGCATGTGCTCCAGAATGCTGGCTCGTAATTGGACACACCAGTCCAACCACTCTGCAGCATGTGGGATCTTCCCGGGCCAGTGCCCCTTACACTGAAAGGTGGACTCCCTACCCACTGGACTACCAGGGAAGCCCCATTTTTGTTTTTCTTTTGGAGACATCAGGCTTTCTCAATATTCTGACAGTCACACTATTGTTGAAGTCTTTAAGGAGAGAATAAATATGCAAATAACATTCTGGAAGGGACTAATTCTAAGCCAGAGTGAGTAGTGAAATATAAAATAAAGTATAATTTTTCCTTTGAACATTCCATTTACTAGAAGTTATGGAAAGCACTTTGATTTAATACTCAAAAATATCCTTACCAAAATTCACAACTTGCTTCACACTTCATTTAAAGTCCTTTATGTAGAAAGTTAGGCAAACATTAAAGGCAGTATGCAACTAACAGAAAAATATTTTAAATATTTATTTTTAGATGGATCACAGATTTGTGGGTTAATCTCTAAATATTTCTTCATATTCAACAGGATTTCAACTATTATCTCTGTATTTTAATAAGATTTTTAATTCTTGTTCAAATATGACCTAGAATCTGAATACAAAATTGCATACACTATTTTTCTATCTTGCTAACAAATCAACAGTATTTATGGTGGAATTTATACAGGTATTTCTAGTATGCATTTTCATTTTTCATAATCAACTCTTTTTTCTGTTAAGATTCAAACTCCCTAGGTAGCTATTTACATACCTCCCTTCACTCATTATTTTATTGATTGACCAATAAATCAATAGGAATTAGATCTATAGGAATTCTTACTCTTTATCTGGTTTTAAACTCTTTTATATTCTTCTTAGCTATTAGAGAACCCTCTAAGAATTTCCAAGGCAGAGGTTCCATTTGAGTGTGGCTTCCCAATCAATAATTATATGTACAAAGTAAAGCAGATTAAAGAGTTCACTCTTGAAATTATCAATTTGTTGAAACTTGGACAAATTGTCTTTAAATTGGCTGATGCAATTTCATTTGACAGTGGCATTTTATTTATTAATTCATTTTATTAAGCTGCTTTCCAAAAATTAAGATACAAGAATAATTGATGACATCTTCTAGTCTTGGCAGAAATAAAATAATGTCGATCTGTCTCCTGGCTTCAGACTTTGCATTTCCATCAAATGGGTACCATTTTATATTGATAATATACCACTATCAGGGTAATTTAGAAAAGACATTAAAGTAGAGGACATTGGAAATGTTAGCTTTGAATAGGTTTATTTTCATTGCATATAAATTGATCCTATTCAATTTTGTAATTTCTTTGACTCATCAGTTTTCATTATCTGGATATATCTGCACTCATGTGAATGTATACACACATACATGTATGTGTGTGTGTGTGTGTGTGTATATATATATATATATATATATATACACACACATACATGTGTATATATGGGCATGTGTATGTTTTTATATATATAGGGAAGTATGGTAGGTTTCAGGAACCGGTTGAAGGACTTTACTATCTTTTTAAAAAGAGAGAGAACAGTCTTCCTGAAAAGTGCTATTTGCTAGAGTGAAGCATGAAGAATTCAAAAGGATTAAACTTCAAACAGGTGGACATTACTCTTTCACTATCATGGGATTATGTCGTTGTGTAATCCAATATGCGTTTATAATTCATAGCTTTTCTGTTCTTCCAGTGATTCATAGGACCAATTTCTACAGATTTCTCCCATTGTAAATGTGCTTTTTAGATGACTCATTGGAATTGTTTCCCAGGCATTTGGGGCTGTCATTTCATGCTGGGTTGAAGAAACTGTTTCCTTCCTGTGACCTGCAGAGTGAAGGTCAAGCAGGAGGGTAGGGATGCTCTCTGGGTCTCCTGCCACATGGGCCCCATTGCCTTCACCCAACCTATACTCTAGAGTTGCATTTCCAAGAAAGAAGGCTGGGAGAAATCATCATTTGGCAAACACTCCATGGATCACAGCTTTTCCCTTGAAATCCCATAGCACAGGCTTTCTTTTTGATCCTGTGATGGTGAGACAACTTGTCTGTTTACTCCAGAACTATTGATTTCTGGGAAGTAGCTTTACAGTAATGACCCCTACAAATGGGTCATAACATTTCACACACACACACACACACACACACACACACACACACACACACACACACAGAGTGAATTTAGAATTTTATAAGTTGCATCATTCTGCCAACTCATCATGAATGTTAGAATTCCTCCTTCTGGTTGCTTTTATTGTAAACAATGGCTGAAATACTTAGATGAGTAACTGATTTTCACCCCAATAAATATTTACTTCCTGAATCTGTGCCACCGACCAGATGTCGGAGTGCTATGAGTTGCAGCATCGTGTGTACTTCACTGATGCCCTCGTCCCATTCTTTTCCTCCTGGTCCAAAGATTCATGCCTCTCTATGGAAGATTTCTCAACTGTGGGTACTTTGTTAGCATTTCTTTACCTAACCTGAGGTTCTCTTGCCTTACGCTGTGTAGAAAGAAAAAGAAAGAACATATTTAAAAAGCTTACTGTCAGACCCCATCAGGATATACTCTGCATTGGTTATCACAGGATGAGGCTCCAAATCTACCTTTTATCAGGTAGTTTTCCCTTACTGGTAGCTCTTACCTGGCTCATCTAGGAAAATTCTATTGCAGAACACTGAAAACATTTGGCTTCAGGTTTAATTAATCCCAAAGCCGCGCATCCCCAGGATCAAGTGTTTGCAAATGCTAGTGATTACTGCTTTTGTTGATCCTGAATGAAACAGTACTCAGTCAGCTGTCTAACATCTTACTCTCCTGGGGAAAACAAGAGAACAAACCAACAGATGCACACAGAGGGAGGAGAACTGGTTGAAATAACAGTCAGATGGGACTGTTCCAGGCACCCCCAAAGAAGGCAAAAGTGGTCCTGAGAAATCTGGGGTTAAGAATGTGGTCATGGACCAAGAGAGAGGGTGGATCTAGGGGCATATTGGGAACAGTGCTTTTGGTTATTGGTTCTCCTTTGCGTGTGAATTTCTGTGTTTGCACAGGGTATATAGAATTAGGGTCCACTTGAGGCCCCTATTATTCTGTGTTCAGCTAAATTCAGGCAAGGATCAGTAAACATGGCAAAGCACTATGGACAGTAAGAAAGAAGACATTTACAATAGAAAACTCTATGTCAAAAATACTGTCTTTCTCTTGGAGGTTCTGGGGGCTGTACTACTGAGAGAGGTTTCAGAGTCAGTAATAAGATATGTCTTTCCTTTTTTTTTTTTAAAGACCACAAAGATCAGAAAGCTTCAAAAGCAGAGGAGTTACAAATGAAACAAACTTAAGCAAAGCGGTAGCTGAAAGTGCAGACTGATATCCAAATTTTGCAAAGACTAAAAGGGCAAAGGCACGTTTTGGGGGTCAAGGTATAAAGCAAGCAAACTAGGAATCAGGGAGAGGAGACCAAATATCCATCAGCCGAAGACAGGATGAATGAGCCAGGTCTACTACTGAGAAATTGGAATGTCACTTACTAATGTGCAGGGTTTGGGTTTGAAATAGAATATATGCTCGGGTCTAACTGCCTCAAGGCGGGCCAAAACTATTAGCCTTTTTGAACATGATTAAGTATGCTGCTTTTCAGTGGGTTTCTGTGATTACATCATGTGCAGTTCAATTCAGTGACTGGTGTATTAAGCAGAGAGGTATCTGTATTGGAAGTTTCTGGTCTGGGTTTACTATATTCTTGTTTCAGCCTTGCTGCTGCTATTGTATTTGTTCTAGGCAGGTGCATCAGTTTGTATCAACAGTTGATCATCTGCTTGCCCATTGAAGTCACTATGATTTAGAGGGAAGACATGGAATCTGGAATCAGGTAGTCCTGGGACCTTCAGTTATTCCCCCTTAGTCCTTGTCTGTATGGATGGGATAATTATATGTTTCTTCTAAGGGTTAGATGAAAGGGAAAATGTACCAGTCTTAGAAATACTCTAGGTATTCAGAAAATATTAATTACTTTCTCCTTTTGTACTCTCATATTCCCCAGCTTCATGAAATTTGACCCTTATGATTTCTTCTGTGCTCAAATTCACTTGGGACTTTTGTTTAATTACCTTGTCAGCTACTCTGTGGTTGATTTAAGGTATGTCAAACAAGCATTCGTGTATTCCACGCCACGTTGCCACCCCAGCCGCATCTATGTTACATTAACTGATCTGTGAAGTAGTTCTCATGGAATTTGATCCCTTGAGTCAGGAAAGCACCTGCTTCTGATCTCTCCTGCGCTCCTGTGTCCCAGGATTTGTGACCTGTGTATTGAAATGGGCAAAAATATCCAGTACACCTGGCCATTCTCCCGTAGGTGAGGAATGGCCTCACCTATATTTGTGACAGCAACTATTCTGGTATAATTTTCAGTTAAAGGAGAGTAATCCCACAGCTAATTAGTAAAAAGAAAACATGTAATAAAATTCCAGAAAAGCAAGTCAATTTTGTATCTGTCATTTTGAGAAAAGTTAATCTAGGAGAGCAATGCTGAGTTCCTTCCCTATGGATACTTTCTACTTCCTGAAAGAAATTGGTAAGGAATTTGTAAAGTGAAATGCCATCATTGCTAGCTCTGAATGGAAATTTTTGCTTGCTTTCATAAATAAAGGGAGCTATCAAATACTTACTTAGTATTTGGCCCCCAATTGGTAAATATCAGCAAGAATACACTTCAGCATACATACAGTATATTTGACTTCTTGTTTAAGTCTGAGTACTTGGCTATAACGTGGGATTATTACCGATCCCAAGATTTTTGTAAGAAGGAAATGGATAATATACATGAGAAGGAGCCATAGGTGCATGCACGGTGGCTTCAACATCAACTTAATGCACCAGTGGTTTTATTAGTGATGTTATTAATTTTATTTCACGGAGAATTTTTTTTCTACTTCTCTACTTTCTGAAAGTGGCGAAAGAAAGTAGAAAAAAACCCTTTGACACCGGATTCCGATGGTCTGTGTGACTCTTGCTTCTGCCACTGAAGATTTGCATGACATTTGGGACTTAAAACAGAAAAGCTATTCGTGAGGTTTTGCTTCCTCATGGGTGAATAGAGGCTGTAACTGGTTTCTTGGAAGGGCTGAACTGGATTGTAATTGTAATGCGCCCAAGACAAAGCTGGAATGCAAGAAACACTAGTCTCATTCTCTTTCCTCTTCCTTTTGAGTGTTGAGTTCATTTCCTTTATGGAAGTTGTGTTTCCATTTTTCTTTAAACCACTGCTGTCCATATGAGAAGACAGCCCAATAGCTAGAGGAGGATATGGGTTCTAAAGGGAAGCAGCAGTATGCATTGTTTTGCATAGTCTTGACCCTGCTGGGTGCTTGTATTCACATCAGTTGCTGAATTAAAGCTATTTTTCTTGACGCGGTTGGCTCCATGCATGTGCTAGCACTGAATGTAGTGTGTTTCCTCAAACCTAAGCCCACAAGGACTGGTAAAGTGAAATGCCATTCTTGCTAGCTCTGAATAGAAAATTGTGCTTGCTTTCATAAGTAAAGGGAGCTATCAAATATTTGCTTAGTATCTGATTGGCTTCAAATTGGTAAATACCAGTGAGAGGCCACTTCAGCATACATGTATAGTGAATTTGACTTCTTATTTAAGCCTGAGGGTATTCAGCATCCTCACTGGTAAACTGGGCTTATCAAAACTCATGTATTCTCAGTTTTTGGTAAGAAACAGATGGATAATACACATGTGAAGGAGTCGTAGGTGCTTGTATGGTGATTTCAACATCAACTTAAAATAGCAGTGGTTTTATTGTTGGTATTATTAATTTTGTTTCACAGGAAATTTTTTCTTTGATGTCCACTTTACATTTACCTTGAAAGGCTCTCTTATTAGTTTGATGTGTGCTATGAGCTAATCACTTCATTAATACTGCTCTGGTGCTATAGTCAGCTCCAGCTGAAATTTGGCATGTGCAGTTCAGTCCCCCTAGTGGAGTAAGTCTTTGCATAGATAAAATGGAAATGTCTGGAGCAAACTTGGAAGAATCCCAGAGTAAGACTCTTCTGAATACACCTGAAGAGGTGTCTTGTTCATATTCTTTTGTGAACATCCATCTCCAGGGGCCACTGAGACACATATACAAGAACAACGGTAGAGAGTTAGGGAGCCTTGAAGGTCTACAAACCATACACAAGTCGCACATGGTTAGCCTATGCCTTTTCACTGAGTTGGGCAGCATTTTAAAAGCATATTTGCTTAGAGTGGGCACCCTAAAGTATTTTATGACTGAGTTAAACTCCTCACGTCTTGACACAAGGCATATAGTAAACTGTGATAGCACCTAGGAAAATACTTTTTCAATATTAACCATCAATGCAAATATTTAAAGTCTAGTTCTATTTCTACCAGAGAGAATGCAGAGACAAATAGTGTAAAAAGGGGTTACCAAGCCTGCCTATTTCCAGATCCTATTGAAATCCAACTACAAAACTGGAATTGTTTATGTGTGTGAGTGCTCAGTCGCTCAGTTGTGGCTGAATCTTCTTGACCCCTTGGGCTGTAGCCTGCCAGCCTTCTTTGACCATGGAATTTTCCAGGCAGGAATACTGTGGCACGTTGCCATTTCCTATTCCAGGGCATATTCCAGACCCAGCGATGGACCCTGCGTCTCTTGCATCTCCTGCACTGGCCTGCAGATTCTTTATTACTTAGAAGTCCAAAATTATTTATGGAAGAACTGTAAGCCTGAGGGTATTCAGCATCCTCACTGGTAAACTGGGCTTATCAAAACTCATGTATTCTCAGTTTTTGGTAAGAAACAGATGGATAATACACATGTGAAGGAGTCGTAGGTGCTTGTATGGTGATTTCAACATCAACTTAAAATAGCAGTGGTTTTATTGTTGGTATTATTAATTTTGTTTCACAGGAAATTTTTTCTTTGATGTCCACTTTACATTTACCTTGAAAGGCTCTCTTATTAGTTTGATGTGTGCTATGAGCTAATCACTTCATTAATACTGCTCTGGTGCTATAGTCAGCTCCAGCTGAAATTTGGCATGTGCAGTTCAGTCCCCCTAGTGGAGTAAGTCTTTGCATAGATAAAATGGAAATGTCTGGAGCAAACTTGGAAGAATCCCAGAGTAAGACTCTTCTGAATACACCTGAAGAGGTGTCTTGTTCATATTCTTTTGTGAACATCCATCTCCAGGGGCCACTGAGACACATATACAAGAACAACGGTAGAGAGTTAGGGAGCCTTGAAGGTCTACAAACCATACACAAGTCGCACATGGTTAGCCTATGCCTTTTCACTGAGTTGGGCAGCATTTTAAAAGCATATTTGCTTAGAGTGGGCACCCTAAAGTATTTTATGACTGAGTTAAACTCCTCACGTCTTGACACAAGGCATATAGTAAACTGTGATAGCACCTAGGAAAATACTTTTTCAATATTAACCATCAATGCAAATATTTAAAGTCTAGTTCTATTTCTACCAGAGAGAATGCAGAGACAAATAGTGTAAAAAGGGGTTACCAAGCCTGCCTATTTCCAGATCCTATTGAAATCCAACTACAAAACTGGAATTGTTTATGTGTGTGAGTGCTCAGTCGCTCAGTTGTGGCTGAATCTTCTTGACCCCTTGGGCTGTAGCCTGCCAGCCTTCTTTGACCATGGAATTTTCCAGGCAGGAATACTGTGGCACGTTGCCATTTCCTATTCCAGGGCATATTCCAGACCCAGCGATGGACCCTGCGTCTCTTGCATCTCCTGCACTGGCCTGCAGATTCTTTATTACTTAGAAGTCCAAAATTATTTATGGAAGAACTGTGTATTTCAATATTTTAGTAAACTTTCTAATACCACTCAGTGTGTCTGAAATTTTATCCTGGAAATACAGTGCAGGTGATCTCTGTGTTATTCATCTTGGCTCCTGAATTCTGATTTATCACCTCTAGTAAGTGAGCTGGTGAGCATCACACAGGAGGTTCCCAGGGCTTAACCGTTCAAGAAGTGTGGACTCATGTTCAGACTTCATATACTGTCTGGGGGACAAACTGTAAAGGCATGTGTCCTGCCTGCAGCTCTATAGAGTAATCCTTTGACACAAAACTCTCCTCATGGCTTGTGCCTTATTCTTTATGCAGGGGATATACTCCATTTATTTAAGTTCTTAAAATTCCTCAGCGGATAACAGGGAAGGCCAGTGATAACATCGACCATAATATGGATTGCTAATGCACACAAACACACAGCAGTAGCTTCTTTAGTTTTGGTACTTGGGGTATAGGAGAAAGTGGGAGAGGGAAAGGGGAGCTAGTGACTCATTATGTGCCTGACCTAAGTTGTTAGGACCTGACTGATGGGTAATGCTAGGCTGCCTGCACAGACAGTCATTTTTGGATCCCATCACAGGGCCTGGGATGTGGTTTACATGGTTGACTGAAAGAGTGGAGGCTTCTCTGATAAAGAGTGAAACCTGGTGACAGAAACTGGCAAAAGTGAGTAAACTTTCTGGGCCTCAGTCAGCTATAGAAGGAATGGACAGAATAGCAGTTACTGCTTAGTGGGAATTCTCGTACCTGGCATTTCACCCACAAGGGTGCTGAACCACTGTACTAAGCTGCTGATACATTTCCAAGTCTTTCTCCAAATTCTTTCAGAACTTGGCAGGTTCAGTTTGTAGTGATGACCCACTGAGGGTCAGCAGTATTCATATCATACTAACCTGAAGTAAAACAGCATGAAACACTTAGAGATGATGAATATATGCTGAATATTGACCATTCTCTCCCAACAATCATAGGAATAGGTGTTACTATTATTCTTATATATGTATATTTTATAGGTATTACCATTATTTTTATTTTATATATATTTTTATAGATCAGACAAAGATCTATGATTTGTCTGAGTAGCTGTAAGTGACACAGCTTGCATTTGGTCTCACATCTGATTTCCTCTGGGGTCCTTAAATGCCTGATTCAGGCTTGATATGCCTTGCCTCTGCAGTGTGGTAAGCAAGGGTACCTGAAAGTACGTAAGGCAGCAACTTACCTAGTTGCATTAGATTAAATTGACCTCTAGACACTAGAATCTTGACTATAAGAGCCAAATCAGAGAAACATGGCCAGGCTGTTTACCTGTAACATTATCTGTGGAATTCTCTGGTTCAGCGTCTTAAAGAGAGCAACACAGATCAATTGAGAATATTCAATTACATACTTTTAACAATGATAATAGTTTATTTACCCTGCTAACTTTAACATAAGTGTATACTGCAACCAGAAGTGTTATATGAATGGCAATGGTTAGGTCCTTCTCATTAAAACTAATCAACTGAAGAGGTGTTGCCCCAGTCTGGGGCAAGGATCTGTGCCTGAGCCCGCTAGCCTCAGTGTGGCTCTTCATAGAGCACCCCAGGTCTTTTGTGTAGGTATACTCACTTCTGAATTCACAGTATTCACCAGTAATCTTTCATATACATAGATTTCAACCTCTGTTTAGAGACCTGACAAATGTATTTCTGTGAATGCTCTACTTTCTTCCAAATGGCTCTGTAAGATGGTGGCTGGGGACTTCTTTAGTTCAGCATTCAAAAGTGTTCCTTGGATTCAACAGTTAAGTTACATTCTCAGGACTTCCCTGTGGTCCAGTGGTTAAGACGTGACCTGACAGTGTAGAGCCTGGGAATTCAATTGAAGAGCTAAGATCCCACATGCCTCTCCAGCCAAAAAACCAAAACATGAAACAGAAACAATATTGTAACAAAATCAATAAAGACTTTAAAAAATTCTTTAAAAATAGTTATATTCTCAATTTTCTCTCTTTTACTCAAACAGGTTTTGCCTATATTCATGTTTTGTAATGGGCCCTCGAAACCTTAAATTTTTAAATATAGGAATAGTTTACTATTATTCTTATATATGTATATTTTATAGGTATTACCATTATTTTTATTTTATATATATTTTTATAGATCAGACAAAGATCTATGATTTGTCTGAGTAGCTGTAAGTGACACAGCTTGCATTTGGTCTCACATCTGATTTCCTCTGGGGTCCTTAAATGCCTGATTCAGGCTTGATATGCCTTGCCTCTGCAGTGTGGTAAGCAAGGGTACCTGAAAGTACGTAAGGCAGCAACTTACCTAGTTGCATTAGATTAAATTGACCTCTAGACACTAGAATCTTGACTATAAGAGCCAAATCAGAGAAACATGGCCAGGCTGTTTACCTGTAACATTATCTGTGGAATTCTCTGGTTCAGCGTCTTAAAGAGAGCAACACAGATCAATTGAGAATATTCAATTACATACTTTTAACAATGATAATAGTTTATTTACCCTGCTAACTTTAACATAAGTGTATACTGCAACCAGAAGTGTTATATGAATGGCAATGGTTAGGTCCTTCTCATTAAAACTAATCAACTGAAGAGGTGTTGCCCCAGTCTGGGGCAAGGATCTGTGCCTGAGCCCGCTAGCCTCAGTGTGGCTCTTCATAGAGCACCCCAGGTCTTTTGTGTAGGTATACTCACTTCTGAATTCACAGTATTCACCAGTAATCTTTCATATACATAGATTTCAACCTCTGTTTAGAGACCTGACAAATGTATTTCTGTGAATGCTCTACTTTCTTCCAAATGGCTCTGTAAGATGGTGGCTGGGGACTTCTTTAGTTCAGCATTCAAAAGTGTTCCTTGGATTCAACAGTTAAGTTACATTCTCAGGACTTCCCTGTGGTCCAGTGGTTAAGACGTGACCTGACAGTGTAGAGCCTGGGAATTCAATTGAAGAGCTAAGATCCCACATGCCTCTCCAGCCAAAAAACCAAAACATGAAACAGAAACAATATTGTAACAAAATCAATAAAGACTTTAAAAAATTCTTTAAAAATAATAGTTATATTCTCAATTTTCTCTCTTTTACTCAAACAGGTTTTGCCTATATTCATGTTTTGTAATGGGCCCTCTGACAAAATGTTCTCCAAAAATGAAAATAATTTAGAAGTTTTATGAAGTTGTGAAATTAACAAGTTATTAGCCTCACTGGCAGGTATCCTTACAGTGTATTCATGTTTGATAAGGGCTCCTTATCACTTTTTGGGTCTTCGAAGGTGGTTCAGCAGTGAAGAATTCACCCACTAATGCAGGAGACCCAGGTTTGATCTCTGGGTTGAGAACATCTCCTGGAGTAGGAAATGGCAACCCACTCCATTATGCTTGCCTGGAAAATTGCATGGACAGAAGAGCCTGGCAGGCTACCATCCATGGAACACAGAGAGTCGGACAAGACTGGTGACTGAACATAGGGTTATCAGCTTGTGTGGTTAACAGTTCTCCTTATACTGTGTTGTGATAAGATTTTGTCTTGTGCTGGGAATCAGAGCTTTGAAAAATGTAGGATCCTGGGATTGTTGACTGTTACGATTAGAAATTTCCTTTGAGTTCATCTGAGTCAAAATTATCATTGATATTTGAATCTTTTCTGATTCTGGTTGAAAATGTCAGTGTCAGAGAATTTACTCCTAATTCTCACATCTGCCATTTAATCTAGAGCATCTGAACAGTTTTGACTAAAAGTTCTTTACCATAAAATGAAATATCTTGCCTAGAGATTTCTACTGTTATTTTACTTGGTCGGTATCTTTGCATCTAAGAATGTGGTTCTCACAAGTTTACATGTGGGCTTCCCTGGTGGTCCAGTGGGTAAAGAGTCCACCTTGCAGTGCAAGGGGCACTGGTTCGATCCCTGACCCTGGAAGATTCCACGTGCCATAGAGCAGCTGAACCAGTGTGTCCAATTACGAGCCAGCACTCTCGAGTGCATGCACCCAGAGCTGGTGCTCTGCAACGAGGGAGGCCTCTGCAAGGGGAGGCCCACAGAGGCCAAAGAATTAAGATGGATGAAAATAATAAATAACTAAGAAAAAGCTTGTAGCATGAAGTTTGAAAAAAAAAAAAGTTTATGTGCATCACAATCACTGGAGGGTAAAACAAATTACAGTCCCCACTTTAGAATTTCCCATTTTCTGTAATCTAAGGAGAGGCCTGAAACTTTTGCATTTCTAACACATTGCTGGATTCTCTTGATGATGCTGATTCTCATTTTGAGAATCTCTGACTGAATATGTTTTTCTTCATTATCTAAAACCTTTAAAATCCTAAGAAAATGCCTTTTTTTTCTTTTTTCTTTTTTTGCCTTTAAGACATCGTTTATTTTTCATCCGTCTTTATTCTTTGACCTGTGTGGGCCTCCCATCACAGTGACCTCTCTCATTGCAGAGCACCGGCTCTGGGCACCTGCATTCCAGAGCGCTGACTGGTAATTGGACACAGTGGCCCAGCCATTCCTCAGCATGTGGGATCTTCCCCAGCCAGGGATCGAACTGGTGCCCCTTGCGCTGTAAGGCAGTGTCCTTACCCACTGGACCACCAGGGAAGCCCAGAAAATGCCTTTCTGTCTCCTGGCTGAATAACCCCAGTTCTTTGTTTTAAGTCTATGGCTTGTCAACCACGTCACCATTCACTTTTCTTCTGTACTTGTCAGTCATTCTGGGGGACAAACAGACACCACAGATGACTGAAACCATCAGAGGCCACTGTAGAATGGGTCAGGTAAGTAGGAGCTGTTGACTTATTACACAACTGAGCGGGCTTGACCTAAAGCATTCTCATGTCATCTTGGTCAAGCATCAAACCTTAATAAAATGTGCTCGCAGCTGAATTTGACCCAGGGGATGATAATATGGGGCCTGAAGGCACAGTAATTAAAATGGAACTTGAGATCAAAATGTGGTGTGTAACTCAGAGTTATTGTTACTGTCCACAGTTGTCTGATTTTTTTCCTTACATGAAACCAATTCTAAAAATAATTTCTAATGTATTAGAAATAATTTTATAGAACTACCTAGCTTCTTAACTGTGAGATCAATATGTAGCTCATATTGATACCATCATGAGATAAATATGAGAGTTATAAAGCAAATATAATTGATGAGCTGGGCCATGCTAACTTTGTTTTTTTGTCGTTATTTAAGATTTAATGCTGTATTGTTTCTAAATGTTGATTTTAGACACTTTATCATATTCTTTATTGCCCAAAACTGGTTTCTATGTGCTTATTATATAGGCTTTTAATGTTTCTTAGATGTAGAAAAATCAATTAAAATGAAGCAAATATTTTTGAAACCTAACTAGATTTTTGTCTTTGTTTTCCCAGAAAGTTCCACTGTAGAAACGTGGCCTGGGAGTTGAGCCTAATGCTTTCTGAATAAGATATTAACAATCTTGTAGTGTATGCTGGGAATTCAGAAAACTAATTTTTTTCCCTAAAACTTCTTAGGCAAATGTCAGCTTAATAAGTGGCCTACATGCTTCTACACGGTTTTTGTGGCTTGTTATACACACAGTTTCAGTCCACAGTCCAGTCCTGACCCTTCCCTTAGTTTTACATTGTCTGTAGCTTGATATTCATTGTCCTAGGTAGATGTAGAATGGTGTAGAATAAGCAGATCTTGAACTACATCTTTAAATGAGGCAGAATCCACTCTGGATCATCTTTGCTAGGAGTTACGGCAAGATGCACCTCTCCTGCTGTACAGTCAGAGCTGAACTTCAGCTCAAGCACGCCTGCCCTTTTGTGTTCTCTGCTGTTCCCACCAATCTAACCCCTCCTTTGGGGACTCACGCACTGCTACGTGGTCCAGCAACTGAAGGGTTAACATATGTCACAGGAGCATCCAGCACCCTTTTCCAGTAAGTATCTGGAAAGGTGGGGCAATAGCCAGACTATTGTGTGCCGGTAGATATTTTAGATATCATCTCTTGGCAGGAGATGACAACTCGATGGTGCCAAGAGCCAGCAGCTGATACAGGTGTGTGTGTGTGGCTGGTGGGGCACTCCTGCCCTGCTGAGAAGGGAAAAGGACATTCTGTCTGTGCCTGTACTGGGGCGGCCCGTTCTCTGATCTCAGAAGAGGCCCTCAGAATCTTGACTACTTTTCATTTGCTTTTAAAGTTGAATCTCCTGATTTTCAAAAGTGTTTATCATTAAAAACAAGAACCAGACCAGAGAGCCTAAAACATACCAACCGATCAGCAAAGCCTATGAGTGGATAAGGATGGACATCACAAACTCTAGAGCAAAAGGCACCTGAACAATCAGATCACTTCGCAGAACAGTATTTCTAAGAGTGACCAGGGCTACACATGCCCAAGTTTTAAGTCTGAGAGTTACATGCCAAATATCAGAGAATAATTTTTCTAAGCTTAGAAAGTTTTCTGTGTTTTTTTATCACTATGTATGTCAAAATAATAACACATAAAGGAAAAGATTAAAAACTACAGATGTTTTAGAGCAGTTCTATTTTAGAAAAGAGAATCTTGACAAAACCAGACCAGAGCTTTTGTAGAAAAAAATAAGACAATAACCCACAGAAAGACGAGATGGAGTTTTCAATCACCTTGTGCAAAACATAGCACAAATGTATCCTGAGGATCAAAAGTGTGTGGTACTCAAAAAGCAGACAAATCAAATCAAAACAAACAAAATTGCACAAAGCCAGCTCAACCAAGACGTTAAGCCAGAAAGACACATATAAGAGAAATGGCTGAAGAAAGAGGTCAGGGAACTAGAATCTTGCACAGGCTGGTTCTTGCTCAGCCTTGTACAGAACCCATTGCCAGTCATTGTGGAAGTCATTGTGTGCTAGAACTGGAATAATACGTGTGCTCTGCTGTGCTTAGGCTGTCAGATGTGTCCGACTCTTTGTGACCCCGTTGACTATAGCCCACCAGACCCTTTCCATGGCTGTGCCCCATGGATTGAACTCGGATTTTTAAGTATCTGGAAAGGTGGGGCAATAGCCAGACTATTGTGTGCCGGTAGATATTTTAGATATCATCTCTTGGCAGGAGATGACAACTCGATGGTGCCAAGAGCCAGCAGCTGATACAGGTGTGTGTGTGTGGCTGGTGGGGCACTCCTGCCCTGCTGAGAAGGGAAAAGGACATTCTGTCTGTGCCTGTACTGGGGCGGCCCGTTCTCTGATCTCAGAAGAGGCCCTCAGAATCTTGACTACTTTTCATTTGCTTTTAAAGTTGAATCTCCTGATTTTCAAAAGTGTTTATCATTAAAAACAAGAACCAGACCAGAGAGCCTAAAACATACCAACCGATCAGCAAAGCCTATGAGTGGATAAGGATGGACATCACAAACTCTAGAGCAAAAGGCACCTGAACAATCAGATCACTTCGCAGAACAGTATTTCTAAGAGTGACCAGGGCTACACATGCCCAAGTTTTAAGTCTGAGAGTTACATGCCAAATATCAGAGAATAATTTTTCTAAGCTTAGAAAGTTTTCTGTGTTTTTTTATCACTATGTATGTCAAAATAATAACACATAAAGGAAAAGATTAAAAACTACAGATGTTTTAGAGCAGTTCTATTTTAGAAAAGAGAATCTTGACAAAACCAGACCAGAGCTTTTGTAGAAAAAAATAAGACAATAACCCACAGAAAGACGAGATGGAGTTTTCAATCACCTTGTGCAAAACATAGCACAAATGTATCCTGAGGATCAAAAGTGTGTGGTACTCAAAAAGCAGACAAATCAAATCAAAACAAACAAAATTGCACAAAGCCAGCTCAACCAAGACGTTAAGCCAGAAAGACACATATAAGAGAAATGGCTGAAGAAAGAGGTCAGGGAACTAGAATCTTGCACAGGCTGGTTCTTGCTCAGCCTTGTACAGAACCCATTGCCAGTCATTGTGGAAGTCATTGTGTGCTAGAACTGGAATAATACGTGTGCTCTGCTGTGCTTAGGCTGTCAGATGTGTCCGACTCTTTGTGACCCCGTTGACTATAGCCCACCAGACTCCTCTGTGCATGGGATTTTTCAGGCAAGACTACTGGAGTGGGCTGCCATTTCCTCCTCCAAGAGATCTTTCTAACCTATGGATTGAACTCGTGTCTCCATCATCTCCTGTGTTGTCAGGAGGATTCTTTACCATTGATCCACCTGGGAGGCCCCAAATAATGCATGACCAACGATCAAAGCATGTAGGTGTGATGATTGCAAGTTATTTATTTTGTTTTATTTTTTAAATGTTTTTAATAATTGAAGAAAGCTTGCCCACTCTGTCCTCATTGGAACCTTATACAGAGGAAACCCTGGCAGCGCACACAGGAATAAAAAAGATCAGATGGAAGATAGTGCAAGGTTTTCTTACTGATTATTTTATCTATCCATTGCTGAAAGTGGGGTCTTGAAATCCTCTACTATTTCTATATTATTATCTATTTCTACTTTTATATGTGTCAGTATTTGCTTCATATATTTAAGTGCTCCAGTGTTAGATGCATATATATATATTTAAGATTGTTACGTCTTCTTCAAGAATTAATTTTGCCTATTTTCATCATATAATGATCTTCCCGTCTCTCATTACAGTCTTTGCCTTAAAATCTTTTTCTGTCTTATAAAAATATAGCTACCCTTCTTTATTTTGATTTATCCTTGCATGGAATATCCTTTTGTATTCTTCTAAGTTAAGCCTATGTGTATTCTTAGAGCTGAAATGAATCTCTCATCAACAGAATGCAATTTGGATCTTTCTTAAAAATCCATCCAGTAATTACTGTGTACCTTTTAATTGGAGAATTTAATCCATTACATTGTAAAAAGCAGACAATCATCAAACAAACAAAATTGCACAAAGCCACCCCCCTCAACCAAGACGTTAAGCCAGAAAGACACATATAAGAGAAATGGCTGAAGAAAGAGGTCAGGGAACTAGAATCTTGCACAGGCTGGTTCTTGCTCAGCCTTGTACAGAACCCATTGCCAGTCATTGTGGAAGTCATTGTGTGCTAGAACTGGAATAATACGTGTGCTCTGCTGTGCTTAGGCTGTCAGATGTGTCCGACTCTTTGTGACCCCGTTGACTATAGCCCACCAGACTCCTCTGTGCATGGGATTTTTCAGGCAAGACTACTGGAGTGGGCTGCCATTTCCTCCTCCAAGAGATCTTTCTAACCTATGGATTGAACTCGTGTCTCCATCATCTCCTGTGTTGTCAGGAGGATTCTTTACCATTGATCCACCTGGGAGGCCCCAAATAATGCATGACCAACGATCAAAGCATGTAGGTGTGATGATTGCAAGTTATTTATTTTGTTTTATTTTTTAAATGTTTTTAATAATTGAAGAAAGCTTGCCCACTCTGTCCTCATTGGAACCTTATACAGAGGAAACCCTGGCAGCGCACACAGGAATAAAAAAGATCAGATGGAAGATAGTGCAAGGTTTTCTTACTGATTATTTTATCTATCCATTGCTGAAAGTGGGGTCTTGAAATCCTCTACTATTTCTATATTATTATCTATTTCTACTTTTATATGTGTCAGTATTTGCTTCATATATTTAAGTGCTCCAGTGTTAGATGCATATATATATATTTAAGATTGTTACGTCTTCTTCAAGAATTAATTTTGCCTATTTTCATCATATAATGATCTTCCCGTCTCTCATTACAGTCTTTGCCTTAAAATCTTTTTCTGTCTTATAAAAATATAGCTACCCTTCTTTATTTTGATTTATCCTTGCATGGAATATCCTTTTGTATTCTTCTAAGTTAAGCCTATGTGTATTCTTAGAGCTGAAATGAATCTCTCATCAACAGAATGCAATTTGGATCTTTCTTAAAAATCCATCCAGTAATTACTGTGTACCTTTTAATTGGAGAATTTAATCCATTTACATTTAGAGTAATTATTGAAGGGTAAGCATTAGTAAATGCTTGTGTATGCTTCTGTGGATGGTCTCTATTGCATTTTGCAGTTTATTTATTTTGCTCTTTAGCTCCAGAATTTCTTTCGGATTCTTTTTTTTTTTTTAATTTATTTACTGACTTCTATATCTTTGCATACTTTTCATTTCAGTCTTTATTATGTCCCTGATTGTGCTGAATTATCTTTGTTTTGTTGTTTTATTTTTTTATGTTTTTGTAGTTCTTTCAAGTTCCTTGGAAAAGCTATTTTGAGTTCTTTACCAGACAGATTTCAGATTTCAAGTTATTAGGATTGTTAGTGTCAGGTTTCTTTGTTTTATTCATGTTCATTACAGTCTTGCATCGCTGTCTTCATGTTACAAGTGGCAGTCACCTCCTCCAGTATCTAATGACTGACTTTAGGGGAGAAACATCTCTTGTCAGGCATGTGCATGTGTGTGTGTGTTAGTCATTCAGTTGTGTTCAACTCTTTGCAACCCCATGGACAAAGTCCCCAGGCTCCTGTGTCCATGAAATTCTCTAGGCAAGAATACTGGAGTGAATTGTCATGCCCTCCTCCAGGGCGATCTTCCCAAACACAGGCACAGAACTCGGGTTCCCTGCATTGTAGACTGGATTCTTTACCTTCTGAGCTACTAGGGAAGGCATGGTGTTGACCTATTGCTCCCTCTTGTGGCCATGTTGTTAAACTTGTCTGCCAGTCCTTGTACTTGCAATGAAGTAGATTTAGTGCTGATGAACCTCCCTTTTGCTTTCTGAAAGAAAGTGTTAAAACATTGTGGTCTCTCCCTGACCTATAGTTTGGGGCTTGTTTTCTGTACTCACTAGGTGTCTGCCAAAGCTCCCTCTTGGTATTGTCCAAGTCTGTATAGGAAGCTGGTCTCAAGGTAGGACTATTTATGTGTGAGACAGGCAGAACGCTGGGGCTGTCCATGGGCCAGTTGTTGGGGTCCATGGACAAGGTGTCTTTACTGGCTCTTGGGCAGGCTTTTCGATGGGGTCCACAATACCGTCAGTAGGATCTGCGTTGCTTTCATGCCCTCTGAGAGTCTGTCTGCTGGTCTCTCAGGCTCTTCCCCTCCCCAGTGGTCCAGTCATGACATTGTATTCTGGATGAGGTGAGATATATGGCAGCATGCTGCACAGCTGGGGAATGCAGGCACTCACTCACATGCTGTCAGTTTCGTCAGCAAGAGGAATTTGTGGCTGAGGAAGATCTGTCCTGGCGCTGAGTTGTGCTGTCTTGTGAGAAGGGCGATGTGGATAAAGATACGCTTTTCTTCATATGCATTCAAACTTTCCAATGTATCTAAACTTGTATGTTTTTTTCTCCAGTGGTAGCTGGAACGTCTCTGTGGGACACATACCACAAAGTCTCTTTTATCCTTGAGTGATTGTCTAAGACAGTGTCCTTCCAGGGGCTCCTGGGGTGGCCGAGAAGGGTTGTAGCTGGTACATAGGCCACTTCAGGATTCACAGCTGCAACCAAAGTCTTTATGCCTGTCACCCAACCCCCAGGTAGCTGGTACCCCCTCCCGGGGTCCCTTTTTTGGCACTTTTTGGGAATGAAACATGGTGTTGGCTCCTGTGTCCATGAAATTCTCTAGGCAAGAATACTGGAGTGAATTGTCATGCCCTCCTCCAGGGCGATCTTCCCAAACACAGGCACAGAACTCGGGTTCCCTGCATTGTAGACTGGATTCTTTACCTTCTGAGCTACTAGGGAAGGCATGGTGTTGACCTATTGCTCCCTCTTGTGGCCATGTTGTTAAACTTGTCTGCCAGTCCTTGTACTTGCAATGAAGTAGATTTAGTGCTGATGAACCTCCCTTTTGCTTTCTGAAAGAAAGTGTTAAAACATTGTGGTCTCTCCCTGACCTATAGTTTGGGGCTTGTTTTCTGTACTCACTAGGTGTCTGCCAAAGCTCCCTCTTGGTATTGTCCAAGTCTGTATAGGAAGCTGGTCTCAAGGTAGGACTATTTATGTGTGAGACAGGCAGAACGCTGGGGCTGTCCATGGGCCAGTTGTTGGGGTCCATGGACAAGGTGTCTTTACTGGCTCTTGGGCAGGCTTTTCGATGGGGTCCACAATACCGTCAGTAGGATCTGCGTTGCTTTCATGCCCTCTGAGAGTCTGTCTGCTGGTCTCTCAGGCTCTTCCCCTCCCCAGTGGTCCAGTCATGACATTGTATTCTGGATGAGGTGAGATATATGGCAGCATGCTGCACAGCTGGGGAATGCAGGCACTCACTCACATGCTGTCAGTTTCGTCAGCAAGAGGAATTTGTGGCTGAGGAAGATCTGTCCTGGCGCTGAGTTGTGCTGTCTTGTGAGAAGGGCGATGTGGATAAAGATACGCTTTTCTTCATATGCATTCAAACTTTCCAATGTATCTAAACTTGTATGTTTTTTTCTCCAGTGGTAGCTGGAACGTCTCTGTGGGACACATACCACAAAGTCTCTTTTATCCTTGAGTGATTGTCTAAGACAGTGTCCTTCCAGGGGCTCCTGGGGTGGCCGAGAAGGGTTGTAGCTGGTACATAGGCCACTTCAGGATTCACAGCTGCAACCAAAGTCTTTATGCCTGTCACCCAACCCCCAGGTAGCTGGTACTCCTCCCGGGTCCCTTGGCATTTGGTGTTGGATCCCACAGTTCCAACAAAGGCACTTTTGTTTGTGGATCGTTGATGAGTCGTTGTTGTGGGGGGAATGAAACATGGGATGTCTTATTTAGCGATCTTGCTGATGTCACTATTTACCTTTTAACAATAGGTATAATATGTGATAGATAACAGAAATTGCTCTCTGAGAAGGTAGTTAGTGCATTAATGAAATATCCCTAATCTCTTGTCTACTGTGCCATGTATTACTGTTACTATGAAGGAGACATAAGGAAATGCTGTAAGCTGGCTCTACTGGGCTGCAGGTTTCATCAGCTCTCAAATGGCTGTTGTATAAATGCTAATTACAAACATATCATAAGAGGGAATGGCTACAGCTAACATGTGCCCAGGTAATTTAGTACCTGATTTATGACAGTAGAGTAAGGCGTAGAATCAAAGACAATGGAAGATAGAGACCATCCAATAAAGCAGCACCCTCTACTTTGTTAGCTGAGGCAGGCTGGGAATTTGTTTCAGTTTTGTTATACAATAATTCATTTGATTAAAACCCTATTGACCAGTGATCCAAGACCATGTAGCCTTATTTTTATGCATGTAAACATTGCTTTTAATTTCCATAATTTATATTTCATCCATTTATAAAAATAACAAGTTCAATATAGAACAGAATATAGAAATGTATTTGAACAAGGTAGCAGAAGCCTCTCTCCTAACCTTGTCTGCTGCCATTTCTTCACTTTTATGCATATCTTCTTTCTTCCCAAGCTAAGTGGTTATTTTCTGATTTACATGGTAGTAACTGATGCTAAGGGTCTGGAGGGTCCCTTAGAGGAGGAAATGGCCACACATTCCAGTATTCTTGCCTGGAGAATCCCCATGGACCACGGAGCCTGGTGGGCTACCATCCATGGGGTTGAAAGAGTTAGGCACGACTGAGTGACAGCACAGGTGCACAACTGGTGCTGGAGCTGAAGCTCCAGGGCTTTGGCCACCTGGTGGGAAGAACCAACTTATTGGAAAAGCCCCTGATTCTGGGAAAGATTGAGGGCATGAGGAGAAGGGCTGAGATAGTTGGGTGGCATCTCTGACTCAATGGACATGAGTTTAAGCAAAGTCCAGGAGACAGTGAAGGATAGTCTGGTACACTGCAGTCCATGGGGTCACAAAGAGTTGGACATGACTTAGTGACTAAACAACGGCAACCGTTTAATAGAAAATCACTTTTAAGTATAGAAATATGAGAGAAATGGTATAGCTCAATGTTGAAGCAGAGTTTTCATTGCTGGTGAGATTTGGCCATTTCCATTTTGGGGGAGTGAAAGAGGCTTATTCTCTGTTTGCCCTTTTCATTACTGTGGACACGAAACATTCCATTCTGAATTCTCATAAAGAAAGAGAAATATTAATTTCTTACACTCTAGTCATTTGTTTATAAAATTTGTGTTTATTTTTCCCACAAATATTCATTATGTCCTCTTCTATCTTTAAAGTTAGATATCCCTGGAACCACCCAGCATCAACTCTGTTCACCAGATCGATGTTATGTCCAAGTGATACAATTTCTCTAAGCCTCAGCTTCCTTATCTAAAAATAGATAGAATAAAACTTACCTCCATAGATAATGTGAGCCTATATGAAGTGCCTGCCAATAGTTGATGCTTGGTAACTATTAGTCAGCTTCTTTTTTACTTAACTAATGTCAATATCACCTATTCTGGCATTATATTTGGAACAGTGTCTTGTTATTGATATAGATATCCATTGGGAAAACATTTCCATAAAAAGGTTTTAGAGAAGAAACTTGCAATGAAATTCCAGAATTGAGGATTTACAGAATTTATCTCCTCAGTAACTTCAGGTCTCAAGGTGCCTTCCTATTTGAGTGGTTTTAAGAAGAGTTTAAGATGTTGTTGGTATGTTTGAGACACCTAATACTTTTATATTTTGTTGCACTTTAGTGTCTGTTCATACTATGCATATGATCATCAGAACGAAACTGCAATACAAGTAAATCTAAGTTGCAAGTGTCAATTGTTATTAATATCTCATGAAAAGGAGCTATTTTAGAACTTCATTTGTTATTGAATTATCTACACGACTGATCAGCAACCTGGTGCTGGAGCTGAAGCTCCAGGGCTTTGGCCACCTGGTGGGAAGAACCAACTTATTGGAAAAGCCCCTGATTCTGGGAAAGATTGAGGGCATGAGGAGAAGGGCTGAGATAGTTGGGTGGCATCTCTGACTCAATGGACATGAGTTTAAGCAAAGTCCAGGAGACAGTGAAGGATAGTCTGGTACACTGCAGTCCATGGGGTCACAAAGAGTTGGACATGACTTAGTGACTAAACAACGGCAACCGTTTAATAGAAAATCACTTTTAAGTATAGAAATATGAGAGAAATGGTATAGCTCAATGTTGAAGCAGAGTTTTCATTGCTGGTGAGATTTGGCCATTTCCATTTTGGGGGAGTGAAAGAGGCTTATTCTCTGTTTGCCCTTTTCATTACTGTGGACACGAAACATTCCATTCTGAATTCTCATAAAGAAAGAGAAATATTAATTTCTTACACTCTAGTCATTTGTTTATAAAATTTGTGTTTATTTTTCCCACAAATATTCATTATGTCCTCTTCTATCTTTAAAGTTAGATATCCCTGGAACCACCCAGCATCAACTCTGTTCACCAGATCGATGTTATGTCCAAGTGATACAATTTCTCTAAGCCTCAGCTTCCTTATCTAAAAATAGATAGAATAAAACTTACCTCCATAGATAATGTGAGCCTATATGAAGTGCCTGCCAATAGTTGATGCTTGGTAACTATTAGTCAGCTTCTTTTTTACTTAACTAATGTCAATATCACCTATTCTGGCATTATATTTGGAACAGTGTCTTGTTATTGATATAGATATCCATTGGGAAAACATTTCCATAAAAAGGTTTTAGAGAAGAAACTTGCAATGAAATTCCAGAATTGAGGATTTACAGAATTTATCTCCTCAGTAACTTCAGGTCTCAAGGTGCCTTCCTATTTGAGTGGTTTTAAGAAGAGTTTAAGATGTTGTTGGTATGTTTGAGACACCTAATACTTTTATATTTTGTTGCACTTTAGTGTCTGTTCATACTATGCATATGATCATCAGAACGAAACTGCAATACAAGTAAATCTAAGTTGCAAGTGTCAATTGTTATTAATATCTCATGAAAAGGAGCTATTTTAGAACTTCATTGTAGTTTATACATGAAGTTACCATGGCAACAGTGGGACTTATGTATTTTTAATTTATCCCTTAATTTTCTTTAAACTACTTTGTCACTGCCTCGGCAGGAAACCTTCTCTCTCAAAATGGCAGTGATTTAATGGTCATTATGAAGTTGTCCAGCATTCTTGTGATTTGCTTCAGGCGACATTGACTTGGTATCTTTGAGTGTACTATTAAAGTCATGCTCAGCCCTTTTAAAGTGGACAGAACTTACAGGGAGGAGAAGTATTTTCTTAGTGTAATTTTTCATCCAGTAACGGTGAACATTGCCACTCAAAATTTAAGGCCAAATGTAGCTCAAGAATGAACTGACTAATGGCTGTCTTGCTGTTGAAGAAAGTATATTGCTTTTGCATTTAACCAACAGTCATTTAAAAGTGTAAAAAGCTATTTAATAGCTACAAATCTTATTCCAGAAAGAATGTTCCATCTTTAGTACAAAATGAGCCAAAGAAAAAGTTGGCTGGATTGTTAAAGGAAGTAACCAATATCTCAGATATTTTTTTCTTTATAAATCTCTTTCTTCGTGTCAAGGTCACACTGATAACAGGCTAGAGGTTTGGGTGTTAGGAAATCTACTTTGCAAAATATGGCTAGTCATAAATTAACCCTGAAGCATTTAAAATACAGTGGCATCGATTCGGCACATCTATTGGATGCTAATTCCAGGAGGTCAGGAAGGCCTCTTAGTGAGAAATGTAATATTAACTGGAGAATCCAAATAGAGGAGAGGCAAGGAATGCTAGGTAGATAAAATAGCAGAAATGAATACCATTGACAGAGTATGTAAGGTGTGAATGGGGAGAAAAGTATATATAACAGTGAAAAAAATTCCTTGCTGGGTATGAAATTTGAATGGAAGTCTAGGAAATGGGACAGATGGAATAAAGATCTTTCAGTTTTGTAGTATATTAGTGAGAGATGTTTAGGGAAAAGGAGAAAGTTATGCTCATGGTAGTGTTGATAATGATTGTTGTTACAGTAAACTACTTCAACTTAGGCAGATTAGAAAGTATGATTTCCTTTTATAGAAAGAGAATCCATGGTCTTGCTGAAACAGTAGTAACTCAGTCATGCTGACATGAATGAAAAAAGGAACCCAGTTATATTTAGTGACTAGCAGTTTATTCTCAATTTATTTGATAAAAGAAGTGGTAGTATATGGTTTGTCCATTGGAAAAATCAGTTTTTCACTAAGGTAAGAGTTAAGTTTGGGGCTTCCTTGGTGATGCAGTAGTAAAAAATCCACCTGTTAACACAGAAGTCACATTGTGCAGGAGACACAGGAAGCACAGGATACCACATGCTGTGGAGCAATATAGAGCCTGTGCTCTAGAGCCTGGGAGAGCCTCTAGAGCAGCTACTGAAGCCCACGTGTCCTAGAGCCAGTGCTGTGCCACAAGAGAAGCCACCACAACAAGAAGCCTGTGCACGGCAACTAGAGACTAGCCCCGCTCTTTGTGACTAGAGAAAAGCCGTGGAGCAATGAAGACTCAGCACAGCCAAAAATAAATAAATAAATAAGTAAATACACAGAAATTTTAAAGAAATATTAAGCTCGTGTTTTCCCAAAAAAAAATTATTCTAAATTTGTCATCTAAGTTCTTGAAAAATGTATTTTTGACCTTGGTTTTTAATTAGTTCCTTTAAACATGTCTATGACATCTGTTGCTTCCCAGGTGGCACTAGTGGTAGAGGATCCCCGGCCAATGCAGGAGACCTAAAGAGAAGCAGGTTTGATCTCTGGGTTGGGAAGATCCTCTAGAGGAGGGCATGGCAATCGGCTCCAGGATTCTTTCCTAGAGAATCCCATGGACAGAGGAAACTGGTGGGCTACAGTCCCTGGCATCACAAAGAGTCAGACATAGCTGAAGCAGCTTAACATGCACCGGTGATTTCTGTTAGAGAGTATGTATGCATGCTTATTTGTGTGTGTATGTGTGTGCCTGTATTGTATTTAAGAGCCTAAAAGAAGGCCCTTTAGGAGAGATGTTTATGGTGTTAAAATCTCTAGTCTTCCTAAAGTGCATCTGTATGGATAAACTGAATGTATATTCTTCTCTAACTGGTCCAACTGTTGAGTTTAATGAGTCTACTATGATGCTGATTGTGAATGGAGACTTGCATATTTATTGCCAAATCAGCTTTCATCTTACATTCTTTTGAGATCATTCCTTTGGGCTTACGCACTTTTCTTCACATGTAAGTAAAACACCACAAATGATTGCTCTTGAAATCCTGAGAGATGTGGCATATGATTTTTATGGGAATCCCTCTCTCTGTCTCTCTTAACCACTCTTACCTGATTAAAATAAGAGTTGTTGTTTGTTTTTTTTTTTTTTCCTTGTTTCAGCCTGATCATTTGCACACTGGAAATGAAATCTCTCCTTGGTGATGCAAAACCCTTAGGAAGGGCACGGGCGATACCACATGCTGTGGAGCAATATAGAGCCTGTGCTCTAGAGCCTGGGAGAGCCTCTAGAGCAGCTACTGAAGCCCACGTGTCCTAGAGCCAGTGCTGTGCCACAAGAGAAGCCACCACAACAAGAAGCCTGTGCACGGCAACTAGAGACTAGCCCCGCTCTTTGTGACTAGAGAAAAGCCGTGGAGCAATGAAGACTCAGCACAGCCAAAAATAAATAAATAAATAAGTAAATACACAGAAATTTTAAAGAAATATTAAGCTCGTGTTTTCCCAAAAAATTATTCTAAATTTGTCATCTAAGTTCTTGAAAAATGTATTTTTGACCTTGGTTTTTAATTAGTTCCTTTAAACATGTCTATGACATCTGTTGCTTCCCAGGTGGCACTAGTGGTAGAGGATCCCCGGCCAATGCAGGAGACCTAAAGAGAAGCAGGTTTGATCTCTGGGTTGGGAAGATCCTCTAGAGGAGGGCATGGCAATCGGCTCCAGGATTCTTTCCTAGAGAATCCCATGGACAGAGGAAACTGGTGGGCTACAGTCCCTGGCATCACAAAGAGTCAGACATAGCTGAAGCAGCTTAACATGCACCGGTGATTTCTGTTAGAGAGTATGTATGCATGCTTATTTGTGTGTGTATGTGTGTGCCTGTATTGTATTTAAGAGCCTAAAAAAAGAAGGCCCTTTAGGAGAGATGTTTATGGTGTTAAAATCTCTAGTCTTCCTAAAGTGCATCTGTATGGATAAACTGAATGTATATTCTTCTCTAACTGGTCCAACTGTTGAGTTTAATGAGTCTACTATGATGCTGATTGTGAATGGAGACTTGCATATTTATTGCCAAATCAGCTTTCATCTTACATTCTTTTGAGATCATTCCTTTGGGCTTACGCACTTTTCTTCACATGTAAGTAAAACACCACAAATGATTGCTCTTGAAATCCTGAGAGATGTGGCATATGATTTTTATGGGAATCCCTCTCTCTGTCTCTCTTAACCACTCTTACCTGATTAAAATAAGAGTTGTTGTTTGTTTTTTTTTTTTTTTCCTTGTTTCAGCCTGATCATTTGCACACTGGAAATGAAATCTCTCATGGGGATTAGTTTAGGCACTCAAGCCTTTCATTCAAGTGAAGGTGTGAAAAATACATGACAAGGCGTTTATTCAAATGGGGCATGAGAAGTGAGGAGCAAGAAGAAAATGAGAGTATTTGGTTGAAGATCTTTTTCTGTGCTGCAAATTTCATTTTCTCTGAGAACTGCGAGGACGGAAAATAAAACAGCGAAAAAAGGCAGAACAATAGGAAGGCCATACATGAAGAAAACCCATAAAAAAAAAAAAAAAGATTTGATTTAATCTAACAAAGCAAAGACTTTCATGAACGCTGCCGGTTACCAAGTAGGAGTGTCACCTGAAAGTTACATTGGTGAATGTACAGCTTAGGGAGCTAGGGTCAGTGGCAGACATGCACGTAGAAGGTTGCATGTGCAGAGGTTCTCCGTGATATACAGGTAATTCATCTGGCATTTAAAGCCAGTCAAGATCCAGCTCCTGATGGGCACTCCAGCTTCACATTCCCTCGCTTTCTCAGAGCTCATAATGCCTCCAGCTTTGTGGAGCTTTGTGAATGCATTGCTGATTCTCATCTCTGTAAATATGCTCCTTTGGCTTGTCATGCCCCTTCTCTGCCGCTCCATTCTGTTGGACGCATCCTTCAGGATTTGGTTCTAGTACCACTTCATTACTCTGCCACCTCCCTCTGAGTTACCTAGATGACTAGACCCCTTGGTACTCCCATAGTACTCTTGGGTTTGCTCCAGTTACAGTTCTTTTTACAGAGTATTTTAAGCATGTTTTACTTCTCTGCATCTATGAGGAAGGGGAAAGAACCTAAGAATAAGGTGCTGATTTAGGTTTTAAGCTGCATAGCCTCTGACACCATCCCTCGCACACAGTAGGTATATAATAAATTTTGACTGAATGTAATTTGCAAGATAAAAGGCAGAATAGAAGGTGGTAAAAATGGAATTATTTAATGTTCGTGAGATATCATCCCAGGCTTTCTGGGAAGAGAGACAGGAATCCAAGTGAAAAACAGCTTACTTTTCAAAATGAACTAAAGAGGGAAATACACATGATTAACTCACATGTAAAGCTGTTGTGTGAATGTCATCAGGAAGTCACTTGGGAGAGCACCCTATGAATTGAGTGGAAGGTGAAGTCCAAATGTCAGTTCCCTTAGAAGTGGTGGAAAGGCTTCACAAATAAAAAAAGGATTTGAATTGAGCCTAGATGTTCCAAAAAGAGGTTATTGTTTGTTATAGTTTTCCTTGATCGTTTATTGAGCTCACAGAGCCTGTAAGAATTGAAGCTCTGTATTTCTACATAGGTTGACAATCATGAATTTAATTAGCCTTTTAAAAAGTAATAAACAAGCAAATCACAGTTCACCACCTAAATAGCACAGAATCATATAAGCATCTTATGCTGAGTGATTATGTGAAAGAAGATGATGTACTTCCTCTGCTGCCCTGTCTCTTGGCAGTGCTTTGACTCCCAATAGGGGGCAAAAAAGGGAAATTACTGAAATTTGAAATTCTGTAGTTGTTCTGGGTAAATTTACAGGATAATCAATGCTTTGTCAGGGCTTCAAAAATCTGAGAGTAACTGTAAACAAAATGTACCATAATAATGGGCTCTGGGAATAGTATTAGAGTGAAATTTTTCATCCTGAGTCCTTTACCAAAGCACCAACAAGGATTGGAACCATAAGTGACAGATGCACTGTTATCAATTTAAATAAATCAGGGAACAGCCAAGTACTGGGCTCTACATGCAAGGTTTTTCTGAAGTGCAGACAATTGAAAAGAATGTTTCAAGGAAAAAGACTGAAATTCAGTCCGTCCTTGGTTGGTGCAGGTGGTGGTATAGAAACAATTTCAGCATCTAATCGAGACACTGATGTTTGAAGGGAATGGACTTATAACTGATCAGTGAGAAGATGAAACTCCCTGTAAGTCATGAAAGTATAAAATAAAACATATAAATCTGGGGAAATTTAAAAATACATGCAACATTGGTTTCCCAGGTGGCACTAATGTTAAAGAACCCATCTGCCAATGCTGGAGACCTAAGATGTGGGTGCGATCTCTGGGTGAGGAAGATCCCTTGGAGGAGGGCATGGAAACCCACTCAGGTATTCTTGCCTGGAAAATTCAATGGACAGAGGAGCCTGGTGGGCTACAGTTCATGGGTTGCAAAGAGTGAAGCAACAGCATGTATGTGTGCACAATATGGGAAGAATGGATCCATTGTATATAAGGCTAGGTCCCTTTACTGTTCACCTAAAACTGTCACAACATTGTTTACTAATCAACTATACCACAAAACAAAATAAAAAGTTAAAAAATGTATTAACAATAAAGTTATGTACAATATTTGGAGTTTTGAGTGGGTGGGAAAATATACACCATAATGCACTGTGAATGAGTTTGGACATAGGTGGAACCATTCTTTCTTGAGATCAGAATGAATTTGCATGTTATTTGCTAAGGGAAAGCTGGTAAGGGACAGAGAACAGGGAAGAATTAAGAATTTATGAATTCTGTTTGGGGTATCCTAAAGGATAATAGGAATTCAGGTGGGGGACAGGGCTTTGGTATGTGAATTTGGAACTTCAAAAAGGAATACAAGTTGGGAGATAGGAGAGTCATCAGTGGGATAGAAAATTTTTTCAGCTTTAAAGCAAAATGTGATACTTCCTCTGCTGCCCTGTCTCTTGGCAGTGCTTTGACTCCCATACAAAAATTCGAAATTTGAAATTCTGTAGTTGTTCTGGGTAAATTTACAGGATAATCAATGCTTTGTCAGGGCTTCAAAAATCTGAGAGTAACTGTAAACAAAATGTACCATAATAATGGGCTCTGGGAATAGTATTAGAGTGAAATTTTTCATCCTGAGTCCTTTACCAAAGCACCAACAAGGATTGGAACCATAAGTGACAGATGCACTGTTATCAATTTAAATAAATCAGGGAACAGCCAAGTACTGGGCTCTACATGCAAGGTTTTTCTGAAGTGCAGACAATTGAAAAGAATGTTTCAAGGAAAAAGACTGAAATTCAGTCCGTCCTTGGTTGGTGCAGGTGGTGGTATAGAAACAATTTCAGCATCTAATCGAGACACTGATGTTTGAAGGGAATGGACTTATAACTGATCAGTGAGAAGATGAAACTCCCTGTAAGTCATGAAAGTATAAAATAAAACATATAAATCTGGGGAAATTTAAAAATACATGCAACATTGGTTTCCCAGGTGGCACTAATGTTAAAGAACCCATCTGCCAATGCTGGAGACCTAAGATGTGGGTGCGATCTCTGGGTGAGGAAGATCCCTTGGAGGAGGGCATGGAAACCCACTCAGGTATTCTTGCCTGGAAAATTCAATGGACAGAGGAGCCTGGTGGGCTACAGTTCATGGGTTGCAAAGAGTGAAGCAACAGCATGTATGTGTGCACAATATGGGAAGAATGGATCCATTGTATATAAGGCTAGGTCCCTTTACTGTTCACCTAAAACTGTCACAACATTGTTTACTAATCAACTATACCACAAAACAAAATAAAAAGTTAAAAAATGTATTAACAATAAAGTTATGTACAATATTTGGAGTTTTGAGTGGGTGGGAAAATATACACCATAATGCACTGTGAATGAGTTTGGACATAGGTGGAACCATTCTTTCTTGAGATCAGAATGAATTTGCATGTTATTTGCTAAGGGAAAGCTGGTAAGGGACAGAGAACAGGGAAGAATTAAGAATTTATGAATTCTGTTTGGGGTATCCTAAAGGATAATAGGAATTCAGGTGGGGGACAGGGCTTTGGTATGTGAATTTGGAACTTCAAAAAGGAATACAAGTTGGGAGATAGGAGAGTCATCAGTGTAGAACTGGTACATGAAGCTATGGGACCTGAGTTATCAGTGACTCACTTCACAGCTGTGGATAAGCTGTCTGTTATGTGGAAGGCACTGCTCTTGGAATCTGTGGATGTTATGAAAATATGAACTGTGAATCCCAGCTTGAAGGGGGTGCGTAATCTCATTCTGTCTGTATCTGGTCAGTCCGTCAGTCGTGTCCAAATCTTTGTAACCCCTTGGACTGCAGCCTGCTAGCCTCCCGTGTCTGTGGGAATTTCCCAGAAGGAATACTAGAGTGGCTTTCCATTTCCTCCTCCAGGGAATCTTCCTGACCCACGGATGGAACCTGCAACTCCTGCATAGGCAAAACAGATCCTTTACCACTAGTGCCACCTCGGAAGCCCAGTTTCACTTTAAATGTCTTTTATTCATTAATAGAAGCACTTGTTATAGGGTAAATAATCCATGAAATACATAAGATGATCACATCATTTTACTTGGTATCTTTAATGGCCAGCTCTTTGTATATATTGACTATAGTCTTCACATGGATTTGCCCAAGATAGGTAATTTTTTCCCCAAATTTGATAAGGTAACTGAGACAAGAGTATTTTAAGTGTATTTTTTATATTTGCTAGTAGTAAGTGGAGTTACTTGATGTCAGACTCTGGTCTCTTTCATTAAAATCTTATTCTCCTTTCAACCATATTTACTCACTACTTTTAATAATAGGCCTGTTGTCACTAAATCCTAGGCTTCCTTACACAAACTATCGGAAAAATACATCCTGGGGTCAATAAGTTAAAAATGAAAATTAACAATAAAGTTATGTACAATATTTGGAGTTTTGAGTGGGTGGGAAAATATACACCATAATGCACTGTGAATGAGTTTGGACATAGGTGGAACCATTCTTTCTTGAGATCAGAATGAATTTGCATGTTATTTGCTAAGGGAAAGCTGGTAAGGGACAGAGAACAGGGAAGAATTAAGAATTTATGAATTCTGTTTGGGGTATCCTAAAGGATAATAGGAATTCAGGTGGGGGACAGGGCTTTGGTATGTGAATTTGGAACTTCAAAAAGGAATACAAGTTGGGAGATAGGAGAGTCATCAGTGTAGAACTGGTACATGAAGCTATGGGACCTGAGTTATCAGTGACTCACTTCACAGCTGTGGATAAGCTGTCTGTTATGTGGAAGGCACTGCTCTTGGAATCTGTGGATGTTATGAAAATATGAACTGTGAATCCCAGCTTGAAGGGGGTGCGTAATCTCATTCTGTCTGTATCTGGTCAGTCCGTCAGTCGTGTCCAAATCTTTGTAACCCCTTGGACTGCAGCCTGCTAGCCTCCCGTGTCTGTGGGAATTTCCCAGAAGGAATACTAGAGTGGCTTTCCATTTCCTCCTCCAGGGAATCTTCCTGACCCACGGATGGAACCTGCAACTCCTGCATAGGCAAAACAGATCCTTTACCACTAGTGCCACCTCGGAAGCCCAGTTTCACTTTAAATGTCTTTTATTCATTAATAGAAGCACTTGTTATAGGGTAAATAATCCATGAAATACATAAGATGATCACATCATTTTACTTGGTATCTTTAATGGCCAGCTCTTTGTATATATTGACTATAGTCTTCACATGGATTTGCCCAAGATAGGTAATTTTTTCCCCAAATTTGATAAGGTAACTGAGACAAGAGTATTTTAAGTGTATTTTTTATATTTGCTAGTAGTAAGTGGAGTTACTTGATGTCAGACTCTGGTCTCTTTCATTAAAATCTTATTCTCCTTTCAACCATATTTACTCACTACTTTTAATAATAGGCCTGTTGTCACTAAATCCTAGGCTTCCTTACACAAACTATCGGAATAATGATCCCAGCATCCCTCTAGGAAAGAAAGGTATCAACTACAATTACTTCTATTTGATGGATGGAAATCCTGGCTTACTCTGAGTTTAAGTGAAGTAATTAAGTTTGCCCGTGGGCAGGTCACCCATAGTGAGGGAAGCTGGTTCTTTACATTATTCTTAGGTTCATATACTGCAATGTATTGATCCTTACATAGATGTTTAATGGCTTAATATGACAAATGATCACTCTTGATCATTCTCCTTTACTGGTGATTCCCAGCCTCTCCTGTGAGCTCCACAAAGTGTATACAGAGCGGGGACACTTTCTGAATGGAATGTAAAATAAAGCCTTTTTTAAGTAGAATGGATTTTGTTCTTAAAGTAAAAGAAAATAGAACCGTTTTTCTTTTAAAGAGCAATTCTTATTCTCCAGGACTTCTGCAATTATCTGTTGAATTTGAGTTCACTTCAAGTAAAGATTGATTTCTAGGACAGGTTCAGGAGCTCAAACAGTATAGCTAAAGAAGAGGTGGATAACCATGGTACCTGCATACTTATGAGCTTAATGTTAGACAGAAAAGTCTCAAGTGACTCAACAGTGTAGCCACGTTTTCCTCTTTGGGAGATTCCTGGAGAAGTGGACTTCACAAGACAGGCTGCATCAGTACCATGTGCTAGGTCTGAAGAAGTGCCATCATTTTGTTGATCATTTTGTATGCCAAAGATACTGTTCTCATTGCAAGAGTCAGTCACTGACCTTTAACCTTGTCATCTCCTTGTTCTACTCATCTCTTTTTTGGGCAGAGGAAACCTTCCTTAAGATAAGGGCAAAGAGAAGGCACCATGTTGCTAGATACCCTTAGTCACTGAACCCAGGAGAATCCACCAAGGTATTGAGTGAACTGTTTCTCAGTCTGTAATTCTTATTACTGGCAGAGGAGCTAGTAAGTAAAACCAGAACAATGTGGGACATGTAACTGTGGAATTTGTTTCTTTCCAGAAGATTGGAAAGCCAGGTTCTCTTCAAGCACATACACTCAATTTAACCCTTTCATATATAAGTGAAGGTTTTCTTCATTACTTAATTCATATGACTCTCCAGAAACTCTCCATGTTCCCTTAACTAAAACAAAGTCATGCAGACCATGTGAAGCCCCACCTCTGATTACTGGTTACTTTTTAAGTGAAGTAATTAAGTTTGCCCGTGGGCAGGTCACCCATAGTGAGGGAAGCTGGTTCTTTACATTATTCTTAGGTTCATATACTGCAATGTATTGATCCTTACATAGATGTTTAATGGCTTAATATGACAAATGATCACTCTTGATCATTCTCCTTTACTGGTGATTCCCAGCCTCTCCTGTGAGCTCCACAAAGTGTATACAGAGCGGGGACACTTTCTGAATGGAATGTAAAATAAAGCCTTTTTTAAGTAGAATGGATTTTGTTCTTAAAGTAAAAGAAAATAGAACCGTTTTTCTTTTAAAGAGCAATTCTTATTCTCCAGGACTTCTGCAATTATCTGTTGAATTTGAGTTCACTTCAAGTAAAGATTGATTTCTAGGACAGGTTCAGGAGCTCAAACAGTATAGCTAAAGAAGAGGTGGATAACCATGGTACCTGCATACTTATGAGCTTAATGTTAGACAGAAAAGTCTCAAGTGACTCAACAGTGTAGCCACGTTTTCCTCTTTGGGAGATTCCTGGAGAAGTGGACTTCACAAGACAGGCTGCATCAGTACCATGTGCTAGGTCTGAAGAAGTGCCATCATTTTGTTGATCATTTTGTATGCCAAAGATACTGTTCTCATTGCAAGAGTCAGTCACTGACCTTTAACCTTGTCATCTCCTTGTTCTACTCATCTCTTTTTGGACAGAGGAAACCTTCCTTAAGATAAGGGCAAAGAGAAGGCACCATGTTGCTAGATACCCTTAGTCACTGAACCCAGGAGAATCCACCAAGGTATTGAGTGAACTGTTTCTCAGTCTGTAATTCTTATTACTGGCAGAGGAGCTAGTAAGTAAAACCAGAACAATGTGGGACATGTAACTGTGGAATTTGTTTCTTTCCAGAAGATTGGAAAGCCAGGTTCTCTTCCAAGCACATACACTCAATTTAACCCTTTCATATATAAGTGAAGGTTTTCTCTTCATTACTTAATTCATATGACGAAGCTCTCCAGAAACTCTCCATGTTCCCTTAACTAAAACAAAGTCATGCAGACCATGTGAAGCCCCACCTCTGATTACTGGTTACTTTATTAAAATGTTGTTACCCCAAAGGGAACCAGTTGGCAAGGCAACAGAGAATGGACGGTCTTCAGTTAAATTTTTACGATGCTCTGTTTTCCGCCCCTTTGTGGCTTGACGTGTGCAGCTCACTCACGCCCTGAAAGAGGCCACTTTTCCTGTTTTTCCTTGCCTCTTTAGGTCTAACTAGCCTATACAATTTCTTCCAGATTTACCAACAGCTCTTTCACATGAATTTCTTATATTACAGAATTCTTTCTTCTTGTATAATAAATTTGGCTTTTGACCTTCCGCTCAAAGATTATCTTAAAAAATTGACCACAACTAAAGATATGACTTAATCTAACTCTCAAGGAAAATGCTTCCCTTCTTGTGCAGCCTAAGCTATGCCCTTGTTATTTTAAGTTCTGTGCATATTAACTTTTCATTCTGGCTTTAAAACAAATGTTTGTCAAACATACATAACTTGGATACTATGGCCAAGCACAAAGAAGAAAAAACATATCTTAATATTAGACATAGTATTATTGATATTTAAGCAATATAGTTGTTAAGGACTTAGATTTTGGATTATCCATTATTATGACTCAGTAGATCAATTAGCAGTTGAGAAATATGAATTCAGATAGGCCCAGAAATGGTGGGAAGTCCCTGGCATATCTGTGTGTAGGGTTGGGTGAAAGCTGGGAAGGGAGTGTTTGTTTACAATTAATAAGAGAAAACCTCTCTGAGCAGAGACCTGAATACTGAGGAAAGGAACATTCTAGGAAGAGAAGGCACCATGTTGCTAGATACCCTTAGTCACTGAACCCAGGAGAATCCACCAAGGTATTGAGTGAACTGTTTCTCAGTCTGTAATTCTTATTACTGGCAGAGGAGCTAGTAAGTAAAACCAGAACAATGTGGGACATGTAACTGTGGAATTTGTTTCTTTCCAGAAGATTGGAAAGCCAGGTTCTCTTCCAAGCACATACACTCAATTTAACCCTTTCATATATAAGTGAAGGTTTCTCTTCATTACTTAATTCATATGAAAGCTCTCCAGAAACTCTCCATGTTCCCTTAACTAAAACAAAGTCATGCAGACCATGTGAAGCCCCACCTCTGATTACTGGTTACTTTATTAAAATGTTGTTACCCCAAAGGGAACCAGTTGGCAAGGCAACAGAGAATGGACGGTCTTCAGTTAAATTTTTACGATGCTCTGTTTTCCGCCCCTTTGTGGCTTGACGTGTGCAGCTCACTCACGCCCTGAAAGAGGCCACTTTTCCTGTTTTTCCTTGCCTCTTTAGGTCTAACTAGCCTATACAATTTCTTCCAGATTTACCAACAGCTCTTTCACATGAATTTCTTATATTACAGAATTCTTTCTTCTTGTATAATAAATTTGGCTTTTGACCTTCCGCTCAAAGATTATCTTAAAAAATTGACCACAACTAAAGATATGACTTAATCTAACTCTCAAGGAAAATGCTTCCCTTCTTGTGCAGCCTAAGCTATGCCCTTGTTATTTTAAGTTCTGTGCATATTAACTTTTCATTCTGGCTTTAAAACAAATGTTTGTCAAACATACATAACTTGGATACTATGGCCAAGCACAAAGAAGAAAAAACATATCTTAATATTAGACATAGTATTATTGATATTTAAGCAATATAGTTGTTAAGGACTTAGATTTTGGATTATCCATTATTATGACTCAGTAGATCAATTAGCAGTTGAGAAATATGAATTCAGATAGGCCCAGAAATGGTGGGAAGTCCCTGGCATATCTGTGTGTAGGGTTGGGTGAAAGCTGGGAAGGGAGTGTTTGTTTACAATTAATAAGAGAAAACCTCTCTGAGCAGAGACCTGAATACTGAGGAAAGGAACATTCTAGGAAGAGCCAAATCAACACCCTCGGGTGGGGACAATCTTGGCCTGATAGAGACTAGAGCCTTAAGGTTCATGGGCAAGACAAATAGTGATAGAATTTAGAGATCAGAGAAAGGAAGCTCCTGATCCCATGGTACAGATTTTAAATCGATACTTAAAATGAAAAGTTAGAGGTCAGTCTCAACCAAAGAACCAATTTGATTGGATCTGTAGTTTTAAAGAATAACTCTGGCTGCTAAATGTGGAATGGATTTTAGAGAGGAGGAAGGCAAGTTATGGGGAAGATAAAACGTTAGATTAACTGATTAACTGATTTGGAGGCAGAGATGGCAGTACTTGACTAAAGAGGGATAAAAAGAGAGAGAAAAATAAAGAGTCCAGAAAAACAACATTTTTGCCTACTCATAATGGAAAACTAGGGAGAGAGCCGATTTGAAGAAGGAGGCCAAAGAAGGGGAAATGAAGATTTCTATTTTTGGGCATTAAAACTTGAACTGGGATAGAGTAGTCTGGAAACGTCCCTCAAGGGAAATGTCGGGATTTAAGACATGAATCAATAGTATTAGAAATAGAGATACAAGTAGAGGTAGAAGCTATATGTGTCATTATAGGATGGTATTTTTACCCTTCTTATCTTTTTCATATTTTAGTAGATTTTTCCAAAAAACTCACATTTTGATATCTCTTTATACTTGATATAACATTTATTTTCAGTTATATGTGTATGTACCTGCTGTATACCTATATTGTTTCATTTCACTTTTTATTTGCATATAATACTGATTTATATATGTAACTGAGCTGAGACTTAGCAAAGGAAAGAGCTTTTCTCAGTTGGTGGAAACATAACTTGGATACTATGGCCAAGCACAAAGAAGAAAACATATCTTAATATTAGACATAGTATTATTGATATTTAAGCAATATAGTTGTTAAGGACTTAGATTTTGGATTATCCATTATTATGACTCAGTAGATCAATTAGCAGTTGAGAAATATGAATTCAGATAGGCCCAGAAATGGTGGGAAGTCCCTGGCATATCTGTGTGTAGGGTTGGGTGAAAGCTGGGAAGGGAGTGTTTGTTTACAATTAATAAGAGAAAACCTCTCTGAGCAGAGACCTGAATACTGAGGAAAGGAACATTCTAGGAAGAGCCAAATCAACACCCTCGGGTGGGGACAATCTTGGCCTGATAGAGACTAGAGCCTTAAGGTTCATGGGCAAGACAAATAGTGATAGAATTTAGAGATCAGAGAAAGGAAGCTCCTGATCCCATGGTACAGATTTTAAATCGATACTTAAAATGAAAAGTTAGAGGTCAGTCTCAACCAAAGAACCAATTTGATTGGATCTGTAGTTTTAAAGAATAACTCTGGCTGCTAAATGTGGAATGGATTTTAGAGAGGAGGAAGGCAAGTTATGGGGAAGATAAAACGTTAGATTAACTGATTAACTGATTTGGAGGCAGAGATGGCAGTACTTGACTAAAGAGGGATAAAAAGAGAGAGAAAAATAAAGAGTCCAGAAAAACAACATTTTTGCCTACTCATAATGGAAAACTAGGGAGAGAGCCGATTTGAAGAAGGAGGCCAAAGAAGGGGAAATGAAGATTTCTATTTTTGGGCATTAAAACTTGAACTGGGATAGAGTAGTCTGGAAACGTCCCTCAAGGGAAATGTCGGGATTTAAGACATGAATCAATAGTATTAGAAATAGAGATACAAGTAGAGGTAGAAGCTATATGTGTCATTATAGGATGGTATTTTTACCCTTCTTATCTTTTTCATATTTTAGTAGATTTTTCCAAAAAACTCACATTTTGATATCTCTTTATACTTGATATAACATTTATTTTCAGTTATATGTGTATGTACCTGCTGTATACCTATATTGTTTCATTTCACTTTTTATTTGCATATAATACTGATTTATATATGTAACTGAGCTGAGACTTAGCAAAAGGAGGGCACCTTGCCTCTCCTTGGTAAAGTGTAAGTTTCCGTTTTATCTCAGTTGGTGGAAATGCTAGGAGAAAAGGCATGAATGATTTTGAGAATTTTGATAAAAAATACAATTTTCACTTCACGTCTGACACCTAGAACTAATAGATGCTCAGTAATTATTTATTTGCAGACTGATTACAGTGTCTCTAAAATTATATGAAGGTGACTTTCCCCCTTTGCTTTGGCAGAACAGAATAGTGCAATTTATAATAATGTCAGTTTGTAGGCAGAATATCTTATTTTAATTTGCATTTGTAAATTTAGGGAACACTTGATATTTTTCATACTTATTTCAGATTCTTGTTCTGCTTTTGTAAATATTCACTCATGTTTGCTGCCTACTTTTCTACTGGGGATCACTTTTCTTTTTCTCACTGTAAAACTCTTGATATTTAAATGATATTAAAATGCTTATTTATCATAAATAAATTAAATACTTTTCCTTTCCAGTCTATTTACCTCTTAACTGTATATGGGTGTGTCTTCTTTTTTGGAGTGGGTGGGTGTGTATGGACTGTGCAGAAATGTTGCTAAATTAGCCTATCTTAGGATATTCTATAGGAAAAATAGCCCTTGAAAAGGCAAGGCTTATTTTTTACGCATTGAAGGAGGTTTCAACCTTCCAAACAAATGCAGATAGTTAACTGCAAACCTAAGTACATCAAGTCAACATTTTAAAATTATAAATCAGCTTGCCATTTCTTCTCTTGTTATTCATTTTCTATTTGTCCCATCTTTTCTTTGTTCTCTTTATCTCCCTTCTTTTGAATTAATTGAATATTTTTATGATTCTGCATTATCTCCTTTGCTAGGAGATATTTATTAGGTATAAATCTATGCTTTGTTATCTCTTTATACTTGATATAACATTTATTTTCAGTTATATGTGTATGTACCTGCTGTATACCTATATTGTTTCATTTCACTTTTTATTTGCATATAATACTGATTTATATATGTAACTGAGCTGAGACTTAGCAAAAGGAGGGCACCTTGCCTCTCCTTGGTAAAGTGTAAGTTTCCGTTTTATCTCAGTTGGTGGAAATGCTAGGAGAAAAGGCATGAATGATTTTGAGAATTTTGATAAAAAATACAATTTTCACTTCACGTCTGACACCTAGAACTAATAGATGCTCAGTAATTATTTATTTGCAGACTGATTACAGTGTCTCTAAAATTATATGAAGGTGACTTTCCCCCTTTGCTTTGGCAGAACAGAATAGTGCAATTTATAATAATGTCAGTTTGTAGGCAGAATATCTTATTTTAATTTGCATTTGTAAATTTAGGGAACACTTGATATTTTTCATACTTATTTCAGATTCTTGTTCTGCTTTTGTAAATATTCACTCATGTTTGCTGCCTACTTTTCTACTGGGGATCACTTTTCTTTTTCTCACTGTAAAACTCTTGATATTTAAATGATATTAAAATGCTTATTTATCATAAATAAATTAAATACTTTTCCTTTCCAGTCTATTTACCTCTTAACTGTATATGGGTGTGTCTTCTTTTTTGGAGTGGGTGGGTGTGTATGGACTGTGCAGAAATGTTGCTAAATTAGCCTATCTTAGGATATTCTATAGGAAAAATAGCCCTTGAAAAGGCAAGGCTTATTTTTTACGCATTGAAGGAGGTTTCAACCTTCCAAACAAATGCAGATAGTTAACTGCAAACCTAAGTACATCAAGTCAACATTTTAAAATTATAAATCAGCTTGCCATTTCTTCTCTTGTTATTCATTTTCTATTTGTCCCATCTTTTCTTTGTTCTCTTTATCTCCCTTCTTTTGAATTAATTGAATATTTTTATGATTCTGCATTATCTCCTTTGCTAGGAGATATTTATTAGGTATAAATCTATGCTTTGTTATTTTAGCTACTGCTTTAGGGCTTATGGTGTACATTTAATTTATCACCATCTACCTTTAAGTGATATTTTATCAGTTCATGTGCAGGATAAGAACCTTAAGCTGCTACCTTCCATTTCTTTTCTCTTGACTTTTGTGTTATTGTTGACATGCCTTTTAAGTTTAGATACATTATAAACTACACACTGGGTTATTATTTTTGTTTGAACATTCAAGTATCTTTTAAAAAAATGTAACTATTAAGGAAAAAAGAATCCTTGTGTATTTACTCATGGGTTACCATTTCTTGTCTTCATTGGCAAGTTTAGATCCATAATTTTACCTGTATCAATTTCCGTCTGTCTAAAGGACTTGCTTTAATATTCCTTGTTGTGTGGTCTAGTGGTGATGATTTTGTATCTCTGAAACAGTCTCATTTCACCTTCATTGTTGAAAGATATTCTTATTAAGAGATTCTGTACCCTACCCAGCATCCACTGTAAAGATGTTACTTGACTGATTTCTTGCTTACATTGTTTTTGATGAGAAATTTGCTGTCATTCTTACCTCTGTTATTGGATATGTAGTGTGTCTTTTCAATCTTGCTGCTTTTAGAGGCTTTCTCTTCATGTCCATTTTAAGAGACTTGTTTATGCTAGCCCTTAATTTAGTTTTATTTACTTGTTCATTTTTGCACTGGGGTTCTTTGAGCTTCTTGGATCTGTGAGTTTATAGTTCTATTAAATTAGGGAGATTTTCAGCCATTATTTTTTCAGTATGTCTCTAATTCAGTTCATTGATTTTTCTCTTCACCCTGGGTCATATTTCCCAGCTTTTTTGCATTCCTGATAATTTTTTTATTGGATAGCAGATATTGTGAATTTTGCTTCTTAGATGCTGGGTATTTTTTCACTCTTATAAATAATTTTTTAGCTTCATTCTGGGATGCAGTTCATTGATTTGGAAAATAGTTGATCTTTTTAGTTCTTGTTTTTATGACTTGTTAGGTTGGACTGGAGCAAAAGAAGTGTTCAGTCTAGAGCTAATTATTCTTGAAATGTTCAGTCTAGAGCTAATTATTTCCACTCCTGAAATGACTTTCTTAGGAATAAACAAATGACTATTAATTTAACCCCGAATATGACTTAGTGGTGGTGGCATCCAAAGAGAGCAGCAAGGGGAATGGTCCACCTGCTACAGATTTTAGTCATACTTGCTGTGTTTAGTGTCAAATTTTAATAAAACACATGTGAGCTTAAAATTGTGTTTGCTGTTTAGTCACTAAGTCGTACCCGACTCTTGTGACCTGTGGACTGTAGTCTGCCAAACTCCTCTGTTCATGGGATTTCCCAGGCAAGAATACTGCAGTGGGTTGCCATTTCCTTCTCCAGGAGGTCTTCCAGATCCAGGGATCAAAGCTGTGTCTTCCGCTTGGTAGGAAGATTCTTGATCGCTGAGCCACCAGGGAGGCTGGATCTTCAAATTAGTCCATTTTTAAATTTTCTATTCTACTCTGTATTTTCATGGAGGTGAATTCAGAGAACTCCCAATTATGCAGATGTGTCTAAAGACATGTGAACTAAGCCACATGTATTTGTTTCTGGAGTAAGTTCTTAGAGGTTTAACATTGTTTAAACTTTCTTCAGAGGATATTACTGTTAGTGTGGGATTGGAGAGTGCCCACCAAACTGAGAGGTTATCTTGAGACTGCAAAAATGAGACAGGAAGCTCCATAGAATCAATGGATCAGTTTATTATAGGGTAATTTGCTCACAATGTTGGTGGTTGGTGATCTGGAAGTGTTCTTAGGTGCACTTTGTAATACCAAGGGACCCCTGGGACAGTTTTTATATTTAATCTAGGTAGAGTTTGGATGGGAGTATGTGCTTGGAAACAGGAATTGCATTCCTAAGTCAAGATGTATCAATGGGTAACTAGTTTTTTAGGTGTTGGATATATGTCAGGGAAGTCTTCATCATTGTTTGGAGACTCACTGAGCATAGAGACCAGTACAGCCCTAGCTAGGGTCAGTGGAAAAATATAGGAGGAACTGAGAGGGTCCCAGATGGAGTTTGTTATGCTAATAGCCATACATAAGTTATTTCAAAGATTCTCCTGGCACAGCATAAGATTCCTCCAGTGTTTTTGTTCTTTCTGTGTTAGTGTCTCCTTTCATATAAAATGGGTTTCTTAACTGTTTGTCAATATTTGCATATCTGCTCATATGGGTACAATGTACCCAACACCTATTTGAAGTCTGTGGATGGATGAGAAATTTCCGCTTTGGTCACTATCCTGAAATATCTTACTAAAATGCCTCACAATGTCCTTTGGAGGCAATGAGGTTCCTAAAGGGAAAAAATAAGCATTCCACTTTCCTTTATAAGTGAAGCATATTTGATTATGAAAATATGGAAATAAAAAGTAAGAGATGGACTTCCTTGGTGGTCCAGTGGGTAAGGACACTGCCTTGCAATGCAAGGGGTGCTGGTTCGACCCCTGGCCTGGGAAGATCCCATGTGCCGTGGAGCGGCTGGACCAATGTGTCCAACTACTGAGCTGGAGCTGTGGAGCGCATGTGCCCAGAGCCGGTGCTTTGCAATGAGAGAGGCCACTGCAGTGGGATGCCCACACAGGCCAAAGAACGAAGATAAATAAATGAAAGGCCAATAGAAGTAGCCAAAGGAAAAAAAAAAAAAAAAGTAAGGGAAGACAATGGAAGTGCCAGTATCGAGCTTTCATTTGATTTCCTGGTGGCCAGCATGTTGTCTTCACAATACGGTTTCTGTTCCATCCAATTGAATTACTCAGAATAATGATCATGTGAATGGTTGATGTGTCAGTGATTGACATGTCCAGTTCTTAACTGTGAGTGATCCAGTCCTGAGACTCTGTTTCACCTTCTGGGTGAAAATCTACTTCCATAGTTGTGGAAGGTGAGTAAACTGGTTCTATGGAGGACCGTAAAGTGCGAAGAGTGATATATGTTTCTTAACCAGATAGTCAACAAGTCCTCCATTTTTTACCTTTGCTTTTTCATATCTGATTTCTAGAATTTTAGTTCTGTCATTTCTCCAGATCTGGGGAGATTTATGAATGTAAATTGAGTTTCTCATCAGTTTTCTGGTTTCTAGATTCATCTTTCTCTAGCTGACTGAGTCAGTTACAGTACTCCCTCAGCTTTCCAACATTCAAAATTTTGTTGGTTTTGGTTTTGTTGATTCCCGTTCTCTCTGAGTATGTGAAATTCCTACCTTCTTTAAATTCCATTATTGGAAATAGTGTTTAGAAGTTTCATGACGAAGCATAGTTAAATGCTGTGTTTAGTTTGCCATCTTAAATACATGTCTGCAAATGTCTTTCTATAGCATCCATATGTGTAAAATTTTATAATATTTGTATCTTCATCCATACCTGCACAGGCTTCCTAGGTGGCTCAGTGGTCAAGAATCTGCCTGCCTACACAGGAGATACAAGACACATGGTTTCAGTCTCTGGTTGGGAAGATCCCCTGAAGGAGAAAATGGAAACCTATTCCAGTATTCTTGCCTGAAAAATTCCATGGACAGAGGAGCCTGGTGGGCTACAGTCCATGGGGTCACAAAGAGTCAAACTTCATTGAGGGACTGAGCAAACACGCATACACACATATAAGCTACACCTAGACAGTTCTTTCATTCTAAAATATCAGCTAGAGGTACTTAGACTTGCATTGTTATTTGAGTGCATTTATCTGAAATGTTAAGAACTCTTCAGTTTGCAAAAATAATCTTTATTTTCTCAAAAGTGGTTTTCATCAAGTATATCTTAATTATTTTGCCATTTTCTTTAAATCTCTCATTGTGCTCAGGGATAACAATTATCTGTATTTCAGGCATCCATACTCATTCTTCTTTATTGGCATCTCTTGTATAATTGAATCTCCTTTATTTTTCTCTTTCCCTCTACATTCTGAAAGTAAATCTCAAGTTTTTTTTTTTTCCTGTACCCCTAATAATGCAGGATTTGCAATTCTGTCCACTTCATTCTACTTTTTTTTTTCCACTTCCAATGTGAATTTAGGCTCTACAGTTTGTAGTTTGCTTCATATTATCTGTTTCTGCATCTCTTTTATCTTTCTTATTATATACTCACATAACTTTAAATTTTAACTTCCCTCTTGAGTACTTCAGTTTCTCTGTAAGTGTATAGTTTTGTTCTTTATTAAAATTCCTTGGGCTTCCCGGTAGCTCAGTGATAAAGAGTTCGCCTGCCAATGCAGGAGCCACCGGTTTGATCCCTAATCCAGGAAGATCCCACATGCTGTGGAGCAACTAAGTTGGTGATCTACAACTATTGAGCCGGTGCTCTAGACCCTTGGAGCCACACCTATTGAGCCCATGTGCCACAACTACTGAACCCTGTGTGCCCTAGAGCCCAAGTTCCACAACAGGAAGCCACCACCACAGGAAGCCTGCACACCTCAACTAGAGAGGACCCACTCACTGCAACTAGAGAAGAGCCTGTGGCAGCAGTGAAACCCAGAATTAAAAAAAAATCCTTATGTAGTTTGGTAAAAACCCAAGAATCCGGGGCCTGCTTTACACAGGAGATACAAGACACATGGTTTCAGTCTCTGGTTGGGAAGATCCCCTGAAGGAGGGAATGGAAACCTATTCCAGTATTCTTGCCTGAAAAATTCCATGGACAGAGGAGCCTGGTGGGCTACAGTCCATGGGGTCACAAAGAGTCAAACTTCATTGAGGGACTGAGCAAACACGCATACACACATATAAGCTACACCTAGACAGTTCTTTCATTCTAAAATATCAGCTAGAGGTACTTAGACTTGCATTGTTATTTGAGTGCATTTATCTGAAATGTTAAGAACTCTTCAGTTTGCAAAAATAATCTTTATTTTCTCAAAAGTGGTTTTCATCAAGTATATCTTAATTATTTTGCCATTTTCTTTAAATCTCTCATTGTGCTCAGGGATAACAATTATCTGTATTTCAGGCATCCATACTCATTCTTCTTTATTGGCATCTCTTGTATAATTGAATCTCCTTTATTTTTCTCTTTCCCTCTACATTCTGAAAGTAAATCTCAAGTTTTTTTTTTTCCTGTACCCCTAATAATGCAGGATTTGCAATTCTGTCCACTTCATTCTACTTTTTTTTTTCCACTTCCAATGTGAATTTAGGCTCTACAGTTTGTAGTTTGCTTCATATTATCTGTTTCTGCATCTCTTTTATCTTTCTTATTATATACTCACATAACTTTAAATTTTAACTTCCCTCTTGAGTACTTCAGTTTCTCTGTAAGTGTATAGTTTTGTTCTTTATTAAAATTCCTTGGGCTTCCCGGTAGCTCAGTGATAAAGAGTTCGCCTGCCAATGCAGGAGCCACCGGTTTGATCCCTAATCCAGGAAGATCCCACATGCTGTGGAGCAACTAAGTTGGTGATCTACAACTATTGAGCCGGTGCTCTAGACCCTTGGAGCCACACCTATTGAGCCCATGTGCCACAACTACTGAACCCTGTGTGCCCTAGAGCCCAAGTTCCACAACAGGAAGCCACCACCACAGGAAGCCTGCACACCTCAACTAGAGAGGAACCCCCACTCACTGCAACTAGAGAAGAGCCTGTGGCAGCAGTGAAACCCAGAATTAAAAAAAAAAAATCCTTATGTAGTTTGCTCAAATTTTCTTCTGCACCTTCAGTAACTTATTTTTATAATTAAAAATTTCCTCTGAATTTTCCAATGAATTTTCTCTTTACCTTATTCTTCAGCCTTTCCATCTCTCTCCCTCTCTTTTTCTTTCCTTCTGTCTGTCTGTCTGTCTGTCTGTCTATCTTATATTCATGCTTACATGAAGTAGAGTCTCCTTGCCTGGCAGATGATTTGGTATATATCAGTTCTACCCTGTGCCTACTCATGTGTAAACAAATTACCTTCTGAGTTTAGATTTTAAGTAAGTTTACCAGCTGTTTTTTCTGATGGCCCGCTGATCTACAACAATTAGACTTACTTCTATCTTCCATGATCATTTTCTGATTCTCTGGACTCTGAAATGATATGAACAAATGTTAGTTTCCAATTTATACTTCTGCGTACAATTTCATCACTCAGCACATTTCCAGAAATGAGTTCATAATGCAAGAGATGGCACCAATCTAGTTCTACCTGCTGTTGTTTCTGCTCTTGTCCTGTTGTTTCTGAAATATACTGCCTTTCATACTGTGCAGAAAAATGACAAAAGTGGGGAAAGCTGTACCACCCTGTTCAACTCACAAAGAATATCTGAAAGTAGAGAGGGCACGTGGCCAGGTTTTCAGATTAGTAGTCCCTTCACTTTTTAAGTAGTGAATTGTAAGCAGGTAAAGCTAAAATCATAGTCCAACATTTTCCAGGCACTCTCTGTGCAATCACATTGAACTTAATATGCTGCTTGCCAAGGTTGTATTTTTATTTTCTCCATAAAAGTCCACATGGTTCACAACCGGACACCTGAATTTGAGACTCAGCATTTCATTTATTAGCTGTTTGACCTCAGGCAAGGCCTCACTAACATGCATGTCTCTCATTTTTAGAATGGGCAATAATATACCTTGTATCATATAGGTTTGCTTTGAGGAGCGAATGGAATAATGCCTGTGAAATATGCAGTATTGTGTAGGTGTATAATACACACTTATTTCATGTTAATTGCCAGCACTGTAAGTAGCATCAGCTTTTCCAAGATTCTCATTAGATTTCTAGCCTTTGTTTTTTATAGTGTTATGAGTTTTCATGTTTTGTTCTCATTTCCATTGTTTGGGATTGAGGGTTGAGGTATTCTGTCTTATATCAGTGGGCAGGCTGTGGTGGAAGCTCAGAGAAACTGGTGTTGGGGCTCTGGATGAGGGTGATGAGCCCCCAGCATGTTGTTCTCTGCTGCACTGCATCTGGATTATAATGAAAAGGCATCTAAGTCTCCTGTGCTGCCTGCTCTATTTTTATTAATAAGGAACATTTTGGTATGAAATTGGGAAACACCATAGGACAAAGTACTTGAAATCCAAGGCTTTAAGCATGGGGACATTTTCAGACAGGTGTTAGAGCTGCTTTGACTTTAACATTTGTACCCAAGGAAGATTGTATTTATATCTTCCTTTGATTTGTTTTTAAGTTGGACAGGGAGTCTGGGTCTGTTATTTCTGAAATATACTACCTTTCATTCTGTGCTGAAAAATGACAAAGGTTGGGGAAGTTGTGTGTACCACACTGGTCAGATCACAGAGTATATTTGAAAGTAGAGAATGCAAACATAAAGAAAATGATTTTAGCAAGCTCTTATATATCCTCTGAGAAGTGTCTTCAACAATTGGAAGATGTTGCAAAGAATTCTTGGTTGGAATCTCAGCTCTAAGACTCCAAGATCTGACATGAGATCCTGGGACTGCTGTGCATATTCAGTGGATTCAACTTGATTATGTCTGAAAATAGAGATTGCTTTCAGTCTTATCAACCACAGAGCCCATTATGCCATTATGTACATTTCTCGGCATTCTAATTCCAACTGTGTATAGGACTTGAATGCAAATGGCTGTCAGGCCCCTCTCACTTGACCCATAACAGTTGTTACTAGTAATTGGATTAAAAGATGAAATTACAGATTTCCTTAGTGCTTCTAGAATTTACAAAAATCAACAGGAGTCTTCACCATGGGCCCCTAATAGCAAAGTCTCCATGCTGGAAAATCTGTAAGCAGGGGTGACTTTGCGTCACATTAAAAAATTAGGGCTCAAGAAATGCTTTGCTTGGTTTTCACCCCCATGATAAAGCAAAGAAGATAATTTCAGATCTAATATACGCAGAAGATCATTTTGAGTTGATAGAGGCTTTATGTTAGTGACATGGAAATATTTGCATCTGCACATTGATATGTAGTGAAATAGGCTGTAAAGAATAAGATCAATTTTCGATTAAAAGTAAAAAGGCCAGTATAACCCAATACAGTAGGGACCTTTCCCATTTGTCATTCAGGACTGTTTGTCAGTTTTGCATTAGCTGTAGAAAGTACCAGTTTGTAGGCTGCAATAAAGCTTTAGGAAATGTGCACATGTACACAAACACATACACACTGACACAGACCCTGTAGACCTATGTAAATGAGCTCCAAAACACGACAGTCACATACAAGGACATGCATTTAAGCATGTGAACACAGATACAGTCACATGGAAAAGACATGCATTTACAGATGGGAGAACATTTACCAGATGATACAATGACACAGAAAAGGGTGATAATTGCAGAGTCACACCAAAGCAAGATGAAGCCTCATGCATTTAGGAGTTCAGAGACCGAAAAACACTTAAGTGAATATATGGAGCCACAGGCATGCTTCTGTGTGTAAACACACACAATTATATACACAGAGGAAAGCATACAAAGAGAGACCCAGAGACAAAGGCAGATAAGCACACAAAGACAACCATTTAGGTATACACACCATAGATGTAACCCACCGTGTGCAGCTTGATGCTCAAAAACACAAGCCCACACTGATACACATGCAGTTACAACCTCCGTGCCTGTGTTTATAATTGAAATGTAGTTGATTTACACTGTTGTGTTAATTTCTGTGGTATAGCAAAGTGATTCAGTTATGCATATCTGTACATTAGTTTTCATATTCTTTTCCATTATGGTTTATCACAGGGTACAGCTCCCTGTGCTGTACAGTGGGACATTGTTGTTTCTCCATCCTGTATATAATAGTTAGCATCTGCTAATCCCAAATTCCCATTCCATCCCTTCCACATCCCCTCATCCCCTTGGCAACTACAAGTCTGATCTGAAGTCATCGAGCCCTTGAGTGAGTTTCTGTTTTGTTGATAGGTTCATTTGTATGACTGCATTTCAGTTTTGTACTGATTTCCATAAAACTATTTCTGTGGGCATGAAGTCTTCATTGACTCTTCTTTCTCCTATATCTATTATGACTATTTTGAAGTTTAATTCCTTCCAAATTATGTGTTTTAGGTTTAATTACCTTACTTAGATCCTCATGTTTCATCTGGAATATTATAGCACCCATCATACTTCCCTGGCACCAATCTTGCGCCATCAGACTCGTTCAGAATTACCTTTTGTGATACATTATGATTGAACACAAGAACTGCTTCTAAACCCAAAGAAAAGCATAGGGTTTATTGAACTCTTCCTATATGCTGTATTAAAATATCTATAGTTATATGACTGTAACTACATCAACTTTGTATCGCTACTTTCAATCTTGAGTAATTTCTCTTTTATCTCTTTATCTTTATCTCTTTCTTGTCATTTGACTTTACGCCTTGTTCCTCTTCATGTACGTGTTTTTCCCTGTCCCTGTTATTTTTGCCCATTATTACACCAATCTTTGCTCATTCTATCCTCTTTTGAATAATGCTATTATGTGTATCTGGTTGGCCATACATGAGATTGTATTTCTTCAAGTTTCAGTTAAGTTTAGAAACTCACCTCTTCGTTTATTTCCATTTCATGGCTTAATTAGTATTCTGTATACTCTTGAGCCTATAATAAGTAACACAGAATGTAACACTTATTTTTTCTTCATTTCCTTACAATCTATGTTTCATCTTTATGCTTGAATTATAATCCTTCTGAAGGCAGCCTACGTTCCACTTTATTCTTACCCTTTCCATGCACTGCCAGCCTTGAGCTTCTGCTGGTAGGCTTTGGAGTACTATACACCCTCCTTCAGGGTCAAGGCCTCTTCAGTTGATCCCTTTCAATGCTCCCTCTTCAGTCTGAAAACTCCAGACCTTTATGTCTAATTTTATAGTGCCTGAAGTCACCCTACACCCAATGGGTTGCTAATTTCAGTTTACAAACTCTAAGTGAGACATTCTCTCCCATTATCTTTCCCTAAAACCTCATACTCCACTTCACTTCATGTTTTAATTTTTATTTCCTGATTGTAGTAATTTCCTTACTTAGATCCTCATGTTTCATCTGGAATATTATAGCACCCATCATACTTCCCTGGCACCAATCTTGCGCCATCAGACTCGTTCAGAATTACCTTTTGTGATACATTATGATTGAACACAAGAACTGCTTCTAAACCCAAAGAAAAGCATAGGGTTTATTGAACTCTTCCTATATGCTGTATTAAAATATCTATAGTTATATGACTGTAACTACATCAACTTTGTATCGCTACTTTCAATCTTGAGTAATTTCTCTTTTATCTCTTTATCTTTATCTCTTTCTTGTCATTTGACTTTACGCCTTGTTCCTCTTCATGTACGTGTTTTTCCCTGTCCCTGTTATTTTTGCCCATTATTACACCAATCTTTGCTCATTCTATCCTCTTTTGAATAATGCTATTATGTGTATCTGGTTGGCCATACATGAGATTGTATTTCTTCAAGTTTCAGTTAAGTTTAGAAACTCACCTCTTCGTTTATTTCCATTTCATGGCTTAATTAGTATTCTGTATACTCTTGAGCCTATAATAAGTAACACAGAATGTAACACTTATTTTTTCTTCATTTCCTTACAATCTATGTTTCATCTTTATGCTTGAATTATAATCCTTCTGAAGGCAGCCTACGTTCCACTTTATTCTTACCCTTTCCATGCACTGCCAGCCTTGAGCTTCTGCTGGTAGGCTTTGGAGTACTATACACCCTCCTTCAGGGTCAAGGCCTCTTCAGTTGATCCCTTTCAATGCTCCCTCTTCAGTCTGAAAACTCCAGACCTTTATGTCTAATTTTATAGTGCCTGAAGTCACCCTACACCCAATGGGTTGCTAATTTCAGTTTACAAACTCTAAGTGAGACATTCTCTCCCCATTATCTTTCCCTAAAACCTCATACTCCACTTCACTTCATGTTTTAATTTTTATTTCCCTGATTATAGTAATTATCCTACCATGCATCCAGTTATCCAAGTTAGAGCATCAATCATTAGTTGTTTTTTTTTTTTTTTTTCTTTTTGAAACTTCCTATCTCTTTGTCCTTCCCTTCCCCAACAGCTCGAAAATGAAGAAATGACTTAATCTTGCCTTGGTATCTATCACTGCCTGCTCTCCTCTCCCTTTAAACATGGCTGTGGTCCATGCCCTTGTCAACATGAGGGAAGGCATGTGGAGAAGGCCATCTTCTCACTACTGCATTGCTTCTAGTGTGATTCCCCCAGTAGACCTCCCTACTGGTATCAGAATCATCATTCTGAAACACAAATATGTGCTTGTTGTTTCTATGAAAAAATCTTCAGTTGTTCAAGAGAGCCCTAAGAGTAAGTGCAATCTCCTTTAATAGACAGTGTCTTCCACAGCATTGCCTCCACCAACCCTCTGAGTCTGGTATGATCTCTTCCTCTCTATTTCTGTCCAAACAACTCCACATTCCTCTAAATGCTGAGTGCATCCTATCTCTGGGCATCAGTTACCAATTTTCCCCTTGCTGAAATGCTTTGTTTTACTGTTATGCCTGGGAAACTGCCATATATCCCTCAAGGTTCACTTCTGAAGCCTTCCTAGACTTGCCTAGAAAATGAAACATTCCCATGATGCTTGGTGCAAACTTCTAGGAGACTCGTGTAATTAGCTGTTCATATGTGTTTCTCCTTAATTGAACTGTGAATCCTCTAAAGAACAGACACTATATCTTACCAACCATCATCTTTTCAGCAGTGTCCTGTGCTCAGTGAAGTTAGTTGCTCAGTTATTTAGATAGTTGCTTCTGTAATTATCATGCAGGAAAAAAAAATGGTAACACAGACCCAGCACAAATTTGGGTGGAGGGGAACTGTTTATTATATACCCAGTATAAATGCTACAGGGCTTCCCAGGTGTCTCCCCTTTTAAGGCTTTCTTCAGCTTTGGAGTACCCTCCTTCAGGGTCAAGGCCTCTTCAGTTGATCCCTTTCAATGCTCCCTCTTCAGTCTGAAAACTCCAGACCTTTATGTCTAATTTTATAGTGCCTGAAGTCACCCTACACCCAATGGGTTGCTAATTTCAGTTTACAAACTCTAAGTGAGACATTCTCTCCCCATTATCTTTCCCTAAAACCTCATACTCCACTTCACTTCATGTTTTAATTTTTATTTCCCTGATTGTAGTAATTATCCTACCATGCATCCAGTTATCCAAGTTAGAGCATCAATCATTAGTTGTTTTTTTTTTTTTTTTTCTTTTTGAAACTTCCTATCTCTTTGTCCTTCCCTTCCCCAACAGCTCGAAAATGAAGAAATGACTTAATCTTGCCTTGGTATCTATCACTGCCTGCTCTCCTCTCCCTTTAAACATGGCTGTGGTCCATGCCCTTGTCAACATGAGGGAAGGCATGTGGAGAAGGCCATCTTCTCACTACTGCATTGCTTCTAGTGTGATTCCCCCAGTAGACCTCCCTACTGGTATCAGAATCATCATTCTGAAACACAAATATGTGCTTGTTGTTTCTATGAAAAAATCTTCAGTTGTTCAAGAGAGCCCTAAGAGTAAGTGCAATCTCCTTTAATAGACAGTGTCTTCCACAGCATTGCCTCCACCAACCCTCTGAGTCTGGTATGATCTCTTCCTCTCTATTTCTGTCCAAACAACTCCACATTCCTCTAAATGCTGAGTGCATCCTATCTCTGGGCATCAGTTACCAATTTTCCCCTTGCTGAAATGCTTTGTTTTACTGTTATGCCTGGGAAACTGCCATATATCCCTCAAGGTTCACTTCTGAAGCCTTCCTAGACTTGCCTAGAAAATGAAACATTCCCATGATGCTTGGTGCAAACTTCTAGGAGACTCGTGTAATTAGCTGTTCATATGTGTTTCTCCTTAATTGAACTGTGAATCCTCTAAAGAACAGACACTATATCTTACCAACCATCATCTTTTCAGCAGTGTCCTGTGCTCAGTGAAGTTAGTTGCTCAGTTATTTAGATAGTTGCTTCTGTAATTATCATGCAGGAAAAAAAAAATGGTACCACAGACTCAGCACACATTTGAGTGGAGGGATACTGTTTATTATATACCTAGTATAAATGCTACAGGGCTTCCCAGGTGTCTCAGTGGGAAAGAATTTGCCTGCTAATGCTGAAGATGCAAGAGATATGGGTTTGATCCCTGGGTTGGGAAGATCCCTTGGAAGAGAAAATAGCAAACCACCCCAGTATTTTTGCCTGGATAATCCTACCGCCCATGGGGTCGCAAAGAGTCTGACATGACTAAGTGACTGAGCACACAGAAGCACAAAATGCTACATTTACAAATGTAGTCTTAATAAGTGTAACATTGATATTACATGTGCATTGTTTTATTTAACACTTAAAACACCTGTATGATGTAATTGTGGTTAAGTCTGTTTTCCTAGGGAGAAAAATGGAGGTTGCAGAGAAATTAAGGATTTTCCCAGGTGAAATCTATTTACTTCTTTTTAGCCCAGGACTCTCCCTAGAGTCTCACCTCACTGGTCCAAAATGTGTTCTTAAGTCATTGTCTGTGCATCCAGCTTGGAAAACTCATGGTTAAACCAACATCCATAAATATCTTCTGCACTGGTTCTCAAAACCCTTGACACTTTAATGTGAATCTCCAAGTTTGACTATTCCACACAGTACTTCCCAACTCTACTTGACTTCAGAACTTTATCATGAGTTTCTCATGCAGAATATACTTTTGGGAATGCAATATTATGCTAAATACTATCCTTAAATAATTTCTAGTGTTCTAAGTCTGTAGAAGGCACTTTTATTTCTTAGCCCTCTTTTAAGAGAATATGTGTGTCCCAACCCAACTACCCATTCTGTTATATGGCAGTCAGATAGAAGTGGTTCACATATCAATTCGTGGAATCCCAGGGCCTCACTACCAGTTATGTGCCTCTTTTTGCCACCAGCACAGAGGAGAGACATAAATGTGTACTTGTTGCTCCCTACTTATTTCTAGGCACACTGGCTACAAAGGGAAGAAAGTACTTGGATTGAGCCACCTGAGCTCCATCCTGTCACTGTGGCTACCTTTCTGGTGGGATTTGGTTGGCAGTGAGTGCCGTGGAGTTGCCTGCACCTCCTGCACTTTACAGGACAAGTATATTTTTCTCTCCAGCTGAGAGCAGCAACCTGGCATTCCCTGAGCCCCCAGGTAATTTCCCAGGCTCAGTGATTCCTGTTTCTCTTGACCTGTCACAGCTGGTGGCGTTGATGCTGACCTGGATTTGCTCTCCTTAGCTCAAATGACACAGCAGCTCTGAAGTGGCATGTGTTTGACAGCATAAAACTCCATCCCTTTAAAGAAGGCACGTGTGTGCGCGCACATACACACACACACACGCACACACACACAAGTATTGAAGACAGGGCCTCGTTTCAGGCTCCAAGACTCCAGATCCCAGGTTACTATACCCTGTAGCCTCACCTTTTCATATCTGCACAATGATGATAATATTGCTTTTCTCAGGACTGTTGTACAATTAGATAAGACAGATCAGTGCCTGGAATACAGCAGCAGTCATTTGCTATTTGTTCTGTTTATATTACTAGTATTTTTCAATTTTGTCTTTTATTGCTTTACACATTACATTTACTCTTTACTCTTTTTTCAGTTCAGTTCAGTTCAGTTGCTCAGTTGTGTTTGACTCTTTGTGACCCCCATGGATTGCTGCACACCAGCTTCTCTGTCCTTCACCATCTCCCAGAGTTTGTTCAAACCCATGTCCATTGTGTCAATGATGCCATCAAACCATCTTGTCCTGTGTCATCCCCTTCTCCATTGGCTTTCGATTTGTCTCAACACCAGGGTCTTTTTCCCAATGAGTCATCTCTTCGCTTCAGGTGGCCAAAATATTGGAACTTCAACTTCAGCATCAGTCTTTGCAATAAATATTCAGGGTTGATTTCCTTTAGGATTGACTGGTTGGATCTCCTTTTGCTTCTCCACAGAACACCTCTCAAGGCTAGAGTTTTTTTTTTTTTTTTTTTTTGGCCCATCGAAGTGACACTAAAAGAATAATCTATTGATCTCTTTTGCAAAGAGTTAGCAATTCTCATGAGAAATTATTCATTAACATATGAAAAGATTACCAATGTTACTTCATATGGAATATTTTAATTATTTTTTAAAAAATAAAACACAGTCTTTATAGTCTAAGAAACTAAATTTTATGTAAGTTCATTAACACTCATGTTTTAAAAGCTTACATGTTGGGACTTCCTGATGATCCATTGTTTAAAACTTCACCTTCCAGTTCAAGGGATGTAGATTCAGTCCCTGGTCAGAGATCAAAGATCTCACATGCCTTGCAGCCACAAAGCAAAACATAAAATAGAAGCAATATTATCACAATGTGAAAGCTTAGAAAATGGTCCACATTAAAAAAAAAGTCTTTAAAAGAAAATGAAGGCTTATATGTTAAGTAAGTGAAACCAATGTTATGTGAAAAAAATATTTTGGGTATGAGTATTATTGAGCGTATAGTCTAATGAGTAATGAATCTTGAACTTTTTTGTCATAGGATTCTTTATATTCATTAAAATTATTGAAGACTCTCCAAGATTCTTCAGTGAGTCATAGCTATCAATATTTATAATATTAAAATTAAAATGAGAGAACTGTAACCTTGTATATTAAAATTAAAATGAGAAAACAAAAATATTTGATTAGTTTTGAAATTTTGAAAAATTAAAAAAAATTATACTATTGCTGGCTAATATAAATTGTAATCTTAATGAAAATTAAATTATTTTCCTGACAAATAAGTGAGAAAAGTAACATTGCTTTATATAATTTTTCATTGGAAAAAAATGCATAACTTGAAATCTACCATCTTAATACATATTTAAGGGCACAGTGCAGTGTTGTTAACTATAAGCACAATGTTTACCACAGATTTCTATAATATTTTCATTTTTGGTAAATGAGGTTTTAATCCCAGTGAACGTCCTTGACCTATCCAACTTCAACTTCAGCATCAGTCTTTGCAATAAATATTCAGGGTTGATTTCCTTTAGGATTGACTGGTTGGATCTCCTTTTGCTTCTCCACAGAACACCTCTCAAGGCTAGAGTTTTGTTTTTTTTTTGGCCCATCGAAGTGACACTAAAAGAATAATCTATTGATCTCTTTTGCAAAGAGTTAGCAATTCTCATGAGAAATTATTCATTAACATATGAAAAGATTACCAATGTTACTTCATATGGAATATTTTAATTATTTTTTAAAAAATAAAACACAGTCTTTATAGTCTAAGAAACTAAATTTTATGTAAGTTCATTAACACTCATGTTTTAAAAGCTTACATGTTGGGACTTCCTGATGATCCATTGTTTAAAACTTCACCTTCCAGTTCAAGGGATGTAGATTCAGTCCCTGGTCAGAGATCAAAGATCTCACATGCCTTGCAGCCACAAAGCAAAACATAAAATAGAAGCAATATTATCACAATGTGAAAGCTTAGAAAATGGTCCACATTAAAAAAAAAGTCTTTAAAAGAAAATGAAGGCTTATATGTTAAGTAAGTGAAACCAATGTTATGTGAAAAAAATATTTTGGGTATGAGTATTATTGAGCGTATAGTCTAATGAGTAATGAATCTTGAACTTTTTAGTCATAGGATTCTTTATATTCATTAAAATTATTGAAGACTCTCCAAGATTCTTCAGTGAGTCATAGCTATCAATATTTATAATATTAAAATTAAAATGAGAGAACTGTAACCTTGTATATTAAAATTAAAATGAGAAAACAAAAATATTTGATTAGTTTTGAAATTTTGAAAAATTAAAAAAAATTATACTATTGCTGGCTAATATAAATTGTAATCTTAATGAAAATTAAATTATTTTCCTGACAAATAAGTGAGAAAAGTAACATTGCTTTATATAATTTTTCATTGGAAAAAAATGCATAACTTGAAATCTACCATCTTAATACATATTTAAGGGCACAGTGCAGTGTTGTTAACTATAAGCACAATGTTTACCACAGATTTCTATAATATTTTCATTTTTGGTAAATGAGGTTTTAATCCCAGTGAACGTCCTTGTCCCCCAACAACTATCCTGTTTTCTACTTCAGTGAGTTTGATGAGAATAGATACATTATAGAAATGGAATCATGTAGTATTTGTCTTTCTGTGACTGACTTATTTCAACTAGCATAATGTCCTCAAAGATTTACCTGTGTTGTAGTATATGATGAGATTTCCATTATTTTTATTGCTGAATATTTCATTATGGTTGTATATCATATTTTCTTTATTCATTCATCTGTGAACAAACATTTAGGATAGTTTGACTTCTTTGCTATTGTGAATAATGCTGCAGTGAACATGTAAGGGCAAGTATCTTTTCAGTATTCTGTTTTGCATTCTTTTGGATATATACCCCAAAGTGGGATTTCCGGATTGTTTTTAAACCTCTGTGTCTGTACTATTTACCATAGTGGCTATTCCATTTTACATTTTCACCAACAGTGTACAGGTGCTCTAATTTCTCCATATCGTCATTAACACACTTGTTACTTTCTGGATTTATTTTTTGTTTTTTGTTTTTGTTTTATATGGCCTTCCTAACAGGTATGAAGTGATAGTTAATTGTGATTTTGAATTGCATTTACCTGATAATTAGTGATGTTGAGACATTTGTAAGTCTTCTTTTGAAAAATGTCCTTTCATTTGCTCATTTTTAATTGGACTATTTAATTTTTTTACTAATGAGTTATACAAGTGCTCCATATGTTATAAATATTCATCTTTTATTAGATATGTGTTTTGAAAAAGTTATTGCCAAAATTTAACACATATTTATGGGTTTGCTTCCTGGATCCCTGTTTTGTTCTTTTGGTTTACATATCAGTTTTTATAGCAGTAGCCTTATCATTTTGCTTAGAGTAGCTTTGTAATATGTTTTGAAATCAGAAAATGTGAGGTCTCCAGCTTTATTCTACTTTTTCAAGATTAATTTTTTTATTTGCAATCCTTTGTAGTCCATATGAATTGGATTTTTCTATTTCTATAAAAATTGCCTTTGGATTTTAAGAGAGATTGCATTGAATCTGTCGATTGCTTTGATAGTTATGGACATTTTAACAACTTTAAGTCTTCCAATGCATGAAGATGAGATGGCTTTCCACTTAAATATATCATCTTCTATTTCTTTCAGTAACATTTTGTAGTTTTTAGTGTAGAAGTCTTTTGCCATATGGTTAGATTTTTTGACTTATCTGGTGGCTCAGATGGTAAAGAATCTCCCTGCAATGCAGGAGACCTGGGTTTGATCTCTGGGTCAAGAAGTTCCACTGGAGAAGGAAATAGCTACCCATTAAAAACAAACAAACAAACAAAAAACACTGTGATGCCCTATTTTTCTTCCTGCTGGGTGTGTATGTATCTCTTGCCAGTGAGGACTACAAGTGGCAAAAGGAGATTAGGGCCGCACACCCAGGACATCACCATACCAGAGGAAAGAACCACTGCAATGCTTTCTTCTTTTCCTAAACCCACAACGGATGGAGAAGTCTGGTGAGCTACAGTCCATGGGGTCTCAAATATAGATAGATAGATACACAGATGGGCAGATAGATAGATAGGTAGATAGATAACCTGATGGCTCAGTGGTGAGGAATCTGCCTGCAGTGCAGAAGACCTGACTTCCATCCCTGGGTTGGGAAGATCCCCTGGAGGAGTGCATGGCCACTCTCTCCAGTGTTCTTGCCTAGAGAATTCCATGGACAAAGGAGCCTGACAGGCTGCAGTACATGGGGTCACAAAGAGTTGGACACGACTGAAGTGACTAAGCACCAACATCAGAGTAATGCTGGTCTCATAAAAAACGAGCTTAGAAGTATTCTCTCCTCTTCAGTTGTCTGTGAGTTTGAGGATTTGGCATTAATTTTTCATTAAATATTTGGTAGAATTCACCAGTGAAGCGATATGGTTTTGAGCTTTTCTCTCATAGGAGATTTTTGATTATTGACTTATTCTTCTCAATAGTAATATATTTGTTCAGATTTTTATTTATTTATCATTCAATCATGGTAGGTTATGTTTTTTCCTAGAAAACTTTCCATTGCTTTTAGTTTATCCAGTTTGTTGGTATATAATTGTTCATTTATTTCTGTGGCATTTGTAGTGTGTAATCTTTCATATCTCATTTTATTTGAGTCTTTATCTTCATCTAGGGAAAGCATTGCCAATTTTTTTTAACTTTCACAAATAAATAATTTTATTAATTTATATTCTCCATTATGTCCACTCTAATGATTATTACTTCCTTCTTTCTACTAGCTTTGGGCTTAACTTCCTAAGTTTTCTCTAGTTCTTTAAAGTTAGGTTGTTAATTTGAGATCTTTCTTCTTCATTGTAGACTTTAGTGTTATAAACTCCTCACTTAGTGCTCATTTTGCTGCATTCTGTGTTTGTGTTGTGTTTCAATTTTCTTTTGTCTCAGAGATTCTTTATTTCACTTTTTGTTTCTTCTTTGACTGATTGGTTGGGTTTAGTTTTCTCATATTTGTGAATTTTCCAGTTTTCCTCATGTATTGATTTTGTTTCATTACTTGTAGTTTTAAGATACTTGGCATGCTTCTAATCTTATCAAATTTGTTAAGATTTGTTTTGTTACTTAATATGCGATGTAACCTGAACGGTGTTCTCTGTGTTCTTGAGAAGGACCTATATTCTACTGCTGTTGTGTGAAATGTTCAGTACATATGTGTTCGTTTGTTCTGTGTTGTGCTTAGTCTCTCAGTTGTGTCTGACTCTTTGCAACCCCATGGACTATAGTCTGCCAGGCTACTCTGTCTGTGAGATTTTCTAGGCAAGACTACTGGAGCAGGTTGCTATTTCCTCCTCCAGGGGGATCTTCCTGACCCAGGAATCAAACCCACACCTCCTGAGTCTCCTGCATTGGCAGGTGGATTCTTTACCATGGACGCCACCTGGGAAACCTCTGGTTGATCTATAGTGTTGGTCAAATCATCAGTTTTCTCATTGATTTTCTGTCTAGATGGTCTATATATCACTGAAAGGAGCGCATTGAAATTTCCTTTTATTTAGGTGTTGTCTAATTCTTCTTTCAATTCTGTCAGTAATAATTTTTGTCATATATTCAAGAAGTTCTTATGTTGAATGAAGATATATTTGTCATTGTTATGTTTTTTCCTAGAAAACTTTCCATTGCTTTTAGTTTATCCAGTTTGTTGGTATATAATTGTTCATTTATTTCTGTGGCATTTGTAGTGTGTAATCTTTCATATCTCATTTTATTTGAGTCTTTATCTTCATCTAGGGAAAGCATTGCCAATTTTTTTTAACTTTCACAAATAAATAATTTTATTAATTTATATTCTCCATTATGTCCACTCTAATGATTATTACTTCCTTCTTTCTACTAGCTTTGGGCTTAACTTCCTAAGTTTTCTCTAGTTCTTTAAAGTTAGGTTGTTAATTTGAGATCTTTCTTCTTCATTGTAGACTTTAGTGTTATAAACTCCTCACTTAGTGCTCATTTTGCTGCATTCTGTGTTTGTGTTGTGTTTCAATTTTCTTTTGTCTCAGAGATTCTTTATTTCACTTTTTGTTTCTTCTTTGACTGATTGGTTGGGTTTAGTTTTCTCATATTTGTGAATTTTCCAGTTTTCCTCATGTATTGATTTTGTTTCATTACTTGTAGTTTTAAGATACTTGGCATGCTTCTAATCTTATCAAATTTGTTAAGATTTGTTTTGTTACTTAATATGCGATGTAACCTGAACGGTGTTCTCTGTGTTCTTGAGAAGGACCTATATTCTACTGCTGTTGTGTGAAATGTTCAGTACATATGTGTTCGTTTGTTCTGTGTTGTGCTTAGTCTCTCAGTTGTGTCTGACTCTTTGCAACCCCATGGACTATAGTCTGCCAGGCTACTCTGTCTGTGAGATTTTCTAGGCAAGACTACTGGAGCAGGTTGCTATTTCCTCCTCCAGGGGGATCTTCCTGACCCAGGAATCAAACCCACACCTCCTGAGTCTCCTGCATTGGCAGGTGGATTCTTTACCATGGACGCCACCTGGGAAACCTCTGGTTGATCTATAGTGTTGGTCAAATCATCAGTTTTCTCATTGATTTTCTGTCTAGATGGTCTATATATCACTGAAAGGAGCGCATTGAAATTTCCTTTTATTTAGGTGTTGTCTAATTCTTCTTTCAATTCTGTCAGTAATAATTTTTGTCATATATTCAAGAAGTTCTTATGTTGAATGAAGATATATTTGTCATTGTTATTTAATCCTCATGAGTTGAACCTTTTATCATTGTATAATATCCCTTTGTTCTCTGACAGTTTTTGACTTAAGTCTGTTTTGTCTAAGTATGGAGACCTCTCCTCTTTTTCGGAAACCATTTGTGTGGAGTATTTTTCCATCCCTTTAATGTCAGTCTATATATATATCCTGAAGTCTAAAATGAAGCTCTTATGCACAGCATAGAATTGGAGCTTGTTCTTTTTTGCTTTTATACAGTAAGCTACTTTAGGTATTGTAATTGAAAAGGTTCAACCATTTACACTTAAAATAATTGTTGTTAGGGAAGGGCTTACTATTGTCATTTCATTGTTTTCTCAGTGTTTTGTGGCTTTTGCCTCTTATTTCCTCTATTGCTCTCCTTTTTGTTTCATTGATTTTTTTTTTTTTTTAGTTATTGTGGTATAATTGAACTGTAAAATTATAGTAGTTTCAGGTATATAACACAGTGCGTCATTATTCATATAAGTCGTGAAATGATTACAAAAATAAGTCTAGTTAATGTCTGTCACCTTACATAGTTAAAAAAAATTACTTGTTTTGTGACCAGAATGTTTAAGATCTAGCCTCTTAGCAACTTTCAACTATGAAATATAGTGTCATTAACAACAGCTACCATGCTATACATTGCAATGCTATGGCTGATGTATTTTATAACTGGAGGGTTATACTTTTTGATCTCCTTTATCCATTTTATACCCCATCCCCACCTCCCACGTCTGGCAGGCACCCCAATTTTTTCTGTAGCCATTAACTTGTTTTATTATTTATTTATTTTAGGATTCCACTTATGAGATTATATGGTATTTGTCTTACTCTGGCTTGTTCCACTTAGCATAATGCTACCAGGATCCATTTGTGTTATCATAAAAGGCAAGATTTCATTCTTTACTGTGGCTGAACAATATGCTATTGTGTGTGTGTGTATATATATATATATATACACACACACACACACACACGCACACACAGAAACACATATTTTTTTCCCATGGACACTAAGGTTGTTTTCTTATCTTGATTATTGTAAATAATGCTGTAGTGAATGTGTTTCTTCTGATTTAATATTTTTGTTTTCTTTAGATAAAAACGAAATTGCTGGATCATATGGTAGGTCTACCTTTACTTTTTTGAGCCTCCCTACTAAGTTCCATAGTGGCTACAGCAATTTTACATTCTATGAATGGTGTTCAAGGCATCCCTTGTTTCCAAAAAGCTTGTTATTTCTTGTCTTTTTAATAATAACCTTTTAAACAGACATGAGGTGATACCCCAGGGGGGTTGATTTACATTTCTTTGATGATTAGTGATGTTGAGACTGTATCTTCTTAGGAAAAATGTCTATTCGGACCTGCCCGTGTTTTAGTTGGGTGATTTGGTTTATTGTTACTAAGTTGCATGAGTTCTTTGTATATTTTGCATAGTAACCTTTTAGCAGATATATGATTTGCAAATATTTTCTTTCATATGCTAGGTTTCATTTTGTGGATGATTTCCACTGCTGTGCCCAAAGTTTTTAGTTGGCTATAGTCCCACATGTTTATTTTTGTTTTTGTTGCTTTTTGTAGTGACATCCTTTACTTCCCTTCTCATTTTTCTTTGTATATCTTCTGTAGGTATTTTCTTTGAGGTTACCACGGGGCTTTTATAAAGTATCTTACTGTTGTAACACTGTGTAATAAGCTGTAAACAACTTTAATTTAGTTGCATTTGAAGAGGCTATAGTTTTACTTTCTCCCCTATACACCCATATAATTGATATCTCTACCTATCTTTATATTGTATGTTCATTAACATATTTCAGTAGTTATAATTAGTTTTATCCTTTGTCTTTTAACTTCTATAACAAAATAAAATGTGATTTATGTGTCACTTTTACAGTGTTACAATATATTATATTTGTCTTTAAATTTACCTGCAAAGTTTATACTTTCATATGTACTTTTTTTTTTTATATATGTACTTTTATGTTGCTGTTTAACGTGCTTTGTTTTAACTTGACAAACTCCCTTTAGCACTCTTGTGAAGCAGGTCTAGAAGTGATGAACCTGCTCAGTCTTTATTTATAGTCTTGGGAAGTATCTATCTCTTTTTGACGAGCTATAAGGGCTCGTCACAGGGCTTCCCTAGTTGCTTACTGATAAAAAAGAAAGAACCTGTCTGCTATTGCAGCAGATGGGGGTTAGATTCCTGGGTCGGAGAAGATCCAGAAATGGAAAACCCCTCCAGCATTCTTGCCCGGGAAATCCCATGGACAGAGAAGCCCGTCAGGCTACTGTCTGTGGGGTCCCAAAGAGTCAGATGTGACTTAGAGACTAAGCATGTATGCACAGGACATTCACAATTAGCAGCCTTTTTTCTTTTGAGATTTATCCTACTTTCTTCTGACCTGAAGTTTCTTGCTGAGAAATCCTTTAATAATCATGTAGTTTCCTTGCATATGAAAAATTCCCTTCTTTTGCTACTTTCAAATGTCTCTCTTGTTTCTGGGCCTTGACAATTTGTAAATTGTCTCAGTGTGCAGTTGTTTGGATATTACTTTTGATTTCTTTTTTTAGGCTTCTGGATTCTGGATGCCTATATCCTTTCCTGATTTGGGGAGTTTTCAGCCATTATTTAAATAGACTTTTGGCACCTTTCTCTCTCTGCTTTCCTCATGGGACTAATAAACATTCTGTGGGAGTCCTTACAGGATTTAAGTGTTCCTTACTCTTTAAAGTTTTTATTTATTTTGCTCCTCTGGATAACTGACTTGCTTTTGAGTTCTCTGATAAGTACACTTTACCTTTTTTTTCCCTATACACCCATATAATTGATATCTCTACCTATCTTTATATTGTATGTTCATTAACATATTTCAGTAGTTATAATTAGTTTTATCCTTTGTCTTTTAACTTCTATAACAAAATAAAATGTGATTTATGTGTCACTTTTACAGTGTTACAATATATTATATTTGTCTTTAAATTTACCTGCAAAGTTTATACTTTCATATGTACTTTTTTTTTTTATATATGTACTTTTATGTTGCTGTTTAACGTGCTTTGTTTTAACTTGACAAACTCCCTTTAGCACTCTTGTGAAGCAGGTCTAGAAGTGATGAACCTGCTCAGTCTTTATTTATAGTCTTGGGAAGTATCTATCTCTTTTTGACGAGCTATAAGGGCTCGTCACAGGGCTTCCCTAGTTGCTTACTGATAAAAAAGAAAGAACCTGTCTGCTATTGCAGCAGATGGGGGTTAGATTCCTGGGTCGGAGAAGATCCAGAAATGGAAAACCCCTCCAGCATTCTTGCCCGGGAAATCCCATGGACAGAGAAGCCCGTCAGGCTACTGTCTGTGGGGTCCCAAAGAGTCAGATGTGACTTAGAGACTAAGCATGTATGCACAGGACATTCACAATTAGCAGCCTTTTTTCTTTTGAGATTTATCCTACTTTCTTCTGACCTGAAGTTTCTTGCTGAGAAATCCTTTAATAATCATGTAGTTTCCTTGCATATGAAAAATTCCCTTCTTTTGCTACTTTCAAATGTCTCTCTTGTTTCTGGGCCTTGACAATTTGTAAATTGTCTCAGTGTGCAGTTGTTTGGATATTACTTTTGATTTCTTTTTTTAGGCTTCTGGATTCTGGATGCCTATATCCTTTCCTGATTTGGGGAGTTTTCAGCCATTATTTAAATAGACTTTTGGCACCTTTCTCTCTCTGCTTTCCTCATGGGACTAATAAACATTCTGTGGGAGTCCTTACAGGATTTAAGTGTTCCTTACTCTTTAAAGTTTTTATTTATTTTGCTCCTCTGGATAACTGACTTGCTTTTGAGTTCTCTGATCCTTTCCTTTCTTTGTTCAAGTTTGCTATTGAACTTCTTTAGTTAATTTTTCAATTCAGTTATTATAATCCTCAGCCTCCAAGTTTCTCTTTGGTTCTTTTAAAATATTTTCTTTTTGCTGGAATTATTATTTTGTGTGTTCATCATTTTCCTAAGCTCACTGAACTTAGGACTGTTCTTTGAATTCAGACTGTTCTTTGAATTCTTTGCTAGGTAATTCATATACTTTACTTTTTGTAGAATCAGTTTCTATAGATCTGTTAGTTCTTTTGCCTGGGCTGTTTTCCTTTCCTTCTTTATGTTCTTTGTCACTTTGTGTTGATCTCTGCACATTTGAAACAGCAGCCGCTTCTCTTCCTTTATCTATGGCTTTTTACAGTGGAAAGCCTTCACCCATCAGCCTGCCTAGAGATTCTGAGAGCTTCTCAAGCCTTTTATGTGGATGGATCTCCTCTGGATTTGTGCGTGAAAATTCTTAATTAGAGGAATTTGCTGGTATCTTATTTCAGGAGCTCATAATCTCTTGTTCCCTGTGGTGTCTGTCTGCTGTGCTGTGGGTCCTCTGAGTCAGCCCCAGAAAGCTCAGCAAGTTCTCAGCAGTCCCCAAAAGTCTGGAATCCCATCTGGACTCTGGGACAGGGGAGACAGCAGCCACTCTTTGTGGCAGACTCTCCCCCAACCCAGTGAAATTCAATAGGTTGAACATACAGTCCAGTCTTCTCATTCATCCCCCAAGAGAAGCCAGGAGCTGGTGGTTTGCTGAGAAATCCTTTAATAATCATGTAGTTTCCTTGCATATGAAAAATTCCCTTCTTTTGCTACTTTCAAATGTCTCTCTTGTTTCTGGGCCTTGACAATTTGTAAATTGTCTCAGTGTGCAGTTGTTTGGATATTACTTTTGATTTCTTTTTTTAGGCTTCTGGATTCTGGATGCCTATATCCTTTCCTGATTTGGGGAGTTTTCAGCCATTATTTAAATAGACTTTTGGCACCTTTCTCTCTCTGCTTTCCTCATGGGACTAATAAACATTCTGTGGGAGTCCTTACAGGATTTAAGTGTTCCTTACTCTTTAAAGTTTTTATTTATTTTGCTCCTCTGGATAACTGACTTGCTTTTGAGTTCTCTGATCCTTTCCTTTCTTTGTTCAAGTTTGCTATTGAACTTCTTTAGTTAATTTTTCAATTCAGTTATTATAATCCTCAGCCTCCAAGTTTCTCTTTGGTTCTTTTAAAATATTTTCTTTTTGCTGGAATTATTATTTTGTGTGTTCATCATTTTCCTAAGCTCACTGAACTTAGGACTGTTCTTTGAATTCAGACTGTTCTTTGAATTCTTTGCTAGGTAATTCATATACTTTACTTTTTGTAGAATCAGTTTCTATAGATCTGTTAGTTCTTTTGCCTGGGCTGTTTTCCTTTCCTTCTTTATGTTCTTTGTCACTTTGTGTTGATCTCTGCACATTTGAAACAGCAGCCGCTTCTCTTCCTTTATCTATGGCTTTTTACAGTGGAAAGCCTTCACCCATCAGCCTGCCTAGAGATTCTGAGAGCTTCTCAAGCCTTTTATGTGGATGGATCTCCTCTGGATTTGTGCGTGAAAATTCTTAATTAGAGGAATTTGCTGGTATCTTATTTCAGGAGCTCATAATCTCTTGTTCCCTGTGGTGTCTGTCTGCTGTGCTGTGGGTCCTCTGAGTCAGCCCCAGAAAGCTCAGCAAGTTCTCAGCAGTCCCCAAAAGTCTGGAATCCCATCTGGACTCTGGGACAGGGGAGACAGCAGCCACTCTTTGTGGCAGACTCTCCCCCAACCCAGTGAAATTCAATAGGTTGAACATACAGTCCAGTCTTCTCATTCATCCCCCAAGAGAAGCCAGGAGCTGGTGGTTTGCTCTCAGTCATATGATACTATGCCAGGGCAAGGAACTATGGCAAGAAGGTGCCAGAAATTTTCCTGTTGGTTTCATTATAGCTGGTTTTGTGCTTACTCAGGTACAGGAATTTCTTAACTGTTTCCTGAATTTCTCACAAAGGATACTAGTATGTGTGTTGCTTTTGAATCAGGATCAAAATGTAACCAAGTCAGATAGTACATACAGCATTTTTAAAATTATATACCCTGACTCAATAGGCAATAGTCTTAAATACTAATGGGAATGGAAAATTTTATACTCTGTGATATTAAAATCAGTTGATCAATACTTTATTTTGAATGAGTGTTTGGCCTCAATATTGTTTCATGGCATCATGTATTAGTTATTTGGAAAGTGTTGCTTTATGGAATTAAGTAGATCTTCTAAATGTTGACTGATGATTATATGAGTCCTTAAAATTTTTAAATTGATCTATCAGTCACATCAGTAAACTCGTGATGGTGAATATAACTTTTCCAAAATTCTAATTTTCACTTGATTGCTTAAATCTTATCATCAGCAACAGCTAATGATCAATATATTCTCAGTTGTTTTTCCTGAAATGACATGTTCACTTTATTCTTCCTCAAGAAAATATATGCTATATATTCAAGTTTGTAAAACCTTATTCTGTCCATCGAACATTCTGTAAAGTAAAAATAGTGCCAGATGAAAAGAGTAGCTAGTTCAGTTTGCGGCACAACTGCATAAGTACTTCTGAGACAACAATCATAATTCTGTATACATTAGAAGTGTTCTGTGTGTACCTCTCATTTTAGTACATGGACTATTTAAAAGATTTATACTGAATAGTTGAGATGTAATGAGGTTAACATTTATTACTCTACATCAGGGACATTTAAAAATGAAAATGGCATTTCCCCTGTAAAGTACATCGCATTAAAGAATATGATTAATATTTGTACAATTGGATATTGCTGCCTTGATTTACACTAGGTGGCCAGCATTTTATCAAATAATACATGTATATCAACCAGGAAATCAATATTGACAGCAGCCACTCTTTGTGGCAGACTCTCCCCCAACCCAGTGAAATTCAATAGGTTGAACATACAGTCCAGTCTTCTCATTCATCCCCCAAGAGAAGCCAGGAGCTGGTGGTTTGCTCTCAGTCATATGATACTATGCCAGGGCAAGGAACTATGGCAAGAAGGTGCCAGAAATTTTCCTGTTGGTTTCATTATAGCTGGTTTTGTGCTTACTCAGGTACAGGAATTTCTTAACTGTTTCCTGAATTTCTCACAAAGGATACTAGTATGTGTGTTGCTTTTGAATCAGGATCAAAATGTAACCAAGTCAGATAGTACATACAGCATTTTTAAAATTATATACCCTGACTCAATAGGCAATAGTCTTAAATACTAATGGGAATGGAAAATTTTATACTCTGTGATATTAAAATCAGTTGATCAATACTTTATTTTGAATGAGTGTTTGGCCTCAATATTGTTTCATGGCATCATGTATTAGTTATTTGGAAAGTGTTGCTTTATGGAATTAAGTAGATCTTCTAAATGTTGACTGATGATTATATGAGTCCTTAAAATTTTTAAATTGATCTATCAGTCACATCAGTAAACTCGTGATGGTGAATATAACTTTTCCAAAATTCTAATTTTCACTTGATTGCTTAAATCTTATCATCAGCAACAGCTAATGATCAATATATTCTCAGTTGTTTTTCCTGAAATGACATGTTCACTTTATTCTTCCTCAAGAAAATATATGCTATATATTCAAGTTTGTAAAACCTTATTCTGTCCATCGAACATTCTGTAAAGTAAAAATAGTGCCAGATGAAAAGAGTAGCTAGTTCAGTTTGCGGCACAACTGCATAAGTACTTCTGAGACAACAATCATAATTCTGTATACATTAGAAGTGTTCTGTGTGTACCTCTCATTTTAGTACATGGACTATTTAAAAGATTTATACTGAATAGTTGAGATGTAATGAGGTTAACATTTATTACTCTACATCAGGGACATTTAAAAATGAAAATGGCATTTCCCCTGTAAAGTACATAGCATTAAAGAATATGATTAATATTTGTACAATTGGATATTGCTGCCTTGATTTACACTAGGTGGCCAGCATTTTTATCAAATAATACATGTATATCATCATTACAAATGTCAAGAGTGTGAAGACAAAAAAATAACATCTTGGTATTATTATGAGAATAGTTTTAACCTTGTAGAGTCCTGGAAAACTTCTTTGTGGACCATTCTTTGAGAACTACTACTTTGAGAAGCTGTGACAAATATATCCAGGAATACAGAGGACTGAATAAGATGACAGCTTCTTCACTCATTGAACTGTTTAGAGCAGTGGTTCTCATCTGGGGACAGATTTTCCCCCAGATATTTGGGAACATCCAGAGGCATGTATGGTTGCTACATTTAGGGAGAGAGGAGTCACTGGTGTCCAGGGTTGCTACGAAACTTTCCGTAACAATTGGAGGATCCTCCTATAATAAAGAATTATGCCAGGTTTCAGAAACTCCAGTTGAAAGATAGGAAGGCCAGGAAGATGGCTGTATGTTCCACAAGGTTTTTGAAGAGCTCAAGTTTTTTTGTATTTAATTGTTCTGTTATTCCGCAAGGAGTTTTCCTCAGCCATGGAGTCAATGCAGCCTCACTGGAACAACATCTCTTTTCTACCAGAGGCCAGAATAAGGATCTGAAAGCAAGCAAACAGCTCTTAAGAAAATACTGTGAAAATTGCACATGTTCCATTGGCAAGTACTTGAATCAAATGGACAGGTTAAGACTTTGTCATGGAGGAAGGGGTTCCATTTACAAGGGATATGCAGAGTGGGTACTAGAGAAAGTCAGTAATATCCACCATGATAGGGGAATACTTAAAAGCATTTGAAAAGGTGCTAACAGAAGTCAGATGTCTTTAATCAACTTAGAATTCCTATTTATATATAATATAGCAATTGATCTTTAATATATAAAGAATAAGCACAATTCTTGTTAGATTTTGCAAACATTGAGCAGATAAAAATATATTTTGCTATTCACCTTTTGGAAGCAAATGAATTCCTTGGGCGCCAAGTAAATAGACTTGCCCAAGGGAAGAATGTGTTATTTTGGGAGGACACCAGCTCCTACAAAATGTAAGTAATTGGTATCTGACTAGGTTATGGAAATTAGAAAATGATGAAGTTACATAAAAATATTTTGTACAATTGGATATTGCTGCCTTGATTTACACTAGGTGGCCAGCATTTTATCAAATAATACATGTATATCATCATTACAAATGTCAAGAGTGTGAAGACAAAAAAATAACATCTTGGTATTATTATGAGAATAGTTTTAACCTTGTAGAGTCCTGGAAAACTTCTTTGTGGACCATTCTTTGAGAACTACTACTTTGAGAAGCTGTGACAAATATATCCAGGAATACAGAGGACTGAATAAGATGACAGCTTCTTCACTCATTGAACTGTTTAGAGCAGTGGTTCTCATCTGGGGACAGATTTTCCCCCAGATATTTGGGAACATCCAGAGGCATGTATGGTTGCTACATTTAGGGAGAGAGGAGTCACTGGTGTCCAGGGTTGCTACTGAAACTTTCCGTAACAATTGGAGGATCCTCCTACAATAAAGAATTATGCCAGGTTTCAGAAACTCCAGTTGAAAGATAGGAAGGCCAGGAAGATGGCTGTATGTTCCACAAGGTTTTTGAAGAGCTCAAGTTTTTTTGTATTTAATTGTTCTGTTATTCCGCAAGGAGTTTTCCTCAGCCATGGAGTCAATGCAGCCTCACTGGAACAACATCTCTTTTCTACCAGAGGCCAGAATAAGGATCTGAAAGCAAGCAAACAGCTCTTAAGAAAATACTGTGAAAATTGCACATGTTCCATTGGCAAGTACTTGAATCAAATGGACAGGTTAAGACTTTGTCATGGAGGAAGGGGTTCCATTTACAAGGGATATGCAGAGTGGGTACTAGAGAAAGTCAGTAATATCCACCATGATAGGGGAATACTTAAAAGCATTTGAAAAGGTGCTAACAGAAGTCAGATGTCTTTAATCAACTTAGAATTCCTATTTATATATAATATAGCAATTGATCTTTAATATATAAAGAATAAGCACAATTCTTGTTAGATTTTGCAAACATTGAGCAGATAAAAATATATTTTGCTATTCACCTTTTGGAAGCAAATGAATTCCTTGGGCGCCAAGTAAATAGACTTGCCCAAGGGAAGAATGTGTTATTTTGGGAGGACACCAGCTCCTACAAAATGTAAGTAATTGGTATCTGACTAGGTTATGGAACTTATCTTTGAGATTCATTAAAATTCTGCATCTCTAACTAGTAAAAGGATGGGAAGACATTGACTTCCTGTCAAAACCAACAAGATCTAGATGAAGGCCCCTTGACAGTCTCATTCCTGTGAACTGGTAAACATTTGTCACTAATTTAAAATGAGATGCTTAGTTACATAATTTCATTCCAATTAAGCTGCTAATTAATTGACGGGGCATCTTAGAGTGCATTACACTATGCAAGTAAAAGGCAGCAGCATCTTGAACCTATTACCTGTGACCCTTTGGGAGAGATCAGTAAATAACTATTTAAGAGGCTGAAAACAGAGTTCATTGTAAATGAAAAGAAGAGGCCAGCCTCAGGGAGATCCAGGCTCAGGACCACCTCTGGCTCCAAGTCTTACAGCTTTCTCTTCAGACTCTTTCTTAAGAGAGAGTAATGAGAAGAAAGAAAACAGAAAGGGTGGAAAAAAGAAGACAGAAAAACCCTGTCAACCTCTTTTACTGCATGCCCAGTCATGTGCTAGGATATGGCAAAAGCAATGTAAGATATTGAAGCAAAAATATGAATTGCTTAATCATGGCTGACTGTTTGTGATCTCATGTACTGTGTACTGCCAGGCTCCTCTGTCTTTGGAATTCTCCATGCAAAAACACTGGAGTGGGCAGCCATCTCCTTCTCCAGGAGATCTTCCTGACCTAGGGATAGAACCCAGGTCTCCTGCAGTACACACAGATTCTTCACCTTCTGAGCCACCAAGGAAGCTGCAGGAATACTGGTGGAGTAGGTGGCTGTTCCTTGTGCCCAATTGTTGTTTTGAGGTATAGTGCTGTCTGGGAGCTGGGGAAGTGGCTTTGCCTCTGCTCTCCTTTCACTCACCCCAGCCCTTTCCTGTGTAAGTCTCTGAGCCTCCTCAAACCTTTTGCTGCAGATTTATCAGCAGGTTCTCATTAATTGCTGCAGAAGGTAGTTAAGTTTGTGTTAATGGTCCAAAGAATTCTAAATTGAAATCAATTTTTCAAGTAAAATGCATTATTTACTCCTTTCATATTTCATCCTCTTGGTCTGGGTATATGGTATATAGAAATAAGCATTTATTCACACACACACATGCATAATCTCCTTATAACTTAACTAGCCTACTGAAAAAGGCTATTACTGAAGAATTCGTATTACTGGAATGTGTCTTTCATCAGTTACTGCATGGGGGGCAGGCAGACTGGCCAAGGACTATACTAAATGTTAGTGTTGGCTCAAGGATCTTTCAAGACCATTTCTGAAAATACTCAAAGGCTGCATTATTGCATCTTTATGTCTTATTATTGGTTGTGTTTTATAAAGAGTAAAATAAGGTCAGATACACGTTTATCACTCAATCCAAAGGGTTTCATCTGGTGATAAGTGCTCATGTGTTCAGTTATATCTGACTCTTTGCAGCTCCATGGACTGTAGCCTGCCAGGCTCCTCTGTCCATGGAATTTTTCCAGCAAGAATACTGGATCCAGGGCTTCCCTGGTGGTTCAGTGGGTAAGGACACCGCCTTGCAATGCAAGGGGCGCTGGTTCAATCCCTGGCCTGGGAAGATCCCATGTGCCATGGAGTGACTGGACTGATGTGTCCAATGGGAGCTCTGGAGCGCATGTGCCCAGAGCCGGTGCTCTGCAACGAGAGAGGCCACTGCAATGGGAGGCCCACACAGGCCAAAGAACAAAGATAAGTAAATGAAAGATCAATAGAAATGGCCAAAAAAAGAAAAAAAAAAAAAAAGAATACTGGATCCAGTTGCCATTTCCTATTCTAGGGAATCATCCCAAGCCAGGTATTGAACCCTTGTCCCTTGCATCTCCTGCATTGATTGACAGGTGGGCTTTTTACCATGAGCACCACCTGGGAAGCTCCTTCCTCTAGATTATGACCCTATATTATCATCCAGTTTCTCACTGGCATCATATGTCTTTGTTTTTAAAAGTCTTTGAAAAGGTGAGTTTCCTCACAGGTATATCAACTATTTTGCATATCTCTAATTCTCTGTTACTGGGTAGCAGCAGAAATGTTATCACTTTCTGTCAGAATGCCTGTGTGGACATGAAATTGTTAGGAATCACCTTAGTGTATAACTGACTCATTATTAATTGCATAAAAACAAGGTAATTTCTTTAGCAGAAGCATACAGAACCCCAAAGAGATTATAACTCAGAGAGAACTGTTAAAGAACACTCCTTTTTTCACACAACCCCATACACCTCCTTAAATTCTTACCAATAAAAAGGCATCCAGCAGAAATCAGAGGAGAACATATTTTCTGCCCTCACTGAAGGAACTGTTAACCTTTCGTCACCCATACCCAGTGCCTGGAGTCACCTTAAAAAACTTCTTCCTACAGGAGCTGAACATTGACACAGACATATACTTATATATGAGCTTGATCTGAGCCAGTGACAGGAGGAACTAGTCAGGCTGTGAGCTTCTGAGGCCCACTTCCGCTAAGGTCTCAGAATTTTAACCTGAATCGAACAGATCTACATGGGACATGTCCTGTGTACACGTCATTATATATTTCAGCCAGAATACAAAGGCAGAGTGAACACACAGACATCTCATTATCTAATATCTGGTTGTGGTCATGATTACGTGTGTGGGGGCTGCAACCCTATGGATGGTAGCCCACCAGACTCCTCTGTCCATGGGGTTCTCCAGGCATGAATACTGGAGTGGGTTGCCATGCCCTCCTCCAGGGGATCTTCCTAACCCAGGGATAAAACCCATATCTCTTATGACTCCTGCATTGGCAGGTGAGTTTTTACCACTAGTGCCACCTGGAAAATCCTTGTGGTCATGATTAAGGTCTTTCTATTTTATTAGTGTTGAATGTGTTAGTTGGAATTCACAGAGTGGTCCATACTCGGGCAAACATGTACAGACTTATGTATCTGGATTATAATATATATCCATGGATATTTATATATTATATCTATGGATGTATATGTTGTATGAGAGTATATGTATCTATAAGTATTGTCCATATAAAATATATTGCTATCCGTTATAGATTTCCTGGACATTCAGGAAATTCTTTGGTTATGGAACATTGGCCTTCTGGCTGTGAGATTGTTTCTGTTCACATGATAGATTCAGCTATAACAAAGGCAAGCTCATTTGTGAAATACACGGGGGAAATGGTAATCACTTTGCCATGTATCTGTTTGCACTTACATAACGAGCATCGTAAATATTTTACCACCTCTTGTTTCCACTAGATCAGGGTCCAGTTTAGACCGTCATCCAACAACTAGAGACCTTTTCATAAGTACTTACTGTAATTAAGTTTATTTTCATGTATTTAGCTCAGTGCAAAATATAAATAAGTAAATAAAATATTCAGGATGCAATTTTAGACCCTCGATGTTAAGCATTCCTTGGTATGCATGTGATGGAACTAGAAAACATATAGTCTGGCATATTTCTGAGGCTGTGCATAGAGACGATGAAATGACTTATGACAAAAAATAACTTAGGGCATCCTTGGTGGTTCAGTGGGTAAAGAGTCTGCCTTGCAGTGCAAGGGGCACTGGTTCCATCTCTGGCCCGGGAAGATCCCATGTGCCACGGAACAGCTGGACCAGTGTGTCCAATTAGGAGCCAGTGCTCTGGAGTGCAGGCACCCACAGCTGGTGCTCTGCAACTGAGAGAGGCCACTGCAATGGGAGGCCCACACTTGCCAAAGAATAAATATGGATGAAAAACAAATGATGACTTAGAGGCAAAAAAAACAAACAAACAAATAAAAAAAAACCCCAAGATTCCATGGTATGGTATGTTTAAAAATAAAGTGACTTAATATTCATAAGCCTCTTTTTACCTGATCCCTTGAGATGAGACAGTGTAATCCACTTCTTATATGTCATGAGGGCATCCTCACCTTTGGATACTCTGATGATGACTTTGAAAACGTTATTCATGTTTGTTGTTGTTCATTTGGGAAGTCATGTCTTTGTAATCTCATGAACTGTATTTATTTATCTGGATTATAATATATATCCATGGATATTTATATATTATATCTATGGATGTATATGTTGTATGAGAGTATATGTATCTATAAGTATTGTCCATATAAAATATATTGCTATCCGTTATAGATTTCCTGGACATTCAGGAAATTCTTTGGTTATGGAACATTGGCCTTCTGGCTGTGAGATTGTTTCTGTTCACATGATAGATTCAGCTATAACAAAGGCAAGCTCATTTGTGAAATACACGGGGGAAATGGTAATCACTTTGCCATGTATCTGTTTGCACTTACATAACGAGCATCGTAAATATTTTACCACCTCTTGTTTCCACTAGATCAGGGTCCAGTTTAGACCGTCATCCAACAACTAGAGACCTTTTCATAAGTACTTACTGTAATTAAGTTTATTTTCATGTATTTAGCTCAGTGCAAAATATAAATAAGTAAATAAAATATTCAGGATGCAATTTTAGACCCTCGATGTTAAGCATTCCTTGGTATGCATGTGATGGAACTAGAAAACATATAGTCTGGCATATTTCTGAGGCTGTGCATAGAGACGATGAAATGACTTATGACAAAAAATAACTTAGGGCATCCTTGGTGGTTCAGTGGGTAAAGAGTCTGCCTTGCAGTGCAAGGGGCACTGGTTCCATCTCTGGCCCGGGAAGATCCCATGTGCCACGGAACAGCTGGACCAGTGTGTCCAATTAGGAGCCAGTGCTCTGGAGTGCAGGCACCCACAGCTGGTGCTCTGCAACTGAGAGAGGCCACTGCAATGGGAGGCCCACACTTGCCAAAGAATAAATATGGATGAAAAACAAATGATGACTTAGAGGCAAAAAAAACAAACAAACAAATAAAAAAAAACCCCAAGATTCCATGGTATGGTATGTTTAAAAATAAAGTGACTTAATATTCATAAGCCTCTTTTTACCTGATCCCTTGAGATGAGACAGTGTAATCCACTTCTTATATGTCATGAGGGCATCCTCACCTTTGGATACTCTGATGATGACTTTGAAAACGTTATTCATGTTTGTTGTTGTTCATTTGGGAAGTCATGTCTTTGTAATCTCATGAACTGTAGTTATTTATGGTAGTTATTCATTTTTAACAGTTATTTTATATTTCTTGGTGAAACATTTTTAAAGATAGTTCCAAAATTCATGTTTTGTTGCTAATCATGTATGTCCTGCAAATGCATTGCTAAATAAAAGTTTTCAGTATTTGTTGTTTGAGGAAACAGAAGTTTCATTTCAAGGGAGACTAACAAAACCCAGGGTTTGTTACCATCATCTTCAAAACCCCAAACTGTGGTGCTGGAGCTTTCTGTGAACTAGAAGGAAGTTCTTTTCTTTTTTTTTAATATTTTTATTTATTTATTTGACTGCACCAGGTCTTGGTTGTGGTATGTGGGATCTAGTTCCCTGACCAGGGATTGAACCCAGGTCCCCTGCATTGGGTATGTGATGTCTTACCCACTGGACCACCAGGGAAGTCCCAGGAAGTTTTTTTCTTGGTTGTTTTTCTTATATGTTTCCTAGCATCAGTATTGAGCTTGACCAGACCTCTGAGGAAGTCAGTTATCAAAGTGGCTGGGACACTGTCTCCGACATATACTTAAGTTTATTGGACGGACATATTCTACCAATGATAGCCCTTTACTTAGGTGACATTTCTGAATGTACATTTTGAGAATTTAGTTTGAAGACTGAACTTCATTTTAAAAAGCTAACAATCAAGTAAATAAGATGTGCCTATAAAGAAATGGCAAATTTTGAAAATTAGTCAGCTGGACCAATTAGGAGCCAGTGCTCTGGAGTGCAGGCACCCACAGCTGGTGCTCTGCAACTGAGAGAGGCCACTGCAATGGGAGGCCCACACTTGCCAAAGAATAAATATGGATGAAAAACAAATGATGACTTAGAGGCAAAAAAAACAAACAAACAAATAAAAAAAAACCCCAAGATTCCATGGTATGGTATGTTTAAAAATAAAGTGACTTAATATTCATAAGCCTCTTTTTACCTGATCCCTTGAGATGAGACAGTGTAATCCACTTCTTATATGTCATGAGGGCATCCTCACCTTTGGATACTCTGATGATGACTTTGAAAACGTTATTCATGTTTGTTGTTGTTCATTTGGGAAGTCATGTCTTTGTAATCTCATGAACTGTAGTTATTTATGGTAGTTATTCATTTTTAACAGTTATTTTATATTTATTGGTGAAACATTTTTAAAGATAGTTCCAAAATTCATGTTTTGTTGCTAATCATGTATGTCCTGCAAATGCATTGCTAAATAAAAGTTTTCAGTATTTGTTGTTTGAGGAAACAGAAGTTTCATTTCAAGGGAGACTAACAAAACCCAGGGTTTGTTACCATCATCTTCAAAACCCCAAACTGTGGTGCTGGAGCTTTCTGTGAACTAGAAGGAAGTTCTTTTCTTTTTTTTTTTTTAATATTTTTATTTATTTATTTGACTGCACCAGGTCTTGGTTGTGGTATGTGGGATCTAGTTCCCTGACCAGGGATTGAACCCAGGTCCCCTGCATTGGGTATGTGATGTCTTACCCACTGGACCACCAGGGAAGTCCCAGGAAGTTTTTTTCTTGGTTGTTTTTCTTATATGTTTCCTAGCATCAGTATTGAGCTTGACCAGACCTCTGAGGAAGTCAGTTATCAAAGTGGCTGGGACACTGTCTCCGACATATACTTAAGTTTATTGGACGGACATATTCTACCAATGATAGCCCTTTACTTAGGTGACATTTCTGAATGTACATTTTGAGAATTTAGTTTGAAGACTGAACTTCATTTTAAAAAGCTAACAATCAAGTAAATAAGATGTGCCTATAAAGAAATGGCAAATTTTGAAAATTAGTAAATTTCATGTAACTTTAATAGTTCTGAGTGGCCCTGTTCATGAGAAAATATGGAAGAAGTGATTCTAAAGTAATAATGATAATAATAATTCTGACCTTTTAAAGTTTATCTATTTTCTGAAGTTTCCTTAACAAATGTGATGGTGTGTGTTAAAATTTTAAAAGTAATACAGGTTTTAAAATGGGCCACAGTATATAGCATGCTGTTCAGAGCAATGGCTTTCAGGTCAGGGTGCTGACTGGTGGTCTCAGGATGAATTCCTTGGACAAAACTATTTTGCCCAATAACTTGTTAGTAAAAGGGTATAATAGTAATACCTATGTTATGATGCTGCTGAGAGGGTCATATGAGCATATTCTCAGAGAGCTTAGCACATTGTCATAAAATGATATTAACTTACTTTCATATTATCATTAATAAACTTCTTGCTTCTCAGGCAAGAAAAATGAAATCCCCAAATTTGGAATGTTAGCACAAGGTGTTTAAAAATTTGCCAATAAAATAGTGGTCTCTAGTTTTTAATTAAAATAGATAAATCAGGTTCTTTCTTTAATGAGTTTGTTAAAATGTATAATGTTTTCCAGGGCTTCCCAGGTAGCTCAGGTAAAGAATCTGCCTATAATGCAGGAGATGCAGAGGATGTGGGTTTGACTCTTGGGTTGGGAAGATCCCCTGGAGGAGGGCATGGCAACCCACTTGAGTATTCTTGCCTGGATAATCCCATGGACAGGGGAGCCTGGCAGGCTGCAATCCACGGGGTCGCAAATTGTTGGAAGTGACTGAGCACACACGCATATGTTGTTTTCCCACGTGCAGAGGAGATAATGGTTCTATTGAATCCCCCAAGGTCGTCATATTTTCATGAAAATATAGGTGAGAAGATATTCTTGCTTTTATATGTATTCAAACATCACTTACTAATTTTTTTCCAGGAATTGAAGAAATGGAAAGTCGGTGGTTATTGATTTCACTATTAAGGGACAAGTTTTCTTACCTATTCTGTGACCCTGAATCAATCAGTGTACCTCTTTGTGTCTCTGGACTGGTAAGGGAGCATGCAGCTGTGAAGTAGAGAACTCACTCCTGAAAATGCCTTCAACAATAGCACGTCAGAGGCAGAGTAGTTCTGGGGTTGGTTAACTCAAGGAGTCCAAGATAGTACCTAAGATCTGGGTTTTCTCCCCAAACATCTGTCATTTCGTCCTCAGTACCTCAGTTTTGTTCTCACCTGTTCCCCCTCATGCATACCCATTGCCTCTGCAGGCCAAGGCATTCCACACAGACATAGCCAGCTCCAGTGGAGGGACCTCAGACATGTCTTTTCTGTTGTAGCTTCATGGGATGGAGGAGGAACTTTTCCCCACAACTCCATAGCCCTAGGACTTCCTTTCATGAGATTGATCATATCTGGGTCACATATCACCCTGACCAGTAACCTGCAAGAGTGGTCAGACTGCTCTGATTGATTTAAGTAAAGCGAGATCATCGGTTTGGTTTCACAGATCCAGATTTACTGGGGATGATGGTCTCCTCCCAGAAGGTTGGATACATAGATGCAATTTTGTTCAGGACTTGGGTAATAATGCACAGTATCTGCTGAAGCTTTAATTTCTTTATCCTGTAAAAATGCAGGAAATACCAATTCTGCCTAAGTCTTGGTATTTTTACATAATTCTTTAAAAATAATTATTTATTTGGCTATGCTGGATCCTAGTTATGGCATGTGGAATCTTGAGTGATAGGCGCCATCTTTAGCTGCAGTATGTGGGTCTAGTCCCCTGACCAGGGATCGAACCTGGGCCCCCTGCAACGGGAGCATGGAGTTTCAGCCATTGGACCATAATGGAAATCCCTCATGGTGTTTCTAATATCAGCACATCTACTTATAAGCAGGCCTATGGCTCTCAAACAGCAGTATTTTTATGATGAGCATAAGCCTCCTGTGCTAATTATGTTTAAAGATAATTCTAGTCTCTCCTTCACCTGCTTCACTGTCAAGCAGGTGAAGGAGAGGACTCTATAGATTTCATCACCTACTCCTTGCTATAGCTCTTACGTTCCTGTCTATACTGATCTGCATAAGTGTCACATTTCAAAGCCATGGGATGGCGAAAAGCACAAACTCAGTGACTTCTAATCCCCTTTCTTCTTTAACAAGTCTTCCAGGAGCCATGAATAATGTAGGGAAATACAATGTCAAATATACATACCACCAAGATTCATTTTATGAAGGTGACTCAATGGGCTACATGTTCATTGTTCATTGTATACTGCAAAGCTATTACATGTTCCATCTTTCTGATTGGGGGAAATCACTAAACTTTCAAGCACTGCATTACCCATTGCCTCTGCAGCCCAAGGCATTCCACACAGACATAGCCAGCTCCAGTGGAGGGACCTCAGACATGTCTTTTCTGTTGTAGCTTCATGGGATGGAGGAGGAACTTTTCCCCACAACTCCATAGCCCTAGGACTTCCTTTCATGAGATTGATCATATCTGGGTCACATATCACCCTGACCAGTAACCTGCAAGAGTGGTCAGACTGCTCTGATTGATTTAAGTAAAGCGAGATCATCGGTTTGGTTTCACAGATCCAGATTTACTGGGGATGATGGTCTCCTCCCAGAAGGTTGGATACATAGATGCAATTTTGTTCAGGACTTGGGTAATAATGCACAGTATCTGCTGAAGCTTTAATTTCTTTATCCTGTAAAAATGCAGGAAATACCAATTCTGCCTAAGTCTTGGTATTTTTACATAATTCTTTAAAAATAATTATTTATTTGGCTATGCTGGATCCTAGTTATGGCATGTGGAATCTTGAGTGATAGGCGCCATCTTTAGCTGCAGTATGTGGGTCTAGTCCCCTGACCAGGGATCGAACCTGGGCCCCCTGCAACGGGAGCATGGAGTTTCAGCCATTGGACCATAATGGAAATCCCTCATGGTGTTTCTAATATCAGCACATCTACTTATAAGCAGGCCTATGGCTCTCAAACAGCAGTATTTTTATGATGAGCATAAGCCTCCTGTGCTAATTATGTTTAAAGATAATTCTAGTCTCTCCTTCACCTGCTTCACTGTCAAGCAGGTGAAGGAGAGGACTCTATAGATTTCATCACCTACTCCTTGCTATAGCTCTTACGTTCCTGTCTATACTGATCTGCATAAGTGTCACATTTCAAAGCCATGGGATGGCGAAAAGCACAAACTCAGTGACTTCTAATCCCCTTTCTTCTTTAACAAGTCTTCCAGGAGCCATGAATAATGTAGGGAAATACAATGTCAAATATACATACCACCAAGATTCATTTTATGAAGGTGACTCAATGGGCTACATGTTCATTGTTCATTGTATACTGCAAAGCTATTACATGTTCCATCTTTCTGATTGAGAAAGGAGAAATCACAGGGCTTATGGTTTGATATGCCTGTTATCTTTCCAAGCACTGTTCTCATCCCTGGTTCAGGCCACTTTGGTGTGAGATCTTTTATGCTAATGTGATCCACTAAGAAGAATTGATTTGCCCTCGGGTCTCAAATGGTGCCTGTTTTCTTATGCCCTGGGATTTGGTTCCTCCCTGCCTTTGGTTCTGTGGTTGATTCAGTTGCCAATTTAGTTCTAACATAGGAACACGTTCCCTTTTTTTTTTTTCCTTGGGTTTGATTTCCCTTTGCATTTATCTGTTTCCATCAATGCAAAATACTGAAAGGTTCAAATTGATTTTCCTTCTCAAAACATGAAAGGCCTGTTTTTCAAACTTCGGTATTTCCCTAGAAAATATCTCTGATCAATATGTGGAAGAATTAAAAAAAGACTCCAGACCCCCTTTTCTGATTGTCAGTAACTCAGAGCAGCCTGTTTACCCACTTGGATTCTTCCCAGCAGAAAATGTTAACAATTGTAATTATCACCATTATGCAGTATGTTCAATTGTACAATCAATATAATTGCCAAATGAAAATTATACAATAAATATAATTGCTGCTTTACTCCTGTGCAGTATTTCACTGGCACTTCACATTTATTTTGTCCTTTAATTAATAACAGGTGTAATTACAGTACTGTGCTTAGAACTGAAGCTGAGGAATTGGCAGGAGTGGACACTGGGTATGGCTATTGAGAGGGGCCACTATGACTCATGCTCTACTGGAGTTACTGGAGGACACCACACAGCCCACCAGGTGGCCCAGAGTCAGGCTGACCTGTGGATACCTTGGGTATAAACTCCAGGTCAAGGATGCCCTGAGTCCCTGAGACACGACGTTGTCAACCCTCCATCTTGCCTTCTGGTCCTGCAATGTCTTTCTAGACAAATCTATCTTTTCATTCACTTAACAAGTGTTTATTAAACACCATTTATGTGCCAGGTACTGTTCTGCATTCGGGAGATATTTAGAGCACAAGGGACACATGAAGCTCATAATCTAGTGGATAAAAGTGGACTCCGTACAGACACACACACACACACAAACAAGAGATAAGAAATGTGTGATTCTGATGGCTAAGAAGACAAACTACTGTAATGCAATAAGGTGTTTTGATTGGGTAGTTAGGGAGACCTTTCCAAGATGTGATGATTTTGGACTTGAGATGCTAATGATGGTGTGGATCCTTTAGGCAGTTGTTGTGGAAACAGCAAAGGTGCTCAAAGGGAAATTAGGTGGCAGAGCGAGAAAAGAAGAGGGAGGGAGGGAAAAGGAAATGAGAAAGAGGGAGAAGTTGAGGGAAAAGGACAGGGTTTTGATTTTAGAGGGTATTTTAAAATATTTGTTTATTTGGCTGTGTTGGGTCTTAGTTGTGACAATGTGAAACATTTTCTTGTGGTACATGGAGAGTTGCGGGTCACAGGTTCTGGAGTGTGTGGGCTTCAGTAGTTGCAGAACACAGGCTTTCTAGTGGTGGCACGCAGGCTCCAGAGCTTGTGGACTCAGTAACACCATAGTATGTGGGATCTTAGCTCCCTGACCAGGGATTGAAGCCATGTCCCCTGTGTTACAGTACCCTGTAGATTCTTAACCACTGGACCACCAGTGAAGTCACCAGAGGGTCTTTAAAGAAGGAAGTGGAGAGTTTGGCTCAGGGTAGTGGCATAACTTGATTTACATCTTGAAAGTCCCTTCTACTTGATAATAAAAACTCAATTTTTAGAGGAGCAAGAACTGAAGAAGATGGGGAAATTCTAGGTAGAAGTTGCTGGTTCTTGGGCCTATGAAGTTGCCAGTGGAGATACAAAAATTGTAGTGATTCAAAAAGCGTTGGGAAGATAGAGTCACTGTTGCCTGCTGAGGGAGTTGATGTGAGTATTGAGATAAAGACTGAAATCTCCAATGGGGAGGGCTTCCCAGGTGGCTCAGTCTGGCTGCCTGACAATGTAGAGATGTAAGAGACTTGGGTTTAATTCCTGTGTTGGGAAGATCCCTTGGAGAAGGAAATGGGATGTTTCCAGTATTTTTGCCTGGGAAATCCCATGGACAGAGGAGCCTGGTGGGCTATAGTCCCTGGGATTGCAAAAGTTGGCCATGACTGAGTGCATGTACCCATTTGTCTTAAGGGAGATATCTGGGGAAAAGAAAAACAGTTTCAATTGTAGGACAGCAGGTATCATTACATTTGAAATGCCACTAGAAATATGCATAGACAGTTGTATAAGTATCTTGAAGAAAGCAGTCCAACTATAGACATAAATATGAGAGGTAGTGATAAGGATTGGGTACTTGAGATGTAGAAAAGGGAGTGGGAACAGAAGGTCTGGAAAGGGAAAAAAAGAAGAGGGAGGAGGAAAAGGAAATGAGAAAGAGGGAGAAGTTGAGGGAAAAGGACAGGGTTTTGATTTTAGAGGGTATTTTAAAATATTTGTTTATTTGGCTGTGTTGGGTCTTAGTTGTGACAATGTGAAACATTTTCTTGTGGTACATGGAGAGTTGCGGGTCACAGGTTCTGGAGTGTGTGGGCTTCAGTAGTTGCAGAACACAGGCTTTCTAGTGGTGGCACGCAGGCTCCAGAGCTTGTGGACTCAGTAACACCATAGTATGTGGGATCTTAGCTCCCTGACCAGGGATTGAAGCCATGTCCCCTGTGTTACAGTACCCTGTAGATTCTTAACCACTGGACCACCAGTGAAGTCACCAGAGGGTCTTTAAAGAAGGAAGTGGAGAGTTTGGCTCAGGGTAGTGGCATAACTTGATTTACATCTTGAAAGTCCCTTCTACTTGATAATAAAAACTCAATTTTTAGAGGAGCAAGAACTGAAGAAGATGGGGAAATTCTAGGTAGAAGTTGCTGGTTCTTGGGCCTATGAAGTTGCCAGTGGAGATACAAAAATTGTAGTGATTCAAAAAGCGTTGGGAAGATAGAGTCACTGTTGCCTGCTGAGGGAGTTGATGTGAGTATTGAGATAAAGACTGAAATCTCCAATGGGGAGGGCTTCCCAGGTGGCTCAGTCTGGCTGCCTGACAATGTAGAGATGTAAGAGACTTGGGTTTAATTCCTGTGTTGGGAAGATCCCTTGGAGAAGGAAATGGGATGTTTCCAGTATTTTTGCCTGGGAAATCCCATGGACAGAGGAGCCTGGTGGGCTATAGTCCCTGGGATTGCAAAAAGTTGGCCATGACTGAGTGCATGTACCCATTTGTCTTAAGGGAGATATCTGGGGAAAAGAAAAACAGTTTCAATTGTAGGACAGCAGGTATCATTACATTTGAAATGCCACTAGAAATATGCATAGACAGTTGTATAAGTATCTTGAAGAAAGCAGTCCAACTATAGACATAAATATGAGACACAACAGTACTGAGATAGAATTGCTCATGGGCCAGGGTGCAATAAACATCAGACAGAAGATAGACGGGCTCCCAGGATTGAACTGTGAGCTATTGCAATATCCAGGGTTCCCTGATGAGGAATAATCAGCATGGAAAATTCAGGAAGCACTGTCAGTGAGGTAGAAGGAGAGTTTGGAAACTCTGGATGCCAGTCCATCCAAGAGAATGTCTACGGAGAGTGGAGTTAATAATATGAAATGTTGCATAGAGACTAAGACGAGGGGGAAGATGTGGTCTTTGGGTTTGTCAGTGTGGAGGATGCCACTGACCTTGTCAGAACAGTTTTAATGGAGTGATTGGGATGTAAGGGTACATGTGGGTTGAAGATAAAACGTGAGTTGAGGAAATGCAGACAGCATGCACAGATGACTTTGGGGGAGCGCTGTGACTAAGAGCACGGAGCCCAGCTGGAGGTGGAGGGACACAGGGGTGAAAGAAAGGCGTCTTCTATTCTTCTGTGCAGAGGAGGATGGAGGATGAGGAATGGATACTGCAAGGTGGGAGGTAGATTTCTATGGGAACCAAGTCCTTGAATAGTTGAGACATGACATTCAGAATACAAGTGGAAGGACTGCCTCCGATAGGGACAGAGGCTTGTCTTCCCTCATGACAGGAAGGGAAGCAGGCGTGCAGGCACAGATTCAGGAAGGTCAGTCCAGGAGGTAGTGGGAGGACTGTTGCTGCCTCCCCGTAGTTCGTGATCTAAGGAGACAGACACATAGTGCACATCTTGCCTCATGAGTCAGACAGCGGTCTGAGCAGAGAGAAGCAAGCGCTGTGGGAGGGCAGTAGTAGGAGGAATTCTTCTTCAGAGTTTGACAGAAGAGGTGGCATTTGACTTGGGCCTTTAATAATATATGTCATTATGCTTCTGTGAGACTTAGACGTCACCAGGGTATAGTGCATTATTTTTTCTGGGAGGTCCCCTGGTGAAAGTTATTTTATCAAAGAAGACAGAGGTTGATCTCTTATTCCTAGAAATCTTAACTTTCCCCAGGCCCTCCACCCCTTCTTGGACATCCCTGACTTTTAGCATGATCTATTCTCCTCATAAAGGTCTCTGTCTTCTTTTACATTGGCTAATCTTTAATTATCTTTCAAGGCTAAGTTGACATGTTACCAATTCCAGAAAGCCTTCACAATGTATCCTTCAGCCCCCTTATCAATTTGGGTTGGATCCTTCATGTGTGTTTAGGTGAGGCAGGCATAAGAATTCTTATGTTGTGTTATGTCAGGATGGGCAGTGATTTGAACAACATTGCTATAAGAGAAATGCCCATGGTGGGAGCCACCTGAGAAGTCAGGCATGAGAGAGCATGTGAACTCCAGAGGGCTGGGTTGAAGGCTGCCAGGGTGGGACATTGTTGGTAAGTTTTGAAAAAATTCTTTGTTCATGTCTCCATGTACATGTGGAGTAGATCTAGTCTTGCATTTGACTTTGGTGAAAGACTATCTTTCTACTTATGGTGAAGCAAGCAGTTGAAAATCACAAGCAAAACCATCAATTTGTGAGTCAGAAATCCCATTTGATTTCCAAGGAGATCAGGTCCTCTGACGTTTAGTTTTAAATCCCATTTGATTTCCAAGGAGGTAGATTTCTATGGGAACCAAGTCCTTGAATAGTTGAGACATGACATTCAGAATACAAGTGGAAGGACTGCCTCCGATAGGGACAGAGGCTTGTCTTCCCTCATGACAGGAAGGGAAGCAGGCGTGCAGGCACAGATTCAGGAAGGTCAGTCCAGGAGGTAGTGGGAGGACTGTTGCTGCCTCCCCGTAGTTCGTGATCTAAGGAGACAGACACATAGTGCACATCTTGCCTCATGAGTCAGACAGCGGTCTGAGCAGAGAGAAGCAAGCGCTGTGGGAGGGCAGTAGTAGGAGGAATTCTTCTTCAGAGTTTGACAGAAGAGGTGGCATTTGACTTGGGCCTTTAATAATATATGTCATTATGCTTCTGTGAGACTTAGACGTCACCAGGGTATAGTGCATTATTTTTTCTGGGAGGTCCCCTGGTGAAAGTTATTTTATCAAAGAAGACAGAGGTTGATCTCTTATTCCTAGAAATCTTAACTTTCCCCAGGCCCTCCACCCCTTCTTGGACATCCCTGACTTTTAGCATGATCTATTCTCCTCATAAAGGTCTCTGTCTTCTTTTACATTGGCTAATCTTTAATTATCTTTCAAGGCTAAGTTGACATGTTACCAATTCCAGAAAGCCTTCACAATGTATCCTTCAGCCCCCTTATCAATTTGGGTTGGATCCTTCATGTGTGTTTAGGTGAGGCAGGCATAAGAATTCTTATGTTGTGTTATGTCAGGATGGGCAGTGATTTGAACAACATTGCTATAAGAGAAATGCCCATGGTGGGAGCCACCTGAGAAGTCAGGCATGAGAGAGCATGTGAACTCCAGAGGGCTGGGTTGAAGGCTGCCAGGGTGGGACATTGTTGGTAAGTTTTGAAAAAATTCTTTGTTCATGTCTCCATGTACATGTGGAGTAGATCTAGTCTTGCATTTGACTTTGGTGAAAGACTATCTTTCTACTTATGGTGAAGCAAGCAGTTGAAAATCACAAGCAAAACCATCAATTTGTGAGTCAGAAATCCCATTTGATTTCCAAGGAGATCAGGTCCTCTCTGGACTGCGTTACTCAGGTTTTATGACAGTCTCAGCAGCCCTGGGTAGAAAAACTCTTGGGGATCACTGTTCCATATTCAAATCAATTTCCTAGGAAAGTTACACCCAACCCAAATTCAATTCTGTTGCTCAGGGTTCTAAACCACATTTCTCTGAGCTGTCCAGTAGGTGGAAATTTTGAAGCCACAGGTGCTTGGATGTCCAGAAATGTATCTTAAACATTTAAGAAAATTCTGTCCATCTTGAAAGATGTCTGTGAGTTCAAGAGGCAGGGTGATTCTGTGTGACAGCAGCCAAGATAACAGCCAGTTTACCCTCAGCACAACTTCTGGGAGGCAGGAACTACATTGATTAGCCTCCCTTCAGAGTTTTGCATATCACCATTTTCATAGTAAATGCCTAGTGAAATGACTGAACATTTGAATGTATTGTTTCTGTTGTGTAAAAGAAATTGGCCCCTTTTGAATAACCTGGCTCTTTTCTTTCTTTCTTTTTTTCCTAAAGATTTATTTATTCATTTATTTTGGTGGGGGTTGAGGGAGGGGAGCAGGCGGGCCACTTCCATTGTTCTTTCATTCCATTTTCATCCGTCTTTGTTCTTTGGCCCATGTGGGCCTCCCATCGCGGCAACCTCTGTTGTCGCAGAGCAACGGCTCTGGGCATATGCGCTCCAGAGCTCCGGCTCAATAGTTGGACACATCGGTCCAGCCCCTCTCTGGCATGTGGGATCTTCCCAGGCCAGGGATTGAACTGGCGCCCCTTGCACTGCAAGGCAGTGTCCTTACCCACTGGACCACCAGGGAAGCCCCTGACTCTTTTCAAAGAGGTAGTTGTTATCAAGGGACTAGATGAATTTAGTGGATCAACTCAATTCTCTGAGTTTTCATTTCTCTGTTCGGAGGGTTCCAGGATACTTTCTGTGTAGACTGTGTATCAGGCACAGAAGCCTCCTACACAGAACAAAAATTGTTCTGCAGAGAAGGAAAGTACATAAAATTTGGTTATATGTATATGTATATATATAAAGTTATTGGAATAGTACACAGAGCATAATCAGTTCAATGTATTTGATGTTTTTATTATTCTTTGGGCTCTAGTGTGGGCTTATATTCTGACTGACAATTTTGCCATAAACTCATGCTCTGGATGTTGTCCCATATTCTTTTTCTCACAGGCAACACTGTGCCTATAATCAAAAGAAAACATGTTGTCCTTGATAAACAACACTGAAGGGTGAAAGGGCCCATGTACTTTTTCTCTATGATAATACTAGAAGAAGAAAGACTGTTCTAGAATGTAAGGCAGTTCAGAGAAACTTGAGAAATTTAGGCTGCTCATGTTTTCCTGTTTAGAAAAAAATTGTCTTTAATTCTGTAGTCCCTGATGGCTCAGACAGTAAAGAATCTGCCCGCAGTGCAGGAGCCTGAATTCAACCCCTGGGTCGGGAAGATCCCCTGGAGAAGGTCATGGCTACCCGCTCCAGTATTCTTGCCTGGAGAATTCCATGGACAGAGGAGCCTGACCAGGCTACAGTCCATGGGCTCACAAAGAATCGGACTTGACTGAGTGACTAACACACAAATATGTAATTATAATAAAACACGAGCAATATCTAAACTGTTCTGTGACATATTTAAATTGCTCTTCAAATATTTCAGAATTTATCATAATATTACTTTGACATAGACAGATTGAAAGAGAGAACATTTCATTAAAAACATGTAAAAGCATCTAGAGTTTGAAAGTCAATGAATATTTTGTCCCAAAATTACATGCTTGTTTCACTAAAAGCTTCTGCTTCTAATCACGTTGCTATCACTTCATATTCATTGAAAATATGGGAAAGAAACACTGAAAATGTTGCTTGAAGAAATAGCTTATCTGGCCACTTTCATGATTTTTCAAATGCAGTATAGAAGAAAAAGATATATAAACACCATTTCCCTGGGTAGCAGATCAAACAAAGGGCAAATTTTTATCTTTGCGATAGCTCCTTTGGGGAAAAACAACAAAAAAAGATGATTTAGAAGGAAAGAATAGCATTTGTAATTTTTCACTATCTTATTAGTAAGAAAGTAGAGAATTTCTTGACATACGGGTAACAACGCTACATGCGCTAGCTGTTTGAGTGGGATATAATTCCAGTATGCAATTCAGATTAGCATAGGAGATTTAAAATCCCCAAAGTTCTTACACAGTCAGTCCTTAGCAACCTACTTTAATTTGGGGAAAGGCTGTATTTCCATCTAAGATTTAAAAAAGTATTGGTTCATTTAATATTTATTCACACACTCATTCATTCTTTTATTCAGTTTGAATTTACGGAATATCAATTGGATGTAAGATCCTGGTTCTAACTGTAATATGCTTAAAAATAGCTCAGTAGAAGTTAAATAAAGGTATATACTAATTGTTTTCTTAATCCATTAATTTATTGATTTATTCCTTAAAGCCTTGTTAGAGCATAGAGTGCCAAACTTCTCAAACCTAGACCAAAAGTATGAAGCAAATTCTTGACATTTCTTCGAATCTTCCCTCCCTGGAGTCTAATTCTGGGATGTTAGTTACAGTTCTGCTTAATTCTTTATGGTAGGACATGTTCTGGAAGCTGATTCACTGAATATAGTTCAAGGTCGAAGGACATAGGTTGGGAAATTCTTTTGTATGAAAATTTAACTCACCAGATAAACCAGTCTGTCTTTTACTACTAATTTGTTTATGCAAATGTGTCAATGTATTTGAGTGTTTGTAGGCATTTTATCTAAAGCCATGATCTTTTCATCTCTCTGCACTGTGTAAACTTGTGTAAGGACAGACAATGATAGTGATTTCTTACCTGCAGGGTGATATCTTTTGCTTCTAATCACGTTGCAATGAATATTTTGTCCCAAAATTACATGCTTGTTTCACTAAAAGCTTCTGCTTCTAATCACGTTGCTATCACTTCATATTCATTGAAAATATGGGAAAGAAACACTGAAAATGTTGCTTGAAGAAATAGCTTATCTGGCCACTTTCATGATTTTTCAAATGCAGTATAGAAGAAAAAGATATATAAACACCATTTCCCTGGGTAGCAGATCAAACAAAGGGCAAATTTTTATCTTTGCGATAGCTCCTTTGGGGAAAAACAACAAAAAAAGATGATTTAGAAGGAAAGAATAGCATTTGTAATTTTTCACTATCTTATTAGTAAGAAAGTAGAGAATTTCTTGACATACGGGTAACAACGCTACATGCGCTAGCTGTTTGAGTGGGATATAATTCCAGTATGCAATTCAGATTAGCATAGGAGATTTAAAATCCCCAAAGTTCTTACACAGTCAGTCCTTAGCAACCTACTTTAATTTGGGGAAAGGCTGTATTTCCATCTAAGATTTAAAAAAGTATTGGTTCATTTAATATTTATTCACACACTCATTCATTCTTTTATTCAGTTTGAATTTACGGAATATCAATTGGATGTAAGATCCTGGTTCTAACTGTAATATGCTTAAAAATAGCTCAGTAGAAGTTAAATAAAGGTATATACTAATTGTTTTCTTAATCCATTAATTTATTGATTTATTCCTTAAAGCCTTGTTAGAGCATAGAGTGCCAAACTTCTCAAACCTAGACCAAAAGTATGAAGCAAATTCTTGACATTTCTTCGAATCTTCCCTCCCTGGAGTCTAATTCTGGGATGTTAGTTACAGTTCTGCTTAATTCTTTATGGTAGGACATGTTCTGGAAGCTGATTCACTGAATATAGTTCAAGGTCGAAGGACATAGGTTGGGAAATTCTTTTGTATGAAAATTTAACTCACCAGATAAACCAGTCTGTCTTTTACTACTAATTTGTTTATGCAAATGTGTCAATGTATTTGAGTGTTTGTAGGCATTTTATCTAAAGCCATGATCTTTTCATCTCTCTGCACTGTGTAAACTTGTGTAAGGACAGACAATGATAGTGATTTCTTACCTGCAGGGTGATATCTATTATGTCATATAGGGACTGCTGCATATAAAGCTAGGATTTTAGAGAGAGAACAAGAAAGTAAGCTCTGCTTACTCTCAACAGGATTATAAATTCTGCTTTATTAATTTGTTTTGAAAATGTACTATTTTATTCTTTCAAGTAGTTTAAAGACTCATGTCCAGAATCTCGGGTTTTGAATATGTGCATGTGCATATGGGGGTGAAGGCAGAATAAGGAGAGAAGCATACTCCTGGCATGACACTTAGGGAATTCTTGTGGTGGCTAGGCCTTAGGCCTTAGCTTCCTTATCTGCAAAGTAAGGTTAGAAACTGTAAAGGACAGGAAAATGGATGTGTCCTAAGACCCTGGAGGAGCAACATAGCTCTTCTGACACTTTGATTTCCTTATCTACACAAGTGTCAGGAACTCTTGTAGGTATGGGGAATACAGTCATGAACAAGCTAAAAGGTTGTATAAATGATGAATATGTGCATTCTTAGCCCTGTGCCTACACAGTGCTTATTGTGCTGACCCTGGGCGCTATTACAGTTGTGGCGGGTGGTGGCAGCGGTGGTATATTATGGGTAGAGTGATGCTGGTAGTAGTGGGGTTGCAGTAGTAGTTCTACTAGGAAAATAGCGTTAGTAGTGGCCGGGACAGCAGGAGTTCAGCAACACTGACTCTTGTACCAGACTGGATGCCTCCTGACACACTGATGTCCACATCGAACAACCAGTGCCTAGCCAATATCTTAACACTGAGCATATATTCACATACATATTGGATGGAAACATTGACTATGTTTGTTTCTATCTCATTTTGTAATTAACAGCTGGAAGAAAGACCAGTGACGGGCAGAAAGAGAATTTAGGCTAAGAACCACATGACGGGATTACTCATCCTTCTCACGAAGAATGAAATTCTAGGAAAGTAGGAGGAGAGGAGTAGGGTGGCTTTCTCTCATGACCTGGAGAAGAATATATCAACGGTGTGATCTAATCCTGTCTTCACAACAGTCCTGTAAGAAAATAGCAATAGAGAGGCTAAGTGACTTTCTCAGTCACACAGTTCTTATGGTGGTGGATTCAGCCATGGAATTAGGCTTGTTGGTCCCAAGACACCTTCTCTTCCCTTATCCCCCAAGGTAAGGCTGAGAAGTTTTCTCAGGATGAATTCACACTCCAACGTTTAGTTTTAAGCTTCAGGGAAAGGATTTGCAGTATCTATATTATGTTGCCATTAAGGGAGCAAAAGACACATTATGTTTAACTGAGTCCAGGTCCATTTCAATTAAGCAAAAGAGATAGGCAGAATTACAGGGCTGTGACCTAGAGTGGACAGCTTGAATCTGGTAATATCTAGATATGTTTGCACTTGAAACTGTAGCTGAAAGTGGGTTCTGCTGCTCACTGCTCAAAACCCATTAAAGAAGCACGGTAGATGCAAAGTTTACTTTATTTTGGGTGCAGGCAACCAGTGGGGAGGGCGGGTGCCTGTCCAAAGGCTGACTTCCCTGCACTGACAATCAAAGGGCAAACGTTTTAGACACAGGGAGGGGGCTACATGTAGAAGCACAGTCAGCCTTGACAGTCATCTTGAAATTGGTTGTTGGTAATCTGACCAGCATCATCTTGATTGTTTTAGGTACAGTTAATCTTCAGTTCCAGGGTGGGTTTGTTTCCATTTTTTTGAGGCTAGTTCTCACAATTGTGGCAGCTTATGCCATGAATAGTCTGATAATCATGTAGTTAACTTCATGTGGTGGGGGTTTCAGTATCTATAAGAAAAACATCTTACAGGATATGCCTCAGAATATGATCTATAGCCCTTGAGAAGGAACTAAAGCCCCTTGACTATGCTTAATGACTATATTGCTATTATTTGTTCTCCTCTGACCATTTTCCTTGGCATCTGCATTTTCTCACTTCTCTGATTAAACTTATTCTTTGACTAAAGACAAAAGGCAGGCCGAGGCCATGTTGAGGAGGAAGTCACAGTCATAGGTTCCTGCTCTGTATTACAACCACTGGGGCCAGAGTGGTCTGCAGAAAGACCCAGACCCTAGGCAGAAAACCTAGAGTGCTTTCTTTGGAAGGAAATAATTTAACATAAAGAATTTTGATATTGCCTTTCCCAAAAGTTATTGGTGCCTTCACATTGTTTAGGAGAATTTTGATTTCTCATAAAGAGTTCATTCATGAGTTATCTGAAATCATTTCTGTCATGAACTGTCCATTTTCCCTTGTGGTGTTTTAGTCAACTGTCAGTTTCAATTAAGCAAAGAGATAGGCAGACATTACAGGGGCGGGTTTGACACTAGATTTTGGACAGCTTTGAAAAAATTATGTTTAACTGAGTCCAGGTCCATTTCAATTAAGCAAAAGAGATAGGCAGAATTACAGGGCTGTGACCTAGAGTGGACAGCTTGAATCTGGTAATATCTAGATATGTTTGCACTTGAAACTGTAGCTGAAAGTGGGTTCTGCTGCTCACTGCTCAAAACCCATTAAAGAAGCACGGTAGATGCAAAGTTTACTTTATTTTGGGTGCAGGCAACCAGTGGGGAGGGCGGGTGCCTGTCCAAAGGCTGACTTCCCTGCACTGACAATCAAAGGGCAAACGTTTTAGACACAGGGAGGGGGCTACATGTAGAAGCACAGTCAGCCTTGACAGTCATCTTGAAATTGGTTGTTGGTAATCTGACCAGCATCATCTTGATTGTTTTAGGTACAGTTAATCTTCAGTTCCAGGGTGGGTTTGTTTCCATTTTTTTGAGGCTAGTTCTCACAATTGTGGCAGCTTATGCCATGAATAGTCTGATAATCATGTAGTTAACTTCATGTGGTGGGGGTTTCAGTATCTATAAGAAAAACATCTTACAGGATATGCCTCAGAATATGATCTATAGCCCTTGAGAAGGAACTAAAGCCCCTTGACTATGCTTAATGACTATATTGCTATTATTTGTTCTCCTCTGACCATTTTCCTTGGCATCTGCATTTTCTCACTTCTCTGATTAAACTTATTCTTTGACTAAAGACAAAAGGCAGGCCGAGGCCATGTTGAGGAGGAAGTCACAGTCATAGGTTCCTGCTCTGTATTACAACCACTGGGGCCAGAGTGGTCTGCAGAAAGACCCAGACCCTAGGCAGAAAACCTAGAGTGCTTTCTTTGGAAGGAAATAATTTAACATAAAGAATTTTGATATTGCCTTTCCCAAAAGTTATTGGTGCCTTCACATTGTTTAGGAGAATTTTGATTTCTCATAAAGAGTTCATTCATGAGTTATCTGAAATCATTTCTGTCATGAACTGTCCATTTTCCCTTGTGGTGTTTTAGTCAACTGTCCAAGATTTCAAAGTCTATACTTGGGATTAAAAAGAAAAATCATAATGAAATCTATTTAAGGAGATCAACTAAGTTCTTAAAGAGTAGTGGCTGCTTTGATGGGAGACCTTTAACTAGTGGATATTGAAGAAAAAACCTTCAGTTACGCCTGAAAAACTTGTTTTTTTCAGCAGGTAGCTGATAAAGGAGGTGCTGTTAGAAGAAAGAGTAATGCAAGTAGGAAACATCATAAAAGTAAGCATGCAGGATAGCTTTGAAAGGTAACTATTATGAAAGGAAAACTATAGAACCTGTTTCAGTAGATTTTTCTATGGTATGTGTTAAGTGTTTTTCCTTAAAGAGATGGTCACTCAGATGGTAAAGAATCCACCTGCAATGTGGGAGACCTGGGCTTAATCCCAGGTTTGTGAAGATTCCTGGAGAAGGGAAAGGCTACCCACTCCAGTATTTTTGCTGGAGAATCCCATGGACAGAAGGGCTCAGTGGGCTGCAATTCATGGAGGTGCCAAGAGTTGGACACGACTGAGCGGCTTTCATTCACTTTCATGTGTTACGTGTTTTTCCTTAAAGGGATGGGAAGTACATTTTACTTCACATATACATTTTTTAAAGATTTATTTATTTATTTATTTTGGGCGGGGGTCGGGTTGGGGAGGGAAGGGAGCGGGTGGGCCACTTCTATTGTTCTTTCATTTCTCTATTTTCATCCGTCTTTGTTCTTTGGCTCCTGCGGGTCTCCCATTGTGGTGGCGTCTGTCGTTGCAGAGCACCGGCTCTGAGCACATGCGCTCCAGAGCTCCGGCTCGGTAATTGGACACATCAGTCCAGCCGCTCCGCGGCACGTGGGATCTTCCCAGGCCAGGGATTGAACCGGCACCCCTTGCACTGCAAGGCGGTGTGCTTACCCACTAGACCACCAGGGGAAGCCCCACATATTTTAATTGAATAATACATTGTCTAGTATATAAGAAATTATATTCAGTCTGCTAAAAATTTAGAAAGGAGTGAGATACAGGTTTCATAGCAACAAAAAGCTTACAGAGCAAGGTAATAAATGTAAAGTCATCCATGTAACAGTAATGACAGGTGAAGAACCAAATATTTCCTGAAGACCTTCTTGTGTTACTCATAGGTATGTTTGTTTTCATTTTAAAGAGGAAGAAACAGAGGTTTAGATGGGTTGTACAATTTGCCCAAGTCACACAGGTATAAATTCAGAGATAAGATTGAAAATTTAATTTCTGCTTATTCCAAGCCCGTGCTGTATACACTAAACCACTTGACTCATGGAAGGCGGTTATTTGGAGGTGTAGATTGAGGTGTTAGAACTTTAAGGAAGAGGTAGCATTTGATGTTTGCACTGGAGATAGAGTTATGATAAATGGAATTTTGGAGTGTGGTCATTCCAGACGGGCCACTTAGAGGGTTGAGGAGCAAACAAAAGGGTGTGTGGATCTTCATCCATTTTCCATAAGTGACATGATTTGAGAAACCAAAGGAAAACAAACCCAAATGTTCTTTGACCACTTTTGAGAAGACAGCTCCGTATACAGCTTTTTATCTCCTTCAGTCAGTAAACAATTGCTACAGAGTGAATTCATATTCTTTCATATTTTATAAATCATATCATAATTACTTTGAAACCATATTGTCTACATATGTGTAGATGGAGTTGAGCCTCTCTTCTGGTTAGGATATCCTGATTGAATCCACATGCCTCATTTGTTCAATCAAGATAAGTGGTTTAAATGTCAAGGTCTGTACTGAAGGGGCTGGTAGACTCCTGTCTTTTACTGAAGCCCATTTGATAGATAAAGCCCTTTGGTAGATAAATTCTTATGAGATGAATGGACATGGATTGAGGTGACTAGAAGAAACACGTATGTCAGAAAAGTTACTGAATGCTCTTAGACCATATAAAAACATCCCTAAAGTATCCTCTAGCCAAAATCACATATATGGACAACAAGGCTGTTCATTTTGACTGATGTGTAATATGCACACAAGGCAATGCTTCAGATAAGATGAAGGCACATTGGGGAGGGCCTGGATGTCAAGATGAATAAGATGGATTAATAGGGGTTTATTTGGAGCAGAGAAAATAGTAATTGCATTTGTGCTTTAGAAAGGCCATCTGTAACAAAAGCTTACAGAGGGTATAAATGAAAGTCATCCATGTAACAGTAATGACAGGTGAAGAACCAAATATTTCCTGAAGACCTTCTTGTGTTACTCATAGGTATGTTTGTTTTCATTTTAAAGAGGAAGAAACAGAGGTTTAGATGGGTTGTACAATTTGCCCAAGTCACACAGGTATAAATTCAGAGATAAGATTGAAAATTTAATTTCTGCTTATTCCAAGCCCGTGCTGTATACACTAAACCACTTGACTCATGGAAGGCGGTTATTTGGAGGTGTAGATTGAGGTGTTAGAACTTTAAGGAAGAGGTAGCATTTGATGTTTGCACTGGAGATAGAGTTATGATAAATGGAATTTTGGAGTGTGGTCATTCCAGACGGGCCACTTAGAGGGTTGAGGAGCAAACAAAAGGGTGTGTGGATCTTCATCCATTTTCCATAAGTGACATGATTTGAGAAACCAAAGGAAAACAAACCCAAATGTTCTTTGACCACTTTTGAGAAGACAGCTCCGTATACAGCTTTTTATCTCCTTCAGTCAGTAAACAATTGCTACAGAGTGAATTCATATTCTTTCATATTTTATAAATCATATCATAATTACTTTGAAACCATATTGTCTACATATGTGTAGATGGAGTTGAGCCTCTCTTCTGGTTAGGATATCCTGATTGAATCCACATGCCTCATTTGTTCAATCAAGATAAGTGGTTTAAATGTCAAGGTCTGTACTGAAGGGGCTGGTAGACTCCTGTCTTTTACTGAAGCCCCTTTGATAGATAAAGCCCTTTGGTAGATAAATTCTTATGAGATGAATGGACATGGATTGAGGTGACTAGAAGAAACACGTATGTCAGAAAAGTTACTGAATGCTCTTAGACCATATAAAAACATCCCTAAAGTATCCTCTAGCCAAAATCACATATATGGACAACAAGGCTGTTCATTTTGACTGATGTGTAATATGCACACAAGGCAATGCTTCAGATAAGATGAAGGCACATTGGGGAGGGCCTGGATGTCAAGATGAATAAGATGGATTAATAGGGGGTGATTTGACTATTTGGAGCAGAGAAAATAGTAATTGCATTTGTGCTTTAGAAAGGCCATCTGTGAATCATATGTAGGTAGGATTTTAAAGAGAAGAATGAAGACAGACACCAGCTGTAAGGCTGATGAAAAAGTTCAAGCATAGCTAGAAAAAGTTTAGATGAAGTCAGTGATAATGGAAAAGGAGAGTTGGATTTGGATTCTAAGGAGAATTTTGTTTCCACAGAAGAGTTCAAGAGATTGGAAGTAGATGGTAAGTCAGAGGAAAACATTAAAAAATGCCTTTCAGTATTTTAGAGATTCAGTTGTTCAGGTTTGAATATAGTAATTAGCATTTTATTTATTTATTTTTGTTATTGAAGTATAGATGATGTACAATATTATACGAGTTACAGGTATGCAGTATAGGGATTCACAATATAGTGAAATACACTGTAATATAGTGATTCACATTTTTAAAATGTTATATCCCATTTATGGGCTTCCCTGGTGGCTCAGTGTAAGAGTTCTTCTATCAAACAGGGGAGGTGGGTTCGATCTCTGAGTTAGGAAGATCCCCTGGAGAAGGAAATGACAACCCACCCCAGTGTTCTTGCTTGGGGAATCCTATGGACAAAGATGCCTGGTGGGCTACAGTCTGTGGGGTCACAAGAGAGTAGGACATGACTTAGCAACTAAACAACAGCAATTTCATTAGAAGCTCCAAATACTTTGGCCACCTGATACGAAGAGCTGATTCATTGGAAAAGACACTGATGGTGGGGGAAAATTGAGAGCAAGAGGAGAAGAGGGTGAAACAGGATGAGATGGTCGGATGGCATCATCGACTCAATGGACATGAGTTTGAGCAAACTCTGGAGATAATGAAGGACAAGGAAGCCTGGCATGCTGCATTCCATGGGGTTGCAAAGAGTTTGACACAACCATTCAACTGACCAATAGCAACTTTAAATTCTGACTATATCTGCTGTGTTGTGTAATATATCATTGTAGTTTATTTTATACAAACGTTATTTGTTCCTCTTAATCTCTCAGCTCCTCTCCGTACTGGTAACACTAGTTTGTTCTCCATATCTGTGAGTCTGCTTCTTTTTACTTATATTCACTAGTTTCTTGTATGTTTTATATTTCAAGTATAAGTGATATCATACAGTGATTTGACTATTGGCAGAGAAAATAGTAATTGCATTTGTGCTTTAGAAAGGCCATCTGTGAATCATATGTAGGTAGGATTTTAAAGAGAAGAATGAAGACAGACACCAGCTGTAAGGCTGATGAAAAAGTTCAAGCATAGCTAGAAAAAGTTTAGATGAAGTCAGTGATAATGGAAAAGGAGAGTTGGATTTGGATTCTAAGGAGAATTTTGTTTCCACAGAAGAGTTCAAGAGATTGGAAGTAGATGGTAAGTCAGAGGAAAACATTAAAAAATGCCTTTCAGTATTTTAGAGATTCAGTTGTTCAGGTTTGAATATAGTAATTAGCATTTTATTTATTTATTTTTGTTATTGAAGTATAGATGATGTACAATATTATACGAGTTACAGGTATGCAGTATAGGGATTCACAATATAGTGAAATACACTGTAATATAGTGATTCACATTTTTAAAATGTTATATCCCATTTATGGGCTTCCCTGGTGGCTCAGTGTAAGAGTTCTTCTATCAAACAGGGGAGGTGGGTTCGATCTCTGAGTTAGGAAGATCCCCTGGAGAAGGAAATGACAACCCACCCCAGTGTTCTTGCTTGGGGAATCCTATGGACAAAGATGCCTGGTGGGCTACAGTCTGTGGGGTCACAAGAGAGTAGGACATGACTTAGCAACTAAACAACAGCAATTTCATTAGAAGCTCCAAATACTTTGGCCACCTGATACGAAGAGCTGATTCATTGGAAAAGACACTGATGGTGGGGAAGATTGAGAGCAAGAGGAGAAGAGGGTGAAACAGGATGAGATGGTCGGATGGCATCATCGACTCAATGGACATGAGTTTGAGCAAACTCTGGAGATAATGAAGGACAAGGAAGCCTGGCATGCTGCATTCCATGGGGTTGCAAAGAGTTTGACACAACCATTCAACTGACCAATAGCAACTTTAAATTCTGACTATATCTGCTGTGTTGTGTAATATATCATTGTAGTTTATTTTATACAAACGTTATTTGTTCCTCTTAATCTCTCAGCTCCTCTCCGTACTGGTAACACTAGTTTGTTCTCCATATCTGTGAGTCTGCTTCTTTTTACTTATATTCACTAGTTTCTTGTATGTTTTATATTTCAAGTATAAGTGATATCATACAGTATTTGTCCTTCTCTGTCTGACTTATTTCACCTTGCATAATACTCTCCAGGCCCATCCATGTTGTGGCAGATGGCAAAATTTCATTTTTTATGGCTGAGTTGTATTCCTGTGTGTGTGTGTCTGTGTGTGTGTGTGTGTGTGTGTGTGTGTGTGATGTTTTCTTTAACCATTCTTTGACTATTACCCTGTTGATGGACATGTAGGGTTAGACATGAAAGTAAATTGCTCTCTTCTACATAGAAACGGCAAGATATAAACACTAAAAAAGCTCAGGTCACTGTCTTTGGAGATACTTTATATGATAGCATTGCTTAGAAAGATGACTGTTTGCAAATCAAGAACAATCTTTCACCCATGGTTTCATATCAACAAAGATTGTAATAAATATATAAAATCAGTAAGCAAAATTAATAAATTATGATATAAAAGAAAGAATATGTTAACATGGTTATATTTAGTCCCCTCTCTTACTGGTGGTTGCCTCCCCATGGAAAATCCAATCATAATCAAAAGCAGAAGATTATTTGATGGACAATTAGGAATTAGAACAATGCAAATTGAATGGATCAAACATTTAACAACAGTGGGGTGCATTCATCTGCCCACAGAAATGACCCTGCGGACATGACAATCAATTGAACTCTCTCCATCAAATCTCTGTTGCCCTACACTGGTCAGGATAGTTTGAATTATACTATGGTAACTAGTGAGTCCAAAATCTTAGTGATTTAAAATGCTAAAAGTTCTATGCAGCTCAAGCTGTGTCCATTTCCTATTGGCTCTCTGTATTGCCTATACTGGGTTTGCTTCATGAGTAGGATGGTGGAATTGCCTCTGTCTAGATCAGTAGTGGTTATCATGGCCGAGAGAAGAAAGGCATGTTGAACTGCAGCTCTTCAGGCTGTTGCAAGTGATACATCTCACTTCAGCCCATATTTCATTATTAAGACAAATATTATGTCCTCCCTGAGTTCACACAAACAGGGATGAGTGAGAATGATTCTCTCACAGGGCACTGGAATATTTATAATTCTGGAATGCAATTTATTGCAGTAGGTCAGGTTTGGATGACATCTGAAATTTCATCTCTGACTCTCTTTTGCTTTGTTATTTAACTACACCTTTGATGGATTATTTTAATATATTAAGTAAAAATGCATCAGTCAGTCTGCAAGGAACTCTTTTTGGAATGAGGAATTTTCTAGCTCTTTAAGATAGCATTGTGTATGTGTGCTTTGATTCAGTGAAGTGGACAGTCTAGTTCAATTCTGGATGACGCTATTTTATTTTGGGATCCATTTCACAATGTAACCAATGCATTAGGGGAAATCTTATAGATTCTGGGGCCCTGACAGGATATATAAGCTTTGTGTTAACTGAGGTAACAATTGTTATTTTGTAGTTACCATATAGCAGACAGCTCAGTGTCTTCATACAACAAAAATTTGTCACACCAGAGTCTGATGAGTGTCTGATAGTTCTCTTTGATGGCTTTTCTCTTTGCCAGATGTCTTCTCTTTTACACTCTATTATCTACCTTTCTGTGTGTGTCAAAGATTGTCCTAATTAGGCCTCACCAGTGGGCTCCTTTGCTATTCATTTCTGGTTGGGTTTAGTCAGTGGAAGACAACAACAGAAGATGACTGAAGAACTGAAGGGAATAATTGGAGGTTTTATTTCTGTACTTATCTCTCTGCTGGCAGTGTGCTCCTTTTAAAGAGAAATTCTATAATCCAGTGACATTCTTCATGCAAGTCTCTCTGTCTCCATCCCTCTCTGTCTGTCTCTGGGTTCTGGAATCTGTATCCTTCATTTACCTCTTCAGGCCTGAGAGTGGGAAGGTCTTCTCATTGTTGTAACCCCGGGGTACTGCATTATTCTTTGTGGCTATCAGTAAAGCTTGTTCTCACTTATGTAATTTGTTTCTCTGCATTCTTTTCAGTTTCTCAATCTGTGTGAATCACATATTACCTACTAGGCCTCTTGACATATATTCTCAAAGCAGTCTGGTAACTCAAGCTCCTTCCGTTTTGTGATGCTACCGTCTTAAATGTGTGAACTCTGAGGTTGCTGGAAAAGTAAAGGCAGACGATGGACCCTCGAACCATGTTTCGTAGTCAGTCCTGTACATGCAGATGCTGGAATCTAGTCACATGGCCCCAACATAATTGAAATGCAGTCTTCTTGTGGACTCGAATGAAAGGTGGGAAAGAAATGGAATTTGCTGATAACAGCATTATCTGTGGCACAGATGAAGGTGTAAACTAGGTCGAGGCAAAGTGAACATTAACTCGGTAGGGTGGTATTAAAGACGTATATGAGAAGCTTGGAGGATACTTAGCATTATGTCAAATTCAACCAAGTGCTTCCTTTCACCACTCAACCAAATGACGTTACATTTACAGGTAACATCATCATTTTCCAGTTTACTCAGGCTCTGACCTTCAGTATTATTTTGGATTCTCTCTTTTCATCTAAATATTAAGTTAGGTCTCATCCTGAAGATTTCAATTTTGTGGTTCTTCTGCATTCCACCTGTTCCTTTTCATTTTAACAAACAGCAACCTGGTTTAATGTGACAGGCGAAGAGGCACAAGTAAGTGGAATTGTTGGAAAGATATTCTGTGGGAAAGATAGCCAATGACAGACTTTCAGGCATGTCTACAAACATGGAAGCAAAAAGAAATAATCATAAAGGTGAACCAAGGAGGTTCAGTAAGAAATGTAAGAATTAACACAGTATCATCAAAGATAGTTCAGGAATGAAATTTGTAAGAGGGGCATGGTTAGAGGTGGCACATTCAGGCAAGTGTGAGAGATCATGGAGAAATAAAGTTTAGATGTTCATGCTTATGTCTCATCAGTCTTGGAGGACTCGATGCTGCACAGCCACTGTGAAGAGAAGGAAGAGAAGGATGTTTCAAAGCAGTGAGCACCTGCTCATCATTATCATACTTGTTTCTTTTCCAACCTCAGCACAGCAGTTTACCTGGTACCTTCTTCCTAAGTTGTGCTTTCTTTACTTTCCACCACATCTATTTTTGAACTCCAGAAATGTTTATTTTCTTTGCTCTTTCTTGTCTTTGAATCACACTTTGTGTTCTTTTAATCACAGTTGGGTCTCAGTCATTACTCATGATACTTTGATTCTTAGTGATTCTCTCATTCCAATGTTCTGTTCTAAATCCTACTTTTAAACTTCTGTTTTTAAAAGCAGAACATCTTTTTAACCTCTTCATTTAATGTACCTCTGCTTTTCTTCCTTCTACCTAAAACCGCTTTGCTTCTTTGACTCCTTGATATAGCTCAGAAAGTAGAGATCTTCCTTCCTAAAGAATGTGTTCCTGTTTGTTCTTCTCACTTCCCTCAAAACCTTAGTTTCTCTGGTGGAATTTGCATCTTCAATTATTCAATTTCTCCATTATTGTTTGCACCTTTTCTTCAAGGATTAAGAACAAATTTAGAAGAAATAATTGAAATCTCCGTGACCACCTTTAGACAATGCTTTTGATCTCTTCCCTCACCTCCCCACCACCAGTGCCTGACAGTTTGCTACACACATGATTGTCATTGGTGCGATAGCTGGTTTGTTCATTTGCCCAACCTGACTCTCTGTTGGAATTGCTAATAAGGTGCAGAAATGGACAGTGGCAGGCAGAAGATACAGTTAGAGTGGAAAGTCTTGCTAATCCTGAGCAGCATGTCTAAAATTGAACATGTTGCAGGAATAGTAGTCCTATCTGCTGAGGTAGAATCCCCATCCCTTCTAATCTTCTCAATATCAGGGTTATTATGTGCAGACTGAACTACCCTTGAGCACCATTCAAGGCTTTCCAGTGATTTTCTCTTTGGACTGGTGAAGTAATTGTTTGCCTTTCAATGTCCAGATGCTTGGAATGTGTGCTCTATTTTGTATCTATCTCAGTGATCTTTACTCTAAGATACATTTTAAAATATTTTTGTCTAGTTTTTTGCATATTCTATATTTTTTTTTCACTGTAAGTTTATGTTCACTTTTATCCCCCAAATAGTAGACATAATACATTTGAAAACTAATCGCATAGCACATTTGCAAGGTATGTCCCCATATTTTGTCTACTTTCAGTCTTACACCAAACTATGACATTGATATTACTAATTCCATGTTAAAAAAGAAGGAAATTGTGGCTGGAGACACTCAGGCTTTTGACTAGTTGGCTCATGTGCTTTGTAGTTGCTGGTCCTGGGTGCTAAGTCCTTTAATCTGTATTTCTGCTTTTTTCATTGCTTTTGACAAAAAAGAGAAAGAACATGCTGGAGCAGCAATAGATTTTCCATGTAAGTTGTTGGACTAAATGACCTTTAAGGTTCATTCCAACTTGATGTCTCTGGTTCTTTCCTGATGATAGTGTGATGGTGTTAGGCAAACAATGTAATTGTCTTAGCTGAAAGAGAGAGTAGCTGACGGAGTGAATTATTATTTTCAGCCAATCTCAAGATTTCCAAGGGAAAATGTGTATTTACTTGCACTTAAAGTTCAGTAGTTTAGGGTGATGGGTGCAACTTCCCCAGAAGCTCAGATGGTAAGACTCTGCCTGCTCTGAAAGAGACACAGGTTTGATCTCTGGGTTGGAAAGATCCCTTGGAGAAGGAAATGGCTACTCACTTCAGTGGTACTGAGAATGGGCCACTTGCTAGTAGGTGAACTTGAGCAAGTTAACATCGTCTTTCTGCCTCTTGGCCTCTTATTTAAAATATAGGGTGCATAACATACCTACCAGTAGAGATTTTGTGAGGTTCAAATGACAGTACAGAGTAAAGTGCTTAGAATGGTGTTTGACTTGTAATAAGTTTTCAATGAACACAAGTTGGCTTTAATTTTCATAAAAATAGAAAAGATGTGTAAGGAGATTATCATTTTAAAGAATAGTTAGCATCTATTGGTTTATGGCTTAAGATTGCTTGTATTTATTGGTCACTGAATTTTTGCAAAATATCTTATATGCATTATCTCATTTCACACAAACTGTCAGAAAGTAGGAAATGGCAGTCTACTTCAGTACTCTTGCCTGGAAAATTCCATGGGCAGAGGAGACTAGTGGGCTACAGTCCATGTGGTTGCAAAGAGTCAGACACAACTGAGTGACCGAGCACGCATACAGTCTGAGAGCAGCAATTATTATTATCATCAAATAGATGAGGAAACTTCACCATAAGGAACTTACTTAACTTACTTTAGTCTCATAGATATGAATTATAGAAGAATCCAACAGGTTCATCCAAAGAGAGGCATTAGTTTCAACTAATATGCTAAGCCTTTTTGGGCTGCTTTAGATTAAACAATGATTAAACAAAATTGAGAGTCTTTTAAATACAACTGGAAATGTTATCATAAAATTACATCTATACTCCATTACTACTATAGTCATGCAATTAAAATTGAAACCTTGAAAAATGACTAGCATGACCTGCACAATTATAAATTATGAAAATAGATTCTTGCCATGAGTGTTTAGTATGAAGCACTTTCATTTGATGCACTTTTATTTACTTTCATTCCCTCACCTAAGACTTTCATAAGAGGCTGGGGCATAAAAGGTATAGCACAACCTTAACCATAATACTTTCCCATCTTGCTCTTTGTCTTGTCAATTAGATAAAAGAACATTCAAAAATATATTAGAAAATCTTTGTTCTTTGGTCTTCCCTGAATGAATATCAGTAATAAGAAAAACACTGAAAATACCTAGGTGAGAAAAAAAAGATTATTTTCAAAAACAAAATCCTCTAGCTTTTAACTAATTCATCACAGAGATAAAGCAATACAGTTTCATGCCTCGTAACAATTTAATAAATATTACTAAAATATGGCAACTGCCACCAAGACTCATTAGCAAGCTGTTTGTATAATATAAAGTTATGCAGAATTGTTTGGGGGAGTCGGTTTGTCAATGTAATACACACAGTAATCTCTGAAGAAAGTCAGGAACATATGGTCCCTGATCATCAGCTAAACCTCAGGGATTGTACCAGAATCTCTCTTCTTACAGCTCCATGACATTGAGAGCAGAGATGGAGAGAAGATGGGGCATAAAGGGCAGTGGGATGAGAAACACTGACTACTTAAACTGTAAAATCGCATTTGGAAGCATAAATCACAAAGCATGAATTACAAAGTTAAAATCCTCAAGGAGTCTGTTAAAATACAAGTTGGGGCTTCCCTGGTGGTCCAGACACAACTGAGTGAACCCTTAAGGCAATTATTATTATCATCAAATAGATGAGGAAACTTCACCATAAGGAACTTACTTAACTTACTTTAGTCTCATAGATATGAATTATAGAAGAATCCAACAGGTTCATCCAAAGAGAGGCATTAGTTTCAACTAATATGCTAAGCCTTTTTGGGCTGCTTTAGATTAAACAATGATTAAACAAAATTGAGAGTCTTTTAAATACAACTGGAAATGTTATCATAAAATTACATCTATACTCCATTACTACTATAGTCATGCAATTAAAATTGAAACCTTGAAAAATGACTAGCATGACCTGCACAATTATAAATTATGAAAATAGATTCTTGCCATGAGTGTTTAGTATGAAGCACTTTCATTTGATGCACTTTTATTTACTTTCATTCCCTCACCTAAGACTTTCATAAGAGGCTGGGGCATAAAAGGTATAGCACAACCTTAACCATAATACTTTCCCATCTTGCTCTTTGTCTTGTCAATTAGATAAAAGAACATTCAAAAATATATTAGAAAATCTTTGTTCTTTGGTCTTCCCTGAATGAATATCAGTAATAAGAAAAACACTGAAAATACCTAGGTGAGAAAAAAAAGATTATTTTCAAAAACAAAATCCTCTAGCTTTTAACTAATTCATCACAGAGATAAAGCAATACAGTTTCATGCCTCGTAACAATTTAATAAATATTACTAAAATATGGCAACTGCCACCAAGACTCATTAGCAAGCTGTTTGTATAATATAAAGTTATGCAGAATTGTTTGGGGGAGTCGGTTTGTCAATGTAATACACACAGTAATCTCTGAAGAAAGTCAGGAACATATGGTCCCTGATCATCAGCTAAACCTCAGGGATTGTACCAGAATCTCTCTTCTTACAGCTCCATGACATTGAGAGCAGAGATGGAGAGAAGATGGGGCATAAAGGGCAGTGGGATGAGAAACACTGACTACTTAAACTGTAAAATCGCATTTGGAAGCATAAATCACAAAGCATGAATTACAAAGTTAAAATCCTCAAGGAGTCTGTTAAAATACAAGTTGGGGCTTCCCTGGTGGTCCAGTGGGTAGAGAGTCCACCTTGCAGCGCAGGGGGCACGGATTCGATCTCTGGCCCGGGAAGATCCCGTGTGCTGCGGAGCAGCTGGACTGGTGTGTCCAGTTGCGAGCCAGTGCTCTGAAGCACATGTGCCCAGAGCCAATGCTCTGCAAGGAGAGGCCACTGCAATGGGAGGCCCACACATGCCAGAGAATAAAAGATGGATGAAAATAAATAAATAAGAAAACAATAAAAGAGTCCAAAATTTAAAAAAAAATCAAAAACATGTTGAACATTGCAGCGTTGGAAATTTTAGAATATAATTCTGAATCTTGGCACACAGTTGAATTAATCATTTCTGCAACTACAGTAAAATACTACATATAGCATACAACTGGCCAATGTAAATGAGTCTAATGCCATCTATTTATCAAAATCAACATTCCTTTGAACATATTTTCAATGTTTTAAATTATGAAGTTTACATACATATTCAACCATCTCTCTTAAAAGGAATATGATATATTTTCTAATTGAAAGAGGTCTATCTTGTCCCAATTAAATCTGTTTGAATAGAAAACTGTAGAGTTAACAACATCTGTCAGTGATCATTTATGTGTAAGTGGACTTATGAACTTTAAGGATTATGTTTATTTAATAAATCATCCCTACTCTCTGGAGTTGGGTAATCAGAAAGTTTTTTCACCTTAAGATATGATGTAGCCACTGAATGTTTTAAAAAAATTTTTGTGGGGGGGGTCTTTTATTGATTTTTGTTTTATTTATTTTTCATCCATCTTTATTCTTTGGTCTGTGTGGGCCTCCCACTGCAGTAGTCTCTCTCATTGTAGAGCACTGACTCTGGAGTGCTCCAGAGTAGTGGCTTGCAACTGGACACACCAGTCCAGTCACTCCGACTCTGGGAAAGTGCTCCGGATGGTCTTTCCCACTGACCACCAAGGATGGCATGAGAAGATGGGGCATAAAGGGCAGTGGGATGAGAAACACTGACTACTTAAACTGTAAAATCGCATTTGGAAGCATAAATCACAAAGCATGAATTACAAAGTTAAAATCCTCAAGGAGTCTGTTAAAATACAAGTTGGGGCTTCCCTGGTGGTCCAGTGGGTAGAGAGTCCACCTTGCAGCGCAGGGGGCACGGATTCGATCTCTGGCCCGGGAAGATCCCGTGTGCTGCGGAGCAGCTGGACTGGTGTGTCCAGTTGCGAGCCAGTGCTCTGAAGCACATGTGCCCAGAGCCAATGCTCTGCAAGGAGAGGCCACTGCAATGGGAGGCCCACACATGCCAGAGAATAAAAGATGGATGAAAATAAATAAATAAGAAAACAATAAAAGAGTCCAAAATTTAAAAAAAAATCAAAAACATGTTGAACATTGCAGCGTTGGAAATTTTAGAATATAATTCTGAATCTTGGCACACAGTTGAATTAATCATTTCTGCAACTACAGTAAAATACTACATATAGCATACAACTGGCCAATGTAAATGAGTCTAATGCCATCTATTTATCAAAATCAACATTCCTTTGAACATATTTTCAATGTTTTAAATTATGAAGTTTACATACATATTCAACCATCTCTCTTAAAAGGAATATGATATATTTTCTAATTGAAAGAGGTCTATCTTGTCCCAATTAAATCTGTTTGAATAGAAAACTGTAGAGTTAACAACATCTGTCAGTGATCATTTATGTGTAAGTGGACTTATGAACTTTAAGGATTATGTTTATTTAATAAATCATCCCTACTCTCTGGAGTTGGGTAATCAGAAAGTTTTTTCACCTTAAGATATGATGTAGCCACTGAATGTTTTAAAAAAATTTTTGTGGGGGGGGTCTTTTATTGATTTTTGTTTTATTTATTTTTCATCCATCTTTATTCTTTGGTCTGTGTGGGCCTCCCACTGCAGTAGTCTCTCTCATTGTAGAGCACTGACTCTGGAGTGCTCCAGAGTAGTGGCTTGCAACTGGACACACCAGTCCAGTCACTCCACGGCACATGGGATCTTCACAGGCCAGGGATCAAACCGGTGCCCCTTGCACTGCCGGATGGACTCTTTACCCACTGGACCACCAAGGAAGCCAGCCACTGAATTTTTGGTAACTCTATCAGTGCCGTATAAGCCCTGGTTGTTAGTTGGAACAAGAAAGTATAGATTAGTACTTTGCATTCTGGAACATCATTTTAGTGGAAATATTATCTCAGGAGTGTGTTTTAAAGACAGTTAAGTAGGGCTTTGCAGGTGTCTTAGTGGTAAAAAAAAAAAAAAAAAAGGAAAAAAAAATCTGCCTGCCATGCAGAAGCTGAAGGAGATATAGGTTTGATCCTTGGGTGCAGGAAATGTGAGTTCAGTCTCTGGGTTAGGATAATCCTTTGGAGTAGTAAATGGTAGCCCACTCCAGTGTTCTTACCAGAGAAATCCATGAACAGAGGAGCCTGGCGGGCTACAGTTCACAGGGCTTCAAAGAATCAGACATGCCTTAGTGACTAAACACAATTATTTTGTCACTTTTATATTTGTGTTCTTTGGTTTTAATTTTGTCTAAAATGCTTTTAGTTTCACATTATGTCATGAGTCTAGGTAGGCTGAAGCTCTGAGTCTTCTCCCAGACATGGTCATCCTTGGGTTACTTGAAGACTATGGCTTTAAAATAATTTCATAAGTAAATGTAGTTAATGAAAAAAGATGAGATATATATTTAAAATAGATAAACACAGTAAGTGTGCAATTCTTTCAGTTAAGATTTGGATTACTTCAAGGAGGAGTGGCAGTACAGTTAATAAATGTCAGTATTGATATATATTTATTTAATATACATATAAAGAAAATTTTTCTGAGAAAATAGAGAAGTTACAGGGAGAAAACCAAGATGCAACCACAACATATCCAGACAAGAGACTTCGTAATAGAGAAAAAGAGGACATTAAATTTACTGAATATAAAGATTTTAAAGATACAGTTAATATTACATTTGTTTAAGCATCTGAGTCTCAGTCTGTCTCTTCTCAATGAGTCTATTTTAAGGTGAAGTTATTAAAGGCTGAATTCCATCTCAGGGAAATTATTTGAAGTTGTTTTATGTGGGAACAGTCTGCCTCATGTGATTGCACTCTGAAGCACTCCAGCTAGAAGGCTGGTATGTGACTTGAAATTTAAATATACAACAAATTCACTTGGGTCTGGGCCCGCTGGGCACCACCAAGGAAGCCAGCCACTGAATTTTTGGTAACTCTATCAGTGCCGTATAAGCCCTGGTTGTTAGTTGGAACAAGAAAGTATAGATTAGTACTTTGCATTCTGGAACATCATTTTAGTGGAAATATTATCTCAGGAGTGTGTTTTAAAGACAGTTAAGTAGGGCTTTGCAGGTGTCTTAGTGGTAAAAAATAAAAAAAGGAAAAAAAAATCTGCCTGCCATGCAGAAGCTGAAGGAGATATAGGTTTGATCCTTGGGTGCAGGAAATGTGAGTTCAGTCTCTGGGTTAGGATAATCCTTTGGAGTAGTAAATGGTAGCCCACTCCAGTGTTCTTACCAGAGAAATCCATGAACAGAGGAGCCTGGCGGGCTACAGTTCACAGGGCTTCAAAGAATCAGACATGCCTTAGTGACTAAACACAATTATTTTGTCACTTTTATATTTGTGTTCTTTGGTTTTAATTTTGTCTAAAATGCTTTTAGTTTCACATTATGTCATGAGTCTAGGTAGGCTGAAGCTCTGAGTCTTCTCCCAGACATGGTCATCCTTGGGTTACTTGAAGACTATGGCTTTAAAATAATTTCATAAGTAAATGTAGTTAATGAAAAAAGATGAGATATATATTTAAAATAGATAAACACAGTAAGTGTGCAATTCTTTCAGTTAAGATTTGGATTACTTCAAGGAGGAGTGGCAGTACAGTTAATAAATGTCAGTATTGATATATATTTATTTAATATACATATAAAGAAAATTTTTCTGAGAAAATAGAGAAGTTACAGGGAGAAAACCAAGATGCAACCACAACATATCCAGACAAGAGACTTCGTAATAGAGAAAAAGAGGACATTAAATTTACTGAATATAAAGATTTTAAAGATACAGTTAATATTACATTTGTTTAAGCATCTGAGTCTCAGTCTGTCTCTTCTCAATGAGTCTATTTTAAGGTGAAGTTATTAAAGGCTGAATTCCATCTCAGGGAAATTATTTGAAGTTGTTTTATGTGGGAACAGTCTGCCTCATGTGATTGCACTCTGAAGCACTCCAGCTAGAAGGCTGGTATGTGACTTGAAATTTAAATATACAACAAATTCACTTGGGTGCCAGGGTGCCAGCCTGCTGGGTAGCCATATTGGGAAGGGGGGGTGAAGGGAAGGGCAGGGGTTTGAATGGGGACTGGAATACGTGCAAAGGAAGACTTCAAACTTGGTGGTTGGAAGAGTGCAAGTGCAGGGTGCTGCGAGAAGCAATGTGTCGAACTGAATAATTCATGTGCAGTACTAATTTTGACTCTGGAGAAAATTGCTTTCTCACTGTGCCAAAAGCGAGACAGTGAGACCAAAAATCAAAGAGAAAGCTAAATGGAAGGGGAGAAAGCACCCGGAGTCAAAACAATATCAAATTGACAACCTGTTTAAGGTTGCGAGTATTGTCAAAACACATGAATACACATTTTATGCCTCCCCTAAAATTGAGCATTCAGATTTATGCACATACTGATTTGTCTGCAATAATAGGTAAATATTTTATAATTAGCTTCAAAAATAGTTCTTTGGCATTAATGCAGAGAGTTCCAGTAAGGAACCAAGCATTTGCATTGTTCATTGGTACTTGGTAAAAACAAACGGCTTGTCTTGATACAGCTTAACGGATCCATCATCATTTTGCACCTACCCAATCATAGGAGTGCTAGAAATGACCTTTTAAATTAATTAACAAAGCTGCCATAAATATGGAACCTGATAAATGTTAATATTTATTGAATTCTTAAAATCCAGATGGTCTTCCTTCCAATTTCCTAAGTGGATGAAATTAAATAAAAGTACTTCTAAGATACAACCTTAGGCATCCTGTCTGTCACCTGTATACTTAATACTTTTCTTTAATGATTAGAATGAATTATGAATATTTTTAAAAGCAAACCACGGGTTCAGGTCTTTTTTTTTTTTTTTTAAAGATTTATTTATTTTATTTATTTATTTTGGGCGGGGGTCGGGTTGGGGAGGGAGGGGAGCGGGCGGGCCACTTCCATTGGTCTTTTCATTTCTCTATTTTCATCCATCTTCATTCTTTGGCTCCTGTGGGCCTCCCATCGAGGTGGCGTCTGTCGTTGCAGAGCACCGGCTCTGGGCGCATGCGCGCCAGAGCTCCAGCCGGGTATTTGGACACATCGGTCCGGCATCTCCGCGGCATGTGGGATCTTCCTAGGTCAGGGATTGAACCGACGCCCCTTGCACTGCAAGGCGGCGTCCTCACCCACTGGACCACCAGGGGAAGCCCTGGGTTCAGGTTTAAGTCATTAAAGCCAAGCTTTAAACTACAGGACATTTTTGCTCAAAGGTAACACAATTTAGACATTTGGTCCATCATTTTCTTTTCTTTAATCAGTTATATAAGGATTTTAAGGGTTTCCCAGGTAGCGCTAGTGGTGAAGAACCTGCCTACCAGTGCAGGAGACCTAAGAGATGCAGGTTCAATAATCCCTGGGTTGGGAAGATCCCCTGGAAGAGGCATGGCAGAGACCATCACCAATCCAGTATAAAATTCAGTTGAGTTTGCACAGCCTGGCAAAATGCATTTAACTATTGCTGTGGCACCTGGTAAGACATAGTATTTAATTTTTCTTACTTCATAAGGGTTTTGGAGATTGGCTGCACAGAGCACATTTTGGAGGTACTGTTAACACACCTCTTTCCATGAAATGCAGATCTGTGTGGCCTTCAGCAAGGACCTAAGGGGTGATGAAGAGTACTGAGTTTGTCAGAATGTTTGCTGTCTTCGTGTTAGGTCCCTGAAGCTGCAAGATCAGCATTGTTGGTCAGCAACCAGGAGAGGGCTGTAGAGGCCACTGGAAGACATGAGTTCTCATGCTTAGGCTCTCCACTTACTGGTTCTTCACTATTGGGCAAGTCACTTCAATTTGCTTGGTTTCCCTTTCCTTATATGTAAAATGATCATTTTACTATTAGTTGGAACCATATGAAATTGCTGATATTTGACCTAGGAAAACAGCTATTTCTTATGGTTCAAACTAATACTTCTAAGACTTGCTCTATGGATCAAATGAAAACCACCTTGCACATAAGCACACAAATGCAAATTGTTTACTTGTCCTGCTACAGTCAACTTTTTGTGGAGACTCAATGAGACAGTTTCTGAAAAACAAACAGTTGCATTCAATAAGAGTCAGTTCCCTTCATTGTGATTCCAAGCACTTTAATTTTGGCCACAGTCTTAAACGTAACACTTTTTATAGTGTTTGCAGCTTAGAAACTTTCACATAAATTAGCTTATTTGCTTTTTATAGCCACCCACTGATAAGGAAATGATTTTTCCAAAGAAATTGTGGACTTGATCTGGGTAATTCACAGTAGGTAGTAGGATCTTGCACGTTGCTGATCATAGCCAAGTACTGATGTCTCAGAATTAGTGAAACATTCAGCCTGGGAAACAAAGCAGTAATGTAGGCATGTCACTTTCCAATATGGTCTCTGAAACAATTAGGTCAGTGGTCTTTAAATATTTTGATCACACAGCCCCGTATGTGACAATGCTACAAGTATGTAGCATCAATACATGCATGATTATATGTGAATCCTATCTTTGACAGAAGTAACATCTTGCGAACATTATAAAATATATATAAACATCAGATTTTTTAAAGAGAAGATTTAGAAATGAATATATATTATAAGTTTGAATATTTTGTTCCTATATCCCAAAGGTTTGCCTGATTGAAGCTGCTTAAATGACTATGCTGGTAGATTTCTATGAATTCTATGACTCTCGGGCCCTGCTGATGGCCCCCAAGACAAAGAAAGTTTTGGGATTTGTGATCAGGTCAGAATGACTTCTGAACATAGTGAAGCTAGAACCTGAACATGTGCCTCATAAAGGCAAAAGCAGGTTTGGGGGGTTTGACAGCCTTACTTGGAATCAGAGGTCTTACTGCTGCTGCACACGCTAATTTTCTGCAAGGTGCAAGTTCCTTCAACCTCCGTTTCCTAAACATGGGTTTAACTTGGGATAAGAAAATATTGAAATCTTGTATGGAAAGTATTTTCTAATCTATATGATAAAACATAAGGCATTCTCCATGTGCTTATTTTTGTTTTCTATGCCAGCATCTTTAATAATGTAGGCAACACAGTATAGGTTTGTTGACTGAATGAGAAAAGAAATTAATTAATGAAAGAACACATTATCTTGATACATAGCTAAGGATTTTCCAGAAGCAGAAGACACATGAAAACATATTATCAGAGCAAAATGTTTTGGGTTTTGTTTATTTGATTAATTTCAAATGATGAGAATCCAGAGATAAAATGACCTCAGAATTATTTATTTTAATAGCTTAAAGCCATTGAAAAGAACCCACCGAGTTGTTTTGAACAGTCTGCTCTCATGTTAATTGGATCTACTCAGTTTTCAAGATGCTACCACAGTTCTGAGCAGCTAGAAAGATGGCAGTGTCCATAAGCTTAGTGACTGGTGTCATGCCATAGGTCCATTCTTTTAGAACAAGAGTAATGATACCTATAGGACTTTTCTTCCTTCCTTCATTTCTTCTTTTCTTTCTTTCTTTTTAAGTTTTCACTGGATGCATTACACCACTGGCTTCTGTTTATATTCTTCTCTTTTGGCTGCAAGGCACATGGGATCTCAATTCCCTGATCAGGGATCCAACCTACACAACCCCCTTCCCCTATACGCACACACTGGAAGGGGAAGTCTCAACCACTGGATTGCCAAGGAAAGTTCCTGTTAGGATTTCTCGAGCTCAACACAGGTTCAAGCTTAGGATTGGAGAAAGGGCCAAGCCTCCCTTAAACCAAAGGGATTTTATGATGAAGGAGGAGAAGGAATTTTGGCCATTGATTGGGTTGTCTGTCACAATATTGCTCCACGAGCATGCTTTTCCTTGCCACTTATCCACTCTGTCTCTTGGGGTTGTGACCAACCATTGGGTGGATAAGGCAGGTATCTGATCAAATCCTATCATGCTTTTTAATTTTCATTTTTTGACAAATACCTTTATTTCACAATAACTTCTTTACAAGTTTCTTCAGATACTAATAAAACAGAGAGGAGAAAACACATGCTTTCTATTTTCTCTGGCTAGGGCCTCACTCTGTTTTTCTTCCATCTTACTAAAATTTGTGGATTCTTGCTCATGACCTCCCCTCCATGGTGAATATCAGTTAAGCACTTATGTCTAGGGAAGCCCTCCTTTATTAATCTAAAGTTAATTAAGAACATGTGCATCTCCAACACTTATCATTACAGTGAGAAGAAATTAATTTTTTCAACTCCAGTGAAATTTCATTAAGCAGAAAGCTTTTACCTCATATAATAAGGCATGTGAAGAATTATGAGAAATAATTGGCTGTATTTCTGGAATAGATGCATTTAATAATAGGTCGGAAGAGTAAAATGACTATAAATCAAATTTGAATGCAGGATTTCTTAGGTGATAACAAATGGGACAATATGGCTTATTGGTAATATTTTGACTTCAGATCATTTAAAATATTCAAGGTTCATTCTTCTAGTTTCATTTCACCTTTATCTTTTTTTTTCAACATTCTTTTAAATTTCGTATGTTAGAGGTCTTCCTTCTAGCTACTCTTTGTTTGTCTCCAGTTCAAAAGTTATTTATATTTTCTCAATAATCATCAGTGCTACCGTCTTGTTTAATATGAGGGGGGGGTTTTTAGATTTAAGACAATCTTATTATCTTTGTTACGGATTTCTGGATCTAAGGCACAGGATCCAACCTAAAACAACCCCCCCTTCCCTATACGCACACACTGGAAGGAAGTCTCAACCACTGGATTGCCAAGGAAAGTTCCTGTTAGGATTTCTCGAGCTCAACACAGGTTCAAGCTTAGGATTGGAGAAAGGGCCAAGCCTCCCTTAAACCAAAGGGATTTTATGATGAAGGAGGAGAAGGAATTTTGGCCATTGATTGGGTTGTCTGTCACAATATTGCTCCACGAGCATGCTTTTCCTTGCCACTTATCCACTCTGTCTCTTGGGGTTGTGACCAACCATTGGGTGGATAAGGCAGGTATCTGATCAAATCCTATCATGCTTTTTAATTTTCATTTTTTGACAAATACCTTTATTTCACAATAACTTCTTTACAAGTTTCTTCAGATACTAATAAAAACAGAGAGGAGAAAACACATGCTTTCTATTTTCTCTGGCTAGGGCCTCACTCTGTTTTTCTTCCATCTTACTAAAATTTGTGGATTCTTGCTCATGACCTCCCCTCCATGGTGAATATCAGTTAAGCACTTATGTCTAGGGAAGCCCTCCTTTATTAATCTAAAGTTAATTAAGAACATGTGCATCTCCAACACTTATCATTACAGTGAGAAGAAATTAATTTTTTCAACTCCAGTGAAATTTCATTAAGCAGAAAGCTTTTACCTCATATAATAAGGCATGTGAAGAATTATGAGAAATAATTGGCTGTATTTCTGGAATAGATGCATTTAATAATAGGTCGGAAGAGTAAAATGACTATAAATCAAATTTGAATGCAGGATTTCTTAGGTGATAACAAATGGGACAATATGGCTTATTGGTAATATTTTGACTTCAGATCATTTAAAATATTCAAGGTTCATTCTTCTAGTTTCATTTCACCTTTATCTTTTTTTTTCAACATTCTTTTAAATTTCGTATGTTAGAGGTCTTCCTTCTAGCTACTCTTTGTTTGTCTCCAGTTCAAAAGTTATTTATATTTTCTCAATAATCATCAGTGCTACCGTCATGATTAATATGAGTGTGTTTGTGTGTGGATTGGTGTGTTTCACATGAGTTTTAAGACAATCTTATGCAGAATCATCTTCTGTTACTATTTTCAAGTCATTCCCATGGCCAGCCAAAGTGTTTTGAATAAATTATATTGTTCATGGCTTAAGCTACCATTTGTATTTCCACAGTGCATTTTCATACAACTCAACTTATGCCGGACAGAGAAACATCTAGTTATGCCATCTGATTTATATATGGAAGGTTGAAACTCTGTTTTATGTTTTAAAAAGTGTGGTATTCTAATATTCTGAGGGTTTGATTTACTCAGGTAGTATGTCTTTGTAGTTTTAAGAAATTTGATGGTTTTCTGGACTTGGTGCACAATTAAAATAATACTTAATCATTTATAGAAAATGTGCCAATTCCTTACTGCAAACCATCTGACTTTGTGTATGGTTTATAAGGAAAATCCTTGGCTATTTCTATGTGTTTTATGTTTCCTGCACAAGGCCAGATGATTTCCTTTAGAACCATGGAAAAGGAGCACTTAGAAAATGTTGAAAATCAATTATCTTGTAATCTGATATCTCTTCTGGCTCATAGTCTGAAATTTCAGTGATGGTTTGCAGAAAATTCTTTTACACACTTTTAACACAGCATCTTTCTAAATGTTTTCATCAGTGGGCTTGCTTTTTGGACTCAAACATTGTGTTTCAGCTTAATGATTATAGGTGTAGAGAGTAACATGCTTTTCTTCACTAGAATATTAATGAAAGCTTTTACCTCATATAATAAGGCATGTGAAGAATTATGAGAAATAATTGGCTGTATTTCTGGAATAGATGCATTTAATAATAGGTCGGAAGAGTAAAATGACTATAAATCAAATTTGAATGCAGGATTTCTTAGGTGATAACAAATGGGACAATATGGCTTATTGGTAATATTTTGACTTCAGATCATTTAAAATATTCAAGGTTCATTCTTCTAGTTTCATTTCACCTTTATCTTTTTTTTTCAACATTCTTTTAAATTTCGTATGTTAGAGGTCTTCCTTCTAGCTACTCTTTGTTTGTCTCCAGTTCAAAAGTTATTTATATTTTCTCAATAATCATCAGTGCTACCGTCATGATTAATATGAGTGTGTTTGTGTGTGGATTGGTGTGTTTCACATGAGTTTTAAGACAATCTTATGCAGAATCATCTTCTGTTACTATTTTCAAGTCATTCCCATGGCCAGCCAAAGTGTTTTGAATAAATTATATTGTTCATGGCTTAAGCTACCATTTGTATTTCCACAGTGCATTTTCATACAACTCAACTTATGCCGGACAGAGAAACATCTAGTTATGCCATCTGATTTATATATGGAAGGTTGAAACTCTGTTTTATGTTTTAAAAAGTGTGGTATTCTAATATTCTGAGGGTTTGATTTACTCAGGTAGTATGTCTTTGTAGTTTTAAGAAATTTGATGGTTTTCTGGACTTGGTGCACAATTAAAATAATACTTAATCATTTATAGAAAATGTGCCAATTCCTTACTGCAAACCATCTGACTTTGTGTATGGTTTATAAGGAAAATCCTTGGCTATTTCTATGTGTTTTATGTTTCCTGCACAAGGCCAGATGATTTCCTTTAGAACCATGGAAAAGGAGCACTTAGAAAATGTTGAAAATCAATTATCTTGTAATCTGATATCTCTTCTGGCTCATAGTCTGAAATTTCAGTGATGGTTTGCAGAAAATTCTTTTACACACTTTTAACACAGCATCTTTCTAAATGTTTTCATCAGTGGGCTTGCTTTTTGGACTCAAACATTGTGTTTCAGCTTAATGATTATAGGTGTAGAGAGAGTAACATGCTTTTCTTCACTAGAATATTAATGAAAACCTAGACCCTGGAAGTGAGATTTTCTAAGCTTTGTCCAGTCTACCATTTAGCATAAATAGGATTCTCATAGTACGTTTCTGCAGGTCTCTCCCACTGAGCAGACCTAGACAAAGCAATTCAGCTGCTGATCTTGATGAAGATAGTTTTTTTATAATCCAGAAAAAGAAATTAATAGGCATGATTTTTTCAATTAAAGTTATTCTTTATTAAATTTCTTTCCTGGAATCGTTCATCTTCCAAGAAGACCTAGAGTGGGATAAAAAATGGAACTTAGAAACAGCAGCTTCCAGATTACTGTGATAGGGTTTTGGTGAGGGTGTCTGCAGGGCTGGTGACCTTTGTCCCATGAGTAATGTGGCCACATTTCTGGTGACTCCTAATGTGGTTAAGACTAGAGACTGCATTGTGATTGCTTAGGCTCCATCACTTTTAGCCAAATCCTACCAAGAGTCATTCTGGGACCAGCTATATTAGGATCACCCTGGGAACTTGTTATAAATGTATATTCTCAGGCCCCACTCCAGACCTACTAAATTACTAAATTAAACTGTCAATGGGTTGGGTCCAGAATATGCATTTTCACATGCCCTCCAGGTGATTCTTACATTGCATAAAGCTTGAGAACCGCTGTCCTAGATCCTGAAGTGGAGAAAATGCTTAATGTCCTTGTGCTTCACTTTTCCTAGTTGTAAATGTGAATAATAATAGTGTTTATCTCATAGGGTTATTGTGATAATTAAAGAAAGTAATGTGCTGATTTCTGTAAAAGTACCTGGTGTACAGTGAGTCGTCTGTAAACACATAGATACATGGCTTCTATGTGCTTCAGCATCTGAACACATTTGAAACACCAGTGTCTAATATCACATTTTTTTCTTCAGTTCTCACTGCATAAGTAAGGTTGCAAATACTGAACATGAATGGTCATGTAAAAAAGTGAAAAGTTATGAAATTTTCATTTTATAATGCCTTTCATTAGTTTTATATTCCTTAAAATGTCTATCTTATTTTACTTTCTAAATGAAATTCATTTTTCTTTCAGTACAAATTCATTTTTTCCCTCAGCTCTCATCCTCATTTCTTACTTTTTTCATTTTTGTTTTGGTCTGGATATTTCCTTGAACATCTTTTCAGTATTCTAATAATGTATTTCAAATAACCCAAAGAAAATACACTTCTGGAAAGATTGATCGGATAGAGTTAATGAATATGAATGAGTATCCTGTGTTTAATACATAAGTAAGATGCCACATTTTCTCTGTCATGCAGATGGGAAGGTAAATACAATGTGGTTATTAATAATAATGAAATAATGCCACTTTGTATAAGCATTAGATTGTGTCATACATTTTAACAAGGTAAAATTATATTAGGAGTCTTCTTGGTATAAACATTTTCCTATGTATTCTTCTTACCAGCTGCATGAAAATTCACTACTAAAATTCAGTCCAGGATTGGAACATAGAGACCTACTCCAGCTACTGTTTAAATGTGCTTATTATCCATAAAGCAAAATTTTTGCTATATTAGATATATTTATAGGGAGATTTGGGATCCCTGGGCTTCCCTGGTGGCTTAGATATAAAGAATCTGCCTGCAATTCAGGAGAGCCAGATTTGACCCCAGGGATGGGAAAATCCTCAGGAAAAGGGATTGGTAATCCACTCCACTATTCTTGCCTGGAGAATCTCACGGACAGAAGAGCTTGAGAACCGCTGTCCTAGATCCTGAAGTGGAGAAAATGCTTAATGTCCTTGTGCTTCACTTTTCCTAGTTGTAAATGTGAATAATAATAGTGTTTATCTCATAGGGTTATTGTGATAATTAAAGAAAGTAATGTGCTGATTTCTGTAAAAGTACCTGGTGTACAGTGAGTCGTCTGTAAACACATAGATACATGGCTTCTATGTGCTTCAGCATCTGAACACATTTGAAACACCAGTGTCTAATATCACATTTTTTTCTTCAGTTCTCACTGCATAAGTAAGGTTGCAAATACTGAACATGAATGGTCATGTAAAAAAGTGAAAAGTTATGAAATTTTCATTTTATAATGCCTTTCATTAGTTTTATATTCCTTAAAATGTCTATCTTATTTTACTTTCTAAATGAAATTCATTTTTCTTTCAGTACAAATTCATTTTTTCCCTCAGCTCTCATCCTCATTTCTTACTTTTTTCATTTTTGTTTTGGTCTGGATATTTCCTTGAACATCTTTTCAGTATTCTAATAATGTATTTCAAATAACCCAAAGAAAATACACTTCTGGAAAGATTGATCGGATAGAGTTAATGAATATGAATGAGTATCCTGTGTTTAATACATAAGTAAGATGCCACATTTTCTCTGTCATGCAGATGGGAAGGTAAATACAATGTGGTTATTAATAATAATGAAATAATGCCACTTTGTATAAGCATTAGATTGTGTCATACATTTTAACAAGGTAAAATTATATTAGGAGTCTTCTTGGTATAAACATTTTCCTATGTATTCTTCTTACCAGCTGCATGAAAATTCACTACTAAAATTCAGTCCAGGATTGGAACATAGAGACCTACTCCAGCTACTGTTTAAATGTGCTTATTATCCATAAAGCAAAATTTTTGCTATATTAGATATATTTATAGGGAGATTTGGGATCCCTGGGCTTCCCTGGTGGCTTAGATATAAAGAATCTGCCTGCAATTCAGGAGAGCCAGATTTGACCCCAGGGATGGGAAAATCCTCAGGAAAAGGGATTGGTAATCCACTCCACTATTCTTGCCTGGAGAATCTCACGGACAGAAGAGCCTGGTGAGCTGGTGGACATGACCAAATAATTTATATATATATATATATTTTGGGATGCTGTTTGGTTCAGTTGATAAGAACACACTCAGGTTGACCCTATGGAAAACATGGCATCACTGGCATCCTCCTTTCCTAAGGATGCTTTCATCTGCAGACTCAGCAGCACCCCGTAGCATCCTTACCCAAGTCACTACCCAGTCTAGCACATCTAGCCTCTGCATGTGACTCTCACTCTTTCTTGGCCTGACTTCTTTGCTGTGATTGGTGTTCTCATTGTTTTTTCATGTGTATATCTATGTATGCTTTCTTCTTTCCCTAGAAAGTCATCTTCTAGTTTTTTTATGCCACTCCCACAGTCTCATCTATATTTTCTATTTTTTAAAATTAATTACTTATTTTTTATTTTGCTTTTAGAGTTTTGTTGTTTACAGCTATATATCATCCCAAATCTGTCTATATTTTGGATTTTTAATCTTAGTTTAATAAAGAGGTTTCCTGAAGTTTTGTCTTATGGACACTAGGAATAGAAATAAAGGGCTAGATATGGAGATTTAGGTGACTTATGGGCTGATCAGGTGGCACAATGGTAAAGAATCTGCCTGCCAATGCAGGAGATGCATTGTTTGATCCTTAGGTCAGGAAGACCCCCTGGAGGAGGAAATGACAACCCACTCCAGTATTCTTGCCTGGGAGATCCCATAGAGAAATTTGGCAGCTATAGTCTATAGGGTTGCAGAAAGATCAGATGTGACTGAGCAGTTGAGCACACACAGTGCACACACGCACACACACACACACACACACACACACACAGTTACATTTAGGGAAGAGAGGGCTTGGACTTGCATTGCAAAGAATAGCTAAGAAAAGAACCCATTGTATACAGCACTGAAAAAATTAATAAGCTTGAATATCTGAGTTTGCCCACTGTTAGAATTCTTTTCCTAAGTGCTATTTGAAATGATCAAAGCAATGTTTTAGATGTGAGATAAGCTTATAAATTGTCCTGCACACATGTCAATGAAATATGCTATATCAAAGAACATCTCATCTTGAGCAATCCTTAGCAAATATGTCGTTAGTGTAGAATTATGTTCATCTCAACATGAGTTTCTTAACCTCGATACTGTTAACATTCGAATGGTTCTTTGTTGGAACACTGAGTTGGCCTGTTTATTGGAGGCAGCTCCCCTGGCCTCTGCATAATAGATGCCTATAGCAACATGTCCCTCCTCTGCATCAAACTATGATGGTCAAAAACATCATAGTTTGATGCATCTTTAACTTTTCTTGTTAAGTTTGTTTCTTCTAGAATATGACAAATCTACAAGTGATAGTACAACAAGAATATCACCTGCTCTACACCCAAACAGTGCCAGAACAATGCCATATTGTTCTGTGGAACTACAACTTCTTCCCTAAATGTACTGTAACAGACAGCAGGCATTGGGAACCCAGAGCCCCACAATGCTGGTGTACAGCCTGAAGAATCCAGAGTGGTTCTCTCCCTTTTCCCTTGAGACTGGGTACCCAAATGCCTGAGAAGGGATTTTTATTTTTAATAATAGAGATTTTTTCCTGTCTATATTTGGGTTTTTTTTTTTCTTTTTATGGACACTAGGAATAGAAATAAAGGGCTAGATATGGAGATTTAGGTGACTTATGGGCTGATCAGGTGGCACAATGGTAAAGAATCTGCCTGCCAATGCAGGAGATGCATTGTTTGATCCTTAGGTCAGGAAGACCCCCTGGAGGAGGAAATGACAACCCACTCCAGTATTCTTGCCTGGGAGATCCCATAGAGAAATTTGGCAGCTATAGTCTATAGGGTTGCAGAAAGATCAGATGTGACTGAGCAGTTGAGCACACACAGTGCACACACGCACACACACACACACACACACACACACACAGTTACATTTAGGGAAGAGAGGGCTTGGACTTGCATTGCAAAGAATAGCTAAGAAAAGAACCCATTGTATACAGCACTGAAAAAATTAATAAGCTTGAATATCTGAGTTTGCCCACTGTTAGAATTCTTTTCCTAAGTGCTATTTGAAATGATCAAAGCAATGTTTTAGATGTGAGATAAGCTTATAAATTGTCCTGCACACATGTCAATGAAATATGCTATATCAAAGAACATCTCATCTTGAGCAATCCTTAGCAAATATGTCGTTAGTGTAGAATTATGTTCATCTCAACATGAGTTTCTTAACCTCGATACTGTTAACATTCGAATGGTTCTTTGTTGGAACACTGAGTTGGCCTGTTTATTGGAGGCAGCTCCCCTGGCCTCTGCATAATAGATGCCTATAGCAACATGTCCCTCCTCTGCATCAAACTATGATGGTCAAAAACATCATAGTTTGATGCATCTTTAACTTTTCTTGTTAAGTTTGTTTCTTCTAGAATATGACAAATCTACAAGTGATAGTACAACAAGAATATCACCTGCTCTACACCCAAACAGTGCCAGAACAATGCCATATTGTTCTGTGGAACTACAACTTCTTCCCTAAATGTACTGTAACAGACAGCAGGCATTGGGAACCCAGAGCCCCACAATGCTGGTGTACAGCCTGAAGAATCCAGAGTGGTTCTCTCCCTTTTCCCTTGAGACTGGGTACCCAAATGCCTGAGAAGGGAAATAGGTAGATAGGTAGAAACGAGCAGGGTATCCAAAGGGAGGGGCCAAAGAATTGACCCTAAAAATAAAGAGAGGGAGGAATGTGATGCCCCAAAGATGAAAGAACAAGGCAAGGATGAAAGAACAAGGCAAATGAGGATCTTGGAATGCAAGAAGAGATAAACCAGACCCTTACTGTGCTTCCCTCCCCGAGGCTGTAGTATACCACCCAATCCTTAAGACCCCTATGCCACTCCTTGAACCCTAGCTATAAAATTGATCAAAGACCCCTGGTTGATGTTGGTTCTTCCTTGAGCCCACCCGCTGTTCTAACAGTGTCTCCCAGTTTAACAGTGTCAGTTCTTCATTCCCCTGACTCCAGTAAACTTATTTTCCTCTCAAAAAAAAAAAAAAAAAGTCTGCAGACAGTGTCAAATGTCTTCTCAGAGGGACAATCATCCTGACTTGAGATTCACTTATCCAGACTATAAACATTTTTGGTAAAGAAATTAAATTCTTGGACTATTACTATATTGCTTTACTTACACAACTCTAAAAGATGAATCTGTTTTAATATGTGCTTGGATAGTGACTCTACACAGATATCCATTAAACTTTAGCAATTTTGACCCAATTTTGTGTTCCTTCCCAAATAATTATCTCCTGGGCCCTCCATATTTGTTAATTCTGTTTCTTTGATTTTCTGATGCTATTATCTAGCACAAATCACTTACAATAAGAAATTAGTTCTAGGGCTTCCCTGGTGGTCCAGTGGGTAAGGACACCACCTTGCTGTGCAAGGGGCACCAGTTCAATCCCTGGCCTGGGAAGATCCCATGTGCCGTGGAGCAGCTGGACTGATATGTTCAGCTACTGAGCCGGAGCTCTGGAGCACATGAGCCCACAGCCGGTGCTCCATTTCAGAATATGTCTACAAGTGATGCCAGAACCTTACAAACTTGCCATATTGTTCTGTGGAACTACAACTTCTTCCCTAAATGTACTGTAACAGACAGCAGGCATTGGGAACCCAGAGCCCCACAATGCTGGTGTACAGCCTGAAGAATCCAGAGTGGTTCTCTCCCTTTTCCCTTGAGACTGGGTACCCAAATGCCTGAGAAGGGAAATAGGTAGATAGGTAGAAACGAGCAGGGTATCCAAAGGGAGGGGCCAAAGAATTGACCCTAAAAATAAAGAGAGGGAGGAATGTGATGCCCCAAAGATGAAAGAACAAGGCAAGGATGAAAGAACAAGGCAAATGAGGATCTTGGAATGCAAGAAGAGATAAACCAGACCCTTACTGTGCTTCCCTCCCCGAGGCTGTAGTATACCACCCAATCCTTAAGACCCCTATGCCACTCCTTGAACCCTAGCTATAAAATTGATCAAAGACCCCTGGTTGATGTTGGTTCTTCCTTGAGCCCACCCGCTGTTCTAACAGTGTCTCCCAGTTTAACAGTGTCAGTTCTTCATTCCCCTGACTCCAGTAAACTTATTTTCCTCTCAAAAAAAAAAAAAAAAAGTCTGCAGACAGTGTCAAATGTCTTCTCAGAGGGACAATCATCCTGACTTGAGATTCACTTATCCAGACTATAAACATTTTTGGTAAAGAAATTAAATTCTTGGACTATTACTATATTGCTTTACTTACACAACTCTAAAAGATGAATCTGTTTTAATATGTGCTTGGATAGTGACTCTACACAGATATCCATTAAACTTTAGCAATTTTGACCCAATTTTGTGTTCCTTCCCAAATAATTATCTCCTGGGCCCTCCATATTTGTTAATTCTGTTTCTTTGATTTTCTGATGCTATTATCTAGCACAAATCACTTACAATAAGAAATTAGTTCTAGGGCTTCCCTGGTGGTCCAGTGGGTAAGGACACCACCTTGCTGTGCAAGGGGCACCAGTTCAATCCCTGGCCTGGGAAGATCCCATGTGCCGTGGAGCAGCTGGACTGATATGTTCAGCTACTGAGCCGGAGCTCTGGAGCACATGAGCCCACAGCCGGTGCTCTGCAATGAGAGAGGCCACTACGATGGGAGGCTCACACAGGCCGAAGAATAAAGATGGATAATAAATAAACAAACAAAAAAATCAATAAAAAAGAGACCAAAAAAAAAAAAAGAAATTAGTTCTAGAGCCTCAATTATTTTGATATTAATGTGTATACAAGGTTCTAATGAATTGAAATGACTAAATTTTAATGCTATCATATGAATACAAATATTCCTTGCCAAATTTCACCCTAGTGTGTGAATTTAAGGAAAGAAAGGAAGAATACTGTATCATGATACTGGGAGGAAAAATTAGAAATATAGCAATAAGATAAACACATACATAAGCCCATACACAAATTTGACTCAAGATAATTAAAAACCAAATAGAATAACACATAATTATAAAGATCATAACAAAAAATTCACAATGACCAAGATAACTGAAGATATGCATAGAGAAAAATAGGGAAGCAACAGATACATACAGAGTAAAATAAGATAATCATTTAACTATTAAAATACGAGGGAAAAAAACAATGGGAATACCTCGTGATTCCTCTGTCACTTGGGCATGCACATGTATTTCTGGTATCACTGAATATATGTACCCAAGCCTGCTGAAGGCCTTTGAATACTCTTTCTTTGCCCAGGATATACACATATACTTTTTAAGTCTCTGAACTATCCAGATTGTATTTTCAGGGATACAGTTGGTGAAAGTGGTAAAGAATCTGCCTGCAATACAGGAGACACAAGTTTACTATAGTTACTTACACAACTCTAAAAGATGAATCTGTTTTAATATGTGCTTGGATAGTGACTCTACACAGATATCCATTAAACTTTAGCAATTTTGACCCAATTTTGTGTTCCTTCCCAAATAATTATCTCCTGGGCCCTCCATATTTGTTAATTCTGTTTCTTTGATTTTCTGATGCTATTATCTAGCACAAATCACTTACAATAAGAAATTAGTTCTAGGGCTTCCCTGGTGGTCCAGTGGGTAAGGACACCACCTTGCTGTGCAAGGGGCACCAGTTCAATCCCTGGCCTGGGAAGATCCCATGTGCCGTGGAGCAGCTGGACTGATATGTTCAGCTACTGAGCCGGAGCTCTGGAGCACATGAGCCCACAGCCGGTGCTCTGCAATGAGAGAGGCCACTACGATGGGAGGCTCACACAGGCCGAAGAATAAAGATGGATAATAAATAAACAAACAAAAAAATCAATAAAAAAGAGACCAAAAAAAAAAAAAGAAATTAGTTCTAGAGCCTCAATTATTTTGATATTAATGTGTATACAAGGTTCTAATGAATTGAAATGACTAAATTTTAATGCTATCATATGAATACAAATATTCCTTGCCAAATTTCACCCTAGTGTGTGAATTTAAGGAAAGAAAGGAAGAATACTGTATCATGATACTGGGAGGAAAAATTAGAAATATAGCAATAAGATAAACACATACATAAGCCCATACACAAATTTGACTCAAGATAATTAAAAACCAAATAGAATAACACATAATTATAAAGATCATAACAAAAAATTCACAATGACCAAGATAACTGAAGATATGCATAGAGAAAAATAGGGAAGCAACAGATACATACAGAGTAAAATAAGATAATCATTTAACTATTAAAATACGAGGGAAAAAAACAATGGGAATACCTCGTGATTCCTCTGTCACTTGGGCATGCACATGTATTTCTGGTATCACTGAATATATGTACCCAAGCCTGCTGAAGGCCTTTGAATACTCTTTCTTTGCCCAGGATATACACATATACTTTTTAAGTCTCTGAACTATCCAGATTGTATTTTCAGGGATACAGTTGGTGAAAGTGGTAAAGAATCTGCCTGCAATACAGGAGACACAAGTTTGATTCCTTGTTCTGGAAGATCCCCTGGAGAAGGAAATGGTAACCCACTCCAGTACTCTTGCCTGGGAAATTCCATAGACAGAATCTGGCAGGCTACCGTCCACAGTGTCACAAAAAGAGTTGGGCATGATTTAGCAACTACAAAGCAACTAGGTTAAAAGGTTTTAAGAAGGTGAGTTCAAATCCAAGCTGGAAAATTCCACCTGGAAATAGAAGTGGATTTTTATACATGCAAATGCAGAGTGAGTAATAGCTATAAGAAACTGTCAAGGTTGTATTTACGGTAGACAATTAAAATCAAGATTCAGATTCAGAAGATATTCCTTGAGTTGGGAGGGAATAGCTGAGGGTGGGAGTAGGAGAGAGTATGTAGGACTTTTATTAGAAATATGCTTTCTTATCTTACAAAGAAAAAGCTTCTGAACATCACACCTGTTTCCCAATATCCCATGGCTGGTATATGCCATGTAACCACATTTGATTCCTACATTTTATTTTGCTTTAATACTGTTTGTAAAGTATAATTTTTCAAGATCTTTAGGGATACATTTAATCCATGTTTTTTTATAAATTGAAGTTTGAAAATGTAAAAAGCTCACATAGGGGAGAAGTCCAAAGTAGCGTTTTTGCTTTGAGACTTCTCCTTCCTTCTCTGTCCTGCACACATGGTGGGCTGATGAAATGCTGAAACAGCCACAACAGTGCCAAGGGAAGACGTTTTCAGTTCACAGCATCTTTAATATTTATAAAATGATTAGAGCTCTTGATTATAGAATAGACTTGATTTGGAACTCAAGGGTTTTTTTCTAGGCATATATTTTAACTTGAAATCCACTTAATGCCAAAAAAAGAAACAAAAAAAATTGGCAAGAGAGAGGAAGAAAAAAATTAGGTTACTAAATAGAAAAGTCAAAAACAGTCCTTTCAGACTTGTATTTTAAATGTTCTCTTTGATGTTGCTTTCTTCTCTGTGTCTCAACATCTTTCACATAGTGTCATCAAGGTACAGCTTTCCAGTCCCCCCAAAATGCTAATTTTTTGGCCACTTCTATTGGTCTTTCATTTATTTATTTTCATCCATCTTTGTTCTCTGGCCTGTGTGGGCCTCCCATCACAATGGCCTCTCTCGCTGCAGAGCACTGGCTCTGGGCGCATGCACTCCAGAGCTCGGGTTCGGTTGTTGGACACATTGGTCCAGCTGCTCCCGGCACGTGGGATCTTCCCAGGCCAGGGATCGAACCAGTGCCCTGTGCACTGCAAGGTGGTGTTCTTACCCACTGGACCACCAGGGAAGTCCACAATGCAAATTTTTGATTCGAGAATCTATGTACCTTCATTCAAATCTTCGGACCATGCAAATTAGGGTTTTCTAAAACCTAGGACCTGTTTTCTTAATTCCAGATACAAACAGATGGGAATTGGGAGATAATTCTGCATGAGGCCTATCAGGATTTACGAAATTAAAATCAAGATTCAGATTCAGAAGATATTCCTTGAGTTGGGAGGGAATAGCTGAGGGTGGGAGTAGGAGAGAGTATGTAGGACTTTTATTAGAAATATGCTTTCTTATCTTACAAAGAAAAAGCTTCTGAACATCACACCTGTTTCCCAATATCCCATGGCTGGTATATGCCATGTAACCACATTTGATTCCTACATTTTATTTTGCTTTAATACTGTTTGTAAAGTATAATTTTTCAAGATCTTTAGGGATACATTTAATCCATGTTTTTTTATAAATTGAAGTTTGAAAATGTAAAAAGCTCACATAGGGGAGAAGTCCAAAGTAGCGTTTTGCTTTGAGACTTCTCCTTCCTTCTCTGTCCTGCACACATGGTGGGCTGATGAAATGCTGAAACAGCCACAACAGTGCCAAGGGAAGACGTTTTCAGTTCACAGCATCTTTAATATTTATAAAATGATTAGAGCTCTTGATTATAGAATAGACTTGATTTGGAACTCAAGGGTTTTTTTCTAGGCATATATTTTAACTTGAAATCCACTTAATGCCAAAAAAAGAAACAAAAAAAATTGGCAAGAGAGAGGAAGAAAAAAATTAGGTTACTAAATAGAAAAGTGAAAAACAGTCCTTTCAGACTTGTATTTTAAATGTTCTCTTTGATGTTGCTTTCTTCTCTGTGTCTCAACATCTTTCACATAGTGTCATCAAGGTACAGCTTTCCAGTCCCCCCAAAATGCTAATTTTTTGGCCACTTCTATTGGTCTTTCATTTATTTATTTTCATCCATCTTTGTTCTCTGGCCTGTGTGGGCCTCCCATCACAATGGCCTCTCTCGCTGCAGAGCACTGGCTCTGGGCGCATGCACTCCAGAGCTCGGGTTCGGTTGTTGGACACATTGGTCCAGCTGCTCCCGGCACGTGGGATCTTCCCAGGCCAGGGATCGAACCAGTGCCCTGTGCACTGCAAGGTGGTGTTCTTACCCACTGGACCACCAGGGAAGTCCACAATGCAAATTTTTTATTCGAGAATCTATGTACCTTCATTCAAATCTTCGGACCATGCAAATTAGGGTTTTCTAAAACCTAGGACCTGTTTTCTTAATTCCAGATACAAACAGATGGGAATTGGGAGATAATTCTGCATGAGGCCTATCAGGATAGAAGAAAACTCAACCTAACCAACAATAGTAAAGACAAAGAAAAAATGAAGCCGAGTTTAGACTGAGAATAAAGGGAAGTAACAAGTACAGAAGAAACAAAAATGGATGAAAGTAAAGGAAGTGAGTCAATGTATATGTTAAGAAATCCCCAGTTTACCAAATTGTGGGCTTCTACTCGATGATTTATTTTACCTGAGACACAGAAGTATTGTGGCAATTATGTCCAGGGCAAAAGCCAGTTGATTTGTTGAGCTGCCAACATATGTCACTGGTGCCATTTTGACGTTGTCTTACTTCTTGTCAGACGGCAAGAGAAACATAAATCCATTCTCCATGGTTTCATTGGAATGGACCCTTGCAAACTTGACCACTCCCATGAGTGGTTTCTCATTCCCAAACACTTCATGTGGCATATCATCTCTTCTGTTTCATGTAGTTGCCTGATGTGATATTGCTTACCCTTTTTTTTCTCTTACTCTTTACTGTTTCTTTTGTCAGTTCCTTACAGTGTCTAAAATAGAATAGGAAGTCCTTAAAATTGTGTCAGATAAATGAGTCAACATTGAATGTCATGTCATTTAGCCCAGTGCATTTTATAGCAAGTGGTGTTTGCTTTTACCTTTATCAGGATAAGACTAATCTCTTACCTTCATTTTAATTATTTTTATTTTCATCCATGTTTATTCTTTGGCCTGTGTGGGCCTCCCATCACAATGGCCTCTCTCGCTGCAGAGCACTGGCTCTGGGCGCATGCACTCCAGAGCTCGGGTTCGGTTGTTGGACACATTGGTCCAGCTGCTCCCGGCACGTGGGATCTTCCCAGGCCAGGGATCGAACCAGTGCCCTGTGCACTGCAAGGTGGTGTTCTTACCCACTGGACCACCAGGGAAGTCCACAATGCAAATTTTTGATTCGAGAATCTATGTACCTTCATTCAAATCTTCGGACCATGCAAATTAGGGTTTTCTAAAACCTAGGACCTGTTTTCTTAATTCCAGATACAAACAGATGGGAATTGGGAGATAATTCTGCATGAGGCCTATCAGGATAGAAGAAAACTCAACCTAACCAACAATAGTAAAGACAAAGAAAAATGAAGCCGAGTTTAGACTGAGAATAAAGGGAAGTAACAAGTACAGAAGAAACAAAAATGGATGAAAGTAAAGGAAGTGAGTCAATGTATATGTTAAGAAATCCCCAGTTTACCAAATTGTGGGCTTCTACTCGATGATTTATTTTACCTGAGACACAGAAGTATTGTGGCAATTATGTCCAGGGCAAAAGCCAGTTGATTTGTTGAGCTGCCAACATATGTCACTGGTGCCATTTTGACGTTGTCTTACTTCTTGTCAGACGGCAAGAGAAACATAAATCCATTCTCCATGGTTTCATTGGAATGGACCCTTGCAAACTTGACCACTCCCATGAGTGGTTTCTCATTCCCAAACACTTCATGTGGCATATCATCTCTTCTGTTTCATGTAGTTGCCTGATGTGATATTGCTTACCCTTTTTTTTCTCTTACTCTTTACTGTTTCTTTTGTCAGTTCCTTACAGTGTCTAAAATAGAATAGGAAGTCCTTAAAATTGTGTCAGATAAATGAGTCAACATTGAATGTCATGTCATTTAGCCCAGTGCATTTTATAGCAAGTGGTGTTTGCTTTTACCTTTATCAGGATAAGACTAATCTCTTACCTTCATTTTAATTATTTTTTCTATACTTCAAAATTATCTGAAGATACAGTGGAAAACAGACAGAGTCCTTCATCATGGAGCATATGATTTATTTGAGTAACAGAATGCAACAATTTCCTAGATGAAATAATAATATCAATTGTGATAAGAACTAGGAAGTGAAAGGTACTTTGGAAGCAGAGAGCACAACTTGAATGAGGGATTTAGACAAACGTCTCATGTGGTACAGATACTTCATCCAGTCTTCGAGGAGGGGGTGAGTTGTCCCAAGGTTGGATTTCCAGAACTGATAGGATCCGGTTTATTAGTTCCTCGGGATGTTGCTGTTGGGGATGAGATGGAAGTCAGATAAGGCCCTGAGTATTTGGGTTAGGTGGTTTTTCCAAGGGTGTACCTAAAACTGAATATGACCTTTTTTTGTTTATTCCTTTATTTTAAGGATTTTACAAAGTTTTGTTGTTCACCAACAAGTATGTTCCCAGATCATTCATATGCATATCCCTGGACCCTCCCCCTACCCACTTCCCCACCTCCCATCCCTCCAGACCATCGCCCCAAGTGGTTGTAGGTACTCCTATTCCCCTAGCACAATGACACTAGCTATCTTTTCCACACATGACAGTATAGGTTTCCATGTTACTCCCTCCATGCCTCCCTCCCACTGTTTGGTCTCCACAATGTCTTTATGCCTGTTCTCTGTTTTTTCATGAGTTCACTGCGTGTGTTATCATGACCATCTTACTAGATCCCATATATATGAGTTAGTATACTATACTTGTCTTTCTCTTTTTGACTTACTTCACTTTTTTATGATAGGTTCTAGAGCCAGCCACCTCATTAGGACTGAGTCTTCTGCATTTCTTTTAACAGCTGAGTAGTATTCCATTGTATATATGTACCAGCGCTTCTGGATCCATTCATTCGTTGATGGACATCTAGGTTGCTTCCATGTTCTGGCTATTGTATAGAGAGCTGCAATGAACATTGGGGTACAGGTGCCTCTTTCAGTTTTGATTTCATCAGGATATAGGCCTAATAGTGGGATTTCTGGGTCATAGGGTGCTTCTATTTTTAGTTTTTTAAGGAATCTCCATATTGTCTTCCATAGAGGTTGTATCAATTTACATTCCCACCAGCAATGCAAGAGGGTTCCCTTTTCTCCGCACCCTCTCCAGCATTTATTGCCTGTCGTTTTGTTGATGATGGCCATTCTGACGGGTGTGAGGTGGTATCTCATTGTGGTTTTAATTTGCATTTCTCTAATAATAAGCGAGGTTGAGCATAGTTTCACGTGTTTCTGGGCCATCTGTATGTCCTCTTTGGAGAGGCATCTCTTTAGATCTTTTTCCCATTTTTTGATTGGGCTGCTCATTTTCCCTGTGCTGAGTTGTCTGAGTTGCTTGTAGATTTTGGAGATTAATTATTTGTCTGTTGTTTCATCTACTATGATTTTCTCCCACTCTGTGGGGTGTCTGTTCAACATTTTGGTGATTTCTTTTGATGTACAAAAGCTTTTAAGTTTCATGAGGTCCCACGTGTTAACTTTTCTTTTCAGTTCCACTATTCTAGTAGGTGGGTCAGAGAAGATCTTGCTTTGATTGATGTCCTTGAGGGTTTTGCCTATATTCTCCTCTAAGAGTTTGATGGTTTCTGGTCTTACATTTAGGTCTTTCATCCATTTTGAGTTGATCTTTGTGTATGGGGTTAGGGAATGTTCCAACTTCATTTCTTTGCATGTAGCTGTCCAATTTTCCCAGCACCATTTGTTGAAGAGGCTGTCTTTGTCCCATTTTATAGTTTCTCCTCCTTTGTCAAAAATAAGGTACCCATAGGTCCGTGGGTTGATCTCTGGGTTCTCTATCTTGTTCCATTGATCTATAGTTCTATTTTTGTGCCAGTACCATACTGTCTTGATGACTGTTGCTTTGTAGTAGAGTCTGAAGTTAGGGAGGCTGATCCCTCCAACTCCGTTCTTCTTTCTCAGGATTGCTTTGGCTATTCGAGGTCTTTTGTGTTTCCATATGAACTGTGTGATTCTTTAGTCTAGTTCTGTGAAAAATGTCAATGGTAGTTGGATAGGTATTGCATTGAATCTGTAGATGTTATTTGGTAGTATGGTCATTTTCACAATATTGATTCTTCTGATCCAGGAACATGGAATATCTCTCCATCTGTTTAAGTCTTCTTTAATTTCTCTCATGAGTGTCTTGTAATTTTCTGTGTACAATTCTTTTGTTTCTTTGGGTAGGTTTGTTGCTAGATATTTGATTCTTTTGGTTGCAATGGTGAAGGGGATTGCCTCTTTGATTTTGTTTTCTGATTTTTCATTGTTTCTGTATAGGAATGCCAGTGATTTTTGTGTGTTGACTTTGTATCCTGCAACTTTGCTGAATTCATTGACTAGCTCTAGTAGCTTTGTAATAGAGTCTTTGGGATTTTCTATGTATAATATCATGTCGTCTGCAAAAAGAGAGAGCTTGACTTCTTCCTTTCCAATCTGGATTCCTTTGATTTCTTTCTCTTCTCTTATTGCTGTTGCTAGGACTTCCAGGACTATGTTGAATAGTAGTGGTGAAAGTGGGCACCCCTGTCTTGTTCCTGATCTTAGAGGGAATGCTTTCAGTTTTTCACCATTGAGGATAATATTCGCTGTGGGCTTCTCATAGATGGCTTTCACTATGTTGAGATAGGTTCCTTCTATGCCCATTTTCTGAAGAGTTTTGATCATAAATGGATGTTGTACTTTGTCGAAGGCTTTTTCTGCATCTATTGAGATGATCATGTGATTTTTGTCTCTCAATTTGTTGATATGGTGTATCACATTGATTGATTAGTGGATGTTGAAAAAGCCTTGCATGCCTGGGATGAACCCGACTTGATCGTAATGTATGAGTTTTTTGACGTGTCATTGAATTCTGTTTGCTAGGATTTTGTTGAGGATCTTGGCATCAAGTTCATCAGTGAAATTGACCTATAGTTTTCCTTTTTTGTGTGGTCTTTGCCTGGTTTGGGTATCAGGGTGATGGTGGCCTCGTAGAATGTGTTTGGAAGTTTTCCTTCCTGTACAATTGTTTGGAAGAGTTTTAGAAGGACAGGCATTAGCTCTTCTTTAAATGTTTGGTAGGATTCAGCTGTGAAGCCGTCTGGCCCTGGGCTTTTTTTAGAAAAAGGGAAAATCCAACTCCGTTCTTCTTTCTCAGGATTGCTTTGGCTATTCGAGGTCTTTTGTGTTTCCATATGAACTGTGTGATTCTTTAGTCTAGTTCTGTGAAAAATGTCAATGGTAGTTGGATAGGTATTGCATTGAATCTGTAGATGTTATTTGGTAGTATGGTCATTTTCACAATATTGATTCTTCTGATCCAGGAACATGGAATATCTCTCCATCTGTTTAAGTCTTCTTTAATTTCTCTCATGAGTGTCTTGTAATTTTCTGTGTACAATTCTTTTGTTTCTTTGGGTAGGTTTGTTGCTAGATATTTGATTCTTTTGGTTGCAATGGTGAAGGGGATTGCCTCTTTGATTTTGTTTTCTGATTTTTCATTGTTTCTGTATAGGAATGCCAGTGATTTTTGTGTGTTGACTTTGTATCCTGCAACTTTGCTGAATTCATTGACTAGCTCTAGTAGCTTTGTAATAGAGTCTTTGGGATTTTCTATGTATAATATCATGTCGTCTGCAAAAAGAGAGAGCTTGACTTCTTCCTTTCCAATCTGGATTCCTTTGATTTCTTTCTCTTCTCTTATTGCTGTTGCTAGGACTTCCAGGACTATGTTGAATAGTAGTGGTGAAAGTGGGCACCCCTGTCTTGTTCCTGATCTTAGAGGGAATGCTTTCAGTTTTTCACCATTGAGGATAATATTCGCTGTGGGCTTCTCATAGATGGCTTTCACTATGTTGAGATAGGTTCCTTCTATGCCCATTTTCTGAAGAGTTTTGATCATAAATGGATGTTGTACTTTGTCGAAGGCTTTTTCTGCATCTATTGAGATGATCATGTGATTTTTGTCTCTCAATTTGTTGATATGGTGTATCACATTGATTGATTAGTGGATGTTGAAAAAGCCTTGCATGCCTGGGATGAACCCGACTTGATCGTAATGTATGAGTTTTTTGACGTGTCATTGAATTCTGTTTGCTAGGATTTTGTTGAGGATCTTGGCATCAAGTTCATCAGTGAAATTGACCTATAGTTTTCCTTTTTTGTGTGGTCTTTGCCTGGTTTGGGTATCAGGGTGATGGTGGCCTCGTAGAATGTGTTTGGAAGTTTTCCTTCCTGTACAATTGTTTGGAAGAGTTTTAGAAGGACAGGCATTAGCTCTTCTTTAAATGTTTGGTAGGATTCAGCTGTGAAGCCGTCTGGCCCTGGGCTTTTATTTTTGGGTAGATTTTTAATCACAAAGTTGATTTCTGAGCTTGTGATTGGGTTGTTCAAAGTTTCTGTTTCTTCCTGGCTCAGTCTTGAGAGATTAATCCTGTCCAAGAAACTGTCCATTTCTTCCAGGTTGTCCAGTTTGTTGCCATATAGCTATTCATAATAGTCTCTTAGAATCCTTTGGATTTCTGCATTCTCTGTTGTAATCTCTCCTTTTTTGTTTTTGATTTTGTTGATCTGGTTCTTCTCCCTCTTTTTCTTGATGAGTCTGGCCAGTGGCTTGTCAATTTTGTTTACCTTTTCAAAGAACAAGCTTTTTGTTTTATTTATCTTTACTATTGTTTCTTTTGTTTCTTTCTCATTTATTTTTGCTCTGATCTTCATGATTTCTCTTCTTCTGCTGGCTTTGGGGTGTTTTTGTTCTTCTTTCTTCAATTGTTTTAAGCGGAGGCTTAAGTCATCTGCTTCATATTTTCCTAGTTTCTTGAGGTGGGATTGTATTGCTATAAATGTCCCTCTTAGAACTGCTTTTGCAGTATCCCATAGGTTTTTGCACTGTCATGTGTTCATTGTCATTTTCTTCTAGGAATTGTTTAATTTCTCCTTTGATTTCTTCAATGATCAGTTGGTTTTTTAGGTATGTATTGTTTAATCTCCATGTGTTTGTGTGTTTAGGGTTTTTTTTCTGGTAGTTGATCTCTAGTCTCATTGCATTGTGGTCCGAGAAGATGGTTGATATAATTTCGGTTTTCTTGAACTGACTGAGGTCAGATTTGTGGCCCAAGATGTGGTCTTCCTGGAGAATGTTCCATGAGCACTTGAGAAGAAAGTGTATTCTTCTGCCTTTGGATGGAATGTCCTAAAGATATCGATGAGGTCCATCTTTTCTAGTGTGGCATTTAAGGCTTGTGTTTTTTTATTAATTTTCTGTTTTGTTGATCTGTCCTTTGGTGTGAGAGGAGTATTAAAGTCTCCTACTGTTATTGTGTTATTGTTGATTTCTTCTTTTATGTCTGAATGTACCTGTCTTATGTATTGAGGTGCCCCTGTGTTGGGTGCTTAGATATTCATGACTGTTATGTCTTCCTCTTGGATAGTAGCTCCCTTGATCATGATGTAGTGACCTGCCTTGTCTCTTAGAATCTTCTTTACTTTAAAGTCTGTTTTGTCTGATATAAGGATTGCTACTCCAGCTTTCTTTTGATTTCTGTTTGCATGGAATATCTTTCTCCAGCCTTTCACTTTCAGTCTATGAGTGTCTCTAGGTCTGAAGTGGGTCTCTTGTAGAGAGCATATATATGGGTCTTGCTTCTGGATCCATTCAGCCAGCCTGTGTCGTTTGGTTGGAGCAATTAGCCCATTTACATTCAAAGTAATTATTTATACGAATGTTCCTATTGTCATCTTCTTAGAAATTAGGGGTTTGATTTGTAAGGCTTCTCCTACTTTTGTATTTATTGGCTATATCAGGCCCTTTAACACTTGTTGTAGGGCTGGTGTTGTGGTACAGAATTCTTTTAGTTTTTGCTTGTCTGTGAAGCTTTTGACTTCACCATCGATTTTGAATGAGATTCTTGCTGGGTAGAGAATTCTTGGTTGGAGGTTGTTCTCTTTTAGCCATTTAAATGTATCTTGCCATTCTCTTCTGGCCTGCAGGGTTTCTGTTGAGAGATCCGCAGTTAAACATATGGGGTTTCCTTTATATGTTATTTGTTGTTTGCTCCTAGCTGCTTTTAGTAATCTGTCTTTATATTTAGTCTGCGTTAGTTTGATTAGTATGTGCCTTGGTGTGTTTCTTCTGGGGTTTCTCCTGTATGGAACTCTTTGTGCCTCCTGGACTTGGTTGACTATCTCCTTTCCCATGCTGGGGAAGTTTTCCACTATAACCTCTTCAAGAATTTTTTCATAGTCTTTCTTCTCTTCTTCTTCTTCTGGAACTCCTATAATTCTAATGCTGGTGCGTTTGATATTGTCCCATAGGTCTCTGAGGCTATCCTCAGTTCTTTTCATTCTTTGGGCTTTGTTTTGTTCTTCAGCCCTTATTTCCACCATTCTGTCTTCCAGCTCACTTATCCGTTCTTCAGCCTCTTTTTCCCTCAGTTCCTACTGTTATTGTGTTATTGTTGATTTCTTCTTTTATGTCTGAATGTACCTGTCTTATGTATTGAGGTGCCCCTGTGTTGGGTGCTTAGATATTCATGACTGTTATGTCTTCCTCTTGGATAGTAGCTCCCTTGATCATGATGTAGTGACCTGCCTTGTCTCTTAGAATCTTCTTTACTTTAAAGTCTGTTTTGTCTGATATAAGGATTGCTACTCCAGCTTTCTTTTGATTTCTGTTTGCATGGAATATCTTTCTCCAGCCTTTCACTTTCAGTCTATGAGTGTCTCTAGGTCTGAAGTGGGTCTCTTGTAGAGAGCATATATATGGGTCTTGCTTCTGGATCCATTCAGCCAGCCTGTGTCGTTTGGTTGGAGCAATTAGCCCATTTACATTCAAAGTAATTATTTATACGAATGTTCCTATTGTCATCTTCTTAGAAATTAGGGGTTTGATTTGTAAGGCTTCTCCTACTTTTGTATTTATTGGCTATATCAGGCCCTTTAACACTTGTTGTAGGGCTGGTGTTGTGGTACAGAATTCTTTTAGTTTTTGCTTGTCTGTGAAGCTTTTGACTTCACCATCGATTTTGAATGAGATTCTTGCTGGGTAGAGAATTCTTGGTTGGAGGTTGTTCTCTTTTAGCCATTTAAATGTATCTTGCCATTCTCTTCTGGCCTGCAGGGTTTCTGTTGAGAGATCCGCAGTTAAACATATGGGGTTTCCTTTATATGTTATTTGTTGTTTGCTCCTAGCTGCTTTTAGTAATCTGTCTTTATATTTAGTCTGCGTTAGTTTGATTAGTATGTGCCTTGGTGTGTTTCTTCTGGGGTTTCTCCTGTATGGAACTCTTTGTGCCTCCTGGACTTGGTTGACTATCTCCTTTCCCATGCTGGGGAAGTTTTCCACTATAACCTCTTCAAGAATTTTTTCATAGTCTTTCTTCTCTTCTTCTTCTTCTGGAACTCCTATAATTCTAATGCTGGTGCGTTTGATATTGTCCCATAGGTCTCTGAGGCTATCCTCAGTTCTTTTCATTCTTTGGGCTTTGTTTTGTTCTTCAGCCCTTATTTCCACCATTCTGTCTTCCAGCTCACTTATCCGTTCTTCAGCCTCTGATACTCTACTGTTGAGACCTTCTATAGTATTTTTGAGTTCAGCAATTGAGTTGGTGGTCTCCATTTGCCTGTTTTTCATTTCTTGCATGGCACTTCTCAATGCACTAATTTCCTCTATATTCTATTTTCAGTGTTTTGCATCCTCATTAGTATAGCTTTTCTGAATTCTCTTTTAGATAGTTTGTCTATCTCCTCCTCTGTCATTTGAAGCCGTGTTTCTCTAGCTTGGTCCTTCATTTGTGCAGTGTTTCTTTGACGTTTCATTATTAAGTTAATTTTTGTTTCTTTGTGTGTGTCTGTGTGTGTGGAGTTCTTTTTCCTCCACCAGCTTCTTGGTTGAATGCTCCCTTCCTTTGGGTTTCTGTCCTTGTAGAAGGGTTCAGTGGTTTGTGACTTGGATGGTGTTAGGTCTTGTTTACAGATGAACAATCTGTAGTGTTGTATGTTCTTTGATAGTGTGGGGTCTTGGAATCAGGTCTTCCGCTCAGAGGATCCTTGGTTTGATGATTGGTCAAGGGGTGTAGGCTCTATGTCTGGTTTACTATGGTGTTCCGTGACATTACTTCACATACTAGCATCTGAGGAACAAGAGGTGGATCTCTGATGGGTGACAGTCATAAAAGCATGCAATGTTTTCTAACATAATCATAAGATATACATACATACACTGCAATCCCCACAACTGACCAGTTTTACAGAGATAAGGCACAGGAAATCTTTCTGGCAATTCATGCACTCATAGATGATACTTGCCCGTTAAGCTTTGAATTAATTGAAATAGTGCCTGAATAAATAGATCTAGTACAAGGTCCTGGCTTGGATAATTACAATGAGAGCAGTTTTTAATTAGGACATGTGTTGGGGGTGACGAGGAGGAGAGTCTATAGGTAATAAAAAGGAAAAGATTCGTCTTGGAAGTATTTTATAGGATTAGGTAGCAAAGATTATTGTGTGTATTGTTTAGTGTATTTGGAAGAGAATTGTGGAGACAGGAAGATAGGAAATAATTTATCTAAAGGATATTGTTAGATAGGAAAATGTTTTACATTTAGAACATAGAGGAAGAAAGCAGTGGGAAGGAGGAGAGAGGATTAGAGGTTTTCAAGAATTAAAATTAAATTTAAAAAAATACAATAAAATAAAAGTCAAAAAAAGAAATTAAATATTAAAAAAGGCTGAAAAAATTTGAGACCAAAAAACACAAAAAACAAAACATCGAATGAAAACAACAACAACAACAAACAACAACAACAACAAAAATCAGAATAAACAAACTAATAAACCCTAAATCAGACCAATCAATTGAACAAGCAAAATAGTCCACCACAAATAAACAAGCAGAAGAAAAGAAAAAAAAAGATAAAAAGTTAAATACTGTCCCTGGTTTTTATCATCTCATCTGCCTGTTGGAAACCAATCTGCTCTTGGTGGTGGTGTCTTGATGGCGTAGTCTTTCCCTTATAGCACTGGTTGCTATCGTTTCTGTTTTTGTGTTCAGCAAAATGAGGGCTTTGCTGCCATACTGGGTGCTGGCCGGGACGGTGGGCTGATCCCAGTCAGTCGGGCGGAGGCCGCGGTGTGCGCAGTCCCGTGTTGGAGGGGGGCGCCCCAGCTCTACCACGCACCCACCTGTAGTCTCCAATTCCTGGTCTTTCCCCGGCTTCCTCCGCTGCTGCTGCAGCTCTAGAGGTGTGCGGGCTCCTCCGCCACTGGTACACGTGCCCTGCCGGTTACGTATCTAAGTCCCAAAGGCGGGCGTGAGCTTTCCCGTCCAGCTCGTGCCCGGTCCCTGGTCAGCAACCCGTGGGCGACTTCCCCTCTCTATTCAGCAAGCCCTCCAGTTGGAGTGGCTGAACTTACTGGCGCCGGGTGGCTCTGAATATGACCTTTTGACTAAGAAAATTTTCTCCTGTAACACCTCTTGAATTATTTGGTTTCTTCTTTAAGAATAATGAGTATTCAGATATAAACTTTCCATTTTCTGTACTGTATATGTGCCCCTTTTCTTATTTTTGTATCATGGTTCTTTTCTTCTACACTGTAGGCAACTCTTTTTTGCTGATTAGGTAGCAAAGATTATTGTGTGTATTGTTTAGTGTATTTGGAAGAGAATTGTGGAGACAGGAAGATAGGAAATAATTTATCTAAAGGATATTGTTAGATAGGAAAATGTTTTACATTTAGAACATAGAGGAAGAAAGCAGTGGGAAGGAGGAGAGAGGATTAGAGGTTTTCAAGAATTAAAATTAAATTTAAAAAAATACAATAAAATAAAAGTCAAAAAAAGAAATTAAATATTAAAAAAGGCTGAAAAAATTTGAGACCAAAAAACACAAAAAACAAAACATCGAATGAAAACAACAACAACAACAAACAACAACAACAACAAAAATCAGAATAAACAAACTAATAAACCCTAAATCAGACCAATCAATTGAACAAGCAAAATAGTCCACCACAAATAAACAAGCAGAAGAAAAGAAAAAAAAAGATAAAAAGTTAAATACTGTCCCTGGTTTTTATCATCTCATCTGCCTGTTGGAAACCAATCTGCTCTTGGTGGTGGTGTCTTGATGGCGTAGTCTTTCCCTTATAGCACTGGTTGCTATCGTTTCTGTTTATGTGTTCAGCAAAATGAGGGCTTTGCTGCCATACTGGGTGCTGGCCGGGACGGTGGGCTGATCCCAGTCAGTCGGGCGGAGGCCGCGGTGTGCGCAGTCCCGTGTTGGAGGGGGGCGCCCCAGCTCTACCACGCACCCACCTGTAGTCTCCAATTCCTGGTCTTTCCCCGGCTTCCTCCGCTGCTGCTGCAGCTCTAGAGGTGTGCGGGCTCCTCCGCCACTGGTACACGTGCCCTGCCGGTTACGTATCTAAGTCCCAAAGGCGGGCGTGAGCTTTCCCGTCCAGCTCGTGCCCGGTCCCTGGTCAGCAACCCGTGGGCGACTTCCCCTCTCTATTCAGCAAGCCCTCCAGTTGGAGTGGCTGAACTTACTGGCGCCGGGTGGCTCTGAATATGACCTTTTGACTAAGAAAATTTTCTCCTGTAACACCTCTTGAATTATTTGGTTTCTTCTTTAAGAATAATGAGTATTCAGATATAAACTTTCCATTTTCTGTACTGTATATGTGCCCCCCTTTTCTCTTATTTTTGTATCATGGTTCTTTTCTTCTACACTGTAGGCAACCTTTTTAACTTAGTCTTCCCTATCCTTAGCATCTTTAGTTCCTCCAACGTGGATTTTTAGAATGATTTTTCCCATTTTAATTGTCTTTCTATTCTCTGTTCCCTTTCATAACCTATTGTGTAACTTTTCGTGTTGTTTCCTGTTCTTTCCACTTTGCTTTGGCTAATTTTTATGAAAATCATGTTGTGTCTGGACTTGGATGGGAGCCAGGTTTTTTTTTTTTTTTTTTTTTTAATCTATCTTTTGGGGGGTGGGGAGGGAGGGGGACGGGCGGGTCACTTCCATTGGGCTTTCATTTCTGTATTTTCATCCATCTTTGTTCTTTGGCTCCTGTGGGCCTCCCATCGCGGTGGCTTCTGTCGTCGCAGAGCGCCTGCTCTGGGTGCGTGTGCTCTAGCGCTCCGGCTCAGTAATTGGACACATCAGTCCAGCCGCTCCGCGGCACGTGGGATCTTCCCAGGCCAGGGATCGAACCGGCGCCCCTTGCACTGCAAGGCGGTGTCCTTACCCAGTGGACCACCAGGGAAGCCCCCAGGTTGTTTTTGAATTGCAGTAAGGTGGAGATTTTCTTCTGGGTCCTCTGATAGATCATTTCCACAAATAAAATCTTTCTCCACAGTTCATTGATCTAAGATCTTCTCTTTGAGGATCTCAGGTAATTCATCTCAGATTTGTTTAGAGTTCACTAGAAAACAGAGCGCAAAACAATACTTAGTGCTGATGCTTTATTGGGGAGTGGCTTCCAGGACAAACAGAGCAGACTTCTTTACTCCTGAGGGCAGGATGGCTAGATCTACCCATTGTCAGAGCAGCTGCAGCAGAGATGTGGAAGAGATCAACGGACTAGAACATGGATCAAATTCAGAGTGACTGAGTGAGTGCGCGTGTGTGTGTTTTACACTTAAACGTTTAGAGGACAAACTTTTTCAAATAAAAGGTCAAAAGTCAGGCTGTCTGTCCTTAGATGCAGTGTTCTATACCCTAGAACTATAGTTAGAAGAAACTTTTTCAGAACTCCAGACCCATTTCTATTTCTAGTTGTTATTGTCGTTCAGTCTCTAAGCTATGTCCAACTGTAGTATGCTAGGCCTCCCTGTCCCTCACTGTCTCCTGGAGTTTGCTGAAGTTATTTCCAGTGGCATTTACTATTTCATTTCTGTTCTACTTTGGCAGCATGTCCCCCTGCCCTACCGCCTAATTTTCAGGCTAGCAGAACTGGAGCTCTTGAACTGTGGAAAATCTTTGTCTATTAGATATACTGGACTTGCCTGGTGGCTCAGATCGTGAAGAGTCTGTCTGCAAAGCTGGAGACCTGGGTTAGATCCCTCAGTCTGGAAGATCCCCAGGAGAACCCACTCCAGTATTCTTTTCTAGAGAATCCAATAGACAGATATACTGCAAGAGGCTTCTTTGCTTACCTACTCTGAATGCAGTGAAATTAGTATAGTGGGCACCTCCTCACAGAGGTGTGCACACACACACACACCTCTCCACACACATGCCGCATCATACGTAACACTCATGTTTCTATACATGCTCTGCTCCTCTTACATCCATGTTATGTACATGCATTCCAAATAGTCTGATTTATTCTCTGGTATGTTCTTTCTGAAATAAAAGTAGTCAACAAGCAGGAGGGCAGGAACAGCAAGGGGAAAGGAACAGAATTCCAAAACTGAGAGGAAACAGGACCCTCGGGTTATAGGCACGACTGTAGCTTTCTGACTCTAACATACCCCGTGAGACTACAAAACTGCCCCACTCTTTTCTAACGGGCCTTGTTTTCATGCTGACTATTACCAACAAAACAATACTTAGTGCTGATGTTAGGGGAGTGGCTTCCAGGACAAACAGAGCAGACTTCTTTACTCCTGAGGGCAGGATGGCTAGATCTACCCATTGTCAGAGCAGCTGCAGCAGAGATGTGGAAGAGATCAACGGACTAGAACATGGATCAAATTCAGAGTGACTGAGTGAGTGCGCGTGTGTGTGTTTTACACTTAAACGTTTAGAGGACAAACTTTTTCAAATAAAAGGTCAAAAGTCAGGCTGTCTGTCCTTAGATGCAGTGTTCTATACCCTAGAACTATAGTTAGAAGAAACTTTTTCAGAACTCCAGACCCATTTCTATTTCTAGTTGTTATTGTCGTTCAGTCTCTAAGCTATGTCCAACTGTAGTATGCTAGGCCTCCCTGTCCCTCACTGTCTCCTGGAGTTTGCTGAAGTTATTTCCAGTGGCATTTACTATTTCATTTCTGTTCTACTTTGGCAGCATGTCCCCCTGCCCTACCGCCTAATTTTCAGGCTAGCAGAACTGGAGCTCTTGAACTGTGGAAAATCTTTGTCTATTAGATATACTGGACTTGCCTGGTGGCTCAGATCGTGAAGAGTCTGTCTGCAAAGCTGGAGACCTGGGTTAGATCCCTCAGTCTGGAAGATCCCCAGGAGAACCCACTCCAGTATTCTTTTCTAGAGAATCCAATAGACAGATATACTGCAAGAGGCTTCTTTGCTTACCTACTCTGAATGCAGTGAAATTAGTATAGTGGGCACCTCCTCACAGAGGTGTGCACACACACACACACCTCTCCACACACATGCCGCATCATACGTAACACTCATGTTTCTATACATGCTCTGCTCCTCTTACATCCATGTTATGTACATGCATTCCAAATAGTCTGATTTATTCTCTGGTATGTTCTTTCTGAAATAAAAGTAGTCAACAAGCAGGAGGGCAGGAACAGCAAGGGGAAAGGAACAGAATTCCAAAACTGAGAGGAAACAGGACCCTCGGGTTATAGGCACGACTGTAGCTTTCTGACTCTAACATACCCCGTGAGACTACAAAACTGCCCCCACTCTTTTTCTAACGGGCCTTGTTTTCATGCTGACTATTACCAAGGGCTCCTGGATTCTGGCATTAGACTGATGATACAGCTAAATTTAAAAAGTTGTGAGTTTTGATCTTTTTTTCTTTGTGCTGCTGTTGGACTGCAAGGCAAGTACAGATTTTTTTTTTTTTTTCTTTTTGCCTTGTTTTCCCCTCATAGTCACTGAACAGGCATACCTTGTTTTGTTGCACTTTACTTAATGGTGCAACACTTTTTCACACGTTGAAAGTTTGTGCAAGTCAACTAGTGTCACTTTTTTTTTTTTTAATTTTGGCCTCTTTATTGGTTTTCTATGTATTTATTTTCATCCATCTTTATTCTTTGGCCTGTGTGGGCCTCCCATCGCAATGACCTCTCTCCTCGCAGAGCACCGGCTCTGGGAGCGTGCACTCCAGAGCACTGGCTCGTAATTGGAAAACACCGGTCCAGCCGCTCCGCTGCATATGGGATCCTCCTGGACCAGGAATTGAACCAGTGCTCCTTGCACTGCAAGGAGGATTCCCTACCCACTGTACAGCCAGGGAAGCCCTGGTGTCACTTTTTCAATAGTATTTGCTCATTTTATGTCTTGGTGTCCCATTTTGATTATTCTAACAGTAGTCACAGGTTTTGTTTTGTTTTGTTTTGTTTTTAATTATTATTGTATTGGGGGTTCTTTGATATTACTGTTGAAATTGCTTGGGGCAAAATTTGCCCTTAACACAGTGAACTTAATTGGTAAAAGTTGCATGTGTTTCGACTGCTCTATCAACCAGCCATTCCCTTTCTCTCCCTCTCCTCAGGCCTCCCTCTTCCCCAAGACACAACAGTATTTAAATTAGGCCAATTAATAGCCTTACAGTGACCCCTAAGCATTCAAGCCGAAGGAGGAGTTACATGTCTTTTAAAAAGTTGAGACCCTCTGTTGCGCAGTTGTGTTTGACTCTTTGCAAAACCCATGGACTGCAGCCCACCAGGCTCCTCTGTCCATGGAATTCTCTGGGCAAAAATACTGGAGTGAGTAGCCATTTGCTTTCTCCAGGGGATCTAACTGACCCAGGAATTGAACCTGAACCTCCTGCATTACAGGCAAGTTTTTTACTGTCTGCCAAATGGTTAGACCAATTGTGAAACAACAGAAAAGTTCTTGAAGGAAATGAAAAGCGTTACTCCAGTGAACATGCTTATAATGAGAAAGTGAGCCTTACTGCTGAGTGGAAGAAAGTTTTAGTGGTCCGGATAGAAGATCAAATCAGCTACAAACCAGGGCAAGGCTCTAACTCTTCAATTCTATGGTGGCTGAGAGGTGAGGAAGCTACAGATGAAATGTTGAAACTAGCAGATGATATGGTTGAAAGAATAAGCCACATGAAAGGGCAAGTTGAAGCAGCAAATGCTGATGTAGAAGCTGCAGCAAGTTTTCCAGAAGATCTAGCTAAGGTTTAAATGAATCTGGCTACATTAAGGAAAAGGTTTTCTGTATAGATGAAATAGCCTTGCCTTGAAAGATGATGTCATCTAGGACTTTCATAGCTAGAGAAGAGAAGCCAGTGCCTGGCTTCTAAGCTTCAAGGAACAGGCTAATTATCTCACTAGGGGTTAATGCAGCTGGTGACTTTCAGTTGAAACCAATGCTTATTTGCCATTCTGAAAATCTTTTGGTCCTTAAGAATTATGCTAATTCTCTTCTGCTTGTGCTCTATAAACAAAGCCTGCTTGACAGCACATCTGTTTACAACATGGCTTACTAAATGTTTAAAGCCTGCTGTTGAGACCTACTGCTCAGAAAAAAGATTCTTTTCTAAATATTACTGGTAGTTGACAATGTACCAGGTCATCCAAGACCTCTGATAGAGATGTACCTTAAGATTGATGTTGCTTTCATGCTTTCTAACACCATGTCCATTCTGCAGCCCATGGGTCAAGAAATCATTTCTATTTTCAATTCATATTATTTAAGAAATATATTTCATAAAAGGTATAATAACCATAGATAATGATTCCACTGATGGTCTGGACAAAACAAAAAACCTCTTGGTAAAGTACCTCTTTTAGGGCTTCCCTTTTGGTCTAGTGGGTAAAGAGCCTGCCTTGCAGTACAAGGGGTACCGGTTCGCTTTCTCCAGGGGATCTAACTGACCCAGGAATTGAACCTGAACCTCCTGCATTACAGGCAAGTTTTTTACTGTCTGCCAAATGGTTAGACCAATTGTGAAACAACAGAAAAGTTCTTGAAGGAAATGAAAAGCGTTACTCCAGTGAACATGCTTATAATGAGAAAGTGAGCCTTACTGCTGAGTGGAAGAAAGTTTTAGTGGTCCGGATAGAAGATCAAATCAGCTACAAACCAGGGCAAGGCTCTAACTCTTCAATTCTATGGTGGCTGAGAGGTGAGGAAGCTACAGATGAAATGTTGAAACTAGCAGATGATATGGTTGAAAGAATAAGCCACATGAAAGGGCAAGTTGAAGCAGCAAATGCTGATGTAGAAGCTGCAGCAAGTTTTCCAGAAGATCTAGCTAAGGTTTAAATGAATCTGGCTACATTAAGGAAAAGGTTTTCTGTATAGATGAAATAGCCTTGCCTTGAAAGATGATGTCATCTAGGACTTTCATAGCTAGAGAAGAGAAGCCAGTGCCTGGCTTCTAAGCTTCAAGGAACAGGCTAATTATCTCACTAGGGGTTAATGCAGCTGGTGACTTTCAGTTGAAACCAATGCTTATTTGCCATTCTGAAAATCTTTTGGTCCTTAAGAATTATGCTAATTCTCTTCTGCTTGTGCTCTATAAACAAAGCCTGCTTGACAGCACATCTGTTTACAACATGGCTTACTAAATGTTTAAAGCCTGCTGTTGAGACCTACTGCTCAGAAAAAAGATTCTTTTCTAAATATTACTGGTAGTTGACAATGTACCAGGTCATCCAAGACCTCTGATAGAGATGTACCTTAAGATTGATGTTGCTTTCATGCTTTCTAACACCATGTCCATTCTGCAGCCCATGGGTCAAGAAATCATTTCTATTTTCAATTCATATTATTTAAGAAATATATTTCATAAAAGGTATAATAACCATAGATAATGATTCCACTGATGGTCTGGACAAAACAAAAAACCTCTTGGTAAAGTACCTCTTTTAGGGCTTCCCTTTTGGTCTAGTGGGTAAAGAGCCTGCCTTGCAGTACAAGGGGTACCGGTTCGATCCCTGGCTCAGGAAGATCCCATGTGCTGTGGAGCGGCTGGACTGGTGTGTCCAGTTATGAGCCATTGCTCTGGAGTGCGTGTGCCTAGAGCCAGTGCTCTGCAACGAGAGAGGCCACTGCACTGGAGGCCCACACAGGCCAACGAATAAAGATGGATGAAAAATAAATAAATAATAAATCCATAAAAGAGGCCAAAATTAAAAAAATAAAAAGAGTACCTCTTTTAGATGCAATTAAGAATGTGAGATTCATGGGAAGAGGTCAAAATGTCAAAATTAATAGTAGCTTGAAAGGAATGAATTCCATCCCTCATGGATGATGTTGAGGGGTTCAAGACCTCAGTGGAGTAAACAAATGCAGGTGTGGTGGAAACAGCAAGAGAACTCAGATTAAAATTGGAGCCTGAAGATGCAACTGAATTGCTGCAGCCTCATGAAAACATTCATGAATGAGGTTTGCTTCCTATGACTGAATGGAGAAAGTGGTTTTTTGAGATGGATCTTCTCCCGGTGGAGATATTGTGAAGATCATTGAAATGACAACAAAGAATTTAGAATAGTACGTAAACTTAGTTGATGAAGTAGGGGCAAGATGTGACAGGATCGAATCAAGTTTTGAAAAGTATTCTACTGTGGGTAAAATACTATCAGATGGCATTGCATGCTCTGCATGCAAATGCCATGCTAAGCACTTCACTCGTGTCTGACTCTGTAACCCTGTGGAATGCAGCCTGTCAGGCTCTGCTATCCATGGGATTCTCCAGGCAAGAATACTGGATTGGGTTGCCATGCCTTTCTCTAGGGGATCTTCCCAAACCAGAGATAGAATCCCTGTCTCCTGCATTGGCAAGCAGGTTCTTTACCACTAGAACCACCTATAAAGAAGTTGAAAGAGTCAACTAAAGGAAGAAGGGAAGAGTCAAATAGATGCAGCAAACGTCATTATTGTCTTATTTTAAGAAATTGTCACAGCCACGCCAACCTTCAGCAACCATCATCCTGATCAGTCAGCAGTTATAACATGAAAGCAGAACCCTCACCAGTGAAAGATTATGACTTGCTGAAGACTCAGATGATGGTTAGCATATTTTAGCAATAACATCTTTGAAAAATAATATATGTATGTTGCTTTTTAGATTATAATGTTACTGCACACTTAGTTGACTGGCTGTATAGTGTAAAAATAGTTTTTTTTTTTTTGTCTTCTAGTCCCCAACTAAACAGAACTCTTCTATTCTCTGGAAAACCAGAAAATTTTTGTGACTGACTTTGTTGAGATATTTGCCTTATTTCTGTGGTCTGGAACCAAATAAGAAATTTTCCCAAAGTATACCAGTAGATGTATTATTTGTTCTACTTTACCAATATTAATACCTAAATGGATAAGCTCCATTCATATGGGATTACAAGATACTACAATGTGACTCAATACTGATTGAGTTTTAAAATTATTCCTTTTATGTTTCATATAGAAAATACATTTTCTAGCTGAGGAGCAGTGGCAGCCTGGCTATGGACTCTAGGACTGAATTTGTGATAGTCCCGACATCGCAATGGAAAGATCCCACAGCCATTTATTTTAAGAATTGTACTCAGCAAACCAGGTGGAAGCCATTAAGGTGGCATATGAGAGAGCTTCCCTGGTGGTCCAGTGGGTAAGGACACCGCCTTGCAGTGCAAGGGGTGCCGGTTCGATCCCTGGCCTGGGAAGATCCCACGTGCCGCGGAGCGGCTAGACCCATGTGTCCAATTACCGAGCTGGAGCTCTGGAGTGCGTGCGCCCAGAACCTGTGCTCTTCTACGACAGAGGCCACTGTGATGGGAGGCCCACATGGGCCAAAGAACAAAGATGGATGAAAATAGATAAATGAAAGACCAATAGAAGTGGCATGCTCGCCTCCTCCCTCCCCAACCCACCCCCCACCCGAAAAAAAAAGAAAAATTAAAAAAAAAAAAAAAGATGGCATATGAGCACAGGAGATAGAGTCACTCAAGCCCACACCCACAAAAATGCACACGTACAATGAGCTTCTAGCCTGATATTTTGAAACACATGAAGATATATAATGCTAAAACCATCAATAAACTCACTTCAATGGAAAATTTTATTGAACATTCTGATAATTATTTTCCTTTTAAATTATAATGTTACTGCACACTTAGTTGACTGGCTGTATAGTGTAAAAATAGTTTTTTTTTTTTTGTCTTCTAGTCCCCAACTAAACAGAACTCTTCTATTCTCTGGAAAACCAGAAAATTTTTGTGACTGACTTTGTTGAGATATTTGCCTTATTTCTGTGGTCTGGAACCAAATAAGAAATTTTCCCAAAGTATACCAGTAGATGTATTATTTGTTCTACTTTACCAATATTAATACCTAAATGGATAAGCTCCATTCATATGGGATTACAAGATACTACAATGTGACTCAATACTGATTGAGTTTTAAAATTATTCCTTTTATGTTTCATATAGAAAATACATTTTCTAGCTGAGGAGCAGTGGCAGCCTGGCTATGGACTCTAGGACTGAATTTGTGATAGTCCCGACATCGCAATGGAAAGATCCCACAGCCATTTATTTTAAGAATTGTACTCAGCAAACCAGGTGGAAGCCATTAAGGTGGCATATGAGAGAGCTTCCCTGGTGGTCCAGTGGGTAAGGACACCGCCTTGCAGTGCAAGGGGTGCCGGTTCGATCCCTGGCCTGGGAAGATCCCACGTGCCGCGGAGCGGCTAGACCCATGTGTCCAATTACCGAGCTGGAGCTCTGGAGTGCGTGCGCCCAGAACCTGTGCTCTTCTACGACAGAGGCCACTGTGATGGGAGGCCCACATGGGCCAAAGAACAAAGATGGATGAAAATAGATAAATGAAAGACCAATAGAAGTGGCATGCTCGCCTCCTCCCTCCCCAACCCACCCCCCACCCGAAAAAAAAAGAAAAATTAAAAAAAAAAAAAAAGATGGCATATGAGCACAGGAGATAGAGTCACTCAAGCCCACACCCACAAAAATGCACACGTACAATGAGCTTCTAGCCTGATATTTTGAAACACATGAAGATATATAATGCTAAAACCATCAATAAACTCACTTCAATGGAAAATTTTATTGAACATTCTGATAATTATTTTCCTTATATGTTATAAAGATTTAATAAAATGTCAATATTTAAGGTGGTAAGGTATCTCCATGATCAAGTGTAAAGATAGTATATGAAAATGTCAAAATATATAAAATAACTGTAGACAATCCAGTGGAATGGAATAGAGATGCCATTTGTAGCAAAATAAGTGGACCTGTAGATTGTCATGCTGTGTGAGGTGAGCCAGAGAGAGGGAGATAGATTCATGTGATGTCACTTATATGTGGAATCTAGTTTAGAAAATGATATAGATGAACCTGCTTATGAAACAGAATATTCTGAAATGTAAGCTTAATGTGCCTAAGACATTCAAAGAGATGACTGAAGATATTTACACTGTTAAAAATAGCCACTGGGCTTCCCTGGTGGTCCAGTGGGTAGAGAGTCCACCTTGCAGTGCAAGGGGCACCAGTTCAATCCCTGGCCCAGGAAGATCCCACGTGTCACGGCGGCTGGACTGGTGTGTCTGATTAAGAGCCAGTGCTCTGGAGTGCATGCGCCCAGAGCCAGTGCTCTGCAAAGAGAGGCCACAGCAATGAGAGGCCCACACAGGCCAAAGTATAAAGATGGATGGTAACGAATAAGTGAAAAACCAATAAAAGAGGCCAAAATTAAAAGAAAAAAATGTAACACTTAAAAAAATAGCTACTAATTATGGAACAAAGTTGTGCAGAATTGATATAAGAAAAGATAATTGTTAAGTGAATCAGATCTTGGATGTGAAATGTACAGCAGCAGTTAAAGAAGAAATTACTGAACTGGAAGAAAATACTATTTACTCCTAGCTCTGATTATTTTACTCTACACATCCAATAACTCTTTTTCTGTAATTCCCTTTGCTTTAAGATAAAAATTAAAATTCTCAGTTTGTACTGTCTATATACAACTCCTAGCTGTATTTTCTTCATATTTACCTGAGTTCCCTCAACTCCTTTCTTCTCTGGGCTATAGGTTCTTGTCTTTCCTCCTGTCTGATGCTGTTTCATTTTTCTCCATTTTGGTCTTGTAATATTTAAGAATCTTTGAAATACTGTCACCATCCCACACAAAATTTCCAAGTGAGGTCAAAGATCCCTATCATTTATACTGTTCTGGGCTCAATTCAGATGGCTAACACACTTACATGCCACGAGAATGTGGTCACCAAAATAGCAGAATTTCGACTGTTCTGTATATTTCTGTAGCCTCAGCCCTTAAAACCTATATTCTATGAGAAAATAGAAACATTTTTTTTTTGGTCAAATATTTGATTAGTGTGATTACATGTTAGTAAAATAACTGTAGACAATCCAGTGGAATGGAATAGAGATGCCATTTGTAGCAAAATAAGTGGACCTGTAGATTGTCATGCTGTGTGAGGTGAGCCAGAGAGAGGGAGATAGATTCATGTGATGTCACTTATATGTGGAATCTAGTTTAGAAAATGATATAGATGAACCTGCTTATGAAACAGAATATTCTGAAATGTAAGCTTAATGTGCCTAAGACATTCAAAGAGATGACTGAAGATATTTACACTGTTAAAAATAGCCACTGGGCTTCCCTGGTGGTCCAGTGGGTAGAGAGTCCACCTTGCAGTGCAAGGGGCACCAGTTCAATCCCTGGCCCAGGAAGATCCCACGTGTCACGAAGCGGCTGGACTGGTGTGTCTGATTAAGAGCCAGTGCTCTGGAGTGCATGCGCCCAGAGCCAGTGCTCTGCAAAGAGAGGCCACAGCAATGAGAGGCCCACACAGGCCAAAGTATAAAGATGGATGGTAACGAATAAGTGAAAAACCAATAAAAGAGGCCAAAATTAAAAGAAAAAAATGTAACACTTAAAAAAATAGCTACTAATTATGGAACAAAGTTGTGCAGAATTGATATAAGAAAAGATAATTGTTAAGTGAATCAGATCTTGGATGTGAAATGTACAGCAGCAGTTAAAGAAGAAATTACTGAACTGGAAGAAAATACTATTTACTCCTAGCTCTGATTATTTTACTCTACACATCCAATAACTCTTTTTCTGTAATTCCCTTTGCTTTAAGATAAAAATTAAAATTCTCAGTTTGTACTGTCTATATACAACTCCTAGCTGTATTTTCTTCATATTTACCTGAGTTCCCTCAACTCCTTTCTTCTCTGGGCTATAGGTTCTTGTCTTTCCTCCTGTCTGATGCTGTTTCATTTTTCTCCATTTTGGTCTTGTAATATTTAAGAATCTTTGAAATACTGTCACCATCCCACACAAAATTTCCAAGTGAGGTCAAAGATCCCTATCATTTATACTGTTCTGGGCTCAATTCAGATGGCTAACACACTTACATGCCACGAGAATGTGGTCACCAAAATAGCAGAATTTCGACTGTTCTGTATATTTCTGTAGCCTCAGCCCTTAAAACCTATATTCTATGAGAAAATAGAAACATTTTTTTTTTGGTCAAATATTTGATTAGTGTGATTACATGATTATTGGCTGTCTTCACCCAGATTAGGAGTTTCCTGAAGGCAGTCCTGTGCTGTTTTCTTTGTCAAATTATCCTCTGTTTTGACTACAGTGTCTAGCACACACAAGAAGATCAATAACTATTTGCCCAAGAATAAAAGTATGCTCTTAAGATGCACGAAGCAGGATGCTTTGTAGTTTGGCTATGTTTATGTCTGCCCCTTCCAGCAGACTGAGTTTTCAGATTATTGTTCCTCTTTCATTCATCTTTGAATCTCTATAGAGTACAAAACAATCCAGTTCAGTAAGTGCTTGCTTACTAATTATTTGTTTGAATCAGCAAATGAATCAAAACATCCACAATACTATTAATAAATAGGATGTAAGATATGAAAAGTCTCTTTATAAAAACCATTGGACTTAACCCTAGAATGCTGAGCTGATATCACACCAGGAAAATGAACTTAACACATCAGAAGAAAACACTGTTAAAATCTATGTAATTATCTCAAATGCCAAGAAATTATCTGTTAAAATTTCAACAGCTGTTTTACATAAGCATTGGAAAGAAATAAAGAGAGCTGCCCTTTGCACAAAGCAAAAGTGTATCTTTCAATAAGCATTGCCTTTAATGCAGAAATATAAGAAAATTTATATACAAACAGGAATAAAACAGACATACCTCATTGTTGATGCTAACCTTGTTTTAAATAATAATGAAAAATAATGCTTAGTATAATTACTAACTCTCAAAATATTTAGTATGCTCCTAGGATGATATTAAGGATAAATTAACAGATGAAACATTTCTTTGAGTATGGGTACTGGCAAGAAACAGAAATACAATTGTTTACTTTGGATCATGACTAAGAAATCTACAAGTTAAATGATGCAGTAAATACTAATCGGGGATCATAGGAGAGAAAAAAGGAGCAAGTGAAAAAAAAAGGCAAGTTATAACTACAGTGTTAAAACCTAAAATCATTTAACTATAATTTCAAAGAAAGAGCACAGATAACTCCAAAATAGCTGCTGTTTCTGTTATTACCTCTAGAAATTGCATTAGGCACTGATACATGATAGGATGGACTATAAGCTTAAGTTACTTTTTATGCATATAACATCTTTAATTGTAGAAATTACTGTTTCTTTTTTACCAATCAGAAACAGGATGACATCTTAGCTCAGCAGGTAGAGTAAATACCCTAGGTTAGGTCATGTGGTTTAGTCCCTATCTAAGGGTTTTATTACAGTACAACAGCTGGGCCAAGAAAATACAAATAGTAATAAAATACTATGAGTGTATACACAAGCTATAAGTTCACAGTCATGACTTTTAATCCAGATAATTAAGATCAGAGTCATTATCAATGATTGTCCTAAGAAATAAATGAAACTTGTTCCAAAAAATAACAGCAAAAATGACAGTGAACTGTGGTTAGTGACAGTGGTTAGTTAGGAAGAATTAAAGGAAAACTATCTTTTATGATGGCAGTCTGCCTACCTGGGGGAATTTCTTCCATGTCTAAGAGTAGATACTTTCTAAAGAAAACATATGAAAAAGAAAAATAAATCGGACATGGGAATGGTCATCAGTTCTTATCCAAGTCAACTATATCTTGAATGTAGCAACTGAAAATGACAGACACCAAAAAGAAGATATGTGTGAATCAATATCATTCTGAGTGTTTCCAATCATTAATGCACCATATATATACACATGATTATATGTGATATGATTAAATGATATATTAACTGCAGAACATTGAGTAAGGTCCTTTGGATATTCCTTAAAATTGAAATCTCCCATCCACATTCCCACTTGTATGATCAGTGTGTCATATTTAGGTGAAATGTTTGAGAGTTTGTATAGATTTCTTTAGTGTTGTCGTTGAAGTCTGTTTTTGTTTTGTTTCTCTCTTGTTGAAATATGTTGAGGGCATGTGGCATGTCACTGCCACATATCATTTTGTGAGCTCTCTCCATATCTCTGCTAGTCATGTTAGTGCCTTGTTGAGATTTCTAATTTTTTCTTGGTTATTATTATTTTTATTTTTTGTTCATTATGACAAACAAGTAGGATCTTGTTTGTATCCCCAATAATATTTCTATTTTTCTTATCTTTTTATCACAATAATCTATCCATACATGGCTCAAATAATTTTTTAAAAAAGGTAAAAACATCCAGACTTAATAGTATCAAGCTTAAGTTACTTTTTATGCATATAACATCTTTAATTGTAGAAATTACTGTTTCTTTTTTACCAATCAGAAACAGGATGACATCTTAGCTCAGCAGGTAGAGTAAATACCCTAGGTTAGGTCATGTGGTTTAGTCCCTATCTAAGGGTTTTATTACAGTACAACAGCTGGGCCAAGAAAATACAAATAGTAATAAAATACTATGAGTGTATACACAAGCTATAAGTTCACAGTCATGACTTTTAATCCAGATAATTAAGATCAGAGTCATTATCAATGATTGTCCTAAGAAATAAATGAAACTTGTTCCAAAAAATAACAGCAAAAATGACAGTGAACTGTGGTTAGTGACAGTGGTTAGTTAGGAAGAATTAAAGGAAAACTATCTTTTATGATGGCAGTCTGCCTACCTGGGGGAATTTCTTCCATGTCTAAGAGTAGATACTTTCTAAAGAAAACATATGAAAAAGAAAAATAAATCGGACATGGGAATGGTCATCAGTTCTTATCCAAGTCAACTATATCTTGAATGTAGCAACTGAAAATGACAGACACCAAAAAGAAGATATGTGTGAATCAATATCATTCTGAGTGTTTCCAATCATTAATGCACCATATATATACACATGATTATATGTGATATGATTAAATGATATATTAACTGCAGAACATTGAGTAAGGTCCTTTGGATATTCCTTAAAATTGAAATCTCCCATCCACATTCCCACTTGTATGATCAGTGTGTCATATTTAGGTGAAATGTTTGAGAGTTTGTATAGATTTCTTTAGTGTTGTCGTTGAAGTCTGTTTTTGTTTTGTTTCTCTCTTGTTGAAATATGTTGAGGGCATGTGGCATGTCACTGCCACATATCATTTTGTGAGCTCTCTCCATATCTCTGCTAGTCATGTTAGTGCCTTGTTGAGATTTCTAATTTTTTCTTGGTTATTATTATTTTTATTTTTTGTTCATTATGACAAACAAGTAGGATCTTGTTTGTATCCCCAATAATATTTCTATTTTTCTTATCTTTTTATCACAATAATCTATCCATACATGGCTCAAATAATTTTTTAAAAAAGGTAAAAACATCCAGACTTAATAGGATCAAGGAGATAAGCACCCTTCAGCATCCAGATTTTTCCAAGAAAAGAAACAAATTACTCCTAGGATATAAACAGATCTTGTACATCCTCTTTGATGCCAGTCTTCCTCACCAGGGACCACTTATTCATTTGTATGACAAGGAAGTCAGTTTTATAACCATTTATAGAAGCTGGCATCATGTAGTCATGTGTAGGACTGTTCTCTGTGCTGAACTGCATCTCATAAAACAAGTAGAGCCAAAACCATCTTTAGCAGTACAAAGCTGCTGAAGCACATTCCCTTTGTCCAGAGGCACATTCTGCAGTGTTGTTTTTCGGGTGGATTTTTCATTTGAATCCTACTTCCTTCCTAGCTATGTGCCCATTGGAAAGGCCTTAAATTGCTATGAACTCTAGGTTTTACTTTTTTTAAAAAATCATAATCTTAGCAATTGCATCCTAGACTTCTCATGAGGATAATTAGCAAGTCATGATGATGGCAAAGATTTGCTGAGTTCTTGACACACATGAAGTATCGTGGGTACTCTATAGTTAAATGATTTTTTTTTAAAATTTAGTGCAAACCATCCTATAGTGTAGTTATTTTATCTCCATTTATATGTAGGACACAGCATGAAAATGCTCACCCTATTTGCCCCAAGTCCCACAGTTGGTTGATTATCATATTTCAAACCATCATCTCTTGAACACTTAGTGTCTTCCAGATCGAAGCTCACATATAATTCAGTGACAATGGTTGTTAGTTTTATTAGGAAATGTTTGAAACACATTTTTCCAGACACTCTCAATTGAAAAACATGGAGACAGATCTCTTTCAAAGATAAGTGACTGTTCTCTTATTTTCAGTGAATGTGCTGTAAGCTATTGCTTGTATTCCTGTGAATCCATGTGGAGACCTAGATGTTGCAGGCACATATGATAGTTATTATCTGCTACCTTTGTCACCTGTCTCATGGTTCAGACATGACAATGTCTTCTTTCCTTTTTCCTCTCCATCAGTTCTGCTCTTTGCAACCTCCACCTGGACTTCTAGCTTCTCAGCAAGTGTAAAAAGTGCCTCCCTCAGTCTATCATCAGTATTGCTTTTTCTCTTCCAACCACTGTATCCTGAATTAATGACTTTAAATTGGGAACCATCATTCTTCCATGGTTGTCCTTAGCTTTTCCCATCTTTATGGAGACACACTGCAGGAATAATTCTTGCCAAATGACTCACTCTTGTATTTGGGGACAGGATCATTATTATTTTGTTTTACTACATCGCTTACTGATTTTGAACTTGATGCCTGCTTATTGAATCTAGTTATTCTTTGCTTCTCACATTTCTTTTTCGACTGCTAGATCCAATCATGAGGTGGTGACCTGATATTCCATTTATTCTGCTATTTTCCTGGGTGGTCTGTGACTACAGGAGCATAGAAATGAATGTTAAAACTATTATGCCTCTGAAATCTTGAAATCACTCATAAATGACAGTGATAATTGAGAGTGCAGTGAGCACTAAGTGAAGTTCTTATAAAATTTCTGAGGATTTCATCAAGGGAAAAAAATAGCTTAAAGGGTTGTCCTTTCTCATCTTGATTGTTCCTTTACCATGCATCTAATTTCATTCCATGACAAAGAAGAGATTTGAAATTGTGTTTGATAGTACACTAATGTTTTCTTCTGAATATTGCTTTTTCACTGTTTTGATTAGAAACACTCAATAAATGATGTTGATGGACTCCGGGAATGATTTTTATAATGAAAGGGCATGTTGAAGTGGAGACGATTCAATGAAAGGTTCTTAAATAATAACTCCTCTTGAATATAAAGAAGACAGCATTGGCATATGATCTTGTAAAGAAATGTTCCTCCAAGAAAGACTATTGGGCCATTTAGTCTTTCCACTTCTCTGTAACTTCCTATATTTCCTTTTTGTGAATCGCTATTGCTTGTATTCCTGTGAATCCATGTGGAGACCTAGATGTTGCAGGCACATATGATAGTTATTATCTGCTACCTTTGTCACCTGTCTCATGGTTCAGACATGACAATGTCTTCTTTCCTTTTTCCTCTCCATCAGTTCTGCTCTTTGCAACCTCCACCTGGACTTCTAGCTTCTCAGCAAGTGTAAAAAGTGCCTCCCTCAGTCTATCATCAGTATTGCTTTTTCTCTTCCAACCACTGTATCCTGAATTAATGACTTTAAATTGGGAACCATCATTCTTCCATGGTTGTCCTTAGCTTTTCCCATCTTTATGGAGACACACTGCAGGAATAATTCTTGCCAAATGACTCACTCTTGTATTTGGGGACAGGATCATTATTATTTTGTTTTACTACATCGCTTACTGATTTTGAACTTGATGCCTGCTTATTGAATCTAGTTATTCTTTGCTTCTCACATTTCTTTTTTCGACTGCTAGATCCAATCATGAGGTGGTGACCTGATATTCCATTTATTCTGCTATTTTCCTGGGTGGTCTGTGACTACAGGAGCATAGAAATGAATGTTAAAACTATTATGCCTCTGAAATCTTGAAATCACTCATAAATGACAGTGATAATTGAGAGTGCAGTGAGCACTAAGTGAAGTTCTTATAAAATTTCTGAGGATTTCATCAAGGGAAAAAAATAGCTTAAAGGGTTGTCCTTTCTCATCTTGATTGTTCCTTTACCATGCATCTAATTTCATTCCATGACAAAGAAGAGATTTGAAATTGTGTTTGATAGTACACTAATGTTTTCTTCTGAATATTGCTTTTTCACTGTTTTGATTAGAAACACTCAATAAATGATGTTGATGGACTCCGGGAATGATTTTTATAATGAAAGGGCATGTTGAAGTGGAGACGATTCAATGAAAGGTTCTTAAATAATAACTCCTCTTGAATATAAAGAAGACAGCATTGGCATATGATCTTGTAAAGAAATGTTCCTCCAAGAAAGACTATTGGGCCATTTAGTCTTTCCACTTCTCTGTAACTTCCTATATTTCTGGGACATCTCACTAGGCCTCTTTGTTAATAATCCCTACCCTTGAGCCCTGGTTTGGGGGGCAACCTTCATTTTCATCTCAGTTCAAGGGGCTTGCATCTTAATAGTCTTTGAGTCTGACTGTCAACCTGAAAACTCAGCTCCTTACTTCTCTTTCTGGACTGAAGACCACCTGTATAATAAGAGCCCTGGTGATGTTTCCAGAGGCCCCTAAATGGAATGCTCGTAGGACCTTACTCTCATAAGTCTAGAACAGGAGCACACCCAGACACCAAAGAGTTCCAGAGAGATTTGGAAAATTTTTAATTTATAAATGCATTTTGAAAAGGCTTTTCAATTATTTTTGACATAAAACAGTATAACATACCAGAGTCATAAACAAGGAAATAAAATATTTATAAACCCATAAATTCAGCGTGCATTGTATAATTGAGCATAAGTGCAAACGTGAGGCCCCTGTAAATGTTGAGGTATGTATTAAATTGATATAGTGTTATATCCTTGGCCCAAGTTGTGAGGAATTTTCAGGGGGAAAATAACTAAATAACATAAGCATGTTCGTAATGAAGAGAAACATAGCCTAGGAGCAAATACACATGATTTTTCATTTAATTTTTTTAATTAATATTTTTTCTAAAATTTTGGCCTTTTTTATTGGTCCTTTATTTATTCATTTTCATCCATCTGTATTCTTTGGCCTGTGTGGGCCTCCCATCGCAATGGCTTCTCTCGTTGCAGAGCACTGGCTCTGGGCACATGTGCTCCAGAGCGCTGGCTCATAATTGGACACACCCGTCTAGCCGCTCCGCGGCATGTGGGATCCTCCTGGGTCAGGGATTGAACTGGTGCCCCTTACGCTGCAAGGCTGACTTTATCCACTGGACCACCATGGAAGCCATTTATCTAATTAAAAAAAAAAATTTTTTTTAATTGAGGGAAAATCGCTTTACAATATTATGTTGGTTTCTGCCAGAAATCAATAAGAATCAACTTTAGGTATACATATGTCCCCTCCCTCCTGAATGGCACCTCACCCCTTTAGGCTGTCACAGAGCACTGGGTTGAGCTCCCCGTGTCACACAGCAAATTCCCAGTTACTATCTGTTTGATGTATGGTAATATATATGTTTCCATGACATTCTTTGAAATTTAGTATTAATCTGCTGTGTGGACATAGATAAATCACACAACTTCTCTGAACTTCATTTTCCTTAATTTTTCTTTTTTATGCAGATAATATTGCTTACCAGATTACACATAAAGGTTGACGTACACATTAGTTTATAGATACAAAGAATTTTTGAAATGTTGAAGACTTTTGAGTTTAAAATGGCAGAAGAAAGATTATATAGCCCCTTCTCCTTGCAAAGCTTAAAATAAGCATAGACACCTGTAGTGAGACTAAGCCTCAGTCAAAAGTATGAGAAATAGCTCCAGATTCTAGTATGCAGTTTTGAAAGTAGATAGTATACCTTTCTGAACAGACTGTCTCTTATTTGGTACAGTAAGAGCAAGTTGGATTGTCCCTGTAACCTGCTTAACATAATGGAACAACAGGTGAACCTGAGACTGAAATAGGACCTATTAAGACCCCCTATTGAATAAGGGAAGGAATCAGTTGGTTAGCTAGGTTGGAGAAGCAACTCTAGTAGAACAGTCCAGAGTGGCTGATCTCTTTTGTCTGGAGACAGATAAAGACTATAAGCAAACCTAAATCCAGAAGCTCATTGTAATGCATTCACGGTCAACCAGGAATAATTGCTTTGGCACTGAATCTTACTTTGACCTCTCCCAACATGAATTCCATATACCCACCACATTCAAAAATAAACTACCCGCATATAGTCTAGGAAGACTCACCCTATTTCAAGGTGGTGAAAAGGAGCGAACCATTATGGGATAAAAAGAATACTACAGAAAGAAAGCTACTGAAAGAATAGTAAGTGGAATGGAGTAGAGAACACATGAAAAACATTCAGCAGGAAGAATTTGGCACAGGGAATATGAAACTAATGGCCAGATACTACCATAGTTAAACAACATATCTTTTGAAAAATTATTTATTTATATATATTTTTTGTTTATTTTGCTTTGCTCAGTCCTAGTTTTAGCAGGCAGGATCTTCAATCTGCATTATGTCATGCTGGATTTTTAGCTGTGACATGCAAACTCTTAATTGTGTCATGTGGGATCTAATTCCATGACCAGTGGTCAAGCCAGGGCCCCTTACATTGAGAACACAGAGTCTTAGCCACTAAACAACCAGGGAAGTCCCTAAATAACATAACCTCATTAAAGCAATGACCTCTTTTAAGTGTCAAAGCAGAGATTCTGAACACAGAAATTCAGGAAAATTATACAAAACTGAAGAAGCAAAAAGCCAAGCCAAATCAAAAACCAGAGAAATGGCATATAAGCAGATAAAGCAAGGGAAATAGAAAAGAATATTAAAACTTATGAAGAAATGAGAGTCATGTTGGAAATAACACAAAGGAGAATAGAAACTGATGAAATATATCATAAAAGACATAGAAATTGAATGAAGTGAAACAAATTTTTTTTAATAAACTATGAGGTAGGATGATCATAAGATTAGAAGAGAATAACTAGTTTAGAAGACAAAAATATATTAAAAAGTTTCAGCATATCTAAATGATGTACTTGAAAAAGAAATATCAACATGTGTGGAAAAATATTGAAAGTTATTTTTCTAGATGAAGACATTTTAAGAAGAAACTTTTTTGACTTGAATTTGTGGTTTGAAAGCCATCATTCTGAAAAAGTTGGCCCAGTATGAACAATATCAATGTCCTCATTGTAATGCATTCACGGTCAACCAGGAATAATTGCTTTGGCACTGAATCTTACTTTGACCTCTCCCAACATGAATTCCATATACCCACCACATTCAAAAATAAACTACCCGCATATAGTCTAGGAAGACTCACCCTATTTCAAGGTGGTGAAAAGGAGCGAACCATTATGGGATAAAAAGAATACTACAGAAAGAAAGCTACTGAAAGAATAGTAAGTGGAATGGAGTAGAGAACACATGAAAAACATTCAGCAGGAAGAATTTGGCACAGGGAATATGAAACTAATGGCCAGATACTACCATAGTTAAACAACATATCTTTTGAAAAATTATTTATTTATATATATTTTTTGTTTATTTTGCTTTGCTCAGTCCTAGTTTTAGCAGGCAGGATCTTCAATCTGCATTATGTCATGCTGGATTTTTAGCTGTGACATGCAAACTCTTAATTGTGTCATGTGGGATCTAATTCCATGACCAGTGGTCAAGCCAGGGCCCCTTACATTGAGAACACAGAGTCTTAGCCACTAAACAACCAGGGAAGTCCCTAAATAACATAACCTCATTAAAGCAATGACCTCTTTTAAGTGTCAAAGCAGAGATTCTGAACACAGAAATTCAGGAAAATTATACAAAACTGAAGAAGCAAAAAGCCAAGCCAAATCAAAAACCAGAGAAATGGCATATAAGCAGATAAAGCAAGGGAAATAGAAAAGAATATTAAAACTTATGAAGAAATGAGAGTCATGTTGGAAATAACACAAAGGAGAATAGAAACTGATGAAATATATCATAAAAGACATAGAAATTGAATGAAGTGAAACAAATTTTTTTTAATAAACTATGAGGTAGGATGATCATAAGATTAGAAGAGAATAACTAGTTTAGAAGACAAAAATATATTAAAAAGTTTCAGCATATCTAAATGATGTACTTGAAAAAGAAATATCAACATGTGTGGAAAAATATTGAAAGTTATTTTTCTAGATGAAGACATTTTAAGAAGAAACTTTTTTGACTTGAATTTGTGGTTTGAAAGCCATCATTCTGAAAAAGTTGGCCCAGTATGAACAATATCAATGTCCTCATTGGCTTGACTTATGAAATAAAGGGAATCCTTTGAGAAGCTTGGAACAAGATCATGTGCCATGTAAGGAGTGACCACAGAATTCCCCTCAGCAATATTCTGCTTTAGAGGAGAGCAGATTAATTTGTCCTTTGTCCTTTGTCTTGAGGAACAACAGTGTGACCCAGTTTCTCAAACCTTAGCCTACATATCGGTCAAACAAAAGGCAACTGGCAAACATTTTCTGACACGTAATGATTCTGGATGTCTAGTATCCAGGTTCCTTTAAATGTATTCTTCCAACCAAAATGAATGAAGAAATTATGGCAGAAAGACTGGTGTAGGGACTCCCCTGGTAGTCCAGTGGTTAAGAATCTGCCTTGAAATGCAAGGGACATAGGTTCAATTCCTGATCAAGGAACTAAGATCCTACATGCTGCTGAGCAACTAAGCCTGTGCTTGACAACTAGTCTGTACACCCCAAAGAGAGAGCTTACATGACAGACCAGAGACTCTGCATGCCACAGCTAAGACCCAATGTGGCCAAATAAATAAATATTTCTTTAAAAGACTGGTGTATTACTATAGTTATGATTGATTGTAATAAATGTTATGACAGTAATAATTCTATCAATTATGTAAAATGTTCAACTGGATGAACATATAAAGGAATAGTAGAATTCTGTCTTGCAAGAACTCCAGTCCAATGCAGAAAACATGTTTTATATTGTAATACATTGAATACTTAAGGTATGTCCCAGTGTATATAGGGGAGGGGAACTTTGGTAGCTGCAGCTGCCAACAGTTTTTAAAAAAAAAAAACATTGGGTGATCCACTTATTAGAATGAGAATAACATAAAAGACAAGAAATTGAATGAAGTGAAACAAATTTTTTTTAATAAACTATGAGGTAGGATGATCATAAGATTAGAAGAGAATAACTAGTTTAGAAGACAAAAATATATTAAAAAGTTTCAGCATATCTAAATGATGTACTTGAAAAAGAAATATCAACATGTGTGGAAAAATATTGAAAGTTATTTTTCTAGATGAAGACATTTTAAGAAGAAACTTTTTTGACTTGAATTTGTGGTTTGAAAGCCATCATTCTGAAAAAGTTGGCCCAGTATGAACAATATCAATGTCCTCATTGGCTTGACTTATGAAATAAAGGGAATCCTTTGAGAAGCTTGGAACAAGATCATGTGCCATGTAAGGAGTGACCACAGAATTCCCCTCAGCAATATTCTGCTTTAGAGGAGAGCAGATTAATTTGTCCTTTGTCCTTTGTCTTGAGGAACAACAGTGTGACCCAGTTTCTCAAACCTTAGCCTACATATCGGTCAAACAAAAGGCAACTGGCAAACATTTTCTGACACGTAATGATTCTGGATGTCTAGTATCCAGGTTCCTTTAAATGTATTCTTCCAACCAAAATGAATGAAGAAATTATGGCAGAAAGACTGGTGTAGGGACTCCCCTGGTAGTCCAGTGGTTAAGAATCTGCCTTGAAATGCAAGGGACATAGGTTCAATTCCTGATCAAGGAACTAAGATCCTACATGCTGCTGAGCAACTAAGCCTGTGCTTGACAACTAGTCTGTACACCCCAAAGAGAGAGCTTACATGACAGACCAGAGACTCTGCATGCCACAGCTAAGACCCAATGTGGCCAAATAAATAAATATTTCTTTAAAAGACTGGTGTATTACTATAGTTATGATTGATTGTAATAAATGTTATGACAGTAATAATTCTATCAATTATGTAAAATGTTCAACTGGATGAACATATAAAGGAATAGTAGAATTCTGTCTTGCAAGAACTCCAGTCCAATGCAGAAAACATGTTTTATATTGTAATACATTGAATACTTAAGGTATGTCCCAGTGTATATAGGGGAGGGGAACTTTGGTAGCTGCAGCTGCCAACAGAATCTTATAAAAACAAAAATCCAATCTTATAATGCAACACGGATTGGGTGATCCACTTATTAGAGACTTGGGACAGTAATGAAGGGTGTGAATAACTACTTTTCTGTGACCTTTTGAACAAAGCTGTGATAAAAATCTACCTCCTCTGCTTGGGAAACCCTCCTGACATCATTTTTGTTCACTCCGTTGCCTGTGTTTATAGTGGAAATTGGCCTTCTCTTATGAGATATTTGCTTACATTCTAGACTTTGCTCAGGAGCCTCTGCACTATGACCCTTTCTCTAGTTACTAATATACAGATGTTTGTTGGTTTTTCTCCCTAAATTTATAAATATGATTTCTCAGAAACTTGTTCTGTGTCTTCTTTTTGTCTACGCTTTCTCCCTAGGATCTCATTCATTCCAGTGGCTTAATACCATCTATATTCTAACGATTCTCCTGAGATCCAGGTTTGTACATTAAACTGCCTCCTTGTCTACCTCCTTGTCAGGTGATTTTCAAGTATGTCCAACACACAGTTCTTTGGTCTCCTCCCCACATTCTTTCTGTTCATGATAAATGACATCATCATCCAATCAGGCTGTCACACTAAATACCTTGTGGTTCCTCTTGATGCCTCTATGTTCTTTCCTTGTCTGTGCCACCAACACTGAGTGTGAGCTCACATATAAACCTTTGAACTCATCAACCACGGAACTTACTTTTTTTTCCTCCAACGTTAATCTCAGATGCATCAATTCCTCTCCATTTCTGCAACCTCTGGCTGGTAGCAGGCAAAGCACCATCATTTTACCTCTTGTCTGTTTCAGTGATCTCTACACTCCTCCCCTTCCACTCACCCTTCTTTAAGGGCAACTTGAGTGATCTTCATGAAACAAAACACATCACCCCCTAGTATAAACCATTCTCTCTACTTCCAGCTCCATTCAGGTGGAAACACCCAAACTTCACAAAGATCCAAAGGCCCTGACAACATGATGAGGTCTCTTCTTTGGTTTTTCCAGTCTGATGTTTCACTTTTTGTCTTCCCCATGCCCACTACTCCACGATGCTCAAACCCAATGGTCATTTTTTTAAAAAAGATTTATTTATTTATTTATTATTGGTGGGGGGTGAGCTGGGGAGGGAGGGGAGCAGGTGGGCCACTTCAATTTGGTTTTTCATTTATCTATTTTCATCCAGCTTTGTTCTTTGGCCCATGTGGGCCTCCCATTGCGGTGGCCTCTGTTGTTGCAGAGCACTGGCTCTGGGCGCATGCGCTCCAGAGCTCCGGCTTGGTAATTGGACACATCGGTGATCTTCCCAGGCCAGGGATCGAACCGGCGGCCCTTGCACTGCAAGGTGGTGTCCTTACCCACTGGACCACCAGAGAAGCCCCCAATGGTCTTTTAAACAGTTTCTAGAAGTATTTCTGGGCTCAATTTAAAGGAAATTTAATTGCATAAAAGTCTCTTAAAAAAAAAAAAAAACTTTCTGTGTTCTCTGTCTAAATGAATTCTTCCCCTAGGGCTTTTCTATCTCAGTAGTTTGTTCATTTCCTCCAGACTAGCTAACCAAAGGCTGTAGTTATGTTTGTTTGTGATCCTGTTTTCCAGATGACCCCTCATCTGGACTGTAAGTTTCAGAAGGATAGGAACAATGTGATTGACTTCCTCACTTTCTGAGCTCTGGTTTCCAGCACAGTGCAGTACCATAGTCGGCACTCCAGAGTCTGCACATAGTAGGTACCTAGTACATAATTGTTGAATGAATGGTTTCAGTTCAGTTTTGTTAAAACTTTTCTTAATCGTTATTAGCAGAACAGAAAAAAAGGATAGGGAAAGAGAGGCAAGCTAGAGCCACAACATCAAAGGTACTGAAAAAGTTCACTGGTATTTGGGCTTCATTTAGTGCCTTCAATGGACCTAGTTCTTTCTACTAAGGTAATGGTTGAGTCTGGAGAGAGAGCGAGTGGAGGAGGCTGATGCTGGCAAGGTAACCCCCACGACGCTCCTGGCTACCTCACCCCCTCGACCTGCTTACTGCCACTGGGTCTCCACACACAGCTTTCTTCTTGTGGCTTTGGCTGTGACCTGGCTTTTTAGGTGCTCTGTTTATATTTCCTCTCTGGCAAGAACTCTCAAGAGAAAGGGACTTTGCTTTGGTCTCACCTTGTATTGATTCTTGCCCAGATTTTTTTTTTTTTCCTGTCATACCTTAATTAGGCTCAGTTTCTTCACTGCATTCTTAGCAACTGAGTGACAGCAATTCTATTAAATTCCAGGAGCAATATGAGACCAGGGCAGGGGTTAGCAAACAATGGTCTGCAGGCCAAATCTAGCCTGTTTTTTATAAATAAAATTTCATTGGAACACAGCCACACCCATTCATTTATGTGTTGCCCGTAGCTGCTTTCTGGCAATAACCAGCAGTGTAGAGCAGATGCTGCCGAGATTTCGTGGTCCAAAGCCAACAATATTTACTGTCTGTCCCTTTATAGGAAAAGATTGCTAATCTGTGAACAAGGCTGTAATCTCCTTTTTTTTGAGCTTTTGATATAGCTTTAGCAGAGTTCAGCTGCTTTTGATACCACCATTTATATGTTAGTAATTAATCTGAGGGGAAATCAGATTTTGTTTAGATCTCCCAGTATCACCTAGTTCAGACCCTATAATATTCCAAGCATTTACTGAATTGATAAATAAACTTTTTTGTGACCTTTCCATCCCAGGCAATCTTCTGTTGGTTTCGGCATCCATGGTGTTTAGCTTACCTGACGCTTTATCTCCCATCGTGCTGGAGCTCACCTGGTGCTTTATCTCCCGTGGCACTCAGCATTTTGACCTTGTATGTGAATTATGTGTAGGCATGGCTGCTGGCCTATGGGTGAGACATTGTATAAAGAAGATTGTACTGTGAAGATGACAGATTGTTAGGCTCTAAGATGCATAATGGAAGGAACCGGGCTTCTTATGGTGACCTGGAAACTTGCCCAGTGCCTGCCACGTGGTAGACATTGTATAATGCATGAATGAATCTGAACTCTAGATTAGTAACAATTTGACTCCTTGGTTTCAGTTGATGATGATGTAACTGGATGAAACCAAGCTTTACTCAGCATCTCCCACCCGGGACATACATCTCAACCTCTCCCCAACATACACATATACTTTAAGAATTTGAAGGTAAGTTCTGGGCAGTGTACTTTTATAGTTATTAGTTTGAGTTCCAACTCTATCATTTGTCAAGGAATATGGGAGGAGATATCAAATAGGATGTTTGATTTCATCATCTCCAATGCAGCTGGTGGTAGCCACCTCCCAGGCTGGTTTTTTTCCTGTCATACCTTAATTAGGCTCAGTTTCTTCACTGCATTCTTAGCAACTGAGTGACAGCAATTCTATTAAATTCCAGGAGCAATATGAGACCAGGGCAGGGGTTAGCAAACAATGGTCTGCAGGCCAAATCTAGCCTGTTTTTTATAAATAAAATTTCATTGGAACACAGCCACACCCATTCATTTATGTGTTGCCCGTAGCTGCTTTCTGGCAATAACCAGCAGTGTAGAGCAGATGCTGCCGAGATTTCGTGGTCCAAAGCCAACAATATTTACTGTCTGTCCCTTTATAGGAAAAGATTGCTAATCTGTGAACAAGGCTGTAATCTCCTTTTTTTTGAGCTTTTGATATAGCTTTAGCAGAGTTCAGCTGCTTTTTGATACCACCATTTATATGTTAGTAATTAATCTGAGGGGAAATCAGATTTTGTTTAGATCTCCCAGTATCACCTAGTTCAGACCCTATAATATTCCAAGCATTTACTGAATTGATAAATAAACTTTTTTGTGACCTTTCCATCCCAGGCAATCTTCTGTTGGTTTCGGCATCCATGGTGTTTAGCTTACCTGACGCTTTATCTCCCATCGTGCTGGAGCTCACCTGGTGCTTTATCTCCCGTGGCACTCAGCATTTTGACCTTGTATGTGAATTATGTGTAGGCATGGCTGCTGGCCTATGGGTGAGACATTGTATAAAGAAGATTGTACTGTGAAGATGACAGATTGTTAGGCTCTAAGATGCATAATGGAAGGAACCGGGCTTCTTATGGTGACCTGGAAACTTGCCCAGTGCCTGCCACGTGGTAGACATTGTATAATGCATGAATGAATCTGAACTCTAGATTAGTAACAATTTGACTCCTTGGTTTCAGTTGATGATGATGTAACTGGATGAAACCAAGCTTTACTCAGCATCTCCCACCCGGGACATACATCTCAACCTCTCCCCAACATACACATATACTTTAAGAATTTGAAGGTAAGTTCTGGGCAGTGTACTTTTATAGTTATTAGTTTGAGTTCCAACTCTATCATTTGTCAAGGAATATGGGAGGAGATATCAAATAGGATGTTTGATTTCATCATCTCCAATGCAGCTGGTGGTAGCCACCTCCCAGGCTGGTAGAAGGAAGTAGATGAGGTGTCTGGAAGGATCCTGCAAGCATCTGGCTCAATTGTAAATGGTCAGTAGAGGTCAGTTGTGTCCCAAAGGCCTGTGACATCCACACCAAGCCATCAAGGGAAGTCCTGCCTCCCTGCCGTGTACCCCACCGACTTAGAGCCTCCTGAGATGTGGGGGCCACCGTTCTCCACTTCAGGCAGATTTCCTTCTCCCTATAATTCCTGATCTCTCATTCACTCGTTCCCACACAGCACAGTGTCTTACAAGCTGCTGCACTACTGAAGCCAAAACTCTGAGTCATTAGTGCTATTTCTTCCATCTAGTCCTTCAGCAAACCTCCCTAAATATATTTTTAATCTATTTGTTTCTGAGTCCTCTGTTTAGCCAAAACCTTGTTTTCCCTGATCTGGTAGAAAACAAACAAACAAAAACCTTCCTATGGATCTTCTGCCACTGTCTCCAGATGAAAACCTGATTATCTTTTAAACACACATATCAGGCTGTGTCTTAAAAGCTCCTACCAGTTTCCCTTGGTGTTTGTCATGGAATCGTATTCCCCTTGCACGGTGTGCAGGGCCCTCATAATGCCCCTAACTCACTTTCATGTCCTGAAGATTTTCAGTGTCCAGGCTCAAGGCCCCTTGGACTAATGTCAGTGATTTTGAAAACTAAATGTTTTCCTGCCCCAGTATCTTTGCCCTGTGTGTTCCTTCTTCCTGAACCCCCCGTTCTGCCTCTTTTTACAGGTGTCACTCTATATCTATTGGGAGTCACATAGTTGTACAGTCAGAAACCTCAGAATATCCTGTGCTGCTTCTCATTTTTTCTTTACTTATAATTCTGTCTTTCTACATATCTCAATTTGTAATTTTTGGGCAGTGTACTTTTATAGTTATTAGTTTGAGTTCCAACTCTATCATTTGTCAAGGAATATGGGAGGAGATATCAAATAGGATGTTTGATTTCATCATCTCCAATGCAGCTGGTGGTAGCCACCTCCCAGGCTGGTAGAAGGAAGTAGATGAGGTGTCTGGAAGGATCCTGCAAGCATCTGGCTCAATTGTAAATGGTCAGTAGAGGTCAGTTGTGTCCCAAAGGCCTGTGACATCCACACCAAGCCATCAAGGGAAGTCCTGCCTCCCTGCCGTGTACCCCACCGACTTAGAGCCTCCTGAGATGTGGGGGCCACCGTTCTCCACTTCAGGCAGATTTCCTTCTCCCTATAATTCCTGATCTCTCATTCACTCGTTCCCACACAGCACAGTGTCTTACAAGCTGCTGCACTACTGAAGCCAAAACTCTGAGTCATTAGTGCTATTTCTTCCATCTAGTCCTTCAGCAAACCTCCCTAAATATATTTTTAATCTATTTGTTTCTGAGTCCTCTGTTTAGCCAAAACCTTGTTTTCCCTGATCTGGTAGAAAACAAACAAACAAAAACCTTCCTATGGATCTTCTGCCACTGTCTCCAGATGAAAACCTGATTATCTTTTAAACACACATATCAGGCTGTGTCTTAAAAGCTCCTACCAGTTTCCCTTGGTGTTTGTCATGGAATCGTATTCCCCTTGCACGGTGTGCAGGGCCCTCATAATGCCCCTAACTCACTTTCATGTCCTGAAGATTTTCAGTGTCCAGGCTCAAGGCCCCTTGGACTAATGTCAGTGATTTTGAAAACTAAATGTTTTCCTGCCCCAGTATCTTTGCCCTGTGTGTTCCTTCTTCCTGAACCCCCCGTTCTGCCTCTTTTTACAGGTGTCACTCTATATCTATTGGGAGTCACATAGTTGTACAGTCAGAAACCTCAGAATATCCTGTGCTGCTTCTCATTTTTTCTTTACTTATAATTCTGTCTTTCTACATATCTCAATTTGTAATTTTTCATATAGAAAGTGTTCACTTCTGTGTTTCCTTGGTGATCCAACATCTTTGCATATGTCTGCTTAGATCATTAGTCTGTGTCCAGCCCAGTAGATTATTTTACTATCTAGCAGTGCCTAATGAGTTTTTTTTTTTTCTTTTCACCTCTTTTATTAGATCTTTATTTATTTTCATCCATCTTTGTTCTTTGGTCTGTGTGGGCCTCCCATTGCAGTGGCCTCTCCTGCTGCAGAACACTGGCTCTGGGCGCCTGCACTCCAGAGCGCTGGCTCACAATCAGACACACTGGTCCAGCTGCTCTGGACCACGTGGGATCTTCCCAGGCCAGGGATTGAACCGGTGCCCCTTGCACTGCGAGGCGGTGTCCTTACCCACTGGACCACCAAGAAAGCTCAATAAGTTATTTTTGAGGGAATGAATGAATGAATGGACAATGACTTTATGTAGATTTACCTTTCTCCAATACGTTTTCCTCTGAATATAAATGAGTGGCTGAAATTCTTCCCTGTGTATTGAAATGTATCTTTTTTTTTTTTAAAAGAAATTTGTGATTATAACAGTGGTTTTAAAAAATGAATGGAAGGCCTTATATGACTTCTACTTTAAGATAAGCCCCTTTGAAGATGATGCTTTTTTTCTTGAATCTTGAAACAAGAAAAAAAAAAAAAGCATTTTGTTTGCTCTTCTGCATTTTAATTTTCCAAGAACTTGGAGAATTCTCTTTGAGGTGTAGTACACCAAAAAGTGTAATAAAACGTAACATTCATTCCACGTTTCAATGGATAAGGAATGTTTTTAAGTGTCTTTCAGCAATCTCACAATGTATTGTCTGTAACCTTCAATGTGGAGATACTGATTCTAAAATATTGGAAGAAGTGATAAAGCTAAGATTTTAAGTGGAATTAAGAAATGTTTTATGAAATTTTCTTTTTTACAGAGGTTGCATTTTCCAAAACTTGTGAATTTTCTCATGGTAGAGTTGAGCAAAAGAAACCTGAATTCAGACTAAAGTCTAAGTATCACTGGTCACATTAATACTGCCATAAAATATGCATATATGAATGCCTTTTAAAAAAACAGCTTCAAAAGAGAAAAAATCTTTTGGGAATATGTAATGTATTAATTGTTGTACCATGAAGTGACAACTCGTTATCCAAGTTTTGCCAGTGAGGAAAGAATCTTATAGGAAAAGACCTGGCTTAAACTCACTCTGAGAATATATGGCTGTTAGCATTTGGAGTCAATCTGTCTGCATTTCACAGCAATAGTCTTTCCATTGTAGTTTGCCTTCTGACTTTTTTTTTTTTTTAATGCATCTTTATATTTTCTTTTCCTTTTTTATCATTTTTATTTTACTTTTACAGACTTTTGTTGTTTACAGCTATACATAAATCCAAATCAGTCATAGGTATACCCTTGACCCCTACCACATGAACCCCCCCCCACTTCCTCCCAATTCCACCCCTCCAGGTTGTTGCGTAGCTGCCATATAAGTTCTCTTAGTCTTATAGCATATTAACAATGGTTGTCTTTTTTACATATGGTACTGTAGGTTTCCATGTTACTTTTACCAAACTTCTCAAAATTGAAAAAGACACATGCACCCCAATGTTCATTGCAGCACTTTTTACAATAGCTAGAACATGGAAGCAACCTAGATGTCCATCCAACAAATGAATGGATAAAGATGCTATAGTACATATATACAGTGGAGTATTTCTTAGCCATGAAAAGAAATGCATTTGAATCAGTCCTAATGAGGTGGATGGATGAATCTGGAACTTATTACCCAAAGTGAAATATCTCAAAAAGAGGACAAAGATAGTATACTAACACATATATATGACCTTTTTAAAATTTTCCCCATCATGCCTCTTTTATTTTTATATTTATTTTCATCCATCTTTTATTCTTTGGCCTGTGTGGGCCTCCCATCACAGTGGCCTCTGTCATTGCAGAGCACCGGCTCTGGGTGCATGCGCTCCATAGCACTGGCTCTTAATTGGACACACTGGTCCAGCTGCTCTGCAGCACATGGGATCTTCCCTGGCCAGAGACTGAACCAGTACCCCTTACACTGCAAGGCGGACTCTCTACCCACTGGGCCACCAGGGAAGCCCTGTATGACCTTTCTTGATTATCCATTCTTATCTTTTTTCTTTCCCTTGCCACCTTCACTATTTTGTTTACTAGATCCCATTTGCCATTCCATTTCCTCTATATCCTGGAGGCGATTATTCTACTTAACATGATGTGTATATTTTGGTATGTTCATATTCTTGCAGAATGTGTATTATTTTATATGCATACATTTTAAAAAATTTCCTTAACGCTATTTCTTGCCTTTTTGCTTCAACGCTGTCATTTTGATACTTCCCCCATATGAGCCGCATAAGCCTTCCCATCTCACTGTTGCAAGATATGTCCTTGATGTGCATTCACCACATTGTAGTTATTCTTTGTCCTGGTCACGGAAAGCTAGTTTTCTTCCAGCCCCCTGTCACTGTGAAGGAGTCTAGATAACATACATAGTTTCATATAGTTATGAAGCTATGTAACTATTGGGATATGTATCTGGGAATAAATTCCTTCTGTTTCCCACTTCCTCCCAATTCCACCCCTCCAGGTTGTTGCGTAGCTGCCATATAAGTTCTCTTAGTCTTATAGCATATTAACAATGGTTGTCTTTTTTACATATGGTACTGTAGGTTTCCATGTTACTTTTACCAAACTTCTCAAAATTGAAAAAGACACATGCACCCCAATGTTCATTGCAGCACTTTTTACAATAGCTAGAACATGGAAGCAACCTAGATGTCCATCCAACAAATGAATGGATAAAGATGCTATAGTACATATATACAGTGGAGTATTTCTTAGCCATGAAAAGAAATGCATTTGAATCAGTCCTAATGAGGTGGATGGATGAATCTGGAACTTATTACCCAAAGTGAAATATCTCAAAAAGAGGACAAAGATAGTATACTAACACATATATATGACCTTTTTTTAAAATTTTCCCCATCATGCCTCTTTTATTTTTATATTTATTTTCATCCATCTTTTATTCTTTGGCCTGTGTGGGCCTCCCATCACAGTGGCCTCTGTCATTGCAGAGCACCGGCTCTGGGTGCATGCGCTCCATAGCACTGGCTCTTAATTGGACACACTGGTCCAGCTGCTCTGCAGCACATGGGATCTTCCCTGGCCAGAGACTGAACCAGTACCCCTTACACTGCAAGGCGGACTCTCTACCCACTGGGCCACCAGGGAAGCCCTGTATGACCTTTCTTGATTATCCATTCTTATCTTTTTTCTTTCCCTTGCCACCTTCACTATTTTGTTTACTAGATCCCATTTGCCATTCCATTTCCTCTATATCCTGGAGGCGATTATTCTACTTAACATGATGTGTATATTTTGGTATGTTCATATTCTTGCAGAATGTGTATTATTTTATATGCATACATTTTAAAAAATTTCCTTAACGCTATTTCTTGCCTTTTTGCTTCAACGCTGTATTTTTGAAATTTCCCCCATATGAGCATCCTAAGCCTTCCCATCTCACTGTTGCAAGATATGTCCTTGATGTGCATTCACCACATTGTAGTTATTCTTTGTCCTGGTCACGGAAAGCTAGTTTTCTTCCAGCCCCCTGTCACTGTGAAGGAGTCAGTAGATAACATACATAGTTTCATATAGTTATGAAGCTATGTAACTATTGGGATATGTATCTGGGAATAAATTCCTCTGTTGTAAGACATATGCCACTTAATTTGGCTCATTAGTTCTGGGTTACATTATCTTATCTAATGGTTTACCCATGTCTTAAACACTGTTTTTTGCCAAATTAATTGGTGTTGTGATTGTTTTAATTTATCCGATTACTAATAAATTTAAACATCTCTTGGTTTACTTATTAGCCTCAGGGTTTCCTGTTCTGCAAATTCCCAATTCACATTTTTTGCTAGTTTTATGTTTTGCCTGTTTTATTCTTGTCAATTTGTAAGAGTTTCTTGTTTGTCAGTCTTAAATATTACAAGTGTTGTATCTCACTTTGCCATCTACTAATTTTTTTAGCTTATACATATATTTTTTGGTGGTTTTACTTTAAAAGTCTTTTGCTTTACCCATGCCACAAAAATATTCTCCTGCAGTTATTCCTAAAAACTATGGTTTTACATCATTTAGATATTTAATTCACTTTTGTGTCTGGTGCTAGCTTATGCCTAGTTTTATTTTTGCTACAGAATGGACCAGTGTTTATAATATTATCTGTTAAACAATAGAATATCTAGGATATTTTCAGATTTATTTATTGATATAAAAAACATATTTTTGCATCTAGAGTAAGGCCTCTTTAATATCAAAATGCCTTTTTCACCACAATAGAAGTTCAATCAACATTTTTTCATTATGGATGCAGGTCACATTTGATGTCTGTTTTGGACCTAATCAAAAATGCTTTTGGTATGTGTATGAATCTATAAAGGCATACTGCCTTTTGTTCTTCCTGGTTTAGACTAGAGTTCTCAGTGGAACTGACGTGAGATTTTAAGCTGAATATTTCAAAAAAACTTTTCTTTTTTCCCAGAAATTAATATAACCATTATCAATAAAATTTTACATGAATATGTCAGTTTCAGTGAAAAAAAAATAAAAGAAAATTCTCATTGATTAAGGGTAGTTTATTTGATTTGGTAAATTATATGCATTTGAAACAAGTGGCAGTCATTTTCAGGCCTGCATTTCATCTCCAGGCACAAAGATGTGAATGTATATATAAGATTAGTTTAAAATAAAAGTTTGATAATAGCATTCCATGAATTTAATAGATTTCTTTTTCTATAAATGATGACTGCTTAAGCTGGAATTTTTAAGCATGAACTAGAACTGAAGGGAAGATGAAGAGTTGAAAGTGGGTTCTCAATTCCATTTAGAGAAACAGACTTTTAGTCCATAGAGATCTATGATAGTATTTTGGTGGGGGGGGGGGGTTGCTGGGGGGGCGAGGGAGGGGGGTGGGCGGGCCACTTCTATTGGTCTTCCATTTATCTATTTTCGTCCATCTTTGTTCTTTGGCCCGCGTGGGCCTCTCATCGCAGTGGCCTCTGTTGTCGCAGAGCACTGGTTCTGGGCACATGTGCTCCAGAGCTCCAGCTCGGTAATTGGACACACCGGTCCAGCCAATCCGCGACACGTGGGATCTTCCCAGGCCAGGGATTGAACCGGCGCCCCTTGCACTGCAAGTCCTTACCCACTGGACCGTCAGGGAAGCCCTCTGATACTATTTTAAGGGATAATATGGTGGAGGAAGAAGGACCAGAGTGAAGCATTTAGCTGATTATGTAGTTCATTCAAGAATAAATAGGCTGTTTACTTTGTCTGAAAGTTCAATAAATATGGATATTGGTGAAATGGAATGGCATTAGATCTTCCTTTATTAATGTTGATATAAGTATGTCTAAAGAGGGCTTCTACAAATTATTGCTAATAATATACTTATTCGTTGAGTTTTCTTCTGGCTTATTTGCTCAGTGCTCCAGTTCTGTAGAGATCATCTGATTTTTAACAACTTTATGAGGTGGGCAAGTATGTTCATTTAGTTTCATAATGAAAGTGTTTCACTCCTGTAACTTTGTAATTCTCCTGAGCAAGTACTGGAGAAGGACATTGCAATAGGAAAGGTTTTGTTAAGGATGCAGGGATTTTTGGAATACTTAGAATCTTTGGTAGAAACTAAGAGATCTGCTGGTTTTCTGAGCTAGAATAGTTCCTGATTTCTATAAATATTATAGCAGTGTTAGAAATGATCTCTAAGAAGTGGGTGCAAAAAACTTGTCAAAAAGACATGTTGCATCTGAATTATGGATGAAATCCAAATTGTTAAAAAATTTCAATATATACCTTGAAAATATAAATTCTTTGTTACCATTAGAGATTTAGTGTAAGCTGTGATGTATAGAAGACACCTTTAGGCAAATTACAACTTGATGCTTGTGCACTTATCCATAAAATGTCCATATCTGATATCAAGCAAGGGGATGTCTTTTGTACCTTGGGATTCAGTTAGCTTGCCTTTCTTTTTCATCCCCAAGCCTCTTTGCCAGATTTTTACATTAAAACACCTGAACTGAACTTTCCCATAGGAAGACACATTGTTTATTTAAGCTGGCCTAGCACTTAATGCGTTTTTGTCTGTCTTTGACTAATGGCAAAAGGGGCAAGCCCATATTTCTTTAGAGAAGTGAAATAATTCACCTTTATTTACATTGATCTTGCAATCTTTGTTCTTTTTTGCTGGTTGCTAATTATATCAATGTCAAACTAATTATCTTAAGTAATGGAAGTGAAATTCCCCCAGTGATTTAAAATAGAAGAATGGAAATTTTGTAAGCATTACAGAATGGTTTTTCTTTTGGAAATACATCATTAAGCCTCCAGGTTATATATAGATAGATAGATAGATAGATATAGATATATATCTGTATGTGTCTATAGACACATATATGTGTATATTGTGTCTATATGTGTATGTATATATATTCAAATTACCATCTATATAAAAAACAGATAGCCCGACTATATCGTTTTGCTCAATAGAATGGAGGAATTTCTTTCACCATGCAGCGTTCAAACACTTTAGAAAATCACAAAATTGAAGTTTACTTATATATTAGTACATTCACAGTACAGATCTGGTTGATAAAGCTTACCTCTGCATGTTTTCTCAAAGAAACAGAAAAAGAAGTTTTATTTGTTCTTTTCAATTAGGAAAAGTAGTTTGATATTTAAAAATAAAGTACAACATGTATATCATAAATGATGTTCTCTTAAATAATTGTTGTGAGTTGTTCCTAATAATGGGATAGGAAAAAATCATTGGAAGGACTGATGTTGAAGCTGAAACTCCAATATTGTAGCCACTAGATGCAAAGAGCTGACTTTCGAAAAAAACCCTAAAGCTGGAAAACATTGAGGGCAGAAGGACAAGGGGGTGACAGAGAATGAGATAGTTGGATAGCATCACCAGCTCAATGAACATGAGTTTGAACAAACTCTGGGAAATAGTGAAGGACAGAGAAGCCGGACGTGCTGCAGTTCATGAGGTCAAAAAGAGTAGATGTGACTTAGTGACTGAATAACAACAAGGAAGTAAGAAACTTGTGAATTTCAGAAACATTTATTGAGTGCTCATCAGAGAGCAATAATAGTAGTAAATGCTAAGAACACTTCCATGAACAGAATAGACAAGAATATTTAGCTTTATATTTTTCTTTTCAGCAATTTTTTAAATGCTCATGTGAATTAAACGTAATTTACTTATGAAATAAAGTTAAAAGAAAATGCTATTTATATGTATGATTTCTTTCTAAGGAGCATAGATCTGGAAGGTATATGATACATGGACATGTTTCTGTATTCAAATTTGGGAACCGATTTGGAAATAACTGATTATTATGTAATAGAAGATGTCTTTGGAGTTCTCATTGGAGGGGATTAGGTATAAAGAAAAGATGGGGCTGTGGGTGAGAGCAAGAGTGTGAACAAGAAATATGCTAGCCAGATATTAAATTCCCACACATCTCAGGTGAGGGCCTATTGCCTCATCCATCTAGCCAGTTCTATTTGATTTATAATTTCTGATTTTACTGGAAAGGGGCTCTGACGACAAATGCAGTCTACTCCTCGCTGATACTTTTCCCTGAGTTTTTTTATCTGTACTTGTTCTTTCTGAGCAAGAAATGTTAAAGATCTTTCATGAATCCTAGTGCTTAAACCTTGGGCTAAATGTGCTTGATCCTCAAGAACAAACAGACAGTAAAGAACAAACCCTCACTATGAGGGTTTATGGAGTGTTACATTTTATTTGTTCTTTTCAATTAGGAAAAGTAGTTTGATATTTAAAAATAAAGTACAACATGTATATCATAAATGATGTTCTCTTAAATAATTGTTGTGAGTTGTTCCTAATAATGGGATAGGAAAAAATCATTGGAAGGACTGATGTTGAAGCTGAAACTCCAATATTGTAGCCACTAGATGCAAAGAGCTGACTTTCGAAAAAAACCCTAAAGCTGGAAAACATTGAGGGCAGAAGGACAAGGGGGTGACAGAGAATGAGATAGTTGGATAGCATCACCAGCTCAATGAACATGAGTTTGAACAAACTCTGGGAAATAGTGAAGGACAGAGAAGCCGGACGTGCTGCAGTTCATGAGGTCAAAAAGAGTAGATGTGACTTAGTGACTGAATAACAACAAGGAAGTAAGAAACTTGTGAATTTCAGAAACATTTATTGAGTGCTCATCAGAGAGCAATAATAGTAGTAAATGCTAAGAACACTTCCATGAACAGAATAGACAAGAATATTTAGCTTTATATTTTTCTTTTCAGCAATTTTTAAGTGCTCATGTGAATTAAACGTAATTTACTTATGAAATAAAGTTAAAAGAAAATGCTATTTATATGTATGATTTCTTTCTAAGGAGCATAGATCTGGAAGGTATATGATACATGGACATGTTTCTGTATTCAAATTTGGGAACCGATTTGGAAATAACTGATTATTATGTAATAGAAGATGTCTTTGGAGTTCTCATTGGAGGGGATTAGGTATAAAGAAAAGATGGGGCTGTGGGTGAGAGCAAGAGTGTGAACAAGAAATATGCTAGCCAGATATTAAATTCCCACACATCTCAGGTGAGGGCCTATTGCCTCATCCATCTAGCCAGTTCTATTTGATTTATAATTTCTGATTTTACTGGAAAGGGGCTCTGACGACAAATGCAGTCTACTCCTCGCTGATACTTTTTCCCTGAGTTTTTTTATCTGTACTTGTTCTTTCTGAGCAAGAAATGTTAAAGATCTTTCATGAATCCTAGTGCTTAAACCTTGGGCTAAATGTGCTTGATCCTCAAGAACAAACAGACAGTAAAGAACAAACCCTCACTATGAGGGTTTTTATGGAGTGTTACATCTCTTCTTTGTTCAGTTTTCTGCTTCCCATTAGAGCAGCCCTTTTCAATGTTAAAGTGATATGTTGTCAAAACATAAAATCAAAGCAGAATTAAAACTACCATATGTGAAAAACAAAGAAGTCTTTTAGAAAAATCAGTGTATCAGGTGGTCATCACTGATGACTGTGGAAATATTGCTAAAATAGCGGAAAAAAGAAAGAAAAAATTGAGAAGACTTAGTCAAAGAAACTTCCTCCACATTTACAACGAACTGTTCCAGCACAATTTTTAAGAAAGCCAAGGGTATCCCTAGTGCTCCAGTGGGTAAGGAGTCCGCCTTGCAGTACAAGGGGGCACCGATTCCATCCCTGGTCTGGGAAGATCCCGCATGCCATGGAGTGGCTGGACTGGTGTGTCCAATTACAAGTCAGCTCTCTGGAGCACATGCACCCAAAGCTGGTGCTCTACAGTGAGAGAGGCCACTGCAATGGGAGGCCCACACAGGCCAAAGAATAAAGATGGATAAAAATAAATTAATTAAAGAAAAAAATAATTAAAAAAGGCCAAAATTTAAAAAAAAAAAAGGAAAAGAAAGCCATATCCAAGATACATTGCAATGAAAATTCACAATTACTAGGGATAAAAAGAAGCCATAAAATTGTTTTGAAAGAAACATAGAGTCATGTTCCAATGAATGGCACTCAAAATGATTTTAGACTCTTTGATAGGTGTCTAGAAATTAAATTGTAACAATGCACTAAAAATTGTGAAGGAAAATAACCCTTACTTTGAATTATCACTATCATATTAGGGTTAAAGTGGATAAATTATACTCTTTAAGTTCATGAAGTTGATGTTTTGTTTGTTTGTTTAAGTCCTTAAAGTCTTGGTTTAAGCTACTATACTAAGTTAATGAGTTTGAGGAAACTGCAAACTGAATTTTAATTGTGGGTAAAATCTATATTCATTTATTGTGCATATAATAGTTATGTTGTTTATGGACAAGGGAAGAAATTGCTATGAGAGGTTGAAGAATATTTTCAAAGGTAACATTTAATAGGAGAAGCTTCAATTTCAAATAAAGATCTGCCTGAAAAGTCACATTAAGCTGGTGGATTTTAGTGTTAATTAAGCTATTGTATTCTTTCTGAATTTGCTGAATGAAATGAATAGATAAGAAAGAAGGGGGCGAAAATACCTTCCTAATCAGGTATTATGAAGAAAACTTGGATTCTTATGGTTTTGTCATCATCAATCAGCTTTTTACCTCAAAAGCATAGAAAGACCCTCCACTGTGATTTTTTTTCTTTTGTCCTATACTACTTTCTCATGGCTTGGCCATTGACCATAGCATTCAAGCTATTAAACTGGCAGGGAACCTAATTAGGACTTTTTATCTGAAGCTCAGACAATCTCAAAGCTCTTTAAGAAGATTATTACCTTTATCTGCTAATTTCTTCAGTGAATTTATGAGATCTATGGTATCAACTTTAGATTTTAAGAACTATTTAGAGTTTCGAAAGATCAGGCAATGAATAAAGTGAGCACTGGATTAGAAGTCCGAGGACCCAGGTTGTAGCGCAGTCTTTGCAGAGCATCCCTTTGGGATATACTGTCATCTAACTGGACAAAGACAGAGGAGTAGATGGTCTTTGATGTGCCTTCTCAAGTGAAATGTCTTGGATTCTGTGACTTACCTTCCACGCTTTGTATTGCCATGTATTTTGTTTTGGGAGGGCCCTATATATGGCTAGTGATGGGAAGAGCATGTGGTTTTATAAGCGTGGTATAAAGAGGAACATATTCTCGTGGACAGATAGAATGTGTCTATCTACTGTGATACACATTTTTTTTCTTTTCTTTGTTTCTGATACACATTTTGAAGACTGTGCAGACACCAGTGATCATGATATTCGCCTGATTTTACCTATCCTCCTGCTATTCCACATATCCTGTGAGCCACTCGGGGCTTTGTTCCTGAGGAAATCATGATACAGGCACGAGAACTGTAGGATCGTCTTTGTGTATTGACTACTTTTGGCTTGGTGTCTTTTTATCCTTGCAGTTCTCACACATGACCCATTAATTTTGTGCAGTCTAACATTGTCATGGGAAATGCAGTCCCTGTGCTAACTGGTTTATTTTGAAAGGAAAGAACTTGGCCCAGTGGCCATCTCCTTTTCTGAAGACAGAGATACTGGCCGGTTCCCAGCCCCTGCCCTATTACTGCACAGCTTCTCACATGCCGCACTCGTGTGCCTCAGTGATCATTCAGGCTTTGACATGCGTTTCTGGCGGGTGCGACAGCATGTTTTTGAATTTATTTTCTCCAGGAAGCTCTCTGTGCTGAATAATTTAACGCAATAACTATTTATTAGAGAGAATACACAAGGGGTGAAAAGTCTAAATAAACTTTTTTTTTTTTTTTCCTGGAGATGGATGATGAGAGCATCCACTCATTTGGCAAACAGTTTAATAATTGCTTCCCTGGTTACCAGGCTGGGGTGTGTTAATGCTTTGGCATGAAAAAATTGATAGTAAATGTCAATAACTGATGTCTGACACAAACATAGGCCAAACACAGAGCAGGAAAGAAAAAAAACAATGAAAGGAAAATTATCTCAGTCCAACTTATGACATGCTTTGTTTGGCTTTTACTAGAAAAAAAAAGGGGGGGCATTAATATTGACAAGGATTTTGTAGATGAGAAAAGGATTCAGCGTATCTATCTACATGTGAATGATGGTCCTACCTACTAACTCTGTCACACAGCCTTGTTCTCATCTCTAGGAGAGAATCATATCCCTAGCCTTGGCTACAGAGAATTGCTGTAAAGTATATTAAAATCACACCCTGGGAAGTCTGTTGTAAACTACTGAATACTGTGTATCAGGAGCTATGATAATGCTCTTTGCCATTCAGCTGCAGTGCCAGCTGCTGGAGATTAAGAGAAGGCTGAGGAAGGTCTGGTGTGGCCTTCAGGAGTGAAAGGAAACATCTTGATAACGTTATTCCTCAGAGAATCTGCTCTTCCGCATCTGCTCAATTCAACAAAGGTTTTTTTTGGCCAGCCTTGTGCAGTACACCCAATGAAGTGCCCTCCATATGTACTTTAGGGTCCCAGTTGCTTCACAATCCCAATCCTAGGCATCTGTCTCATCTAAAAATGGAGCATATCGAAAAGTATTGTACATGAATCAAAGCCTTCAGTTTAATTCTGGGATATTCAGACCAGAATCTAAATGCTGGACTCTGTTAATGCTTAGATATTTATAATGATGTAGTTAAAAACAATTTACTCAGGTGTATCCTGATACTTGAACTGAGTATCTAAATGTGTTTTTTCTTTTTTTCTTATTTTCTTTTTTAATCCCCTGGAGAAGGAAATGGCAACTGACTCCAGCACTCTTTTGATTATTTATTTATTTATTGTTTTTAGCTACTCTGGGTTTTCACTGCTGCTGCAGGCTCTTCTCTAGTTGCAGGAAGTAGGGGCTACTCTGTAGTTGAGGTGAGCAGGCTTCTTGTTGCGGCGACTTCTCTTGTTGTGGAACTTGGGCTCTAGGGCTCATGGACTTCAGGAGTTCCACAACATGGGCTCCGTAGTTGTGGCTCCAAGGCTCTAGAGCACAGGCTCCATAGTTGGGGCTCACGGGCTTCGTTGCTCTGCAGCATGCGGATCTTCCCGGATCAGGGATTGAGCCTGTGTCTCCTGCATTGACAGGTGAACTCTTTACCACTGAGCTACCATGAAAGCCCTAAATATCTAAATATGCTTTTTATCATTATTTATTGTTAATTTTCTGTCTGCCAACCTTCTGCCAAAGATTTTTTCACCTTGAATTATAACAAAAACAATAGTGACAATAATAGTAGAAGTAGTGGCAAATCTATCATCTATTTAGTTCTATATGCTATTGTTTGTGATTTTGTGGTTCACTTTATGATGAAAATGTTAGTAGCAGCACCTCTGTTTCAGAGATCTTCCTTATTATTAATATTTATTCACCCTGATTCCTTTGCAATCGGCTCTTTCACCCAGTGATTAAAACTGCTGATCTGAAAAGCACCCTGTGGTAACTAAATTCACCAACTTTTTTGGAATCCTAATCTGCTTTGACGTTTGTGTACCATTTGACTCTCTGCAAAAGCTCCTCTTTTTGCAGTCCTCCATGTCTTGGCTTCTGTAACCTCTGCTGTCTTTCTGAGAGCTGTTTTGTCCTACGAGGAAATTTATCTCCCTTCATCCCCTTTGCAGTTCCTCAGTTTTAGGCTCTCAGCAGTTCACATGAAGATGATGAGCTGGAGTCTCTGAGAGGGAGGAGAGTACAGAGGTGAAGGGAGAATTGGATGTCAACCTTACTGCTCAAAACCTCTCTCTGTCCTTCTTAGCTGAGTGATAATGTGTATGTACAGTCAGTTTTAGCTTTCCTCACAGTAAAGTGGGGATAATACTAATAATAACACCTACTTTATGGTGTGGTTGAGTGGAATCAATATCTTACTATATACAAAAAGGCTTAGAATAATTTTGGGCCCATGTGTTAAGTGTTGCAATTATTGTTATTGCTTTCATATTAGCTATTATTGTCATCATTTTAAATACGTTTTCCTGCCATTGTATCCATTGTTTTCAGTAGGTTCTGTACAGAGAAGACAAATTGCACTAAATCAAAACATAGTTAATGTTATTAAGTAGTCATATATTTATATGGTCAAAATGTTTCATCAGCTCCAGTCAGTTACTCAAAGTTCAGTGGTGCTGGTATCTCTCTAGCCTTATCTTCCAAAACTCACAGGATAACGTGCTGTCATGGAAGCTCCCTTCCCTACTGTGTTTTCCTTATTTTCCTTGTACGTCAATGCATTTAAAATCCTACCTGCCATTCACCAGATTCAGAACAAATTCTGCCAGTCCCTTGATGCCTTTTATAATCCTCTAGATCAAGAATAAGTCTATCCTCTTGGAAGCCCATAAGCAAAGCTCTTTATTTTCAGGTCTTGTTAGGCCCTCTATCTGATATTTAGTTATTCATGTTGTTTTCTTTCCTCGTAGAATAGAAACTCCTTGGGCAAGAGTTTTTACTTTTGTGCAATCTTCCAGTTCCCAGCACAGGACATTGTACCCACTAATGCGCAAAGAAGGGCTACTGAATTCATGCTGCTTTCAGCACCAGAGTAGTGGCAATACTCGCTTCCTGTCCTGCTCTCTTTGCACAGGCCACTGGCCCTGCCGATTTGGGTGAATGGAGAAGACTTGCACAGGTTCGCTCTTTTTTTCTTCATCATTTGGGTTTTAGAGTTGATCATAAACTAAGAAATATAGTGCTCGGCTCGTTTTGGTAAATATATGTTGAATGAGGAAGAAAATAAATAGTAAATACTTGCTGAACGAGACAGAAAAAATAAATAATGAATGACCCATACTTTATCCCAGGAATGGAGAAAATTGTCAAGAGACATTTTTTGGATGTAAAGCACACATGCTCGCTTGCTTCTCAACAGAGAATGCAGATCGAGTCTCAGATTCAAAAGGTATGTCTCTGCTTACTGAGTACACTAAGACAACTCTATCAAAAGACTGGCTTTTGTAATACATTCTTTGAGCTTTTATAAAAAATTCACCTTGTTTCTATGTTGCAATAAGCCCTGGTTAACATTTAGATCTATAGGTCTTCTCTGGTGGTCCAGTGGGTAGAGAGTCTATCTTGCAGTGAAATTGGATCCCTGGCCCGGGAAGAGCCACGTGTTGCAGAGCGGCTGGACCAGTGTCTCCAATTGTGAGCCAGCACTTTGGAGTGCATGTGCCCAGAACCAGTGCTCTGCAAAGGGAGAGGCCACTGCAATGGGAGGCGCACACACGCCAACACATAAAAGATGGATGAAAAGAGATATAAAAATAAAAGAGGCATGATGGTGAAAAAACCAAAAAAAAAAAAAAATCAGATCTATGTCTCCTTGACTTTATTCATTCATGTTAGTGGTGGTAACTGCATGAGTAGTGTAATTGCATGGGAAAAAAAAAAAAAAAAAATCTTACAACAAGATGAAGCAAATGGGCTTCCCTGGTGGTCCAGTGGGTAGAGAGTCTGCCTTGCAGTGCAAGGGGCACCAGTTCAACCCCTGGCCTAGCAAGATCCCACATGCCGTGAAGTGGCTGGACTGGTGTGTCCAATTAGGAGCCAGCACTCTGGAACACATGCACTCAGAGCCGGTGCTCTGCAACGAGAGAGGCCACTGTGATGGGAGGCCCACACTGGCCAAGGATTCAAGATGGGTGAAAATAAACAAATAAAACCAATAAAAAAGAGGCCAAAATTTAAAAAGAAGAAGAAAAAAGAATAAAGGAATCCCTCACAAGTTCAATATAATGTGACCTGATGCTCAGGGATGAGGGTGGAAGGTGCTAACAGGTGACCTTCCAGAGGAGGTCCTCGGATCCCTCTTCTCCCAGGTCCTGGGCTGAGTGCTCCTCTCCTGATCACCCCCGCGGCCACCGAGTGAAGCAAAACCCCTGGTCTAAGGCGTGGACTCATCTTGTGACTTTTGATCCTTTGCAGAGGCAACCCCAGAAATACAAATTTGGGAATTGAAAACATGCTTAACAAAAAGAGTCAATTACGATGCGTTCAAGGGATTGTAGATGACTCTCTTCATATCACGGCTTTCCTTTTCCTTTGCCCATCTTTCCTTTTTGCTTGCACTGAGGTGTGGTGTATTTAGGTATATAGGGAAATCATAATTTCAGCCTTCAGTATGTTAATTTCAGATCATTGACAGTTCGACTGGGAGGGATGGAATGAAGGCAAGAAAAGTAAATCAGATAGTCTATGTGTGTCAGGCTAAGCATTAAAGCCAGTGCTGACACACCAATCAGAAGAAAGTAAAAATAGGAAGGAGAGTTTTGCTGAGATGTCAAGACTGCATTTGTCCTGACCACTGTTTCCAGGAAGCCTCGCCTGACTGTCCATGGTTTATTTTAATATTCTCCAATAAATCACTGTATTTGCCTGCATTGTACAAATTACACAGCAGTGATTGCTCATTTCATTACCAATACTCCTCATTTACATTATAAGACACACTGAAGGCAAGTCACACCTCTCCAGCAACTTGCCCAGCATCTGTTGCAACATGTTTATTGGCTGCTGTATTAAAAGAGGTGAAATGAAGGGACGTCCATTCACCACTGCAAGTCTGACGCGTTAGCTCAGAAGTTGCAGTTGAACAGCTTACAGGCTGCGTTTGATCACTGTTTTGAATATTTGACTGAAAAACTTTTAGTATATAAAACTTGGTTGTTTGTAAGAATAACCAATTTTAGTAACCAACATTTACCCACTGAGAGGTTTGGCAAACATGTTACTGCTGTTGTTTTTTAGTCACTAGGTTGTGTCTGACTCTGTGACTCCATGGACTCTCCTCTATCCATGGGATTTTCTGGGCAAGATTATTGGAGCGGGTTGGTATTTCTTTCTCCAGAGGATCTTCCTGAGGATCTAACCTGCATCTCCTGCATTGACAGGTGGATTCTTTACCAGTGAAACATCATGTGAGTCCTTGACACACATCCATATCATCCATCCATGTGTTCTGCTTCTCCTGAAATAACTGATGTTCTGAAAACACAGAGCCCCTGTTGTTATGCAGACCTTGAGCAGAATTTAATGGCAGATGGAAGGATTCTCCAGTCTCACCCAACCCCTTCACTTCAAGTTGGCTGATTCTCTATTATGGTTTTGAGTGAATATAAATTAGAAATCTAGCATTATATTCATAGTATTTTGACACCTAATGCCAATGCTAAAAGTCTAGAGAATATATTATCTTAATTTTTTAAAAATTTGAATGATGCTTGAAACTTCTAATCAAATTCTGAGAATATAAAGAAATGCTACATTGTAAAAACAAAACAAGAAATTAACAAATGACACAGTATTGTTAACTAAAGTACAGATTTTGTTCAAATTTAACACATACACACACACACTCACACACAAAAGCAGGCTGATTCTGATCCTTCTCTGACCCTGCTGACTTGCAAGCATTTGAATTTGTTCCACTTAGCTACAAATACCTTCCTTCATGCTGATCCCTGGAGAGAGCCGATCCCAAGCCTTTCTTCTCCCTCTTTCTACTGACTCTGTAAAAAGGGAAGGTGCACCCATGGTGTTTCCTAAGACAGCTGATGTTTCAGGCCACCATCCAGAGCAGCAGGTGGTTCCACATCTGCAGACCTCGGAGGTGACTGATTACAATTGGGAGTTCTTCACAGACCCGCAGGACTTCAGTCCTGTACCCTGAGTTTCTTGAGAGCTTCTCCTTGTCCCTGACCTCAGTGTTACCCCTGAGGTGGTCTGATAAGCATGAAGGTGGCAGATCCTGGTGGTGTTCCTGACCCCCCAGCAGGGAAGAATTTGATTTTTCCTAAGTAGAAATTGATCATTGTGGGATTTAGAGATTTTCAAAGGTGCCTTTGTTTAAATTGAGAATTGGGCAAGTTAGGGTCTTCCATTAAAAAGCACCATGCGGTCACAGGGGTTAACGAGCTGTATCAGAGCAGTCTTGACACTTTAAATAAAGGCCTATTAACTGCAGTCACTGTGGCCTGGGTGCTCCCTGGCGGTTCAGTCTCCTTGTGAGGGGAGGGCGGTGTTTGAGGCATCCAGCTGGCAGAACCATGGGCCAGTGGACAGGGCAGGGAAGTCCTGCTCTCCACCCTCTGTGTTACCCTCATGGCTGCAGCTCCTCCCTGGAGGGTAATGCCCCAAAGGCACTGTATTCAGAGTAGCAAGACAGAGCCTGGGGCCTCCTATGGTCTCCAGTTGACCAAGGGGCCAAAAAGAGATTCATACTCTAAGTATCCTGTTTTTAAAATTAATTTATTTATTTTAATTGGGGGACAATTACATTATAATATTGTGATGGTATTGCCATGCATCAGCATGAACCAGCCAGGGGTATACATGTGTGCCCCCAATCCTGAACCCTCCTCCCACCTCCCTTCCTACCCTATTCATCTGGGTTGTCCCAGAGCTCTGGCTTTGGGTGTCATGCTGCATGCACTGAACTTGCATCTGTTTTACATATGGTAATAAAAATGTCTCAGTGCTTTTCTCTTCAATCATGCCACCCTTGCCTTCTCCCACAGAGTCCAAAAATCTGTTCTTTACTCAGTGTCCTGTTGACTTGCAAGCATTTGAATTTGTTCCACTTAGCTACAAATACCTTCCTTCATGCTGATCCCTGGAGAGAGCCGATCCCAAGCCTTTCTTCTCCCTCTTTCTACTGACTCTGTAAAAAGGGAAGGTGCACCCATGGTGTTTCCTAAGACAGCTGATGTTTCAGGCCACCATCCAGAGCAGCAGGTGGTTCCACATCTGCAGACCTCGGAGGTGACTGATTACAATTGGGAGTTCTTCACAGACCCGCAGGACTTCAGTCCTGTACCCTGAGTTTCTTGAGAGCTTCTCCTTGTCCCTGACCTCAGTGTTACCCCTGAGGTGGTCTGATAAGCATGAAGGTGGCAGATCCTGGTGGTGTTCCTGACCCCCCAGCAGGGAAGAATTTGATTTTTCCTAAGTAGAAATTGATCATTGTGGGATTTAGAGATTTTCAAAGGTGCCTTTGTTTAAATTGAGAATTGGGCAAGTTAGGGTCTTCCATTAAAAAGCACCATGCGGTCACAGGGGTTAACGAGCTGTATCAGAGCAGTCTTGACACTTTAAATAAAGGCCTATTAACTGCAGTCACTGTGGCCTGGGTGCTCCCTGGCGGTTCAGTCTCCTTGTGAGGGGAGGGCGGTGTTTGAGGCATCCAGCTGGCAGAACCATGGGCCAGTGGACAGGGCAGGGAAGTCCTGCTCTCCACCCTCTGTGTTACCCTCATGGCTGCAGCTCCTCCCTGGAGGGTAATGCCCCAAAGGCACTGTATTCAGAGTAGCAAGACAGAGCCTGGGGCCTCCTATGGTCTCCAGTTGACCAAGGGGCCAAAAAGAGATTCATACTCTAAGTATCCTGTTTTTAAAAATTAATTTATTTATTTTAATTGGGGGACAATTACATTATAATATTGTGATGGTATTGCCATGCATCAGCATGAACCAGCCAGGGGTATACATGTGTGCCCCCAATCCTGAACCCTCCTCCCACCTCCCTTCCTACCCTATTCATCTGGGTTGTCCCAGAGCTCTGGCTTTGGGTGTCATGCTGCATGCACTGAACTTGCATCTGTTTTACATATGGTAATAAAAATGTCTCAGTGCTTTTCTCTTCAATCATGCCACCCTTGCCTTCTCCCACAGAGTCCAAAAATCTGTTCTTTACTCAGTGTCCTGTTTTGCCATCCATAAAATGAAAGGATTTGAAGAGAAAAATCCCTGACTCCTTGTAGAGAAGTTATGTGAATAAATCAGTGAATGAAGATAAATGATGTCAATACCAACATTGTTCAGTTGGGGACCAGGTGTCCTGTGTTTTGTTAAGTAATAATAAAAAAAAATAGCCAGTGCTTCTATAACATCCAACATGTGCCAAACACTGTTCAAACCACCTTACGTGTATTGATTCAGTTCATTTTCACAAAGTCTCTAATGAGGGGAGTGCTATTACTAACCCTGTTTATAGATGAGAAAACAGAGGCAGTTGAAGCGTTGTGCTCTGTGCCAGATATTTTGCATGCATGCTTCTTTGTGATTCTCATAAAAGTCCTTTGTGTGGTGGACACTGCAGCTCCATATAACAGATGAGAACACAGGTTCAGAGTGTGTGTAGGATGTGTCAGGGACCTGGTGGTAAGTGAGAAAAAGGAGGTTTGGGATTCTCTTCTTTCTCGTTCCAAAGTTTTATAGTTTAGAATAGTAGACGGCCCAGGGTAAGGTAAGGAATTTAGATTTCCTTCTTGAGATTTATTTATGATCCCTCAGGTATGCTGTGCTGCTGGCAGAGCATAGTTACTTATTTCTAACTAATAGAATTGGGGAAACACTTAATTGCCCCGGTACTATTATCAGAAAACTTCAACCTATACTCTGTAGTTCCCTCTAATTTGAGACTAGAACTTCAACAGTAAAAAGGCGTGGAGTTCAAATCAAGATCAGATTTATTGCAAGACAGTAAACCAACATTTATACGTCTTGATAATCAGCTTAATACAGCATAGCTGTGCATCAGTAATCATAGTCAAACCATAACAATAAGGTTTAAAAGTTCAGAACTCAATCAATAAAAATGCAATAGTTTTACCCCAGAGCTGGAGAGCCTCTCATGTTCGAGCCACATGAGCAAGCTGCCTCACAGTCTAATCATCACTCTTTTTATAATAAATTTTCCCTTTATTTTCAATTTCTTTATAACTTCTTTGTTTCTAACTATTTGATTTTTAATTGTTTTCAACCACTTACCTTTCTTTCTAAACATACTGATTCACTTAATAAATCATCAACTCATCACTTCTCCATTTTAGCTTATATCTATTCAAGAATTACATAAAATTAACTTTATTTCACTTGATCAAAGCACATTCAAATCAAATCCTTGGAATCAAATACTTTCTTCCCTTTAGATCATTTAAACTCATGATTAAGGAAAAATCTGAACTTTGGAACTTTAACATCCTATGCTAGACCAGGGCAGGCTATTCATGTTAACTTGAGCTGCTCTATACCTAAGAATAATGACCCATTGTTTTTTTTTTTAATTCTTTCTTTACTTCTCATGCTTTCCGCGCTTACTCTTACAGGGTGGCTGTGACTCAGATTCTCAAAAGGTCCTCTTGTTTGGGGTTTTGGATTCTCATAAAAGTCCTTTGTGTGGTGGACACTGCAGCTCCATATAACAGATGAGAACACAGGTTCAGAGTGTGTGTAGGATGTGTCAGGGACCTGGTGGTAAGTGAGAAAAAGGAGGTTTGGGATTCTCTTCTTTCTCGTTCCAAAGTTTTATAGTTTAGAATAGTAGACGGCCCAGGGTAAGGTAAGGAATTTAGATTTCCTTCTTGAGATTTATTTATGATCCCTCAGGTATGCTGTGCTGCTGGCAGAGCATAGTTACTTATTTCTAACTAATAGAATTGGGGAAACACTTAATTGCCCCGGTACTATTATCAGAAAACTTCAACCTATACTCTGTAGTTCCCTCTAATTTGAGACTAGAACTTCAACAGTAAAAAGGCGTGGAGTTCAAATCAAGATCAGATTTATTGCAAGACAGTAAACCAACATTTATACGTCTTGATAATCAGCTTAATACAGCATAGCTGTGCATCAGTAATCATAGTCAAACCATAACAATAAGGTTTAAAAGTTCAGAACTCAATCAATAAAAATGCAATAGTTTTACCCCAGAGCTGGAGAGCCTCTCATGTTCGAGCCACATGAGCAAGCTGCCTCACAGTCTAATCATCACTCTTTTTATAATAAATTTTCCCTTTATTTTCAATTTCTTTATAACTTCTTTGTTTCTAACTATTTGATTTTTAATTGTTTTCAACCACTTACCTTTCTTTCTAAACATACTGATTCACTTAATAAATCATCAACTCATCACTTCTCCATTTTAGCTTATATCTATTCAAGAATTACATAAAATTAACTTTATTTCACTTGATCAAAGCACATTCAAATCAAATCCTTGGAATCAAATACTTTCTTCCCTTTAGATCATTTAAACTCATGATTAAGGAAAAATCTGAACTTTGGAACTTTAACATCCTATGCTAGACCAGGGCAGGCTATTCATGTTAACTTGAGCTGCTCTATACCTAAGAATAATGACCCATTGTTTTTTTTTTTAATTCTTTCTTTACTTCTCATGCTTTCCGCGCTTACTCTTACAGGGTGGCTGTGACTCAGATGAAGTTTCACTTTCTGCTTTGCTAGAGGAACTTTCTTTCACTGATTCAAAATTTCTCTTACTTCTTTTGGACACAATATTCTTGCCTTTTGATTAATATATGTTCCTTCTTTAGGTAACATCATATTTACCCATTCCTCTTCTCCTTCTGAACTTATCTCACTTTCTAAAGGGTGAATTTTAGGTCTGAAAAACTTATCTGGGGTTTGAGGACTATCTGAGCTATCTGTGTCATCACTCGTTTCTTCATATCCAGGGGCCCAGTAATTTCTTAGGAACTGACCAGAGGTAGCCCAGGTCAGCTGCTCAAAGTTCCTGGAGTGGAGGGAATAATAAGTACTGAATACAAACCAATGACCTTGAAATAGAGGAGCAGGAGAATGCCCCTCTCTCTCCATTCAAATTTTGGTTTGCCTTTCCTCCTCCTGGTTTGTCCCAACTATCCACCCTTGAATGTTCCCCCTCATTCATTAAAGACCAGAACCTAGCCAGAAGCCTTCTTCTTTAATATGGCTATTGTTATTAGTGTAAGGTGAAGAGTCTTGTGAGTCTCAGACCTGTAATCTGACCTCCTGTCAGATTAGCAGCAGCATTAGGTTATCAATAAAGCACACAAAAAATGTAATGTGTTTGAATCATCTGGAAATCATGCCCCCTCACTCCTAGTCCATGGAAAAATTGCCTTCCATGAAATCAGTCCCTGGAGCCATAAAGGTTGAGGACTGCTGGCCTATTCACAGAGCTTTTCATCCAGCACCCTGATCTCTCAGGCTCTTCATCGTGTTTCCTGTTCCTCTGAGCCACTCCGTTCATCGTCCGTCATCATGTCTGGGCCATTGCCATCACCAAGAACTACATCACATCTAACATTATGTGTCAGAAGACTCCATTTATGTGTCATGCCCTCTCTCATGCAAGCTGGTTAGTTCAAATGCCTCCAAAATTCTTTTACGCCACCAAGCTCTCCGTTTCCCCCGCCACTTAGCCAACTATGAACACCACCTTTCTCTCTCCCCTGCTTGGCCTATTATCCCAATGTCAGTTACTCTTTTCCCTCTCCATGACTACATTCAGTTCTAAATGAACCTTCCTATCAACCTTCTCCATGTTGACAACCAAAAAGTTGGTGATAATCACACTTTTGAAGAGTTGAGTTGTATTATTTATGGTATTTATATACAGATAATCATCATGAGCTCCCATAATCTCATTACATTTTCTCATTCATTTCTTCGATTACTCCCTCACATAGATGGCTCTCTAATCCCATCACTTCTTTCCACTCTCACGTCAAATGTTCCAGACTGAGGTACCACCATCTAACTTGAATGCTAAAATTTATTCCTAATTGGAGTCCCTGAATTTGACCTTGCCTCCTTTCCTTTTCATCTCTACCCAGAATCAACATAATTGGATCATATATTTTATCATTGAGATTATATATTTTATCATTTTTCCCTTGTGTGACATTCCATTGTTCATAGAATTTTTTTTTTTTAATCTTGTTTTAGCCAGCAATCCATGGCATTTTTGTTGTGTCGAAATCTCTACATTCAGACATGTAGGAATTCAGCCTTTACTTATGACACTCTACTTTCAGGATCTCCTTTTAGCTTTGTGAACGTGCCAAGCTTCTTTTCCACTCAAGGCATTTTGCTTGTCCTTTTCTCTCTCTTTGGGAACCACTCCACTCCTTACCTGACTATCACCCTTTCAAGAGCTCAGCTTAAATATCACAGTCTCAGTGCATCATGAGCCTTCCTCCTTCCCTTGTCATCGTGGCTAAGTGCTCTTGTTATCCTCTCACATAGGACCCTCTTCTCACAGTACTTCTAAAGAAAAATACATGTACTTTTCTTTTAAAGGATCAGTTGTTATTAAATATTTATGTACTTAACCTATTTAAAATTTATCTGAAATTATACTGTAAGGATTAGACAGGAAAGTTTCAAACCTGCTCACTCACTACTATCATGCAGGTCTTAGGCAAGGATTAAAATATGGGATGTTTGACAAATATTCTACCATAATATAGAGTAGAGGCCTTGAATGTGGTGTATCAGCCTCTTAAGAGACTTGGTGACACAACAGGTGTACAGTACTCCTTAAAGCAGGAGTCTCCAGACTCCAGGATCTAATACCTAATAATTTGAGGATGGGGCTGATATAATAAGAATATAAATAAAGTACACAATAGATGTACTGCACTTGAAACATTCCAAAATCATCCCCAAATCCCGGTCTATGGAAAAATTGTCTTCCATGAAATCCGTCCCTGGTCCTAAAACATTTGGAGACCAATGCCTGTCTGGTCTTCCTCCTTGAAACTCATGCATGCGTGTATGCCAAGTGCCTTCAGTCATGTCCAACTCTTTGCAACTCTACAGACCTCATCCTGTCCATGGGATTCTCCAAGCAAGAAAACTGGAGGAGTAGCCATGCCCACCTCCAGGGGATCCTCCCAGCTCAGGGATTGAACCCACCTGTTTTATGATTTCTACACTGGCAGAAGGGTTTTTTACCACTAGTGCACTGGTTCTTTACCACCTGGGAAACACCCCTCAAAAACATAAGCCCAGTCTAGTCTTGAAGAAAACATCAGCCAAATTCCAATAGTAGGACATTTTGGAAAATATCTGAGCAGTTCTGGATAAGGGATCCCGGTACAGAAAATGGACGTTAGGTCAAAACTAAGGACGTCTGAATAAATGAAAGACTTTAGTTAATATTAATAATAAGCTGTCATTATTGGGTCATTTGTTGTGGCTAATCTACCATGTAAGATGTAGTATAATAAATTTTATAGAAGAAATGATAGAGTAAACTGTATATGGAGTATAAGGGAAACCTCCGTACCATCTTCTTAATTTTTCTGTAGATCAAAAAGAATATATATATATATATATATATATATATATATATATATATATATACACAGAGAGAGAGAGAGAGAGTCTCTTTTAAATATTGCTGTGCAGACTTATGGACACAGCAGGGGAAGGAGAGGGTAGGAATTGAGAGACTAGCACTGAAATATGTACACTACCATGTGTAAAATCAATAGCTAGTGGAAAGTTGCTGTATAGCTCAGAAAGTTCAGCCTGGTGCTCTGTGACAGCCTATAGGGATGGGGTGAGGTGCGGGTGGGAAGGAAGTTCAAGAGGGAGGGAATATCTATCTGTATGGCTAATTTATGTTAATGTGGGGTGGAAACCAACACACCATTGTAAAGCAATTATCCTCTAATTAAAAATAAAGAAATTTGAAAAACTACTGTGCATTGTCATCATCATTCTCATCATCTTGATCATGACATCCTTGCTGTAGTCTTAAGAATATTCAGACATATCTCCTTTCTTTCCCACAATCAATATAGGGTTTTTGTATCATTTTGTTTGTATTGCTAAAACATCTGCAGGTTCTAAAATTCTCATTAGGTGTATTATGCTGAGATTTACTTCTTTGCATGTAGTGACTGCTGGAGATCTCTGCTCTGGCCTTCCCATCACACCACAACTGTGTGAACCTTTAATGAAATCATACTATATTGAGTGCTTTGCATATTGCAAAGTGCTCCGCAAAGTTAGGATAGTCTTCTGTGACTTGCCTTTCTCTTAAGGCATCACAATGGATCTTCTCCAGCACCTAAGACTCTTCTTAGACTTTCATCTCCCTCCAAGTCTTGAGGCATTTTCTCATGCTGCTCTTCCTGAGTCTCTCTTTCCTCGCTAGCTCCCACTTTCTGTCTCTTCCTGTGGGGTGAGAACTCTGTAACATTATGCACTGGTAAATATCAACTTCCTCTACTTCTGTTTTCTAACTTTGCAGAAATAAATATATTCCCTTGGATTTACAAGGAGTATGTAAGGTCAGGTATGAGAATGATGTTTGGAATGCTTTCAGTAGAGGAGGAGAAGGGCCCCAGATCCCAGGAGGACCAATAGCTAAATCCTTATGAAGCCAAGAAATAAGCAGTATGACGTCTCTATCTCTAGTGAGAGGCATGTTTTTCTACTCTCTAGGAAATGACTTTCTGCAAACGATAGCCAGATAAATCAGAGGTCGTGGCCCATGGAGTGGCTATTTCTATCAGTTGACAATATGTAGGCGACATGGTTTATAACCAGCACTACTTCTGGTGCCATTTTCTCTTGCTCTGTAACATAAAATTTAGATCCTACCGTGGGCTCAATTGCAAGACAGTCTTAAATTCCCCAGAGGAGCTAGAACACTGGATCTTATGTGAAATGTTCTGATTTTTAAAGCACTTTGAATGCCAAGATGTGCTGGTGGAAAGACTGATTCAGTCTAAAGGCAACCACCTCCCATTCTTACAGATCAGGATTATAGGGAGAGTAAAATAGCGTGAAACGAGAAGGGAGAATGGAGAAAAATGTCTTTTCTTTCAAGAATCCAGCTGAAAGGAATCCAGAGTGCATTAATGTACCAATGCTTTGTTATACCTTTCATAAAAGGCCTTCAGTTTATGTTAGTTGATTGAATAGAGGTATATATTTTAAACCATTTTAATGCCTTTTGTTTTGAATGACTTGCAAACATTTATAAATATGTAGAAAAAAGTCAATAAGAATTCTGATTTTTCCTAGGAAGTCTGTATCTAACAACGTCAATTCACTGTATGGTCTCAATCATGAGAAACAGAGTACTCACACAGAGTGAAGGTCTTTTTGGAGTTTAGTAAATCCAAAGTAAAACCTCAGTCCTATTACCAGCTGGCTACATGCCCTTACATAAACAGTTAACTCCTTCTCCCTAGTTTCCACATCCTGTGTAAGTCTCCGGCTAAACAAGGAGGTAAATCAGTACTTAGATCTGTGCCACACCCAACCTTTCCTGGCTGGTGCCTAAGACACACCCTTCAAGAGAGTGCAAGCTTAAGTAATCATCTCTCTTCCCTTTTTTAAATGTTATTTTAAAAATATTTATTTATTTTTGGCAGTGCTGGATCTTTGTTGCTTTGTTTTTTGGCTTTCTTCTGTTGTGAGCGAGGATTACTCTTCATTGCTGTGGGCAGGTATGAGAATGATGTTTGGAATGCTTTCAGTAGAGGAGGAGAAGGGCCCCAGATCCCAGGAGGACCAATAGCTAAATCCTTATGAAGCCAAGAAATAAGCAGTATGACGTCTCTATCTCTAGTGAGAGGCATGTTTTTCTACTCTCTAGGAAATGACTTTCTGCAAACGATAGCCAGATAAATCAGAGGTCGTGGCCCATGGAGTGGCTATTTCTATCAGTTGACAATATGTAGGCGACATGGTTTATAACCAGCACTACTTCTGGTGCCATTTTCTCTTGCTCTGTAACATAAAATTTAGATCCTACCGTGGGCTCAATTGCAAGACAGTCTTAAATTCCCCAGAGGAGCTAGAACACTGGATCTTATGTGAAATGTTCTGATTTTTAAAGCACTTTGAATGCCAAGATGTGCTGGTGGAAAGACTGATTCAGTCTAAAGGCAACCACCTCCCATTCTTACAGATCAGGATTATAGGGAGAGTAAAATAGCGTGAAACGAGAAGGGAGAATGGAGAAAAATGTCTTTTCTTTCAAGAATCCAGCTGAAAGGAATCCAGAGTGCATTAATGTACCAATGCTTTGTTATACCTTTCATAAAAGGCCTTCAGTTTATGTTAGTTGATTGAATAGAGGTATATATTTTAAACCATTTTAATGCCTTTTGTTTTGAATGACTTGCAAACATTTATAAATATGTAGAAAAAAGTCAATAAGAATTCTGATTTTTCCTAGGAAGTCTGTATCTAACAACGTCAATTCACTGTATGGTCTCAATCATGAGAAACAGAGTACTCACACAGAGTGAAGGTCTTTTTGGAGTTTAGTAAATCCAAAGTAAAACCTCAGTCCTATTACCAGCTGGCTACATGCCCTTACATAAACAGTTAACTCCTTCTCCCTAGTTTCCACATCCTGTGTAAGTCTCCGGCTAAACAAGGAGGTAAATCAGTACTTAGATCTGTGCCACACCCAACCTTTCCTGGCTGGTGCCTAAGACACACCCTTCAAGAGAGTGCAAGCTTAAGTAATCATCTCTCTTCCCTTTTTTAAATGTTATTTTAAAAATATTTATTTATTTTTGGCAGTGCTGGATCTTTGTTGCTTTGTTTTTTGGCTTTCTTCTGTTGTGAGCGAGGATTACTCTTCATTGCTGTGGGCAGGTGGTGGCTTCTCTTGTTGCAAAGCACAGGCTCAGTAGTTGTGGAACGCAGGCTTAACTGCTCTGTGGTATGTGGGATCTTCCTGAACTAGGGATCAAACAGATGGTTCCTGCTTTGGCAAACAGATTCTTTACCACTGAACCACTTGGGAAGGCCCATCTCTCTTCTTAATGGCATTGTTATTTAACAGTTGTCCAGATTTGGCAGTGCTCTCCATGCTGTGAAAGAAAAAGAAAGTGAAAGTGTTAGTTGCTCAGTCATATCTGACTCTTTGCAACCCTCTAGACTGTTGCCTGACAGCCGCCTCTGTCTGTGGGGTTTTCCAAGCAAGAATACTGTAGTGGGTTGCCATTCCCTTCTCCAGAGGATTTTCCTGATCCAGGGATCAAACCCAGGTCTCCTGCATTGCAAATAGATTCTTTACCATCTGAACCACCAGATAAGACATCTAGGGGCAGTACCAGAAGAAAACGCAGCAATTTAAAACAATTCCAACCTGGTTTATTTATAATCTCAATTATACTGATCATGGATGGAAAATAGAATGCTTCTAGGGAATAGACTTAATTATGGCTTATCATTTTAAAGCATCCTCAGTTTTTCTGTGTGACTTGTAATTGGGATTCAACATTTCTATATTTGATAATTTTATTTTTCATATTAAAGCTTATAATTTTACTGTGAGAGCTCAGGAGAGAGATGTCATATAAATTGAATTTATGTATGTGATATGAGAAATTGGAAATATGAATTCACAAATTAAGTAGGCATCCTTATTTTATCTATCACATGGATGTTCATTATACAGACTAAATAATAATCATTACTGAAAAGGCCAGTGCAGCAGGGTAAATGATGAACTTATTGGATATTAATTAAGTGCTTTGCCGAATGATGTGAAATTTTTCTAATGTTACATTAGAGGAAAAGGATCCATTGAATGCCTGCTTTCAACAGGGCTGTGTGTGTTATGCCATGCATTTATCTACTGCCTCATCTCACATTTAAGGCCAGCAAAGAGAAGAGTGGTCCTTATTTGAGATGAGACCATTGAAGCTTTGAGGTGTGTGAAGTACCATTCACAAGGCCACAAGGCCCTTTGTGATAGATCCAACACTTAAATTTGGGTGTATTCCCACCAAAGACGGTATTGGTCATCTACCATAAGCATACCTGACATGGAACTTGGAAAACTAGAAACAAAAACAGCTGTGACAGTTGTCCCTAAAAATGATACTCCTGGGAAACTAAAAATGAAAGATAGACTCTGGATGCTGGGCCTGTTGAGATGTCTTTGGAGGATCATTCTAGAGTTCAGGCCTCTTCTGTGATCTTATGAAATCAATGCTGCCTGGGATGAAAAGGAGTCTTTATATCACCATGCTTTAATTTCAGACAAAGGGGTTATCAGCTGATGAACAAAAATTACATTGTTATATTTTGTAAAACAATGACTTTTCCTTGTTCAGTTTAATGTTACTTTCCATTTAAAACTGAAAATCAATCCATTTCAGGGTCTTTGTTACTGGGGTTATACACTATCTCTTGCTGCCAAAATTATTTGTTTAATGTTAGAAAAATCAGTAGCGGTAACAGGGTCACCAACAGAAATAATTCCTGGTTTACCTAACCTAAGAAGAGCCAGAAGTTTCCTGATTCCCAGTTTCTGCATGGTAACTTTACATACTTGTATGTAAAGTGAAAATTTTTGAAAGTTTGAGAATGGCACTGTTCTTTATTAATTATAAAATATGCATTGTTGTGAGCCATGGTAATGGACAAACATAAAAAAGGATTAAGTAGAAAACTCAGCATAAAATGGTGGCAGAATATTTAAGAGACTGAGATTGCAAATGCTGAGCTCACTATTGAAGTCAATCAGACTGCAGCAAAGTATTTATTGCTGCTATAATGCCATGTTCTCTCTTATTTCACATCTTACACACACATTCCCAAGACGGAGAGGTTAACTACTCACTATTGACTCATGAAGTCATTTCTCGTTCGGATATTAATTAAGTGCTTTGCCGAATGATGTGAAATTTTTCTAATGTTACATTAGAGGAAAAGGATCCATTGAATGCCTGCTTTCAACAGGGCTGTGTGTGTTATGCCATGCATTTATCTACTGCCTCATCTCACATTTAAGGCCAGCAAAGAGAAGAGTGGTCCTTATTTGAGATGAGACCATTGAAGCTTTGAGGTGTGTGAAGTGCCATTCACAAGGCCACAAGGCCCTTTGTGATAGATCCAACACTTAAATTTGGGTGTATTCCCACCAAAGACGGTATTGGTCATCTACCATAAGCATACCTGACATGGAACTTGGAAAACTAGAAACAAAAACAGCTGTGACAGTTGTCCCTAAAAATGATACTCCTGGGAAACTAAAAATGAAAGATAGACTCTGGATGCTGGGCCTGTTGAGATGTCTTTGGAGGATCATTCTAGAGTTCAGGCCTCTTCTGTGATCTTATGAAATCAATGCTGCCTGGGATGAAAAGGAGTCTTTATATCACCATGCTTTAATTTCAGACAAAGGGGTTATCAGCTGATGAACAAAAATTACATTGTTATATTTTGTAAAACAATGACTTTTCCTTGTTCAGTTTAATGTTACTTTCCATTTAAAACTGAAAATCAATCCATTTCAGGGTCTTTGTTACTGGGGTTATACACTATCTCTTGCTGCCAAAATTATTTGTTTAATGTTAGAAAAATCAGTAGCGGTAACAGGGTCACCAACAGAAATAATTCCTGGTTTACCTAACCTAAGAAGAGCCAGAAGTTTCCTGATTCCCAGTTTCTGCATGGTAACTTTACATACTTGTATGTAAAGTGAAAATTTTTGAAAGTTTGAGAATGGCACTGTTCTTTATTAATTATAAAATATGCATTGTTGTGAGCCATGGTAATGGACAAACATAAAAAAGGATTAAGTAGAAAACTCAGCATAAAATGGTGGCAGAATATTTAAGAGACTGAGATTGCAAATGCTGAGCTCACTATTGAAGTCAATCAGACTGCAGCAAAGTATTTATTGCTGCTATAATGCCATGTTCTCTCTTATTTCACATCTTACACACACATTCCCAAGACGGAGAGGTTAACTACTCACTATTGACTCATGAAGTCATTTCTCGTTCTTTTGGTTGTAACAGAAAGGTGGGTGCTTTTTTAGCCATAGTCCACATATCTTATCCACCCTCCTCCCCCTAACAATGCTGTCTTTGGACAGGAGGTTTATAATTCACCTTAAATATGTATCTCCTAAACAATGTAGGAAAATTACTGAGTTTGGAACTTGTACCCAGTGACCTGGTTTGGGGCTTCCCTGGTGGTTCAGATGGTAAAGAATCCACCTGTTTGCAGGAGACATGGGTTCAGTCTGTGGGTTGGGAACAGCTCATGGAGAAGGAAATAGCTACCCACTCCAGTCTTCGTGTCTCGAGAATATCATGGACAGAGGTGCCTGGCAAGCTATAGTCCGTAGGATCACAAAGAGTCAGTCACGACTGAAATGACTAACACTCCCCCGTTGTAATGGACCAGTTAACTGATGGAACAAACTTAAAATGTTAAGGTCATCTAGAAATGTAAGCAAGCCATTATGAGAGTAGTTAGGATGAATTCAGGTCTTGGACAATCAGTAAATTGACATGTCTACTGGATTGAGCAGAGCTCTGAGACATCGAATACCAATTTCTTTTCTCCGTTCAGAAAATCTCAAGTGGTTAACACAGTTACATTTTGAAATAGATATTGGGAAATAATATTGCAAGATAGACTGGTTGAAGATAATGAGCGTGCATCCAAGAGGCTTGACATTTAGCTTCTAAGCAATTGTATTTTCAGTGGAAATATATCAGAATCAGATTTCTGGTTTCAAGATGACTGTGAAAGCAGAGTGAAGATGGACTGAAAAGGTGGTGACTGTTGGCAGAGAGACCATTTGGTTCTCTCCATTTCAGCAAATAGCATTAAAAAAATAGTAGAAATAAATAGCTTCAGGAGAATTGAAGAAATTGGAGATGATTTTTATAAACAGTATATAGTTAGGTGTTATATGATGTGCACTCCTCATGTGCTAATACAGTTCTATGAAATAGGTGAGCAATGATGTCTGGAGACATAAAAGCCAAGGTGAGGTGACTATTAAAATGGGTGTAGGGACTAGCATACACTGTCTCATAGACAAGGATTGATTGATGGGTCACAGGAGAGAGATGATTCTGATTTGCTTTGGGTTTCTGCTTGGTGGAAACTTATAGTACTCAGTCCTATGCTAACAACAATGGCTGCATCCAATGAAAAGAAACCATTCTGTTTGACATTTGTTGTCTAGAAAGTCCTAATTCTAGCTCTTTTTTAGCCCACATGTAGTCATTTTTATTTTGTTTTCACCATCTCTGCAGTTCCTACCTTCAGGAGCTAGTTCCATCTGAATTAATGCAAAATTCAGTTACTGCCAACATCTAGCTCCTCAGGAACAGAGTTGCCCTCAAATAACAAACATAGACAGTATGTTAAAAAGAAAATACATCACTTTGCCAACAAAGGCCCATATAGTCAAGGCTATGGTCTTTACAGTAGTCTTTTACAGGTGTGAAAGCTGGACAATAAAGAAGGCAGAGCACCAAAGAATTGATGCTTTTGAACTGTGGTGTTGGAGAAGACTCTTGAGAATCCCTTGAACAGCAAGGAGATCAAACCAGTCAGTTGTAAAGAAAATCAACTCTGAATACTCATTGGAAGGACTAATGCTGAAGCTGAAGTTCCAATACTTTAACCACCTGATGCAAATAGCTGACTCATTGGAAAAGACCTTGATGCTGGGAGAGATTAAAGGCAGAAGCAGAAGAGGATGATAGAGGATGAGATGGTTAGATGGCATCACTGATTCAGTGGACACGATGGCAAACTCCAGGAGGCAATGAAGGGCAGGGAAGCCTGGAATGCTATAGTCCACAGGATAGTGAAGAGTCAAACATGATTTTTGACTAAACAACAGCAACAGTGCATTTAGGCAATACAATCATTTCTCAGTATCTGAGGGCTATTGGGTCTAGGAATCTCAAGGATACCAAATGTGCAGATGCTTAAGTCCCTTATATTAAATGGCATAGAATTGATATTTGTGTATTATCCATGCACATCCTCCCTTATACTTCCAGTCATCTCTAGATGAATACCTAATGTTGTGCACTCCTCATGTGCTAATACAGTTCTATGAAATAGGTGAGCAATGATGTCTGGAGACATAAAAGCCAAGGTGAGGTGACTATTAAAATGGGTGTAGGGACTAGCATACACTGTCTCATAGACAAGGATTGATTGATGGGTCACAGGAGAGAGATGATTCTGATTTGCTTTGGGTTTCTGCTTGGTGGAAACTTATAGTACTCAGTCCTATGCTAACAACAATGGCTGCATCCAATGAAAAGAAACCATTCTGTTTGACATTTGTTGTCTAGAAAGTCCTAATTCTAGCTCTTTTTTAGCCCACATGTAGTCATTTTTATTTTGTTTTCACCATCTCTGCAGTTCCTACCTTCAGGAGCTAGTTCCATCTGAATTAATGCAAAATTCAGTTACTGCCAACATCTAGCTCCTCAGGAACAGAGTTGCCCTCAAATAACAAACATAGACAGTATGTTAAAAAGAAAATACATCACTTTGCCAACAAAGGCCCATATAGTCAAGGCTATGGTCTTTACAGTAGTCTTTTACAGGTGTGAAAGCTGGACAATAAAGAAGGCAGAGCACCAAAGAATTGATGCTTTTGAACTGTGGTGTTGGAGAAGACTCTTGAGAATCCCTTGAACAGCAAGGAGATCAAACCAGTCAGTTGTAAAGAAAATCAACTCTGAATACTCATTGGAAGGACTAATGCTGAAGCTGAAGTTCCAATACTTTAACCACCTGATGCAAATAGCTGACTCATTGGAAAAGACCTTGATGCTGGGAGAGATTAAAGGCAGAAGCAGAAGAGGATGATAGAGGATGAGATGGTTAGATGGCATCACTGATTCAGTGGACACGATGGCAAACTCCAGGAGGCAATGAAGGGCAGGGAAGCCTGGAATGCTATAGTCCACAGGATAGTGAAGAGTCAAACATGATTTTTGACTAAACAACAGCAACAGTGCATTTAGGCAATACAATCATTTCTCAGTATCTGAGGGCTATTGGGTCTAGGAATCTCAAGGATACCAAATGTGCAGATGCTTAAGTCCCTTATATTAAATGGCATAGAATTGATATTTGTGTATTATCCATGCACATCCTCCCTTATACTTCCAGTCATCTCTAGATGAATACCTAATGTTGTGTAAATACTCTGGAAATAGTTCTAAATACAATGCAAATGCTATGTATAAAGTTGCTGGCTTGCAGCCGATTCACATTTTGCTTTATGGTACTTTCTGGAATATTTTTTTAAAATAGTTTTGATCCACAACTGGTTGAATTAATAATGAGGAACCCATGGATAGGGAGAACTGATTGTATTTCTGTCAGCCACATGTAGCCTCTGTGAACTTCTTAGTTGCTATTGCCTTGCCAATGGAACTTCTACTGGAGCGTCTGCTCTCTCAGCTGGGACCAGGATATAGGGGCTATTTGTAGTGGAAAATGAGTATAGAAAGAGATGAAGGATAAAGTTTGTGTAAGAGAATGGTGATGGCAGAATCATTAAACATATATCTAAAAGACAAATTGCAGTTGTTATATTTGTTTTTAAAGAAATATAGAGTCACAAATCATGGGTTAGAAGTATTTTGATAAATGTGACACTCGAGCGAGATTCATGTCACTGAAGCGTGCATAAGATGGTTTCTAGAAGGGTAAGTTTGGGGATTTATCAAAGCAGCTAAGAAGCTTCTGCAGTAGCAGTAGCAAGAAGTGGGTGTACATCGGTGGGAAGTGTGGTAAAGGGAAGACAAAAAGGCTAAGAGAAGAAAAATTAGAAGGAAAAATGGGCATGTAAGATAGACCTGGGCACAAAGTGATGCTGAGTCTTGAATCCCTTATGAGGTGGGAAAGAACAGATACAGAAGTTTGGGGGTTTTGTCTCTGAACCCACAAAGTCTCTGTACCCTGAATGAGACTGGGCATTTTAAAACCTTTTCTTTCAAGTTCTGTGTTGAGCATTTTTATCCTCTAAGTCATTTTCTTCCAATATGCTAAGATTATAGCCTTTAGCTAATGGTTTTCTCTCTGTGTCATGCTCCCAGCATTTGTAAGCATTAATTTTTCTGAACTGATATAGTAGGGATGTTCAAAATAACATTTGGCAGAGCATTTTGGTCTAACTACTCAAGTATAACCTATAATCTTTCCTTCTTACACTACGTACACACACTCATATACACACATACACACTTATACCTGTGTTTTAGACTTTACCTCTTTATCTGAAATTGTAGGAAATTTTTTTTCATAACGAGCCAGGGTATATAATTTTACCTTTCTTCCTCCAAGAGAAGACTTGTGACCCATCTATTCTGGATCAATATTACCCACAAGTCAAATACAGGTTGACTGAATAAAGGTGACCCAACTGTTGTAACTATTGTACTTTCAAAGTTGAGGTTTAATTTGAAATCTATCTTGAAGTTAAAGTTGAAAGAATCTGCTGATTAGTTGCATGTAAGGAATATATAGTAATTGGTAATGATGAAATCTAAAGTTTGAATAAGTAAATATGGAAATATTAGAGCAGAATTGGTAACAAACTGAGAAACCATTTATGGTGATTGGATCATCTACATGCATACTGATATCACCAACACTGATGGAAGTAACCTTGTGCTGTGATCTGTGCTATACTATATGTACTCAGTCATTCAGTTGTGTCCGACTCTGTGACCCCATGGACTGTAGCCCACCAGGCTTCTCTGTCATGAAATTTTCCAGACCAGAATACTGGAGTGGGTTGCCATTTCCTATTCCAGGGTGTCAAACCCTTTTGTATCTCCTGCACTGGAAGATGGCTTCTTTACCACTGTGCTGCCTAGTAATAACCTTACTTATAAAATCAGTGTCAGGTACCAATATCATCTATGAATGGGAGTAGGCTACCAGAAGACTATAAATAAACCAAAATAAGCAAAGTTCATTGACTGTGAAGATTTCAGTTTTACAGTATAGGGGCTAAGAGAGGAAAAGTACTCTTGAAAGTGACAGTAAAGCATGTGGACTATTCCTATATGAACTCCAAGACTAGGCTGTTGGTATATGACATATGAGAGGAAGAGAAAAAATAAAGATAACTTGATAGGACTTCAGAGAATAATTTCCAGTGGAAATCCCTGATTTTCTGTTTGAAGAAGGGAAGAGCATATTCAGAGTTCCAGAGGGTTTGTGGAATCTAGAAGATGTAGGAGCATGAGTCCATTTAGGGCATATTCAGAACTGTGATTGTATGCAAATCTGATGAATAGAGTTGACCTGGGGCACCTGAACTCCCTGCAGAGACTGAAGAAAACAAATAGGGTCTGATGGGACTGGGTATGTGGCTGCCTTAGTTTTGATGGAACAAGGCCGGAAGGGGCTAATATCTTCTAAATATAACCCTGCTGGGCTAACTGTCTTCCAGTGTCTTCTTAAAGGCGAGGCAGAGAGTGTTGGAGGATGGGGTGGGTAGTAACTGTATTACGGGAAGCTCCATGAGTTCCTTGGGGACCCAGAGCATTCTTAATACAATAAGGGTTCCTTTGACCTCCAGTTAAACCTAGGATAGACTCATTTAAGCAGTAGGAAAGTCTGGGTAAATTGTCACGGTCAGGACAGAGATTCTGAGCTCAAAATAGCTGAGAGCTATTGTTTTTTCCTTATCAGGTTTGAGTAGTATATCCCAGCCACCAAAATAAATAGGATCACTTGGGAGAATCTAGGATTCAGTCTAATTTTCCCAAGTATGGCAGAGGAGAATTGGTAACAAACTGAGAAACCATTTATGGTGATTGGATCATCTACATGCATACTGATATCACCAACACTGATGGAAGTAACCTTGTGCTGTGATCTGTGCTATACTATATGTACTCAGTCATTCAGTTGTGTCCGACTCTGTGACCCCATGGACTGTAGCCCACCAGGCTTCTCTGTCATGAAATTTTCCAGACCAGAATACTGGAGTGGGTTGCCATTTCCTATTCCAGGGTGTCAAACCCTTTTGTATCTCCTGCACTGGAAGATGGCTTCTTTACCACTGTGCTGCCTAGTAATAACCTTACTTATAAAATCAGTGTCAGGTACCAATATCATCTATGAATGGGAGTAGGCTACCAGAAGACTATAAATAAACCAAAATAAGCAAAGTTCATTGACTGTGAAGATTTCAGTTTTACAGTATAGGGGCTAAGAGAGGAAAAGTACTCTTGAAAGTGACAGTAAAGCATGTGGACTATTCCTATATGAACTCCAAGACTAGGCTGTTGGTATATGACATATGAGAGGAAGAGAAAAAATAAAGATAACTTGATAGGACTTCAGAGAATAATTTCCAGTGGAAATCCCTGATTTTCTGTTTGAAGAAGGGAAGAGCATATTCAGAGTTCCAGAGGGTTTGTGGAATCTAGAAGATGTAGGAGCATGAGTCCATTTAGGGCATATTCAGAACTGTGATTGTATGCAAATCTGATGAATAGAGTTGACCTGGGGCACCTGAACTCCCTGCAGAGACTGAAGAAAACAAATAGGGTCTGATGGGACTGGGTATGTGGCTGCCTTAGTTTTGATGGAACAAGGCCGGAAGGGGATAATATCTTCTAAATATAACCCTGTTGGGCTAACTGTCTTCCAGTGTCTTCTTAAAGGCGAGGCAGAGAGTGTTGGAGGATGGGGTGGGTAGTAACTGTATTACGGGAAGCTCCATGAGTTCCTTGGGGACCCAGAGCATTCTTAATACAATAAGGGTTCCTTTGACCTCCAGTTAAACCTAGGATAGACTCATTTAAGCAGTAGGAAAGTCTGGGTAAATTGTCACGGTCAGGACAGAGATTCTGAGCTCAAAATAGCTGAGAGCTATTGTTCTCCTTATCAGTGGTGGCACCTTCACGTCTAAGGTTTGAGTAGTATATCCCAGCCACCAAAATAAATAGGATCACTTGGGAGAATCTAGGATTCAGTCTAATTTTCCCCAAGTATGGCAGAGGAGAGGGTCTCAGCTGGGTAATGTAAGCAAGAACCTGGTCACCTGCCAGGATCTTTGTCTCTGTAGCAGTGGTCACACAGAAGCTCAGCTTCAGTGATGGAGTGTTCTCACACAGAGAAAGAGTGTTGGATAGGTGATGTCTGGCCTCCCAGCAGCCATAAGGTTAGTTATACTAAGCCATGGAAGGTCCTGAAACCCTGTATTCATCTTAGTCTGACATCCTGAAATGATCCTATGAACTTATGACTCATGACACCCCTTGTTCTAGAGTCTAGAGGAATGATTCTTAAAACTGGCTTCAGAGAGAATCAGTAATCATTAATTACTGGGACATTAGTAATCAATATCCAGAGTCTATCTCAGAACAATTAAATCAGAATCTCTGGGCCCCTGGTATCAGTCATTTTCAGAAGTTTCCCAGATGATTGTTATGTATTTCTCTGGTTAAGAGCTATGTTCTAAGACTGATTCTTTCCAACTTCTTGGGTTTAACAAATAGGTTGGCTGCTGTTGCAGGCCTCAGACATCTAACTCCTTTCTTGAATTCTTAATTATTTTTGGTGACATAAAGTTTCTACACACACACACACACACACACACACAGACAACCATGACCTGCCCTTGTACAGGATTTGTGACCTGGTAGGACCCAATTGAGAAATACGGATACACACAGTAAAAGAAGTTTGCTAAGGCTGAGACAGGCCCTTGAGGTCCTGTGCATAGACTGAGGCTCCGTATAAGGTAAACACCACATGGAGGCAGTCCCCTTGCTTCTTCTACTCTGACTACTGCTTTTAAGCCTCTGAAGACACATTCTTGGTAGCTGAGAAAGCCACAGACGGAATGGCTATTGGTGCCTGTCAAGTCAGAAACAAGCCATAATTTGCCCAGCATTTCAATCTTTACCACTGAAGCATTAGTTTAATTGAATTAGTTCTGTGCTGGATGAGGTCATTACATTTGTATCCTAGTGGAAACCTATTACTCAGCTCTGCACAGTGAGGGAGAGGTGTGTGGTTGATTTTCATTCTCTCTGGACAGAAGGTGAATTTTCGCTCTGCAGTCACAGTGGGCAGACCATCCTTCTGTACAAAGGTGTTTGAGATAGCACTAATTGAAGAAGCACCTGTGACTTCAGAATTCTTTTAAAAATTCAATAGCAGATTGGCTATATGCTCTGACAAAAGGATAAAAAAGGCTGTACTTATAAAATGTGAGTTTTGGAGAAAAAGTATACATGAGACCTGAAATTGTTATGTGGACATTAGTTAAGTTCTTTCTTATTTGTTAGCTGCTCTTCATCTTGGAACTAAATTTGAAGAAATTCTTCAAGACCCACTGCTTTCTTCCTGAACTCAAAGAACGGAAAGTAAAATATCATGGAATCACATTTCCTTCTGAAATAAGTCCTTGTTTAGTCTCTGTGGTAACATTTATGAGACCCTATTATTTTACAAGGGTGTGATTATCATTATAATTTTCAGGTGAGGAAACTGAAGCTTCAAGCTGCCAAATATTGTGTTGGCCAGAAAGTCCTTTTGGGCTTTTCTGTGAGATGTACGAACTTTCTGGCCTACCCAGTACCTTGGCTACACCATTACTTGTAGTAAACAACAAGTACAGACTCAGACCTCAGAATGGTTGGTCCAAGTCTCCCATTTCCTTATTGGTACTGTACCATGAAAAAATTTTCTGACCCGGGTAAAATCTGTGTCCCTTAAATCTCCAAACCATCCTTATTCCGTATCCTTCCATTCTGAAATGCTTGTTTTCCCTTACAGAAACCCTTTTTAAAAAATCACATTTTCTTTTTAAAAACTCTATCTTCCCTCCCTTTTGTAGAGTTTGTGAAGGTTCCTTTTTCTGGATTCTGATTGTATGGTTAAAACAATCAGTCCAAGCATACCGAGCAGATGTAAAATTTTGATGCAAGACTGAATTGGTTTTGTCTCTTGCTGTGCATGTCCCTTTATTCTCATTTTAGAATTGCCAACTGAAAGACACTGGAAAGCGGAGGTGCTTCTGTAGGTTTTGGTTTATTCCTTGTCTAACATCCTAGGCATAGCTCGACTTTTAGGGCTCTAGGGCTGATTTTAGTGTTTCATTTGGGCAGTGGGACAGGGAGGATAAGTCACAGTTTTTTCCCGCTTTCTGCAGTCACAGTGGGCAGACCATCCTTCTGTACAAAGGTGTTTGAGATAGCACTAATTGAAGAAGCACCTGTGACTTCAGAATTCTTTTAAAAATTCAATAGCAGATTGGCTATATGCTCTGACAAAAGGATAAAAAAGGCTGTACTTATAAAATGTGAGTTTTGGAGAAAAAGTATACATGAGACCTGAAATTGTTATGTGGACATTAGTTAAGTTCTTTCTTATTTGTTAGCTGCTCTTCATCTTGGAACTAAATTTGAAGAAATTCTTCAAGACCCACTGCTTTCTTCCTGAACTCAAAGAACGGAAAGTAAAATATCATGGAATCACATTTCCTTCTGAAATAAGTCCTTGTTTAGTCTCTGTGGTAACATTTATGAGACCCTATTATTTTACAAGGGTGTGATTATCATTATAATTTTCAGGTGAGGAAACTGAAGCTTCAAGCTGCCAAATATTGTGTTGGCCAGAAAGTCCTTTTGGGCTTTTCTGTGAGATGTACGAACTTTCTGGCCTACCCAGTACCTTGGCTACACCATTACTTGTAGTAAACAACAAGTACAGACTCAGACCTCAGAATGGTTGGTCCAAGTCTCCCATTTCCTTATTGGTACTGTACCATGAAAAAATTTTCTGACCCGGGTAAAATCTGTGTCCCTTAAATCTCCAAACCATCCTTATTCCGTATCCTTCCATTCTGAAATGCTTGTTTTCCCTTACAGAAACCCTTTTTAAAAAATCACATTTTCTTTTTAAAAACTCTATCTTCCCTCCCTTTTGTAGAGTTTGTGAAGGTTCCTTTTTCTGGATTCTGATTGTATGGTTAAAACAATCAGTCCAAGCATACCGAGCAGATGTAAAATTTTGATGCAAGACTGAATTGGTTTTGTCTCTTGCTGTGCATGTCCCTTTATTCTCATTTTAGAATTGCCAACTGAAAGACACTGGAAAGCGGAGGTGCTTCTGTAGGTTTTGGTTTATTCCTTGTCTAACATCCTAGGCATAGCTCGACTTTTAGGGCTCTAGGGCTGATTTTAGTGTTTCATTTGGGCAGTGGGACAGGGAGGATAAGTCACAGTTTTGTAATCAAAACCTTCCCATTGGAAGATGACCAGCATCATTGTCATGGGTGTCATTGTATGATTTTCCTCCCACAGAGTGACCCTGAAGTTGTACAACTGGCCATTCTTTTGCAGATTTCACTCATCTTTCTTTGTCCCAGGTCACTGCTCCCCTTTTTCTTTCCACTGCAAATGTTCTTAAAACCATTTTATCTGTCACTGCTGCTTTCCTCAGTGTATTTTCATGACAGTCCTTCAAAACACTCCTCCCTCTATGTTTTCCTGACACTGTTTTCTCTAAGAAAGTCATCAAAAACATTTACAAGTTAACTCATCTTAGTTTTCCTCGCATGCTAGGCACTGCTTGATCAGCTCTTGGAGAAATCTCTTTCTCCCTGATTTTTTCAGTTACACTTGAGCCTGGAATAAATGCCTGGCAGAGTTGGGGGGACATGCATGGTGACAACTGATTCTTCCTAAGTTCCCATTTTTCCAATTCTGGATATTCTCTCTATTCTATTCCCTAAGTTAAAAAAAAAAAAAAAAAACAGACTATGTGGATCTTTTGTGGAAGGATTTGGAGAGTTCATCAGCTTCTAAGATTTCAGCTAATGCACTAGGTGCATGTAGGTTGATTTCTAGCTTCATCCTCATTTCAAGTTCTGGCTTTTCACTGTTTTTCCCTACTCATTGATCACCTTTAACTGCAAAGCCCTCTGGTGTCCCAGACTCAACAGGGATGATGGCCAGCTCATATTCTTTTCTCAAAACAGTTTGTACTTTGAACTCTTTATTTTATGTAAAATCTGTCCAACCTTTTATCATCCAGGCAGTAAATCTCAGATTAAACAGCTGTAAGACTTACAGACGTGCCTAAGGTGGTAATCATTTTGCAATTCATAAATGTATCAAATCAATACATTATATCCCTTAAACTTACACAATGTCATGAATCAATTATATCTCAACACATCAGTATGGTTTTGCAAGACTGAATTGGTTTTGTCTCTTGCTGTGCATGTCCCTTTATTCTCATTTTAGAATTGCCAACTGAAAGACACTGGAAAGCGGAGGTGCTTCTGTAGGTTTTGGTTTATTCCTTGTCTAACATCCTAGGCATAGCTCGACTTTTAGGGCTCTAGGGCTGATTTTAGTGTTTCATTTGGGCAGTGGGACAGGGAGGATAAGTCACAGTTTTGTAATCAAAACCTTCCCATTGGAAGATGACCAGCATCATTGTCATGGGTGTCATTGTATGATTTTCCTCCCACAGAGTGACCCTGAAGTTGTACAACTGGCCATTCTTTTGCAGATTTCACTCATCTTTCTTTGTCCCAGGTCACTGCTCCCTTATTCTTTCCACTGCAAATGTTCTTAAAACCATTTTATCTGTCACTGCTGCTTTCCTCAGTGTATTTTCATGACAGTCCTTCAAAACACTCCTCCCTCTATGTTTTCCTGACACTGTTTTCTCTAAGAAAGTCATCAAAAACATTTACAAGTTAACTCATCTTAGTTTTCCTCGCATGCTAGGCACTGCTTGATCAGCTCTTGGAGAAATCTCTTTCTCCCTGATTTTTTCAGTTACACTTGAGCCTGGAATAAATGCCTGGCAGAGTTGGGGGGACATGCATGGTGACAACTGATTCTTCCTAAGTTCCCATTTTTCCAATTCTGGATATTCTCTCTATTCTATTCCCTAAGTTAAAAAAAAAAAAAAAAACAGACTATGTGGATCTTTTGTGGAAGGATTTGGAGAGTTCATCAGCTTCTAAGATTTCAGCTAATGCACTAGGTGCATGTAGGTTGATTTCTAGCTTCATCCTCATTTCAAGTTCTGGCTTTTCACTGTTTTTCCCTACTCATTGATCACCTTTAACTGCAAAGCCCTCTGGTGTCCCAGACTCAACAGGGATGATGGCCAGCTCATATTCTTTTCTCAAAACAGTTTGTACTTTGAACTCTTTATTTTATGTAAAATCTGTCCAACCTTTTATCATCCAGGCAGTAAATCTCAGATTAAACAGCTGTAAGACTTACAGACGTGCCTAAGGTGGTAATCATTTTGCAATTCATAAATGTATCAAATCAATACATTATATCCCTTAAACTTACACAATGTCATGAATCAATTATATCTCAACACAGCTGGAGAAAAACAAGTAAAATTGCATGGAGAGTGGTTTGGTTCAGTGTCTTGTGTGAAAGCACACACTGGTAGAGGGCCTCTCTGAGAGTTTCTGATTCTGCTGGTTTGAGCTGAGGCCTGAAAATTTGCTTTAGAAAACAAGGTCTGAGTTGGTGCTGATGCTGCTGGAACCAGTCCAAGAAGCCAGTTTTGTGCAGGCTTCAGCAACCAGACTGATTCAGGCTGAAATTCTTTCTCAGTCATGGTATTTGTCACACATGTATCCTGGGTATTTTACATGGTGTCTCCAATCTTCAGATTCCTGTTCTGTAAAGTGAGGCTAATTAAAGCATCTCCCTTCCCAAATTATTATGATGACTCCATGAGTTAATACTCTCAGTATTCACTCAGGTTTTGGCAGACCCTTAAAAACTGTTTCCTGTAATTGCATGATTTGTATTCCTCTTTTATTTTGCTCACTCCCTGAAACCGATTACCTCCCATGTTCCAACAGTCCAGGCTTTGGATACATCTATTTCATTCTTATTATTGCCATAGCTGGGATCATGTGTGTAATGATATTGTCATTTGTCTGACTCTAATCATCACCATTTAACTGGTTAGTACTGTCTGTTTCTTTCTCCCTGCTCCCCAGACTTCATCCTGTTGCTGGGTTCTACTTTAATCCCTTTTAAGCAGCTGTTACAGATAGGCCTCCATTTTTCTCAGAAAGCACGTCTTGAATATTTTAACAGGGCATTTAGGATCTTCCTTGGTATCTTGACTGTTCACTCTCTCCTCTCACTGCTATGTTTTTCTGAATTCTTCGCTTCTCTGATTCTGTGTTTTTTACATATATGAAATTCATTTCATGTGATATATCCTTTCCTTCATTGCCACAAAGTAGAATTTTTAATTTTTTTTGGAATATAATTGCTTTACAATGTTGTGTTAGTTTCTACTGTATAACAAAGTGAATCAGCTATACATGTATCTCCTCCCTATTGAGCCTTCCTCCCACCCTACCCCCAGCCCCACCCCTCTAGGTCATCACAGAACACCAAGCTGAACTCCCTGTGCTATTCACAACTTTCTACTAGCTGTCATTTGCACATGGTAGTGTATATATGTCAAGCTATTCTCCCACTACGTCACACCTTCTTTCCCCACCACTGCGTCCAAATGTTCATTCTCTACATCTGTGTCTCTCTTCCTGCCATGCTGATAGCTTCATCTGTACCACTTCTCTAGGTTCCATACAAATGGCTTGATATACAATATTTATTTTTCCTCTTTCCTTTTTTTAAATTTTTATATTTTAACACCCAAAACATTTGGTATTGGGGTATAGACAATCAACAATTTTGTGATAGTTTCAGGTGAAGAATGAAGGGGCTTGGCCATACATATACATGTATCCAGTTCCTATTTTTCTCTTTCTGACTTATTTTTTCTCCATATGATAGACTCTAGAGCCAGGCATATCACTATAGATATCCCAGTTTCCTTTCTTTTTTATGACTTAATAATATTCCATCATATATATACACACACACATCATAGTTTTTTAATCCATTCATCAGTTAATGGACATTTAGTTGCTTCCATGTCCTGGCTATTGTAAATAGGGCTGCAATGAACACTGGACTACATGTGTCTTTTTGCATTATGGATTTTTCAGGGTATATGCCCTTTAGTGGGATTGCCAGATCACATGGTAGCTCAATTTTTTGCTTTTGAAGGAATCGCCATACTGTTCTCTATAGTGGCTGTATCGATCTACATTCCCATTAACAGGGAAAAACGGTTTCCTTTTCTCTACAACTGCTCCAGCATTTATTGCTTGCTAATTTTTTTGATGGTGGTCATTCTGACAGGCATAAAAATTATACCTCATTGTATCATTGCTTTGATTTGCACTTCTCTAGTATGAGTGATGTTGAGTGTCTTTTCCTGTTTTTATGGCCATCTGTGTGTCTTCTTTAGAGAAACACCTATTTAGATCTTCCATTTTTTTGATTGTGTGTTATTTTTTAAATTTTTTGGCCTCTTTTATTGATCTTTCTTATCCATTTATTTTCATCCATCTTCACTTTTTGGCCTGTGTGGGCCTTCCATCACAGTAGCCTCTCTGACTGCAGAGCACTGGCCTTGGTTACATGCACTCCAGAGCGCCAGCTCCTAACTCGACACATGGTCCAGCCACTCCGTGGCATGTGGAATCTTCCCTGACCAGGGATTGAACCAGTTCCCCTTGCACTGCAAGGAGGACTCTTTACCCACTGGACCACAAGGGAAGCCCTGTGTTTGTTTTTGCTTTTATATTGAGGTGAATAAGCTGCTTGTAAAATTGAGAGGTTAATCCTTTGTCAGTTAATTCCATTTTGAGGGTTGTCTTTTCATCTTATTTATGGTTTCCTTTGCTCTGCAAAAGCTTTTAAGTTTAACTAGGTTCCATTTGTATAATTTTGTTTTTATTTTCATTGTTCTAGGAGGTGGGTCAGAAAGGATCTTGCAACGATTATGTCAAAGAGTGTTCTGTCTATGTTTTCCTCTAAGAGTTTTATCATGCTTGACTTTACATTTGGGTCTTGTGTATGGTGTTACAAGGCAGATAATTCTTTCTTCCAATCCTGGTTAACTTTCATTTACTCCACCCAAAGATTTGGCAACTTGGTTTCATTCCTTGTGACAATTCTGAATCACTGACGATAGCTTCTTGGGGAAGTTATAAGAATCCTGAGGTCAAGAGCTATGTGGGTTCAACAGAAAGCAAAGTCATGATTCATGAGCAACCTCTGCCGTAGACCCAGAGGGTGAGAGCTTGGATTTTGAGGTATCAGTTTCCAGATGAAAGGATGAGGGAGAATTCTCCCACAAGACCAAGAGGAGCACAGCTCCACCACCTACTAGCTGTATAATCTGGGCAGCTAATTAACCTCTATGAGCTTTGGCTTATTCTCTTAAAAACAGAGATCATAAGGCTACCTCTCAGGGCTGTTGTAAAAATTAAAGGGAAATATGTATATAGATAATTTAGTATAGTATTTGGCTCAGTAAACAGTAGCTGTTCTTATGAATATTGTATGGAGTAACAATGAAGACAATCTCTTTAAAACTGTTAAGATTCCTCTGCTTTTTATCCCTAATCTCTATCTTCACTCTTACTTACAAACATATGAGATGATGAAATAATTCCTTGGCCAAATGTTATATATAACACCACAACTACTAACTAATTAAGTCTCATTGATAGGAGTCCTATAGGTAAAATTGCTGATTTATTATTCTTCCCCACCAACTAGCATGAGTTGATGGCTGTGAAGACAGAACCTTGATGCTTCTATTATGTTCAGTGCATCCAATTTCAAAGTGAAAGAGTGTGGGTATTATTTAGAATTTCATACTTTTCTAAAGCTATGTATTCTCTTAGATTAACATAGTTTGTACTTTAGGTGTTTGAGGCTATTTCTTATTCCTTTCCTGAACAATGTTATTAGACATCAAAAGCTTTTGTTTAACTAGGTTCCATTTGTATAATTTTGTTTTTATTTTCATTGTTCTAGGAGGTGGGTCAGAAAGGATCTTGCAACGATTATGTCAAAGAGTGTTCTGTCTATGTTTTCCTCTAAGAGTTTTATCATGCTTGACTTTACATTTGGGTCTTGTGTATGGTGTTACAAGGCAGATAATTCTTTCTTCCAATCCTGGTTAACTTTCATTTACTCCACCCAAAGATTTGGCAACTTGGTTTCATTCCTTGTGACAATTCTGAATCACTGACGATAGCTTCTTGGGGAAGTTATAAGAATCCTGAGGTCAAGAGCTATGTGGGTTCAACAGAAAGCAAAGTCATGATTCATGAGCAACCTCTGCCGTAGACCCAGAGGGTGAGAGCTTGGATTTTGAGGTATCAGTTTCCAGATGAAAGGATGAGGGAGAATTCTCCCACAAGACCAAGAGGAGCACAGCTCCACCACCTACTAGCTGTATAATCTGGGCAGCTAATTAACCTCTATGAGCTTTGGCTTATTCTCTTAAAAACAGAGATCATAAGGCTACCTCTCAGGGCTGTTGTAAAAATTAAAGGGAAATATGTATATAGATAATTTAGTATAGTATTTGGCTCAGTAAACAGTAGCTGTTCTTATGAATATTGTATGGAGTAACAATGAAGACAATCTCTTTAAAACTGTTAAGATTCCTCTGCTTTTTATCCCTAATCTCTATCTTCACTCTTACTTACAAACATATGAGATGATGAAATAATTCCTTGGCCAAATGTTATATATAACACCACAACTACTAACTAATTAAGTCTCATTGATAGGAGTCCTATAGGTAAAATTGCTGATTTATTATTCTTCCCCACCAACTAGCATGAGTTGATGGCTGTGAAGACAGAACCTTGATGCTTCTATTATGTTCAGTGCATCCAATTTCAAAGTGAAAGAGTGTGGGTATTATTTAGAATTTCATACTTTTCTAAAGCTATGTATTCTCTTAGATTAACATAGTTTGTACTTTAGGTGTTTGAGGCTATCTTATTCCTTTCCTGACAATGTTATTAAATACCTTGAAATGCATGTAGTTCAGAAACATAGTCATTTATTCATTCAGTAGATATTTGGGTGTGTTCTGAGCCAAAGGTCTTAGACATCAGAGCCATGACAGTGTACAAAAAAGATAAACCCACTATTCTTATGGAGAGCATCTTCTGGAAGTAGAATCAGACAATGGATAATGAGCCAGCAAACAAACAAGCATGCTATAATTTTATATGTTTGTGTTTTCTATGAGGGCAATACGATGATAAAGTAGAAGTGATCAGGGTGAATTGTGAGTGACCATCTCTGGATTGTGTGGCAAACTGTGGCTGTATTTGCAGTGATGCATGGATAATGATAATGAATGTGCCAGGCAAAAATGGATTCCACGTTCTTCAGAGAGAAAAGCAAATGACTCAACTCACATTAGAATAGAAACAAGTTTTTAGAGGTGAAGGCCCAGTGCTTGGAAGAAAAAAAAAAAAAAAACATGCTGGAGGAGCCAATGGGGAAATCGTGAAGACTGTTTTTGGAGTAAGGAGTTTGGATTTTATTTGATACAGTGGGAAGCCACTTGAGTTTATAAAAATAGTAGCGAGACAGATTTTATTTGGAGTTGTATGGGAACATTGAATGCTTACAGAGCTAACTATGTAAGGAATATGATGGCTATATATGATGATAAAGTAGATAATCACTGGTGATTTATCTGTTTTCTAGTCTCAGATTTTTTTGTTTGTTTAGAAAACAAGATGCAGGATTTAATTGCTTCTAGTTTTTTGTTCCTAAATTCAAAAACATTTGAGTTGGCTTCTGTGGTATTATTTCACAGGTTCTCCTTAGCCTGACAATCATTTTCAACATAATTGTGATCTGTCAAATTATTCTTTTTTTCTTTCTCTTAATTGTACTATGCCCACTTTATATTTTTGACTTTTATGAACCTGACATAAAATTAACATAGAATATTTGGTAAATTATGTCTGTTGGGGCTTCCCTGGTGGTCCATTGGGTAGAGAGTCCACCTTGAAGTGCAAGGGGCACGGGTTCGATCCCTGGCCCGGGAAGAGACCATGTGCTACGGAGAGGCTGAACCATTGTGTCCAATTACGAGCTGGTGCTCTGGAATACATGTGCCCAGAGCTGGTGCTCTGCAATGGAAGAGGCCACTGCGATGGGAGGTCCATACAGGCCAAAGAATAAAGATGGATGAAAAAAAAATTGGCTATAAAAAAAAAAATTATGTCTGTTGTTTTGAGGTTACCTTGTCCTTTTTCCTTTTAGGAGGTCTCCTATGACTTTCGAATTGTTGGCCTATTTAAGGTTCTGAGTCAGTTTGAGAGCTTAAGGAGAGCAATGTAATCCTCTGTATTTATCATCTAGCTGAAGATTCTTCCATTGGAGACAATAGCCCAACCCTGCTGAGCTTTCCTTTTGTTAAAAACAAGTATACTTATTTCATATGAGAGCATGTTCCACAAGATATGTAAAGAGCGTTTATATACCACTGACTTTAATACTGTACTTCTATATGGGCTTCCCTGGTGGTTCAGACAGTAAAGAATCTGCCTGCAATGTAGGAGACCCGAGTTCAGTCTCTGGATTGGGAAGATCACCTGGAGAACCGACTGGCTATCCATTCCATTATTCTTGCTTAGAAAAGTCCGATGTTCACATGGGGGGGCCACAATCTCTGGGGTCACAAAGAGTTGGACACGCTAAGTGACTAACATAGGTATGTGTATACAAACATATGTGTACATATATTTAGATATACACATTAAGTATATCTCCTAATCTTATATGCCATATAAGTAATACAATTGTTACATATAAATAGCAATCTAGTATAGAGAATGAAGAATTCACAAAGGGATCTAGTTTCCTCTCTGTCTTTAACAGAGCTGGTAAGGGCTTCCCAGGTGGCTCAAGGGGTGAAAGAATCCACCTGCCAATGCAGGAGCCCCTGGAGACGCGGTTCTATCCTTGGGTCGGAAAGATCCCTGGTAAAGAAAATGGTGCTCCACACTGGTACTCTCACTAACCCCATTCGTTCTCTTAAATTTTTGTACTAAATTATTCTTTTTTTCTTTCTCTTAATTGTACTATGCCCACTTTATATTTTTGACTTTTATGAACCTGACATAAAATTAACATAGAATATTTGGTAAATTATGTCTGTTGGGGCTTCCCTGGTGGTCCATTGGGTAGAGAGTCCACCTTGAAGTGCAAGGGGCACGGGTTCGATCCCTGGCCCGGAAGAGACCATGTGCTACGGAGAGGCTGAACCATTGTGTCCAATTACGAGCTGGTGCTCTGGAATACATGTGCCCAGAGCTGGTGCTCTGCAATGGAAGAGGCCACTGCGATGGGAGGTCCATACAGGCCAAAGAATAAAGATGGATGAAAAAAAAATTGGCTATAAAAAAAAAAATTATGTCTGTTGTTTTGAGGTTACCTTGTCCTTTTTCCTTTTAGGAGGTCTCCTATGACTTTCGAATTGTTGGCCTATTTAAGGTTCTGAGTCAGTTTGAGAGCTTAAGGAGAGCAATGTAATCCTCTGTATTTATCATCTAGCTGAAGATTCTTCCATTGGAGACAATAGCCCAACCCTGCTGAGCTTTCCTTTTGTTAAAAACAAGTATACTTATTTCATATGAGAGCATGTTCCACAAGATATGTAAAGAGCGTTTATATACCACTGACTTTAATACTGTACTTCTATATGGGCTTCCCTGGTGGTTCAGACAGTAAAGAATCTGCCTGCAATGTAGGAGACCCGAGTTCAGTCTCTGGATTGGGAAGATCACCTGGAGAACCGACTGGCTATCCATTCCATTATTCTTGCTTAGAAAAGTCCGATGTTCACATGGGGGGGCCACAATCTCTGGGGTCACAAAGAGTTGGACACGCTAAGTGACTAACATAGGTATGTGTATACAAACATATGTGTACATATATTTAGATATACACATTAAGTATATCTCCTAATCTTATATGCCATATAAGTAATACAATTGTTACATATAAATAGCAATCTAGTATAGAGAATGAAGAATTCACAAAGGGATCTAGTTTCCTCTCTGTCTTTAACAGAGCTGGTAAGGGCTTCCCAGGTGGCTCAAGGGGTGAAAGAATCCACCTGCCAATGCAGGAGCCACTGGAGACGCGGGTTCTATCCTTGGGTCGGAAAGATCCCCTGGTAAAGAAAATGGTGCTCCACACTGGTACTCTCACTAGGATAATCCCACAGACTGAGGAGCCTGGCAGGCTACAGCCCATGGGATTGCACACAACTGAGCAAACAAAAACCAAAATCAACCAAATATTTTAATAATACAGAGAATAATGGCTAGTTATTTGGAATGTATCTTTAACTTTCATAACTATGTGCTTTTTCAGCAACTTGCCAAGCATCATTAGAATTTCCTAATAAGGGTTGAACTGCTGTTTGATAGATCTAATATCACATGTTAGACTATTTGGGTGAAGATTCTAATGATTTCAACAGTTGCCCCTTTGCCTCTTGTTCCTGCATTTTCAAGTTGGAGTTGTCTTTGAATTTCTCTCACAGACTCTGAAATTCCCATTGAAATTCTGTTTGAAATTTCATTTCAAATAGGTCTTTCTAACCCTTGAGCTGTGTTCTATCTTTCATTATGCTTATTGCATCCGTATATTTTTCTGTGATTATATGTTACTCGTAACTGTTCTAAAGTGCTATGCCTTTAGGCTGACCTCTTGATTTCCATCCACATACGTTAATTGCTGTCTATCTGGATACTTAGTCATATTCTAGCACTTTTACCCCAAACCAGAAAAATTCTCCTGCAGAGTAGACATTAGTGCCAATTATAAGGGCTTTCTTGGTGGCTCAGGCGTTGTTAAAGAATCTGTCTGCAATGTGCAAGACCTGCATTTTATCCCTGAGTCAGGAAGATCCTCTGGAGGAGGACATGGCTACCTACTCTGGTATACTTGCCCAGAGAATCCCGTGGACATGGACGACAGAGGAACCTGGAAGGCTACTGGTACATGGAATTGCAAAGAGTCCCCGGTAATTACTTTGCCCAGAAGAATGAGCATATATTTAGATATACACATTAAGTATATCTCTAATCTTATATGCCATATAAGTAATACAATTGTTACATATAAATAGCAATCTAGTATAGAGAATGAAGAATTCACAAAGGGATCTAGTTTCCTCTCTGTCTTTAACAGAGCTGGTAAGGGCTTCCCAGGTGGCTCAAGGGGTGAAAGAATCCACCTGCCAATGCAGGAGCCACTGGAGACGCGGGTTCTATCCTTGGGTCGGAAAGATCCCCTGGTAAAGAAAATGGTGCTCCACACTGGTACTCTCACTAGGATAATCCCACAGACTGAGGAGCCTGGCAGGCTACAGCCCATGGGATTGCACACAACTGAGCAAACAAAAACCAAAATCAACCAAATATTTTAATAATACAGAGAATAATGGCTAGTTATTTGGAATGTATCTTTAACTTTCATAACTATGTGCTTTTTCAGCAACTTGCCAAGCATCATTAGAATTTCCTAATAAGGGTTGAACTGCTGTTTGATAGATCTAATATCACATGTTAGACTATTTGGGTGAAGATTCTAATGATTTCAACAGTTGCCCCTTTGCCTCTTGTTCCTGCATTTTCAAGTTGGAGTTGTCTTTGAATTTCTCTCACAGACTCTGAAATTCCCATTGAAATTCTGTTTGAAATTTCATTTCAAATAGGTCTTTCTAACCCTTGAGCTGTGTTCTATCTTTCATTATGCTTATTGCATCCGTATATTTTTCTGTGATTATATGTTACTCGTAACTGTTCTAAAGTGCTATGCCTTTAGGCTGACCTCTTGATTTCCATCCACATACGTTAATTGCTGTCTATCTGGATACTTAGTCATATTCTAGCACTTTTACCCCAAACCAGAAAAATTCTCCTGCAGAGTAGACATTAGTGCCAATTATAAGGGCTTTCTTGGTGGCTCAGGCGTTGTTAAAGAATCTGTCTGCAATGTGCAAGACCTGCATTTTATCCCTGAGTCAGGAAGATCCTCTGGAGGAGGACATGGCTACCTACTCTGGTATACTTGCCCAGAGAATCCCGTGGACATGGACGACAGAGGAACCTGGAAGGCTACTGGTACATGGAATTGCAAAGAGTCGGACACAGCTGAGTGATCAACACTTTCACTTTTGCATGCATAGTTCCAGATAAGAATGATGTTTTGTTCAGCCTTCTGCTGTCCTAGTTTAATTATTTGTTTTTAATGGGTAAATTATTTTTTATGTGCCTCAAGGTTTTAAAAACATACCTTTAAAATTTCAAATGAATGTGATTCAGTTTTATTAATTGTAAACCACAGACGTTGAGTGGGCCTTTGAAAGTGCAATCCATTGAAGAAACTGTTTCAAAGAATATCTTGAATGAGCTTTTGAAATCTCTAACATATTTTTAGCATTTATAAACCCATTTAAAACATTTTCATTAATATGTTTATAATATATGGTTGATTTTACAAAAGTACTATTTTTCGTGTAAATTCACTGGGTGAACTTTGAAAGAATAATAGTAATTATGAAAAACCTTTAAATAACTGGTAATCCAAAGGCAGATAGAATTCAGTTCATAAAGTCAGTGGCAGAGAAACAAACAAGTTCTTTGAAAGAACAGTGTGTCTTTTGCTCATTCTTTCATCCCTGCAAAGAAGAAAACTTGCTGGTGATGAAAATGAAGCAAACAAAAAAAACACTGGAGCCCTCTCTTCTCACTCTCCACCAGTATTACTCACCCCAAATACATATGATTGAGGTAAAAAGAACTTTACAAGTTTCTATTCAGAAGAATAAAGCAGTGAGATTATTGCAACTTGCCCATAAGTAGAAATATCCATTTGTGATTGTGTGGCTTTCCAACTCCGATGACGACCATGCTTTCAGAGAAGACTGAGGAGAAAGAATTAATTGCTCAGAAATTTCACGTTAATGTTAGAGTTTTTAGATATATTTAGTTTAAAAAATATTATTCATCAAAATAAAATAGACTTCCAGAGTCATAAAGAGAGAACATTGGCAAACTGTCTCTAATTGCATGCGTAAAATTTTAGTAGTATAGCAAATGAAGATGAGATGTCTAGAGAAGTCTGTTTCTCAAATCATAGAAGCCTCTTTCAAAAGTTCAAGGCTTGCTGGAAGATTAAGTGAACTGTGGAAACATCCGCAACCTTTTTTTCAAGTCTTAATTCCATATTGAGGGAAGAATTAATTGTCCAGATCAGAATGAATGCTGAATGTTATTTTCATTGATCCTTTTTTCATAAAAATTTTGCCTTAATATTTCATCTAGAAACAAAATGAATGAAAAGTAATTTTATATATCTGATTTTTCTTCACTAGGGACAAGAATACAAATATGATGAGAAAGTACAGATTACAAAATGGGACTGATTTAAAATTAAGAGAGATTTCATTCATATCATTTATTAGAAACACTCTCTAACATATTTTTAGCATTTATAAACCCATTTAAAACATTTTCATTAATATGTTTATAATATATGGTTGATTTTACAAAAGTACTATTTTTCGTGTAAATTCACTGGGTGAACTTTGAAAGAATAATAGTAATTATGAAAAACCTTTAAATAACTGGTAATCCAAAGGCAGATAGAATTCAGTTCATAAAGTCAGTGGCAGAGAAACAAACAAGTTCTTTGAAAGAACAGTGTGTCTTTTGCTCATTCTTTCATCCCTGCAAAGAAGAAAACTTGCTGGTGATGAAAATGAAGCAAACAAAAAAAACACTGGAGCCCTCTCTTCTCACTCTCCACCAGTATTACTCACCCCAAATACATATGATTGAGGTAAAAAGAACTTTACAAGTTTCTATTCAGAAGAATAAAGCAGTGAGATTATTGCAACTTGCCCATAAGTAGAAATATCCATTTGTGATTGTGTGGCTTTCCAACTCCGATGACGACCATGCTTTCAGAGAAGACTGAGGAGAAAGAATTAATTGCTCAGAAATTTCACGTTAATGTTAGAGTTTTTAGATATATTTAGTTTAAAAAATATTATTCATCAAAATAAAATAGACTTCCAGAGTCATAAAGAGAGAACATTGGCAAACTGTCTCTAATTGCATGCGTAAAATTTTAGTAGTATAGCAAATGAAGATGAGATGTCTAGAGAAGTCTGTTTCTCAAATCATAGAAGCCTCTTTCAAAAGTTCAAGGCTTGCTGGAAGATTAAGTGAACTGTGGAAACATCCGCAACCTTTTTTTCAAGTCTTAATTCCATATTGAGGGAAGAATTAATTGTCCAGATCAGAATGAATGCTGAATGTTATTTTCATTGATCCTTTTTTCATAAAAATTTTGCCTTAATATTTCATCTAGAAACAAAATGAATGAAAAGTAATTTTATATATCTGATTTTTCTTCACTAGGGACAAGAATACAAATATGATGAGAAAGTACAGATTACAAAATGGGACTGATTTAAAAATTAAGAGAGATTTCATTCATATCATTTATTAGAAACACTCTCTAACAGAATATGCTGATATAAACTACTTAGCACTGTTGGAGAACTAAAACTAAATCTAACCATGTTGTTGTTGTTTAGTCGCTAAGTTGTGTCTGACTCTTTGCCATCCCATAGACTGTAGCCCTCCAGGCTTCTCTAACCATGGGATGTCCCAGGCAAGAATATTGGAGAGGGTTTCAACTTCTTTCTACAGGGGATCTTCCTGACCCAGGGATCGAACCTGTATTTCCTGTTTGGCAGATCGATTCTTTACTACTGAGCCACTTGGGAAGCCCCCAAATCCAACCTGGCAATTAGTTAAAATGTTGAAAATAAAATTTTAAATTATTTAGATGTGCTTATTTCATTGTTCTTATTGGTGTGCCATAATGGCTAGTATTTTATAGGATTATTTGATCTGCCCGTCAGTTATGTGCTCCAACTTCTATTTATTATTCTATTTATTTAGTCAAATAAGAAAGAAAAATAAACTTCTTGTACAAAGCACCCGACTAGAAAGCACTGAAGCTCTTTAGGAAGCCGAGCCTGTCCATTTACAGACCCCATGCTTTGTACTTAGTCTAGACTTTGCTGCCTCTCTCTGAACTTCAATCTAGCTTTCTTGAAATCCAATCTCATTTCTTCCATGGAATGTTTCCTCTGACTCCACCTAGAGTGTCATGATGCTTCTGGAAGATTGGTGTTTCATTCTCTTTTGAAGCTTTTAACTGGCTCCATTGGAAAACCTCCACTGTATCTAACTCATATTTCATTTCAATGTGTCTGAACATTTTCAGTTGTCTCTATTATCAAGATTCAAGAAATATCTGCATCTTGCCACCTGCCAGTGGACAGGAGGTTGGGTAGACCAGATGATTTTTCTGTGTTTCTTTTTTTATTTGAAAGTAAATAAGCACTGATATACTCTATTTCAAACACAGTATTTTATTTAAATAAAAATGTAGCTTACTCATGTGGTTTTTAAAAAAATCAAATAAGTCAAACAATAAAAGTAAAGTTTCTCTGAAACTTCAATCTATCATCTCAGAGAATACTCTTGTTAAATTTCTTTCTGTGGTTTAAAAATAACACTTGTGCATCTGCTTCTTAATGAAATTATTCAACGTAGCTTACATAAATGCTGAATCCACACTCTTCTACTGAAAGTTTTAGGTTTCTGTATTACTGAGATCTTTCTAGAGTTGACATGTACATGGAATTAGGAAATTTTAACCACAATATGACCCAGAATCCCACTACTAGGCATATACCCTGAGAAAACCAAAATTGAAAAAGACACATATACCCCATTGTTTATTGCAGTACTATTTACAATAGCTATATCATGGGGGAAACCTATATGTCCATCAGCGGATGAATGGATAAAGAAGCTGTGGTACATGTCTACAATGGAATATTACTCAGCCATAAAAAGGAATGCATTTAAGTTAGTCCTAGTGAGATGGATGAACCTAGAGTCTATTATACAGAGTGAAGTAAGTCAGAAAGAGAAAGATAAATATTGTATACTAACACATATATATGGAATCCAGAAAGGTGGTACTTATGAATGTATGTGCAGGGCAGCAATGGAGACACAGATATAGAGAACAGACTTATGGACATTGTGAAGAGGGAGGAATGGTTGAAATTATGGAAAGAGTAACGTGGAAACTTATGTTACCATATGTAAAGTAGATAACAAATGGGAATCTGCTATAAGACTAAGAGAACTCAAACAGTGACTGTCTAACAACCTAGAAGGGTCGAGTGGGGAGGGAACTGAAAGGGAATTTCAGGAGAGAGGAAACATATGTATATCTATAGCTGATTCATGTTGAGGTTTGGCAGTATATCACAGCCCCTGCAAAAACAAATAAACAAAAAAATTGACCTTAGATTCAAGAAATATCTGCATCTTGCCACCTGACAGTGGACAGGAGGTTGGGTAGACCAGATGATTTTTCTGTGTTTCTTTTTTTATTTGAAAGTAAATAAGCACTGATATACTCTATTTCAAACACAGTATTTTATTTAAATAAAAATGTAGCTTACTCATGTGGTTTTTAAAAAAATCAAATAAGTCAAACAATAAAAGTAAAGTTTCTCTGAAACTTCAATCTATCATCTCAGAGAATACTCTTGTTAAATTTCTTTCTGTGGTTTAAAAATAACACTTGTGCATCTGCTTCTTAATGAAATTATTCAACGTAGCTTACATAAATGCTGAATCCACACTCTTCTACTGAAAGTTTTAGGTTTCTGTATTACTGAGATCTTTCTAGAGTTGACATGTACATGGAATTAGGAAATTTTAACCACAATATGACCCAGAATCCCACTACTAGGCATATACCCTGAGAAAACCAAAATTGAAAAAGACACATATACCCCATTGTTTATTGCAGTACTATTTACAATAGCTATATCATGGGGGAAACCTATATGTCCATCAGCGGATGAATGGATAAAGAAGCTGTGGTACATGTCTACAATGGAATATTACTCAGCCATAAAAAGGAATGCATTTAAGTTAGTCCTAGTGAGATGGATGAACCTAGAGTCTATTATACAGAGTGAAGTAAGTCAGAAAGAGAAAGATAAATATTGTATACTAACACATATATATGGAATCCAGAAAGGTGGTACTTATGAATGTATGTGCAGGGCAGCAATGGAGACACAGATATAGAGAACAGACTTATGGACATTGTGAAGAGGGAGGAATGGTTGAAATTATGGAAAGAGTAACGTGGAAACTTATGTTACCATATGTAAAGTAGATAACAAATGGGAATCTGCTATAAGACTAAGAGAACTCAAACAGTGACTGTCTAACAACCTAGAAGGGTCGAGTGGGGAGGGAACTGAAAGGGAATTTCAGGAGAGAGGAAACATATGTATATCTATAGCTGATTCATGTTGAGGTTTGGCAGTATATCACAGCCCCTGCAAAAACAAATAAACAAAAAAATTGACCTTAGAATTACAGGTCCATAGACTGAAATTTCAGCAGAACACAGTATCTATATGAAATTCAGTCTATCTGTAGGATATTAAATTATGAATTTTCTAGAAAGATCAGGCACTGACACGACCTGAAAGGTTGGATTGTGCTTCTTAATGAGAGTTTTACTTCCCAGAAGGCACAAGGCCAGAGAATGATACAGAGGCCTGGATTAGTGTGACTTTCAGCAGAGAGAGGTGGTGGCAGTGAGGGTCTCCAGAGTCTGAGTGTTGTCTGTTTCAGATTTGGGTAGGAAATTCTTTTTAAACAACACAAAACATGCATACCTTGTAAGTATGATTTATCAGCCTCTTCATGTATTTTCACTTTAAGGCCATCTTTCAAAAATCTCAAAGGTTATAATTATATTATGCTCATTAAATAGGAAGAAAAAGTGATTTTAAGTGGTAGACTGTATAAAGTATGCTAAAGGTGACTGTGCTTTAGCTTTGAATTTAGGAACAACATCCAAATATAACTCATCCTTCCAGGGATGCTATTAATCACTTCTGTCCCAAAATAGAAAATGATCGCCTAGTAAGTGATGTTATTAAGACTTGAATATGCAAATATTTTGCAAAAGTAAGTAATGATACACAACAATCCTCCAAGAACTGAATATGTTTATGCATACTGTGCAAAGAACCCAATTTTAACTAAGATGCTGAACTATTTATTTAAGGGCAACAGTAAGTTCATTTTTTAGATCCAGATATTTTCAAGACATGTTTCAGGGCAGAATATTATTTGAACATAATGGACATTGTGAAGAGGGAGGAATGGTTGAAATTATGGAAAGAGTAACGTGGAAACTTATGTTACCATATGTAAAGTAGATAACAAATGGGAATCTGCTATAAGACTAAGAGAACTCAAACAGTGACTGTCTAACAACCTAGAAGGGTCGAGTGGGGAGGGAACTGAAAGGGAATTTCAGGAGAGAGGAAACATATGTATATCTATAGCTGATTCATGTTGAGGTTTGGCAGTATATCACAGCCCCTGCAAAAACAAATAAACAAAAAAATTGACCTTAGAATTACAGGTCCATAGACTGAAATTTCAGCAGAACACAGTATCTATATGAAATTCAGTCTATCTGTAGGATATTAAATTATGAATTTTCTAGAAAGATCAGGCACTGACACGACCTGAAAGGTTGGATTGTGCTTCTTAATGAGAGTTTTACTTCCCAGAAGGCACAAGGCCAGAGAATGATACAGAGGCCTGGATTAGTGTGACTTTCAGCAGAGAGAGGTGGTGGCAGTGAGGGTCTCCAGAGTCTGAGTGTTGTCTGTTTCAGATTTGGGTAGGAAATTCTTTTTAAACAACACAAAACATGCATACCTTGTAAGTATGATTTATCAGCCTCTTCATGTATTTTCACTTTAAGGCCATCTTTCAAAAATCTCAAAGGTTATAATTATATTATGCTCATTAAATAGGAAGAAAAAGTGATTTTAAGTGGTAGACTGTATAAAGTATGCTAAAGGTGACTGTGCTTTAGCTTTGAATTTAGGAACAACATCCAAATATAACTCATCCTTCCAGGGATGCTATTAATCACTTCTGTCCCAAAATAGAAAATGATCGCCTAGTAAGTGATGTTATTAAGACTTGAATATGCAAATATTTTGCAAAAGTAAGTAATGATACACAACAATCCTCCAAGAACTGAATATGTTTATGCATACTGTGCAAAGAACCCAATTTTAACTAAGATGCTGAACTATTTATTTAAGGGCAACAGTAAGTTCATTTTTTAGATCCAGAATTCATTTTTCAAGACATGTTTCAGGGCAGAATATTATTTGAACATAATGGACATAAAAGATAATTTGCCCCGATTCATTAACTTAAGATAGGAATATAAACAAGAAATATACTATAAATGCCTCCTCAAGAATGGCCATTTTTGATTATAACATCAGTGCATTTTGCATTTGATTTAATGAAATGTCACTCTACAAGATTTAAATAAACTGATTTTAAAATGTACTTCTTATTCTCAATTTGAAATCTGGTTCATGAAAATTGCTAGATACTGTAGGGGAATGAATTTTTCTGTTTCCGTAGATTGTCTTATATAGTTGGTGGATGTTTTCATAAATTCCTTTCTCGAGGAAGATGTTAAGGACCTGACTAGAACATTTTAACAAGATTTTTCTTTGCATTTTCACAACGAAATGTAACACAGGATTATACTGAGTAATGCAAACCAATATCTTAAGTTTTTGCAGTAAAGAGTTCAAAAAAGCTAACCTATAAATAGAGGTAAGTACTGTATTTTTACTCTGACCACATAGATGATAATAGACATTGTTCAATATAATTTTATGTGCAAGTTTAATGGACAGGTGGATGGATCTTTGAGGGCAGAAAAAATGACATACTTCTCTTTATATCTATAATGCTTAGCACTTAATAAGCAGTCAAAATATTTATGAATTGAGCTCTGTATATGTCTAGCACAAAGTATTATTTTAAAACTCTTAAAATCTGTTGGTTAAAGAAAATGGTTCATTTTCTTTGCTAACATTAGGCTAAACTTTAAACTTAAAAAATTTTCCTGAAGTGTCCTACATACTTTTAAAATTACAAAGGCAGTAATGCATTATATTCTTAATAAGAATTTTTCTTCCTCATTAGTGAAGATAAAGTCACCATACAATCTATATTATTAAATTTCAGACGCTTCATAGAGGATGTTTATTTTCAGCATGCTTGCATGTCTAGCTTCTTCATTCAAATTGGGCATTAGTAGATATGTTTATTGCAGGAATATGTGTTATTTTCATGTCCTCAATCTAGAAGGGGCCATGAGTAATTAGTAAACCATTTATTGAACCATAAAATAAGTGAAAAAAGTGTGGATTCTTAAATAGGGAAACATTAGCTTGGAAAAGAATTCTATTTGTATTTCTCACTGAAACACCACCCTTGGCAGAATTGCAAATAGAGGTTAAGACCACGCAGTTCAGATAATTGTCTTCCAGACCAGGGCATGTAATTTGAAAATTGAAAAAGCTACAAGATTTAAATAAACTGATTTTAAAATGTACTTCTTATTCTCAATTTGAAATCTGGTTCATGAAAATTGCTAGATACTGTAGGGGAATGAATTTTTCTGTTTCCGTAGATTGTCTTATATAGTTGGTGGATGTTTTCATAAATTCCTTTCTCGAGGAAGATGTTAAGGACCTGACTAGAACATTTTAACAAGATTTTTCTTTGCATTTTCACAACGAAATGTAACACAGGATTATACTGAGTAATGCAAACCAATATCTTAATTTTTTGCAGTAAAGAGTTCAAAAAAGCTAACCTATAAATAGAGGTAAGTACTGTATTTTTACTCTGACCACATAGATGATAATAGACATTGTTCAATATAATTTTATGTGCAAGTTTAATGGACAGGTGGATGGATCTTTGAGGGCAGAAAAAATGACATACTTCTCTTTATATCTATAATGCTTAGCACTTAATAAGCAGTCAAAATATTTATGAATTGAGCTCTGTATATGTCTAGCACAAAGTATTATTTTAAAACTCTTAAAATCTGTTGGTTAAAGAAAATGGTTCATTTTCTTTGCTAACATTAGGCTAAACTTTAAACTTAAAAAATTTTCCTGAAGTGTCCTACATACTTTTAAAATTACAAAGGCAGTAATGCATTATATTCTTAATAAGAATTTTTCTTCCTCATTAGTGAAGATAAAGTCACCATACAATCTATATTATTAAATTTCAGACGCTTCATAGAGGATGTTTATTTTCAGCATGCTTGCATGTCTAGCTTCTTCATTCAAATTGGGCATTAGTAGATATGTTTATTGCAGGAATATGTGTTATTTTCATGTCCTCAATCTAGAAGGGGCCATGAGTAATTAGTAAACCATTTATTGAACCATAAAATAAGTGAAAAAAGTGTGGATTCTTAAATAGGGAAACATTAGCTTGGAAAAGAATTCTATTTGTATTTCTCACTGAAACACCACCCTTGGCAGAATTGCAAATAGAGGTTAAGACCACGCAGTTCAGATAATTGTCTTCCAGACCAGGGCATGTAATTTGAAAATTGAAAAAGCTACATTACTGTTTAAATTATGCTTATTTTTCTTACAGATAATTCAAACATTAGTGTGTGTGTGTGTGTGTGTGTATACACACACATATGTTAGTTGCTCAGTCATGTCCAACTCTTTGCAACCCTGTGGACTGTGGCTCGCAAGGCTCCTCTGTCCATGAAATTCTCCAGGCAAGAATACTGGAGTGGGGTGCCATTCCCCTCCAAGGGACCTTCCCAATCCAGGGATCAAATCTGGGTCTCCTGCATTGCAGGCAAATTCTTTACTGACTAAGCCACCAGGGAAGCCCCATATATACGTACACATGTGTGTGTGTGTGTGTGTGTGTGTGTGTGTGTGTGTGTGTGTATGTCTGTGTGTATATGACTAATGTATGAATTAGTTGCAAATGATCATTAAGAATCCCTGTGTTAGAAATAATAATAATAATAATTTTCTTCTCACTGGGTAGTAAGGTCAAATTCAAGAAATAGTAGTCACTAGAATGACTGTCCTTCCTTGTCTCTGTTCATGTCCCTTATCCCTTTCCCTTCATCTTCAATATAGTTCTCAAGTTTCTGCTAAAGGAAGTTGTCTCCTATTACTCCTGGATACTCTGGTAATATCACAGAATTAGTGTTTCAATAACCTTACAAGGAGCTCTAGTGTCCCTGTCTAAAGATCCTCAAAATTAAACCTTCAAATATAGTTTCTTTGCTTTATCTGGATTCTACCCAGAGTGGGTAATAACAGTAAGATTACTTTTTTCGCCAGAATTTTGGGAAGTGTCCTTCTGTGTTTCTTTTTCTTTGTTTGTTTGTTTTTAAGGAAGCAGAGAGGAAAACAGATTGTCTACTTTTGTAAGCCTCTGGAGAGGTTTGAGGGAGTCAGCAAGATGGTAGGTGTGATGTGAAATGTGATTTCTTGCAATATTACCTTACGTCTTCAGGAAACTTCAAACATCATTACATGCCCTTGAATACAAAGGAGAGATTGAAGTTAGAGCAGCAGACACATATGAAGACAGAAATAAAAAGGACAGAAATTTATGAAGGCTTGGGGATAAACCTAGACTTGACCACATTTTGAAATGAGGCTTTGCGCTAAAGTTCTAAATCTATACATCTCCAATGCACTTTCTCTGTCTGTCTGTCTCTATATCTCTGTCTGTCTGTCTGTCTGTCTCTTTCTCTCTCTCTCTCATATAATGTATGCGTGTGTGCTAAGTTGCTTCAGTGGTGTTGGACTCTTTGTGACCCCAAGGACAGTAACCCACCAGGCTCCTCTGTCATTGAATTCTCCAAGCTAGAATACTGGAGTGGGTTGCCATGTCCTTCTCCAGGGTATCTTCCCAACTCAGGAAATAAACCCACATCTCTTTTGTCTCCTGCACTGGCAGACAGATTCTTTACCACTAGCACCACCTGGGAAGCCCCGTATAATCTCTACACACATTTAATTCTTGATTTCTTTATTTTTATTGCATGGAATAACAAAATCACACTTCCTCAGACTGAAAGTGCAGGTGCACTCCTGAATTTTTGAAGACTTATACATCTTGCTGAAGTTTTCTTTTCTGTTTCTGTAATGGGTGGTGCTGAAGGGACTGGTACTACTTGAGGTAAAGAAAGGCTATCTTGGAGTTTTACTGGTGTTTGCAGTGCGAACCTTGATGACTCTTCCACACTTTCTTCCCTATTTCCTCTCTTCCATTGAAAATATCCTCTGGTAGGACCCCTGGTTCCACTAACAGCCAACAGCTTTCTCTCATGCCAGCAGAATGAGCGTGCATGGAATGAGCAAGCAGTATTATTCTGGTTTGTTTAAGAAACTGATTTAAGAACTAATGCTGGTCCTGTGTGAAATAAGAAGCAAGTCCTAAAGTGACTACCATTTAGTTCTTGGTTTTGTTCCCCTTTTTTTTTCTTTCTGACTGTGCCCCATGTTCCTGATGGTTTTCATTGCTCTGTATTCTACACATAGATTGACAATTTAGCTGAAGGTGTCTTTGGCTGAGAAAATGTAAGAAGCTCCCCCATCTTTGACTGAAGTTATGCTCTCACCTCTTTGCCTTGACAACGTATGAGTTATCTTTAGATATAAACTTAAATACTCACATCTTGCTTGCAATATTACCTTACGTCTTCAGGAAACTTCAAACATCATTACATGCCCTTGAATACAAAGGAGAGATTGAAGTTAGAGCAGCAGACACATATGAAGACAGAAATAAAAAGGACAGAAATTTATGAAGGCTTGGGGATAAACCTAGACTTGACCACATTTTGAAATGAGGCTTTGCGCTAAAGTTCTAAATCTATACATCTCCAATGCACTTTCTCTGTCTGTCTGTCTCTATATCTCTGTCTGTCTGTCTGTCTGTCTCTTTCTCTCTCTCTCTCATATAATGTATGCGTGTGTGCTAAGTTGCTTCAGTGGTGTTGGACTCTTTGTGACCCCAAGGACAGTAACCCACCAGGCTCCTCTGTCATTGAATTCTCCAAGCTAGAATACTGGAGTGGGTTGCCATGTCCTTCTCCAGGGTATCTTCCCAACTCAGGAAATAAACCCACATCTCTTTTGTCTCCTGCACTGGCAGACAGATTCTTTACCACTAGCACCACCTGGGAAGCCCCGTATAATCTCTACACACATTTAATTCTTGATTTCTTTATTTTTATTGCATGGAATAACAAAATCACACTTCCTCAGACTGAAAGTGCAGGTGCACTCCTGAATTTTTGAAGACTTATACATCTTGCTGAAGTTTTCTTTTCTGTTTCTGTAATGGGTGGTGCTGAAGGGACTGGTACTACTTGAGGTAAAGAAAGGCTATCTTGGAGTTTTACTGGTGTTTGCAGTGCGAACCTTGATGACTCTTCCACACTTTCTTCCCTATTTCCTCTCTTCCATTGAAAATATCCTCTGGTAGGACCCCTGGTTCCACTAACAGCCAACAGCTTTCTCTCATGCCAGCAGAATGAGCGTGCATGGAATGAGCAAGCAGTATTATTCTGGTTTGTTTAAGAAACTGATTTAAGAACTAATGCTGGTCCTGTGTGAAATAAGAAGCAAGTCCTAAAGTGACTACCATTTAGTTCTTGGTTTTGTTCCCCTTTTTTTTTCTTTCTGACTGTGCCCCATGTTCCTGATGGTTTTCATTGCTCTGTATTCTACACATAGATTGACAATTTAGCTGAAGGTGTCTTTGGCTGAGAAAATGTAAGAAGCTCTCCCATCTTTGACTGAAGTTATGCTCTCTCCTCTTTGCCTTGACAACGTATGAGTTATCTTTAGATATAAACTTAAAAAAATACTTGCATTGGGGCATCTTGCTTGTCTCCTAGTTGAGTTAAGTGTCTGATTCAGTCCTTCATATACTGCCCTGTACTGTTCCTATGATGATTCACAACATACTTTATTATAGTCATTTATTTAAAGGGTCGTCTTCCTCATGAGACTGTCAGCTGTGTGGAGATATGGAGATTGAAGCACACCTGGCTTGTTTATTGCTAGTCTGATGAAACCTAGTTCAATTCCCTTTAGCTGCTGTTGCTGCATAGGCACTTCAGTCGTGTCCAACTCTGTATGACTTCATGGACTGCAGCCCATCAGGCTCCTTTGTTCATGGAGATTCTCCAGGCAAGTATACCGGAGTGGGTTTCCATGCCCTCCTCTGGGGAGATCTTCCTAACCCAGGGATGGAATATATATATATATATATTTGAGTCCATGAACTGTAGTTTGCCAGGCTTCGCTATCTGTGTAATTTTTCAGGCAAGAATACTGAAGTGGGTTGCCATTTCCTCCTCCTAAGACTCTTTAAAGAGGGTCTCACAAATAGTTATTTCAGAATGAATGAATGAGTGAATAAATTTTTTTCTGGAGAGTTTATTAGCAAATACAGACTTTCAGTAACAGTTCATATGCTTGTCATCTGACTGAAACCATGTTAAGGGAAAGATGCTCTGGCCTTAAAAGGCAACTGATTTTGATTCCAAGTCTTCATGTTTTTTATCACTGTCAAGACCTGCTGAAAAAAAAAATCAAACTGAAGCTACTGATGACTTGCTTGCAGTCCTTTTTTAAAGTTCACCTAGAAAGAAACCATAAAGAAATTCATCCCGTACTTTCTGCACAATCCACATAGACAATAAAAGCATTTATCTAAATAATGTTTTGGCTTCATGCAGCATCAATAAACACTTCATGGAGATTAAACTGACTGAAAGCCTTTTATACTTGTCAACTGATTTCTGTTGGCTGTGTTGATTTTCTTCAGAAAGAATGAAAAAACAGTAAGGTTACTCTGCATTAATACATTTGGAAATGCATAAATGATTTTCTTTAAAATTACATTTTGCTGACAGTGAACATGGAGGGAAAGATTATTAAAACTGATCTGTCCTGATGTTGTTGCATACCTCAGACAAATATGTGAGGCTGTCTTCATCCGTAAACTCCGTGTGTTGGTGTGATTGATGAATTATAATTAACCTTGGCAACATGTTTGCCGCTTAACTAGATCAATCGAAATTAGTTATCCTGAGAGACAGTAAAATCACTCCTATCCTCAGCTTACTGCAATAAGTAATGGCCTTTCCCTGGAAGATTTCTCAAAGTATAGTGAACAAATACTTTGCTATTGAATCTACTTCTCAAAGTAAATGGAAGGTCAATGGGATTGGAATAACTTTACTTGAATGAGAGAAGTCTCCAGGCTGATATAACAGCGGTTTTCTCTGGAGCTGGGGATTGGAGTAGGGATTGAGGGCAAATGGTGATTAACAATTGAGGTGAGTGCCTAATTAAAACAAAGTAAGGGCTTCCCTAATGACTCAGTGGTAAAGAATCTGCCTGTAAAGCAGAAGACTGCCTGCAATACAGAAGATTCAAGTTCAATCCCTGGGATCGGAAGATCCCCTAGAGAAGGAAATGGTAAGTCACTCCAGTCTTCTTGCCTGGGAAATCCCAAGGACAGAGAAGCTTGGCGGGCTACAGCCTATGGGATCGCAAAAGAGTTGGACAGGATTTAATGACCAGTGCACAACAAAGGGAGGGGTAGGAGAAGGGAGAGAGGTAGAGTCTCAGAACTTCCCTTCCACCTATTTAAAGGGAAGAGCTTAGAAAAGCAGCCTTATTTTCTAAACGGGTATGAATGAATGTGCTGCTGTATGTATTAACATAGAACTTTATAGAAAGATATTAATCAGTGCAGGAAATATAGATCATTTAGAGTTGACTAGAAGAAACCATAAAGAAAAATTCATCCCGTACTTTCTGCACAATCCACATAGACAATAAAAGCATTTATCTAAATAATGTTTTGGCTTCATGCAGCATCAATAAACACTTCATGGAGATTAAACTGACTGAAAGCCTTTTATACTTGTCAACTGATTTCTGTTGGCTGTGTTGATTTTCTTCAGAAAGAATGAAAAAACAGTAAGGTTACTCTGCATTAATACATTTGGAAATGCATAAATGATTTTCTTTAAAATTACATTTTGCTGACAGTGAACATGGAGGGAAAGATTATTAAAACTGATCTGTCCTGATGTTGTTGCATACCTCAGACAAATATGTGAGGCTGTCTTCATCCGTAAACTCCGTGTGTTGGTGTGATTGATGAATTATAATTAACCTTGGCAACATGTTTGCCGCTTAACTAGATCAATCGAAATTAGTTATCCTGAGAGACAGTAAAATCACTCCTATCCTCAGCTTACTGCAATAAGTAATGGCCTTTCCCTGGAAGATTTCTCAAAGTATAGTGAACAAATACTTTGCTATTGAATCTACTTCTCAAAGTAAATGGAAGGTCAATGGGATTGGAATAACTTTACTTGAATGAGAGAAGTCTCCAGGCTGATATAACAGCGGTTTTCTCTGGAGCTGGGGATTGGAGTAGGGATTGAGGGCAAATGGTGATTAACAATTGAGGTGAGTGCCTAATTAAAACAAAGTAAGGGCTTCCCTAATGACTCAGTGGTAAAGAATCTGCCTGTAAAGCAGAAGACTGCCTGCAATACAGAAGATTCAAGTTCAATCCCTGGGATCGGAAGATCCCCTAGAGAAGGAAATGGTAAGTCACTCCAGTCTTCTTGCCTGGGAAATCCCAAGGACAGAGAAGCTTGGCGGGCTACAGCCTATGGGATCGCAAAAGAGTTGGACAGGATTTAATGACCAGTGCACAACAAAGGGAGGGGTAGGAGAAGGGAGAGAGGTAGAGTCTCAGAACTTCCCTTCCACCTATTTAAAGGGAAGAGCTTAGAAAAGCAGCCTTATTTTCTAAACGGGTATGAATGAATGTGCTGCTGTATGTATTAACATAGAACTTTATAGAAAGATATTAATCAGTGCAGGAAATATAGATCATTTAGAGTTGTGTTTCCTTTGTCTCAGCATGTCACATGACAGTTTCTTCTGGGTGCTGTCCATGATAATATGATGCAACCTTGGAAAATCTCCTCCTAGCAGCCTTTGTTCCATTGTTTCCTCATCACACCCAACAACATTCAATCTCAAATATCAGACAAAGACTTCTCTTCTTGGTCTATGCAAAGCTTGAGGAAGTGCTTTGGAAGATGACTGAAAACACTACCCTAGAAGTTTTACAGTCAACTGACCATAACCCTTGTGCTTTTATCTGTGGATGTGGGCATTTTGGAAGTTTCACCTTGGAAATTCTGCAGTCTTCTTTTAGCAAGGTCTGTCTGCAGATTACACAGTAATAACATAACTTCTGTGCTCACTCTTCTTGTGTAACCCCTGCTCCCAATAAGGCTCCAAGTAAGGCAATTATTTATCTTTGTATTAGCAAGGAGTACTCTAAATGTTCTTTTGTGTGAGACATGGGCAATTAAGTGAAGGGAAGTTGCTATTTTGATAGCCCTCCAATGACCATCCATCCTGTGCTAGCAGGGCCACCCAGCGCAGACTCGTGCCTGCCTGCTAGGGAGACACCCTTGGACCGAGAAGCAGAAACTCGAAACATAACTCGCATTGTCTCATAATTGTAGGCAGATCAAGTAGCTTTTATTTTTGTTCCTTCCGGGCAAATTTGTCTCAGCTTCCCTAAGCTCTGCCTGTAAAGCAGAAGACTGCCTGCAATACAGAAGATTCAAGTTCAATCCCTGGGATCGGAAGATCCCCTAGAGAAGGAAATGGTAAGTCACTCCAGTCTTCTTGCCTGGGAAATCCCAAGGACAGAGAAGCTTGGCGGGCTACAGCCTATGGGATCGCAAAAGAGTTGGACAGGATTTAATGACCAGTGCACAACAAAGGGAGGGGTAGGAGAAGGGAGAGAGGTAGAGTCTCAGAACTTCCCTTCCACCTATTTAAAGGGAAGAGCTTAGAAAAGCAGCCTTATTTTCTAAACGGGTATGAATGAATGTGCTGCTGTATGTATTAACATAGAACTTTATAGAAAGATATTAATCAGTGCAGGAAATATAGATCATTTAGAGTTGTGTTTCCTTTGTCTCAGCATGTCACATGACAGTTTCTTCTGGGTGCTGTCCATGATAATATGATGCAACCTTGGAAAATCTCCTCCTAGCAGCCTTTGTTCCATTGTTTCCTCATCACACCCAACAACATTCAATCTCAAATATCAGACAAAGACTTCTCTTCTTGGTCTATGCAAAGCTTGAGGAAGTGCTTTGGAAGATGACTGAAAACACTACCCTAGAAGTTTTACAGTCAACTGACCATAACCCTTGTGCTTTTATCTGTGGATGTGGGCATTTTGGAAGTTTCACCTTGGAAATTCTGCAGTCTTCTTTTAGCAAGGTCTGTCTGCAGATTACACAGTAATAACATAACTTCTGTGCTCACTCTTCTTGTGTAACCCCTGCTCCCAATAAGGCTCCAAGTAAGGCAATTATTTATCTTTGTATTAGCAAGGAGTACTCTAAATGTTCTTTTGTGTGAGACATGGGCAATTAAGTGAAGGGAAGTTGCTATTTTGATAGCCCTCCAATGACCATCCATCCTGTGCTAGCAGGGCCACCCAGCGCAGACTCGTGCCTGCCTGCTAGGGAGACACCCTTGGACCGAGAAGCAGAAACTCGAAACATAACTCGCATTGTCTCATAATTGTAGGCAGATCAAGTAGCTTTTATTTTTGTTCCCTTCCAGTATAAGGTGTCTCTTATGGAAACTTTCTGAGATAGTATCTATGGGAACAATTATGAATTTAAGTTGGTGATTTTATGAACTGGAAAAAGTGAAGTGACATCCTCGCATTCTTACCAGCTTCTAGGTAGATAAAGAAGAGGCCATGTGTCTGAATGTGTGTCTGTGATTATATGTTACTCATATAACCCCATAAGTGTGGTACAAGGTGCTGTGCTGCTGGGCTGTGCACAGTTGTGTCCGGTTCCTTGAGACCCCATGGACTATGGCCAACCAGGATTCTGTCCATAGAATTTTCTAGGCAAGAATACTGGAGTGGGTTGCCATCTGTGCACAAATACTATAGTTCACTGACTTTCGGACCCTTAGTCCATCATGTATTGTGCACCTTCTGTGCCCTGAGATACCTGAGGGGAACAGACCTACAAACAGGAGAGAGACCTTTCTCACTCCTATCTCATTTTTATTTTCTAGATTTTCATCAGCTTTTTCATTAGATAAAGGTCATGTGGCTTACTTTTCTTTAACTACTTGCATTGTCATGGTGTAGGCTCCTGAGCTATGCTGCATCTGGAATGGAGGATGGAAAATAAGACCTCTAGTCACTGATCCAGATGGAGCATGATTGCTGAAGGATGTGCAGGAAGGAAAATAGGATTTAGCCTTATGAAGGAGAGTCTAAACAAAGAACTTGCTGGGACAACAGAATTCCCTGTTGAATTAAGAGTGAAAGTATTTGGAGAAAATTTAGAGATCTAGGAATGATGCTTTAGCCAGGCAGAAACAACAGAAGAAGATACTGGTGCCCAGAATTCTTGAGCTGCAGTGGTTGGAGAGGGTTGGCAAGATGTGTGTTGGGGAGGAGGGGATGGAGCTGATTACAGAGACACTTGTTACCACTGGGCACTTAACTCCACATGCAGTTTGCAGGAAGGAGAATTGGGACACTCAGGTGAATCCTGGCACTGAGCTATGAAAGTGATTCTGAACTCCATCTTATGTGAATTCCCTAAAGGCACAATGGTTAGGGCTCGGTGCTTTTCACTGCTGTTGCCCTGGATTCAGTCCCTGGTTGGGGAACTAAGCTCCAGTCTATAAAAATAAAATAAACTCCATCTTTTGCTAAGACAGTTTGGATGGGCCACTTGGTGCTTTCTTGGACAGATATGGACAGATGTGAAAATCCAGGGAAGGCAGCTTTCATCTCACGAGCACTGGACATTGAGTTTCTCTTGCTCCTGTATTGGTTTCTAATATAGCTTTATATTATCTATTGGAAGTATTTATAGAGATAGGTTTGCCAGTGGAAATTTGGGCTGCTTGCTTTAGAAGGGGGCACCATTAGTGCCGGTTCCTTGAGACCCCATGGACTATGGCCAACCAGGATTCTGTCCATAGAATTTTCTAGGCAAGAATACTGGAGTGGGTTGCCATCTGTGCACAAATACTATAGTTCACTGACTTTCGGACCCTTAGTCCATCATGTATTGTGCACCTTCTGTGCCCTGAGATACCTGAGGGGAACAGACCTACAAACAGGAGAGAGACCTTTCTCACTCCTATCTCATTTTTATTTTCTAGATTTTCATCAGCTTTTTCATTAGATAAAGGTCATGTGGCTTACTTTTCTTTAACTACTTGCATTGTCATGGTGTAGGCTCCTGAGCTATGCTGCATCTGGAATGGAGGATGGAAAATAAGACCTCTAGTCACTGATCCAGATGGAGCATGATTGCTGAAGGATGTGCAGGAAGGAAAATAGGATTTAGCCTTATGAAGGAGAGTCTAAACAAAGAACTTGCTGGGACAACAGAATTCCCTGTTGAATTAAGAGTGAAAGTATTTGGAGAAAATTTAGAGATCTAGGAATGATGCTTTAGCCAGGCAGAAACAACAGAAGAAGATACTGGTGCCCAGAATTCTTGAGCTGCAGTGGTTGGAGAGGGTTGGCAAGATGTGTGTTGGGGAGGAGGGGATGGAGCTGATTACAGAGACACTTGTTACCACTGGGCACTTAACTCCACATGCAGTTTGCAGGAAGGAGAATTGGGACACTCAGGTGAATCCTGGCACTGAGCTATGAAAGTGATTCTGAACTCCATCTTATGTGAATTCCCTAAAGGCACAATGGTTAGGGCTCGGTGCTTTTCACTGCTGTTGCCCTGGATTCAGTCCCTGGTTGGGGAACTAAGCTCCAGTCTATAAAAATAAAATAAACTCCATCTTTTGCTAAGACAGTTTGGATGGGCCACTTGGTGCTTTCTTGGACAGATATGGACAGATGTGAAAATCCAGGGAAGGCAGCTTTCATCTCACGAGCACTGGACATTGAGTTTCTCTTGCTCCTGTATTGGTTTCTAATATAGCTTTATATTATCTATTGGAAGTATTTATAGAGATAGGTTTGACAGTGGAAATGTCTGTTGCAGAAGTCACATTAGTCAATTAGCTTCATTTTGTATTTTTTGTGAAGTCTTGTGGTAGCAAGCAGGGTAGGCCTGTTTTTCCTTATCCCAAGTGCAGTATTCCAAGCCTGTGCATATGTGCCTGTGGTTCTCAACTTCAGCTCCCCACTGGGGACAAGTAGAAATGTAAGTGATGAGGCAGAGCACACAGACCATGATGTCCTCACTTGGTCTAATGAAAGTACCCAGGGTTGTCCCAGCCATTTTTCCCCTAAGAATGGATACATAGTTGGCAGATGACTGGATTTTTTTTTGGTAAGAAATATTAATTTTGTGAATTGCAACTAATTTTTTTTAATGTTCTGCTGATATAGCTGGCCTATATGCCACCCATTCACCTGCTAGTGTAAGTGATTGGGAGCTGGTGAAACTTAAGGATTCATGTTTGGAAAAGTCACTTCCTTGTTGCTGACATGAACTCACTATTCATGAGTCCCTTAGAGCACCAATGCCTGACCTTTTTTGGAACCAGGGACAGGTTTTGTGGAAGATACTTTTTTTCAACCAACCTGGGTCTTGGGGCAGAGGGGGATGGTTTGGGGGTGATTCAAGTACATTAGGTGTTATGTACCATTTCTCATCTAATGCCACTCCTGATCTGACAGGAGGTACTAGACCATGGCCTGGGAGTTGGGGAGGAGACTGGAGCATTTTGTAGTATTCAGGGTGTGTGTGAATGCATGCTAAGTTGCTTCAGTCGTATCTGAGTCTGTGTGACCTGATGAACTGCAGCCTGCTAGGCTCCTCTGTCCATGGGGTTCAACAGGCAAGTATACTGGAGCAGGTTGCTGTGCCCTTCTCTAGGAATCTTCCTAACGAAAGGATAGAACCCACATCTCGTGTCTCCTGCATTGGCAGGCGGGTTCTTTACCGCTAGTGCCACTGGGATTGGGAACAGCAGAGGTTAGAAGGACTGCCTAACACCAGCCTGCCTACTAGCTGTGCAACCTCACAAGAGTTGGTTAAAGAAACTCTAATAGACTCATTTATAATAATAACTCATTTATACAGTAGAGAAAACACAAGCATAAGTGTCTTTTTTAAAAAAAATTTTGGCCTCTTTTATTGGTTTTTTATTTATTTATTTTCATCCATCTTTATTCTTTAACCTGTGTGGGCCTCTTACTGCAGTGGCCTCTCTCGTTACAGAGCACCGGCTCTGGGAGCATGTGCTCCACAGCGCCGGCTAGCTATCAGACACACTAGTCCAGCCACTCTCTGGCACGTGGGATCCTCCTGGGCCAGGAATCGAACTGGTGCCCCCTGCACTGCAAGGTGGACTCCCCACCCACTGGACCACCAGGGAAGCCACAAGCATGAGTTTCTTAAGGTTGTTGTGATGATTAAATCAGTGAATGCTCATCAGTGGTAGAGGTATTTGCCAATAGGAACAAAGGAGCAAGGTGGGATGTGGAGCCCCTGAGTGACAGCCTGTGGAGAAGTTGTGTCAGGCCCCTGGGAGATTTTCCACCAACACCCCTCATAATTTGCTGATTCCAATGGTAGGACCCAGGTAACTGAGTGTGCCATGTATGTTTCAGGTAATTCTGCTGCCTCCATATGTGTGGAACCACTTATGGAGCAGAGAGAGTTTGGTTGTTGGGCTCAGACTCTGACTCACATGTTTACTAGCTGTTACTTTGAGCTGTTGTTTCATCCCATGTTCATCTCAATCTCTTTGTCGTCCAGATGTTCACAATATTCCTTGTTCTGTAAGGATCCAACATCTCCAGTACAGTTCATGGTGCGTAACACTTACCCCTTAACCCTGAGTTCTCCTGGTCTCAATCTGGTGAGTCTTATTGCTAAGCTTGGGAAGTACTCCTTAGGAAACAGAAAGGAAGAATAGGGGACCCAAGTATGAAGATCAGATTCTTTGTGTGCTTAAATGATTTCTCTGTTGGCTTCTGGTAAATTTGTTCTGCATGCCATTTGGGACTAGATCCATGGCCTCTCATATTTCTTTGCACAAGTAAAATTGAACTGCCTGAATTCACGCAGCATTATTTTGAGTAAATTCATAGCTATATTTACATGGGATGCCTTTTGGCAGTACACAAAGTCAAGCTTTCATTGGAAAGTAGCTATTATAACTCAGCAACCTAAGTATTCTACATGCAACCTTGATTCATTTTTGCCAAATATACTTCAACCTATAAGTAGTCAGGGACAAAAATGGGGGCAAGAAAGAAATCTCTGGCTCAGTTGGTATATAGCTCTGTACTAGTTCTATGGAAACTTATACCCAGCATCAGATTTTCAATAATGAAGATGCAATAATATCTATTATTGTTGTACTAAATATGTTGATGCTTATGAATTTCTCATGCCAATAAATGTGTTGTTCCTATTGCTCTGGATCTGGGAGGTGCAATGATGCCAGAGTCTCGGACTGTGTCATGGGAATCCATGTGCTAGTGGTTTATGACGGGGCATCATCTGTGTGCCTCTCTTAATCGCAAAACCCTTTAGGCTTGAGACTATTAGAGTTTCATTTTTGACAACACAGGGCATGCCAGCTGTCAGAGTGATATTGAGGAAAGGGTCTTTGGATGAGTGCACAAGTAACACCAGAGTTATGCTTAGGGTTTGCAGTGGCTTATAGTTTGTGTACAGTTTGCTGAGGAGGAAAAACAAGAGTGGAAGGAGAGAGGGAGGAAGAAGAGAAAGGGAGAAATAGAGAGCCGTTGCCGTATTCCTAACATGGACTTTCATTATGAATTGTTCTAACACACAATACACCCTCAGAACCTTGAATGAACTGCCAGCCACTGTATGCCCCTTGATGGTAGTGACAAGTGAACCCACTTCAGAACGGGAGCCAATATCTGCCTATCAAGGAGCCGCAGAGATGACCGTGGAAAGGTGTGTGGCATGTGAGGAAGGGTCAGATATCTCTGTCAGCAAGCCTCTCGCTCCAGAGATGGATAGTTTAATTGTTCTCAAGTTGAATTCACACCCCAGACCCCATAAACAACTTAGTTTAATCAACCAGAAGCACAGGCTGTCATAGATTTAAATTCATAGCAGGTTGTGTCTCTGTATAGAAAGCTATGGGGGTGACGGTCTCACACAGACACAAGAGTGAGCACGAAAGACACTGGAGTCATCTCATGATTGAGACTGGGCTGTATTTGCCCTGAAAAGTGGACATTTTATTAACAGGCAGTGGTGCTTATCAGACTTTACATTAGCATGAGCCTATTTTCCATTTAATCTTTCTTTGAAAAGGTCAACTCTTCTATAGAAAAATGTTTCTGTTTCTTCTATGGTTTCCCTAATACATTTCTGTAGTATCTCAATTTATTTATAGGTCCTTTCAGGGCTCATGAGTGGACAGTTTTCATTTTGTTTTCTTTTCAGTTCTTTGCTTAAAAAATTACTCTCTTGATATCTCATCTTAGGAGAGATTGACCTTCTGGGCATATGCTCTGTAAGCTAGACCTTTGTGTTTCATGTGAACCTCACTCTGATGCCAGATCTTCTTTCCATTTAAATCCTAGGAATGCATTGTTCCCCAGTTCTATAATATGTGCATTTTTCTCTCTTAATTGGTGCCTACAGTTACACAGGAAAGCACATTATGTTTAAAACCCATTTGGCTTTAATATTTTAGCTCTCTCTAAAAAATCCCCCAGGAGACTGCATTTCAGAAATAGATTGTGGCTAAACTATTGTTTCTAACTTGTATTTGGTTGGTCGATACCATCCCTTTGTTCTGAAAATGATTTAGAAGTTGTTCGGTTCCACTCGCCTTGAAGAGCAGACACTTAGCCCTCAGCTGGAGAGACATCCTCCTTCTGTAATGTTCCAGGCTCGGATTGAGTCAGTGGATGCTGCCATTGGAGGAAGATAGCAGCTCATGGTCACAAAGTTAGGAAAAGAGCACCTGGGCCTGGGGGTGGAAACTTGAATTAGCAAATTGTTATAAGACAGAATGGAGCTTCTGACTTTAACCGACAAGGAGGAATTCATAAATGTGGGTACTTTTATTCCTGGATAAATCTCATTGCTTTTTCATATGGCCTGTGTTCTAAAGATTTCACTACCCACTCACTAAACTTATGATAAGAAAAGGGAACTCGCCTCCCAGCTGACGTTTAAGATGTCCTTATTTTATTTACTCATAATCAGTTCCCCAGGATACAGTGGCCCAGTTAATAATTTGGTGGATTGTACAGTCTATTATGCAATATCCCCTAGAAATGTTCTGTTTTCTTCAAAAATGGAGTCATCTCATAAATTTTTTGGGGAAAAGTGGACATTTTATTAACAGGCAGTGGTGCTTATCAGACTTTACATTAGCATGAGCCTATTTTCCATTTAATCTTTCTTTGAAAAGGTCAACTCTTCTATAGAAAAATGTTTCTGTTTCTTCTATGGTTTCCCTAATACATTTCTGTAGTATCTCAATTTATTTATAGGTCCTTTCAGGGCTCATGAGTGGACAGTTTTCATTTTGTTTTCTTTTCAGTTCTTTGCTTAAAAAATTACTCTCTTGATATCTCATCTTAGGAGAGATTGACCTTCTGGGCATATGCTCTGTAAGCTAGACCTTTGTGTTTCATGTGAACCTCACTCTGATGCCAGATCTTCTTTCCATTTAAATCCTAGGAATGCATTGTTCCCCAGTTCTATAATATGTGCATTTTCTCTCTTAATTGGTGCCTACAGTTACACAGGAAAGCACATTATGTTTAAAACCCATTTGGCTTTAATATTTTAGCTCTCTCTAAAAAATCCCCCAGGAGACTGCATTTCAGAAATAGATTGTGGCTAAACTATTGTTTCTAACTTGTATTTGGTTGGTCGATACCATCCCTTTGTTCTGAAAATGATTTAGAAGTTGTTCGGTTCCACTCGCCTTGAAGAGCAGACACTTAGCCCTCAGCTGGAGAGACATCCTCCTTCTGTAATGTTCCAGGCTCGGATTGAGTCAGTGGATGCTGCCATTGGAGGAAGATAGCAGCTCATGGTCACAAAGTTAGGAAAAGAGCACCTGGGCCTGGGGGTGGAAACTTGAATTAGCAAATTGTTATAAGACAGAATGGAGCTTCTGACTTTAACCGACAAGGAGGAATTCATAAATGTGGGTACTTTTATTCCTGGATAAATCTCATTGCTTTTTCATATGGCCTGTGTTCTAAAGATTTCACTACCCACTCACTAAACTTATGATAAGAAAAGGGAACTCGCCTCCCCAGCTGACGTTTAAGATGTCCTTATTTTATTTACTCATAATCAGTTCCCCAGGATACAGTGGCCCAGTTAATAATTTGGTGGATTGTACAGTCTATTATGCAATATCACCCCATGATGGAAATGATAGATACTATATTGCCAGAGTAGAGATTTTACCAATAATTTCTTGCAGTAGGAAAGTACAGTGCCTGCCCCAGGACACATGCCAAGGGTGGTGGCCAAAACAAAGGGAGTGAAACATCCACAGCTGGAGCCAATTTGCCGCTCTTTTCTGATCGCTGTGCTTTCTGCTCAAGGAAGCCAATATGTGCGCCTCCCAGTCCCGACCTCCCAACGGCTTCCTGCCAAATCATTTTTCATATGGCTTTTCATGCACAGGTCTAAACTGCTCAGCCTTCAGGATAGGGCTTCTTTATTTCCCCAAATTCCTAGGTTTATTTTCATAGAAGGAACCATGCTACTCTTATGAGAAGAAATATTAGGAATTATCTGTTCTTGAGGGTCCTGAGGATGGAACAGAGATCAAACACTGATTCTTTGGTGGCAGACACTCCCAGTTTTCAAAATAAGATGGCTGTGCAGGGTGGAGTGTGTCTTTAAGTATTTATTCTATGCACAAAGAGCTAAGTCCACCTATATTTAGATTTTCTATCTTTATGGTCTTCATAGTCCCAGTGTGGGAAAGGGGGAGGGGAAGATAAGGGTCTAAAAAATTGTGCTAGAAACCCATAAACATTTGGTTTCAAAGTGATTTGGCAAAGGAACTTAGCATAAAAGACCTCAGTTTGGGGTACATTTCAAAGCCAGATAATGAAAAGGCAGCAGTTCTAGATGGTTAACTGCATTTAACAGTCTGTGATGGTGATGATGGTGGTGGTGGTGTTGGGGTGTGTGTGTCTATGTGTGTTTAAGATAGGGATGTTTCGACCACAGGTTTTACCATTGTTCACAAAGACCAGAGGACCAATTCACATAAAATTATGTCTAAATAGTTCTATTTGTATGTGTATATCCATTATCATAACTAATGTCACAATGCAAAGACTTAATTCTTTCATCACCTCATAAATATTTCTTATAGTAACACATAGTCTTTACTGAGGAATACTTTGAAAGACCCACTTTGAAATTTTCACTAATACTTATGATAAGAAAAGGGAACTCGCCTCCCAGCTGACGTTTAAGATGTCCTTATTTTATTTACTCATAATCAGTTCCCCAGGATACAGTGGCCCAGTTAATAATTTGGTGGATTGTACAGTCTATTATGCAATATCACCCCATGATGGAAATGATAGATACTATATTGCCAGAGTAGAGATTTTACCAATAATTTCTTGCAGTAGGAAAGTACAGTGCCTGCCCCAGGACACATGCCAAGGGTGGTGGCCAAAACAAAGGGAGTGAAACATCCACAGCTGGAGCCAATTTGCCGCTCTTTTCTGATCGCTGTGCTTTCTGCTCAAGGAAGCCAATATGTGCGCCTCCCAGTCCCGACCTCCCAACGGCTTCCTGCCAAATCATTTTTCATATGGCTTTTCATGCACAGGTCTAAACTGCTCAGCCTTCAGGATAGGGCTTCTTTATTTCCCCAAATTCCTAGGTTTATTTTCATAGAAGGAACCATGCTACTCTTATGAGAAGAAATATTAGGAATTATCTGTTCTTGAGGGTCCTGAGGATGGAACAGAGATCAAACACTGATTCTTTGGTGGCAGACACTCCCAGTTTTCAAAATAAGATGGCTGTGCAGGGTGGAGTGTGTCTTTAAGTATTTATTCTATGCACAAAGAGCTAAGTCCACCTATATTTAGATTTTCTATCTTTATGGTCTTCATAGTCCCAGTGTGGGAAAGGGGGAGGGGAAGATAAGGGTCTAAAAAATTGTGCTAGAAACCCATAAACATTTGGTTTCAAAGTGATTTGGCAAAGGAACTTAGCATAAAAGACCTCAGTTTGGGGTACATTTCAAAGCCAGATAATGAAAAGGCAGCAGTTCTAGATGGTTAACTGCATTTAACAGTCTGTGATGGTGATGATGGTGGTGGTGGTGTTGGGGTGTGTGTGTCTATGTGTGTTTAAGATAGGGATGTTTCGACCACAGGTTTTACCATTGTTCACAAAGACCAGAGGACCAATTCACATAAAATTATGTCTAAATAGTTCTATTTGTATGTGTATATCCATTATCATAACTAATGTCACAATGCAAAGACTTAATTCTTTCATCACCTCATAAATATTTCTTATAGTAACACATAGTCTTTACTGAGGAATACTTTGAAAGACCCACTTTAGGGGAATTCTGAATTTCAGGGACTCAATGGTCTGGCAGCAGAAGAATTGGTAGTTAATTAAAGGTTTGTAACAGCAAGAGGACTTGACAATCTGAGAAGAATGAGGGTACAGAATTGGCTAACAGAGTTGGGAGAGTGAGGGTCAAACAAGAGAAGGCCTTCTGAAAGTGGGGAAAGGCAGATGCTGTGGGCAGCATCTTAGAGTTAGAGGAAGCTACTTCTAAATTTCTAAAATATTTTCTTTTTATTATTCATGATTTTTTTTATATTAAGATGGATTCTGGTGAACCCAAATTACGACTGAATTCTGAGTTCACATGGGCATAGATGAAAACTGGGTGGAGGGACAATGGAAGGTGAGAACTGGAGGGACAATGGGCTATTGAACAGCCTGAGGAAGGACCTGTCTCTTCTGGTTTCCTGCAACTTTGACTCAGGCCAAATGTTGACCCAATGGTCATTGTACAAGGTGTAAGTGTTGGTCATAGTGTTCAGGGATAAATTCTAGGCCAGTAGAGCTACCTTAGCTAATTTTCCCTATTCAAGGTCAATACCCAGGATTTCATTCTGATTCATTTCTGTGGACACAAAGCACATATATGCAATTTTCCATAAGGGGAGTCCCAGTGGCGTCCCATTCATTGCCTCATGGCTCCTTGGAAAGTTGAGATATTTCTTTGTTTTTTTGGACACAAAGCACTATAAACCCATAAACATTTGGTTTCAAAGTGATTTGGCAAAGGAACTTAGCATAAAAGACCTCAGTTTGGGGTACATTTCAAAGCCAGATAATGAAAAGGCAGCAGTTCTAGATGGTTAACTGCATTTAACAGTCTGTGATGGTGATGATGGTGGTGGTGGTGTGTGTGTGTGTCTATGTGTGTTTAAGATAGGGATGTTTCGACCACAGGTTTTACCATTGTTCACAAAGACCAGAGGACCAATTCACATAAAATTATGTCTAAATAGTTCTATTTGTATGTGTATATCCATTATCATAACTAATGTCACAATGCAAAGACTTAATTCTTTCATCACCTCATAAATATTTCTTATAGTAACACATAGTCTTTACTGAGGAATACTTTGAAAGACCCACTTTAGGGGAATTCTGAATTTCAGGGACTCAATGGTCTGGCAGCAGAAGAATTGGTAGTTAATTAAAGGTTTGTAACAGCAAGAGGACTTGACAATCTGAGAAGAATGAGGGTACAGAATTGGCTAACAGAGTTGGGAGAGTGAGGGTCAAACAAGAGAAGGCCTTCTGAAAGTGGGGAAAGGCAGATGCTGTGGGCAGCATCTTAGAGTTAGAGGAAGCTACTTCTAAATTTCTAAAATATTTTCTTTTTATTATTCATGATTTTTTTTATATTAAGATGGATTCTGGTGAACCCAAATTACGACTGAATTCTGAGTTCACATGGGCATAGATGAAAACTGGGTGGAGGGACAATGGAAGGTGAGAACTGGAGGGACAATGGGCTATTGAACAGCCTGAGGAAGGACCTGTCTCTTCTGGTTTCCTGCAACTTTGACTCAGGCCAAATGTTGACCCAATGGTCATTGTACAAGGTGTAAGTGTTGGTCATAGTGTTCAGGGATAAATTCTAGGCCAGTAGAGCTACCTTAGCTAATTTTCCCTATTCAAGGTCAATACCCAGGATTTCATTCTGATTCATTTCTGTGGACACAAAGCACATATATGCAATTTTCCATAAGGGGAGTCCCAGTGGCGTCCCATTCATTGCCTCATGGCTCCTTGGAAAGTTGAGATATAGTTCTCCTTGGTAGTCTAAAATTTTCTCCCTATCTTATTTGAGAAGTCCAATTCCACTCAAGCAGATAACTTGTATCTTTATTGAATAGTGAGAGACTTGTACATTTCCCATTTCACTTACGTTAGTTAATTAATTTAATACTCTCAATTCTTCTGAGTTTCTATGATTATTATTATTCCTGTTGTATTTCTGAAGAAACTGAAGGTCAGAGAGGATAAGTACTTTACTTAGTATTTTTCTCTTAATTAGTGGAAAGGGCTCTGATGTATGTATGGAAGAGACATTATTTTTGCTGGCCTGTTGCAGGCTGGGATTGCTGCCACTGGTGCTCCTGCAGTAGGAGTTAAAGGGAGGAAGAAGCAGCTCTGCACAGGCCTAGATGCCATGCTGTGCAGGATGCATTTATTCACATTTATTGAGTGCTTACCACATGTCAGGCAGTGTTCCAAGTACTGTAGCTGAAACTGTATAAAAGAAATTCTTTACCCTCTGGAGCTCAGTACCAGTGGAATGTGGCTGTCAAGGGTTAGTGATGCTGACTTAATGATTTGTTGTCATACCTAGATCCTTCATCGTTCAGGTAGTCCACATTTCTTTTGATGGATAACACAGTAGACATGTTTCATTCTTCATACATGATGTGGTAAAGCACAGTTGTGAGAGAGGTCACAAGTAACTTTTCACTTTCCAGTGTTCCAGATGCGCTGTAAGTCTGTACTTGGTGACGTTAACATTAACAGGTTAGACTGGAAATGACTGTTCCTGGGATACTTCCTACCCCAGTCAGTAATTCCCATGCACCTGTTTCTTTAATATCAGAGCTGGTATTCTTCCCTTGGAATGTCTTTCCAGGAGCAGTGAACCTTCCTGATTCCATGCCAGTGTTTGTACTTCTTAGCTTCTCTGTGTGTCAGGGTGCTGGGGAGCGTGGGGCAGTGCCTCTTCCTCCAAATCTGGGTATGTCATCCTGGACTTTAGATACTTCACCTCTAGATTCTACCCTTCACTCCATCAGCTCTAGAGACTAATAGAGAAGGATGGGTGGTTTGTGGAAGCGGGTAAGTAGCATTGCTTTCCCTACCCCCGACTGCTTCTTCTTCCTCCCCACCCAAATCTCTTTTTTCCTTTTTCATCAAAAAGAAAAGGGAAGGCCAGCAGTTAACTAGTTATTTTATGATCTGTTTAGGATAAGAGTAAGCTAATCACACCACAGGTACAATACTCATTATACAAACTAGAATGTAAATTCTAATCTCTGTGAAAGATTTATTGAGAAAAAAATGATAGTTGAATAGATTCAAGGTTATCCTTATAATAACATGAATCTCCCTTGCATTCAAATTTACTTTCTTGAGTTGGGATAAAAGATTAATTTGTTGGAACTGCAATAACACAGACTGTGTCCGTGGGAGTTTGTTATACATGAAAATAATACTAATTTCCTCCAGTCTTTTAATTTTTTGTCATGAGTTCACACAATAAACACCTTTATGTCTTTTTGTCTTTTCTGTATATGTGAAAACACCAAAGGAAAGCATCTTTGCCTCAATATAATATTTTTAAAATCAGAGTTCTCAAAAGAATGATTTCTCAGTTAATGCATACATATATTTTTACAAAATGGGAAGTTAATTTAGTAATTGCAAAAAAAAAAAATGGCTTTAATAACCACTGCTCCACTTGGCGTCTGCCTGCAAGCATTGTTAGAACAACAAGCATCACCCAATTCCCCGTGGTCCTGTTTTCTTTGAAGGTTCTATTTATGCCTTTCTAATTTTGACTGTATTTTGACATTTTCAAATAAGTATATGGCATCTGTTGAATAAATGATCACTCAAAATGAATTTGCCTCAATTATCACTCTGATTTTAATCTCCTTGACTACAAACTCACCTTCCTCACTTCTGCCAACTGAGACACCTGTTATTTTGCTGTAGCAGCATCCTCTGGAACGGCTGCAGAGTTGCTCTTTCCCTTAAAAGGGGTCCTAACCCCTTGATGTTTTTTTTTTTTTAATTGGCCACTTTTATTGGTCTTTCATTTACCTATTTTCATCCATCTTTGTTCTCTGGCCTGTGTGGGCCTCTCATCGCAGCGACCTCACTCGCCGCAGAGTACCGGCTCTGGGTGCACGCGCTCCTGAGCTCCTGCTCGGTAGTTGGACACATTGGTCCAGCCTCTCTGCAGCACGTGGGATCTTCCCAGGCCAGGGATCAATCCAGCACCCCTTGCACTGCAAGGTGGTATCCTTACCCACTGGACCACCAGGGAAGCCTCTCCCTGATGTTTTAACAATCTTCCTATTTCTCTTTTTATGACATTTCTATTCTATGCATGATTTTCTTCTCAGAACTGCACACAGTGTTTTAGGAGAATAGTCTATATATGTAATCTGTTTTACCTCCTCTGATAAATGGCTAACAGTCACATTGAAATCACTGTTAATTAGTAAATTTTGAGAAAAATGATAGTTGAATAGATTCAAGGTTATCCTTATAATAACATGAATCTCCCTTGCATTCAAATTTACTTTCTTGAGTTGGGATAAAAGATTAATTTGTTGGAACTGCAATAACACAGACTGTGTCCGTGGGAGTTTGTTATACATGAAAATAATACTAATTTCCTCCAGTCTTTTAATTTTTTGTCATGAGTTCACACAATAAACACCTTTATGTCTTTTTGTCTTTTCTGTATATGTGAAAACACCAAAGGAAAGCATCTTTGCCTCAATATAATATTTTTAAAATCAGAGTTCTCAAAAGAATGATTTCTCAGTTAATGCATACATATATTTTTACAAAATGGGAAGTTAATTTAGTAATTGCAAAAAAAAAAAATGGCTTTAATAACCACTGCTCCACTTGGCGTCTGCCTGCAAGCATTGTTAGAACAACAAGCATCACCCAATTCCCCGTGGTCCTGTTTTCTTTGAAGGTTCTATTTATGCCTTTCTAATTTTGACTGTATTTTGACATTTTCAAATAAGTATATGGCATCTGTTGAATAAATGATCACTCAAAATGAATTTGCCTCAATTATCACTCTGATTTTAATCTCCTTGACTACAAACTCACCTTCCTCACTTCTGCCAACTGAGACACCTGTTATTTTGCTGTAGCAGCATCCTCTGGAACGGCTGCAGAGTTGCTCTTTCCCTTAAAAGGGGTCCTAACCCCTTGATGTTTTTTTTTTTTTAATTGGCCACTTTTATTGGTCTTTCATTTACCTATTTTCATCCATCTTTGTTCTCTGGCCTGTGTGGGCCTCTCATCGCAGCGACCTCACTCGCCGCAGAGTACCGGCTCTGGGTGCACGCGCTCCTGAGCTCCTGCTCGGTAGTTGGACACATTGGTCCAGCCTCTCTGCAGCACGTGGGATCTTCCCAGGCCAGGGATCAATCCAGCACCCCTTGCACTGCAAGGTGGTATCCTTACCCACTGGACCACCAGGGAAGCCTCTCCCTGATGTTTTAACAATCTTCCTATTTCTCTTTTTATGACATTTCTATTCTATGCATGATTTTCTTCTCAGAACTGCACACAGTGTTTTAGGAGAATAGTCTATATATGTAATCTGTTTTACCTCCTCTGATAAATGGCTAACAGTCACATTGAAATCACTGTGTTATAATTACTTTGCCTAATTATGATTTTTCTTTTTTGCGTTGAACTTATATTAAACTTCAACAACAAACTTCCCTGGTGGTCCAGTGGGTAGAGTCTGCCTTGCAGTGCAAGGGGTACTAGTTCGATCCCTGGCCTGGGAAGATCCCATGTGCAGCCGAGCGGTTGGACAGGTGTGTCCAATTAGGAGCAAGTGCTCTGGAGCATATGTGCCCAGAGCTGGTGCTCTGCAAAGAGAGAGGCCCCTGCAATGGGAGGCCCACACAGGCCAAGATGGATGAAAATAAATTAAATTAAAAAAAAAAAAAAACAATGAAATAGGTCAAAAAGAAAAAAATTCAACAACACAAATTTTCAGACTGTTTTCTGTTGTATGTTTATAGTGAAGTTTTCATTTTTCCCATATTTAATCATGAGTGACATTTTAGTATGATTCATATTTGTTACCTGTTTTCACTGTGAATTTGTATTGAAATGAAAAATTTCCTCAAAGCTAAGAAAGCCAGAATTTTCTGACTACCTGTACCTTAATTATTTTGGTATATTTCCCAATGATTGCACTGTTTTGGATGTATTTAATAATATATAAATATATGTATATATATGTATAAGATATATATAATATTATATATTATAATGATATGTGTATATATAGATAGATAGATAGATAGATAGATAGATAGATAGATAGATAGATAGATAGATGTATGTATAGGATAAGCCTTAATCTTGGGGGAATACCCTAGAACCTAGAACTGGCACTGCTCAAAGACCCATGTTTAAATATTTTAAAGACATTTTTTTAAGCAAACATACACAGGCATACACATGTACTACTTTTGCTTCTCTTTGGACCAAGATGGGCATCTGGTTTGAGCTGCCTTACATGTTTTATTCAAAATTTTAAATCTTCATCAGTATGCCTGCTGTGTCCTAGGTTCCTATTTTACCACATGAGTTTTGCTCAGACTGAAGCTTATACATTTCCTTGGATTCTTCTGTGGTTTTTGCTGTCTACTTTTATTTCTTTAATTTCCACATTTAGAATATTTGAATTTTCACTTGAGGAATGGAAATATTTGAGAATGATAGCTATAAACTAACAATAGTGGTTCTGTTTGTTGCCTTCTGTTTTTTTATTCTCTCTCTCTCGTTTTTTAAACAATTCTTGAACACGGTAATCCATAGCCATGGGATTTTAAAAAACAGTGAAAGAGAGAGATATAAATCCCTCACAGATTTAAGTAATGTGTACAAATAAATCAAGAAGCTCTGAAGTGAAATATAGACGATAAAATGTAAACATATGATTCATGTGCTATTGTTATTCAGTCGCTAAGTGATGTGTGACTCTGTAGCCCTCCAGACTCCTTTGCCCATGGGATTTCCCAGGCGAGAATACTGGCATAGGTTGCCATTTCCTTTGCTAGGTGATCTTCCTGACCAGGGATCAAACCTCCATCTCCTGAACTGCAGGCAGATTCTTTACTGCTGAGCCACCAGGAAAGGCCGATTCATGTGCTATCCACTAACTAATATAAAAACGTGCTGCCATGTCCAACCTATTAATGACTAATTTAAATCTTTTTGTTTTAAAAACGTGTGTTACCTTGGCCTATTTTGTTTCACTAAGAATATGACTAATCATTTCTAAACTTAGGAGAGTTGAACTAATGCAGTGTTGACCATCAACAGTTGAATTTCTAACACAAAAACAAGTACAACTAATTTCATTGAAAAATGTAGATGAGATTCTGTGGCAGAGAACAAAGACAGGTGATGCTGTAGTAGAATTGGTTGTTTTCCAGCTATAAGCTTTATTTAAGAGAGGCATGTGTATCGTAGTGGAATGAAGTTAGTATCGAAATCTCTGTGTGACCTTGACGAAGACTGTTTTTGTTATATATTCTTTAATGTTGGCCTCTTTTATTGTTTTTCTTTTTCTTAAATTTATTTTCATCCATCTTTATTCTTTGGCCTGTGTGGGCCTCCGATTGCAGTGGCCTCTCTCATTGCAGAACACTGGGGCCCCTGCGCTCATGCGCTTAATGCACTGTAATTGGACACACCTGTCCACTGAAGCTTATACATTTCCTTGGATTCTTCTGTGGTTTTTGCTGTCTACTTTTATTTCTTTAATTTCCACATTTAGAATATTTGAATTTTCACTTGAGGAATGGAAATATTTGAGAATGATAGCTATAAACTAACAATAGTGGTTCTGTTTGTTGCCTTCTGTTTTTTTATTCTCTCTCTCTCGTTTTTTAAACAATTCTTGAACACGGTAATCCATAGCCATGGGATTTTAAAAAACAGTGAAAGAGAGAGATATAAATCCCTCACAGATTTAAGTAATGTGTACAAATAAATCAAGAAGCTCTGAAGTGAAATATAGACGATAAAATGTAAACATATGATTCATGTGCTATTGTTATTCAGTCGCTAAGTGATGTGTGACTCTGTAGCCCTCCAGACTCCTTTGCCCATGGGATTTCCCAGGCGAGAATACTGGCATAGGTTGCCATTTCCTTTGCTAGGTGATCTTCCTGACCAGGGATCAAACCTCCATCTCCTGAACTGCAGGCAGATTCTTTACTGCTGAGCCACCAGGAAAGGCCGATTCATGTGCTATCCACTAACTAATATAAAAACGTGCTGCCATGTCCAACCTATTAATGACTAATTTAAATCTTTTTGTTTTAAAAACGTGTGTTACCTTGGCCTATTTTGTTTCACTAAGAATATGACTAATCATTTCTAAACTTAGGAGAGTTGAACTAATGCAGTGTTGCCCATCAACAGTTGAATTTCTAACACAAAAACAAGTACAACTAATTTCATTGAAAAATGTAGATGAGATTCTGTGGCAGAGAACAAAGACAGGTGATGCTGTAGTAGAATTGGTTGTTTTCCAGCTATAAGCTTTATTTAAGAGAGGCATGTGTATCGTAGTGGAATGAAGTTAGTATCGAAATCTCTGTGTGACCTTGACGAAGACTGTTTTTGTTATATATTCTTTAATGTTGGCCTCTTTTATTGTTTTTCTTTTTCTTAAATTTATTTTCATCCATCTTTATTCTTTGGCCTGTGTGGGCCTCCGATTGCAGTGGCCTCTCTCATTGCAGAACACTGGCTCTGGGCTCATGCGCTTCAGAGTGCAGGCTTGTAATTGGACACACCTGTCCAGTCGAACCATGGCATGTGGGTTCTTTCCAGGCCAGGGTTCGAACTGGTGTCCCTTGCACTGCAACGTGGACTCTTTACCCATTGGATCACCAGGGAAGCCCTGTTTTTGTTATATTTTTAATAGATGAGACCACTGGGATCTCAGGTCAAGTGGTAAAAAGGCCAACAAATTTTGCTAACCGAATCTTAAGGAATGTCACTGTCATGCTGTCTTTCATATCTTGGGAGGTACACCGTGTCGTCTCCAACCTAGTTCCCAAAATGAATGCTCTACAGATATGTCAGAGGGGAAATAAAGAAAAACTCTCCTTCCTCTGAAACCTTCCAGCCCTCCCCAGTTATCACACACAGTTATTTTATTCAAGAGGATTCATTATATTCTTTTAGCCTCTTGCCTTAGCTTGGAGGAATCCGTTTTCATATTTCTATTATCAATATTTTATTGGCATCTTTTACCAGCCAGTAGAATATCTTGGTATTTGTTTTTGTCTCCAAATATGTTCACTAATTCAAGAGATATTTACTATGTGACAGGTACACTCCTAAGCTCTCAAAACCCCAAAGTGAACAAAATTAGAGGAAAAAAAAAATCACCCCGCCTGTCATTAGGGAGTTTTAGTAATTACCTCAAGTGATTACATAGATAAATATAAATTGTCCATATGTAAATGCTATGAAGAAGAGACCATGAAACAGTTGACGCTTATTAAGTGTAGCTTTTACCTAATCACGGAGGTGCATTAAGCTCTCTTGAAATTATCATTAACCTGGTTTCTAATGGATGGACAATCTTACCTTGATGAAAGGTAGCAAGAGGGGCATTCCAAGTGGAAGGAACACCATGATGGAGAATCACTGTGGATGGAGCTCGGAAAATGGATAAGTAGTGATGAACATATACAGTGCCTGGCATTTTATGCATTTTAGAGGTTATCCTCAGATCAATAAGAGACCATCCAAGCAGGTTTAAGAGTGGGTGCGGTGATGTATTCTCTTCAGGAAAGACCATTCTACCTTCTTTGTGGAGACTGGATTAGAGGGCTCTCTCAGTAAATGCAGGTAGACCAGGTCCAATAAGCTAGATGAGAAGATGTTCATAGATGGAGTGAGTTGGATGAAGGGAAGTAGATGGTGTGGACATTTATCAGAGGATAAATCTAACACAACATGAAGAGTGAAAGTTGAGGAAGCTGTTCATCAACATCAGGGCAGAAGATAAATGTCAATATTGTGTCTAAGATGAGAATCACTAGTATGGAGAAGAAAAGTATTTTTAAGACAATGAGAGTTGTGTTGCCAATCCTTTCTGTTTAGTAGAAAGAAGAATGCAGGATTCCCCTTATTCTGTCTACAGTTACCCATGAGAAAGTCCCCAAACCTTTCTGACCTTTCAACTTACTGAAATAATGTATGTGAAAACTCTTTGTAATACATATTTGCGTAAGTATACATACACATGGATTGGATTGGATTACATAAATGTACATGATTATAACATACATTATAGCACATGTGTGTATGTGCAGTTTCTCAGTCCTGAGTATTTGTGACCCTTTGGATTGTAACCCGCCAGGCTCCTCTGTCCATGGGATTTTTCAGGCAAGAATACTGGAGTGGGTTGCCATGTCATTCTTCAGAGTATCTTTCTGATCTAGGGATCAAACCCAAATCTTCTGTGTCTCCTGCATTGTAGGCAGATTCTTTACCTATTGAGCCATCAGGAAAGCCACATGATAGCACACATATGCTATTTATTGTATTTTATATATTAATACATATGCTGTTACATTTATTTATTGTATGTATTGTTTTCCTTCCTTCAAGAAGATTGTAGTCTTCTGGTGTATGAGCCTGGTGTGTAGTCTGGTGTGTAAGCCAATACACACACCAATGCAAAGAAAAAAATTAAAATCTATCCTCTTTGTCTATTTCTTAACTGTGTAAAAGTGATGCTTTAGTGATTTGATGCTTGGTTTTCTTTTTAAACTTGAGTAGATCATAACCATGTTAATACACCGCTTTTAAAGACTGTCAAATATTAATTCATCCTTATATGACACTTGTTTAATATTTATAACTTTGCTAATTTCCTTTTTGAATTCTCACCTTTGACTAGCCTTGGCAGCATTTATAAAGTAAGGTTAAAATCCATTAAGAAGGAATATAAAGAGGGAGTCTTCATATGCGGCTAAAGTTTGCATTTAGCTTTCGACACTCATTGTTAAGATATGCAAAAGGATAATAAGCCTTGCCAGCCAGAATCTGTGATCATTGTCCTTCCAACTCCACTGCTGGAATTTCTTTCTCTTCCCTTTGAAGATACCAAAACCACAAAGTAATTCTACAATGTTGGCAGAATGCCCCATCTACTCGGAATAACAAGGCTAAACTGTAAGGATATTGTCTAGTGGGTGTATTAAAATAATATTGTCTTTACTCAAGCTTTATCATCCTGTTGGAAGAAAATACTGAGACACAGTAAGAGAAATGTGGTTTCTATCTTCTCATATCTAGTCATCTATTGGGTAGGTGGGAGAGACCTTAGGTAAGGAAGGGCTCAGGAGGATTTCACAAGGATACTGCAAGCAGGCTTCCCAGAATTACATGGGCAGGATCATCTCAAAAATGCCCAGGTGGATCAGATTAATCATGATCCTCCAAAGAGAGGCTTTATTGGTTTTACTGAGCATTGAGGTGAATTGAAATCCAGTGGCAGGAGACTGGGTTTTGTACAGATTGTGGTTCCAACCTCACTCATAACTCTTCAGTGAAGTAAGAGTTAAATGAAAACAGAGTTCCTGAGGACCCAAGGGCTGACACTCCCTAGCATCATAATAATAGAAGTAATAACTGATATTTATTGAGTACTATTCTAAGCACTTTGCATGTATTTAGTAACTTAATCATTATTTAATATAATACCTATTAGTTAATTATTTACATGGCGTCCAGTTTACAGATGAGGAAATTGAGTACAGAAGAGGTATGTACTTTCTCACCATCACACATCTAATAAATGGAGAGCCAGGGTTTGATGTAGACAATTAGGTCCATAGATAATGTTATACTCACTGTCTATGAGCAAGCCATCAGGGGCTACCGCCAAGAGGCCAACATAGTTTAAAATGGCCCAACACATCAGGGCTCCAAATTTGATTCTCCACCTATTTTTTTTCTTTTTGTAAATATTTTATGGGAACACAGTCATGCTCATGTTTATATACCATCAATGAGTGCTTTAGCCAGTGGCTGCTTTGACATGATAACACCAGAGTTGAGGAGTTGTGACAGAGACCATATGGCCAGCAAGACCTTATATATTCGATGTCTGGAACTTAGCAGGAAAACGTTTGCGAACCCTTGCAGTGGACAAAAGCAGTCCAAACTCCAGCCACAGGGCATCCAAGAAGTGGTATGCATCCAAGGACAACCCCCAGCTTCGTGAGGATGAAAAAAAAAAACATACCCAAGTCTTTAATGACTATCTAGATCCCATTTTAGGAGAAAGAGCAGAAGGGAACATTTTACCAAAGAAAAACCCTGTGGTTCCTGAAAACATTGTCTAATTATTGACATGGTCTAAACAGTAAATTATAAACCAAATTAAAATATTTAGTCAGGGGCTCTGGAAGAAAACCAGTTACATACAAAAAAAGAAGTCTAGGGCTTCCCTGGTGGTCCAGTGGATAATGAATCCACTTTTCAGTGCAAGGGGCACCCGTTTGATCCCTAACCCAGGAAGATCCCACATACCGCTGAGTGGCTGGACCGGTGTGCCCAATTACAAGCCAGTGCTCTGGAGCACATGTGCCCAGAGCCGGTGTTCTACAAGGAGAGAGGCCACTGCAATGGAAGGCCCACACAGGGCAAAGAATCAAGATGGATAAAATAAATAGGTAAAAAACCAATAAAAAAGAGGTTAAAAATTTAAAAAAAAGAAGTCTATACATGTTAATTTGGTGATTAATAGATATTAGAAGTTACTATTTACTTTTTTGTCAGTAAAAAGTCTTTTATTCAAGATATCTACTAAGTATTTATGGCTAAAATGGAATAAATGCTGCTTGTATTTACCTTAAATGCTACAGGAAAACAAATTTAAGTGTACAGAGCCAGGGTTTGATGTAGACAATTAGGTCCATAGATAATGTTATACTCACTGTCTATGAGCAAGCCATCAGGGGCTACCGCCAAGAGGCCAACATAGTTTAAAATGGCCCAACACATCAGGGCTCCAAATTTGATTCTCCACCTATTTTTTTTCTTTTTGTAAATATTTTATGGGAACACAGTCATGCTCATGTTTATATACCATCAATGAGTGCTTTAGCCAGTGGCTGCTTTGACATGATAACACCAGAGTTGAGGAGTTGTGACAGAGACCATATGGCCAGCAAGACCTTATATATTCGATGTCTGGAACTTAGCAGGAAAACGTTTGCGAACCCTTGCAGTGGACAAAAGCAGTCCAAACTCCAGCCACAGGGCATCCAAGAAGTGGTATGCATCCAAGGACAACCCCCAGCTTCGTGAGGATGAAAAAAAAAAACATACCCAAGTCTTTAATGACTATCTAGATCCCATTTTAGGAGAAAGAGCAGAAGGGAACATTTTACCAAAGAAAAACCCTGTGGTTCCTGAAAACATTGTCTAATTATTGACATGGTCTAAACAGTAAATTATAAACCAAATTAAAATATTTAGTCAGGGGCTCTGGAAGAAAACCAGTTACATACAAAAAAAGAAGTCTAGGGCTTCCCTGGTGGTCCAGTGGATAATGAATCCACTTTTCAGTGCAAGGCACCCGTTTGATCCCTAACCCAGGAAGATCCCACATACCGCTGAGTGGCTGGACCGGTGTGCCCAATTACAAGCCAGTGCTCTGGAGCACATGTGCCCAGAGCCGGTGTTCTACAAGGAGAGAGGCCACTGCAATGGAAGGCCCACACAGGGCAAAGAATCAAGATGGATAAAATAAATAGGTAAAAAACCAATAAAAAAGAGGTTAAAAATTAAAAAAAAAGAAGTCTATACATGTTAATTTGGTGATTAATAGATATTAGAAGTTACTATTTACTTTTTTGTCAGTAAAAAGTCTTTTATTCAAGATATCTACTAAGTATTTATGGCTAAAATGGAATAAATGCTGCTTGTATTTACCTTAAATGCTACAGGAAAACAAATTTAAGTGTACAGAGTATGGGGAAAAATACCCAGATTAAAATAGTTGTTGAAGCTAAGTGATTAATATGGGAGGGTTTCTTATACCATTATTTTTACTTTTGTATGTTTGAAAATGTTCATAATCAAAACTTACAAAATTACTACATACATTATTAAGGCAGTTCCCGTATTTCTGATGAGCTGAATGCAATACATGCTTCTCATGATATTTTCCCCTTATTTTCTTTGTCTTGTCAAAAAATAAATGATAAACTGATTGTAAGCATCAATAGGAAAAAGAGGATAGGGCACTCATTGGGCAATTACAGATTATTTGCCAACTTTGTTCTGTCCTCCTTGGCATCACTGCCAGTGTGAACTATAAAGTGTGAGGGTGGAAACAGCACAGGAGTGTCACAAATGAAGACATAGCTCCCTTCCTGATTCTCCAGTGTCGCCAGTGGATAGATGACAAAATGCATGGGCTTTACATCAGTCCCTCCGAAAGACAGGCAGATGCACTCTGATTTAACAAAAACCTTTTGAAGAAATTTCACTGTTATTAAGAAAGGAGGGGATTCCCTGGTGGCTCAGGGGGAGAAGAGTCTGCCTTGTGGTGCAGAGCGCACCAGGAAGATCCCAATTGCCACGGAGCAGCTGGACTGGTGTGGCCAAATTGCAAGCCAGAGCCCAAGAGCACATGCGTCCAAATCTGGTGATCTGTAGTGAGAGGGGTGGCTGCATTCTTTGGCGTGTGTGGGCCTGCCACACACGCCAAAGAATAAAAAGATGGATGAAAATACAATATAAATAAAAGAGGCATGATGAAAAAAAAGGAGGTATATATGCATAAAATAACTTTTACAGAAATTAATTTGAATATTACATTTCACCAGCTTAGTAACTGTGCTGAGTTTAAAAAATCATATCTAACATCTGCTAAAAACAAGGTTTCAGTATGTCAATCAGACTGACAATTCTGGAGGAAGAATCACAAAACATTTTTTTAATGTGCTCCTACACATTCATTCCTGACACTATGATTTTCCTTTTGATTTCCAATTTAAACCCAAAATTATATACGCCGGTGCCTTCTAAATTTTCTTATATTTTAAAATAGATAATATTTATTTTTATATTTGAAAGAAATAAGGTTCTCTACGTAACCAGTCATTTATGTTTCGAATAATGGAGGAGTGTCCTGTAGCAGGCATTATTACAGGCATGGGAGAAGTAGCAACAAACAGAGTCCTCCTCTTAGCAACTTTACATTCTGGAATTTTAAAATCAAACTGCTACTATTGTATTTAATTCTTCTATACTGTAACATATTCTTTCTACTAATTCTAACCCATTCTGAAAGAAGCAAGTTAAAATGCTCCCCTATAATTATACTTTGTCACAGTCTCCTTGCAACTTTATTTTTGAATTCTACTACATTTAGTTTCTATTCTCAGCAGTAGTGGTAATGGTAATAGTTGTTTGGCTTTATTTCTATTAATGTACCACTTTATCCTAATTGTTAGTTGTAAGCTTAAATCTCACTTGGTCTGGCATTGATATTGACAGTTTTATTATTAATATTATTAGCGTTGTTATTAACTTTGGGATTTGATTGTGCCTGCTATATTGTTGCCCAGCCTTTTTACATTTATAGTTATTGATAATGATTTACTTGAAGCTTTTTTTTTTTGGATGTGTGCAAACAACATATGGCTGGAGTCTCTTCTATAATTCTATCTAATACATTATCTTTTAATGTGAAAATTGACTTTAATTACTCTGAACATGATAATATGTGTAATTTTATTTATTCCATTTTCTTTACTATTTATTTTGCCTTTTATTTATTTTTTATTACTTTTATTTTGCTTTTACAGAGTTTTGTTGTTTACAGATATGTATAGTCCCATATTAGCCATAGGTATATCCCTGACCACTCCCTACTGTGCGTCCCAGCTAGTCCCCCCCATCCCACCCCCCCAGGCTGTCACATAGCCCCCATGTAAGATCCCCTAGTGCCACAGCACATTGACAATAGTTATCTCTCTTTCATATGATAGTATAGATTTCCATGTTACCCCTTGCATGCATCTACCCCACTTTTCCCTTTCCCCAGTGTCCATAAGTCTGTTCTCTGTGTCTGTTTTCCTGTCGCTGCTCTGCATGTTTATTTATCAGTGCCATCTTACTAGATTCTATATATATATTTGTTAATATACTGTACTTGTCCTCTCTTTGACTTCATTTTGTATAATAGGGTCTAGATTCATCCACCTCATTAGGACTGATTCTTCTTTTTTTGTGACTGAGAAGTATTCCATTGTATATACGTACCAAAGCTTCTTTATCCATTCGTTCATCAATGGACATCTAGGTTGCTTCCATATTCTAGCTATTTTATAATGTGCTGCAATGAACGTTGGGGTACAGGTGTCTCTTTCCATTTTGATTTCATCAGTGTTAAGACTAATAGTGGGATTTCTGGGTCAGATGGTGCTTCTATTCTTAGTTTTTTGAGAAATCTCCATACTGTCTTCCATGTGGTTGTATCAATTTACAGTCCCACCGACGATGCAAGAGTGTCCCCTTTTCTCCACACCCTCTCCCGCATTTATTGTCTGCAGATGTTTTGATGATGGCCATTCTGACTGGTGTGAGGTGATATCTCATTGTAGTTTTGATTTGTATTTCTCTAATAATAAGTGAGGTTGAGCATCGTTTCATATGTTTTTTGGCCATCTGTATGTCCTCTTTGGTGAAATGTGTCTTTAGATCATTTTCCCATTTTTTGATTGGATTCTGTGTTTATTTGATGTTGAGTTGTCTGAGCTGCTTGTATATTTTGGAAATTAATTATTTTGTCTGTTGTTGCATTTGCTATGATTCTCTCCCATTCTGTGGGTTGTCTGTTCATCTTGTTTGTAGTTTCTTTTGCTGTGCAGAATCTTTTAAGTTTCATTAGGTCCCACATGTTTATTTTTGTTTTTATTTCCATTATTCTTATTGGGTGGGTCATAGAAGATCTTGCTTTGATATGTGTCAATGAGTGTTTTGCCTATATTCTCCTGTAAGAGTTTTATGATTTCTGGTCTTACATTTAGGTCTTTAATACGTTTTTTTGGGGGGTGGGGCATGGGGAGTGGCAGGCTGGGGAGGGAGGGGGGCAGGCGGGCCACTTCTATTGGTCTTGCATTTATCTATTTTCATCCATCTTTGTTCTTCGGCCCATGTGGGCCTCCCATCGCATTGGCCTCTGCTGTCGCAGAGCACTGGCTCTGGGCACATGCGCACCAGTGCTCCGGCTCAGTAATTGGACATATCAGTCCAGCCGCTCCGCGGCACGTGGGATCCTCCCAGGCCAGGGATCAAACCGGCGCCCCTTGAACTGCAAGGTGTTGTCCTTACCCACTGGACCACCAGGGAAGCCCCTTTAATCTGTTTTGAATTTATCTTTGCATGTGATATTAGGGAATATTCCAACTTCTATTTTTTTTTGGCACATAGCTGTCCAGTTTTCCCTGCACCACTTGTTGAAGAGACTGTCTTTGTCCCATTGTATATTTTTAACTCCTTTGTCAAAAATAAGGTGCCCGTATGTGCATGAGTTTATCTCTCAGTTCTCTATCTTGTTCAGTTGGTCTGTATTTCTGTTTTTGTGCTAGTACCATACTATCTTGATGACTGTTGCTTTGTAGTATAGTCTGAAGTTAGGGAGTCTGATCCCTCCAGCTCCGTTCTTTCTCAGAATTGCTTTAGCTGTCTGGGGTGTTTTGTAGTTCCATATGAACTGTGCTATTTTTTGCAGTTCTGTGAAGAATGCCATTGGTAGTTTGATAGGGATTGCATTGAATCTATAGATGATATTTGGTAGTATGGTCATTTCACGATATTGATTCTTCTGACCCAGAAACATGGAATATCTCTCCATCTGTTTAAGTCTTCTTTAATTTCTTTCATGAGTGTCTTATAATTTTCTGTCTACAGGTCTTTTGTCTCTGTAGATAGATTTATTCCTATATATTTTATTCTCTTGGATGCAGTGGTGAATGGGATTGCATCCTTGATTTCTCTTTCTGATTTTTCATAGTTTGTATGTAGGAATGTGAGTGATTTCTGTGTATTGATTTTGTATCCTACAACTTTGCTGTTCATTGATTAGTTTGAGTAATTTTCTAATAGTGTCTTTGGGGTTTTCTATGTAGAGTATCATGTCATCTGCAAATAGGGTTTTGCTTCTTCTTTTCCAACCTGGGTTCCTTTTATTATTTTTTTTCTTCTCATTGCTGTGGCTAAAACTTCCAGACTATGTTGAATAATAGTGGTGAAAGTGGACATCCCTGTCTTGTTCCTGACCTTAGGGAGAATGCTTTCAGCTTTTCACCACTGAGAATAATGTTCTCTGTGAGCTTCTCATATATTGCTTTCACTGTGTTAAGGTAGACTCTTTCTATGCCCATTTTTTGGAGAGCTTTTATGATAAATGGGTGTTGGAATTTGTTGAAGGCTTTTTCGGCATTTATTAGGGAATATTCCAACTTCTATTTTTTTTTGGCACATAGCTGTCCAGTTTTCCCTGCACCACTTGTTGAAGAGACTGTCTTTGTCCCATTGTATATTTTAACTCCTTTGTCAAAAATAAGGTGCCCGTATGTGCATGAGTTTATCTCTCAGTTCTCTATCTTGTTCAGTTGGTCTGTATTTCTGTTTTTGTGCTAGTACCATACTATCTTGATGACTGTTGCTTTGTAGTATAGTCTGAAGTTAGGGAGTCTGATCCCTCCAGCTCCGTTCTTTCTCAGAATTGCTTTAGCTGTCTGGGGTGTTTTGTAGTTCCATATGAACTGTGCTATTTTTTGCAGTTCTGTGAAGAATGCCATTGGTAGTTTGATAGGGATTGCATTGAATCTATAGATGATATTTGGTAGTATGGTCATTTCACGATATTGATTCTTCTGACCCAGAAACATGGAATATCTCTCCATCTGTTTAAGTCTTCTTTAATTTCTTTCATGAGTGTCTTATAATTTTCTGTCTACAGGTCTTTTGTCTCTGTAGATAGATTTATTCCTATATATTTTATTCTCTTGGATGCAGTGGTGAATGGGATTGCATCCTTGATTTCTCTTTCTGATTTTTCATAGTTTGTATGTAGGAATGTGAGTGATTTCTGTGTATTGATTTTGTATCCTACAACTTTGCTGTTCATTGATTAGTTTGAGTAATTTTCTAATAGTGTCTTTGGGGTTTTCTATGTAGAGTATCATGTCATCTGCAAATAGGGTTTTGCTTCTTCTTTTCCAACCTGGGTTCCTTTTATTATTTTTTTTCTTCTCATTGCTGTGGCTAAAACTTCCAGACTATGTTGAATAATAGTGGTGAAAGTGGACATCCCTGTCTTGTTCCTGACCTTAGGGAGAATGCTTTCAGCTTTTCACCACTGAGAATAATGTTCTCTGTGAGCTTCTCATATATTGCTTTCACTGTGTTAAGGTAGACTCTTTCTATGCCCATTTTTTGGAGAGCTTTTATGATAAATGGGTGTTGGAATTTGTTGAAGGCTTTTTCGGCATTTATTGAAATTATCATGTGATTTTTGTCTTTGAAGTTGTTGATATGGTGTGTCACATTGATTGATTTGCAGATATTGAAGAATCCTTGTATGCTTGGGATAAACCCAATTTGATCATGATGCATCAGGTTTTTGATATGATGCTGAATTCTGTTTGCTAGACTTTTGTTGAGGATCTTTGTGTTTAAATTCATCAGTGATATTTGCCTATAATTTTCTTTTTTTGTGTTATCTTTGCCTGGCTTTGGTATCAGGGTGATGGTGACCTCATAGAATGTGTTTGGAAGTGTTCCTTCCTGTGCAATTTTTTGGAAGAGTTTAAAACAACAGGCATTAGCTCTTCTTTAAATGTTTGGTAGAATTCACTTGTGAAACCATCTGACCCTGGGCTTTAATTTTTGGGTAGATTTTTGATTACAGATTTGATGTCTGAGCTTATTGAATGGGTTGTTCATAATTTCTATTTCTTCCTGGTTCAGCCTTGAAAGATTGAACTTCTCTTAGAAACTGTCCATTTCTTCCAGGTTATCCAGTTTGTTGCCATATAGTTGTTCATAATAGTCTCTTATAATCCTTTGTATTTCTATATTGTCTGTTGTAATTTCCCCTTTTTCATTTCTGATTTTGTTGATCCTGTTCTTCTCTATTTTTTTCTTGATAGGTCTGACTAGCAGTTTGTCAATTTTGTTTATCCTTTCAAAGAACCAGCTTTTGGTTTTATTTGTTTTTACAATTGTTTATTTCATTTCTTTTTCATTTATTTCTTCTGATCTTTATGATGTCTCTTCTTATGCTAACTTTAGTAGACTTTTTCCTTCTTTTTCCAACTGTTTTAAGTGTAAAGTCAGGTTGTCTTTTTTATGATTTTCTTGTTTCTTGAGGTAGGATTGTATTGCTATAAATTTCACTCTTAGAATTGCTTTTGCGGTATCCCATAGGTTTTGTGCTGTCATGGTTTCGTTGTTGTTTTCTTCTACGAATATTTGTATTTCTCTTTTGATTTGTTGGGTAATCTGTTTTTTAGGTGTGTGTTATTTAATCTCCATGTGTTTGTGTTTTTAGCTTTTTTTTTTTTTCTTTGTAGTTAATATCTAGTCTCACAGCATTGTTATCAGATTAGATGGTTGATGTGATTTCAATTTTTTTGAATTTATTGAGGTTTGATTCGTGGCCCAAGATGTGGTCTACACTGGAGAATGTTCCATGTGCACTTGAAAGGAATGTGTATTCTTCTGCTTTGGATGGAATGTCCTGAAGATATCAATGAGATACAGCTCTTCTAATGTGTCATTTAAGGCTTGTATTTCCTTACTGATATTCTATTTTGATGATCTGTCCATTGGTGTTAGAGAGGTGTTAAAGTCTCCTACTAGTATTGTGTTACTGTCAATTTCTTTCTTTAAGTATGAAAGTGTTTGCATTATGTGTTGGGGTGCTCCTATGTTGGGTGCATAGATATTTATGATTGTTATGTCTTCCTCTTGAATTGATACCTTGATCATTATGTAGTGTCCTGCCTTGTCTCTTGTAATCTTTATTTTAAGGTCTATTTTGTCTCATACGAGTATTGCTACTCCAACTTTCTTTTGATTTCCATTTGCATGGGGTATATTTTTCCATCCTCTCACTTTCAGTCTATAGGTCTGAAGTGGGTTTCTTGTAGGCAACATATATATATATATATATATGAATCTTGTTTTTATATCCATTCTGCTAGTCTATGTCTTTTGTTTGGAGCATTTAGTCCATTTACATTTAAAGTAATTATTGATAGAAATAATCCTATTGTCATCTTCTTAGATGGTATGATGGGTATGTTTTTTAGGTCTTTTTATTGTGTTTGTTGTCATAAAGTTCCTTTAACACTTGTTGTAAAGCTGGTTTGATGGTACTAAATTCTCTTAATTTTTGCTTATTTCTAAAGCTTTTGATTTCTCTATCAATTTTGAGTGAGATCCTTGATGGGTTGAGTTTTCTTGGTTGTAGATTTTTCTCTTTCAGTGTTTTAAATATGTCTTGCCATTCCTGTCTGGCTTGTAAAATTTCTGCTGAAAAGTCAGCAGTTAAACATATGGGGTTTCCCTTGTTGCTTCTCGCTTGCTGCCTTTAGTATTCTCTCTTTGTGTTTAGTCTGTGTTAGCTTGATTAGTATGTCTCTTGGCATGTTTCTCCTAGGGTTTATCCTATAGGACTCTTTGTGCTTCTTGAACTTGGTTAATTATTTCCTTTCCCATGTTGGGGAAGTTTTCAACTATGATCTCTTCAACTATTTATTCATATCCTTTGGTTTTCTCTTCTTCTTCTGAGACCCTTATAATTTGGATGTTGGTGTGTTTGATATTATCCCAGAGATCTCTGAGAGTATCCTCTTTTCTTTTCATTCTCTGTTCTTAAATCTGTTCTTCAGCAGTTATTTCCACCATTCTATCTTTCAACTTGCTTATCCATTCTGCCTCAGATACTCTACTGTTGAGTCCTCTATAGTATTTTTAAGTTCAACAACTGAGTTGTTTGTCTCTTTTTGTTGTTTTTGATTTCTTGTAAGTCTTTCTCCAGTGTGTCAGTTTGCTCTATTATTCTGTTTTTGCAGTTTCGGATGATCAGTATATCTCTTCTGAATTCTCTTTCAGATAGTTTGCCTATTTCTTCTTTGGTCATTTGGATTTGTGTGTTTATAGTTTGCTCCTTTATTTGTGTAGTGTTTATCTGCCTTTCATTATTGATGTTGGTTTTTGATACTTTGTTTTTGAGGTCTCCTCTTTTAATTTTTGTTCATTCTTGTTTCTTTTGCTTTTTAAAGACAATTTTGATTAAGTCATTATTTACTTCCTTTTTCCGTTTGATCATTCAGGAGTTCTGTTTTATAACTCTGTTAAAGGTTACTTTCTGCAGAGGAAAAATCCATGTTGTACTTTAAATGATGACTTTATTATAACCTGCACTTATATAAGGAAGAAAAAGTTATTCCAAGAAAACTTATACTATACTTACAGTTACATGTGGCTATTTATTTTTAAAAACTCACTTTCTCAGTTCCACTAATCACATTTCAATTTATCAGGAGTCATATGTGGCTATGTTGTTGTTTAGTGGCTAAGTTGTGTCTGACTCTTTTGTGACCCCATGGTCTGTAAAAAACTGGAAGACTAGCAGTTAAACATATGGGGTTTCCCTTGTTGCTTCTCGCTTGCTGCCTTTAGTATTCTCTCTTTGTGTTTAGTCTGTGTTAGCTTGATTAGTATGTCTCTTGGCATGTTTCTCCTAGGGTTTATCCTATAGGACTCTTTGTGCTTCTTGAACTTGGTTAATTATTTCCTTTCCCATGTTGGGGAAGTTTTCAACTATGATCTCTTCAACTATTTATTCATATCCTTTGGTTTTCTCTTCTTCTTCTGAGACCCTTATAATTTGGATGTTGGTGTGTTTGATATTATCCCAGAGATCTCTGAGAGTATCCTCTTTTCTTTTCATTCTCTGTTCTTAAATCTGTTCTTCAGCAGTTATTTCCACCATTCTATCTTTCAACTTGCTTATCCATTCTGCCTCAGATACTCTACTGTTGAGTCCTCTATAGTATTTTTAAGTTCAACAACTGAGTTGTTTGTCTCTTTTTGTTGTTTTTGATTTCTTGTAAGTCTTTCTCCAGTGTGTCAGTTTGCTCTATTATTCTGTTTTTGCAGTTTCGGATGATCAGTATATCTCTTCTGAATTCTCTTTCAGATAGTTTGCCTATTTCTTCTTTGGTCATTTGGATTTGTGTGTTTATAGTTTGCTCCTTTATTTGTGTAGTGTTTATCTGCCTTTCATTATTGATGTTGGTTTTTGATACTTTGTTTTTGAGGTCTCCTCTTTTAATTTTTGTTCATTCTTGTTTCTTTTGCTTTTTAAAGACAATTTTGATTAAGTCATTATTTACTTCCTTTTTCCGTTTGATCATTCAGGAGTTCTGTTTTATAACTCTGTTAAAGGTTACTTTCTGCAGAGGAAAAATCCATGTTGTACTTTAAATGATGACTTTATTATAACCTGCACTTATATAAGGAAGAAAAAGTTATTCCAAGAAAACTTATACTATACTTACAGTTACATGTGGCTATTTATTTTTAAAAACTCACTTTCTCAGTTCCACTAATCACATTTCAATTTATCAGGAGTCATATGTGGCTATGTTGTTGTTTAGTGGCTAAGTTGTGTCTGACTCTTTTGTGACCCCATGGTCTGTAACTGGGAAAGACTGTAAACAGGAGGAGAAGAGGGCAATAGAGGATGAGATGGTTTGATGGCATCACTGACTCAATGGACATGAACTTAGGCAAACTCCAGAAGATGGTGATGGAAAGAGAAGCCTGGTGTGCTACAGTTCATGGGCTCATGAACAGTCACACATGACTTGGTGAATAAACAACAAAGACTGTAACCCTCCTAGGCTCCTCTATCCATGGAATTTCCTAGACAAGAGTACTGGAGTGGGTCGCCATTTCCTTCTCCAGGGGATCTTCCCAACCTAGGGAAGGACTGAACTGATGTCTCGTATTGGCAGACAGATTCTTTACCACTGAGCCACTGAGGGAAGCCTCGTATATGATTAATAACTACCATATTGGAGAGTGCAAATTTAGAGAACATTTGCATCATTGCAGAAAATTCTACTGGACCAAAATGGTTAATAGATTATGTATGTATTTTCTATAATGCTTATACAGACTTTGAATTAAATATAATTGGATTGGTGAGGTTATTGTTAGGTTTAAATATTAAAGATTGATATAAAAGTTAAATTTCCTAATTCAAACATAAAAAGAGCAAAACCACCAACCAGCTAAAACAACATCAGTATCTTAAGTGAAGGGTTATTTAACAATAAATCGTTTTAGTTAAGTCAGGATGTCCCAGGAGAGCTTCTTGCAAACAAACTAGCCAAGATTCAATTTCATGATGACAAGTTTTCAAATAAGTTTAAATCTGACAAGAAAGGACCTTTGCCCTCAATGTGCCTAATGTATATAGACTTAATGTCCTTAAGATATCTGACTTGTAAATAGTCTGAAGCTTTTACATTATCTCAATAACGGGTTGTAATGACTGGTTTAATGCAATGTATTCTCAGAGCACTTGTGTCAACAGTCTTTCTTTAAGGTTATTCATTAACTTTCACTGTAACATGTGGCCTTCAACTTCAGCCACAATTTTATCTGAACTTGAATTAAATAATTCAGATAACATTTTGCTTCATTTTTTGGCATTCATATGGTGGTTTAGTTGCTAAGCCATGTATGACTCTTGCGATTCCATGGCTTGTAGCCTGCCCGGCTCCTCAGTCCATGGGATTCTCTAGGTATGGATACTGGAGCGGGTTGCATTTCCTTCTCCATCTAATATTAATAAACAGATGTATGTTTTTCTACCATTAGACATAAGTAAGATGTACCATACTGTATTTTCTTCACTGTGATACTATTAAGACACTACTGTTCTCTCTTCTACTTAAGAAAATAGACCCTGGAATAGTTTTAATGTTTCTTACCACATACACACACACACACACAGACACACACACATACACATGTACAGAAGGGCAGGTAATCTGCTAGGGTCCTCTCTTTTCCAATTCATCTGATGACTCATCATAATTTATTTGGGGTCTCATATCATACCTTGAATATTGTTATCAGATGGAGCATATGGCATAATGTTTTATGTCATTGCAATATTCTTTGTAATACCAAAATGAGAAAAAACACTTTAATAAGACCATTCAATGGGAGAGGAACACACATGTACTTTGTCTCCATTTTAATAAATCTTTAGGTTGTTATGAATTTTACTATCACAAGCAACATATTAGTGATTACCAGTGTCCTTTCTGATGTAGTCATGTGTGTCCATCATACATTACCATAAGTAGCACTGTGGTATCAATGAAGCTGTAGTATCTTTATGTATTTTGTTGGATGGTGACAAATTGTTTTCCAGGGTTTCTACCTACAATCAACCCTCCCACCATAAATGTATGGAAATGCCTTTCTGTTACCATAATGCTACATTGTAAACATTTTGAAATTTTGAATTAATTTTCTGTGCTATCTTGATCCAGTTTTGGAATGACTACTATACACTCTTCTTTAAAACAAATTTGAAAAAAAGGTTATGCTATATTCTAGCACAATTTAAATACTGCTAGGATTATCTAATTTAAGGGTGTGATAGAAGTCTTCCATGAAAGCAAACAGTTGAGCCTGTTGCTTTTCTGACTGGGGACGATGATCTTTGCCAGTTTCATTTTGGCATTCAATTAGTTGCTAAAAGATAACATTTTGCTTCATTTTTTGGCATTCATATGGTGGTTTAGTTGCTAAGCCATGTATGACTCTTGCGATTCCATGGCTTGTAGCCTGCCCGGCTCCTCAGTCCATGGGATTCTCTAGGTATGGATACTGGAGCGGGTTGCATTTCCTTCTCCATCTAATATTAATAAACAGATGTATGTTTTTCTACCATTAGACATAAGTAAGATGTACCATACTGTATTTTCTTCACTGTGATACTATTAAGACACTACTGTTCTCTCTTCTACTTAAGAAAATAGACCCTGGAATAGTTTTAATGTTTCTTACCACATACACACACACACACACACACACACACACACACATGTACAGAAGGGCAGGTAATCTGCTAGGGTCCTCTCTTTTCCAATTCATCTGATGACTCATCATAATTTATTTGGGGTCTCATATCATACCTTGAATATTGTTATCAGATGGAGCATATGGCATAATGTTTTATGTCATTGCAATATTCTTTGTAATACCAAAATGAGAAAAAACACTTTAATAAGACCATTCAATGGGAGAGGAACACACATGTACTTTGTCTCCATTTTAATAAATCTTTAGGTTGTTATGAATTTTACTATCACAAGCAACATATTAGTGATTACCAGTGTCCTTTCTGATGTAGTCATGTGTGTCCATCATACATTACCATAAGTAGCACTGTGGTATCAATGAAGCTGTAGTATCTTTATGTATTTTGTTGGATGGTGACAAATTGTTTTCCAGGGTTTCTACCTACAATCAACCCTCCCACCATAAATGTATGGAAATGCCTTTCTGTTACCATAATGCTACATTGTAAACATTTTGAAATTTTGAATTAATTTTCTGTGCTATCTTGATCCAGTTTTGGAATGACTACTATGCACTCTTCTTTAAAACAAATTTGAAAAAAAGGTTATGCTATATTCTAGCACAATTTAAATACTGCTAGGATTATCTAATTTAAGGGTGTGATAGAAGTCTTCCATGAAAGCAAACAGTTGAGCCTGTTGCTTTTCTGACTGGGGACGATGATCTTTGCCAGTTTCATTTATTATGTTTTCCATTTATGTCTGAATCTTGCTTTAATGACTTTGGCAAATTAGGTTTTCTTAGACTCATTAATTTTATCTAGCCCTACTTATATGAAGGATCTAGTTTTCTTTCAATATCATCCTTGAAAAATTGTGCTTTAAATTTGTTCACTTTTTCTGACACAGAGTTAGTTTTTTTTTTTTTTTTTTTTAATGGGAGAGTTCTTTGTCTTTTTATTTGGTTATTAATCTCCTATCATATTATATTTTACATTAAAGAACACTTCACTTACATATTTTGTGTGTTATATGGTCAATTTTTGTGGCTATCTCATGGGCACATAGAATTGTACTCTTTAGGATAAACGTTATATTATACATGTGAAAACATACACATATATGCATGCAATTATATACATATAGTTGTATATATTATATAGCACTAAGATCTGGCATATTAATTATGTTATTTAGACTTTCTAGATTTCAATTACTTTATTTACTTATTATCTATAAGAGGTGAAAGTCCATTATCACTGAATTTTTAAAATTCTCACAATAATAATAGCAATATTAATTTGAATCTTACATGTTCAAACATATGTACATTTAAGGTTAAGTGAGAGATGTGAAGTCATTGGGTCACACTTTTTTTCCTGGTTCATGCTTTTTACATTTTAGGCTGTCAGTTGTGAGGAAATCTAAGACTAGTTTGATATTTTCCTTTTTTTAAAATTAAGAACAAACTATTTTGTGCAATGTGGCAAAGAATTATGAAATCATTAAGAAGTGCTAGTACATTTACCTGAGTATTTCACAGTGTGACTACACAAACAAATTTTCTTTAATATTTAACACTGTTTCATTTATTTATTTATTTTAAATATTTTAAAATATATCTGCAATATTTAATGTACTAAAAATAATTTTCTCATTGTTTACGCTTCATTCTTCAAAGGTTTGAATTACATATATTGAGTTTCCTTAGTTGGTAGTCTACACTTCTCATTTCTCTCTAAGCCATTTTTAAGTTTATTTTTTCCCTGTTCCCTTTATTTTTCCCCTTCAAGTTAGTCTTTTATCTGTCATAAATTTTAATCTTCTATTTCTCCCCTAGCTTTTGGCAGCTCAGATTTATATTTCATCTTTTCCTGCATTTACACTAGCTTTTACACTACTTTTTACATTTATTCTTTTTGGTTTTTCCTTCATAAGTGTGATTACTTCATCAATTCATTTTTAATTTGGAACTAAGTATTTGATCACATTTTCCTCTGTTTTCAGAGCCATAGTTCTTTCTTATGAATTGGTACATTTTGTTATTATTTTTGAGATTGTTTTTCTTATAATATCTTGAATTTAGTTGGTGTAAGTGGATACTTCCCCACGTTTCCATCTCTTATTCCAAAGGAGAAGTATAGTTTTGAATTTTGAGAGAGTCTCTTACTTTCAAGAATGGCATTTTTATTGGATCTTAGTGATTTTTCTGCCTTTGAGCTCTTCAATGTGTCTCTTTTTTTTTTTTTTTAATTTATTTATTTATTTATTTATTTATTTATTTTTGTACATGTATGTTCCCAGATCAATCAGATGCATATCCCTTGGCCCTCCCCCCACCCAGGTTCCCCCTCCCCATCCCTCCAGACCATTGCTCCAAGTGGTTGTAGGTACTCCTATTCCCCTAGCACAATGACAATAGGTATCTTTTCTACACATGACAGTATAGGTTCCCATGTTACTCCCTCCCATTGTTCGGTCTCCACAATGTCTTTATGTCTATTCTCTGTTTTTCATGAGTTCCAACCCCATGATCCCATATATGAGTTAGTATACTATACTTGTTTTTCCTTACTTCACTTTTTATGATAGGTTCTAAAGCCAGCCCACCTTCACTAGAGTCAGTAAACTATTTTGTGCAATCTTATGAAATATAAAATCTAGTACATTTACCTGAGTATTTCACAGTGTGACTACACAAACAAATTTTCTTTAATATTTAACACTGTTTCATTTATTTATTTATTTTAAATATTTTAAAATATATCTGCAATATTTAATGTACTAAAAATAATTTTCTCATTGTTTACGCTTCATTCTTCAAAGGTTTGAATTACATATATTGAGTTTCCTTAGTTGGTAGTCTACACTTCTCATTTCTCTCTAAGCCATTTTTAAGTTTATTTTTTCCCTGTTCCCTTTATTTTTCCCCTTCAAGTTAGTCTTTTATCTGTCATAAATTTTAATCTTCTATTTCTCCCCTAGCTTTTGGCAGCTCAGATTTATATTTCATCTTTTCCTGCATTTACACTAGCTTTTACACTACTTTTTACATTTATTCTTTTTGGTTTTTCCTTCATAAGTGTGATTACTTCATCAATTCATTTTTAATTTGGAACTAAGTATTTGATCACATTTTCCTCTGTTTTCAGAGCCATAGTTCTTTCTTATGAATTGGTACATTTTGTTATTATTTTTGAGATTGTTTTTCTTATAATATCTTGAATTTAGTTGGTGTAAGTGGATACTTCCCCACGTTTCCATCTCTTATTCCAAAGGAGAAGTATAGTTTTGAATTTTGAGAGAGTCTCTTACTTTCAAGAATGGCATTTTTATTGGATCTTAGTGATTTTTCTGCCTTTGAGCTCTTCAATGTGTCTCTTTTTTTTTTTTTTTAATTTATTTATTTATTTATTTATTTATTTATTTTTGTACATGTATGTTCCCAGATCAATCAGATGCATATCCCTTGGCCCTCCCCCCACCCAGGTTCCCCCCCTCCCCCATCCCTCCAGACCATTGCTCCAAGTGGTTGTAGGTACTCCTATTCCCCTAGCACAATGACAATAGGTATCTTTTCTACACATGACAGTATAGGTTCCCATGTTACTCCCTCCCATTGTTCGGTCTCCACAATGTCTTTATGTCTATTCTCTGTTTTTTCATGAGTTCACTGTGTGTGTTATCATGACCATCTTACTAGATCCCATATATATGAGTTAGTATACTATACTTGTCTTTCTCTTTTTGACTTACTTCACTTTTTATGATAGGTTCTAAAGCCAGCCACCTCATTAGGACTGAGTCTTCTGCATTTCTTTTAACAGCTGAGTAGTATTCCATTGTATATATGTACCAGAGCTTCTGGATCCATTCATTTGTCGATGGACATCTAGGTTGCTTCCATGTTCTGGCTATTGTATAGAGAGCTGCAATGAACATTGGGGTACAGGTGCCTCTTTCAGTTTTGATTTCATCAGGATATAGGCCTAATAGTGGGATTGCTGGGTCATAGGGTGCTTCTATTTTTAGTTTTTTAAGGAATCTCCATATTGTCTTCCATAGAGGTTGTATTAATTTACATTCCCACCAGCAATGCAAGAGGGTTCCCTTTTCTCCACACCCTCTCCAGCATTTGTTGTCTGTCGTTTTGTTGATGATGGCCATTCTGACGGGTGTGAGGTGGTATCTCATTGTGGTTTTAATTTGCATTTCTCTAATAATAAGCGAGATTGAGCATCGTTTCATGTGCTTTTGGACCATTTGTATGTCCTCTTTGGAGAGGCGTCTCTTTAGATCTTTTTCCCATTTTTTGATTGGGCTGCTCATTTTCCCTGTGCTGAGTTGTCTGAGTTGCTTGTAGATTTTGGAGATTAATTCTTTGTCTGTTGTTTCATTTGCTATGATTTTCTCCCACTCTGTGGGGTGTCTGTTGAACTTTTTTGTAATTTCTTTTGATGTACAAAAGCTTTTAAGTTTCATGAGGTCCCATATGTTCATTTTTCTTTTCAGTTCTGCTATTTTAGTTGGTGGGTCAGAGAAGATCTTGCTTTGATTGATGTCCTTGAGGGTTTTGCCTATATTCTCCTCTAAGAGTTTGATGGTTTCTGGTCTTACATTGAGGTCTTTAATCCATTTTGAGTTGATCTTAGTGTATGGTGTCAGGGAATGTTCCAATTTCATTTTTTTGCATGTAGCTGTCCAATTCTCCCAGCACCACTTGTTAAAGAGACTGTCTTTGTCCCATTTTATAGTTTCTCCTCCTTTATCAAAAATAAGGTACCCATAGGTGCGTGGGTTTATCTCTGGGTTCTCAATCTTGTTCCATTGATCTATAGTTCTGTTTTTGTGCCAGTACCATACTGTCTTGATAACTGTTGCTTTGTAGTAGAGTCTGAAGTTAGGGAGGCTGATCCCTCCAACTCCATTTTTCTTCCTCAGGTTTGCTTTGGCTATTCGAGGTCTTCTGTGTTTCCATATGAACTGTGTTATTATTTGGTCTAGTTCTGTGAAAAATGTCAGTGGTAGTTGAATAGGTATTGCATTGAATCTGTAGATGATATTTGGAAGTATGGTCATTTTCACAATATTGATTCTTCCAATCCAGGAACATGGAATATCTCTCCATCTGTTTAAGTCTTCTTTAATGTCTCTCATGAGTGTCTTGTAATTTTCTGTGTACAATTCTTTTGTTTCTTTGGGTAGGTTTGTTGCTAGATATTTGATTCTTTTGGTTGCAATGGTGAAGGGGACTGCCTCTTTGATTTCATTTTCTGATTTTTCATTGTTTGTGTATAGGAATGCCAGTGACTTCTGTGTGTTGACTTTATATCCTGCAACTTTGCTGAATTCATTGATTAGTTCTAGTAGCTTTGTAACCGTGTCTTTGGGATTTTCTATGTATAATATCATGTCGTCTGCAAAAAGAGAGAGCTTGACTTCTTCCTTTCCAATCTGGATTCCTTTGATTTCTTTCTCTTGTCTTATTGCTGTTGCTAGGACTTCCAGGACTATGTTGTCTGAGTTGCTTGTAGATTTTGGAGATTAATTCTTTGTCTGTTGTTTCATTTGCTATGATTTTCTCCCACTCTGTGGGGTGTCTGTTGAACTTTTTTGTAATTTCTTTTGATGTACAAAAGCTTTTAAGTTTCATGAGGTCCCATATGTTCATTTTTCTTTTCAGTTCTGCTATTTTAGTTGGTGGGTCAGAGAAGATCTTGCTTTGATTGATGTCCTTGAGGGTTTTGCCTATATTCTCCTCTAAGAGTTTGATGGTTTCTGGTCTTACATTGAGGTCTTTAATCCATTTTGAGTTGATCTTAGTGTATGGTGTCAGGGAATGTTCCAATTTCATTTTTTTGCATGTAGCTGTCCAATTCTCCCAGCACCACTTGTTAAAGAGACTGTCTTTGTCCCATTTTATAGTTTCTCCTCCTTTTTCAAAAATAAGGTACCCATAGGTGCGTGGGTTTATCTCTGGGTTCTCAATCTTGTTCCATTGATCTATAGTTCTGTTTTTGTGCCAGTACCATACTGTCTTGATAACTGTTGCTTTGTAGTAGAGTCTGAAGTTAGGGAGGCTGATCCCTCCAACTCCATTTTTCTTCCTCAGGTTTGCTTTGGCTATTCGAGGTCTTCTGTGTTTCCATATGAACTGTGTTATTATTTGGTCTAGTTCTGTGAAAAATGTCAGTGGTAGTTGAATAGGTATTGCATTGAATCTGTAGATGATATTTGGAAGTATGGTCATTTTCACAATATTGATTCTTCCAATCCAGGAACATGGAATATCTCTCCATCTGTTTAAGTCTTCTTTAATGTCTCTCATGAGTGTCTTGTAATTTTCTGTGTACAATTCTTTTGTTTCTTTGGGTAGGTTTGTTGCTAGATATTTGATTCTTTTGGTTGCAATGGTGAAGGGGACTGCCTCTTTGATTTCATTTTCTGTTTTTTCATTGTTTGTGTATAGGAATGCCAGTGACTTCTGTGTGTTGACTTTATATCCTGCAACTTTGCTGAATTCATTGATTAGTTCTAGTAGCTTTGTAACCGTGTCTTTGGGATTTTCTATGTATAATATCATGTCGTCTGCAAAAAGAGAGAGCTTGACTTCTTCCTTTCCAATCTGGATTCCTTTGATTTCTTTCTCTTGTCTTATTGCTGTTGCTAGGACTTTCAGGACTATGTTGAATAGCAGTGGTGAAAGTGGGCACCCCTGTCTTGTTCCTGATCTTAGAGGGAATGGTTTCAGTTTTTCACCATTAACTATAATGTTCGCTGTGGCCTTCTCATAGATGGCTTTTATTATGTTGAGATAGGTTCCTTCTATGCCCATTTTCTGAAGAGTTTTGATCATAAATGGATGTTGTACTTTGTCGAAGGCTTTTTCTGCATCTATTGAGATGATCATGTGATTTTTGTCTTTCAACTTGTTGATATGGTGTATCACGTTGATTGATTTGCGGATGTTGAAGAAGCCTTGCATGCCTGGGATGAACCTGACTTGATCGTGATGTATGAGTTTTTTGACATGTCGTTGAATTCTGTTTGCTAGGATTTTGTTGAGGATCTTGGCATCAAGTTCATCAGTGAAATTGGCCTATAGTTTTCCTTTTTTGTGTTGTCTTTGCCTGGTTTGGGTATCAGGGTGATGGTGGCCTCGTAGAATGTGTTTGGGAGTTTTCCTTCCTGTGCAATTTTTTGAAAGAGTTTTAGAAGGACAGGCATTAGCTCTTCTTTAAATGTTTGGTAGAATTCGGCTGTGAAGCCATCTGGTCCTGGGCTTTTATTTTTGGGTAGATTTTTAATCACAAAGTTGATTTCTGAGCTTGTGATTGGGTTGTTCAAAGTTTCTGTTTCTTCCTGGCTCAGTCTTGGGAGATTAATCCTGTCCAAGAAACTGTCCATTTCTTCCAGGTTGTCCAGTTTGTTGCCATAGAGTTGCTCATAATAGTCTCTTAGAATCCTTTGGATTTCTGCATTATCTGTTGTAATCTCTCCTTTTCGTTTTTTATTTTGTTGATCTGGTTCTTCTCTCTCTTTTTCTTAATGAGTCTGGCCAGTGGCTTGTCAATTTTGTTTACCTTTTCAAAGAACCAGCTTTTTGTTTTATTTATCTTTACTATTGTTTCTTTTGTTTCTTTCTCATTTATTTCTGCTCTGATCTTTATGATTTCTCTTCTTCTGCTGGCTCTGGGATGTTTTTGTTCTTCTTTCTTCAACTGTTTTAAGCGGAGGGTTAGGTCATCTGCTTCATATTTTCCTAGTTTCTTGAGGTGGGATTGTATTGCTATAAATTTCCCTCTTAGAACTGCTTTTGCTGTATCCCATAGGTTCTGCACTGTCATGTGTTCATTGTCATTTTCTTCTAGGAATTGTTTAATTTCTCCTTTGATTTTCTCAACGATCAGTTGGTTTTTTAGGTATGTATTGTTTAATCTCCATGTGTTTCTGTTTTTAGGGTTTTTTTTCTGGTAATTGATCTCCAGTCTCATTGCATTGTGGTCCGAGAAGATGGTTGATATAATTTCGGTTTTCTTGAACTGACTGAGGTTAGATTTGTGGCCCAAGATGTGGTCTATCCTGGGGAATGTTCCATGAGTGCTTGAGAAGAAAGTGTATTCTTCTGCTTTTGGATGGAACGTCCTAAAGATATCGATGAGGTCCATCTTTTCCAGTGTGGCATTTAAGTTCATCAGTGAAATTGGCCTATAATTTTCCTTTTTTGTGTTGTCTTTGCCTGGTTTGGGTATCAGGGTGATGGTGGCCTCGTAGAATGTGTTTGGGAGTTTTCCTTCCTGTGCAATTTTTTGAAAGAGTTTTAGAAGGACAGGCATTAGCTCTTCTTTAAATGTTTGGTAGAATTCGGCTGTGAAGCCATCTGGTCCTGGGCTTTTATTTTTGGGTAGATTTTTAATCACAAAGTTGATTTCTGAGCTTGTGATTGGGTTGTTCAAAGTTTCTGTTTCTTCCTGGCTCAGTCTTGGGAGATTAATCCTGTCCAAGAAACTGTCCATTTCTTCCAGGTTGTCCAGTTTGTTGCCATAGAGTTGCTCATAATAGTCTCTTAGAATCCTTTGGATTTCTGCATTATCTGTTGTAATCTCTCCTTTTTCGTTTTTGATCTGGTTCTTCTCTCTCTTTTTCTTAATGAGTCTGGCCAGTGGCTTGTCAATTTTGTTTACCTTTTCAAAGAACCAGCTTTTTGTTTTATTTATCTTTACTATTGTTTCTTTTGTTTCTTTCTCATTTATTTCTGCTCTGATCTTTATGATTTCTCTTCTTCTGCTGGCTCTGGGATGTTTTTGTTCTTCTTTCTTCAACTGTTTTAAGCGGAGGGTTAGGTCATCTGCTTCATATTTTCCTAGTTTCTTGAGGTGGGATTGTATTGCTATAAATTTCCCTCTTAGAACTGCTTTTGCTGTATCCCATAGGTTCTGCACTGTCATGTGTTCATTGTCATTTTCTTCTAGGAATTGTTTAATTTCTCCTTTGATTTTCTCAACGATCAGTTGGTTTTTTAGGTATGTATTGTTTAATCTCCATGTGTTTCTGTTTTTAGGGTTTTTTTTCTGGTAATTGATCTCCAGTCTCATTGCATTGTGGTCCGAGAAGATGGTTGATATAATTTCGGTTTTCTTGAACTGACTGAGGTTAGATTTGTGGCCCAAGATGTGGTCTATCCTGGGGAATGTTCCATGAGTGCTTGAGAAGAAAGTGTATTCTTCTGCTTTTGGATGGAACGTCCTAAAGATATCGATGAGGTCCATCTTTTCCAGTGTGGCATTTAAGGCTTGTGTTTCTTTATTGATTTTCTGTTTTGTTGATCTGTCCATTGGTGTGAGAGGAGTGTTAAAGTCTCCTACTATTATTGTGTTATTGTTGATTTCTTCTTTTATGTCTGAAAGTACCTGTCTTATGTATTGAGGTGCCCCTGTGTTGGGTGCGTAGATATTCATGACTGTTATGTCTTCCTCTTGGATAGATCCCTTAATCATGATGTAGTGACCTGCCTTGTCTCTTAGAATCTTCTTTACTTTAAAGTCTATTTTGTCTGATATAAGGATTGCTACTCCAGCTTTCTTTTGATTTCCATTTGCATGAAATATCTTTTTCCAGCCTTTCACTTTCAGTCTATGAGTGTCTCTAGGTCTGAAGTGGGTCTCTTGTAAACAGCATATATATGGGTCTTGCTTCTGGATCCATTCAGCCAGCCTGTGTCGTTTGGTTGGAGCATTTAGTCCATTTACATTCAAAGTAATTATTGATACGAATGTTCCTATTGTCATCTTCTTAGAAATTTGGGGTTTGATTTGTAAGGCTTCTCCTACTCTTGTATTTATTGGCTATATCAGGTCCTTTAACACTTGTTGTAGGGCTGGTTTTGTGGTACAGAATTCTTTTAGTTTTTGCTTGTCTGTGAAGCTTTTGACTTCACCATCGATTTTGAATGAGATTCTTGCTGGGTAGAGAATTTGTGGTTGCAGGTTATTCTCTTTTAGCCGTTTAAATGTATCTTGCCATTCTCTTCTGACCTGTAGGGTTTCTGTTGAGAGATCCACAGTTAAACGTATGGGGTTTCCTTTATATGTTATTTGTTGTTTGCTCCTAGCTGCTTTTAGTAATCTGTCTTTATATTTAGTCTGCGTTAGTTTGATTAGTATGTGCCTTGGTGTGTTTCTTCTGGGGTTTCTCCTGTATGGAACTCTTTGTGCTTCCTGGACTTGGCTGACTATCGGTTGTTATTTAAGGTTTCTTGTGTAATCTGATTGAGGTTGTATTTTTTTGGCCCAAGATGTGGTCTATCCTGGGGAATGTTCCATGAGTGCTTGAGAAGAAAGTGTATTCTTCTGCTTTTGGATGGAACGTCCTAAAGATATCGATGAGGTCCATCTTTTCCAGTGTGGCATTTAAGGCTTGTGTTTCTTTATTGATTTTCTGTTTTGTTGATCTGTCCATTGGTGTGAGAGGAGTGTTAAAGTCTCCTACTATTATTGTGTTATTGTTGATTTCTTCTTTTATGTCTGAAAGTACCTGTCTTATGTATTGAGGTGCCCCTGTGTTGGGTGCGTAGATATTCATGACTGTTATGTCTTCCTCTTGGATAGATCCCTTAATCATGATGTAGTGACCTGCCTTGTCTCTTAGAATCTTCTTTACTTTAAAGTCTATTTTGTCTGATATAAGGATTGCTACTCCAGCTTTCTTTTGATTTCCATTTGCATGAAATATCTTTTTCCAGCCTTTCACTTTCAGTCTATGAGTGTCTCTAGGTCTGAAGTGGGTCTCTTGTAAACAGCATATATATGGGTCTTGCTTCTGGATCCATTCAGCCAGCCTGTGTCGTTTGGTTGGAGCATTTAGTCCATTTACATTCAAAGTAATTATTGATACGAATGTTCCTATTGTCATCTTCTTAGAAATTTGGGGTTTGATTTGTAAGGCTTCTCCTACTCTTGTATTTATTGGCTATATCAGGTCCTTTAACACTTGTTGTAGGGCTGGTTTTGTGGTACAGAATTCTTTTAGTTTTTGCTTGTCTGTGAAGCTTTTGACTTCACCATCGATTTTGAATGAGATTCTTGCTGGGTAGAGAATTTGTGGTTGCAGGTTATTCTCTTTTAGCCGTTTAAATGTATCTTGCCATTCTCTTCTGACCTGTAGGGTTTCTGTTGAGAGATCCACAGTTAAACGTATGGGGTTTCCTTTATATGTTATTTGTTGTTTGCTCCTAGCTGCTTTTAGTAATCTGTCTTTATATTTAGTCTGCGTTAGTTTGATTAGTATGTGCCTTGGTGTGTTTCTTCTGGGGTTTCTCCTGTATGGAACTCTTTGTGCTTCCTGGACTTGGCTGACTATCTCCTTTCCCATGCTGGGGAAGCTTTCAACTATAACCTCTTCAAGAATTTTTTCATAGTCTTTCTTCTCTTCTTCTTCTTCTGGAACTCCTATAATTCTAATGTTGGTGCGTTTAATATTGTCCCATAGGTCTCTGAGGCTATCCTCAGTTCTTTTAATCCTTTGGGCTTTGTTCTGTTCTTCAGCACTTATTTCCACCATTCTGTCTTCCAGCTCACTTATCCGTTCTTCAGCCTCTGATACTCTACTGTTGAGACCTTCTATAGTATTTTTGAGTTCAGCAATTGAGTTGGTGGTCTCCATTTGCTTATTTTTCATTTCCTGCATGTCTTTTCTCAATGCACTAATTTCCTCTAATATTCTGTTTTCGGTGTTTTGCATCCTCATTAGTATAGTTTTTCTGAATTCTCTTTCAGATAGCTTGTCTATCTCCTCCTCTGTCATTTGAAGTGGTGTTTCTCTAGCTTGGTCCTTCATTTGTACAGTGTTTCTCTGACGTTTCATTATTGGGTTAATTTTTGTTTCTTTGTGTGTGTCTGTGTGTATGGAGTTCTTGTTCCCACCAGGCTTCTTGGTTGAATTCTCCCTTCCTTTGGGTTTTTGTCCTTGTAGAAGGGTTCAGTGACTTGTGTCTTGGGTGGTGATAGACCTTGTTTACAGGTGAATAATCTGTAGTGTTGTATGTTCTTTGATAATCAGTGTGGGGTCTTGGAATCCGGGCTTCCGCTTCGAGGATCCTTGGTTTGATGATTGGTCAGGGAGTGTAGGCTCTATGTCTGGTTTGCTATGGTGTTCTGTGATACTAGTTCACACACTAGCATCTGAGGAACAAGAGGTGCATCCCTGATGGGTGACAGTCTTAAAAGCATGCAGATGTTTTCTAACATAATCATAAGATACACATACATATACAGCAATCCCCACAACTGACCAGTTTTACAGAGATAAGGCGAGGAAATCTTTCTAGCAACTCATGCAATCACAGATGATACTTGCCCGTTAAGCTTTGAATTAATTAAAATAGTGCCTGATTAATAGATCTAAAAGTCCTGGCTTGGGTTTTTTGGCTTTTAGTAATCTGTCTTTATATTTAGTCTGCGTTAGTTTGATTAGTATGTGCCTTGGTGTGTTTCTTCTGGGGTTTCTCCTGTATGGAACTCTTTGTGCTTCCTGGACTTGGCTGACTATCTCCTTTCCCATGCTGGGGAAGCTTTCAACTATAACCTCTTCAAGAATTTTTTCATAGTCTTTCTTCTCTTCTTCTTCTTCTGGAACTCCTATAATTCTAATGTTGGTGCGTTTAATATTGTCCCATAGGTCTCTGAGGCTATCCTCAGTTCTTTTAATCCTTTGGGCTTTGTTCTGTTCTTCAGCACTTATTTCCACCATTCTGTCTTCCAGCTCACTTATCCGTTCTTCAGCCTCTGATACTCTACTGTTGAGACCTTCTATAGTATTTTTGAGTTCAGCAATTGAGTTGGTGGTCTCCATTTGCTTATTTTTCATTTCCTGCATGTCTTTTCTCAATGCACTAATTTCCTCTAATATTCTGTTTTCGGTGTTTTGCATCCTCATTAGTATAGTTTTTCTGAATTCTCTTTCAGATAGCTTGTCTATCTCCTCCTCTGTCATTTGAAGTGGTGTTTCTCTAGCTTGGTCCTTCATTTGTACAGTGTTTCTCTGACGTTTCATTATTGGGTTAATTTTTGTTTCTTTGTGTGTGTCTGTGTGTATGGAGTTCTTGTTCCCACCAGGCTTCTTGGTTGAATTCTCCCTTCCTTTGGGTTTTTGTCCTTGTAGAAGGGTTCAGTGACTTGTGTCTTGGGTGGTGATAGACCTTGTTTACAGGTGAATAATCTGTAGTGTTGTATGTTCTTTGATAATCAGTGTGGGGTCTTGGAATCCGGGCTTCCGCTTCGAGGATCCTTGGTTTGATGATTGGTCAGGGAGTGTAGGCTCTATGTCTGGTTTGCTATGGTGTTCTGTGATACTAGTTCACACACTAGCATCTGAGGAACAAGAGGTGCATCCCTGATGGGTGACAGTCTTAAAAGCATGCAGATGTTTTCTAACATAATCATAAGATACACATACATATACAGCAATCCCCACAACTGACCAGTTTTACAGAGATAAGGCGCAGGAAATCTTTCTAGCAACTCATGCAATCACAGATGATACTTGCCCGTTAAGCTTTGAATTAATTAAAATAGTGCCTGATTAATAGATCTAGCACAAGGTCCTGGCTTGGATAATTACAATGAAAACAATTTTAAATTAGGACATGTGCTCGGGGTGACAAGGAGGAGAGTCTATAAGTAATAAAAAGGAAAAGATTTGTCTTGGAAGTATTTTATAGGATTAGGTAGCAAAGATTAGTGTGTGTACTGTTTAGTGCATTTGGAAGTGAATAGTGCAGACAGAAAGACAGGAAATAATTTGTCTAGAGGGTATTGATAGCTAGGAAGATGTTTTACATTTAGAACATAGAGAAAGAAAGCAGTGGGAAAGAGGAAAGAGAAAAGAGAATTAGAGGTTTTCAAGAATTAAAATTAAAGTTAAAAAAATATAATAAAAGTCAAAAGAAGGTTAAAAATTAAAAAGAGCAAAAAAAAAAAAATTAATGAGACCAAAAAACAAAGAAAAAACACATAGAATAAATCAAACAAATGAAAACTATAAAAAAAAAAACAACATAAAAAACCCCCAATAAACAAAGAAACTAATAAACCCCAAACCAATCAATTGAATACGCAAAATAGTCCACCACAAACAAGCAGAAAAACTGAAAAAAAAAAAAAAAAGTTAAATACTGTCCTTGGTTTTTATCTTCATATCTGCCTGTTGGAAACCAATCTGCTCTTGATGGTGGTGTCTTGATGGCGTGGTCTTTCCCTTACAGTTCCGGTTGCTGTGGTTTCTGTTTTTGTGTTCAGCAAAATGAGGTCTTTGCTGCCATACGGGGTGCTGGCCGGGACGTCGGGCTTATCCCTGTCAGTCGGGCGGAGGCGCAGTCCCGTGTTAGGGCGCCCGGTCAGGAGTGTAGGCTCTATGTCTGGTTTGCTATGGTGTTCTGTGATACTAGTTCACACACTAGCATCTGAGGAACAAGAGGTGCATCCCTGATGGGTGACAGTCTTAAAAGCATGCAGATGTTTTCTAACATAATCATAAGATACACATACATATACAGCAATCCCCACAACTGACCAGTTTTACAGAGATAAGGCGCAGGAAATCTTTCTAGCAACTCATGCAATCACAGATGATACTTGCCCGTTAAGCTTTGAATTAATTAAAATAGTGCCTGATTAATAGATCTAGCACAAGGTCCTGGCTTGGATAATTACAATGAAAACAATTTTAAATTAGGACATGTGCTCGGGGTGACAAGGAGGAGAGTCTATAAGTAATAAAAAGGAAAAGATTTGTCTTGGAAGTATTTTATAGGATTAGGTAGCAAAGATTAGTGTGTGTACTGTTTAGTGCATTTGGAAGTGAATAGTGCAGACAGAAAGACAGGAAATAATTTGTCTAGAGGGTATTGATAGCTAGGAAGATGTTTTACATTTAGAACATAGAGAAAGAAAGCAGTGGGAAAGAGGAAAGAGAAAAGAGAATTAGAGGTTTTCAAGAATTAAAATTAAAGTTAAAAAAATATAATAAAAGTCAAAAGAAGGTTAAAAATTAAAAAGAGCAAAAAAAAAAAAATTAATGAGACCAAAAAACAAAGAAAAAACACATAGAATAAATCAAACAAATGAAAACTATAAAAAAAAAAACAACATAAAAAACCCCCAATAAACAAAGAAACTAATAAACCCCAAACCAATCAATTGAATACGCAAAATAGTCCACCACAAACAAGCAGAAAAAAATGAAAAAAAAAAAAAAAAAGTTAAATACTGTCCTTGGTTTTTATCTTCATATCTGCCTGTTGGAAACCAATCTGCTCTTGATGGTGGTGTCTTGATGGCGTGGTCTTTCCCTTACAGTTCCGGTTGCTGTGGTTTCTGTTTTTGTGTTCAGCAAAATGAGGGCTTTGCTGCCATACTGGGTGCTGGCCGGGACGGTGGGCTGATCCCAGTCAGTCGGGCGGAGGTCGCGGCGCGCGCAGTCCCGTGTTGGAGGGGGGCGCCCCGGCTCGACCGCGCACCCGCCTGTCGTCTCCAATCCCTGCTCTTTCCCCGGCTTCCTCCGCTGCTGCTGCAGCTCTAGGGGAGCGCGGGCTCCTCCGACACTGCCGGTTATGTGTCTAAGTACCAAAGGCGGACGCGAGCTTTCCCGTCCAACTCGTGCCCGGTCCCTGGTCAGCAACCCGTGGACGACTTCCTCTCTCCGTTCAGTTCAGCAAGCCCTCCAGTTGGAGTGGCTGAACTTACCTGCCTCGCGGCTCCTCGCGGCGTCCGCGGCGCCCCGCGGCGTCCGCGGCGCCTCGCGGCGGGCGGGTTCCGGCGGCTCCTCGCGGCAGGCGGGTTCCCCAATGTGTCTCTTGTGGCTTCTGCTTGATCTCAGCTCCTTGTGCAAACGTTTGCTTACATTTTTGGATATGAATATTATAACCTAATGTCCTTGAAGATGGAATTTGTATTTAGTATATTTTATGGTTAATTCCTTGTGGTTATAAGAACAATGAGAGCAAAATTCTGATTTACACAGCTGAATTCATATCAAGATTTCTTCTTGTTAGTTCATACATTAATCTGTAACTCTTAGTAGCTATAATTTATTAGGGGCTCTGTCAATTATTTCACTTGTGCCCATTTGCTCCGACTTCTGTTTTTTAACTCCCTGGGTCTCAGGTTGAGCTACAATCAAACAAATGAAAACTAAAACAACATAAAACCAAACAAAAAAAGAAACTAATAAACCCCAAAACAAAAAATAAAATAAGCAAAAAAGACCACCACAAACAAAAAGAAAAAAATGAAAAAAAAAAAAAAAGTTAAATACTGTCCTTGGTTTTTATCTTCATATCTGCCTGTTGGAAACCAATCTGCTCTTGATGGTGGTGTCTTGATGGCGTGGTCTTTCCCTTACAGTTCCGGTTGCTGTGGTTTCTGTTTTTGTGTTCAGCAAAATGAGGGCTTTGCTGCCATACTGGGTGCTGGCCGGGACGGTGGGCTGATCCCAGTCAGTCGGGCGGAGGCCGCGGCGCGCGCAGTCCCGTGTTGGAGGGGGGCGCCCCGGCTCGACCGCGCGCCCGCCTGTCGTCTCCAATCCCTGCTCTTTCCCCGGCTTCCTCCGCTGCTGCTGCAGCTCTAGGGGAGCGCGGGCTCCTCCGACACTGCCGGTTATGTGTCTAAGTACCAAAGGCGGACGCGAGCTTTCCCGTCCAACTCGTGCCCGGTCCCTGGTCAGCAACCCGTGGACGACTTCCTCTCTCCGTTCAGTTCAGCAAGCCCTCCAGTTGGAGTGGCTGAACTTACCTGCCTCGCGGCTCCTCGCGGCGTCCGCGGCGCCTCGCGGCGGGCGGGTTCCGGCGGCGCCTCGCGGCGGGCGGGTTCCGGCGGCGCCTCGCGGCGGGCGGGTTCCGGCGGCGCCTCGCGGCGGGCGGGTTCCGGCGGCGCCTCGCGGCAGGCGGGTTCCCCAATGTGTCTCTTGTGGCTTCTGCTTGATCTCAGCTCCTTGTGCAAACGTTTGCTTACATTTTTGGATATGAATATTATAACCTAATGTCCTTGAAGATGGAATTTGTATTTAGTATATTTTATGGTTAATTCCTTGTGGTTATAAGAACAATGAGAGCAAAATTCTGATTTACACAGCTGAATTCATATCAAGATTTCTTCTTGTTAGTTCATACATTAATCTGTAACTCTTAGTAGCTATAATTTATTAGGGGCTCTGTCAATTATTTCACTTGTGCCCATTTGCTCCGACTTCTGGTATTTGCTTTATTTACTCCCTGGGTCTCAGGTTGAGCTCTGCAGTACATTAATTTGTAGCCATGTCATAAATGATAGGTAGGTCTGTGGTCTCTTCTATCATGGGTCAGTGGTGTAGCAAAAACATGGTGTCAGGTTTCTACTAAAAATACAAGGGGGTTTCTTTGTTTTCCTCCTGTTTCAGATGTTCTGGCCCCAGGTCTAGAAAGGGCTCATTACTGGTTCATCTCTCCTCAGCTATTCAGGACCTGGAGGAATCAGGCCCACTCTTATGACAGGTGTGACCCCTAATCTCTGGAATCCATCATTTTCTGCAGTTCATATTCTTGCCTCCTCTACTACTGTCCTCCCTTAGATTCCCTCAAGATCTCATCAAACTCAGAGTACGGAAACTCCTATCCTAGCTCTGGACTTCCGAACTCTTTGCAGTGTCTGAGGCTTCACCAGCACCTTACATATGTTGTCTGGAGTTTTGCTGGAGGTAAAGGAGCTCCCAGCTACATTTAAGCCTCGACATCCCATTTTTCTCCAGTGTTGCCTTGAGTAGATTTTGTGCATATTTTTATGAGATTGCAGAAGTAAAGTAGAGAAAATTAAATTGGTACCAGGGTTTAAGATATGTGTTTATAAGATACCATGGGTAAACTTTAAAAGAAAACAGCTCCCACATTGCCACTTGATATATTTCAAGGTCTCTTAGTTGAATTGAAGGTAACAGTGCTTCATTTCACGAATTGCTTTGCATTAAAAAGAAATTGTGGGAAGTCCTTGAAGAAGCCTCCAGAGATTGGCTAATGGTTTCTGATGCCCTCTAGGGTCTAAGTTTGAGCATCTGGGAGAATTCAGATTCCTATATGCAAGCTGTCCTGCACTAGAGAAGAAAGATAGGTGATAGTGTGATTTCCAGGGAAATCATCTGTAAGTCATGGACCAAGGTAGGTCAGTAAGAAGAAAGGGTTTAAAAACAAACAGGCTTGAATTCATATCAAGATTTCTTCTTGTTAGTTCATACATTAATCTGTAACTCTTAGTAGCTATAATTTATTAGGGGCTCTGTCAATTATTTCACTTGTGCCCATTTGCTCCGACTTCTGGTATTTGCTTTATTTACTCCCTGGGTCTCAGGTTGAGCTCTGCAGTACATTAATTTGTAGCCATGTCATAAATGATAGGTAGGTCTGTGGTCTCTTCTATCATGGGTCAGTGGTGTAGCAAAAACATGGTGTCAGGTTTCTACTAAAAATACAAGGGGGTTTCTTTGTTTTCCTCCTGTTTCAGATGTTCTGGCCCCAGGTCTAGAAAGGGCTCATTACTGGTTCATCTCTCCCTCAGCTATTCAGGACCTGGAGGAATCAGGCCCACTCTTATGACAGGTGTGACCCCTAATCTCTGGAATCCATCATTTTCTGCAGTTCATATTCTTGCCTCCTCTACTACTGTCCTCCCTTAGATTCCCTCAAGATCTCATCAAACTCAGAGTACGGAAACTCCTATCCTAGCTCTGGACTTCCGAACTCTTTGCAGTGTCTGAGGCTTCACCAGCACCTTACATATGTTGTCTGGAGTTTTGCTGGAGGTAAAGGAGCTCCCAGCTACATTTAAGCCTCGACATCCCATTTTTCTCCAGTGTTGCCTTGAGTAGATTTTGTGCATATTTTTATGAGATTGCAGAAGTAAAGTAGAGAAAATTAAATTGGTACCAGGGTTTAAGATATGTGTTTATAAGATACCATGGGTAAACTTTAAAAGAAAACAGCTCCCACATTGCCACTTGATATATTTCAAGGTCTCTTAGTTGAATTGAAGGTAACAGTGCTTCATTTCACGAATTGCTTTGCATTAAAAAGAAATTGTGGGAAGTCCTTGAAGAAGCCTCCAGAGATTGGCTAATGGTTTCTGATGCCCTCTAGGGTCTAAGTTTGAGCATCTGGGAGAATTCAGATTCCTATATGCAAGCTGTCCTGCACTAGAGAAGAAAGATAGGTGATAGTGTGATTTCCAGGGAAATCATCTGTAAGTCATGGACCAAGGTAGGTCAGTAAGAAGAAATGTGTTAGTAGGTCAATCTTGTCCAACTCTTTGTGGACAAGACTGTAGCCTGCTAGTCTCGTCTGTCCATGGAGTTTCCAAGTAAGAATGCTGGAGTGGGTAGCCATTCCCTTCTCCAGGGGATCTTCCAGAGACTGAGTCTCCTGCATTGCAGGTGAATTCTTTCCTGTCTGAACCACCAGGGGAAGCCCCGGTAAGAAAAAGGAGACTAAAAATTTCACCAAAACAAAGAGATAAGCAAGTGGCACTTACAGCTGTAGAGACATGGAAGCTTGGATTAAAAGTGTCAGAGAGGTAAGGGTCAAGAGTAGTGGTTGGAACAGGTAAATTAGAGGGTGTCCTAAGCTGCTAGCACATAATATCAACATCTTTCAATACAAATTTTTCCCATTTTTGAGCTTTGTTTAATAATTATCATTATTGCATTTATCTATATATCTAAGTGTCTATACTGGTAACACCTTTATAGATAGATAGATAATCTCCTCTTCTTGCTTGTTCCTTTTCATACTTTCATTATATGTCCTAAACAATCACCTTTGCTCCTTCACTGACATCTTTGGAAGCCTCCAATCTCTCCTTGAGATCCAGCCCTACTTAGTGCTGTCAGAGCAATCTTTTCATGTAAGAGTGACCTCCAATCCCAAGTATGACATTACTCCAATATCTTTCATCTCCTTCATTTTTATGTTTGATTTTGTGTGTAGAAGACTACAGCAAGCACTACAAAGGGGATGTCACTTTTGCTATGTTTCTTGAGTAAGTCAAAGAGGTGAATTATGGACTTTTTTCAATCAGGCAGACCCAGATTGAATGCTGTTCATTTCTGGGTTTATGTCTATTATTCATCAAATAATGAATACTACCCCCCAGCCAAATGTTAGTGTGCAATTATGCCATGTGCATAGAAAAATTCTCTACAATACAAAACTATTTTTATACAACTATCAAAGTAGTCTGGAGATTTCAACTTCCATTCAAATAAAATTGAAAGAAAATGAATAACATTGAGACAACTGAGTGCAAAAGAATAATATTATATTTTCCAAAATATACATATCAACCGCTTGAGTCTATTGTATGTGCAAGGGCCAGAGGTTAGCTGAGTTGAATATGCCAGTAATTTCTTTCAATCATTTTTTTCCACTTACAGAGTACTGTAAAAGTGTACCCAGAGAGGGCTACATTTTTTTGGCAGAGACATTATACAAAAACTGGAGAGACAGATGTTCATTCTTTGAGCAACAACAAAAAGTTGTCTCTCTCTCTCTCTTTCTCTCTGTCTCTCATTTTTTACTCCTCCCTCATTTAGGATCTACATAAGAATGAATTCATTTCAGGAAATGCTAAGTCTCAGACAAGCATTACCACTAGAATTTAGCTAGTATATTTAGCAAACATGGAGAAAATTTAGGGGTGTTCTTCCCTTGAGATAAGCAAGTGGCACTTACAGCTGTAGAGACATGGAAGCTTGGATTAAAAGTGTCAGAGAGGTAAGGGTCAAGAGTAGTGGTTGGAACAGGTAAATTAGAGGGTGTCCTAAGCTGCTAGCACATAATATCAACATCTTTCAATACAAATTTTTCCCATTTTTGAGCTTTGTTTAATAATTATCATTATTGCATTTATCTATATATCTAAGTGTCTATACTGGTAACACCTTTATAGATAGATAGATAATCTCCTCTTCTTGCTTGTTCCTTTTCATACTTTCATTATATGTCCTAAACAATCACCTTTGCTCCTTCACTGACATCTTTGGAAGCCTCCAATCTCTCCTTGAGATCCAGCCCTACTTAGTGCTGTCAGAGCAATCTTTTCATGTAAGAGTGACCTCCAATCCCAAGTATGACATTACTCCAATATCTTTCATCTCCTTCATTTTTATGTTTGATTTTGTGTGTAGAAGACTACAGCAAGCACTACAAAGGGGATGTCACTTTTGCTATGTTTCTTGAGTAAGTCAAAGAGGTGAATTATGGACTTTTTTCAATCAGGCAGACCCAGATTGAATGCTGTTCATTTCTGGGTTTATGTCTATTATTCATCAAATAATGAATACTACCCCCCAGCCAAATGTTAGTGTGCAATTATGCCATGTGCATAGAAAAATTCTCTACAATACAAAACTATTTTTATACAACTATCAAAGTAGTCTGGAGATTTCAACTTCCATTCAAATAAAATTGAAAGAAAATGAATAACATTGAGACAACTGAGTGCAAAAGAATAATATTATATTTTCCAAAATATACATATCAACCGCTTGAGTCTATTGTATGTGCAAGGGCCAGAGGTTAGCTGAGTTGAATATGCCAGTAATTTCTTTCAATCATTTTTCCACTTACAGAGTACTGTAAAAGTGTACCCAGAGAGGGCTACATTTTTTTGGCAGAGACATTATACAAAAACTGGAGAGACAGATGTTCATTCTTTGAGCAACAACAAAAAGTTGTCTCTCTCTCTCTCTTTCTCTCTGTCTCTCATTTTTTACTCCTCCCTCATTTAGGATCTACATAAGAATGAATTCATTTCAGGAAATGCTAAGTCTCAGACAAGCATTACCACTAGAATTTAGCTAGTATATTTAGCAAACATGGAGAAAATTTAGGGGTGTTCTTCCCTTTCAAGATGGGCTAAGTGTGGGTGAAATGTCCTCCTAGCTCCTTGCCTGACTACTGCTCAGATGTTACTCTCTGAGATGCCTGGTAGGAAAGAGTGAGATATCTTTAAGGAAGTGAGACCATCCAGCATTATTATTATCAAATAAATTTGAAGTGGAGTCATATTGTTTAAAACCATTGTTTCTTTTCAGATTCATCAGATAGCCATGCTTTTAAAAAATGTTTTTTTTTTTTTTTTTAATTTTCTTTTTTGGCTGTGCTGAGTCTTTGTTGATGTGTGTGGGCTTTCTGTAGTGGCAGAGGGGCAGGGGCCACGCTTTGTTGTGATGCACCACACTAGGCGCATAAGATTAGTTGCCTTAAAGCATGTGGGATCCTCCCAGACCAGGATCAAACCCAAGTGTCTGGCATTGTCAAGTGGATTGCCAACCACTTGATGACCATAGAAGTCCCAGGTACCCATGTTCTTAACTGTTCCCACCCAGCATAATGATGTGACTCTTGCTCTTCATGTGTATAGATTGCAGACAGATCATGTGAATAGCTGTGAAATGAGTATTTTCATGATGGATATAGTGCTCTTTGGCTGTGCCCCCAAATAGGTATTTGTGATTTTTTTATTAAAACAAGCAAATTGGTGGATAGGCACATGCAAGGACAAATTGCATCAGGAAAGCAGATAAACAAGTGTGGACTTGCTACTTATGTGAAAATTGCTCAGTTGTGCCCGACTCTTTGTGACCCATGGTTGAGCCATGGAGTTCTCCAGGCAAAAACACTGGATTTGGGTAGCCTTTCCCTTCTTCAGAGGATCTTCCCAACCTAGGAATCAAACCCAGTTCTCCCACATTGCAGGCGGATTCTTTACCATCTAAGCCTCCAGGGAAGTCCAAGAATATTGGAGTGGATAGCCTATCCCTTCTCCAGGGGATCTTCCCAACCCAGAAATCAAACTCGGGGTCTCCTGAATTGCAGGCAGATTCTTTACCAGATGAGCTGCTACTCTATAGTTACCAGAAATTTACCAAATACTTTCCATGTGCCAGATACCAGGTATACCCCATATGTATCTCATTTAATACACCAAATCTATGATAGTGGTCCTATCATTTCCAGTGCAGTCATTTTTTTTTTTTTAAGATTTATTTATTTATTTACTTTGGGCCGGGGTCGGGTTGGGGAGTGAGGGGAGTGAGCAGGCCACTTCTATTGGTCTTCCATCTCTCTATTTTCATTCGTCTTCGTTCTTTGGCTCCTGTGAGCCTCCCATCGCGGTGGCGTCTGTAGTTGCAGAGCACCGGCTCTGGGCGCATGCGCTCCAGAGCTCCGGCTCAGTGATTGGACACATCAGTCCAGCCGCTCCGCGGCACGTGGGATCTTCCCAGGCCAGGGATCGAACCGGCACCCCTTGCACTGCAAGGCGATGTCCTTACCCGCTGGACCACCAGGGGAAGCCCATGCAGTCATTTTTTATAGACTGGAAACTGAGGCATGGAGAAGTTAATCATCTTTTCCACAAAGATTCAAGTAGTCAACTGTAGATCAGGAATTTATTGTGGAGATCATAATCTCCTTGATAGTCTGAACTCAGCTTTACAGGTTTTATCCCAATCACTTCATCATTATAGGATATTCTGGCTGTATTATTTGGAACAAATATTTATACACTGTGGAAGCAGGATGGTAAATATATATATATAAGTATGTGAGGAGTCAATTTAAAATGTATAAAATGCCAAAGTAGGAAAAATGACTTAGCTATTTGTTTCCAGCATTCTGATACTGACAGCAAAAAGAGATGGAAGACAATAAAATACAGAGTTTGTTTGGGGTGAGCTATGCAGGTACTTTTGCTCTGTTTTTTGTTTTTTTAATATTTATTTATTCATCTTCACTAGGTCTTAGTTGCAGCATGTGGAATCTTGTTCCCTGAACAGAGATCAAAACTGGACCCCTTGCATTGGGAGCGTGGAGTCCTAGCCCCTGGACCATGAAGGGAGTTCTGATTCTTTTGTTCTGACCAAAGTTTGTGTCATTAGGTGCCCCTTTTTCTGCATACTTTTCTCTTGCAGGCGGATTCTTTACCATCTAAGCCTCCAGGGAAGTCCAAGTTTGGGCCTTTTGGTTTACCAGGGTTATACCCCATATGCTACTCTATAGTTACCAGAAATTTACCAAATACTTTCCATATGCCAGATACCAGGTATACCCCATATGTATCTCATTTAATACACCAAATCTATGATAGTGGTCCTATCATTTCCAGTGCAGTCATTTTTTTTTTTTAAAGATTTATTTATTTATTTACTTTGGGCCGGGGTCGGGTTGGGGAGTGAGGGGAGTGAGCAGGCCACTTCTATTGGTCTTCCATCTCTCTATTTTCATTCGTCTTCGTTCTTTGGCTCCTGTGAGCCTCCCATCGCGGTGGCGTCTGTAGTTGCAGAGCACCGGCTCTGGGCGCATGCGCTCCAGAGCTCCGGCTCAGTGATTGGACACATCAGTCCAGCCGCTCCACGGCACGTGGGATCTTCCAAGGCCAGGGCTCGAACCGGCACCCCTTGCACTGCAAGGCGATGTCCTTACCCACTGGACCACCAGGGGAAGCCCATGCAGTCATTTTTTATAGACTGGAAACTGAGGCATGGAGAAGTTAATCATCTTTTCCACAAAGATTCAAGTAGTCAACTGTAGATCAGGAATTTATTGTGGAGATCATAATCTCCTTGATAGTCTGAACTCAGCTTTACAGGTTTTATCCCAATCACTTCATCATTATAGGATATTCTGGCTGTATTATTTGGAACAAATATTTATACACTGTGGAAGCAGGATGGTAAATATATATATATAAGTATGTGAGGAGTCAATTTAAAATGTATAAAATGCCAAAGTAGGAAAAATGACTTAGCTATTTGTTTCCAGCATTCTGATACTGACAGCAAAAAGAGATGGAAGACAATAAAATACAGAGTTTGTTTGGGGTGAGCTATGCAGGTACTTTTGCTCTGTTTTTTGTTTTTTTAATATTTATTTATTCATCTTCACTAGGTCTTAGTTGCAGCATGTGGAATCTTGTTCCCTGAACAGAGATCAAAACTGGACCCCTTGCATTGGGAGCGTGGAGTCCTAGCCCCTGGACCATGAAGGGAGTTCTGATTCTTTTGTTCTGACCAAAGTTTGTGTCATTAGGTGTACCACTCTCAACTTTCTGAGGTTTAATTTCTTCAGCTATTAAATGATGACTTTGGATTTGACTCTCTCTAGCTGACTATAGGGGGCTTCCCAGGGAGTGCTAGGGTAAAGAACCTACCTGCCAATGTAGGAGACATGAGATTTGTGGATTTGATACCTGGATTGTGAAGATCCCCTGGAGGAAAGCATGGCAACTCACTGCAGTATTCTTGTCTGGAGAATCCAATGGACAGAGGTGCCTGGCAGGCTGCAGTCCACAGGGTTGCGCAGAGTTGAACACTAGTGAAGCAACTGAGAACGTACACACGCTAGCTAACTCTATATACGTGTGTGTGTATTTATCCAAATTGATGTAATAGATGCCCACAGATTCTTGTTTCTCCATGCATCATTGTGATGATGATGAATTTCAAAACCATGTATATGGTCCCTATTTTAAATGATTTGTGAAGATTTATGAAGTTTTAATGCAATAGATCTCATTAAAAATAAAAGCAGTGTAAATACTGTTATTAACCTCGTGTGAGGTCTGTTAAAAGTAGATGCACAGTGAGATAAAGTGCTCACTGCTCTGAGTACTCCTGAATCTTCCCATATGAGCCCTCTGTGGAGCCTGGGACACACTTGGTCATGCACCGCTTTAGCAGACACCAGGGATCATCTTTGTCTCTTTTTTTCCTTAATTTTTTGGCCTCTTTTTGTTGATCCTTCATTTATTTATTTTCGTCCATCTTAATTCTTTGGCCTGTGTGGGCCTCCCATAGCTGTGGCCTCTCTCCTTGCAGAGCGCTGGCTCTGGGCACATCTGCTCCAGTGCGCTGGCTTATAATTGGACACACCGGTCTAGCCACTCCACTGCATACAGGATCTTCCCAGGCCAGGGACCTAACTTGTGCCCCTTGCACTGCTAGGCGGATTCTTTACCCACTGGACCACCAGGGAAGCCCCATCTTCATCTTTGAGGAATGATTTGAGTGTTCAAAGTGGCCTGAAGTGAAGTGAGCCTTGCAGTCAATACCGGCAAAACTACATTTAGTCAAGAGCCAGCTGTGCCTGACTAGTAATAAGATTTGCTTTTCTTATCTGGATCAGACATTGCAGTTGTCAGGAAATGAGAAGGCATGGGCTATCCTGTAGGGATGGTGCCTCTCAAGGTGACACCTTTGACCACTGGCATTATTTTGGATACATGAATGGATTCTGTTGAGCATGTATGGTTATTTACTTTATAATCATATCTTTTTGTGATTATAAACAAAGCAATCATATGTATGGTCTTTACCACTGTGTCCTTAGTGGTGGGAGGAGGAGTGAGGAGGATCTGAGCATAGAATAAACCCAGCCTTCTATAGGAAATTCAATATTGGCACCAAGTAATGGTGATATTAACATAAGCCCCTGGAACCATTTTGGGGACCTGGCTCCAAGGCTTCTCCTTCTGTCTCCATTGGGTTAAAACATCTCAGCTTCGATGAGAGAAACACACTGCAGTTTTACATGAAAGATATTTAAGAGGAAATTACCTAAAATATTATTAAAAACTTAGAAGATTGTTCAAGGCATCTATCACTATCATAAGACTATAGAGATTAATCTGCTGCCTTTATAGCTAAAGCAATATGAGGGCTTTTGTAATGGAAAGGACTATATTAGCAGTTACACAATTCTAGGTAAATAATGTGTTTTGTTTCCCAGCACATTTTGTGAGGTGAGATGAAAGCCAGTTCTGTTGAAAATCCAAGTGGAAAGTAAAAAGTGAGCTGACCTGGATTCTAAAGCAAACTCAAGTGCTGTTTTTAGATGAACAAATATTTTTGGCCTTGATGGCCATTTTTCTTTCTCTTATTGGTAAAATTAAGGGGTTGGACTAGGAACCTACTTTATGATTCACTCTGGACCCCTGATGTAGCTTGCATTATAAGTAAAGCCCACCCCCCAGCCTCACTGCCCTCATCTGCTTTATCTGACATAAATGGGATAAGATTTCATTTCGTCTGAAGTTTCTACTCCTCAAAAGGAAATGGTTGAAACCTCTGCCCAATTTCTTTTCATACTTGACTCCTGTGGAGCATTCCCGACAGCCATCTTTGAGGAATGATTTGAGTGTTCAAAGTGGCCTGAAGTGAAGTGAGCCTTGCAGTCAATACCGGCAAAACTACATTTAGTCAAGAGCCAGCTGTGCCTGACTAGTAATAAGATTTGCTTTTCTTATCTGGATCAGACATTGCAGTTGTCAGGAAATGAGAAGGCATGGGCTATCCTGTAGGGATGGTGCCTCTCAAGGTGACACCTTTGACCACTGGCATTATTTTGGATACATGAATGGATTCTGTTGAGCATGTATGGTTATTTACTTTATAATCATATCTTTTTGTGATTATAAACAAAGCAATCATATGTATGGTCTTTACCACTGTGTCCTTAGTGGTGGGAGGAGGAGTGAGGAGGATCTGAGCATAGAATAAACCCAGCCTTCTATAGGAAATTCAATATTGGCACCAAGTAATGGTGATATTAACATAAGCCCCTGGAACCATTTTGGGGACCTGGCTCCAAGGCTTCTCCTTCTGTCTCCATTGGGTTAAAACATCTCAGCTTCGATGAGAGAAACACACTGCAGTTTTACATGAAAGATATTTAAGAGGAAATTACCTAAAATATTATTAAAAACTTAGAAGATTGTTCAAGGCATCTATCACTATCATAAGACTATAGAGATTAATCTGCTGCCTTTATAGCTAAAGCAATATGAGGGCTTTTGTAATGGAAAGGACTATATTAGCAGTTACACAATTCTAGGTAAATAATGTGTTTTGTTTCCCAGCACATTTTGTGAGGTGAGATGAAAGCCAGTTCTGTTGAAAATCCAAGTGGAAAGTAAAAAGTGAGCTGACCTGGATTCTAAAGCAAACTCAAGTGCTGTTTTTAGATGAACAAATATTTTTGGCCTTGATGGCCATTTTTCTTTCTCTTATTGGTAAAATTAAGGGGTTGGACTAGGAACCTACTTTATGATTCACTCTGGACCCCTGATGTAGCTTGCATTATAAGTAAAGCCCACCCCCCAGCCTCACTGCCCTCATCTGCTTTATCTGACATAAATGGGATAAGATTTCATTTCGTCTGAAGTTTCTACTCCTCAAAAGGAAATGGTTGAAACCTCTGCCCAATTTCTTTTCATACTTGACTCCCTGTGGAGCAAATGACACTTTCATCTTTCTTCAGCAGAGTTGCCTGTTCAGTTTTCTACAATTTCAGCCAAAGTAGAGCTGAATTTACCTATGGAAGCTGCTTTTATGATGGACAAGGGAACTGAATCCAGATAAAGCCATGGAACAGACTGTACCTCCTTGCTCAGTATTATTAGGCAGAATAAATGGTCATCATTCAGTCTTTCTCTCCTTGCCTCTAACCCATGTGTGTGGCATGAGGTCATTTTTGCTAGTTAGCTTACCTTTCTCATCAGTGACTGTGACTTCTCATTGCCACCAGCTCCTGCAAATCGGAATGTTTTGTGTCTGAGATATCATTCCTGTGCCTTGCAGAAAGGCACAGGATATGCACTCTCCTCTCTTAATATCCTCTAGGTTGTGTAATCCCTCAAGTCAGTTTAGGAACGGATTTCAAACTTAGATATAGTATATACCTAAGGCAGAGCAGAGGTTTTTTTTTTTTTTTTTTCCAGCAGACATGCATTTCCTGTTTCAGGAATACAGCAGCCATCCAAGTGACCAAACCAGAGATTTGGAAACCATTAAATTTTCCTCACATAAATGTCAGATCCAGGAGAGAGAAAATTTAAAAAAAAAGGAAAAACTTCTTTTTTTGTTGTTCTGTCTTCTGCACCCAGAAAAGGACCTGATACAGAGCTAGCATTAACTATTTGGCGACTTACTCAATAAATGAATATTCCACTGGGTCCACAAAGAATGAGTGATATCTGATGACCAAGAACTGCCTAGTTGGTTACCTTTCTTGTTTTCCAGCAAATCCTTCCATCTTCTCACTCTTCATGGCTGCTCATCTGGTTCTGCCCTTTGCTATCTCTTGTATTGTTCTCGGTTGCTTCGATTGCTTCAGTTGTGTCTGACTCTTCGTGTCCCCTTGGACTATAGTCCACCAGCTTCCTCTGTCCATGGGATTCTCCAGGCAAGAATATTGGAGTGGGTTGCCATTTCCTCCCCTGGGGGATCTTTCCAACCCAGGTGTATAACCCATGTCTCCTATATCTGTTGTATTGCAGGAGAACTCTTTACTGCTGATTTTTTTCCAAGTCTCTTATTTCCAATTTCTTCCAGTCCATAGACTCTCTACACTGGTTCCAGAATTCTTGATTTAATATAAGCATATAGTCATGTTTGTGGTGTCACAGGTGATTTTTGTTCTTCTAATGGATTTTCCATACTTCTTGTGACTTATTTGTGTAAATGGCATCAACAAAAGAAAGAAAAGTGGTCTTAGGATTGTCATTTTGCATTTCCCTTTAGAATTCTTGTTAAACATTTTTATCTATTTATTTTTGGCTGCACTGCATCTTTGTTGCTGTGTGTGGACTTTCTTTAGGTGTGGTGAGTGTTGGCTACTCTCTCCTTGTGGTGAGTGGCTTCTCTTGTTGCAGAACATGGGCTCTAGGCAAGTGGACTTCAGCAGTCGTGGCACATAGGCTTAGGTGCTCCATGAAATGTGGGATATTCCCAGGCCAAGGACTGACTCAGTGACCTATGCATTGGCAGATGGATTCTTAACCACTGGACAACCAGGGAAGTCCCATTCCTTGTAAAAATCTTAATAATGTCTTATGATCCTCAATATAAAATTTAGACTCAACATGGTATGAAAAGTTGTTTGAGGCTGGGCTCCTTTGCATCCAACCACCTTAGTGGTTATATTCTGTCTCCCATGGTTTCTCACACAAGAGCTCCCTCTCCCCAACCTTCATACATTTGCAGTTGGTGATATGTGGCTTCTTCATCCTTCTGGCAGGTTCACAGTTCTTTCAAGACCTCACTGAAATGCCACTGTTCTCCCCACTTGTGTCTGTTCAGTGCCCACGGCAAAGAACACGATGTATTGTAAAAGAATTGGCCTGTTTACTTCACAAACAGAAAGTGAACATCTTGAAAGCGGGGCAATATCTAGTTTGTCTTTCAGCTCCACTTTTCAGCTGAGTGGCAGCTCAATAATATTTGTTGAATGAGTGAAAAATTTATCCAGCAACAATATCATTCCTCTTGAGGAAAGTAACTCCTCAAGGATGCTTTTATAAATAATAAATACTTGACTTTTTTCTTGTGTGGAAAAACAGACCTCTCAAACATGTTTATTTTGGTTTAATACTAAAAAGGATATGTTTCTGTGAAAACAACAAAAAAATCCACCAAATATTGTTATAGGAAACATCTCTCACTGTAGCCCAGCTGCGTGCATTGCTGCTTCAGAATAGTGTTTTTAAATGTTTTGTAAAACTGCAGCATCTAACAGAGAGGCCTGGAACTGCAGGGCCTGCAGCGCTGAGCCTGTGGTGCTGGTGGCTGCAGGGAGTCCCCTCTGTCACATCCTTCCCATCTGTAGAGGCAGCAGCAGGTGGAACCGGAGCCATTCCGTATGTGGATTAGTCAATCGCTTTTCTAAAGACTCTGAGAGGCAAGCTTATTACATTTTGTCTTCAGATCTTTATATGAAAATACCACTGTGGATAATGAGGCTGTTGTATGCATAATTTAACTTTAGGAAGCCTAAATTCACTGCAAGGCAAATTGGTACCTAGAGGCATGCAATTTGCATTGGGATTTCAAGCCCTCCTCCTGTCTATTGTCCCTGCCATGGTGTTGCTTCTCTTCTAAATTATTTTCCCTTCTTTGAATGTCAGTTTCAGAGACTGCAACCAGATTACCAGGGTCTCCATACTTAATAGTGGTTTCAGAAACCCTGCAGTGCTTGCTTTCACCAGAGCAGAGCCTAGCCCCAACACTACAGGCATTTGCATAACAAATAGACTCCTTTGCCAACTACCTGCTTCCTGGAGAGGGTGAGGACCTGCCATGCCTGCCTCTGTCCAGAGTGTGCAGTGCTCATCTTCCGTGGCTGACTTCACAGCTCAATCTGTCATTCTGTTGAGAGACAGATGGTTACAGAACTGTCTGTCTGAGTTGCCTCAGGAGAATTTGGCATCCTGACTGAACCTTCTAGTGACAGACTGCTTTGCTCTTCTCTAAACTGGAGAAGGTGGCTGTGTTGGCATGGGCACCAATTCCATTTTAAAGGCCTTGAGAGTAAAGATATGAAAAATTTATCCAGCAACAATATCATTCCTCTTGAGGAAAGTAACTCCTCAAGGATGCTTTTATAAATAATAAATACTTGACTTTTTTCTTGTGTGGAAAAACAGACCTCTCAAACATGTTTATTTTGGTTTAATACTAAAAAGGATATGTTTCTGTGAAAACAACAAAAAAATCCACCAAATATTGTTATAGGAAACATCTCTCACTGTAGCCCAGCTGCGTGCATTGCTGCTTCAGAATAGTGTTTTTAAATGTTTTGTAAAACTGCAGCATCTAACAGAGAGGCCTGGAACTGCAGGGCCTGCAGCGCTGAGCCTGTGGTGCTGGTGGCTGCAGGGAGTCCCCTCTGTCACATCCTTCCCATCTGTAGAGGCAGCAGCAGGTGGAACCGGAGCCATTCCGTATGTGGATTAGTCAATCGCTTTTTCTAAAGACTCTGAGAGGCAAGCTTATTACATTTTGTCTTCAGATCTTTATATGAAAATACCACTGTGGATAATGAGGCTGTTGTATGCATAATTTAACTTTAGGAAGCCTAAATTCACTGCAAGGCAAATTGGTACCTAGAGGCATGCAATTTGCATTGGGATTTCAAGCCCTCCTCCTGTCTATTGTCCCTGCCATGGTGTTGCTTCTCTTCTAAATTATTTTCCCTTCTTTGAATGTCAGTTTCAGAGACTGCAACCAGATTACCAGGGTCTCCATACTTAATAGTGGTTTCAGAAACCCTGCAGTGCTTGCTTTCACCAGAGCAGAGCCTAGCCCCAACACTACAGGCATTTGCATAACAAATAGACTCCTTTGCCAACTACCTGCTTCCTGGAGAGGGTGAGGACCTGCCATGCCTGCCTCTGTCCAGAGTGTGCAGTGCTCATCTTCCGTGGCTGACTTCACAGCTCAATCTGTCATTCTGTTGAGAGACAGATGGTTACAGAACTGTCTGTCTGAGTTGCCTCAGGGAGAATTTGGCATCCTGACTGAACCTTCTAGTGACAGACTGCTTTGCTCTTCTCTAAACTGGAGAAGGTGGCTGTGTTGGCATGGGCACCAATTCCATTTTTAAAGGCCTTGAGAGTAAAGATATGTGTAAAAGGATTGAGGGCTCAGGAGAACAATCTACTAATTTTCTTCTAATATTTCATTTATCATCTGATAGGCAGTATTGATTGTAGAGAAAATGCATAGAGGCTTACATAATAATAAATTCTAGCTCTTCAAACATGATTTCTCCCAAGTAGCATGCTTTTATTTTGCTAAGATAATCATTTGAGACATGTCAGTATGTTCACTATAACCTTTTTGAATAATTTTGGTATTTGCTGACTGAGCCAGTTCACAGATAACTGGGAAACTTCTTCATGATGCTTAGCACAGAATCTTAGTCATTTCCAATATCGACTAGGAACCAAAGAGGGCAAAGAGAAGGAATAAAGAAAAAAAAAGAGGAAAAGAGAGGCTAGATAGAGAGATGGTCTTTTAGCTCATTGGTAAAACTGAATATCAATTTGTAGATCAGGAAATCTAAACCAGTAAATGCATTGCCTTTATTATTCCTTAAAACTATGAGGTGGTTATTATTGCCTCTCTTTTGTAGCTGAGGAAATAACAAACTAACTTGCTTCAGCTCCTGCAGATGAGAAATTGGAGAGCTGGAATTTGAATGTATACCTGCATCTTGAATTCTGCCTTGTTCTACCTCTGTAACATCCCATGTGTCTACTAGTGATCCTGAAGTTTAGTTCTTGAGAAGATAGATATCCTGCTACATCCTTGACTCTTCCATTTTTATTAGGAGCCACTAAAATAGAGTATGGTGTGTCATCCTGGGAAGAAAGTATGTGTGCATGGCTCATACATGATCACTAATTTAAAAAGTGGCATCTTGCATCAAAAGACAAAATTAGAAAGGCAACAGAGAAAATGTCCATTGACCGATGAAGTAGAACTTTCTCTCAGTCTAGTTAACATGGCTCTTCTTTTCTTGTCCCAAGACTGACAGTTGTTTCCTTGTAGGGGCAGTCACTAAGACTTGTTCCCATTGAGGGATCTCCCAGGGCATCCAAGTGCTGTCTGAGTTGGAGATTAATGGCATGACAACCCCAATGACAGCTCTGACAGTGATATGCTGCTTTAGTGGCAAGAAAAATTTAAAAAGATAAAGAATTCCATCATCTTATACTATTTTCATGATACAAAATCTCCTGGCATACTAGAGGACCGCTCTCATTCTTCTAGGAATATGGGTTATAAATTGAATTTACTTTTATCATTATATCTAATGCATATAGTCATAATCTAAATTGGAATGATTTGCAAAAAAATTACCTACATTGTGAAATGAGAAGTTGTAGTTTTTCAGTGTCCATGATATGTCAGGCATTGTGTTGGTTTACAATAATGATAAAAATTCTTGGACTGAAAATTAGAATATTTTCTCACCATTACCACACTTCAGTACAACATTCAGATGGCTATGTGACGGGGCCTAGGATGGTGAAGAATGTGTAAATAGATGTTGTGATTTCAAGAAAGTTCAAATAATCTGAGATGAAAGAAAATCTTTTTGATAGAAGACAGGGAGATTTGAATACAAGGATCTATATGGTTTAGTTACGACTTTCTGAAAGTTTTCATAGGATTTTGTTGAAGAGATTGGAATACTTGTATTTATTTTTATAATATTTTTAATATTATGGTGATAGTGTATAAAAAAAAAGAAGCAGAAAATAAAAAAGGAAAGTGCCATGTTTTCATAATCAAAATGAGGATCACTATGGGAAATATTTCACAGATTATTTTTTAAAGTTGATTTTACTCTAAGTTATGACAGTGTTGCTTTCAACATTGAATGGTCTTTGGTTCCAAATACCCTCTAGTGAAACTGCCTGCAGTGCAGGAGACACAGGAGATGTGGGTTCAAACCCTGGGTCGGGAAGATCCGTGGGCGGAGGGCATTGTAACCCACTCCATTATTCTTGCTGGGAAAATCCCATGAACAGAGGAGCCTGGTAGGCTAGGACATCAGTAGTTTTAGTTGGGGTGGGACTTAGTCCTGGATTTTGGAATGTTCAACAAATTTTGTATAGCTGCGATAAACTTCACTTGACCATCATGTAGTAACATGCAATAACAACAGAAAAAATGTCCATTGACCGATGAAGTAGAACTTTCTCTCAGTCTAGTTAACATGGCTCTTCTTTTCTTGTCCCAAGACTGACAGTTGTTTCCTTGTAGGGCAGTCACTAAGACTTGTTCCCATTGAGGATCTCCCAGGGCATCCAAGTGCTGTCTGAGTTGGAGATTAATGGCATGACAACCCCAATGACAGCTCTGACAGTGATATGCTGCTTTAGTGGCAAGAAAAATTTAAAAAGATAAAGAATTCCATCATCTTATACTATTTTCATGATACAAAATCTCCTGGCATACTAGAGGACCGCTCTCATTCTTCTAGGAATATGGGTTATAAATTGAATTTACTTTTATCATTATATCTAATGCATATAGTCATAATCTAAATTGGAATGATTTGCAAAAAAATTACCTACATTGTGAAATGAGAAGTTGTAGTTTTTCAGTGTCCATGATATGTCAGGCATTGTGTTGGTTTACAATAATGATAAAAATTCTTGGACTGAAAATTAGAATATTTTCTCACCATTACCACACTTCAGTACAACATTCAGATGGCTATGTGACGGGGCCTAGGATGGTGAAGAATGTGTAAATAGATGTTGTGATTTCAAGAAAGTTCAAATAATCTGAGATGAAAGAAAATCTTTTTGATAGAAGACAGGGAGATTTGAATACAAGGATCTATATGGTTTAGTTACGACTTTCTGAAAGTTTTCATAGGATTTTGTTGAAGAGATTGGAATACTTGTATTTATTTTTATAATATTTTTAATATTATGGTGATAGTGTATAAAAAAAAAGAAGCAGAAAATAAAAAAGGAAAGTGCCATGTTTTCATAATCAAAATGAGGATCACTATGGGAAATATTTCACAGATTATTTTTTAAAGTTGATTTTACTCTAAGTTATGACAGTGTTGCTTTCAACATTGAATGGTCTTTGGTTCCAAATACCCTCTAGTGAAACTGCCTGCAGTGCAGGAGACACAGGAGATGTGGGTTCAAACCCTGGGTCGGGAAGATCCGTGGGCGGAGGGCATTGTAACCCACTCCATTATTCTTGCTGGGAAAATCCCATGAACAGAGGAGCCTGGTAGGCTAGGACATCAGTAGTTTTAGTTGGGGTGGGACTTAGTCCTGGATTTTGGAATGTTCAACAAATTTTGTATAGCTGCGATAAACTTCACTTGACCATCATGTAGTAACATGCAATAACACTTTTTACATATTGTTGGATTAAATTTGCTAAAATATTATTATCCATTTTTGCCTCTGTGTTTATGAAGAACTCTTGGACATATCTTCTCAGTGACATCTTTGCCTTTGGTTTTGGTTTTGAGGGAATGTTGGCCTTATAAAAGAGGAGAAGGTTCCCTCCTTTTCAATTTCCTGTAGAAGTCTGTGTATGATTGGTATATTTCTTTCTCAAATATGTGGTATAATTGTTAAGTGAAGTCAACTGGGATGAAAAATCTGTAGGCCAGTTTCAACAACAATTCAATTTACTGATTTAGATTATTTAGTAATTAGTTGTCTACAGAGTAATTTCTTTATTTCTTGAATTAACTTTGTTTTTTTGATCAATGAGTTCATTCATTTAAACTAAGTATTTGATTTTATTGTCATAAGGTTCATGATACATTTAAGTTTTTCCTTCTGATAGCTCTTGACTGTAGTGATGCCATTGCTTTCATTTCTGATATTAGTAATTTGCCTTTTCTTTCATCATTTTCCTCCTAATCACTCTAAGTAACTTAGTAAAATTTATTGACCTTAAAAATACAAGTTTTAATTTCATTGCTTTTTCTTACTTGTTTTCCTTTTTTATTGATTTTTTACCTCATTATTTTTTTTTCCTTTCTCTATCTTTAATTTGATTTGATTTTACTCTTCTTGTTTCTTAATATGGAAATGAAGATGATTAACATGAGGACGTTATTCTTTTCTAATACAGGTTTCTAGTGCTATCAATGTCCCTCAAAAGTCTGCTTTAGCTACATTCCACAAATTTATATATACTGTTTTTCATTTTCAGTCAGTTTAATAGTTCCTGTAATTTATTTTTTCCTTTGATGTGTTATTTAGAAGTATACATTTATTTTTCAAATATTTGAGCATTTGCCAAATGTCATTCTTTAAATTTTCTAACTTAATTCCATTGTGGTCAGAGAACATATATTTTATGAGCCAACTACATTTAAATATATTGAGACATTTTTATTTTCTGATTTGTGATATATCTGATAAATATCCCATGTATAGTAGAAAAAAATGCTTACCTGCTGTGGTTGGGTATAGCTGCGATAAACTTCACTTGACCATCATGTAGTAACATGCAATAACACTTTTTACATATTGTTGGATTAAATTTGCTAAAATATTATTATCCATTTTTGCCTCTGTGTTTATGAAGAACTCTTGGACATATCTTCTCAGTGACATCTTTGCCTTTGGTTTTGGTTTTGAGGGAATGTTGGCCTTATAAAAGAGGAGAAGGTTCCCTCCTTTTCAATTTCCTGTAGAAGTCTGTGTATGATTGGTATATTTCTTTCTCAAATATGTGGTATAATTGTTAAGTGAAGTCAACTGGGATGAAAAAATCTGTAGGCCAGTTTCAACAACAATTCAATTTACTGATTTAGATTATTTAGTAATTAGTTGTCTACAGAGTAATTTCTTTATTTCTTGAATTAACTTTGTTTTTTTGATCAATGAGTTCATTCATTTAAACTAAGTATTTGATTTTATTGTCATAAGGTTCATGATACATTTAAGTTTTTCCTTCTGATAGCTCTTGACTGTAGTGATGCCATTGCTTTCATTTCTGATATTAGTAATTTGCCTTTTCTTTCATCATTTTCCTCCTAATCACTCTAAGTAACTTAGTAAAATTTATTGACCTTAAAAATACAAGTTTTAATTTCATTGCTTTTTCTTACTTGTTTTCCTTTTTTATTGATTTTTTACCTCATTATTTTTTTTTCCTTTCTCTATCTTTAATTTGATTTGATTTTACTCTTCTTGTTTCTTAATATGGAAATGAAGATGATTAACATGAGGACGTTATTCTTTTCTAATACAGGTTTCTAGTGCTATCAATGTCCCTCAAAAGTCTGCTTTAGCTACATTCCACAAATTTATATATACTGTTTTTCATTTTCAGTCAGTTTAATAGTTCTTGTAATTTATTTTTTTCCTTTGATGTGTTATTTAGAAGTATACATTTATTTTTCAAATATTTGAGCATTTGCCAAATGTCATTCTTTAAATTTTCTAACTTAATTCCATTGTGGTCAGAGAACATATATTTTATGAGCCAACTACATTTAAATATATTGAGACATTTTTATTTTCTGATTTGTGATATATCTGATAAATATCCCATGTATAGTAGAAAAAAATGCTTACCTGCTGTGGTTGGGTAGAGTGTTCTATAACTCAATTTTGTTAAGTTGGTTGATACTGTTTTTCAGGTCTTGTATATCTTTACTGATTTGCTATCTTCCCAATCTCTCAGTTACTGAGGACAAGCATTGAGGAACAGATTATTATTGTGCATTTGTTGATACAGTTCTATCATGCACATTTGCAATTGTTATGGGTCTTTGGAACATCTCACCCATTTACATTCTGTAGTACCTCTCACATTTTTCTGCTTTCGAAGTCCACCTCTCTGAATTAATGACTCCAGTTTTCACTGGTTATTGTGTGATGTGTTTTTACTCATTTACATTTAGCCCATCTGTAAATTTTATGTTTAAAGTGAGCTTCTTATAGGCAGCATGTAATTGGATCTTGCTTTTTTTATCTAATCTGATAATCTCTGCTTTGTAGTTTATATTTGCTTTGTTGTCTCATTATGTTTAGCTCCTTATTTCATTATTCTTATGCTTGCTTTGCCAGTATTTTGTGATTTGTAGTGCTTATCTGTAATTTTCACTATCTACCTACAGGCAATGTTATACCACTGCATAGTATAAGAATTGTACACAATACAGTTTCATACCTCCTCTTTCAATCTTTATGCTGTCATTATCAAATATTTTATTTCATGATATATGTCAAAGTTCACAATACTTTGTTTTTATTTTTTCTTTAAATAGTTGATTATATTTTGAAGTATTTTTTAAAAGAAAAATAAGTATATGTAACACATAATTGCTATCCAGTGCTCCGTATTCTTTTGTGTAGACTCAGATTTCTGGCTGGTATTTTTCTTCTGCCTGAGGGTCATCTTTTATTATTTCCTGTGGTGCGGCTCTGCAACTGATGAATTCTCTTAGCTGCTGTTATGTCTGAACATGGCTTTATTGCACCTCTGTTATCAAAAGATATTTTTGCTGAGTAAAGAATTCTAGTTTAACTTATTTTGTTGGTTCCTTTTTGTTTTTGTTTTTGTTTTTTAGTTTGAGTTTCTTAAAGGTCTGCACTGGTGATGGTGGTTTAATCGCTAAGTCTGTCCAACTCTTGTAGATTGAGGATTGTACCCTGCCTGACTCCTTTATTCATGGGATAAAGGCAAGAATACTAGACTGGGTTGCCATTTCCTTCTTTAGGGAATCTTCCCAACCCAGGGATCGGACCTGAATCCCTTGGCTTGCAAGAAGTCTCTTGCAATGCAGGCAGATTCTTTACTGACTGAGCCACCTCTTCTACTGACATAGAAATTTCACTGTTTCTGACAGGAGTCCTTCTGTCATTCAGATCTCTGTTCTTCAGTACATAACAACATATTCTCAGTGTATATTGATAAAATTTTCTATTCATTATGTTGTTGCAGAAAGTTGATTATGATGTGCCTTTACATAATATTCTTCATCTTTCTTATGGAATTTGTTAAGCTTCACAACTCTGTGGATTTACAGTTTTCATCAAAACTTTTTGGATATTAAAGTTTTCTTCTGCCTTTCTCTTCTTGGGCAGCTCCAATTTATGGACATTTAGGCTCTCAAAAGCAGAATTGGAGTGAGGACAGCATCAGGGCTAAAAAATCCAGTACATGGGCTGAGAATCAGTGCTAAGACCGGAGAAACTATGGGGGCCAGAAGGATGCCCTTCACAGATAACCTGAATGTAATTCCTAATTTGCCTGTGAGAGATGCCGAGTCAGCCATAAGTGTGCCTGAACTTTTAATTTAAATATATTTGGGGCTATAATTAAGAAAGTTTGAAAAAGTCGGGGATTAAAAAGAATCTTTTCTATCTTTCATCTTCGTTAATATCATTTTCCTTCATTATTGTAATAATTTTCTAAGCCATGGCACCCCAAATTGGTTAACTTTTGAAGGAGGTAGAGATAAGCATGCATTATGAAGATTTAGGGACCATCATTTTCTAGTCACAAAGCAATTATGCCTCAGATATGATGACAAATCAAATTCAGTGGCCCCATGTACCTTTATTTGTGTCCAAAATGATGGCTAGCATTTATTATCTATGTCTCCTTACATAGACCAATGTACACGACAATGTATATAGATAGTCATGTGGCATATTGATTATCTAGGGCTCCCATAACAAAATAAGTGACTTTAGCCACATCCCTTAGTGATTAGAGAAGCATTCTAGACTCAAGGGTTAAATCCATTCTTTTTTTATAACCATTTAATTAGCCAGTGTTTCCACCATCCACAAATGCAGAAGAACATGGTTTTTTTAGACCACAACCCCTGCAGGCTCTTGTTCAAGTCTATGAATTGACTAAACACTGGTTGCTCATTGTCTGTTTACCTCACTATGAATGTAGGGTTAGGAGCCTATAATTGCCTTGGAATGATTTCAGGAGGCTGCACTATGTCCAATCACCTCTGATTCTCATGCAGACCTTTCAGGGTGCCTGGCACATCATTGTTCAATAAAACCATTTGAATAAATGAAAGAACACATGACACCTATTCAAGTGCCCATACTGGAGGAGAATGTGTGGGTGCATGCTAGAGGTTGGTGAGCAAGGAATATAAAGTTAGAATTTATTTATTCCTGTAGATTGCTTTATCAGTTTTCTTACTGGCCTTTTCTTTCTAAAACTTTTGGATATTAAAGTTTTCTTCTGCCTTTCTCTTCTTGGGCAGCTCCAATTTATGGACATTTAGGCTCTCAAAAGCAGAATTGGAGTGAGGACAGCATCAGGGCTAAAAAATCCAGTACATGGGCTGAGAATCAGTGCTAAGACCGGAGAATCTATGGGGCCAGAAGGATGCCCTTCACAGATAACCTGAATGTAATTCCTAATTTGCCTGTGAGAGATGCCGAGTCAGCCATAAGTGTGCCTGAACTTTTAATTTAAATATATTTGGGGCTATAATTAAGAAAGTTTGAAAAAGTCGGGGATTAAAAAGAATCTTTTCTATCTTTCATCTTCGTTAATATCATTTTCCTTCATTATTGTAATAATTTTCTAAGCCATGGCACCCCAAATTGGTTAACTTTTGAAGGAGGTAGAGATAAGCATGCATTATGAAGATTTAGGGACCATCATTTTCTAGTCACAAAGCAATTATGCCTCAGATATGATGACAAATCAAATTCAGTGGCCCCATGTACCTTTATTTGTGTCCAAAATGATGGCTAGCATTTATTATCTATGTCTCCTTACATAGACCAATGTACACGACAATGTATATAGATAGTCATGTGGCATATTGATTATCTAGGGCTCCCATAACAAAATAAGTGACTTTAGCCACATCCCTTAGTGATTAGAGAAGCATTCTAGACTCAAGGGTTAAATCCATTCTTTTTTTATAACCATTTAATTAGCCAGTGTTTCCACCATCCACAAATGCAGAAGAACATGGTTTTTTTAGACCACAACCCCTGCAGGCTCTTGTTCAAGTCTATGAATTGACTAAACACTGGTTGCTCATTGTCTGTTTACCTCACTATGAATGTAGGGTTAGGAGCCTATAATTGCCTTGGAATGATTTCAGGAGGCTGCACTATGTCCAATCACCTCTGATTCTCATGCAGACCTTTCAGGGTGCCTGGCACATCATTGTTCAATAAAACCATTTGAATAAATGAAAGAACACATGACACCTATTCAAGTGCCCATACTGGAGGAGAATGTGTGGGTGCATGCTAGAGGTTGGTGAGCAAGGAATATAAAGTTAGAATTTATTTATTCCTGTAGATTGCTTTATCACTGCCTATTTTTGAAATTCTATAGATTCCTTTGTTTGTAGTACTTTTTGGTAACCAATCTGTTTTACGGAATGAAAGAAAGTTCATGCAGACTGCAAATTGGAGCCATTTTTTGCACACTTTCCCTGCTCTAAGAAGCATAAATGTAAAGCATAGTGAAGGATAAAATGATTGGACAGCTGAGGGCTATGCCATCCCAGAGATGGCTGTTCCATGAGCATGGGAGGAAATGTCAGCTCTTTCCATTTTTACTGAGGTATTTTTAGAGTGGCTTCTTTTCTCCTTGGCTAGTGTCAGGGTGCTGCTTTATTATTGTGGAGCTGAATTCTACTGAAAAATAAGCTTTCCAAAAAAAAAAAAGCCAGTTATTCCTATCAGAGCAGAGTCTATGTTACTTTTATATCCATCATGCTCTTTTATGAAATTTTCATCTTTCCTGGGAGTTTAATTAATGTGTCTATTGCAAACATTTTTTCTTCTGTCTCAGTCACCAAAAGTAAGGAAAGTGATTGCTTAGATTTTTTTTTTAAAGAAGTAATTTGAAATTACATTTTAGGGGCACATTATTAGTTTGGGACAAATTGAAACAGAAGGCTCTCAGAACAGGATTTAAAGAGTTCATCATATATATTTCTAGAGTGAAGTCCAGGCCATTTTTAGATCTCTTGTCATATCAAGAGTGACTCTAAAGAATGAGACTAAATTTACTTGACCATACAGGGTAATCTTTCTAATTTCTTTATAGTAACAGCTCCAGTACATTACACTTTTTACTTCAAGACCAAATACCTAATGTGCCTTCACCTCGGCAATGCCACATCTCTTTCCAAATCTTTCTTTAAATGTCATCAGGTAAAAGAGACTTTCTGGAGGCCAAGATTGCTGACCATGAAAGCCTTACTGTGGCAGTTTTTCCCACTTTCCTGGTAACATTTCTTTACAGCTATGAAATTTGGGATGGCTTCCCTTGGGGTGGCTCAGTGGTAAAAGAATCTGCCTGTCAATGAAGGAGATGTAGATTTGATCACTGGGTTGGGGAGCTCCCCTGGAGAGGGAAATGGCAACCTATATCAGTATTATTGCCTGGGAAATCCCATGGACAGAGGAACCTGGTGGACTGCAGTCTGTGGGGTCACAAGAGTTGGACACGACTAAGTGACTAAACAACAACAGTATGAAATTTGGAGGATTATAATTCTTTTCTACATAGAAATTATTTCCTAGGGTTGGGAAGATTCCCTGCAGAAAGGACAGACTACCCACCCCAGTATTCATGAGCTTCCCTGATGGCTCAGATGGTAAAAAATCTGCCTGAAATGTGGGAGACTTGGGTTTGATCCCTGAGTTGAGAAGATCCCCTGGAGAAAGGCAAAGCTACCCTCTCCAGTATTCTTGCCTGGAGAATTTCATGGCTTGTCCGTGGGTTGCAGAGGGTCAGACACCACTGAGCAACTTTCACTTTCACTTTTCTTGTATCTGTAGTTGAGGAACACCTTAATAGGGAAGCCTGGTTATGGGACCATTCTTTAATGAGAATACTTTCCAGGGCTGACATATTTTATATTTTATTTCATAAGAGCAAATGGTTGTTGTTGTTCAGTCACTCAGTCATGTCTGACTCTGTGAACACCATGAGTAAATGGTTCCTGTAAAAAAAAAAAAAAAAAATGAAAATTCTGAAAAAAAATTTGAAAGAGAAGTTTCATGTACAATTTTGTTTAGTCATACAACTTTTACACTGTTGTTAGTGTTCTGCTACTTTTCAGTAATTTTTGCCATATTAATCTTAATTTTTTAATGATCATAAGTACATAATATACTTGTATTTTTATCCTTAATATATCTCACATATAATTAAGTTAACAGATATTTCATAAATACCACTTATCGTAACTTCATAAAATTGTACTGTATGACTTCAATATAATTTATTTAATTATTTCATTATTGGAAATATGTATGATTTTAACATTTCTGTTCATATGATTAATATGGCAATACATACCTTCAGACCAAATAGTTTTCCATATTTAGGATACGTTCCCCTAGGCAATTCCATCTAGAATTACTAGGTTAAAAATGAGAAACACGTTGAAGTCTTTTGATAAATAATGCTTTTCCTAATCTGTTGTCCTGTCATGGGCACCAGATCCTTGACTACAGATGCAATTTTATCCATCTGGCTTCTTACGCAGTCACTGTAAAAATACACCAACTTAACAGGACAGAGGAACCTGGTGGACTGCAGTCTGTGGGGTCACAAGAGTTGGACACGACTAAGTGACTAAACAACAACAGTATGAAATTTGGAGGATTATAATTCTTTTCTACATAGAAATTATTTCCTAGGGTTGGGAAGATTCCCTGCAGAAAGGACAGACTACCCACCCCAGTATTCATGAGCTTCCCTGATGGCTCAGATGGTAAAAAATCTGCCTGAAATGTGGGAGACTTGGGTTTGATCCCTGAGTTGAGAAGATCCCCTGGAGAAAGGCAAAGCTACCCTCTCCAGTATTCTTGCCTGGAGAATTTCATGGCTTGTCCGTGGGTTGCAGAGGGTCAGACACCACTGAGCAACTTTCACTTTCACTTTTCTTGTATCTGTAGTTGAGGAACACCTTAATAGGGAAGCCTGGTTATGGGACCATTCTTTAATGAGAATACTTTCCAGGGCTGACATATTTTATATTTTGTTTCATAAGAGCAAATGGTTGTTGTTGTTCAGTCACTCAGTCATGTCTGACTCTGTGAACACCATGAGTAAATGGTTCCTGTAAAAAAAAAAAAAAAAAATGAAAATTCTGAAAAAAAATTTGAAAGAGAAGTTTCATGTACAATTTTGTTTAGTCATACAACTTTTACACTGTTGTTAGTGTTCTGCTACTTTTCAGTAATTTTTGCCATATTAATCTTAATTTTTTAATGATCATAAGTACATAATATACTTGTATTTTTATCCTTAATATATCTCACATATAATTAAGTTAACAGATATTTCATAAATACCACTTATCGTAACTTCATAAAATTGTACTGTATGACTTCAATATAATTTATTTAATTATTTCATTATTGGAAATATGTATGATTTTAACATTTCTGTTCATATGATTAATATGGCAATACATACCTTCAGACCAAATAGTTTTCCATATTTAGGATACGTTCCCCTAGGCAATTCCATCTAGAATTACTAGGTTAAAAATGAGAAACACGTTGAAGTCTTTTGATAAATAATGCTTTTCCTAATCTGTTGTCCTGTCATGGGCACCAGATCCTTGACTACAGATGCAATTTTATCCATCTGGCTTCTTACGCAGTCACTGTAAAAATACACCAACTTAACATCTAAAATAGAATGACGTACATTGGGATTCTTAGCATAATATACCTTTCTCTTAAAATGGCAATATTGATGACCTTCAGCAGATTTGATTGAGGAATTCAGTATATTATCCACTCCTCCATTTAACGGTTTGCCTCTAGCCATGAACCAGTCCAGTCTGTGGTTTTCACTGAGCAGCATCCAACTTGTCTCTGTTGTCCCCTGGCTTTTGTCTCTGTGGTTAGACTTATATACTAGAATTGACTGTATGCTTAAATGGCTCTAAAACTGGGCTCGTTTAATTTTATTGTTGTCCTATGGATTCAGCTCTGTTCCTGTGTAGATAAGGCAAAAGCCTTGCTATGACTACCTGTGCCCAGGAATGCCTGCTGGACCTGGTCTCTGTTGGTTCTTGCCTTTGTGTCCAACACCTCCCCTTATTTTCACTTGTCCCCTTCTCTCCTCATCCTCATGGCCTGGCGCTTATACAAGTAGAGGTGATTTTATAGGGTCCCCTAGCTTTTCATGAAAAGGTAACCATTTCCAGCTTGAATGCTATTTTTACCAGTCTCTGAGTCGTGCAAAAGGCTTTGGTTCTCCGATACTTTCCAGACCGTGCTATTAACAGTTGCCTATTCTGTAGACCCATGGGTTTGATTTTTAACTCCACATTTTCTAAACTGTGCTTCTGTGGAACTGAAATTTCAAGGGAAGCCAGGAAGAAAGGTTCCCATGGTCAAATAAGCAGTGAAATGTGCTTCTGAAATTTCCCTGTTGAAGATTTGCATTCACATTAGCATATCTGAAGGCTTGGAGACATCAGAAAGAATGCTTTAACCTAGTCATTCCTCACTGAAGACCTATTTCTGTTGTTTGTTTTTGTTTATGGTTCTCTGTTCTTATTTGTTATAGCTATGCCTAGAGTAATTTTTTCTTGGAACCTTTTAGGAAAAATCTGCTTTGATCATTCAGGCTGTATATGGAAGTGGCTGAAAAATAAATGTTCCCCACAGTCGGAACTGGCATGTGTACATGTTTGCTGTTCAGCCCTATCAGAACCCTTCAGACATTTGGATAATATAATCTCCAGGCAGTACTAACTGACTGCAGTGGAGAAGGGAATGAGTTGGACGCAGGGAGGGTGCACAAGCAAGAACAGACAGAAGCCTGGGCCTTTGACCTCCATGCTGCTCTGCTGGCAGAGAGCCAGTGACAACCCACAGCTGACAAGTGCATGAGTTTCATGGGCATTGTTTGCGCACTTGTGGGAATGCTTGAGGTTTGATTTATCTGAACCATGGTCCTGTGAAGCTTCCTGTCACCCAAAGGGAGTGACAAGGATGTTTTAAGTACTAGAGAGGGCTCATTGATTTCTTTGGAGCCATAGTACTCATCTTTTCACAGCTGGGAAACTACTTTGCTGTGAAATAGAATTTCAGTTGGATGCAAACTTAATCAGCTTTCACAGCTCTAATTTTGACTACCTGGAAATCCTGCGATTCTCTGTTGGTTCTTGCCTTTGTGTCCAACACCTCCCTTATTTTCACTTGGCCCCTTCCCTCCTCATCCTCATGGCCTGGCGCTTATACAAGTAGAGGTGATTTTATAGGGTCCCCTAGCTTTTCATGAAAAGGTAACCATTTCCAGCTTGAATGCTATTTTTACCAGTCTCTGAGTCGTGCAAAAGGCTTTGGTTCTCCGATACTTTTCAGACCGTGCTATTAACAGTTGCCTATTCTGTAGACCCATGGGTTTGATTTTTAACTCCACATTTTCTAAACTGTGCTTCTGTGGAACTGAAATTTCAAGGGAAGCCAGGAAGAAAGGTTCCCATGGTCAAATAAGCAGTGAAATGTGCTTCTGAAATTTCCCTGTTGAAGATTTGCATTCACATTAGCATATCTGAAGGCTTGGAGACATCAGAAAGAATGCTTTAACCTAGTCATTCCTCACTGAAGACCTATTTCTGTTGTTTGTTTTTGTTTATGGTTCTCTGTTCTTATTTGTTATAGCTATGCCTAGAGTAATTTTTTCTTGGAACCTTTTAGGAAAAATCTGCTTTGATCATTCAGGCTGTATATGGAAGTGGCTGAAAATAAACGTTCCCCACAGTCGGAACTGGCATGTGTACATGTTTGCTGTTCAGCCCTATCAGAACCCTTCAGACATTTGGATAATATAATCTCCAGGCAGTACTAACTGACTGCAGTGGAGAAGGGAATGAGTTGGACGCAGGGAGGGTGCACAAGCAAGAACAGACAGAAGCCTGGGCCTTTGACCTCCATGCTGCTCTGCTGGCAGAGAGCCAGTGACAACCCACAGCTGACAAGTGCATGAGCTTCATGGGCATTGTTTGCGCACTTGTGGGAATGCTTGAGGTTTGATTTATCTGAACCATGGTCCTGTGAAGCTTCCTGTCACCCAAAGGGAGTGACAAGGATGTTTTAAGTACTAGAGAGGGCTCATTGATTTCTTTGGAGCCATAGTACTCATCTTTTCACAGCTGGGAAACTACTTTGCTGTGAAATAGAATTTCAGTTGGATGCAAACTTAATCAGCTTTCACAGCTCTAATTTTTGACTGGGACACTGTGTCAGTGTGTTTGGTACACACTGAGTTTGAGTCTGGAAGTCTGTGCCTTGCAAATTTGTGTCACATCACGACACTACCACCTGCCTGTCAGATGCCATAGGGAACCAGAGTACTGGGGAACCAACGGTTTCTCTGCCAATCTGGCTCCTCCTTGTGGCTTAAATCCAGGGATGCTCTCGAAGGGACCTTAGTGACTGTCTAACCCAACCCTCTGCCCAGTGGAAAAAATCCCTGCAGACACCCATGATTAGTGGCCAGACTGCCCTGTGCCTACATATGCCCACCGTCGTGGGGCTCCCCCACCCTGCATGGCAGCCCAGTATATTTTGAACCACATCTAGGCTTTGTGGATTTTTTTCTTTCCTGGATGAGCCAAAAAGGGTGGATTCCATGTTGCCTTAGCTTTGTATTGGCATGTGTTCAATATTGCAGAGACAGTTACTTTTCTTATTTTTGATGGTCTGGTGCGATTGATTTGTGACATTTTGATCCTGGATGTTTTGGGAGGTCCATATATAGAGAAAAACTGAGTTTTGTCATCTGATGCTATCTGCAAAAACCCAATCTCTTTAGGCAATTTTAAATTAGAAGGGTATACATGGCTTCACAAGAAAGAGGATTAGGCAAACATAGGCATTTATATTTAGTGCAGTATCTTTACCCTAACAAAAAAAAGAAGACTAGTTTTCTTCTTATATAGGCAATCATACAGAAAAGATCAACAATCAAGTTCTTGAATGTAATTTTTAAAATTTTTCCAAAATTCTACTTGCATAGAGGAAACTGTCTGTTTACAAAGAAGCTTTCAATGTTACAGTAAAATATAATGGAAAGAACATTCTCAGATGTGTTTATTGATGTGATATATTCCTACTTTTGCTTCTATAGAAGACTGGAGGGTCTATGGTGATGAGGGAGACAAAGTGAGTGAATCCTGGCCCCTGCGGGGCTCAGGATCTCCCTGTGTGGAGCAGCAAAGACAAACACCCACCAACACAACTGACACTCAAGACAGAGAGTGATGCATGTTTTAATAAGAAACCAGCTTAGTGCTGAGGAAGCAGGGAGTAGGCCAAGGTTAATGCCAGGTGAGAGGACTGGGGAATAGTGCCCAACTGACCTGACTCTGAGTTGTGGTGGGGGGAATGGATGGAAATTCAAAAGGCAGTGCTTAATGGGAGAGCAGAGGCACATGGACACATTTTCCTAGCACAACTCCCAGTTTGGGAGATGGAAGCTTCCCAATCAGTGCAGTCAACATTCTCCAAGGATGTTTTCTTCTGTATTGTGCCCAATGCAGAGCTAAGGTTTGAGGGACTTGTATATTTACATCATTGGTAGGATAGTTTTATGTTTTATTTTATATTTATTTATTTATTTTTGGCTGTGATGGGTTTTCATTGCTGTGCAGGCTTTTCGCTAGTTGCAGTGCACAGTGACCTCTCTTGTTGTGAAGCATGAGCTTCAGTAGTTGCAGCTCCTGGGCTCTAGAGCACAGGTTCAGTAGTTGTGGCACATGGAGTGTAGTTTCTTCGAGGCATGTGGTATCTTCCTGGACCAGGAACTGAACACTGAAGCTGTGCCTTCTTTATAGGTTGGTAGGGAAGCTGGGTAGTATAGTTTAAATAAATATCTCATAATGTTACAGTTTGAGTTTCTGAACTGTTCTCTCACCCATTCAGAATACCCACATATAGGCTCTCCTGGTTCATATGTATCCTCTGCCTTGACTCTTCATTTGGGATAGAGTCTCAGTGTATCTCTTCTGTCCCTTTGTGGAACACTGTCTCAACCAAGACAGGGAGGGGATAAAGAAAAGACATCATAGTGGACCTTTGGATGACCTCAGTCAACCTGCCTTGCTAAAAACACTAAAAGGAATGAGGTGGGGGAGGATGGACCTTTTAAACTGTAAGTGAAAACAGACATTCCTCCAAGACAAATCATGAGATGTGTAAACAAGAGCAATAGTCTCTCAATGTGGACACTCTCAATAGGCATTCATAGTCATTTGTTATTATTTCCCCCAAAGCATGGAAGGAGTACATACTGTGTATCAGGATTTGCCCTTTCAAAGTTCACAGTTGAGTGAAGGGAAGAGAAACATGAAAACTAGCCTTTACAGAGCAGCTGAATAAGGGCTGGGACAAAGGGAATATAGAATGTTGTGTCTTTGAGGGCAGCTCTGAGGCTGCAAATAGCACGAGAAGAGGCTATGTGAGCCAAGCAAAAGTTGGGGATAAGGGTGAAAATTCAAAAGGCAGTGCTTAATGGGAGGCACATTTTCCTAGCACAACTCCCAGTTTGGGAGATGGAAGCTTCCCAATCAGTGCAGTCAACATTCTCCAAGGATGTTTTCTTCTGTATTGTGCCCAATGCAGAGCTAAGGTTTGAGGACTTGTATATTTACATCATTGGTAGGATAGTTTTATGTTTTATTTTATATTTATTTATTTATTTTTGGCTGTGATGGGTTTTCATTGCTGTGCAGGCTTTTCGCTAGTTGCAGTGCACAGTGACCTCTCTTGTTGTGAAGCATGAGCTTCAGTAGTTGCAGCTCCTGGGCTCTAGAGCACAGGTTCAGTAGTTGTGGCACATGGAGTGTAGTTTCTTCGAGGCATGTGGTATCTTCCTGGACCAGGAACTGAACACTGAAGCTGTGCCTTCTTTATAGGTTGGTAGGGAAGCTGGGTAGTATAGTTTAAATAAATATCTCATAATGTTACAGTTTGAGTTTCTGAACTGTTCTCTCACCCATTCAGAATACCCACATATAGGCTCTCCTGGTTCATATGTATCCTCTGCCTTGACTCTTCATTTGGGATAGAGTCTCAGTGTATCTCTTCTGTCCCTTTGTGGAACACTGTCTCAACCAAGACAGGGAGGGGATAAAGAAAAGACATCATAGTGGACCTTTGGATGACCTCAGTCAACCTGCCTTGCTAAAAACACTAAAAGGAATGAGGTGGGGGAGGATGGACCTTTTAAACTGTAAGTGAAAACAGACATTCCTCCAAGACAAATCATGAGATGTGTAAACAAGAGCAATAGTCTCTCAATGTGGACACTCTCAATAGGCATTCATAGTCATTTGTTATTATTTCCCCCAAAGCATGGAAGGAGTACATACTGTGTATCAGGATTTGCCCTTTCAAAGTTCACAGTTGAGTGAAGGGAAGAGAAACATGAAAACTAGCCTTTACAGAGCAGCTGAATAAGGGCTGGGACAAAGGGAATATAGAATGTTGTGTCTTTGAGGGCAGCTCTGAGGCTGCAAATAGCACGAGAAGAGGCTATGTGAGCCAAGCAAAAGTTGGGGAGGCGGGGCTTAGGAAGGGGACTTGTTATTCATTATGGGCACTCAGTGAGTGGTTTTTGTGAAGAAAATGACACATTGAGCTTAATTAAGTTGAAGTTAATTACATTGAATGACCTTGGGAATATTTAAGTGCTTGATACACACTTAATATGAGATGGACACAGATAACCCTGATACATGAATGTGCCCTGCAACAAACATGCAGAAATGTGAAGATGACATCCATCCAGTCTTAACAGAGCATGTAGATTTTTCAATCATCAATGAAATAACATGCACTTCTTCTAAGACTCCTATACAAATGAATTTAAGCTCACTTTCTATTGAGGTATACATTTGGGAAGGAGCGGATCCAAGAAAAAGATATCAGAGCTCAAAGGAAGAGCTAGCATTTCTTGAACACATGCATGTGTTCTCTGTGCATTAGTTTAGTGAGTCCTCATAAAAACTTACCTGATGTTGTTGGCTACCTGCTCACATTTTCTCCTCTGTGGCCTCTCCTTCTGAGTTCCAGTTTATTCTGGCTCTCAGTCAGTCCTCCATGTGGCTGTGTGCTGTTCCTAAGCCACTCAGAGGAAGGCAGTCCCCATGCTGGGGACAGGAAGAGGGCAGGTGAGGCAGTTCTCTGCAATATTTAATTTGTAAGTCTAGAAGTGGTGTCTAAAATCATGGCAGCTACCAGTGAGGAGGTGGCCTACCCTAAGGAAAGAACCAGTGATGGCCAAGCAGGATGATTTCTGGGTCCTTCCTGATCCTATTTAGACAAAGTCTGAAGGCTGTTGCTCAAACTAAGAAAACACTTCCTCCAAGACAAATCATGGGGCAAAATAGTCTCTCAATGTGGACACTCTCAATAGGCATTCATAGTCATTTGTTATTATTTCCCCCAAAGCATGGAAGGAGTACATACTGTGTATCAGGATTTGCCCTTTCAAAGTTCACAGTTGAGTGAAGGGAAGAGAAACATGAAAACTAGCCTTTACAGAGCAGCTGAATAAGGGCTGGGACAAAGGGAATATAGAATGTTGTGTCTTTGAGGGCAGCTCTGAGGCTGCAAATAGCACGAGAAGAGGCTATGTGAGCCAAGCAAAAGTTGGGGAGGCGGGGCTTAGGAAGGGGACTTGTTATTCATTATGGGCACTCAGTGAGTGGTTTTTGTGAAGAAAATGACACATTGAGCTTAATTAAGTTGAAGTTAATTACATTGAATGACCTTGGGAATATTTAAGTGCTTGATACACACTTAATATGAGATGGACACAGATAACCCTGATACATGAATGTGCCCTGCAACAAACATGCAGAAATGTGAAGATGACATCCATCCAGTCTTAACAGAGCATGTAGATTTTTCAATCATCAATGAAATAACATGCACTTCTTCTAAGACTCCTATACAAATGAATTTAAGCTCACTTTCTATTGAGGTATACATTTGGGAAGGAGCGGATCCAAGAAAAAGATATCAGAGCTCAAAGGAAGAGCTAGCATTTCTTGAACACATGCATGTGTTCTCTGTGCATTAGTTTAGTGAGTCCTCATAAAAACTTACCTGATGTTGTTGGCTACCTGCTCACATTTTCTCCTCTGTGGCCTCTCCTTCTGAGTTCCAGTTTATTCTGGCTCTCAGTCAGTCCTCCATGTGGCTGTGTGCTGTTCCTAAGCCACTCAGAGGAAGGCAGTCCCCATGCTGGGGACAGGAAGAGGGGCAGGTGAGGCAGTTCTCTGCAATATTTAATTTGTAAGTCTAGAAGTGGTGTCTAAAATCATGGCAGCTACCAGTGAGGAGGTGGCCTACCCTAAGGAAAGAACCAGTGATGGCCAAGCAGGATGATTTCTGGGTCCTTCCTGATCCTATTTAGACAAAGTCTGACAGCCCAGGAACCACCTCTCAGCACATGGGATCATGTTGTTTTCCTTCTGATTTAAGCCATTGTGAGTTAAATTTTTGGTTTTCTCAGCCAGAATCACACGAATTGACATTGGCGCAAACTCTCATAATCTTCATTTCGTAGATAAAAGGATTAAGGATTAAAGACATTCTGTAACCTATCCAAGATCATACAACTAGTTAAGTATCAGAACCAGGATCAAAATCAAGTCTATCTTATTTCAAAATCTAGTGATTTAGTTTTTAGCTATCCTTCTCCTGTATGTGGATATTTGTTTGAAGTATATAGCACCAAAGCATTTAAATCAAGGTAAAATATTTTGAAAAGTTCAGATATACCAAATATCTAATTTGTAAGAAAGCTACCATTTGCCATATTTTATTTAAGAGTTGGGGAAGTTTCTCTGTAAAGGGCCAGATAAGTAAACATTTTATACTTTTTAGGCCTTCTAGTCTCTACTTGATGGATTATACCTCAAAAGTGGCTATAGATGATGCGTAGACAAATGAGCTTAACTGTGTCTAAAACACATTTAAATTTCACTTAAAAAAACAGGTTATGGGGCTTCCCTGATGATCCAGTGGGTGGAGTCCACCTTGTAGTGCAAGGGACACTGGTTCAATCCCTGGCCTAGGAAGAGCCTATGTGCCATGGAGCGGCTGGACCCGTGTGTCCAGTCACGAGCCAATGCTCTGGAGTGCATGTGCCTAGAGACAGTGCTCTGCAGTGAGAGAGGGCACTACAATGGGAGGCCCACACAGGCCAAAGAAAATGATGGATGAAAATAAATAAACAAATGAGAAGCCAATTAAAAAAAAAAAAAAAACAGGTTATGGCTCCGATTTGTACCCTAAACCATAGTTTTCTGAAAGTCACACCCTGTTCTCATATGTTTATTTATAGTATAATTTCTTCACACTTTTGTGTTGGTTTCTGCTGTACAGTAATGTGAATCTGCTATAAGTATACATATATCTAAACATACATATATCTCCTCCCTCTTGGACCTCCCTTTCTCCCCCACCCCAGCCCACCCCTCTATGTCATCACAGAGTGCTGATCTGAGCTCCCTGTGCTAGACAGCAGCTTCCCACTAGCTATCTGTTTTACATAGGGCAGTTTGTATATATCAGTGTTGCTTTCTCAGTTTCTCTCAATCTTTCTTCCTCCTGAGTCTACAAGCCCATTATTTATGTCTCTCTTCCTGACCTGAAAATAGGTTCATCTGTACCATTTTTATAAATTCCACATATATGTTAATATATGATATTTGTTTTCCTCTTCTGACTTACCTGAGTCTGTATGGCAGACTCTAGCTTCATTCACAATAGTACGTGACCACATTTTGTTCCTTTTTATGACTGAGTAGTAATCCATTATATATATATAGATATAGATAGGCACACTACCTCTTCTTTATCCATTCATCTGTTGATGGGTATTTAGTTTGCTTCCTTGTCCTAGATATTGTAAATAGTGCTGCAATGAACATTGGGATACATGTGTCTGACCCCTGTTCTTTATGAACTAAATCTGATACTTGGTTAAAGGATACCAAGGAATGGAAAAAAGGGGATGTTACTAGATGTGTGCCAGAAAGTCGCAACAGAAAGAGGAAACAGGGTGTCCCAGTGTGGAAAGGAAAAATTTCCCCTTTTTGCCAAAACTTAAGGTGTCAAAGAGGGTGACACCTTTTTAAGTTTCTATTTGTAGTGCTGGTTTGGAAATAGCTGAAGTGGCACTAGTTTAAAGAATCTACCTACAATGCAGAAGACACAAGAGAAGTGGGTTCAATCTCTGGGTTTGGAAGATCATGTGTACCCGCTATTCTTATCTGGAAAATTTCATGGACAGTGGAGCCTGGTGGACTGTAATCCACAGGGCCACATAGAGTTAGACACAACGGAGTGACTGAGCATACAGGTAGAGAGAGGGGCATCTCATGACTGCTTCTCTTGGTGAAGCAATATTTGAACGATGGGTAGCCTCTTATCTGTACTTTATTTGGAATTTCTTCTGAAAATTCCAAATTGTGTCAGCATTAGTTCCCAAACTCACCATTTTCCCCAATACTTAAATTATCGAATGATCCACAAACACTTTAATTCATAGCAGCTCTTTCTGAAAATGGGGAGATAAGGGTCAGAAATGAACAGATGATTATAGCTATTTGATTTCAGCTTTAATTGCTTTCCAACAGGCACAGAGAATGGACCAATTTTCTCAAAACAATATTTGTTCTGAATCAGAGGTCTGAGAGCAAAGTTTTGTCAAGCCTACAAGGAGATTGGGGAAATACATGATGGGTTTCCTTCTTTCTCAAATGTTTGTAATGTGAGCTCCCTTTCTTTCTTTCTTGACTGTGATTTTTATGTAGAACCTAAGATACTGAATAGCATTTGTATCCTTTTATCTATTAATGCACTGAAAATTTAAGGACCATATAGAAAGGCAAGGTGAAAAGATAGGAATGGTTTCACTTCTGCCTTCTGGCACTCACTGATCAACATTATGTCCCTGTGGATTTCTTTATTCTAGATATTTCATATAAATGAGACTATGCAAGAGAGCCTCTTGTCTAGTTTCTTTAATTAAGTATGAAACTTTTTTTATTCAATCAAAATTTATCAAGCAGCAACTGTGTGTCCAACACTGGGACAAATATATATATATAGCAGTGAACAAGATGGGCATGCTCTCTATCCTCAAGAGCTAACCATCTAGCAGCCAGCCAGCCAATTAGACCTATAATTTTAACACTACCTATTGTAATTAGGACTATGAAATAGGCCTGGTGGTAAGAGAAAGTTTAACAGAAACTCTTGACCTACATCAAGAAATCAGACAAGGTCTCCTTGAGGAAGAGACAACTACAAGTAGCAAGGTGGGAAATGGACCAGTATTGCAAGCAGAGAGGACAGCCTGTGTGTCAACTCGAGGCAGGGAAACATTTAGTGCACAGAAAGTTAGCCAATGTGATTGGAACCTAGGGGAGGATGAGGGGGTGATGCCAGGTAGAGGCTGATTTATGCAAAGTCTTTGGATTTAGGACTTTATTCCAAAAGCCACCTAAAGTCATTGAAGCCTCTGTAGGAGGAAAGTCAGAGGTTTAGGTTTGTTTTTCAGAACTTGTATCATCAAAAGTGAAGTCAGTCAGAAAGAGAAGGACAGATACAGTATATTAACACATATATATGGAATCTAGTAGGATGGTGATGATAGCGCATGCAGTGAAGCGACGGAAAGACAGACATGAAGACATTGTGGAGACCGAACAGTGGGAGGGAGTAACATGGGAACCTGTACTGTCATGTGTAGAAAAGATAGCTATTGTCATTGTGCTAGGGGAATAGGAGTACCTACAACCACTTGGAGCGATGGTGTGGAGGGATGGGAGGAGGGGAACTGGGTGGGGGGAGGGTCAAGGGATATGCATATGAATGATCTGGGAACATACATGTACAAAAATAAATAAATAAATTAAAAAAAAAAAAAAGACAGACATGGACAGTGGACATATGGACATTGTGGGGAAGGAACGGAAGGTGGGAGGTGTAAAGGAAGTAACATGAAGGCCTGTACTATCATAAGTGAAGAAAATAGCTCTAGTCATTGCTCTGTGAGAAAAGGGGATCTTTCAGGGGTGCTGTGTGATGGTTGGGAGGAGTGGGAAGGTGGAGATATACATATGACTAATCTGGGAACATTCATATCTGTAAACAACAAAACTCTGTAAAAGCTAAAAGCAAAATAAAGGTTTAAAAAAAAAAAAAAGAACTCACTCTGTTGTGTGTGGAAATTGTTGTTTAGTCGCTAAGCTGTGTCCAACTCTCTTGCCACCCTGTGAATGGTAGCCCACCGGGCTCCTTTGTTCATGGCACTTTCCAGGCAAGAATATTGGAGTGGATTGCCATTTACTTCTCCATAAATATCACACTTTTAAGATTCATCTGTGCTGTAGCATATATCAGTACTTTATTACTTTTATTGGTGAATAGTGTTCCATTGTCTGGATGTAATGCATTTTTATCACTCATCATGTAATGCTTTTATTTGGAGGCTATGCACAGTACTTCTATGAACATTCATGTGCAAGCATGGATATTTGTTTTTAATTGTTTTGGGTATACACCCAGAAGTGGAATTGCTGGTTCACATGAAAACTTTGTTTAACATTTTGAGAAATTGCCAAACCATTTTTTCAAAACACTTGTACCATTTTTCTTTCCCACCAGTAGGATATATTTCTAGTTTCGTCAAATTCACTTGGCCATCATTTGTTACTGTCCATTCAAGTGCATGTGCGGTGGTGTTTCAAAGTAGTTTTCTAAACCTATTTCCATAATAACTAATGATGTTGAACATTTTTTCATGTATTTATTGGATATATGTATATATTCTTTGGAGATTTTTCTAATCAAATGGGAAGTAGCATTTTTAAGGAGAAAATTCACAAGATGAAATTAATATTTACTGCAAGTCAGTACTGCATTGGGTCCTTTCAACTGTTACAAAAATGTGCAATGTTATAGTCATATTTTATAAAAGAGAAACAAAAAAAATTAAGAACTGGATGGACAGCAGGGGGATATTGTTTAGCCAAGAGTCAAACAAGATCAATAGACTTTTCTTTTGTGCCACATGTATTCCAACCGCGTGTATGTCCACATTTTCACAGAATAGTAAGATGATCATGACTGAATGGGTCCATCTGTCAAAGGAGAAAAGCATAAATTATAACTTTTGAAGAGTAATGCAGACAAAATGTATTCTTTTCCTGAGAACTGTGTAATAGTAGATTTGTAGACTGTGTGCTTGTGACATCATAGAGTCTAGTAATTGATGGGGACATCCTCTCTGCCTAGTCATTTTAGTGCGTGTATGCATGTGTAGATTGCTTCAGTCATGTTCATCTCTTTGTGGGCCTATGAACTGGAACCTGTCAGGTTTCTCTTGTCTGGACAAGAATACTGGAGTGGGATGCCATGCCCTCCTTCAGGGGACCTTCCTGATTGAGGGATCAAATCCATGTCTCATATCTCCTTCATTGACAGGTGGTTTCTTTACCACTAGCACCACCTAGCTGATGGGAAATATACAAATTGTCATATGAGGAACATTTTCATATTTGAAATTCTGTAGCCATATCTAGTCTCCAAACATATGATAAGAAGTCAGCAAATGCTGAGTGTTGTGAGTTCATACCCCTCTCCACTACCTGGCCTTTAGTGTGCACTGGACACTTGAGAGTCTCACATGCCTGGTAGTTCCTAGAGGCAGCCAAATACTTTATGATCTGAGCTGAGTTCCTCACGTCCCCCCCAGGAACCAGGGCAGTGATCTAGAGTATTATAGGAGGAGTCTAATTCAGATTAAAAACTGAAATTGGTATCATATGCAGAGACATTTTAGAATTAGATAAGTTGGTACCTAATAAATATGTGTTGACTTAAGTCATTGCGGTGGTGTTTCAAAGTAGTTTTCTAAACCTATTTCCATAATAACTAATGATGTTGAACATTTTTCATGTATTTATTGGATATATGTATATATTCTTTGGAGATTTTTCTAATCAAATGGGAAGTAGCATTTTTAAGGAGAAAATTCACAAGATGAAATTAATATTTACTGCAAGTCAGTACTGCATTGGGTCCTTTCAACTGTTACAAAAATGTGCAATGTTATAGTCATATTTTATAAAAGAGAAACAAAAAAAAATAAGAACTGGATGGACAGCAGGGGGATATTGTTTAGCCAAGAGTCAAACAAGATCAATAGACTTTTCTTTTGTGCCACATGTATTCCAACCGCGTGTATGTCCACATTTTCACAGAATAGTAAGATGATCATGACTGAATGGGTCCATCTGTCAAAGGAGAAAAGCATAAATTATAACTTTTGAAGAGTAATGCAGACAAAATGTATTCTTTTCCTGAGAACTGTGTAATAGTAGATTTGTAGACTGTGTGCTTGTGACATCATAGAGTCTAGTAATTGATGGGGACATCCTCTCTGCCTAGTCATTTTAGTGCGTGTATGCATGTGTAGATTGCTTCAGTCATGTTCATCTCTTTGTGGGCCTATGAACTGGAACCTGTCAGGTTTCTCTTGTCTGGACAAGAATACTGGAGTGGGATGCCATGCCCTCCTTCAGGGGACCTTCCTGATTGAGGGATCAAATCCATGTCTCATATCTCCTTCATTGACAGGTGGTTTCTTTACCACTAGCACCACCTAGCTGATGGGAAATATACAAATTGTCATATGAGGAACATTTTCATATTTGAAATTCTGTAGCCATATCTAGTCTCCAAACATATGATAAGAAGTCAGCAAATGCTGAGTGTTGTGAGTTCATACCCCTCTCCACTACCTGGCCTTTAGTGTGCACTGGACACTTGAGAGTCTCACATGCCTGGTAGTTCCTAGAGGCAGCCAAATACTTTATGATCTGAGCTGAGTTCCTCACGTCCACCCCAGGAACCAGGGCAGTGATCTAGAGTATTATAGGAGGAGTCTAATTCAGATTTTTAAATAAACAAATGAATTAAATTGGTATCATATGCAGAGACATTTTAGAATTAGATAAGTTGGTACCTAATAAATATGTGTTGACTTAATGAACAAAAGGTAAATGAGGGAAGAAAATGTTTAGTGCCCTGTTGCAAGGCCCATTACCAGGCATTTCTCCTGTTTTTCATGCAGGTTTCATGGAACCCTATGAATTATACATTTTAATGGATTCAGTTTATTCAGAATGTCGATAAGCAACTCAGATTTCCAACGGTATCTTACAATATGAGATATTTAATGCTAAGCATATTTAATTCCATATACTGAGTCCAAAGCACAGAGTTCTAGTGTGGTAGAAACATGTTTTTCTCCTTTTTGCTTGATATGATTCCTTACACTGAAGTTGAGCATGGGTATAGAGGAAAAATCTTTATAAAGAAGTGAAATTAGTGATGTGTAAGAAGTTTGGGGAAAATGCAATTGTTTTATTTTTATTTTTTATTTTTTTAAGATTTATTTATTTATTTATTTTGGTGGGGGTGGGGTGGGGAGGGAGGGGAGCAGGCGGGCCACTTCTATTGGTCTTTCATTTGTCCATTTTCATCCATCTTTGTTCTTTGGCCCATGTGGGCCTCCCATCGCGGTGGCCTCTGTTGTCGCAGAGCACTGGCTCTGGGCGCATGCGCTCCAGAGCTCCAGCTTGGTAGTTGGACACATCAGTCCAGCTGCTCCATGACACATGGTATCTTCCCAGGCCAGGGGTCGAACCGGTGCCCCTTGCAGTGCAAGGTGGTGTCCTTACCCACTGGATCACCAGGGAAGCCCGTAATTGTTTTATAATGTGATTGTATGCCCCTAATACCTAGAGATTGTCAAAATGACAAGTGACTTAGTGATTGAATGAATTCTACGTTGTCTGATTTGAATAAATGTGACATTTTAGGAGTTAACTCTGCATTATTGGACACTTATAGTTGGGGTATTAATTTTTCTGTCTTTTCTCTTTATCTTTTTTTTGTTTCTTAATGTGGCTATGTTGAACTTTAAGTGCCGTAAATTTCCAAGGACTCTTGACATTGAGTGCATTTCTGCTGATCCTCCATGTCTTCTTGGTCCTGATACTTTGGTTGCTCATTTGTATTTCCTCTCCTCATTGCCACACATTCTAGGCAACTGTAGTCGTTCCATCTAATTTAGCATTTCTTTATCATCTCTTGTGTATCTAGCAATACGCTAGCTAAAGTGAAGACTGGAGATACAGGACAGCTTGAAGACATAGAGCTGGTACCTGAACAAGTAGCACTTGGGCTTTTAGAGTGCTTTAATATTATTTTCATATTTTTTGTTGTTATATTTTATTTATTTTTTGTTGGAGGATAATTGCTTTACAGTATTGTATTGGTTTATGCTGTACAATAATGCAATTATCTGTAAGTATACATATAACCTCCTGCCTTTGGAACCTCCCTCCACCCACATCCAACCCCTCTAGGTCATCACAGAGCACCATGCTGAGCTCCCTGTGATACACGACAGCTTCCCAATAGCTACCAGTTTTACATATGGTAGTGTACATATGTCAGTGTTACTCACTCAGTTCATCCCACCCTCTCCTTCCCATGCTGTGTTCACAAGTAAGTTCTCTACTTTTGCATTTCTATTCCTGCCTTGCAAATAGGTTCATCAGTACAATTTGGGAAACTTCTCTCAATTGAATTTTCTTGGATCCCAAAGATGGAGGTGGTGGCTATGGTCTAAGGTCAGGATTGAGGGTATTATGCTAGTGAAATAGTGTTAGTCGCTCAGTTGTGTCCAACTCTTTGTGACCCCCACGGATTCAAGCCTGAGAGATTTCTCCATCCATGAGATTCTCCAGGCAAGAATACTGGGATGGCTCACCATTACTTTTCTCCAGGGTCTTCCCAACCCAAGGATTGAACCCAGGTCTTCCGCATTGCAGGCAGATTCTTTACCATCAGAACTACTAGGGAAGCCCAAGTGAAATAAGTCAGACAGAAAAAGAGACATACTATAGGGTATCAATTTTATATGGAATATAAAAAATCCAGGCTTCCAAAAATCCAAACTGAAAATTCTGAAAATCCAGAGAATAAAGTGGTGGTTGTAATCTTCATTTCTCAAGGCACCCCAGCACATGGTAGATATAACTACGTAAAAACAGCATTAAATTTACCACCCTGAACCCACTCTCCAGGCTGTTCTTACACAGAAGGGAGTGTGGAGCTCAGAGCCTCTGCTTCTCTCTCTTTGGACTCTTCCATATGTCAAGTGCCCAGACACTTGACATAGCAAATGCATAAGCAGGAATTCAAACCTAGACCTGCAGGGGCCATGGAGCCGTACTGCCTATGCCTTCTTCATGTCCCATACAGAGAAGAAAGTGCTTGGATTTCTGAACATTAACAAAAAGGATCTGAATAAGATCTATGGTTTATAGGGAAGGAAAGAAGATTTTAAATTAGTGAATGGTATTCCTTTTTAATGAGGGAATTTGAAGAATCATGTCAATGTTTAGACATGATTTCAAAGGCATAATAGCACATAAAGGAAACATGAGAGTAATAGAGACTCCCGTGTCAAGCACTGTCTTTATTTTAGTTTTTGTACCCACCTGCTGTCTCTCTGTAGCTATTTGGCAGTTTCAGTATGTGCTTAGGAAAATGGCTGTGGGATGGATGGGGAGAAGATGAATGGATTCCTGAAAACTATCACTCCCTAGTGCTCTTACCTTGATTCATAGTAGAGTGACTAACAGCATTTGGCAAGAAGAGTCTTGATGATACACACTTTAAAAAGAGTCTGGGACCCAGAGCAGGAGGGACTGCAGAAGTCATTGTGGTCTTGGGTTTTTATTTCTGCCTTTCTATTTACTGTGAATCCTCAGCATATTGCATGATCCCTCTGTGTTTCAGTTTATCTTCTGCAGAGTATTTATATCTGATTAATAGTTTTATTCCAAACATTATTATCACATGTTGACATCTAAGGTCTCTGTAATCCTAAAATTTGTCTGGTTTTAAGGCATTACAACTAGATGAGCTAAAAACAGGATTAGCCCATGAGAGGGTCTGATATATAGCAGTGTGCTTCATTAGTTGTACTGACTGTTAAGATACTACAATGATCTTATTCTACTTGGTAAATAACCACTGCTCATGTTCCCCTGAATAAAGGCTCTCCATGACACCCAGGGTGACCTGCCCCAGGGTCCCTGAACGTCCTCACTTATTATTGCAGAAGCCATAGAGTTAACATCTGGCCCCACAAGAAACTGGAACTTACACAGAAGGAGTGTGACCAGAGCCTCAGAAGGAGTGTGGAGCTCAGAGCCTCTGCTTCTCTCTCTTTGGACTCTTCCATATGTCAAGTGCCCAGACACTTGACATAGCAAATGCATAAGCAGGAATTCAAACCTAGACCTGCAGGGGCCATGGAGCCGTACTGCCTATGCCTTCTTCATGTCCCATACAGAGAAGAAAGTGCTTGGATTTCTGAACATTAACAAAAAGGATCTGAATAAGATCTATGGTTTATAGGGAAGGAAAGAAGATTTTAAATTAGTGAATGGTATTCCTTTTTAATGAGGGAATTTGAAGAATCATGTCAATGTTTAGACATGATTTCAAAGGCATAATAGCACATAAAGGAAACATGAGAGTAATAGAGACTCCCATGTCAAGCACTGTCTTTATTTTAGTTTTTGTACCCACCTGCTGTCTCTCTGTAGCTATTTGGCAGTTTCAGTATGTGCTTAGGAAAATGGCTGTGGGATGGATGGGGAGAAGATGAATGGATTCCTGAAAACTATCACTCCCTAGTGCTCTTACCTTGATTCATAGTAGAGTGACTAACAGCATTTGGCAAGAAGAGTCTTGATGATACACACTTTAAAAAGAGTCTGGGACCCAGAGCAGGAGGGACTGCAGAAGTCATTGTGGTCTTGGGTTTTTATTTCTGCCTTTCTATTTACTGTGAATCCTCAGCATATTGCATGATCCCTCTGTGTTTCAGTTTATCTTCTGCAGAGTATTTATATCTGATTAATAGTTTTATTCCAAACATTATTATCACATGTTGACATCTAAGGTCTCTGTAATCCTAAAATTTGTCTGGTTTTAAGGCATTACAACTAGATGAGCTAAAAACAGGATTAGCCCATGAGAGGGTCTGATATATAGCAGTGTGCTTCATTAGTTGTACTGACTGTTAAGATACTACAATGATCTTATTCTACTTGGTAAATAACCACTGCTCATGTTCCCCTGAATAAAGGCTCTCCATGACACCCAGGGTGACCTGCCCCAGGGTCCCTGAACGTCCTCACTTATTATTGCAGAAGCCATAGAGTTAACATCTGGCCCCACAAGAACCCTGCTCTACCTGTGAACTGATTTATTCTGATTAGACTTGTCATCTCCGTATCACTTGTTAGTTTAAATATCACCTCTGAATATATGTGACAGGCAAGAAATTTGAAACTAGGAGCAAGTTCTTGAATAAACAAACATACAGATATTTATCAAGAAACATGAAATTGCCTATTTTTCACCTGAAACCAATGAATATTAAAAGAAAAACCCTGATTATTAACAATCAGCCTCAGGTATAGTCACATAGGCATAGATATATTTTTCATCATTTAGCTCCCAAAACATTATTATGGTATGGTGTTACAAGCTGGTGTTTACTTTATTATGCTGAAGATACGTGTGTGCCTATGATGTTAGTATAATCATCACTTTTATAACTATTATAATACTTATTCACCCTGAAAGCATGTATTAAGCATATACTATGTGCCAGGTCCTGGGATACATTATAAGAATTTAGAGATGACATTGCCAAGTCCACAGGAAGAGAGTCTGATTTGGGAAAAGAGTGGAAAGTAGACAGGAAAACAGTTAAATTGCAATTCAGAATGAGTATTCCTGTGTTATTCCTGGTGGCTCAGATAGTAAAGAATCTGACTGCAGTGTGGAGTCCTGAGTTCCATCCCTGGGGTCAGGAATATCCCCTGGAGAAGGAAATGGCAACCCACTCCAGTATTCTTGTCTAGAGAATTCCATGAACAGAGGAGCCTGGTGGGCTACAGTCCATAGGGTTGCAAAGAGTCGAACATAGCAGAGTGACTAACACACATTCCTGTATTACCAGGAGGAATGAAGTGTTATTGGAATTTCAAACACTCGTATTCTGAGAGATCTGGAGAGGGCTTCTGCAGAAGCTCACATTTCACATCGATTTTAGACAGTGAGAAATGTTTTGCCAGATGGAGACCTATGGTCTGTGTATAGGTCAAAAGAATACTGCAAGCAAAGTCACAAAGTGGTAAAAGGCCTGTTCTGTTCCAGTGTTCTCACAGTGCAAGACGTGGGGAGGGAACACGGGAAAGTGAAGTCCCAGGAAGCCTTTCGTGTTTGGGCTTGTGTAGGGAACTGAGGGAGTGAGAAGCATCTGTTAATGAGATCAGGAGGGAATTTCAGGCAGCTGCAGCATGCTTTCAAGGTGGGTGTGTCAAGAGAACTCTCAGGACCACAGGGAGGGCAGACTCAAGGCTCTTGTTACAGAACCAAGAGGCTCTTACCCACTGTATATCACATAAAAGTGTTTCAAGGTGATAAAGGTATCACATAGAATGAACATGTCCCAGTTTGAAAGGCATTCTTACATGGAAAATCAAGCCCCAATTAGAGGGTTGTTTAAGGAGTGGGCGTGGCGTGAAGGGAGAGCTGGGTAATTGAGGGCTAAAGGTGCCTCTCGTTTAAATACCTCGACGCACCTGATTTGGAAGAGTGGCCCCGCCCAGAAGCCAGTTAGCTGAGGCTCTGTGCTAGAAAAGCTCACAAGGCCTCCTGGCTAGGCCTCGCCAGTATAATCTCAGTGTTCTTCTTTGTGTTAGCCAAGACGGGCTAAATAATATGAAGGGCCGTGTTCTTTCCTGGGTTGGCAGTACTGGAATTTTTTTGTACTGGCTGCTGCTCCTAAAAAGTAAAGTCTGAAAAAGTGGGAAGTGGACCTCCTAGCAGCCAGTCTGGGGTGTTTCCAAAAGAGCAAATGTGATGTTCCAGCGAGCTATACTACTCTGAGTTTGTTTGGAATCAGACAAACACTAGGCTGCTTGGCAAAAAGCATCCTGATAACTTCATCCTCTGAGCTAGGCTAATATCCCTGGAGAAGGAAATGGCAACCCACTCCAGTATTCTTGTCTAGAGAATTCCATGAACAGAGGAGCCTGGTGGGCTACAGTCCATAGGGTTGCAAAGAGTCAAACATAGCAGAGTGACTAACACACATTCCTGTATTACCAGGAGGAATGAAGTGTTATTGGAATTTCAAACACTCGTATTCTGAGAGATCTGGAGAGGGCTTCTGCAGAAGCTCACATTTCACATCGATTTTAGACAGTGAGAAATGTTTTGCCAGATGGAGACCTATGGTCTGTGTATAGGTCAAAAGAATACTGCAAGCAAAGTCACAAAGTGGTAAAAGGCCTGTTCTGTTCCAGTGTTCTCACAGTGCAAGACGTGGGGAGGGAACACGGGAAAGTGAAGTCCCAGGAAGCCTTTCGTGTTTGGGCTTGTGTAGGGAACTGAGGGAGTGAGAAGCATCTGTTAATGAGATCAGGAGGGAATTTCAGGCAGCTGCAGCATGCTTTCAAGGTGGGTGTGTCAAGAGAACTCTCAGGACCACAGGGAGGGCAGACTCAAGGCTCTTGTTACAGAACCAAGAGGCTCTTACCCACTGTATATCACATAAAAGTGTTTCAAGGTGATAAAGGTATCACATAGAATGAACATGTCCCAGTTTGAAAGGCATTCTTACATGGAAAATCAAGCCCCAATTAGAGGGTTGTTTAAGGAGTGGGCGTGGCGTGAAGGGAGAGCTGGGTAATTGAGGGCTAAAGGTGCCTCTCGTTTAAATACCTCGACGCACCTGATTTGGAAGAGTGGCCCCGCCCAGAAGCCAGTTAGCTGAGGCTCTGTGCTAGAAAAGCTCACAAGGCCTCCTGGCTAGGCCTCGCCAGTATAATCTCAGTGTTCTTCTTTGTGTTAGCCAAGACGGGCTAAATAATATGAAGGGCCGTGTTCTTTCCTGGGTTGGCAGTACTGGAATTTTTTTGTACTGGCTGCTGCTCCTAAAAAGTAAAGTCTGAAAAAGTGGGAAGTGGACCTCCTAGCAGCCAGTCTGGGGTGTTTCCAAAAGAGCAAATGTGATGTTCCAGCGAGCTATACTACTCTGAGTTTGTTTGGAATCAGACAAACACTAGGCTGCTTGGCAAAAAGCATCCTGATAACTTCATCCTCTGAGCTGCGAGAGTAAGTGACTGCTCTGTGTCTGTGATAAGTTCTCTTATGTCCTGGGTTTTTAAGCTACATGCTTGTGGTAACATGGCTCCTGCTTTTCTAAAGGTTAACTCAGTCTGTGGGGTAGTCCAACCCCCGCACCAGCCGGGCTGTTTTATTAAAAGGAATTAAGTCTGTATGGGGATTTCAAACACCTAATCTCTAAGGTTGAACTCTCTAATTCAGAGTTAGTGGGGATCCCCACTATCGTCTGCTTGAAAGAGTGAAAAACAAAGAAAGGGAAAGGAGGGGAGCAGGCCCCTGACCTAAATAGGGGGAGCACCCATGAGAAGAGCCCTGTGTTTGGAGATAAAACTTGAGGGATTTTGTAGAGAAGACCTATCTAATGGGAATATTTATTTATTTTTTGTTGTATGTTCTAGTGTCTCCTAATATGTGCTCTGGATGACAGCTGTAGATTACTGTGTGAATCTGTGGGGTGCAGGGTGGTCTCCTGCACAGACGAGCCTGGGCAAACGCCTTAGGGGAGGTGGAATGGGCCCCGTGAACAACAGTTGCCAGTGCCCTGAAAATGGGAGCAGGTATTACGAATGAGATGAAGGCAGTGACAGACTGGGGCTTGGAAGGATTTTGGTTTTCTTCATAAGAGCCAGAGATGGCCACTAAATTATTTTCCAGAAGGACTTCTCTCTCTCTTTTTTTTTTTTTTTTTGGCATTATATATTGTGTACACAGTTTGTAAACTGACTGTAATGTGGATAATTTATTTTCGGGTGACAAGCAGGCATCCAAGAGGCCTGTAAAATCATATTCCAGGTCAGATAAGATGGAAAGAAGTGGTAGATTCTAGAGATAATAAGGCAGTAGAATGACCCACTGATACTCGGTGATTCACGTGGAGGGTGAGAGGGTGGCCCCTGGACTTCTGACCTGCCCAAGGGAATTAGTAGTGTTCCCTTAGTGGAGGTTGAGAACGCTGAATAATACGTTAGTGGAAGAAGACCAAGAGTTTAGCTTTCTACAAGTTAATTTTCAGGTGTCTTTGGGATACCCATCAGGAAGGGAGATGTAGGCAGATTGAGTTCAGGTGTAACTCTGACTGTTATGGACATGCAGATGATATCAGGCAGGATCACTCAAGACAGCTGGTTCTAAGAGTTTAGCATATATGTGAATTATCTGGAGAACTTGTTAAAGCCGCACCTCACCACTCACCTCCAGAGTTCTGATGCAGCAGGTGTGGGTGGGGCTAGTGAGCTATCCTTGTTCATATCCTCTCAGATGATACTGATACTGCTGGTCGGAGGGTCACACCTGGAGGAGCACTCACTCAGGGAATAAGAAAAAGTGGATCCTGTCCCTCTGCCAAAGAAAAACTAGAGAGAGAGAGAAGTGATCCTGTGAGAAGCAGTCTAGTAGAACAAGTCAGGTTGTGTTGGCTCGAATCAAGAAACTTCCAGCTCAGCACCTTATGACTTTGGGTGAATGACATAAATCTCTAAGAATTTCCTCTTTTGTAAAATAAGGATAGTAAGTAGTAGCCTAAAATCATACTGTTACTTTAAGGCCAAAAAATAGCTAAAGGGAAATGTGTAGTGTCCTACTAAATATAGGTTAGAGTTATTTAAAAACTTGGCCATAAGTAGTTTAACTTTTAAATAGAAGTTAGATGACAAGTTAGGTGGCAAAAATGAAAAAGAAAGTGGAAATTCAACATTATGTAATAGTGGGATCCCAGGAAAGGTTTATCATACGAGAGTGACTGAGAGTGTTAGAGGTTTCTGAGAGTTCAAATAAGATGAGGAAAAAAAAAACCCCAAAACATGTAAACATCTATCGAGGGACTTGCATCGTGTTCAGTGGTTAGGACTTCACCTTTCAATGCAGGAGGTACAGATTTGATCCCTGGTCAGGGAGCTAAGATCCCACATACCTCATAGCCAACAACAACAACAAAGGCAGAAGCAATATTGTAACAAATTTTAAAAAAAAGGTTAAAAAAAGTCTCTTGGATTTAGAGATTGCTAATAATATAGACTGGACTACTTTTAGTAGGATGATTGGGTGACATTAGCTAGTATTTTAACTCTTGGGATTGAAAGTAGTTTGTATGTGTGTGTATGCAGGTAGAAGGAAATATATTTAATAGGGTAAACACTGCAATTCCCCAGTAAATGCATTTTCATTTGAATGCAGGTTTATTGAAGTTGGTACAGTGTTTAAAAACAAAATTTCAAACTGGAAGTTAGCCCAGGTATGTCACACAAGTTTGATAATGGTCCTTTCTGCATTTGCTACAAGTATTGATGGCTCTGGGATGCCTCAGGAACTGTCAGTTCTCCCAGCAGCACCATGACTCAATTGAACTTTTAAATTCCTTGTCCAATACTCCCCATTTCTCCCAAGCCAGCAAAGTGAACAATTGTCTGATTTTTGGCAGCAGGGAGAAAGCTATCTTTGCTTTTCTGCCAGCTGAGAAATGGTTTGTTTCCCTTTCAGACACCACTGCATTCTTCTTGCAATTTTCCTTGACCATTAAATATTTTATAACTCAGTCTCATGCCAAGGGTACCTTCCTGGGAACCCAAATGGCTGATTCTAGAGGAATTTTAAGGTACCTTATGACTTTGGGTGAATACATAACAGATTCCTCTTTTGTAAAATAAGGATAGTAAGTAGTAGCCTAAAATCATACTGTTACTTTAAGGCCAAAAATAGCTAAAGGGAAATGTGTAGTGTCCTACTAAATATAGGTTAGAGTTATTTAAAAACTTGGCCATAAGTAGTTTAACTTTTAAATAGAAGTTAGATGACAAGTTAGGTGGCAAAAATGAAAAAGAAAGTGGAAATTCAACATTATGTAATAGTGGGATCCCAGGAAAGGTTTATCATACGAGAGTGACTGAGAGTGTTAGAGGTTTCTGAGAGTTCAAATAAGATGAGGAAAAAAAAAAACCCCAAAACATGTAAACATCTATCGAGGGACTTGCATCGTGTTCAGTGGTTAGGACTTCACCTTTCAATGCAGGAGGTACAGATTTGATCCCTGGTCAGGGAGCTAAGATCCCACATACCTCATAGCCAACAACAACAACAAAGGCAGAAGCAATATTGTAACAAATTTTAAAAAAAAGGTTAAAAAAAGTCTCTTGGATTTAGAGATTGCTAATAATATAGACTGGACTACTTTTAGTAGGATGATTGGGTGACATTAGCTAGTATTTTAACTCTTGGGATTGAAAGTAGTTTGTATGTGTGTGTATGCAGGTAGAAGGAAATATATTTAATAGGGTAAACACTGCAATTCCCCAGTAAATGCATTTTCATTTGAATGCAGGTTTATTGAAGTTGGTACAGTGTTTAAAAACAAAATTTCAAACTGGAAGTTAGCCCAGGTATGTCACACAAGTTTGATAATGGTCCTTTCTGCATTTGCTACAAGTATTGATGGCTCTGGGATGCCTCAGGAACTGTCAGTTCTCCCAGCAGCACCATGACTCAATTGAACTTTTAAATTCCTTGTCCAATACTCCCCATTTCTCCCAAGCCAGCAAAGTGAACAATTGTCTGATTTTTGGCAGCAGGGAGAAAGCTATCTTTGCTTTTCTGCCAGCTGAGAAATGGTTTGTTTCCCTTTCAGACACCACTGCATTCTTCTTGCAATTTTCCTTGACCATTAAATATTTTATAACTCAGTCTCATGCCAAGGGTACCTTCCTGGGAACCCAGTAAGTGGCTGATTCTAGAGGGAATTTTAATGTAGGGCTACATGTCTCATTTACACAGCTCTCACGGAAAACCTTGCTCAACTCGACATCCATATTTAAACAACTTTGAACCTGTAAAGGTGTTTTGCTAATCCTAAAATCTGATAGATTGTGTAACCAGATTCTTAATTGTCATCTCATGAACTCAGTGGAGGAAGGAGAAAAGTGCCTCATGAATATGACACTTGCCAATTCAGGCATGTGAAGATGGATTTAGGGTCTAAACTGTGCTTCATCACTTTTCTAGGTCTTTCTGCTCTTCCTATCTAGACTTATTTCCCTCTGCCAGTTAAATCATGCCATTCAAGATGTAGCTCTAATGCCAACCCTTTGGGAAGTCTTTGGAGATAATGATAGCATGAATTAAGCTCTCCCTTTCTCTGATTATCTGCTACAATTATTATCTGTAATAGCCCATTTAGCACTCTTGTTCCTGCAACAAAATCTGTGTTCCCACAGTGTGCAGTGTTGTTCTGACAACAGAGAAAGCCATCATAAGTAATGTTCAGGTTTGAGTCAGTACTTAAGGGGAAAAAACAGTAATTGTTTTAATTCATTAATAAATTAACTTTCACTGCAAAATCAGCAGGGATTTCTATCTTCCAGCCTTACATTTTCTCCCCTTTTTGCCTTTAATGAATTAACCACCACCACTTCCCACTGTGTGTTTAATTACTGTACTGATTGCTTACTATGTATTGCTATATGATGTAGAAAGAATACTGAACTTAAAAGCAAAGCACGCTTCCTGACCTCACTGGGGAAAGAGACCAAAACTCATAAAAATATGAGAAAACACATTGAACTACATGTAGCTAGTGCCAGATGAGTGCTCTGAATAATTGCACAGGCTTTGTGGTCTCAACTGAATGAGCGCTGTTCATCAAACTAGCAGCCACACTTTCTTGAGCTGACACCTTGAACTTTGCCCAGGTACTAGGAAGTCGATCCTTAGCACCATCTTTGTTCATCTTAAGCCTGACATTCCTTTATCCTTCATACCATCTCTTTCAGAATATTTTCCCTACTGATTTTTTTTTCCTCCTTCTCTTTGCCTCCATTCTGTGGAGTTGACTTCCTGCTCTTCTCATAAAATTCTAAACACTTTATCTAAGTTGCTTTTCCTGTGTCCTAACTTCTAAACATTTATTTATTTGGAGTTTTTCTTTTATGATGATAACAAAATGTGTACACCTGACTATAAAGAACATTTAGAAAAACATTCATGTTATAAAAAAGATCATTCTTCTATAACATCTACTGTATGCACCTGTCTCAGGCCATCTGTAGGACTGTAAATCAGAGATGTGAAGACCTGCTCCACCCCCACAAGCTCACGGTCCAGTCAGATGGGGACTTCATGAGGTAATGTGGGAGAAAGATGCCTGATAAGGAGGTGCCTTGGAGTAAGGGAGCATCTTGGAAGACAAATCTGAACTCATGGGAATATTTGATTCCTTCTAGTTTCCTTGCTTGAACCTTTACCCCTGTAATTTTTGAAGACAATAGAGAGTTCTGTAACAATTCTATTTACCAGGTATCATTCCTAGAAACATACAGTGCTCTTTTGAATTTTAAAAACATGACAAAATAGTACCATATACTATAGCCACCTTAGACTATTTTTAAAATGATGCAGCTTTAAAACATAAACATTGAGTTCCAAATATGTTGGATAAGTTTATTGATGAGAGTTCTCTGTTAAGGTACCCCAAAGCTATTTAGGGCTATAACTTTTGTAGTTTGGATTAGATCTTATCCGTTATCTTAATCTCCCAAATGTCCCATGTTTGTCCTTCAGAACAAAGCATCAGCTAGATAAATTAGGGCACACTGTGTCACCTTAGTACACAGAAAATCAGGATTAGACCTTATATTTTAATCTCATTTTTATGTAATGCTCTTTTATGTTTTTAGTATATTTTATATGTTAACAGTTAAATGGATACATATATGTATGGGCTTCCCAGGTGGTTCACTGGTAAAGAATCTGTCTTCAGTGCAGGAGATGAAGGATGTTCATCAAACTAGCAGCCACACTTTCTTGAGCTGACACCTTGAACTTTGCCCAGGTACTAGGAAGTCGATCCTTAGCACCATCTTTGTTCATCTTAAGCCTGACATTCCTTTATCCTTCATACCATCTCTTTCAGAATATTTTCCCTACTGATTTTTTTTTCCTCCTTCTCTTTGCCTCCATTCTGTGGAGTTGACTTCCTGCTCTTCTCATAAAATTCTAAACACTTTATCTAAGTTGCTTTTCCTGTGTCCTAACTTCTAAACATTTATTTATTTGGAGTTTTTCTTTTATGATGATAACAAAATGTGTACACCTGACTATAAAGAACATTTAGAAAAACATTCATGTTATAAAAAAGATCATTCTTCTATAACATCTACTGTATGCACCTGTCTCAGGCCATCTGTAGGACTGTAAATCAGAGATGTGAAGACCTGCTCCACCCCCACAAGCTCACGGTCCAGTCAGATGGGGACTTCATGAGGTAATGTGGGAGAAAGATGCCTGATAAGGAGGTGCCTTGGAGTAAGGGAGCATCTTGGAAGACAAATCTGAACTCATGGGAATATTTGATTCCTTCTAGTTTCCTTGCTTGAACCTTTACCCCTGTAATTTTTGAAGACAATAGAGAGTTCTGTAACAATTCTATTTACCAGGTATCATTCCTAGAAACATACAGTGCTCTTTTGAATTTTAAAAACATGACAAAATAGTACCATATACTATAGCCACCTTAGACTATTTTTAAAATGATGCAGCTTTAAAACATAAACATTGAGTTCCAAATATGTTGGATAAGTTTATTGATGAGAGTTCTCTGTTAAGGTACCCCAAAGCTATTTAGGGCTATAACTTTTGTAGTTTGGATTAGATCTTATCCGTTATCTTAATCTCCCAAATGTCCCATGTTTGTCCTTCAGAACAAAGCATCAGCTAGATAAATTAGGGCACACTGTGTCACCTTAGTACACAGAAAATCAGGATTAGACCTTATATTTTAATCTCATTTTTATGTAATGCTCTTTTATGTTTTTAGTATATTTTATATGTTAACAGTTAAATGGATACATATATGTATGGGCTTCCCAGGTGGTTCACTGGTAAAGAATCTGTCTTCAGTGCAGGAGATGAAGGATAAATGGGTTCAAGCCTTGGGTTGGGAAGATCCCCTGGAAAAGGAAATGGTAACCGACTCCAGTATTCTTGGAAAATTCCATGGACAGACAAGTCTGATGGACTACAGTTCATGGGGTTGCAAAGAGTTGGGCATGACTGAATATATATATATCTATGGATGTATGCTTAGAAGATGATTTGTGAATGTCACAGAGTATCATACAAAACATTGTTGACTGTTTATTGGACTGTGTTTGGTCATAAGTAATGAAAAACCAAACAGTGAGTTAGACACAGTAGCCATGTGATTTGCTTTACAAAAGTATGTGGAGTTAGCATAGTAGCCTAGTGATTTCATTAAGGAAGTTTCCTATCTTTCCACCCACATATTTGGCATGATGCCTTACAAGTGAAAGATTTCACCTTATTGTGAATTTGATTTACCTTTCCCCAACATCTCTTGTAATTTTATGTGAGTAGTGCTATACTATATAGTGAAATGCATGGGTAAATTGATGTGATTTCAAATTTATTGACAACTACATTTCATTTATCTGTAGAAGGATCGAGCCTGACATACTGTTGTGTATTAAATTATTTAAAATATTTAATACTGTTTTCGTAGAATCTGGTCAAGTCAGTGTGAGGGATATGCATGTGTATTTTACTTTGGGGATTCTCTAAGCTATGAAAATGGAAAACATGAGGGCATGTTAGACCTGACATTTCTGTCCTCTCCCTTGGATTTTTGCAGAAGCATTTTACTTGGTTCTGCTCTCGTTTTACTTGATTTTGCTGATAGATGGTAACATGATAGGAAAAGCGCTTGATAGAATTGGCGGTAACCACTGGAGACAGTAGTTGTCAGATGGAAACTAATTGTAATTGCTTTGCCATTGTATTGCTCTTGGAGTCTGTTAAGGTACCCCAAAGCTATTTAGGGCTATAACTTTTGTAGTTTGGATTAGATCTTATCCGTTATCTTAATCTCCCAAATGTCCCATGTTTGTCCTTCAGAACAAAGCATCAGCTAGATAAATTAGGGCACACTGTGTCACCTTAGTACACAGAAAATCAGGATTAGACCTTATATTTTAATCTCATTTTTATGTAATGCTCTTTTATGTTTTTAGTATATTTTATATGTTAACAGTTAAATGGATACATATATGTATGGGCTTCCCAGGTGGTTCACTGGTAAAGAATCTGTCTTCAGTGCAGGAGATGAAGGATAAATGGGTTCAAGCCTTGGGTTGGGAAGATCCCCTGGAAAAGGAAATGGTAACCGACTCCAGTATTCTTGGAAAATTCCATGGACAGACAAGTCTGATGGACTACAGTTCATGGGGTTGCAAAGAGTTGGGCATGACTGAATATATATATATCTATGGATGTATGCTTAGAAGATGATTTGTGAATGTCACAGAGTATCATACAAAACATTGTTGACTGTTTATTGGACTGTGTTTGGTCATAAGTAATGAAAAACCAAACAGTGAGTTAGACACAGTAGCCATGTGATTTGCTTTACAAAAGTATGTAGAGTTAGCATAGTAGCCTAGTGATTTCATTAAGGAAGTTTCCTATCTTTCCACCCACATATTTGGCATGATGCCTTACAAGTGAAAGATTTCACCTTATTGTGAATTTGATTTACCTTTCCCCAACATCTCTTGTAATTTTATGTGAGTAGTGCTATACTATATAGTGAAATGCATGGGTAAATTGATGTGATTTCAAATTTATTGACAACTACATTTCATTTATCTGTAGAAGGATCGAGCCTGACATACTGTTGTGTATTAAATTATTTAAAATATTTAATACTGTTTTCGTAGAATCTGGTCAAGTCAGTGTGAGGGATATGCATGTGTATTTTACTTTGGGGATTCTCTAAGCTATGAAAATGGAAAACATGAGGGCATGTTAGACCTGACATTTCTGTCCTCTCCCTTGGATTTTTGCAGAAGCATTTTACTTGGTTCTGCTCTCGTTTTACTTGATTTTGCTGATAGATGGTAACATGATAGGAAAAGCGCTTGATAGAATTGGGCGGTAACCACTGGAGACAGTAGTTGTCAGATGGAAACTAATTGATTGTAATTGCTTTGCCATTGTATTGCTCTTGGAGTCTGTAGCTTGTTAAAACCACTGATTATAAAGTAAGGATCTCACTTTTTATGCTGTAGGTTATGTTAATGAAAAGCTGTTCTTAGAGGAATGATCAGTGAATACCAATAAATAGATAATAAGAAATTAAAGGAAAACTTAACTAACTGATCATGAATTAATATACTTCAGCAGTCAGAGTAGTAGTCAGCTGTGTGGTAGTTCATATTGAATTTTGGCTCAGAGCTCTTGAATTTTAAATATTTCCCACAGAAAGAGAGATTGATTCTGTGTAACTATATATCACATAGTGTCTGGATTAACAGATCTTCCCTGTAGAGGACATCTCCTGGAAAACAAAAGAAAAGCCTTTTACAGAACCTTTAATTCACACCAAAGTAGTAACAGGTGGATATTTTGAATTAGAAAAAAAGAATGCCCATTGTGCCACCAAAAAACAGTCAATGAGAAGCGGAATTTTTAATACTTACAATGTATGAACATTCTGTGCAAATCTGAAGGCAATGTTTTATTGCAATATTTATCACTATTAAAATGAGTATAGTAAAATGATGAAGTTAATGTAAAATTATGTCTTTTTATTGTAAGTACTAACTTTTATGTTTATAATGACATATTTAATGATATCTTTCAACAATGGCACTTAAACTTTAGTGAGTTATCAGATTTATTGAAAATATTTTTAACTGAGCCACCAGTTCAGTTAAGGCTCAACCTGTGACCTAGAAGAACTCACAAACTAAAGAAACAGGTAAACCAGATAAACGTGTAAACAAATGGCTACTTTCAACATTAAGTTAGTGATGCCAGAGATAAAAGGTGCTTAAGGAACACAAGGGAAAGATGATATAAACTCTGAAGGATTTCTGGGTGTTTTCCAGGAAATAAAAAGTGGTCTAGGAAGAAGGATCAGTGCTGCAGTTCTAGTATTGAGGAAACAGAGTAAAAGTAGGAAATGAGGTTGTATGTTTTAGGATGCAAGAAGATGAGGCTACTCAGGCAAAACTCCTCCTTGCCTGTATGCCTCTCTGCTTTTCTTAGGAATTTGGAGTTATTTCTGTGGGAGAGAACCATGGGCCCTTTTAGGTATGGGGAGATCGATAATGAGTGAATTGTCTTCCTGGATAATAACTTTCCCCTTTATTTGAATGATGGGCAGGAAGAGGCACATTGTGATCTTCCGTTAACAAGCTAGTACAATAGCCCTTGCTGCTAAATATTATTATTAATCTATGTTAAGAAAGGCTTCCCAGGTGGCTCAGTGGTAAAGAATCTGCCTGCCAATGAAAGAGACTCAGCTTTGATCCCTGGGCTGGCAAGATCCCCTGCAGAAGGAAATGGCAACCCACTCCAGAATTCTTGCCTGGAAAATCCCATTGACAGAAGACCCTGGTGGGTTACAGTTCTTGGGTAGCAAAGACTTAGACATGACTTAGTGGCTAAACACATAGATATAAAGGAAATTAAGAGCTTACATGCTGAATCATGTATTCATCTTGGACTATTTACATGCATATTTTCTTGAATATTTCAATGAAATTGGTGTTAAAACTTCATTTGTTTAAAACTCTGAAACAACAATGTCTACATGTTATAACAGATTATTCATCCAGTAAAGAGCACGTACTTACTAGTTTCATATTTAGGAAGCTGTTATAGAGATGTAACTTACTTTAAAATGTAAAAGATGAAAAAAAAAAAATGTTTAAGACAATGCTAAAACAGGATGATAATTTAGTCTTGTTAAATATTTACCAGAAACATTCTCCACATTTGAGATTCTGTCTCAGAATTTGGAACATTTGCATTTTAATTACATAATAAAAGGAGAAAGTGAAAGAATAATTGGCTTAGCTATTAGCAAATTACAGCTGTAACTAAAAAAAAACCAAAACACAGAAACTGACATTGGTTTCCATAGAAGAGTCACAGTACATGTACATTGATCAGATATTTAATGCCATTTCATAACAATAAAGGGAAGGGGATGGTGTTTCAATCCGCAGTACACGTTTCTTTTTTTTTTCTTTTTTTCCTTTATTTTAAAGATTTTACAGAGTTTTGTTGTTCACCAACATGTATGCTCCCAGATCATTCATATGCATATCCCTGGACCCACCCCCCACCTAGTTTCCATGCCCCCATCCCTCCAGACCATCGCCCCAAGCTATTCCCCTAGCACAATGACAATAGCTATCTTTTCCACACATGCCAGTATGGGTTTCCGTGTTACTCCCTCCATGCTTCCCTCCCACTGTTCGGTCTCCACAATGTCTTTATGTCTATTCTCTGTTTATTCATGAGTTCACTGCGTGTGTTATCATGACCATCTTACTAGATCCCATATATATGACTTAGTATACTATACTTGTCTTTCTCTTTTTGACTCACTTCACTTTTTATGATAGGTTCTAGAGCGAGCCACCTCATTAGGACTGAGTCTTCTGCATTTCTTTTAACAGCTGAGTAGTATTCCATTGTATATATGGACCAGAGCTTCTGGATCCATTCATTTGTCGATGGGCATCTAGGTTGCTTCCATGTTCTGGCTATTGTATAGAGAGTTGCAATGAACATTGGGGTACAGGTGCCTCTTTCATTTTTGATTTCATCAGGATATAGGCCTAACAGTGGGATTGCTGGGTCATAGGGTGCTTCTATTTTTAGTTTTTTAAGGAATCTCCATATTGCCTTCCATAGAGGTTGTATTAATTTACATTCCCACCAGCAATGCAAGAGGGTTCCCTTTTCTCCGCACCCTCTCCAGCATTTATTGTCTGTCGATTTGTTGATGATGGCCATTCTGACAGGCGTGAGGTGGTATCTCATTGTGGTTTTAATTTGCATTTCTCTAGTAATAAGCGAGGTTGAGCATCATTTCATGTGTTTTGGGGCCATCTGTATGTCCCCTTTGGAGAGGTGTCCCTTTAGATCTTTTTCCCATTTTTTGATTGGGCTGCTCGTTTTTCCTGTGCTGAGTTGTCTGAGTTGCTTGTAGATTTTGGAGATTAATTCTTTGTCTGTTGTTTCATTTACTATGATTTTCTCCCACTCTGTGGGGTGTCTGTTCAACTTTTTGGTGATTTCTTTTGATGTACAAAAGCTTTTAAGTTTCATGAGGTCCCATATGTTCAATTTTCTTTTCAGTTCCACTATTTTAGTAGGTGGGTCAGAGAAGATCTTGCTTTGATTGATGTCCTTGAGGGTTTTGCCTATATTCTCCTCTAAGAGTTTTAGGGTTTCTGGTCTTACATTTAGGTCTTTCATCCATTTTGAGTTGATCTTTGTGTATGGGGTCAGGGAATGTTCCAACTTCATTTTTGTGCATGTAGCTGTCCAATTTTCCCAGCACCGTTTGTTGAAGAGGCTGTCTTTGTCCCGTTTTATAGTTTCTCCTCCTTTGTCAAAATAAGGTACCCATAGGTGCGTGGGTTTATCTCTGAGTTCTCTATCTTGTTCCATCGGTCCATAGTTCTGTTTTTGTGCCAGTACCATACTGTCTTGATGACTGTTGCTTTGTAGTAGAGTCTGAAGTTAGGGAGGCTGATCCCTCCAACTCCATTTTTCTTTCTCAGGATTGCTTTGCCTATTCGAGGTCTTTTGTGTTTCCATATGAACTGTGTGATTCTTTAGTCTAGTTCTGTGAAAAATGTCACTGGTAGTTGGATAGGTATTGCATTGATTCTGTAGATGATATTTGGTAGTATGGTCATTTTCACAATATTGATTCTTCCGACCCAAGAACATGGAATATCTCTCCATCTGTTTAAGTCTTCTTTAATGTCTCTCATGAGTGTCTTGTAATTTTCTGTGTACAATTCTTTTGTTTCTTTGGGTAGGTTTGTTGCTAGATATTTGATTCTTTTGGTTGCAATGGTGAAGGGGATTGCCTCTTTGATTTTGTTTTCTGATTTTTCATTGTTTGTGTATAGGAATGCCAGTGACTTCTGTGTGTTGACTTTGTATCCTGCGACTTTGCTGAATTCATTGATTAGCTCTAGTAGCTTTGTAACCGTGTCTTTTGGATTTTCTATGTATAATATCATGTTGTCTGCAAAAAGAGAGAGCTTGACTTCTTCCTTTCCAATTTGGATTCCTTTGATTTCTTTCTCTTCTCTTATTACTGTTGCTAGGACTTCCAGGACTATGTTGAATAGTAGTGGTGAAAGTGGACACCCCTGTCTTGTTCCTGATTTTAGAGGGAATGCTTTCAGTTTTTCACCATTAACAATAATGATCGCTGTGGGCTTCTCATAGATGGCTTTTATTATGTTGAGATAGGTTCCTTCTGTGCCCATTTTCTGAAGAATTTTTATCATAAATGGATGTTGTACTTTGTTAAAGGCTTTTTCTGCATCTATTGAGATGATCATGTGGTTTTTGTCTCTCAGTTTGTTGATATGGTGTATCACATTGATTGATTTGCAGATGTTGAAGAAGCCTTGCATGCCTGGGATGAACCCAACTTGATCGTAATGTATGAGTTTTTTGACATGTTGTTGAATTCTGTTTGCTAGGATTTTGTTGAGGATCTTGGCATCAAGTTCATCAGTGAAATTGGCCTATAGTTTTCCTTTTTTGTGTTGTCTTTGCCTGGTTTGGGTATCAGGGTGATGGTGGCCTTGTAGAATGTGTTTGGAAGTGTTCCTTCCTGTGCGATTTTTTGAAAGAGTTTTAGAAGGACAGGCATTAGCTCTTCTTTAAATGTTTGGTAGAATTTGGCTGTGAAGGCATCTGGCCCGGCTTTTATTTTGGGGTAGATTTTTAATCACAAAGTCGATTTCTGAGCTTGTGATTGGGTTGTTCAAAGTTTCTGTTTCTTCCTGGCTCAGTCTTGGGAGATTAATCCTGTCCAAGAAACTGTCCATTTCTTCCAGGTTGTCCAGTTTGTTGCCATATAGCTGTTCATAATAGTCTCTTAGAATCCTTTGGATTTCTGCATTATCTGTTGTAATCTCTCCTTTTTCGTTTCTGATTTGGTTGATCTGGTTCTTCTCTCTCTCTTTCTTGATGAGTCTGGCCAGTGGCTTGTCAATTTTGTTTACCTTTTCAAAGAACAAGCTTTTTGTTTTATTTATCTTTACTGTAGTTTCTTTCATTTCTTTGTCATTTATTTCTGCTCTCATCTTTATGATTTCTCGTCTTCTGCTGGCTTTGGGGTGTTTTTGTTCTTCTTTCTCCAATTGTTTTAAGCGGAGGGTTAGGTTGTCTGCTTCATATTTTCCTAGTTTCCTGAGGTGGGATTGTATTGCTATAAATTTCCCTCTTAGAACTGTTTTTGCAGTATCCCCTAGGTTTTGCACTGTCGTGTGTTCATTGTCATTTTCTACTAGGAATGGTTTAATTTCTTCTTTGATTTCCTCAATGATCAGTTGGTTTTTTAGGTATTTATTGTTTAATCTCCATGTGTTTGTGTTTTTAGGGTTTTTTTTTTTTTTCTGGTAGTTGATCTCTAGTCTCATTGCATTGTGGTCCGAGAAGATGGTTGATATAATTTCGGTTTTCTTGAACTGACTGAGTTTAGATTTGTGGCCCAAGATGTGGTCTATCCTGGAGAATGTTCCATGAGCACTTGAGAAGAAAGTGTATTCTTCTGCTTTTGGATGGAACGTCCTAAAGATATCGATGAGGTCCATCTTTTCCAGTGTGGCATTTAAGGCTTGTGTTTCTTTATTAATTTTCTGTTTGGATGATCTGTCCACTGGTGTGAGAGGAGTATTAAAGTCTCCTACTCTTATTGTGTTATTGTTGATTTCTTCTTTTATGTCTGAAAGTACCTGTCTTATGTATTGAGGTGCCCCTGTGTTGGGTGTGTGGATATTCATGACTATTATGTCTTCCTCTTGAATAGATCCCTTAATCATGATGTAGTGACCTGTCTTGTCTCTTAGAATCTTCTTTACTTTAAAGTCTGTTTTGTCTGATATAAGGATTGCTACTCCAGCTTTCTTTTGATTTCTGTTTGCATGGAATATCTTTCTCCAGCCTTTCACTTTCAGTCTATGAGTGTCTCTAGGTCTGAAGTGGGTCTCTTGTAGAGAGCATATATATGGGTCTTGCTTCTGGATCCATTCAGCCAGCCTGTGTCGTTTGGTTGGAGCAATTAGCCCATTTACATTCAAAGTAATTATTTATACGAATGTTCCTATTGTCATCTTCTTAGAAATTAGGGGTTTGATTTGTAAGGCTTCTCCTACTTTTGTATTTATTGGCTATATCAGGCCCTTTAACACTTGTTGTAGGGCTGGTGTTGTGGTACAGAATTCTTTTAGTTTTTGCTTGTCTGTGAAGCTTTTGACTTCACCATCGATTTTGAATGAGATTCTTGCTGGGTAGAGAATTCTTGGTTGGAGGTTATTCTCTTTTAGCCATTTAAATGTATCTTGCCATTCTCTTCTGACCTGTAGGGTTTCTGTTGAGAGATCTGCAGTTAAACGTATGGGGTTTCCTTTACATGTTATTTGTTGTTTGCTCCTAGCTGCTTTTAGTAATCTGTCTTTATATTTAGTCTGCGTTAGTTTGATTAGAATGTGCCTTGGTGTGTTTCTTCTGGGGTTTCTCCTGTATGGACCTCTTTGTGCTTCTTGGACTTGGTTCACTATTTCCTTTCCCATGCTGGGGAAGTTTTCCAATATAACCTCTTCAAGAATTTTTTCATAGTCTTTCTTCTCTTCTTCTTCTGGAACTCCTATAATTCTAATGTTGGTGCGTTTGATATTGTCCAATAGGTCTCTGTGGCTATCCTCAGTTCTTTTAATTTTTTGGGCTTTGTTCTGTTCTTCAGCCCTTATTTCCACCATTCTGTCTTCCAGCTCACTTATCCGTTCTTCAGCCTCTGATACTCTACTGTTGAGACCTTCTATAGTATTTTTGAGTTCAGCAATTGAGTTGGTGGTCTCCATTTGCTTATTTTTTATTTCTTGCATGTCTCTTCTCAATGCACTAATTTCCTCTAATATTCTGTTTTCGGTGTTTTGCATCCTCATTAGTATGGCTTTTCTGAATTCTCTTTTAGATAGTTTGTCTATCTCCTCCTCTGTCATTTGAAGCCGTGTTTCTCTAGCTTGGTCCTTCATTTGTGCAGTGTTTCTTTGACGTTTCATTATTAAGTTAATTTTTCTTTCTTTGTGTGTGTCTGTGTGTGTAGAGTTCTTTTCCCCCCACCAGGCTTCTTGGTTGAATTCTCCCTTCCTTTGGGTTTCTGTCCTTCTAGAAGGGTTCAGTTGTTTGTGTCTTGGATGGTGTTAGGTTTTGTTTACAGATGAATAATCTCTAGTGTTGTATGTTCTTTGATAGTGTGGGGTCTTGGAATCAGGGCTTCCGCTTCGAGGATCCTTGGTTTGATGATTGGTCAGGGGGTGTAGGCTCTATGTCTGGTTTGCTATGGTGTTCCGTGATATTACTTCACACACTAGCATCTGAGGAACAAGAGGTGCATCCCTGATGGGTGACAGTCATAAAAGCATGCAGATGTTTTCTAACATAATCGTAAGATATACACACATACACAGCAATCCCCACAGCTGATCAGTTTTACAGAGATAAGGCACAGGAAATCTTTCTGGCAATTCATGCAATCATAGATGATACTTGCCCATTAAGCTTTGAATTAATTGAAATAGTGCCTGAATAAATAGATCTAGCACAAGGTCTTGGATTGGATAATTACAATGAGAGCAATTTTTAATTAGGACATGTGTTGGGGGTGACAAGGAGGAGAGTCTATAGGTAATAAAAAGGAAAAGATTCATCTTGGCAGTATTTTATAGGATTAGGTAGCAAAGATTATTGTGTGTATTGTTTAGTGTATTTGGAAGAGAATAGTGGAGACAGGAAGATAGGAAATAATTTATCTAAAGGATATTGTTAGATAGGAAAATGTTTTACATTTAGAACATAGAGGAAGAAAGCAGTGGGAAAGAGGAAAGAGAATTAGAGGTTTTCAAGAATTAAAATTAAAATTAAAAAAATACAATAAAATAAAAGTCAATAAAAATTACAAATTAAAAAGGGCAGAAAAAATTAATGAGACCAAAAAACAAGGAAAAAACACATAAAACAAAACAAATGAAAACAACAACTACAACAAAAACAACAACAAAAAATAAACAAACAAACTAATAAACTCCAAACCAGACCAATCAATTGAATAAGCAAAATAGTCCACCACAAATAAACAAGCAGATGAAAAGAAAAAAAAGAAAAAAAAAGTTAAATTCTGTCCCTGGTTTTTATCTTCTCATCTGCCTGTTGGAAACCAATCTGCTCTTGATGGTGCTGTCTTGATGGCGTAGTCCTTCCCTGATAGCGCCGTTTGCTATGGTTTCTGTTTTTGTGTTCAGCAAAATGAGGACTTTGCTGCCATACTGGGTGCTGGCTGGGACGGTTGGCTGATCCCAGTCAATTGGGCAGAGGCCGCGGTTTGCACAGTCCCGTGGTGGAGGGCGGGCGCCCCGGCTCTACCGCGCACCCACCAGTAGTCTCCAATTCCTGCTCTTTCCCCGGCTTCCTCCACTGCTGCTGCAGCTCTAGTGGTGCGCCGGCTCCTCCGCCACTGGCACACGTGCCCTGCCGGTTGCGTGTCTAAGTCCCAAAGGCCGGCGCGAGCTTTCCCGTCCAGCTCGTGCCCGGTCCCTGGTCAGCAACCCGTGGGCGACTTTCCCTCTCCGTTCAGCAAGCCCTTCAGTTGGAGTGGCTGAACTTACCGGCGCAGGATTCCAGCGGCTCCTCACGGCGGCGGGTTCCTACATGTTTCTTAATGAAATTAATGAAAGTGATTCTGAGGTTTTTGACTATCGGCTTCTGCTGTTAATATGTCCACTGATGGGATTTGTCTAAAGGATTCCAATTGTTAAAATCTTGTGGAGATGGGACAATTGAATCTGGTAGTTGTCTTAATCCTAGCTGCTATAACAGAATGCTCATGTATTGGGTGACTTAAAAACAACAGATTTCTTTCTCATAGTTCTAGATGCTGGAAAGTCTAATATCAAGGTGTCTGTGGATTCAGTATCTGGTTAGGACTTCCTAGGGCTATTTTCTTACTGTGTCTTCATATGAGGAGAAGGGGTGGAGGAGCTCTATGGGGTCTCTTTTAAAAGGGCATTAATATGGGCTTCCCTGGTGGTCCAGTGGGTAAAGACACCACCTTGCAGTGCAAGGGGCGCCAGTTCGATCCCTGGCCTGGGAAGATCCCATGTGCTGCAGAGCGGCTGGACCAATGTGTCCAACTACTGAGCCCGGTGCTCTGTGACAACAGAGGCCACTGCGATGGGAGGCCCACATGGGCCAAAAGAACAAAGATGGATGAAAATAGATACACGAAAGACCAATAGACGTGTCCTGCCGCCGCCCCCCCCCCTCCCCGCCGCCGCCAAAGAAAAGAATCAGGAGGGGAAAAAAAAAAAAAAGAAGGACATTAATCCCATTCAGGACATACTCACCTCCCAAATGCCCCACCTCCCACATACCATCACTGGGTTTCAGTATATGAATTCTGTGGGGACACATTCAGTCTCTAAAATGGTCATATTCAGTTATATTTTTATCAGTGCAGCGAGGGATACATTCTGTCTGTCTAGTTTCTAAGGTTAGTGGTCACAAGAAGGTCTCAGTGCATAGATCCAGGCCAGTGACAGGAGCTGGTGGTGTCAGAAATGTGCCGCTGACAACATTTCTCTGTTTCTCCTGAAAGGTACAACAACGTATTCCACTGAGAGATCTGAGCACTTCAAACCCTGCCGAGACAAGGACCTTGCCTACTGTCTCAATGATGGCGAGTGCTTCGTGATTGAAACCTTGACGGATCCCATAAACACTGTCGGTAAGTCCCTGCGCCGACTCCAGCGGCTCCTCACGGCGGCGGGTTCCTACATGTTTCTTAATGAAATTAATGAAAGTGATTCTGAGGTTTTTGACTATCGGCTTCTGCTGTTAATATGTCCACTGATGGGATTTGTCTAAAGGATTCCAATTGTTAAAATCTTGTGGAGATGGGACAATTGAATCTGGTAGTTGTCTTAATCCTAGCTGCTATAACAGAATGCTCATGTATTGGGTGACTTAAAAACAACAGATTTCTTTCTCATAGTTCTAGATGCTGGAAAGTCTAATATCAAGGTGTCTGTGGATTCAGTATCTGGTTAGGACTTCCTAGGGCTATTTTCTTACTGTGTCTTCATATGAGGAGAAGGGGTGGAGGAGCTCTATGGGGTCTCTTTTAAAAGGGCATTAATATGGGCTTCCCTGGTGGTCCAGTGGGTAAAGACACCACCTTGCAGTGCAAGGGGCGCCAGTTCGATCCCTGGCCTGGGAAGATCCCATGTGCTGCAGAGCGGCTGGACCAATGTGTCCAACTACTGAGCCCGGTGCTCTGTGACAACAGAGGCCACTGCGATGGGAGGCCCACATGGGCCAAAAGAACAAAGATGGATGAAAATAGATACACGAAAGACCAATAGACGTGTCCTGCCGCTGCCCCCCCCCCTCCCCGCCGCCGCCAAAGAAAAGAATCAGGAGGGGAAAAAAAAAAAAAAGAAGGACATTAATCCCATTCAGGACATACTCACCTCCCAAATGCCCCACCTCCCACATACCATCACTGGGTTTCAGTATATGAATTCTGTGGGGACACATTCAGTCTCTAAAATGGTCATATTCAGTTATATTTTTATCAGTGCAGCGAGGGATACATTCTGTCTGTCTAGTTTCTAAGGTTAGTGGTCACAAGAAGGTCTCAGTGCATAGATCCAGGCCAGTGACAGGAGCTGGTGGTGTCAGAAATGTGCCGCTGACAACATTTCTCTGTTTCTCCTGAAAGGTACAACAACGTATTCCACTGAGAGATCTGAGCACTTCAAACCCTGCCGAGACAAGGACCTTGCCTACTGTCTCAATGATGGCGAGTGCTTCGTGATTGAAACCTTGACCGGATCCCATAAACACTGTCGGTAAGTCCCTGCGCCGACTGACACTAAGGGCAGGTCTTCAGAGAGGCCTGCAGGTGGAAGGGGGTGCTCAGCTCCAGGAACACACAATGGGATACACATAGTCTGGTGTTTGAATGACAGAATCAATAGTCTTAATAGGGGGAAGGAACAAGGCTGGTATCGTTAGTACTTGAGGAGGATAAAACTGACTTAAAGCAGACAAAATTTGAATTTCACCTATTCAAATAAATGAAGTTTTCTTTCCTATGTAGCAGTTTAATAGAAATAATCATTTGCTCGCTTTAGATGCCTATATTTTTGGTGTGGGATTTAGGTACATATGCTCATATTCAGAAAGAATCTCTCCCTGCTAACCTACAGATTGTGGCATGGCAAAGCAAACTGCTCATCTAAATCTCAAGTCTCAATGTTTACTGTGAACCAAACCCCAGAAATTGTAACTGTGTCCAGAGAAAACTGCATCTTATTTTGATTGCGCCCTTGTTGATTAATTTCAGTCTGTTTTTTTTTTTAACACCTCTGATGATGAAATACTTTCCAGCAAGATGTTGTAAATGAAATCATAGTCCTGTTATAGTCTAGATAGAGAATTACTCAGGAAAAATTCCCAGTAGAGATCAAGAAGGTGTTTAATTTGTTTGTAGAGACATAAGGTTATATAACTGCTAAAAATAACAACAAGTGGAGATAAATAGTTGGTCTTGTAGACACTGCAGCTTTAAGACTCCATAGAGGAATCAAATTAGCATCCCCAAAATACTTCCCATTGAGTTTTTATTTCAAACGCTGCCTTGGTAATTTGTTTTTCCTTGCAATTGTATATGCTTCAGTGATCATATATATCCCCACACCCCTTTCCTTTTCTTTATTTACTCTTCTCATACGACAGTTATTAAATTAATTATTCTGAATCATGAAGCATGGAAAATTATGACTTTCTTCTCTTGCTGTTGCCATTATAACTTTACTTCATGTTGTTTCCTGAGCACTTCAAACCCTGCCGAGACAAGGACCTTGCCTACTGTCTCAATGATGGCGAGTGCTTCGTGATTGAAACCTTGACCGGATCCCATAAACACTGTCGGTAAGTCCCTGCGCCGACTGACACTAAGGGCAGGTCTTCAGAGAGGCCTGCAGGTGGAAGGGGGTGCTCAGCTCCAGGAACACACAATGGGATACACATAGTCTGGTGTTTGAATGACAGAATCAATAGTCTTAATAGGGGGAAGGAACAAGGCTGGTATCGTTAGTACTTGAGGAGGATAAAACTGACTTAAAGCAGACAAAATTTGAATTTCACCTATTCAAATAAATGAAGTTTTCTTTCCTATGTAGCAGTTTAATAGAAATAATCATTTGCTCGCTTTAGATGCCTATATTTTTGGTGTGGGATTTAGGTACATATGCTCATATTCAGAAAGAATCTCTCCCTGCTAACCTACAGATTGTGGCATGGCAAAGCAAACTGCTCATCTAAATCTCAAGTCTCAATGTTTACTGTGAACCAAACCCCAGAAATTGTAACTGTGTCCAGAGAAAACTGCATCTTATTTTGATTGCGCCCTTGTTGATTAATTTCAGTCTGTTTTTTTTTTAACACCTCTGATGATGAAATACTTTCCAGCAAGATGTTGTAAATGAAATCATAGTCCTGTTATAGTCTAGATAGAGAATTACTCAGGAAAAATTCCCAGTAGAGATCAAGAAGGTGTTTAATTTGTTTGTAGAGACATAAGGTTATATAACTGCTAAAAATAACAACAAGTGGAGATAAATAGTTGGTCTTGTAGACACTGCAGCTTTAAGACTCCATAGAGGAATCAAATTAGCATCCCCAAAATACTTCCCATTGAGTTTTTATTTCAAACGCTGCCTTGGTAATTTGTTTTTCCTTGCAATTGTATATGCTTCAGTGATCATATATATCCCCACACCCCTTTCCTTTTCTTTATTTACTCTTCTCATACGACAGTTATTAAATTAATTATTCTGAATCATGAAGCATGGAAAATTATGACTTTCTTCTCTTGCTGTTGCCATTATAACTTTACTTCATGTTGTTTCCTTAAGGTGGCACAGAGAAATGTGTCTTATGGTTTTGAGCTTAGAATGGGTCAGCAAATCCTTCCTGGCTTCCCAAGCCAGCTTTGGTTCAAGGGAGTGGGGGTGTGAAGTGCCAGAGTGGCCAACGACAGAGGTTTGGAAGAGCTGATCCGTGATTGTGACCGATCTCTGTAAGAGCTATCATGTAATCCCATGGCCTGCCTTCACCCTTCACATGGTTTCTTTCTTGGGACTTGGGCAGTGCTGTTACACTGACCTCATTTACAACACTTGCAACCTATTTCTGTCCTCTGTAAACTGGAGCTGGGGATCAAGGGGAGTGGGAATGGTTCCTCTCCTCATTTCTGTTCTCCTGCTGTATTTATTAGATCTGTGCAGACACAGGTAGAAAACACACAGGTGGCTTGCATATCTTGAAAGCCAAGAATGAGCAACCATTTCAAATTGTGAAGGGCCTCCATACTCTTACAGACATTTGACTATGTGTTTATGTGACCTTGACCAACCCAGTGGTGTCATGTGGAAGTGGGTAGTGCCATCAAGGGAGTTTGAATTTATAACTGATTGAATGGATGAATTGGAAGTCTCACCTAAAGCAGTGACTTTCCTGATGGCATTTTACCCCAAGGAAGCTTCAGATCAGGCCCCACCACTATATGCAGGCAGGTCTGATTCATCTTTTCCAATGCTAAGAATATTGAAAAAAAAAAAAAAAAAAAAAAGAGAATTCCTATTGTTTAACATACAGCCTCACTATATTTGCTATTAAGTTCACAGGTAAATTAGTTTGCTAGGGCTGCTTTAACCTGGTTCTGCAGATTGGGTGATATAAACAACAGAAGTATTTGGGTGATGTAAACAACAAATGTATTTTATCATAGTTCTAGAGTCTTGGCCCCTAAGGTCAGGGTATTGGGAGAGTTGTTTCCTTCTAAGGGCCATGAGGGAAGGATTTATTCCATGCCTCTTTCTTTGGTTTGTAGATGACTATTTTCTCTGTGTGCCTTTTCATTTTCTTTCCTCTGTACAAGTCTTTTTTTTTTTTTTTTTTTTTCTTTGGCTACTTCTGTTGGTCTTTATTTATTTTCACCCATCTTTGTTCTTTTACCTGTGTGGGCCTCCCATTGCAGTGGCCTTTCTCATTGCAGAGCACCAGCTATGGACACATGCACTCTAGAGCTCCGGCTCGGTAGTTGGACAGATAGGTCCAGCAGCTCCGCGGCGCGTGGGATCTTCCCAGGGCAGGGATCGAACCAGCGCACCTTGTACTGCAAGGCAGTGTCCTTACCCACTGGACCACCAGGGAAGCCCTGTACAAGTCTTTATCCAAATTCTCCTTTCTTAAAAAAGCACCAGTCATACTGGATTTTTTAACTTGATTCCTTCTATAGACTCTTTCCCAAATATGGTCACACATTGAGGTACCAGGGGTTAGCACTTCAACATACAAGTTATTTGGGAGACACAATCCAATGTATGGCAGTGGATCTCAGGTCCAAGGAAAAATCCTTTTCTTCTGCACATATGTACATGTTTAACCTTTTAAAACATTGACAATCAGAGATATATCTATGGTTTGGCTGGAACAATGTATATGTGTAATAATTTTGGTTCCTGTCTTCCTATTTTGTGCATATTTCAGCACAGACAACCTGTTATTTAACACAGAGTCACAACCTAGCTAATCATGACAAAAGACCAGCCTAGGACAGGACTGGAACTCGAGTAGGTTAATAGATGCCTATAAATCTCCTCCTAGTGCATATGAATAAATCACGCATCCCATGTGTCAGCTATTCATCTCCCAGGCTTTGCTGTGAATAAAAGACTTGCATTTGTTCCGGCTTCAGCCACTTCTAAGAATTCCAGTATAGTTTTTAATAGTTTGCCATTTTGCACAGTACTCTAATATGTTTCAGTTATTCTCCTCCACTCAACAATTACCATGATACTGTTGAATAAATACATTCAGAAATGAACTTAGGAATTAAATGGCACTGCAGTTATTAATGCACTTGGAGTAAGTGAAATACTTCATCTCCAGGAAATAAAGAAAATAAGAGAAATGACTTTGATGTGACTGGCAGGCTACCAGGGCTATCTTTCTGATGCATTGCTAACTGGATTGTGTCACAGGTTAAATAGACCAGAAGTTAGTAAATCAGAGTAACAGTATTAAGGGGTGTACCTTAATCTAGCTCATTAAATATCTTGCATTTTACAGGTATGCAAAGATTAAACATGTAAATCTGAGAGAAGTCAAGATTTTTTTTATATATATATATATATATATAAATAAGTATTTTAAAAATTGCAGTACAATTATGATCTGAATCAAGCTATTTTTCCCATATAGTGATCATGGTGAAACACTTTTATTTTTCCTTGTCGAGAAAGAGTAGTAACAACTACCCAGATCCTGAATGTATATGCTCCAAATTGTTAAAAGTGTGAACCTTGAGTTAAGGGAGGCTTCGTGGTTTTCTGTTTGTTATTTTCTCAGTCATTAGTGCATTTTCAAATCTTTGGAAAAACTATTTATGGTGAGAATAGTTGGAAATTATAGAACAAACTACTGAAAATTTAATAGGAATACCACAATCTTAAAATTATTTAAAAACAAAACTACTGAAAATTTGACTGATCAGTAAAACAGATCAGAGTGTATTGCAGTGAAAAAATTTTTGTATATGAACCTTTTAAAACATTGACAATCAGAGATATATCTATGGTTTGGCTGGAACAATGTATATGTGTAATAATTTTGGTTCCTGTCTTCCTATTTTGTGCATATTTCAGCACAGACAACCTGTTATTTAACACAGAGTCACAACCTAGCTAATCATGACAAAAGACCAGCCTAGGACAGGACTGGAACTCGAGTAGGTTAATAGATGCCTATAAATCTCCTCCTAGTGCATATGAATAAATCACGCATCCCATGTGTCAGCTATTCATCTCCCAGGCTTTGCTGTGAATAAAAGACTTGCATTTGTTCCGGCTTCAGCCACTTCTAAGAATTCCAGTATAGTTTTTAATAGTTTGCCATTTTGCACAGTACTCTAATATGTTTCAGTTATTCTCCTCCACTCAACAATTACCATGATACTGTTGAATAAATACATTCAGAAATGAACTTAGGAATTAAATGGCACTGCAGTTATTAATGCACTTGGAGTAAGTGAAATACTTCATCTCCAGGAAATAAAGAAAATAAGAGAAATGACTTTGATGTGACTGGCAGGCTACCAGGGCTATCTTTCTGATGCATTGCTAACTGGATTGTGTCACAGGTTAAATAGACCAGAAGTTAGTAAATCAGAGTAACAGTTTTAAAGGGGGTGTACCTTAATCTAGCTCATTAAATATATTGCATTTTACAGGTATGCAAAGATTAAACATGTAAATCTGAGAGAAGTCAAGATTTTTTATATATATATATATATATAAATAAGTATTTTAAAAATTGCAGTACAATTATGATCTGAATCAAGCTATTTTTCCCATATAGTGATCATGGTGAAACACTTTTATTTTTCCTTGTCGAGAAAGAGTAGTAACAACTACCCAGATCCTGAATGTATATGCTCCAAATTGTTAAAAGTGTGAACCTTGAGTTAAGGGAGGCTTCGTGGTTTTCTGTTTGTTATTTTCTCAGTCATTAGTGCATTTTCAAATCTTTGGAAAAACTATTTATGGTGAGAATAGTTGGAAATTATAGAACAAACTACTGAAAATTTAATAGGAATACCACAATCTTAAAATAACTTGATTGATTTTAAAGAATTATAAGCAGGAAAACCTAGTATTGCTAAATTTACAATATAAGTCACAAATCATTGGTTGACTGATCAGTAAAAACAGATCAGAGTGTATTGCAGAACTTAGTGTAGAATAAAGAGTTTCATAAATTGGGAAAATGGTAGTCTGGTTTTTCTATAAACCTGGTTGACTTAGCAAGTAAAACAAATCAAAGTTGGATTTTTACTTCCTTCTTCTATACCAAGAATTATTATTAATGAGTTCAAAAGTTAATGTAACTAACAGATAAAGTATTAGGGAAAGCTAAATAAAATTACATATTTGTATCAGCAATTGAAAGTAAAAAAAGAGCAAAAAACAGTGAAAGGAAGAGTCAACAACCTTGATGCAGCATTTTTTTTTTTTTTTGATCTGAATATAAGTTAGAAACAAAATTGAAAGAAGTGTCAAACTACAATTAAACGTGGCAAGGAAGTGGTGTTCTGAAGTCACATATATCACTAAGAGTAACTATAAAAACAGATCTCAGTGGAAAGTGGGAAAAAGTTAGGAACATTCACTTCCCTTGAAATGGAATCCAAATAACTAGCAAGCATGAAAACTACTCAGTCTCACTGAGAAGTGCAAATTAATTTTTCTATTTGATTATCATATATTTTAATGATTTTTAAAAGTAGTTTGACTAGGGTTCAGTTAAAACCATTATTCCATTCATGAAGCTTGATGGAGGTAACTTGTTAGACATCTTCTGTAGGTGATGTATCAGTGTGTTTCAGCATCTTTATATTTTTTCTAAGAATTTAGCCTACAGAAATGTATGTGTAGATTTACTTTTAAGGACCTTCACTAAAGGATTTGTAATAGGAAGACAAAGGAAACCTGAATTTAGATGTCTGTATAATTCAGAATATGTCTATATCTTGGATGAATAATTTGAATTTTCATAATTTTAAGGCTATGAGAATGCTCATTATGTCATGATACATACAAAAATCAGTATGTGAAGCTGTAAAAATGAACATACAATAACAATCCAGATCTGAAAACTTAATTAAAAGGCTAATAGGATTGATAGCTGTTGTCTTCTTTGAACTGTGCTTTCCAAGATCACTACATTGCACATTTATTTCATTTATGTAACACCCAGTTAAGACATTTGACTCCTGCTTCTCATCTTTCCATTAAGAAAGATAGTATCCCTGTCTTTGTTAAATCAAGGTCATATAATTCACTATTATTAGGCTGATAAGAGAACTTTCAATTAAGCCACTCTAGATTAAATACTATCAAATATGTTAGGATGTGTCTGTTCTTTTTATTAAACTTTCATTTACACCCTTTTTAATAACTATTTTCCATGCTGAATTTATGTGTTTTGAAATATTAAAAAAATGGATTGAGTAATAGGAAGGATGCACCCTGCAGAAATGAAGCTGGGTAGAGAAGGAAAGGAAGTTGCTAGAAGCACCTTGAATCAAAACATCCTGAATAAAAAGAGGGTATTCTCTAATATTTTGATGCCTTTTCTAGAAATTTTAAGAACTTGGGAAATGGTGCCAGTTGTAGTATATTTCACTTGAGTTGAAAGTAGTAGCCATTGTAACTGAAATATTGCTAGGCATTTGAATGGGCCAAACATGTTTTGAGGCCAAATTCAAGTTAAAAAGATGTGTCTCTTCAGAATGTGTGTCTCTCTTTTTTGCTCTAAAAATATTTTAATTTTTATTAAATATATATTAAAATAATGTACAGAAGGAAAAGGAGCTGGTGTTAGATTCTCATTGTTCTGTTATGTTCTCTGCTCTTCACTGTAGCTCTTCTCTTGTCTTGCCGATTTTTCTGGGCATTTTCTTAGCGCAGAGGTCTTCTAGCTCCTTGGCCTTGTAAGAGTGGGATGCCACCTTGAGAAGCCATCTGCTCTCAATCTCCAGTACCTGTCTCATGAACTGTTTGTTGGTCAAGACAGGTTCATGGCAGAGCAGCCAGCATCATGGCCGTTCATCAAAGAGGGACAAGTTGGGATGAATGAACACCTTCTGCTGCCATTTCACTGTGCAATAGCCACTGCAAGTCAGCCGTGCTGTGTGGTAGAAGTAAGGGCCAGCAATGGCACTACAATAACAATCCAGATCTGAAAACTTAATTAAAAGGCTAATAGGATTGATAGCTGTTGTCTTCTTTGAACTGTGCTTTCCAAGATCACTACATTGCACATTTATTTCATTTATGTAACACCCAGTTAAGACATTTGACTCCTGCTTCTCATCTTTCCATTAAGAAAGATAGTATCCCTGTCTTTGTTAAATCAAGGTCATATAATTCACTATTATTAGGCTGATAAGAGAACTTTCAATTAAGCCACTCTAGATTAAATACTATCAAATATGTTAGGATGTGTCTGTTCTTTTTATTAAACTTTCATTTACACCCTTTTTAATAACTATTTTCCATGCTGAATTTATGTGTTTTGAAATATTAAAAAAATGGATTGAGTAATAGGAAGGATGCACCCTGCAGAAATGAAGCTGGGTAGAGAAGGAAAGGAAGTTGCTAGAAGCACCTTGAATCAAAACATCCTGAATAAAAAGAGGGTATTCTCTAATATTTTGATGCCTTTTCTAGAAATTTTAAGAACTTGGGAAATGGTGCCAGTTGTAGTATATTTCACTTGAGTTGAAAGTAGTAGCCATTGTAACTGAAATATTGCTAGGCATTTGAATGGGCCAAACATGTTTTGAGGCCAAATTCAAGTTAAAAAGATGTGTCTCTTCAGAATGTGTGTCTCTCTTTTTTGCTCTAAAAATATTTTAATTTTTATTAAATATATATTAAAATAATGTACAGAAGGAAAAGGAGCTGGTGTTAGATTCTCATTGTTCTGTTATGTTCTCTGCTCTTCACTGTAGCTCTTCTCTTGTCTTGCCGATTTTTCTGGGCATTTTCTTAGCGCAGAGGTCTTCTAGCTCCTTGGCCTTGTAAGAGTGGGATGCCACCTTGAGAAGCCATCTGCTCTCAATCTCCAGTACCTGTCTCATGAACTGTTTGTTGGTCAAGACAGGTTCATGGCAGAGCAGCCAGCATCATGGCCGTTCATCAAAGAGGGACAAGTTGGGATGAATGAACACCTTCTGCTGCCATTTCACTGTGCAATAGCCACTGCAAGTCAGCCGTGCTGTGTGGTAGAAGTAGCCAGCAGTGCTGGCCTTTCGGGCATGTATGTAGTCCCCTTGGCAGGAATTGAGACTAACTTTCCTGCATTCCAGGAGCCCCTCCAGCTATTCCTGCATATCCTGGGCTGGGCACATGGATCTGAACTGAACAAAGTTCTCATAGCACCACTGGGAAGAGTAAGCACTCTCAGCCCACTGCGTATAAACGTTCAGCAGAACCAGATGGTCCACAGCAGGGAGGAAGAAACTGACCCGAGCATTGTCGGCATGGATGACCTTGCCCTTGGGTCAGTAGAAGATGGAGTTGTTGACTGAGAGTATGGCAGCCACTGTCAGGATCTCCTCTGAACAGCTGTACTTCTCAGAGGCCAGGATCATTTTAGACAGCATGGGGTCCACAGGCAGCTGTGCCATCTTCTGACCAGACGTGGTGAGCTCCCCATGGTGGTTGAGGGCTCCCAGCGCGTACGGCTGCCCCAAAGCCAGCATCAAGGTCTCATACTGTGGAGGGTCCACTGTATTCAGAAGCTCATTAAATGTTGCACAAGCCTTGCTACAGAAATGGGTTTTCAAAACTTTGGAAAGGATGGCATTTGAGCTAAATTTGACCTGTAGTGATTATTTTGGAAATCTATCAAGCAATTAATTTGAAGATGCTTGAATCACTTGAAATATGGAACTGCTGGAAAAAGAGGCAAGCAGTCCAATAGCAACCATTGCCTGAGTCAATGTTTCCATAAAGCGGCCAATGGACTATGTAGCTAGCCCAGTGAAACGCTTATAGGAGTTTATCTCTGGGTTCTCTATCTTGTTCCATTGATCTTTATTTCTGTTTTTGTGCCAGTACCATACTGTCTTGATGACTGTTGCTTTGTAGTATAGTCTGAAGTTAGGGTGACTGATCCCTCCAGCTCTGTTCTTCTTTCTCAGGATTGCTTTGGCTATTTGGGGCCTTTTGTGTTTCCATATGAACTGTGTTATTCTTTGGTCTAGTTCTGTGAAGAATGTCATTGGTAGTTTGATAGGGATCTCATTGAATCTGTAGATGATATTTGGTAGTATGGTCATTTTCCAAGTATTGATTCTTCTGACCCAGGAACATGGAATATCTCTCCATCTGTTTAAGTGACAAAGGAGGTGAAAATATAAAGTGGGACAAAGACAACCTCTTCAAACGGTGCTGGGAAAACTGGACAGCTACATGCAAAAAAATGAAGTTGGAACATTCACTGACGCCATACCCAAAGATAAGCTCAAAATGGATTAAAGACCTAAATGGAACACCAGAAACCATAAAACTCTTAGAGAATATACGCAAAACACTCAAGGACATAAATCTAAGCAAGATCTTCCATGATCCACCTAGTAGAATAGCAGAACTAAAACAAAAACATGTGGGACCTAATGAAACTCAAAAGCTTTTGCACAGCAAAAGAAACTACAAAAAGGTGAGCAGACAACGCACAGACTTGGAGAAAATCATAGCAAATGAAACAACAGAAAAATAATTTAAAAAAACCCCAAAAACACATCGTGGTGACCCCAGGTGGTTGAGGGCTCCCAGCACGTCGGTCCCCTGGATACTGTGGAGGGTCCACTGTATTCAGAAGCTCATTAAATGTTGCACAAGCCTTGCTACAGAAATGGGTTTTCAAAACTTTGGAAAGGATGGCATTTGAGCTAAATTTGACCTGTAGTGATTATTTTGGAAATCTATCAAGCAATTAATTTGAAGATGCTTGAATCACTTGAAATATGGAACTGCTGGAAAAAGAGGCAAGCAGTCCAATAGCAACCATTGCCTGAGTCAATGTTTCCATAAAGCGGCCAATGGACTATGTAGCTAGCCCAGTGAAACGCTTATAGGAGTTTATCTCTGGGTTCTCTATCTTGTTCCATTGATCTTTATTTCTGTTTTTGTGCCAGTACCATACTGTCTTGATGACTGTTGCTTTGTAGTATAGTCTGAAGTTAGGGTGACTGATCCCTCCAGCTCTGTTCTTCTTTCTCAGGATTGCTTTGGCTATTTGGGGCCTTTTGTGTTTCCATATGAACTGTGTTATTCTTTGGTCTAGTTCTGTGAAGAATGTCATTGGTAGTTTGATAGGGATCTCATTGAATCTGTAGATGATATTTGGTAGTATGGTCATTTTCCAAGTATTGATTCTTCTGACCCAGGAACATGGAATATCTCTCCATCTGTTTAAGTGACAAAGGAGGTGAAAATATAAAGTGGGACAAAGACAACCTCTTCAAACGGTGCTGGGAAAACTGGACAGCTACATGCAAAAAAATGAAGTTGGAACATTCACTGACGCCATACCCAAAGATAAGCTCAAAATGGATTAAAGACCTAAATGGAACACCAGAAACCATAAAACTCTTAGAGAATATACGCAAAACACTCAAGGACATAAATCTAAGCAAGATCTTCCATGATCCACCTAGTAGAATAGCAGAACTAAAAACAAAAACATGTGGGACCTAATGAAACTCAAAAGCTTTTGCACAGCAAAAGAAACTACAAAAAGGTGAGCAGACAACGCACAGACTTGGAGAAAATCATAGCAAATGAAACAACAGAAAAATAATTTATCTACAAAATCTACAAACAACTCAGACAACTCAACACTGGAAAAATGAACAGCCCAATCAAAAAATGGGAAAAAGATCTAAAGAGACATCTCACCAAAGAGGACATACAGATGGCCAAAAAGCACATGAAGCAATGCTCAACCTCGCTTATTATTAGAGAAATGTAAATCAAAACCACAATGAGATATCACCTGACACCCGTCAGAATGGCCATCATCCACAAATCAACAGACAATAAATGTTGGAAAGGGTGCAGAGAAAAGGGAACACTCCTGCATTGCTGGTGGGAATGTAAATTGATATAGCTGCTAGGGAAGACAGCATGGAGATTGCTTCAAAAACTAAAAATAGAAGCACACTATGACCCAGCAATCCCACTATTAGGCTTATATCCTGATGAAATCAAAACTGAAAGAAGCACCTGTACTCCAATGTTCCTTGCAGCTCTCTATACAATAGCTATAACATGGAAGCAACCTAGATGTCTGTTGATGAATGGATGGAAGAAGCAGCTCTGGTACATGTATACAATGCAATACTACTCAGCTGTAAAAAAAAATGCAGAAGAATCAGTCCTAATGAGGTGGCTGGATCTAGAACCTATCGTAAAAAGTGAAGTAAGTCCAAAAGAGAAAGACAAGTACAGTATACTAACACATATATGGAATCTAGTAAGAGGGTAATGGTAACACATGCAGTGAAGTGATGGAAAAACAGACACAGAGAACAGACATATGGACATGATGGGATATGAACAGTGGGTGGTAGGCACAGAGGGAGTAACCTGGAAACTTATACTATCATATGTGAAAAAGATAGCTATGGTCATTGCCCTGTGGGAATAGGCAATCCTTCAGGGGTGGGGTGAGATGGCCTGGAAGGGTGGGCTGGGAGGGACTTGGGGAGAGGGTGCCAGGGAGATGCATATGATTGATCTGGGAACATACATGTATGTACAACAAAACTCTATAAAAATCTTAAAAAAATAAAATTAAAAAAAATTGCTGGGCTTCCCCTGGTGGTCCAGTGGGTGAGGACACCGCCTTGCAGTGCAGGGGGCTCCGGTTCGATCCCTGGCCTGGGAAGATCCCACGTGCTGTGGAACGGCTGGACCGATGTGTCAACACTGGAAAAATGAACAGCCCAATCAAAAAGGGGAAAACGATCTAAAGAGACATCTCACCAAAGAGGACATACAGATGGCCAAAAAGCACATGAAACAATGCTCAACCTCGCTTATTATTAGAGAAATGTAAATCAAAACCACAATGAGATATCACCTGACACCCGTCAGAATGGCCATCATCCACAAATCAACAGACAATAAATGTTGGAAAGGGTGCAGAGAAAAGGGAACACTCCTGCATTGCTGGTGGGAATGTAAATTGATATAGCTGCTAGGGAAGACAGCATGGAGATTGCTTCAAAAACTAAAAATAGAAGCACACTATGACCCAGCAATCCCACTATTAGGCTTATATCCTGATGAAATCAAAACTGAAAGAAGCACCTGTACTCCAATGTTCCTTGCAGCTCTCTATACAATAGCTATAACATGGAAGCAACCTAGATGTCTGTTGATGAATGGATGGAAGAAGCAGCTCTGGTACATGTATACAATGCAATACTACTCAGCTGTAAAAAAAAATGCAGAAGAATCAGTCCTAATGAGGTGGCTGGATCTAGAACCTATCGTAAAAAGTGAAGTAAGTCCAAAAGAGAAAGACAAGTACAGTATACTAACACATATATGGAATCTAGTAAGAGGGTAATGGTAACACATGCAGTGAAGTGATGGAAAAACAGACACAGAGAACAGACATATGGACATGATGGGATATGAACAGTGGGTGGTAGGCACAGAGGGAGTAACCTGGAAACTTATACTATCATATGTGAAAAAGATAGCTATGGTCATTGCCCTGTGGGAATAGGCAATCCTTCAGGGGTGGGGTGAGATGGCCTGGAAGGGTGGGCGGGGAGGGATTTGGGGGAGAGGGTGCCAGGGAGATGCATATGATTGATCTGGGAACATACATGTATGTACAACAAAACTCTATAAAAATCTTAAAAAAATAAAATTAAAAAAAATTGCTGGGCTTCCCCTGGTGGTCCAGTGGGTGAGGACACCGCCTTGCAGTGCAGGGGGCTCCGGTTCGATCCCTGGCCTGGGAAGATCCCACGTGCTGTGGAACGGCTGGACCGATGTGTCCAATTGCCGAGCCAGAGCTCTGGAGAGCACGCGCCTGGAGCCAGTGCTCTGCAATGACAGACGCCACCACGATGGGAGGCCCACAGGAGCCAAAGAACAAAGACGGATGAAAATAGAGAAATGAAAGACCAATAGAAGTGGCCCACCTGCTCCTCTCCCTCCCCAACCCAAACCCGCCCAAAATAAATAAATAAATAAATATTTTAAAAAAAATTGCTTATAGGAGTTGGTGAGTGGAAAGAGGAGAGTGTTTGAAAGAGGAGGAGAACCCAACTAGGAGCTGCTGTTCTTTACTATGTCTAGTTCTGCTTCAGTAGGTTTCAAAATAAAAGCTTCCATTTTATGTGAGTTGATTGGGCACAGTGTAACGATATCCCTGTGATATACTGTATAAAATTACAGGACCGTCCCTATAGGTGCTTTGCTCTGTCACTTTGGAGGTCCATTAGCTCTTCTACCTAGGGAGAGTCCTCTTTATCAAAAGTTTCTCCACTAAGTGCTCTGAGAGAGGTCACTAATGATCCCCTGTGGTTGTAGCAAGTCAGGATGGAAATGGGGTTTTGGCACAAATCCCTGAGCTCCGCTAACAGGAGAGGATAGAGGCTGAGACATCTATAAATGCAAAACTAGTGGCAGAGTCTCAGTGGAGTGGAATTGAATTGCAGGTGAAGAGCCTTAGAAGCATTTTCAAGTTCATCAGATAATTGTTCAGGAGAATGTTAGCTGCAGCCCAGACGTAACTTGAGTAATTCAGGAGATGGGATGGAAAAAAAATGCCAGTGGTAGAAATGCATATTGATTGGATCCCTGTGGGAATAGGCAATCCTTCAGGGGTGGGGTGAGATGGCCTGGAAGGGTGGGCTGGGAGGGACTTGGGGAGAGGGTGCCAGGGAGATGCATATGATTGATCTGGGAACATACATGTATGTACAACAAAACTCTATAAAAATCTTAAAAAAATAAAATTAAAAAAAATTGCTGGGCTTCCCCTGGTGGTCCAGTGGGTAAGGACACCGCCTTGCAGTGCAAGGGGGCGCCGGTTCGAGCCCTGGACTGGGAAGATCCCACGTGCTGTGGAAAGGCTGGACCGATGTGTCCAATTACCGAGCCAGAGCTCTGGAGAGCATGCGCCCAGAGCCGGTGCTCTGCAATGACAGACGCCACCGCGATGGGAGGCCCACAGGAGCCAAAGAACAAAGACGGATGAAAATAGAGAAATGAAAGACCAATAGAAGTGGCCCACCTGCTCCTCTCCCTCCCCAACCCAAACCCGCCCAAAATAAATAAATAAATAAATATTTAAAAAAAAAATTGCTTATAGGAGTTGGTGAGTGGAAAGAGGAGAGTGTTTGAAAGAGGAGGAGAACCCAACTAGGAGCTGCTGTTCTTTACTATGTCTAGTTCTGCTTCAGTAGGTTTCAAAATAAAAGCTTCCATTTTATGTGAGTTGATTGGGCACAGTGTAACGATATCCCTGTGATATACTGTATAAAATTACAGGACCGTCCCTATAGGTGCTTTGCTCTGTCACTTTGGAGGTCCATTAGCTCTTCTACCTAGGGAGAGTCCTCTTTATCAAAAGTTTCTCCACTAAGTGCTCTGAGAGAGGTCACTAATGATCCCCTGTGGTTGTAGCAAGTCAGGATGGAAATGGGGTTTTGGCACAAATCCCTGAGCTCCGCTAACAGGAGAGGATAGAGGCTGAGACATCTATAAATGCAAAACTAGTGGCAGAGTCTCAGTGGAGTGGAATTGAATTGCAGGTGAAGAGCCTTAGAAGCATTTTCAAGTTCATCAGATAATTGTTCAGGAGAATGTTAGCTGCAGCCCAGACGTAACTTGAGTAATTTGCAATGGCCATGTTCATACTAGGTGATCCACCAACTGCCCTTGACAAGAAGTGAGCCGAGTTATAACCATGCATCTCTTTCTTCTCTGTGGATGGTTTGCCAAAATAAGTCTCATTAACTCAGAAAGCAAACAATCCCAAGAACAATAGCACAGTAGTTTTGCAATTTTATGACACTTAAGCAGTGGCTTGATTCTTCTGGTTTAAACTGTTGCATTCCACCAGAGCTGGGGTTTCTTTAAGGGCTACTGAAATACAAGAAGACCAGAAAATTACATTTGATAAAGACTAACACATCTTTTAGTGGGTGACCAAAGGTGTTTTTTTTTTTTTTTTTTTTTAAACTTTAGTACTTTCTTACTTGATTGGGGCTCTCCTGAAACATGAAATGGTTTCATTAGGTAGTTGTTTATTATTTAGGGATTTTGTTGTATTGATACCACTTATGTCTTTAAATTGCTTCCTTATAGATTTGAAGTAAGAGGTACATGAAGCAAATGTGGGTGTTTAAGATGAAGAGACTTGACTTAAAAAATGCTCAGCTTTATGCAGGCTATGTGTGTTTTGGCAAGTTATTTAATCAGAACCTTCAGTCCTTTGTTTAAAAAAGAGAAAGAACACGTATGTGCCAGCCAGCCAGACACATTAATACCTGCCCCAAAATGTTGATGCAAAAATTGAAAGCAGCAACATATAGGAAAACACTATATATATAATAGACCATGCATTTAGAACATACAGTTCTTTCTTCGTCTCTTCTACCCATGTTGAAACAAGACAGGACCGTCCCTATAGGTGCTTTGCTCTGTCACTTTGGAGGTCCATTAGCTCTTCTACCTAGGGAGAGTCCTCTTTATCAAAAGTTTCTCCACTAAGTGCTCTGAGAGAGGTCACTAATGATCCCCTGTGGTTGTAGCAAGTCAGGATGGAAATGGGGTTTTGGCACAAATCCCTGAGCTCCGCTAACAGGAGAGGATAGAGGCTGAGACATCTATAAATGCAAAACTAGTGGCAGAGTCTCAGTGGAGTGGAATTGAATTGCAGGTGAAGAGCCTTAGAAGCATTTTCAAGTTCATCAGATAATTGTTCAGGAGAATGTTAGCTGCAGCCCAGACGTAACTTGAGTAATTTGCAATGGCCATGTTCATACTAGGTGATCCACCAACTGCCCTTGACAAGAAGTGAGCCGAGTTATAACCATGCATCTCTTTCTTCTCTGTGGATGGTTTGCCAAAATAAGTCTCATTAACTCAGAAAGCAAACAATCCCAAGAACAATAGCACAGTAGTTTTGCAATTTTATGACACTTAAGCAGTGGCTTGATTCTTCTGGTTTAAACTGTTGCATTCCACCAGAGCTGGGGTTTCTTTAAGGGCTACTGAAATACAAGAAGACCAGAAAATTACATTTGATAAAGACTAACACATCTTTTAGTGGGTGACCAAAGGTGTTTTTTTTTTTTTTTTTTTTTAAACTTTAGTACTTTCTTACTTGATTGGGGCTCTCCTGAAACATGAAATGGTTTCATTAGGTAGTTGTTTATTATTTAGGGATTTTGTTGTATTGATACCACTTATGTCTTTAAATTGCTTCCTTATAGATTTGAAGTAAGAGGTACATGAAGCAAATGTGGGTGTTTAAGATGAAGAGACTTGACTTAAAAACTGCTCAGCTTTATGCAGGCTATGTGTGTTTTTTGGCAAGTTATTTAATCAGAACCTTCAGTCCTTTGTTTAAAAAAGAGAAAGAACACGTATGTGCCAGCCAGCCAGACACATTAATACCTGCCCCAAAATGTTGATGCAAAAATTGAAAGCAGCAACATATAGGAAAACACTATATATATAATAGACCATGCATTTAGAACATACAGTTCTTTCTTCCTCTCTTCTACCCATGTTGAAACCAAACAAAAGCCAATGTTCTGGAATCCTGTGAGAGGAAGTGACTGCATGCTTAATTAAGCGGCATTTTAGTCTTAAAGGGGGAGAACAATTGACTTTGACCAAGGCTTCCAGGTGGGTACTCGGATTCTCCCAGCACACAATTCAGCTTAGACCTACCAGTGGAAGTTAAGGAAAACTCACACAGAGACTTATTTAAAAACACACCGATACCTGATCATGGGCAAGAACCCTTTTCAGAATCAAGGATCACTGTAGCTGTTCAAGCAGTAAATTTAGAAGAAAAGCAGGAACAAGAGGCCATCTTTTGTTAGGGGAATTCTTTCTGTTGACAATTCAACAGAGAGCCCCTCTTACTCTTCAGGCCATTCAGGCTGAGGACCCTTCAGGTGTTTCCTCTAACACAGCCCTCATTCTGCCTTCCCAGGCACTAGCTTCCCACAGGGAGGGGTCACAGTTCTGTGTGGTTGGGATGGTCTGGGAGCGTGTGCACAATCAGAATGCTATGATTTGCAGATGCCATAGATCAAGTGGAATATGGTTTATTTTACCAAGTTTATTTAAACAATAAGAACATATATCCATAAGATAATTTTAAATAGAGATGGTCTGTTTATTCAGATGTGAATAGTATTGACTAGGGTACCACAGACGCTTCTGGGCAGGCTGCTCAGGCAAATGTTCCAGTAAAACCTTCTCAGATCAGGATGGTGATGGCTCAGATGTTCTGCCTGAACTCCTGGGGCAGTGGGGGAGTTGACAACATTCTTCTGTCCTCTGTCCACTATTGGAAGATCTCTTACTCTAGACTCAGCATTTCACCTCCCTGAAGATGGTACATCTTTTCAATTAAACCTGGTCTGAGCATCTTTTCAAAAATGATTTAAGGACTTAATTACATTGTCTAGGCATATATCATGATGTCAATCTTTGTGTACCCCAATAATTATACTCCCTAACTGGAAGAACCTATGTGAATCTACCTGATAGAATAAGCCCAGATAATGCCTATATGGTGTGTCCTATGTTTTAAGCATGCATAGCAGACCTGGAGGGAGGTAGTAATGACTGAAGCCAAGGGAATTTCTCAGGTTATATATCAGTCAGGACTCAGACTAAGCAGACTGACTACAGGGTCATTGGACTTTCCCTCTTGGCTTACACCTTTGCTTTAAAATCCTAGTGCTGCAGGAATTTTGGAGTCCCAGCTACTTAAAAATAACACCTTGGAAGCCCATATAAACTCTGATTTTCTTCTAAGATATCAGTTTGTTATAATTATATGTAACTAATATAAGCATATTTATATTCTCCAGCATATTATAATTTGAGTGACTATGTTATTGTCATCCAAGCCCCAAAATATTTAAGATGTAGTTGGTGATTTTAATAATTTCTTCTGTAAAATAAGCATAAACCAAGACTTTTCAATCGGATCACTGTAGCTGTTCAAGCAGTAAATTTAGAAGAAAAGCAGGAACAAGAGGCCATCTTTTGTTGGGAATTCTTTCTGTTGACAATTCAACAGAGAGCCCCTCTTACTCTTCAGGCCATTCAGGCTGAGGACCCTTCAGGTGTTTCCTCTAACACAGCCCTCATTCTGCCTTCCCAGGCACTAGCTTCCCACAGGGAGGGGTCACAGTTCTGTGTGGTTGGGATGGTCTGGGAGCGTGTGCACAATCAGAATGCTATGATTTGCAGATGCCATAGATCAAGTGGAATATGGTTTATTTTACCAAGTTTATTTAAACAATAAGAACATATATCCATAAGATAATTTTAAATAGAGATGGTCTGTTTATTCAGATGTGAATAGTATTGACTAGGGTACCACAGACGCTTCTGGGCAGGCTGCTCAGGCAAATGTTCCAGTAAAACCTTCTCAGATCAGGATGGTGATGGCTCAGATGTTCTGCCTGAACTCCTGGGGCAGTGGGGGAGTTGACAACATTCTTCTGTCCTCTGTCCACTATTGGAAGATCTCTTACTCTAGACTCAGCATTTCACCTCCCTGAAGATGGTACATCTTTTCAATTAAACCTGGTCTGAGCATCTTTTCAAAAATGATTTAAGGACTTAATTACATTGTCTAGGCATATATCATGATGTCAATCTTTGTGTACCCCAATAATTATACTCCCTAACTGGAAGAACCTATGTGAATCTACCTGATAGAATAAGCCCAGATAATGCCTATATGGTGTGTCCTATGTTTTAAGCATGCATAGCAGACCTGGAGGGAGGTAGTAATGACTGAAGCCAAGGGAATTTCTCAGGTTATATATCAGTCAGGACTCAGACTAAGCAGACTGACTACAGGGTCATTGGACTTTCCCTCTTGGCTTACACCTTTGCTTTAAAATCCTAGTGCTGCAGGAATTTTGGAGTCCCAGCTACTTAAAAATAACACCTTGGAAGCCCATATAAACTCTGATTTTCTTCTAAGATATCAGTTTGTTATAATTATATGTAACTAATATAAGCATATTTATATTCTCCAGCATATTATAATTTGAGTGACTATGTTATTGTCATCCAAGCCCCAAAATATTTAAGATGTAGTTGGTGATTTTAATAATTTCTTCTGTAAAATAAGCATAAACCAAGAATGCCCTGAGCTAATAAATAGGGCATACAATCACCCTGATTTTAATTTCGGCAAAACTCAATTTCCTTGAAAAAGAAGACCACCATTTGCTATATGTATTTTTTTTAGTATAAATGTCATGGTTTTATATACAACCTCTGGGTTGTTTCCATTTTCCTCAAGTCAGATGAGAATTCCTCTAGTCACTAAATATCTTCAGGATTTCTCTACCATACACGCAAATTGTTGAGTATATGCCAGCATTCAATTAGTGTTCTCCTCAGTTACCAATATACCTTGTAAAAGCTAAAAAAAATGTGATAGGAGAACCAAGCCCTCCTTGTTTTACAGAAGAAAGTCACAGACAGTGTTTTTCAAGTGTAACTTGGAATGCATCTCTATAACTGTTTAGTTTTTGTTTTTTATTTTTTTTTAAATAAGTTTCTTTTTTGTTTTCTTTTGGCCACTTCTATTGATCTTTCATTTATTTATTCTCATCTATCTTTGTTCTTTAGCCCATGTGGGCATTCCATAGCAGTGGCCTCTCTCGCTGCAGAGCACCAGCTCTGGGCACATGTGCTCCAGAGCTCCGGCTCGGTAGTTAGACACATTGGTCCAGCCGTTCCATGGCACATGGGATCTTTCCAGGCCAGGGATCAAACTGGCACCCCGTGCACTGCAAGGCAGTGTCCTTATCCACTGGACCACCAGGGAAACCCTATAACTGTTTAATTTTTTATGATCAGAGCTATTCTGGTGGTTTTATGAATACCAGGAAAACAGTTTGAAACAAAATCAATCCTATATACATAAAACTGTGTGCATGAGCCACACACACACACACACATACACATGCTATACTTGGGTTGTGTCAGTGCAGGGAACTGAGATTCAATTTAAAAAAAAAAAAAAAAAAAAAACAAGAATAAAAGGCCCCTTCCTTTACAGAACTTGTTTGTTGGAACACCAAGCAGTCAACACAATCTAGCATTATAGGATAGGCAAACACTGACAATCACTGGGAACTAAAACTCACACTTAGTTCATCAGGGAAATCCTTACCAGACTTGTAAACTTGGTGGAAACATCATTAAGTATATTTCTATACAACTCCCTCTTGCATGTTAAACAAAGAAATCAAACATAAAATTAAGGAATGGGAAAAAATGAAACTAAACATGGTTTAGTGAATATCTTGTATGGAGATATGTCATGTTTGAGTGATATAAAGTGTGTTTGTAGATATATACATCCTGGGTGAATGGTACAGAATGTACATTTAGTCCTATTCTACCTACACTGAAAAGTAAATGGCAGTCTTCTACATAATTCCCATCATTCCCCAGTGTTTATTAAGCATAGTCAATATGCCAGGTCCAGGTGATAGGGATATAGTGATGAATGTTCTCAGAAAAAAGTCATGAGAGCAGTTGAGAAAGGGAAGTTTCTAGTTGAGTGTAATGTAGCACATTCTGTGATCTGTATCATCCAATCTATATGAACTATATGTGCATAGCTCCTATCTGCAGAGAAGAATCTAAAACCCAATGGTCCTGAAGCAAGGAGAGCTTCTGAGAGGAAGTAGCATACAAATTACATTTGAAAAGATAAGAACCCACTCATTTCTTATTTTGAAGGAAGCTCTTGCTTGCCAGTGGTGGCATGCGGAGCTGAGCAACTGTTGGGGAAAATTCTCTTCAAACCACGAGAAGGAAATTTCAAAAGTGTTTTAGATGCCATTAAGAAGAGTCAACTTCATATCATAAGTTCTTTATGCATTTGGTCATTTCTTTTCTGAATTATTTCCTTGAGTTATTCCCCCCCCCCTTTTTTTTTGAGTTATTTCCTCTCTTGTGTCTAGAGAGTTCTCAGAAACATATCAAGGTATGGTGGCATTCTTTAAGGTTCGGGACTATAGATATAGGACTATTTCTTATGACACTGTTTATGGTGCTTGAATATTTTATAATATACAACTTAAAATGTTGTTACATATGGATTTTTTTTTTGGCCACTTCTATTGGTCTTTCATTTAATTTCCATCTTTGTTCTTTTGGCCTGTGTGGGCTTCCCATAGCAGTGGCCTCTCTCGCTGCAGAGCACCAGCTCTGGGCGCATGCACTCTAGAGCTCTGGTTCAGTAGTTGGACACATCCGTCCAGCCACTCTGCAGCACAATGGGATCTTCCCAGACCAGGGATTGAACCAGTGTCCCTTGCACTGCAAGGCGGTGTCCTTACCCACTGAACCACCAGGGAAACCCTAAAATGTTGGAACATATGTTTAATCAGTATTTATCAATTAAATAGTCAATCTGGTCTGGTACTGACCCTAATGAAAGCCACACAATCTGAAGGATAATTAAGTCAACTCACTCAGTGAGATGACTCCTAAGTTGCTGTACTTAGTACTGGAATAGATAAGGAACTTTAAAGTTCCAGTCAAATTGAAATATGCGGAAATTAAGTAAAACCTACATTTTATAATTTTCTAAACTCTAAGCTCTTGGTTTTAAAACAGAGACTTGTTCAAGATCACACATCCATTACTAGCAGGTTAGAACCCAGATTCCCCTCCCATTAATCTCTCTTGTTTATTTACCATTGCTGGTATAGATGGAAAACCATGAAGAAAACTCTCTCTCCAAAGTCTATCCTGCTTTCCTTTGGTTTAGATGTAATAACAGAGCCCTTGCCTTCCCCTGCTTCCTTAGGTTATCCACATGTTTCTCAGAAATGATGCTGTTGACCTAGTACTGCTGCCCCCTGCCCTTGCTGTCCCCCAGCCTGAGTCTCCCATGAAAACCACTGTTGAGTAGAGTTGCCTTCTGTTTGAATGACCAAAGAGAAGATGCATAGTGAGGAGATTACAGGGAACAATTTATCCAAATTCAGCACATGATCTCTGACCTCAAAGCAGTGAGGGTGACTGAATAGGATGAGAAGGTGATTGATATATTTGTTCTTTTCTGACTTAACTCTGTATGATAGGTTCTAGGTCCATCCATGTCTGGGCTAATGGTGTAGTTCCTTTTTGTGGCTGAGCAATATTCTACTATACATATGTACCATATCTTCTTTATCCATTCCTCTGTTGATGGATACTTAGGTTGCTTCCATGGCCTGTTTAAGTAGTGCTGCAGTTAGTATTGGGGTCCATGTATCTTTTGGAATTACGGTTTTCTCCAGGTATATACCTAGAAAAAGGATTGCTGGATAATATGGTAGTTCTCTTCAGTTTTTTTTTTTTTTTAAGGAACCTCGATTCTCGTACCATAGTAGCTATATTAATTTACATTCCCACCAACAGTGTAAGAGAGTTCCTTTTTCTCTATACCCTCTACAGCATTTATTGTTTCTGGATTTTTTTGCTGATGACTAGTCTGATCATTGTGAGGTGGTATCTCATTGTAGTTTTGAGTTGCATTTCTCTAATAATAAGTGATCCTGAACATCTTTTCATTTGCCTCTTAGCTATATGTATAGCTTCTTGGAGAAATGTCTGTTTAGGTCTTCTACCCATTTTTTTTCTTGATTGGATTGTTTGTGTTTTTGGTATTGAGCTGCATGAGCTGTTTATATATTCTAGAGATTAATTCCTTGTCAGTTTCTTTGTTTGAATATTTTCTCTCATTCTGAGTATTTTCTTTTCATCTTGTTTATGATTTCCTTTGTGCAAGAGCTTTTGAGTTTCACTAGGTCCCATTTGTTTATCTTTGTTGTTATTTTCAGTAATCTAGGATGTAGGTCAAAAATGATCTTGCTATGATTTGTAGTTTGTATCTGCCTATATTTTCCTCTAAATTTACATCCAGAAGTGTTTACTGTACTGCTCCCTGCCCTTGCTGTCCCAGCCTGAGTCTCCCATGAAAACCACTGTTGAGTAGAGTTGCCTTCTGTTTGAATGACCAAAGAGAAGATGCATAGTGAGGAGATTACAGGGAACAATTTATCCAAATTCAGCACATGATCTCTGACCTCAAAGCAGTGAGGGTGACTGAATAGGATGAGAAGGTGATTGATATATTTGTTCTTTTCTGACTTAACTCTGTATGATAGGTTCTAGGTCCATCCATGTCTGGGCTAATGGTGTAGTTCCTTTTTGTGGCTGAGCAATATTCTACTATACATATGTACCATATCTTCTTTATCCATTCCTCTGTTGATGGATACTTAGGTTGCTTCCATGGCCTGTTTAAGTAGTGCTGCAGTTAGTATTGGGGTCCATGTATCTTTTGGAATTACGGTTTTCTCCAGGTATATACCTAGAAAAAGGATTGCTGGATAATATGGTAGTTCTCTTCAGTTTTTTTTTTTTTAAGGAACCTCGATTCTCGTACCATAGTAGCTATATTAATTTACATTCCCACCAACAGTGTAAGAGAGTTCCTTTTTCTCTATACCCTCTACAGCATTTATTGTTTCTGGATTTTTTTGCTGATGACTAGTCTGATCATTGTGAGGTGGTATCTCATTGTAGTTTTGAGTTGCATTTCTCTAATAATAAGTGATCCTGAACATCTTTTCATTTGCCTCTTAGCTATATGTATAGCTTCTTGGAGAAATGTCTGTTTAGGTCTTCTACCCATTTTTTTTCTTGATTGGATTGTTTGTGTTTTTGGTATTGAGCTGCATGAGCTGTTTATATATTCTAGAGATTAATTCCTTGTCAGTTTCTTTGTTTGAATATTTTCTCTCATTCTGAGTATTTTCTTTTCATCTTGTTTATGATTTCCTTTGTGCAAGAGCTTTTGAGTTTCACTAGGTCCCATTTGTTTATCTTTGTTGTTATTTTCAGTAATCTAGGATGTAGGTCAAAAATGATCTTGCTATGATTTGTAGTTTGTATCTGCCTATATTTTCCTCTAAAAATTTTACAGTGTCCAGCCTTACATTTAGGTCTTTGATCCATTTTGATTTTACTTATTGTTTTTTTTTCTTCAAAGATGCATTTATTGATTTATTTTGGACGGGGGTCGGGTTGGGGAGGGAGGGGAGCGGGCGGGCCACTTCTATTGGTCTTTCATTTCTCTGTTTTCATCCATCTTTGTTCTTTGGCTCCTACGGACCTCCCATCATGGTGGCATCTGCTGTCACAGAGCGCCAGCTCTGGGCGCATGTGCTCCAGAGCTCCGGCTCGGTGATTGGACCCATCAGTCCAGCCGCTCCACGGCACGTGGGATCTTCCCAGGCCAGGGATGGAACCGGCGCCCCTTGCACTGCAAGGTGGTGTCCTTATCCACTGGACCACCAGGGGAAGCCCTGATTTTATTTTCATATATGGTGTTAGGAAGTCTTCTAATTTCATTTTTCACACATAACTGTCCAGTTTTCCAGCACTACTTATTGAAGAGACTCTCTTTTCTCTACTGTATATTCTTGCCTCCTTTGTCAAAGACAGGGTGACCATGTTGTTGCTCAGCTGTGTCTGACTGTTTGCAAGCCCGTGGACACCGGAATTGCCTGTCCTTCACCATCTTCGGGAGCTTGCTCAAACTCATATCCATTGAATCAGTGATGCCATCCAACCATCTTGTCCTCTGTCTCCTCTTCTCCTGCCTTCAATCTTTCTATCAGGGTATTACCTCTGACTTTTCTCTTCTGCACCACTGATCTGTATTTCTGGTTTTATGCCAGTACTATAATGTCTTGATTACCCTAGCTTTGTAGTATAGTGTAAAGTCAGAGATCCTGATTCCTTCAGCTTCCTTTTTCTTTCTCAAGACCGTTTTGGCTATTTGATGCCTTTTGTGTTTCCATTTGTTGTTCAGTTGCTGTCATGTCTGTCTCTGCAACCTCATGGACCTCTGCATTCCAGGCTCCTCTGTCCTCCACTGTCTCCTGGAGTTTGTTCAGATTCATGTCCATTGAGTCAGTGATGCTCTCTAACCATCTCATCTTCTGCCAGCCACCCCCTTCTCCATTTACCTTCTGTCTTTCCCAGCATCAGGGTTTTTTTCAATGAATTGGCTCTTTGCATCAGGTGGCCTAAGTATTGAAGCTTCAGCATCAGTCCTTTCAATGAATATTCAGGATTAATTTCCCTTAGGATTGACTGGTTTGATCTCCTTGCTGTTCAAGGGACACTCAAGAGTCATCTCCAGTACCACAGTCTGAAATTATTGATTCTTTGGCATTCAGCCTTCTTTATGGTCCAACTCTTACATTTGTACATGACTATTGGAAAAAACATAGTTTTGACTCTGTGAACCCTTACAAGTAACTTGCAATTTTTTTTCTAATTCCGTGAAAAATGCCATTGGTAATTTGATAGAGATTGCATTGAATCTGTAGACTTGGTAGGCATACTGCCCATTGACTTAGGTAGTATAGTCATTTTCACTATATTGGTTCTTCCAACCCAAGAACATGGTATATCTCCATTTATTTGTGTCATCTTTGATATTTTTCATGAATATGTTACAATTTTGAGTAGTTTTGAGTTTGCCTCCTTAGGTAGGTTTATTCCTAGGTAGTTTATTCTTTTTCTTGCAATGGTAAATGAGATTGTTTCCTTAATTTCTCTTTCTGATTTATCAAAGTTATGATGACCTTTTCAAGTTCATTCCACAAAACTCTGAATTTTTATAGTGAGTGGAAAATACAGACCAGAGTATGATTTTCAAGCCTATGAAGTGTCACCTTGATTAAATTATAAAAACAATATTCATTTTCTTTGTCCAAAATTGATTTATAATTTCTATCTACATATATAAAATAGTTGCAGATGACTCAATAGTTCTAAAAATTAATTTATTAACATTTTAAGTATAAGGAATGATTTTTCAGCACTAAAATTTTCCCAACAAATGAAATATACCATTGGAGTGTGCCTTGACCATGGATCTTTATTCAATTATTTAGGGGAATAAGGAAGTTGTATTTAAAGGTACATGTTGGCATGTTCAAGCAAAATGTCCTGTATTTTTCCTCAATTGAAAATGTGTTTCTTTTCTCTAGAAGAGTGGCTGTGAGGATAGGAGGTCCAAGTAAGGTAAACATGTGGTGTTTCCCCTACAATGGCTCAGGTAGTGTTTGGCATAAACAGTGACACTTCTCAATGGCAGAAACTAAAGAGGAAAGGTTGTAAGAGTTCCTAAAACAGGGAGACTCTCTAGATTACAAAGACTGGTTTCTCATTTAAACACATCATAAATGCAGTTATAGCTCACACTGGAGTAAGGAATTATTATTTCAATAGCAGACTTCATTAAACAAACAGACCCCAGGCTTTGAGGCTGATGAGTGCTCCAAGATGGGAGTGTGGGGAGACTAAAATGAAGCCAAGAGGCCAGCATGCCTTGAGCCTGGCCTCCCTGGAGGCCACTGACAGCACATTGATCCCAATGACCCTGTGCTCCTGAAGGGCAGAAATTCAATTAGGAACTCTCAGTTTTGAGCCTCAGGAAGGAGCAGGGAGTTGAGGGGTGTCAGTGGGAGGCTCCACAGCTGGAGGAAAACCATTTTCCAGCAGTTATAAAACAGAGGCTAATAATAGAACAATGGAGAGTGAAAAACACTGAATTGGAAAGAATCGGCAGAAAGGATGAGCTGATAAAGCATCTACTTTAAATAAGGTCATAATTTTGCTACAGTTTGGGATGTTCTGGGCTAATTTACAGCCACAATTGAAGTCACAGTGGAGCCTTACTTTCTGTAACAAGGTTTTATTTTTGGTGCTCTGGAAAGCTCTTTTCTTTCTGCCTGGGTTAGCATATGTGAAAGAAATAATGATTATTTTAATGATATTAAATAGTAGCTTTAATGTCTTCCCCCACAAGCTAACCAAAACATTATCTGTACGTATGAAATGATTCATCTGTGAACAAAACTTCTGTTTCTATTATAATATTCCTGTTCACCTACCTGACTCTCTCACTAGGCTATGAGTTCATCTTTGCTTCTGGAACCTGCCACCTACTCATTAAAAATAAATTTTATGAATGAAACAACCTTAAACAATACCTGCCACCTGCATTTTTCAGAGGACAAATGTGAGGTGTTAATAGGGAGGCAAAAGTGCAAATGCCCATCTTCTATTGCATACTAAGTGCAAGGCAAAAGTTTTGAGCCTTTGTACACTACTTCCTGATTGCCTAGTCCTCATATTAAATCTGAAAAAGAATGTCCTATTTCCACTTGAGGTCAAGAAGGAACCTTAGAAAAAGTAGCTTCTTCAAATTAGCCAGTGGGTAGCAAGATTGCACACCAATCTCGGTTCTGTTGTACTCTAAAGCTCTTGGTCTTTGAAGCTTGTCAGGCTTATACTGTTGTAGAATCACCAACATTGCAGGTTAAGAATGCAGATTCTCAGACTCCTCCTCTGAATTTTCCAGCTCAGGTTTTAAGACTTCATTAAACAAACAGACCCCAGGCTTTGAGGCTGATGAGTGCTCCAAGATGGGAGTGTGGGGAGACTAAAATGAAGCCAAGAGGCCAGCATGCCTTGAGCCTGGCCTCCCTGGAGGCCACTGACAGCACATTGATCCCAATGACCCTGTGCTCCTGAAGGGCAGAAATTCAATTAGGAACTCTCAGTTTTGAGCCTCAGGAAGGAGCAGGGAGTTGAGGGGTGTCAGTGGGAGGCTCCACAGCTGGAGGAAAACCATTTTCCAGCAGTTATAAAACAGAGGCTAATAATAGAACAATGGAGAGTGAAAAACACTGAATTGGAAAGAATCGGCAGAAAGGATGAGCTGATAAAGCATCTACTTTAAATAAGGTCATAATTTTGCTACAGTTTGGGATGTTCTGGGCTAATTTACAGCCACAATTGAAGTCACAGTGGAGCCTTACTTTCTGTAACAAGGTTTTATTTTTGGTGCTCTGGAAAGCTCTTTTCTTTCTGCCTGGGTTAGCATATGTGAAAGAAATAATGATTATTTTAATGAGATTAAATAGTAGCTTTAATGTCTTCCCCCACAAGCTAACCAAAACATTATCTGTACGTATGAAATGATTCATCTGTGAACAAAACTTCTGTTTCTATTATAATATTCCTGTTCACCTACCTGACTCTCTCACTAGGCTATGAGTTCATCTTTGCTTCTGGAACCTGCCACCTACTCATTAAAAATAAATTTTATGAATGAAACAACCTTAAACAATACCTGCCACCTGCATTTTTCAGAGGACAAATGTGAGGTGTTAATAGGGAGGCAAAAGTGCAAATGCCCATCTTCTATTGCATACTAAGTGCAAGGCAAAAGTTTTGAGCCTTTGTACACTACTTCCTGATTGCCTAGTCCTCATATTAAATCTGAAAAGAATGTCCTATTTCCACTTGAGGTCAAGAAGGAACCTTAGAAAAAGTAGCTTCTTCAAATTAGCCAGTGGGTAGCAAGATTGCACACCAATCTCGGTTCTGTTGTACTCTAAAGCTCTTGGTCTTTGAAGCTTGTCAGGCTTATACTGTTGTAGAATCACCAACATTGCAGGTTAAGAATGCAGATTCTCAGACTCCTCCTCTGAATTTTCCAGCTCAGGTTTTAAGACAGCCCTCAAGAAGCAATCAGATGATTCCATTATGGAGACAAATTAGGAAAGCAGTGAGTGAGACTCTTGTGTTTCTCAAACTTTAATAAGTGGGTGAATTCTCTGAAGATTTTGTTCAATGAGTAGATCTGGGGTGACACTTAGAATCTGTGTTTCTAAAAATGTCCTAGGTGATGCCTATTGGAATGACCTACAGGTCATATGTAGAGAAGTGAGGAGCTAGGTCTGTTGTGCTGCCCAGCACAGGATGCAACTTTTACCCCTATCCCAGGGGACTTTTCATAATTCTGCCACTATGTTACATCCCCCACCTATTTGCAGTTCGGTAATTATATCACAGCAGGATTTTCTGTGTATACTTGAAAATATGTGAAACCTTGGAAACCCTTTTTTATCTCCGCTACTTAGCTTATTAATTCATGTCTGTGCTAATCCTGGGTACCAGGAGACTCTCTGACTACCAGTAACATAATGTCATCCTGCACCCATCCCATGTATAAGCCAACACTTCACTGGGTTTCTGTTATATTAGGGTGATTTGACATACCCCGTCTGTGATTTGTAGATTTAGGCTAGAATTCTTCCCAAGAAGCAGAAGATTGAAGTCTGAGGGAAATGTTCTTTGCAACATTCAGGGTAATGGATACAGCATTTGTTTAAAGGGCAATAATCACATTTCCCCAGGAATGAAACAACCTTAACCTGCCACCTGCATTTTCAGAGGACAAATGTGAGGTGTTAATAGGAGGCAAAAGTGCAAATGCCCATCTTCTATTGCATACTAAGTGCAAGGCAAAAGTTTTGAGCCTTTGTACACTACTTCCTGATTGCCTAGTCCTCATATTAAATCTGAAAAGAATGTCCTATTTCCACTTGAGGTCAAGAAGGAACCTTAGAAAAAGTAGCTTCTTCAAATTAGCCAGTGGGTAGCAAGATTGCACACCAATCTCGGTTCTGTTGTACTCTAAAGCTCTTGGTCTTTGAAGCTTGTCAGGCTTATACTGTTGTAGAATCACCAACATTGCAGGTTAAGAATGCAGATTCTCAGACTCCTCCTCTGAATTTTCCAGCTCAGGTTTTAAGACAGCCCTCAAGAAGCAATCAGATGATTCCATTATGGAGACAAATTAGGAAAGCAGTGAGTGAGACTCTTGTGTTTCTCAAACTTTAATAAGTGGGTGAATTCTCTGAAGATTTTGTTCAATGAGTAGATCTGGGGTGACACTTAGAATCTGTGTTTCTAAAAATGTCCTAGGTGATGCCTATTGGAATGACCTACAGGTCATATGTAGAGAAGTGAGGAGCTAGGTCTGTTGTGCTGCCCAGCACAGGATGCAACTTTTACCCCTATCCCAGGGGACTTTTCATAATTCTGCCACTATGTTACATCCCCCACCTATTTGCAGTTCGGTAATTATATCACAGCAGGATTTTCTGTGTATACTTGAAAATATGTGAAACCTTGGAAACCCTTTTTTATCTCCGCTACTTAGCTTATTAATTCATGTCTGTGCTAATCCTGGGTACCAGGAGACTCTCTGACTACCAGTAACATAATGTCATCCTGCACCCATCCCATGTATAAGCCAACACTTCACTGGGTTTCTGTTATATTAGGGTGATTTGACATACCCCGTCTGTGATTTGTAGATTTAGGCTAGAATTCTTCCCAAGAAGCAGAAGATTGAAGTCTGAGGGAAATGTTCTTTGCAACATTCAGGGTAATGGATACAGCATTTGTTTAAAGTTGGCAATAATCACATTTCCCCAGGAATTGAACTCAACCAAGATAATTTAGCTTAGGCTTTTTAAAAATATTATTTTCAAACTAAGGAATCCATTATGTATAAATGTGACAAAATGCTAAGCAGGCTTTATAAAAGGACAACTCTGATTTATCAAATGATGTTCTAAACTTAGGCTCTATCACTTCCTTGCTGTGTGACATTTGCTCATATCTTACCTTGTGGACCTTGGTTTCTTCATTGTGAAATAGTGTGTTTGGAGATAATTTCTAATCTCACTTCCAATTTTAAGATCAGGTGAATAAATTGATCTCTTGCATTTCTACCCTTGTCAGTAAATACCATGTATGTTACTGAAGTTCCATCAAAGAAAAGCAGAGGGATTTCAGAAAGAGCATATTTCCAGAAGAAAGCATAGCTATTCTGTCTTTTGAAGTATAAAAGATGAAATTCTAAATTAAGAAGAACCTGAGTCTCACAGAAAAGGCAGCACAAAGCAAACCTATTACTTATCTGTTCAGTGCTTTACAGAATGCCATGTTCATTTGCTTACCTAGTGATTTTTAAAACAAATTCAGGACATCAAGGGTGGGGCTGAGCTTTTGCTTTTCTAATAAGCATCTGGGTGCCATGGTGCTACAGCTTGTGGACCTGGTTTTGAATAGCAAAGTTCTATGTCCATATGCTTCAACCTTAACTGTGTGTAGAATCATGCTGAGGAACTCAATATTCGCATGCCCAGGCTATATGCAGAATAAACATCTCTGGATTTCTGTAAGTGGAGCTTAGAAGTATATATATGTGTGTGTATGTGTATATATACATATATATATATATATATATATATATATATATATATATATATATATATATATATATATTTAACTAGAGCAGGAGCAATTTACTTTACATCAGAGTTCCCCCCTAATTATGTCATTTACCTTTCACTTCTCTGTAAAGTTCCTATCTCAAAATATGGTCATGTTCTGAGGTACTAGGGGTTAGGACTTCAGTATAAGAATTTCCCAGGTTGGGGGGAAATTTTAGGCCATAATCCATGGTATGGGTAGGAAACAAAGGAAGGATTGCACGTAAATAATACCCTATGCTCTTAAGCCTAGTGCAGCTTAGCTTTCTCATCTTTGAAACAAGGACAGGTGAATGTAAGTTAGGGGTTGACTGAAGATTGGAAGAGCAATGCATCTGAAGCCTGGGGTGGCGAAAGTGGTAGGGGTGGGGATGATTTTGCTTCAGATGGAAGGAACAAAGTAGCCTCTGGGGCCTTTTTCCCTGCAGAAATCTAGATTTGTAAAGCTCCCAAGTAACAAGTGAGGGACCCTGAACTATATGCCATCATAAGCTCTCATCTTTGCTTCCATGATTGCTGTCAACTTTCACTGCCGTGTTAGTAAGATTCAAAATATGTGCTTTCCCCTCATTTCTACCATACCAATAGATCAGACTGTCCATGTCAAGAGATTAGGCTGTTCCTCTGACAGGCTTCTTTCCAGTCTGTGCCTATATGCTCAGAGAATTATGAGGTAGTCTCTATAAAGCAGGCCAAATTTGTATTCTGCTTCCCAGGACTCTGCATTACCACCACTTATGGTCATATTTCCATCTGGCTCAATGGGTTTCCACAATTATCACTTTCAAGTTACCTACTGTTGTCCTAGTAGTCAACATACCCATATTTAGTAATGTGTTCATGGAGGCCTATTTAGAAAATCCTTAATGCTCTTCTCTCCCTCTCATTCTCTTCTCATTCTCTCTCGTCCATCTAGCCTTGTGTATGCACTGATTGAGCAGGCATTCTGTCAAGTCTGTGCTAGGTACATCAGTGAAGTTGGTGTATAGGTAGAATACATACCTTGTACTGCTTCTTTGGAATCAGAACCTAGAACTGAAATTTCTTGGCCCAAGCGGATGGCCATTTTCATGACTCTTGACCCAAAGCTGTCTTGCCTGCATTGGGTAGTTGAACCTCTGTTTGCTAATTTAATAAGTATAAGCTTGCCACTGATTATTATCTAGTGCCAGTGTCTTTGATTAATAAATACTTTGCATCCTTTATGCAGATATTATGTGAATTTATATTTTTACTTAAATAAGTGAGTTTTTGAGGTCAGTGGCAAAACAATAGGAATATTAAGCAAATGAGCAACATGTTTGTTTTATGCATAATTATGTAGCTCTATTTGTTCTTCAGTCGCTCAGTCGTGTCTGACACTTTGTGGCCCCACGGACTGCAGCACTCCAGGCTTCCCTGTCCTTCACCATCTCCTGAAATTTGCTCAAACTCACGTCAATTAAGTCAGTGATGCCATCTAACCATCTCATGCTCTGTCATCCCCTTCTCCTGTTTTCAATCTTTCCCAGCATCAGGGTCTATAGAAGCTGCCAGTTCATTCTCTGTGTGTGCAGGGCACAATAAGTTCTTTTTTGGCAAACGTTCTTTTATTTAAATAGGCTTAGTTTGGGGCTTCCCTGGTGGCTCAGATGGTAAAAGAATCTGCCTGCAATGTGAGAGACCTGAGTTCAGTCTCTGGGTTGGGAAGATCCCCTGAAGGGATAAGTTATCTACTCAAGTATCCTTGCCTATAGAATTCCATCTGTCTTCTGTGGGGCTGCAAAGAGTTGGACACAACTGAGCAATTCGATTTTCACTTTTCTTAGCTTTGAAAAAATCAGAGATCCTGGTAGAATAAGCCTAAATCATTTGTAGGCATCTGTGTATGTTTGTTGTGTGTCTGTGTGTCTGTGTGTGTCTGTGAGCCTGTGCCTTCCCAGACCCCTTGGAATGCAGAATTATCAGGAAGAAGCAGTCAGTATAACAAGGAGCTCGAGACCTTTTAGGAGAGAAGAGATCAAGAACCCAAACCATGCTCCTCCAAATTCAAAGTGAAGGGGACTTGTCTAGGAAGAACAGAGTGATCTGATTAAGAGTCACAGCAGGAAGGGACTCCATAAGTGCCAAAGGTGAGCTCACAGCAGAAGAAGGCAGAAGAATGGAGTGCTGGCACAGGCTCTAATTTGCAGTCTAGAGACTTAAGCTGACTTTGTATTGCTGTGGCGTGGAGGTGGAACATTCTCTATTGGCTTCTCTACTTTGTGATTTTGGGTAAGAGTTTTAAATAATGCTGTTCTTATCTAGTGACAGTGTCTTTGATTAATAAATACTTTGCATCCTTTATGCAGATATTATGTGAATTTATATTTTTACTTAAATAAGTGAGTTTTTGAGGTCAGTGGCAAAACAATAGGAATATTAAGCAAATGAGCAACATGTTTGTTTTATGCATAATTATGTAGCTCTATTTGTTCTTCAGTCGCTCAGTCGTGTCTGACACTTTGTGGCCCCACGGACTGCAGCACTCCAGGCTTCCCTGTCCTTCACCATCTCCTGAAATTTGCTCAAACTCACGTCAATTAAGTCAGTGATGCCATCTAACCATCTCATGCTCTGTCATCCCCTTCTCCTGTTTTCAATCTTTCCCAGCATCAGGGTCTATAGAAGCTGCCAGTTCATTCTCTGTGTGTGCAGGGCACAATAAGTTCTTTTTTGGCAAACGTTCTTTTATTTAAATAGGCTTAGTTTGGGGCTTCCCTGGTGGCTCAGATGGTAAAAGAATCTGCCTGCAATGTGAGAGACCTGAGTTCAGTCTCTGGGTTGGGAAGATCCCCTGAAGGGATAAGTTATCTACTCAAGTATCCTTGCCTATAGAATTCCATCTGTCTTCTGTGGGGCTGCAAAGAGTTGGACACAACTGAGCAACTCGATTTTCACTTTTCTTAGCTTTGAAAAAATCAGAGATCCTGGTAGAATAAGCCTAAATCATTTGTAGGCATCTGTGTATGTTTGTTGTGTGTCTGTGTGTCTGTGTGTGTCTGTGAGCCTGTGCCTTCCCAGACCCCTTGGAATGCAGAATTATCAGGAAGAAGCAGTCAGTATAACAAGGAGCTCGAGACCTTTTAGGAGAGAAGAGATCAAGAACCCAAACCATGCTCCTCCAAATTCAAAGTGAAGGGGACTTGTCTAGGAAGAACAGAGTGATCTGATTAAGAGTCACAGCAGGAAGGGACTCCATAAGTGCCAAAGGTGAGCTCACAGCAGAAGAAGGCAGAAGAATGGAGTGCTGGCACAGGCTCTAATTTGCAGTCTAGAGACTTAAGCTGACTTTGTATTGCTGTGGCGTGGAGGTGGAACATTCTCTATTGGCTTCTCTACTTTGTGATTTTGGGTAAGAGTTTTAAATAATGCTGTTCTTCTAGGGAGCAGAGAGATGAACCCCTCTAGATCAAGATTTCTGCAAACAAAGGTTCCAAGACTTGATGGATTTAGAATACTTCTGAAGGTTACCGCATTCCTCAATGGTGCCACCTTGTGGCAAAGACTACAGTAACAATGCTTGCAGCTGATAGAACTTAGCCATCTTCTTCCCCTGCGTGGATGAAATAGGGGAAAAAAGATTTGACCAGTCAAATGAAAGGGAAAATCTTAGGTATTTAGCCAGTAATAATAAGAGACTTGAGGACTTTCTGTAACTGTTTATAGAGGGTTGTTTTGTTTGTTTGTCTGGTTTGCACAGAAGAATCATTTTAGTTGCAGGAGAGAGAACTAATAGGAAGGAGAGTTAACCTTCTAGCTTGCAGACTTCTCTTGCGGTCCAGCGGTTAAGAATCTGCACTTTCACTGTAGGGAGTATGGGTCTGATCCCCTGATCCAGGAACTAAGATCCCACATGCCCACAGTGTGACAAAGAAAAACTTCTAACTTCCCTAACATGAGCCTAGAGAAGCTCTCAAATGATAGCATCACAGAAAAAAATGTGAGCAAATCCTGTGAAAAATTAGTGGTGGGGAGAGAGAAGTTTGAATGTCCCAGGTATGTGCAGTTGAAAACCTAGAGTAGGAGGCAGCTGGTGTGGCTCTGGGTAGCCTGGGGAAGGAGCTGCTAGAAGTTTGCTCTTGCGTTTCCCCATCTGGTCTAGTGTATTGGCATTAACCCCAGAGTAACTCAAGCAATAAGACTGAGGCCACCAGTAAAATCAAGGCAGTGCACACGGCTGGGAAACAGAATAAACCCAGGTAAGGTTCATTAGGATAAGGCAGTCATTTCCTCTTTTTTTTTTCCAAACACCTGAGAGTAATGGATCATACTGAAAAGAATGTTTCTTCCTAAAGATGCTTCCCCACTGGAGCACTGAAGATGAAACCCAGATCTGAGGAATGGTTTGGTAGGAGAGAGTGAAGTTAAGTGTGGATTCCTGGCACCTAGAATACTCACTTCAAGCTCATTTTGCTTCTGGTCCGAGAATGTCTAGCCTTTGTCCCTGCTTCATATTCATTACCTAAAAAGTGAATAACACCTATGGAGGAAAATGAGGTTCATGACCGTAATGAGTGACCAAGGAGGAAAACTATCTTAAAAGAACATGGACTAGAATCATTAGATTAAGAAATTGAGATAATGATCTATAGAAATATTGGTAATAAGAATTTAAAGAGGAAATACAGATGCATTTGAAGGAGATAAATCAAAAGATTTGACCAGTCAAATGAAAGGGAAAATCTTAGGTATTTAGCCAGTAATAATAAGAGACTTGAGGACTTTCTGTAACTGTTTATAGAGGGTTGTTTTGTTTGTTTGTCTGGTTTGCACAGAAGAATCATTTTAGTTGCAGGAGAGAGAACTAATAGGAAGGAGAGTTAACCTTCTAGCTTGCAGACTTCTCTTGCGGTCCAGCGGTTAAGAATCTGCACTTTCACTGTAGGGAGTATGGGTCTGATCCCCTGATCCAGGAACTAAGATCCCACATGCCCACAGTGTGACAAAGAAAAACTTCTAACTTCCCTAACATGAGCCTAGAGAAGCTCTCAAATGATAGCATCACAGAAAAAAATGTGAGCAAATCCTGTGAAAAATTAATGGTGGGGAGAGAGAAGTTTGAATGTCCCAGGTATGTGCAGTTGAAAACCTAGAGTAGGAGGCAGCTGGTGTGGCTCTGGGTAGCCTGGGGAAGGAGCTGCTAGAAGTTTGCTCTTGCGTTTCCCCATCTGGTCTAGTGTATTGGCATTAACCCCAGAGTAACTCAAGCAATAAGACTGAGGCCACCAGTAAAATCAAGGCAGTGCACACGGCTGGGAAACAGAATAAACCCAGGTAAGGTTCATTAGGATAAGGCAGTCATTTCCTCTTTTTTTTCCAAACACCTGAGAGTAATGGATCATACTGAAAAGAATGTTTCTTCCTAAAGATGCTTCCCCACTGGAGCACTGAAGATGAAACCCAGATCTGAGGAATGGTTTGGTAGGAGAGAGTGAAGTTAAGTGTGGATTCCTGGCACCTAGAATACTCACTTCAAGCTCATTTTGCTTCTGGTCCGAGAATGTCTAGCCTTTGTCCCTGCTTCATATTCATTACCTAAAAAGTGAATAACACCTATGGAGGAAAATGAGGTTCATGACCGTAATGAGTGACCAAGGAGGAAAACTATCTTAAAAGAACATGGACTAGAATCATTAGATTAAGAAATTGAGATAATGATCTATAGAAATATTGGTAATAAGAATTTAAAGAGGAAATACAGATGCATTTGAAGGAGATAAATCAAAAGATTTATTTGCTAGTCAGGGAAGGAAAGTTATGAGGGAAAGAGGAGACTCAAAGAGAGTGACAAATTTGTGGTTTGGGCATGTGGGCAACTTCATTCACTGAGCTAGCAAAACCAAATCAAAAATGAAAACAAAAGTTGTATCACTGAGCTTGTTAGCTTTAAGAATAGAAAAAAAATCATTTACCTTTCCTCTAGTCAGTTTTCTCATTAAACTTGAATTGTCCTAAACATGCCAGAATACATGATTATATTCTGTGTCAAAAAGAAAAAGAAAAATGATAAAACAGCCAGGTCATTCTTGCCGAATCTTTCTTGTGTTTCTTGTGTTAGTGCGCTCCTTCTATTTGTATCCATGTTGTATATGTGTAGAAATGTATGCACTTTTTCTCAAGTGTTGTTTCAGTACTATTTCCTCTTGTATGCCATTCCACATTGTTTCTATTAGCTTAGTTTTGTTTTTTGTTTTTTTTTTTCCCCTCAATTGTGATTAATTGTGATTGTTACATGCAGCTTTGGAAACTTATTGCCCAAGATGCACTGACTTAAGCCAAGGCATGTGTCAGGATGGCATCTTTTAAACATTTTAACACTTTCACAGTTTTTAGGTGATAAACAACTGAAACAAAGTTTTCTTAGTGCACAGAATGTGTGCTTGCTTTGATTTGTTATTGTTTAGTCGCTAAGTCATGTCCAACTCTTTTGAATCTACCCCATGGTCTGTAGCCTACAAATAAGATACTATTAGTATTTTTAAATTTTACCATTTTAACTTGAGGCATTCCTGTTATCTTTTGTTTTAATTAGGGTCTGTTTGTTTTGCAGTGTTGTATTAGCTTCAGGCATGCTCAATTAGCTTAGCTTTTGAGTGAGTTTAAATTCTTGGTACTACAATTTATTTTTTTGTCACTGTTATATGTTATTCAACTATACTTTGATATCCTCAGATGATAAGATCTCATTTTATAAAGTTTTATATTTGTTATGTTTATGCTGCTTTTATAGAAAAATAATCCTATTTTATTACATTTATAGAATGCAAATTAGAAAGAAAAAAAGACAATGGCAATACCAGCCTCCAGGGAGAAGTGCTGTTATTTACTCCTTTTTTTTTTTTTTTTTTTTTTGCATAGACTAGAGATGCACATTTTTATTTTCTTGTCCACATAAGTAGTATTTCTGTGCATTTATCCAAGTTTTTGTGCAATACATTCTTAATAGCTTATAGATTTTTGTCCTCATCCACAGTCCTTGTTGACAGTTTTAAATGTGTATCTTTTTATTGATTAACTAGTACTGTATGGTCTTTGGTGGCTTAGATGGTAAAGAATCCATCTGCAATGTTGGAAACCTGGGTTCAATCCCTGGGTTGGGAAGATCCCCCGAGGAGGAAACCGCAACCCACTACAGTATTGTTGCCTGGAGAACTCCATGAACAGAGGAGCCTGGTGCCTACAGTCCCTGAGGCTGCAGAGTTAGACATGACTGAGTGACTAGCACACACACATAGTAGTAAATGGTTATAGATAGGTATATATGTAGATATAGGAAAGGTATTAATTTCTGTATTTTTATCTTATATCTAGATTACTATGAACTAAACATTTCAGTTAGATTTGATTTGAGTTGCCTTTTGCGGACTTGTACTCAAGCGGGATGAAAATAATGTATCTTTTGTTTTACAGACTTCCATTATTAAGTATTCTTATTTGTTGTCCACATATTGTATTGATTTAGCACTCCAAACTGATATTAAATAAGATAATTTAATAAAATATTTTTATTTGTACCAGACTATAAAAAGGTAGTCAATATATTTTAAAGTAGTTTTATTGGGTATGGAGAAATATTTGTGCATAAGCCCTTTTCTCAAAACACGTCAAATGGAATTTTTTATTCTTATTAACCTATTCATATGGTGTATTAAAATAATAGTTTTACCTGTATAAAAATATCCTCACATACATCTGCCAAGATGCTTTGCAACCCCATGAACTGTATACTGCCATGCTTCTCTGCCCATGTAATTTTCCAGGCAAGAATGATGGAGTGGGTAGTCATTCCCTTCTCCGGGGAATCTTCCAAACCCAGGGATTGAATTTTGGGTCTTCTGCCTTTTAAGATCACAGTGGCAATTAAATGAGCTATTTTATTTCATCAGTTCTAGGATTTTCATTTATTTATTTATTTATTTTTTACATCTTTGAGATCAAAGTATACCTGCAAATCAATTTGACTGGTAACTTCCTTTTGATCAGCAGGAAAACTTGTGTAGTGGGTGTCCACAGTTTGGAAGAAAATGCTGGAAACCATAGTGGAATATCACTAGTGCTCTTGAAAACACAGAGAACAGTGTTAAGTGACAAGCCAGGCACTGACAGTTCAGCCAGAGTCATTCCAAAGAGTCAGACTCAAACATGAGGATGTTTCAGGAAGATCTTCACAAAATTACTTCACCATTTTTGTCATCTATTCATGAGAAAGGTGATAAAATGCATCTTTGTGAAATAATCAGTGACCTTTGTATGAGGACAGTTAAAGTTCCAAATGATAAGAAGGCACGGTGTCATGGTTTAAGGGGTAACATTTTCTTACCTACTGATACAAAGAATGATGAGTAGTAAAGGTAAGAGGTATATATGTAGATATAGGAAAGGTATTAATTTCTGTATTTTTATCTTATATCTAGATTACTATGAACTAAACATTTCAGTTAGATTTGATTTGAGTTGCCTTTTGCGGACTTGTACTCAAGCGGGATGAAAATAATGTATCTTTTGTTTTACAGACTTCCATTATTAAGTATTCTTATTTGTTGTCCACATATTGTATTGATTTAGCACTCCAAACTGATATTAAATAAGATAATTTAATAAAATATTTTTATTTGTACCAGACTATAAAAAGGTAGTCAATATATTTTAAAGTAGTTTTATTGGGTATGGAGAAATATTTGTGCATAAGCCCTTTTCTCAAAACACGTCAAATGGAATTTTTTATTCTTATTAACCTATTCATATGGTGTATTAAAATAATAGTTTTACCTGTATAAAAATATCCTCACATACATCTGCCAAGATGCTTTGCAACCCCATGAACTGTATACTGCCATGCTTCTCTGCCCATGTAATTTTCCAGGCAAGAATGATGGAGTGGGTAGTCATTCCCTTCTCCGGGGAATCTTCCAAACCCAGGGATTGAATTTTGGGTCTTCTGCCTTTTAAGATCACAGTGGCAATTAAATGAGCTATTTTATTTCATCAGTTCTAGGATTTTCATTTATTTATTTATTTATTTTTTACATCTTTGAGATCAAAGTATACCTGCAAATCAATTTGACTGGTAACTTCCTTTTGATCAGCAGGAAAACTTGTGTAGTGGGTGTCCACAGTTTGGAAGAAAATGCTGGAAACCATAGTGGAATATCACTAGTGCTCTTGAAAACACAGAGAACAGTGTTAAGTGACAAGCCAGGCACTGACAGTTCAGCCAGAGTCATTCCAAAGAGTCAGACTCAAACATGAGGATGTTTCAGGAAGATCTTCACAAAATTACTTCACCATTTTTGTCATCTATTCATGAGAAAGGTGATAAAATGCATCTTTGTGAAATAATCAGTGACCTTTGTATGAGGACAGTTAAAGTTCCAAATGATAAGAAGGCACGGTGTCATGGTTTAAGGGGTAACATTTTCTTACCTACTGATACAAAGAATGATGATGTGACTTGCAATCAATGGTATCTTGGATTTGATGAAATACAGAAAATCAGGTAATATAGCACATTGTGTGACATGTTTCTTTACTGTAGACTTCAGTTTGATCCCTAAGTTGGGAAGGTCCCCTGGAGAAGGCAATGGCTACCCACTCTAGTTTCCTGCCTGAAGAATTCCATGGACAGAGGTTCCTAGAAGGCAGCAGTCCCTGGGTAGCAAAGGACACAACTGAGTGACTGTCACTTTTACATTCATAGAATAAACTTAATCCTATTGCTTAATTGCAACTACTAATAATGTACTTAGGATTATAATTTAATATTCATTAATGAAATTTGTCTGGTTTATATTTTTATTAAAGTTCTATTACATTAGATATATTTTAATATTGTTTCACAGAATACCTTAAAAAGTATCCATTTATCCCCCAAATTTCAGAGCAATTTGTGCAACAGATGGATTAAGGTTACTTTGTATGTTAAGTGAATTTACTAGTAAACGAATCTACCAGAATCCCTTTCAATAAGGATAGCTTTCTTGAGAGTTTTCTTACCATCTTTTTCTTTTCTATAGCTTAGGAAAACATTGTCCATTTATTTCACAATTTTATCATACAATTTAAATGTATTTATGTGTCTCCTTAAGGTCTGTTTTTCTAATTTAATGCATTTATTAAGCCAGTAAATATATTCTCAACCTTTTAGTGAATTTTAACTATATTTTCTTATTAATTGCTGTGAAACGGTTTTCCACAGTTTGGAAGAAAATGCTGGAAACCATAGTGGAATATCACTAGTGCTCTTGAAAACACAGAGAACAGTGTTAAGTGACAAGCCAGGCACTGACAGTTCAGCCAGAGTCATTCCAAAGAGTCAGACTCAAACATGAGGATGTTTCAGGAAGATCTTCACAAAATTACTTCACCATTTTTGTCATCTATTCATGAGAAAGGTGATAAAATGCATCTTTGTGAAATAATCAGTGACCTTTGTATGAGGACAGTTAAAGTTCCAAATGATAAGAAGGCACGGTGTCATGGTTTAAGGGGTAACATTTTCTTACCTACTGATACAAAGAATGATGATGTGACTTGCAATCAATGGTATCTTGGATTTGATGAAATACAGAAAATCAGGTAATATAGCACATTGTGTGACATGTTTCTTTACTGTAGACTTCAGTTTGATCCCTAAGTTGGGAAGGTCCCCTGGAGAAGGCAATGGCTACCCACTCTAGTTTCCTGCCTGAAGAATTCCATGGACAGAGGTTCCTAGAAGGCAGCAGTCCCTGGGTAGCAAAGGACACAACTGAGTGACTGTCACTTTTACATTCATAGAATAAACTTAATCCTATTGCTTAATTGCAACTACTAATAATGTACTTAGGATTATAATTTAATATTCATTAATGAAATTTGTCTGGTTTATATTTTTATTAAAGTTCTATTACATTAGATATATTTTAATATTGTTTCACAGAATACCTTAAAAAGTATCCATTTATCCCCCAAATTTCAGAGCAATTTGTGCAACAGATGGATTAAGGTTACTTTGTATGTTAAGTGAATTTACTAGTAAACGAATCTACCAGAATCCCTTTCAATAAGGATAGCTTTCTTGAGAGTTTTCTTACCATCTTTTTCTTTTCTATAGCTTAGGAAAACATTGTCCATTTATTTCACAATTTTATCATACAATTTAAATGTATTTATGTGTCTCCTTAAGGTCTGTTTTTCTAATTTAATGCATTTATTAAGCCAGTAAATATATTCTCAACCTTTTAGTGAATTTTAACTATATTTTCTTATTAAAATTAGCTATGTTTTTACCTTTTTTAAAACATGATTTTTAGCATTCACTTCATTATTTGTGCAATTTTGGTGATATTAGGTTAAAAGCTTTCTTTTCTTTTTCTTTTTTTTTTTTTAAAGATTTATTTATTTATTTTGGGCGGGGGTATGGTTGGGGAGAGAGGGGGGCGGGTGGGCCACTTCTATTGGTCTTTCATTTCTCTGTTTTCATCCGTCTTTGTTCTTTGGCTCCTGTGGGCCTCCCATCGCAGTGGCGTCTGTCGTTGCAGAGCGCTGGCTCTGGGCGCATGCGCTCCAGAGCTCTGGCTCAGTAATTGGACACATCAGTCCAGCCGCTCCGCGGCACGTGGGATCTTCCCAGGCCAGGGATCGAACCGGCGCCCCCTGCACTGCAAGGCGGTGTCCTTATCCACTGGACCACCAGGGGAAGCCTCTTTTCTTTTTCTAATAACAAAAGTGCTTCATACCATGCCTTTTTTGTGTGTGAGCTACATGTAATTTTTCTTTAAAATAGAGAACATTACTGTGCCGTAGATTTCCATCTTGACCTATTTGTTATTTGGCAAAGAGATAAAAAGCATAAAAGAGGAATATTGTTCAAAATTGTATCTCGAAAGTTTCTATCACTGTTGACTGAGACTGTGATCTATAAGCACATAGACCATATTTGTACGTCTGCATGGCTAAATACACCTGTCTTAGAATAAGTGTTTTTATCATGGATAAATCAAGTTAAATCCTAAATGGTTTTCATTAATAAGTGCTTTTTTAACCTTAAACATTAACAGACCCTTTCAATAAGAGCAATTTGTGTAACAGATGGATTAAGGTTACTTTGTATGTTAAGTGAATTTACTAGTAAACGAATCTACCAGAATCCCTTTCAATAAGGATAGCTTTCTTGAGAGTTTTCTTACCATCTTTTTCTTTTCTATAGCTTAGGAAAACATTGTCCATTTATTTCACAATTTTATCATACAATTTAAATGTATTTATGTGTCTCCTTAAGGTCTGTTTTTCTAATTTAATGCATTTATTAAGCCAGTAAATATATTCTCAACCTTTTAGTGAATTTTAACTATATTTTCTTATTAAAATTAGCTATGTTTTTACCTTTTTTAAAACATGATTTTTAGCATTCACTTCATTATTTGTGCAATTTTGGTGATATTAGGTTAAAAGCTTTCTTTTCTTTTCTTTTTTTTTTTAAAGATTTATTTATTTATTTTGGGCGGGGGTATGGTTGGGGAGAGGGGGGGCGGGTGGGCCACTTCTATTGGTCTTTCATTTCTCTGTTTTCATCCGTCTTTGTTCTTTGGCTCCTGTGGGCCTCCCATCGCAGTGGCGTCTGTCGTTGCAGAGCGCTGGCTCTGGGCGCATGCGCTCCAGAGCTCTGGCTCAGTAATTGGACACATCAGTCCAGCCGCTCCGCGGCACGTGGGATCTTCCCAGGCCAGGGATCGAACCGGCGCCCCCTGCACTGCAAGGCGGTGTCCTTATCCACTGGACCACCAGGGGAAGCCTCTTTTCTTTTTCTAATAACAAAAGTGCTTCATACCATGCCTTTTTTGTGTGTGAGCTACATGTAATTTTTCTTTAAAATAGAGAACATTACTGTGCCGTAGATTTCCATCTTGACCTATTTGTTATTTGGCAAAGAGATAAAAAGCATAAAAAGAGGGAATATTGTTCAAAATTGTATCTCGAAAGTTTCTATCACTGTTGACTGAGACTGTGATCTATAAGCACATAGACCATATTTGTACGTCTGCATGGCTAAATACACCTGTCTTAGAATAAGTGTTTTTATCATGGATAAATCAGTATCCTAAATGGTTCATTAAAAAGGCAACTTACAAACTCGAAGGTGCAACATTGAAAATCTTTAACTGCTCATATACTTTGTAGCTTTTGTTTTTTAACTTTTTACCAATCAGTTGTCTTTATGATCATTTAACTCTCCTGTACTTAAAAAAAATATATATATTACACCATAGATAAACATTAATCTGATATTCATTTCAAATAAAACCTTTTTGACATAGTTAATTTTGAATATAATTTTATCACTATAGGCTGTCATTATTGATTTACTTAATACCTTAATTGTATTATATTAATATTGACAGACTTATTTAATTTTATTCACATTTGAGTGGTCTTTTTTTATCACTATTAAAAAATTTCTATTTTCTAGTTTTCTCACTATGCATGACTCGTTTTGTTTTAATAGACTTTGTATCTGTATAGGCATATGTATTTGTTACACCTGTTAACAACCAGTCAACCTGTTACACCAGTCAAAACCAACAGTAATACTTAGAAATTCTCTTGGAGAAAAGATACGAAAGAAAAGCCAGGAACAGAAAATATGTGGATAACACACAAATTGGATGTTATGACTGGTAGGCAATATAGCAGAAACCACATGGATCAAAATTCTCTCCCTTTTACAAAATATTACTCAAAATTTCCCCTCATCACTGAGCTGAGTGAGATGAGGCATAATTAAAATGAAGAGAATCCATTCAAAGAATGCAGGGTGTTGTTTCAAAGGCAATTGAATCATAATACTGATACTTCACTACTAATAGAAATTATTGCTATAAATTTTAAGTTGATACAAGGATAAAGTACAAATTATTGTTTAGAAGTACTTAATGAGGAATGTTTTTAAAAATAAGTTGTCCTAGTAGACGTTGCAAATAGGTAAAGAAAGAAGGAAAGGATGGATGGGAAAGGGACTGCAAGGAGGGAAAGAAAGGAAAGAAAAGAGGAGAGAGAAAAAAGAAAAAGAAAAAAACCAAATATTATATTTTGGATATTAAAACATATTTCACTTAAATTGCCTTTACTGAACATTATTAATACTTGTGATTAGAAGTATTTTATCTGAAAGCTACTTATCTAAATTTTGAATATATATTGAGCAATGTTAGTAAATTATGTTTAAGGAGAATAAATAAAACATTGTCGGTGAAATCATTTCTCCATAAAACTTATACATCAGATGTAAATTCCTAACTATAGTTTAAACATAATGTTTACTTTTATCTTCCATTCATCTGCTTTTTTCGTTGTAGAATAATAAGTCTAAAATTCTGGGACATTTTTCTCTCTCTCTTTTTTTTTTTTTTTTTTTTTTTTGGCCACTTCTGTTGGTCTTTCGTTTCTCTATGTTCATCCATCTTTGTTCTTTGGCTCCTGTGGGCCTCCCATCGCAGTGGCCTCTGTCGTCACAGAGACAGGCTCTGGGTGCAATCACTCCAGAGCTCTGGCTCGGTAGTTGGACACATCAGTCCAGCTGCTCCGCGGCACGTGGGATCTTCCCAGGCCAGGGATCGAACCGGCATCCCTTGCACTGTAAGGTGGTGTCCTTACCCACTGGACCACCAGGGAAGCCCTGGGACATTTTTAAAGTCAAGAGAAAGAGAAGGCTTTCATTAATAATTGTTTATAAGCAGCAAAACTTTAGTTACCTAAATCCTCAAACATAGGATAATTCTTTGGTGTTTGAATATTCATACCATTATTTTCAGTGTGACTCCTTATTAATCGTCATTTTATGAAGGGAGATAAAGACTGCAAACCTTAATGATAAAAAGACAAATTTATTTGGATATTATGTTGTTAATTGTGTGTTTGTCTCGTATAATAAATGAGTGTGTGTTGAACTTGAGAGTAATATATTCAGCTTGTCTTACTATGTTGTTATAAATTCTGAATTTTGTTTAAAACCATATAGCAGTGTCTTGATAGATATATTTTCAAGTTTTTCCCTCTTACTGAGCATTTTTCTGTTTTGTCTGAAGAATTCTTAACAAAATGGTTAATATGAGGTGACAAAAAAAGTGTTATTGACTGACTTTGGAGACATGTTCACTATTTTTCTTTGTACTCTGAACGATAAGTTTTTCAGTGTCTTGTTAAGCAAAAATCAACTATCCAGCAATACGTCTTATAAAGTCAATTTCCTGAAGCTATTGTCCTAAACACGGGAGTTAATTGAATCTTGGCACTCTTTTTTCTAACATGCCACGTTGTATTTCATCTTCCCCTGTTATTTTTACCAATTTTAGCCTTATTTTTTTCTTTGCTAATAGGAAATAAAAACCATAACTTTTTTTACTTTGATATTAGATTGTTGTTTTAAGCAATTTGAGATTTTCTCATAAAATAGAACATAAATATGCTCATTCGAATCTCTTCATTGTGTTAAAAACTGCATTTTTAAGGAAGATTACACACAACTGCTTTGATTGATATTCCTGTTTTCTCTTATTCATGTAATGGCATCAAAAGGCTGATTGGCTGACATTGTCATAGGCTGATGCTTGGACCCATACAGTGTCCCCTGCCTTCCAGCTGTACCAACATCCTTGCTTTTGCAAAGGTCATATGCAAGAAAATGAGTGTACCCCAACACACAGGAAAAGAAAAGACTGAACATTTTGAAAATTCTTTTAGTTTGCAAATATATGCAAATTTGATCATTTTAATAAATGAACTTTCATGTTTGCCTGTGAATTGCCTTTTGCTGCAAAATCAATCAGGAAGGGAAATTTAATTCTGGACATACATCAGCAATGGACAAAGAAACTGCTGATTATCATCAACTTTTGTGATTTATAATAGTGCCATCATTTTTCTTCTAGAAAGAGTTCTCATTTAAAAGTAAATCCATAATTAAATCAAAATAAGAAAAAAATAATTATCATGACATTAATAGAAAGCTAGAAATTATGACTGTGTTTATGGGAAGGAAGGCTGAATTTGCTTTCTTAAGTTTTTCAATCCAAAAATCAGAATTTTGTTTAAAACCATATAGCAGTGTCTTGATAGATATATTTTCAAGTTTTTCCCTCTTACTGAGCATTTTTCTGTTTTGTCTGAAGAATTCTTAACAAAATGGTTAATATGAGGTGACAAAAAAAGTGTTATTGACTGACTTTGGAGACATGTTCACTATTTTTCTTTGTACTCTGAACGATAAGTTTTTCAGTGTCTTGTTAAGCAAAAATCAACTATCCAGCAATACGTCCTATAAAGTCAATTTCCTGAAGCTATTGTCCTAAACACGGGAGTTAATTGAATCTTGGCACTCTTTTTTCTAACATGCCACATTGTATTTCATCTTCCCCTGTTATTTTTACCAATTTTAGCCTTATTTTTTTCTTTGCTAATAGGAAATAAAAACCATAACTTTTTTTACTTTGATATTAGATTGTTGTTTTAAGCAATTTGAGATTTTCTCATAAAATAGAACATAAATATGCTCATTCGAATCTCTTCATTGTGTTAAAAACTGCATTTTTAAGGAAGATTACACACAACTGCTTTGATTGATATTCCTGTTTTCTCTTATTCATGTAATGGCATCAAAAGGCTGATTGGCTGACATTGTCATAGGCTGATGCTTGGACCCATACAGTGTCCCCTGCCTTCCAGCTGTACCAACATCCTTGCTTTTGCAAAGGTCATATGCAAGAAAATGAGTGTACCCCAACACACAGGAAAAGAAAAGACTGAACATTTTGAAAATTCTTTTAGTTTGCAAATATATGCAAATTTGATCATTTTAATAAATGAACTTTCATGTTTGCCTGTGAATTGCCTTTTGCTGCAAAATCAATCAGGAAGGGAAATTTAATTCTGGACATACATCAGCAATGGACAAAGAAACTGCTGATTATCATCAACTTTTGTGATTTATAATAGTGCCATCATTTTTCTTCTAGAAAGAGTTCTCATTTAAAAGTAAATCCATAATTAAATCAAAATAAGAAAAAAATAATTATCATGACATTAATAGAAAGCTAGAAATTATGACTGTGTTTATGGGAAGGAAGGCTGAATTTGCTTTCTTAAGTCTCAATTATTCATACTCAGATACCAAATTTTTAGTATGTCAAATAACAGAATTTGATATGTTAATGAGAAGTAGGAAAATCAGTATAGATGTACATTGTGAAAGTGTAAATTGCTACAGTAGCAAGCAGTTTGTTTTTAAATTAAAAGTGTACCTATTCTTTGATTCAGCACTTCAGTTTCTAGGCTTAAACCTAATATATTCCTAGCCGAGTGAAAAATAATTATAGAAAAAATTAAAGATATTCATGACTTCATTAAGACAACAAAAGATTGGAAACAAATTTGAATATGTTATGCAATTCTTGTCAGTGCTAAACTAATGTGTCCTAGAAATAGAAGACAGAAGCATTTTAGAGAAAAATATGGAACATAGTCTAAGATTGTTTTTCAGATTTAATATTTTACATTGAAGTACAGCGCTGTGTTAATTTCTGCTGTATGGCATGGTGATTCAGTTAAGTCTTCTCCAGCACCACAATTCAAAAGCATCAGTTCTTCAGCCCTAAGCCTTCTTCACGTTCCACCTCTCATATCTGTACATGACTACTGGAAATATCATATCTTTGACTACATGGATCTTTGTCGGCAGAGTGATGTCTATGCTTCTTCATCTGTTGTCTAGGTTTGTCATAGCTTTCCCTCCAAGAAACAAGCATCTTTTAAATTCATGGCAGCGGTCACCATCTACAGCGACTTTGGAGCCCAAGAAAATCTGCCACTCTGTCAACTTTTTCCTCTTCTATTTGCTATAAAGTGATGGGACCTGATGCCATAATCTTAGTTTTTGGTATGTTGAGTTTTAAGCTAGCTTTTTAATGTTCCTCTTTCATCCTCATCAAGAGGGTCTTTCATTCCTCTTTGTTTTCTGCTATTAGGGTGGTGTCATCTGTGTATCTGAGGTTGTTGACATTTCACCCAGCAATCTTGATTCCAGCTTGTGAGTCATCCAGCCCAGCATTCTGCATGATGTACTCTGCGTATAAGTTGAATAAGCAGGGAGACAGTACAGAGCCTTGACGTACTCTTTCTCAATTTTGAGCCTGTCCGTTTTTCCATGCCTAGTTCTAATGTTCTAATTGTTGCTTCTTGACTTGCATATATAGGCTTCTTAGGAGGCAGGGAAGGTGGTCTGGTATTTCCATCTTTTTAAGAATTTTCCAGTTTGTTGTGGTCCACACAGTCAAAGGCTTTAGAATAGTCAATGAAGCAGAAATAGATGTTTTGTTTTGTTTTGTTTTGTTTTTTTTCTGGAATTCCCTTGCTCTTTCTATGATCAAAAGGAGGTTGGCAAATTGATCTCTGGTTCCTCTGCCTTTTGTAAATCTAGCTTTTACATCTGAAGTTCTCAGTTCATGTGCTTCTGAAGTCTAGCTTGAGGGATTTTGAGCATTTCCATGCTAGCGTGTAAAATGAGTGAATTGTATGGTTATTTGAACATCATTTGGCATTGCCTTTCTTTGGGATTAGAATGAAAACTGACCTTTTCCAGTCTTGTGGCCACTGCTAAGTATTCCAGATTTACTGGCGTATCGAATGTAGCGTTAGATAGCATCATCTTTTAGGATTGCTCAGCTGGCATTTTATCACCTCTATTAGCTTTGTTTGCAGTGTTTCCTAAGGCCCACTTGCCTTCACACTCCAAGATGTCTTAGCTATTTATTATCAAAGAAAACCAAGGTAAACAAAGGAATATAATTATATGCATAAAGATGAGGGCATTTGTTTATATATACATAGAATTAAATATAAGAATTATATCTCTAGAATTATTTATGAGAAACTAGATATATTGACGACTTGTGACACAGGAAAATAGAGGGCAGAGTAAAGGTTGGCATAAAATCTGACATATGTTCTTGGATAACCTTTCACATATTAATGAAACCACTAAAAACATGGAATAAGGCAAATGTTTTTTTTTTTTTTTAACTTTTATTTTACTTTTAACTTTTACAGAGTTTTGTTGTTTACAGATACGTATGTTCCCAGATTAGTCATATGTATATCACCCCTATCTCACCCTCCAGTCCATCAGACAGCACCCCTGCAGGATCCCCTTTTCACACAGAGCAATGACTATAGCTATTTTCTTCACATATGATAGTACAGGTTTTCATGCTACTTCCTTTACACCTCCCACCCACTTTTCATTCCCAACAATGTCCAAGGCAAATGTTTTAGAGGCCTGATAGTTCTTAAAGAAACAGTAAGCTCCATATGATGGATGTCTGTAACATTTTGGCCTCTAAGTAGGATAAGAAATGGTAGAAATCATGTTAACAGTAACAGGAGAATTAATCCATGATTCTATCTTAGAGACTCTAGTAACCTAGCTTGTTAGTGAGGCAAGAGTTAACCTCTACTTAAATGGGAAATAATATATTCTTGTCCCCACATCCCCAGGATGGTATCATCTTTCTAACTTCCCAACTAAACCTTGATTTAAAGGGATGTTTTAGGCAGTGTCCCACATGATATACTCAACAAAAGACCTGTGTCTGATTCACTTGCTGGAGAATGTTAAAATATGTTGGAACTTCATCTAATATTTGCTAAGTCAATAGACTGGGAACAGGAGCCCAGAAGTCTGCATTTTACAGAATATCCCAGGGTAATTTTGAAACCAGAGTTCTAAAACCATTGGTGTAAGAGCTGGAGAGTGGAGAGGAGAAAACATAAATATGTTTGAACTGCCTAGCATACCATAGGTTTTCCTAAACCTTCATGTGTATTCAATCCCCTAACTACATAGAAAAGTTGGCATTAAATCTACTTTTTTTCCTTATCATGACCCTTTTATTTTTATATTTATTTTCATCCATCTTTATTCTTTGGCCTGTGTGGGCTTCCCAGTGCAGTGGCCTCTCTTGTTGCAGAGCACTGGCTTTGGGTACATGTGCTCCAGAGCGCTGGCTCATAATTGGACACACTGGTCTAGCTGCTCTGTGTCACGTGGGATCTTCCAGGGCCAGGGATCGAACTGGTGCCCCTTGCACTGCAAGGCAGACTCTCTATCTACTGGACCACCAGGGAAGCACAAACTACTTTTTAGAAGATAAGAAACTTGTGTCTCTGTCTCTAATGAGTTGCCACAGGTGATAGAGCTAGTGAGTGCAAACCATAACTGGACTCACAGATGTGTGCCTTTTCAAGTTGACAGTAAAGAAAAAATATATTACGTGAGTCAGACAGCACCCTGCAGGATCCCCTTTTCACACAGAGCAATGACTATAGCTATTTTCTTCACATATGATAGTACAGGTTTTCATGCTACTTCCTTTACACCTCCCACCCACTTTTCATTCCCAACAATGTCCAAGGCAAATGTTTTAGAGGCCTGATAGTTCTTAAAGAAACAGTAAGCTCCATATGATGGATGTCTGTAACATTTTGGCCTCTAAGTAGGATAAGAAATGGTAGAAATCATGTTAACAGTAACAGGAGAATTAATCCATGATTCTATCTTAGAGACTCTAGTAACCTAGCTTGTTAGTGAGGCAAGAGTTAACCTCTACTTAAATGGGAAATAATATATTCTTGTCCCCACATCCCCAGGATGGTATCATCTTTCTAACTTCCCAACTAAACCTTGATTTAAAGGGATGTTTTAGGCAGTGTCCCACATGATATACTCAACAAAAGACCTGTGTCTGATTCACTTGCTGGAGAATGTTAAAATATGTTGGAACTTCATCTAATATTTGCTAAGTCAATAGACTGGGAACAGGAGCCCAGAAGTCTGCATTTTACAGAATATCCCAGGGTAATTTTGAAACCAGAGTTCTAAAACCATTGGTGTAAGAGCTGGAGAGTGGAGAGGAGAAAACATAAATATGTTTGAACTGCCTAGCATACCATAGGTTTTCCTAAACCTTCATGTGTATTCAATCCCCTAACTACATAGAAAAGTTGGCATTAAATCTACTTTTTTTCCTTATCATGACCCTTTTATTTTTATATTTATTTTCATCCATCTTTATTCTTTGGCCTGTGTGGGCTTCCCAGTGCAGTGGCCTCTCTTGTTGCAGAGCACTGGCTTTGGGTACATGTGCTCCAGAGCGCTGGCTCATAATTGGACACACTGGTCTAGCTGCTCTGTGTCACGTGGGATCTTCCAGGGCCAGGGATCGAACTGGTGCCCCTTGCACTGCAAGGCAGACTCTCTATCTACTGGACCACCAGGGAAGCACAAACTACTTTTTAGAAGATAAGAAACTTGTGTCTCTGTCTCCTAATGAGTTGCCACAGGTGATAGAGCTAGTGAGTGCAAACCATAACTGGACTCACAGATGTGTGCCTTTTCCAAGTTGACAGTAAAGAAAAAAAATATATTAGTGTGACTTTGAAGAGTCAAACGCTCAATCATTATTTTATGGTGGAAAGTCAGTCTTCATCCAGCCTTTCACCACCTACAGGTCACTAGAGATCAAAAATTTGTCCAAGTAAGAAATTTTCTCTTTTTATTTTACATTCTTATATCTTTATACATTGCTCTGATTTATCTCTCAAAGAACATTCTTCTCAGATTAACGTATGTAATCAACAAGTTTAACACATGTATTTTTCAGTGACCAGCTATATATTTTTAATAAGGATCAATAAAAACTTTGACATTACTTTTTATATGGCACCAGAAACTAATTGTTGGATATGCAAACTTATATCCTAAACTAATAAAGTGTAAGCAGTTGCTGAAACTCAAAATTGCAAATAATGTCCAATAAAGAGTTTTATGCATATACATACTTTCAGGCACACATATACATGAGGGGTTTATAGACATAAAATAGATTTAGAAAAATTTCAATTAGGTCAATAGCTGGTATTATGGAGATGAAGATGTATTGGCATTTAGAGTGAGTTTCTGAAGTCATTGACTTTAAAAAGTATAATTCTTCCAATCATAAGTTAAACATCAAATAAGAGCACATTTGGCATCTGTATGCCCTCAACACAAGTAGAAATTCTGTAAGCCTACATTTGTAGCACATAGGCTGAAAAGTGATGTCAAACATTTATTAAACTATTATAAATCAGTATGAAAAATGTATTAAAAATTTTTCTTAGCAGTAAAGAAAGAGTGTGATCATTTCCATTCTATATTTCTTAAACTATTCTGACATTCCCATGGACATGCGATGTTTGGCTAGGAACATTTTGGGGTTAGGGACTTCCCTAGTTGTTTGTTCGGTACAGAATCCAGCTGTAGTGCAGGAGACCTGGGTTCAATCCCTGGGTCACAAAGATTCCCTGGAGAAGGAAATGGCAACCCACTCCAGTATTCTCACCTGGAGAATCCCATGGGCAAAGAAGCTTGGTAGGCTACACCGTGAATTGGCAGACTGAGTGACTAAACAGTGCACTTGTGTCTCTGTCTCCTAATGAGTTGCCACAGGTGATAGAGCTAGTGAGTGCAAACCATAACTGGACTCACAGATGTGTGCCTTTTCAAGTTGACAGTAAAGAAAAAAAATATATTAGTGTGACTTTGAAGAGTCAAACGCTCAATCATTATTTTATGGTGGAAAGTCAGTCTTCATCCAGCCTTTCACCACCTACAGGTCACTAGAGATCAAAAATTTGTCCAAGTAAGAAATTTTCTCTTTTTATTTTACATTCTTATATCTTTATACATTGCTCTGATTTATCTCTCAAAGAACATTCTTCTCAGATTAACGTATGTAATCAACAAGTTTAACACATGTATTTTTCAGTGACCAGCTATATATTTTTAATAAGGATCAATAAAAACTTTGACATTACTTTTTATATGGCACCAGAAACTAATTGTTGGATATGCAAACTTATATCCTAAACTAATAAAGTGTAAGCAGTTGCTGAAACTCAAAATTGCAAATAATGTCCAATAAAGAGTTTTATGCATATACATACTTTCAGGCACACATATACATGAGGGGTTTATAGACATAAAATAGATTTAGAAAAATTTCAATTAGGTCAATAGCTGGTATTATGGAGATGAAGATGTATTGGCATTTAGAGTGAGTTTCTGAAGTCATTGACTTTAAAAAGTATAATTCTTCCAATCATAAGTTAAACATCAAATAAGAGCACATTTGGCATCTGTATGCCCTCAACACAAGTAGAAATTCTGTAAGCCTACATTTGTAGCACATAGGCTGAAAAGTGATGTCAAACATTTATTAAACTATTATAAATCAGTATGAAAAATGTATTAAAAATTTTTCTTAGCAGTAAAGAAAGAGTGTGATCATTTCCATTCTATATTTCTTAAACTATTCTGACATTCCCATGGACATGCGATGTTTGGCTAGGAACATTTTGGGGTTAGGGACTTCCCTAGTTGTTTGTTCGGTACAGAATCCAGCTGTAGTGCAGGAGACCTGGGTTCAATCCCTGGGTCACAAAGATTCCCTGGAGAAGGAAATGGCAACCCACTCCAGTATTCTCACCTGGAAAATCCCATGGGCAAAGAAGCTTGGTAGGCTACAGTCAATAGGATCGTGAAGAGTTGGACAAGACTGAGTGACTAAACCAGTGCACTACATGTTGGGATTAGAGCAACCTCTTATATTTGACTTGAGTGGGCATGAGAACATAGCTTCTTTACATATTTTCCCTGCTACTGATAAGAAATAATACAGTTCTTCAACTTAGAAAAAAATATATACAACTATAATTCTCAATTGCCAGAGGTACACCTGTCGGAAATTCTGTCTGGCAGGTACATTGGACAGACTACTTGGGTCGTTTATTGTCCTTTCACTTTCCAGTCACATAGACTTTGGTTTGGATTTCTGCTCTGCCAATCAAATCACTTCACCACACCAAAGTTTAGTTTCTTGAAGGAAAAAAAGAGAAGATTTTATGTTACCTTCACTTCACTGGGATATTATAGAGATAAAACATTAAAAAATTTATGAAGCTCTCTATCCACAGTGATGTTTTATATATTAATTCACATTCTTTTCCTACTAGTTATGGTAAGTGTCTGGCTCTTACTACTTCTTTCAGGAGACCATTTAGAAAATTTTGCCTCTACTTCCTTTGATGACATTTCACTATATCACTGATTGCTCCCAAGTGACTTTTATTTGAGTTGAATTTTGTTTTTCCAGACTTTTTCATTATAATTAATGAAAATTCCTCAGCATAAGAGAATATTCTTTTGGGGTGTGGTGGGGGGATGGGGGCAGGGAGGGGGCAGGCCACTTCTATTGGTCTTTCATTTATCTATTTTATCCATCTTTGTTCTTTGGCCTGTGTGGGCCTCCCATCGCAGTGGCCTCTGTTGTCACAGAGCACCGGCTCTGGGCGCATGTGCTCAGAGCTCCGGCGAAAATGTTTTTCTTAGCAGTAAAGAAAGTGTGATCATTTCCATTCTATATTTCTTAAACTATTCTGACATTCCCATGGACCTGCGATGTTTGGCTAGGAACATTTTGGGGTTAGGGACTTCCCTAGTTGTTTGTTCGGTACAGAATCCAGCTGTAGTGCAGGAGACCTGGGTTCAATCCCTGGGTCACAAAGATTCCCTGGAGAAGGAAATGGCAACCCACTCCAGTATTCTCACCTGGAAAATCCCATGGGCAAAGAAGCTTGGTAGGCTACAGTCAATAGGATCGTGAAGAGTTGGACAAGACTGAGTGACTAAACCAGTGCACTACATGTTGGGATTAGAGCAACCTCTTATATTTGACTTGAGTGGGCATGAGAACATAGCTTCTTTACATATTTTCCCTGCTACTGATAAGAAATAATACAGTTCTTCAACTTAGAAAAAAATATATACAACTATAATTCTCAATTGCCAGAGGTACACCTGTCGGAAATTCTGTCTGGCAGGTACATTGGACAGACTACTTGGGTCGTTTATTGTCCTTTCACTTTCCAGTCACATAGACTTTGGTTTGGATTTCTGCTCTGCCAATCAAATCACTTCACCACACCAAAGTTTAGTTTCTTGAAGGAAAAAAAGAGAAGATTTTTATGTTACCTTCACTTCACTGGGATATTATAGAGATAAAACATTAAAAAATTTATGAAGCTCTCTATCCACAGTGATGTTTTATATATTAATTCACATTCTTTTCCTACTAGTTATGGTAAGTGTCTGGCTCTTACTACTTCTTTCAGGAGACCATTTAGAAAATTTTGCCTCTACTTCCTTTGATGACATTTCACTATATCACTGATTGCTCCCAAGTGACTTTTATTTGAGTTGAATTTTGTTTTTCCAGACTTTTTCATTATAATTAATGAAAATTCCTCAGCATAAGAGAATATTCTTTTGGGGTGTGGTGGGGGGATGGGGGGGCAGGGAGGGGGGCAGGCCACTTCTATTGGTCTTTCATTTATCTATTTTTATCCATCTTTGTTCTTTGGCCTGTGTGGGCCTCCCATCGCAGTGGCCTCTGTTGTCACAGAGCACCGGCTCTGGGCGCATGTGCTCCAGAGCTCCGGCTCAGTAATTGGACACATCAGTCCAGCCACTCCATGGCACATGGGATCTTCCCAGGCCAGGGATCGAACTGGCGCCCCTTGCACTGCAAGGCGGTGTCCTTACCCACTGGACCACCAGGGAAGCCCAAGAGAGAATATTCTTAAGTGACACTTTAAATATGAATCTTCGTGTAGAATTATATTCCTTGCAAGTTATTTTAGGAAAGCTACTTTACAAAAATGGGGGCCATATGTCTGATTTGCCCAAGACAATTCCAGTTTGCACCTACACAGTCATTAATAGTGTCTTTTTCACTGTCAAACGTACATAATTTGTACAAGGTATAGGAGTCACCTATTTGCAAAAAGCAATTTCTCCAGACCTAGAATTCAGCTAGTATTATTTCAAAGCACTGTCTGAGGTGTCTGAGTTGGATATATGTTACTTTGGAGAAGCTTCTCCTGAAGTCTTCTCTGTCTAAAAAGTAATATCCTGCTACTTAAATATCATCCTACAATGAAGGAGAACCTGAAAAAAAAAGAACATAAAATGGGTGAAAGAAGAGACATGGGATGATGTTTAGAAGTAAATAATCAGTCTGGAAATATCCTTGAAATAGCAGGGAAGAATAAACAGGCAAAGCTGAAGCTGGGAATCTGGCCATCCAGCTGTAGATCATGTTGCATGTTCTCTGTTATAGCTTGATAAGGCTGTGTGACCCAATTAGGCCCAATGGGACATGGACGGGAGTGAGATTATAGTTTCGGGACATCTTCACATAAAAGAAAAGGCCTTTGCCTTGGATTCTCTTTGTCTTCCTTCTTCGTACACATTGGAGCACAGAAGTGACCATGACCCACTGTCCGGTCATGAAGATGACAACACCCAAGAAGATGAATGCAATTGAACCCAATTTAGAACAAAATTGGGTCCATTCATTAACTCAGACCTTTTATCCAAGGATTGTTTTACATGAAAAAAAAAGCTTTTATCTTTCAAAAATCACTTTATTAGGGAACCTCTTTATTATAACAGCTGATATTGATCTTACATAATATGTACTGTTGCTGGGTGCTTCTAATTTTCTGCAAAAACAACCATAAAATCTTCAGGTTGTGACTAAGTTGCTCTTTAAAGTCTCAACTAGTTTGCCTTCTCTCTCTGTTATAATAATTCTCATCAATGGTGTTGAGTTCTTTTTCAAGCACGTGAAAAAGATGAAACTAGGAAAAGCATTAGAGATGCCCCATGTGAATTCTGCTCACATTTCTAAGCCAATACATTTAAAAGATTAAATGAAAATATCTCATCTACTGTTATCGCACTCTGCTGTCTTCACCAATGTGAACAGAGAATATGAGATGGCAGCTTTTCAATGTACTGCTTAGATTCCTCTGGCTTCTACTGCTCCCGCGTCATTTCTATTTCCTACCACGCTTCTGTGATAAAGCGAGAAATAATATTCCAAAATGCCACTAGCATTCAATATAAGAGATACTGTCCTCTACAATTAGCATATTTTTCTGATAGACCAAGTGTTTAGAATGCAATGATTTATGAATCCAGTAAGTATATAGACAGTTGCCTGGATATAAGAAGGATATGTGGGAAGTTGGCTTTGTGTACTAATAAATGCCAACATGTGCACTCATTTAAGGAAACTATATATGGAGGATATCGGTTATAAATTTCTGTTGCATTTTCTGAGTTGAATTGCTTATGTGTCTGTATAAATTGCTAAGCAGAAAATAGGCTAAGAGCATTAAAACTTTAGTTAACTCTATTTCCCCAGGTCTATATAATTTTAAACTTATTTAGGACAATAGCCCATTTGTTTTATAAATCACAGTGTTCATTGCAATATCTTTCAAGCTGAAAGCATTAAATCACTTTATATTACTGAGCCCTGGAAGAATGCAGCATTATAGCTTGGCTGGCAGAACATGTATCAGTGTGATATTGATCTAACCATGAAAAAGAAAAGCCGTGCTGAATGGACTCCAAACTGGAAGGGGTATTATCTGCAGACTGCAATGTTTGTTCAAATCACGCATCACTTGGGGTAAGGTTGTATTTCTCTTTTTGCAGGCTTTATGTGATTTTGGTGACAGTTATGATAATTTCTTTAATGTGCAAGATTAAGGAAGTTGTTAGTTGAGGAATGTCTGCAGGATACTTATTTGTCATAGGGAGTAGCTCACTTTTCTGTAAGGAGTATGTTAAAATGGAATGCAGGTGAAATGCTCTCACTTGAGCAGAGTTTGTATATAGGTCCAGGCCTCCTTCATGGAACTCCACTGAATTCCTTTGGTAATTGGTACTAAGAACCAAGGGGTTTCCCTGGTGGCTCAGTGGTAAATAATCCGCCTACCAGTGCAGGAGACACCAGTTTGATCCCTGGGTTGGGAACGTCCTATGGAGAAGGAAATGGCAGCCCACTCCAGTATTCTTGCCTGGGAAATCCGTGGATAGAGGAGCCTGGTGCGCTATAGTCTATGGAGCCACAAAACAGAGAATATGAGATGGCAGCTTTTCAATGTACTGCTTAGATTCCTCTGGCTTCTACTGCTCCCGTCATTTCTATTTCCTACCACGCTTCTGTGATAAAGCGAGAAATAATATTCCAAAATGCCACTAGCATTCAATATAAGAGATACTGTCCTCTACAATTAGCATATTTTTCTGATAGACCAAGTGTTTAGAATGCAATGATTTATGAATCCAGTAAGTATATAGACAGTTGCCTGGATATAAGAAGGATATGTGGGAAGTTGGCTTTGTGTACTAATAAATGCCAACATGTGCACTCATTTAAGGAAATTATATATGGAGGATATCGGTTATAAATTTCTGTTGCATTTTCTGAGTTGAATTGCTTATGTGTCTGTATAAATTGCTAAGCAGAAAATAGGCTAAGAGCATTAAAACTTTAGTTAACTCTATTTCCCCAGGTCTATATAATTTTAAACTTATTTAGGACAATAGCCCATTTGTTTTATAAATCACAGTGTTCATTGCAATATCTTTCAAGCTGAAAGCATTAAATCACTTTATATTACTGAGCCCTGGAAGAATGCAGCATTATAGCTTGGCTGGCAGAACATGTATCAGTGTGATATTGATCTAACCATGAAAAAGAAAAGCCGTGCTGAATGGACTCCAAACTGGAAGGGGTATTATCTGCAGACTGCAATGTTTGTTCAAATCACGCATCACTTGGGGTAAGGTTGTATTTCTCTTTTTGCAGGCTTTATGTGATTTTGGTGACAGTTATGATAATTTCTTTAATGTGCAAGATTAAGGAAGTTGTTAGTTGAGGAATGTCTGCAGGATACTTATTTGTCATAGGGAGTAGCTCACTTTTCTGTAAGGAGTATGTTAAAATGGAATGCAGGTGAAATGCTCTCACTTGAGCAGAGTTTGTATATAGGTCCAGGCCTCCTTCATGGAACTCCACTGAATTCCTTTGGTAATTGGTACTAAGAACCAAGGGGTTTCCCTGGTGGCTCAGTGGTAAATAATCCGCCTACCAGTGCAGGAGACACCAGTTTGATCCCTGGGTTGGGAACGTCCTATGGAGAAGGAAATGGCAGCCCACTCCAGTATTCTTGCCTGGGAAATCCCGTGGATAGAGGAGCCTGGTGCGCTATAGTCTATGGAGCCACAAAACAATCAAACACGACTTAGTGACTAAACAATAACAACAACAACAAAGGTATAAATATGGGTAGCAAGGGCATAGTGTGCTGTGAGGCAAGAGTCTTGATGAGATTCTGCCAAGGCTGCAGTTATCTCATGTCTCAAGATCTAGGAAGAAGCCACACCATCTGATTTGCATTAGGTTCAGAAAGGAGCCCTCTGGGAGAGAATAAAAATCCAGTCCTGTCTACTGTTGGTATTCAGGCTATTCCATCATGACTGGCATTGATTAGTTGACAGAAAGGAAAGGTGAAGATCAGGGAAAGGATGTCATTGCTAGGGGGGAAATGGTATGTCAAAAAAGGGAAAAATGTGGTTAAACATTTGGCCATGTATACATATATCACATCATCACATTGTATACTTTAAACCCACACTGTTATACATCAGTTATATCCCAATAAAGCAGGAAAAAGTCTGTAAAGAGGGAAGACATTTTTCATGTTGAGAACTAGAGGACTATGATTACATCTGTCTTTGTCCAATCCCTGAAGAATGCATTGTTACCTGGAAGAAAAACCAGAATAACTGTATCACTAGGAACATAAACAGGTTTGCTGCTAGACTCTCCTACTGCAGAGAAAAGGACTGAGAAGAAATGCAGATGTGTGGTACCTGGACCTTTGTGCTTAGAAAGATGTAGGCTTCTGCTTAGAGCTCATAAAGGTTTATTAAAAGAATAAAGTTGATCAAAAACTAATCTCCCAGGCTTCACTGTGGTGCAGCGGGTAAAGAGTCTGCCTTGCAGTGAAGGGGGCACCAGTTCGATCACTGGTCTGAGAAGATCCCATGTGCCGCGGAGTGGCTGGGCCGGTGTGTCCAATTAGGAGCCAGTGCTCTGGAGTGCATGCGCCCAGAGCCAGTGCTCTGCAATGAGCGAGGCCACTGCAATGGGAGGCCCATACATGCCAAAGAATAAAGATGGATGAAAATAAGTAAATAATAATAATAATAATAATAAAACTAATATCCCTGTTAGGGGCACACTTTAAACTCCATTCCCTGTGCCTGCTGCTTCTATGATAGTATGTATTCAGAAGTTTTTCTTTCTTGTGTGCAGATGATGTTTTGAAAGGGCAGAAATTTTCCTGGGTGACCTCATACCTCACAGATTTTGAAATCAATAATGCTGCCTGACATGCTCATGCCAAATGATTACTAGTCACCAGTTTTCCACATGCCTTTTTGTGCATTCTCAGTCACTTCAGTCATGTTCAATTCTCTGAAAAGCCATGGACTGTAGCCAGCCAGGCTTCTTTGTCCATGGGATTATCCCAGCAAGAATGCTGAGAAGTGGGTTGCCATTTCCTCCTCCGGGGGATCTTCCTGAACCAGGGATTGAATCTGTGTCTTATGCATTGGTAGATGGATTCTTTTACCACTGAGCCACCTGCATATGCTTTTATCTTATTTCTAAGTTGTACACATCACTCTCCACCCCCGCCCCCCGCCACCACCATATTTCCTGGTAGTGTGTGTAAATTGTGCACTGCCCTGCAAAGATTTTGAGAAGGAGTCGCAAAGAGTTGGACACAACTGAGGGGCTAACACATGCAAAGATATCCTTCTCTCCAGTTGCTTCTTTGAACCCAGGTTCTCCTTCACAACTCTGTGGTATTTTTGCAATGTGCTGGCTGATGTAACCTCTGCAGACACACTGCCAACAGGAAGCTCATATAGAGCTCTTGGGTTGCCGAGTGAGGGGGCTTCTTCCTGTCTCATGTCACACACTGCTTGGCAAGCTCTACAGCCCCTTAGGAACAGATGCAGGAGCATATTTACAAAGCAGGCCTGTGAGGAGCAGACACCCACACGGCTCGTGGTGGGCCACTGCTCCACAGGCAGGCCACTGAAGCCAGAGAAGTCCCTTTGTGCATCAGCTGGGCAGATGCTGAGACCACACAAAGAGGAGCCAATTGGGATGCAAGCCCCCTCTAAGCCAGATCCCATTTAAGGGATGGGACCTCCACAGTCTGGACTGGTGAGGATCATGTGGCATGGGTTCCGCTCTCAAGCCTTCTCTTCTTTTGTGTTGTACTTTGTCAAACAAGACTGTGTGCAGAGAGCTAGAGAAAAACAACAGAGCCTCTGAACTAACATGTGGCTACAAAATCTAGCCAAAATTTTCATTTTATTTAATTATCATACCATTATTAGAGCCTTTGGGAAAATATAGAGAACTTTTAGAATTTTCCTGGGTGACCTCATACCTCACAGATTTTGAAATCAATAATGCTGCCTGACATGCTCATGCCAAATGATTACTAGTCACCAGTTTTCCACATGCCTTTTTGTGCATTCTCAGTCACTTCAGTCATGTTCAATTCTCTGAAAAGCCATGGACTGTAGCCAGCCAGGCTTCTTTGTCCATGGGATTATCCCAGCAAGAATGCTGAGAAGTGGGTTGCCATTTCCTCCTCCGGGGGATCTTCCTGAACCAGGGATTGAATCTGTGTCTTATGCATTGGTAGATGGATTCTTTTACCACTGAGCCACCTGCATATGCTTTTATCTTATTTCTAAGTTGTACACATCACTCTCCACCCCCGCCCCCCGCCACCACCATATTTCCTGGTAGTGTGTGTAAATTGTGCACTGCCATGCAAAGATTTGGAGAAGGAGTCGCAAAGAGTTGGACACAACTGAGTGGCTAACACATGCAAAGATATCCTTCTCTCCAGTTGCTTCTTTGAACCCAGGTTCTCCTTCACAACTCTGTGGTATTTTTGCAATGTGCTGGCTGATGTAACCTCTGCAGACACACTGCCAACAGGAAGCTCATATAGAGCTCTTGGGTTGCCGAGTGAGGGGGCTTCTTCCTGTCTCATGTCACACACTGCTTGGCAAGCTCTACAGCCCCTTAGGAACAGATGCAGGAGCATATTTACAAAGCAGGCCTGTGAGGAGCAGACACCCACACGGCTCGTGGTGGGCCACTGCTCCACAGGCAGGCCACTGAAGCCAGAGAAGTCCCTTTGTGCATCAGCTGGGCAGATGCTGAGACCACACAAAGAGGAGCCAATTGGGATGCAAGCCCCCTCTAAGCCAGATCCCATTTAAGGGATGGGACCTCCACAGTCTGGACTGGTGAGGATCATGTGGCATGGGTTCCGCTCTCAAGCCTTCTCTTCTTTTGTGTTGTACTTTGTCAAACAAGACTGTGTGCAGAGAGCTAGAGAAAAACAACAGAGCCTCTGAACTAGCATGTGGCTACAAAATCTAGCCAAAATTTTCATTTTATTTAATTATCATACCATTATTAGAGCCTTTGGGAAAATATAGAGAGAACTTTTAGAATTCAAAGGCTCATACTGCTGCAAACTGACGTGAGTTAATGTGATTACTCATAATTGATTAACCTTTTTTTTTTTTTTGCTCCTACTATAATCTGCATACTGGCAGGTGAAGGTCTGAGGTCTCATCTCCCAAAACCTTCTTGCTACCAGGTACTACATTACAATGGAAATAAATCTTAGCATAAGCTCCTCTGTCCTGCAGTAGAGTGAGCTGTTGCTGCCAATTTTTGGTGGTTGGAGTACTTTTGTGGGTGGAGTACTTTCCACCTACATGATTTGGGGGGCTTGTGTGTGTACCTTGCTTTGCTCAAGGGAATGTCTGTAGGTAACTGAAGCAGAGACTTGAAACGTATTTGTGAGCTGGGGATTGCTTCTTTGGCATCTGCCATCAATATGGAGGAGAATAGATTTCAGATAGTGACTGATGTTCACCCCCAAATGAGACCCCCAAATAAGACCTATGAAGCACAGGATGAACCAACCCCCCAAAAGCTCATGGCTCCATTGGATCATTTTTATAAATAATTTGTGGACAGAATAACATCCATCTTTCTCTCTCTCTCTCCATCCATCCATCTTTCCATTCATCCTTTTCATCGGTCCATCTCCCAAGGCTTTCCACGTAGTTTGGGGCTGTAAAACAAATGTACAAGTTGAAATTGTGCCAACTTACTAATAAATGGAATATGTTATTTTTTCCTTACCTCCTTTAAAAGTTTTTGTCAAAAACCCCATGAGTTAAAAACACTCAATCTTAGGTATAAATATATAAATAAAAAAAGTTTTAAAAATAGAAATAAAAAGATAATAAAAATAGGCTGATATTTAATATATTTTAACTGAAAACATTAAAAAAAAATTTGTTGTTAAAATTTTAGAGGTAGTTGGACAAGGCTTGCTTCTTCTAGTTATTTAACTTACAAATGAATGCCCCCTTTTAGATCTCAACCCCACAAAGACTGTGTGCAGAGAGCTAGAGAAAAACAACAGAGCCTCTGAACTAACATGTGGCTACAAAATCTAGCCAAAATTTTCATTTTATTTAATTATCATACCATTATTAGAGCCTTTGGGAAAATATAGAGAGAACTTTTAGAATTCAAAGGCTCATACTGCTGCAAACTGACGTGAGTTAATGTGATTACTCATAATTGATTAACCTTTTTTTTTTTTTTGCTCCTACTATAATCTGCATACTGGCAGGTGAAGGTCTGAGGTCTCATCTCCCAAAACCTTCTTGCTACCAGGTACTACATTACAATGGAAATAAATCTTAGCATAAGCTCCTCTGTCCTGCAGTAGAGTGAGCTGTTGCTGCCAATTTTTGGTGGTTGGAGTACTTTTGTGGGTGGAGTACTTTCCACCTACATGATTTGGGGGGCTTGTGTGTGTACCTTGCTTTGCTCAAGGGAATGTCTGTAGGTAACTGAAGCAGAGACTTGAAACGTATTTGTGAGCTGGGGATTGCTTCTTTGGCATCTGCCATCAATATGGAGGAGAATAGATTTCAGATAGTGACTGATGTTCACCCCCAAATGAGACCCCCAAATAAGACCTATGAAGCACAGGATGAACCAACCCCCAAATGCTCATGGCTCCATTGGATCATTTTTATAAATAATTTGTGGACAGAATAACATCCATCTTTCTCTCTCTCTCTCCATCCATCCATCTTTCCATTCATCCTTTTCATCGGTCCATCTCCCAAGGCTTTCCACGTAGTTTGGGGCTGTAAAACAAATGTACAAGTTGAAATTGTGCCAACTTACTAATAAATGGAATATGTTATTTTTTCCTTACCTCCTTTAAAAGTTTTTGTCAAAAACCCCATGAGTTAAAAACACTCAATCTTAGGTATAAATATATAAATAAAAAAAGTTTTAAAAATAGAAATAAAAAGATAATAAAAATAGGCTGATATTTAATATATTTTAACTGAAAACATTAAAAAAAAAATTTGTTGTTAAAATTTTAGAGGTAGTTGGACAAGGCTTGCTTCTTCTAGTTATTTAACTTACAATATGGGATGAATGACTTTCCTATGCCTTGGCAAGTTGACATAGTTTTTTTTTCTAAGTTTGGATAAGATTCTAACATTTTATCCTTTCACTTTTCAGTGAGATGAAATATCCCCAGGAGTTCTGCTACTGTGAAGATTTCTTCCTTTTTTTTTGCTAAATTTGCTTCCTTTGGAACATTTTCATCCTTCTTATCACAATCACTTTCCATGTCAATACTTTTATCTGCACTGGGTTTCTTCCACTGTGTTGCATTCTCTCAAATGGCAGATGTGTCAATATTCCCATGGTCAGCTATTGCTCCTATCACTTTATCTTCTCTTTGAATGTGACTTCCACCTGTATTTCTTTGTTGTGCTTTCATCGTTAACTAGTTTACTTTTGGGATTTTCAGCGTTTTAAAAAATGCCACTTGGTTTCTCAATGGTTGAGAAGGAGGGAACACAGCTACACACTCCAGTGTCTGTTCCTGAACAGATGGATGTGTAGTGATCAGTTAACGACGAACTTTGAAAGGAGTGACATGATTCATCACTGATCATTGATGTATATATGGTGTTTGGTGGACTGCAGAGTCAGCAGAGAGATTTGTAATTTATGCAGATGCACACAGTTAATGCTAATATTTGAACTCTACTGTTGAGGTATGGGTGTTATTTACTTAAGTCATGGTAAGTGAAATCCATGCCTATTGGAATCCTATAAAGTGAGGACTGATGGGGACCGTGTGTGTGTATGTACGTGTGCATGCATGGACTTAAATCACAAATTTCTAAAGCTTCTTTATTCCTATAAATGTAACAGGGATGCTGCCTAGGTCATATACTTCATAGTTGCTGGATGTAATTGCTTGAATTTACCATTAACCTCTCACAATCCATAGTCCCTTGCTTGTCAAACTTCTCACCCTCATACTTGTCTCATTTTGGTCTTTCTGTGAGCCCCTGCGCGTAGAGGAGCATTACTCATCATATCATCTTTGTGCCTTTTGCTATGCCCACTATGCCTCTAACTCAGTTGTTCACTCAGTGTTCCTCTTGATCGTAGTCAGATGGTCATTTGCCTATCCTGGAAGGTGATGACCTGGTTTTGTCTCCTTACTTTCCAGGAGAACAGCTGTCCATTGCCTCCCAGTCACTTTCTAGACTCGTTAGCTTCTACTTTCATTACCTGAATGTTTTAAGCAGTTAAGTCTGGTTGAAAACATCTCACACCAGGGTAAGAATACTCATTGGGAAGAGAAAAATGCTTCTAAATTATATATCTTATAGTATGTTGATTCTAGACGTTGAATTGGCATTTAGAAAAAGTATTCATTAAAAAAAAAATCCTCTTGTAATGAAGAGAAATATTGTTTGAATTTCATAGTGAATGACTGGTCCCAAAGTCTGTCTTTGTCTAAGCAAGAAATAAAATTAAAGACAGTGAGCCAATTAGGAAGAAACGACCTGAATATGTACTGCTCTGACAATATTCAGTCATGGCAGTTTCTTCTTAATCCTATTTAGTGTCTTTTAGACATTTGTTATTCAGAGGCAAAGTAAAACCCACTAGCCAGCTCTTAAATGCCACAGTTTTAAAATGCCTGTCAAAAATGAATTTGCTACCTTATTTTTACAAGGACACTTTGTAAAAGGGCAAAATACCATTCTCTTCCCAAAAAATATGTGGTAAGGAGGCTAAACCAAGATTTCCCTTTTTAAGACAGATAAGATCCCTCTTCCCAAAGCAAGAGTTGCTGCTGTCGCCTCTGCACTACCTTTCAGACAGTTAATGAGAACCATCTTATCCTAGAGAGTCAAAGGCAAGTATATCAGTTGCCTTCTGATGCATTGGCAAAGAAAGGCCAAGGAGACCTCTTGCTGCCAGCTTTTGAAGAACCCCAAAGGGCAGTCTGTCTTCCAGTACATATAGGAAATGTGAAGAGAGGAGCCCAGTTCTGACTTAGCACTCACTGACAAGAGTTCTTCCTGCACTTCCTCTCTGGGCTGTGGTGGATAACCTATGAACAGGCAAGGTTTCCTGCAGAAACCCAGAACAAGGCAAAACTTGGGAAGGGGGCCCTTTTGCTATGCCCACTATGCCTCTAACTCAGTTGTTCACTCAGTGTTCCTCTTGATCGTAGTCAGATGGTCATTTGCCTATCCTGGAAGGTGATGACCTGGTTTTGTCTCCTTACTTTCCAGGAGAACAGCTGTCCATTGCCTCCCAGTCACTTTCTAGACTCGTTAGCTTCTACTTTCATTACCTGAATGTTTTAAGCAGTTAAGTCTGGTTGAAAACATCTCACACCAGGGTAAGAATACTCATTGGGAAGAGAAAAATGCTTCTAAATTATGTATCTTATAGTATGTTGATTCTAGACGTTGAATTGGCATTTAGAAAAAGTATTCATTAAAAAAAAAAATCCTCTTGTAATGAAGAGAAATATTGTTTGAATTTCATAGTGAATGACTGGTCCCAAAGTCTGTCTTTGTCTAAGCAAGAAATAAAATTAAAGACAGTGAGCCAATTAGGAAGAAACGACCTGAATATGTACTGCTCTGACAATATTCAGTCATGGCAGTTTCTTCTTAATCCTATTTAGTGTCTTTTAGACATTTGTTATTCAGAGGCAAAGTAAAACCCACTAGCCAGCTCTTAAATGCCACGGTTTTAAAATGCCTGTCAAAAATGAATTTGCTACCTTATTTTTACAAGGACACTTTGTAAAAGGGCAAAATACCATTCTCTTCCAAGAAATATGTGGTAAGGAGGCTAAACCAATATTTCCCTTTTTAAGACAGATAACATCCCTCTTCCCAAAGCAAGAGTTGCTGCTGTCGCCTCTGCACTACCTTTCAGACAGTTAATGAGAACCATCTTATCCTAGAGAGTCAAAGGCAAGTATATCAGTTGCCTTCTGATGCATTGGCAAAGAAAGGCCAAGGAGACCTCTTGCTGCCAGCTTTTGAAGAACCCCAAAGGGCAGTCTGTCTTCCAGTACATATAGGAAATGTGAAGAGAGGAGCCCAGTTCTGACTTAGCACTCACTGACAAGAGTTCTTCCTGCACTTCCTCTCTGGGCTGTGGTGGATAACCTATGAAACAGGCAAGGTTTCCTGCAGAAACCCAGAACAAGGGCAAAACTTGCAAGGCTGACTGGGATGGTCCTGGGGCCTCGGGACCAACAAAACCAAAGTAAGGAGGAAATCTAAGATCAAACCCAGCCACAGCATCCCTGTGGGTGAGCTGAGCAAGGGGAGGTAGAATACAAGCCGATGGAAGGCCCACTGGAGACACCAGGAGATGGGGGATGATTTGGGAACTAGGGGAGATGTCTAAAATCTAGAGGAAGTCCATGAAAAGCTAGGGTCAATTTTCAGTACCTTTTATTGGATCTGTGTGGCCAACGTGGCCTCCCCCAAGTTCTGAAAGAAGTTGAGTCGGTGACTAAGCTAATTTGATAAAGTGAGCCCAGATCAATGACTTTGGTTCCACTTGGGCTCTGCCAATAATTCTGACTTCTTTTTCACCATCATCATGCATTTAGTAAGAGAATAGCAAGCACTGTTTAGAAAATAATTGAAGTTAGGCATAGTAAGTAATGAAATTTCAAAACAGACTTTAATTTAAAGGGGAGAATGTCTCTTCTGAAAGGCCCCCAATGCACAAAGCAAGGGAGACCAGAGCTTGAGCAAATAGAGAAGCAAAGGAGTCCAAGAGAGCCCTGGTTAAGTCCTGTTGGTGCCTCCTTTGGTCTCCAGGATCTGTCAGAACACCTTGGAAATGAGGCAAAAGAAATCTGAATGGACTTGAACTGATTTCTCACTTGACAGTGGTGCTCCTCCCACTGAAAATTTCTTATCTGCCCCAGAGATTCAGAAGAAAACAGGATGAACCAGTTCAATACAGTATTACTAAAGAATATAATGCAAGACTACCATTGGGATATGCTTAAATCACCTAGCCTAACTCCTGAGATTGTGACAAGTGGTGGTTAATTTTGACACTGATGTCTGTGCATCCTATTTATTCTCAGCACAGTTTATTTATCTCACTATCTTGGATTTATGGCTACTTTTTTGGTTAAATTAGAATCAGTCTTTACCAACCCCATTTAATTGAAAAATGCATTCAACTAATAGGTCAGCCATAAAAATAAAGGGTCAAAACAATCGTGGCTGGGTTGAACAGCAGAGTAATCTTTGTTTTTTTTTTTTTTTTTTCTGAATGTACCAAATAGAGTAGGTTTATGCCAATTCAAATCCAGTGCATAAATAAAGAAAGTACAATACAAAATGTTTTTATTAAAGCCTTAAAGGAAAATTTAGTTATTGTGAAATAAACAAAAGGAACTTTAACTTTCCATGCTGTGAATATTAATGACCAAGAAACTGAGGCTGCAGATTTATATGAGGTAAAGAAACATTAATGAAGCCATCCTGTTTTGCTATGCACTCATAGACATTTGTTAATTGTTTGATGCATTTAATTTAGGATTTGGAAGTTTATAGGACTGACTGCAAAAATAGAATTATGGAGGCATCTAAAATACCCTGATGTGTTTCCATGCCACCCCTGAAATGAGGACTCCCTGAAAATTACTTCGGAAGTGCAGAGGCTTCAAATTTATGTCCAGCCCTAAGGGAAAAGATTGGGAAAAGGTAGTGAACATTGCACACCATATTGATGATGTACAGATATTAAATGATTTAATCCACATAAAAAGAAGTCATAGAAATCCCAATTATCCAAGTTTTAGAGATACATCTCAGAAAATTTGAGTTATAAAACTATGTAATAATACATAGCATTTATATTAAGAATAGCAAGTAAACTTACCATTCGTTAAGCCCAAATCACATGTCAGGTACTGAGATGAGCATCTTACATATATTTGATCCTCTCAGCTGACTGGGAGTTAGGTACTGTTATGTGAATTTTGTAGATAAGAAAATGGAAGCTTCTCCAAAGCAGTACTTCTTCTCACAGTTTAATCTGCAAAGAAATCAAAGATGGATTTTGATAAAATGCAGTTTCTGGTCCATTAGGTCTGGAGGGGACTTGAGGTTCTTCCTTTCTAACAAATTCCAGGTGAACTGATGCTGCTGGTGCATAGACAACAATTAGAACTACGAGATCTGTGAGGTTTAAATAATTTAGTCCTGTATACGAGACTGATTCTTAATGGAGAAAAGATCAAACCAAGATTTGTCTGACTCAGAACCCTAAGACCCTATCTCCCTGTGCTGTTTCTCTCGAAGGTCTAGCAGTTCTGACCTAGTGGGGGAAAAACTATGCATGAGGATAACAGTGAGCACTGGTACCAATTGACCTACCTTCTGAAACAGGGGTGGAGAGGAATTCCATCACTGTCCTCACCACTAAGGGCTTTCCTGGAGAAGGGAGGGCATCAGTGAGTTATCTCAATGGGATAGATGGATCAGGATGATCCCTAGAAAGAGTGGCATATAAGCTAGCCCTAGAGTACAAGTGATATAGATATGATTTCCAATGTGAGATTCTGTATAACAGAATATTATCCATCTATATTGTTGACTGAAACAATATTCACAACCTCACATTGGAGACTTGTGTTTTATTCGGTGGGAATTTTTAGGACTGACTGCAAAAATAGAATTATGGAGGCATCTAAAATACCCTGATGTGTTTCCATGCCACCCCTGAAATGAGGACTCCCTGAAAATTACTTCGGAAGTGCAGAGGCTTCAAATTTATGTCCAGCCCTAAGGGAAAAGATTGGGAAAAGGTAGTGAACATTGCACACCATATTGATGATGTACAGATATTAAATGATTTAATCCACATAAAAAGAAGTCATAGAAATCCCAATTATCCAAGTTTTAGAGATACATCTCAGAAAATTTGAGTTATAAAACTATGTAATAATACATAGCATTTATATTAAGAATAGCAAGTAAACTTACCATTCGTTAAGCCCAAATCACATGTCAGGTACTGAGATGAGCATCTTACATATATTTGATCCTCTCAGCTGACTGGGAGTTAGGTACTGTTATGTGAATTTTGTAGATAAGAAAATGGAAGCTTCTCCAAAGCAGTACTTCTTCTCACAGTTTAATCTGCAAAGAAATCAAAGATGGATTTTGATAAAATGCAGTTTCTGGTCCATTAGGTCTGGAGGGGACTTGAGGTTCTTCCTTTCTAACAAATTCCAGGTGAACTGATGCTGCTGGTGCATAGACAACAATTAGAACTACGAGATCTGTGAGGTTTAAATAATTTAGTCCTGTATACGAGACTGATTCTTAATGGAGAAAAGATCAAACCAAGATTTGTCTGACTCAGAACCCTAAGACCTATCTCCCTGTGCTGTTTCTCTCAAAGGTCTAGCAGTTCTGACCTAGTGGGGGAAAAACTATGCATGAGGATAACAGTGAGCACTGGTACCAATTGACCTACCTTCTGAAACAGGGGTGGAGAGGAATTCCATCACTGTCCTCACCACTAAGGGCTTTCCTGGAGAAGGGAGGGCATCAGTGAGTTATCTCAATGGGATAGATGGATCAGGATGATCCCTAGAAAGAGTGGCATATAAGCTAGCCCTAGAGTACAAGTGATATAGATATGATTTCCAATGTGAGATTCTGTATAACAGAATATTATCCATCTATATTGTTGACTGAAACAATATTCACAACCTCACATTGGAGACTTGTGTTTTATTCGGTGGGAATTTTTAGGACTTCAGGCCTGGGCCATGACAGCATCTCAAGTAACCCTGCAGTCCTCCTCAGAGAATGTTTCTGAGGAGGTAAGGAGATGAGCCAGGTGATATAGAAAGAAGGTTTGCGTGAAGGGCAGGCAGTCTTGATCTCAAATGGCCTTGGCCTGCCAGGGTTTGGAGTGGGGCTTGGGTTTCCAACCAGAGATGGAGGCCAGCTTACAGCAGCGAGGACACCAAGTCCTAACCACTCGGCCAGTGGTCAATGGCAAGGGCCCTGGCCCTACGACTTTGCTGAAAAAAATTTCCACAAAGATGAAAAGTGGTGAAGCAAGTAAAGTGTTTATTAAGAGGAGACAGTGCAGTACGTGTGAATATATTGCTGGACCAAATCTTGGCTTTCTCTGCCCACCAAAGACAAAAATACAGAGTTGGGAGGAAATAGAAAGGTGGCTTTAATTGTCAGCCAGCAGAGAGAGGAACACAGGAGGCACATGCCTCAGGAACTATGTCCCCGACCCTCCACCTTGACCCCACCACCAGGAGTCTAGGGGCTTATATAAGATGAGGACTTGCAATCAGGTGTCAGTGATGAGGAACCAAGGTGTTAGGATCTTGATTTCTTCTTCTTGCATTGTTTCAAAGACAGTCATAAGATGCTGTCAGTAACCCAGTAATTGAGTCTGGCATTTTGGTGGTTCTGAGTCCTTCTTTTTGATAGGTAGCTACAAAGAGAAAGGTATTGTAAGAGTAAACATCAGATACAGGATGTATTTAGCAGAGTCAAAGGACAGTAGGTGTGAAGTGTGGCTCTTGCAGAGTTAGGGGACAGAAAAGCAAATTTAGCTACAGACATGCAGAGTTAGGAGTAGTTAAAGTTCAAAAATAAATAGGACTGTTTAGACCTGCTCACTGTTCTCAAAAAATGGAAAGAAAATGACTCATTCCTCTTTTTTGCTTTTCACTGGAACAAATAGACACATGAGCAGAGTTAGCAGGAGAGTTCCTGAGTCGTGCCCTTGTGGTACTCTTAAATCACATATTTGGGGCATTTCTTCCAGTTTTCCTTTGGACGGTCATTTTGATTTGCCTGGTTCATAGTCCATATTTGGTATATCTCAGGGTCCTTCTTTGTGTGTGCATGCATCTCTTAGCCAAGATGGATTCTACTGCAAAGGCATATGGGTAGAGCATCCATTGATGTTACTCCCCCTTTGACCTCCAAGGAGTCTTTCTGTACCCTTGGTCTAGGAGGTTTCCTGACTTCAGGAATGAGAAATACATGGTCTGGGAAGGGTCCAGCCTTCTCTCTTTAATTGTCCTGCTATTCCTTGTCTTGGAGAATTCCACAGGATTCTTTGTCTTAGGAGAATCTTGTCTTAGAATTCCTTGTCTTCGGAGAATCTCCACTTGCTTTACCCTGGGGGAGCCTATCTACCTCTTGCCTCAATTTGAACATCAAAGGGCTATTGTAAATTAAAGAAAGTTGGATATCCCAAGTTAAGGAACTTAGTGTTTCTCTGTGTACGGGAAAAATGCAAAAGTTTGGGCTCATTGAAATCATTCCTTTAATATGCACCTCAGCTCTGCTGGCCCAGTATCCTGTGCATTTTATATCTTGAGCTTCCTTAAAACTCAGTGTTGGGAGTGACAGCATTGTGATGGCTGCTGAACTACAGGTATCTTTCTTTCCTGACTTCCCTCAGGGCTTTCCAGCTCCCTACTCTGTGAGGGCTGCAATTGCTTATGACTGTGATCTTCGTTTACTGCTATGGGATGAAAATTCTATTGTGTGTGTGTATGTGTGTGTGTGTGTGTGTGTGTGTGTGTGCACACACACACAGACATATATATATATATATACATATACATATATATATAAAACACTCTGTCATGTCAGATTCTTTGCCACCCCAGGGACTGTAGCCTCTGTCCCTGGAATTCTCCAGGCAAAATTATTGGAGTGGGTTGCCATTCCCTTCTCCAGGGTATCTTCTGGATCTAGGATTGAACCCAGGTTCCCCACATTGCTGGTAGATTCTTTACCGTCTGAGCCACCAACAGTCTCTGTATATACAGATAGATAATTTTTTAACTTCCATGTAAAATAGGGAATAAGGGACACAGATTCCACACAGTACAAGGCAAAATTGGGATAACTTGCTATTTTGATTGATGTTTGGCTCTATAGATCACATAATATTTTCACTTCCCTTCGTTTACATGAGGCCTACACTGGGAGTGCCTTATTGATCTGCTTTCAAGGGAGTTCTTTTCATATTTGTAAGGGTTCTAATACTAGGGACCTCAAAGCTCTTGATCTTAGGACAATAGGAGCCATAAATCTAGTCAGCTGATGAACAGAATTTTTTTGAATAGTTCAGTGTTCGTATTTTCTGTTTTATTTGAGTTAAATTACCTTTTATATTTGCCTCTAGATAACTCAACCCAATTTTCTCAAGGTTTATTAAGCTTTTCTTTTGTAGCAAGTTTGGAAAAGCAGATACTAGATGTCATTTAAAGTTATGGGAAAAAAATATGGATGAGAGAGCATGAAAGTTTGTGAGAAGGGTTTTTTTTTTTTTTTTCAATACTATTTATTTGACTGCATTAGATGTTAGTTGTAAAATGTGGGATCTAGCTTACCAGGGATTCAATACAGAACCCCTGCATTGGGAGCAGAGTTTTAGCCACTGGACCTCCAGAGAAGTCCTTATTCAGTTATCTAAAATAGTGTTCTGGGAGTGACAGCATTGTGGATGGCTGCTGAACTACAGGTATCTTTCTTTCCTGACTTCCCTCAGGGCTTTCCAGCTCCCTACTCTGTGAGGGCTGCAATTGCTTATGACTGTGATCTTCGTTTACTGCTATGGGATGAAAATTCTATTGTGTGTGTATATGTGTGTGTGTGTGTGTGTGTGTGTGTGTGTACACACACACACAGACATATATATATATATACATATACATATATATATAAAACACTCTGTCATGTCAGATTCTTTGCCACCCCAGGGACTGTAGCCTCTGTCCCTGGAATTCTCCAGGCAAAATTATTGGAGTGGGTTGCCATTCCCTTCTCCAGGGTATCTTCTGGATCTAGGATTGAACCCAGGTTCCCCACATTGCTGGTAGATTCTTTACCGTCTGAGCCACCAACAGTCTCTGTATATACAGATAGATAATTTTTTAACTTCCATGTAAAATAGGGAATAAGGGACACAGATTCCACACAGTACAAGGCAAAATTGGGATAACTTGCTATTTTGATTGATGTTTGGCTCTATAGATCACATAATATTTTCACTTCCCTTCGTTTACATGAGGCCTACACTGGGAGTGCCTTATTGATCTGCTTTCAAGGGAGTTCTTTTCATATTTGTAAGGGTTCTAATACTAGGGACCTCAAAGCTCTTGATCTTAGGACAATAGGAGCCATAAATCTAGTCAGCTGATGAACAGAATTTTTTTGAATAGTTCAGTGTTCGTATTTTCTGTTTTATTTGAGTTAAATTACCTTTTATATTTGCCTCTAGATAACTCAACCCAATTTTCTCAAGGTTTATTAAGCTTTTCTTTTGTAGCAAGTTTGGAAAAGCAGATACTAGATGTCATTTAAAGTTATGGGAAAAAAATATGGATGAGAGAGCATGAAAGTTTGTGAGAAGGGTTTTTTTTTTTTTCAATACTATTTATTTGACTGCATTAGATGTTAGTTGTAAAATGTGGGATCTAGCTTACCAGGGATTCAATACAGAACCCCTGCATTGGGAGCAGAGTTTTAGCCACTGGACCTCCAGAGAAGTCCTTATTCAGTTATCTAAAATAGTGTTCATATACAACAGATTAAAAGTTGTTATATAGTCAATATTGAGAAATATCAGAAATTGATTTAGTACATTAGATTTCTATGATGAAAGCCTAATTAAGTCATGATGATATATAGCTATGTTGATAGTTTTTTGAGAGAGTATTTGAAATGTTCTGATTATATTTTGCCCACAAAACTGCTTTTTAAGCTATTATTATTAATATGCTGAATACCTATCTTTTAAAAAGCAGTTGTGAGGATCCATGTTAATTTAAGAAGAAGCAGTCATATAAATAAAGGAGGCTTGTGGTTATGATTCCCAAAATTACTTTGATTCATCTTCGTATTTAGCCATTGAATTCAAGACCAAGAGGAAAATAGGACTGTATATAGTTGTGCTTATTGGGTTATTGTGAGAAGGTAAATTTTGGTGGAGAGGAGGAACAGTGCTTCTCCTTTTATAACTGAACAGATGGTTTTTGTTCCGTTCTCTGTTTTGTTTATTTTCTATTTTTGCTCAGGTAGGCCCCCAGGCAAAGCTGTCCCAACTTAGTGCTCATAACAGGCTAGATCTTATGATCTTGACAGTTTAAGTGAGGTTTTCTAAGCAAGAAATGTTTTTATTCATTTATTTCTCTCCTTGTATTTCTGGGCACTGCCAGTGAATTGTGCAGTGTAAAACTTTCAACATCATTAACCTGAAGCTTATTGTACATATTCTCCTCTACAATTTAATGTAAAAGAAATCAATGATGAACAGAATTTGAATAGTTAGTGTTGTATTTGATTTGGTTAAATTACCTTTTATATTTGCCTCTAGATAACTCAACCCAATTTTCTCAAGGTTTATTAAGCTTTTCTTTTGTAGCAAGTTTGGAAAAGCAGATACTAGATGTCATTTAAAGTTATGGGAAAAAAATATGGATGAGAGAGCATGAAAGTTTGTGAGAAGGGTTTTTTTTTTTTTCAATACTATTTATTTGACTGCATTAGATGTTAGTTGTAAAATGTGGGATCTAGCTTACCAGGGATTCAATACAGAACCCCTGCATTGGGAGCAGAGTTTTAGCCACTGGACCTCCAGAGAAGTCCTTATTCAGTTATCTAAAATAGTGTTCATATACAACAGATTAAAAGTTGTTATATAGTCAATATTGAGAAATATCAGAAATTGATTTAGTACATTAGATTTCTATGATGAAAGCCTAATTAAGTCATGATGATATATAGCTATGTTGATAGTTTTTTGTGAGAGTATTTGAAATGTTCTGATTATATTTTGCCCACAAAACTGCTTTTTAAGCTATTATTATTAATATGCTGAATACCTATCTTTTAAAAAGCAGTTGTGAGGATCCATGTTAATTTAAGAAGAAGCAGTCATATAAATAAAGGAGGCTTGTGGTTATGATTCCCAAAATTACTTTGATTCATCTTCGTATTTAGCCATTGAATTCAAGACCAAGAGGAAAATAGGACTGTATATAGTTGTGCTTATTGGGTTATTGTGAGAAGGTAAATTTTGGTGGAGAGGAGGAACAGTGCTTCTCCTTTTATAACTGAACAGATGGTTTTTGTTCCGTTCTCTGTTTTGTTTATTTTCTATTTTTGCTCAGGTAGGCCCCCAGGCAAAGCTGTCCCAACTTAGTGCTCATAACAGGCTAGATCTTATGATCTTGACAGTTTAAGTGAGGTTTTCTAAGCAAGAAATGTTTTTATTCATTTATTTCTCTCCTTGTATTTCTGGGCACTGCCAGTGAATTGTGCAGTGTAAAACTTTCAACATCATTAACCTGAAGCTTATTGTACATATTCTCCTCTACATTTAATGTAAAAGAAATCAATAAAACTGTCCATCATGATTCCACGTTCAGTATAAAGTGCAAATATGGCTAGATATGTGTGTGCGTGTACGAGTGAGCATGTGTGCACGAACCAGAGATGACATCCTAAATAAATCATTACACAGAAAATTGATCACAGTGTTTGCTCATGTTGGTCCCAGGCTATTTTCTCTAAGATTCTGTCTCTCCTTTTTGCTTTTGATTTGACAAAGATGACAGTTGGACTGTATCTCAGTAATTTAGTTTTTTACTGTTTTTAAAAAGATAGCTGGATTCAAGTGCATGTTGTCCATATCTATTGTTGTTATCTAAAGGGATCTATGTGATCTTTTTTTAAAAAAATCTTCATGCCACAAGCTCTTTCTTAGTTATTTATTATTTTTATCCATGTTTATTATTTGACGTGTGTGGGCCTCCCATCTCAGTGGCCTCTCTCATTGCAGAGCACTGGCTCTGGGCACATGCGCTTCAGAGTGCTGGCTTATAATTGGACACACTGGTCCAGCTGCTCTGTGGTGCTTGGGATCTTCCTGGGCCAGGGATGGAACCGGTGCTCCTTGCACTGCAAGGCGGACTTGTTACCCACGGGACCACCAGGGAAGCCTTCTATGCCATCTTTGACAGAAATAATCTTCCCAGCTTGAGAACAGGAGATAGTAATGCAACCACAGCAAAGGTCTGACAAATCCTCTTTGGAAGCATAAAAACACAAGGAGGCATTCATGTTGGGTAATTATTTTCAGAGCAGTTTCCATGGGACTTCACAAAACCGTTGCCATAATGATGAAATATTGACCCTTTTGCCCAGTGAAAACTCTATTCATTGGTGCCTCCCATCAATCAAGCCCTAAAAATCCTTTCCTAGTGTATTTGAAATCTCCAGATTGTCATCAGCAGCAAAAAAAACACATCCCCATCCCTCCCCCATTCAGAGAAACTGCCCTTTAGCCGACATTTTATGTGATTTAATTGTTTGCAAGATTCATTAATTGGCAACAGCTCTAAAAGATACTCATTAGAATGAACAAGATTCTACTATAATTTATAGATTATATGTCACTCTTCCCTCAGCTGCAAAATTTCAACATCATTAACCTTTGGTTAAAAAAAAAAAATCAATAAAACTGTCCATCATGATTCCACGTTCAGTATAAAGTGCAAATATGGCTAGATATGTGTGTGCGTGTACGAGTGAGCATGTGTGCACGAACCAGAGATGACATCCTAAATAAATCATTACACAGAAAATTGATCACAGTGTTTGCTCATGTTGGTCCCAGGCTATTTTCTCTAAGATTCTGTCTCTCCTTTTTGCTTTTGATTTGACAAAGATGACAGTTGAACTGTATCTCAGTAATTTAGTTTTTTACTGTTTTTAAAAAGATAGCTGGATTCAAGTGCATGTTGTCCATATCTATTGTTGTTATCTAAAGGGATCTATGTGATCTTTTTTTTAAAAAAATCTTCATGCCACAAGCTCTTTCTTAGTTATTTATTATTTTTATCCATGTTTATTATTTGACGTGTGTGGGCCTCCCATCTCAGTGGCCTCTCTCATTGCAGAGCACCGGCTCTGGGCACATGCGCTTCAGAGTGCTGGCTTATAATTGGACACACTGGTCCAGCTGCTCTGTGGTGCTTGGGATCTTCCTGGGCCAGGGATGGAATCGGTGCTCCTTGCACTGCAAGGCGGACTTGTTACCCACGGGACCACCAGGGAAGCCTTCTATGCCATCTTTGACAGAAATAATCTTCCCAGCTTGAGAACAGGAGATAGTAATGCAACCACAGCAAAGGTCTGACAAATCCTCTTTGGAAGCATAAAAACACAAGGAGGCATTCATGTTGGGTAATTATTTTCAGAGCAGTTTCCATGGGACTTCACAAAACCGTTGCCATAATGATGAAATATTGACCCTTTTGCCCAGTGAAAACTCTATTCATTGGTGCCTCCCATCAATCAAGCCCTAAAAATCCTTTCCTAGTGTATTTGAAATCTCCAGATTGTCATCAGCAGCAAAAAAAACACATCCCCATCCCTCCCCCATTCAGAGAAAACTGCCCTTTAGCCGACATTTTATGTCATTTAATTGTTTGCAAGATTCATTAATTGGCAACAGCTCTAAAAGATACTCATTAGAATGAACAAGATTCTACTATAATTTATAGATTATATGTCACTCTTCCCCCTCAGCTGCAAAAGGGCATACATATTTCAAAATCACTTTTAAATCTTTAAATTTAAACATTTTCCCTAATGACATCTATTTTAATGCACATGATTTAAAACATGAGGTTTTAATATTTTATGTATATAAAAGATAGTTTTAAAGGAATATAGTGGTTTACATATCATGTTTTCATACAATTCTTGCCACTGAGGATATTTCTAAAATTTAGGACACTTGAGAGTTCAGAACTTTTTGCATATATAAGAGTGGAGGGGAGGATGGCAGAAAGAGCTAGAGAATTTTGATCATAAGACCCACATACTAGTGTTCATTTTTGTTTCTTATCAGCAGTGTGACTTTGGACATACTATGCCAAATCTCAAGGTCTTAGCTTTCCCGTCTGTGTAATGGGAATGATAACATCAACCTCAACATATATATTTAGGATTTAAATTTTAACTAATACTTGAGAAAACTACCCTTTATGTCAGCGAACTAAATATAGAATTTTGTGACTTCAGATTTGCTTTCCAAAGTTAACATAAGGATTTAGATATAGGGAAGAATTATATGAACTTCTAGACTGAATGTACTCTCTTGTTAATGTTTAAAATTGTCTTTTGGTATTTGAAGTTTTTTTCTAAATATGTATCACAGGTAGGGAGAAGGCATTTAAGCCCTGGTATAAAAGTGTAAGTCATTGGTCTGAGTACAGAAAAAGGAGATTTGAGACATTTAAAATCACCCACCGACCTAGGGCTGCAAAGCTTACCCTTTCAAGAGGATCTTCTTGGGGGCTTCCCTGGTGGTCCAGTGGGTAGAGAGTCTGCCTTGCAGTGCAAGGGGCACCAGTTCTATCCCTGCTGTGGAAAGATCCCACGTGCCGTTGAGCAGCTGGTCCAGTGTGTCCAGTTACAAGCCAGCGTTCTGGAGTGCAAGTGCCCAGAGCTGGTGCTCTGCAACAAAAGAGGCCACTACAATGGGAGGCCCACAGAAGCCAAAGAATAAAGATGGATGAAAATAAATAAAAAACAATAAAAGAGGCCAAAATTAAAAAAAAAAAAAAAGAGGATCTTCTTGGACTTTCCTGGACAACAAGGTTTGATGGCATCCTATACTGCCTCTCAAGAAGTCAGTATGAGACCTGGCCAGGATGGAGTTGTTTAGGGTCTGTTCAGTGCTGGACATCATCAGGACCTAATATAATTTCACCCAATAACACGCTTTTATTGTCTGATTTTACAGCTAGGGCATCGAAGGCACAACCTAGCTTAAAGTCACACAAGTAAATATGGAAGCTGTAATTTAGATCTACACTATCTTACTCCTGTTCCTATGATCTTAATCTCTATTTTGTGCCGTATTTGTTGGATGGAGGGAGGGAGGGAGGGATGGATGGATAGCTGGATGGATGAATATTAAGCAGAAATGAACATTATTGCATAAGGGCTTTTTTAAGCTGTGAGGAAATGTTTCAGAGATGATACTTTCTGTATATTTTATTAGGGAATTGGTGATTTTGAAGATTATCACTAATCTTAGGATGCCAAATGCCAGATCTTAGGATATTAGTAAAGTCTCAAACAGTTAATTTTACAGGATTTGAGTTAATGTATTATAACAAGCATGGCTATAGAGGGAAATGGGGCCAATCATTCCATTCATTATCATTATGTCTATGATCTCCTTGATGTTCTGTTAGTCGGCTCATTTTTCCATCCCTACCAGCACCTAGCACAGGTTCTTGCATAGAGAGAGTGCTTAATAAAAACTTGCTGCTGGGCTTCCCTGGTGGTCCAGTGGGTAAAGAATCTACCTTGCAGTGCAAGGGGCACCGATTTGATCCCTGGCATGGGAAGATCCCATATGCCATGGAGCAGCTGGACTGGTGTGTCCAATTAGGAGCCAGATAGCACTCTGGAGTGCGTGCACCCAGAGCTGGTGCTCTGCTACAGGAGAGGCCACTGTGATGGGAGGCCCACACAGGCCAAGGAACAAAGATGGATGAAAATAAATAAATGAAAGACCAATAAAAGTGGCCAATAAAAAATTGCTGTTGATGGCAAATTAAATTTTTCTTTCATCCATCCACTTAAGTCCTGCTTAAGTGTCTGATGCACTGTGTTAGAGGCTGGATCAAGAGTGGTAAGTGAGAGAGACTAAATCTCTGTCCTTGTGAAACTTAGAACCAAATATTGAAGTTCTCTGAAGGAAATTCTTGATGGTAGTGTGTTTGAAGACAGAGGGTACTAAGCAAATTGGGAAAGTCCTCAGAGGAAAATGGTATAAAAAGGCCTTTATTGGCAAGGCAGAAATATGATATGATATGTGAAACTTAAAGGATGAGAAGAAACTTGAAGGTTATGATGGAAAGCAGGTTGGGGGTTGGGGGAACATACAACAGGTGTAAAAGTATGTGTAGAGGCCTTGAGCTAGTTTGGAAACCTGAAGATAGCCATAGTATCTAGAACACAGTGAAAGTGAGGAAGAGTAGAAGGGGTACAGTTTTAAAGGTATGAGATTTTTTTGTGTGGAAACACATTTCTTAGTTTTGATCTCAGCTTTATTGTTTGAAAGAAATTCTAAGGAATTTTGCAAATAATTGGAGCCCATAAGGGTGATTTACAAAACCAGCTGAGGATGCTGTTTTCCTAATTTGGATAGATTTTCTAGAGCTCAGTTTTTCTAATTTTGTCCAACAATTAGCTCTGGAGCATGGTGTATTAAAAATCATTTGTCTTGCTCTATTTCTGATAATACCAAAGTCAGTATTCTCAAAATGCATGAAGATTGAAGGAGAGCAAGGTGATGTCTCAAATAATATTAGTCATTTTGACCAACTTACCATATTCTTGATATTTAACAGGAACTGGATGAATTAAATGCCAAATCTACGTTAAATTTCTGCCTTTCAATTATATTGTTAAATCATGTATTCAAAATATTCTAAGTCTTGGGTAATAAAAAGTGGGGTCCAAAACCTTTCTGCTCCTCTTTGGGAATATCTATGTCTTCTGGAAAATTAGAGTACAACAAAGAGAAAATAATCAAGTAGCAGCAACCATGATAATACCTCATATCTCTACGGCACAGTGCTGCTTTCAGAATACTTTTGATGTCACTTTACAAATGAGGTGAAAAGAAATTGACCCAGGAAAGTTAGACATTGTCAGGGTCTCCCTCCAAGTGAATAGTAAAATAGGCCGTCTGTTAATTGTGTCTTCACCTCATTCAGCAACTTGTGAATTCCACTTCTAGTGCTCAGAGATAATGCTCCTCAAAGTAAAAGTGGCAGATTTTTAAAGGTTTCACACCTCGCTGGATCCCTTGTGCATTCTGTACTTGGAATTCTTTAGTAACCCTTGAAGACAAAGAGAGCAGATACGGTGGCCCAATTTAGAGACAAAAGAAGACAGAGAGATAAAGTGACTTGCTCAACATTATGCACCCAGTTAGGGGGAGAACGGAATACTGTGTTCTAACTTGAAGATTTTTTTTTTTCTTACTAGTATTTTGAGTATATAAAAATTGTCATCAGCTATCTGAGCTTAGAAATTTGACTTGGCAATTTGGTCTATTTTACATTTAAATAGGTACTTTTTTAATCTAAGTACTAAATTGAACTACTTTTGCTATGACTTCTCTGTATGATGCAACTCATTGTCATGGACCTTTCATTTCCAGAACTCAAGTGGGAATCATCTTACAATCACTATTGTTGTTCATTTTGACATTAGGTATATATCTCTATATCCTTTTTCTTTTCCTTGTTTGGCTTTTCCCTAACTGCTGTCCTTAGAGATTCTTACACTCTTTTTGTTTTGAGAATCACCACAAGAAATCATTTTGGGAAAGCAGCTTAATGTTTGGAATCCCTCATTTGGACATAAAAAGAAAATAAGAGAGAGAAGTTAAAGTTGGGGTCTCACAAGTATGAACTATTTCTATATACTTCTAGAAGTCTTAACCTTTTTATACCTAAACTGTCTTGAGTTGTCTTCTTGGAGTGTGCACTGTCGGGAGGATGCAGGAGTAATCTGCCATAATAGAAGGACACAGTGGTTAAGAAATTGTTTTTGAAACAAAGGACCCTGAGTCCAGAGTCAAAATGTCACTTGGCTTGTGATTGTGTGAAAGTTAAATCTCTGTGTAGCAGTTAACTCATCTGTAAAAGGGGGAAATGATATGTGCCTTGTGAAGCAGGAGTAAGACAACCCAATAACATGCTTAGCTTAGCTCTATGATTGACTTAAGTCAACCCTGTAGATCGTCCTGATAAACCCATCCAAGTTGAAAATACTGTAAATCACAACTGCATTTGATTTACATAATTTACCAAATATCACAGCTTAGCCTAGCCTACCTTTAACGCCTCAAAACACATATGTTAGTCTCTGACTAGGCAGCACCATCTAGCCCAAACCATATTTTATAATGAAGTGTTGGATAGCTCATGTAATTTATTGAATACTGTACTGAGGGTAAGAAACAGAGTGGTTTTATGAATCCAAGATGGTTATGTCTCTATGGGTTCTTTCTCCTGGTGACTGAGTGATTGACTGGGAGCTGTGACGACTACTCTCAGCATCACGAGAAATATGCGCTGCATGTTACTAGTCTAGGAAAAGATCAAAAAATTCAAAGTACGGTTTCTACAGAACGCATATGGGTTTCACACCATCTTAAGTCAGAAAATCTCAAGTCAAACCATTGTAAGTTAAGGATCATCTGTAGAGAGTTATAACTGTTATCCTGTTGTTGTAAGTAACTAAGTATCGTATGTGTATTGGGTGTTCACTCTCTGCCTGGTAATCTGAATAAAGCTGCACATTCAATGGGATACAAGAAAAGCTCCTGAGGAAACTCACACTGGGAGGAAAGACAAATTAAAATAGGGGAAAATAAGAATAATGAATTTTGAGAGACTGGGAAGGAAACCAAGTACTATTATAGTGAATACAGGGCTTCCCAGGTGGCACTAGTGGTAAAGAACCTACCTTCCAATACAGTAGATGTAAGAGGTGTGGGTTTGATCCCTGGGATGGGAAGATCCCTGGAAGAGAGGGCGTGGCAACCCACTCCACTGTTACTGCCTGCAGAATCCCATGGATACATGAGCCTGACAGGCTGCAGTCCATAGGGTCACACAAGGCCCTAAGGACACTACTGGCAGGCTATAGTCCATAAGGGTACAACCGAGGTGACTTGGCATGCATGCACAGAGGATAGAAAACCCAGGTAATTAGAGAGCATGGTTATGGAAGACTTTTCTGAGAGAATATTTGAGAAAAACCCTCAAAAGAGTACCAAAGATTGTTGGCAAGGCAGTTCTAGCAGAGCCCATGCAAGGACTTTGATATATGGCTGAGTTCATTCTCCCTCAGTCTCCATAAACTGCAAGTGTGCTGCGTCACGTCCTAACAAAGGTTCTGGATCTGTGGCCATTTATGGCACCAGGCAGTTGCCGTGATCATTAGTTTCCCCTTTCACTAAAAAGTGACTTTGATGTGTTACAGCAACAATTTACATTGGAGGAGATTTAGATTTTGTTGAGGCGTAATTGATAAATGAAGAACTATACATATATATTGTATACAGTTTGATAGAGGATAGTTAATCCTTCAAACTTAACAAGATTGAAGAAATCTAAGAATAGTTTGTAAAGTCTTTGCTCTTCTCAGAGATATTTTTCTAACAGTGGTGGGAGCTTGATTGTTTGGTCTAATAATTGGTGAAAAATGATGTAAAATGAATAAGAAGCATTGCTCTGGGACAAGACGGTCTTTTACTAAAAGTCTAACATTAGAAGTTATGGACGTATTTTCTTTGTTTTTTAAAACTCACTTGAGTTTGCCTAAGACTGATGTTGCTCAAGGAGTTCATGGTTATAAGCCAAGCCTTTTCAAAGAATAGTGGATGTACCCTTGGCAGATGTGATCTTTTAACTGGTTCATGAAATGGGTCGATTTAACATAACGGATGTCTTTTCACCCAAAGACAGATAAATTTACAATTTTTTAGTACTACAGAATTTCATTCATGATAATTTTATAAATATGCCACCTACTTTTATGGAAGGCAATAGAGTAAACTAAACTCAACATTTCATTGATTTATACCCCTTTGCATTTATTCTTTTTTTTTAATTTTTATTTTACTTTTTACTTTCACAGAGTTTTGTTGTTTACAGATATGTATGAGTCCATATTAGCCATATGTATATCCCCCCATTACACCTTTCCTGCATTTATTCTTTTATAGTTTTGTTTAGTGGCATTTGCCAAGCTTTTCTTCCAAGAAAGCATTTGTGATAATATAGTGAATGACAGAACAATAGAAGAGAAACTGTCATGTATGTTAGGAGTGATACTCTGTTTCTAAGGGGGAAGATGCTATTTATAACTAATAACTTATAGGAAACTTTAAAGATCAGAAAATCTGTAACCTGGTTAAAATTTAGTTATACAGACATGGTAAAGACACTTTTCCACACATGGAACTTCAACCTTTGGAAATTGGAATCGGTGACTGCATATGATACCATCTGCCAGGTTTTTACTGAAACTGATACATACTGTATCTGGAGGGAAATAACAGGAAATGGGAAAAATAAGGTGGCACAATATGATAGGGGACCTTGTATATCAAGAAGATAAATTTAGGCATTTTTATGGGCAATAAAAGTTCAATCTAAAAACGGTAGAAGGCTTATTGTCAGGAAAAAAAAAATGTTCAGTGTAATAGGACAGCCTACCAATTACTGCAATAATTAGGTCCAACGTAAAGCATTTCCAAATTAGATAAGTCCTTTTTATTTGCACTGAATGACTCTTCATTAAATGTATATCAAACACATAGCAGGTTTACAATTTATTTAATAGTGGCATATAAGCATACCATTGAAAGAAACCAGTGGTGGTTTAGAAAATGTTTGAATTTATGTTTTCAAACATATTTGTAAATAATAAATTAGCAGTCCATTAAGCATACATAAAAGCATGCTTTGACAGAGAGTAAAGGAAAGAAACCAGAGCATAGATAAATGAAGGACTGAACTGAATTTAAAACACAAGTCTGAGCCTATTAGTATATAGTAGTCCACATTCTGTTGTGAAGCATGTGTGATAAAAATGTGGCCTCAATTTGTGGCAGCTGCTGAGTTGCCTGCGTGGTCATTATCCAAGAAAAGTTGACCTTCTTCACTGTGTGTTCTAGTTACTATTGTTACATAAGAGATTACTCCACAGCTGAGAGTGTGGAATAACCACTATTGAGTTTTGCTTATGGTTTTGTGGTTCATGAACTCAGGAAGGGTCCAAGTGGGAGTTCTCTCCTGATGATTCTCACACTCTAAGAGTCAAGTGTGGTCTAGGCTGCCATTATCTGGAGATCTGATTGTCTTGTACATCCAGGAGGCCTTATCAGATAGCTGGAAGCAGGTGCTATCAAGCAAACACCTGTGTGTCCTATTAGTTTATCAGTCTTAGAATAATCCAGCTGCTTACTTGGCAATTGGCTTCCCCCAGAGCAAACATCCTAAGAGAACCAGGGGAAGCTACATGACCTTCTCTGACCTTGGAATTCACCCAGTATGATTGCTTTACCTCTCTGTTGAATGAAGCAGTTACACCCCACCCAGACACAGGAGGAGAGTGAATACAAAGTCCAGTTCCTACTGAGAATACTGTTAATGAATTCATGGCCACTTAAAAATCCACCACAGTTCTCATCTTTACCAAACAAAAACTGATTACCTAAAGTTGACTTAGTTTAAATATTTTGAATTAAAAAAGCTATACTTGATTTTTTCTAGCAAAAGTTCTTTGAAATAGAAAATTTCACTGTATTTATATTTAGTGGTAAGTAAAATCAGAAATATACCATATTTTATTGTAAAATACAATAAAATACAATTTTATTGACTCAATAGTACTTTGTTGATCACTGAGAAAGAAAAGAGTCATGCAACTTTTTGAAGCTAATTCCATGGTGTTTATGTATGAAAAATATTATTAGAATTAATAAAACAATATTTCTGAATTCCACAAAGATAACTGTGAACTCTTTTTATTGAAATAAAATTCACCTACCATGAAATTGACCCTTTTAGAGTGTACAATTCAATAGTTTTCATGAGAATGAGCAGCCCTCGAAACTACCCAATTCTGAAACTCTTTGGTCACCCTCACCACCCAAAAAACACACTTATTAGCATTCACTTCCCATTTCATTCTCCTTTCACCTCCTAGCAACCAAAAATATACTTCCTGTGGTTTTGCCTTTTTTGGATATTCCATGTAAATTAACTCATAATATATAGCCTTCTTCACTGTGTGTTCTAGTTACTATTATTACATAAGAGATTACTCCACAGCTGAGAGTGTGGAATAACCACTATTGAGTTTTGCTTATGGTTTTGTGGTTCATGAACTCAGGAAGGGTCCAAGTGGGAGTTCTCTCCTGATGATTCTCACACTCTAAGAGTCAAGTGTGGTCTAGGCTGCCATTATCTGGAGATCTGATTGTCTTGTACATCCAGGAGGCCTTATCAGATAGCTGGAAGCAGGTGCTATCAAGCAAACACCTGTGTGTCCTATTAGTTTATCAGTCTTAGAATAATCCAGCTGCTTACTTGGCAATTGGCTTCCCCCAGAGCAAACATCCTAAGAGAACCAGGGGAAGCTACATGACCTTCTCTGACCTTGGAATTCACCCAGTATGATTGCTTTACCTCTCTGTTGAATGAAGCAGTTACACCCCACCCAGACACAGGAGGAGAGTGAATACAAAGTCCAGTTCCTACTGAGAATACTGTTAATGAATTCATGGCCACTTAAAAATCCACCACAGTTCTCATCTTTACCAAACAAAAACTGATTACCTAAAGTTGACTTAGTTTAAATATTTTGAATTAAAAAAGCTATACTTGATTTTTTCTAGCAAAAGTTCTTTGAAATAGAAAATTTCACTGTATTTATATTTAGTGGTAAGTAAAATCAGAAATATACCATATTTTATTGTAAAATACAATAAAATACAATTTTATTGACTCAATAGTACTTTGTTGATCACTGAGAAAGAAAAGAGTCATGCAACTTTTTGAAGCTAATTCCATGGTGTTTATGTATGAAAAATATTATTAGAATTAATAAAACAATATTTCTGAATTCCACAAAGATAACTGTGAACTCTTTTTATTGAAATAAAATTCACCTACCATGAAATTGACCCTTTTAGAGTGTACAATTCAATAGTTTTCATGAGAATGAGCAGCCCTCGAAACTACCCAATTCTGAAACTCTTTGGTCACCCTCATCACCCAAAAAACACACTTATTAGCATTCACTTCCCATTTCATTCTCCTTTCACCTCCTAGCAACCAAAAATATACTTCCTGTGGTTTTGCCTTTTTTGGATATTCCATGTAAATTAACTCATAATATATAGCCTTTTCTGTCTGGCTTCTTTCACTTATCACAATGTTTCAAGGTTCATTCAAACTGTAGCATGTATCTATGTACCTTCTTGGTCTTCACCATCCATTCTTCCATTAGGAAACAATCCTCTTGATGTAAGTTTAGAATACAGTAATGAATAGGCTCATAGGAACATGACCACACTCAGTAATTGCTCGCATAGCTTAATTCAAGTGGAAAAATAAGACAGAATTAACCCATATGGCAAAAATAAACAGAGATGAAATAGATGATAGTTTGATTCCATATAACAGGAAACATTTTATTCTATGAATCAAATGAAGGGAAGAAGAGAAGTGCAACAGAAACCACCAGCATAACATCAAATTCCATGTGGATGACCATTTTAAAATATCAATACTTGTGTATTAAAGTGTCATAGAGAAAAAAAACTAATGCATCAAATTTATAACTTTATGGTTCTCTTTTTAGAAGTAGGCTAATAAAATAAGGACTTACTTTAAGTTCAAGTTAAGGAAAGATACTATGGTAGTAATAAGTCCAAATTCACAAAGAGAATGTGTTAAATGTGGATATTATCAGCAAGGGTCCTCCAGAGGAAGAGATCCAATAGCTTATGTGTGTATCTTTGTGTGTGTTTAAATAAATATATTAATGGTTTAATTTACTCATGATTATAAGGACTGGCAAGTCTGAAATCTGAAAAGCAGGCAGGCTGGAAACTGATATTAATGGTTTCAATTACTCTATGGGATGGCAGAAGCTAATTCCATGGTGTTTATGTATGAAAATATTATTAGAATTAATAAAACAATATTTCTGAATTCCACAAAGATAACTGTGAACTCTTTTTATTGAAATAAAATTCACCTACCATGAAATTGACCCTTTTAGAGTGTACAATTCAATAGTTTTCATGAGAATGAGCAGCCCTCGAAACTACCCAATTCTGAAACTCTTTGGTCACCCTCATCACCCAAAAAACACACTTATTAGCATTCACTTCCCATTTCATTCTCCTTTCACCTCCTAGCAACCAAAAATATACTTCCTGTGGTTTTGCCTTTTTTGGATATTCCATGTAAATTAACTCATAATATATAGCCTTTTCTGTCTGGCTTCTTTCACTTATCACAATGTTTCAAGGTTCATTCAAACTGTAGCATGTATCTATGTACCTTCTTGGTCTTCACCATCCATTCTTCCATTAGGAAACAATCCTCTTGATGTAAGTTTAGAATACAGTAATGAATAGGCTCATAGGAACATGACCACACTCAGTAATTGCTCGCATAGCTTAATTCAAGTGGAAAAATAAGACAGAATTAACCCATATGGCAAAAATAAACAGAGATGAAATAGATGATAGTTTGATTCCATATAACTGGAAACATTTTATTCTATGAATCAAATGAAGGGAAGAAGAGAAGTGCAACAGAAACCACCAGCATAACATCAAATTCCATGTGGATGACCATTTTAAAATATCAATACTTGTGTATTAAAGTGTCATAGAGAAAAAAAACTAATGCATCAAATTTATAACTTTATGGTTCTCTTTTTAGAAGTAGGCTAATAAAATAGGGACTTACTTTAAGTTCAAGTTAAGGAAAGATACTATGGTAGTAATAAGTCCAAATTCACAAAGAGAATGTGTTAAATGTGGATATTATCAGCAAGGGTCCTCCAGAGGAAGAGATCCAATAGCTTATGTGTGTATCTTTGTGTGTGTTTAAATAAATATATTAATGGTTTAATTTACTCATGATTATAAGGACTGGCAAGTCTGAAATCTGAAAAGCAGGCCGGCAGGCTGGAAACTTGGCCAGGATCAGGGCTGTGCTACAACCTTGAAGTACAATTCCTTCTTTGGGGAAAATTCACTTTATGCTCTTAGGACCATCCAATGATGGGATGGCAGCCCACCCACATCATCAAGAACAGTCTCCTTTATTTAAGTCAACTGATCCGAAAGGTTGACCACATCTATGAAAGATCTGCATAGCAACATCCCAACTAGCATTTGACCAAACAACTGGGCACTGTAGTCCAGCCAACTTGACACTGTAATTAACTGGCATATTGAGAAACGATAGTAGATCATAGGGAGTTTGGGTTACAAATGTTGAATTGCATATACTGGTATACCATAATGTCAAAATATCCCTCAGAGTGTTAAAAATGAAATCAATTTATAAGTAGAAAGTCTGCCTTCGGGGCTTCCCCTGGTGGTCCAGTGGGTAAGGACACCACTTTGCAGCGCAAGGGGCGCCAGTTCGATCCCTGGCCTGGGAAGATCCCACGTGCCACAGAGCAGCTGGACGAATGTGTCCAATTACCGAGCCGGAGCTCAGGCGCGCATGCGCACAGAGCTGGTGCTCTGCGATTACAGAGGCCACCGCGATGGGAGGCCCACAGGAGCCGAAGAACAAAGACGGATGAAAACAGAAAAATGAAAGACCAATAGAAGTGGCCCACCCATCCCCTTCTCTCCCCGCCCCACCCCCCAAAAAAGATAAATAAATAAAATAAATATTAAAAAAAAAAAGAAAGTCTGCCTTCACATGTTCGCCCATTTTTGTTTCTCATTAATTATTTTTTATTATTTTTTATATTTTTACAGAGTTTTGTTGTTCACATACATGTATGTTCTCAGATCAGTCATATGCATATTGCTGTCCCCCTCCCTCCTCTTACCTCCTCCCAGTGCCCTCATCCAACTACTCCAGGCCATCACACCGTGCACCTGCAGGATCTCCCATTCCCACAGCACAACGACAAGAGCTATCTTTTTCACATATGATAGTATAAATTTCCAGGTTACTCCCTCTATGCCTACCACCCACTGTTCATTCCCCTCAATGCTGATATGTCTGTTCTCTTTGTTTTTCCATTGCTTCACTGTGTGTGTTATCATTACCATCCTCCTAGATTCCATATATATGTGTTAGTATACTGTACTTGTCTTTCTCTTTTTACCTTATGTGACTTTTTATGATAGGTTCTAGATCCAGCCACCTCATTAGGACTGATTCTTCAGCATTTCTTTTTATAGCTGTGTAGTATTCCATTGTATACCAGTATACCAGAGGTTTTTTTTTTTTTTTTTTTTAAATCCATTCATTCATCGACGGACATCTAGGTTGCTTCCATGTTCTGGCTATTGTATAGAGAGCTGCAATGAACATTGGGGTACAGGTGCTTCTTTCAGTTCTGATTTCATCAGGATATAAGCCTAAGAGTGGGATTGCTGGGTCATAGGGTGCTTCTATTTTTAGTTTTTTAAGGAATCTCCATACTGTCTTCCATAGAGGCTGTATCAATTTGCATTCCCACCACCAATGCAGGAGTGTTCCCTTTTCTCTGCACCCTTTCCAGCATTTACTGTCTGCAGATTTTTTGATGATGGCCATTCTGATGGGTGTGAGGTGATATCTCATTGTAGTTTTGATTTGCATTTCTCTAATAATAAGTGAGATTGAGCATCGTTTCATGTGCTTTGGGGCCATCTGTATGTCCTCTTTGGAGCGGTGTCTGTTTAGGTCCTTTTCCCATTTTTTGATTGGGTTGTTCATTTTTCCGGTGCTGAGTTGTCTGAGCTGCTTGTAGATGAAGACTTAAACAGATGGAGAGATATTCCATGTTTCTGGGTTGGAAGAATCAATATTGTGAAAATGACCATACTACCAAATATCATCTACAGATTCAATGAGATCTCTATCAAACTACCAATGACATTCTTCACAGAACTAGGCCAAAGAATAGCACAATTAATATGGAAATGCAAAAGGCCCCAAATAGCCAAAGCAATCCTGAGAAAGAAAAATGGAGCTGGAGGGATCAGCCTCCCTAACTTCAGACTCTACTACAAAGCAACAGTCATCAAGACAGTATGGTACTGGCACAAAAACAGAACTATAGACCAATGGAACAAGATTGAGAACCCAGAGATAAACCCACACACCTATGGATACCTTATTTTTGACAAAGGAGGGGAAAATATAAAATGGGACAAAGACAGCCTGTTCAACAAGTGGTGCTGGGAAAACTGGACAGCTACATGCAAAAACATGAAGTTGGAACATTCCCTGACACCATACACAAAGATAAACTCAAAATTATTAAAGACTTAAATGTAAGACCAGAAACCCTAAAACTCTTAGAGGAGAATATAGGCAAAACCCTCAAGGACATCAATCAAAGCAAGATCTTCCATGATGCTCCTACTACAATAGCAGAACTAAAAACAAAAATTGACACATGGGACCTAATGAAACTTAAAAGCTTTTGTACAGCAAAAGAAATTACAAAAAAGGTGAACAGACAGCCCACCGAATGGGAGAAAATAATCGCTTATTTTTTTATTCAGACTTAGTCTGGAAATTTTCCTTCATGTAGTTGAATGTCCTATTGTTAAGGGGAGAAGTATTTCAGGGGTGTTCCTATTAGGTTCAATTTACATAGCTCTGTTGTGGCATTACATTGTGAGCATCTACCATAAAGGTTTGCAAGTGATTATCCTTAATTTGTATTCAGATGAAACTGAAGAGAAGGAAAAATACATAAGCAGGAGTCTTGTAATTATGCTACATAAAATTATTAGGCAATTTAGAAAATTGTTAGTGAGATACTGCCCATCATGCATAAAAAATAATTTTGATTTTGACATACAGAGTTTAATGTAGGAATGATTGTAAGGAGATCACACTATTATCTTTTCCTTGATTATTCAAGTACATTTGAATTTGTTTTAAAGAAAGTGATATCTTTATGAAGTTGAGTGTTTCCAGTCAAGAGAAGTCTTGTTTGGCTCTGTGACAAAGTTTGTTTTACAAGACTTGCTGTGAACTGTAAAATTGTTAGAACAAGAAAGAACAATTAATTATGTCCTTTTTGTCCTTTTGACTATAACTGAAAAAAAAATATTTTACTGCAAACTGAAGTCTATGTACTGTAAGTGTATTCAGGCAATTTCTGGACTTACGTTTTTCCTTAATTATGGAAATACCCTTAGCTCTCACTTTTGATGTATACAGTTGTTTATTCTGATAATTGTCAATACACTGGCAAATGTATTCTATTAAAAGCTCATAAACATGTTGCCTCCCAGTTTCTGTTTTAAATGGTTTCTTGCAGATTTGAACCTAGATACAGTCAATATTTAATCAGGGCACATCTTCCAGGGGTTCAAAGAATGCTACATTGATGGTTCAATGTGGTTAATTTGCATAAATCAATTGCAAATCAATGTTCAACAGTATTTTAGGAACTGTTAAACATGGCTTTCAGGATAAAGTTCAAGTTCTTCAGTAATGCATTTCTAGTTGACTTGTTTTGAATGATCAGTTCTAACTGAGAGCCTCCCAGTAGGGAAATGAAATTTGCCCCTTGACTCCTCTTTGTACTACGTGATTCTGCATCATCTGGCATGGCAGAGGGAGTCAAGGAAGGATTTCTTCTAGCAATAGCCCTAACTAATTGTATGGCCAAAAAATTGTGGTCCATTTGTGTAGGGTGCCAACCTCGGAGGGCTGGCAGACATGTTATGAAAAGGTTGTCCAGAGAGTGGAGACCGAGCGGGGAAAGGAGGGACATCTGAGTTCCCAGAGAAAGTGAGTTCAGTTCCTGTTGGGTCTGATGCATAGCACACCTGTTCTTTGCTTGACCTATTCTGGTCATTCTTTGCTCCCACTGGGAACATAGAAAGCTCTTTATAGTTAAGTCTTGATTTGTCATCTTAGCCTTACTGATCAATATTGCTTCTAGCTACCTACGCCTACTCTGCCATCTCAGTGCTTTCTCAGTGAATCTTCTTTCAGCCCCACCTGTCATTGCATATGGAAGGATGCCTTCAGTGCAGAGACGATTTAGGAAAGTCAGACCTAAATTCACTTCCAGACTCTGTGTCTGGTAGGCTGTAGGTTCTTATGCATGTTACTTCACCTTCAGATTTCTAACATCTATAGTGGAGACAATTGTACTTAACTGAAAAAATATTTTACTGCAAACTGAAGTCTATGTACTGTAAGTGTATTCAGGCAATTTCTGGACTTACGTTTTTCCTTAATTATGGAAATACCCTTAGCTCTCACTTTTGATGTATACAGTTGTTTATTCTGATAATTGTCAATACACTGGCAAATGTATTCTATTAAAAGCTCATAAACATGTTGCCTCCCAGTTTCTGTTTTAAATGGTTTCTTGCAGATTTGAACCTAGATACAGTCAATATTTAATCAGGGCACATCTTCCAGGGGTTCAAAGAATGCTACATTGATGGTTCAATGTGGTTAATTTGCATAAATCAATTGCAAATCAATGTTCAACAGTATTTTAGGAACTGTTAAACATGGCTTTCAGGATAAAGTTCAAGTTCTTCAGTAATGCATTTCTAGTTGACTTGTTTTGAATGATCAGTTCTAACTGAGAGCCTCCCAGTAGGGAAATGAAATTTGCCCCTTGACTCCTCTTTGTACTACGTGATTCTGCATCATCTGGCATGGCAGAGGGAGTCAAGGAAGGATTTCTTCTAGCAATAGCCCTAACTAATTGTATGGCCAAAAAATTGTGGTCCATTTTTTAGGGTGCCAACCTCGGAGGGCTGGCAGACATGTTATGAAAAGGTTGTCCAGAGAGTGGAGACCGAGCGGGGAAAGGAGGGACATCTGAGTTCCCAGAGAAAGTGAGTTCAGTTCCTGTTGGGTCTGATGCATAGCACACCTGTTCTTTGCTTGACCTATTCTGGTCATTCTTTGCTCCCACTGGGAACATAGAAAGCTCTTTATAATTAAGTCTTGATTTGTCATCTTAGCCTTACTGATCAATATTACTTCTAGCTACCTACGCCTACTCTGCCATCTCAGTGCTTTCTCAGTGAATCTTCTTTCAGCCCCACCTGTCATTGAATATGGAAGGATGCCTTCAGTGCAGAGACGATTTAGGAAAGTCAGACCTAAATTCACTTCCAGACTCTGTGTCTGGTAGGCTGTAGGTTCTTATGCATGTTACTTCACCTTCAGATTTCTAACATCTATAGTGGAGACAATTGTACTTAACTTGGAGGTTCTCAGGATTTTCAAATGAGATATTATCCTTTTGACCTCCATAATCATGACCAACATTTTGATCATCAGATCTGGCTTTTTGAGCCAGATCCCAATTCATCTCTTACAAAACCAGTTCAGTCATTCCCTGCTTTAATCTCAAGAATAATTCATGTTTTCCCGTCAGTTCCTTGAAAATCCAATTATAAATATTTTATAGTTACATAATAATTATCTGTTTACAGATTTCTTCAAAATTAAAATGTAAATATGTTCTGGTTTTCTGAAGGTATAGGTCGAGGTGATTTATAAAGCTGCCCGGGGTGGAGCTGAGCTGGTTCAATCAGAAAGAGATCCTTTAAGAAAGTGATACTTGAATTGAATGGATTGAGTAGTGGGAGAGGAAGAAGAGACCAATATCTCAGGCAATATTCATGGAACTACCGGGAAAACATGTGCAAAGAAGAAACATGGTGAAGCTAAGTCTCTGAAATAAGGCCAGCATGACTGAGATGAGGGCTTTCTCCAGAGACTTACTGAACTTCTTCAGATGATGAATTTTGTAGTCAATGGTCTCTGGAAAACTGAAGCAATAAATTGTGCATTTTTATGAGTGTAATTAGACAGCTGAACACACTGAACTAGATATCATAGAGATATACTAAGAATACCACTGATATTTAAAAAGAAGTACAAGTATTATTTCTTAAACTAGACTATGTTTACTATTTTTCAGTTTTAGACTACCTAGAATTTAATGAAATAATATGTATTTTTTAAAATGGAAATCCATTGATTTTTTCTATTTTTTCTAATTTTAGAAACAATCTAGAGGCTTTGATATTTACCTAACTTTTCAAAAATATTTTCCCCATCATATCTGTTTTATTTTTATATTTTATATTTCCATTGATTTTTTTTCAATTTTCTTTTTTGCTTCTAAGTCATCATTCATCTATTTTCATCCATGTTTATTCTTTGGCATGCATGGGCCTCCCATTGCCCTGACTTCTCTCACTGCAGAGCACCGACTCTGGGCGCATGTGCTCCTTAGTGCTGGCTCTTAATTGGATACACTGGTCCAGTCACTCTGTGGCACATGGGATCTTCCCGGTCCAGGGTTTGAACCGGTACCTCTTGTACTGCAACATGGATTCTCTACCCACTAGACCACCAGGGAAGCCTCCTGATATTTACCTACCTTTAAGGCAAACAGACCCAAAGAAGTTAGAAAAAGAGTCTTTGGGTGATTGAAGTGGAGTTTAAACATTCCAGAAACATCTGTTTACAAATGTTTAGTCTGGTTGGGTTTGAAATAATGCATTTTCATTGATCATATGCCTTTAATAGGAACTGATAGTTACAAAGCCCACACCCATTTGTCAGATGGTGATGCTGAGGATGAGAAAAACTAAGTAATTGTCTGTATCCATACAAGTTACAACAGTCAGTATTCTTTAAGTTAAATAACCTGGTTTTAATTCTGATAGCATTCAAGAAAGTGATACTTGAATTGAATGGATTGAGTAGTGGGAGAGGAAGAAGAGACCAATATCTCAGGTTCATGGAACTACCGGGAAAACATGTGCAAAGAAGAAACATGGTGAAGCTAAGTCTCTGAAATAAGGCCAGCATGACTGAGATGAGGGCTTTCTCCAGAGACTTACTGAACTTCTTCAGATGATGAATGTTGTAGTCAGTGGTCTCTGGAAAACTGAAGCAATAAATTGTGCATTTTTATGAGTGTAATTAGACAGCTGAACACACTGAACTAGATATCATAGAGATATACTAAGAATACCACTGATATTTAAAAAGAAGTACAAGTATTATTTCTTAAACTAGACTATGTTTACTATTTTTCAGTTTTAGACTACCTAGAATTTAATGAAATAATATGTATTTTTTAAAATGGAAATCCATTGATTTTTTCTATTTTTTCTAATTTTAGAAACAATCTAGAGGCTTTGATATTTACCTAACTTTTCAAAAATATTTTCCCCATCATATCTGTTTTATTTTTATATTTTATATTTCCATTGATTTTTTTTCAATTTTCTTTTTTGCTTCTAAGTCATCATTCATCTATTTTCATCCATGTTTATTCTTTGGCATGCATGGGCCTCCCATTGCCCTGACTTCTCTCACTGCAGAGCACCGACTCTGGGCGCATGCGCTCCTTAGTGCTGGCTCTTAATTGGATACACTGGTCCAGCCACTCTGTGGCACATGGGATCTTCCCGGTCCAGGGTTTGAACTGGTACCTCTTGTACTGCAACATGGATTCTCTACCCACTAGACCACCAGGGAAGCCTCCTGATATTTACCTACCTTTAAGGCAAACAGACCCAAAGAAGTTAGAAAAAGAGTCTTTGGGTGATTGAAGTGGAGTTTAAACATTCCAGAAACATCTGTTTACAAATGTTTAGTCTGGTTGGGTTTGAAATAATGCATTTTCATTGATCATATGCCTTTAATAGGAACTGATAGTTACAAAGCCCACACCCATTTGTCAGATGGTGATGCTGAGGATGAGAAAAACTAAGTAATTGTCTGTATCCATACAAGTTACAACAGTCAGTATTCTTTAAGTTAAATAACCTGGTTTTAATTTTTTCTTCAAAGATAGGCATTAGCATTCAAGAAGTTATGATTAGCTTGTTACTGAGTTTTCCATCATTGAGGAATTAAATGTTCCTAAAGCAGTATAGTTCTTTCATGGGAATACATATATTTTGAAATAATACAGTTTTATCTATTCAATGTGTCTATTCAATAAAATAAATACACTTTCATCAAATAAAATTTGTAAATAAGGATTTTTTTTAAAAAATAGGATGCAGTCATAAAGTTCTGCTATCCAAGCATATTAACATAATATTTTACTTTATTTCCAACCTGTTGCCCCTTTTGTTCACTGTAGTTTGTATTTAATTTTGCTTTTAGATTTGTAATGTAACCTCTCTATGAGCATAGTCTGTATAGCAAGTGACAGAAATTCCACTCAGACTAAGGTACTTACATGACCTGTTGAACCAGGTTGTTCTTCTGGCAAGGTTTTTATCCAGAGACTCAGAAGAAGTTACCAAGAATTTAGCTTTTTTCCAGATTTTACTTCCTTTCTAAGCAAATAACTTGTACACCTATTTCTCCTTCCCATCTCTGTCCCTGAACAACTCAGTGCAGAACTTATCTACCTACTGAAGTAACTGGGTTGACTTAAGGCTCAATCATGGTTTCTGATTTGATCTATGCTTTTGTTTTTTTTGCTGACTTGGGACCTCTTTGCCACTATGTCCTCAAAAGGGGGAAAAAACAAATCCCAGTGGTCCTGTCTTGCTGAATCTGTTGCACAATTTAAAACATTCAAAAATAACAGCTGTTCTTAGAAGAACAGAAGTCATAATTAGGAATGCAATGATTTCACCCTAAACCGTAGTTATCTGCAGTGATTTCACCCTAACTTGTAGCTATACAACACATAGCTACATTTAAGTGTTTATCAATTTTTATTTTATGCTCTGTTTATCTTCAAGGAACAAATGAACCAACTAAGTTGGATTTAGGATGCACATAACTCAATGTATTTAATGTGTACTTTCTCATCTTTTGGTTGTTAAAATACCATTCCATCTTATGTAAACTACTTGCAAAAATTCATATCCTTCCCAACATGGTAACAACAGTCAGTATTCTTTAAGTTAAATAACCTGGTTTTAATTTTTCTTCAAAGATAGGCATTAGCATTCAAGAAGTTATGATTAGCTTGTTACTGAGTTTTCCATCATTGAGGAATTAAATGTTCCTAAAGCAGTATAGTTCTTTCATGGGAATACATATATTTTGAAATAATACAGTTTTATCTATTCAATGTGTCTATTCAATAAAATAAATACACTTTCATCAAATAAAATTTGTAAATAAGGATTTTTTTAAAAAATAGGATGCAGTCATAAAGTTCTGCTATCCAAGCATATTAACATAATATTTTACTTTATTTCCAACCTGTTGCCCCTTTTGTTCACTGTAGTTTGTATTTAATTTTGCTATTAGATTTGTAATGTAACCTCTCTATGAGCATAGTCTGTATAGCAAGTGACAGAAATTCCACTCAGACTAAGGTACTTACATGACCTGTTGAACCAGGTTGTTCTTCTGGCAAGGTTTTTATCCAGAGACTCAGAAGAAGTTACTAAGAATTTAGCTTTTTTCCAGATTTTACTTCCTTTCTAAGCAAATAACTTGTACACCTATTTCTCCTTCCCATCTCTGTCCCTGAACAACTCAGTGCAGAACTTATCTAACTACTGAAGTAACTGGGTTGACTTAAGGCTCAATCATGGTTTCTGATTTGATCTATGCTTTTGTTTTTTTTGCTGACTTGGGACCTCTTTGCCACTGTGTCCTCAAAAGGGGAAGAAACAAATCCCAGTGGTCCTGTCTTGCTGAATCTGTTGCACAATTTAAAACATTCAAAAATAACAGCTGTTCTTAGAAGAACAGAAGTCATAATTAGGAATGCAATGATTTCACCCTAAACCGTAGTTATCTGCAGTGATTTCACCCTAACTTGTAGCTATACAACACATAGCTACATTTAAGTGTTTATCAATTTTTATTTTATGCTCTGTTTATCTTCAAGGAACAAATGAACCAACTAAGTTGGATTTAGGATGCACATAACTCAATGTATTTAATGTGTACTTTCTCATCTTTTGGTTGTTAAAATACCATTCCATCTTATGTAAACTACTTGCAAAAATTCATATCCTTCCCAACATGGTAACTTTGCCTATTTGTTTAAAATCAAATGATGCAAAATGGTTCAGCCACTCTGGAAAACAGTTTGGCAATTTATTATGAAGTGAAACATACAAGTGCTATATGAGCTCACAAACTCACTTCCAGTAAATGAAAGAAATGAAGTTTTTGTTCATATATTAACCAGCACAATAATATTTATAGCAGCACAGTTGCCCCAAATTGGAAACAACCCTAATGTCCTTCAAGTAGGTAGATGGATAAAAGCTATAGTGATGCATACAATAGAATGATATTTAGCAATATAAAGGAACAAGCTGTTGCTACATGCAATCTGCATGAATCTCCAGAGACATTTTTCTAAGTGCCAATAGCCGAATTCCAGTTGCGATTTTCTGAAAGTGTAAGGGACAGATCAGAGAATGTTAGAGGTTGTCAGTGCAGGGAGGAGGGTGGCCGTGGTCTTTAAAGTGGCACCGTAGGGGACTTCTTTGTGGTGTGGAGATTATTTTGTAATGGTGCCTATAAGGATCTTTGCATTTTATTTTAAACTTGCGACTGTATGTCAAAAAAGTAAATACTAGTGGTTGTTAAAAAAAAAAAAAACAACAACAACAACAAAACTGAGCTGTGAGTGAAAAAACTTTCATTAGTTCTATCAGGTAATACTTGTAACTACTATTAACTTTTCCCAGTGCTCAGAAACCTAAGCGTGACACCATGCTTCATTCTCCAATTAAATGGTGCTTTTGATTTTTATGTAAGACATACAAAACATGGGGTATTGTTTAAAGAAGGAGAAAATCAGGTCAGATAGTATGGCAAGATAAACATCTTCCTGTTAAGCATTACACAGGAGGGAGCAGAGAAGGTTATGTGGCAATAATGATGTATTCTTTCACGATGTACAGAGACTTACGGAACTTGCCTAAGTGGGAAATTATTATTTGCATGTGGTTACAAAAAAAGACCATTATCTAAGAGATCTGACCACCTTCTAGCAGATAAAGGGCTGAATAATTGGATGCTGTCCACTTGTAAAAACTGAATTTCCCGACTGAATTTCCCAAATGCTTCTGTAATGCTTATTCAACTCTGCTTAAGTTTCCTTTTTTTTTTTTTCTTTCTTGATTCCGCTTATTTTTTTTATTTCTTTTTGTGGCCAAAAATAAGTAGTATTAATGGCAGCACTGCACCCTAGTTCTGTGTTCACTTGCTCCTTTAAATTAGAGAAAACATGCCCAGTACATAGTAGGCGCCAAGTACTGTGAGTAATGCTTTGTGGCATGAGCGTAACTTTCAGACAGGACAGCCTTCTCCCTTTGGAGTACCTTTAAACTTCTTGAAGGAGAGCATGTAGCACTCTCCTGCAAACTGAGTTCCTTTGGGGTGTGTCATCATGATTACTGTCAGTTTAAATTCCAATTTGTCTGAAGAAAACATTGATTAAATCATTCCATCAGAGTTTCCTGTATTGCTAGCCTGAACACCAGGGAAATTTCAGCCACATTTGCTTTTGAGGATACAGTTACTTACAGGTTATGCATATTTCTTTGGCTAAACAGCAGTGCTACAGAAGATCTTCAGTTTGGCCTCATTCTTTAATTATACACGTGTGATTTCAATGCACTTGTTTAAACATGTGGAACTGTTACTTGTTCAATCAGCAAACGACTTTTGCCTGTCCTAAATCAGAATATTCAAAGATACTTTGTGTGTGTGCAAAAAAAGTTAAGGAAAAGAATTGGGATTTCATTAGTTCTATCAGGTAATACTTGTAACTACTATTAACTTTTCCCAGTGCTCAGAAACCTAAGCGTGACACCATGCTTCATTCTCCAATTAAATGGTGCTTTTGATTTTTATGTAAGACATACAAAACATGGGGTATTGTTTAAAGAAGGAGAAAATCAGGTCAGATAGTATGGCAAGATAAACATCTTCCTGTTAAGCATTACACAGGAGGGAGCAGAGAAGGTTATGTGGCAATAATGATGTATTCTTTCACGATGTACAGAGACTTACGGAACTTGCCTAAGTGGGAAATTATTATTTGCATGTGGTTACAAAAAAAGACCATTATCTAAGAGATCTGACCACCTTCTAGCAGATAAAGGGCTGAATAATTGGATGCTGTCCACTTGTAAAAACTGAATTTCCCGACTGAATTTCCCAAATGCTTCTGTAATGCTTATTCAACTCTGCTTAAGTTTCCTTTTTTTTTTTTTCTTTCTTGATTCCGCTTATTTTTTTTATTTCTTTTTGTGGCCAAAAATAAGTAGTATTAATGGCAGCACTGCACCCTAGTTCTGTGTTCACTTGCTCCTTTAAATTAGAGAAAACATGCCCAGTACATAGTAGGCGCCAAGTACTGTGAGTAATGCTTTGTGGCATGAGCGTAACTTTCAGACAGGACAGCCTTCTCCCTTTGGAGTACCTTTAAACTTCTTGAAGGAGAGCATGTAGCACTCTCCTGCAAACTGAGTTCCTTTGGGGTGTGTCATCATGATTACTGTCAGTTTAAATTCCAATTTGTCTGAAGAAAACATTGATTAAATCATTCCATCAGAGTTTCCTGTATTGCTAGCCTGAGCACCAGGGAAATTTCAGCCACATTTGCTTTTGAGGATACAGTTACTTACAGGTTATGCATATTTCTTTGGCTAAACAGCAGTGCTACAGAAGATCTTCAGTTTGGCCTCATTCTTTAATTATACACGTGTGATTTCAATGCACTTGTTTAAACATGTGGAACTGTTACTTGTTCAATCAGCAAACGACTTTTGCCTGTCCTAAATCAGACATCATGTAGAATATTCAAAGATACTTTGTGTGTGTGCTTTAGAAGAGGAGATAAGAAAAGTTAAAGGAAGAGAAATGTTGCTATCAAATGTGTGGGGCATTTTCTTTGGATTTTTTAAAATAAAACTTTGGTCTCTTTTATTGGTTTTCTATTTATTTCTTTTCAACCATCTTTATTCTTTTGGCCTGTGTGGGCCTCCCATTGCAGTGGCCTCTCTCACTGCAGAGCGCTGTCTCTGGACGCATGTGCTCCAGAGTGCTAGCCTGTAATTGGACACACTGGTCCAGGCACTCCACGGCATGTGGGATCTTCCAGGGATCAAACCTGCACCCTTTGCACTGCAAGGGGAAGTCTGTACCCACTGGACCACCAGGGAAGCCCATCAAATATGCTTTTAATGAAATCTGGATTAAGCAAACTTAAACAGGATTCCTTCCAGGGTGAAGACTGAGAACTTGCACATGTGCTGAGACCTTGCAAGGATGACATCTAATGTGTACTAGTTTCCAAACCTCTTTGAAATTAGAAGCTATTCATATTTTTCTTCCTAGGCAACTTTATACTCCTAGTGTTCTGCTCTATGTACTTTATAAAATGCTTGCTTGTATGATAACAATAAAGGATCGTCTTTCATGTCTTACCTATTTAGTATTGATTGTTATAATCACCCATGTTGCATATTGCCTTAGAGCTAGAGAATTTGTAAGCAATGACTGAAGTGCTGTTTGCTAAACTGCTGGTAATATACAGCCTTTGTTTTCAAATTGGAATTTTGCAGTGCTAGTGGTAATCCCCAGAGAATGTTAAAGTTCTGGAACCAGTAAAGATACCAATTTGTTTTAATTTTTGGAAGAACTAGATAATGAAGGCAGCTTTGCTATGTTGTAAATTATTTTCTATGCTTGGGTAAAAATTGTCAATTAAAAATGGCAGATTTGCAGCCAGAATTTGGTGAGAATGGTGTGTGCAATGCATAAATACTCTCCCTGCCCTAACAAAACTCGATATATGAATCATATAAATTATACATGGATTTCAAGTAGTCTAAAGAGAAATCTTCTGTATAAATACAATTTTCTTCCTGTAAAGACAGTTTTCCTTATGTTAATTATCCCACGTGTTTGGGATATATTTAGTGTCAGATACATAGTAGTTACTCTTTGAGTTTTTAATTCCAGGTAAAGACTTTGCACACATCATTAGAATTGTGTTCAAGGAAAATAAATCACAATTTTCTTTTTTCTTTTCAACCATCTTTATTCTTTTGGCCTGTGTGGGCCTCCCATTGCAGTGGCCTCTCTCACTGCAGAGCGCTGTCTCTGGACGCATGTGCTCCAGAGTGCTAGCCTGTAATTGGACACACTGGTCCAGGCACTCCACGGCATGTGGGATCTTCCAGGGATCAAACCTGCACTGCAAGGGGAAGTCTGTACCTACTGGACCACCAGGGAAGCCCATCAAATATGCTTTTAATGAAATCTGGATTAAGCAGACTTAAACAGGATTCCTTCCAGGGTGAAGACTGAGAACTTGCACATGTGCTGAGACCTTGCAAGGATGACATCTAATGTGTACTAGTTTCCAAACCTCTTTGAAATTAGAAGCTATTCATATTTTTCTTCCTAGGCAACTTTATACTCCTAGTGTTCTGCTCTATGTACTTTATAAAATGCTTGCTTGTATGATAACAATAAAGGATCGTCTTTCATGTCTTACCTATTTAGTATTGATTGTTATAATCACCCATGTTGCATATTGCCTTAGAGCTAGAGAATTTGTAAGCAATGACTGAAGTGCTGTTTGCTAAACTGCTGGTAATATACAGCCTTTGTTTTCAAATTGGAATTTTGCAGTGCTAGTGGTAATCCCCAGAGAATGTTAAAGTTCTGGAACCAGTAAAGATACCAATTTGTTTTAATTTTTGGAAGAACTAGATAATGAAGGCAGCTTTGCTATGTTGTAAATTATTTTCTATGCTTGGGTAAAAATTGTCAATTAAAAATGGCAGATTTGCAGCCAGAATTTGGTGAGAATGGTGTGTGCAATGCATAAATACTCTCCCTGCCCTAACAAAACTCGATATATGAATCATATAAATTATACATGGATTTCAAGTAGTCTAAAGAGAAATCTTCTGTATAAATACAATTTTCTTCCTGTAAAGACAGTTTTCCTTATGTTAATTATCCCACGTGTTTGGGATATATTTAGTGTCAGATACATAGTAGTTACTCTTTGAGTTTTTAATTCCAGGTAAAGACTTTGCACACATCATTAGAATTGTGTTCAAGGAAAATAAATCACAATCAACTGCATGTTCCTCTTCTCTGGGAACTGGTGACATGTGGAACAATAATTCTCTCGTGATTCTGGGCAATGGCAGTAGACTGCAGCTCCCAGCCAGCGAGCGATGTGATCATGAGTAAACACCCAATACATTTAGAGCCATCTGTATTTCACTTTCAGTACAGTATTCAATAAATTTCATGTGAGGGCTTCAACTCTTTATAAAATAGGGTTTGTTAAGTGATTTACCCAGCTGTGGGCAAGTGTTAATGTTCTGAGCAGGTTTAAGGTGGGATATGCTGAACTATGAAGTTCAGTAGGTTAGGTGCATTAAATACATTCTTGACTTATGGTATTTTCAACTCATGATGAGTTTATCAATGGGTTCATGACAGTATAGCCCCACCTTAAGTCAAAGAAGATTCTGACTTTTATCAAAAGTTAACTTAGAATACACAACTAATCATATACTCATGCATTCTTGGTATCCTTGGCTCATTCTTAAAGGAGTTAAAACCTCATTGATTGTTTAATTGAATTGAAATTTAAAATGTATATTTAAATTTTCTCAGTTTGATCAAAATGGCAGTTTTTCCTGAATCTTACATGTGGCAGGGTAAACACACACACACAAAGAGTACCTATTTTCTGGGATGTGCATGACCTCATGCTGACACTCATTTCCAGTCTGTTAAAGAGCTTTACTGAGCTACAGTTCACATGCCATACACTTCATCTTTTAAAGTGGACAGTTCCCAAGTTTATATTATACTCACCCTACGCAGAGTTATACAATCATTCCCAATATCTAATTTCCCAATTCTCATCACCATGTAAAAAAATCTCATATCCATTAGCACCCTCTGCGTTTCTGCATCCCCCCTTCTTCTGGCAGCCACAAGTTTGTGTCCTGTATTATGGATTTACCTAATCTGAACAATTCACATAATTCAAAATGTGGCCTTTGGTGTCTGGCTTCTTTGAGTTAATGTAATGTGTTCAGGTTTCATCCATATGTGTGGCATGGGTCAATACTACATGATGTTTTATAGTTGAGTAACATTCCATTATTTTAGGTATGCTAACTTTTGTTTAAGAATCAACTGACATTTGGCTTGTGTCCACTTTTAGGCTGTTAGGAATGCTTATGAACATTTGCGTATAAGTTGTTGTAGGACATATATTTTCAGTATATGGGGCATATATCTAGAAATGGAATTGTTAGGGTATATGGTAACTTTTTTTTACTGTTTTGAAGAACTGCCAAGTTGTTTTTCAAAGTAGATGCATAATTTTAGAAGCCCACCAGCAAAGTGTGAGGGAATCAATTTTTGTAAATCCTTACCAGCACTTGTTCTTCTTGTAGATGCTGAATATGTAGTGGTACCTTCTCTGGTATAAGACCTTTATCAAATATATTTTCCAATTATTTCTTCTATTTAGTGAGTTACCATTTTAACTTTGAATATTCTTTGAAGCACAAATGTTTTAATTTCAGTGCAGTTATGTTTTGTGCTGTTGCTGTAGTTGCTGTCCATGTTAATTAGAGTAAACCATAGCCTCGTCCAAAGTCACAAAGATTTACTCCTATGTTTCCTTTTAAGAATGTTATTATTGGGCTTCCCTAGTGGTCCAGTGAGTAAAGACACCACCTTGCAGTGCAAGGGGCGCCGTTTCGATCCCTGGCCTGGGAAGATCCCACGTGCCACAGAGCAGCTGGACCAATGTGTCCAATTACCGAGTCGGAACTCTGAAGTACACACACCCAGACCCGGTGCTCTGCAGTGAGAGAGGCGACTGAGATGGGAGGCCCACACAGGCTGAACAACAAAGATGGATGGAAATAGATAAATGAAAGACCAATAGAAGTGGCCAAAAAAAACCCACAAAAGAATGTTACTATTTTAGCTCTTACATTTAGGCCTATGTTTTTACTTTATTTTATTTTATTTTTACCCTTTGAGTTAACTTTTTTCCCCTTTGAGTTTAAGTTCTTCCCTCTATTGAATTGTTCTATACTCCATTGAAGTACCCTTTTTGAAAATCACTTGATCATAAATGTGAGAATTTATTTCCAGACTCTATATATATATAGAGAGAGAGAGATATCATTTGTTTGTTTAGTTTGCCTTTTTGGGGCCCTTTTTTTTTTTTGTATTTTACCCTGCATTAATCACACATGATGTATTAGATAAGAAGAACTCAGGAAACTGGCTTTTAGTTTTGAGTGAGTTTTATTTGGTGGTTCAGTTCTGAAGAATCAACTGCATAATGTTAGGTGTATGAAGCAAAACATATATTTTCAGTATATGGGGCATATATCTAGAAATGGAATTGTTAGGGTATATGGTAACTTTTTTTTACTGTTTTGAAGAACTGCCAAGTTGTTTTTCAAAGTAGATGCATAATTTTAGAAGCCCACCAGCAAAGTGTGAGGGAATCAATTTTTGTAAATCCTTACCAGCACTTGTTCTTCTTGTAGATGCTGAATATGTAGTGGTACCTTCTCTGGTATAAGACCTTTATCAAATATATTTTCCAATTATTTCTTCTATTTAGTGAGTTACCATTTTAACTTTGAATATTCTTTGAAGCACAAATGTTTTAATTTCAGTGCAGTTATGTTTTTGTGCTGTTGCTGTAGTTGCTGTCCATGTTAATTAGAGTAAACCATAGCCTCGTCCAAAGTCACAAAGATTTACTCCTATGTTTCCTTTTAAGAATGTTATTATTGGGCTTCCCTAGTGGTCCAGTGAGTAAAGACACCACCTTGCAGTGCAAGGGGCGCCGTTTCGATCCCTGGCCTGGGAAGATCCCACGTGCCACAGAGCAGCTGGACCAATGTGTCCAATTACCGAGTCGGAACTCTGAAGTACACACACCCAGACCCGGTGCTCTGCAGTGAGAGAGGCGACTGAGATGGGAGGCCCACACAGGCTGAACAACAAAGATGGATGGAAATAGATAAATGAAAGACCAATAGAAGTGGCCAAAAAAAACCCACAAAAGAATGTTACTATTTTAGCTCTTACATTTAGGCCTATGTTTTTACTTTATTTTATTTTATTTTTGCCCTTTGAGTTAACTTTTTTCCCCTTTGAGTTTAAGTTCTTCCCTCTATTGAATTGTTCTATACTCCATTGAAGTACCCTTTTTGAAAATCACTTGATCATAAATGTGAGGATTTATTTCCAGACTCTATATATAGAGAGAGAGAGAGAGATATCATTTGTTTGTTTAGTTTGCCTTTTCAGAAAGTTTTAGCCTATTGTTTGTTTTTGTATTTTACCATGCATTAATCACACATGATGTATTAGATAAGAAGAACTCAGGAAACTGGCTTTTAGTTTTGAGTGAGTTTTATGTTCATCTAGGTGGAGTTATGCATTGTTTGCTATTTGATGTATCTGTGATATTGGAGACTGAAATTTCCTCTGTGTCCTTATTTTGGTCTCCCCTGTTGTTTTCGGTTTCCCTAGAGTTGTCCTCTAGTCACTAAACTGTGTCTGACTTTTTTGCCACTACATGGACTATAGCCTGCCAGGTTCCTCTGTTCATGGGGATTCTCCAGACAAGAATACTGGAGTGGATTGCCATTTCTTTCTTCAGGGGATCTTACCGACCCAGGGGGGAAACCCGCATCTTCTGCATTGGCGGGTTCTCTACCACTGAACAACCAGGCAAACCCCTTCCCTAGAGTATCCTTTTTTAAATAAGGCCTGAGCCTTGAGTTCTTTCAGCTCTAATTCCCTGTTTTTAGTCAGGAGTCTTATTGATGTAGTGATAAGGTATGAGAAATGGAGAAGCATTCTATTATCCTGTTATTAGATCTCAAGCTTGTAGTGAACCTATGTATACCTGGGCTATGACCTTCACAAGTATTACTTAGCATAATAACACTTTTCTCTCAGGTGAGGCAGAAAGTCTAGAAGGAGAAGGAGTTTGTATTTCATTTTCCAGAATTTGGTTGTGTGTTGGTCGCTCAGTCATGTTCAACTCTTTTGCGACCCCATGATCTGTTTACGGGATTCTCCAGACAAGAAAAGTGGAGCAGGTTGCCTATCCCTACTCCAGGAGATCTTCCAGACCCAGGGACTGAACTTAGGTCTCTGTCATTGCAGGCAAATTCTTTACCATCTGAGATACCAGGGTTTGGTTAGGCTTTAGTAAAAATTAGGTTAGCTAAGTATACCTGAGTATATTTCAAAATACTGCATAAGTGGATATTTCTCCCATTGTCACTGTGAGAATATAGTGGGACTCCTGAAGCTAAAATTCATGAAGGTGTGAGGGAACCACCTAAGTCTGGACCATTGGGAGTTTTTATTTCTCAATCTATCTTTAGCTCCATCTCCAGCAGTGAGTCAATTTCCCTTTGTTTATAACAGTTGTTAGCTCCAACAGTAGCTTCTCTTCATAGTGTCCTGTGATTCTCTGTATTCAACTGTCTCTCCAGTTTTTATGGTGGCAGTTTGCTCTGTGACTTCTATTTTCTAAAGAGTCTAAGAAGAGTTGTTAGCATTCAGTAGTGAGAACAGAAGAGGGCGACAATTTCTAATGATTTTACATGTTGGCCTGAAAAATGGAAGTGCTTAATGGTTGTGCTACATTTCATTTTCAGATCCTTCATTGTTACTATATTAGAAATAAAGCTATTTCTTATATATTAGCATTGTATCCTGAAACCTTATTGAACTCTTTTATTCTAATAAGGTTGTGTGGATTTTTTTTTTTTTTTTTTTTTTGATAGATCATGTCATCTTCAAATAGACAGTGTTTTACTTCTTTGTTTCCAAACTGTATACCTTATTTGTTTCTTTGTCAAATTTGCCCAGGCTAGAATCTACACTGCAATGAATTAAAGAGGCAAGAGCAGACATCTTGTCTTCTTATTTCTGGTGTTAGGAGAAAAGTAGTCCATCTTTTTTTTTTTAACATTTATTTTATTTATTTATCTGAAAAGGAGAGAGTTTGTATTTCCTATGTATACCTGGGCTATGACCTTCACAAGTATTACTTAGCATAATAACACTTTTCTCTCAGGTGAGGCAGAAAGTCTAGAAGGAGAAGGAGTTTGTATTTCATTTTCCAGAATTTGGTTGTGTGTTGGTCGCTCAGTCATGTTCAACTCTTTTGCGACCCCATGATCTGTTTACGGGATTCTCCAGACAAGAAAAGTGGAGCAGGTTGCCTATCCCTACTCCAGGAGATCTTCCAGACCCAGGGACTGAACTTAGGTCTCTGTCATTGCAGGCAAATTCTTTACCATCTGAGATACCAGGGTTTGGTTAGGCTTTAGTAAAAATTAGGTTAGCTAAGTATACCTGAGTATATTTCAAAATACTGCATAAGTGGATATTTCTCCCATTGTCACTGTGAGAATATAGTGGGACTCCTGAAGCTAAAATTCATGAAGGTGTGAGGGAACCACCTAAGTCTGGACCATTGGGAGTTTTTATTTCTCAATCTATCTTTAGCTCCATCTCCAGCAGTGAGTCAATTTCCCTTTGTTTATAACAGTTGTTAGCTCCAACAGTAGCTTCTCTTCATAGTGTCCTGTGATTCTCTGTATTCAACTGTCTCTCCAGTTTTTATGGTGGCAGTTTGCTCTGTGACTTCTATTTTCTAAAGAGTCTAAGAAGAGTTGTTAGCATTCAGTAGTGAGAACAGAAGAGGGCGACAATTTCTAATGATTTTACATGTTGGCCTGAAAAATGGAAGTGCTTAATGGTTGTGCTACATTTCATTTTCAGATCCTTCATTGTTACTATATTAGAAATAAAGCTATTTCTTATATATTAGCATTGTATCCTGAAACCTTATTGAACTCTTTTATTCTAATAAGGTTGTGTGGATTTTTTTTTTTTTTTTTTGATAGATCATGTCATCTTCAAATAGACAGTGTTTTACTTCTTTGTTTCCAAACTGTATACCTTATTTGTTTCTTTGTCAAATTTGCCCAGGCTAGAATCTACACTGCAATGAATTAAAGAGGCAAGAGCAGACATCTTGTCTTCTTATTTCTGGTGTTAGGAGAAAAGTAGTCCATCTTTTTTTTTTTAACATTTATTTTATTTATTTATCTTTTTTTGGGGGTGGGGTGGCGAGGGAGGGGGACAGGCGGGCCACTTCTATTGGCCTTTCATTTCTCTATTTTCATCAGTCTTTGTTCTTTGGCTCCTGTGGGCCTCCCATCGCGGTGGCCTCTGTTGTCGCAGAGCTCCGGCTCTGGGCGCATGCGCCCCAGAGCTCCGGCTCGGTAATTGGACACATCAGTCCAGCCGCTCCACAGCACGTGGGATCTTCCCTAGGCCAGGGATCGAACCGGCGCCCCTTGCACTGCAAGGTGGTGTCTTTACCCACTGGACCACCAGGGGAAGCCCAGTAGTCCATCTTATATCATTAAATATGATGGTGTGTGTTTTCATAGATGTTTTTGATCAGTCTGTAGATGTTTATCTATATTCCTAGTTTACGAGTTTTTATTAGAGAAGGATATATACCAAATGCTTTTCTGAATACCACTGAAATGATCAGGTGCTTCGGACCTTTACTCTAATAATATGATGCAATACATTGATTGATTTTAGAAGACAGATATACTTACCACTAAACACCAAACACACTTACATTGATTTTGAATGTTAGACCATCCTTAAATTTCTGGGATAAATATAACTTGTTCACATGCTATAAATCTAATTAAATGTGATTGTATTTGGTGTCCTTGTATTTTGTGGAGATTTTTTATGTCTATTCACATAGATGTAAGAATATTTGTCCATAGATGCTCTTTTATGGGCTTTGTTTTTGTTTTCTTAGTGATGTCTCTCTTTTTGTATCATGGTAATACTGGTCTCACGATTATGAGTTGAAAAGTGGTCCTCCTTAACCTCTTTCACTTCCTTCTCTTCTTCCTCCTTTTTTGAAGATTTTGTAAAGGGGTTGATATTGATTCATCTTCATTCATTGGTTTTCTTTGGGAGAAGTTAAAATGCCTAAAATGACTGTTAAATGTACTTGCTATATATATATCTATATATATTCTGTTTCTTCTTGAGTCATCTTTTATAGTTTGTCTATTTGTAGCAATTTATTTCATCTAGGTTATGTATTTGCTGTCAAAAATTATTCATAGAATTTCTATTCATCCTTTTTATTTCTTTAAGTTCAGTAGTGATTTCTTTTTTATTCCTAAACTAGTGATCTGAATCTTTTTTATTAGTCTCACAAAAAATTTGTCAACTTTGATCTTTTTAAAGAACCAGCTTTTGGTTTAAACTCTAATCTCATTTCCAACCTGCTATTTATTATTGTTTCTGCTTATTTAAACTGCTTTTATTTCTCTAGTTTATTTATTTATTTATTTATTTTAAACATTTATTTATTTATTTATTTATTTTGGCGGGGGTAGGGAGGGAGGGGGGTGGGCGGGCCACTTCCACTGGTCTTTCATTTGTCTAGTTTCATCCATCTTTATTCTTTGGCCCGTGTGGGCCTCCCATCGTGGTGGCGTCTGTTGTCGCAGAGTACCGGCTCTGGGCGCACGCGCTCCAGAGCTCCGGCTTGGTAATTGGACACATGGGTCCAGCCACTCCATGGCTCATTGGATCTTCCTAGGCCAGGAATCGAACCAGCGCCCCTTGCACTGCAAGGCGGTGTCCTTACCCACTGGACCACCAGGGGAAACCCTCTATAGCTTATTAAAGTAGCAGTTTAAATTATTGATTTGAAACCTTTCTTCCTTTCTAATATAGGCATTTACACCAGTACATTTCTCACAAAGCACTACTTTAGCCACATCTCGTAATTGTTGATATGGTATGCTTTTTCTTTTTTTTTAATTATCTCACAATATTTTCTATTTTCTCTTGTGATTTTTCCTTTGATTCTTTGGTTATTTAGTTTACTTCCACATATCTGTATGTTTCCTAAATGTTTGTTAGTTAATGGTTTATTTCATTTCATTGTGATTAGACAGCATACCTTATATGATTCAATACTTTGAAATTTATTGATTGATTTATGTCCCTTTGAAATTGTATTGATACTCACGATTATGGTTGAAAAGTGGTCCTCCTTAACCTCTTTCACTTCCTTCTCTTCTTCCTCCTTTTTTGAAGATTTTGTAAAGGGGTTGATATTGATTCATCTTCATTCATTGGTTTTCTTTGGGAGAAGTTAAAATGCCTAAAATGACTGTTAAATGTACTTGCTATATATATATCTATATATATTCTGTTTCTTCTTGAGTCATCTTTTATAGTTTGTCTATTTGTAGCAATTTATTTCATCTAGGTTATGTATTTGCTGTCAAAAATTATTCATAGAATTTCTATTCATCCTTTTTATTTCTTTAAGTTCAGTAGTGATTTCTTTTTTATTCCTAAACTAGTGATCTGAATCTTTTTTATTAGTCTCACAAAAAATTTGTCAACTTTGATCTTTTTAAAGAACCAGCTTTTGGTTTAAACTCTAATCTCATTTCCAACCTGCTATTTATTATTGTTTCTGCTTATTTAAACTGCTTTTATTTCTCTAGTTTATTTATTTATTTATTTATTTTAAACATTTATTTATTTATTTATTTATTTTGGCGGGGGTAGGGAGGGAGGGGGGTGGGCGGGCCACTTCCACTGGTCTTTCATTTGTCTAGTTTCATCCATCTTTATTCTTTGGCCCGTGTGGGCCTCCCATCGTGGTGGCGTCTGTTGTCGCAGAGTACCGGCTCTGGGCGCACGCGCTCCAGAGCTCCGGCTTGGTAATTGGACACATGGGTCCAGCCACTCCATGGCTCATTGGATCTTCCTAGGCCAGGAATCGAACCAGCGCCCCTTGCACTGCAAGGCGGTGTCCTTACCCACTGGACCACCAGGGAAGCCCTCTATAGCTTATTAAAGTAGCAGTTTAAATTATTGATTTGAAACCTTTCTTCCTTTCTAATATAGGCATTTACACCAGTACATTTCTCACAAAGCACTACTTTAGCCACATCTCGTAATTGTTGATATGGTATGCTTTTTCTTTTTTTTTAATTATCTCACAATATTTTCTATTTTCTCTTGTGATTTTTCCTTTGATTCTTTGGTTATTTAGTTTACTTCCACATATCTGTATGTTTCCTAAATGTTTGTTAGTTAATGGTTTATTTCATTTCATTGTGATTAGACAGCATACCTTATATGATTTCAATACTTTGAAATTTATTGATTGATTTATGTCCCAATGGATACATGTGATGATGATATGCTAAGGTATGAATTTATTTGTATGGTTTCATCCCTGGAGAATTCTGTGGACAGAGGAGCCTTGCGAGTTACAGTCCATGGGGTTGCAAAGAGTTGGACACAGTTTAGTGACTAACACACACACACACACACACACATCCTACTTGGAAGGCTTTGAGCTTCTGGAAATGTAAATTGATGTTTTTCATCAAATTTGGAAAGTTTTAGATTTTATATCATCAAATATTCTTTTTGCTGTATTCTCTGACTCTGTTTCTAGGACTGACATTCATCATCCATGTATTAGTGTATTTCATACTGTCCTGTGGGTCTCTGATGCTTTGTTTACCTCTATTCTTTTTTCTCTCTGTTCCTCAGACTTAATAAAATCAGTGGATGTATCTTCAAGTTCATTGACTGTTTTTCTTACAGTTCAGATATGCTATTTTCCCCCTGTAGTGAATTTGTCATTTCAGTTATTTATTTTTTAACTCCAAAATTTATCTATGGTTCCTTTTTATAATTTGCTATTAATAATCTTCCAGCTTGGAGAACTCATTCTTGTTCTTTGCTTTATTTCTTTAGACACAGCTTTTTTTTAGATCTGTGAGTGTGTATATATATATATATTTATATTTATATTTATATTTATATTTATACACTCACAGATCTAAGGTATTTCAGTGATTCCAATATCTGGTCCTCCTCAGGCACAGTTCCTATTGCACCACCCCTTCCTCATGTTTGGCCATACTTTTTGGTTTTAGTTGTATCTTAAACAACAACAGCAAGAAAATCCCACATTTTAAGCACTTATTTATCCTGTAAATCTAATCCCATTCTCTTTAGCATTTGTTGTTGCTACTTTTTCTTATGGTTGTCGCTATTGTTGATGTTTGCTTTCTGGTGGCTTTTGTAGACTTAATTGTTTACAGTCTATATTCTTTATCTCACGTGGCCCCTGAATTCAGAGTTTATTTATTGGTCAGATAATTATTGAATATTGATTTCCTTACATAGCTTGAATCAATACATTTCCTGCCCTGAGCCTCACATTTCTTTGTGTTGAGGTATGCCTTAAAGATATAACTGTTTACAAATCTGCTTTAGCCTTCACTTCTTATTTGTGCAAAGGATAAAAAAAAAAAAAATCAGCTGCAGTGAAAGGTTAGGGCTTTTTATGCTGTTGTGTCCAACTCTTTGAAACCCCATGAACTGCAGCACTCCAGGCTTCCCTGTACTTCACTGTCTCCTGGAGTTTGCTCAGACTCAGGTTCACTGAGTTGGTGATGCCGTTTAACCATTTCATCCTCAGTCGTCCCTTTCTCCTCCTGCCCTCAATGTTTCCCAGCATCAGGGTCTTTTCCAGTGAGCTGGCTCTTCTCTTCAAGTGACTGAAATATTGGAGCTTCAGCATCAGTCCTTCCAATGAATATTCAAGATTGATTTCCTTTAGGATTGATTGGTTTGATCTCCTTGCAGTTAAAGGAACTCTTAAGTGTCTTCTCCAGCACCACAATTTAAATGCATCACTTCTTTGGTACTCAGCCTTCTCTATGGTCCAACGCTCACATTTTTACATGACTACTGGAAAAAACCATAGCTTTGACTGTATAGACTTTTGTCGGAAAAATGATGTCTCTGCTTTTTTTTTTTTTAAGATTTATTTATTTATTTATTTTGGGCGGGGGTCGGGTTGGGGAGGGAGGGGAGCGGGCAGGCCACTTCTATTGGTCTTTCATTTCTCTGATTTCATCCGTCTTTGTTCTTTGGCTCCTGTGGGCCTCCCGTCACGGTAACCTCTGTTGTCGCAGAGCACCGGCTCTGGGCGCATGCGCCCCAGAGCTCCAGCTCGGTAATTGGACACATTGGTGCAGCCGCTCCGCGGCACGTGGGATCTTCCCAGGCCAGGGATGGAACCGGCGCCCCTTGCACTGCAAGGCGGTGTCCTTACCCACTGGACCACCAGGGGAAGCCCTGTCTCTGCTTTTTAATACACTATTTTTGCCATACATAGCTTTTCTTCCAAAGAGCAAGCATATTTTAATTTCATGATTGCAGTCACCATCCACAGTGACTTTTTTTCTTTTTTTTACGCTGCCCTAAATGTGCATGTCTAAATCCTCAGGTATATGTTGGAAGTTTTCAAAGTCTTCCATTTTGAACTTCCCCATATTTAAGTTTTTTAGCTAGCTTTTTGTTTGCTCCAACTTCTATCACTATCTCATAAAACTGTAATTTAAATAATTGTTTCTGATTGTATGAACTCTGGGTTAGGGAAAGTAAAGACCAAAAGCTTAAAAATGGAGATTTTCCATGAAGAAAAGCTGAAGAGGTCAAATAATGACAATTTCATGAGTTTGGAGCTTTTGAGGGGAGCACCAAGCCCCCTTAGCCCCTTCCAATGTTTCCTATGTTGATGTTTTCAAAGTATTTGATCTTGTTTATTTTCAAGGCTGCCATGTAGCTACAGAGAGGAAAATGAGAATAGAGTAAATTAAAACATCTCAGAATTCACTGTTCTTACCAATTAATATTGGTAAGACTATTTTTCTTGAATAAATATTTTTAGCATTTCTGCAAGCCATTAGTTAATTATGAAAATGTTGACTTTCCATTGTTTCTGTATCTGGTGAAGCAGGAGTGAATTCTCAGATATCTCTACTCCATCATTCTGGAAGTGCTTCTAAGACTTTATTACCTTGATACCAGCAATCAAGCTGTATTTCTAAAAGTGGAATAATTTTTGACTTACATGCAAGCATCTTAGTCAGATTAAAACATTTTTGTAAAATGCTAATAATATCTCTTCCTCTCTGACATAATCATTTTGCTATACTGGTGTTTATGATTTTTCTGCTGAAAATAGGTATTTTTAAAAATAAATAACAGAGAATACATAATATTTTATAGTTTGGAATTTTTATACAACAAGTCAGGAACAGTCCTCCAGGGATAAACTCACATTTACGTATATGCTTCTCCATATTCAACTCATTCTTCTATTCACTCCCATAGTTCCAAAAAATAAATCTGTCATTTACCTTGTGACCAGAGACCTAGGTTTAGAGTAATTAACTTCATCCACTAAAAACAAAACAGCAAGTAGATTTACATACTACTGCCTTCATTCCTACAGGAAAGATTCATTAGCAAGCAATTAGTGAATCAAATATATTTGCCAGTTCATACTCTGAAAAGTACTTAAATCTGCAGCTTTATGGCTTTCTATAAATCTGATACTGAAAAAGCTTATACCATTTAAAAGTTGTTTCTGCCTGTAAATAAGAATGCATATTTTCTTCATCTCTTTATTGACAGTTTACATTTGTTTCAGCCTTCATCTTCCTTACCTCTTCATATCTTACACTCACTTATGATTGATTAGTTCGTTTTGCTTATCAATTTATAGAAGTGTTAAAAATATTATATAGTCAGTGTCACTACTTCCTTTTTCTTACAGCTTCTCACATTTCAATCCTGATTTAGACTCATCTATTCCAGTTTCCCATAGAAATCTCATATATTTGGTTCTTATGTATTTGATATCCTACTTTAAAATTATATGTTTAGAAGTTATTTTTGTTTGTGGTTTCTAGTGGAGTTCTTTGTTTTCTTTTAGATACCTAGCCAATGTGGAAGACTATTTTTCTTGAATAAATATTTTTAGCATTTCTGCAAGCCATTAGTTAATTATGAAAATGTTGACTTTCCATTGTTTCTGTATCTGGTGAAGCAGGAGTGAATTCTCAGATATCTCTACTCCATCATTCTGGAAGTGCTTCTAAGACTTTATTACCTTGATACCAGCAATCAAGCTGTATTTCTAAAAGTGGAATAATTTTTGACTTACATGCAAGCATCTTAGTCAGATTAAAACATTTTTGTAAAATGCTAATAATATCTCTTCCTCTCTGACATAATCATTTTGCTATACTGGTGTTTATGATTTTTCTGCTGAAAATAGGTATTTTTAAAAATAAATAACAGAGAATACATAATATTTTATAGTTTGGAATTTTTATACAACAAGTCAGGAACAGTCCTCCAGGGATAAACTCACATTTACGTATATGCTTCTCCATATTCAACTCATTCTTCTATTCACTCCCATAGTTCCAAAAAATAAATCTGTCATTTACCTTGTGACCAGAGACCTAGGTTTAGAGTAATTAACTTCATCCACTAAAAACAAAACAGCAAGTAGATTTACATACTACTGCCTTCATTCCTACAGGAAAGATTCATTAGCAAGCAATTAGTGAATCAAATATATTTGCCAGTTCATACTCTGAAAAGTACTTAAATCTGCAGCTTTATGGCTTTCTATAAATCTGATACTGAAAAAGCTTATACCATTTAAAAGTTGTTTCTGCCTGTAAATAAGAATGCATATTTTCTTCATCTCTTTATTGACAGTTTACATTTGTTTCAGCCTTCATCTTCCTTACCTCTTCATATCTTACACTCACTTATGATTGATTAGTTCGTTTTGCTTATCAATTTATAGAAGTGTTAAAAATATTATATAGTCAGTGTCACTACTTCCTTTTTCTTACAGCTTCTCACATTTCAATCCTGATTTAGACTCATCTATTCCAGTTTCCCATAGAAATCTCATATATTTGGTTCTTATGTATTTGATATCCTACTTTAAAATTATATGTTTAGAAGTTATTTTTGTTTGTGGTTTCTAGTGGAGTTCTTTGTTTTCTTTTAGATACCTAGCCAATTACACCAGTGGTATTTGTTAAATATTTTTCACTCTATTGAAATACTGTTTTTTTTGTATATTAATTTGTAATATGCATTTGTGTGTATTTCTACTATTTTTTCCTTTCCCTTCCTCTTTTGTTCTTTTGCGAATTGATAACTATCTTTAGGGTTGTATTTGGATTGCTCTTAATTTGGTGTGTCTATCTCTTGTAGACTTTGGTTTGTGGTTACCATAAAGTCTTGATATAACTCCGTGTGTGTGTGTATGTTTGTTTTAAGTTGCTGGTCTCTTAATTTCAAATGCATTTCCAATATTTTGCATTTGTACTCTCCTCAGGACTTGCATAGAGATGGTTTCCTACCTTTACTGTATGTTTGCCTTTAGTTGTAGGCTTTTCCATTCATAATTTTCTTATTTCTAGTTGTGTTTATTTATGAAATTTCAATAGGACTGTTAGTCTGCTTTTATATTAATATGCTGTTTTGATTATATTTGCTGTATGTTTTAAAATCCAGAAAGATGATTTCTCATTTTTATTCTTAAATTTTTCTTGTCTACTCTCAGGTATTTGTTTCTTCCATATATATTCTAAAGTCATTTATTAGATTTCTTTTTTTTTTTTTTTTTAAATTTTTGGCCACTTTTATTGGTCTTTCATTTATTTAGTTTCATCCATCTTTGTTCTTTGGCCTGTGTGGGCCTCCCATCACAGTGGCCTCTCTTGCTACAGAACATCAGCCCTGGGCTCATGGGCTCATGGTCTCCAGAGCACCAGCTTGTTAGTTGGACACATTGGTCCTGTCACTCCAGGGCCCATGGAATCTTCCCAGGCCAGGGATTGAACTGGTGCCCCTTGCACTGCAAGATGGAGTCCTTACCCACTGGACCACCAGGTAAGCCCTGGGTTTCTTTTGAATTGAGATTTTGTTTGAAATTGCATGACATTTCTAATGTGGAAAAATGATTTATGATATAATATCTTCTTTGCAAATATGGAATATTCTCTATTTACTCATTTTTACATTTTCAATATATTTTATTATTTAAAGTTATATTTTTCAACTTTTTAAATTGAATTTATTCTCATTTCTTTGGTAGGAGTATCACTATGTAAAAAATTTTTTCCTCCAATATATCTAATTTTCACAACAAATTCTCTTAGGAATTTTAAAGCTCTTCAGTAATCTCTAGGCTTTTCTAGGTGAATTACAACATATTTGAATAAAATTTACTCTTCTTATGAAACATTTATGTCTATTATTTCATGTACTAGTCTTATTATATGAGTTCAATTCTTAAAGCCATACAAAATATTAGTTGAAAGTGGGCATCCTTGCTCTGTTTGTCACATTAAGAGTTTTATTGAATTCCTGTTTTATGCCTTTTTTTTTAATTGAAGGAAAATTACTTTACAATGCTATCTAAAAATACTTATTTATATATTTATTAGTCTTAGTTGCATCATGCAGGTTTTTTTTAATTATTATTATTCTTTATTTTAAAGGTTTTACAGAGTTTTGTTGTTCACAGACATGTATGTTCCCAGATCAATCATATGCATATCCCTGGTCCCTACCCTCTCAGTTCCCCCCTGCCCACCCCTCTGAACCATCGCCCCATGCCATTGTAAGCACTCTATTCCCTTAGCACAATGACAATAGCTATCTTTTCCACACATGACAGTATAGGTTTCCATGTTACTCCCTCCATGCCTCCCCCTCCCTATTTCTTCCCCACAATGTCCCTATGTCTATGCTCGGTCTGTTTTTCCATGAGTTCACTGCGTGTGTTCTCAAGACAGTCCTACTAGATTCCATATATGTGCACTAGTATACTGAATTTGTCTTTCTCTTTTTGACTTACTTCACTTTTTATGATAGGTTCTAGAGCCAGTCACTTCATTAGAACTGAGTCTTCTGCATTTCTTTAACAGCTGAGTAGTATTCCATTGTATATATGTACCAGAGCTTCTGGATCCATTCATTTGTCGATGGACACTTAGGTTGCTTCCATGTTCTGGCTATTGTATAGAGAGGTGCAATGAGCACTGGGGTGCAGGTGCTTCTTTCAGTTTTGGTTTCATCAGGATATAAGCCTAATAGTGGGATTGCTGGGTCATAGGGTGCTTCTATTTTTAGTTTTTTAAGGAATCTCCATATTGTCTTCCATAGAGGCTGTATCAATTTACATTCCCACCAGCAATGCAAGAGGGTTCCCTTTTCTCCGCACCCTTTCCAGCATTTATTGTCTGTAGATATGTTGATGATGTCCATTCTGATGGGTGTGAGGTGATATCTCATTGTAGTTTTGATTTGCATTTTTCTAATAATAAGTGAGATTGAGCATCGTTTCATGTGCTTTTGGGCCATCTGTATGTCCTCTTTGGAGCGGTGTCTGTTTAGGTCCTTTTCCCATTTTTTGATTGGGTTGTTCGTTTTCCCTGTGCTTAGTTGTCTGAGTTGTTTGTAGACTTTGTCTGTTGTTTCATTTGCTATGATTTTCTCCCACTCTGTGGGGTGTCTGTTCAATTTTTTTGTAATTGCTTTTGCTGTGCAAAAGCTTTTAAGTTTCATGAGTTCCCACATGTTCATTTTTCTTTTCAGTCCCGCTATTTTAGTAGGTGGGTCAGAGTAGATCTTGCTTTGATTGATGTCCTTGAGGGTTTTGCCTATATTCTCCTCTAAGAGTTTTAGGGTTTCTAGTCTTATACTTAGGTCTTGAATCCATTTTGAATTGATCTTTGTGTATGGGGTCAGGGAATGTTCCAACTTCATTTTTTTGCATGTAGCTGTCCAATTCTCCCAGCACCACTTGTTGAAGAGGCTGTCTTTGTCCCATTTTATAGTTTCTCCTCCTTTGTCAAAAATAAGGTACCCATAGGTGCGTGGGTTTATCTCTGGGTTCTCTATCTTGTTCCATTGGTCTATAGTTCTGTTTTTGTGCCAGTACCATACTGTCTTAATGACTGTTGCTTTGTAGTAGAGTCTGAAGTTAGGGAGGCTGATCCCTCCAGCTCCGTTCTTCTTTCTCAGGATTGCTTTGGCTATTCAAGGTCTTTTGTGTTTCCATATGAATTGTGTTATTCTTTGGCCTAGTTCTGTGAAGAATGTCATTGGTAGTTTGATAGGGATCTCATTGAATCTGTAGATGATATTTGGTAGTATGGTCATTTTCACAATATTGATTCTTCCAGCCCAGGAACATGGAATATCTCTCCATCTGTTTAAGTCTTCTTTAATGTCTCTCATGAGTGTCTTGTAATTTTCTGTGTACAATTCTTTTGTTTCTTTGGGTAGGTTTGTTGCTAGATATTTGATTCTTTTGGTTGCAATGGTGAAGGGGATTGCCTCTTTGATTTTGTTTTCTGATTTTTCATTGTTTGTGTATAGGAGTGCCAGTGATTTCTGTGTGTTGACTTTGTATCCTGCAACTTTGCTGAATTCGTGGATTAGCTCTAGCAGCTTTGTAACCGTGTCTTTGGGATTTTCTATGTATAATATCATGTTGTCTGCAAATAGAGAGAGTTTGACTTCTTCCTTTCCAATCTGGATTCCTTTGATTTCTTTCTCTTCTCTTATTGCTGTTGCTAGCACTTCCAGGACTATGTTGAAAAGTAGTGGTGAAAGTGGACACCCTTGTCTTGTTCCTGATCTTAGAGGAAATGCTTTCAGTTTTTCACCGTTGAGGATAATGTTCGCTGTGGGCTTCTCATAGATGGCTTTTATTATGTTGAGATAGGTTCCTTCTATGCCCATTTTCTGAAGAGTTTTTATCATAAATGGATGTTGTACTTTGTCGAAGGCTTTTTCTGCATCTATTGAGATGATCATATGATTTTTGTGTCTCAGTTTGTTGATATGGTGTATCACATTGATTGATTTGTGGATATTGAAGAATTCTTGCATGCCTGGGATGAACCTGACTTGATCGTGATGTATGAGTTTTTTTGAGTTTTTTTCTGTTGTTGAGGCAGGAGGGCTTAATTGCCCTGAGCCATGTGGGATCATAGTTCCCTGATCAGGAATCAAACCCATGTCCTCTGCATTAGAAGATGTGTTCTTTAACCAATGGACCATCAGAGAAGTCCCTACATTACAATGTTATGTTGCTTTCTACTCTGCAACAACACAAATCAACCATAATTATATATATATATATACACACGTATCTCCTCCCTCTTAAGCCTCTGTCCCTCTTGCAAATCCCACCCCTCTAGGTCATCTCAGAACACCAGGCTGGGCTCCCTGTATTATATAGGAACTTCTCACCAGCTATTTAATTTACACATAATAGTGTCTGTGTGTGTGTATATATGTATGTATGTGTCACACACACACACATATACATTAATGATAGTTTCTTTATTCATACCACTGTCTCCTCCCTCTTCCCCCCAGTTTCCACAAGTCTGTTTCTTATATCTGTGAAATAGATCTCTCTTCCTTTCCTGAAAATAGGTTCATCAATATCTTTTCTCCACATACTCTCTAGCATTTATTGTTGGCAGCTTGTTTGATGATGGTGTGAGCTGATATCTCATTGTAGTTTTGATTTGCATTTCTCCATAATTTAGTAATGTCAAGGAATTTTTCATGTGTTTATTGATCATCTGTATGTCATCTTTGGAGAAATGTCTGTTTAGATCTACTTATTTTTTGAATAGGCTCTTTGTTTTACTAGTATATAGCTATATGAACAGTGTATATATTTTGGAGATTAGTCTTTGTCAGTTTAATTTGCAATTATTTTCTCTCATTCTGAGGGCTGTCTTTTAATATTGTCTATGGCCTCCTTTGCTGCAAAGCTATTATTTAGGTCCCATGTTTTATGCTGTTTAAGAATAACTCCTAATTTTATCAATTCCCAGTTTGTCACTCTCATTTAATTAATTTTGGCTTTAGATTTCATAATGTTGAAGCAACGTTGTTTGCTGGTGTATCGAGTCATTTTGAGTTTTTTGTGTGATATTGAAGATTTTTTCTTGCATGCCTGGGATGAACCTGACTTGATCGTGATGTATGAGTTTTTTTGAGTTTTTTTCTGTTGTTGAGGCAGGAGGGCTTAATTGCCCTGAGCCATGTGGGATCATAGTTCCCTGATCAGGAATCAAACCCATGTCCTCTGCATTAGAAGATGTGTTCTTTAACCAATGGACCATCAGAGAAGTCCCTACATTACAATGTTATGTTGCTTTCTACTCTGCAACAACACAAATCAACCATAATTATATATATATATATATATACACACGTATCTCCTCCCTCTTAAGCCTCTGTCCCTCTTGCAAATCCCACCCCTCTAGGTCATCTCAGAACACCAGGCTGGGCTCCCTGTATTATATAGGAACTTCTCACCAGCTATTTAATTTACACATAATAGTGTCTGTGTGTGTGTATATATGTATGTATGTGTCACACACACACACATATACATTAATGATAGTTTCTTTATTCATACCACTGTCTCCTCCCTCTTCCCCCCAGTTTCCACAAGTCTGTTTCTTATATCTGTGAAATAGATCTCTCTTCCTTTCCTGAAAATAGGTTCATCAATATCTTTTCTCCACATACTCTCTAGCATTTATTGTTGGCAGCTTGTTTGATGATGGTGTGAGCTGATATCTCATTGTAGTTTTGATTTGCATTTCTCCATAATTTAGTAATGTCAAGGAATTTTTCATGTGTTTATTGATCATCTGTATGTCATCTTTGGAGAAATGTCTGTTTAGATCTACTTATTTTTTGAATAGGCTCTTTGTTTTACTAGTATATAGCTATATGAACAGTGTATATATTTTGGAGATTAGTCTTTGTCAGTTTAATTTGCAATTATTTTCTCTCATTCTGAGGGCTGTCTTTTAATATTGTCTATGGCCTCCTTTGCTGCGCAAAGCTATTATTTAGGTCCCATGTTTTATGCTGTTTAAGAATAACTCCTAATTTTATCAATTCCCAGTTTGTCACTCTCATTTAATTAATTTTGGCTTTAGATTTCATAATGTTGAAGCAACGTTGTTTGCTTGGAATAAGATCTATTTTATTATGATGTCTTATTCTTTTAGTATGGTATTGGATTGACTTTGCAAATATTGTATTTTGAATTAGATGTTTGTTATACACATAGGGGCTTTGCTTGTCATTCACATGGTAAAGAATCTGCCTGTAATGCAGGAGACCTGGGTTCAATTCCTGGGTTGGTAAGATACCCTGTGGAGGGGTTGGGAAGATCTCCTTTAGAAGGGAATAGCAACCCACTCCAGTATTCTTGCATGGGAAATCCCATGGACAGAGGAGACTGGTGGGCTATAGTCCATGGGACTGCAAAGAGTCAGACGTAACTGGGCAACTAAGTACACAGCTGGAAAAGCTTTTGGATCTTGAAGCATTTTACAGTGGCAGATTGTTTTACTTATAATTCTCATTTTTTTCTATGATCACCTGGCTTTTCAAGTTCTCTATCTTTTGTCAGTCAATTTGGGGACATTATAATCTGTTGAGAATCATCTTCTCCCTCTAGATTTTCCAAAATGATTCTATCAAATTTGTCCATATATATTTTGTGATTTTTGTAAATAGCTCCTCTGTTCATCATATTGCATCTCTTATAACAAACATATTATACTTTTTTTTTGCTTCCTTCATTAAAAAATAATCATTTTGTCTAGGAGTTGCTCTCTTTCATGCTTTTCTCAAAATTTGCCATTTCAGTTATGTTTTATGCTCTCATCTTATTTCATTAATGATAGTTTTTCACTTCCTTAATTAATCTTTCTGTATTATTATGCTTCATTTTAATGCTTTTTGCATCACAGAGGTTTTAGTGAAACATCTTCATTAAAATAATGAAGCAATAATGTGTAAGCAATATCTGTATCTATCGTTTTGCTCAAAACTAACCTTTGCGGAAACTCTTGTGGGGATACTACCTTTTCCTGAATGCTTGAGTCTGTTTTGAACCAATGGAGTCCACTCACCTTAACCCAGGTGACTGTAAGAGGATAGTTCCCTTGGCAAATGGTAGAAATTATTGCATCTGTAGTTATAGAATTAATGTCCTTTACACTTAGCACAAGGGATTGAGTATTAGCTTGCAATAAGTAGTTGGGTTTTCCATATTGTCTCGCTCTAATTATTCAAGCCTCTGTTGCAAATGTATTTTAAATATTAAGAGTGATTAAAATGGTATCTTTATTGTTTGCTGTGGTCACTGCTGACTGGAGTAAATTGCTTGCTGACTCAGCTTAAATATAGAAAATGCACACACATTCTGGATTTCTTCCCAGAAAGGAATGTGACTTCAGATCATATATATGTAGAACAAATCCCTTTGGATTTAGAAATTTGTGAATTTCCTTAAGCACAGCAGATTAGCATTTAATCTTTCTTCCTCATTGAGGTTTAAACCTGGAGCAATTTTGTAGACTCTGAGAAATTATATTTATAATCTGGCCGCTGGTTATTTTGCTAGAGAACAAGAAATGCAGACCACGAAAAGAATGCTTGAAGTGACATTAAAAAGTGGAGTAGATAGAACTTTAAAAGACAAAGGAATAAATTATAACAGACTTTTTAAAATTGAAGTATGAATTCAATTGGTACAACTGGTATTCAAATGGAAGCAATAAGCCATTAACATACATGGAAAGATTTTCAGAGAAAATGTCACTGGTAGCAGATTCTTGTCAAGGTACCAGTGATTGAAGGAGAGTGATTTGTTGGTCAGCTGGACTGCAGTAGAAACAATATTGGATTTGTTGCCAGATCTAAGCCCTACTGTTGACTATTTCTGTGAACATGATAATCACTTAACTACTAAACATCCATTTCCATAGGTATAAAATATCTTGCAGATGTCAGGGGACAGTTTATTGACTCTCATGATTATTTAGGGAAAATGAGCAGTGAAACAGGGTGTCCTAATACTATAGGATTTGGAAGAGGATCCTGGCAAGTCTTTATCAAGAAAAGATGATATTGTTGAAATGACCATATTACCCAAAATGGTCTACACATTTAATGCACTTCTTATCAAAAGTCTTTATAGAAATCGAAAAAAAAAAAACAAATCCAAAAATTCACATGGAAAATTCACAAGAGGCCATAAACAGCCAAAGCTATCTTGAGCAAGAAGAACATGGTAGAACCATGATGCTTTGTGATTTCAAAGCAGTATAGTAGGGAACAAAAAGACATGGGGAAAGCAGACACTGTCTGCTTTCCCTTCTATCTGGAATCTAAAACAGACTCATAGAATGAGCAGCAGTAGAATGGAGGTTGACAGTGACCACGGGTGTAGGGAGCATGGAGAGATGACAGTCATGAGGGACAAAGTTTCAGTTATGGAAGATGAATTACTTCTGGAGAGCTAATGTACAACCATATGACTAGTTTATACTTTAAATTTGATAAAAGGTAGATCTTAGGTGTTTTCATTACAAAAAGAGATAACTGAGGTAATTGATATGCTAATTAGCTTAATAGTGATTATTTCACCAGACATATGTATACAAAACATCAGTTGTACAGCTTAAATATAACTTTTATTTGCCAATTATATCTCAGTAAAACAGGAGAGGGAAAAAGTGTAAAATTCATAATTATGCAGTTCAAAAGTATTTAAAAATAGCAGATTTCTTTTTAAAAGTAATAAAATCTGTAATAGAGTAGTTAAAAAACAATTAAATTTGATTCTAGATGGGGAAAAACATGTGACGTTTTCATAACGGAATGAGGAAAGGAATTAACTTACTTTGGTATGTCTCAGAAAAAGGAAAGTGTTCACCATTTAGCCAGGATCACACACAGAGTATAGTCAGGACTTAGCACGAACTCCAGCACACACTCATACTAAGCTTTAATAATATTCACAAGTTTTATTCAAAGATGCCTGGCTTAAGAGTACCATTCCTTTCCTTATAGTATTCCTCTTTCCTAGTTGGAGAATTTATCTCTAATACCTCTTATCTTGGGATTGCTGTTGTCCTATAGACACACCGGTCTCTTTTTTGAGCCCTCCTTTCCACGTTTTTTTCCCCATCATGCCTCTTTTTTTTTTTTTTTTTTAAGATTTATTTTTATCCATCTTTTTATTCTTTGGCCTGTGTGGGCCTCCCACTGTGGCGGCCTCTCTCATTGCTGAGCACTGGCTCTGGGCGCATGTGCTCCAGAGCTCTGGCTCATAATTGAACACTCTAGTCCAGCTACTTCACGGCATGTGGGATCTTCCTGGGCCAGGGATCGAACTGGTGCCCCTTGTACTGCAAGGTGGACTCTCTACCCACTGGCTCATCAGCTAAGCTCCCTCATTTCCACATTTTTAACAACATGGTGATGGTACCCCCTTGTTAGTGAAAGTAAGAATAATATGAGGTCATGTATTTACATTTCCTGACTTGCTGCCAGCATTAGTTCAGGATTAATGCATGTGAGTTATCTTTCCTTGAATACTTGTTACAGTTTTTGCTGGGCATTCATTCAGCAAATAGTGATGCTGATTCAGTGACAGACATGATGTGAAGTGCTACAATATGAAACAAGAACCTTAGTATCAGAATTACAGAACTTACAGGTAAAGTAGACATGAATCCAACAGTCATGTGAATAAATATAATTACAAACTTTAACATGGGTAATGAAGAACTAATCGAAGATGCTATGGCCTGGTGTTAGGAGCTAAGTATGCCTTCACAGAGAAATGGCACTTAACAGGTCACAAACATCAGTCAGCATTAACTTGGCAAAGGAATCCGAAAGCTTCACGAACATTATTTAATGTCACTTTCCTAAGTTAGTTGTGCCTCAGCATCTTACATGCATTTGTTCTTCTTACCCACCAGTCTCTGCTTCCCAGGTGGGTCAGTAGTAGGATCTGCCGGCCAATGCAGGAAAAGTGGGTTTGATCCCCAATGGAGGAAATCACTCCCTACTCGTCTTAACCTGGAAAATCCCATGCACAGATAAGCCTGGCAGGCTATAGTCCGTGGGGTTGCAAAAGAGCCAGACATGAATCAGTAACTAAACAACAGCTCACTCCCCTCATCCCCAGGTACACATGTAACACACATGATGGTGTGATCTTTGATAGCGAGAAATTTGCCTCATCTTTTTAGTCTATGTGACAATCTGAAGAGTTTTTCTCTAAAGAGTTGTTGAGTTGAAAATTACAGAATGTCATTTGAACTCTGAAGATGTCTCAGGCCTCTGTGTGTCAGAGATTAAAGTCCTTCTAAGTATGGTCCTCTGCTAGACAGAAAATTGTTCTAATATCAGAGCACTACGAGGCCTTCTGCTATGAAGAATATGAATGACTGGTCTCCTTGTCACTCTGTTCTCTATACCCCAACTTGGTGCAGGACTGAATCTGTTGTTGTTCAATTGCCAAGTTGTGTCTGATGGTTTGTAATCCCATGAACTATAGCATGCCAGGTTTGCCTGTCCCTTAGCGTCTCCTGGAGTTTGCCCAAGTCCATGTCCATTGAATATGTGATGCTATCCAACCATCTCATCCTCTGTCACTTGCTTCTTCTTTTGCCTTCAATCTTGCTCATATCCGGAATTTTCCCAATGAGTTGGCTCAGTTGACTACCTGTTGTATCAAGTAGTCAAAGTGTTGGAGCTTCAGCATCAAATCAGGGTTAATTTTCTTTAGGATTGACGAGTTTGATCCCCTTGCTGTCCAAAGGGCTCTCCAGAGTCTTCTCTAGCACCGTGGTTCAAAAGCATCAGTTCTTTGGTGCTCTGCCTTCTTTATGGTCCAGCGTTCACATCTCTACATGACTATTGGAAACACCATAGCATTGAGTGTGACCGAGTCTGGCACTTAACAGGTCACAAACATCAGTCAGCATTAACTTGGCAAAGGAATCCGAAAGCTTCACGAACATTATTTAATGTCACTTTCCTAAGTTAGTTGTGCCTCAGCATCTTACATGCATTTGTTCTTCTTACCCACCAGTCTCTGCTTCCCAGGTGGGTCAGTAGTAGGATCTGCCGGCCAATGCAGGAAAAGTGGGTTTGATCCCCAATGGAGGAAATCACTCCTACTCGTCTTAACCTGGAAAATCCCATGCACAGATAAGCCTGGCAGGCTATAGTCCGTGGGGTTGCAAAAGAGCCAGACATGAATCAGTAACTAAACAACAGCTCACTCCCCTCATCCCCAGGTACACATGTAACACACATGATGGTGTGATCTTTGATAGCGAGAAATTTGCCTCATCTTTTTAGTCTATGTGACAATCTGAAGAGTTTTTCTCTAAAGAGTTGTTGAGTTGAAAATTACAGAATGTCATTTGAACTCTGAAGATGTCTCAGGCCTCTGTGTGTCAGAGATTAAAGTCCTTCTAAGTATGGTCCTCTGCTAGACAGAAAATTGTTCTAATATCAGAGCACTACGAGGCCTTCTGCTATGAAGAATATGAATGACTGGTCTCCTTGTCACTCTGTTCTCTATACCCCAACTTGGTGCAGGACTGAATCTGTTGTTGTTCAATTGCCAAGTTGTGTCTGATGGTTTGTAATCCCATGAACTATAGCATGCCAGGTTTGCCTGTCCCTTAGCGTCTCCTGGAGTTTGCCCAAGTCCATGTCCATTGAATATGTGATGCTATCCAACCATCTCATCCTCTGTCACTTGCTTCTTCTTTTGCCTTCAATCTTGCTCATATCCGGAATTTTCCCAATGAGTTGGCTCAGTTGACTACCTGTTGTATCAAGTAGTCAAAGTGTTGGAGCTTCAGCATCAAATCAGGGTTAATTTTCTTTAGGATTGACGAGTTTGATCCCCTTGCTGTCCAAAGGGCTCTCCAGAGTCTTCTCTAGCACCGTGGTTCAAAAGCATCAGTTCTTTGGTGCTCTGCCTTCTTTATGGTCCAGCGTTCACATCTCTACATGACTATTGGAAACACCATAGCATTGAGTGTGACCGAGTCTGTTAAATGTAATTCTATCATGTCTTTTAAGTACAAATGAATGATAGGGTATCTTTAAAGAATAGATGGTATTTGTGATAGCCCTAAATAAAGGAGGCATTCAAAGATTGTCCAGTTTCCCTGAGAAATTTCCCATGAAATTTTATCAATGGGAGGTAGAGCTGCAGAGGAATTCCAGTGAGTATTTGGTGGTATCTATAACCAATATCATCAGAATATACTACCAAATCGAATTTTTGAAATTCGATGTGTGAAGTGTATATTGTGTGGTGTGTCTTTCCTAGAGGGTGATGTAATATTCAGTATTTTTCAACAAATAGGTCCCTTTATCTTTGCAGCCTCTAGAAAAACTGCACTCTAACTGGGAAGAAAACCAGAAACAAAACCCTATATGAACTGGGCTGTAAGATGGGTGTATCTTTAATATATTTTTTCAAAAAATCTGAATTTTCAATTTATACAGTGTTTTCAATGAACCAGGAACTGAGTACACTGCAATGAGAAATTAGAGTCTTTACCTTTAAGGGGCTCGCATCTTTATATGTTAACATATTTTGATGGTTTTAATAAATTTAATTTTTAAAGAAGATACTTATGAAGAGATTTAAAGTTTGTGTTCAAAGCACTCAAATCCTGCTTCTTCTATAGATGGCTGACCCTTTTCCTAGTTACCATAGATTAGAATGATTTCACCTTTATCACAAAGCTGATTACTTACTAGATCCTGTTAGTAGTGATACCCAAGTGTCCATTGAATATGTGATGTTTCAATCCTCTGTCACTTGCTTCTTCTTTTGCCTTCAATCTTGCTCATATCCGGAATTTTCCCAATGAGTTGGCTCAGTTGACTACCTGTTGTATCAAGTAGTCAAAGTGTTGGAGCTTCAGCATCAAATCAGGGTTAATTTTCTTTAGGATTGACGAGTTTGATCCCCTTGCTGTCCAAAGGGCTCTCCAGAGTCTTCTCTAGCACCGTGGTTCAAAAGCATCAGTTCTTTGGTGCTCTGCCTTCTTTATGGTCCAGCGTTCACATCTCTACATGACTATTGGAAACACCATAGCATTGAGTGTGACCGAGTCTGTTAAATGTAATTCTATCATGTCTTTTAAGTACAAATGAATGATAGGGTATCTTTAAAGAATAGATGGTATTTGTGATAGCCCTAAATAAAGGAGGCATTCAAAGATTGTCCAGTTTCCCTGAGAAATTTCCCATGAAATTTTATCAATGGGAGGTAGAGCTGCAGAGGAATTCCAGTGAGTATTTGGTGGTATCTATAACCAATATCATCAGAATATACTACCAAATCGAATTTTTGAAATTCGATGTGTGAAGTGTATATTGTGTGGTGTGTCTTTCCTAGAGGGTGATGTAATATTCAGTATTTTTCAACAAATAGGTCCCTTTATCTTTGCAGCCTCTAGAAAAACTGCACTCTAACTGGGAAGAAAACCAGAAACAAAACCCTATATGAACTGGGCTGTAAGATGGGTGTATCTTTAATATATTTTTTCAAAAAATCTGAATTTTCAATTTATACAGTGTTTTCAATGAACCAGGAACTGAGTACACTGCAATGAGAAATTAGAGTCTTTACCTTTAAGGGGCTCGCATCTTTATATGTTAACATATTTTGATGGTTTTAATAAATTTAATTTTTAAAGAAGATACTTATGAAGAGATTTAAAGTTTGTGTTCAAAGCACTCAAATCCTGCTTCTTCTATAGATGGCTGACCCTTTTCCTAGTTACCATAGATTAGAATGATTTCACCTTTATCACAAAGCTGATTACTTACTAGATCCTGTTAGTAGTGATAGCTTTTTTTTTTTTTTTTTAGAGAAATTGTGATATAACTGACATGAAACATTGTGTAAATTTAATGTGCACATCATATTGATTTGATACATTTATATTTCAAAATATGATTTTGCCCGTATAACCTTCAGGTCACAAGTTTTAGTGGTGATAATATTTAAAATCTGATAAATAATATTTAAAATCTGATCTCTTAGCATATTTGATGTTTATAATATAGTATTGTTCTTTGGGTTTTTTTTTGTTTTTTTTTGTATTGTTCTTTGTGATCAACACATTGTGCATTAGATTTCTGAGACTTGTTTATCTCATAGTTTCAGGTTTGTACCATTAAACAGCATCTCTCCTATTTCTCTCCTGTCAGCTGCTGGGAACCATTAACTCTTATTTTTTATGAGTTCAGCTAGTCTAGATTCATATATAAGTGAGAACATACAATATTTAATGGTGACTTAAGAGTTTTATTCAACTCATATTACACTGTACTGCTCTTCAATATATGTATGTATACACACATACATACACACACACACACACACACACACACACACACACACACACACTTAATTTTTCCCAAATTGTACCATCAAAGGAACCCAAGCTCTATTAAACTCTAGTTCTGTCCTGAGAGTCAACTGTCAAGCCTTAGCTCTGCAGTTTTTCAAGAGTAGCATTAGGTTGCCCCAAAATGTTCATTTGGGTTATTTGGTAGCATCTTATGGAAAAACCTGAACAAATGTTTTGGCCCACTCAATGCAAGCCATGCTGTGCCATTCACTGTATAATTATTTACCCTTTACCTTGAATCAGTAGAGAAAATAGCGAGAAAGTGAGGAGCCCTGGAATACTGAAGCCCACAGACTCTCTATCCTGTTCTCAAGCCCAGATCCTTTGTGAGGCTGGACAGAGAAGGAGGAGGTGGAGCAATCTGAACTATGGGCTGCTGTTTGGACCAGAACTCCCAGATGATGTTTTGAGCTGAGACTAGGCAGAAGTCAACTCCCCTGGCTGTAGAGGAAGCAGAGAAGTTGTAAGTTGAACTGGGGTCCAAGAAATGAGAAATGCTTGTCTAGCAGACATGCTGCAAGGTCAAGAAGTGAGCTGACAGATGATATCAGGAAGAAATGTTGAGGAAGGCCAGATTTTTCTTTTCCTTGCTTTTCTGCATGGGTCCAGGGCCCAGCACATGAGTCTTGCTTTTCTACTGGTCATATGAATGACTGAAGGAAAGCCTACATGAGAAAGGAACCTCATTTTTCAAGATGAGATCATCTTTGCATTTCCCAGCTTGGGGCTGATCTAGCTCCCCTGATCACTGTGGATATTGTGAAAGAGAATAGGAAGAAATTGATAAATGTAATCAATAGTGAAGAGTGAATAGCTGGGATTCTCCAGTGGATCCATCTGTGAAGGCATATTTGTGCCTTCTTGCATTTCATCTCAGCTAAAAGAGACTTGAGTAGCCCCGAGAAACCCAATCCCGACGAATCACGTTTTCAGCACAACAGGATTTCCTCCCATGGGACCACAATGCATGTGGGTCTAGTCCCAGGTTCTGATTCCCTCCCCAGATTCTTTCAGGGTAGAGCCTGCTCTGCTTAATTGATATATTTGCTCACCCATGTGTATTTTTTGAGCACTCTCTTTAAAGACTGTAAATGGTGAAGATTAAAACAGTAAATAAGGTAGTGCTACAAGAACTCTGATCTGGTGGGGAGAGAGAGAGAGAGAGAGAGAGAGAACACACACGAGCCAATTGCCTGGGAGTATGATAAATAAAATAATGACTCTTTACACCAGTTAGAGAAGAATAGTTTCTGATTTCCAGCAGTGGATGCTAAGAGATTTGGAAGAAGTTCTATGAAACTTTATTATGACTCTTTACACCAGTTAGAGAAGAACAGTTTTATTTCCGCATGGATGCTAGAGAAAATAGCGAGAAAGTGAGGAGCCCTGGAATACTGAAGCCCACAGACTCTCTATCCTGTTCTCAAGCCCAGATCCTTTGTGAGGCTGGACAGAGAAGGAGGAGGTGGAGCAATCTGAACTATGGGCTGCTGTTTGGACCAGAACTCCCAGATGATGTTTTGAGCTGAGACTAGGCAGAAGTCAACTCCCCTGGCTGTAGAGGAAGCAGAGAAGTTGTAAGTTGAACTGGGGTCCAAGAAATGAGAAATGCTTGTCTAGCAGACATGCTGCAAGGTCAAGAAGTGAGCTGACAGATGATATCAGGAAGAAATGTTGAGGAAGGCCAGATTTTTCTTTTCCTTGCTTTTCTGCATGGGTCCAGGGCCCAGCACATGAGTCTTGCTTTTCTACTGGTCATATGAATGACTGAAGGAAAGCCTACATGAGAAAGGAACCTCATTTTTCAAGATGAGATCATCTTTGCATTTCCCAGCTTGGGGCTGATCTAGCTCCCCTGATCACTGTGGATATTGTGAAAGAGAATAGGAAGAAATTGATAAATGTAATCAATAGTGAAGAGTGAATAGCTGGGATTCTCCAGTGGATCCATCTGTGAAGGCATATTTGTGCCTTCTTGCATTTCATCTCAGCTAAAAGAGACTTGAGTAGCCCCGAGAAACCCAATCCCGACGAATCACGTTTTCAGCACAACAGGATTTCCTCCCATGGGACCACAATGCATGTGGGTCTAGTCCCAGGTTCTGATTCCCTCCCCAGATTCTTTCAGGGTAGAGCCTGCTCTGCTTAATTGATATATTTGCTCACCCATGTGTATTTTTTGAGCACTCTCTTTAAAGACTGTAAATGGTGAAGATTAAAACAGTAAATAAGGTAGTGCTACAAGAACTCTGATCTGGTGAGAGAGAGAGAGAGAGAGAGAGAGAGAGAGAGAGGAACACACACGAGCCAATTGCCTGGGAGTATGATAAATAAAATAATGACTCTTTACACCAGTTAGAGAAGAACTAGTTTCTGATTTCCAGCAGTGGATGCTAGAGATGAGTTTGGAAAGAAGTTCTATGAAACTGGTTTCTTTGTGTTCATTATTGTTTGTTTGCTTGTTTTTTGGTCTAAGAACAATAGCTCTGCAAAAGGCTGTACAAAAAAATGATGGAGGGGCCTGTAGGTAAATAAGTTTGAGAAACAGTGAATATTCTCTCTTTAGTAATTTAAAATATATATAAATATCAGTACGCTACAAGTTCTCAAAAATCCTGCAATGAATAAACCTAATTACTTAATCACCCTCACAGATCTTTCTTTGGGGAGTACTGGTTCGTATCATCCAGAAGGGATTTTGTTAGTTGTTGAGGATACTTCACTGGCATGGTAAGAACCAACCTCAGTGGTCATTTTGGCCAGTCTTCTAGCCAACCACTTTAAGACTCAACAGGGTGGCCTTGGCAGCTGTCTACCCAGCTTTTCCTTAATGTAAACCTCAGTTCATTATAAATTAAACAAAAATTTATAACCCCTGACTTCTCTCTTGGCTGTTGCCTTCTGAAGAAATCTGCCCACACTCTCCCAGAGGTGATACAAAAATATTCAAGTGTCCTCTTACCGTGTCTTCTCAGAACCCTAGCTCATTAAGATCCTTTACTGCCTAGAGTCCAATTTTACTCGTCTTCTGCTTAGGTAGATTTTTTTTTTAATGCACTTGAAGTACATTTATTGATTTAGTAATTAGTGTGGATTTAATTTGGTCAATGTGAGATCATTTATCAAGTTTTATTATCATTGATTTTTTGGGAAAATCTTATACAGTCCAACAGAGATCATTGTGTGATGAAAGCCTAAGAAAGTACTCACCAGGTGACCTGCTAGAACTGAGGGCATTGCTTTTCATAGTCACTCTGTTGGAGAATGTGACTGTTTACCTGTATGCATTCTCCAGTGTTCAGCTCAACACTGTTCTTAATTTGGTACCAGTTATTTGTCTATTATAAGCCTTATTAGCCATGTTAAGTGCACAGCTACTGACAAGCTCTTTCTTCTTTGAACAAAAAGAATAGAAATATAATCGCCAGTAGTTTTAATACTATTAACTATGTGTCAGGCAGTGTTTTGAGTGTTGTAAACAATTAGCTCATGCAATTCTCAAGACAACTCTGTAGGAAGAAGAAATTGTTATACTTATTTCATAGAAAAGAAACTGAGATGCAGAGTTGAAATAACTTGCCCAGGTGGTTCAGACACCAAGGAATGAAGCTTGGATTTGAACCCAAGCAGTGTTGCTCTAGAGTACATAGTCCTAACAATTATATACTGTTACTTGTCTTGGTTGAATTAATAGACTTGATCCCAGAGGGGTTCCACTACAACTTATTTGGCTGTCAAATATTTAAAGAAATGAAGGATCACCTGTGGATGTGAAAAGTAGGGTGAATTCATGTAGGCAAATATTAACATTAGAACATTTACCTGATAAATGCAAACAGTTGAGCAAAACCCATGAGTGATGGCAAGGGGAGCTGGAGTGTTTGTTTCCCATTTCACAGTATAGAGCAGGAAACCTTGTGTTTGTCTCAACAAGTAGTTTGTTTAGCTTCTCAGAGGGATAGCAGTGAATGTAAATAAAATCAATAATGATGACTGAATAATCTTAACAGGTGATGGATATCAGCTTTCCTCTGTGTGCCTCAGCTTGTCTATTTTATTTCAAGATTCTGCATGCATGATTTCTCACTTGGGCTCTGTGCTGTAGTTCTGTGCTTTAGTAATATATGCATCAAACATTTTGAAAGTCTGCCACAAGAGGCAAAGATCACTTGAATTATATATATTGCCTTGCAAGGTGATGAAAACTTAGACCTGCACACATGATTGTCTTTGAAAAATTCCATCCAGGACTCAAAAAAAAATTTTTTTAAGTAATTTAAAGAGAGTTCTTTGTGTTTGACATTTCAGAACAATAGCAACAACAAAAGGAAATGTTACAGTGGGCAAGCAGGGCCCACCTTCTTTATTCAGTATCCAGCACAGCCTCGTTTAGTGTTTTCCCCACCAAACCTGTGAATGTCCCCAGATCTGTTTTGCAAAATCAGAGTTGTTATCCTTGCCGATGATTCATAATCCTATTTATGGCTGAGCCATGATGGAAGTAATTATTAGTATTCGAAGCCTTGTTCTATAAACTTGTAATGGTGTGTTTCATTGTTTGTGGCATTAGCCTTGGGCTGTTAGGCATAATTCTGTTTACGGCTGTGGGAAGTCAGGCTGTCCATCCAGAACATGACAGATTATATATTTACTGCATCTGCTGAATCAGCTGGGTTTGTGCCATGAATACCACATTCTCATTTGCAGAATTCAATGGGCTTCTGAGTGAACATCTATATAGGCTTTGAGTTGTAGTGTTTGAACACAGTTTATTTAATTTTCCTCAGTTTAATTTATCCCTTATGGTTCCTGTTATCCGTAACTTGTATTTTGCTTTATAGGTTGAAATTCCAATTTGTTTTTGCCATGATATATGTGTGAGAAGACTTTTTTTTCACTTTGGATTGAGAAATGCAAACAACTGTTGTATGTATCCATTGGAGACTGAGAACACATTTTTTTTTCTATAAAGCAGGATCAAAACATTTTTATGGTCAACTGTTCTGTTGTGGGTGTGTGTGATTTTTTTTTCCCCCACCAGCATTAGAGTTCTTTTGTTGTTGCCATTTAGTTGTTAAATAATGTCCGACTCTTTGTGCCACCATGGGCTGCAGCTCACCAGGCTTCCCTGTCCTTCAGCATCTCCCAGAGTTTGCTCAAACTTGTATCCATTGAGACGATGATGCCATCCAACCATCTTATCCTCTGTCATCCCCTTCTCCTCCTGCCCTCAATCTTTCCCAGCATCAGAGTCTAGACATCCTCGAAATAACAACATTTGTTAGTTATTCTAGTGTCTTGATCGAAGAACCATATTCCTTTTATCTTTGTCTCTGCCATGTTCATCATATATCCTTCAAGTCTCCCTGATTATCTACATCCATTGGCAAATGAAGAGAAAATCTGGAGGATCTTATGGGCCCGGTATGGAAAGAGATTCATCCCTTCTGCACAAAGGGCATCTCATAATGGAGTTCTGACTTAAAGATGTTCAAGCATAATTCTAAGCTGTAAAAAAGGATTAACAATCTTTTCAGATATCAGCTCTACTGTATAATAGTAGAGAACCTCTCTGAGCCTGTTTTTCATATTTAAAATGAAGAAAATGCAATTACCTCACAGATCATTACCATTAGTTGGAATTATGTATATATGTGAACTATAAAATGGTGCCCAGTTTTATAGTCTGTTATAATAACGTTTAGATTTAGAAATCTAAATAAAAGGCAGAGGCACAAGAGATCAAATTGCCAATATTCGTTGGATCATATAAAAAGCAAGAGAATCCCAGAAAAGCACCTACTTCTGCTTCATTTACATGCTAAAGCCTTTGACTGTGTGGATCACAACAAACTTTGAAAACTTCTGATATATATGGGAATACCAGACCACCTTACCTTCCTCCTGAGAAGTCTGTGTGCAATTCAAGAAGCAACAGTTAGAACCAGACATGGGACCAAGTGGACTGGTTCCAAATTGGGAAAGAAATACATCAAGGCTGTGTATTGTCACCCTGCTTATTTAACTTCTATGCAGAGTATCTCACTCAAAATGCTGGGTTGGATGGAGAACAAGCTGAAATCATGATTGTGCGGAGAAATATCAATAACCTCTGATGTGTAGATGGCACTACCTTTATGGCAGAAAGTGAAGAGAAACTAAAGAGCCTCTTTTTTTTTTTTTTTTTTAAGATTTATTTATTTATTTTGGGCGGGGGTTGGGTTGGGGAGGGAGGGGAGTGGGCGGGTCACTTCTATTGGTCCTTCATTTCTCCATTTTCATCTGTCTTCGTTCTTTGGCTCCTGTGGGCCTCCCATCACGGTGGCGTCTGTAGTTGCAGAGCACGGGCTCTGGGCGCATGCACTCCAGAGCTCCGGCTCGGTGATTGGACACATCGGTCCAGCCGCTCCGCGGCACGTGGGATCTTCCCAGGCCAGGGATGGAATCGGCACCCCTTGCCCTGCAAGGCGGTGTCCTTACCCACTGGACCACCAGGGGAAGCCCTAAAGAGCCTCTTGATGAAGGTGAAAAAGAGTGAAAAAGCTGGCTTATAACTCAACATTGAAAAAAATAAAGAACATGTCATCTGGTCCCATCAATTCATGGCAAGTAGAAGGGGTAACAGTGGAAACAATGACATACTTTATATTCTTGAGCTCTAAAATCACTGTGGATGGCGACTGCAGCCATGAAATTAAAAGACGCTTGCTCCTTGCAAGAGAAGTCATGACAGACATAGACAGTGTATTAAAAAGTGCAGACATCACTTTACCAGCAGTAGTCCATGTAGTCAAAGCTATGGTTTTTCCAGTAGTCATGTTATGGATGTGAAAGTTGGGCTGTAAAGAAGGCTGAGCACCAAAGAATTGATACTTTTGAACTGTTTTGCTGGAGAAGACTCTTGAGAGTTCCTTGGACTGTGAAGAGACCAAAGGAAATCAACCCTGACTATTGAGTGGAAGGACTGAAGCTGAAGCTCCAGTAGTTTGGTCACCTGATGTGAAGAGCTGACTTATTGGAAAAGACCCTGATGTTGGGAAAGATTCGTAATACCCCCTTTGGGAATTCAAGAAGCAACAGTTAGAACCAGACATGGGACCAAGTGGACTGGTTCCAATTTAAATACATCAAGGCTGTGTATTGTCACCCTGCTTATTTAACTTCTATGCAGAGTATCTCACTCAAAATGCTGGGTTGGATGGAGAACAAGCTGAAATCATGATTGTGCGGAGAAATATCAATAACCTCTGATGTGTAGATGGCACTACCTTTATGGCAGAAAGTGAAGAGAAACTAAAGAGCCTCTTTTTTTTTTTTTTTTTTTAAGATTTATTTATTTATTTTGGGCGGGGGTTGGGTTGGGGAGGGGGGGGAGTGGGCGGGTCACTTCTATTGGTCCTTCATTTCTCCATTTTCATCTGTCTTCGTTCTTTGGCTCCTGTGGGCCTCCCATCACGGTGGCGTCTGTAGTTGCAGAGCACGGGCTCTGGGCGCATGCACTCCAGAGCTCCGGCTCGGTGATTGGACACATCGGTCCAGCCGCTCCGCGGCACGTGGGATCTTCCCAGGCCAGGGATGGAATCGGCACCCCTTGCCCTGCAAGGCGGTGTCCTTACCCACTGGACCACCAGGGGAAGCCCTAAAGAGCCTCTTGATGAAGGTGAAAAAGAGTGAAAAAGCTGGCTTATAACTCAACATTGAAAAATAAAGAACATGTCATCTGGTCCCATCAATTCATGGCAAGTAGAAGGGGTAACAGTGGAAACAATGACATACTTTATATTCTTGAGCTCTAAAATCACTGTGGATGGCGACTGCAGCCATGAAATTAAAAGACGCTTGCTCCTTGCAAGAGAAGTCATGACAGACATAGACAGTGTATTAAAAAGTGCAGACATCACTTTACCAGCAGTAGTCCATGTAGTCAAAGCTATGGTTTTTCCAGTAGTCATGTTATGGATGTGAAAGTTGGGCTGTAAAGAAGGCTGAGCACCAAAGAATTGATACTTTTGAACTGTTTTGCTGGAGAAGACTCTTGAGAGTTCCTTGGACTGTGAAGAGACCAAAGGAAATCAACCCTGACTATTGAGTGGAAGGACTGAAGCTGAAGCTCCAGTAGTTTGGTCACCTGATGTGAAGAGCTGACTTATTGGAAAAGACCCTGATGCTGGGAAAGATTGAAGGCAGGAGAAGGGGATGACAAAGGACATGATGGTTGGATGCTATTACCGACTCAATGGACATGAGTTTAAGCGTGTTTCAGGAGATGGTAAAGAACAGGTAAGCCTGATGTGCTACAGTCTGTGTCTTCCCAAAGAGTTGGATATGACTGAGAGACTGAACAACAATGTTTTTATAAGTATTGCTTTTAATGCTATTAGTGTAAAATAGATTTATCTTACCATAGCCTAGAGAATAAAGAGTGCTGAGGAGCTAGGCCACATGATAGGCACAGTGTCCTTATTTTCACAATTTTTTTGAGAGCTTCTTTCATATGTGTGCAGGATATGACAACATAGCTCACAAAGTCAAATATTACAGGTAAGAAAGGAAAATGTAGGTAAACTAGCATGGTTGGTCACTATATCTGCAAATCAGTTTTCATCCCCTCCTGAAATAGTCTTCTATAATCATTGCATTAATTCATTGGTAAAAATTAAAAACCAAACAAAAGCTAAATTAAGCATCACACACAATTGCCTTCAAATAGCCGTAGCTCCATCTGAAATGAAACCAATGTGTAACATATAGATGGTACCTGACTTATATACTGAGAATGCTTGTAGGTTAAAAAGCAGGAGGTTTTGAGGTCAGAGAAACCTAGTTTGAACTTGATTCTGCATTAACCCTCTCAGGAATCTCAATAAGTTTACTTTCTGGTCCTGTTTTCTCATTTATTTCACAGAGAGAAGGTTAAAAGCTAAACTGGTTTTCGTGAATTGGATTTGATGATTCTAACTCAAGGGGTTTTTTAAATAGGTTTTCAGCAGTAGTCCTTTGTAGTCAAAGCTATGGTTTTTCCAGTAGTCATGTTATGGATGTGAAAGTTGGGCTGTAAAGAAGGCTGAGCACCAAAGAATTGATACTTTTGAACTGTTTTGCTGGAGAAGACTCTTGAGAGTTCCTTGGACTGTGAAGAGACCAAAGGAAATCAACCCTGACTATTGAGTGGAAGGACTGAAGCTGAAGCTCCAGTAGTTTGGTCACCTGATGTGAAGAGCTGACTTATTGGAAAAGACCCTGATGCTGGGAAAGATTGAAGGCAGGAGAAGGGGATGACAAAGGACATGATGGTTGGATGCTATTACCGACTCAATGGACATGAGTTTAAGCGTGTTTCAGGAGATGGTAAAGAACAGGTAAGCCTGATGTGCTACAGTCTGTGTCTTCCCAAAGAGTTGGATATGACTGAGAGACTGAACAACAATGTTTTTATAAGTATTGCTTTTAATGCTATTAGTGTAAAATAGATTTATCTTACCATAGCCTAGAGAATAAAGAGTGCTGAGGAGCTAGGCCACATGATAGGCACAGTGTCCTTATTTTCACAATTTTTTTGAGAGCTTCTTTCATATGTGTGCAGGATATGACAACATAGCTCACAAAGTCAAATATTACAGGTAAGAAAGGAAAATGTAGGTAAACTAGCATGGTTGGTCACTATATCTGCAAATCAGTTTTCATCCCCTCCTGAAATAGTCTTCTATAATCATTGCATTAATTCATTGGTAAAAATTAAAAACCAAACAAAAGCTAAATTAAGCATCACACACAATTGCCTTCAAATAGCCGTAGCTCCATCTGAAATGAAACCAATGTGTAACATATAGATGGTACCTGACTTATATACTGAGAATGCTTGTAGGTTAAAAAGCAGGAGGTTTTGAGGTCAGAGAAACCTAGTTTGAACTTGATTCTGCATTAACCCCTCTCAGGAATCTCAATAAGTTTACTTTCTGGTCCTGTTTTCTCATTTATTTCACAGAGAGAAGGTTAAAAGCTAAACTGGTTTTCGTGGGAATTGGATTTGATGATTCTAACATGTGAGCTGGAAGGGAGGGTCACCGTGGGGATTTCTCTGCATTCTAGTGTGATGGTCATAGGCATCCTCATCTCAGGAATGCTATAGACCTCTAAAATCACAGAGCTGGTTAGGAATACAACTGGAACTGGAACTCAGGACTGTCTGAATCCAAAGCTAATTCTCATAGTCACTACGTTTTATTGTCTTTCTGGGGTTGGTGCTGTGTCTGGCCCATTGCTCTACAGATCACAGTGATTACTCTTATCTTTTATGCCTTTGCCTGAGTCGATTACTAGGTGATCATAGGTTTCTGCTCCTGGTGATCCAGACGTTAGGCATGAGCATTCCCCCAGTGCTAGTAGAGTCTTTACAGGTCTACACCCTCTGAGATTATGGCTTTTCTAGAACCTTCTCACCAACTCTTACTGGGAGGAGATCAAGGAAATCTCATTTCATAGATATGCAGAGGGACAGGTACACATTGCTTTATTTAAAATGGATAAGCAACAAGGACCTACTATATAGCACATGGAGCTCTGCTCAATGTTAGGTAGCAGCCTGAAGGGGAGGAATTTTGGAGGAGAATGGATACATGTATCTGTATGGCTGAGTCCCTTTGCTGTCCACCTGAAAGTATCACAACATTGTTAATTGGCCACACTCCAATACAGTATTAAAAGTTTAAGAAAAAAGTTATCTGCCACATCCTTCATCTGTATTATCTGTTTTCATGTCATTGTAATAGTTTTGTTGGTACTATATCTGCAAATCAGTTTTCATCCCTCCTGAAATAGTCTTCTATAATCATTGCATTAAATTAAAAAAAAAAGCTAAATTAAGCATCACACACAATTGCCTTCAAATAGCCGTAGCTCCATCTGAAATGAAACCAATGTGTAACATATAGATGGTACCTGACTTATATACTGAGAATGCTTGTAGGTTAAAAAGCAGGAGGTTTTGAGGTCAGAGAAACCTAGTTTGAACTTGATTCTGCATTAACCCCTCTCAGGAATCTCAATAAGTTTACTTTCTGGTCCTGTTTTCTCATTTATTTCACAGAGAGAAGGTTAAAAGCTAAACTGGTTTTCGTGGGAATTGGATTTGATGATTCTAACATGTGAGCTGGAAGGGAGGGTCACCGTGGGGATTTCTCTGCATTCTAGTGTGATGGTCATAGGCATCCTCATCTCAGGAATGCTATAGACCTCTAAAATCACAGAGCTGGTTAGGAATACAACTGGAACTGGAACTCAGGACTGTCTGAATCCAAAGCTAATTCTCATAGTCACTACGTTTTATTGTCTTTCTGGGGTTGGTGCTGTGTCTGGCCCATTGCTCTACAGATCACAGTGATTACTCTTATCTTTTATGCCTTTGCCTGAGTCGATTACTAGGTGATCATAGGTTTCTGCTCCCTGGTGATCCAGACGTTAGGCATGAGCATTCCCCCAGTGCTAGTAGAGTCTTTACAGGTCTACACCCTCTGAGATTATGGCTTTTCTAGAACCTTCTCACCAACTCTTACTGGGAGGAGATCAAGGAAATCTCATTTCATAGATATGCAGAGGGACAGGTACACATTGCTTTATTTAAAATGGATAAGCAACAAGGACCTACTATATAGCACATGGAGCTCTGCTCAATGTTAGGTAGCAGCCTGAAGGGGAGGAATTTTGGAGGAGAATGGATACATGTATCTGTATGGCTGAGTCCCTTTGCTGTCCACCTGAAAGTATCACAACATTGTTAATTGGCCACACTCCAATACAGTATTAAAAGTTTAAGAAAAAAGTTATCTGCCACATCCTTCATCTGTATTATCTGTTTTCATGTCATTGTAATAGTTTTGTTTATCTGATTACAAAGTTTGAATAATGAGCTAACTCCTTTTCTAATTAATTATGAGGAAGAATAAAACAGAGCAGTGACCATTTTGGAAACAAAGAATGGAGGGTAGTACCTGCTATACAAATATTCAAAAAGATAAACATGCCAAGATAATTTAAAAGTGGATCTAGGAGACAAGATGCAATATAAAGCCTCGAGTATAAAATATGATGTATTATAAGGTGTTTTTTCCAATAAATGAAGAAAGGATCAATCATTTGATATATGCTATATGGACATTCAGATGAAAAAGTTAGCTTTTTTGTTTTTCCTCTCACACCATTCAGCAAACACAATTTCAGATGGATTAAACATTGAAATGAATAACATGAAACTACAGAGGAAGCAGAAAACACAGGTAAATATCCTTTTGATCTCAGGGAAGGAAAATGGTATTCTAAACAAAAAAAGCAATGAAAGAACTAGAGAGGCAGATTGTATAGTTGGATATTTCTATATTAAATCTGTATGTCGAAAGACATATTAAATAAAATTTTAAAGACAAACACAAAATGGGGGAAAATATTTGCAACCTACCCTTCATCTAATTATCCCTGTGAGGTAGATAATATTATCTCCACTTATACATGAAAGAATCAAGACTTAAGTAACTTGCCCAAGATTCCTCAGCTAACAGATTGGAGGATTGAAATTTGAATCCTTTAAAACTGAACTATGACAGCCCTTCATATCACATGTGGTTTTCCCAACTGAGAAGACATAGTCAGGAGACATGGCAGTGAGAAACATGTCTAATAGAGAAATCAGAGGCTTGCTAGAGGAGCTCAATAGAGGAATTCAATAGGTGAAGAGATGACTACGATGTTTTGTGATTTCCTTTAATAGATGTTCAGAAGCTATGTATAAGGAGTGATTGCTTCACTTGGGGGTGATTTCAAAGAGATCCTAATACTATCTAGATTTTGAAAATAGATAGATTCTAGGTACCATGATGGTCAAAGGTATTGTTAGGAAAGAAATGATACATTCCATTACAGTATTAAAAGTTTAAGAAAAAGTTATCTGCCACATCCTTCATCTGTATTATCTGTTTTCATGTCATTGTAATAGTTTTGTTTATCTGATTACAAAGTTTGAATAATGAGCTAACTCCTTTTCTAATTAATTATGAGGAAGAATAAAACAGAGCAGTGACCATTTTGGAAACAAAGAATGGAGGGTAGTACCTGCTATACAAATATTCAAAAAGATAAACATGCCAAGATAATTTAAAAGTGGATCTAGGAGACAAGATGCAATATAAAGCCTCGAGTATAAAATATGATGTATTATAAGGTGTTTTTTCCAATAAATGAAGAAAGGATCAATCATTTGATATATGCTATATGGACATTCAGATGAAAAAAAAAGTTAGCTTTTTTGTTTTTCCTCTCACACCATTCAGCAAACACAATTTCAGATGGATTAAACATTGAAATGAATAACATGAAACTACAGAGGAAGCAGAAAACACAGGTAAATATCCTTTTGATCTCAGGGAAGGAAAATGGTATTCTAAACAAAAAAAGCAATGAAAGAACTAGAGAGGCAGATTGTATAGTTGGATATTTCTATATTAAATCTGTATGTCGAAAGACATATTAAATAAAATTTTAAAGACAAACACAAAATGGGGGAAAATATTTGCAACCTACCCTTCATCTAATTATCCCTGTGAGGTAGATAATATTATCTCCACTTATACATGAAAGAATCAAGACTTAAGTAACTTGCCCAAGATTCCTCAGCTAACAGATTGGAGGATTGAAATTTGAATCCTTTAAAACTGAACTATGACAGCCCTTCATATCACATGTGGTTTTCCCAACTGAGAAGACATAGTCAGGAGACATGGCAGTGAGAAACATGTCTAATAGAGAAATCAGAGGCTTGCTAGAGGAGCTCAATAGAGGAATTCAATAGGTGAAGAGATGACTACGATGTTTTGTGATTTCCTTTAATAGATGTTCAGAAGCTATGTATAAGGAGTGATTGCTTCACTTGGGGGTGATTTCAAAGAGATCCTAATACTATCTAGATTTTTGAAAAATAGATAGATTCTAGGTACCATGATGGTCAAAGGTATTGTTAGGAAAGAAATGATACATTCCATAGCACAGACTTCAGAAGCAACTGCCTAGGGGGTAAGGGGAGCATAGGGTGTCTGAAGAGATAGAGATACTGGTGGGGACCTCAGCTCTAGAGGAAGACGTCATCAGAACCTAGCGTTGGCCAGCCTGGAAGAAAGACCAAGTGTGTGGACAGCAGGAGCCTGAGGCAATGAGGCTTACCAAAGCATTCCTAATGGCATGTTTTTATTATTGTATATTAATTTTTGGCAATTTAATTTTGTTTTTTCATGGTAAAAGAATTGAACTTAGTTTTATTCTAGTTTGGAAAAATTTTGAGCAGAAATTTCCCGATTATATCATCTGGAAATTAAATGGTTGCTTATTATGGGGAAGAAAAACTCAAAACACCATTTCCATTTTTTAGGGCTATTTTCTTATTTGAGGTAGAAATGAGGACATGCCAATATGAATGGCCAGCATTTTCAGCAACATTGGTCCCACATGAGAAAAACGCAAGGCCCTTAGTCTCCCTTAGTGAGTCTCTCCATTCACCTTGAAGTATCTCAAAGATTGATACAATCTATTTGTCTCACAGTAGCCAAGACATCATTGCCTGTAGTCATGGCTAGGGTAGTCTGGGATTGCTGGGGCCACTGGAGAATCCCCATCTCTTCCTTTTCTCCTGTCATGATTCTGTCACCTGTGTATCATCCTGAGTCACATCTGACATTGCTCTGTTCAATAACTCTGGCAAATGGTGAGCCCTTATCATACATTTCTGTGGGCTGTGGACCCTCCTGCTCCAAGCTGCAGGTTCCTCTACAGGATTGCACTGTTTTTTTGTTGTTAACTACTGCTGCTACGACTACTACATTATAGTTATTAGTGTTGTTATCAGAATCACTAGACTGATAGGATTTGGTTGTGAATAAGTACAAGTTCACGCATGTATTTACTCTAGACATCTATTGAACACCTACAGTGCATTGAGCATCATTTCAGTGGGAATGCAATTTTGAGCAAAACTGGCCCAATCTCTATCCTCATCCAGAAGTTTATAGTCTAAAAATCTCTCCTCTCTAATTTTCAGCACAGCTTCCCTCTGTTTAATGTTGAAGGCTTCTTCAGAATCTCTACTGCACCTGAAATTTAGACCCTGCTGATGACTCAGTGGTAATGAATCTTCCTGCAGTGCAGGAGATCCGAGTTTGATCCCTGTGTTGGAAAGATGCCCTGGAAAAGGGAATGGCTACTCACTTAGGTATTCTTGCCTGGACAGTTCCATGGGTAGAGGAACTTGATGGGCTACAAAGAATTTTTGTGTCCACACCAAGTGTGAACACGACTGAGTGTCTAACACTTTAATTTTCTTTCACTTTCCCTCTATAGGCACCTTACAATAGCACCTCCTTGATCCCAAGTGAAGGGACTAATACCTCCCTCAAAACAGCAGAGGCAGGCTTCCCTGGTGGTCCAGTGGGTAAAGAGTCCACCTTGTAGTTCAAGGGCCCTTGGTTCGATCCCTGGCCCAGGAAGATCCTACATACGAAGGAGCGGCTGGACTGGTCTGTCGAATTATGAGCCACTGCTCTGGAGCACTTGTGCCCAGAGTCCATGCTCTGCAACAAGACAGGCCACTGCTATGGGAGGCCTACACAGGCCAAAGAATAAAGATGAATGAAAGTAAATAAATAAAGAAACAGTAAAAGAGGCCAAAACTAAAAATAAATAAATAAAAATTAAAAGCAGAGTCGTCTACCCCAGCTCCTGCCAGGCATGAATCTTTAGCGCTGTCATTTTGCTTGGAGCCTGGAACATAGCATACATCTGTAAAAGTTGCTTTTGGTTCCAGCCAGATCCAAGAGGAGCAATTATATTTTCATTGGCTCAGTACTTTGGTTGTCAGGGGTGTGATACTGATGGAACAGGCATAGTTAACTTTAGAAAGAGCAAGAGGAATAAATGAATCATGAGGTCATTATTTCTTTTATCCTAATAGAAGCTTACCCTTGTATTTCCCCAGCAAGGGTAGGGAACATCTTTCACCCTTTTTGACATTGCCACGTTTTACCTTGTGTAAGCCCTCTCCATAAGTGTCTTTTTCCCTATCACTCTTGCTAGTTTTCTCAAGGGTAAAATAGGAATGATGGCCATATTGACCATAAAGTGTGTGTTAAAGACTGGATTTGAAACATTGGATTGTGTGCACAAGGTGTTTAAAGGTGCCAGTTTTGAGACTGACTTTAAGACTGACTTCACCATTTGCTCTGAGTGATCATTTGCACTGAACCTCTCTGTGGCTTGTTTTCTGGAAAATAAGCAAAGTGATACCCATGTTAGAAGTTGGAATAATGACTTATATGTCAAGTCTTTGAAGTGTGTGGGGTAGTCTCACACATTGTAAATAGTGAACACATACAGGCTAGCTGCTGATCATACAGGGACTATTAATACATCTTTGCTCCCCTTTGATTCAATAGTCATGTTTATTTGGTCTATTTGGATCATCTTCTTTCATGCAGTCCCCTCCTGGCAGGGGAAGCTGAATTGAGGATCTGACACAAAATTAGGAAACAGGGTGTGGTTCCTGGATCTTTCTGTTGCAGGGTCCTCACAGAATGGAGGATCTACTGGGGAGCAGGCAGGGCCTCCGGGTGGGCAGAGAACAAGCCTACATGGTGGTGTTCCTGGTGACATTCTGCAGCTCCTATGTCACCCCAGTGGAGCTGGGCCATGGGAAGTTCAGGCACAGCACCTGTGCTCCTCCCCAGAAGGGGCCCACTCTCCTCCTGTTTGCACATTCCTTCAGCAATCTCCACTGTGCCGGATGTTTGGGTTGTTCCTCTCTTCTTTTGTCATACAGATTGCCTACTGTGAATTTCTGTTCTTTCTCACGTTGGGTGTGGCTAAGTCATGCTTCTGTGTGTGCCCTTGAATGGCTTGCATCTTTGCCACCGCCCTCCTGAAGTATTTTCCTAATCTCCAGCTTGAACTCCCTCCCTCCTCTGTGCTCTTGGAGGCCTCATATTTTCATCACACTTCTTATCACACCCGGTAACACAGATTGTGAATTGAATCCTATGGAATGTAGGTCACATAGGTAGAGCTATATGACATTGCTGATTTACCATTTTTGTCCATTTAATTATTTCACATGATTCAAACTACTATTTATCTACCTACCCCATAAGCCAGTAGTTACATGAGTTTTCTCAAGGGTAAAATAGGAATGATGGCCATATTGACCATAAAGTGTGTGTTAAAGACTGGATTTGAAACATTGGATTGTGTGCACAAGGTGTTTAAAGGTGCCAGTTTTGAGACTGACTTTAAGACTGACTTCACCATTTGCTCTGAGTGATCATTTGCACTGAACCTCTCTGTGGCTTGTTTTCTGGAAAATAAGCAAAGTGATACCCATGTTAGAAGTTGGAATAATGACTTATATGTCAAGTCTTTGAAGTGTGTGGGGTAGTCTCACACATTGTAAATAGTGAACACATACAGGCTAGCTGCTGATCATACAGGGACTATTAATACATCTTTGCTCCCCTTTGATTCAATAGTCATGTTTATTTGGTCTATTTGGATCATCTTCTTTCATGCAGTCCCCTCCTGGCAGGGGAAGCTGAATTGAGGATCTGACACAAAATTAGGAAACAGGGTGTGGTTCCTGGATCTTTCTGTTGCAGGGTCCTCACAGAATGGAGGATCTACTGGGGAGCAGGCAGGGCCTCCGGGTGGGCAGAGAACAAGCCTACATGGTGGTGTTCCTGGTGACATTCTGCAGCTCCTATGTCACCCCAGTGGAGCTGGGCCATGGGAAGTTCAGGCACAGCACCTGTGCTCCTCCCCAGAAGGGGCCCACTCTCCTCCTGTTTGCACATTCCTTCAGCAATCTCCACTGTGCCGGATGTTTGGGTTGTTCCTCTCTTCTTTTGTCATACAGATTGCCTACTGTGAATTTCTGTTCTTTCTCACGTTGGGTGTGGCTAAGTCATGCTTCTGTGTGTGCCCTTGAATGGCTTGCATCTTTGCCACCGCCTCTCCTGAAGTATTTTCCTAATCTCCAGCTTGAACTCCCTCCCTCCTCTGTGCTCTTGGAGGCCTCATATTTTCATCACACTTCTTATCACACCCGGTAACACAGATTGTGAATTGAATCCTATGGAATGTAGGTCACATAGGTAGAGCTATATGACATTGCTGATTTACCATTTTTGTCCATTTAATTATTTCACATGATTCAAACTACTATTTATCTACCTACCCCATAAGCCAGTAGTTACATGAGATGGAACAGGGAGAACTTCTTTTACTCTATTTTGGCAACACCAGATACAGTGTGTGGTGCATAGCTGATACTTGACTAATATATATGAAAGTATATTAATAGCCTGTGAAGCCCTGTTCAAATGTAAGAGATTTCTGCTATAAAACAATCAAGTTGTGTATATCAGATCTTAGCATGAAAATGTGACCTGTGTTTACAGGCTGAGTTGGGGATGAAGAAAGGGGAAGACAACATGAGACTTTGCATCATCTAAATTGAAACATTTTCCTGAGCTCTTAGCAGTAATTCAGGGACAGTGGTGGGGGATGAGCAGATAACACTTTAGAAAGTACCTTTTCTTTCATCTACCCTTGCTGTTCTATTTTTATTAGTTTTCTGTACTGATACTACATGAAAACAAAAATATTTTTAAAGTTTCTACTCCTTCCAAGGCTCCTTAATATTGCTTTAATAGATGCTCGAGTTCCACTAAAGAATCTCAGGCAGGGGAATGTCCCGTTGGGACTTGTAGTATATGAGCAGTACCCTAGCAGCAAGCATGGCTGATGGCATAGACAGGTTGAGGCAGGAAGCTGGGAGTTCAAAGAGGAGACAGTGCCAGAGATGAGGGGTCATGGAGACAGGAGCAGAGAAGAGGAGATGAACTAGAAAGCCCAAATGGATATTTCATCTCAGGGAATGGGGGAAGGTGAGTAATAGAGGTGCCCTGATCCCCAAGTTGGAGATGCTTGGGCGCCTGAGTGGTACGTGTCTTCAGGAAGGACAGCTTTGAGGAGAGAGATGATGAATTTTATTTTGAGCATATTGAGAGGGAAATATTGTGCAAATTTGAAGCTGACCTTGCAAGGTAGATAGACTGGCCACTGTCTTTGTTTTCCTTATTGATTGATGTGAAAATGATCACTCAGGGAAGTTTCCTAAATGGCCAGAATTGGGGAAAAATCAGGAAGGGATAGAGCTGGGTCTTGAACTCAGAACATTCTTTGATCTCTTCATGGTCTGTTCGCTTGCTAGAAAGCACTCCTGGCCCTTGTATTCCCAACCATTCTTGGCCTCCTGGATTGAACGCACTCAGAAAGTGACTATTGCGCACTACTTTAGGATTTTAATTACTCTTTAACTAGCTTGCCCTCCAAGCACTTTTTGCTCCCGCTTTGAATTTTTAGACAGATGGCAGGCAGTTGTTTCCTCAGCCTTGTCGTCTATTCACATGGCAGCTGAAATATCAACACAGGCTTGGAGAGGGATCATCATTCATTATAATTAGTCTTCTTTGATCGCTTGGAATAAAATTCAAAAGGCATTGAGAATTGAGGGATGGAAGAAAGGGAAGACAACATGAGACTTTGCATCATCTAAATTGAAACATTTTCCTGAGCTCTTAGCAGTAATTCAGGGACAGTGGTGGGGGATGAGCAGATAACACTTTAGAAAGTACCTTTTCTTTCATCTACCCTTGCTGTTCTATTTTTATTAGTTTTCTGTACTGATACTACATGAAAACAAAAATATTTTTAAAGTTTCTACTCCTTCCAAGGCTCCTTAATATTGCTTTAATAGATGCTCGAGTTCCACTAAAGAATCTCAGGCAGGGGAATGTCCCGTTGGGACTTGTAGTATATGAGCAGTACCCTAGCAGCAAGCATGGCTGATGGCATAGACAGGTTGAGGCAGGAAGCTGGGAGTTCAAAGAGGAGACAGTGCCAGAGATGAGGGGTCATGGAGACAGGAGCAGAGAAGAGGAGATGAACTAGAAAGCCCAAATGGATATTTCATCTCAGGGAATGGGGGAAGGTGAGTAATAGAGGTGCCCTGATCCCCAAGTTGGAGATGCTTGGGCGCCTGAGTGGTACGTGTCTTCAGGAAGGACAGCTTTGAGGAGAGAGATGATGAATTTTATTTTGAGCATATTGAGAGGGAAATATTGTGCAAATTTGAAGCTGACCTTGCAAGGTAGATAGACTGGCCACTGTCTTTGTTTTCCTTATTGATTGATGTGAAAATGATCACTCAGGGAAGTTTCCTAAATGGCCAGAATTGGGGAAAAATCAGGAAGGGATAGAGCTGGGTCTTGAACTCAGAACATTCTTTGATCTCTTCATGGTCTGTTCGCTTGCTAGAAAGCACTCCTGGCCCTTGTATTCCCAACCATTCTTGGCCTCCTGGATTGAACGCACTCAGAAAGTGACTATTGCGCACTACTTTAGGATTTTAATTACTCTTTAACTAGCTTGCCCTCCAAGCACTTTTTGCTCCCGCTTTGAATTTTTAGACAGATGGCAGGCAGTTGTTTCCTCAGCCTTGTCGTCTATTCACATGGCAGCTGAAATATCAACACAGGCTTGGAGAGGGATCATCATTCATTATAATTAGTCTTCTTTGATCGCTTGTCCTTTGTCCTGAGTACAGGAGCAACATTTAATTGTGGCTAAAGTATTTGTCAAGAACCGCATCCAGACTGTTCTCCCTCTTTCCATAAATGTCAAAGGACACTGCTGAAAGGGAGAAGCTATACCCCCAGTACTCCTTTGAAACAGCTACTGAGTAGTAGTAGGAAGACTGGATTTAGAAGCAAAGTCCTGTGTGGGGGCTATTCCTTGGTCAGGTCAGGAAATATTGCTAATTACATAGCACTGTGAGGATTTAGAAAGATAAGGAACTAGAAAAAAAGGGGGCCTACTGTGTGCTTGATATTTTACTGATATGGTCTCACTTGATCCTCAGAGCATGGCAAGGCTGAATAGCTGGGCAACATCATATAGTTACTGCATGGCAAAGCCACAAGGCATAATCCCTCATCTGCCTGAATAAGAGCCCATGCGTGTGTACAGTTAATTCAGTGGCATCCCCTTGGAGTGGATTTATTTGGTAAACCAATTTAGATAGTAAAAATGAAAAAAAAAAAAGAAAAAAGAATTAAGATACCATCATGACACTGGGTAAATCTTGAAAAGCATTGCCTGGAGGGGTGACGTGAGGAGTCATTGCTGGTTAACTTGTTACAAATTCCCTATTCTGCTGATAACAATATAATTTATCAAGTAAATAATGCTATCTGATACCTGTAGTGTGATATAGACTTTAATAGTCAAAATGATTGTATGTCTTTACGTCTGTATCCTCACTCACCTTAGTCTTGTGAATGAGCTGAGCAGAGGGGTATTGGGACCATTTTACAGGTGAGAAAGTTTAGACTTACAGGGTGCTGTTACCATCAAGGGTCCAATAGCACTTAAATTGTTAGATTTTAGACACATAGTCTAAACAGCAGCAAATATATATGAGGAATTAGTTGCATTCGTTGCAGAACATTTTTCTTAGAGCTGACATTCTGACCTCTGAGGCAAACATTTAGAGTTGCTTCTTTCCACTTTTCAATTTTTGATGCTAAGTCATAATTATAGAGCTGGAGCAGCACCCAGTGCATTTTCAGGAGCTAATTGACTCGATGGAGGAAAGACTGATTGTGCAGCAGAATCCAAACTACCAATTAAAAGAGAAAGAATCCACGTACACATGATCTCCAGGATATTTATATCATGGGAAGCTCAAAGGGCCAGCCTTCCCTGCCACTGTGGAGAAAGCCTACAAGTCAAAGGGCCTCAGGGTGGTCAGTTTGAGCCCTCGGGCCAGGCCAAGACCACAGCAAGGACCAGGAAGCCCACCCTATCATCAGCCTCTCAGGCACTAATGAGTGTTTCAGAGGCTTCCCCTCTCTAGGGTAAAATGGGAAATCTTGGTAAATGAGATGAGATTCAGTGCACAGTGAGAGCAGAAATCAGGCAAACATGAACTACATCCGTCAATTAACTGTCAGAAAATAGGACTCAGCATGGAGTAATAATATTAATACTACTCACTTTTGTACAGTGCTCTAGACATGACAGAGTTATGGTCCTCATATCAGCAGCCACTTAAGAGGCAGAAGGGTCACCGACAACTTACAGAGGGTTAAGTGCTGGCCCTATGTGCCACATGGCCCCATGGCCACAGGAGCGAGGATGTGCATGTAGGTTTCTGACTGCTACTCACAATCCCACAGGGCTGCCTACACTGATGGGGGCTGGGGGCAGTGGTGGGGAGGGTCCTGTGGTGTGGTTTGCGGTTTGTTCTCCTGGGAATCCTTTTAAACAGTTTCTTCTTACTGAGGATTTTCTCTGCAGTGGTACATAGGACTGGGCTCGAGGCTAACACTAATGGGCCATTAATGGAATAACAGCCCTGGCACAGTGTCACAGCCATGCTAGGGTCTTAATTAGGCTCTGGCTGAAGCAGAGAAGGAGCATATTTGTGGGAGATTTCTGATTGACTAATTATGTGTCAAGAATCTCGCTCTGGGATGTCTCAAGTTAGTCACCATATGATTTAAAACCAGGAGTTCCAAAGGGGCCTCTTTCTCAGGAGAAGAGAGGACTTGCTTCCCCAAGGCTTGCTTCCCAGAGTAGATTAGTACAGGATTTCTTTTTTTTTCCCTGACAAATAGTTTAACTTCAGAAATTTGGCAACTGTGAGTCCAGGGTTTTTGTCCCATTGGCAGGGGCTGAAGGACAGCGGAGCCTGGATACCCAGGGCTGAAAAACCATCAATAGTCCCCGCTGGGCTGTTTCTGCAGCAGTTGTTAAAGGGTGCTAAAGAAGGAATTAGGATTGAAGACCAGCCTGAGCCCCAGGTCCAGAACCTGGGAGAGAGGCTAGAGGACCAGTCTGGAGCACTGGGAACAGCACTGAAATCTCATGGACCTCGTATTCAATGCAACCTCTGTGATCTTTCCATTCATTAGTTGTGGAGACAGGGCCATCATAGTAATATTGCCGAGTCCTTTTCAGTTCATTTAAAATGCACATAATCCATTCCTCCTCTAAGAGGAGTGATGCAGACTAGTTGAACAAGCCATGTGACAGATACCATTGTGCCAGGTGGTACAGTGGGAGGCTGGACTGCAGGGTTGTGCTGTTTATGCAGTAAGAACTCAGGGAACATGACGTGCTTCTGAATCTGTCTAGCCTGAGGGGCTTCTGTAAGGGTTGATCCTGTCCAGCAAGATGTACCTCATCTACCCAGAATGGTTACCCCAGGCCCATATTATCCCCATTTATATTGTGGTCCCAACACCTGCCTGACTTCATTGACCTTTCCCAGTATTCCATTCTTTTGAATGGAGATGTGTCTGTCAAGAGCTCCAGGGATATGCAAGGTGGCAAGCCCACAGACTGACTGTGCAGAACCTCCCAACACTTATCAAAAATAGGGACCATTATCCCATTTGTGCCTGCGTCCCAGAAGATAGGAACAAGCAAGATGGTGTGTGAAGGAGCCCTGTAAGCAATAAAGCATTGTATTTTATTCCTAAGCTTAGTCGCTAATTGAAGATCTGCTGGTATATTTTTTAGCTCATTCTGATGTTCACTGAATGTTAGTTATTCAAATATTTGCAGTTGTTATTTAGCAAGAGAAATTCTGAGATAATTTATGTTTATGTATGCCCTCTTTTCCTCATTTGAGAAGGTCACAGGCTCTGGGCTACCTGACCTACAAGATGCTTTTGTTCCTAATTTTACTTTCTCCACGCTGCCAAGCTTGTGATGAAGATTTTAGACACAGTGTTTCTCTGAGGGAAACAGGTAAAATTAGGAGATGTTTTCCCTCGATCCAAAGGCAGTTGCAGTCCTAGGAGGAGGAGGAGGAAGGATTGTGGGTCTGGTGGAAGAGGCTGCTTGTGTCTCTTTCCCTAGAAGTGTACCAGGCTTGCCTTCAGAGAGGGCAGTATGTGCATCTGCAGCAGAGCTCCCCAGATCCCTAAAAGGAACAGCATCGCAGGGATCTAAAGGGGACAGGACAGGATGGCAGAACATGCATTGGTGACCCACATGACTTACAAGCTGATATATTGTGCTCCCAGAGAGCTCTGCACCTTCCACCATGACGGGGCTTCGTACTTATTGAGGAAGACACTTAACCTCAATCATGAATGTGTTTGACTTTTCTTCCTCCTTGGCAGAGAAGGATAATTGGAGTAACTAGATTTCAAGGAAACAAACATCAATGATAGGATCTTTCTGTGTATATATATGTGTGTGTCTTGAATGTCATGCCTTTTTAAAATTGGGAAAACATTAATTTTTGTTTTTTTATTGGGGTATAGCCAATTAACACTGTTGTGACAGTTTCAGGTGAACGGCAGAGGAACGCAGCCATCCATACACATGTATCTGTCTCCTCCCCCAGACTCCCCTCTCATCCAGGCCGCCACAGAACACTGAGCAGTATACAGGATGGCCCATCATGTGCTATACAGTAGGGCCCATTTTAATCATTGTCCTAACACCACATAGCTCCAAAGGAAAAATAGTGAAGAATATTTTCCCAGTATTAAATACTGCATGCTGTTCCTGGTTGTAGCATATCACTAAGGCACCATGATTTGTGGCTAGTATCAGAACTGAGGTTTGAATTTGGCTGTGTGATCCCAAGGCCAGCCTCCCTCCACCATACTGCACTGGAGAGATGTGGCAGGACTCATCCCTAGCAGAGGAAGGGCTGTGGGCTATGGCAGCACATTTAATAACTGAGCTGGGATGTAAAATAGTTCTCTTGAATGTGTATGTCTGATTTTCAGAGAGAGGATGGCTGAGGGGCTAGATCACTGAAGTTATACTTTAGAGACCTTCAGCATGACCTAGATCTGCTTCACTTTGAAAAACAGTTCTCATCCTTCCTCTCCTTTTTTTAATGTCCACATTGGTAAGGGGATTTCTATGGATATGTTGGCCTTGTACAACAGGAGATAAGTGATACAAAAAGACCTGACAGATTTCTCCTAAGCAGAGAATTATGTGAGGATGGTGCTGAATTACAGCAAGGAATAGAATGACTGCAGGCACTGCAGCTACTGGGAAATGCCTTGCTGAATATTGGATAGAGCTTAAGATTTATTGCATCTAATTGAATCTTCAGCAAAGCTGGGAGAAGTAGCTATTCTGATCACCATTGTTCTGGAGGAACTGCAAGGGTGTGGGAAAGGATGTGGGAGAAATGGATGGATGGATGGCGGATGGAAAAATAGACAGGCAGGTAGGTAGCTAGATAGACAAATACCCCCGTATTAAAATCAGTTGCCAATGTGATGATTGGAGAGAAAAACAAGCAAAGTTCCTGACTTCTCACTATAACTGAGCACAACTTCTTCTTCTTTTTTTTAAAGATTTATTTATTTATTTTGGTGGGAGTGGGATGGGAGGAGGGAGCAGGCGGGCCACTTCTATTGGTCTTTTCATTTCTCCATTTTCATTCATCTTTTCTCTTTGACCCATGTGGGCCTCCCATCGTGGCGGCCTCTGTTGTTGCAGAGCACCAGCTCTGGGCGCATGCATTCCAGAGCTCCGGCTCGGTAGTTGGACACATCAGTCCAACTGCTCCGTGGCACGTGGGATCTTCCCAGGCCAGGGATCAAACTGGCGCCCCTTGCACTGCAAGGTGGTGTCCTTACCCACTGGACCACCAGGGAATAGCTCCAAAGGAAAAATAGTGAAGAATATTTTCCCAGTATTAAATACTGCATGCTGTTCCTGGTTGTAGCATATCACTAAGGCACCATGATTTGTGGCTAGTATCAGAACTGAGGTTTGAATTTGGCTGTGTGATCCCAAGGCCAGCCTCCCTCCACCATACTGCACTGGAGAGATGTGGCAGGACTCATCCCTAGCAGAGGAAGGGCTGTGGGCTATGGCAGCACATTTAATAACTGAGCTGGGATGTAAAATAGTTCTCTTGAATGTGTATGTCTGATTTTCAGAGAGAGGATGGCTGAGGGGCTAGATCACTGAAGTTATACTTTAGAGACCTTCAGCATGACCTAGATCTGCTTCACTTTGAAAAACAGTTCTCATCCTTCCTCTCCTTTTTTTAATGTCCACATTGGTAAGGGGATTTCTATGGATATGTTGGCCTTGTACAACAGGAGATAAGTGATACAAAAAGACCTGACAGATTTCTCCTAAGCAGAGAATTATGTGAGGATGGTGCTGAATTACAGCAAGGAATAGAATGACTGCAGGCACTGCAGCTACTGGGAAATGCCTTGCTGAATATTGGATAGAGCTTAAGATTTATTGCATCTAATTGAATCTTCAGCAAAGCTGGGAGAAGTAGCTATTCTGATCACCATTGTTCTGGAGGAACTGCAAGGGTGTGGGAAAGGATGTGGGAGAAATGGATGGATGGATGGCGGATGGAAAAATAGACAGGCAGGTAGGTAGGTAGATAGATAAATACCCCTGTATTAAAATCAGTTGCCAATGTGATGATTGGAGAGAAAAACAAGCAAAGTTCCTGACTTCTCACTATAACTGAGCACAACTTCTTCTTCTTTTTTTTAAAGATTTATTTATTTATTTTGGTGGGAGTGGGATGGGGAGGGAGGGGAGCAGATGGGCCACTTCTATTGGTCTTTCATTTGTGCATTTTCATTCATCTTTTCTCTTTGACCCATGTGGGCCTCCCATCGTGGCGGCCTCTGTTGTTGCAGAGCACCAGCTCTGGGCGCATGCATTCCAGAGCTCCGGCTCGGTAGTTGGACACATCAGTCCAACTGCTCCGTGGCACGTGGGATCTTCCCAGGCCAGGGATCAAACTGGCGCCCCTTGCACTGCAAGGTGGTGTCCTTACCCACTGGACCACCAGGGAAGCTCTGAGCACAATTTCTTGTAGCTCAGAAACATACGCTCCAGGTCATCGAGTCTGGAAATCTTCAGGATCTCTGTGAAATGAATGAACAGATCTGTGACTCAGTACACCTATTCTTTAGTAAGTCTGTAAGTTAACTAGTCATTCACTTGCCCTGTTGAGTGCTTTTTTGTTTTGCTTTTCAAAATTGGTTCTTAGGTAGAAGGAGGCATGTCACCTTCCTTTTTTTCCTGCCTTCCTGCCCTCCTTGGTTCCTGTCTGCATTTCTTCCAGGTTTTTTCCCTTCCATTTTCCATTTTTTCTGCTATACACATTAATTGAGCATCTGGGTATTCCAGGTACTGAGATTCCCAGAAAAATAACCATTATCAAAAAGCCTGTGTTATATCGTGTCAAGAAACCCAGATTCACAAAGCAGGTTGAAGAAATATCCTAAAGGTCAGTTTCAGAAGTATTTAAAAGAGACCTTGAAAGATGGGTAGCGTTTCAGAAGGCTAATATTATCTCTCTTGGGGGGAACACAGGATACTCTCTATGAGGGACCTGGATGACTAAGTTAATCAAGACAAAAACTTCAAGATAAGATCATTTCTAGACCATGGTTAAAATAGCAGTGACTGTGCACAGCATGTCATGGGCTGGTTGTGTCTGCAGATTTTGGTCGCTAAATGCTTAGGAGTCTTTGCTGCCTTCTCTGATGGCCTCGTGAAGTTTCCTAAATTGACAAGGTGCATGACCAACTCTGACATGGGAACATATGCTCATGTATGTTTGAGTGTGCATTGGTTCAAGGTGTTTACTTACTGGATACAGCAGTTCAGATTAGAAAATGAAAGGGCTCTGTGTCATCACTCATTATTCCTTCCTAATTACTTTCTTGGTTATGGTTAAAACAGAACCAGGAGTGATTGTTCCCTCCCTGTATCATTGTGCATACTAAGAAATGCAATGAGTGGCAAGGTAATGGCTTTCATCCCATCTCTTTTAGTCAGTTGGGCACAACTGGGCCCTGATTCTATCTTTTCATTCTGTAGAAGAGGTCCCTAGAGACCTGTGTGTATTCTGCTCTGAGCCAGCCTCGCTCTGACTTCTTTACAGCCTGATTCTGAGATGTAGGCCTTAAAGTCTGTGCTGGAACAAAGCACAGCATAAAAGAGAGCCCATGGATTTCTGAGAGTCCTTCTAAAAAGTTCTCTTTCAGAGTTTTTAGGGTTAATTCATTATTAATATTTTTAGTGAAGATATCTTCTGATAAGAGCCAGGTAGATTGATCTAAATTATTCAAGCCTTGGGGTCAGATAAAGCTGGATAAAATTTCTAGCTTCATTTCTCAAGGCCTGGGAAACTTGAGGAAAGTAGCTGATCCGCTTAGCCTTCAATTCTTTCCTCTCATCAAAATGCCTTAAAAGGGTAATATGAGATAGGATTTTTTTTTTATTGTATTCAATAAACAATGACCATTATTTAATAGTGGTCATGACAAAGATATATAGGAGAGTTCAACAGTATTTTAAGACTAAATGGACTTTGCATCCCCAGACTAAGGTTTATCAGGAGCTTCTGGGCAGCAAATAGTACTTTACAAAGCAAACTCATAATCTCATGGCAGATGTAGATGATGCGTAAGACAGCAGCTGGGTGGAGCTGAACTCTGTGTCAGAGTTGAAGCCTCAGTATCCACTAGATATTGTTACATTCCAGTCTTAGCCTTAGGATGATTGGCCACCACTGCTCAGCTTCTGCATCTCTCCTTTTCTCCATGGTTATGTTTCCTAAAATTAAGTCTTTACTGCAGTTCCTAGAAACAGTATGTAGCTAAGATGAGAGACTTTATGCTCTCTCCTTGGTTTCCCTACCCTGCCCTACTCAGTTTATCAGGGACCTCTGTTTAGATACTGAGGCCTGCCTTTTCCCAAGACTTCTGCCCACACAGTTCCTTGTCTTCCAGTTCCCTGGGTCTACAATTGTCTCTCTTCTGCCATGATCCCCAAGTCTCTCTGCTCAAGAGCTGAAAGGGACTCCAGTCTCCTTCAGGAACCAGAACTCATTTCTCCTTTCCTACCCTCTGCTGAGCCCTGCCAAAATTCCTCTCTGGTATCTGGTGGCCTGCTGGCTGCCGTGCCACCCGAACTATTGAGAGAGCATGGGGTATTCTGAAGGAATTTCCTAATATTAGTCCTCTGATCACATTCAAATGGCACCTTATCCACAAGATATTTTGTGTGTCTACATATATTTATACACACACACATATATACACACGCACATATACAACCAGTAAGTCTACTCTTGCCCCCGAATATGCTAACATAATTACAGTAAAGGATTTTATTAATAATTGAGCTTTGCATGTTTCTTAAAGTTTGGAAACAAATTATGATAGATTCTTTCAGTAAATAACTTCTGAGCATGTGGTATATGAGGGGGTATGTACGTGGCAAATATGGTAAAGTACCTAAGAGTGGATGGTGAAAATAAAATCATATTTGAATATATGTGCACATGTATCTATATATGTATGTATATATTTTTAACTAGTCTCTCACTTCCATGTAACTATAATATTTTGCATCTAAAAATTAACATTGACCAAATTTTTCATGTTTCTGCTATCTATAAAAAAGTGGTTGCATAATCTGGGTTTGAACATGTTTATCAGGAGCTTCTGGGCAGCAAATAGTACTTTACAAAGCAAACTCATAATCTCATGGCAGATGTAGATGATGCGTAAGACAGCAGCTGGGTGGAGCTGAACTCTGTGTCAGAGTTGAAGCCTCAGTATCCACTAGATATTGTTACATTCCAGTCTTAGCCTTAGGATGATTGGCCACCACTGCTCAGCTTCTGCATCTCTCCTTTTCTCCATGGTTATGTTTCCTAAAATTAAGTCTTTACTGCAGTTCCTAGAAACAGTATGTAGCTAAGATGAGAGACTTTATGCTCTCTCCTTGGTTTCCCTACCCTGCCCTACTCAGTTTATCAGGGACCTCTGTTTAGATACTGAGGCCTGCCTTTTCCCAAGACTTCTGCCCACACAGTTCCTTGTCTTCCAGTTCCCTGGGTCTACAATTGTCTCTCTTCTGCCATGATCCCCAAGTCTCTCTGCTCAAGAGCTGAAAGGGACTCCAGTCTCCTTCAGGAACCAGAACTCATTTCTCCTTTCCTACCCTCTGCTGAGCCCTGCCAAAATTCCTCTCTGGTATCTGGTGGCCTGCTGGCTGCCGTGCCACCCGAACTATTGAGAGAGCATGGGGTATTCTGAAGGAATTTCCTAATATTAGTCCTCTGATCACATTCAAATGGCACCTTATCCACAAGATATGTGTGTGTGTCTACATATATTTATACACACACACATATATACACACGCACATATACAACCAGTAAGTCTACTCTTGCCCCCGAATATGCTAACATAATTACAGTAAAGGATTTTATTAATAATTGAGCTTTGCATGTTTCTTAAAGTTTGGAAACAAATTATGATAGATTCTTTCAGTAAATAACTTCTGAGCATGTGGTATATGAGGGGGTATGTACGTGGCAAATATGGTAAAGTACCTAAGAGTGGATGGTGAAAATAAAATCATATTTGAATATATGTGCACATGTATCTATATATGTATGTATATATTTTTAACTAGTCTCTCACTTCCATGTAACTATAATATTTTGCATCTAAAAATTAACATTGACCAAATTTTTCATGTTTCTGCTATCTATAAAAAAGTGGTTGCTAAGTATTTGAAAAATTTAATGGATAACTGGGAAACAAAACCTGGGACTTTGAAAACATGATATTCAGTATATGCTCATGATGGATACGTGCCTGCCACAGATAGATTCACACATAGCAAGATGGATATGAAGCACAGGAGACTCTTAATATGCATTAGTTCAATGATGAGACTCACTTTGTGTGAAAAATAGATCCAGAGTACATAAGTGACAATTAGCAGTCCAGTTATATTTGTTTTTGGAGAGAAAGACATAGATTTAGAAATTTTATCTGACTTTCAGGAAGTCTTTTTCCTTAAAGATGTTGTCTTATTACAGACGCTACTTAATACAGTATTTTCTAATGGGTTATCAGACATCTCCACTTTATGGCAATTCCCCTTGGGTATCCATGTCCAAATAACGTGCATTTCTACTTGACTAATTCATTTAGGAGGACAACATACACCTCAGGGGAGACATTTAACGTCTTTCTTCAGAAGAACTCCTGTGAATGGTAATGAAAGCCAAGCGTGTTTTCCCCTTTACTTCCTTCTCTCCCCATTAGCTCAGATAACAAGAATTAATTAGCATCCAACAGTCTTTTACTTTAAACTCTATTTTGAGAGACCTCATGTATTTAGTGAGTTTTGGGTTGTTGTTTTTTTTTTTTTTATTATTTTCCCCTTATTCTTAAAAATGCCAGAGCTGTTTCTAGAATCTCTTGAATAAGCCAAATCAACAATAGGACCAATGCTGCCTTCTCTCTCTGAATAAATACCCACTTTTCACTGAGGGTAGGGGGCGTGGCTGCAGGCATTGTAGAGAAGTGCTGCTCATTTTGCTTCTTAGTGGACGCACAGGGCCTGCTGCAATTTTCAAAGAGTCTGATAACATAACAATATACAAGATACAGAATTTCAACAAACTCAGTATGGGGTTTTCTGTGAAGATACCCAACTTTTGACATACAGTCTAAAGCAATGCTGTGATTGTACGGCTAGGGGAAAATGGTGATGATACTCATGGCGCTAGATGATGGGAGGTCTACACTCAGGCTTGCTTTTCTATAGTACTCAATTTTTCAAGCTACAATCGAGTGCCTAGTGAGAGCCCAGCACTGAATTATATACTGTGTGAAGGAAGCAACTTTCCTGTGCACTTGAGGCATTTAAAGGGTGACAAGAGTAATAAGACAAAAAATAGAAGATAAATGAATAATCTTCTTAAAGATAAAACATAGCGAGTGACATGCAGAGAGGTCTCAACTATATTAGGTGTGGAAAAAATTATTTTTCAGTATATAAGAGTCAAAAGGTAGAACGTCATCAAGATTCCTCCATAGAATTAAAACAAAATTAGAAACTATCTAAAATAACTGTATAGGAACTCTGTAAATCAAAGGTCTACAGTAATCAGGTGAACATCCAACCAAGGAAAAGCTACATTTGAAATGTAGGAAATTCTGTGGCAGTTTTATTTGCTCTTGTCCCAACCCTTTCTCAGCTTTCCAGGTGTCACTGGTAGTAAAGGACCTGCCTGCCAATGCAGGAGATGTTAGAGACAGGGGTTCGATCCCTGGAGGAGGTCACAGCAGTCCACTCCGGTATTCTTGTCTGGAGAATCCCATAGACAGAGGAGGCTGGCAGGCTACAGTCCATAGGGTTGCACAGAGTCGGACATGACTGAATCAACTTAGCATGCAATATTCATTGCATATATGTACCACATACACACACACACCCCCTTCTTAGCACAGTGCAAAAGCACAGTTTGCAGGGAATGGCCGTATAGTCTCTAGTCCCCTTCAGTGAGCCAGAGAGACCAGAGAGGACTGAATTTGCAGTATTATAGTTTGTGGACTGCCTGAGGGATTGATGTCTTTCACCTACATTGAAACTGAGACAGCCAAAAAAAGCAACTTAGATCTCCAGAAAGAGGAAGCATAGGAAGCAGCAGGCATGGTTCATGAAAATTACAACAGAGCTACAAACATGCAGACTCTTGAGACAAGAAATTACTGATTAAAGAATACAACAGACAGTTATAGCTCCAAGAGGAAACAAGGATGAAATTCTTATTAAAGTATTATATTTAAAGATAGTTGTGTACATGGGGGGATTATAAAACAAACGTGTATACACACACACACACACACACACACACACAAACACACACTCACACACTCTCAGAGGTCAAGAATATGAATCTCCAGGAAAGTCCAGAGAAGAACCTAAGCCTTCATACTAGGCTGCTGAGTGACTGTCCTCCCCTGTGTGGAACCAGTGTGCAAAGGCCAGGAAAGGTAACTGTTTTTTCTTTCTTTTTTGGAAAAACTGGACAGAAACACATAAAACAATGAAATTAGAACATTCTTTAGCATTATGCATAAAAATAAACTCAAAATGGACTAAAGACATAAATGTATAGGAACTCTGTAAATCAAAGGTCTACAGTAATCAGGTGAACATCCAACCAAGGAAAAGCTACATTTGAAATGTAGGAAATTCTGTGGCAGTTTTATTTGCTCTTGTCCCAACCCTTTCTCAGCTTTCCAGGTGTCACTGGTAGTAAAGGACCTGCCTGCCAATGCAGGAGATGTTAGAGACAGGGGTTCGATCCCTGGAGGAGGTCACAGCAGTCCACTCCGGTATTCTTGTCTGGAGAATCCCATAGACAGAGGAGGCTGGCAGGCTACAGTCCATAGGGTTGCACAGAGTCGGACATGACTGAATCAACTTAGCATGCAATATTCATTGCATATATGTACCACATACACACACACACCCCCTTCTTAGCACAGTGCAAAAGCACAGTTTGCAGGGAATGGCCGTATAGTCTCTAGTCCCCTTCAGTGAGCCAGAGAGACCAGAGAGGACTGAATTTGCAGTATTATAGTTTGTGGACTGCCTGAGGGATTGATGTCTTTCACCTACATTGAAACTGAGACAGCCAAAAAAAGCAACTTAGATCTCCAGAAAGAGGAAGCATAGGAAGCAGCAGGCATGGTTCATGAAAATTACAACAGAGCTACAAACATGCAGACTCTTGAGACAAGAAATTACTGATTAAAGAATACAACAGACAGTTATAGCTCCAAGAGGAAACAAGGATGAAATTCTTATTAAAGTATTATATTTAAAGATAGTTGTGTACATGGGGGGATTATAAAACAAACGTGTATACACACACACACACACACACACACACACAAACACACACTCACACACTCTCAGAGGTCAAGAATATGAATCTCCAGGAAAGTCCAGAGAAGAACCTAAGCCTTCATACTAGGCTGCTGAGTGACTGTCCTCCCCTGTGTGGAACCAGTGTGCAAAGGCCAGGAAAGGTAACTGTTTTTTCTTTCTTTTTTGGAAAAACTGGACAGAAACACATAAAACAATGAAATTAGAACATTCTTTAGCATTATGCATAAAAATAAACTCAAAATGGACTAAAGACATAAATGTAAGATTGGATACTCTAAAGAATTTTATGGTAAAATATAGGCAGAGCAATCTTTGGAATAAATTATAGCAATGGTTTTTTGATTCATGTCCCAATATAATGGAAATATAATAAAACCAGAAAGGAACAAATGGAGCCTAATGAAACTCAAAAGTTTTTGCAAAGTAAGGGAAACTGTAAAACACACACACTCACACACATACACACAGAGAAAATAATTGCAAATGACGCAACCAAAAAGGACTTAATTTTCAAAATTCACAAACAGCTCATGTACCTCAATATCAGTACAGAAACAACCCAGTCAAAACTGGGAAGAAAACCTAAATAGATATTTCTCTTAAGAAGACATTTAAGTTGCCAAGAGGCACATGAAAATATGCTCAGTATCACTAATTATCAGAGAAATGCAAATCAAAACTGCAGTGAGATATCACCTCACATTAGTCAGAATAGCCATCATCAAAAAATCCAACAATAAATACTAGAGAGAGTGTGGAATAAAGGGAACCCTCCTACACTGTTAGTGGGAATAGAAATAGATATAGTCACTATGGAGAATAGTATGGAGGTTCCTTAAACTAAAATTCGAGCTACCATATGACCCAGCAATACCATTCTTGAGCATATATCTGGAGAATATTGTGTTTTGAAAGGATACATTCATTCTGTTTTTCATTGCATCACTATTTACAATAGTCAAAACATTGAAACGACCTAGATGTCCATTGACAAATGGATAAAGATGCGGTACATATATATATAATGGAAGATTACTTAGACATTAAAAAGAATGAGATAATGCCATTTATAACAATATGGATAGACCTGGAGATTATCATACTTAGTGAAGTAAGACAGAGAAATACAAATATCATATGATATCTCTTATATGGAATCTAAAAATGATATAAATTAGCTTATTTACAAAACAGAAACACACTCACAAAATTTATGTTACAGTGGGGAAGGAGTGAGGAGTGATTAATTTGGAGTTGGGGTTGCCAGTACACACTGCAAATGAAAATTGCTAGGGATGTGAATTACATTCTTTAGCATTATGCATAAAAATAAACTCAAAATGGACTAAAGACATAAATGTAAGATTGGATACTCTAAAGAATTTTATGGTAAAATATAGGCAGAGCAATCTTTGGAATAAATTATAGCAATGGTTTTTTGATTCATGTCCCAATATAATGGAAATATAATAAAACCAGAAAGGAACAAATGGAGCCTAATGAAACTCAAAAGTTTTTGCAAAGTAAGGGAAACTGTAAAACACACACACACTCACACACATACACACAGAGAAAATAATTGCAAATGACGCAACCAAAAAGGACTTAATTTTCAAAATTCACAAACAGCTCATGTACCTCAATATCAGTACAGAAACAACCCAGTCAAAACTGGGAAGAAAACCTAAATAGATATTTCTCTTAAGAAGACATTTAAGTTGCCAAGAGGCACATGAAAATATGCTCAGTATCACTAATTATCAGAGAAATGCAAATCAAAACTGCAGTGAGATATCACCTCACATTAGTCAGAATAGCCATCATCAAAAAATCCAACAATAAATACTAGAGAGAGTGTGGAATAAAGGGAACCCTCCTACACTGTTAGTGGGAATAGAAATAGATATAGTCACTATGGAGAATAGTATGGAGGTTCCTTAAACTAAAATTCGAGCTACCATATGACCCAGCAATACCATTCTTGAGCATATATCTGGAGAATATTGTGTTTTGAAAGGATACATTCATTCTGTTTTTCATTGCATCACTATTTACAATAGTCAAAACATTGAAACGACCTAGATGTCCATTGACAAATGGATAAAGATGCGGTACATATATATATAATGGAAGATTACTTAGACATTAAAAAGAATGAGATAATGCCATTTATAACAATATGGATAGACCTGGAGATTATCATACTTAGTGAAGTAAGACAGAGAAATACAAATATCATATGATATCACTTATATGCGGAATCTAAAAAATGATATAAATTAGCTTATTTACAAAACAGAAACACATTCACAGACTTAGAGAATGAATTTATGGTTACAGTGGGGAAGGAGTGAGGGAGTGATTAATTTGGAGTTGGGGTTGCCAGTACACACTGCTACATTTAAAATAGATAACCTATTATATGACATAGGGGACTCCGCTCAACACTCTGAAATAACCTAAACGGGAAAAGAACTTGAAAAAGAATAGATACACGTATATGTATAACTGAATCACTTTGCTATATATCTGAAAACACAATGTAGCTGGTAATCAGTTATATTCCAATATAAAATGTTTTTTAAAAAGAAGCTGCTCTGAGACTATCGTCAACACAAATATGAAATACAAGTGAGAACCAAGGCTGAAATTGGAAAACTTGTTAGGGAGCAGAGAGGAGCAAGATCAAAACTAAGATGAGGGGACAGGAAAGGAGTATGTGGAATCATTCAACAACCTTTGAGGAAGTTGAATCTAACTGCTAATGAGCTATGGAGTCCAAGACTGGTAGAGTTTATAGTGACTCTGGGACAGCTGAAGCTGTGTTGAGACCAAGAACTCAGTGGTTATCAGGAGAGATAAATAAAGGAACCATTCTGAATTGGCTAAACCTAATTGCAGAATTCTCCAATCAAATCTTCTTTGAGACTTAAACAATGACTTTTTAAGATGAATAATTAATTTAAAAGTGGTAACGTGAATTCTAAGCACTTAAGAATCTGTGCTACAATGGACACTAAACTCTTTCACAGTAGCCTCTGTTAACTGGTGTTCAGAGATCACAGCGGTGCTGCAGCCATTTGAGATCAGACCAACAGCTGCTTGTGCTCCTGAAAATTGGTTTGAGGGTCTTTAGAATTATCCTATTAAGCCTTTGTACATGTCATACCAGTGTAAACTTGGAAATAAGTAAAAACAATAGACAAGAACCTTCTAATCTTTTTTTAGTATTTTTTTATGTAAGGAATAATTGATTGGGCAAAGTGGATTATATTTCAAAATCCAGACAGGCTCCTTTTGTTACTACTTTTGACTTCTTATCTGTGTTTTAAATTGCTTTGCCTATTTCAAAAGCACAGTGCCGTTGTCTTGTGTTTCATTTTGGTGCTAAAAAGAAACACATTCACAGACTTAGAGAATGAATTTATGGTTACAGTGGGGAAGGAGTGAGGGAGTGATTAATTTGGAGTTGGGGTTGCCAGTACACACTGCTACATTTAAAATAGATAACCTATTATATGACATAGGGGACTCCGCTCAACACTCTGAAATAACCTAAACGGGAAAAGAACTTGAAAAAGAATAGATACACGTATATGTATAACTGAATCACTTTGCTATATATCTGAAAACACAATGTAGCTGGTAATCAGTTATATTCCAATATAAAATTTTTTTTAAAAAGAAGCTGCTCTGAGACTATCGTCAACACAAATATGAAATACAAGTGAGAACCAAGGCTGAAATTGGAAAACTTGTTAGGAGCAGAGAGGAGCAAGATCAAAACTAAGATGAGGGGACAGGAAAGGAGTATGTGGAATCATTCAACAACCTTTGAGGAAGTTGAATCTAACTGCTAATGAGCTATGGAGTCCAAGACTGGTAGAGTTTATAGTGACTCTGGGACAGCTGAAGCTGTGTTGAGACCAAGAACTCAGTGGTTATCAGGAGAGATAAATAAAGGAACCATTCTGAATTGGCTAAACCTAATTGCAGAATTCTCCAATCAAATCTTCTTTGAGACTTAAACAATGACTTTTTAAGATGAATAATTAATTTAAAAGTGGTAACGTGAATTCTAAGCACTTAAGAATCTGTGCTACAATGGACACTAAACTCTTTCACAGTAGCCTCTGTTAACTGGTGTTCAGAGATCACAGCGGTGCTGCAGCCATTTGAGATCAGACCAACAGCTGCTTGTGCTCCTGAAAATTGGTTTGAGGGTCTTTAGAATTATCCTATTAAGCCTTTGTACATGTCATACCAGTGTAAACTTGGAAATAAGTAAAAACAATAGACAAGAACCTTCTAATCTTTTTTTAGTATTTTTTTATGTAAGGAATAATTGATTGGGCAAAGTGGATTATATTTCAAAATCCAGACAGGCTCCTTTTGTTACTACTTTTGACTTCTTATCTGTGTTTTAAATTGCTTTGCCTATTTCAAAAGCACAGTGCCGTTGTCTTGTGTTTCATTTTTGGTGCAAGACAATGTAGAAAGGCTCATGGCATAAAGCTGAAGGATAGCCACCATCCAATTTAATATCTTTAGATAACTGACATTTTTAGAGAAATAGTCCTTTGAAATTCGTATGAGTTGATGTGATAGGAAAAAAAAACATGGAAGTTGGAGTCAAACTGTCTTGGTTTTTAATACTGATGCTGGCACTTAATAGCTATGCGACTTTGGGAATTGAATTGAAACATTGAGCCTTAGTTTCTTTGAAATATGGGAATAGTAATACATCTGGATTAAGTAAATATATATTTAACCATACACAGACACACACACATACAATACACTTGACAGTAAAAAAGAAAAGTGCAAGTATTAGTCACTCAGTCATGTCCACTCTTTACAATTCCGTGGACTATAGTCTGTCAGGCTCCACTGTCCTTGGAATTCTCCAGGCAAGAATGCTGGAGTGGGTTTTCATTTCCTACTCCAGGGGATCTTCCTGATCCAGAGATGGAATCCTGCATTACAGTCAGATTCTTTACCATCTGAGCTACCAGGGAAGTACAAAAGAGCCTGCCATCCAAAAAGTGTGTCTATCTTTTCCTAAAAAGAATTCCTAATGTTATTAAAGTTCATCTATTAGGATAAATGAAATAACCCGGCACAGAAGACCACATACTGACATACTGTTTATTTCCATTTTTATGAAAGGTCAAGAATAAGCAAATATGCAGACAAAAATTTGTGATTTCCCAGGACTAGAAAACAAGGGGAAAAGGGACTGTTTAATAATACAAGGTTGCTATTGGGGATGATAAGAATATTCTGTAATTAGTTAATGGAAATTGTACCTCTCTGTAAATATACTGAAAGCTGTTGAATTCTATACTTTCCACAGGTGAATTTTATGTTAATATCTCAATGAAAGCATTTCAGTCTGGTGATGCAAATATCCTAAGTTAAATAATGTGTTCCTATGGAAAAATGAGAAATTTTTATTTACGCCAGGTATAGACGGGAAAGGAGGCAGAATCTCTTGAATGTCTTTCTAGGTATCTGTCTGTGTTGGCACAGTGGTCAATTTTGTTTGTTTTATAAACAGTTGCGCAAATCACAATGGCTCATCATTTTTTCCTTATTTATGTCACATGATGGTGTCTATTCAGATTTGTTTGTTCTGCTCTGTTGTGTCTGCTTCAGTCAGCACTGCTTAGCTCATGGTCCCCATGTCTTCTCATTCCTAACGCAGCTGCTATAATGGGATATACTGATTTTCCTGCCATAGGAAAGAGAAGACTGAGTCAACCCGACTAGTTCTTTTTTCTTTTTTAAAGATACATTTTAAAAAAAAAATTGGCCTTTTTTATTGTTTATTTATTTATTTTCATCCATCTTTATTTTTTGGCCTGTGTGGGCCTCCCATTGCAGTGGCCTCCCTCATTGCAGAGCGCTGGCTCCAGGCGCATGAACTCCAGAGCACTGGCTCATAACTGGACACACCAGTCCAGTCAGTCCACAGTACATGGGATTGAAATGGTGTCCCTTGCACTGTCAGGCGGACTCTACCCACTGGACCACCACGGAAACCCCCAACTAGTTTTTTATGCACTCTCAGAGTATATTTCACAGCTGTTTACATATCTTTGGGCAAAGTAAGTCACATGGTCAGACCTAGTGAACATGTACTCCTTCCATGAAATCAGGTGACTGTGATTATCTATGGTCAAAAAGGCGTTAAGACCATCTACTGTTATTGGAGGAAGACCTGTCGAGCATCCTTACTAGAGCTGAACCCTCCTTCATTGCCTTCCCTCCCTCTACCCATCCCCATCCAGATGTTCATCTTATTTCCTTCTTTCTTCACTGTGATCTTCCTTTTGGTTTAAATCAAGGGTAAATGTATAAATCTGTTTGTCCTTTGCCATGAAAATCTCTTCCCAGAGTCTACTGAGATACCTAGTTACCACATTGTGCCTTCCACTCCTTCCAGCCAGCCAGTTAGTGTCACTAATGGTTCTCTGTCAAACTTAATTCTTAATACACTGGCTGGAACTCTCTCAATCTATTGAAATTGCTCTTTTCCAAGATGTCAGTGTTGGCACAGTGGTCAATTTTGTTTGTTTTATAAACAGTTGCGCAAATCACAATGGCTCATCATTTTTTCCTTATTTATGTCACATGATGGTGTCTATTCAGATTTGTTTGTTCTGCTCTGTTGTGTCTGCTTCAGTCAGCACTGCTTAGCTCATGGTCCCCATGTCTTCTCATTCCTAACGCAGCTGCTATAATGGGATATACTGATTTTCCTGCCATAGGAAAGAGAAGACTGAGTCAACCCGACTAGTTTTTTTTTCTTTTTTAAAGATACATTTTAAAAAAAAAATTGGCCTTTTTTATTGTTTATTTATTTATTTTCATCCATCTTTATTTTTTGGCCTGTGTGGGCCTCCCATTGCAGTGGCCTCCCTCATTGCAGAGCGCTGGCTCCAGGCGCATGAACTCCAGAGCACTGGCTCATAACTGGACACACCAGTCCAGTCAGTCCACAGTACATGGGATTGAAATGGTGTCCCTTGCACTGTCAGGCGGACTCTACCCACTGGACCACCACGGAAACCCCCAACTAGTTTTTTATGCACTCTCAGAGTATATTTCACAGCTGTTTACATATCTTTGGGCAAAGTAAGTCACATGGTCAGACCTAGTGAACATGTACTCCTTCCATGAAATCAGGTGACTGTGATTATCTATGGTCAAAAAGGCGTTAAGACCATCTACTGTTATTGGAGGAAGACCTGTCGAGCATCCTTACTAGAGCTGAACCCTCCTTCATTGCCTTCCCTCCCTCTACCCATCCCCATCCAGATGTTCATCTTATTTCCTTCTTTCTTCACTGTGATCTTCCTTTTGGTTTAAATCAAGGGTAAATGTATAAATCTGTTTGTCCTTTGCCATGAAAATCTCTTCCCAGAGTCTACTGAGATACCTAGTTACCACATTGTGCCTTCCACTCCTTCCAGCCAGCCAGTTAGTGTCACTAATGGTTCTCTGTCAAACTTAATTCTTAATACACTGGCTGGAACTCTCTCAATCTATTGAAATTGCTCTTTTCCAAGATGTCAGTGGCTTTGATTGCCAAATTCATTGACATTTTCTTCAGCTAGTATTTATTTTGGTGGTGGTGACATTTGTACTGTAAACCTCAGAAATGCAGAATATCTGACCTCCCCTCCTCACCTTGCCCAACAAATTTCATTCTCTCCCTACACTCCTTCCTTCCCTGTTATCTGGTGGTATAGTCCTAGGTCTTCAGTTTTTACTTCTGAGCCTGTGACTCCCATATTTACATGCTTACTTCAACTTTTTTGGATTAAAAAAAGCTTAAGGGTCAAAAGTGATTGCCATGTTTAATTAATTGAATTCATTTTGCTTATTAATCTTAAAAATCTTTGAATAGAATGGAAATTGAAAGTTTTTATTCCTGAAAAAATTAAAAAAAAAAGGTTTAATGATTCTGCGCATACCTAATATCTTGTGTGGCCAAAAGCCATTTGCAAATTGTAAAGTGAAACTCTAGGGTGCAAATCATCTTAGCTTGAAATACAGCTTGGTTTATGTATTTGGGAGTACAGTATTAACCTGATAAAGAATCAGTATTTCTGTACCTATTTTGTAATATTTATATATTAACCAGGGAAAGAAGGGAAGAAAATGGGGTAGTAATGTTCATTGTGCTTTATTTCATGGCCAGCCACTTTACGAAACTTTATTTTTTTGATCTTTTTATTTTTAGCATTTTGTTGCTCACTGCCAACATCAACATGAGTCAGTCATAGGTATACATATATTCTCTCCCTTTTGAACTTCCCATCTTTAGCATTTATTTCTTTAACAACACCATGGGGTAGCTAGAATATCTTCCATTTTAAAAAAAGGAAACCAAGAAATTTAGGATTTAAGTAATAGATATGAAGTTAATATATCTTAATGTATATATCAATTACTATCTATCTATCTATCTATATATCAGTGTAATTGGCAGAGCTCCGTGTTTTCCCAGTACTGTGTAACTGGCTGCTGTGTGTGTAGGGGTATAGGTTTTGGGGGGTGAGTTGCATTTCTGGCATTGTAGTTGTGTCAACAGCAAATAGACTTTACATGTAAGAAAAATCCATCGTATATGGCAAGTTACAAAAGTATCACCTGTAGGAGCAAAGCAGAAAACCTTTTCATTGAAACAGGGTTGGGGTTGACAATCCTGCAGGCTGATTAAGGGAAGGGGGATTCAGTGTCAGGGGATTCCAGAGCTGAGACGGGGCTCCTTAAACACACCTTCCCTTCTCTCTGATAGTAGCCCTTCAGCTGCCACACTGAAGCTACTATGGTTCTGCCATTCATGTGACCAAAACTTCAAGGCTTGCTTAGGGCTTGTCCAAGCAGTCACAAGGGTGGACTATGACACTGCCTTCTGAGCAGTCCACAGTGGTCCTTTTGCAGATGAGCAAAGCTTGGCTGGTCTGCCCTCCTGCCCACACAGTGTCCACTGCCAGTTTTAGCACAAAGTAGCCCACTTGCTTCTTGAGATAGCTGTGCTATTTAGGAGGAATTCTGTGGTTATTGGTAATACAGTGTAGCTGTGCTTTAGCACCTAGCCTTCCCTTTTTATTTAGAGTCTCTATCTGATGTCAGTCTTGGACCCAGGATCTCAGTAGAAGCAAAGTATCATCTTTGACTCCTTTCTTTCCCTAAGACACAGCTTCCTTGATGCCATATCCCTCTTCCCCTTTAATGTCTTTTTTTTCTTCCCCATGATTTTTTTTTTCTTTTTTTTTTTTAAAGATTTATTTATTTATTTTGGGCGGGGGTCGAGTTGGGGAGGGAGGGGAGCGGGCGGGCCACTTCTATTGGTCCTTCATTTCTCCATTTTCATCCGTCTTTGTTCTTTGGCTCCTGTGGGCCTCCCATCGCGGTGGCGTCTGTCGTTGCAGAGAGCGGGCTCTGGGCGCATGCGCTCCGGAGCTCCGGCTCGGTAATTGGACACATCGGTCCAGCCGCTCCGTGGCAGGTGGGATCTTCCCAGGCCAGGGATGGAACCGGCGCCCCTTGCACTGCAAGGCGGTGTCCTTACCCACTGGACCACCAGGGGAAGCCCTTTCCCATGATTTTTTAACTTTCTTTTTTTTTTTGCCTGTAAATCATCTATTATTTTTTATACATCTTTATTCTTTGGCATGTGTGGGCCTCCCATCACAGTGGCCTCTCTGCTTGCAGAGCACTGGCTCTGGGCGCATGCACTCCAGAGCGCTGGCTGGTTGTTGGACACACAGGCTCAGCTATCCGTCCGCATGTGGGATCTTCCCGGGCCAGGGATCAAACTGGTGCCCCTTGCTCTGCAAGGTGGACTCTTTTCCCACTGAACCACCAGGGAAGCCCCCCTTTAATGTCTTTTAATATGCTGTATGCTTTCTTATACTATGTCTTATATTGGGTAGTGCTGGAGTTTTGCGATTATGAACTTGAACTTGGTTGTCAGAAACACTGAGATTGGCCCTCTCTTTCTGGGTCGGGAAGATCCCCTGGAGATGGGCATGGCATCCCACTCCAGTTTTCTTTCCTGGAGAAATCCTATGGACAGAGGAGCCTGGTGGGTGACCATGCATATGGTCACAAATGGTCAGGCACAACTGAGCAACTAATGCTTCACTTCATTACTATGGAGTTACCTCTCTTACAGGTAAACAGTACTCTACCTCATCAGGTTGAGTTAAAGACTCAGTCCTTTGGGGAAAATAAAACATGATCACAGTATTTAACACATTGTGAGTTGTCAATAAATATTAACTTTTATTTTAATTATTATTATTAGAACTTTGTGCAAGTCTTTGTACTTTCTTCTCCAAAGAAGCTATTCTTCCTGTGCTTACTGGGGTCAGTTGCATTTTTGCCTTAGGCAGTCTCCTAACTTGGCCCTAAAGCAGACTTTTTCCTCTTTTTCATCTCTCGCTTCCAATTCTGTCAGTTTTACTCCCAGATATTATACTCTGTAATGTTTCTTCTCCTTATTGTCAGTGTTGGTTTTGACAAGTAATTTGTCTGTGCTCTTAACTGGTATATAACATGGCCTCCCTGGGATGCTGTGATGAGCAAAATACATAACAGATTTAAAATGTCCTCTGTCCTCTGTCTATTTATTTAAATGAACAGCAATCTTATTTTACAAGATAATACAGTCTTAAGTGATTGAAAAACGTTCACTTCCAGAAATAGTCACTTCCAGAAATGTGTAGTCATCTTTATTTTCCTCTTGGCCTATACTTCCAAAGTTATTTTTCCCCCATGGAAATGAAAAAAAAATAAATTACCAAAGATGAATGCAAATACTCTGCAAAGATTATTCAATATTGATTATTCCTCTATCAGGAGCTAATTAATATTGGCATCATCCCTAATTGGTTGCTATATTTTGTTGTTTGAGACAGGCATCCCAGTTTCCAATCTTGGCAGTCAATTTGCTGTTGTGTTTCTATACTTTTATCCCTAAAGTCTTTGATGTGATTGCTCCCATGCAAAGGACTCAAAACCAGACAAAAGATGGATAAATAAAATTTAGGCATCCCTTCAATGTAATGGTTTCCTCTCCATTTCTAAAATTAAAACAAACAAACAAACATAGGAAATGTTTAGAGATTATATGGAAAGAATCGTGAGTGTCTGGTTGACAATCCATATGCATAATTCTGCAAAAGGACTGGGCAAATATAAGTATATAACACCTGCATTTTTAAAAATGGTTGTTTCTAATTGTCGCTGAGCCTTTATGAGCATTAATCTTGCTTAGGAGGAAGGCAGTCCATCCTGGGCCATCATTCCTATTCCTGAATAGACTGATGCCAGGACTGATCCTATAGTGATTTCTTGTGTATGTTCATGGTTCTGTGTTCTGGTATTAAAAGAAGATGATACTTGCTTTTCTCATCTATTGATATGGAGCTGAAATTGTAAGGATTTTACAGTTTTAGCATCAAGAGCTTGGAGGCCCAGTTTTCAAGTCCTGGTACTAACCTTAGGTGGAACTAAGGAACTCTGGAGAAACATGATGCAGGCAAACGGCCTTGGTCAGAATTACACAAAGTGTGATCTTGAGATAGGCAGCCCCCATGACACTCACTAGGGAACTTGGTGGAAATGCATGTTTCAAGGCTCTTCCCAGACCTGCTGAATCAGAGCCTCTAGGGGTCAGGGGTCCATCCAGCCATCAGTGTTTTAACCAGCCCTCTTAGAGATTCAGAGAAGCACAAGCTGAGTGCCTAGACAATGAGGTTTTTTCAAATCTTCCTGGGGATGTAAGCATGGTGGCAAGTGGGTAGTTGGTAGGGGACTGTGGTCCATAATGAGGCTCTTATAGTGTTATGATTGGGGAACAAATGTGAGAGCATCATAAATCCAGAGTCTGGGTTCCTTGAAGGGAGCAGACCTTGCTGTCAGCGAGCACAGATCCTAACAGCTGCAGATGCTCAATGATTTTCTTAAATGAATTAATGAGTAACTTCAGATACATTTCAGATATCAAAGTTTCTGTCCTGAAGGGCAGGGCAGAAGAGCTCTGACCCATGAAAGTAAGTTAGTATAGGGAAGTTCTAGGAATATATTCACATCCTATCTGGGAATGTAGAACCTGGGTCAGAGGCCAGTGTGGACTTTATTAGGGACCTGGATTCACAGTTGAAGGAGGCTAACAAGAAGATGAAGCTTCCTATGAGTCAGATGACAGGAAAAAAATCGTGAGTGTCTGGTTGACAATCCATATGCATAATTCTGCAAAAGGACTGGGCAAATATAAGTATATAACACCTGCATTTTTAAAAATGGTTGTTTCTAATTGTCGCTGAGCCTTTATGAGCATTAATCTTGCTTAGGAGGAAGGCAGTCCATCCTGGGCCATCATTCCTATTCCTGAATAGACTGATGCCAGGACTGATCCTATAGTGATTTCTTGTGTATGTTCATGGTTCTGTGTTCTGGTATTAAAAGAAGATGATACTTGCTTTTCTCATCTATTGATATGGAGCTGAAATTGTAAGGATTTTACAGTTTTAGCATCAAGAGCTTGGAGGCCCAGTTTTCAAGTCCTGGTACTAACCTTAGGTGGAACTAAGGAACTCTGGAGAAACATGATGCAGGCAAACGGCCTTGGTCAGAATTACACAAAGTGTGATCTTGAGATAGGCAGCCCCCATGACACTCACTAGGGAACTTGGTGGAAATGCATGTTTCAAGGCTCTTCCCAGACCTGCTGAATCAGAGCCTCTAGGGGTCAGGGGTCCATCCAGCCATCAGTGTTTTAACCAGCCCTCTTAGAGATTCAGAGAAGCACAAGCTGAGTGCCTAGACAATGAGGTTTTTTCAAATCTTCCTGGGGATGTAAGCATGGTGGCAAGTGGGTAGTTGGTAGGGGACTGTGGTCCATAATGAGGCTCTTATAGTGTTATGATTGGGGAACAAATGTGAGAGCATCATAAATCCAGAGTCTGGGTTCCTTGAAGGGAGCAGACCTTGCTGTCAGCGAGCACCGATCCTAACAGCTGCAGATGCTCAATGATTTTCTTAAATGAATTAATGAGTAACTTCAGATACATTTCAGATATCAAAGTTTCTGTCCTGAAGGGCAGGGCAGAAGAGCTCTGACCCATGAAAGTAAGTTAGTATAGGGAAGTTCTAGGAATATATTCACATCCTATCTGGGAATGTAGAACCTGGGTCAGAGGCCAGTGTGGACTTTATTAGGGACCTGGATTCACAGTTGAAGGAGGCTAACAAGAAGATGAGCTTCCTATGAAATGTTCATGATGAGCTTACAGTGTCAAGTCCTAGCAAGCAGGACAGTGGTAACTTAGTCTCCTAGATGAAGGGTAGCTCTTAGCTCTCCCTCAGAAAGGGTCACAGGGACTTCTGACCCAAACTTCTCAAGGCAGCTCATCGGTTAGTTGTCTCAAACTCCTTTGACATTTGGCAAATGGAACGAACAACCTCTGACATCAAGTGAGAATCTTTGCAAGTATTCTTAAAGATAATGCTGATGATGTAAAGCAAAGGATATTGGAAATAGATGACTCTCTTTCTCTCTCTCTCTTTTTATTTTGGCTTCATCATGTGGCATGAGGGGTCTTAGTTCCCACACCAGGAATCAAACTTACATTCCCTGTGGTGGAAGCAGAAAGTCTTAACCAGTGGACCACCAGAAAAGTCCCAGGTGATCCTCATTTTAATGTAGATGGCTTCCCAGAAAATTACAATGCATTTACAGCTTTTTACAAAGACTCAGATTCCATTCCCTTTTTTATAAGATTAATTAATATGTGTATTTGGCCGTACTCGGTCTTGGTTATGGCATGTGTGTTCTAGTTTCCTCACCAGGGAGTGAACCTGGCCCTCCTGCACTGGGGGTGGTGTCTTAGCCATGGCCCCACGCGGGACATCCCTCCATTCACTTTTTAAAGAGATTTCCTTCCTTGTTACTGATGGACATTTCCTAGAATTCTGCGTTGTAATGTATGGACAGTAGTTACTTCTCAAGGTCAGTTTGTGGCAAATGATCTCTGGTTACCCCAGTACCTGAACTGCCTGGTAGTTTTGAGGATTGTGTGCACTGTATTCAATTTGTCTGTTTATGTTTAGGCAGCAGCAGTGCTCAGGAATTTAGAGACAGGACCAACTCCTGACTTTTTATTCTACAAAAGAAATTTTTGAAGAAAATTTAAAAAAATACTATGCACATTAGGCTTTAATTTGCTTTTCATGTGTTAAGACTATCTGTAAATGTAATTATACTTTAATTTTTCTAATCACTAGAATTTACTAAAGATTTGTTTCTTGTATATCGATCCAGAAGGAGGCTAACAAGAAGATGAGCTTCCTATGAAATGTTCATGATGAGCTTACAGTGTCAAGTCCTAGCAAGCAGGACAGTGGTAACTTAGTCTCCTAGATGAAGGGTAGCTCTTAGCTCTCCCTCAGAAAGGGTCACAGGGACTTCTGACCCAAACTTCTCAAGGCAGCTCATCGGTTAGTTGTCTCAAACTCCTTTGACATTTGGCAAATGGAACGAACAACCTCTGACATCAAGTGAGAATCTTTGCAAGTATTCTTAAAGATAATGCTGATGATGTAAAGCAAAGGATATTGGAAATAGATGACTCTCTTTCTCTCTCTCTCTTTTTATTTTGGCTTCATCATGTGGCATGAGGGGTCTTAGTTCCCACACCAGGAATCAAACTTACATTCCCTGTGGTGGAAGCAGAAAGTCTTAACCAGTGGACCACCAGAAAAGTCCCAGGTGATCCTCATTTTAATGTAGATGGCTTCCCAGAAAATTACAATGCATTTACAGCTTTTTACAAAGACTCAGATTCCATTCCCTTTTTTATAAGATTAATTAATATGTGTATTTGGCCGTACTCGGTCTTGGTTATGGCATGTGTGTTCTAGTTTCCTCACCAGGGAGTGAACCTGGCCCTCCTGCACTGGGGGTGGTGTCTTAGCCATGGCCCCACGCGGGACATCCCTCCATTCACTTTTTAAAGAGATTTCCTTCCTTGTTACTGATGGACATTTCCTAGAATTCTGCGTTGTAATGTATGGACAGTAGTTACTTCTCAAGGTCAGTTTGTGGCAAATGATCTCTGGTTACCCCAGTACCTGAACTGCCTGGTAGTTTTGAGGATTGTGTGCACTGTATTCAATTTGTCTGTTTATGTTTAGGCAGCAGCAGTGCTCAGGAATTTAGAGACAGGACCAACTCCTGACTTTTTATTCTACAAAAGAAATTTTTGAAGAAAATTTAAAAAAATACTATGCACATTAGGCTTTAATTTGCTTTTCATGTGTTAAGACTATCTGTAAATGTAATTATACTTTAATTTTTCTAATCACTAGAATTTACTAAAGATTTGTTTCTTGTATATCGATCCAGAAGCATACGTGTTAGTCATTTCTAAGGGATTTAGGGTTCACAAACTACAATATAGTTATTTGAAACAGTCACATGCTTGCTGGTTTCCACTTGGATGACACTTTATATTTTGGATGTGGTTTGGATATTTAGTAAATAGTTCACCTGCTTTTATTTTTCCTTCTCACTTTTATAAGCAAAATTCAGAGTCAATATAATATGTTTATGACTCCAAGTACTTCTATCCTCTGGCTTTGTGCCCTTGGGCAAATTTTTTAACTTCCTTAAGCCTTAGTTTTGTTATATGCAAAATGAGAATTATAAGAGCTCCATCTCACGGTTCTTTTAAAGATTAAATGAGATGATACATGTAAAGAATTTAGCCCAGTATACAGCACACAGCGGTAATTAATAGCTATTAAATTTGCTGTAATTACTCCTGCTGCTGCAACTGCTTAGTCACTTCAGTTATGTCCAATTCTGTGCGACACTATGGACTGTAGCCCGCCAGGCACCTCTGTCTGTGGAATTCTCCAGACAAGAGTTCTGGAGTGGGTGACATGCCTCCTTTAGGGGATCTTCCCAACCCACGGATCAAACACAGGTATCCTGCATTACAGGCAGATTCTTTACCACTGAGCCACCAGGGAAGCCCTGTAATTACTCCTACCACTATTTCTTAATAATTATAACATATATAATATAGTTATCATTATTATGTTCAAATTCTTACATTAGTATTCCTTAAATTCGTCACTCTTGATTTACTGCTGTATGCTGACTCCCAGCTTTTCCTTGATCTGATTTTTCTTATTTCCAATTGTTGATTTAAAATATTTTCATAAGCTAAAAGTTGAGAGTTATGTTTTATTCAATGAGTATTTTTAGGACGTTAAGCCCAGGGGACAGCATCTTAAGTGACCCTGAGTGAACTACTCTGAGGAGGTGAGGAGAGGAGTCAGGTTATATAAAAGTTTTGCGACGAAGGGCAGGTAGCCTGAACCTCAAAAGATTGTTGTTGATTAAAGAAAACCAGGGGCTTTGCTGGTGGTCCATTGGGTAAGGATACTGCCTTGCACTGCAAGGGGCACCAGTTCAATCCCTGACCTGGGAAGATCCCATGTACCGCGGAGAGGTTAAACTGATGTGTCCAACTACTGAGCCGGAGCTCTGGAACACATGTGCCCAGAGCAGGTGTTCTGCAGCGACAGAGGCCACTGTGATGGGAGGCCCACACAGGCCAAAGAACAAAGAAAATAGATAAATGAAACACCAATAGAAGTGGCAAATAAAAAAAAGAAAAAGAAAAGAAAATCAGGTATTCCAAGTTAAGGAATTTTGTGCCTTTTCATGTGTGTGTTAAGTTGCTCCAGTTGTGTCCGACTCTTTGCAATCCTATGGAGCATGGCTTCTCTGTCCATCGTATTCTCCAGGCAAAAGTAGTAGAGTGGGTAGCCATGTCCTTTTCCAGGGGATTTTTCCAACCCAGGGATTGAATCTGCATATCTTACATCACCTGCATTGGCAGGCATATTCTTTTACCATTAGCACCTCTTGGGTAGTCTATGTATGGAAAGATGCAAGAGTCTTGGCTCACTGAAATCATTCCTTTGATATGCAACTCAGTTATCAGGGTCAGTATCCTGTGTTTTTCACATCCTGAGCTTCCTTGGAACTCACTTAGGGAGTGACTGCAGTCTGATGGCTGCTAGAAGGCAGGCATTCTTTACTTCCTGAGTTCCCTCAGGGCTCACCAGTTCACTTTCTGTGGTGGCTACAACTGCTGATGACTGTTGGATCCTTTGTTTACTGATTTGTCAGGAAAGATCGTTATTTCTCACAATAACAACAGTTCTTGCTCTAAAGCATCAAGGACCTCATTTACCCGTGATTTTCTTGTGATGCTTCTGTGTACCAGGTCAAATTTTAGTGTGAAGATCTTGCCATGAGAGCTGCTTTCCTGGTAGAACCATAGTGTTGGCCTGATACAGAGTTTGATTAGAGAACTTTTCAGGTGCTTCCATATTTGGGATTCCTAGACTAAACTCTTAAGTTTAGAGAGATGTGGCAACGTCTTGTCTCTTTTTTAACCTCAAAAGATTGTTGTTGATTAAAGAAAACCAGGGGCTTTGCTGGTGGTCCATTGGGTAAGGATACTGCCTTGCACTGCAAGGGGCACCAGTTCAATCCCTGACCTGGGAAGATCCCATGTACCGCGGAGAGGTTAAACTGATGTGTCCAACTACTGAGCCGGAGCTCTGGAACACATGTGCCCAGAGCAGGTGTTCTGCAGCGACAGAGGCCACTGTGATGGGAGGCCCACACAGGCCAAAGAACAAAGAAAATAGATAAATGAAACACCAATAGAAGTGGCAAATAAAAAAAAGAAAAAGAAAAGAAAATCAGGTATTCCAAGTTAAGGAATTTTGTGCCTTTTCATGTGTGTGTTAAGTTGCTCCAGTTGTGTCCGACTCTTTGCAATCCTATGGAGCATGGCTTCTCTGTCCATCGTATTCTCCAGGCAAAAGTAGTAGAGTGGGTAGCCATGTCCTTTTCCAGGGGATTTTTCCAACCCAGGGATTGAATCTGCATATCTTACATCACCTGCATTGGCAGGCATATTCTTTTACCATTAGCACCTCTTGGGTAGTCTATGTATGGAAAGATGCAAGAGTCTTGGCTCACTGAAATCATTCCTTTGATATGCAACTCAGTTATCAGGGTCAGTATCCTGTGTTTTTCACATCCTGAGCTTCCTTGGAACTCACTTAGGGAGTGACTGCAGTCTGATGGCTGCTAGAAGGCAGGCATTCTTTACTTCCTGAGTTCCCTCAGGGCTCACCAGTTCACTTTCTGTGGTGGCTACAACTGCTGATGACTGTTGGATCCTTTGTTTACTGATTTGTCAGGAAAGATCGTTATTTCTCACAATAACAACAGTTCTTGCTCTAAAGCATCAAGGACCTCATTTACCCGTGATTTTCTTGTGATGCTTCTGTGTACCAGGTCAAATTTTAGTGTGAAGATCTTGCCATGAGAGCTGCTTTCCTGGTAGAACCATAGTGTTGGCCTGATACAGAGTTTGATTAGAGAACTTTTCAGGTGCTTCCATATTTGGGATTCCTAGACTAAACTCTTAAGTTTAGAGAGATGTGGCAACGTCTTGTCTCTTTTTTTATCCAGGTATGATATGTGTGATTCTGCCAGTTCTTCCTAGATGAGCTTTTGCTAGAGCCCTCAACTTGATTTAGCTTCACTCATTTAAAGAGAATGGAAATAATGTCAGTTCACTTATGTATAAATTGGGAATGATACCCTTGAAAAGGTATGCTGCAGTATAAAATAAGATACTGTGATTATAGCATCTTTCACAATTCATCTTGTATCCTATAACTAACAAGCATAGGCAGGTCATCTCTTGGATGCTATTGTGGTGCTTGTGCCTTAAGACCCAAATGTTGCACCTTAGAAGAACTTGACTCCACGGTATCCCCATATATAGCCCTGTTCTATCCAATTGGCCATAAAAGTCTCCATCACCTTAGCTGAATCCAAAGAGAGGCTAGTTTTTAGATAAACATGGAAAAGAATACATCTTAAATGAATTGCCTGTTTGTAATTTATAAAACACCCTTATACAAATTGATAACGATGTATGTTTGAATAATTCAAGAAACAGGATGTCAATAGCTTTTAGCATCAGGTACCAAGAGAGCTTGTGCTTTTTGAATATTAATTTGACTAATTTAAGATATTAGGCCATTTAGTATGGCAAGCACATAGATACAGTGTAGTAGCATTCTTGAAGGGTAATCTAATCGGCCACAGACGCATCTAACATTTCTTTAAAATGTAACAATTACCTGAAGTCTCATAAGGAATATTCTCCAGTTGAGGAAGAACAAGATACCCCAAGTAAAATATAAATAAACATAAAGTGCTCACCAGTTCAACAACTGCTGATGACTTTGGACCTTTGTTTACTGATTTGTCAGGAAAGATCGTTATTTCTCACAATAACAACAGTTCTTGCTCTAAAGCATCAAGGACCTCATTTACCCGTGATTTTCTTGTGATGCTTCTGTGTACCAGGTCAAATTTTAGTGTGAAGATCTTGCCATGAGAGCTGCTTTCCTGGTAGAACCATAGTGTTGGCCTGATACAGAGTTTGATTAGAGAACTTTTCAGGTGCTTCCATATTTGGGATTCCTAGACTAAACTCTTAAGTTTAGAGAGATGTGGCAACGTCTTGTCTCTTTTTTTATCCAGGTATGATATGTGTGATTCTGCCAGTTCTTCCTAGACGAGCTTTTGCTAGAGCCCTCAACTTGATTTAGCTTCACTCATTTAAAGAGAATGGAAATAATGTCAGTTCACTTATGTATAAATTGGGAATGATACCCTTGAAAAGGTATGCTGCAGTATAAAATAAGATACTGTGATTATAGCATCTTTCACAATTCATCTTGTATCCTATAACTAACAAGCATAGGCAGGTCATCTCTTGGATGCTATTGTGGTGCTTGTGCCTTAAGACCCAAATGTTGCACCTTAGAAGAACTTGACTCCACGGTATCCCCATATATAGCCCTGTTCTATCCAATTGGCCATAAAAGTCTCCATCACCTTAGCTGAATCCAAAGAGAGGCTAGTTTTTAGATAAACATGGAAAAGAATACATCTTAAATGAATTGCCTGTTTGTAATTTATAAAACACCCTTATACAAATTGATAACAATGTATGTTTGAATAATTCAAGAAACAGGATGTCAATAGCTTTTAGCATCAGGTACCAAGAGAGCTTGTGCTTTTTGAATATTAATTTGACTAATTTAAGATATTAGGCCATTTAGTATGGCAAGCACATAGATACAGTGTAGTAGCATTCTTGAAGGGTAATCTAATCGGCCACAGACGCATCTAACATTTCTTTAAAATGTAACAATTACCTGAAGTCTCATAAGGAATATTCTCCAGTTGAGGAAGAACAAGATACCCCAAGTAAAATGTAAATAAACATAAAGTGCTTTAGTGACACTAAGTCTGGGAAGAATTAGTACCAGTAGGCTTTGTTTTATATTTTCTTCCCCTTTATTCTTATAGTCTGAGTCTTAGAATAATTTTATGTCAGTATAAAACCTAAGAATTTATCTTCCTGTCAGTATGTAAATGCATTTAAGTTGAACATGTCAGAGAATTGATTTGTAGGTTTAGAGTTTTCAATGACTCATGTATAGTCACATTGGGTAGAATGTGTGTCTGTAATACATGCTTTCCATCATCCACTTTAGTTTTCAAATTAGCATAGGTGGTGCTAGCATTAGTCCCTTCTTATAGATGAATAAATGGAGGGTCAGTAATTTTCCCAGTCACACAGCAGTGAGAGCTGGCGGGCGAAGTCCAGTCTCTGATGTCCCAAGCCCGCATTTTGTGCACCACCAGCTAACTCAGCTTTGCAGCCTTTAGGAAAGAGATTTATTCCTGTTGAAATAAAGTTACACAGTGAGTACGTGTCAGACTTTGGCATCCAAGTTAAGCATGTCAAAAGGCCATTACTGATTCACTGTTCATGTAAATTCTCATTTAGGCCTCATACCCAGGTGTGATGATTTGAAAATGGACAAGACTACAATTTTTACAAACCATTTATTCCAGAAAGAAGCATTCACTTTTATCTTAGTGACTCATCTACTTGTGATGGTTGTAAGAAGAGCAGACGGAATATAGAACCAAAGCAATACCATTTCCTATCACATTCCCCAGGGTGTCTTATGAAAATCTTTCACACTGAATTTCAAAATCCAATTTGTGGAGTCCAGAATTACATTTTAGTATATTATAGGTTGTGATCAATATATGGATTGTAGCCTCCTTAGGCTCACAATAATTAAGGACTATCACATGGATTCCATATTTGTTTAGCAGGTAATTTTCAAGACTTTCATATATGATAATGAAGCCCTAGCTATTGTAATGTATGTGAATCAAATCTAATTCAAGTCTAGTAAAAATAATAAAATTTAATTAACATGGTGTGAATTCATTTAAATTTATGTGAGGAGAATCAGGGACATAATTATGAGTCTATTCTTTTTTTTTACAGAATGAGGTTTGCCAGTTAATAATTTGAGCCTAAGGTATATAAGGGTTATTTAAAAGTTATCAGAGTAGGAAAAAGCATAAAGTATACTGGAGAAGAATTTCCAATTCTTACACAGTTTATATATGCTGGATATGATATACATACAATCCTATTAATTTTTGCAACCAAAATGTTATTTCCAAATGTGGAGAGGAAGCTCTGCAGAGGACATGTAACTTGCTGTTTGTTGCTGTTCAGCTGCTCAGGTATGTCCAACTCTTCACAACCCCAGGGACTGTAACACCCCAGGCTTCCCTGTCCTTCATTGTCTCCCTCATGTTCCATGAGTCAACAATGCTGTCCAACCATCTCATCCTCTGTTGCTCCCTTCTTCTACTGCCCGCAATCTTTCCCAGCATCAGCGTCTTTTCCAGTGAGTCAGAAGTACTGGAGCTTCAGCATCAGTCCTTCCAATGAATATTCAGGTCTGATTCCCTTTCGGATTGATTGGTTGATCTCCTTGCTGACCAAGGGACTCTGAAGAGTCTTCTCCAGCACCACAGTCTGAAAGTATCGATTCTTTGGCACTCAGCCTTCTTTATGGTCCAACTCACATCCATATGTAACTTGCTATGAGCCTATAAAAATAGTAGGACTAATCTTAGTGTGAGATCTTACAAACTTCAAATAAAATGTAAGCACAAAATAAATTACCTTTGCTTAAACCAGGGAAACATTGGGAAAGGCCTTATTCTATTTTCACATATCTCACAGAAAATTAAACTTTGAGATTAAATTAATGGTACAAATAAGATGGTAGCTTTATCTTAAATTTGAATAGGTATTATATCTACTGAGGGATTTCCTTCCCAAACCAGGGCCTTGTGTAAGTGGGGGTTTACTGTCACGATTGGGAGTAAAATTGGCCCTCAGAGGGAATACTGCCTCCTGTGCTTCGCTGCAGCTTGAGGGCTGTGAAGTCAAAAGCAGGATGGCATGATCAGCTTTGCCTTGGGTGGAAAATTCTGTAATATGTCAGGAATTAATGATGTTGCACTATATTTTGTGTTTACCGCTTTTTATGGAGAACTTCATGATACAGGGTTTCAAATATTTAGAAAGGTGTTTATATTGAAACCTCGATGCCATTACTCGCATCTGGACTTGTGGATTTTTAGTGTAGAACTCTTTTGTACCCAAGTACCTAACATATAGATGAGCCTCCTCAGTAATAAACATTACTATTACTTACTCAGGTGTTCTTCGGAGAGCTTTTACTTAAATTATCTCAGTTTTCATGCACACGGATCCCATGAGATATTGCAAAGCCCATTTACAGATGAGGTAACAGATCATAGGCTCATTAACTTGGCCTAGTTCACCCAACTAGCGTGATTCACATTAGATTTGAATGCAGATCAGAAATGGGTGCTTTCACAACTCTGATTACCAAACTTCCCCATATATTCCCTCGTGATGTATTTACATGTCCCTAGAGACAGGAAAATATTTCTGAGAAAATGGCCTAAATATTTATACCACGGAACATACAGTGTAACTTTAATCCAGGTCCACTTGGTATTTCCATTGGTAGTTTTCTGAAATAACATTCTCTGTGCCTGGCATTTCTTTGGCAGCATACTCCATAAGGCCTGTGTGGCTGGAGCTCAGAGCATCAGAGCCTGGCTCATGAGAGGATGGGCAGACTGAGGTAGCACAGTTGCTGATAGAAGGGAAGCAATACTCTAAGCAAATGCATCATCTCAGGAGAGCCTCAAAATATGTTACTGTTACAAATAGACTAGAGATCAGATTTATCAAACAAAGAGTAAGGTTGAAGCTGATCATGCAAATGTCCATTCCGAGAATCTGGACCTTTATCTGAGACACCGTAGAGAAAACAAGAAAGGCAAATCTCATTTACTATGTACCACTTGCTATTCTAGGCCATTCATTTGACACCATTTTATTCAATTCTTTACAAATCCAGGTGGCACAAGCATTATTTTCCCATTTCAAGATGAAGGTGCTAGGCGTCCATAAAAGAAGATTTTTACCTACAGCTTCTAAGTAAGAGACCTCAAATATAAGTCTTTATCTCTGTGAGTCTTTATATAATCCAGTGCTGTGTCCCTAGAGAGTGCTAAGTAAAGCCAATGCAGCCTCATGTCTAGTAAGATAGAAAATGGAGGCACAGAGAAGTTGAGTAACTTGTCTGGGGTCATAAAACAATTATGTGACAGAACCCCATTTTATACCCAGTTCTGCTTTCAAAACTCTATTGTGTCACTTCCATCTCTGTATTAATGTGTTATTAATTCTTCTGTAAAGAGCTATTAAATAGGTGTTCTTCGGAGAGCTTTTACTTAAATTATCTCAGTTTTCATGCACACGGATCCCATGAGATATTGCAAAGCCCATTTACAGATGAGGTAACAGATCATAGGCTCATTAACTTGGCCTAGTTCACCCAACTAGCGTGATTCACATTAGATTTGAATGCAGATCAGAAATGGGTGCTTTCACAACTCTGATTACCAAACTTCCCCATATATTCCCTCGTGATGTATTTACATGTCCCTAGAGACAGGAAAATATTTCTGAGAAAATGGCCTAAATATTTATACCACGGAACATACAGTGTAACTTTAATCCAGGTCCACTTGGTATTTCCATTGGTAGTTTTCTGAAATAACATTCTCTGTGCCTGGCATTTCTTTGGCAGCATACTCCATAAGGCCTGTGTGGCTGGAGCTCAGAGCATCAGAGCCTGGCTCATGAGAGGATGGGCAGACTGAGGTAGCACAGTTGCTGATAGAAGGGAAGCAATACTCTAAGCAAATGCATCATCTCAGGAGAGCCTCAAAATATGTTACTGTTACAAATAGACTAGAGATCAGATTTATCAAACAAAGAGTAAGGTTGAAGCTGATCATGCAAATGTCCATTCCGAGAATCTGGACCTTTATCTGAGACACCGTAGAGAAAACAAGAAAGGCAAATCTCATTTACTATGTACCACTTGCTATTCTAGGCCATTCATTTGACACCATTTTATTCAATTCTTAACAAATCCAGGTGGCACAAGCATTATTTTCCCATTTCAAGATGAAGGTGCTAGGCGTCCATAAAAGAAGATTTTTACCTACAGCTTCTAAGTAAGAGACCTCAAATATAAGTCTTTATCTCTGTGAGTCTTTATATAATCCAGTGCTGTGTCCCTAGAGAGTGCTAAGTAAAGCCAATGCAGCCTCATGTCTAGTAAGATAGAAAATGGAGGCACAGAGAAGTTGAGTAACTTGTCTGGGGTCATAAAACAATTATGTGACAGAACCCCATTTTATACCCAGTTCTGCTTTCAAAACTCTATTGTGTCACTTCCATCTCTGTATTAATGTGTTATTAATTCTTCTGTAAAGAAAATCATCTCTTTACGAGACTTTCCTATCACCCACCGCCCTGCTTCTTTGCTTCTGTTTGCTGCAGAACTCTATGAAGATGTGTCTGCACTTGCACTCTGGCAGCCAAATCTGATAAATTTCTCCAATTTGGCTTTCCCCTCACATAAACGTGACTCTGACCCCTTGAAGCTCAATACCGTGGTCATCTCCCAGTCCTTAACGGTCTAATAGCAAGGTCATCATGCTCTTTTGGTGTAAACATCATGAAACTAGATCCCACTCTCCTGTACACTCTGAATCTTCTCCTACCTCACTGCTCATCCACTCTCACTTCTCTCCCAGCTCTGAACACTGCAGCATCTCAATCCTTGATGCTTTTGTCAGTGTGCGAATGCATCCCAGAGCCATGACTTTGAGTACCACTTATATTCTGACAGCTTCCAAAATGAGTTTCAGCCCAGACCTCCTTTCCAAACTCGAGAGTTGTATTCTCAGGCATCTGCTTTACAACTGTTTGGGTTTCTAATAGGTACTACAAACTCAGTATGTTCAGCACTTAATTTCTATTTTCCTCAAAACCTACTTCACCAGCTACCTTCCCTATCGCAAAATCTATCCATTTCTCATTATTGTTGCTAGTATCACACTTACCTAAGCCACTAGCATTTCTTTCTGGGGGGAAAAAAGAAAAATGAACAGGTTTTTACTGGCAGTAAATCCCCAGGTATATTCATAAGGCCATCGTTGTCTGGTGTTGGTTATTTATTTATTTATTTTCATCCATCTTTATTCTTTGCCCTATTTGGGCCTCCCATTGCAGTGGCCTCTCTCATCGCAGAGAACTGGCTCTGGCCACAAGCACTCCAGAGCACTGGCTCATAATTGGACACACCGGTCCAGTCGCTCTGGGGCACACAGGATCCTCCCTGGCCAGGGATCGAACTGGTGCCCCTTGCACTTCAAGGCAGACTCTACCCACTGGACCACCAGGGAAGCCCTAGTCTATTTTTAATATGGCACAGAGTGACAAAACATCACTCAGATTATATTATTCTTATGCATAAAATCTCAGTAAACCATTTCATCCAGAGAAAAAGTGTGTTTATTACCTCTTATCTCCTCACTTCTCTCCTCTTTTGTTCCCTACTCCAGTCGTACCATTTCACTCCAACTGTGAAGTTCCCTCTGGTCGTTTTGTTCTTTCCTCAGATTTCAGCCTTCCTAACTACCTCATCCCTTTCAAGTCTTTGCTTATATTTTACACTCTGTGATTCCTACCCTGACTCATTTATTTTTTTACTTAGTTAGCATGACTAGTGTTTATTTTATGCCTTTCTCGACTAGAAAGTAATATCAGAGATGTGGTCCTTTTCTCACTGATATGTTCCCAACACTTAGAATACTGCCTGACACATAGTAGTTTCTGGAAATACTTGTTTGAATGGGTGAATGAAAGGAAGTATAGAGCAGACCTTTTGTACATGTTTTAGATTTGCAAAAATTTCAGGTGGTTCTCTGGACTATTTAAGAGTACAACCATTGCTTATAGATACAAGTTCAGGTATCTAACCAGACTCTCATTTCCTAACTACTAGTTATAGGTTTATGCAAATTTATTTTCAACTGGATGTAAATTACCAAGTAGCTCAAGTGTATTGATCTTTGCTGCCATTTAATGGTGCTGGTCCAATATCAACTCCAGGCAAGGTCCTGAATCAGCTTTTGCTTGTAAATAAGTGGAAGAATGACCTTTGACTTTGTTTCTGCAACCTCAGGAACCTTCTTCTTTCCCTTAAATGTCATCAGATACCTGTCTGTGCTCTCTTTTGCTTTGGTTAAGAAAAGGGATTTAAAATCACTGAAATCTCAAAAAGAATCCATATCATTCTTAAGCATTTTATTCAAGTTTACTCTAATTGCCCTGAGATTAATTTCCTATTATTACAGCAAAGCCTGGCCCTTCTAGGATTCTTTGAACACTTGATTTCGATAATTTGATCTTCATGGATAGTGAATCTATCTGTCATTCTCAGTTCTCCTTTCACTGTTTGAATCAACTGGCATTTACCCATATCAAGTGCCATTTCTCCATCCCACTTTGAAAACCCTCACTGATTTCCAGTTGCTCTCATGGAGCTGAGTTTGAAGGTTGACATGGATCATCCATTCTTTACAGAATGACAAATAGCTTTACACGGTGATCCTCACATTTTATCTTATTTCTTGGCAAAGTTTAATTTAATTTTCTGCTAAGTGGTTTCAGTCTCATGCAGAACCAAAGTGAACTGTGTGGCTATCTCTGAAATACTCCCTGTCTTGTCAGGATAATTCTTTCTTCCATTTAAAAGAAAATTAGGTAACACTTAGTGTTTTTTTTTTTTTTTTTTTTAATCATCAACATAATTATCAATGTCACTGCAAGCCTCTGAGAAATCTTAAGCTTGAATTTCCCACTAGGCTCAGAGTGGTTATAAAAATTTATTTCTTCAGGACAGATTGGATAAAAACCTAATATAGACTGAAAGCATCTTGGAGCTAGAAATTATATAAGATATGATCAATCCCAGTCATGACAGAGTTTATAAATGAAGAGATTGAGGCTCAGAAATGGAGAATGAATTTGAAAAATTTACATTTTGTCTTATTGTTCAGATGAACTACCAACCTTAGTCTTTTAATTTAGTCCATTAAGTTCTGTAATTATATGCAAACGTAGGCGAGCATTTATAGATCTTTTGTCTAAGGACAGTATCCACTGAAATTTACCAAAAAGATCAGTGATCTCCCAAAAGTTAAGCACCAGGGTCCCTCTCACCACTCCACAGGCACAGTTGCTCCCTTTTGTGTATTTAATTCCATGGTAATTTACTATTACCATGTAATAGTAAATAAAACTTTGTACTTAAACTATCATAACTCTGTGTGCTTAGTGACTCAGTTGTGTCTGTCTCTTTCTGGCCCCATGGCTTTGTCCATGGAATTTTCCAGGCAAGAAGAACACTGGGGTTGCCATTTCCTACTCCAGGGGATCTTCCCAAGCCATGGGTTGAGCCCATCTTTATTGCACCTCTTGCATTGGCAGGTAGATTCTTTACCACTGAGCCACCCAGAAAACCTCTTTCTCATCCGTTTTTTTTTGAATCAACTGGCATTTACCCATATCAAGTGCCATTTCTCCATCCCACTTTGAAAACCCTCACTGATTTCCAGTTGCTCTCATGGAGCTGAGTTTGAAGGTTGACATGGATCATCCATTCTTTACAGAATGACAAATAGCTTTACACGGTGATCCTCACATTTTATCTTATTTCTTGGCAAAGTTTAATTTAATTTTCTGCTAAGTGGTTTCAGTCTCATGCAGAACCAAAGTGAACTGTGTGGCTATCTCTGAAATACTCCCTGTCTTGTCAGGATAATTCTTTCTTCCATTTAAAAGAAAATTAGGTAACACTTAGTGTTTTTTATTTTTTTCATCATCAACATAATTATCAATGTCACTGCAAGCCTCTGAGAAATCTTAAGCTTGAATTTCCCACTAGGCTCAGAGTGGTTATAAAAATTTATTTCTTCAGGACAGATTGGATAAAAACCTAATATAGACTGAAAGCATCTTGGAGCTAGAAATTATATAAGATATGATCAATCCCAGTCATGACAGAGTTTATAAATGAAGAGATTGAGGCTCAGAAATGGAGAATGAATTTGAAAAATTTACATTTTGTCTTATTGTTCAGATGAACTACCAACCTTAGTCTTTTAATTTAGTCCATTAAGTTCTGTAATTATATGCAAACGTGGCGAGCATTTATAGATCTTTTGTCTAAGGACAGTATCCACTGAAATTTACCAAAAAGATCAGTGATCTCCCAAAAGTTAAGCACCAGGGTCCCTCTCACCACTCCACAGGCACAGTTGCTCCCTTTTGTGTATTTAATTCCATGGTAATTTACTATTACCATGTAATAGTAAATAAAACTTTGTACTTAAACTATCATAACTCTGTGTGCTTAGTGACTCAGTTGTGTCTGTCTCTTTCTGGCCCCATGGCTTTGTCCATGGAATTTTCCAGGCAAGAAGAACACTGGGGTTGCCATTTCCTACTCCAGGGGATCTTCCCAAGCCATGGGTTGAGCCCATCTTTATTGCACCTCTTGCATTGGCAGGTAGATTCTTTACCACTGAGCCACCCAGAAAACCTCTTTCCTCTGCTAAAAAAATTTGTGGATTAGTTTGATGTCATCCCAGGTATTGGATTACTGTGACTTCAGTATTCTATAAACTCAAGTGTAGTCCTTGGAATAACATGCTAAATGTATTTCCAGGTGACTTTGTGGGAATTTGAGAAAGCATCTAAAATTACTTCTAAATAGAGAAGAAACTTATTTTTATATCTTCTGACTTCTACCTCTTTTCTGTACAGCTTGCTAGTCATAAAATGAAAGCATAGATACACAAATGGAAAAAAATTCAAATACAGTTTCTAAAATCTGTATTGATATTGAGGGATTTGAAATAATAGAATATATAATAAAATTTTCTTCCACTGTGCTTGTATGTGTGCATTTGCACAAGAGAATCAGATTTTAGCATTAGAGAATTTTTGTTTTTTTCTTTAGCATATCAGAAAGCTGACTTTTTCTTTAAATAAAAAAAGTATCATCCAATGTGCAAAGATGTGTGTGTGAGCCCTAAGTTGCTTCAGTTGTGTCTGACTCTCTGCAACCCTATGGACTATAGGTTGCCAGGCTCCTCTGTCCATGGGATTCTTCAGGCAAGAATACTGAAATGGGTTATTCAAAGATGAGCTTTATGGAAAAAGCATTGATACCTCCACTTTGCCTATAACTCCATCACCCCACACATGCCACCTCTTTCTAAGCTCTGATTCTATCTATAAAAGAAGGAATTGAACCACCTTGCTAATAATCTGTGTCTCTGATGTTTGCTGTTAAATGCAAATCCCTCCCACTGTTTTCTGAAATGGCATTTTTATGAATGATTTTTCATGTGCTTCAAAATAACATAGTCATCTGAAATCTTGGCAGCTAAGGAATGACTATCATAAGCATATCAGACAGAGATAGGCTTCCTCCTTAATCTGAGTTTTTGAACAATTATAGAACCAACCCTGTCCTCCTATGGTCCCTGAATTGACTCCCTTAGAGTCATGTTACATCACAAGGTCTGGGTTTTTCTTGGTGGGTCACCACCAAGCCTTGGTTTTCATCTCAGTTCTTAAGGATCAACAAGGTGTATTTTGTTATACTTGACCCCCTTCTGTCTCACATCCCTTTCTCCTATGTTCCTTTTCTGTCCCATGATGTCCTTCTTCCATTTGATTGACTGGGTCTCCCATCCAAAAGGTAATATCAGAAGAAACAGAGATCTGTACTTCTCTTCAGGCACCATTGAGAGTACTCTGGTGTAGCTGGCCGTGTCAATGGGCTGATCAGAATTGTGTGCGACATCAGTCTTATGCAACTTGAGGGACCTTTGCAAGATTACAAATTTGAAACAGGAAGGAGCTTCCAAGAAACCTCAAGCAAATGGGGGTCCATAGCCCCTGAACACTTCTGGCCAGCTGTGTTTACCTTCGTATGTCCCAGCATTTCAGCTCTGAGGAGAAAATGCAAAGTGCTCAGGTGCTGCCACTTCCCCTTGGAGGGATACTAGAATAAAAACAATCTCAGTGACTTTTGCAGAAAGAATGCAAGACTATGTTGAAGGCTCCAGAGGGCAATGGATAAGATTTTATTCCCCTTCTTTGTTCATTTGTATTTATTAAATTCAGTAAAGGAATTAAGAGCTGCTTAGAATATAGAATAGTCTCAGATTTGGTCTCCTTGAGAAGATGCCCTCATGGACAAAATGGCACCATTAGCATAAGACATAGAATTCTTGTATTATATTCAGAATTATTTTGAAATAAAAGAAAACGTTTTAAGAGGAGCATGCATTTAAACAAATTCTTGGTACTAGTAAAATTTGGAGAAGAATTGAACCACCTTGCTAATAATCTGTGTCTCTGATGTTTGCTGTTAAATGCAAATCCCTCCCACTGTTTTCTGAAATGGCATTTTTATGAATGATTTTTCATGTGCTTCAAAATAACATAGTCATCTGAAATCTTGGCAGCTAAGGAATGACTATCATAAGCATATCAGACAGAGATAGGCTTCCTCCTTAATCTGAGTTTTTGAACAATTATAGAACCAACCCTGTCCTCCTATGGTCCCTGAATTGACTCCCTTAGAGTCATGTTACATCACAAGGTCTGGGTTTTTCTTGGTGGGTCACCACCAAGCCTTGGTTTTCATCTCAGTTCTTAAGGATCAACAAGGTGTATTTTGTTATACTTGACCCCCTTCTGTCTCACATCCCTTTCTCCTATGTTCCTTTTCTGTCCCATGATGTCCTTCTTCCATTTGATTGACTGGGTCTCCCATCCAAAAGGTAATATCAGAAGAAACAGAGATCTGTACTTCTCTTCAGGCACCATTGAGAGTACTCTGGTGTAGCTGGCCGTGTCAATGGGCTGATCAGAATTGTGTGCGACATCAGTCTTATGCAACTTGAGGGACCTTTGCAAGATTACAAATTTGAAACAGGAAGGAGCTTCCAAGAAACCTCAAGCAAATGGGGTCCATAGCCCTGAACACTTCTGGCCAGCTGTGTTTACCTTCGTATGTCCCAGCATTTCAGCTCTGAGGAGAAAATGCAAAGTGCTCAGGTGCTGCCACTTCCCCTTGGAGGGATACTAGAATAAAAACAATCTCAGTGACTTTTGCAGAAAGAATGCAAGACTATGTTGAAGGCTCCAGAGGGCAATGGATAAGATTTTATTCCCCTTCTTTGTTCATTTGTATTTATTAAATTCAGTAAAGGAATTAAGAGCTGCTTAGAATATAGAATAGTCTCAGATTTGGTCTCCTTGAGAAGATGCCCTCATGGACAAAATGGCACCATTAGCATAAGACATAGAATTCTTGTATTATATTCAGAATTATTTTGAAATAAAAGAAAACGTTTTAAGAGGGAGCATGATTCATTTAAACAATTTTAAGGTGTACTGAGTGGTACTTAGTGGTAAAATTTGGAGAAGAATTAAAGGTGAAAGAAAAAGTAATTGGCCTTCAGTAAACACCACTCAATGTCAGTACATGGCAAGGAGACAAGGTCAACATTCATATTTCATAAACCTGATAATAGCACCACTGTAATTCACACAGCTGCTTTGCATGTGAGTTGATACTCTATTTCTGAAAGACTCAGCTTTTCTTTATGTAAGGTATCTTTCCCTTCCCATTTAAAATTGATTTGTATTCATCTTGGAAAAGAAAAAGAATCGTCCTTATTTCCAGTAGTTGGCACAAATATTTCTTTTCTTCCAGTCTTTATTATCTTTTTGATATTATTGAACATATCTGAGTGCATCCAGTTTTATTTTCTTCATGTTTTCCCATGTGAATATAATCTCCTTGTAAATAAGCTATTTTGCAAATATTTATATCAAATACCAAGCACCGAATAACAGAGTTTACTTAAACTTCCCTCCAGTGATTGACTGTTTAGGTTAATTTCAAAAATTTCCTTTAAACATATACTACAATGAATATTATGTGCATAAACTGTTTCTCTATTTCAGATTATTTTCTTAGGGTAGCTTCCCAAAAGCAAAGTTAGATACTTCAGTGATTTGAATCATTTTGTTGTTGTTGTTGTTGCATTTTGATTTTGAGACTTTTTAGTAGAGGGTGCCAAATAACATATTGAATGGAATGCATTAATTTTCACATACAAATCTAAATTTGTGAAGCATTCTGTCACATTAAGTTTGATGTTTTTTTCCCTCCGGCTCTAGCTAAAGGTCTCTCAGATATAGGACCAACCAACAGATTGGGACTGAACACCACTCGCTGAGTAAAACTACTAAATTTCTCCTAGTTTTGTAGAATGTATATCACAACCAATGTAGAAACTATTATGTGGGACAAATAATATCATATGTAAGGTGGGCTTTCCCATCCTTCCCATTGGACCTTACATAGCATTTTGGGGTAATCATGTTTTTCCTCCTAAAACTTCAAAGGCAAAATAGGCATACAAACAAATACCAACCAAAGTCAAAATAGCAATTTTATTTATAAGAGCTTAGTAGTTCACCAAGTTTACATTTTGGTGTGGTGCATACACTTTAAAATTCATAAGGTGGAATAAATGAGTGATTCTTTTTCTCACTTTGTGTTGATTTTTCTTTTTGGTTGTACAACACTAATAAGACTTGAGAAAAAGAAAAAGACAGTAACCATCTTCTTTTACTATATCTTTAGTATAAGTTCACAGGCAAGAACAGTATATGAAAGTTAGAAAAAGCATCTTGCCTTGGTTCTGAGTCCGTATTTGGTTTATCTCAGGGTCCTCTGTGTGTACATGTATCTCTCAGCCAGGTTGATTCTAATGAAGAGGCCTATGGGTAGGTTGACATCACTTAGTAGAGGGTGGCACCCCTTCCCTTTATGACCTCCAGGGAGCCTTTCTGCTCATGTTTACTCTGAAAATGATAGGGACAGAGTAGAATAGGTAGGTGGTTGTAGCGTCCTAATAGGGGATGAAACCTGAGAAAGGTTGGGAGGCCAGTGAGTTGATGATAACTCAGGAGAGCTGCTCCTTGTTCAGTAAAGCAAGCTTGACTGGATATAAACAGCTGATGAAGGAGCAGCTGTCAAAGAAGCAAGCAATGATGTATGTCCTGCATCCGCGTCTACCTGAAGGGGGCGGTCTTCTACCATCCTATATATACTGCTGCCCACTCAATTGAGCAGAGCAGAGCTTTCCTGCCTGCCCGCTTGCACTTCTTACAAGTACCCTATTCTAATAAATCCTCTTCTTGCCTATCGCTCTGCCTCTGGCTGAATTCCTTCTGCGTTGAGGCACAAAGAACCTGAGCCTCAGTGGGTCCAGACGTTGGGTGAGTTCTGGATTAAGTCCCAGCCGCGTGGATTCAAGTCCCAGACAGGGTTTTGGCTGGAATTCAAGCTTCAGCCATGTGGGTTCAAATCCCAAGCAGGGTTCGATCAGGTCTGGGCCCTGGGTTGAAGTCTCAAATTGAGGTAAAACCCTTTCAGAAAGGTCTCCTTGACTTCGAGAATGAGGACTGTGTGATCTTTTATCTCTTATCTGGGCAGGACTCAGCTCTTGGTCCTTCTATTTTGGAGTATCTATCCACAGGGGACAGCACTAACTGCGTAGCCTGGGACCCAAATATTTCCTGCCTCAATGAGGATTTACTGTTGGTGGATGGTTAAAGTTAATAATTCTAAAAGTGACCTTCACCTTTGAAATTCAGTGATCCTTTCATGGATAAGAGACAGCCTTATCAGGATTGACAAACTGCTAAGGTAAAAAGGGTGTTCCCCAGGAGAGAAGAGTCATTCACAGAGGTTTGGCACTGGATCAATTTTTTATTCTCAATAAAGAAGAATAGTCTAGAGAACTGATTGTTGCCTGTCACTCAAAGTTGTCTCAGGCCAGATATCCATATGGAGCGTGTGAGTTATTGAGAAATGGATGTGAACAAAAACTTAGAGAACAATTTTCAATAAAAACTTGAAAGACATTAAGTTTCATGATGTTCACAGAATGTTATGTTATAAATGGCGGTAGTTCACTTCATGGACCACAGCTCAGTTTGGGGAAAACTTGAGGACTCTAGAAAAGGTTCCAGGGCATCAGCAAGAACTATGAAAGCAGCCCATTGCCATGCAGATATGGGAACACAGTGACTAGCAGGGGAAAAGAAAACACAACTTGAAATCTGTTCAGAAAGGGAGAATTTCTCCCCTTCCCCTCCTAGTTCTTTTGGCTGGTTGAATAATTAAAATGACATAAAATAGATTTTAATTTTTTAAACATTTATTTTATTTATTTATCTTTTGGGGGGTGAGGTGGGGAGGGAGGGGAATGGGCGGACCACTTCTGTTGGTCTTTCATTTGTTTATTTTCATCCGTCTTTTTCTTTGGCTCCTGTGGGCCTCCTATCAAGGTGGCCTCTGTTGTTGCAGAGCGCCAGCTCTGGGCGCATGCACTCCAGAGCTCCCTCTCGGTAATTGGACACATTGGTCCAGCCACTCTGCGGCACGTGGGATCTTCCCAGGCCAGGGATCGAACCGGCGCCCCTTGCACTGCAAGGCGGTGTCCTTAGCCACTGGACCATCAGGGGAAGCCCCATAAAATAGATTGATAGGACAAAAACAGATAACTACATATGGGAGATCAACATAAGCTTGGGAGTTCCCCGAAACAGGCAAAAAGGGGTATATATGTTATTCTGGATTTAAGGAGGAGGAAGGGTCTGGGGCTTCAAAGAGAAGGAAGGGCATTCATAGGAAGGTGAAAAAAGACCCAATATTTGGTTAACAAATGTTTGCTGGACTATGTAGGAAAAATAAGGGAAATTTTTAACAGACTATGTTCCTTCTTCTCTCCCACATCTAGTTCATATTATACTATGGGTAACTTGGGTGATGGTTTCTTTCCTGGGATGATCCCTGTGTTTGAATTCTTCTAGGATGATCCCTGTGTTTTGAATTTTTCTCTTTTAAGGAGAGAAAAAAAGACCCGAGTCTTCTGTTTCTTCCTCATGCCAAAGAGACATTGCCACTGATCCAACAGCTCAGCCTCTATAAATGAAATTGAATCTCCAAAATAGAATTTTGAATGAAGTAGAAAAGGCTAACTTTATTTCTTTGCCAGGCAAAGGGGGACAGAGTGGACTCCTGCCCTGGAAAACTGTGTATTCTGACTCAGGAGGATTTGATGAGTTTTATAGCAATAGTTCAGAGGTAGTGTTGCTGATAAGATTAGGGTGTGAGCATTGCCTCAGGTGGTCTGTCTCCTAATCTTGATGAGCTTCTCTGGTCCCTTTAATCTTGCCTCAGGTTGTTTCTTGACTACTCCTTGCCTAATCAGCAGCTGTTTGAAATCTGCCCTTTGAATTCCATGAATTCCAAAGGGCAGATTGTAGGCTGGAAGTCTAGCCTAAAAGAAGCAGGGGGACAAAAAGCCTTTCATGCCCAGGAACCCCACAGAATCCTTCTTGGTTTCATTGTGGCAAATTTTGTTTCTGTCCAAACGGAAATACCCATAGATAGTAGTGGTTCTCAAGAGAAAGACAGTGACTTTCTAGAAGGAAGAACATGAGCATTGAACTTAACTGGAAAAATGGTTCTCTTCTTGGGTAAATCCCATACCATTTGAGGCAAAGAACCAAACTTATTAACTCCCTACAATGCTGTGCTGTAACTCAGTATGATTTTGTTTTTACGAACAGTTAAAAGAGGTTTGGCTGATTCTTTCAAAGGGAAAATTGAGACAACGAATAGTTCTGGAGAAGGAATATTACATTTTTCAGGTTCATTTGCTATGACTGCCTACCAAAGCAATTACAGACAAACCTTCCTTCTTTCCTAGAACATAATAAAGATGATAATTAGCAATCTGTTCCTTCCTATCTTCACGTGTTCTTGACCTTGTCTTGCTATTTAGGACTTATCATTTTGCATATGATTTTCAGAAAGAATAAGATTTGAATGATTTCATTTATTTTTTAGAATCATTACTTTCTTAAATATAAATGTGTTCTCCAGTTTTCTCTAAACAAGAAGTAGGAGAATAGAAAAGATCCTTGTACTTCTGTTTCCTTACATTCCAGGAAGTTGTATAAGGTGATGAGTTTGTGAATTGATGACACATTTAAAATATTTATTGAACACATGAGTAATAAAGTTACCCACGAGAGTTTAATTCAACTTATCTTCCCTTTTGGATTATGTACACAACCCACACACAGGTTTTCGGTATCTGACAAACTTGCAAGTAAAGATGTACAGGTTGACTCTCAGCTTTCCCAGCTGGGAACTGGTGATAATCTAACAATGAGGTTGTGTGAAGTTAAATAAAATGAAGAACACAAAATGTTTTGCTTAATTAGCTCTCTGTTCTCAAGAAGCCTTCATTGTAAGTATAAGGCTAATAAAACAAGTGACCTAAAAAACTATACATACATAAGAGTGAAAGTGTGAAATCCACCAGAACCAGTCTCTAAAGCTCACTGAATCCATCCATTTCTCTCCGTTTTAACTTTTTCTGGCTATGGTAAATGCTACTTTTTTTCAGTTTGCATTATTTCAACAGTTTCAATTGTTCTTAATCTACTATAGTGTATTGTTCATATAAACAGAAGATAGCACTTTCTCATTTGCATCTAATCTGCTAAAATCCTTTCAGTGGGACTTCAGAATTTGTGTTTCCTGGCAACAGTGGAAAACAGAGAAAGTATCTGTCTGTTCCAAACTATTACTGTGCTACCTTTGGTAGAAGGTCTTTTGTGGGCCTAGGCTGAACTTTGGTATCTGTGTATTTGCATGGACTCAAGGTATCTATAAACAGTTGGGAATGACCTTATGTTTGTACCGCTGGAAAAATATGAGGATGCTCTAAACTGGGGCAGCAGTAATATGAATAATAATATGGTAAGAGGCTTGAAGGTATAGAAATGGTAGATGGTTATTTGTTGAGGAGTAAGAATGGAATATGATTTAGATTTGATCTTTCCTAGAACATAATAAAGATGATAATTAGCAATCTGTTCCTTCCTATCTTCACGTGTTCTTGACCTTGTCTTGCTATTTAGGACTTATCATTTTGCATATGATTTTCAGAAAGAATAAGATTTGAATGATTTCATTTATTTTTTAGAATCATTACTTTCTTAAATATAAATGTGTTCTCCAGTTTTCTCTAAACAAGAAGTAGGAGAATAGAAAAGATCCTTGTACTTCTGTTTCCTTACATTCCAGGAAGTTGTATAAGGTGATGAGTTTGCGAATTGATGACACATTTAAAATATTTATTGAACACATGAGTAATAAAGTTACCCACGAGAGTTTAATTCAACTTATCTTCCCTTTTGGATTATGTACACAACCCACACACAGGTTTTCGGTATCTGACAAACTTGCAAGTAAAGATGTACAGGTTGACTCTCAGCTTTCCCAGCTGGGAACTGGTGATAATCTAACAATGAGGTTGTGTGAAGTTAAATAAAATGAAGAACACAAAATGTTTTGCTTAATTAGCTCTCTGTTCTCAAGAAGCCTTCATTGTAAGTATAAGGCTAATAAAACAAGTGACCTAAAAAACTATACATACATAAGAGTGAAAGTGTGAAATCCACCAGAACCAGTCTCTAAAGCTCACTGAATCCATCCATTTCTCTCCGTTTTAACTTTTTCTGGCTATGGTAAATGCTACTTTTTTTCAGTTTGCATTATTTCAACAGTTTCAATTGTTCTTAATCTACTATAGTGTATTGTTCATATAAACAGAAGATAGCACTTTCTCATTTGCATCTAATCTGCTAAAATCCTTTCAGTGGGACTTCAGAATTTGTGTTTCCTGGCAACAGTGGAAAACAGAGAAAGTATCTGTCTGTTCCAAACTATTACTGTGCTACCTTTGGTAGAAGGTCTTTTGTGGGCCTAGGCTGAACTTTGGTATCTGTGTATTTGCATGGACTCAAGGTATCTATAAACAGTTGGGAATGACCTTATGTTTGTACCGCTGGAAAAATATGAGGATGCTCTAAACTGGGGCAGCAGTAATATGAATAATAATATGGTAAGAGGCTTGAAGGTATAGAAATGGTAGATGGTTATTTGTTGAGGAGTAAGAATGGAATATGATTTAGATTTAGAGGGACACAGTTGTAAGATGTCATTATGACAAAGGACAAAAATTTCTGAATTTATTGAATTGAGAATCAGTTTAACAGCATGTTGTGGTTGAAGGTAGCTATCTAGGCTGTTGTAAAATAGCCGGAGCCACTGAGAAGGCTCCAAATCAGAGATAGACTTGGAGGTGATCAAGATGTAGAAGGTGTGTGAAGGAACCAGGTGAAGTGGATGGAACCATTCAGGCACAGCCAATGGAGAGAAAGAAATAGACCAGGGATATGCCATCATCTCTTGTCTGGACTGTGCATTTGCCTATTGTTATGACCTTGCTGCTTCTACCTTTGTCCTGATTTAGTGTATTCTCAGTACGGAAACAAGTTAAAACAAGTTAGATTACCTTAGTCCCCTGCTTAGAAACTCCCAGGGGCTCCTGATCTTACTCAAGTTAAAAAGTCAATATCCTTTCAAGGTACCCTGGGTCCTTTTTGACCTACTAGCTGCTGCCTTATTTGCTTTCAACTCCTCTTAGGATCCCTGCCGCCTCCTATTCCAGAGCATCATCTTCCTTCTCTCCTTCCAGTGAGCCACAGACAGTCTTGTGCCAGAATCTTTGCAATGGCTCATTCTTCTACTTAGCATTTTCCTGAAAGTGGTATCTCTTTCTCTATTTCCTCCTTCATATCTTTGCTCAAATGTTGATTCTTTTTTTAACCCACTTTTGTTTGGACATTTTGAAAATACCCATTCCCCAGCCAACCTGGGACTCCCTAGCATTATTTCCTGCATCTGTTATTCCATAGATATTATGACCTTTGATTGTACACATATAATTATTGATGGGTGTATTGTCTATTTCTTGCCATCAGATTATGAGCTTGATGAGGACAGGGATTGTGTCTTCTTCCTTCACTACTATGTTCCTAACATTTCAAACAGTGCTTGGTACATAATAGGTAACCAGTAAGTGACCTTATGTTTGTACCGCTGGAAAAATATGAGGATGCTCTAAACTGGGGCAGCAGTAATATGAATAATAATATGGTAAGAGGCTTGAAGGTATAGAAATGGTAGATGGTTATTTGTTGAGGAGTAAGAATGGAATATGATTTAGATTTAGAGGGACACAGTTGTAAGATGTCATTATGACAAAGGACAAAAATTTCTGAATTTATTGAATTGAGAATCAGTTTAACAGCATGTTGTGGTTGAAGGTAGCTATCTAGGCTGTTGTAAAATAGCCGGAGCCACTGAGAAGGCTCCAAATCAGAGATAGACTTGGAGGTGATCAAGATGTAGAAGGTGTGTGAAGGAACCAGGTGAAGTGGATGGAACCATTCAGGCACAGCCAATGGAGAGAAAGAAATAGACCAGGGATATACCATCATCTCTTGTCTGGACTGTGCATTTGCCTATTGTTATGACCTTGCTGCTTCTACCTTTGTCCTGATTTAGTGTATTCTCAGTACGGAAACAAGTTAAAACAAGTTAGATTACCTTAGTCCCCTGCTTAGAAACTCCCAGGGGCTCCTGATCTTACTCAAGTTAAAAAGTCAATATCCTTTCAAGGTACCCTGGGTCCTTTTTGACCTACTAGCTGCTGCCTTATTTGCTTTCAACTCCTCTTAGGATCCCTGCCGCCTCCTATTCCAGAGCATCATCTTCCTTCTCTCCTTCCAGTGAGCCACAGACAGTCTTGTGCCAGAATCTTTGCAATGGCTCATTCTTCTACTTAGCATTTTCCTGAAAGTGGTATCTCTTTCTCTATTTCCTCCTTCATATCTTTGCTCAAATGTTGATTCTTTTTAACCCACTTTTGTTTGGACATTTTGAAAATACCCATTCCCCAGCCAACCTGGGACTCCCTAGCATTATTTCCTGCATCTGTTATTCCATAGATATTATGACCTTTGATTGTACACATATAATTATTGATGGGTGTATTGTCTATTTCTTGCCATCAGATTATGAGCTTGATGAGGACAGGGATTGTGTCTTCTTCCTTCACTACTATGTTCCTAACATTTCAAACAGTGCTTGGTACATAATAGGTAACCAGTAAGTGATTGCTGAAGGACTGAATAAAGAAATGAATGAATGAGATTGGAGAGATCCAGTGCCTTAGGTGATAGCCAAAGAAAAGGAGCCTGTCCTCTTTCACAGGGTTTCTTTCTCCCTATGAAACACACTAGAAGAAAGTACATGTCAAAAAATATCTTGATGGAAGTAGCTGTAGGGTTGATAGTTTTCTTCAATTTTATTTCCCCCATTTTGTCAGCGATCTAAAAAGCTCAGTTGTGAGCTTATTGTGTTCTGGAATCTTGTTTCTCATGTACTAAGTATTTCTGTTTGACCGGCTGGACTGCATGAACCTGTTCAGGTCAGTAGTGTCCTTCGCTTGCTCTGATAGTTAAGACTCATGAAAAAAATTAACTTTGCAGCACAACTTTACAGATTCTCTTGGTGTTTGTATCAACCCTTAGTTAAACTGTAAAAGCCTTTATGGCAGGGAAAAGTACTTTCCTTCTTTTTATATCCTCTGGTGCTAGGCACAAAAATAAAGATGGGTTGGCTGAAAATACATTGATTTTTGTAATAAATATTTGTTCTTTATGATGTTTCAGTGAAAATATTATCATTAAAAGTAATTATATTCTGTGGTTTCTCAAGAATACTAGAATCAAAGTCAGAAAACCTGACTTTGAATCTCCAGTGATCTACTTATTATTCTAAATTGGAGTATAATTGACTTACAGTATTTTGCTAGTTTCAGGTGTATACCAAAGTGATTCAGTTTTGTGTGTGTGTCTGTGTGTGTGTGTGTGTGTGTATATATATATGTGTATATATATATATATATATTCAGATTATTTTACATTGTAGGTTATTACATGGTACTGAATATAGTTCCCTCTGTTATATAGTAAATTCTTGTTGCTTATAGTGGTGTGTGTCTGTTAAACCCATATTCCTAATTCATCCCCCCTCATTTGATAACCATAAATTTGTTGTTTTTACATCTGTGAGTCTGTTTCTGTTTTGTAAATAAGTTCATTTGTATATATATATTTTTAGATTTCACATGAAAGGAATATCATACTTCTTTTTCTGTCTGACACACATCACTCAGTATAGTAATATTTTAGTCCATCCAAGATCCTGCAAATGGCAGTGTTTCATTCTTTTCTATGGTTGAGTAATAATTCATTGTGTAGGAATGTGAGCAAGTGTGTGCATGTGTGTATATATAATCTCACATGTTGTTTACCCATTCATCTGGTGATAGATATTTAGATTGCTTCCATGTCTCTGCTATTATAAATCTGTTATGAATATTTGGATACATGTATCTTTTTAAATTAGAGTTTTTGCCTTTTTTGAATATAAGCCCAGGAATGAGACTGTTAGATTATATGATAGCTTAATTTTTACTTTTTAAAGGACCCTTATAATGTTTTCCATAGTGGTGAACCAATTTAAATTCCCACCAGTAATGTAGGAGGGCTCCCTTTTCTCCACACCCTCTCTAGTATCTATTATTTGTAGACTTTTTGGCTATTTTGACCAGAGGAGAAGGAAATGCAACCTCCTCCAGTATTCTTGCCTGGAAAATTCCATGAATGGAGAATCCTGGTGAGCTACAATCCTTAGGGTCATATATATACACACACACACATATATATATATCACACATATGTGTATATATAGATATATATGTATATGTGTGTATATGTGTGTATATATATATATATAGGATTTTTCTGGTGGCTCAGTGTTGGAGAATTTGCCTGCAATGCTGGAGACCTGGGTTTCATTCCTTGGTTGGGAGGATCCCCTGGAGGAAGGCATGGCAACCCACTCCAGTACTCTTGCCAGGAGAATTTTGTGGCTGGAGGAGCCTGATAGGTTCCAGTCCGGAGATCACACAGAGACATGATTGAAATGACTAAGCAGCATTCTGACAAGTGTGAGATGATATCTCATTGTAATTTTGATTTGCATTTCTTTAAAATTAGTCATACAGACCACCTTTTCATGCTCCTACTGGCCATCTGTATGTCTTCTTTAAAGAAATGTCTATTTAGGTCTTTTGCTTATTTTTTGATCATGACTTTGGAAGAGGCACACATTTCTTTGTGCCATTAGTTTTCTCACTTGTTCAATGTGCTCATAATATTAGTCTTATCTGACACAACTAGTATGGAATTTAATGAAGTCATTCTGAAATGACTTTGTGACTTGCAAAATCTCACATATTGTATTTATTATATAAAGCTCTTTGCAAAGAAACTACTTTCTTCTAGAATTTCTCATGTCTCCTAAATTAGACAATTCTGGGCTTAGTCTGCAAAAGATACATCTTTTAAAATATCCAATCTATCTGAAATGTAATTTGGTTCCAGAATTTTCATTCTTTTGTCTTCCTATTTAATTTGCTTTATGTGTTGTAATGAATATGTGACTAAATGATTTTCTGGAATGACTAAAGATATATCTGGTGTTACTCAAAGGTGCTACTTGTCTCAGTGGAGATAATAGTTTCATTTTATAACGTGACTATGTCTCCTAAAAGAAAGTCTAGGAACAAATCAAGATATATCTATAACCTGTACCTCCTGACTGATTTTGAAGATGATGTTCTTAATTATCTCTGAGTGAAGCAGAAGAGAAGAGATGATTTAAATGTATAGACTGTGTAAATTGTTGTGTAAATATTTTCTCTTAAAAGAGAATTGGGAATTTCAGTAGAAGATGGAGAGATATACTTCAGAGGCATGACCAAACAGATGGGAAAGAGGCTGACCAAACAAATAGAAAAGACGGACCAGTGTGGGCTCAATTCTTAGCTTGGGGTTCTTTGGAAAGTCTAATTAATAGATTCTTTTGAAAGAAGGGACTTTGGTATTGTGAGCATATATACCATTGAGATGAAGGCTGAAAAATTCAACTGATCAAAGAAAACCTCTGAGTATTCTACTAAAGAAGCCTACAACTGAGACCAAGCTGTCTAACCATTACCATTGTCTGCATTTTCTCACAGACCATCAAATCTGTCTCTCCATAAAAGTTCTGGAAATTCGTAACTGTTTTGCTTCTGACTTTCTAGAAATAGTCCTTGTCTTCTTAGAGTAGACTAATTTTCCCTTACACATCATGTGGAAGAGATGCCATTTTAGGAACATTGTTGATCACTCAAAGTATGGTATCATAGTAGGTCACTGCATTTCTGGGTCTGGGTTTTTATCTTAGAGGTCCAGTGATGCCATCATGTGACTGCCCTCAAATTCCATGGAACTAACTCTATAATCTTAACATGTATAAGGGGCAAATGAGTGACTAAGATGCTAGTGCTGAACTTAAGTTGAGAAATGAAACCACAAAGAAGAGAAATTATTTACAGTAGCTGGCTAAATTAGACAATTCTGGGCTTAGTCTGCAAAAGATACATCTTTTAAAATATCCAATCTATCTGAAATGTAATTTGGTTCCAGAATTTTCATTCTTTTGTCTTCCTATTTAATTTGCTTTATGTGTTGTAATGAATATGTGACTAAATGATTTTCTGGAATGACTAAAGATATATCTGGTGTTACTCAAAGGTGCTACTTGTCTCAGTGGAGATAATAGTTTCATTTTATAACGTGACTATGTCTCCTAAAAGAAAGTCTAGGAACAAATCAAGATATATCTATAACCTGTACCTCCTGACTGATTTTGAAGATGATGTTCTTAATTATCTCTGAGTGAAGCAGAAGAGAAGAGATGATTTAAATGTATAGACTGTGTAAATTGTTGTGTAAATATTTTCTCTTAAAAAGAGAATTGGGAATTTCAGTAGAAGATGGAGAGATATACTTCAGAGGCATGACCAAACAGATGGGAAAGAGGCTGACCAAACAAATAGAAAAGACGGACCAGTGTGGGCTCAATTCTTAGCTTGGGGTTCTTTGGAAAGTCTAATTAATAGATTCTTTTGAAAGAAGGGACTTTGGTATTGTGAGCATATATACCATTGAGATGAAGGCTGAAAAATTCAACTGATCAAAGAAAACCTCTGAGTATTCTACTAAAGAAGCCTACAACTGAGACCAAGCTGTCTAACCATTACCATTGTCTGCATTTTCTCACAGACCATCAAATCTGTCTCTCCATAAAAGTTCTGGAAATTTGTAACTGTTTTGCTTCTGACTTTCTAGAAATAGTCCTTGTCTTCTTAGAGTAGACTAATTTTCCCTTACACATCATGTGGAAGAGATGCCATTTTAGGAACATTGTTGATCACTCAAAGTATGGTATCATAGTAGGTCACTGCATTTCTGGGTCTGGGTTTTTATCTTAGAGGTCCAGTGATGCCATCATGTGACTGCCCTCAAATTCCATGGAACTAACTCTATAATCTTAACATGTATAAGGGGCAAATGAGTGACTAAGATGCTAGTGCTGAACTTAAGTTGAGAAATGAAACCACAAAGAAGAGAAATTATTTACAGTAGCTGGTCTACACACTCTTCCTCTGAGAAAAACCTAAATGTAACACACACACAGACACAGACACACACACACAGAAATTAGGTGGCTTCTTGGTTAACCTGTATTTAGAGCCAAGAGAGTAAGAAGGAGAAACCAGTTTATGGAGCTACGACATTGAAATGCAGCCACCTGTATTGTTGGAGATACCTTTACCAAGTCAAGGCATTTGTATCGAGTTGTCCATTTCCCTCTACCATGAACTGAGTTGGAGAGTGACTACTAATTTCATATTTTGATGAGTCACATGCACTGGGCTAAGTGTGGGGACTTTGGCAAACAAAGCATTATGGAAAAAACTTCCATAGAACTTTCAGTCTCTTCAGAAAGGCAGTTTTCAGACAAATAACTTTAGTAGTGTTGAGTATATGGTAGAAGACTATAGGATTGACTAGGACTAGCCACCCAGGGTACATACTATCCTTTGAGGACTTCAGGAAAGATACTGTGCCAAACCCAGTATGTAAAACTTGAGATCTTTACTTACAGAGTTTATTAAACCTCAGTCAAATACTCTCTTCAAATACAGCAATACTGCTGAAGATAGAAATGCCTTCACTGGCATGCCATTGTTTGGTATGCTATCAGACTCTTCTTGTTTTTGAACTTATGCAATGAGACATAGTTTAGAGGAACCAGACAGCGTGGCCAATGGCCATGTATAATGAAATCTCTGACCTCATCTGTTCAGTGAAAAAAATGGCATCTCTTCTTCCCAACTTGCCATAAGTATGGACTGAAATACTGTTAATAGAATATATAACCAGGGTTCGACAATCTCTGACCTCATCTGTTCAGTGAAAAAATGGCATTTAGGAACATTGTTGATCACTCAAAGTATGGTATCATAGTAGGTCACTGCATTTCTGGGTCTGGGTTTTTATCTTAGAGGTCCAGTGATGCCATCATGTGACTGCCCTCAAATTCCATGGAACTAACTCTATAATCTTAACATGTATAAGGGGCAAATGAGTGACTAAGATGCTAGTGCTGAACTTAAGTTGAGAAATGAAACCACAAAGAAGAGAAATTATTTACAGTAGCTGGTCTACACACTCTTCCTCTGAGAAAAACCTAAATGTAACACACACACAGACACAGACACACACACACAGAAATTAGGTGGCTTCTTGGTTAACCTGTATTTAGAGCCAAGAGAGTAAGAAGGAGAAACCAGTTTATGGAGCTACGACATTGAAATGCAGCCACCTGTATTGTTGGAGATACCTTTACCAAGTCAAGGCATTTGTATCGAGTTGTCCATTTCCCTCTACCATGAACTGAGTTGGAGAGTGACTACTAATTTCATATTTTGATGAGTCACATGCACTGGGCTAAGTGTGGGGACTTTGGCAAACAAAGCATTATGGAAAAAACTTCCATAGAACTTTCAGTCTCTTCAGAAAGGCAGTTTTCAGACAAATAACTTTAGTAGTGTTGAGTATATGGTAGAAGACTATAGGATTGACTAGGACTAGCCACCCAGGGTACATACTATCCTTTGAGGACTTCAGGAAAGATACTGTGCCAAACCCAGTATGTAAAACTTGAGATCTTTACTTACAGAGTTTATTAAACCTCAGTCAAATACTCTCTTCAAATACAGCAATACTGCTGAAGATAGAAATGCCTTCACTGGCATGCCATTGTTTGGTATGCTATCAGACTCTTCTTGTTTTTGAACTTATGCAATGAGACATAGTTTAGAGGAACCAGACAGCGTGGCCAATGGCCATGTATAATGAAATCTCTGACCTCATCTGTTCAGTGAAAAAAATGGCATCTCTTCTTCCCAACTTGCCATAAGTATGGACTGAAATACTGTTAATAGAATATATAACCAGGGTTCGCACTTACTGTTAGTTCTGATTCCCTGAGCCATTTTATGTAACACTCTTGTAAGCTCTTATCTGTGGATTTACTTGGTTTATTGAGGTGTAGTAGCTTTACAATGTTTTGTTAGTTTCTGATGTATAGCACAGTGAATGAGCTCTAACATACACATATATCTCTTGTCCACATATATAGTTATATATACTTTTTATATTTATATATATATATATATATATATCTTCCCAGGTGGCTGGAAAAAAATCCACCTGACAAGAGAGAGAAATGGATTCAATCCCTGGATCAGGAAGATCCCCTAGAGGAAGGCACAGTAACCCACTCTAGGTTTTTTAGCCAGGGAAATCCCATGGACAGAGGAGGCTGGTGTAGCCTACTGTCCATGGGCTTGCGAAGTTAGATGCAACCTAGCAACTAAACCACAACCGCCTGTTTTTTTGATTCCTTTCCCATTTAGGTCACCAAGGAGCACTGAGTAGTTACCTGTGCCATACAGGAGGCTCTCACAAGTTACATATCTTATACGTGCCATCAACAGGGTATACACATCCATCCAATCTCCCAATCCATCCCACCACCCTCCTCTTACCTTGGTAGCTATATGTTTGTTCCCTCTCTCTATGTATATGTGTTTGGTATCTATATGTGTGTTGCTTCACTTTTCAAAGAAGGCTAATTTTCAGCCCTCTGTGCCATCTATGAACGACCCACCAAATGATTTCTAATAAGGTTCACTGAGAGCTGATTCAGGTTCTCAGTTGAGTGTTCTTGTACTGAGAAGAGCTAGCCCAGAGCCTTTCAGATAGAACAGTGACACACACCAGAATGGGTAACCCTGATATCAGCACATCAGTAGGTGGTACTTTTCTCAGCATGACATGTTTTCCTGCATTAATGGATGAGTTCCTCAGCCTGTGGTGTGGCCAACGTTATCCTATTCATGAGAGGCACAGCACTTTGGGTGGTAAGGCATGATAGTGCGATTCTGAACAGGATTCGTAATGTATGGAAGATAACAAAGGTAACCCTGAGGGCAAATTGATCATTGTGACTAGCTTAGTGCTCCCCACTAGTGTGCAGAGACAGGTTAATTTATATTTCCCCACAGGTGTCTGATAGACTGATGATGTTAACCAGAATAAGAAAATCTGCATTTAAATGAATGAATGTATTATAATGTGGACAAGTGGAACTAGAATACAAAGCAAGCACCCTCACGCTTGGGAAGGTGATGAAGTACAGTATCTTGGAGTCCGCTGGAATACTTACCTATGATTTATGGTCTTTTTGTTGAGTGTCTCTTACAGACTCTCCTGGATTCCAGCTAATGAGGACAGGATAATTCTGCCCCACCATACTTCACATTTCTTTTCTACTAAGCTGTAGATACACATTCACACTAGATTAATGTTTCTAATAAATTAGGAGGAATGCTTAGTAAGAAAGGGCACCAAAATGGAAAATTTGGTGAAGCACAGACTCTGTGAGTCTTGAGGTAAATTGCTTTTATTAGGTTTTTTAATTTTTTTTTTTTCTTGAAGACCATAGTGAAAGTAATGGCCTATCTGTCCTTGTTATAAACATTGCATAGATAATTTTGAAATGTACAGTGGACCCCGTTAACAGTCATACTTGTCTTCTTTCCTGAGACTTATATAGAAACAGAGGTGAAATTCAAAATATTTTGGTATGAAACTGGCAGTAACTGATGAAGAAGGATGCTAGAACTCTTGCAGTCCCCTGATGTGCCAAGTGTTAAGTTCTTCGTTGAATAATGGGGAGACCTGAGGACCTAGAGAAAGGGCCAGAATGGCCAGAGGGCTGGTCATATGGCATCCTGAGAGCCTGTGGCTATTTACCAACTGATCCAGAGGTATTGGGTTACCCAAAAAGTTCATTAGGATTTATCCATAAGATGTTACAGAAAAACCCAAATGAACCTTTTGGCCAACCTGATATGTCGATATTTTAACAACTGATCACACTAACCTATTATCAGCTCTGGATAGAAAATCATTGAATTCTGTTTTACTCTCAAGGTGGGAAACAGGAGATTTCAGGCAAGTGATCACATTGGATTAAGATACAGGCTATGCCAAAATTCAGTCTGAACTCTACCACTCACTAAGGCAAGTCAGCTAATCTCTGTGGTCTTCTTTTTCCTTGGTAATGGCATGGGGATGCTACTAGGGAAAAGAAAAGTGAAAGTGAGAGTCTTTCTTTTGTGTCTGACTCTTAGCAACCCCATGGACTGTAGCCTGCCAGTCTCCTCTGCCCATGAAATTCTCCAGGCAAGAATACAGGGAATACTGCAGTCATTCCCTTTTCCAGAGAATCTTCCCAAACTTCTCACTCTTGCATTGCAAACAGATCTTTACCATCTAAGCCGCCAGCCCCAAGAATATTACTACCTGTCCTGGTAAAGCTGATGCAAGGACAAGATGGGATGATGGTATGACTTGCTGCAGTGCAAAGTGTGAGACATGGTACAGTGCGGTGACTCTGAAGGGTTCTTCCTTTTCAGTGCCTTTCTGTGTCAAGGATTCCTTTCCTGTTCTCATTTTGGAACATCTTTGGAGGCACTGAGGATCTAGAGGCTCTGCGTCCTGTGGCCAAGGGGAGGGTAGGAAATCCAAGCTAGGGCAAAACCACTCTGTCACCTTACAGGTTATTTCTTTAGACTACCACAAGGCTATTTAATGCTTGGAGTTCATTTTTGTTGGTTAATATGTCACTGTGTGCAAGAAACTTTACAGCCTTTATCACAGAACTGCCTAGCTTTCTCTTTTTTTGAGAAAACTGACTCCAGTGTTCGCCTTTTATGCTTTCCAGTTTCTTCCAACAAATTCCTTTCAGACTTAGGTCTGCTGGGGAGGTTTTGTTGTCTGAAATCACAGAACCTTAACTGACACAACAATTGACTACTGTATTTACAAAAATGTGACCCCATGGTTTTAGAGAAATCCACATATCTCTGTATGGTCCTGTTCTCTGTCAGACTGGAATTTATTCTCTTCCCTTCTTTCCCTCCCTTACTTTATGTCTCCTGTCTTTCTACTTTCAACCATGTTAAGTTTTTAAACAAATCATTGAATTCTGTTTTACTCTCAAGGTGGGAAACAGGAGATTTCAGGCAAGTGATCACATTGGATTAAGATACAGGCTATGCCAAAATTCAGTCTGAACTCTACCACTCACTAAGGCAAGTCAGCTAATCTCTGTGGTCTTCTTTTTCCTTGGTAATGGCATGGGGATGCTACTAGGGAAAAGAAAAGTGAAAGTGAGAGTCTTTCTTTTGTGTCTGACTCTTAGCAACCCCATGGACTGTAGCCTGCCAGTCTCCTCTGCCCATGAAATTCTCCAGGCAAGAATACAGGGAATACTGCAGTCATTCCCTTTTCCAGAGAATCTTCCCAAACTTCTCACTCTTGCATTGCAAACAGATCTTTACCATCTAAGCCGCCAGCCCCAAGAATATTACTACCTGTCCTGGTAAAGCTGATGCAAGGACAAGATGGGATGATGGTATGACTTGCTGCAGTGCAAAGTGTGAGACATGGTACAGTGCGGTGACTCTGAAGGGTTCTTCCTTTTCAGTGCCTTTCTGTGTCAAGGATTCCTTTCCTGTTCTCATTTTGGAACATCTTTGGAGGCACTGAGGATCTAGAGGCTCTGCGTCCTGTGGCCAAGGGGAGGGTAGGAAATCCAAGCTAGGGCAAAACCACTCTGTCACCTTACAGGTTATTTCTTTAGACTACCACAAGGCTATTTAATGCTTGGAGTTCATTTTTGTTGGTTAATATGTCACTGTGTGCAAGAAACTTTACAGCCTTTATCACAGAACTGCCTAGCTTTCTCTTTTTTTGAGAAAACTGACTCCAGTGTTCGCCTTTTATGCTTTCCAGTTTCTTCCAACAAATTCCTTTCAGACTTAGGTCTGCTGGGGAGGTTTTGTTGTCTGAAATCACAGAACCTTAACTGACACAACAATTGACTACTGTATTTACAAAAATGTGACCCCATGGTTTTAGAGAAATCCACATATCTCTGTATGGTCCTGTTCTCTGTCAGACTGGAATTTATTCTCTTCCCTTCTTTCCCTCCCTTACTTTATGTCTCCTGTCTTTCTACTTTCAACCATGTTACCAGTCAATCCTGTGTCTTCTAAACAAATCAACTGTGGAATATCCCACCCGTTTCACGAAATTTATGTGTTTGGGGGACAAATTTGAGGAAATGATCTGTAACAATGTTGTATGTGTTACTCTGCAAACCAGAACATGTAACCAGAATCAACAAGTCACATAATATACTTTTAAGTAAAGCTTACCTTCTGTGTATAAGTTTACCTCACTGAATGATGTCTGCTCCTAGTTGAGGTAATTTTATAGATTCAAGCTGTGATCGTGTCCCAGGGCTTTCACCCAGAAGCTCAGATGCTGCTGTCTCTTGTCTAATTTTGGTGCTTTTGTGAGCTTATCAGTAGAGTTACACACAGCAGTGCAGGTAAGACCACTGTTCATGTCAAAATGTCATTGTAGGGTGGAAATTATGTTCAGAACAATGCCATCCCAAGCCTATTAAGGAAAAAGAAGAGGAAAAAAGGGGAAAATGTGCTGTCATGAAACCTTGTAGAATGATTTCAGACCATGCTGGGCCCTGACAGCTGATGGTGGAGAACGATTAAGTTGGGACCATGCCTCTGTAGACTTGTGCAGCTGTTCTCATGGTGATACTGCTTCTCGTGGGATAGGTTTAACAGGACAAAGTGCAGACAGTACAGAGTGCCAAGTCTGAAGAAGCTGGGAAGATCCAGGCATGGCTTGATACAGAGAAGTACAAGAAAGGAGAGAAGGGATGTGGGCAAAGCACCCTGTGAGCAGACTTGGCCCTGAGCAGGAGCCTTTGGAAGTCAACACTTCCATCTTCGGGGAAACGAGTATCAGGTCCTTAGTCCAAAAAAGGCCAGTGCATGTTCAGCCTCCAGTTTTGGAGCGAGCAGATGTGGGATGCCCATGCCTAGTCAACAAGAGCAGACTACAGTGGAGATGCAGGGGGGCAAAGCCTGAAGCTAGGATGCTTCTGGGGGGTGTCACACCTTGGTCTACTAAACTGGGAGATGGGGGACTGCTGGCTTGTCTAGGACAGCTGTTCCTGTCCTGCACACTTGGGAGCCTCCAGATGACCACAAGGTCAGCCTCAAACAGGTAGGAACTGCAGGTGAAATATTTGGGACTAGGCTTATGAGGTATTCCGTATGTGTCCCAGATATATGCTTATTTCTCCTCTGTGTGGAAAATAACTCTTTTGTGAAAGGAAGAAAGATGTATATAGACGTGACAGTTTCTCTGAGTATGTTTCTCTGACCACCTGCTAACAGTAAAAATACAAGGTCTGAGAAAGCCAATTCAGATTGTTATAAAGGATTTTATTAGAGAAAATGTCAAATTATACATCCAATATAATTTTTTATATTGCCTTATCCAGTAGCCCTTTTCTAATGAAATATTTTCCCAACAATGCTATTTTGTAAACCAATTAAACAAAGGGCTTTGTAATTAAATGTTCTAAGGTTTAAATTGGGTTCCTATGGGGTTTCTTGGTCACTTAGTAGTTTGAGTATTTTCCCACAAGAAATCAATATTTGCTGAAATCTGTGGGAATATACTGTGCATTCAAATAGAGTTGATTAAAATGTTAACATGTTTTAAAGTGTAAACCCAGCACAGGATACATTGTTTTCATACATGGCATAAAGATCAGAATTTCAGATTGGCCATTACTTACGCTGAGTTCAAGTATATCAGATATGACAGATTTATACCCATCCCCTGGTCAAATTAATTTTATTCTGTTGACACCAAATCTATGAGAGGATTCAATTTAAAAATGTCAATTAAAGGATATATCATGATGGAGGTTACAACTAATGATAGTAAAGTTAAAACTCTGAAAACATTGAAACACCAAAAACTTAAATAGGTTGAGTTACTCCAATGTCCCAATCAGTATCCATCATAATAATAACAAGTCATTTAAAATGAGTCCCAAGTAATATATTTGAGGTTCATGGCAAAGACTGCATTTTAGGTAGATCAGAAGTGCAGGCTTCTCACAGTCTGGGAGCTGAAAAGTTTGTACAGATTTGTGTTTAGTGCTCTTTACCATTCATTAAATTTGCTCCTCACTTAAATTCAAACCATGGATTTTCCTGTTCAAATCGGACACTTTTGTCTAGGTCATATGCTGAGCCAAATAGGATACTAGAACAGCAAACATAAACTGGAGCTATCCTGGGCACATTCTGCCAGTGATCACCTTAAAGATAACCCATTGTGTATTCTTGGGCCACCTTTCAGATGAACAATTTTCCATGTGGAATGAACACCAGAATGATGAAATATTATTCATTCTTTGTTTTCTCTAGTGACAAACTTTTTTTCTGGTGACCTTATATGCCTACTTACAAGTTAACTCTGGTTTCTAATGGCATCTGAAGATAAATCTCTGTCTTCTCTCTGTTAAGATCTGGACCCACAGGTTTTCTAGTTACCCTCGCAGAATCTTCCATCAATAGCTCCACAATATGCCTTAACACAAACTCATTATCTTTACCCCCAAAACTCTTTCCATGCCTTTGTTTCCTGTCTAGTTTCACCTCTCATTATCACCCTTCCACTTCAACAGGCAAAAATGAAAAGAAAATTAGACATTTCAATTATGAAGAGGGAGGGCTTCTTAGAATATTTAGAAATAATTATGATGCTAAAATTAGGTCTGTGTTTTCTGCTGTGAGGTACATTATGAGAAGCCCCATTCAGCGATCCCAGCTCGTGATGACTGAATCGTAGAAGGGAGGTTGTATGACAGCAATTTTTAAGAGTAAAGTATAGGCACAAATCAATCAGAACACATGCCACAACAAATTACAGTAGGAGACAGTCACAATCAATCAATGTGCCCTTATGCATAGCAGCAGAACATGAGAGGATTCAATTTAAAAATTGGGTCAATTAAAGGATATATCATGATGGAGGTTACAACTAATGATAGTAAAGTTAAAACTCTGAAAACATTGAAACACCAAAAACTTAAATAGGTTGAGTTACTCCAATGTCCCAATCAGTATCCATCATAATAATAACAAGTCATTTAAAATGAGTCCCAAGTAATATATTTGAGGTTCATGGCAAAGACTGCATTTTAGGTAGATCAGAAGTACAGGCTTCTCACAGTCTGGGAGCTGAAAAGTTTGTACAGATTTGTGTTTAGTGCTCTTTACCATTCATTAAATTTGCTCCTCACTTAAATTCAAACCATGGATTTTCCTGTTCAAATCGGACACTTTTGTCTAGGTCATATGCTGAGCCAAATAGGATACTAGAACAGCAAACATAAACTGGAGCTATCCTGGGCACATTCTGCCAGTGATCACCTTAAAGATAACCCATTGTGTATTCTTGGGCCACCTTTCAGATGAACAATTTTCCATGTGGAATGAACACCAGAATGATGAAATATTATTCATTCTTTGTTTTCTCTAGTGACAAACTTTTTCTGGTGACCTTATATGCCTACTTACAAGTTAACTCTGGTTTCTAATGGCATCTGAAGATAAATCTCTGTCTTCTCTCTGTTAAGATCTGGACCCACAGGTTTTCTAGTTACCCTCGCAGAATCTTCCATCAATAGCTCCACAATATGCCTTAACACAAACTCATTATCTTTACCCCCAAAACTCTTTCCATGCCTTTGTTTCCTGTCTAGTTTCACCTCTCATTATCACCCTTCCACTTCAACAGGCAAAAATGAAAAGAAAATTAGACATTTCAATTATGAAGAGGGAGGGCTTCTTAGAATATTTAGAAATAATTATGATGCTAAAATTAGGTCTGTGTTTTCTGCTGTGAGGTACATTATGAGAAGCCCCATTCAGCGATCCCAGCTCGTGATGACTGAATCGTAGAAGGGAGGTTGTATGACAGCAATTTTTAAGAGTAAAGTATAGGCACAAATCAATCAGAACACATGCCACAACAAATTACAGTAGGAGACAGTCACAATCAATCAATGTGCCCTTATGAGTCATAGCAGCAGAACAGTATCCTAGAATTTGATAAGTCTTACAACTCAGAAGGGAGCTTCTCTGGTGGCTCAGCAGTAAAGAATCCACCTACAATGCACGAGACTTGGGTTTGATCCCTGGGTAAGGAAGATTCCCTGAAGGAGGAAATGGCTACCTACTCCAGTATTCCTGCCTGGAAAATCTCATGGACAAAGGAGCTGGGAGGGCTACAGTCCATGGGACTGAAAAAAAGTTGGCATGACTTAATGACTAAGCCAGCACAACCACAATAACTCAGAAGAGGTACTGGGGGGTAGGAGGGATACCACAATGCTAAGTGGTCCTTCAGTCTCCTGGCTTGAATTATTGGCTTATTTAATTCCCTGTTGAAAACTATATATTTAGAGGGTCCACAGTGTGAAGAACCTCCCCTTGACCCATAGAAGAAAGGCTTCATGGTCAGACTCTGCTACTTCCTCATCTCGTGTTCCTCCACACTCCACCACTGCTGTTCTGGCTGTTCTCTACTGAGCACTAGTTTCCTCCTTCAGACCCCATTTTTCCAGGCCTTCTTACTCTTGTTTCCTTGTCTGCGTGATTTATTTCTCTTGCCCTTCCCTCCCTGTCCCCACCAGTTACCCTCCCCAATCTCCCAGCCCCTTCATTGTACAGTGAATTCCAGCTTATCCTTCAAATCTTAGCTTATAGATAAAATTTTCAGTTGAGTATTCCTCTACCCCAAATCCCTTCCCCTGCTCATTTCCATTATTCCTCATGCATACCTTTTCTAGCCCTCATCATATAGTCCTCCAGTTGTACCTATGTCTCTCTCCATCACCAGACACTGAGCTATGAGAGAGCATCAGACTGCGCACATCATTTTCTCCATGTACGTCTAGTAGATATCAACCCATATTTAACATATTTCAAATTCCCAGTAGTGAATTTGAATGCTAGATGCTGAGCATCTAGTGCCTTTCGGCCTTCACTGAGGCAGAGCCCTGTTAGTGAAGCATGCATTATCTCTGCTTAGACATTTAGGCAGAGGACTGCACACTGCCTCTTCCTTTGATAGTGATTTCAGTCAACTCTGATCAGGCAGCAGAGGGCTCTTGCAAATGGGACTTTTGGAGAAGCTTGCATGGGAATAGTTATCTACCCAGGTGTGTATCGGCCCCTAGAAAACCAAGAGAAGTGACCATTATAAATCAAAATGGCAAGAAGGAGAAAGGGTAATTCCTGGGATCCAGCTGGCAGTGGGAGTCATATAAGAGAAAGGTTTTGAGGTGCAGTAGATCCATGTCCATCCTCTTTTCTCATCTCAGTGAAAAAAGTTGGCATGACTTAATGACTAAGCCAGCACAACCACAATAACTCAGAAGAGGTACTGGGGGGTAGGAGGGATACCACAATGCTAAGTGGTCCTTCAGTCTCCTGGCTTGAATTATTGGCTTATTTAATTCCCTGTTGAAAACTATATATTTAGAGGGTCCACAGTGTGAAGAACCTCCCCTTGACCCATAGAAGAAAGGCTTCATGGTCAGACTCTGCTACTTCCTCATCTCGTGTTCCTCCACACTCCACCACTGCTGTTCTGGCTGTTCTCTACTGAGCACTAGTTTCCTCCTTCAGACCCCATTTTTCCAGGCCTTCTTACTCTTGTTTCCTTGTCTGCGTGATTTATTTCTCTTGCCCTTCCCTCCCTGTCCCCACCAGTTACCCTCCCCAATCTCCCAGCCCCTTCATTGTACAGTGAATTCCAGCTTATCCTTCAAATCTTAGCTTATAGATAAAATTTTCAGTTGAGTATTCCTCTACCCCAAATCCCTTCCCCTGCTCATTTCCATTATTCCTCATGCATACCTTTTCTAGCCCTCATCATATAGTCCTCCAGTTGTACCTATGTCTCTCTCCATCACCAGACACTGAGCTATGAGAGAGCATCAGACTGCGCACATCATTTTCTCCATGTACGTCTAGTAGATATCAACCCATATTTAACATATTTCAAATTCCCAGTAGTGAATTTGAATGCTAGATGCTGAGCATCTAGTGCCTTTCGGCCTTCACTGAGGCAGAGCCCTGTTAGTGAAGCATGCACTATCTCTGCTTAGACATTTAGGCAGAGGACTGCACACTGCCTCTTCCTTTGATAGTGATTTCAGTCAACTCTGATCAGGCAGCAGAGGGCTCTTGCAAATGGGACTTTTGGAGAAGCTTGCATGGGAATAGTTATCTACCCAGGTGTGTATCGGCCCCTAAAAAACCAAGAGAAGTGACCATTATAAATCAAAATGGCAAGAAGGAGAAAGGGTAATTCCTGGGATCCAGCTGGCAGTGGGAGTCATATAAGAGAAAGGTTTTGAGGTGCAGTAGATCCATGCCATCCTCTTCTCCTCTATCTTATTTTCCTATCTTCTCATTCTCCCATCTCTCTGTTGTCTTCCATCTACCAGATGCAACCAAAGCTGGAGGGCAAGGAAACCTGGGGTAATGCATCCCTTTAAGGTCAACCTCCTGCGCACAGAACAGGACAGAGAAGAACAGAGAGTAAATATAGGTAAAAGGAAAAACAAACTCAGAGACAGAGTCCCCAGTTTGCTCAGGAAGATTTGATAGGGCTTCCACTCCCCCTGGGCTGTACCTTTCCTCTATATGAGACAGGTTTGTCTCTCAGTCATTGCAGGACTCTCTCTACTTAGAGAGTAGGTTTAGTTGTTAATACCAGATTTGAGGATCTATAAGTGAAGGGATCTTGCTTGGCTTGTTCCCCATTGAGTGCCTAACATTTATCACAGGGCTGGAACACAGGAAAAATAATCATTTATTACACAAGGGGATGCATATAAGTAGCTGTAGATGTCCTGACCCTTACTATTCCAAAGACTTTTATGTTCCAGCATTCTCTACCAGTTAGCCTATTACAAAACCAAAAATCTGCTTCCAAAAATGTAGCACTGGATATTTAGTTCTCTTATGACCCAAAGAAAATTGACCTAAATTTTGAAACACAGTGTCAAGCAGTTTCTGCTATCCAAATCATTTGGAAACATATAACACTCAAAGCTAGTCTACATTTTATTGGAAATAAATAAAGCAAAGGAAATAATAAAGAAAGAAATAAAGCAAAGTCAATGAGGACAACAGTAGCAAATCCCAGAGAGTATAAACAGCTTCTCTGTATCCCTAACTTTTGGCACAGTTTTCTATGGTGGCTCATTTTTCTCAGCTTCTCACCTAACATCAGTGACCAGCTTTCTTACTCTTTGGCTGCCTGCCTCTGTATGATGCTCACTGAAAGACATAACTCCTTACATGAACAAAATGGAAAGCAACCTGAGTGAGTTGCTTCACTAATCACTTTTCATCTCGACAGGGAAATTTAGGGGATAAATGAGGTCCAATTGAGGAAGACATGGGGCTGGTGAACAAGTCCAACAAAGATGTGAGAAGGGGTAGAACTCAAATAATACGGATGCTGGTCATTTTATTTCTCTTTGAAAATCCAGGAAATAAAGCAGTCAATAAAAAGCAGGAAAGAGTCAAGGGATATTTTAATAAACACCAGTGTCGTGGAAAGAAAGGACAGAACAAATCCTTCCCATGGGCTTGGCTGTCCTTGTTCTGCCCTGCAGTAAACAGAGTGGGGAGAGGCATGTGAGGAATAGAGCCCACCATCAAACACCTAAAATCTTTCCATGTCTAACTTACACCCAAGTTTAGGGTAAAAACAAAAAACAGGAAAACCCAGCTTCCATTAACTGTTCTTAGTTGAGCTACTGTTAGGAGTTACGGTGGCCAGGTTCAAATTTCAGATGAAAGTCACTTCAGGAGCTGCGTTCTTGTCATTCATTGCTTTTTTTTTTTTTTTTTTAATTAGATAAGTGACACACAACACTGTATAAGTTTAAGATGTACAATGAATTGATTTCATACATATATATATATATATTATATATATATGTATATATATATATATTATATATATATGTATATATATATTGTGATATGGTTACCAGTGTAGCTTTAGCTACCTCTCTCATGTCAGATAATTATCCTTTCTTTTTGTCTAGTGAAAACATTTAAGATCTAGTCTCTCAACACATATAAAGTATGTAATATTGATATATTTTTGTGGACTACAGTCACTAGGCTGGGGGTAAGATATTCAGAACTTAATCATCTCCTAATTGCAAGCTTTTACGCTTGAACAGCATCTCCCCAGTTATTTAATTTTTGAGATAGAAAGCATGTCTCTCTTAGATTACTGTGCTCCATTCTCCAGTGAATATCTGAGATGATTTGCTGGTAATATTTCTGAGAAACAAAAATTAAAATAATAAGGTAGGTACTGATATGTATATGCAAGGCTGAAGTTAATGGTGGTTGTTTATTTTTATATTTGAGCTCATTTTGCAATTGGTGAAACAGTCAAATGAATATACACTATAGATGTATATTTTATAGGATGATAAACAAACTCACCAAATATCCAAAGCCCCCTTTGAAAGGACACTCCAATTAGTTACAGCTCTCATATAGCCCTCCCTCAGTACTTTCCCCATTTACTACTTCCAGTCTGAATTTTTGGTATTAATAGATTTTCCCCTTGCTTTCTCCCTTTAGCTTTATTATATATGTATGTATATGAAAGAATTAATGGTATATTTTTCTTTCTATAAATGGAATTGTCTATTCATTCATGACCTTGTCTTTTTAGTTCAACATTGTTTATTTTGAAATTCATTAATATCAATGCCAGTAGTTTACTTCTTCATGATTATTATTTTATAGTGTTTCATTGTTTGGATAAGCTGCAGATTATTGATATATACTAGTACATATCTGTGTTAGTTCTAGTTTTATTATTGTGATTTACTGCAACAAATGAGAAAACTAGAATAGAAATTGCTGGATCCTAGGGAATGGTTATCTGTCTGTTTGTTTGGGTTTTTAAAGGTTATTCCAAACTATTTTCTGATTTGATCATGTAAATTTACAGTGTAACTAACAAGATACGTGTGACTTCATGGTTCACATGTACTAACATATGGTATTATCAAGCTTATTTAAAATTTTTGCCACTTTAGGGTTTTAGTAGTACCTTTATGTGGGTTACTTTGTAGTTCCTTGAAAATGGTATAAGGTGTTTCTAGTTACATCTGATTTCAAAGGAAAAACAATATAACTAAGCCAAGTAAAAAATAGACCAATCATGGCTACAGTCACTAGGCTGGGTAAGATATTCAGAACTTAATCATCTCCTAATTGCAAGCTTTTACGCTTGAACAGCATCTCCCCAGTTATTTAATTTTTGAGATAGAAAGCATGTCTCTCTTAGATTACTGTGCTCCATTCTCCAGTGAATATCTGAGATGATTTGCTGGTAATATTTCTGAGAAACAAAAATTAAAATAATAAGGTAGGTACTGATATGTATATGCAAGGCTGAAGTTAATGGTGGTTGTTTATTTTTATATTTGAGCTCATTTTGCAATTGGTGAAACAGTCAAATGAATATACACTATAGATGTATATTTTATAGGATGATAAACAAACTCACCAAATATCCAAAGCCCCCTTTGAAAGGACACTCCAATTAGTTACAGCTCTCATATAGCCCTCCCTCAGTACTTTCCCCATTTACTACTTCCAGTCTGAATTTTTGGTATTAATAGATTTTCCCCTTGCTTTCTCCCTTTAGCTTTATTATATATGTATGTATATGAAAGAATTAATGGTATATTTTTCTTTCTATAAATGGAATTGTCTATTCATTCATGACCTTGTCTTTTTAGTTCAACATTGTTTATTTTGAAATTCATTAATATCAATGCCAGTAGTTTACTTCTTCATGATTATTATTTTATAGTGTTTCATTGTTTGGATAAGCTGCAGATTATTGATATATACTAGTACATATCTGTGTTAGTTCTAGTTTTATTATTGTGATTTACTGCAACAAATGAGAAAACTAGAATAGAAATTGCTGGATCCTAGGGAATGGTTATCTGTCTGTTTGTTTGGGTTTTTTTAAAGGTTATTCCAAACTATTTTCTGATTTGATCATGTAAATTTACAGTGTAACTAACAAGATACGTGTGACTTCATGGTTCACATGTACTAACATATGGTATTATCAAGCTTATTTAAAATTTTTGCCACTTTAGGGTTTTAGTAGTACCTTTATGTGGGTTACTTTGTAGTTCCTTGAAAATGGTATAAGGTGTTTCTAGTTACATCTGATTTCAAAGGAAAAACAATATAACTAAGCCAAGTAAAAAATAGACCAATCATGGCTAGGTTTAAAGACAGCTGGACTTCATAATGATCTTTTACTTTTATCTAGTTTCCTTCTTTAGCTTATTTCATATTCACTGCTCCCATTTCATTTAGTTTATGCTTTCCAGTTTTTCCATCTCTTCTTTTCCCTTGTTCTTAAGCTTTTGTCAAGAGTAGTATAAAAGCTTTTTTTTTTTTTTTTAAATTTTTTTTTTTTTTTGGGGGGGGGGGGGGGGGGGGGGGGGGGGGCATGTGGGCCGCTTCTGTTGGTCTTTCATTTGTGTATTTTTCGTCCATCTTTATTCTTTGGCCTGTGTGGGCCTCCCATCGCGGTGGCCTCTGTTGTCGCAGAGCACCGGCTTTGGGCGCATGCGCTTCAGAGCTCTGGCTCGGTAATTGGACGCATTGGTCCAGCCGCTCCACGGCACGCGGGATCTTCCCAGGCCAGGGATCTAACCGGCACCCCTTGCCCTTCAAGGCGGTGTCCTTACCCACTGGACCACCATGGAAGCCCTAAAAGCTTTTGTATACATATATAGAGGTAGTATAATATATAATTTTTAGAAAACTTATGAATTATTGCCTAAGAAAAAATATGACATTTTTATTCCACTTATAGAATGCTAGATTTCTAATTAAAAAGAAAAAATAGATGAGCAACATGAAATAAATGTTCACTGTATAGCACAGGGAATTATAGTTAACATCTTGTAATAACCTATAATGGCAAATAATCTGAAAAATAATATGTGTTATATGTATAACTGAATCACCTTGCTATGCACCTGTAACATTGTAAGTCAACTATACTTCAACTATATATACATTTATAAATATTTATATTTATATATGAAGAAAAGTTAGACAAATGAAATATAAAATGGATATTCATCAAGTATGAGCTTGTGTCCATTTTGAATGGCCAGTGCCATTGGTTGAATGTTTTGAATATCATGTGTGATGCATGTGTGTGTATTTGTAGAAGTATAATAAAATGATAGGAGAAATGAGCTTAGCCTATGACCCTTTCCCTCTCTCCAGTTTATTTTTTTTCTTCACAAATTTCAGAAAAGTATAAGTGTAATAATCTTCTTTGTGATTATGACATTTCTAACAATTCTTCCATAGTCTTTTCTCCCCCATCATGTTTTTTTAAATTTTAATTTGAATATAAGCGATTTATAATTGTGGTATATATTGTACAAAGGAATATTACTCAGCCATAAAAATGAATGAAATAATGCCATTTGCAGCAACATGGATGTACCTACAGATTGTCAAGGTTTAATATTCTTTTACTGTGTTTTCCATCTATCTAGGACATACGACCATTTATTTAGTCCAGAATAGACTTCTCCAGCCTTTCTCCTTCCAAGGGCCAGCTTCATGACCAGTGATAATGGTTGGCGGAGTGGTGGTAGAGAAACTCAATCTTCCAATATGCTAAATATAATGAATTAACTTAGAGACATTTCAAAATATATCTATAATCCACATATGCAAAGAATACATACAAACAGTATTGGTTGTTCATTCATTTTAGAATGAATGCAAATGTAAAACCTCAATATAAGTTTCCAAAAACAAAAGGCAGAACAAAATAATCAACATAAAAATGCTCTGGTATCATTCATGGTCTTCAGTGAAACATTTCCTTCAACTAGCATTGTACGTTTCCTTGAGCAATCAAATTTATGTACTTTTATACCAGGGTGATTCTTTACGCTTTACTTCTTTGGCTCGTAAAATTTCAAGGCCGTGTTCAAAGTTGCTTTTCTGTTTTTAGGACATTTCAAGCATCCAGTGAGTAAAACTTATTTTCTAATACTCACTGCAAGTGACCAGTGTTATCTCAAAAATATATATGTCACAAATACTGAAAATTTAGAGTCTTCCTCAATGGAGCCCAGTCTCATAAACAGGCAAAACTGTAAATGAGAATAAAAATTGTCAGTGAAGCATTTTTGAAGTAGCACTCTTCCTTCATTTTATTTTTTTATGGATTTGTAAATTCTTTGAAAATCTCCTGATATCTGCAGTGCTCCCTATGCAAATGCATACTTTTTTTAATTTGGATTTGTAGAAGTATAATAAAATGATAGGAGAAATGAGCTTAGCCTATGACCCTTTCCCTCTCTCCAGTTTATTTTTTTTCTTCACAAATTTCAGAAAAGTATAAGTGTAATAATCTTCTTTGTGATTATGACATTTCTAACAATTCTTCCATAGTCTTTTCTCCCCCATCATGTTTTTAAATTTTAATTTGAATATAAGCGATTTATAATTGTGGTATATATTGTACAAAGGAATATTACTCAGCCATAAAAATGAATGAAATAATGCCATTTGCAGCAACATGGATGTACCTACAGATTGTCAAGGTTTAATATTCTTTTACTGTGTTTTCCATCTATCTAGGACATACGACCATTTATTTAGTCCAGAATAGACTTCTCCAGCCTTTCTCCTTCCAAGGGCCAGCTTCATGACCAGTGATAATGGTTGGCGGAGTGGTGGTAGAGAAACTCAATCTTCCAATATGCTAAATATAATGAATTAACTTAGAGACATTTCAAAATATATCTATAATCCACATATGCAAAGAATACATACAAACAGTATTGGTTGTTCATTCATTTTAGAATGAATGCAAATGTAAAACCTCAATATAAGTTTCCAAAAACAAAAGGCAGAACAAAATAATCAACATAAAAATGCTCTGGTATCATTCATGGTCTTCAGTGAAACATTTCCTTCAACTAGCATTGTACGTTTCCTTGAGCAATCAAATTTATGTACTTTTATACCAGGGTGATTCTTTACGCTTTACTTCTTTGGCTCGTAAAATTTCAAGGCCGTGTTCAAAGTTGCTTTTCTGTTTTTAGGACATTTCAAGCATCCAGTGAGTAAAACTTATTTTCTAATACTCACTGCAAGTGACCAGTGTTATCTCAAAAATATATATGTCACAAATACTGAAAATTTAGAGTCTTCCTCAATGGAGCCCAGTCTCATAAACAGGCAAAACTGTAAATGAGAATAAAAATTGTCAGTGAAGCATTTTTGAAGTAGCACTCTTCCTTCATTTTATTTTTTTATGGATTTGTAAATTCTTTGAAAATCTCCTGATATCTGCAGTGCTCCCTATGCAAATGCATACTTGTTAATTTGGTATGAAAACCTTTGGTTCTACCCCAGAATCATCACACTGTTTCTATCTGACAGATTCTTCCAATGGAACACTGGAGTGATTTTGTCTGGTTATTTTTCTTAGATCTCCATGGAAATTTCTCCTTTTTATAGATACCATCTGGCCTAATGAGATTCTAACAGCTTCTACACACTCTTTCCTTGCATTTGAATTTTTTTATTGGAGTCATTGTTGGGAGTGAAATGTAAGAATAAGGGGAAAAACTGTGTATTAAATAAGCTTGGCACTTTTACTCTGTCATTTAAGGAAAGCAATCATGATGATTCATTTGATTTACTGAATGTAAGTGTTCAGTTTGAACATTGTCCAAAGGATGTTGCCTTACTTAAGTATCCAGTGATTCCTAAACTAAAATTGCTGCCATAGCCACTGCTCGATTTAATCTAGGAATATATATAATCTTCTCCTAGTACAAGTGCGTGTCCATAATGTCAACAAGAAATCTTCTTAAGCAAGATTTGATTATGTGTTCTCAAGCATCACTAATCTTCATTCCTTATCAGTGTATGTGAATGGGGGAGAGTGGAAGGAGTGAGAATAAATCTGGTTTTAAACTGTGAAGTAGAGGGTAGAGAAACAAATTTGAGGCAGTGGCTCTAGGACTCACATTGTTAGTTCCTCATTGACCAAAGGTATAAAGTTGGCTTATGACAAAGTATCTTCTTTTATGCAAAATTTTATATAAGGCTCATACTGAGCAATGACTATAATAAGAACATGAGACAGATTTATGTTAAGACATATCTTGACACCATCTCTCTCATTTCCCAGGAATTCTGCCCCATGGGATAGGTCTGTATACTTAAATGGAGAGGCACTTGGGGCACAGGATAAGACATTGGCTCTGTGATACCAAAGACACAGATTCATGTTCAAATTTGTCAGTTTACTATAACTTAGGATATGTTTCTTAAATTTTATTAGCCTTTATATGAAAATGAATGGTATAAAGGTGAGCAGATAAGAGGACTAAAAACGTACCTAGGAAACAATAAGCATTAGAAAACATTGTTTGATTTTTATGATCATGTTATTTGGTGTCTAAATTGTTTCCATTTGATAAAGAACATGACCAACAGAATAAATTAGGTGTTAGCATCCCCTCCTCAGTTGTTCATTGGGTAAATGCTATTTTTCTACTATGTGCCTTTCAGGGCCTGGGACAGGGGTTGTGTCAGTGAACAGATCAGGTTCTCTACTATCCTTGAGCTTTCAATATAGTGATCACACCCTGTCAGGGTCAATCACACCCTGGCAAAGTAGTGTTTTCATTGGAAAGAAATATTTGCCTCCCACATACTTATGATTCATGTGTAAAGGTTTGAAATAATAAACATTAAGTTATCTTTCTCTTTAAATTTTTTTATGTAGACTTGAACAGGCTTTTGATGATCATGCTTCTATTTTTATTATGATATGTGGGAAAGTTTACACAGCTCAAGTGAACACTGGTGGGGGATTTGTCTTCAAGGGCAACTGGTGACAGAGCCATTAAGATCTACAGAGAGAGGTAGAAGGAGGTTGGTCCATAATGTAAAAGAATCTTCTTAAGCAAGATTTGATTATGTGTTCTCAAGCATCACTAATCTTCATTCCTTATCAGTGTATGTGAATGGGGGAGAGTGGAAGGAGTGAGAATAAATCTGGTTTTAAACTGTGAAGTAGAGGGTAGAGAAACAAATTTGAGGCAGTGGCTCTAGGACTCACATTGTTAGTTCCTCATTGACCAAAGGTATAAAGTTGGCTTATGACAAAGTATCTTCTTTTATGCAAAATTTTATATAAGGCTCATACTGAGCAATGACTATAATAAGAACATGAGACAGATTTATGTTAAGACATATCTTGACACCATCTCTCTCATTTCCCAGGAATTCTGCCCCATGGGATAGGTCTGTATACTTAAATGGAGAGGCACTTGGGGCACAGGATAAGACATTGGCTCTGTGATACCAAAGACACAGATTCATGTTCAAATTTGTCAGTTTACTATAACTTAGGATATGTTTCTTAAATTTTATTAGCCTTTATATGAAAATGAATGGTATAAAGGTGAGCAGATAAGAGGACTAAAAACGTACCTAGGAAACAATAAGCATTAGAAAACATTGTTTGATTTTTATGATCATGTTATTTGGTGTCTAAATTGTTTCCATTTGATAAAGAACATGACCAACAGAATAAATTAGGTGTTAGCATCCCCTCCTCAGTTGTTCATTGGGTAAATGCTATTTTTCTACTATGTGCCTTTCAGGGCCTGGGACAGGGGTTGTGTCAGTGAACAGATCAGGTTCTCTACTATCCTTGAGCTTTCAATATAGTGATCACACCCTGTCAGGGTCAATCACACCCTGGCAAAGTAGTGTTTTCATTGGAAAGAAATATTTGCCTCCCACATACTTATGATTCATGTGTAAAGGTTTGAAATAATAAACATTAAGTTATCTTTCTCTTTAAATTTTTTTATGTAGACTTGAACAGGCTTTTGATGATCATGCTTCTATTTTTATTATGATATGTGGGAAAGTTTACACAGCTCAAGTGAACACTGGTGGGGGATTTGTCTTCAAGGGCAACTGGTGACAGAGCCATTAAGATCTACAGAGAGAGGTAGAAGGAGGGTTGGTCTGAATGGGCAATTTCCCGTTTGTTGAATTGATCCTTGATTTTATCAGCAAGCTCACGTTCAAAAAATTCCCATTGTGAGATATAATGGATGACACCTGATACTGAAAATCCACATACCAGCCTGAACAGTTCAGAAATTAATGCCTCCTGTAACACCCGGAGATTTGATAATGAAGCCAGCTCAATAGAGGTCAAGGGGAAATGATATTATGCTTGCTCCCCTGTGAATCAATGTAATCCTATTGCTTTTCCCCAGATGTTCAGTCCTGGCATGTACAGCCACAATGTGATCTCAGTGACTTTCATAGAAATCCTATTGAACAATTCTGTACTAACTTGTTAAACTGTTTATGGGCATATTGGGCATAGTTTATGTATCAGGTCCCTCTGCATATTGAGATCTAGTAAAATAGATGCATGTTCCCCAACCTGTGTTCCTTAAGTGTCCAAAGCACTCTCATGGGTTCTGAGAGTTCTTAGGAAAATTTATTATATCAAGGTCATTTCTGGTTCCAAACATTGGCTTCCTCTAAATTTGAGTTGCCATGCAGTCCTGTGATTGGTTTCTCTGTTCCTCATCGCATTGATTCAGATGTGACAATCCAATCCATCCTAGCCTCCCATATCAAAAGTCACTTAAGTGTCTTAATAGTAAATTGTACTAAAGATTTAGCAATGTGGGGGCTATGGGGTAGAAGCAGAATTAAGACGTTGCACAGTAAGTTGCAAGCACTATCAGTTTATTTAAAATATTGGGTTGGCCAAAACGTTCATTTGGGTTTTTGCACCTCTAATGGAAAACCCTAAAGGGACATTTTGGCCAACCAATATTATTCTTTAAATTCCTTTACTCATCCCTCTACTAGATGTATTCCACAGAAGCACCATTATAGGTTCTTAGGACTTAGTCTTGTGCCCATTTCTCTGTCTCTGTCTCTGTCTCTCTTTTTTTTTCCCCCTTTTTGGACCTGTTTTATGTATTCAAACCCATCAAGAATCTCTGAGGAACACCACCAACAAAAGCCTTGTCTAACACCACCCTGTTTCTCGGAGGAAAAGTGTGGTTTTAAATAATCTTGTCATTGTTTTGACATTGCAAAAGTTCTTGTGTGTGATGGAACCTAAGATACGTTGGGGAGAAAGCCAAGAACTGAGTCTTGAGTGGTAGAATGGAAGCAAAATGGGAAAGGATTAGCTGGCTGTGGTGAAGCATTAGAATTTTACCCAATTGATAGCATGCGGTGCCAGGACGATCCCCTGTAGGGTTTTGGCTTTGTATATTCAAAAGGCCCTAGGAGCTATTTTTCCAGACAAAGAAGCAGTCCTCTCCCTAAGAAGCATTCTGTCTTGTTCCCAGGCTTATTGGCTCCAATTGTTTGTGGTGGTGTAGGGGAGGGAGCTGTTCTGTACATCAGAAGATATTTAGCAGCATCTCTATATGCCTGTAGTACATCCCCCTTCCCAGTTGTGAGAACAAAAATGTCTCTGGGTATTCCTAAATGTCACATTGTGGGAAGTGGCAATGAAGATTTCACCAGCTTGGTAGGGAACAGTTGGCAATTTGAATATCCATGGGTTCTGAGAGTTCTTAGGAAAATTTATTATATCAAGGTCATTTCTGGTTCCAAACATTGGCTTCCTCTAAATTTGAGTTGCCATGCAGTCCTGTGATTGGTTTCTCTGTTCCTCATCGCATTGATTCAGATGTGACAATCCAATCCATCCTAGCCTCCCATATCAAAAGTCACTTAAGTGTCTTAATAGTAAATTGTACTAAAGATTTAGCAATGTGGGGGCTATGGGGTAGAAGCAGAATTAAGACGTTGCACAGTAAGTTGCAAGCACTATCAGTTTATTTAAAATATTGGGTTGGCCAAAACGTTCATTTGGGTTTTTTGCACCTCTAATGGAAAACCCTAAAGGGACATTTTGGCCAACCCAATATTATTGTTCTTTAAATTCCTTTACTCATCCCTCTACTAGATGTATTCCACAGAAGCACCATTATAGGTTCTTAGGACTTAGTCTTGTGCCCATTTCTCTGTCTCTGTCTCTGTCTCTCTTTTTTTTTCCCCCTTTTTGGACCTGTTTTATGTATTCAAACCCATCAAGAATCTCTGAGGAACACCACCAACAAAAAAAAGCCTTGTCTAACACCACCCTGTTTCTCGGAGGAAAAGTGTGGTTTTAAATAATCTTGTCATTGTTTTGACATTGCAAAAGTTCTTGTGTGTGATGGAACCTAAGATACGTTGGGGAGAAAGCCAAGAACTGAGTCTTGAGTGGTAGAATGGAAGCAAAATGGGAAAGGATTAGCTGGCTGTGGTGAAGCATTAGAATTTTACCCAATTGATAGCATGCGGTGCCAGGACGATCCCCTGTAGGGTTTTGGCTTTGTATATTCAAAAGGCCCTAGGAGCTATTTTTCCAGACAAAGAAGCAGTCCTCTCCCTAAGAAGCATTCTGTCTTGTTCCCAGGCTTATTGGCTCCAATTGTTTGTGGTGGTGTAGGGGAGGGAGCTGTTCTGTACATCAGAAGATATTTAGCAGCATCTCTATATGCCTGTAGTACATCCCCCTTCCCAGTTGTGAGAACAAAAATGTCTCTGGGTATTCCTAAATGTCACATTGTGGGAAGTGGCAATGAAGATCACCATCTTTAGGAACATCTGGCTGAGGGCTATGAACAACACAAGGTCTCAACATCCACTTATTGAGTAAATGAGTACCTAGTCAGGCTGTATCTAGAACTGCTAGTTTAAGTTTTTGAAGTAAAGGCTTGGAGGAGCATATCTAGATTCACAGAGGCTGGCCACACTGGGGGAGATTTCCACATTCCGCTAGGTCCAGATGGTGAATGGGTGTGGTGGTGTTGGGGAAATTTTGATCAGGTAAATGACAAGAAGAAGATTTGGTTAAGTCCTAATAACCGGAATGACTTGTGAATAGAATAACTTAGGGGTCTTGTTCCATGATTAGTATCTGAGCAGAGGCTGCATTGAATCCTCATTGAAGAGGGTGTTCCCAAATCCACAGCTTGTTTCTGGGTTTTGGCTTCTTAAAACCTCTTCTGCTATAAGGAGAATGACCTTCAGATAGCCTGCTCACAGACTTTCAGGGGCAATTGCTATTTAAAAGCCAGCATCTTTCTCTGCTCTCTTGGAGATGAATATGCTGTTAAGGATTTCTCAGTGGTTTTCTGATGGTAGCCTTCAAACCAATGCTGAGTAAAAATATATTTTCATTTTTCCAACATTTCTGAGCCATGCAATTGCTACTTAGTTTTAAAAGAAGATTGACTTTTCTAGGAGATATTAAAAAAAAAAAAAAGTATTGCCAATTCCGGAAAACTTCAGAGAAACTCTCACTCACCTTCTCACCTTCGTCACTACCTATTTGACTTCAGTACCCTCTCTTTGTTGCAAGGGGCTACATGTCCTACGTGACCCAAGAATGACCTGGGTTTACCGTCTTACTGGCATCTCATTTGGTTTAGCGTTTGTTCTTCGTTTTTGTTTTTTTTTTTTAACTTTTAAAGAAACATTATTAATAATGCAACATATTATATAATATGTGATTGTCTTATCAAATGGAACAGGATGACCTCTGTCTTTATACAGATAAACAATGCAGGGCCCTTGGTGACATAACATAGTCTTCTTGTTCACAAGGAACTAGTGGGAGCTGATGCCTCTGGTTTTGGCTATCTATGAGAGAAGTATTGTTGGAGGTACCCCCTGCCCCGGACACTCAGAGCACTAGCCTGTTCTGTGAGGTGTACTAATCCTGCATGGTATAGAACCATTGAGGTCACAAGTGCGGGAGCAATTGGAGTGAAACATGAGAAAGCATTGCTTAGGCTTTTGTGAAATAGGTGAGAGGAAGCATATTCCAGTCGCTTAATACTTGGAACATAGCATGAATGCTATTGGTACAGTGGTTTTGTTATTTATTGTATGGCATAAGTCTGTGATTTTTTAAATTTACTTTGTTATTTGACAACAAAATTCTTCTTTTTTAAACAAAGCTCTGTAGCAGCAGTTGCTCAAAAGTTCTTGCTTAAGGAAACTCCAGCTGCAGAGAAAGTGATGATCAACATGTACCTTGTAAAGAATGTTGATCTGGATTTACCATACCCTTTGGAAGTGTAGTAATATCCCTTGACAGCACAAAAGCAAGAAGATTCAAATCTGCTAAAGAAACATGAACATCTACTTGAAAAGTTACTAGGTTTTTTGAGACCATGTTTGAAGATGCCAAACTAACATCATTAGCTCTGAAGCATGACACCTTATGCAACTGATTGTTGTTCTGTGTTAATTTTACTCATTTTCTACTGCAAGCATTATTAGGCATGTACAAACAAGTGAAGCCATAGTAGTGGCAAATATCTTGAAAAAATTTAATTAAACAGATGATTGAAAAAGCATTAAAATCTCACCCCTTTCGTCACTACCTATTTGACTTCAGTACCCTCTCTTTGTTGCAAGGGGCTACATGTCCTACGTGACCCAAGAATGACCTGGGTTTACCGTCTTACTGGCATCTCATTTGGTTTAGCGTTTGTTCTTCGTTTTGTTTTTTTTAACTTTTAAAGAAACATTATTAATAATGCAACATATTATATAATATGTGATTGTCTTATCAAATGGAACAGGATGACCTCTGTCTTTATACAGATAAACAATGCAGGGCCCTTGGTGACATAACATAGTCTTCTTGTTCACAAGGAACTAGTGGGAGCTGATGCCTCTGGTTTTGGCTATCTATGAGAGAAGTATTGTTGGAGGTACCCCCTGCCCCGGACACTCAGAGCACTAGCCTGTTCTGTGAGGTGTACTAATCCTGCATGGTATAGAACCATTGAGGTCACAAGTGCGGGAGCAATTGGAGTGAAACATGAGAAAGCATTGCTTAGGCTTTTGTGAAATAGGTGAGAGGAAGCATATTCCAGTCGCTTAATACTTGGAACATAGCATGAATGCTATTGGTACAGTGGTTTTGTTATTTATTGTATGGCATAAGTCTGTGATTTTTTAAATTTACTTTGTTATTTGACAACAAAATTCTTCTTTTTTAAACAAAGCTCTGTAGCAGCAGTTGCTCAAAAGTTCTTGCTTAAGGAAACTCCAGCTGCAGAGAAAGTGATGATCAACATGTACCTTGTAAAGAATGTTGATCTGGATTTACCATACCCCTTTGGAAGTGTAGTAATATCCCTTGACAGCACAAAAGCCAGAAGATTCAAATCTGCTAAAGAAACATGAACATCTACTTGAAAAGTTACTAGGTTTTTTGAGACCATGTTTGAAGATGCCAAACTAACATCATTAGCTCTGAAGCATGACACCTTATGCAACTGATTGTTGTTCTGTGTTAATTTTACTCATTTTCTACTGCAAGCATTATTAGGCATGTACAAACAAGTGAAGCCATAGTAGTGGCAAATATCTTGACTTTATTAACAGATGATTTGAAAGCTGATAAAAGATGCCAATTTTGTATCTGTGTTATCAGATGCTTTAAAGAATAAACAAGTCAGTTACGTCCTTACTGTAAGTGAAATTTCATCCAATTCATTGAATCAAGCAACAAATTTTGGAAGTTACTTCCAATGATGGTAAAGTATCTCACAGTAATTGAAAAGCAGCAAGAAATTTAGTTTATTAAAATTTAGTGTTGAGAAATGAATAGAAACTATTGTTTCTTTTTACAGTGGTAATAAACATAGAAATTTTGAAGGGGTCTTTTATCCTAGAAAAAGCAGTGTTCTTATTAAACTATAAAGGAGAAATAGACTGTACACAGTTTATAATTAGATCCAAGTAATTTCCAATAATCTACCAATGGAGGTGCTTTAGTTGTCAAACTTTACAAATATCTTTAATAAAAGTAACTTTGGAGACAAGCTAATGCTTATTATCAAATCTAATTCTACATTCTAGCCTGATAGTCCAGATTTCTAGCCACAGTATTCATCATAAATCATTGTTAGAGGTCTTGAGCTTTTAAGAAATATTTTGTAAATCAACTTAAGTATCCTGTAGTCATATAGAACTTATTTTTAGCAAACACGTCTCCCAATGGTTTTCATACAAAAGCAAAATTCATTTGCAGTTAACAAAAAAGAATGACATTGAAATGCATCCCTACAAAAGTAAGAAAAAAACTAAAATAGGCAAGAATCCAAAGATTAGATCAGATTGAATTTTATAAGTATTCCTTGTTTTTAAGAATATCTATGACAGAGGGTAAAAATTTTTTTGGTGGAATTTTATTTTTAATTGGACAACTAAATGAATATACTTTAAGCTTAAAATGGTGTATCTTAGTTTGGTGAAATAATTAAAGGAATAACAGAGAACTTTTTTGTTGAATTGTGTGTTCTAAAAATCATTAACAAAGGAAAGCGCTGTAATTTAAAAAAAATCTACTGGTTACTAGGTTTTGAGGCCATGTTTGAAGATGCCAAACTAACATCATTAGCTCTGAAGCATGACACCTTATGCAACTGATTGTTGTTCTGTGTTAATTTTACTCATTTTCTACTGCAAGCATTATTAGGCATGTACAAACAAGTGAAGCCATAGTAGTGGCAAATATCTTGACTTTATTAACAGATGATTTGAAAGCTGATAAAAGATGCCAATTTTGTATCTGTGTTATCAGATGCTTTAAAGAATAAACAAGTCAGTTACGTCCTTACTGTAAGTGAAATTTCATCCAATTCATTGAATCAAGCAACAAATTTTGGAAGTTACTTCCAATGATGGTAAAGTATCTCACAGTAATTGAAAAGCAGCAAGAAATTTAGTTTATTAAAATTTAGTGTTGAGAAATGAATAGAAACTATTGTTTCTTTTTACAGTGGTAATAAACATAGAAATTTTGAAGGGGTCTTTTATCCTAGAAAAAGCAGTGTTCTTATTAAACTATAAAGGAGAAATAGACTGTACACAGTTTATAATTAGATCCAAGTAATTTCCAATAATCTACCAATGGAGGTGCTTTAGTTGTCAAACTTTACAAATATCTTTAATAAAAGTAACTTTGGAGACAAGCTAATGCTTATTATCAAATCTAATTCTACATTCTAGCCTGATAGTCCAGATTTCTAGCCACAGTATTCATCATAAATCATTGTTAGAGGTCTTGAGCTTTTAAGAAATATTTTGTAAATCAACTTAAGTATCCTGTAGTCATATAGAACTTATTTTTAGCAAACACGTCTCCCAATGGTTTTCATACAAAAGCAAAATTCATTTGCAGTTAACAAAAAAGAATGACATTGAAATGCATCCCTACAAAAGTAAGAAAAAAACTAAAATAGGCAAGAATCCAAAGATTAGATCAGATTGAATTTTATAAGTATTCCTTGTTTTTAAGAATATCTATGACAGAGGGTAAAAATTTTTTTGGTGGAATTTTATTTTTAATTGGACAACTAAATGAATATACTTTAAGCTTAAAATGGTGTATCTTAGTTTGGTGAAATAATTAAAGGAATAACAGAGAACTTTTTTGTTGAATTGTGTGTTCTAAAAATCATTAACAAAGGAAAGCGCTGTAAATCGGAGCCCCCCCAAAAAATGCACTAATGAAAATAGTTGAGCTGAAACATTTGTACATTTTATTATGCATATAAGATAATTCACTCTGAACTTACTTGAGCACCTTCAATAAAAGTATTTTCTTAATTAAAGTTATTAGGGTGAATGATAGAGAAGAGTCAACTGAAAGTATCAACAATTTGGAATCAATTATCCTTAAAATGCAATCTATACATGTTAATAGATAATTAAAAATAATGACATCTTTTCAGAGACATTCTTCCAGTATATCAGTGACAGGATAGAAGAAATAGATATAAACAAAATTGATTAAATTATATAAATGGGTGCTAAGAATGATTATTTTGATGTTGTTATTTTTCAAATGTCCAAATAATAAAAGCCATTTTGCTATTACTTTTATCATTAACAAGATGACATATTCTATTCTTGTATTTTATAAAGAATTTTACTCCAGCATTTTTTTAAAATTTAATGTTTTAAAATATTTTTTTAACTTCATGCCACAAGCTTTTTCTTATTTATTATTTTCATCCATCTTTACTCCTTGTCATGTGTGGGCATCCCATCACAGTGGCCTCTCTTGCTGCAGAGCACTGGCTCTGGGTGCATGTGTTCCAGAGTGCTGGCCCACAATTGGGCATACCAGTCTAGCTGCTCCGTGGCATGTGAGATCCTCCAGACTCAGGGATTGAATTGGTGCCCTTTGCACTGCAAAGCAGACTTTTATCCACTGGACCACCAAGGAAGCCCTACTTTTGTTTTGAACATTTTTTACAAAAGCAAAATTCATTTGCAGTTAACAAAAAGAATGACATTGAAATGCATCCCTACAAAAGTAAGAAAAACTAAAATAGGCAAGAATCCAAAGATTAGATCAGATTGAATTTTATAAGTATTCCTTGTTTTTAAGAATATCTATGACAGAGGGTAAAAATTTTTTTGGTGGAATTTTATTTTTAATTGGACAACTAAATGAATATACTTTAAGCTTAAAATGGTGTATCTTAGTTTGGTGAAATAATTAAAGGAATAACAGAGAACTTTTTTGTTGAATTGTGTGTTCTAAAAATCATTAACAAAGGAAAGCGCTGTAAATTGGAGCCCCCCCAAAAAATGCACTAATGAAAATAGTTGAGCTGAAACATTTGTACATTTTATTATGCATATAAGATAATTCACTCTGAACTTACTTGAGCACCTTCAATAAAAGTATTTTCTTAATTAAAGTTATTAGGGTGAATGATAGAGAAGAGTCAATTGAAAGTATCAACAATTTGGAATCAATTATCCTTAAAATGCAATCTATACATGTTAATAGATAATTAAAAATAATGACATCTTTTCAGAGACATTCTTCCAGTATATCAGTGACAGGATAGAAGAAATAGATATAAACAAAATTGATTAAATTATATAAATGGGTGCTAAGAATGATTATTTTGATGTTGTTATTTTTCAAATGTCCAAATAATAAAAGCCATTTTGCTATTACTTTTATCATTAACAAGATGACATATTCTATTCTTGTATTTTATAAAGAATTTTACTCCAGCATTTTTTTAAAATTTAATGTTTTAAAATATTTTTTTAACTTCATGCCACAAGCTTTTTCTTATTTATTATTTTCATCCATCTTTACTCCTTGTCATGTGTGGGCATCCCATCACAGTGGCCTCTCTTGCTGCAGAGCACTGGCTCTGGGTGCATGTGTTCCAGAGTGCTGGCCCACAATTGGGCATACCAGTCTAGCTGCTCCGTGGCATGTGAGATCCTCCAGACTCAGGGATTGAATTGGTGCCCTTTGCACTGCAAAGCAGACTTTTATCCACTGGACCACCAAGGAAGCCTACTGTTGAACATTTTTTTTGAATAGAAGTATTTTATGTGTATCTATTTAATAAACTAATTTGTTATTTCATATACAATTATTACAAGTATATAATTTCATTATTTTAGGCATACCATTTCACTCTCAAAAATATTTCAATTTGCACATCAAATCATAGAGTCACTATCTCTAATTATAATGGCAAAGTTGTGTACACACTCACACTTATACACATTGCAGCACAGCATTCTAAACAACCTGTACAGTTAAAAAAAAAAACATTTTCACCTCCACCTGTAACCAGCAGATTCCTAGTGCTTCTCCCCTCATTAAATCAGTAAATTCAGGTTTTCATGGTATAGTCAGCTGCTCCCGAAACCTTACACAAAACATAGAAATATGAGACAATGGCCCTTATTTATCAAGGAATGATCCTTTGGAGCCCATTTTAGTCACACACTATCTAACAAGTATATCTCAACAAAAAGTAATTTTATCACACTGTGCTGTATTAGAAATCTGTGCTAGGCGTAGCTATCACATAAATGATATAGTAATTAACTATCCCAGGAAAATGAGGGGCTATATGGGGAATACACGCTGGATGAAATGATATTTAAGGTTTTCTAGGCAGTTCCCAGACATGGGGCTGTCAAAAATAAAAGGGAGTTGTGCAATAGCATAATTGTATTCAGTTAAAAATACTTGGTGTTAGAAAACAAAACTGAGGGAGACAGTAGGTGCTCACATCCTGGAGGAACCTATGTTGTAGTGTCATGGCTTTAGGTCATTTGTTTTCCACATGGTCAGAGAGCATGTTCTTCTCAAAGTGTGTTTCCTAGCAAAAAACCTGTGATTTCTATTTATATCACAGAATATAAATGGTCATTATTATGGAAAGAAAAATAAATGGTTCTGTGATCAAACAAATATAGGCAATGCTTGGTAATAAAATCTTAAGGATAGGTGCAACTCCTGTTCTTGTTTTTGTCTTCCTAACAACACTTTTCAGAGTCTCCCATGTTCCTCTCTGCAGCATTATGTTAGCACAGAATACTTTCACATGGAACTAGAATGCTATGGAAGACTTTTCAGGGAAACTTACTCTGAATGGAAGGAAATATTTAAAGAATTTTTCATAAGGGAATATAAATCAGAGTTTACATTTTAAGAAATACAGAGTTTTAATTAGAGGGTTGTGGAATTTTGAAATTCCATGGTTAAAAGTATACATCATGACTACAGTTAGAGAAAAAATTATAATGTTGAGAGAGAAATGGAGAAGGGCTAGAATTGTTTTATGTCTAGTCACATCAGTGGGGATGAAGAAAACTGTTAGGCTAGGCTGCAATTGAGAAATGACAGATTCCAGGGAGAAAATCTGCAGGGAGTAGGATATTTGTGCAGAGCTGGACCCCGTAAAAACTCTGAAATGTGTATTTCAAGATTAATATATTGCTTTGCAAAGCACCTGCATGTTTTCCTTGAAATAATGAACTTTACCATTCTGTGCCTAACCTAAATGTCGTTTACAAGAATTCAACGTGCAGATCTGTGTGTAAATCTATTTTTTGTAAACTTATATTCATAGCTGTAGCACTTTTGTATTAGCAAGTAGAGTTTGGACTTAAATTATCTTTGAAATCCCCTGATCTGAACTGTTCGATGAGTGGCACTGTGCTTTATTTGTAAATATTGATCCCAGGCTCAACCTACTTGAGCCACTCAGTATTTGGTCTTTTTCCCAGCTTGGTCTTCTCTGCATCCAGATCTGTCTAAAAGGAGTTGTGCAATAGCATAATTGTATTCAGTTAAAAATACTTGGTGTTAGAAAACAAAACTGAGGGAGACAGTAGGTGCTCACATCCTGGAGGAACCTATGTTGTAGTGTCATGGCTTTAGGTCATTTGTTTTCCACATGGTCAGAGAGCATGTTCTTCTCAAAGTGTGTTTCCTAGCAAAAAACCTGTGATTTCTATTTATATCACAGAATATAAATGGTCATTATTATGGAAAGAAAAATAAATGGTTCTGTGATCAAACAAATATAGGCAATGCTTGGTAATAAAATCTTAAGGATAGGTGCAACTCCTGTTCTTGTTCTTGTCTTCCTAACAACACTTTTCAGAGTCTCCCATGTTCCTCTCTGCAGCATTATGTTAGCACAGAATACTTTCACATGGAACTAGAATGCTATGGAAGACTTTTCAGGGAAACTTACTCTGAATGGAAGGAAATATTTAAAGAATTTTTCATAAGGGAATATAAATCAGAGTTTACATTTTAAGAAATACAGAGTTTTAATTAGAGGGTTGTGGAATTTTGAAATTCCATGGTTAAAAGTATACATCATGACTACAGTTAGAGAAAAAATTATAATGTTGAGAGAGAAATGGAGAAGGGCTAGAATTGTTTTATGTCTAGTCACATCAGTGGGGATGAAGAAAACTGTTAGGCTAGGCTGCAATTGAGAAATGACAGATTCCAGGGAGAAAATCTGCAGGGAGTAGGATATTTGTGCAGAGCTGGACCCCGTAAAAACTCTGAAATGTGTATTTCAAGATTAATATATTGCTTTGCAAAGCACCTGCATGTTTTCCTTGAAATAATGAACTTTACCATTCTGTGCCTAACCTAAATGTCGTTTACAAGAATTCAACGTGCAGATCTGTGTGTAAATCTATTTTTTGTAAACTTATATTCATAGCTGTAGCACTTTTGTATTAGCAAGTAGAGTTTGGACTTAAATTATCTTTGAAATCCCCTGATCTGAACTGTTCGATGAGTGGCACTGTGCTTTATTTGTAAATATTGATCCCAGGCTCAACCTACTTGAGCCACTCAGTATGGTCTGTCCCAGGGTCTTCTCTGTGCTGATTTTGCTAACCAATCAATCACAGTCTAATCATTGATCAGCCTTCTGTGCTTCTCACCCAGTAGACATATCACTCAGGGAGATTTTATAACACTATTTTCATGAAGTCTGGATCTACTGAGGATTTGATGGATTCTAGAAGACAAACAAAATGACTTGTTGGCTTCTTCAGGGTAGAAAATAGCCTCTGATAAAGGTACAAAAAGTATGAGAAATTGAAGGTGGAAGGCAACTCACTGAAACTAGCCAGGGAATATGGGTAAATACCAAAAAAAAAAAAAGGTTTTGGAATAGGTTTCCTTTAGACAAGTCTGACTCAGACTAGAGCTCTCTTTCTCAAAAGAAATAAATTTGTTTCATTCACATAGAGTTAGGAGTCAAGATTTCTTTATTCTTCAAACAGCACAAATTTCTTTTTTTTATACTAAAAAAAAAAAAAAATTATTTATTTATTTTCATTCATGTTTTTATTCTTTGTCCATGTGTGAACCTCCCATTGCAGTGGCCTCTCTCCTTGCAGAGCACTGGTTCTGGACGCATGTGCTCCAGAGCCCTGGCTCCTAATTGGACACACTGGCCCAGCCACTCCTCAGCACAGGGGACCTTCCTGGGCCAGAGATCAAACCAGTGCCCCTTGCACCTCAAGAAAGATTCTTTACCCACTGGATCACCAGGAAAGCCCTGTTTTTATGCTTTCTAAAGAACATATATTTGGGGGGATGGAAACAGAGGATGACTTCAACTTGTAACTAGGAGTTTATGGAGAATTTGGTCTACCCTTTGCTATTTTCCAAGTGGTTAAAATTTTGCCAATCTAGTTGCAGACCCAGTTTTACTCTTGCCTACCTACATCCAGAGATAACAGATGAGTGCCTTAATTCCCTGGTATGAAATTGTGATGGAATAGTTTAGCATGTGGTTAGAGCATAAACTTTGATCTGGAAACCCTGATTTGTGAAATTCATAGAGTGTTTATCAGGGTCTAGCCTGATTTGTTGATAGCCAGAGGATAATATCAAGGTTACAAGGCCACTGTTTGGGCTCAAGGATCCTTAGTTAGAGAATTGTTAGGTAACTAACTATAAACTTATTTGATTAGATTATCAAATACATTAATTAGATAATTTATAAAGAATTTTTAAAATATTAAAGTTTTATTGTAAAGGATTATTAAAGAACCCTTCCCCCAAAAGATAGTTCTCTTGGAGAAGCAAGCACTCTAAACTTGCAATCAGAAGACCTAGGAAATAACTTAGAACCATACACTGATTGTAATGTAAAGTTAATCTTGTAACTGTGGTATAATTTTGTGAAAATCTTCTTGGAGCCTTGTAAAATGCATAGAGTCTTCATCTACCTTAGTGTGTTCTGGCTGCTATAAAGAAATTTCCATAGACTGGGTGGTTTATCAACAACATAAATTTATTTCTTTGTAATTCTGGAGAAGTGAAGATCCATATGCTCTCAGGTCTGATATCTGGTGAGACCTGCTTCTTGGTTCAAGATGGTCACCTTCTTCCTGTGTCCTCACATGGTGGAAAGGTGGAGAGAACTCCCTGAGGTCTCTTTGAAAACAACATTAATCTTATCCATGGGGCCTCGACCCTCATGACCTAGTATCATAATTTTGGAGATTAAGATTTCAACATATGAATCTTGAAGAATTTCAAAATGAAAAGGAAAAGAAAAGGCAACAGCTTTTTAAAATCTGTCTCTACTCATCCATCAATCAATATTTTTTTAAATCTATCTTCCTTAAAAAAATTAAAATCACGCATGTTCTTCTTGGACTCAGTTTTATCACTATGGTAGCACTTATGGGCATGTAGAGAGTGTTACTTGGGAGTGAGATAGGATAAAATTCAGGGTCCATGATGTCCTAAGGACTGTGATGAATGCATTCATCTATATTACGTTATTTAAGTATATGTTTGCAAGAGGCAGATGTTACATTTTCATCTTGCTATTAGTAGTATGAGGCTCCGAGGTTTTGGATAACTTGTTCATTGAATTGTTCAGCTGCTACATTCCAGATGTCAGAATTCATGTTTCCTGCAGCCTAGCTTTCTTACAGAAGAATTGTGAAGACTTCATCTAGCACAGTGGGATCAATTTCAAGTCAAAGAGTAGGATCTCTGGAATCTCTTTGCAGTGTGAAAGATGAGAGAACTGAGGAAAGTCATCTGAGAAAGGATCCAAGGAGTCAATGCATTTGTGGGTCATTGAAAAATGACAGCTATTGTCTCTATTTTATAAGATTTTTTTTTTCCTTGTGACTGTTCAAGCTACTCACAAACCCAGTTTCCTTATGCCTAAAAGTGGGTGTAGCCCCCTGGACCATAGTTGCATTAAGTCCTTTGAAAAAAACTTGAGATGATGAATTAACACCCATTTTATGTAAAATGCATAGAGTCTTCATCTACCTTAGTGTGTTCTGGCTGCTATAAAGAAATTTCCATAGACTGGGTGGTTTATCAACAACATAAATTTATTTCTTTGTAATTCTGGAGAAGTGAAGATCCATATGCTCTCAGGTCTGATATCTGGTGAGACCTGCTTCTTGGTTCAATATGGTCACCTTCTTCCTGTGTCCTCACATGGTGGAAAGGTGGAGAGAACTCCCTGAGGTCTCTTTGAAAACAACATTAATCTTATCCATGGGGCCTCGACCCTCATGACCTAGTATCATAATTTTGGAGATTAAGATTTCAACATATGAATCTTGAAGAATTTCAAAATGAAAAAGGAAAAGAAAAGGCAACAGCTTTTTAAAATCTGTCTCTACTCATCCATCAATCAATATTTTTTTAAATCTATCTTCCTTAAAAAAATTAAAATCACGCATGTTCTTCTTGGACTCAGTTTTATCACTATGGTAGCACTTATGGGCATGTAGAGAGTGTTACTTGGGAGTGAGATAGGATAAAATTCAGGGTCCATGATGTCCTAAGGACTGTGATGAATGCATTCATCTATATTACGTTATTTAAGTATATGTTTGCAAGAGGCAGATGTTACATTTTCATCTTGCTATTAGTAGTATGAGACTCCGAGGTTTTGGATAACTTGTTCATTGAATTGTTCAGCTGCTACATTCCAGATGTCAGAATTCATGTTTCCTGCAGCCTAGCTTTCTTACAGAAGAATTGTGAAGACTTCATCTAGCACAGTGGGATCAATTTCAAGTCAAAGAGTAGGATCTCTGGAATCTCTTTGCAGTGTGAAAGATGAGAGAACTGAGGAAAGTCATCTGAGAAAGGATCCAAGGAGTCAATGCATTTGTGGGTCATTGAAAAATGACAGCTATTGTCTCTATTTTATAAGATTTTTTTTTTCCTTGTGACTGTTCAAGCTACTCACAAACCCAGTTTCCTTATGCCTAAAAGTGGGTGTAGCCACCTGGACCATAGTTGCATTAAGTCCTTTGAAAAATACTTGAGATGATGAATTAACAATTGTTTTATACCTGTAAACCCTCTATATTAACACTGCACAGTGATACTTTTTATTCAGGCATGGATTGTCTTTATAATTTCGGTATAAATTAGTACAGAGGAACACATCCTTCCTGTGGATGGATCCATCCATAGATTACTGGTACCACTTGCTCTGAAGTGTCCTTTCTCTTTGTCGTAAGAAGAGAATGCCCCAGGTGAGCTGTTAGTCCCAGGAGGAGGATGAGCGATGTGGAAAAGGTTCTGCTTGCTCCCGTTTGACGTTCCAGCCATTGCCATCCTAGATGAACTAAGAGAGCTGACTCCTAGCCATGTGAGTGTCCCTGAAAGCCACTAACAAAAGTATCAGTTATGGAGAGCTGAGCTCAGTAATACTCAATATTTAAAATCCCTAAGTAATACTTGCTTTTTATATTAAGGCTTGCATATGAAGTGAGAGCAAAATTTACATAACTATATGATAAAACCAGAGGCTTCAAAATTACTTTAATGTCTACAACTTACTAGTTGAAGCATTTCCTTTAGATTCCCCTATACCTAGGACAGCTTGGGACAATATTGCAGAAATAATGGGCTGGGAAATACAACAGCTTCAATATTGAATTTCCACTTGAAATCCATCCCACTACACACATCTCTAGGGCTTAATATAAAAAGATAGAACTAAGCATGTCTGTGACCCAGAATTCGACATGTGAAAATAATTACATCATGCACGAGCTTTCCTGTTGGGACCATGGCAGCTGGACTCCTTTTACTTTGTGGTAGGTTGGGGAAGGGATTTGATTTTTAATTATGTCTCCTTTCAGTATGGATTTTTTTTTGTAATTTCCTATTTGCCTCTGGGAACATACACAGTATTTTGTATTTCTTCAATTATTGTTGTAATCATAATAAGTAATGATGTTATAAATCTCCCTTTCAAATTTTAGAAGTAATTTTGCCAAAAACACTTTTAAAATTTCCATGCACCTTCTTAGCGTACTATCTTTCTAGCAACAAAATGGATCAGTTTTTCCTTGAGTATAAACTGTAACAGTAACTTTTAAATCCCATTCCTCTGCAATGGATTTTGAACAGCCATGTTGCAGGTAGAATCACAAATGCTGCAGTGCTCCTTTTGAAAGTAAAATCTTTTATTTTTTTTTAAGACTAAAGGTTTAGAGCTTGTGTTATGACCCAATTCCATTCCTCCTAATTGTTTTCTGACTACAGAATAGCTTATACAATTTGAATTGCAGCAGATTTCTTTGTTTACCAATCCTTAACTAATAATGGCAGTGGTGGGGAATACAAAATTGACACAAAAATCCCAAGATCATTTATTTTTTAAAAATTAAAATCTGTAGTAAACGTCAGCCTATTAAAACAAAACAAGTATTGAACAAAGACCCAGGGTTCCTCTGTCTGACTCTGTCATCAATAAGCTGTGTGAATTTGTCCATGTTACTTTGCCTATCTGATCTTGGCCTGCTTTATATGTATTACGTTGAAATTGTCTGGCATATGTAGCATGAAAAGGTGAGACAGAATAGTATTTATAGTCTAAGTGTTATTATGTTATGTTATATTATGTTATTATATTGTATTGTTACTAATATATATGCACCACTCACCGCTTGAGTTATTAATGGTAAGAATATGTATATGGAAGTGAGTCTTTATAACATGAAAGTATTCACTAGTACATTAATACTTATATAATATCAACCTCCACTGAATCAACTCTCTCTAGGGCTTAATATAAAAAGATAGAACTAAGCATGTCTGTGACCCAGAATTCGACATGTGAAAATAATTACATCATGCACGAGCTTTCCTGTTGGGACCATGGCAGCTGGACTCCTTTTACTTTGTGGTAGGTTGGGGAAGGGATTTGATTTTTAATTATGTCTCCTTTCAGTATGGATTTTTTTTTGTAATTTCCTATTTGCCTCTGGGAACATACACAGTATTTTGTATTTCTTCAATTATTGTTGTAATCATAATAAGTAATGATGTTATAAATCTCCTTTCAAATTTTAGAAGTAATTTTGCCAAAAACACTTTTAAAATTTCCATGCACCTTCTTAGCGTACTATCTTTCTAGCAACAAAATGGATCAGTTTTTCCTTGAGTATAAACTGTAACAGTAACTTTTAAATCCCATTCCTCTGCAATGGATTTTGAACAGCCATGTTGCAGGTAGAATCACAAATGCTGCAGTGCTCCTTTTGAAAGTAAAATCTTTTATTTTTTTTAAGACTAAAGGTTTAGAGCTTGTGTTATGACCCAATTCCATTCCTCCTAATTGTTTTCTGACTACAGAATAGCTTATACAATTTGAATTGCAGCAGATTTCTTTGTTTACCAATCCTTAACTAATAATGGCAGTGGTGGGGAATACAAAATTGACACAAAAATCCCAAGATCATTTATTTTTTAAAAATTAAAATCTGTAGTAAACGTCAGCCTATTAAAACAAAACAAGTATTGAACAAAGACCCAGGGTTCCTCTGTCTGACTCTGTCATCAATAAGCTGTGTGAATTTGTCCATGTTACTTTGCCTATCTGATCTTGGCCTGCTTTATATGTATTACGTTGAAATTGTCTGGCATATGTAGCATGAAAAGGTGAGACAGAATAGTATTTATAGTCTAAGTGTTATTATGTTATGTTATATTATGTTATTATATTGTATTGTTACTAATATATATGCACCACTCACCGCTTGAGTTATTAATGGTAAGAATATGTATATGGAAGTGAGTCTTTATAACATGAAAGTATTCACTAGTACATTAATACTTATATAATATCAACCTCCACTGAATCAACTGTCTCTACTTAACCTTTCCACTTACACATTATCTCTCTGTAAATCATCTCTAATGGATTTCCAGTTGTTGTATTATACAATATAAATGCAAGACAAATGAACTACAAAATGAAATTTCAGATCTTGTAATATTTCACAGATCCTTGATTATTAATATTGGAGAAATAATCAGATCACATACAAAACTATTGAAAATTAAGTACAGGATAAAAGGAAAGAAAGAGGGCAAGAGGGAGACAGGAGACAGAAAAACAATAATGATGATAGAACTGGTACTGTAAAAAAAAAATACTAAAAGATTAAGCAAACATTTTGGCATATTGTGGTTTTGCTAATTGTGTTTTTTTTTAAGTTATCGATTTAAGATCTGGCTGAAAAAGGCAAACATGAGGTGAAGATGAGTAGCAATGCAGTTGTTAAGTTTTTTGAGAAAAATTAGACAAAATTTTCACTCCGTGGGGTCTTCACTGGCAGCCCTTAGCTTTGCTAAAGTATATGAAATTGGAAACTAGAGGTACTATGGTGGAAAGAATTGGTGGAGGAACACTGAGTGAATTATCAGCAATGCAGGTTCAAAGATTGTTTCATTAAATAGAAAGAACAATGAAAACAGAGAAGGAAAGAGTAATTGGCCTGTGGTAGGAACAGCGAGGAACAGGAAAAGGACCAGATAGTAATTTGGAGTCTGGAGGTCAGAGACAGTGGCTCACCTAAGATTTATTTTTATCACTGAGGGCATTCTGGAACATGATAATATGGGGTTTTACTCTGTCATCAATAAGCTGTGTGAATTTGTCCATGTTACTTTGCCTATCTGATCTTGGCCTGCTTTATATGTATTACGTTGAAATTGTCTGGCATATGTAGCATGAAAAGGTGAGACAGAATAGTATTTATAGTCTAAGTGTTATTATGTTATGTTATATTATGTTATTATATTGTATTGTTACTAATATATATGCACCACTCACCGCTTGAGTTATTAATGGTAAGAATATGTATATGGAAGTGAGTCTTTATAACATGAAAGTATTCACTAGTACATTAATACTTATATAATATCAACCTCCACTGAATCAACTGTCTCTACTTAACCTTTCCACTTACACATTATCTCTCTGTAAATCATCTCTAATGGATTTCCAGTTGTTGTATTATACAATATAAATGCAAGACAAATGAACTACAAAATGAAATTTCAGATCTTGTAATATTTCACAGATCCTTGATTATTAATATTGGAGAAATAATCAGATCACATACAAAACTATTGAAAATTAAGTACAGGATAAAAGGAAAGAAAGAGGGCAAGAGGGAGACAGGAGACAGAAAAACAATAATGATGATAGAACTGGTACTGTAAAAAAAAAATACTAAAAGATTAAGCAAACATTTTGGCATATTGTGGTTTTGCTAATTGTGTTTTTTTTTAAGTTATCGATTTAAGATCTGGCTGAAAAAGGCAAACATGAGGTGAAGATGACAAGCAATGCAGTTGTTAAATTTTTTAAGAAAAATTACACAAAAATTTCACACCTTGGGGACTTCACTGGCAGCCCTTAGCTTTGCTAAAGTATATGAAATTGGAAACTAGAGGTACTATGGTGGAAAGAATTGGTGGAGGAACACTGAGTGAATTATCAGCAATGCAGGTTCAAAGATTGTTTCATTAAATAGAAAGAACAATGAAAACAGAGAAGGAAAGAGTAATTGGCCTGTGGTAGGAACAGCGAGGAACAGGGAAAAGGACCAGATAGTAATTTGGAGTCTGGAGGTCAGAGACAGTGGCTCACCTAAGATTTATTTTTATCACTGAGGGCATTCTGGAACATGATAATGAGACCACACTCTGCAAGGTTTGTAATTTCTAAACTAGGCAAATAGAGTATATTTAAGGTTAACTTTATCTGTATAGTAAAATCTACCAATTTCTTACTTTCTGTTGTTGGGAACAAGTAAGTAAATCGTTGTATCCATTTTTGGAGATCTTAGTGGGCCTAAATGAAAATGATTATTGCAGGGTTATTACAGATTTCTAGTCATACCAGGTGAGCCATCCTTGACGCATATAAGCCATATTCTGTTGCCAGAAGAGCCTGAGCAATGTGCTTGGTTTTGATTCACTTGCTTTTTTCCTGTTGTTTGTTTGTTTGGGGCTTGGTTGGATGGTGCTGGGCTCAAACCTTCATCTAGTATTTGCTAGTGGTATGACTGAGTAAGCCACTGAACCTTATCCTTTATAAAAGGGTCTGATAACAGTCTTCCATTTATGTAAAGATTAGATGAAGTGATATATGTAAAATGTATAGTACAGTGCTCAGTGTGTAAAAGGTATTTATGGTTTTATTCTGTATTACACCAAGGGAAAAAGATCGTTGAAGAGCAGATCAGCAGCATGACATTCATTAGTGAGTCTTAGTGTGGATCCTAAACCACTTGAAAGCCCCTTGCCCATTCTTCCAGAGATGAAGTGAGAGTTGATTCTTGTGTACAGGATCTGAGATGCCGAGTGGTTTCAAGTGCTCCTGGGTTCACATAGGGAGGTGGAGGACAGAGAGGGCAGGAAGCCAGACACAACACTTAGTCTTGCAGAGGAAGCATAGGCAAGATTGATTTTCTAAAGAAGCAGGTTTTACTTTAATTCCTCTGGCAGCCCTTAGCTTTGCTAAAGTATATGAAATTGGAAACTAGAGGTACTATGGTGGAAAGAATTGGTGGAGGAACACTGAGTGAATTATCAGCAATGCAGGTTCAAAGATTGTTTCATTAAATAGAAAGAACAATGAAAACAGAGAAGGAAAGAGTAATTGGCCTGTGGTAGGAACAGCGAGGAACAGGGAAAAGGACCAGATAGTAATTTGGAGTCTGGAGGTCAGAGACAGTGGCTCACCTAAGATTTATTTTTATCACTGAGGGCATTCTGGAACATGATAATGAGACCACACTCTGCAAGGTTTGTAATTTCTAAACTAGGCAAATAGAGTATATTTAAGGTTAACTTTATCTGTATAGTAAAATCTACCAATTTCTTACTTTCTGTTGTTGGGAACAAGTAAGTAAATCGTTGTATCCATTTTTGGAGATCTTAGTGGGCCTAAATGAAAATGATTATTGCAGGGTTATTACAGATTTCTAGTCATACCAGGTGAGCCATCCTTGACGCATATAAAGCCATATTCTGTTGCCAGAAGAGCCTGAGCAATGTGCTTGGTTTTGATTCACTTGCTTTTTTCCTGTTGTTTGTTTGTTTGGGGCTTGGTTGGATGGTGCTGGGCTCAAACCTTCATCTAGTATTTGCTAGTGGTATGACTGAGTAAGCCACTGAACCTTATCCTTTATAAAAGGGTCTGATAACAGTCTTCCATTTATGTAAAGATTAGATGAAGTGATATATGTAAAATGTATAGTACAGTGCTCAGTGTGTAAAAGGTATTTATGGTTTTATTCTGTATTACACCAAGGGAAAAAGATCGTTGAAGAGCAGATCAGCAGCATGACATTCATTAGTGAGTCTTAGTGTGGATCCTAAACCACTTGAAAGCCCCTTGCCCATTCTTCCAGAGATGAAGTGAGAGTTGATTCTTGTGTACAGGATCTGAGATGCCGAGTGGTTTCAAGTGCTCCTGGGTTCACATAGGGAGGTGGAGGACAGAGAGGGCAGGAAGACAGACACAACACTTAGTCTTGCAGAGGAAGCATAGGCAAGATTGATTTTCTAAAGAAGCAGGTTTTTACTTTAATTCCCTCTGCACCTGTTCCTCCACTTGGGCTTCTGTTATATTAAACTCTAAAATAACCATTAGAACCATTTGTTATGAAGCTGACACAGAATAATCGAGCATGTCCCTGGAGAAATTATACAAACAATTTCCCTCATTCTGCAAAATTATTCAAAGTCCAGAAGGGGATTCCACATGCTTCCCAACTTTCTCATCAATGACAGACAATGCATTTTCTGGCTCAGGTACATTGATGACATCAGTGGAGTTAGGAATGGTTGGTGGGGGTGGGAGACTTTTGTCCAGTAACAAGGAAACTTGGCATTGTCCAAAGGATGTAGCACTCAGTGTTGAGGGAGATATTCAGTGTGAGTCAGTATTCTCTGTCACTTTTTTTTTTCTCTTTTTCCTGGATAGTTCAGTGGGAAACAGGCTGAAAGAACATAGGTTAAAAGAGACAGAATCCAGGGAAGAAGGTAGACAAAAGCAGACAAGAGGAGAGATGGGATTGTGTTGCTGGAAGCTCCAAATTATAGCTTCCTTTAACTTAGGAAACTTCCCAAAAGGTGAACCAGGATGCAAATGATCTGTGCTGAAATTTTCCTGTGGACTGTGAGGTACCTAGGAGTGCGTGTCTAATTCAATTTATCATATGGGTATCTAGCAGAGCACTTGGCACATCCTTAAGAATGTTTTATCTTTTCTAAAAGGCTGGAACAAGAAAGAAAACAATGAAACATCTTTATTGAAGATTTCATGTGTGTGTGTTTCCCTCCATAATTTGCCCTAATATCTAACTCAGTATCTAAGACTAATATCCAGGATATTTCACTCTGCCAGTGGAAGGTGTCTGAATAGAGAGCAGTCCTCAGAAACAGTAGCCTGGATCACCCCTGCCCAGAGAGGCCAGTAAGTCAGAGTTTCATGCTATTTTGGCCCAGCCTCTGGACTCTTCTGATTGAAATTTAATACCAAAATTCTTTGGCATTTCCATTTCCTCTTTAAGTCTACTTCTTTCCTGTGTACCCAGTGGCTTTACTCAGAAAACAGGACAGTGACAAAAGGAGATGGAAAAGGCATGGGTTATAAGGAAGAATTTGAATGGTTTTAAATCCCTCTCTAACTTAATTCTGTCACCCCCAAGTTTACTTTATGTTCTAGGTCCTCATTTGTAATGATATTGACTTCCTTGGGTTGTCACGTAAACTAACTGAAACACAAATGTAATACACATGGAATTATGCCCGACCCAAAGTTGGAAGCATCCGTTAAGGGTTAGGCCTGTGTAATATCTTTGGCAGTACCACCTTCATTACATAGAAATTGGATTAGCCTATCTTGAAGATACTTGGCAGGATTAACATTCTAGGATTCTAACATTCTGTTTCAGAAAATCTAGGACCTAGCTACACAGCACTGATATGCTGCAGAAATACAGAGGAAATTGTGCCTCCATACAAAGGGTTTATTACCATTGTATCTTTGTTTCAACCCAAGTGTGGAACGTACCTCAAGAGAATGAGTATCTTGCATTTCTGAAACATTACTTTTGTTACTATTGAAAACCCCCCAAAAGGGTGTTGTCTTTAAAGATTCATTAAATATCCCATGATCTATTATCTGCCTTGGATAGCACAAGGCAGAATATACCACTAGATATTGCTTAAATCACAAGCAATGATTCTCATGAGATTATAACACACTATTTACAGAAGTAGTTATTATATAGAGATAAATGTAGATGCTTGGGAATGCTTACTAAAGAGAGAGAGAGAGAAAGAATTTAAAATGCCATTTTAGGTAATGGAAGCAAGAATCTGGGGAATAAATCTGCTTTCTCAAATACTATTTTTAACATTTGTTACATGCATTCTGCATTTTAAAAAATATGGCATTCATGAACAAGAAATGTGTTCCAAAATCTTTCTCTAATTCTCTGTTAGAGCATAAAAAATAAATCTGTAATATTTCAAGGAGATAATACTGACTCAGGTAATATGAAGTGAGACTAACTGACCCCACTGGTAATAGGTCTTAAAAGCAAATTTTTTGTGAATTCTTCCCCCCTGAATTGGTTACACATTGGATTTGATGATGTTGCTGAAAGTAGCAAGGTTTTGTGTGTTTTCATTTAAATGTCTTAATTTATTATTATTTTTAAAGCAGATAAAGGAAACCACTTTATAGAAACATTTCCACCGTCTACTTCTTTCCTGTGTACCCAGTGGCTTTACTCAGAAAACAGGACAGTGACAAAAGGAGATGGAAAAGGCATGGGTTATAAGGAAGAATTTGAATGGTTTTAAATCCCTCTCTAACTTAATTCTGTCACCCCCAAGTTTACTTTATGTTCTAGGTCCTCATTTGTAATGATATTGACTTCCTTGGGTTGTCACGTAAACTAACTGAAACACAAATGTAATACACATGGAATTATGCCCGACCCAAAGTTGGAAGCATCCGTTAAGGGTTAGGCCTGTGTAATATCTTTGGCAGTACCACCTTCATTACATAGAAATTGGATTAGCCTATCTTGAAGATACTTGGCAGGATTAACATTCTAGGATTCTAACATTCTGTTTCAGAAAATCTAGGACCTAGCTACACAGCACTGATATGCTGCAGAAATACATAGGAAATTGTGCCTCCATACAAAGGGTTTATTACCATTGTATCTTTGTTTCAACCCAAGTGTGGAACGTACCTCAAGAGAATGAGTATCTTGCATTTCTGAAACATTACTTTTGTTACTATTGAAAACCCCCAAAGGCTGTTGTCTTTAAAGATTCATTAAATATCCCATGATCTATTATCTGCCTTGGATAGCACAAGGCAGAATATACCACTAGATATTGCTTAAATCACAAGCAATGATTCTCATGAGATTATAACACACTATTTACAGAAGTAGTTATTATATAGAGATAAATGTAGATGCTTGGGAATGCTTACTAAAGAGAGAGAGAGAGAAAGAATTTAAAATGCCATTTTAGGTAATGGAAGCAAGAATCTGGGGAATAAATCTGCTTTCTCAAATACTATTTTTAACATTTGTTACATGCATTCTGCATTTTAAAAAATATGGCATTCATGAACAAGAAATGTGTTCCAAAATCTTTCTCTAATTCTCTGTTAGAGCATAAAAAATAAATCTGTAATATTTCAAGGAGATAATACTGACTCAGGTAATATGAAGTGAGACTAACTGACCCCACTGGTAATAGGTCTTAAAAGCAAATTTTTTGTGAATTCTTCCCCCCTGAATTGGTTACACATTGGATTTGATGATGTTGCTGAAAGTAGCAAGGTTTTTGTGTGTGTTTTCATTTAAAAATGTCTTAATTTATTATTATTTTTTAAAGCAGATAAAGGAAACCACTTAGAAGAAATCTATAGCTTAATTCACTGTTTCAAGGCAACTATGCTTCTAAGGAGTAATTATGCCTGCCACCCCAGAAAACCTGTCCGGTATACCTCATCCCAAAAGTATTCACCGCTCTGCCCCCAAATATGCTGACTTAATCACAATCACTTTATTGACACCTTTTTGGCTTTATCATTTAAGTGTATATCCCTGGACACTATAGTTTAGCCTGCTAATTTTTTTTTTCTAATTGGTTATACATTGAAAAAAAAAATTATCTTCAGGTTCTTCTACCCTCCTCCTTTAAAATTTTTAATAGCATTTATTTGCTGAGAGATGAACCATTTGACTTATATAATTTTTTCATAGTGTGGAATGTATGATTGTACCTTCTGACTTAGGCTCACCCTCTGTCACCCTAATGAGACTGTAGCTGAAATTGTGTTTTTTAACGAACCACAAAAGGACCTTGTTCTTTCATTGATCTTAGTGGCTGTTGATGCTTAATCCCCATGTTCATTAAATAACTGAACGTTGAAAATGGTAATGTCCAAATTCTACATTTATTTCTATATTAGTTGAGATAGTTCTATAAAAGACACTTGCATTCTATTTGGTTCCCTACTGATAGAGTTTATAGAGGAAAGACAGAATAGAAACAATAATTTCACTTCATTTACCAGTTTTCAATATATTTTTTCCCCTATATAATACTTTAAAGACAGCCATTAGAAAATAACACTGTGAACTCATGGATTTAAATGTACTTGATAGATTTTAATCTTCAATTATTACAGATAAAAAAATTTTTTTTTTGTTACATGCATTCTGCATTTTAAAAATATGGCATTCATGAACAAGAAATGTGTTCCAAAATCTTTCTCTAATTCTCTGTTAGAGCATAAAAAATAAATCTGTAATATTTCAAGGAGATAATACTGACTCAGGTAATATGAAGTGAGACTAACTGACCCCACTGGTAATAGGTCTTAAAAGCAAATTTTTTGTGAATTCTTCCCCCCTGAATTGGTTACACATTGGATTTGATGATGTTGCTGAAAGTAGCAAGGTTTTTGTGTGTGTTTTCATTTAAAAATGTCTTAATTTATTATTATTTTTTAAAGCAGATAAAGGAAACCACTTAGAAGAAATCTATAGCTTAATTCACTGTTTCAAGGCAACTATGCTTCTAAGGAGTAATTATGCCTGCCACCCCAGAAAACCTGTCCGGTATACCTCATCCCAAAAGTATTCACCGCTCTGCCCCCAAATATGCTGACTTAATCACAATCACTTTATTGACACCTTTTTGGCTTTATCATTTAAGTGTATATCCCTGGACACTATAGTTTAGCCTGCTAATTTTTTTCTAATTGGTTATACATTGAAAAAAAAAATTATCTTCAGGTTCTTCTACCCTCCTCCTTTAAAATTTTTAATAGCATTTATTTGCTGAGAGATGAACCATTTGACTTATATAATTTTTTCATAGTGTGGAATGTATGATTGTACCTTCTGACTTAGGCTCACCCTCTGTCACCCTAATGAGACTGTAGCTGAAATTGTGTTTTTTAACGAACCACAAAAGGACCTTGTTCTTTCATTGATCTTAGTGGCTGTTGATGCTTAATCCCCATGTTCATTAAATAACTGAACGTTGAAAATGGTAATGTCCAAATTCTACATTTATTTCTATATTAGTTGAGATAGTTCTATAAAAGACACTTGCATTCTATTTGGTTCCCTACTGATAGAGTTTATAGAGGAAAGACAGAATAGAAACAATAATTTCACTTCATTTACCAGTTTTCAATATATTTTTTCCCCTATATAATACTTTAAAGACAGCCATTAGAAAATAACACTGTGAACTCATGGATTTAAATGTACTTGATAGATTTTAATCCATTGCAATTATTAACCTTGTGTAAGACAAAATATTGCTTGTTTTTCAGTATAACCCTGTATATGTGTTATCCAACATAATGCTCTCAAAAGTCCTCTGAAGTATCTTTTCGCAGATGAAGCAGCTGAGGCATAAAATGTTGAATTTGCCCAAGTTTCCTCAACTAAAAGCAATAAAGTTGCCATAAAAATCAAGGTTATCTTATTCTTTAAGCACTTTGCTACATTCATTATGGAAAGTTTACTAATTAGTGTCTTAGACATTGTCTCATTTAGCAAAACATTTATGTGAATTAGCAACTCTAACCTTATTCTCATTTTGCCAAGGAAATTGATACTTAGAGAAGTTATGTGGCAAAGTCAGAATTGTCAGTGTGCTTCATTAGGGACATAGCCCTCACTCCAACTGTAGTCATCGGCCTGATGCTTCTTGAAGCAATGCTGTCTTTACCCAAGGTGTGGTCATTGCAGTGAAACAGAAGTCTGAGTGTGACAGACCCCAATCCCAGGTGGTGAATCTGTTTGGTATATAGATTTTATGAAGAGTAGAGTGGTCAGTTTTAAAACAGCAACACTTCTTTAGGAATGCTACAATTCTAAAGGCCATGTCAGGGCTCTGCAAAATAGAGACAAATGGAATTATGGAAAGGTTAGCATCCACCTGCTGTCATGTTATCTCAATGCCTCTTTTTACCCTTGAGGATAATAAACTTAACCATTGTACTTTCTAAAAAATTGAATCAGTTTCCTTGTCTACAAAAAGTAGGATAATTTGTGAGACTCCTGCTACTACCAACACTCGTTTTCTAATAAGATTGGTATATGTATATGTATATGTATATGTATATGTATAGAACTGCCTAGATAGCAGAATGTGAAAGAATCCGTGGAATCTTATTATATACACTCGGAACTGGAGCTCAGAATACCTCCATCATTCTCTGAGCTATAATCCTGTGAACTATTCCTCTATACCCTGGAAAATGAATCATAGAAATTTGGGTGGGATGGAAAGGGTCATTACTATAAACAAAGTTTGTTAGTTATCTGGGGTAATAAAATGGATGAGCCATGGGATTCTCCAGGCAAGAACACTAAAGTGCATAACCTTTCCCTTCTCCAGGGGATCTTCCCAACTGAGGGATCAAACCCAGGTCTCCCACATTGCAAGTGGATTCTTTACCATCTGAGTCACAAAGTTTGTTATCTGAAGCAAAAGTTTCTCTCATGATCACCTAGTTCTAACACTGAAATAAGGCACATCTCCATACCCCTCACCTCATGGTAGTTAAGAATATATACACCTGCCTAGATATTTTCTGATTGTTTATCTACAAGATTTAGTGAGGTTTCTAAAAAAAAAAAGCAACAGCTCATATGACAGTTATGATATTTCAGTTTAATGCAAATCTACAGACTTAATTGCTTTCAATAGCAACATAGACTGCATTTCAAAATCCTCAGGATCTGGGATCAGCTATTTAATGTTAGCACATTTTTTCACAGGGCATTGGAAGCATGGGTTTAAACCCAACAAATATATCAAAATGCTATGCCTCCTAAAATATGGAATTATGTTTTCAAATGAAGGTGAATTAAAATTGATGAGTAGATGAGCTTCTTGATTCCACAGTAGGTTTTAAGTGGAATTATTTTGGGAGTGAAAATTAGACCCTAGAAATCAAAGTAGTTACTCTAAAGCATCTATAATGACCTTATGGTATAAAACCATGATGGAATCGTAAACTAAAAAAGTTCAAGGGGCCTTTCCCAGTTTGCCTTGGAGCAGATGGTCTCTCCTGAAACCTGTGACATTTTATTTATGTTCCCTTCCTTCACAGGCTCTCATGGCCATAAAAATGAATAATCTGAGGATCCCTGAGGGGACTCAGACATGCCTAGAAATGCTGCGCGAGATTCTCTTCCAATATGAATGTGCAAGGAAGGGCCCCACAATTCTAGCTGTAATTTATCATTGTGGGATTGGGGTAAATATTCACCAGTAGAGTTTACTTTAATACAGGTTGAGTACTGTGCAACCATTAGGAAGTAATGATAGATAGCTGTATTGATGGACTTGCTAGCACATGAGTGTGTGATTTTATGTGAAAAAGGCAGGTATAAGGGTGGTGTGTATAAGAATTTGATAGCTTTCTTATGCTGACTGTCCTTATACTGCGTGCTCTTGCATCTCATAGCTGCTACCTAGCAGTCGTCTCGCCTCCCACATGTTCTGTCATTCCTCTCTGCCTCATGGTATTGGTCCTCTTATTTTAAAAATTCAAATGTCTAAACTCCACGTAATATTTGATGAGCTGATTAAGATATACCTTGCCCACCTTTAGACATGTCAAAATCAACAATATATGGCTACCACTATTTGTCACTGGAACAAGATCCCTCTTACTGTTTTTAATCTTTTTGTCTATCCTAGTTATATCTTAAGATCTGTCATGATAGTCATATCTATACACTCTGTAAAACATAACACCTGCCTAGATATTTTCTGATTGTTTATCTACAAGATGAGGTTTCTAAAAAATAAAAGCAACAGCTCATATGACAGTTATGATATTTCAGTTTAATGCAAATCTACAGACTTAATTGCTTTCAATAGCAACATAGACTGCATTTCAAAATCCTCAGGATCTGGGATCAGCTATTTAATGTTAGCACATTTTTTCACAGGGCATTGGAAGCATGGGTTTAAACCCAACAAATATATCAAAATGCTATGCCTCCTAAAATATGGAATTATGTTTTCAAATGAAGGTGAATTAAAATTGATGAGTAGATGAGCTTCTTGATTCCACAGTAGGTTTTAAGTGGAATTATTTTGGGAGTGAAAATTAGACCCTAGAAATCAAAGTAGTTACTCTAAAGCATCTATAATGACCTTATGGTATAAAACCATGATGGAATCGTAAACTAAAAAAGTTCAAGGGGCCTTTCCCAGTTTGCCTTGGAGCAGATGGTCTCTCCTGAAACCTGTGACATTTTATTTATGTTCCCTTCCTTCACAGGCTCTCATGGCCATAAAAATGAATAATCTGAGGATCCCTGAGGGGACTCAGACATGCCTAGAAATGCTGCGCGAGATTCTCTTCCAATATGAATGTGCAAGGAAGGGCCCCACAATTCTAGCTGTAATTTATCATTGTGGGATTGGGGTAAATATTCACCAGTAGAGTTTACTTTAATACAGGTTGAGTACTGTGCAACCATTAGGAAGTAATGATAGATAGCTGTATTGATGGACTTGCTAGCACATGAGTGTGTGATTTTATGTGAAAAAGGCAGGTATAAGGGTGGTGTGTATAAGAATTTGATAGCTTTCTTATGCTGACTGTCCTTATACTGCGTGCTCTTGCATCTCATAGCTGCTACCTAGCAGTCGTCTCGCCTCCCACATGTTCTGTCATTCCTCTCTGCCTCATGGTATTGGTCCTCTTATTTTAAAAATTCAAATGTCTAAACTCCACGTAATATTTGATGAGCTGATTAAGATATACCTTGCCCACCTTTAGACATGTCAAAATCAACAATATATGGCTACCACTATTTGTCACTGGAACAAGATCCCTCTTACTGTTTTTAATCTTTTTGTCTATCCTAGTTATATCTTAAGATCTGTCATGATAGTCATATCTATACACTCTGTAAAACATAACAGAAAAAAAAAATGTGTCTGTTTAAACACAAAGAGTTTGTTTCTTTTCAGTCCTGGAGTGGCCAACTTTCTATTATGTTTGAACTCACCTGTCCAATTTCTCTTTTCCACATTCAAGCAGGGAGAGCATTGCTGGGGGTAGGGAAACCTTTTAAGCCAGATTAGCTTAACTTTATACACAAAATGATCCCATCTTGTCTTAGAGTATTACTACAATTGGCTAATATGCTCCCCCAAATTACGAATTCACAAATCCTCTTTTTCCCTGAAACTAACTTGCAGTCTAAGCTTTCTCACTTTACTGTCAAGCCAGCATTGAGAAAATGGAAGACGTCCAGTGAAAAACTCTTATTCTCCCAACAAGAAACCTAAAAATACGCTTCTTCAACATCAGAGTTCTCTTTTTTTCTCTTCTGTTAAAATTAATCCATTGTCCTGCCTCTTGCCAATGGCCAGCCCTTCCAATTTCAGGTACTTCCTGCCTGCATTCTCAAGGATTCAGTCACTGGATTGCCCTGCTTCTGCTGAAACATAAATATGACTTTCTTGGTCTTTGATAACATTTTACAAACATAGTTTAGGATTTCTCATTCTTAAAAAAAGAAGAAGGTAAAGAAACTCATTTGCTTCTCCTACATCTCCAGCCACCACCCCATTTCTTCTGGCAGTTGTTTTTTCTATATAAATATTTCTTGAAAAGTCATTTTAAATTCTGTCACTAGTCTCCTCTCATTCTTCAACTAGTACAGTTGGGATTTCATTCAGACTGCTGCATAAAGCTGCTCTTGCATCTCATAGCTGCTACCTAGCAGTCGTCTCGCCTCCCACATGTTCTGTCATTCCTCTCTGCCTCATGGTATTGGTCCTCTTATTTTAAAAATTCAAATGTCTAAACTCCACGTAATATTTGATGAGCTGATTAAGATATACCTTGCCCACCTTTAGACATGTCAAAATCAACAATATATGGCTACCACTATTTGTCACTGGAACAAGATCCCTCTTACTGTTTTTAATCTTTTTGTCTATCCTAGTTATATCTTAAGATCTGTCATGATAGTCATATCTATACACTCTGTAAAACATAACAGAAAAAAAAAATGTGTCTGTTTAAACACAAAGAGTTTGTTTCTTTTCAGTCCTCGAGTGGCCAACTTTCTATTATGGTTGAACTCACCTGTCCAATTTCTCTTTTCCACATTCAAGCAGGGAGAGCATTGCTGGGGGTAGGGAAACCTTTTAAGCCAGATTAGCTTAACTTTATACACAAAATGATCCCATCTTGTCTTAGAGTATTACTACAATTGGCTAATATGCTCCCCCAAATTACGAATTCACAAATCCTCTTTTTCCCTGAAACTAACTTGCAGTCTAAGCTTTCTCACTTTACTGTCAAGCCAGCATTGAGAAAATGGAAGACGTCCAGTGAAAAACTCTTATTCTCCCAACAAGAAACCTAAAAATACGCTTCTTCAACATCAGAGTTCTCTTTTTTTCTCTTCTGTTAAAATTAATCCATTGTCCTGCCTCTTGCCAATGGCCAGCCCTTCCAATTTCAGGTACTTCCTGCCTGCATTCTCAAGGATTCAGTCACTGGATTGCCCTGCTTCTGCTGAAACATAAATATGACTTTCTTGGTCTTTGATAACATTTTACAAACATAGTTTAGGATTTCTCATTCTTAAAAAAAGAAGAAGGTAAAGAAACTCATTTGCTTCTCCTACATCTCCAGCCACCACCCCATTTCTTCTGGCAGTTGTTTTTTCTATATAAATATTTCTTGAAAAAGTCATTTTTAAATTCTGTCACTAGTCTCCTCTCATTCTTCAACTAGTACAGTTGGGATTTCATTCAGACTGCTGCATAAAGCTGCTCTTTTCAAAGTCACTAAATTCAATTTGTCTTTATTTGTCTAACCTCTCAGCTTCTTTTGACACATTGGATGATTTTTTCCTATTTAAAAACTCTCTGGTCTTGAGTTACATCTCCCTTTTGTGGGTCCTATCTATCTCTCAGGCTACTGCTTCACAATATGTATTGAAGGCTACTTGGCCTTTTCCAATCTTAATTTTTAAAAAAGTTCTATAGCCTCCTTCATTTCCTTGTATACTGGCCTCTTCTATAGTATCTCATTTTATCTTAGGGCTTTAGATAGAGTTTTAGACATGGTAAAGATAACTTTTGTTAGTGTGATCTAGAGCTACTCACATCATTCTGGTATACCTGTTGCCTTCAACAATACAGTCAAGGTGGGAATCTTCTGGGTCTGTGGGGGCCCTAGGACTCTGCTAATTTTACTGCAAAAATGAAAGTTCCAGGCAAAGCAGGATGAGTTGGTTACCCTTTCTGAAGAGCAGTTAATGTGCCATGAATTCATAAAGCAGAGACAAGGTTCATGACAAATCATGATACATAGAACTCAAATTGGCATACTATATAGAATGTATAGAATGATTTTGTATAGAATGACTTTGAGATGTAGCCACACTTATTTCAAAATTTTCATTAATTTTACCAGTACTGTTTGACTTTTTTTTTTTTTTTTTTTCAGTCAACTTTGTATTATCTGAGAAGCTTGTTTCTGAGCTTAGTACCATGTGATTCTGAACTTAGTACCATGTTATTAGACCTTTCTTTTCTTCATATTGATATATTTTCTTAAATTTTAATTTCTACAGAGGAGACAAATCTACTACTTCTGTTTATTTAAACATTACATGCTCCCCCTGAAATATGTATACTACATAAAAATGTAGCAAAAATCTAAAAATGACCTGAGATCATACCACTGTAAAATAACCACCGGGAGTACTTTCTTGAACATACTCACATGCATTTCTTTGTGCATGCTTATATGTTCTAATACACTTCCCAGGAGGTGCTAGTGATAACCTACCTGCCAGTGCAGGAGATGTAAGAGATGCAGGTTTAATCCCGGGTCAGGAAGATCCCCTGAAGAAGAGAAAGGCAACCCACTCCAATATTTTTGCCTTGAGAATCCCATGGACAGAGGAGCCTGGCTGGCCACAGTCTGTGGGGTTGCAGAGAGTCAGACACAACTGAAGTGACTTGGCACACATATGTTCTTTATATATACATGCAATTCAATTCAACTGGGTACATATTATCAATATGTATTTTTTGTTGTGGACATCTTTATTCTGGTTCATTTTTTCCCTTTCATCTACATTGGCTCCCTCTTTCTCACCATGTCCTCGCAGCTAAATAGTGTTTGTGTATGTGTGCTCAGCTATGTTCAGCTCTTTGCCACCCCATAGATTGCAGCCCACTAGGATCCTCTGTCCATGAAATTCTCCAGGCAAGAATATTGGAGTGATTACCATTTCTTTCCCAAGGGAATCTTCATGATCCAGGGATTGAACCCACATCTCCTGTGTCTCCTGCATTGGCAAATGGATTCTTTACTGCTAAGTCACCTGGGAAGCCCCAGCCATATATGGTTACCACTGTTAATTTCTTACAGTGTATCCTTCTTTGTAGTTTGGGCCCTCAAGATATAGTTTCCAAGACAGGAATGCATATGAAAAGATGTATTAAGGGAAACACCCATGAAAGATGAAAAGGAAGCAGAAGAAGATGGGGAAAGCATGTAGCTAGATCTAACTCTTGAGAAGGAGGAGTTAGAAAGGTAGAGTCTAAAGCTGCACTGTAGCTCCAAGAAAGCTTGACTAAACCAGTAGGAACTCAATGAGGAAAAGTGATCAAACTAATAACTTGTAAGAATGGGCCTATTTTATTACCCTTGTTGTGCGCAGTCATTGGCTGATAGCAGCCTGGGCAAAGTGTAGCCTCAGCCTGGGCAAAGTGTAGCCTCAGCAAGCTTATCTGGTTTTTAGAGTGAAAAATCTGAGTAGCGCATAGCTTTCTTGATGTTTGTAGGGCAATATACAAATTCACATGTGTAAATACTGGGCTTTAGTCATTTTTTTTTTTTTTTTACAAATATAAGATCATTTTTTATATACTACTCTAAATATGACTTTGTCACTTAGCAGTATCATAGAATCCACCCAAGTGAAACAAAACATAACTGTTCCTTTCATGGGACAACATGTTTTGTAATACTTACATATCAAGACATTGCTGTTGTTGTTATTCAGTCACTAAGTCGTGTTTGACTCTTTGCAACCCTATGGACTGCAGCACTGCAGGATTCCCTGTTCTTCACCATCTCCTAGAGTTTGCTCAAACTCATGCTTATTGAGTTGATGATGACATCCAACCATCGTTGTCATCCCTTCTCTTCTGGCTTCAATCTTTCTCAGCATCAGGCTCTTTTCCAGTAAGTGAATTCTTCAGATCAGGTGACCAAAGTATTTGAGCTTCAGCTGCAGAACCAGTCCTTCCAATGAATATTCAGGGTTGATTTCCTTTAGGATTGTCTAGTTTGTTCTCCCTGCTGTCCAAGGGACTTTCAAGAGTCTTCTCCAGCAACACATTTAGAAAACATCAATTATTTGGCAGCTCAGCTTTCTTTGTGGTCCAACTCTCATATCCACACACAACGTGGAAAACCTGTGTCTCCTGCATTGGCAAATGGATTCTTTACTGCTAAGTCACCTGGGAAGCCCCAGCCATATATGGTTACCACTGTTAATTTCTTACAGTGTATCCTTCTTTGTAGTTTGGGCCCTCAAGATATAGTTTCCAAGACAGGAATGCATATGAAAAGATGTATTAAGGGAAACACCCATGAAAGATGAAAAGGAAGCAGAAGAAGATGGGGAAAGCATGTAGCTAGATCTAACTCTTGAGAAGGAGGAGTTAGAAAGGTAGAGTCTAAAGCTGCACTGTAGCTCCAAGAAAGCTTGACTAAACCAGTAGGAACTCAATGAGGAAAAGTGATCAAACTAATAACTTGTAAGAATGGGCCTATTTTATTACCCTTGTTGTGCGCAGTCATTGGCTGATAGCAGCCTGGGCAAAGTGTAGCCTCAGCCTGGGCAAAGTGTAGCCTCAGCAAGCTTATCTGGTTTTTAGAGTGAAAAATCTGAGTAGCGCATAGCTTTCTTGATGTTTGTAGGGCAATATACAAATTCACATGTGTAAATACTGGGCTTTAGTCATTTTTTTTTTTTTTTTACAAATATAAGATCATTTTTTATATACTACTCTAAATATGACTTTGTCACTTAGCAGTATCATAGAATCCACCCAAGTGAAACAAAACATAACTGTTCCTTTCATGGGACAACATGTTTTGTAATACTTACATATCAAGACATTGCTGTTGTTGTTATTCAGTCACTAAGTCGTGTTTGACTCTTTGCAACCCTATGGACTGCAGCACTGCAGGATTCCCTGTTCTTCACCATCTCCTAGAGTTTGCTCAAACTCATGCTTATTGAGTTGATGATGACATCCAACCATCGTTGTCATCCCCTTCTCTTCTGGCTTCAATCTTTCTCAGCATCAGGCTCTTTTCCAGTAAGTGAATTCTTCAGATCAGGTGACCAAAGTATTTGAGCTTCAGCTGCAGAACCAGTCCTTCCAATGAATATTCAGGGTTGATTTCCTTTAGGATTGTCTAGTTTGTTCTCCCTGCTGTCCAAGGGACTTTCAAGAGTCTTCTCCAGCAACACATTTAGAAAACATCAATTATTTGGCAGCTCAGCTTTCTTTGTGGTCCAACTCTCATATCCACACACAACTAGTGGAAAAACCATAGATTTGACTACATGGGCCTTTGGCAGCAAAATGATGTCTCTCTTTTTTTTAGATTTATTTATTTATTTGTGGTGGGTGGGGAGGGAGGGGAGCAGGAGGGCTACTTCTATTGGTCTTTCATTTGTCTATTTTCATTCATCTTTGCTCTTTGGCCCGTGTGGGCCTCCCATCGCGGTGGCCTCTGTTGTTGCAGTGCACCGGCTCTGGGTGCATGCGCTCCAGAGCTCTGTCTCGGTAATTGGACACATGGGTCCAGCCGCTCTGCAACACGTGGGATCTTCCCAAGCCAGGGATGGAACCGGCGCCCGTTGCACTGCAAGGCGGTGTCCTTACCCACTGGACCACCAGGGAAGCCCATCCCTTCTTTTTAATATGCTTTCTAGGTTTGTCATAGCTTTTCTCCCAAGGAGAAGGCATCTTTTAATTTCATGACTGCAGTCACCATCCACAGTGATTTTGGAGCCCAATAAAATAAAATCTGCCACTGTCTCCCCATCTATTAGTCATGAAGTGATGGGAGTAGATACCATGATCTTCGTTTTTTGAATGTTGAGTTTTAAGTCAGCCTTTTCACTCTTCTCTTCATCAATACTGGTTTATATTCTTGGGGATTCTATTGAACACCTAAATACAATAAACTTGTAAAGCAAAAATGTATAATGTGTTTTAAAATACAGGCTTTAACTTGTCTACAATGTGTACTGATAGATGGCATTAGAGTGAGTCTGAAACTCAGCTTTCACTCTTCCATCTTCCTTGGGATCTTAAAATTTTGGTGGCACCTTTTGTCCATTATCATCAGTCATCCAGTTTATCTCCATGTATTCAAATGTTTAAAAATATCTTTACTAAGTCTGCCTTGCAGTGCAAGGGGCACCGGTTCGATCCCTGGCCCAGGAATATCCCATGTGCCGCAGAGCGGCTGCACCGATGTGTCCAATTGTGAGCCAGCGCTCTGGAACATATGCGCCCAGAGCGCCCTCTCTCTGACGCTCTGCAGCGAGAGAGGCCACTGCAATGGGAGGCCCACACAGGTCAAAGAATAAAAGATGCATGAAAATAAATATAAACAAAATAGTCATGATGGGGAAAAAGGAAAAATTTAAAAAAATCTTTACTAACTGTTCTTATTGATGAGCTCTTGCCTTATTTATGCAGTTCCAAAATGTTAATATGAGATTATACATGTGAAAAAGATAGCTATTGTCATTGAGCTGTGGAAATAGGGGACCCGGCAGGGGTGTAGTGCAACAAAGCTCTGTAAAAATAAAAAGCAAAATAAAAATAATTATAAGAAAATGAATTTTTAGGTGGGTTGACATTTGTATTGTCTTTGCATCTAAGTATAAGATATGCCATTACTATGTACAGACCTTATTTTCTGTCTTTCAATAAGATTTAATAACTTCCTCTTTATAGGTGCCAACTTTTCTTATTAAATTAATTCCTACAAAGGTTATAATTTTGTCCCTTGAGAGGAAAATATTTCCCATCTCTACTTATATCTTGTTATTGCTGATATAGACAGAATTATTTTTTAATTTGGAATTGTACCTTTTATTCAGTCATGTTAAATAGTTTCTGTATTACATTTTTTTTCATTTGTCATCTTGTTTTCACAAGGTTTATTTTTATATATTCAGTAAAAATAAAGTTTTACTTTTGTTCTGATCTTTTTCTGGATTTATTAAAAATATTTTTGTTTTTATTCAGACAGTACCAGTGAGCATTTCCTTCTCATTCAGATTTTAATGGAAATGGCTTTAGTGTTTGCTTTTAAAAAGGGTATGTGTGTGTTTGTGTCTTCTGTAAGAGAGAGATGTCCCTCATTTTACAGGATATTTCCTCTCTTGCTATTTTAATTTTATTTTAAAGGAAGAAATGGCTACATAGCTTGAATAAATATGTTTCTTTTATATATTGAAATATTTGTATGGCTTTTCTCCTTTAATTTTCAATGATATGAGTTTTACATGCCTTTAATATTTTCTAAATCATTATTGGAGTCTCTGGTAGTATCTTATTGAAGATTACTATATCTGTGTAGGCACATCTCTATTTCTAAATATATCAATATGCCTGCTCAATAAATTTTTCTTTATAATATCCTTATTTGAATTAGTTATTCATTTCATTCCTACTTTATAGAATGAACTGATGAGGTACCATCTCTTCCTAAAGTCTATACAATTTTAATTATCTTTGTAACTGTAAGTTATTTAAAAGAATCCTAGAGCTAGAACAAGAAATGTACTTTGCAATGGTGTCTTTTGGGAGAGTGAAGAGTGCAATCTTTAATTACTTTGCCAATATCTTCTATTGTAACTGATCCATTCAGATTTTCCACTTTTGCTCTGGTAATTCTCATGCTTTAAACTGTTACTATGTTAGCTTTGTCTTCTGCAATTTCCAATGTATTGCTATATTCCTATTCTCTCTCATTTTAAAGTTTGTGTATTTGTTAAATTTTGACTGTGTTGGATTATTTTTGGCCTCTTTCATTGGTTTTCATTTATTTATTTTCATCCATCTTTCCTGTTTGGCCTGTGTGGACCTCTCTGCAGTGACCTCTCTCATTGCAGAGCACCTGCTCTGGGTGTATGCGCTCCAGAGCACTGACTCACAATTGGACACACCGGTTCAGCCACTTTGTAGCATGTGGGATCCCATTCAGGTTACCACAGTGTATTTAGTAGAATTCCCTGTGCTATGCAGTATGTTCTCATTAGTTACCTATTTTATATATAGTATCAGTAGTGAATATGTGTCCATCTCAGTCTCCCAATTCGTCCCATCCCTGTTCCTCCTTGATATCCATATACTTTTCTCTGCATTTGTGTCTCTATTTCTGCTTGGAAATAGGATCATCTATACTATCTTTCTAGATCTCCCCTGTATGCATTAATATGAAATATTTGTTTTTCTCTTTCTGACTTCACTTTATATGACAGTCTCTAGGTCTGTCCACATCTCTACAGTGACCCAGTTTTGTTCCTTTTAATGGCTGAGTAATACTCTATTGTGTGTGTGTGTATATATATACACATACACACACACACAACCACATCATCTTTATCCATTTCTCTGTTGGTGAACATGTGGGTAGCTTCCATGTCCTAGCTTTTGTAAATGATGCTAATCACATTTTTTTTTTTTAATAAAGAGACTAAATTGGGACAGCTACAACTTGGACATGGATGACCATGATCTGATAATAAAGAATGAACTGATGAGCCATCTCTTCCTAAAGTCTATACAATTTTAATTATCTTTGTAACTGTAAGTTATTTAAAAGAATCCTAGAGCTAGAACAAGAAATGTACTTTGCAATGGTGTCTTTTGGGAGAGTGAAGAGTGCAATCTTTAATTACTTTGCCAATATCTTCTATTGTAACTGATCCATTCAGATTTTCCACTTTTGCTCTGGTAATTCTCATGCTTTAAACTGTTACTATGTTAGCTTTGTCTTCTGCAATTTCCAATGTATTGCTATATTCCTATTCTCTCTCATTTTAAAGTTTGTGTATTTGTTAAATTTTGACTGTGTTGGATTATTTTTGGCCTCTTTCATTGGTTTTCATTTATTTATTTTCATCCATCTTTCCTGTTTGGCCTGTGTGGACCTCTCTGCAGTGACCTCTCTCATTGCAGAGCACCTGCTCTGGGTGTATGCGCTCCAGAGCACTGACTCACAATTGGACACACCGGTTCAGCCACTTTGTAGCATGTGGGATCCCATTCAGGTTACCACAGTGTATTTAGTAGAATTCCCTGTGCTATGCAGTATGTTCTCATTAGTTACCTATTTTATATATAGTATCAGTAGTGAATATGTGTCCATCTCAGTCTCCCAATTCGTCCCATCCCTGTTCCTCCTTGATATCCATATACTTTTCTCTGCATTTGTGTCTCTATTTCTGCTTGGAAATAGGATCATCTATACTATCTTTCTAGATCTCCCCTGTATGCATTAATATGAAATATTTGTTTTTCTCTTTCTGACTTCACTTTATATGACAGTCTCTAGGTCTGTCCACATCTCTACAGTGACCCAGTTTTGTTCCTTTTAATGGCTGAGTAATACTCTATTGTGTGTGTGTGTATATATATACACATACACACACACACACACACACAGACACACACACACAACCACATCATCTTTATCCATTTCTCTGTTGGTGAACATGTGGGTAGCTTCCATGTCCTAGCTTTTGTAAATGATGCTAATCACATTTTTTTTTTTAATAAAGAGACTAAATTGGGACAGCTACAACTTGGACATGGATGACCATGATCTGATACATGAGTAAGGACTAGAAAAGTGGAGCTAAGGATGAAACAAAAGGTAGACAAAACAGAGTAATTATACACTGCTGCCTTTGGTAGAAGACAATTGTTAGTATGCACATGAGCACTTGAATTTCATCAGCACTTAGATACCAGATTCTAACCAAATTTCCCAGTTTTTCCAGATAAGTCAGTCCCAAATCACATTCTAGCCTATGTCTGTCAGATACTCACACATGTAAAAATAGCATTAACTATTATATTTAGAGTATCTAAGTGAAAAGGCTATAGGGGTAAGGTGGAGTCAGCTCATGAAAGGCCTTTTAACCATGATATACCATTTGGATTTTATCAAGAGAGCAATTAGAGTAGGGTACAGAATTATATTAAACATGAGGTTGCTTGATGAGGCTGCCTTACTTAGATTATCTGATTGTTTTCTCTTAAAAAGATAGCTAAGAGGGCTTCGCTGGTGGTCCAGTGGGTAAGGACACCCACTTGCAGTGCAAGGGGCACCAGTTCGTTCCCTGGCCTGTGAAGATCCCACGTACCGTGGAGCAGCTGGACTGTTGTGTCCAACTACCGAGCCGGAGCTCTGGTGTGCATGTGCCCAGAGTCGGAGCTCTGCGAGGAGAAAGGCCACTGCAATGGGAGGCCCACACAGGCCAAAGAACAAAGATGGATGAAAATAAATAAGTGAAAGACCAATAGAAGTGGCCAGAAAAAAAAAAAAAAAAAGATAGCTAAGAGCATAAATCGTGGCGTTAAACAGGCCATCCTACATTTATGGACTTTTTTTTATATTAAACCTCAGTTTACATATCTTTAAAATGAGGATACTATGTTTTCACATGGGACATCTACAATAATAGAATGATAAAGTGTGTGTGGAACACTTGATACACAGTAAGTAAGCATTCAGTAAATTGGCGTAGGCAGTCATCATCGTGACCTCATCCTGTCTATCATGCATTGTATCTTCATCATAACTTCTGCTTTTCTAATGTTACAGCCATTTATGAACACTGTGTTGTTAATGAGGCATAGGGATTGTTCCCAGAGACTTCATAAGAGCATAACTAGCTGGCTGACAGAGCTCAGGGTCTGTTCTGCTACCAACTGATGTGGATGGGTCAGTTTTGGGGTTTGCTTTGTTTTCCTTTTAATTATATGTATTAACAGGTCTCTTTCTTGCCTGTGGTGAATGCTGCATTCGAATCACTATTGTTTCAATTTTTTAGGTAAAAAAGATTAATGAAATTAAAAAAGAAACTAAGATTTAGAATTACATTGTATGAAAATCAAACCCGTGTAACATGCAGACAGCATCTACTTCTAAAAGGTGGTAGTACTGTTCATCAGGGTAGCTCTCATTAGCACCTGTAACAAGTAAACCACCAATTCTGCAGCTAAGCATAGTAATGCCCTTCTTTCCTCGTCACTCGTATCAGTTTTTTTTTTTTTTCTTTTTTTTTAGGTTTGTTCATTTATTCATTCAGTTGCACTAGGTCTTAGTTGTGGCAAATGGGATCTTCAGTCTTTGTTGTGGAATGCTGGATCTTTTAGTTATGGCATGTTGGATCTGCATGTAAACTCAGTTGCAGCATGTGGCATCTAATTCCCTGACCAGGAATTGAACACAGGACCCAGGCTTAATGTTAAGCCAGGTGGGACTCACGTTCCTGGCCTGTGAAGATCCCACGTACCGTGGAGCAGCTGGACTGATGTGTCCAACTACCGAGCCGGAGCTCTGGTGTGCATGTGCCCAGAGTCGGAGCTCTGCGAGGAGAAAGGCCACTGCAATGGGAGGCCCACACAGGCCAAAGAACAAAGATGGATGAAAATAAATAAGTGAAAGACCAATAGAAGTGGCCAGAAAAAAAAAAAAAAAAAGATAGCTAAGAGCATAAATCGTGGCGTTAAACAGGCCATCCTACATTTATGGACTTTTTTTTATATTAAACCTCAGTTTACATATCTTTAAAATGAGGATACTATGTTTTCACATGGGACATCTACAATAATAGAATGATAAAGTGTGTGTGGAACACTTGATACACAGTAAGTAAGCATTCAGTAAATTGGCGTAGGCAGTCATCATCGTGACCTCATCCTGTCTATCATGCATTGTATCTTCATCATAACTTCTGCTTTTCTAATGTTACAGCCATTTATGAACACTGTGTTGTTAATGAGGCATAGGGATTGTTCCCAGAGACTTCATAAGAGCATAACTAGCTGGCTGACAGAGCTCAGGGTCTGTTCTGCTACCAACTGATGTGGATGGGTCAGTTTTGGGGTTTGCTTTGTTTTCCTTTTAATTATATGTATTAACAGGTCTCTTTCTTGCCTGTGGTGAATGCTGCATTCGAATCACTATTGTTTCAATTTTTTAGGTAAAAAAGATTAATGAAATTAAAAAAGAAACTAAGATTTAGAATTACATTGTATGAAAATCAAACCCGTGTAACATGCAGACAGCATCTACTTCTAAAAGGTGGTAGTACTGTTCATCAGGGTAGCTCTCATTAGCACCTGTAACAAGTAAACCACCAATTCTGCAGCTAAGCATAGTAATGCCCTTCTTTCCTCGTCACTCGTATCAGTTTTTTTTTTTTTTCTTTTTTTTTAGGTTTGTTCATTTATTCATTCAGTTGCACTAGGTCTTAGTTGTGGCAAATGGGATCTTCAGTCTTTGTTGTGGAATGCTGGATCTTTTAGTTATGGCATGTTGGATCTGCATGTAAACTCAGTTGCAGCATGTGGCATCTAATTCCCTGACCAGGAATTGAACACAGGACCCAGGCAATGTGAGAGCTGCATCTAAGCCAGTGGACCACTGGGGAAGTTCCCCATCAGTCTTCTGGGCAACTCTCCTCTGGTGTGATGAGGGTATATTTCCTTCCATCCTGTGGTTCTGCAGTCTTAGATTCTTTCACCTTCAGCTGTAATGTGTCAGGGGGGACACTCTGGATCTTCACCCCCTCAGTCTTAAAATGACATACTTCAATTCCAGTGTCATTTCAGTGATCAGATCTTAGTCACATGGCCATGGGTCACTGTGAATATCAGCTTCCTAATAACTCCACTCAGATTTCCTGTGTGTTCAGAATGTACAGAGGCAAGTACACTCTCATTTCTATAGAAAACTAGCAACAAGTAAGGATTTAAGTCATAATGTTCAAGTCCACAAATAATCTTTTTTAACTTTAGCAAAATTATAAAGAAGAATTGTGCATTCCTATTTGAACACATACAAAGTCAAAATGATTATATTTAACAGTTATTTTACATTTTTTACTCATGTGTAGGAAAGAAAACAACTGGAATAAATATGTATGTGCTTAACAGTGGAATGCTATCGACCTATTTTCTCCTCAGGATTCCACTGTAAATTCTTAACTAAAATAATATGTATGCAGGTTAATTAAAATAAAATATGATTGAATTAGTTAGGAACCTAACATTTCACAAAATTGGTTGTTATTTAGGTGACTTTTTAATTATATTTAATCATCTATGTGATATGAGCATTTTCATCTCTATGATATCAATTGTTTCTTGTCAGTCTTTTTTCTGAGTTTTGAGATTGTGCTAAAATTCTGTTTTTCATATCATCCTGTTGATATATTTTGATAATTTCAATTTAGAAAAATATTTAATAAGGTATTATTGATTTGATTATTAAGGTGACATTTTGAGTACAGATCATATAATATGATAATGTTCCTTAATTTTTTTAAAATACATTCAATAACATCAAATAAATTAAAATCCATCTGTGCTTCTATAAACTTTTCATTTTTGGAAAAAACCATTTGTTGTTTTAATTGCTCAGGTATGAGGTCACAGTTTAAAAGTTTAAGTGATGGATAAATGTTTACTAATCACTTTCATATTTATACAGTCTTTGGATAAACAACTGATTGATGATGTCTCATCTTTTCAATCAGAAATTCATTTAAAGCAAGGAGAAAGCATTTGTGAATGCTTGAGCTGAGGCTGTCAATGATATTATTTTGCATAATTATATTGTGTGTTGAATCATTTTCCATATTTCTTTGGATGAAGCTTCTCTTGAATTGATTAAAACTTCCATTTTATAGTCTATTTAAATTCAAATTTTTCTTCAGAAATTCTGCTTTGATTGGACATCTTTTTTTCTTAATTTTTATTTTTTTTATTGGACATCTTGATGTGTCATTTCCCAAGGGCATTCATAAGGAAGAGGAAGAAGACAAGGTGGGAGATGTGAGTTTTCCATTTGTATTGATCTCTTTGCCATCTATTAGTCCTAGTTGTAGAGTTTATGGGTTTCCTTAATGGCTCAGCAGGTGAGGAATCTGCCTGCAATGTAGGAAATACAAAAGAGTCAGGTTTGAGTCCTGGATCAGGAAAATCCCCTGGAGGAGGAAATGGCAACCCACTCCAGTATTCTTGTCTGAAAAATCCCAAGGGCAGAGGAGCCTGGTGGGCTATGGGGTTGCAAAGGGTTGGACATCACTGGGCGATTAAGCACAGGAGAGTTTATACTCCTTGATATGTACTGAAAGAGGGTTAGATAGAGTCTTGTAACCGATAAATGCTCCAAAACTGAGAACCTCTTGAAAGTTAATAAAATAGAATTAACCTCTAAAGCTCAATATTCAAGAATAGCACTTGGAGAATTTCATCCAAGTGAAAAGTTAGCTGCTAAATTCTCTTGCCTATAGTCCTGCCTGCTTTTCTATCTTAAACATTCAGAAATGAAATTTCTTAGCTTCTAACTGCTACCACTTGTTGTTCCTAAGATTATGATGACTTCAGACACAGGAGTGCTTGATTTTCCACAGTAGCATCCATTATGCTGAATGTGTCAGACCCTATCTTGACACTTCAGTTAGCACTGCTAAAGGAGAAAAATATGGGGGTAGTTTATTTGTTGTGAGATGCCATCCTCTTGAATGTTCAACCTTCAAACTCAGCAGGAATACATTCTGTTGTGCAGAAATATTAAAAAAAAAAAAAAAAAGATAAAAGCCACTTTCGTAATTTGTGCCTTCTTTCTTTCATTCCTGACTCAAGTATTGAGTGTCTTCTTGGTGCCAGCTTCTAGTGAGATCCTGGAAATACAATCAAGTGCAACTCCCATTCTGTGGGCTAAGATGACTGTGATCCCATGGGAAGAGAGGACACAGGGAACAATGCTGGGAGCGAGGCTCCAGAATATTCTATAGAAAGTCACTAGGAAATGGTTCACAGAAAGCCAATAGGTTAGAAGCGGACAGGCATTTCAGACAGAAGAAGCATCACGAGGAGTAGAAATAGTAGGAAACAACATGAGCATATGCAAAATCATAAACTGTGTGGAAGTCCTGAATGTGAAGTATTGGGTAAAATATAAGGTAGGCAGGAAAGGTAGCCAGACCTTTAATACACAGAATCCTTGTTCCTTTTTTCTTGCATCTTTGGTGTTCTGGCTTGTTACCCTGTGTATGTGGTGCGCTAATACTGGGTCTCACTTGGTTGCTGACAGCCAGCAAATGACTCCCTTAGGTCTAATTTCAGTAGATTCAACTGCTGAAACTTGTTAGTAGTTGATGGGAACGAAGCTGCCAATGTTCATACTGAGGATCCAGGTTGATAGTTCCTGTGAACTAGGTTAAGTCTTGTAACCGATAAATGCTCCAAAACTGAGAACCTCTTGAAAGTTAATAAAATAGAATTAACCTCTAAAGCTCAATATTCAAGAATAGCACTTGGAGAATTTCATCCAAGTGAAAAGTTAGCTGCTAAATTCTCTTGCCTATAGTCCTGCCTGCTTTTCTATCTTAAACATTCAGAAATGAAATTTCTTAGCTTCTAACTGCTACCACTTGTTGTTCCTAAGATTATGATGACTTCAGACACAGGAGTGCTTGATTTTCCACAGTAGCATCCATTATGCTGAATGTGTCAGACCCTATCTTGACACTTCAGTTAGCACTGCTAAAGGAGAAAAATATGGGGGTAGTTTATTTGTTGTGAGATGCCATCCTCTTGAATGTTCAACCTTCAAACTCAGCAGGAATACATTCTGTTGTGCAGAAATATTAAAAAAAAAAAAGATAAAAGCCACTTTCGTAATTTGTGCCTTCTTTCTTTCATTCCTGACTCAAGTATTGAGTGTCTTCTTGGTGCCAGCTTCTAGTGAGATCCTGGAAATACAATCAAGTGCAACTCCCATTCTGTGGGCTAAGATGACTGTGATCCCATGGGAAGAGAGGACACAGGGAACAATGCTGGGAGCGAGGCTCCAGAATATTCTATAGAAAGTCACTAGGAAATGGTTCACAGAAAGCCAATAGGTTAGAAGCGGACAGGCATTTCAGACAGAAGAAGCATCACGAGGAGTAGAAATAGTAGGAAACAACATGAGCATATGCAAAATCATAAACTGTGTGGAAGTCCTGAATGTGAAGTATTGGGTAAAATATAAGGTAGGCAGGAAAGGTAGCCAGACCTTTAATACACAGAATCCTTGTTCCTTTTTTCTTGCATCTTTGGTGTTCTGGCTTGTTACCCTGTGTATGTGGTGCGCTAATACTGGGTCTCACTTGGTTGCTGACAGCCAGCAAATGACTCCCTTAGGTCTAATTTCAGTAGATTCAACTGCTGAAACTTGTTAGTAGTTGATGGGAACGAAGCTGCAAGCAAATTTCTTAGGATGTTCATACTGAGGATCCAGGTTGATAGTTCCTGTGAACTATGGTTAAGAGCTTTAGCCTCTATCCCCAACCCCTCACCAAGGAAAACAAACAAAACACCTGATCTTTATGGAACCAGTGCTGTCCCTGCACCTGTTGCCAGGCTGTGCTTTTGGAAAGTGTGGACCACAGATGTTATAGAGCTATATAGTCACCATGTTACTTCCCCACCCAGGAGGAGGAATACTGGTATGTAAGGGATTCCCTAGTGGCTCAGATGGTAAAAAAAGGAAAAAAAAAAAAAAATCCACCTGCAGTGTGGGAGACCTGAGTTCAATCCCAGGGTTGAGACGATCTCCTTGGAAAAAGAGACAGCTACCCAATCCAGTGTTTTTGCCTGGATAATTACATGAACAGAGAACCCTGGTGAGACACAGTCCATGGGGTGGCAGAGAGCTGGACATGACTGAGTGACTTTCACTTTCAGGGCACTCTCCTGTGGACCACGGCCAACAGTGTAGCAGACATCACTCAGAATCGCTGTTTTCTATCTGATTTTTGGCTTTTGCTGGATAGTGGTGTTCAGGTACAGTAGACAGGAGACCATGGAAACATGTTTGTCTCTGATCCCAGGATGTTAGGGAAGTCCTCAGCTTGGTTCCCTAAAGGTGATTTGATTCCAGCCATGGCAAGTATGCCATTAACCCCTGACCCAGGACTAGAGCTTCCAGGACTGTTGTAATGCTAAGGCACTCCAAACGCAGGAGTTTGAGTTTGTCTCAGAGGAGAGCAAACAAACAGAAAAATAAAAAAAACCCCTGCAAACCATGATTTCAACTGAAAGATAATATGATGCAGATTTTCAAAGTATAGGTTTGAGTGTAAGATCTAAGTTGAAATTCCTTTTGTTCTGCCACTTATCTGTGATTGAATATATTTGGCAAGTTATTTAAGTAATGACTTAGTTTCTTATCCATAAAATGAGTTTAGTGTTTCTGTTATGAAGAAATAATACATGTAAAACTACTTTTTGTAGTGCCTCACTCTTAATGCATAATAATTGAATATTCATGTTTGATCCAGTTTTTTTCAACTGCTGAACTTGAGTATAAACGAAGCTGCAAGCAAATTTCTTAGGATGTTCATACTGAGGATCCAGGTTGATAGTTCCTGTGAACTATGGTTAAGAGCTTTAGCCTCTATCCCCAACCCCTCACCAAGGAAAACAAACAAAACACCTGATCTTTATGGAACCAGTGCTGTCCCTGCACCTGTTGCCAGGCTGTGCTTTTGGAAAGTGTGGACCACAGATGTTATAGAGCTATATAGTCACCATGTTACTTCCCCACCCAGGAGGAGGAATACTGGTATGTAAGGGATTCCCTAGTGGCTCAGATGGTAAAAAAAGGAAAAAAAAAAAAAATCCACCTGCAGTGTGGGAGACCTGAGTTCAATCCCAGGGTTGAGACGATCTCCTTGGAAAAAGAGACAGCTACCCAATCCAGTGTTTTTGCCTGGATAATTACATGAACAGAGAACCCTGGTGAGACACAGTCCATGGGGTGGCAGAGAGCTGGACATGACTGAGTGACTTTCACTTTCAGGGCACTCTCCTGTGGACCACGGCCAACAGTGTAGCAGACATCACTCAGAATCGCTGTTTTCTATCTGATTTTTGGCTTTTGCTGGATAGTGGTGTTCAGGTACAGTAGACAGGAGACCATGGAAACATGTTTGTCTCTGATCCCAGGATGTTAGGGAAGTCCTCAGCTTGGTTCCCTAAAGGTGATTTGATTCCAGCCATGGCAAGTATGCCATTAACCCCTGACCCAGGACTAGAGCTTCCAGGACTGTTGTAATGCTAAGGCACTCCAAACGCAGGAGTTTGAGTTTGTCTCAGAGGAGAGCAAACAAACAGAAAAAAAAAAAAAACCCCTGCAAACCATGATTTCAACTGAAAGATAATATGATGCAGATTTTCAAAGTATAGGTTTGAGTGTAAGATCTAAGTTGAAATTCCTTTTGTTCTGCCACTTATCTGTGATTGAATATATTTGGCAAGTTATTTAAGTAATGACTTAGTTTCTTATCCATAAAATGAGTTTAGTGTTTCTGTTATGAAGAAATAATACATGTAAAACTACTTTTTGTAGTGCCTCACTCTTAATGAGAACATAATAAACTTTGTTATTTTTATATTCATGACTTGGCTTGTGATCCTAGAAAAAAATGGCAAGTGTATTTCCCTTTGGCTTTTTTGTCTTTTTGTTTGTTAACCATTCAATGAACAGTAGTTGTTATTTTGTTTGAAAGATTTAACTATTTTGGAAGACATATGTATACAACATACTCAATATGATAAATTCTTGGAAAGGAAGAAAAAAGATATACTTGGAGAAATGGCATGTGAGATAGCATATGAACTATTTTAGGTGTTAGAACAATTAAGAAGGGAAGGCCTGGACTTCCCTGGTGGTCCAGTGGTTGAAGAGTCCACCTTGCAGTTCTAGGGACACCAGTTTGATTCCTCCCGGGAAGATCCCACATGCTGAGGAATGGCTGGGCTGGTTTGTCCAATTACGAGCCAGCACTCTGGAGTACATGAGCCCAGAGCCAGCCAGAGGCCCAGAGCCTCTGCACCAAGAGAGACCACTGCAACAGGAAGCCCACACAGGCCAAAGAATAAAGATGGATGAAAAATAAATGATGACTTAGAGGCAAAAAAAAATAATAATAATTAAAAAAAAAATAGAAGGGAAGGCTTATGCTCTATATTTTAAAAAGTTCTGTGAGAAAAGGAAAAAAAAAAGGTCTGGCTCTAGAGTCTGAAACTAATGTTTTGAGGAAATTGTAAGCATGCAATTTGTTTGTAAAGTTATAAACAACCCATTTAATGGGCAGAAAAGCAGAAAAATACTAGAAAAGACTGATATTTCTGCCCCCAAGTACTCTGATCAACTTAGATTTTAAAAGCAAAGACACTGTAGAAATAGTTGTGTGAATATTGTAGTTCTTTGTCCTTATTATGGTGTGGTATTTTGATTGTACCAGACAGCTAAGACTGATGTATTAACTTACCTGGTGGTAGATAATTCAATCAATGAAATGAAGAATTTTCTAAAGAAAATAAGAAATGAGACCAGCCACATGAAAACATAATAGGCTTTGGTAGCAGGAAGTTGTCTAGGTCGAGATGAGATAATCACTTGAGAAGGCAGTTTATTTCTTCATGTAGAGTTTCTCCAGATCTAGAGACTTTGCAGTAGATATTATACAAGTAGCTCTTGAAGGATATATACTATTTTCATCTGACTTTTCAAGTCATCTTTGCAGAGCAGAGGGAGTTGGAGGAGGTCCACTAGCTCTTTATACCTCATAGTAGAAATGAGGCATCACTTACTATCACATTCCTGTTCTCCAGGATTTATTGATATGGTCACATTTTGCCTATAAAGAAGTCTTGGAAATACTTTCTATGGTAAAGGGAACATAGAGCATTCTCTTGACCACACAAGCATCAATGAACTATTTAGGAAAAAGATATACTTGGAGAAATGGCATGTGAGATAGCATATGAACTATTTTAGGTGTTAGAACAATTAAGAAGGGAAGGCCTGGACTTCCCTGGTGGTCCAGTGGTTGAAGAGTCCACCTTGCAGTTCTAGGGACACCAGTTTGATTCCTCCCGGGAAGATCCCACATGCTGAGGAATGGCTGGGCTGGTTTGTCCAATTACGAGCCAGCACTCTGGAGTACATGAGCCCAGAGCCAGCCAGAGGCCCAGAGCCTCTGCACCAAGAGAGGCCACTGCAACAGGAAGCCCACACAGGCCAAAGAATAAAGATGGATGAAAAATAAATGATGACTTAGAGGCAAAAAAAAATAATAATAATTAAAAAAAAAATAGAAGGGAAGGCTTATGCTCTATATTTTAAAAAGTTCTGTGAGAAAAGGAAAAAAAAAAGGTCTGGCTCTAGAGTCTGAAACTAATGTTTTGAGGAAATTGTAAGCATGCAATTTGTTTGTAAAGTTATAAACAACCCATTTAATGGGCAGAAAAGCAGAAAAATACTAGAAAAGACTGATATTTCTGCCCCCAAGTACTCTGATCAACTTAGATTTTAAAAGCAAAGACACTGTAGAAATAGTTGTGTGAATATTGTAGTTCTTTGTCCTTATTATGGTGTGGTATTTTGATTGTACCAGACAGCTAAGACTGATGTATTAACTTACCTGGTGGTAGATAATTCAATCAATGAAATGAAGAATTTTCTAAAGAAAATAAGAAATGAGACCAGCCACATGAAAACATAATAGGCTTTGGTAGCAGGAAGTTGTCTAGGTCGAGATGAGATAATCACTTGAGAAGGCAGTTTATTTCTTCATGTAGAGTTTCTCCAGATCTAGAGACTTTGCAGTAGATATTATACAAGTAGCTCTTGAAGGATATATACTATTTTCATCTGACTTTTCAAGTCATCTTTGCAGAGCAGAGGGAGTTGGAGGAGGTCCACTAGCTCTTTATACCTCATAGTAGAAATGAGGCATCACTTACTATCACATTCCTGTTCTCCAGGATTTATTGATATGGTCACATTTTGCCTATAAAGAAGTCTTGGAAATACTTTCTATGGTAAAGGGAACATAGAGCATTCTCTTGACCACACAAGCATCAATGTAATGCTTAGACTGAAGAATAGACCTGAATCTGGTGTCTGCAAGTCCCATGATTAATAATTGTGGTTTATGAAATTGACCTCACAAATCTTTACCTACCAGTGCCTGCAATAAGGGTGCTTAAATTGGATGTCTACACTATATACAGGTAAACTTGTATGTCTGCATGTGTTGTGTCACATAGTCTTGCCTTCCTAGACATGAATGGACAGCAGGATGCTTCTCTTGTCATCATTCTCTATGTAGACAGATGGTTGCACTTAACATTTATCTTGCTCAAGGTCATCTCTAATAGGTCATCTCTAATTATCAAGGGAGATAATAATTACAACAAATATATGAAAATCATTCTCCTGTGCATGATATTTCTTCTTCTATCAATGATTCCACATCTCCTTGCCATCTCTGGGACTTTCATCCTCCTTTTCCCTTTGTTGAGTCATCTTAAATCCTGTTGACTTAAGATGATTCCTCTTAATATTTCTTTACAGGTGGCTGTTCTTTACTATCCCAAATACTTTCTTTTTCCTTAATCAAGACCTTGTATTTCACCTTTGAACTAAATAATAAGCTAATGTGTAGTTGGCCTTCATCTCCCATCTCTTTTTATACAGCTACCAAAATCATCCACATAACACTGTGGCCAGTAGTCCATAAGCATACAAGTTCTGGAATGAGAAAACCTATAACCTTGGATAATGTCCTTATTTTTTATCCCTTGTTTTTAATCATATGTTAAGTGGGTGATAGTAAGACTTCATAAACTTAAAAGAGGGTGATAATGGAAATAATTTACAGTGCAACTGGTGTATCATGGCGTACATGAAATAGAACAGATACAGGCCATAGATGGACATTTGAAGTACCAGCTAAGAAAATTTACTTTCTGGACCACGGGAGGTTCTGGCAACGTGTCTGAGAATGGATTAAAGAGCAAGGGCAGGAAGATTTCAAGTCATCTTTTTGCCAGAGCAGAGGGTAGTATACTATTTTCATCTGACTTTTCAAGTCATCTTTGCAGAGCAGAGGAGTTGGAGGAGGTCCACTAGCTCTTTATACCTCATAGTAGAAATGAGGCATCACTTACTATCACATTCCTGTTCTCCAGGATTTATTGATATGGTCACATTTTGCCTATAAAGAAGTCTTGGAAATACTTTCTATGGTAAAGGGAACATAGAGCATTCTCTTGACCACACAAGCATCAATGTAATGCTTAGACTGAAGAATAGACCTGAATCTGGTGTCTGCAAGTCCCATGATTAATAATTGTGGTTTATGAAATTGACCTCACAAATCTTTACCTACCAGTGCCTGCAATAAGGGTGCTTAAATTGGATGTCTACACTATATACAGGTAAACTTGTATGTCTGCATGTGTTGTGTCACATAGTCTTGCCTTCCTAGACATGAATGGACAGCAGGATGCTTCTCTTGTCATCATTCTCTATGTAGACAGATGGTTGCACTTAACATTTATCTTGCTCAAGGTCATCTCTAATAGTCCAGCAAGGGAGATAATAATTACAACAAATATATGAAAATCATTCTCCTGTGCATGATATTTCTTCTTCTATCAATGATTCCACATCTCCTTGCCATCTCTGGGACTTTCATCCTCCTTTTCCCTTTGTTGAGTCATCTTAAATCCTGTTGACTTAAGATGATTCCTCTTAATATTTCTTTACAGGTGGCTGTTCTTTACTATCCCAAATACTTTCTTTTTCCTTAATCAAGACCTTGTATTTCACCTTTGAACTAAATAATAAGCTAATGTGTAGTTGGCCTTCATCTCCCATCTCTTTTTATACAGCTACCAAAATCATCCACATAACACTGTGGCCAGTAGTCCATAAGCATACAAGTTCTGGAATGAGAAAACCTATAACCTTGGATAATGTCCTTATTTTTTATCCCTTGTTTTTAATCATATGTTAAGTGGGTGATAGTAAGACTTCATAAACTTAAAAGAGGGTGATAATGGAAATAATTTACAGTGCAACTGGTGTATCATGGCGTACATGAAATAGAACAGATACAGGCCATAGATGGACATTTGAAGTACCAGCTAAGAAAATTTACTTTCTGGACCACGGGAGGTTCTGGCAACGTGTCTGAGAATGGATTAAGAGGCAAGGGCATGGAAGAGGTTACATTAAATTTGGACAATGGTGTTATTTATCAACAGTACAGGAGCAGTTCAATATTTTAATATTAATATAAGTTACCTATCAGATGAACATCAACTTTAGTTAACTCATTGAAAACACTGAACACATTGTACAGTCAACTAGGTTAGATAATGCTGTGGTAGTAAATACTCCTGAATCTCTAAGTGTTAACAAAATCCTCAGCCACGTAAAATCTGTGAATAGTTTTAGTTGATACTCTATTCTCAGACAGATGGACTTGGCTGGGGAAGGGAGCCTAGATGTTTGTCCATCAGCTCTAAACCACTTACCGCTTAAAGTGGCACCTCTTCCTTCTGCACATGGCTTGATGGCCAAAGCAAGTTACATGGCCATACTCATCTTCAAGGGGTTGGAAAAGTGCAGTCTCTTTATGTGCTCAGGAGAGATGATTTCGGCATATTGGTTGGCCCTGATAGTGTTTATACACACAGTCCTACCCATTGTTAATTGCTCTAATCATTATTATGCAATATTCTGATCATTCCATTTCTCTGTTCAAGTTATTTTGTTGCCCCCCCCCACCCGCACTCTACATATCTTTATATCACCCAAACTCCTTAGTGTCATTAATACCCTTCATGATGCAATTCCTATGTTTTTCTTTACATCTTCTATTTCTCTTCACTACTACTCAGTACAAGATGAATGATTTCTTTTCCCTATCAAGCATTGATCGTTTCTAAATCTTTGTACTATTGCTTCAACCTAAATGCCTTTACAGAGTTTTCACAGGCCATATGCCTTCTCACAATTCTACCCATCAAGTCCAGAACTTCTGTATTTCCATTCTCACTTTGAACTTCCCTAATAGCAACATTCTATTAACTTGTGTAACACTATGAGAAAAAACATTATGTTATAGTATTTTGTCCTATTCTATCCAGAAAACTCTTTGAAGGTGCTTGATTCACCTCTGTAGCTCCTCTTCTGAATGTCTTATTCATAGCCGTTCAAAGAATCATATGTTAAGTGGGTGATAGTAAGACTTCATAAACTTAAAAGAGGGTGATAATGGAAATAATTTACAGTGCAACTGGTGTATCATGGCGTACATGAAATAGAACAGATACAGGCCATAGATGGACATTTGAAGTACCAGCTAAGAAAATTTACTTTCTGGACCACGGGAGGTTCTGGCAACGTGTCTGAGAATGGATTAAGAGGCAAGGGCATGGAAGAGGTTACATTAAATTTGGACAATGGTGTTATTTATCAACAGTACAGGAGCAGTTCAATATTTTAATATTAATATAAGTTACCTATCAGATGAACATCAACTTTAGTTAACTCATTGAAAACACTGAACACATTGTACAGTCAACTAGGTTAGATAATGCTGTGGTAGTAAATACTCCTGAATCTCTAAGTGTTAACAAAATCCTCAGCCACGTAAAATCTGTGAATAGTTTTAGTTGATACTCTATTCTCAGACAGATGGACTTGGCTGGGGAAGGGAGCCTAGATGTTTGTCCATCAGCTCTAAACCACTTACCGCTTAAAGTGGCACCTCTTCCTTCTGCACATGGCTTGATGGCCAAAGCAAGTTACATGGCCATACTCATCTTCAAGGGGTTGGAAAAGTGCAGTCTCTTTATGTGCTCAGGAGAGATGATTTCGGCATATTGGTTGGCCCTGATAGTGTTTATACACACAGTCCTACCCATTGTTAATTGCTCTAATCATTATTATGCAATATTCTGATCATTCCATTTCTCTGTTCAAGTTATTTTGTTGCCCCCCCCCACCCGCACTCTACATATCTTTATATCACCCAAACTCCTTAGTGTCATTAATACCCTTCATGATGCAATTCCTATGTTTTTCTTTACATCTTCTATTTCTCTTCACTACTACTCAGTACAAGATGAATGATTTCTTTTCCCTATCAAGCATTGATCGTTTCTAAATCTTTGTACTATTGCTTCAACCTAAATGCCTTTACAGAGTTTTCACAGGCCATATGCCTTCTCACAATTCTACCCATCAAGTCCAGAACTTCTGTATTTCCATTCTCACTTTGAACTTCCCTAATAGCAACATTCTATTAACTTGTGTAACACTATGAGAAAAAACATTATGTTATAGTATTTTGTCCTATTCTATCCAGAAAACTCTTTGAAGGTGCTTGATTCACCTCTGTAGCTCCTCTTCTGAATGTCTTATTCATAGCCGTTCAAAGAACAGTGTTTAATTAATGGAAGAGACACTTGCTATATCAGAATGAGCATTGGACTAGTGATAAGAAATTCTGGAGTGTTCTTGCTGCCTAGTTACTGACAATATTACCTTGAGCAAGTTGCTTCACCAATCGGAACCACAGCTTTCACATGTGCAAAATGGAGGTAATTATAACTGCCTTGTCCCTTAGTTTCTTAAAATATTATTGAGACAAAGAAGCCAGTTGTGAGGCATAGAATGTGAAGGTACTTGTATAAATTGTCCTCATTATGATATACAGAAGGAGAAGTCTGGTTTTAAATCTTCAATTGATTGATTCTTCAGGAGCATTTAATTGTGTTTACCGCCCTTTTCTTTACAAAAAAGATCTTTTTTTAGCCTGTGGATCCCAGGTCATTTTATACTTTGGGTTTTCTGCCTATTTCTCCTTCATATGGCCATTGTATTTTGGAGTTTCTCAAAGCCTGGCTTTTGCCACCAATACCTCTCTTTCTCTCTTGCTTTCTCACATTTTATTCTATCCTCTTGCTAGATGAGTTGTTTCTTACTGATAACATAAATTTTCATCTGTATACAGGTAACTCACAAATGTCTATTTCATGCCCAGATTTCTCATATGAGTGCTAGATCTTTATGCTCAGCTGCCTACTTGATATTACCACTTGGATATCTCAAGCAGAGCTTTGCCAAATCCATAACATTGCTTCACATTTGCCCTCATAAGTGTCGCTATTTCTGGAGCTTATTTTTCAGCAAGAAGCACCACCATCTACTTAGTTTGTGTCAAAATTCGGGTTATCTTCCTCATCCTTAACATCAGCAAGTACTGCAATACTATATATATTTCCATAGCTATCTCTATTACAGTACTCTGACAACAACAACAAAAAAACATGTGCCATGTTTTACATATTCCTTAGAAGTATGTCACTAACTGGTATTTCCACCCCTTGTCAATTTATTGCCTATACTCCATTTTCAACCTATATCTTATAGTCTTACTTAAGAAGGTCCACATTGATTCCAAATAAAGTTTAAGTCACATAACGTGGCCTTCATGGATTTGCATGATCTGCTCATATCTGCTCCTCATTGTTTTTTGTCTTTCTCTGTGACAGGGTCTTTCTCAGTGACCGCATGTTTATTCATATGTGTTTCATTCTCCCTATATGTCTTAAAAGCTTTAGACAAATTTCCAGTAATATAAATTTACCATTTCTGTGTTCAGAGCAATTAGTGCAAACATTTCTTTATCTGTGGTTTTGTATGTACCAAGCAACCAAGCACCTTGCTCCTTATTTTCAGTATTTTCAACTTTCATTCAATTTTTATAAAATGATTATCAAGGGAAAACACTAAGACTAAATTTAAACCTTTCTTAAGGTCATATGACTAGTAAGTAAGTTTTGTGCATCAGCTGTAAAAATTATATTCCTCTTGCCTGATATTTAGTTTGGCCTTGACTAGTTTAGATATTCATCATGGATACAGTTACCATTATTGCTTTCCTACCTTATGACTCCCTTTGGCTATTCTAAGCTTTATATGAAGATCTCATTGGCTCGGTACCTTTCTGTTTGATGACTCTCAAGCTCTGAGTCAAAGAACTCTATGGGTTTGAGCTCATTGATGGACCATTGACAAGGTCAATACTAAAGAGGAACCCTCTATTCCTATTTCTACCAAAGCAATAATCCATTAATTCATTTTAAATATTAATTATTTTTGGACAGGACTCTTATTTATGGAAAAGATTGTATTTCAAAAAAATAAAACTTAAAAATACTAATAGCTGATGATTTAGGTTGTCAGAGAAGGACAGCAAAAAATAATTAGTGGGCTTCCCTGGTGGTTCAGTGGGTAAGGATACCTCCTTGCAGTGAAGGCGGTGCCGGTTCGATCCCTGGCCTGGGGAGATCCCACATGGTGTGGAGCAGCTGGACTGATGTGTCCAACTACCAAGCCAGAGTTCTGGAGCACATGCGCCCAGATCCGGTGCTCTGCGACAAGAGAGGTCAATGCGATGGGAGGCCCATGCAGGCCAAGGAACAGAGATGGATGGAAATAAATAAATGAAAGACCAATAAAGTTTAAGTCACATAACGTGGCCTTAGAAGTATGTCACTAACTGGTATTTCCACCCCTTGTCATTTGCCTATACTCCATTTTCAACCTATATCTTATAGTCTTACTTAAGAAGGTCCACATTGATTCCAAATAAAGTTTAAGTCACATAACGTGGCCTTCATGGATTTGCATGATCTGCTCATATCTGCTCCTCATTGTTTTTTGTCTTTCTCTGTGACAGGGTCTTTCTCAGTGACCGCACGTTTATTCATATGTGTTTCATTCTCCCTATATGTCTTAAAAGCTTTAGACAAATTTCCAGTAATATAAATTTACCATTTCTGTGTTCAGAGCAATTAGTGCAAACATTTCTTTATCTGTGGTTTTGTATGTACCAAGCAACCAAGCACCTTGCTCCTTATTTTCAGTATTTTCAACTTTCATTCAATTTTTATAAAATGATTATCAAGGGAAAACACTAAGACTAAATTTAAACCTTTCTTAAGGTCATATGACTAGTAAGTAAGTTTTGTGCATCAGCTGTAAAAATTATATTCCTCTTGCCTGATATTTAGTTTGGCCTTGACTAGTTTAGATATTCATCATGGATACAGTTACCATTATTGCTTTCCTACCTTATGACTCCCTTTGGCTATTCTAAGCTTTATATGAAGATCTCATTGGCTCGGTACCTTTCTGTTTGATGACTCTCAAGCTCTGAGTCAAAGAACTCTATGGGTTTGAGCTCATTGATGGACCATTGACAAGGTCAATACTAAAGAGGAACCCTCTATTCCTATTTCTACCAAAGCAATAATCCATTAATTCATTTTAAATATTAATTATTTTTTGGACAGGACTCTTATTTATGGAAAAGATTGTATTTCAAAAAAATAAAACTTAAAAATACTAATAGCTGATGATTTAGGTTGTCAGAGAAGGACAGCAAAAAATAATTAGTGGGCTTCCCTGGTGGTTCAGTGGGTAAGGATATCTCCTTGCAGTGAAGGCAGTGCCGGTTCGATCCCTGGCCTGGGGAGATCCCACATGGTGTGGAGCAGCTGGACTGATGTGTCCAACTACCAAGCCAGAGTTCTGGAGCACATGCGCCCAGATCCGGTGCTCTGCGACAAGAGAGGTCAATGCGATGGGAGGCCCATGCAGGCCAAGGAACAGAGATGGATGGAAATAAATAAATGAAAGACCAATAGAAGTGACCAAAAAAAATACTGTGTGCATTTCTGTTCTCCATTTTGTTCCTGAGCTAATCTTAGGTTTCACTTATGCCTTTTTTGAGTTTTTTAAAATGCACTTCGACTCAGTTTATTATAATTGTTGCCAGATATATATATATGACTCAGATCTATTAATCTTTTATTTATGACTTCTAGGTTTTACATTCTATTAAGGGAAACTTTCCCTAAACAGTATTAACTGGCAAACATTTAATGTAAGGGATAATTTCCTTAACATAGTAGGATTTATACTATTCAGTAGAAAATACACAAATATGCCAAGAAACTAGACAAAGGATTAAACAGAAAATGTAATTCAAATAAATAATTCTAGAAGAGAAGATGTTTTATTTCACTCATAAATAAAGAAATACAAATCAAAAGAACAGAAAATGTCTTATCTGTTCAGGTTAGAAACAAATATTTTATGTAGGTTTTTGAGAGATAATATTATACAACATTCTTCAGACTTGAGCTTAGTATAGAATTTTGGAGAATACATTAAAAATATCTTTCAAAAGCTGTACATATGTTTTTGTACCAGCCATTCCCTGGTTATGAATTTATGTAACAGATGTATATTCAGAAGCACATCAAGATTTTTCTATAGGGATTTCTGTTTTACTGCTCTATGAACTATCAAATAAAAAGTGGTGTCCAAATGCTAAATAAGCATTAATAGAGATGTAGTTAAATAAGTCATATAGATTTGATCAGTAAAAAAATTGGTATTTCAAAAAATAAAACTTTTAAATATTAATTATTTTGGACAGGACTCTTATTTATAAAGCTTTTGATGATTTAGGTTGTCAGAGAAGGACAGCAAAAAATAATTAGTGGGCTTCCCTGGTGGTTCAGTGGGTAAGGATATCTCCTTGCAGTGAAGGCAGTGCCGGTTCGATCCCTGGCCTGGGGAGATCCCACATGGTGTGGAGCAGCTGGACTGATGTGTCCAACTACCAAGCCAGAGTTCTGGAGCACATGCGCCCAGATCCGGTGCTCTGCGACAAGAGAGGTCAATGCGATGGGAGGCCCATGCAGGCCAAGGAACAGAGATGGATGGAAATAAATAAATGAAAGACCAATAGAAGTGACCAAAAAAAATACTGTGTGCATTTCTGTTCTCCATTTTGTTCCTGAGCTAATCTTAGGTTTCACTTATGCCTTTTTTGAGTTTTTTAAAATGCACTTCGACTCAGTTTATTATAATTGTTGCCAGATATATATATATGACTCAGATCTATTAATCTTTTATTTATGACTTCTAGGTTTTACATTCTATTAAGGAAAACTTTCCCTAAACAGTATTAACTGGCAAACATTTAATGTAAGGGATAATTTCCTTAACATAGTAGGATTTATACTATTCAGTAGAAAATACACAAATATGCCAAGAAACTAGACAAAGGATTAAACAGAAAATGTAATTCAAATAAATAATTCTAGAAGAGAAGATGTTTTATTTCACTCATAAATAAAGAAATACAAATCAAAAGAACAGAAAATGTCTTATCTGTTCAGGTTAGAAACAAATATTTTATGTAGGTTTTTGAGAGATAATATTATACAACATTCTTCAGACTTGAGCTTAGTATAGAATTTTGGAGAATACATTAAAAATATCTTTCAAAAGCTGTACATATGTTTTTGTACCAGCCATTCCCTGGTTATGAATTTATGTAACAGATGTATATTCAGAAGCACATCAAGATTTTTCTATAGGGATTTCTGTTTTACTGCTCTTTGAACTATCAAATAAAAAGTGGTGTCCAAATGCTAAATAAGCATTAATAGAGATGTAGTTAAATAAGTCATATAGATTTGATCAGTAAACAATAGACAGATGATAATTGAAATCACTGAAACAGGGTAGTGTGAGTTCGTGTAGAAATCACTAACAAGCAGGAGTATAGGAAAAGCCCATGGTAAACAGCTGGTGATTACTTTGTATAAGTAAAAATATGTATGCACATATTTATGTAAAAATACACATGAAATTAAATATTAAAATATATTGAAAATAATCACTTTTGGGGAGAAGTGGAGGTAGAAAATAAGGAATAACTTTTATTTTTCACTTTTTAAGTATTTTTACACTGTTTAAATGTATTTTTTTACTAAGTATAGGTATTACTGTTATGTTTTTTCGTAAAGACATTTTTTTAAGCCATGATATTAGCTATTTTAATTCCTACCTTTTCAGGAAAAATATTCAGAAGCTGAAGAGTTGAAATCCTTCCCCCTTTTATAAAAGTGAATCCTTATACATATTTAATATTGTAAAAATTTTCTACTTTTATTGGAATGTTACCCTCAGCATTTTTTTGTTTGTTTGTTTACTTCTTCCAGCATTCTCACACAATGGATCAATCCTTACTAAGATGCTAATTCTGTAACAGGAGGAAGAGGGGCAGGGCACAGCTTTTGAAAGAATGACACAGCCAAGGGCACTACTTAAACCCATTAGCATCAAATGGATCCAGGATGGCAGACTAGACCTTGATCCTCAATTGGCAAGATAAATGACAACATTCAGAGGTGCCAACAGTTCTATCCCTTCCCCAAAAGAGTTGAAATAATCCTCCCACTCGTTAGCATATAAAATTACCCAGCCCATAAAAGCTAAGCACTCCATGTTTTGGGGGCCACTGGATTCTCTTTCTGTGATGACCCACACTCTGTCTATGGAGTGTGCTTTTCTCTGACTCTGAATAAATCCATTTCTTACCTACGACTTTGTTTTTCATTGAATTCTTTTCTGGGAAGAGACGTGAAGTATCTGAGCTCCATTAGGTCCTGAAACCAAGCCTATGGTGGGTTTGGGCTGGGTTGGAATCCCAGCCATGTGGGTTCACCTCCCAAACTAGGTTTGGGTTTAAGTCTCAAATCCAAGGTAAATGGTTTCAGTTGTACTGTGAGGAAGTTCCTGGTGTTTTAGAATTGTGTACCTAAAACTGAAGGCAGTTTTTTGGTGAAAGGGTTATTATATTCTCTAAGGATGATAGTTGGTTTTGGAGGTTATTAATCAACCTACTTATAGAGCCTGAAAAGGAATACATAACCTCACTTGTCTTTACTTTGTGATTTTTATATGATCTCCGCTGTAATAGTATATATCTCTACCTCCTCTGAATTCAATATTATTTTTTTCCCACTACCCTTAAATATATTATGAAAATATTAAAATACACATGAAATTAAATATTAAAATATATTGAAAATAATCACTTTTGGGGAGAAGTGGAGGTAGAAAATAAGGAATAACTTTTATTTTTCACTTTTTAAGTATTTTTACACTGTTTAAATGTATTTTTACTAAGTATAGGTATTACTGTTATGTTTTTTCGTAAAGACATTTTTTTAAGCCATGATATTAGCTATTTTAATTCCTACCTTTTCAGGAAAAATATTCAGAAGCTGAAGAGTTGAAATCCTTCCCCCTTTTATAAAAGTGAATCCTTATACATATTTAATATTGTAAAAATTTTCTACTTTTATTGGAATGTTACCCTCAGCATTTTTTTGTTTGTTTGTTTACTTCTTCCAGCATTCTCACACAATGGATCAATCCTTACTAAGATGCTAATTCTGTAACAGGAGGAAGAGGGGCAGGGCACAGCTTTTGAAAGAATGACACAGCCAAGGGCACTACTTAAACCCATTAGCATCAAATGGATCCAGGATGGCAGACTAGACCTTGATCCTCAATTGGCAAGATAAATGACAACATTCAGAGGTGCCAACAGTTCTACCCCTTCCCCAAAAGAGTTGAAATAATCCTCCCACTCGTTAGCATATAAAATTACCCAGCCCATAAAAGCTAAGCACTCCATGTTTTGGGGGCCACTGGATTCTCTTTCTGTGATGACCCACACTCTGTCTATGGAGTGTGCTTTTCTCTGACTCTGAATAAATCCATTTCTTACCTACGACTTTGTTTTTCATTGAATTCTTTTCTGGGAAGAGACGTGAAGTATCTGAGCTCCATTAGGTCCTGAAACCAAGCCTATGGTGGGTTTGGGCTGGGTTGGAATCCCAGCCATGTGGGTTCACCTCCCAAACTAGGTTTGGGTTTAAGTCTCAAATCCAAGGTAAATGGTTTCAGTTGTACTGTGAGGAAGTTCCTGGTGTTTTAGAATTGTGTACCTAAAACTGAAGGCAGTTTTTTGGTGAAAGGGTTATTATATTCTCTAAGGATGATAGTTGGTTTTGGAGGTTATTAATCAACCTACTTATAGAGCCTGAAAAGGAATACATAACCTCACTTGTCTTTACTTTGTGATTTTTATATGATCTCCGCTGTAATAGTATATATCTCTACCTCCTCTGAATTCAATATTATTTTTTTCCCACTACCCTTGACCTTTAAACAAAGTATCATGCTTTATCCTTGTGACCACTGTAAGTGGCTAAGTGGCTAAGTGATAAACAGCCAGAGATAAACAACTTAACCACTGGAAGATGTTCCCTGTGATTTGAATTTAAAGCACTCACTTTAAAAGAACACCTGGATGGTTTTTTTGCCAATGTTTCATTCAGTCTTCCTATATATTTTTTTGATTTTGTCTCTTTTTTATTTTTTGTCCCCATTTCTCTTATGTTTCCAGATATTCTGGTAAGAGTCATATAAAAATGTAAAATACCTGATCAGAGGAGTTGCTTAAGAAATGTCTCAGCCAAGATGAGCACTTTGACGTGAGTGCTAGCTGCTTAGTGAGTCAAGGATGTGAGGAGCTATGAATAAAGACAGAATATTTGGCCATGAATTATTCAGTTAACCATGGGATGCTGTTATCTCCACTCCAGTGGTTCTTAATTGCACATGTAAGAGTTCTGCTTATCTGGCATTCAGTTTGATGCCAAGGTACAGCTTGCCCAGGCAGAGTGGGAGGTGGGAAATCAGGATCCCATCAGATAAGCAGCTGCCACTCAACAATGCATTAAGGAGTATGGCATTGTGACCAGAAAGCTGAAAGACAGACAGACTTTGGCAGTGGCAGAAGTTGAGAATATGTGACATGAAGTGGTGTTTTTCTTTGATTTTGGTATACATTGCTGAATCTTGAGTGGAGAGTAGAATGGTGTGTGTGCTGTCTGAATCTATTGCAACCCCTTTGTTAGAGACCCAAGATTGATCTCTGACATTTCGCTCTTTATGCTAGTCTCAAATCCAAGGTAAATGGTTTCAGTTGTACTGTGAGGAAGTTCCTGGTGTTTTAGAATTGTGTACCTAAAACTGAAGGCAGTTTTTTGGTGAAAGGGTTATTATATTCTCTAAGGATGATAGTTGGTTTTGGAGGTTATTAATCAACCTACTTATAGAGCCTGAAAAGGAATACATAACCTCACTTGTCTTTACTTTGTGATTTTTATATGATCTCCGCTGTAATAGTATATATCTCTACCTCCTCTGAATTCAATATTATTTTTTTCCCACTACCCTTGACCTTTAAACAAAGTATCATGCTTTATCCTTGTGACCACTGTAAGTGGCTAAGTGGCTAAGTGATAAACAGCCAGAGATAAACAACTTAACCACTGGAAGATGTTCCCTGTGATTTGAATTTAAAGCACTCACTTTAAAAGAACACCTGGATGGTTTTTTTGCCAATGTTTCATTCAGTCTTCCTATATATTTTTTTGATTTTGTCTCTTTTTTATTTTTGTCCCCATTTCTCTTATGTTTCCAGATATTCTGGTAAGAGTCATATAAAAATGTAAAATACCTGATCAGAGGAGTTGCTTAAGAAATGTCTCAGCCAAGATGAGCACTTTGACGTGAGTGCTAGCTGCTTAGTGAGTCAAGGATGTGAGGAGCTATGAATAAAGACAGAATATTTGGCCATGAATTATTCAGTTAACCATGGGATGCTGTTATCTCCACTCCAGTGGCTCTTAATTGCACATGTAAGAGTTCTGCTTATCTGGCATTCAGTTTGATGCCAAGGTACAGCTTGCCCAGGCAGAGTGGGAGGTGGGAAATCAGGATCCCATCAGATAAGCAGCTGCCACTCAACAATGCATTAAGGAGTATGGCATTGTGACCAGAAAGCTGAAAGACAGACAGACTTTGGCAGTGGCAGAAGTTGAGAATATGTGACATGAAGTGGTGTTTTTCTTTGATTTTGGTATACATTGCTGAATCTTGAGTGGAGAGTAGAATGGTGTGTGTGCTGTCTGAATCTATTGCAACCCCTTTGTTAGAGACCCAAGATTGATCTCTGACATTTCGCTCTTTATGCTAGTCTCTCAGAAGACCTAGTATTCTTTCATTCTAAATGGAGCCTTCTGTCAATTTTCAGAAGCTGCTCTTTTTAATTTTTGCAGGTTTGTTTAAACAGGCTTGTTAATCATGTTAAATAATTTTCCTAAAACATTTTACTCATCTCAGATTCCCAGAGATGACTTTTGGCACCTGTGTTCCCCACCCCCAACAACAATGTATGTATCAAATAACGTTTTAAATGTTTTGAGAAGATTTGACTTAGAACCTCTCCTCTGTATATCTCTCTGCCCAAAGTGGATGGCCCTTTTGTATTATTTCTTAATCCATTTCCAGATGCAGTTGCATGTGCCACACACACTTTTCATCACTTACTGTTGGCCTTATACTGTGTAGAACATAGGGGATGCTGAGGTTACAAAGATACAGAGATATGTATCCTTACTTTATAGAGCTCAAAGACTCAAGGGAAGACAGAGAACACACCTCTATAGTACCATGTAGTAATCACACACGAGCAGGTCATGCCAGACACAATGGAAGCACTGTTGAGGAGTGGAGTATACAAAGTTTCTGGGAGAATGGAGCAAGTGGCAGAGAAGGCATCACTTGTGATGAAACTTGATGGATGCTCGTACTTTTGTGAAGCTGACAAAAGAAGAAGGGTAAGGCATTCCAAACAAAGGTGGAGGTGTGGATAAGGATTCAGAGCTCTGGCAGGCTTGAAGGTCTTGGGAAAATAGCAAACCTTTTCTCAGGGAGAAAAGGATGCATAAGTGAGGATGGCAAACAAAAAGTGGAAAGAAAGTGCACATGGTCAGATGCCAGTTGATGAAGTACTGTGTATTTAGGTGCTATTCTGCGAGCCATTTGAAGACAAACAGGAGTGATATAATCAGATTTGATCTAATTTCCAATGTAGAAAAATATTGCTGAATTTCATGAAGTGGTGTTTTTCTTTGATTTTGGTATACATTGCTGAATCTTGAGTGGAGAGTAGAATGGTGTGTGTGCTGTCTGAATCTATTGCAACCCCTTTGTTAGAGACCCAAGATTGATCTCTGACATTTCGCTCTTTATGCTAGTCTCTCAGAAGACCTAGTATTCTTTCATTCTAAATGGAGCCTTCTGTCAATTTTCAGAAGCTGCTCTTTTTAATTTTTGCAGGTTTGTTTAAACAGGCTTGTTAATCATGTTAAATAATTTTCCTAAAACATTTTACTCATCTCAGATTCCCAGAGATGACTTTTGGCACCTGTGTTCCCCACCCCCAACAACAATGTATGTATCAAATAACGTTTTAAATGTTTTGAGACGATTTGACTTAGAACCTCTCCTCTGTATATCTCTCTGCCCAAAGTGGATGGCCCTTTTGTATTATTTCTTAATCCATTTCCAGATGCAGTTGCATGTGCCACACACACTTTTCATCACTTACTGTTGGCCTTATACTGTGTAGAACATAGGGGATGCTGAGGTTACAAAGATACAGAGATATGTATCCTTACTTTATAGAGCTCAAAGACTCAAGGGAAGACAGAGAACACACCTCTATAGTACCATGTAGTAATCACACACGAGCAGGTCATGCCAGACACAATGGAAGCACTGTTGAGGAGTGGAGTATACAAAGTTTCTGGGAGAATGGAGCAAGTGGCAGAGAAGGCATCACTTGTGATGAAACTTGATGGATGCTCGTACTTTTGTGAAGCTGACAAAAGAAGAAGGGTAAGGCATTCCAAACAAAGGTGGAGGTGTGGATAAGGATTCAGAGCTCTGGCAGGCTTGAAGGTCTTGGGAAAATAGCAAACCTTTTCTCAGGGAGAAAAGGATGCATAAGTGAGGATGGCAAACAAAAAGTGGAAAGAAAGTGCACATGGTCAGATGCCAGTTGATGAAGTACTGTGTATTTAGGTGCTATTCTGCGAGCCATTTGAAGACAAACAGGAGTGATATAATCAGATTTGATCTAATTTCCAATGTAGAAAAAGTGTTCTGATATTGTTCCTTTGACAACTGCTTTATGGGTTGACACCTTAAGAACTTCAATAGAGCATTCCCTAAGGTACCAAACTTAAAAGACAATGCAGGATAATAGAGAGTCTGAATTCAAACGAACTGGATCTTCTTTCACGTTCTCTTATTTTTGACATATGTGATATTGGGTAAGGTGCTACTTTCCCATTAGGTGTAGATTGCACAGATGCCAACAGCCTATAACTCTTATGTATAGATGACTCTCAGTAAATGTTTGTAGAATAAATGAATGAATTTCTGAGCCCTCTGTGTTCTGTTTACTGAAGTGAAGAAGATTGAAATCTGTTCTAAGGGCTCTTTTTGTGGTGTGAAGAGAACCACATGAATCTTAGTTAAGTGTAAGACTATACTGTACTCTTCAGGTAAAATATTGTTACTTGAACCAATAGTGTGGAGTGAGTCTGGGAAAACTGTAGTGGGAAAGGAGAACCTGTGAATCAGCTTTAAGGAAACTTCTCAAATGTTTATTTTCTTGATGTTGAGGAACTCTTCTTCAGTATTCTACTTTAGTGGATCATTTTTTCCCCCTACATTTTGTATGTCTTAGTTCCCAGGGTGTCTGTCCTAGGCCTTCTTTGTACTTTGCTCTCTCCTATAAATACATAGCTATCACATTTGAATTTCTATTTCCACTACTTCTCTTGATCTTACAACTGACAGTCAACTATTTTCTGAGTTGAAATAAATTGAACTGAATTAAACTGAATTTTTGTTCAAAAGCTTACACAGGAATAGAAATAAGAACCTATACACACACGCACACACACGCCCCTCCACTTAAAATAGATAACAAGGGCCTCCTGTATTGTTCAGGGAACTCAGCTCAATATTGTGTAATAACCTAAATGGGAAAAGAATTTGAAAAAGAATGGATACCTGTAAAGATATAACTGAATCACTTTGCCATATACCTGTAACTAACGCATCATTATTAATCAATTAGACTCCAATATAAATTTTTTTTTTTTAATTGTAAAAAAAGAGAACAATGTCATAGAAATCACTTTAAGGTATAACTTAATCTAAGACTTACAGAGTCAAATACATCCACTAGAAGAATTTAGAAAAAGTGGAAACAAAATTGAATTTGAATATTACATTATTGCTTAGATATTGTTTGTGAAGGAAGTTTTATCATATCTGAAGTGTCCTCATAGATAGTAGATAGTAATCTCGTTGACTTGTTAGGATAAGTTAAAAAAAAAAAACTTTCCATGATTTTGAACTTGGAGAACACTGTTAAATATGAAGTATTTACTCTCAAAAGCTTCTCTTAGTTGTTTTTGCAGATATTTGGGATGATGCTGTTCATTTAAGTGTTAATGAAATAGAAGAAGGAAGATCTTGGATCCTTTCCCTTTGACACATAATTACATCTTAAGCATCATTGTTCTCTTTAGTAAAAGAGAAATATGCAGCTTCTGATGAGATTAGTTTTGACCTAAGTTTTTGCCATATTTGTAGGTTATTTCCCTCCACTATTTCTTTTTTTTTTTTTTATCTTTTGGGGAGTGGGGTGGTGAGGGAGAGGGACAGGCAGGCCACTTCTGTTGGTCTTTCATTTCTCTATTTTCATCTGTCTTTATTCTTTGGCTCCTGTGGGCCTCCCGTCAGGGTGGCCTCTGTTGTCACAGAGCACCGGCTCTGGGTGCATGTGCCCCAGAGCTCCGGCTCGGTAATTGGACACATTGGTGCAGCCGCTCTGCGGCATGTGGGATCTTCCCAGGCCAGGGATCGAACCAGCGCCCCTTGCACTGCAAGGCAGTGTCCTTACCTACTGGACCACCAGGGGAAGCCCCCAAGCCCCCTCCACTATTTCTTATTTGGACCTTTCCTCTCATGATTTTATTACATTAGATAGTTTCATTACAAAATTTCTTTTCCAAGCTTTTAAAAAACTGTCACAGTAAATTGATTATAGCAAACTGGGAAAAGAATTTGAAAAAGAATGGATACCTGTAAAGATATAACTGAATCACTTTGCCATATACCTGTAACTAACGCATCATTATTAATCAATTAGACTCCAATATAAATTTTTTTTTTTTAATTGTAAAAAAAGAGAACAATGTCATAGAAATCACTTTAAGGTATAACTTAATCTAAGACTTACAGAGTCAAATACATCCACTAGAAGAATTTAGAAAAAGTGGAAACAAAATTGAATTTGAATATTACATTATTGCTTAGATATTGTTTGTGAAGGAAGTTTTATCATATCTGAAGTGTCCTCATAGATAGTAGATAGTAATCTCGTTGACTTGTTAGGATAAGTTAAAAAAAAACTTTCCATGATTTTGAACTTGGAGAACACTGTTAAATATGAAGTATTTACTCTCAAAAGCTTCTCTTAGTTGTTTTTGCAGATATTTGGGATGATGCTGTTCATTTAAGTGTTAATGAAATAGAAGAAGGAAGATCTTGGATCCTTTCCTTTGACACATAATTACATCTTAAGCATCATTGTTCTCTTTAGTAAAAGAGAAATATGCAGCTTCTGATGAGATTAGTTTTGACCTAATTTTTTGCCATATTTGTAGGTTTTTTCCCCCCACTTTTTCTTTTTTTTTTTTATCTTTTGGGGAGTGGGGTGGTGAGGGAGAGGGACAGGCAGGCCACTTCTGTTGGTCTTTCATTTCTCTATTTTCATCTGTCTTTATTCTTTGGCTCCTGTGGGCCTCCCGTCAGGGTGGCCTCTGTTGTCACAGAGCACCGGCTCTGGGTGCATGTGCCCCAGAGCTCCGGCTCGGTAATTGGACACATTGGTGCAGCCGCTCTGCGGCATGTGGGATCTTCCCAGGCCAGGGATCGAACCAGCGCCCCTTGCACTGCAAGGCAGTGTCCTTACCTACTGGACCACCAGGGGAAGCCCCCAAGCCCCCTCCACTATTTCTTATTTGGACCTTTCCTCTCATGATTTTATTACATTAGATAGTTTCATTACAAAATTTCTTTTCCAAGCTTTTAAAAAACTGTCACAGTAAATTGATTATAGCAAACTCTAGTGATAGTCTGTATCTCCATGACAACCATAATAAGCTCTACAGATTCTCACAAAGAACTAGAATCAATGCTTCCACATAAACACAAACAAATACCAATAAGGAATTGATACACAAATAAACATTTATTATAGTAAAGGTGATCAGGGCTGCAGAGTCTTACATGGAAAATTTAATTTATTAGTGCATACAGATTTTTTTTTATGTCCAGTGTAAAAAATAAGAAGAGTACAAACTGTATAGTGATTTAATCATTGCTTGAGAAAGAAATAAATATTATGGGTTACTTAGTGTAAACACTTCTGAGAATGTTTTCTCTAAGTAAAATTGATATTTTAGTTCAGGTGTCAGTAAACGCTTCTGGAAAGATCAAATAGAAAATATCAAAGGATTTGCAGGCCATATGGTCTTTGCCATGACTACTCATCATCAGTAAAGCAAATGGATGTTGCTCTGTTACAATAAAACTTTATTTAAAAAGCAAACAATGAGCTGGGATTGTTCTTGTCTGCAGCTTTCCACCCATTTTGCAGGCAGTTGGAAATTTTTGCATATCATTCCATTTAATTTTTACACTAATATATGATGAAAGTAATATTCATTCTAAGGATAAGCCAATGAAGATCCTGAGAATTTAAATAGCCTAAGGTCAGTCAGAATCAGAATACAACCCAGTCTCCCTCATTGTAGAGCTTGATTCCTAAAGACTCCTCTTATGACAGTAGCTAGTACAATAAGTGCTTGTTATGGTAACTGTTGGCTCAACTGTTCCTATCACTTCATTTACCTTATAAGATTCCTATGCAGTAGGTACAGTTAGCACTCTCTGTTGCGAATGAGAAACATCTGAGAAATCTGAGAAAATCTTCTAAGACCAATCAAAAAGTGGCTCTTTGTTCAAATTAACTTATTCTATTTGATTCAGTGACTGAAATAATAAAAGGATTCTTAAATGTGACCCCAATGACATCACAAATACATAAAGGACCATGCTTGCTTTAAAAAACTTCTGAATTCTGGTTGATGCTTCCAGATTTGCAAGGCTTATTTGTTAATCTGAAGTCTTACTTAGATTGTAGCTTCGTTTCCAGTCACTCTACTTTATAAGGAGTAATTTCATGAAGAGGCAAAGAGGGTGATTGTGGTGTGCAGTTAATTAGAATTTCTAATTAAAATCATCCTAAAAAATAGCAACCAATGCCAATAGAAGAGTAATTGCTAATCTGTAAATTAAGGAAATTGTATAGTGCAAGACTTTTTTTCTCTATTGGATTGAAAAACACCCAGTTTAAATCAGCATACCATGAAGAGAGAGTATTTACCTTGAATAAGGGTAAAATACATATGGCAGAAAGGTTGAATTTACTCTGACCAAATATAGTTCAGTTCAGTCCTGGAGATTCTGTAACTTAAAATCTTGGCTCATTGCTCCTCCCCGTCACCCCTTTGATTCTTCATTTTAAATTTGGGGACATAAACTTGATTCTTTCAGATGAGGGCTTAGTAAACCTGAGGCTTTCACATTTATGTGTCGGTAGGTGGAAACAGTGTGCGGGGTGCCTGCTTTAAAAAGCAAACAATGAGCTGGGATTGTTCTTGTCTGCAGCTTTCCACCCATTTTGCAGGCAGTTGGAAATTTTTGCATATCATTCCATTTAATTTTTACACTAATATATGATGAAAGTAATATTCATTCTAAGGATAAGCCAATGAAGATCCTGAGAATTTAAATAGCCTAAGGTCAGTCAGAATCAGAATACAACCCAGTCTCCCTCATTGTAGAGCTTGATTCCTAAAGACTCCTCTTATGACAGTAGCTAGTACAATAAGTGCTTGTTATGGTAACTGTTGGCTCAACTGTTCCTATCACTTCATTTACCTTATAAGATTCCTATGCAGTAGGTACAGTTAGCACTCTCTGTTGCGAATGAGAAACATCTGAGAAATCTGAGAAAATCTTCTAAGACCAATCAAAAAGTGGCTCTTTGTTCAAATTAACTTATTCTATTTGATTCAGTGACTGAAATAATAAAAGGATTCTTAAATGTGACCCCAATGACATCACAAATACATAAAGGACCATGCTTGCTTTAAAAAACTTCTGAATTCTGGTTGATGCTTCCAGATTTGCAAGGCTTATTTGTTAATCTGAAGTCTTACTTAGATTGTAGCTTCGTTTCCAGTCACTCTACTTTATAAGGAGTAATTTCATGAAGAGGCAAAGAGGGTGATTGTGGTGTGCAGTTAATTAGAATTTCTAATTAAAATCATCCTAAAAAATAGCAACCAATGCCAATAGAAGAGTAATTGCTAATCTGTAAATTAAGGAAATTGTATAGTGCAAGACTTTTTTTCTCTATTGGATTGAAAAACACCCAGTTTAAATCAGCATACCATGAAGAGAGAGTATTTACCTTGAATAAGGGTAAAATACATATGGCAGAAAGGTTGAATTTACTCTGACCAAATATAGTTCAGTTCAGTCCTGGAGATTCTGTAACTTAAAATCTTGGCTCATTGCTCCTCCCCGTCACCCCTTTGATTCTTCATTTTAAATTTGGGGACATAAACTTGATTCTTTCAGATGAGGGCTTAGTAAACCTGAGGCTTTCACATTTGTGTGTCTGTATGTGGAAACAGTGTGCATGTATGTGTGTGCATGCACACCTGTGAGCATGTGAGTATTTGCATGCTCCATGAAATATGGATTAAATTCTTAGTATGGTGTCTGATACTTAAGTATTTAGCTCTTACTTCTCTATGTTTTAGTGACGGTGATTTCCCTCATAATCTTACTTCATAGGTCTAGGAAAGACTGGGAGTTTGCCTCATGGAGAGAAAGCATCTGTCAGGAATATTTTCTTCCCTGATCTGTAGTTTTAAGCCTTATGGACCCACTTGTAGGATTTTTTAAAAACCACACTCCAGGCAGTCTCAGGTGACTCCTAACTCCTCTGTCCATGGGATTCTCCAGGCAAGAATACTAGAGTGGGTAGCGTTTCCTTCTCTAGGGGATCTTCTTGACTCAGGGATAGAGCCGTGGTCTCCAACATTGCAGGCAGATTCTTTACTGAAGCACTACCAGGGAAGTCCTCTAACTTCAAAACTAGTTTTAATACAATAAGCATCTCTCTGAGTTTTAACCTCTTTTCATTCTGTATTAGTGGATATAGTTAGAAAAATAATAATTTTGCAAAAAATTCTTTTGCTTTTACTTCATATTATTTAAACTACTTGGTTAAGTTGTCTCTTTCAGGAAGCTAACCTCATCTATAGAATATGAGCATCATATTTATGTTCAAGCATACCAAAATATATTCTCAGTTTTAAAATTTAATATACTTTGTCTTTAGCATAATTTTAGGTTTACAGAAAAGTTAGCAGAAATTACATAGTTTCTATATAATCATAGCAAAAGTTTTCCCTATTATGAATATTTGTTCTGGAAATTAAGGAAATTGTATAGTGCAAGACTTTTTCTCTATTGGATTGAAAAACACCCAGTTTAAATCAGCATACCATGAGAGAGTATTTACCTTGAATAAGGGTAAAATACATATGGCAGAAAGGTTGAATTTACTCTGACCAAATATAGTTCAGTTCAGTCCTGGAGATTCTGTAACTTAAAATCTTGGCTCATTGCTCCTCCCCGTCACCCCTTTGATTCTTCATTTTAAATTTGGGGACATAAACTTGATTCTTTCAGATGAGGGCTTAGTAAACCTGAGGCTTTCACATTTGTGTGTCTGTATGTGGAAACAGTGTGCATGTATGTGTGTGCATGCACACCTGTGAGCATGTGAGTATTTGCATGCTCCATGAAATATGGATTAAATTCTTAGTATGGTGTCTGATACTTAAGTATTTAGCTCTTACTTCTCTATGTTTTAGTGACGGTGATTTCCCTCATAATCTTACTTCATAGGTCTAGGAAAGACTGGGAGTTTGCCTCATGGAGAGAAAGCATCTGTCAGGAATATTTTCTTCCCTGATCTGTAGTTTTAAGCCTTATGGACCCACTTGTAGGATTTTTTAAAAACCACACTCCAGGCAGTCTCAGGTGACTCCTAACTCCTCTGTCCATGGGATTCTCCAGGCAAGAATACTAGAGTGGGTAGCGTTTCCTTCTCTAGGGGATCTTCTTGACTCAGGGATAGAGCCGTGGTCTCCAACATTGCAGGCAGATTCTTTACTGAAGCACTACCAGGGAAGTCCTCTAACTTCAAAACTAGTTTTAATACAATAAGCATCTCTCTGAGTTTTAACCTCTTTTCATTCTGTATTAGTGGATATAGTTAGAAAAATAATAATTTTGCAAAAAATTCTTTTGCTTTTACTTCATATTATTTAAACTACTTGGTTAAGTTGTCTCTTTCAGGAAGCTAACCTCATCTATAGAATATGAGCATCATATTTATGTTCAAGCATACCAAAATATATTCTCAGTTTTAAAATTTAATATACTTTGTCTTTAGCATAATTTTAGGTTTACAGAAAAAGTTAGCAGAAATTACATAGTTTCTATATAATCTACTCTCCCAGTGCAAATACACAGTTTTCCCTATTATGAATATTTGTTCTGGAGAATGAGCCAATATTGAAATATTATTAACTAAAATCCATAGTTTACATTAGAGTTCAGTCTTGGAGCTGTAAAGTTCTCTGGACTTTGAAAATTGCATAATGGGTTTTGGATGCACCTGAATAGTATCATACAAGATGGTTTTAGAGTAGTTACACTGACCTGAAAAGTGTCCTTTCTTCTGCTTCTTCATGCATCCTCCTTTCCCCTCAATCCTCGGTCACCACTGAAGCTTTTTGTTTATATATAGTTTTGCCTTTTCTAGAATATCATACAATTCAAATTACATAGTATATAGCTTTTTCAGGCCTGATTCTTTCCGTCAGTGATTTGCATCCAAAATTCCTCCAAGTCTTTATATAATTTGGTAGCTCCTTGATTTCTACCACTAAATAATATACAGTTGTAATGATGTTTTTCTGACTGTTCCAAGAATTAAGTTGACGTTAGACATATTAACATGAGAAAATCAAACCCAAAATTAATAATACATATACATGGGAGAGACTCAACACAGTAAGTTCTCAAAATCACTGAAGCCCTTAACTTTAATTTTCAGCTAAAGACAAAAGAGGATTTTGAAGATAGTATTTTGGGATTTCCAAGGTGAGGAAGGCGATTCATATAGATTCATATGGAAAGCAAATGTTTGGTAAACAAATGTTTGCTGGGCTGCTCAGAAACAGTGGGACCCAAAGTGAACTCTAGTCTCTATTACCTGCTAGTCTCTCTCAGCCTACTTAGCATGTTTGCTTCACAGACACCTCTAGTGATACTTCTGTTCTGGGAACAAGCCCTTTACCTAAATTGTTTTTTGGCAAGAAAGACAGAGGTCACACACACACACACACACACACACAACTTCCTGACTCTTCTGTTTCTTTCTTTTTTTTCTTTCTTTCTTTATTTTTTGGGGAGTGGGGAGGGAGGGGGGCGAGCAGGCCACTTCTGTTGGTCTTTCATTTCTCTATTTTCATCCGTCTTTGTTCTTTGGCTCCTGTGGGCCTCCCATCGCGGTGGCCTCTGTGGTTGCAGAGCGCCAGCTCTGGGCGCATGCGCTCCAGAGCTCCAGCTCCGTAGTTGGACACATCAGTCCAGCTGCTCCACAGCACGTGGGATCTTCCCAGACCAAGGATTGAACCAGCACCCCCTGCACTGCAAGGCAGTGTCCTTACCCACTGGACTACCAGGGAAGTCCTCTGTTTCTTAAAACGAATCAGCCTAAATTAATTCTTATGCCAAGGAGAAACATTTTGGTGTAGCGGATTTTGCTCCATTTAAGTATAATTTATTATTTTAAGTCACCTATTGAAGAACATATTGGTTACTTCCAAGTTTTGACAGCCCTAACTAATTCTAAAACAAACAGTTCATGAGTATATTTTTGTGTGGACATAAGTTTTCAACTCATTTTGATACTATCTAAAGACATGAGTTTGGGGTCATCTGATAAGAATATGTATAGTTAGATAAGAAACTGCTAAACTGTCTCTAAAAGTGGCTGTGCCATGTTGCATTTCCACCATCAGTTGACGTTAGACATATTAACATGAGAAAATCAAACCCAAAATTAATAATACATATACATGGGAGAGACTCAACACAGTAAGTTCTCAAAATCACTGAAGCCCTTAACTTTAATTTTCAGCTAAAGACAAAAGAGGATTTTGAAGATAGTATTTTGGGATTTCCAAGGTGAGGAAGGCGATTCATATAGATTCATATGGAAAGCAAATGTTTGGTAAACAAATGTTTGCTGGGCTGCTCAGAAACAGTGGGACCCAAAGTGAACTCTAGTCTCTATTACCTGCTAGTCTCTCTCAGCCTACTTAGCATGTTTGCTTCACAGACACCTCTAGTGATACTTCTGTTCTGGGAACAAGCCCTTTACCTAAATTGTTTTTTGGCAAGAAAGACAGAGGTCACACACACACACACACACACACACAACTTCCTGACTCTTCTGTTTCTTTCTTTTTTTTCTTTCTTTCTTTATTTTTTGGGGAGTGGGGAGGGAGGGGGGCGAGCAGGCCACTTCTGTTGGTCTTTCATTTCTCTATTTTCATCCGTCTTTGTTCTTTGGCTCCTGTGGGCCTCCCATCGCGGTGGCCTCTGTGGTTGCAGAGCGCCAGCTCTGGGCGCATGCGCTCCAGAGCTCCAGCTCCGTAGTTGGACACATCAGTCCAGCTGCTCCACAGCACGTGGGATCTTCCCAGACCAAGGATTGAACCAGCACCCCCTGCACTGCAAGGCAGTGTCCTTACCCACTGGACTACCAGGGAAGTCCTCTGTTTCTTAAAACGAATCAGCCTAAATTAATTCTTATGCCAAGGAGAAACATTTTGGTGTAGCGGATTTTGCTCCATTTAAGTATAATTTATTATTTTAAGTCACCTATTGAAGAACATATTGGTTACTTCCAAGTTTTGACAGCCCTAACTAATTCTAAAACAAACAGTTCATGAGTATATTTTTGTGTGGACATAAGTTTTCAACTCATTTTGATACTATCTAAAGACATGAGTTTGGGGTCATCTGATAAGAATATGTATAGTTAGATAAGAAACTGCTAAACTGTCTCTAAAAGTGGCTGTGCCATGTTGCATTTCCACCATCAGTGAGTGAGCACTCCTGTTGCTCCACATGGTGGCCAGCATTTGATGTCATTGTTTTGGATTTTATCCATTTAAATGGGTATTTAGTGATATCTTATTGTTTTCATTTGATTTCCTGACATATGATGTTTAGCATTTTTTTGTATGCTATTTGTCATCAGCCTATCGGTTTAGATCTTTTGTCCATTTGTTAATTAGGTTATTTGTTTTCTTCTTGAATTTTAAGGACTCTTTTTATAGCTTGAGTTCAGGGTGAGGTTTTTTTTTTTTTCAGATAGATATTTTTCCCACTTTCTGGATTGCTTTTTCTTTCTCTTAGTATCTTTCACAGAATTGAAGTTGTACATTTTAATTCAATTAAAATTTAATGATAGGTCTCACTCATCAATTGTTCTTTCATGGATCGTGCTTCTCATTACCAAACACAAGGTCAATAAGATTTTCTCCTATGTTGTCTTCTAGAAGTTTTGCATTTTGTGTTTTACATCAGGTATGCAATATATTTTGACCTAATTTTTGTGAAAGATGTAAGATCAGCATCTGAATTTTGGTTTGCATGTGAATGTCCCGTTATTCTAACATATGAGTTTGCTTTTTATTTGCTACTGTATTGATTGATATTTATAGTTTAACATCAACATTTCCAAATTGAAAAGCCCAACAAGTGCTTATGTTTAAAGTCTGTTCACGGGGCTTCCCTGGTGGTCCAGTGGGTAAGGACACCGCCTTGCAGTGCAAGGGGCACCGGTTCGAGCCCTGGCCTGGGAAGTCCTCTGTTTCTTAAAACGAATCAGCCTAAATTAATTCTTATGCCAAGGAGAAACATTTTGGTGTAGCGGATTTTGCTCCATTTAAGTATAATTTATTATTTTAAGTCACCTATTGAAGAACATATTGGTTACTTCCAAGTTTTGACAGCCCTAACTAATTCTAAAACAAACAGTTCATGAGTATATTTTTGTGTGGACATAAGTTTTCAACTCATTTTGATACTATCTAAAGACATGAGTTTGGGGTCATCTGATAAGAATATGTATAGTTAGATAAGAAACTGCTAAACTGTCTCTAAAAGTGGCTGTGCCATGTTGCATTTCCACCATCAGTGAGTGAGCACTCCTGTTGCTCCACATGGTGGCCAGCATTTGATGTCATTGTTTTGGATTTTATCCATTTAAATAGGTATTTAGTGATATCTTATTGTTTTCATTTGATTTCCTGACATATGATGTTTAGCATTTTTTTGTATGCTATTTGTCATCAGCCTATCGGTTTAGATCTTTTGTCCATTTGTTAATTAGGTTATTTGTTTTCTTCTTGAATTTTAAGGACTCTTTTTATAGCTTGAGTTCAGGGTGAGGTTTTTTTTTTTTTTCAGATAGATATTTTTCCCACTTTCTGGATTGCTTTTTCTTTCTCTTAGTATCTTTCACAGAATTGAAGTTGTACATTTTAATTCAATTAAAATTTAATGATAGGTCTCACTCATCAATTGTTCTTTCATGGATCGTGCTTCTCATTACCAAACACAAGGTCAATAAGATTTTCTCCTATGTTGTCTTCTAGAAGTTTTGCATTTTGTGTTTTACATCAGGTATGCAATATATTTTGACCTAATTTTTGTGAAAGATGTAAGATCAGCATCTGAATTTTGGTTTGCATGTGAATGTCCCGTTATTCTAACATATGAGTTTGCTTTTTATTTGCTACTGTATTGATTGATATTTATAGTTTAACATCAACATTTCCAAATTGAAAAGCCCAACAAGTGCTTATGTTTAAAGTCTGTTCACGGGGCTTCCCTGGTGGTCCAGTGGGTAAGGACACCGCCTTGCAGTGCAAGGGGCACCGGTTCGAGCCCTGGCCTGGGAAGATCCCACGTGCCGCGGAGCGGCTGGACCAATGTGTCCAATTACTGAGCCAGAGCTCTGGAGCACATGCGCCCAGAGCCAGTGCTCTGTGACAACAGAGGCCACCGCGATGGGAGGCCCACACGGGCCAAAAAACGAAGATGGATGAAAACAGACAAATGAAAGACCAACAGAAGTAGCCCACCTGCTCCCCGCCCTCCCCACCCCACCCCCACCAAAATAAATAAATAAATAAATCTTTAAAAAAAATAGATAATTAAAGTCTGTTCACCATATCCTCACTCCTTGGACTTTAGCATCCAGGAAATAGTTCGGGTGTATCTGTCTGAACATTAACACTTGTCAGAGTTAATGTTTTTTTCCCAATCCTAGTTCCTTAGGCTGCTGGAAGCAGGATGGATTTGAGTGTGTGAAAGTACTTGAAGTCATGAATGGAGAACCTTCATAATTCAGGTTCTATATTGGAAGAAAAATGGAAAAGCAGAAGGGAGACAAGGACATACAGCTACATTATAGCAACTGCAGGAGGTGACAAGCACATCATGTGTAACTTGCTCTTTTCACAAGGGTGTAGAAACTGAGCACGCAGGCAGATACAGCCATAGTCTCTCTATGGCTGCTGACCATTTCCATCAGATGGCACAACTCCATACATGTATTATTATTGCTTTCCCAGTTAGACAGTATTCAGACATCTGCTTAGTTTAAAAATCAGATGTTCAAGGGCTTCCCTGGTGGTCCAGTGGGTAAAGAGTCCGCCATGCAGTGAAAGGGGCACAGGTTCGATCCCTGGCCCGGGAAGATCCTTTGTGCTGTGGAGCAGTTGCACTGGTGTGTCCAATTATGAGCCAGTGCTCTGGAGCACATGTGCCCAGAGCTGGTGGTCTGCAATGAGAAAGGCTGCTGCAATGGGAGGCCCACACAGGCCAAAAAATAAAAAAGATCGATGAAAATAAACATAAATAAAAGAGACATGATGGGGAAAAGATAAAAATCATACATTCGAGAGGGAATACTTGGCCAGATTTCTAACAGTTTCATCAAAGATAGTGCTGTCTTCCGAAGTAATTACAATATATGCCTGCATCTGGAGTATCAAGGATGCTAAAGAGAAAAAAAGAAGCCTTTGTATTTATATATATATGTGTTATACACATACCTGTGCACTCTTGTATGCATGTATTTGCTTATTCTTTCTGATCTTAGTAGAATTTATGATAAAATAGCTGGCATTTATGTAGCACTAAGCTCAAAGTGCTTTGACATTTGATAATTTATTTAATCCAATAGGGGAAAGAATCTCCCTCCATTAAATTAGCATCAAAACAACAGTTTACTTTTCTGGTAGGAATTCAAATAGGTGACTTTTTTTTTTTTTTATTTTAACCTGGCACGTCATTTTCTCCTTTAGGACAGATAAGAAACCATTAAATATGGCCCAGCAGACCAAGAGTTCAGCAAATCGAATGACAGATAAGGAATTGAAATATGAACAGCATGCCTAATTCTGAACTTCAGTGATGTGGAAAAAGAAAAAGATAATAAGTGGGTTTGATGGGAATTTGTGTTTTAAAATACTGTGTTCTACAAATACTTGGAAGGAAGGGGAGGAACAAAATAGGTTGAGAAGAAATAGTACAACATTGATCATCAAGGCAGTACCTAAAATGTCTGTCCTTCTCAATTTGACAAAATAAGCAATGGTAAGTGATATGGAAACATTTCCCTTTAGGACTTGCTCTATTAAAAACTTAATACTGATTCAGTGAAAATCTACTTCCCAAATGAATTTTTACTACTAGTACCAGTTTTGCCATGAGGGCAAAACATTTTTCACCATGAAAAATTAACAGTGATAGAAAGTGAGGAGAGAAGCTGAGATTTCATACTTTGTTCTTGTTAATTCTGTGTTCATGTATGACTGGATTTGTTTGAGTCTCAAGGATGGCCCATGGTTCTCATAACTGCTTGTAAGCCAGATGCCTTACAGTTTGGGTTTGGACACTGTGCTTACTATTTCTAGAAACGCTTTATGGGCTGTAAAAAATGAAACATGTTGTGTTATTCTTCCTATAGCATGAGACTCTTGAGCAGGGTTATTTCAGATTCATGGGCATGCTACCCACTCATTGCACAGAACCTCATGCTCAGATGCCCTAACAGTAGGTTTAATGTGCTATCAGTGTTTTGCCATTCCTAACAATTTCTGAGCAAGAGCCCCATGTTTTCATTTTGCAGTGGGCCTTACAAATCATGTAACTGGTCTTGTAGTTTGGAATAGAAAGTTAGGTGACAAATAGAACAAGGTTTCAGTTTCTTCCCTGGACCTTATACCTACCTGAACTTAGACAAACCAGTTGGTCAACTTATTAATAAAATGGGGATGGAAACCATTTATCCCGTAGGACTGTAATGTGATTGGCTACAATAAAACAAGTAAGGAGCCTAGCAACAATAAGACACATGCAGTTTTTAATCTCAACAGCCAGCTCCAGGCAGTTGCCTGAGGGAATATATGGGAGATGCTGATACCCCATGCAGGCTCAGCAGGAAGCACTCCAAGATTGAAACACGGTATTAAGTCATGTGTAAGTTCTGTGACCCCAGCCTAACATAATGACTGACTCTTGATAAGCACACAATCAATGTAAGCCTTTACTTCCCTTTTTGTTCTGACTTCCTCTTACCCACTTTAAATCTGATAGCTTCCTCTTATTAATCTCTAGCCAGAAAAACTGAGGCTAAATTCCTTTCTAGGCAATAGATGTAAGACTATAGTCACTCTGCTGTATACTACATTCCCATAACTTATAAGTGGAATCTTGTACTTTCATGACTCAGGAATCAGAGGACTCATCGCATAGTTATGAAATACCATGTGATATCAAGATTTACTAGGTTTCCCAGGGGCTCTCAGCCCGACAGAGGCAACCTGATCTCCCAAAGCCATTCCCTCATTCAGGCTCTCTCATATTTAGTTATTTTTGTTACTAATATTGGCCGAGGATTGGATACATGTTTGGTTCTACTTTCTGCATCTCAGTATTTCCAGACGTTTTGTGTTGTAAAGAGTGCCCACCTCCACTCCTCCTTACACTGGGCCTTCCTTAGTATCCTGGTGTCTCCCATACACAGCGTGGAAAGCTGCTACATGGAAAGTATCTTGGTTCAGAAACCAAGTGTGAGTTTCGAAAATTTAGATAAGAAAGGGTGAACAAAGTCCAACCCAACATGGCATTCATTAATTATGAGGGTACATACACCTCTTTGTTAGGATGCTGAGCACACACCTGGGGAAAACAAAATATAAACTCAAACCCTGAGAAAATGGCACAAATTGAAGCTGTGTCGCCCAATTAGGGATTGAGGCATTGCCAGCTGCATTCTTAACCAGATGTNCATTCAGGCACATGGAGTTGCTACTGGGGAGGCAGTTCTCCAGTTATTAATAAAATGGGGTTGGAAACCATTTATCCCGTAGGACTGTAATGTGATTGGCTACAATAAAACAAGTAAGGAGCCTAGCAACAATAAGACACATGCAGTTTTTAATCTCAACAGCCAGCTCCAGGCAGTTGCCTGAGGGAATATATGGGAGATGCTGATACCCCATGCAGGCTCAGCAGGAAGCACTCCAAGATTGAAACACGGTATTAAGTCATGTGTAAGTTCTGTGACCCCAGCCTAACATAATGACTGACTCTTGATAAGCACACAATCAATGTAAGCCTTTACTTCCCTTTTTGTTCTGACTTCCTCTTACCCACTTTAAATCTGATAGCTTCCTCTTATTAATCTCTAGCCAGAAAAACTGAGGCTAAATTCCTTTCTAGGCAATAGATGTAAGACTATAGTCACTCTGCTGTATACTACATTCCCATAACTTATAAGTGGAATCTTGTACTTTCATGACTCAGGAATCAGAGGACTCATCGCATAGTTATGAAATACCATGTGATATCAAGATTTACTAGGTTTCCCAGGGGCTCTCAGCCCGACAGAGGCAACCTGATCTCCCAAAGCCATTCCCTCATTCAGGCTCTCTCATATTTAGTTATTTTTGTTACTAATATTGGCCGAGGATTGGATACATGTTTGGTTCTACTTTCTGCATCTCAGTATTTCCAGACGTTTTGTGTTGTAAAGAGTGCCCACCTCCACTCCTCCTTACACTGGGCCTTCCTTAGTATCCTGGTGTCTCCCATACACAGCGTGGAAAGCTGCTACATGGAAAGTATCTTGGTTCAGAAACCAAGTGTGAGTTTCGAAAATTTAGATAAGAAAGGGTGAACAAAGTCCAACCCAACATGGCATTCATTAATTATGAGGGTACATACACCTCTTTGTTAGGATGCTGAGCACACACCTGGGGAAAACAAAATATAAACTCAAACCCTGAGAAAATGGCACAAATTGAAGCTGTGTCGCCCAATTAGGGATTGAGGCATTGCCAGCTGCATTCTTAACCAGATGTTCATTCAGGCACATGGAGTTGCTACTGGGGAGGCAGTTCTCCAGTTCTGATTCTCATAATGAACCTATTGAAACATCAGGTGGGGAGCATTCCAGGTGTGAGATCACGTTGCTGAAGGACTGGTAATGAGGGGCAATTCTACTTGATTTACATATTTATATAACATGCTATGAGAATCTTCTGCTAAAGACACCTCTCTTTCTCAGAAAAAAATGTATTAACCAGATGGACAAAGGGTTTTGATTTTCCCTTCCATTAGATGGAAGGTATAGGCCAACTCCACAAGCCTAGAAACGTATTCAGGCAGATAGCTGAGAGAGCATTATTTTCAGCACTGACACTACCTAGCAATTCACTTTCTCATATATTGTAGGTTTGTAATTTCCCATTGACTGGGGTAATTGGCAATTTCAGTGAGCAAACTTAAAAAAAATTTGCTTTTCTCTTTAACTATAATAAAATATAAAATCAGTATCAAATTTCTGTTCTGCAGTCATTGAAATGGCTTATTTCCAGAAATGCTTAGAGAGTATAATAGTTTTACCCAGATGTAGTTGCAGAACAGTCACATAAAAATGGTTGTTTTCTTGCATGTAATTCCAACCTTCCACCTGTGTTAATTGCTAGTGACATTTTAGGTTATTTTTCAATATTTTAATGAGAACTAAAGCGTTAGTGAGAGTGTTATTATATCTCCCACCCAAGTGAATGCCCACTATAGATGTCTGTGCTTATCTGTGAAGGAAATTTGACCTCCAGTGGGAAGAATAGTAACAATTTATTTTAAGTGAGAACTAAGTAGATTATAGACCCTAGTGGGGTACACAGCGTGGAAAGCTGCTACATGGAAAGTATCTTGGTTCAGAAACCAAGTGTGAGTTTCGAAAATTTAGATAAGAAAGGGTGAACAAAGTCCAACCCAACATGGCATTCATTAATTATGAGGGTACATACACCTCTTTGTTAGGATGCTGAGCACACACCTGGGGAAAACAAAATATAAACTCAAACCCTGAGAAAATGGCACAAATTGAAGCTGTGTCGCCCAATTAGGGATTGAGGCATTGCCAGCTGCATTCTTAACCAGATGTTCATTCAGGCACATGGAGTTGCTACTGGGGAGGCAGTTCTCCAGTTCTGATTCTCATAATGAACCTATTGAAACATCAGGTGGGGAGCATTCCAGGTGTGAGATCACGTTGCTGAAGGACTGGTAATGAGGGGCAATTCTACTTGATTTACATATTTATATAACATGCTATGAGAATCTTCTGCTAAAGACACCTCTCTTTCTCAGAAAAAAATGTATTAACCAGATGGACAAAGGGTTTTGATTTTCCCTTCCATTAGATGGAAGGTATAGGCCAACTCCACAAGCCTAGAAACGTATTCAGGCAGATAGCTGAGAGAGCATTATTTTCAGCACTGACACTACCTAGCAATTCACTTTCTCATATATTGTAGGTTTGTAATTTCCCATTGACTGGGGTAATTGGCAATTTCAGTGAGCAAACTTAAAAAATTTGCTTTTCTCTTTAACTATAATAAAATATAAAATCAGTATCAAATTTCTGTTCTGCAGTCATTGAAATGGCTTATTTCCAGAAATGCTTAGAGAGTATAATAGTTTTACCCAGATGTAGTTGCAGAACAGTCACATAAAAATGGTTGTTTTCTTGCATGTAATTCCAACCTTCCACCTGTGTTAATTGCTAGTGACATTTTAGGTTATTTTTCAATATTTTAATGAGAACTAAAGCGTTAGTGAGAGTGTTATTATATCTCCCACCCAAGTGAATGCCCACTATAGATGTCTGTGCTTATCTGTGAAGGAAATTTGACCTCCAGTGGGAAGAATAGTAACTAGGTGAGGTATTTAATTTTTAGCTCTAGTAAAGCTTAAGTGGGAGCATCAAGAATCTTCTAAGTATGAATTATGACCCTTGAGTAGGCATGTGTATAGAAAAAGTACATATTTCTGCATCTGAGCACATCAACATTTGGGTGTAACTTCCTATGAGACATGCTGGAACTTAAGCTGTGAGTGAGTGAGTCACTGGAGGAAGCTAAGAGAGCTCCATGTGGAGCTGAGGGATGAATCCTGCAGCCTGATGGATACTGGAGAGGGAAGTCACAGAATTACTGGCTACTCAAAATGCAGTCCTTGGGCCTGTAGCATTGGCATCCATTCAGAGGTTGTTAGAAAAGTAGAAGCTCATCTCCACCCTAGTCCTACTGAATTAATTTAACTATCTGCCTAGGTGGTTTGTATACACAATGTGAAGCTCTGTTAACAGGGGGTTATGGTACATCTCTGTTCAGTCTTGGCTGGAGTGAGGCACAAGCTGGCCAGATAATTGAGTCACCTGGGATTTTGGCACTGTTGATGTTCAGCACCAGGTAGGGGCCAAGTTGGTGTTACACCTGGACTTTGGACCGGAAAGTTTAATGACTTGTCAAGGGGTTAGAAGAGTCATTGTCAGAAGGAGAGAGATCCCACACCTGTAGGGGCTACACAAAGGCCAATAACCTGTCAAGCTATAGCCCACCAGAATGGAAATCAGGACAGTGACATAGCCCAAGATGGGTATGATTCAAAGTAATCAAGGCATCAAAATAAAAATGACCTCAAGACAAACCTACATATTCTAAGTTAAGAGGATGCTTGGGGTTCACCTGTGGCACCTGCATTTTCAGCCTTGGGGGTCACATTACTGGTGGAAAAGGAATTCTCAGGCTCTGCTGGAATTATCACCTGTGTTCCTGGTCCTAGGAAAAATGAAGTGATACAGATGGGATCCCTCTCCATCTTCCTCCATTGCCAAAAAGTATCTCAGGGGAATGCTAGAGGACCTATCCGTTGCACTCTGTGACTAAATTCTATTCACTGCTATGTCATTCCCTTTCTTTAGTGCTCTAGTTTTCTGTGGTCTCCCCAGAGATCATCAGCCCAGTCAGTGAAAAGGAGAAGAGAATAATGAGTAACCATGTGTGGGGTGTTTTTCATGGCCAATCTAGGAATGATATTGATGATGTCTCCTTACTTATTGGCTACTCAGTCACATGGCAAACCAGATTACTAGGCAGCCTAAAAAATATATTTTGCCTTGTTCCCAGCAAGGGAAGAAATACGTTCTTTTGTATCTTAATTTTGTTTAATTTTTATTTATTTTTAATTGGTGTATAGTTGATTTGTAATGTTGTGTTACTTTTGTTGTACAGCAACGTGAATTTGTTATACACACACACACACATATACACATATATCCACTCTTTTTGAGAGTTCATTCCCATACAGGTCATTACAGAGTATCAAATTCCCTTTGCTGTCCAATAGGTCCTTATTAGTTATCTATTTAATATGTAATAGTGTGTATATGTCAATTTGAACCTTCCAATTCTTCCCTCACCTTCTTCCCTCCTGGGAACTGTAAGATTGTTTTCTACAAATATAACTCATTTCTGTTCCATAAGTTCATTTGTACCATTTTTTCTTTTTTATATTCCACATACAAATGATATTTGTCTTTTACTCAGTATGAAAATCTCTAGGTCCATTCATGTTGCTTCAAATGGCATTAATTCACTCTTTTTTTGTGGTTGGATAATATTCCATTGTATGCATTAGTCTGTATACCAAGTTCTCTTTATCCATTCCTTTGTTGATGTACATTTAGTTTGCTTCCATGTCCTGACTATTGTAAACAATGCTGCAATGAATAGTGAGATGCACAGTTTTTAAAATTATGCTTTTTTTCTGTGCATGTCACTAGGAATGGAATTACTGTATCATATAGTAATTTTACTTTTAGTTTTTTAAGGAACTTTCATATGGTTCTCCATAGTGGCTGTGCCAGGTTACAACATTTTTGATGGACTGGCTAGCAGTTACTTGGTGAAACAGATGAATAGATACTTCTAAGAGGGCTGCTGTTTTTGTGTTTTTTCCGACTAGGAGCCACCCAAATCAATTCTACTATTGAATTACATTCCCTTTCTTTAGTGCTCTAGTTTTCTGTGGTCTCCCCAGAGATCATCAGCCCAGTCAGTGAAAAGGAGAAGAGAATAATGAGTAACCATGTGTGGGGTGTTTTTCATGGCCAATCTAGGAATGATATTGATGATGTCTCCTTACTTATTGGCTACTCAGTCACATGGCAAACCAGATTACTAGGCAGCCTAAAAAATATATTTTGCCTTGTTCCCAGCAAGGGAAGAAATACGTTCTTTTGTATCTTAATTTTGTTTAATTTTTATTTATTTTTAATTGGTGTATAGTTGATTTGTAATGTTGTGTTACTTTTTGTTGTACAGCAACGTGAATTTGTTATACACACACACACACATATACACATATATCCACTCTTTTTGAGAGTTCATTCCCATACAGGTCATTACAGAGTATCAAATTCCCTTTGCTGTCCAATAGGTCCTTATTAGTTATCTATTTAATATGTAATAGTGTGTATATGTCAATTTGAACCTTCCAATTCTTCCCTCACCTTCTTCCCTCCTGGGAACTGTAAGATTGTTTTCTACAAATATAACTCATTTCTGTTCCATAAGTTCATTTGTACCATTTTTTCTTTTTTATATTCCACATACAAATGATATTTGTCTTTTACTCAGTATGAAAATCTCTAGGTCCATTCATGTTGCTTCAAATGGCATTAATTCACTCTTTTTTTGTGGTTGGATAATATTCCATTGTATGCATTAGTCTGTATACCAAGTTCTCTTTATCCATTCCTTTGTTGATGTACATTTAGTTTGCTTCCATGTCCTGACTATTGTAAACAATGCTGCAATGAATAGTGAGATGCACAGTTTTTAAAATTATGCTTTTTTTCTGTGCATGTCACTAGGAATGGAATTACTGTATCATATAGTAATTTTACTTTTAGCTTTTTAAGGAACTTTCATATGGTTCTCCATAGTGGCTGTGCCAGGTTACAACATTTTTGATGGACTGGCTAGCAGTTACTTGGTGAAACAGATGAATAGATACTTCTAAGAGGGCTGCTGTTTTTGTGTTTTTTTCCCATATATCATTAGATGCCACTAAATACTACATATAATTACATATTGATTATTTTGTAATGCTTGTAAGTATTTTATGAACATGACTGTAGTAGGACTATCCAACTCTCTAGGGTTGTACTGCTGAAGGTTCTACCCTGAAAGTTACAAACTTTTCTCATTTCTAAGTCATTTTAGATATTTAAAATCATATTTTAAATTTTTTTTGAAAATTTGCTTTCTTAGAATAGATGATTTTCATTTCGGAACTAGTTTTTTTTTTTTTTCTTTTTTAAATGTCAGACTCAGTACACATTTGATTTATGCTCAGGTTGTTTTCTGAGACTTTAAAGAATCACAGCAATGAGGGAAAATGACTCTTGGAAAACTGATTTTCCAACTAAGAAACTGAAAATGATGAATTGCTAGAATAATGGCCATAATGTATGCTGAGAATGCAAAGGAGATAAGCAATTCCTTCAAGATGAATTTGGATTTGTAAGAAGTTGTGTTTTATTAACTTTCTGTATGTAAATAAAATAAGGCTGTATCACTACTCTACATAAACTCATGGTAGCCAGGTCTAGCCATAAACAGTTTTCAAGGCAAACTATTCAACAGCACAGTAATCCAACACTATGCCCCAACCACTGATGGTGAAGTTGAGTGGTTCTATGAGGACTCAAAGACCTTCTAGAACTAACACACACAAAAAGATTTCATTTTCATCATACAGGATTGGAATGCAAGTCAAGGATACTAGGAAAGCAGAAAAATTGAGCCAAAAATTACAAAATGCACCAAGGTAAAGGGTAACAGAGTTCTGTCCAGAGAACATGCTGGTCATAGCAGACACCTTTTTCCAACAACCCAAGAGAAGATTCACATCATCGGGAAAAAAAACCCAAAAGATTCGTGTGCCAACCATGCAATCAGCTCTTTACCCTTTTGTTGATGTACATTTAGTTTGCTTAAGGAAAAACTTTAATTGCTTTTTCTGTGCATGTCACTAGGAATGGAATTACTGTATCATATAGTAATTTTACTTTTAGCTTTTTAAGGAACTTTCATATGGTTCTCCATAGTGGCTGTGCCAGGTTACAACATTTTTGATGGACTGGCTAGCAGTTACTTGGTGAAACAGATGAATAGATACTTCTAAGAGGGCTGCTGTTTTTGTGTTTTTTTCCCATATATCATTAGATGCCACTAAATACTACATATAATTACATATTGATTATTTTGTAATGCTTGTAAGTATTTTATGAACATGACTGTAGTAGGACTATCCAACTCTCTAGGGTTGTACTGCTGAAGGTTCTACCCTGAAAGTTACAAACTTTTCTCATTTCTAAGTCATTTTAGATATTTAAAATCATTTTTTAAAATTTTTTTTGAAAATTTGCTTTCTTAGAATAGATGATTTTCATTTCGGAACTAGTTTTTTTTTTTTTTCTTTTTTAAATGTCAGACTCAGTACACATTTGATTTATGCTCAGGTTGTTTTCTGAGACTTTAAAGAATCACAGCAATGAGGGAAAATGACTCTTGGAAAACTGATTTTCCAACTAAGAAACTGAAAATGATGAATTGCTAGAATAATGGCCATAATGTATGCTGAGAATGCAAAGGAGATAAGCAATTCCTTCAAGATGAATTTGGATTTGTAAGAAGTTGTGTTTTATTAACTTTCTGTATGTAAATAAAATAAGGCTGTATCACTACTCTACATAAACTCATGGTAGCCAGGTCTAGCCATAAACAGTTTTCAAGGCAAACTATTCAACAGCACAGTAATCCAACACTATGCCCCAACCACTGATGGTGAAGTTGAGTGGTTCTATGAGGACTCAAAGACCTTCTAGAACTAACACACACAAAAAGATTTCATTTTCATCATACAGGATTGGAATGCAAGTCAAGGATACTAGGAAAGCAGAAAAATTGAGCCAAAAATTACAAAATGCACCAAGGTAAAGGGTAACAGAGTTCTGTCCAGAGAACATGCTGGTCATAGCAGACACCTTTTTCCAACAACCCAAGAGAAGATTACACATGAACATCACCAGATGGTCAATACCAAAATCAGATCAATTATGTTCTTTGCAGCCGAAGATGGAGAAGATCTATACAGTCAGAAAAATCAAGACTGAGAGCTGACCATGGCTCAGATCATGAGCTCCTTATTGCAAAATCCAGACTTAAATTGAAGAACATATGGAAAACCACGAGGCAATTAACGTATGACATAAATCATATTCCTTATGATTATACAGTGGAGGCAACAAGTAGGATCAAGACATTAGAGCTGGAAGACAGAGTGCCTGAAGAACTATGGGTGGAAGTTTGTAACGTTGTACAGGAGGCAGTGACCAAAAACATCTTGAAGAAAAAGAAACACAAGAAAGCAAAGTGGTTTTCTAAGAAGTGTTTACAAATAGCTGGTGAAAGAAGAGAAGCAAAAGGTAAGGGAGAAGGGAAAGATACACCTCACTAGATTCAGATTTCCAGAGAATAGCAAGGAGGATAAGAAGGCCTTTTGAAATGAACAATACAAAGAAATAGAGTTAAACAATAGAATGAGAAAGAATAGAGAGCTCTTCAAGAAAATTGAAGATATCAAAGGAATGTTTCATGCAAGAATGGTCATGATAAAAGAAATAATAAGGACTAACAGAAGCAGAACAGATTAATAAAATGTGCCAAGAATACAAAGAACTAAACAACATTATTATTAATAACTTGGATAACTGTGATGGTGTGGCCACACACCTAGGGTCAGACATCCTGGAGTATGAAATCAAGTGGGCCTTAGAAAGAATAACTAGGAACAAAGCTAGTGGAGGTGATGAGCTATTTAAAATCCTAAAAGATGATGCTGTACTCAATATGTTAGCAGATTTGGAAAACTTAGCAGTGACTGCAGGACTGGAAAAGGTCAATTTTCATTCAAATTCCAAAGAAGGGCAATGCTGAAGAATGTTCAAACTACCATACAGTTGTGTTCATTTCACATGCTAGTGAAAGAGAAAATCGTTCAATCATATTCGATTCTTGTGACCCATGGAAAAGTCAAGGATACTAGGAAAGCAGAAAAATTGAGCCAAAAATTACAAAATGCACCAAGGTAAAGGGTAACAGAGTTCTGTCCAGAGAACATGCTGGTCATAGCGGACACCTTTTTCCAACAACCCAAGAGAAGATTACACATGAACATCACCAGATGGTCAATACCAAAATCAGATCAATTATGTTCTTTGCAGCCGAAGATGGAGAAGATCTATACAGTCAGAAAAATCAAGACTGAGAGCTGACCATGGCTCAGATCATGAGCTCCTTATTGCAAAATCCAGACTTAAATTGAAGAACATATGGAAAACCACGAGGCAATTAACGTATGACATAAATCATATTCCTTATGATTATACAGTGGAGGCAACAAGTAGGATCAAGACATTAGAGCTGGAAGACAGAGTGCCTGAAGAACTATGGGTGGAAGTTTGTAACGTTGTACAGGAGGCAGTGACCAAAAACATCTTGAAGAAAAAGAAACACAAGAAAGCAAAGTGGTTTTCTAAGAAGTGTTTACAAATAGCTGGTGAAAGAAGAGAAGCAAAAGGTAAGGGAGAAGGGAAAGATACACCTCACTAGATTCAGATTTCCAGAGAATAGCAAGGAGGATAAGAAGGCCTTTTGAAATGAACAATACAAAGAAATAGAGTTAAACAATAGAATGAGAAAGAATAGAGAGCTCTTCAAGAAAATTGAAGATATCAAAGGAATGTTTCATGCAAGAATGGTCATGATAAAAGAAATAATAAGGACTAACAGAAGCAGAACAGATTAATAAAATGTGCCAAGAATACAAAGAACTAAACAACATTATTATTAATAACTTGGATAACTGTGATGGTGTGGCCACACACCTAGGGTCAGACATCCTGGAGTATGAAATCAAGTGGGCCTTAGAAAGAATAACTAGGAACAAAGCTAGTGGAGGTGATGAGCTATTTAAAATCCTAAAAGATGATGCTGTACTCAATATGTTAGCAGATTTGGAAAACTTAGCAGTGACTGCAGGACTGGAAAAGGTCAATTTTCATTCAAATTCCAAAGAAGGGCAATGCTGAAGAATGTTCAAACTACCATACAGTTGTGTTCATTTCACATGCTAGTGAAAGAGAAAATCGTTCAATCATATTCGATTCTTGTGACCCATGGATGAGCCATGGAATTCTCCAGGCAAGAATACTGCAGTGGGTAGCCTTTCCTTTCTCCAGGGGATCTTCTCAACCCAGGGATCTAAGCCAGGTCTCCTGCAATGCAAGTGGATTATTTACCATCTGAGCCACCAGGGAAGCCCACATGCTAGTGAGGTTATACTAAGAATCCTTCAAGCTGGGCTTCAGCAATGAATGAACTGGGGAACTTCCAGATGTACAAGCTGCGTTTAGAAAAGGCAGAGGAAGCAGAGATCAAATTGCCAATATTTGTTGGATCATAGAGAAGGCAAGTGAGTTTCAGAAAAAACATCTATGTCTGTTTCATTGATTATGCAAAAGCCTTTGTGTAGATCACAACAAGCTGTGGAAAATTCTTAAAGAGATGGAAATACCAGACCATGTTACCTGTGTCCTGAGAAATCTGTATGCAGGTCAAGAAGCAATTGTTAAAACCTTACACGGGGAAATTGACTGGTTCAATGTTGGAAAGGAGTATTACAAAGCTATATATTGCCAGTCTGCATATTTAACTTCTGTGCATAGTGCATTATGCAAAATGCCAGACTTGATGAGTTACAAGCTGGAATCAAGATTGCCAGAAGAAGTGTCAACAGCCTCAGAAATGCAGATGATACCACTCTAATGGCAGAAAGCAAAGATGAACTAAAGAGGCTCTTGATGAGTGTGAAAGAGAGGGTGAGCTACTTGGATTGAAACACAGCATTCAGAAATGAAAATCATGACATCTGGTCCCATGACTTCATGGCAGATAAAATGGGGGATGTGGAAGCAGTGATAGATATTCTTTCCTTGGGCTCCAAAATCACTGTGGATGGTGACTTCAGTCATGGAATTAAAAGACGCTTGCTCCATGAAGGGAAAATTATGGCAAACATAGATATTAAAAAGAGGAAATATTACTTTGCTGACAAATGTCATGTAGTGAAAAACCTCAGTTTTCTTTCTTATTTTCCAGTAGTCATGTACTGATGTGAGAGCTGAATTACAAAAAGAATGAGTGCCGGATGGGCAGCCTAGAAGGGCACTGGGCGACTTTGCTCACTTCAGGATGGGATTTGAGAGACACGATTCTTTTGGTTCAGAAGGGAAGAGGCTTTTAAGGTTCTTGCTTTTCCAGACCTGGAGGAGAGTTCATGGAGCCAGGGGACGTCAGCCACGCTCCAAACCACTTGGCCAGGAGTCAGTGACCTTTGAGAATGTAGTGGTTTACTTCTCTCAGAACCAATGGGCCAGCCTGGAGCCTGTGTAGAAGGCCCTGTACAGGGAGGTGATGCTGGAGAATTATGCAAAAGTGGCCTCCCTTGAGTCTTTTCCAATGAGTTGGTTCTTCACATCAGGTGGCCATAGTACTTGAGCTTCAGCTTCAGCATCGGTTCTTCCCATGAATATTCAGAGCTGATTTCCTTTAGGATTGACTGGTTTGGTCTCCTTACGGTTCAAGGGAGTCTCAAGAGGCTGTGAAGGTTAGTGAAGTAGAATTTTGGATTGCTCTTGCTTTTGACCTTAGATGAGGTCTTTTATAATTATGCAGAGTACTATGTGAAGTAATTCCTGGGGAAAGAACTTGGGTTATGCATTACAGGCACAACTTACTTTATTGCACCCCTTTGTATCTGTTTTGCAGGTACTATATTTTTTACAAATTGAAGTTTGTGACATTGCATTGTTGGATAATATACATACTGCATTGTTGGATAATGGCTAAGATATTTTAGGAATAAAGTATACTTTAATGAAAAAAATAAAAGAATGAATGCCAAAGAATTGATGCTTTTCAAATATGGTGCTGGAGAAGACTCTTGACAGTTCCTGGATTGCAAAGAGGTCAAACCAGTCAATCCTAAAGAAAATCTAACCTAAATATTCATTGGAAGAATTGATGCTAAAGTTCCAATATTTTGACTACCTGATGTGAAGAACCAAGTCGTTAGAAAAGACCCTGATCCTGGGAAAGACTGAGGGCAGGAGGAGAGAGGGTGACAGAGGATGAGATGGTTGGATGGTATCCTCCACTCAGTGAGTTTGAGCGAACTCCAGGGGATAGTTAAGGACAGGAAAGCCTGGTGTGCTGCATTCCATGGGGTCATAAAGAGTCAGGCAGGACTTAGTGACTGAACAACAACAGCAACAAAAACAATAAACCATAAGAAATGTCATGATAGTAAGTTCTTTGTGTTCTTCAGTAGAGAAAACTATTGTTCCCATACCATATCTTAATAATTACTGGTGTACAAAAATTTATCAAAAAATTAGTATTAAAATTTTAAGCTGCTCTGTTAGACATATCTGTACTTTCTGGGTGACTCAGTGATAAAGAATACACCTGCCAGTGCAAGAGACGCAGGAGATGCAGTAAATTCCTAGGTTGGGAAGGTCCCTGAGTAGTACATGGTAACCATAACTTGCTGCAGAGGATTGCCTTTCAAAAGTGGCTCCTTGACCGGTTTTTCTTCACATCAGGTGGCCATAGTACTTGAGCTTCAGCTTCAGCATCGGTTCTTCCCATGAATATTCAGAGCTGATTTCCTTTAGGATTGACTGGTTTGGTCTCCTTACGGTTCAAGGGAGTCTCAAGAGGCTGTGAAGGTTAGTGAAGTAGAATTTTGGATTGCTCTTGCTTTTGACCTTAGATGAGGTCTTTTATAATTATGCAGAGTACTATGTGAAGTAATTCCTGGGGAAAGAACTTGGGTTATGCATTACAGGCACAACTTACTTTATTGCACCCCTTTGTATCTGTTTTGCAGGTACTATATTTTTTACAAATTGAAGTTTGTGACATTGCATTGTTGGATAATATACATACTGCATTGTTGGATAATGGCTAAGATATTTTAGGAATAAAGTATACTTTAATGAAAAAAATAAAAGAATGAATGCCAAAGAATTGATGCTTTTCAAATATGGTGCTGGAGAAGACTCTTGACAGTTCCTGGATTGCAAAGAGGTCAAACCAGTCAATCCTAAAGAAAATCTAACCTAAATATTCATTGGAAGAATTGATGCTAAAGTTCCAATATTTTGACTACCTGATGTGAAGAACCAAGTCGTTAGAAAAGACCCTGATCCTGGGAAAGACTGAGGGCAGGAGGAGAGAGGGTGACAGAGGATGAGATGGTTGGATGGTATCCTCCACTCAGTGAGTTTGAGCGAACTCCAGGGGATAGTTAAGGACAGGAAAGCCTGGTGTGCTGCATTCCATGGGGTCATAAAGAGTCAGGCAGGACTTAGTGACTGAACAACAACAGCAACAAAAACAATAAACCATAAGAAATGTCATGATAGTAAGTTCTTTGTGTTCTTCAGTAGAGAAAACTATTGTTCCCATACCATATCTTAATAATTACTGGTGTACAAAAATTTATCAAAAAATTAGTATTAAAATTTTAAGCTGCTCTGTTAGACATATCTGTACTTTCTGGGTGACTCAGTGATAAAGAATACACCTGCCAGTGCAAGAGACGCAGGAGATGCAGTAAATTCCTAGGTTGGGAAGGTCCCCTGGAGTAGTACATGGTAACCAACTCCAATATTCTTGCCTGCAAAATCCCATAAACAGTGGATCCTGACAGGCTGCAATCCATAGGCCTGCAAAGTATCAGACATGATTGAGCATGCACCCATATTCATATTAGATGTGTCTAGTGGGCTACCCTGGTGGCTAGTACAGATGTGTCTAGTATAAATATTCAAATGTTTCTTCTGTTGATGGTTATTTTTTATATTTCTCTTGCTTAAGTCATGACTTACAGCTCCAAAAAATAGCATACAGTTATTATACTAATCTTTTCAAATGTATTAGGTTAATTGCTATATTTCTTGTATATATCCTATACAATTCCATTTTATGGAAAAGGGAACAAAGTTATACTGTGGATTATATAGTATGTTGTTTGGTGGAGCTCGACTGTAAATCCAGGATGTCTACCTCTAGAAACTGAGCTCCAGATCTTGATGTTGTTCCAACTCTACTTGGCTAATGTGCACAGATTATGTATGTTTTATATGGTTTTCTTTCAGTAAGAGTCATAAAATGCTTTCAAGTTAAAGATATGTACGTGAGACACATAAAAGTGATACATAACAGAAGAGTGTTTGGTGCATTAAAACTAGCTCAGGGCTTCCTGGTGGTCCAGTGGGTAAGGACACCGCCTTGCAGTGCAAGGCACCGGTTCGATCTGGCCTGGGAAGGTCCCACGGTGCCTCACCGGCTTTCAGAGCTGGTGCTCTGACAACAGAGGCCACCACTCCAGGGGATAGTTAAGGACAGGAAAGCCTGGTGTGCTGCATTCCATGGGGTCATAAAGAGTCAGGCAGGACTTAGTGACTGAACAACAACAGCAACAAAAACAATAAACCATAAGAAATGTCATGATAGTAAGTTCTTTGTGTTCTTCAGGAGAAAACTATTGTTCCCATACCATATCTTAATAATTACTGGTGTACAAAAATTTATCAAAAAATTAGTATTAAAATTTTAAGCTGCTCTGTTAGACATATCTGTACTTTCTGGGTGACTCAGTGATAAAGAATACACCTGCCAGTGCAAGAGACGCAGGAGATGCAGTAAATTCCTAGGTTGGGAAGGTCCCCTGGAGTAGTACATGGTAACCAACTCCAATATTCTTGCCTGCAAAATCCCATAAACAGTGGATCCTGACAGGCTGCAATCCATAGGCCTGCAAAGTATCAGACATGATTGAGCATGCACCCATATTCATATTAGATGTGTCTAGTGGGCTACCCTGGTGGCTAGTACAGATGTGTCTAGTATAAATATTCAAATGTTTCTTCTGTTGATGGTTATTTTTTATATTTCTCTTGCTTAAGTCATGACTTACAGCTCCAAAAAATAGCATACAGTTATTATACTAATCTTTTCAAATGTATTAGGTTAATTGCTATATTTCTTGTATATATCCTATACAATTCCATTTTATGGAAAAGGGAACAAAGTTATACTGTGGATTATATAGTATGTTGTTTGGTGGAGCTCGACTGTAAATCCAGGATGTCTACCTCTAGAAACTGAGCTCCAGATCTTGATGTTGTTCCACCTCTACTTGCGGCTAATGTGCACAGATTATGTATGTTTTATATGGTTTTCTCTTTCAGTAAGAGTCATAAAATGCTTTCAAGTTAAAGATATGTACGTGAGACACATAAAAGTGATACATAACAGAAGAGTGTTTGGTGCATTAAAAACTAGCTCAGGGCTTCCCTGGTGGTCCAGTGGGTAAGGACACCGCCTTGCAGTGCAAGGGGCACCGGTTCGATCCCTGGCCTGGGAAGGTCCCACGTGCCGCGGAATGTGTCCAATTACCGAGCCGGAACTCTGGAGCACATGCGCCCAGAGCTGGTGCTCTGCGACAACAGAGGCCACCACGATGGGAGGCCCACATGGACCGAAGAACAAAGATGGATGAAAATGGACAAATGAAAGACCAATAGAAGTGGCCCGCGTGTTCCCCTCCCTCCCTCCCCACCCCACCCCCATCAAAATAAATAAATAAATAAATCTTTTAAAAAAATAATAAAAAAAACTAGCTCAATCTTCTTAGAGTATGGCAGAAAGAGTCATCTTGGAAATATGAGTATATAGTCAAAGTCATCTTCATCATCAACAAGATCATGGCTTCCATAAATTGTTCAGAATGTTTTCTAGATAAAATCTCTCTTCTAGGAACATATAATTGCTAATGGTGATAATAACAATCTAATTGTATGTGTTTGTTGGCCTGAATCTTGTATTCAGTGATATACAACATAATCCCTGTACAGAAATGCCATAGCTTTTGTCCTTGAGGTGATAATGAAGCACTTACTAGATTTGAGTGTGGTGCATCTGAGCAACTCATTAAACTGACTTAAGTTTTATCTTAAAATGTTGGTAGTGCACAATATCTAACCTTCTTAGACTGAAGGTGGGACCCAATTTAGCAGGGTTATCAAGGTTCCCAATGTCAGATGAAGGCCAAATGTTAATCAAGGAGACCCAGAATGCAGATGAATAGAGAACAAATTTATCAACAGTCACTAAAATACAAGGTTGAAAAGAATGAACCTGAAGTTAGTGAGACCAGAAGAAAGGCTAGTCTATAATAGATATGCATAATAAAGTCAGAGTCAGTTGGGATTATCCTTATTAAGCAACCACAGATTGTTTCTGTCAAGATAATGTACTCTCACCAGGCCAGCTAGAGGGTATTAAAGAGGCAAGCTCCCTTCATTCAGGTAGAATTTGCATAGTAAAGAGGAAATTTGATGAAATTCTAGACAATAATATTAACATGAGTCAAGATTGGGGGTGGAGTTTCTAGAGGACTTTCACCAGATTTTCAAAGCACTCTAGAGATCAGTTATAGGACAGTCATTTATTATATGCTCAGCACTGGTTATCATCACATTTTGTGTGCATATCCTGTATCATTTACACATCAGAAATCTTATTAAGGTTAATTTGTAGACGTGTTCTGTAGCAGTGTAAACTCTTGTTCAATAGCTTAGAAGAGAGAAAATTCTTTAAAATACATAACTGGCTGCAGTATATGATGGGAAGAATATTTGCTCACTTTTGAAAATACCTTAGGTTGAGCAAAATGCTGGCTGCATAATTTTATCCTAGTGCATTCATTGGTGGTTCCCCAAAGAGGTATTTCCTGATCACTTGTCTAAGAACTATTGAAACAAATTTTTTCTGCCTTGTATCTGTTGGTCTCTCCCACTCTTCTTTTAGGAACATGTACTAGATATCTTTCCTTTCCAGGGTCCCCAAACCTGTGATGCAAACTCATTGATATCTATGTATACAATGTACAGGCAGATCCAATTGGAGAAACATTTAAAATACATTTTTCCAAATATTTCAAGTATGTTCTTTCCTTCTACAAGTCTTGTCTATATCTAGCTGAATTTCTAGATCCTAGTTACATAGTTTTCCTCATTTCCTGGATCTTATATAAATACACTTTATCTACATGTAGCCCTGAGAATTTTTTAAATACACTTTATCTACATTAGCAGGGTTATCAAGGTTCCCAATGTCAGATGAAGGCCAAATGTTAATCAAGGAGACCCAGAATGCAGATGAATAGAGAACAAATTTATCAACAGTCACTAAAATACAAGGTTGAAAAGAATGAACCTGAAGTTAGTGAGACCAGAAGAAAGGCTAGTCTATAATAGATATGCATAATAAAGTCAGAGTCAGTTGGGATTATCCTTATTAAGCAACCACAGATTGTTTCTGTCAAGATAATGTACTCTCACCAGGCCAGCTAGAGGGTATTAAAGAGGCAAGCTCCCTTCATTCAGGTAGAATTTGCATAGTAAAGAGGAAATTTGATGAAATTCTAGACAATAATATTAACATGAGTCAAGATTGGGGGTGGAGTTTCTAGAGGACTTTCACCAGATTTTCAAAGCACTCTAGAGATCAGTTATAGGACAGTCATTTATTATATGCTCAGCACTGGTTATCATCACATTTTGTGTGCATATCCTGTATCATTTACACATCAGAAATCTTATTAAGGTTAATTTGTAGACGTGTTCTGTAGCAGTGTAAACTCTTGTTCAATAGCTTAGAAGAGAGAAAATTCTTTAAAATACATAACTGGCTGCAGTATATGATGGGAAGAATATTTGCTCACTTTTGAAAATACCTTAGGTTGAGCAAAATGCTGGCTGCATAATTTTATCCTAGTGCATTCATTGGTGGTTCCCCAAAGAGGTATTTCCTGATCACTTGTCTAAGAACTATTGAAACAAATTTTTTCTGCCTTGTATCTGTTGGTCTCTCCCACTCTTCTTTTAGGAACATGTACTAGATATCTTTCCTTTCCAGGGTCCCCAAACCTGTGATGCAAACTCATTGATATCTATGTATACAATGTACAGGCAGATCCAATTGGAGAAACATTTAAAATACATTTTTCCAAATATTTCAAGTATGTTCTTTCCTTCTACAAGTCTTGTCTATATCTAGCTGAATTTCTAGATCCTAGTTACATAGTTTTCCTCATTTCCTGGATCTTATATAAATACACTTTATCTACATGTAGCCCTGAGAATTTCTTGGACTCATCTGTGTTCTTGCTTTCTGGCTTCATCTGCTTTTGCATATTCTGCTTCATAATGTGCCTTTGGATCCTACAATGGTCAGAATCTATGAAAGGTGCAAATTGGATATCTTTCATAATAGAAGAATGATTATATGTAAGAGACACTCAGTTTACTTTTCTTTACTCCAGGGGTTACTGAGTAGTTGCTCTAGGGAAATAAAGAATAAATTATCTCATTACAAAGAAAGCTTCACACTCTGATAACTGGTCATGAAATAGGTCTCCTATGTGTACTAAAATTACACACCTCAGAGGGATTGACTCTCAGAGACACTCTTAAATCATGAAATATTGCAATTTATATATCCTAGAGCTAAGATAGCCTATTTATCACCCAGTTAGGTACCACACTGGTCAGAATCCCACTTACAATCAGATTGCTTTAGTTAGAATATATGATCCTTGAGGATAGGACTTATGTATTATGAGACAGAGTTAAACAACATAGTATATTGGAAACAAGCTGGAATAATAAGTCATTTTAGTTTGACTTTGGACAAGTCATTTGACTTCTATTAGACATACCTACCAAGAGGAGTTCTTTGCTCCATAAGTTTACAAATTATTGAGGGCTCAAATGGGAATATAGTGTGGCTGTGGGTTATTAATTGAATCTTAATACTATCATTATAAATGTCTTAATAATACTTATTACTTTCTTTTGTAGAAGGAACTTATTCAATATCTACTAAAATAACATAAATGAATGAATGAGTGAATGAGTGGTATTCAGATTATCATTATGTATAAATATCTGTGACTTCCTTGGGTTCCTAGGCTTGATTAAAATGCATATGCTTGCCTGCAAAATGAACCTTCCAATACGCCCTAGATAACAGTGTATAATTGATAATAGGCTAAGACTCTGCCACAGTTTCAGGAGCTACATACATAAAATACTGCTGTTCTCCATGTAGTGCTTGAAACTGGAAAGGTTGGACCAGGGTAGAATTGAAATGGAAGAGTAGAGAGTCAGGTGTTTTGGGGAAGATTAATGATTGGCAGTTGCATCATGGTAGGTAATACTGAGCAAAAAAGATGAAGATTTCGGTGAGGCAGAGTAGGGCTATCTGTCTGCTCTCTGTTCCTTAAGGTGGGAGGGGAAGGACTGACTACTTCATGCTGCCTGGGCTCATTTTACTCAGGAGGAGGCTTGGATGAATGAAAAATTTAAGCCCTGTGGTGGTGCCTTCAGCAGTCCCTGGGGAGGATATGAATTGGACAGCTTATTTAACTACAGTCCACACAGAACAAAGGGAAAGATTTTAGGGGTTTGATTTTAATCTATTAAAGACATCCAACCCACCTATCTTCCTTCCTGCGTCTCCTTATAAACACATATCCTCACCAGGGAATATGAGATAATCAGAGAACAGAGGTCAGTTTATTGCAGTACAAATCTGACTGTCTTACTTTGAGAAATCAGTGGCAGCAGTCCAAGGGAAGAGACTGCAAGAGTCAAAATACAAATATAGTCAATGATTTCAAATTCCTTTGTTTCCCTCCCTTTTGCTGCCTTCAGTTATGTCTCTCGCTTCCGAGGAAGGCTTTGTGGTGTCTTACCTAGCTACTGAATTTATTCTACACACTTCCTGGCAGTCTTCCCTCCCATGGATCTTTCTGACATCTGTACAGTATTATCTTTCAGTGCTTTAGGCTTTGTTTCTGTGCATGATTTTCTTCCTTTCCTCCTCCTTACCTTATAGATTTTAACAAAAATAATTTCCAGCATTAAGTTTAGGGTCTTAATTTAAAAGGCTGAAAGAGATCATCCCCCAAATCTTGAGCAACCCTAAAGAAACAATCAGACCTATGTAAGCGTGCTCTCTTCTCAATCTCTCTCTCTCTCTCTGTGTGTGTATGTGTCTGTGTGATAGAGAGTAAGGGAAATCTAGAGACAGGTTTAGGGTGGGAGGGATTTGGCAATATGCATGAGTCAAGTCTGAGAAGATAGATTTGAGTTTCTAATGGATAACAACTTCCAAATCATGTATTAGAATAAACAAAGACTTACAGGGGAAAAAAAAAATTTCTCTGGTTCTTAAAATGATTTGTGTATTTCTTTCACTTAATGAGAAGGCAGATTAGCTTTTTAAAGGAGGAAGAGGTTTGTGAAGAAGCTTGTGTGTGTGTGTGTGTGTGTGAGTGTATGAGAAAAAGTCATTCTGTGGAATAAATAATTGTGTCTCTTCTCTCAGGACCATGGAGAGGGGGATACAACATAATTGCTCTGTGAATGTCCTTTGATATTCGTCCTCTGTGGCTAGTTGTCATACCGAATTTTCCCTGACTTATCCTTGAGGAGGCTATACAACCCCCTGACCCCAGTGCACAGGGCTGCTTGCAAATGGAAAAGTCACCATATACAATCAGTTAGGATGATAGATTGAAGGTTGGAAATCTCATGCCAGAAGTAAAACTCAGTATAGGGCTTCCCCTGGTGGTCCAGTGGGTAAGGACACTGCCTTGCAGTGCAGGGGGTGCTGGTTCAATCCTTGGCCTGGGAAGGTCCCACATGCCACAGAGTGGTTGGCCTGATGTGTCTAACTACCAAGCCTGAGCTCTGGAGCACATGCGCCCAGAGCCTGTGCTCTGCTGCGGGAGAGGCCACTGTGGTGGGAGGGTCACATAGGCCAAAGAACAAAGATGGAAATAAATGAAAGACCAATAGAAGTAGCAAAAAAACCCCACCTCAGTTTAGGTTTTATCAACCCAGGATTGTTTTTAAGGGATTCTATTTAAGAAAGAGGTTATTAGGCTAATGAAATTACAGCAGAAAGATGCTAAGAAATGAGTGTCAGAGGAAGAGAGTTTGGGGAGATCAGGAGAAGCAGATGCAGATGAGGAAGTTTCCATGTCGTGGAAGAACGGTCAGAGAGGGCTCAGCCGGAATACCTCCAAAGGAATTAGGAAAGTTCTTACAGGAGAAATGAGACAGTTATCGAAATCCTTAGCAGGAACTGCCAAGCACATGGTTCCCTACTTTTCCCCACTTGCCCAGCCTCTCTTCTTGCCTTTTAAACTCTGGTAGTGTCAGAACAGTAAAAGCAGTTGCTGTGTGAGGGAGATGCTGAGAAAGAGAAAATGATGACAGAGAGTAAAGGGTAGATTGGATTTATGAGCTAGGTATTCCATGGATTCAGTATAGCATGATTACTGATTAGATGTAAGTGATGAAAATGGAAAAGTGTAGGGATAACCTCAGATGTCTGGGATCACTGGGTGGATGTTGGTTCCATCCATGTCACGAAGAGAATAGTTTTGGTGGAATGAAATAATGTGTTCCACTTGACTCATGGTGAACTCGACATATTGGAGGGAGATATCCAACTGGATATAAAATCTGCCCTACTGATGCCATTTTAAGAGGCAATGATAGGGACTTCCCTGGCTGTCCAGTAGTTTGGATTTCACTCTTTGACCACAGGGGGGCAGGCACATGTTCAATTCCTGGTTGAAGAACTAAAATCCCCCATGCCATGCAGCATGGTCAAAAACAAAACAAAAGTCAATGATAATTGAAAACTATTGAAGCAAATGAAATCATCTTTTGAGACAATAGTGAACAAAGAAAAGACTCTGCCTGAACCTTGTGGAAAGCCTTTGTTTAAGGTGTGGACAGAAGAAGAGGTAACAATTAATGAGATGAGAAGGAACGCAAGAAGCTAACCAAACAAAAATAAGTGTTAGTGGTATCAACTCTTAAGAGAAAGTTTACAGCAATGAGTAGAAAGGCCTGAAGACTGCATGACTATAGAGGAAAATGGCAGAGCTAAAAGTGACTCAAATGCTTCCAGTGGTGGAAAGAATTATATTCGTACCCATTGCCAAGAGTGGCCATGGGGGTACTGGGAGCCAGATTAGAGTGAACAGAATTATTTCTATTCTTAACCTATTGTGTTTGCAGTGATAGTGGATGTCCATAATTTATAAAATTTATATTCTACAGTATACTTATTTATTTACATTATCACAAGTCATTTAAAGAAAACGTTTGGGTTCCTAGTCTAATTAGAGGTAGAGGTAGTTTACTTTTTGAAATATAACTTTAACCAACTGTTTCTTATACTTTGATACTAAAATGTTCCTTTATTTTTTATCTCGTCATGTGGTCTTCAAAAGTGCTTGCTGTAATGTATGACAGTGACCTTACAATGTACTTTATAATGCATGTACCTTGATGATAAGGTGTGATTTGTGGTCTTTCAAGGCTTGTACATGAATCTCCAAGAGCCAGGCTATGTTCACACAGTGGTTGGAGTCATTAAGATAGAAAATTATTTAAATTCATCATTGTTATAGACAGGCCTGAGCAACCTGATAGTATATATTTTTTGAAATTTTACTTACAACTAAATATCTTATTTTGGAAACTGTCCTTGGACCAAGATAACTAACAGACATCCCAATCACTTCTCTTTCAGGTAGATAAATCTTTACAGGTCTCTTGGGATAATATGGATGTAAATGTCTACAAGTGACAATCAAAGTAGGTTTAATAGAACACAGTTGCATGAAATTATGCCTGGCTTGTTCATAGTGAAGGAAAACAGATAATTCACAAATGGGAAAGGACAAAATGTGGCTGTGGAAGTGAAGTTTCCTCTGAATCTTTGGGTACTTTAACTCTTTTTCTCTTGTGCACACAACTTCCATGAAGTTGGTAGAGAAGAAAATGCCTTATGTGGAATCATTGAAGTTATAGCCAATAAAACAGGAAGAGAACCAGACAAATACAATGTCAAAGAATCCGAGAGAAGATGGTTTTACCTGGTTGGGTAGGTGCATAGACATCAGGATGACGAAGGGATGAAGTGGTATCAAATGCTGTAAAGAAAAATTAAAAGATGAGAACAAGTAGACAATCATTTGTTTGGGCAAAATATTGTCTTTGCTAGCTTCGATAAGAACTATTATATTGAAATTGTATGAAAGTCCATTTGGAAGTGGTAAGAAGAAAACCAAAGGGCAGTAAGTACAATGGGGGATTAGTTGAGGAAATTGTCTGAAGATAATTTACAGATAAAGTAGTGATTGCAGAAGGAGATAGGCTTATAAATGCATGCAGACATGCGGGGAAAAAAAAAAAAAAACTAAAGAGAATGTTTGGACTTCAGCAGGGGCACATATGTTCTTTCATTTTAGCATGATGAAAAGTAAGTTAGTGGAGATGCATGTAACCTGGTGGAACTGGTGGTGGAAAGCTGAGGTCATTTTTGCCTGACTCAGTGTTGAATTCAACAAAGGTATCAACAGGAAGGAGACTTGAAACAGCCGAGTTTTGAAGAGAGAGCCTGCGTGATGCAATTGTCATCTCTGAGGGTATTACAGTACAAACACAATATAAAGTATAAGTCATAAAACACGAAGACAGTAGATACATATTTGCAAAAACATGAATAGAAAGAACTAATCCAGCCAAACAAGATATGAACGGGAAAGCAATGATATAAAGAACGATCCTGTCAATTTCTTTTTAAATGTAGAACTAGAACTAAATGTTTTTAAGAATCATAGTTATAGAAGCAAAAATAAACCATGGCAATGTTGAGACTTCCACGGTGTTTAGTGGTTAAGACTCCACACTTCCAGTACAGGAGCACATGAATTTAATTCCTAGTTGGGGGACCAGAATCCCTTATGCCACATGGTGCAACCAAGAAGAAAAGAAAACTTAAAAAATATCATGACAACATTGAATTAATAATAAAACTAGCAAAAATCAAGATATGTAGATGATGAGAGAAAAAAGGGTAATGTGTAAGCACACTGATTTTTTTCGTCTTTAACACTGAAGGATTATATCAAGTGAGAAAGGAAAATGTTATCCCATATAAGACCTTGAAGAGTTATAAAAAGAAAAAAAAATAGGATTTGGGGTACATTTAAGGTATGTGTATTCTACTGAATGTTAAGTTTTACATGGAAAAAAAGTACACCAAGTATTAACTTGTAGGTAATTATATGCACATTGAGTAAGAGTAAAATATACCTTTTGTAATTTACTTTGAAATTCATTAAAAAATTAAATGATAGGTGGAAAAGAGATGTGTGTGTGTGTCTAGATTGTAGAATCCAGGTGATATGTAGGTGTTCACAGTGTAAGCTATTTTTTTAAAAATTTTGACCTCTTTTTATTGATTATTTATTTTTCATCCATCTTTATTCTTCAGCCTGTGTGGACCTCCGATTGCAGTGGCCTCTCTCGCTGCAGAGCACCGGCTTTGGGTGTATGCGCTCCAGAGCGCTGGCTCCTAAATGAACACACCCAGCTGCTCCAGTGCATGTGGGATCCTCCTGGGCCAGGGATCAAACCGGTGCCCCTTGCATTGCAAGGCGGATTCTTCACCCACTGGACCACCAAGGAAGCCCTAAGCTATTTTTAATACTTCTATATTTAGATTTTTCACAAGAAAAATCCATGCCAGAAATCAGATGGAGGCAGGTAGAAAGGAGAAAGACAAAGATGGGGAAAATTGAAAGTGTAGTAACTCCCTTATCTTTCAGGATGGGAAGTTTATGGATCTGTGTAAATACACTGACTCAATAAATTGTGATTTTGAGTTTGTAATTTAATTATAATGTTAATAAGTATAAAATAATAATGAGATTAGAGTTTTCAAAATTTTAGGGGCAAAAATACTCAGTTCCTTTGAAGTGTTAGAATTTACTACACAATTGTATATTGTATTCTCTGTTCATATTCCCCACATTTGAATATATCTGTTGACTCCTGATGGAAAGGTAAAAGACTGATATTTTATCTAGAGTGTATGTGCTCATGTCTGTCCGCTTGGATCCAGTGAGAAGTCCCATGTCAAATAGTAACTAGGTAGCTGCTCCATGGACCCTCCTATTAACAGTTTAGTTGTCCAGTCACTTGATATATTGTCTAGTCACTTGGTAGAAACTGGTGCTATAGGCATCATATGGGAATTTTACTCTCTCCTTCCCATTTCATGCATTAGAACCAACAAACTTTGGGGGTAGAATCAAACCTAATGTGTGATTCATTAAAGCATCCTCTCTCTTTAATGGTGGTGGTGTCCTATCAGTTTCCTGGTACCTTGTCCCAGTGTTGGATTAAGCCCTGCTGTGGCAGGGAGGAGGACATTTATCTAACAATTTTGGTTTGGTTATTAGGTGGATATGCTCATAGACCTTCTTTAGAAGCTGCTTCGAAAACCATTGACCTTTGATAACAAAGTGATAATCTGCTGGCACAGACAGAGAGTCTCCATCACCTCCTTGAACAACTCAGTGCTATACAAGTTGGAAGTACAAATTCTGTCAATACATCCTTTTTTAAAAAACGTTTTATTTTATGTTGAAGTATAACCAGTTAACCATGTTGTGATACATTCAGGTGAACAGCAAAGGGACTCAGCCATACGTATACATGTATCCGTTCCCCTCCAAGTTCCCTTAATTTACTGCTTTGTGGGGAAAAAACCAGTAACATGCAAGGTATCCATCCTCTGATGAATACCATCTTCATGTTTGCATCATTGAATTGGCTGCAAAGCATCTTGTATGAATTACTTTATATTGTTGGCATGTGGATCACATTTCCCTTATTCCCAGTAGAGATGTAGGTTTGTTCTATTCTTAAATGCCTCTGACATTTATTTACAATTCTCTTTACCATATTTCAAATAATTGTTTACTTAGATTCTCAAAGTTGTCTTATTTGAATATATTTCATTATATAATTATATTGTTGAAGTTATAAATAAGTTAGTATCCTGTTTCTTCAGTTAGCACTCTATTATGGATACTTTTCTGAGTTTGTTCATAAATATAATTGTTTTTGTTGTTTTAGTTGCTAAGTTATGTCAGATTTTTTGTGATCCCATGGACTGCAGCCTACAAGGCTCCTATGTCCACGGTATTTCCCAGCCAAAAATACTGGAGTAGGTTGCCATTTCCTTTTCCAGGAGATCTTCCTGATCCAAGTGTCAAACCCATGTCTCCTGCATTGTTGCAGGTACATTCTTTACCACTAAACCATCAGGGGAGTCTTTATATAATAGTTACTGCTCTAATGTTCTTCATTTTGAAAATAATTTACGGCTTTCACAACAATGCTAAAATGACCCTTTCAGGCATAGAACATTTTCACATTATTATTTGGTTAGTGTTTTCTTGTAGAAGTGGAAGTACAAAATTAAATGCAAGATTATTTTCATGCTTTTAATCCTTTTAGTCAGATTCTTTTCTGAAAGTTGTACCAATTCACCTCTACTAGCAATCTATTGGAATCCTAATTTCACTGCATTCTTATGAGCACTGGACATGTTGAATTTATAGGGTATTCATTTCTTCCTTGTATCAGTCTCTTAGTTGTCCTTCCCACTAAGAGAAATGCATTTTTTTTTTTTTTCTGATAGGTAAGAAATAGATTTATTCAGATTCAGAGAATGCACACTCCACAGACAGAGTGTGGGCCATTGCAGAGTGAATCCAGCAGCCCCGAAAACATGTCATTCTTAGCTTTTATGGGCTGGGTAATTCCATATGCTAATGAGTGGGAGGATTATTCTAGCTCTTTTAAGGAAGGGGTGGAACTGTCATGGCGCCTCTTGAGTGTGTCATTCTTTTCAAAAATTGTGCCCTGTCCCTTTCCCTATCCCTTATATTCTACCCCCTACCCCCACCCCTGAGATTTTACTCCCATTTTCTTATGGGAGGCAGAAGGGTGAAGGTCTGTCTTTTGTAATTGCTTCAAGGCTGAGCATGGGACCCTGCCTATATGGGAGTAAAAATCTCTGGGTACCTGATCTAGGGGCCCCAGGGGCAGGGCAGCTCCTAGTTTTAGTCCGTATGTGTTGAAATCCCTACATAGCCATCATCTTGATATAGAGCTGTAGTACCTGGGATCCTTAGCCTTCTTATGGATCTTCTTGATGATAAGGCACATTTTGTACCAGCACCCGGGTACAAATATATCTATATATGACAAAAGACTTAAAAGGCATGGTCAAACATCTGATTACAGTGTATGATAAAGGTGGGTTACAATAATCAGAATTACAAACAATTACATTTAATTTAACATATTAAATAATCTTAGTTAACTATTTTCCTTTGTCATATAATGGGGACCCTATAAAACATCCCAAAGGTACTTTTTAGTCAGATAAGATCATAAGTCACTGTGAGACAATATTTTAAACTATATGAAGATCTCCAAAGTAAGTACAAATCACTTAAAGGAAAAGAAATTTACCACGATTTGTCAAACCATAATCTGTTTGTCAAAAGCAACATTTTAAGAATACTCTGAGGAAGAGACCAGATCTAGTCTGGTCTTAACCCATCTCCATTGAAATCCATTACCCAACTGAATTAAATCATGATCATGAATAACTCTTTGTTCATATTAATTACACAGTGAGGGTGGTTCCCTTTCTCCTCCAGAGACAGATTAGCCTCTAACTTAGTTAATAAATCTCTCCCCATTAAAGGGAAGGGACAATCATGCACAAACAGAAACGAAAACAGCTATCCATTAGCATTGCACAAAACAGGCTCCAGGAAAGTATGCCCCTGTTTCTTTCCTGACAACCCCATTGCATACCCCTTATGACTGCTAAGGTTTACAATGTTTTGGGTTAAGACTGAGAAGGTTGCACCAGTGTCTACAAGAAATTCTTTCAAATGGCCAGCCACATCAATGACCACCCGAGGCTGGACATTAGTTATGTAGATAGTATTTCTAGGCAGAGGCACTTTTGGCCTTGTACCCTGTTGGGCACACAGGGAACACCTTCCTGACTGCAAAAGCATCAATGGCTAAGGAGCCCCCGTCACTCTCTGGCATCTGGGGCATTCCCTCTGCCAGTGCCCTGGCTGTTTGCAAAAGACACATCAATAACAGTCCTTCTTCTGTGCCCCTTTTGTCCACACAGGGTACACCAGCCTTGTATGGGTACCCACGGGCCTCATGGTCTGCTGGGACCAGATTGGCCCAGAAAGGCAGCCTCCTAGTTGGTGGTTTTTGAGCGGACAAAGTCATTGTAATCATTTGGGTCTTTTGCACATTCGTCTGGGTGCACTCAGCCTTTTCAGCCATATCCCGATTATTAAAAACCAAATAAGCCAATTGGAGCAAATCTTTCATTGGAGTCTGAGGACCAGCACTTGCTTTCTGAATTTTGCACCCGATGTCTGGGGCAGACTGGTGGGCTATGAAATACATAGCCAAAAGGGCCTGTCCCTCTGGGGCAGAGGGATCCATGTTTGTATATTTCCTAAAAGCCTCCACTAATCTACCTTGGAAGCCTGCAAGATTTTCATCCTGTGCCTGTTGGACCTCTTTCACCTTCTTATAATTAACAGGTTTTACTCAAAGTTTTTTCATATCTTTTATTAAACAGTTAATCATGTGATTTCATCTATCTCTATCAGTAGAGTTCAGCTGGTAATTCCATTTCGGGTTTGCCTCAGGAACGGCCTCATTCCCCACCCAGTGCACTGCATGATCCTGTCGGGCTCCAGCTGCCAGTTGATCAGCATGGCATGACCTCTGGCCGCTAATATTACACCCAGTATTATGCCAGGCTTACATCCTCGGGGGTGCAGCAGTGGGACAGTACAATCTGTAAGTCTTCCCAGGTGAGATCAAAGACCTCACCAGTGTGGTAAATTCTTTTATAAAACGTTCAGGATCCTCAGAAAAACTTTCCAACTTGTCTTCTGCCATACTTAGATCAGACATTGAGAAAGGTACATAGATTCTTATTGTTTTTTTTGATTTTTTTTATCAGGAACTTTTCTCAGAGGCAAAACTGTAGGGGCAGTTGGTTGGTAACTTACATTATTGTCAATCATAGTTGAGCTCAGGATGGGCCGTTTAGGTAATTCAGAGTATAAAGGAGCTCCTGAATATGGGTGAGGCCTCTTTTCTTTCTTAGCTGTGTCATTCCCAGAGACAATGGCTCCTCCCAGTAGGCAAGGAGTAGCTCCAGCAGCTCCTTGCAGATGATTTAACATTTGAGTGGCCCCAGGGTCCATCAGTTAAAAGGTCTTTTGTGTCTTTCCTAAATTTTCATGAGGAGCCACACACACCTTAAATTCTTTTTGAATCTCATTGTCTAGATACAAGGCCATGAAAATTTGAACATATGGAAGTTTCCTCCATCTAAACTTCCTTCTACAATATAAATCTAACAGTAATATCGTATCATAATGCAGGCACTCATTTAGTGGCCATTTTTCTTGGTTTCCTAACCCATATTGCAGCCAAACATGGTTACATAGCCTAATAAGCTTTTTTTCCCTTTTTTTTTAAATCCCGGTAGTCTGAATCTTTCCCAGTGCAGGGGATATGACCCAGAGGGTATTGGTTGGGATTAATGCCGCCTGACCTATTTCAGACCCAAACCTGAGACGTCTCTAATTCCCATTGTATCCAAAATCGTACCCTTAAAATCAAAATCCACCACAAAATTTGGTAAAGATTTGCACTTACGATTTTAGATGCTATCCCTTCCAAAGTAGTCTCCCAACCGGTTGTTAGTGCCCAAAAGTTGTCATGAAGAAACTGCACAGAAGATGTTCCCAGTGGTGTTGACGATGAGCTGGAGCTGGTCTACTGATAAGTTGGGAATAAAACACTGGCACTTTTAACGGTTAGAGGGAAAGCAAAATACACCTTGGTGACCTCACAGGTATTTTCAGGTTAACAAAAGAGAGAAAGAAACAAAGAAGAAATGAATGAGAATGTAGGAGGAAAATCTCAGAGTCAAAGAGAAATAATTCTGTCTTCACCTGTCTATCTGGCTCACAGCTTTCCATGGGCCTCTTTGGGACAAAGATCTAACTCTAAACCTTTCTTACCTTATCACAGTCCCTTCGTGGTCACCATCTGAAAGGGTTGTATCTGATTTGAAACTAAATCCAGGGCTCAGACCTAATCAAACCCTGCTTGGGACCAGAATTAAAACCACTCACCCAGCGTCTGGACCCACTGAGGCTCAAATTCTTCATGTCTCTTTGCAGAGAAGAATTCAGAGAGACAAAGTGATAGGTAAGAAATAGATTTATTCAGATTCAGAGAAAGCACACTCCACAAACAGAGTGTGGGCCATCGCAGAGTGAATCCAACAGCCAGAGACATGCATTTTTAAAAGTTAAGAGGTGGTTCCTTATTTTAGAATCTACAATTCCTTTTCTAGGCATCTTTTTCTTAACTAATGTGTAGTTCACTGCTGTCTATTCTTTGAAATTTGCCTTCTAATATACTTTCCTTTATGGTCTACTGGGTTTGCAGTGAAATTTGTGGTAATGGATTTATACCTGCATTCTTGCTATTATGTGCTATATCCCATGGTTGCATAAGACTTACTAGAGATCAAGGAATATAGTACATTTCCAGTCACATCACAGGAGAACGCTGTGATAAGAAAATATAACATATTAACTGTTGAAGAATTATCCACTTCTTAAATTATGTGTGGAAATTCTTACAATGTGTAGCTTATATTTACTGAATTTATTTTCTTTTTTAGCATAACTTGAACTTAGAAGACAAAATGAAGTTCAGATACAGGCTCCACCATTTCCTAGCTTACATAAATGCTTTTAAATTTTTCAAGGTTCCCAACAGTTGACTATGAAAAACCATAAACCAACCTAATACGGTTGTTTTGAGAATTACATCAGATTTTATATGAAGATGCAATTATATTGGGCTTCCCCTGGTGGTCCAGTGGGTAAGGACACCGCCTTGCAGTGCAAGGGGCGCCGGTTCAAGCCCTGGCCTGGGAAGATCCCATGTGCCGTGGAGCGGCTGGACTGATGTGTCCAATCACTGAGCCAGAGCTCTGGAGCGCATGCGCCCAGAGTCGGTGCTCTGCAACGACAGACGCCACCGCGATGGGAGGCCCACAAGAGCCAAAGAACGAAGACGAATGAAAATAGAGAAGTGAAAGACCAATAGAAGTGGCCCGCCCACTCCCCTCCCTCCCCAACCCGATCCCCGCCCAAAGTAAATAAATAAATAAATCTTTAAAAAAAGAGAAAAAGATGCAATTATAGTCATTGGGACACAATAAGTATTCAATGTATGTTAGTTCCCTGGTGACTCAAATGGTAAAGAATCTGCCTGCAGTGCAGAAGACCCTGGTTCGATCCCTGGGTTGGGAAGATCCCCTGGAGAAGAGAATGCCTACCCACTCCAGTATTCTTGCCTTGAGAATTCCATGGACAGAAGAGCCTGTTGGGCTACAGTTCATGAGGTCACAAAGAGCAGGACAGGACTAACCAACTAACACTTTCACCTTCACTTTTCATTCTCTTGACATGTAACGAAAATGCCTATTTCCTTAACGAGTTGAGTGACTGTGCATGTGAGTGAACTGAGATACACATTAGTCGCATGCCCCTGTCAGTGAGCATTTCGTGGCCCTTTGGCTGTGGAGGATGGCCATTCATCTTTCCAGAAGCCAAACTGGTCTTCAGAATGCTAGAGGACACTTGAATGTGATAGGGTTCTCTTTGTGAGACAAAAGAATGTAAGTGAACCATTTCTTGTTTCCATGTGGCAAAGAAGGTTAAAAAGCTAATCCCTTGAGGTGATCAGTAAGACAGAAGAGGGCAGGTAGTCAAGCACATTAATAAATACTGCTAGCTTTGGAGGTCTAAAGTCAGAAACTGGTACTTGTAAAATATGGCTATTATATTGTTTTTATGGGGATTACTTTATGCTTCTCTAATGTAGTAAGTTTTCTATATTTCAATGTTATCTTAGCTGTGGTCAGTGGAACAAACAGCTGGTGCAATATTTCTTGCAAGTTTAATGGGAACTTTTGTACTTGGCAGGCTAGCATGATGTGTCCTGAAGAAGATGAGTAAAACAGAGTAACAGTTGACCTAAATAAAAGTAGTTTATCATTCTTTTTATGCAAATCACTTTATACCTTGGGTGAGGTTGTTTCCTTATGTCCTGGAAAGATTTTCTCATTTATATAATTCATAAAGGAAAATGTCTCACAACTGGGCTTAATATCACTTAAACTTTCTTTATGGAATGGCAAGTAACTATGAGGCAGTATGTAGTGGCCTATAATTGCAGTCCAGAAAGAAGCCCCAGGAAAGATTGAGGGCAAGTGGAGAAGGGGATGATAAAGGGTGAAATGGTTGACTGCCATTGCTGACTCAATGGGCATGAGTTTGAGCAAACTTCAGGAGATAGTGAAGGACCAACATGTCCATGTTCATGGGTTTACAAAGTATCAGACATGACTTAGAGACTGAAAAATAACAAGAAATCCCAGTCTTCACATTTCCTACATCTTCAGTCCTATATTAATGCTTTCCTTTTAATTGTGATCACTCAGAATTTCATCCTTGAAAGCCAGTGTTTGTTGTTCAAGTCTGGCCTTAATAGAAAGTAACAGTTGATGCTATAATAAAGTTTGTTTCTGAAAGAGTGTAGGGTGAGGTCAATGTTATTTTTAATTATTCACCTAAGCTTTATTAGAAATAGTCTTCTATTTGGAATTAATTCATAAAGAATAATTAGATAAAATAAATTAGATGCAGCACAAAGGCAAAAGACTTGCTAGGTTTCTAAATACACCTCCAGTGGGGTCTCATACAAATGATATATTTAAGAGGAAAGGACATGGTCCACACTATAGATTTATGACTTACCCAAGTTTTCTTTCAAATGTTATTATGCTGCTTGCTGTAGTGGTAGGTATCTGGGCTACAACTTCCTCTGGTGTCCTCGACTTTTCTCCCTTTTGTATAAGATTCACTCCTATTGATGTGGTGGTGTGTGTGGGAAGAAAGACCTCTTTATTTCTATTATTGGATCTCAGTATTTTAGTGAACTGTGCCTCTGAGCTATTAACTTCACGAGTAATTCTCAGTTCCTTTATTCCACAAGGAAGGTTATATTGGGGTCAAGTATCTTGTTTCCACCAGATCAATTAGGCTCTGGCAAAATAGTTTCTCTTGAGGGCAGGTCTTATTAGGAACAGAATGCTTTGCTCATATTTCAAAATATTTCTTTCCTGCTTGAAGTACCAAAGAATTTTTCTCCAATCTTAACTATGATAACCTATATAATTCTTATAGGTAAAGCACAGATGTGTGGAAAGCCCCATGACTGGACCTCCCTGATGTCTTTAAGTCTTAGACATGTCCCCACTAAGCCTTTAACATTCACCAGCTACAGTTGAAGGTTTCCTACCTGGAAACCTTTAATTAATAAGTTAAAGAATAACATTAGGGGCTTCCCCTGGTGGCACAGTGGGTAAGGACACCGCCTTGCAGTGCAAGGGGCGCCGGTTTGATCCCTGGCCTGGGAAGATCCCACGTGCCGTGGAGCGGCTGGATCGATGTGTCCAATTACCGAACCAGAGCGCTGGAGCTCTGTAGCGCATGCGCCCAGAGCCAGCACTCTGCAGTGACAGACGCCACCGCGATGGGAGGCCCACAGGAGCCGAAGAACAAAGATGGATGAAAATAGAGAAATGAAAGACCAATAGAAGTGGCCCTCCCACTCCCCTCCCTCCCCAACACGACCCCCGTCCAAAATAAATAAATAAATAAATCTTAAAAAAAAAAAAAAGAATAACATTATCCTACCATGTCTCTCTCCTTTTTTTTTTTTTATGATAGGCTTCCATTATCATTTCTGTCCTAAGATTTTACCATATGCCATTTGCAAATGTACAACATTAGAAGAAGAAGCCAACTTTGAAGGCATGCCAAGAAATAAGATTTGGAGAATCAAGGAGACTCATTCAAAAGCTCATTTTTGTTATTATGCTGCTTGCTGTAGTGGTAGGTATCTGGGCTACAACTTCCTCTGGTGTCCTCGACTTTTCTCCCTTTTGTATAAGATTCACTCCTATTGATGTGGTGGTGTGTGTGGAAGAAAGACCTCTTTATTTCTATTATTGGATCTCAGTATTTTAGTGAACTGTGCCTCTGAGCTATTAACTTCACGAGTAATTCTCAGTTCCTTTATTCCACAAGGAAGGTTATATTGGGGTCAAGTATCTTGTTTCCACCAGATCAATTAGGCTCTGGCAAAATAGTTTCTCTTGAGGGCAGGTCTTATTAGGAACAGAATGCTTTGCTCATATTTCAAAATATTTCTTTCCTGCTTGAAGTACCAAAGAATTTTTCTCCAATCTTAACTATGATAACCTATATAATTCTTATAGGTAAAGCACAGATGTGTGGAAAGCCCCATGACTGGACCTCCCTGATGTCTTTAAGTCTTAGACATGTCCCCACTAAGCCTTTAACATTCACCAGCTACAGTTGAAGGTTTCCTACCTGGAAACCTTTAATTAATAAGTTAAAGAATAACATTAGGGGCTTCCCCTGGTGGCACAGTGGGTAAGGACACCGCCTTGCAGTGCAAGGGGCGCCGGTTTGATCCCTGGCCTGGGAAGATCCCACGTGCCGTGGAGCGGCTGGATCGATGTGTCCAATTACCGAACCAGAGCGCTGGAGCTCTGTAGCGCATGCGCCCAGAGCCAGCACTCTGCAGTGACAGACGCCACCGCGATGGGAGGCCCACAGGAGCCGAAGAACAAAGATGGATGAAAATAGAGAAATGAAAGACCAATAGAAGTGGCCCTCCCACTCCCCTCCCTCCCCAACACGACCCCCGTCCAAAATAAATAAATAAATAAATCTTAAAAAAAAAAAAAAGAATAACATTATCCTACCATGTCTCTCTCCTTTTTTTTTTTTTATGATAGGCTTCCATTATCATTTCTGTCCTAAGATTTTACCATATGCCATTTGCAAATGTACAACATTAGAAGAAGAAGCCAACTTTGAAGGCATGCCAAGAAATAAGATTTGGAGAATCAAGGAGACTCATTCAAAAGCCTCTATAATGAGCTTCACAAATTCCATGGCGTTTCCTTGGTAATTATATTATATGGAAAGAGGACAAGATTCTATCCATGAAAGTAGTCAGTACCTTTGAATGTATGCCAGTCCCCAGCCTAGTCTTTGCTTAGCACTGATTTGGTGTGGCATCACAGTACTGAGTGTTTCGACTTACCCTTGTAGGTAAGTCTGAGGGGCATCCTGGAAGTGTCTATCACTAGGGACAATACTACTTAGAAAGAAACATTTATCTCTTCTACTTGATAACTGCAGAAGCATTATTTTCTTTGCCAGAATGATGGTGACAAATCGTTAGGAAAATTACAAAGCAACTTCAGTTTAAACATTGAAGGGTTATATAATGTCAGTGGATTGTATTTCCAGAAAGAGAATAGATTGCAAAAACTTATTTGAAAAGCTCACCTGTCTAGAATCACAGTCAGTCTGGTCATGGAATTTCCATAAATGCACTAAACCTCATCTTAATGAAAAGCCAATGTAGTTTAAAATTTAGTATTTCTTTTCCTTATTTTACCTTTGGAAAAATCAGGAGGATAAAAAAGAAAATTAACTTCATCTCAAAACTCTAATATACTTACAATATTCATGTTCTATTAATACAGTGACAAATTACTGCAAACTTAGCAGCTTAAAGCAAATTTATTATCTGGTAGTTCTTTAGGTCAGAAATCTGAGTGACCTTGACTGGCCTGTTTGCTTAAAATCTTACAAGGTTGGGATAAAGTCAGCAGCTGGACTTGCCTCTGACTTGGAGGATCTGGAGGACACTCTGCTTCCAGGTTGCTTTTAGATGGTTGAAGATTCAGGTCCTTATGACTGTAGGACTGAGGTCCCTGAATCCTTACTGCCTGTCAGCTGGAGCTCCTCTCAACCCCTTGTAGCTCCTGTGTTCTTGTTGTGCTGCCTCTTCCATCTTTAAACCAGAAATGGTGATTCCAATCCTCACTCTTTAGTACTCTTAACTTCTGCTGCTTCATGTTCACTGCCTCTAGTTTGAGAAAGTTCTTTGCTTTTAAATGATGAGACTTTTAAGTGACCAGATTGGGCTAAGTTGGACAATCTGTTTACTTTAAAATGGATGAAATCTACCTCCAGATTTCTTCATGTCATGTAAGGCAATATTCACAGATTGGAGGACATGGGGGATGGCATTTTTGGGGGGCATTGCCACTTTTTTTTTTATATGACTGCATAGGGTATTAGCAGTGGCATGTGGAATCTTCCTTGTGTCATACACGGTCTCTAGTTGTGGTACCACTCAGCATGTGAGATTTTAGTTCCCCTTAGCATGTGAGATTTTATTTCCCTGACCAAGGATTGAGCCCCTATCCCCTGTATTGCAAGGCATATTCTTAAGCACTGGACTATTAGGGAAATCCTCTGACATTACACTTTATGGCCTTTAGTTTTATTGTCTTAAATGCATTCATTAGTATATAATTTTCTGAAAAATAGAGTGGAATACCTGTCATTGACATTTTCACTAAAAAACATGAGTGACACTTTCACATGTTTTAAAATAGTCTGTTCAGTCCTCATTCTTGGCTGTTGTCGCAAGCACATCAGTGTGTTTTGGTTAGCAGTGAAGAGTACTATATAATTTCATACCCATAGTACATAAAACACACAAATTTGAAATGACTTACCATCTTAAAAAATTCTACCAGATTCAAGGTTGGTGGTACAGAGTCACTCTTACTAATTTATATTCCTTTTTGCTTTCTTGAGAGGGAAGGGAAAGGGGCCAACAGCTCTATTTGCCTGCAAACTTAGCAGCTTAAAGCAAATTTATTATCTGGTAGTTTTAGAAACTGTAGGGAAATCTTACAAGGTTGGGATAAAGTCAGCAGCTGGACTTGCCTCTGACTTGGAGGATCTGGAGGACACTCTGCTTCCAGGTTGCTTTTAGATGGTTGAAGATTCAGGTCCTTATGACTGTAGGACTGAGGTCCCTGAATCCTTACTGCCTGTCAGCTGGAGCTCCTCTCAACCCCTTGTAGCTCCTGTGTTCTTGTTGTGCTGCCTCTTCCATCTTTAAACCAGAAATGGTGATTCCAATCCTCACTCTTTAGTACTCTTAACTTCTGCTGCTTCATGTTCACTGCCTCTAGTTTGAGAAAGTTCTTTGCTTTTAAATGATGAGACTTTTAAGTGACCAGATTGGGCTAAGTTGGACAATCTGTTTACTTTAAAATGGATGAAATCTACCTCCAGATTTCTTCATGTCATGTAAGGCAATATTCACAGATTGGAGGACATGGGGGATGGCATTTTTGGGGGGCATTGCCACTTTTTTTTTTATATGACTGCATAGGGTATTAGCAGTGGCATGTGGAATCTTCCTTGTGTCATACACGGTCTCTAGTTGTGGTACCCCTCAGCATGTGAGATTTTAGTTCCCCTTAGCATGTGAGATTTTATTTCCCTGACCAAGGATTGAGCCCCTATCCCCTGTATTGCAAGGCATATTCTTAAGCACTGGACTATTAGGGAAATCCTCTGACATTACACTTTATGGCCTTTAGTTTTATTGTCTTAAATGCATTCATTAGTATATAATTTTCTGAAAAATAGAGTGGAATACCTGTCATTGACATTTTCACTAAAAAACATGAGTGACACTTTCACATGTTTTAAAATAGTCTGTTCAGTCCTCATTCTTGGCTGTTGTCGCAAGCACATCAGTGTGTTTTGGTTAGCAGTGAAGAGTACTATATAATTTCATACCCATAGTACATAAAACACACAAATTTGAAATGACTTACCATCTTAAAAAATTCTACCAGATTCAAGGTTGGTGGTACAGAGTCACTCTTACTAATTTATATTCCTTTTTGCTTTCTTGAGAGGGAAGAAAGGGGCACAGCTCTCATGCTGGGAGCCGTGTGTGACTTTCATCTGAATGTTATTCAGGGTATACATCTTGACAAGAAAAAGACTTGAGAAATTTTGCTCTAGTCTGAATGAGTCTGTATGGTTTTTGATGACTGTGTTGTACTCCATTGTGTGAAAAGACAGACATTTTTACCACATATATATTTTTTGAATTATTTGTGTATAACTTACTAATGTTTTCAGCATGTTTTTGTGTAGGAGAACTGCTAGGACTCAAGTATAACTATTTTATTGATTAGTAATATTTATCATCAAATTGCTACCTGGAAAGTATATTCTAAATTCTCATGAGTCTTCTACAGCAATGTCTGTTTTACTGTCAGCCCCAGAATAAATGACAAATATACTTTCATTATAATAATGGCTAATGGTTTTCAAAGATATGTTATATATTATTAAACAGCTATTTATCAAAGAGCTTTATCTGCTTTCAGTAGTTTTGCATCTCAAGCAGACTTGTCTTCTTTTAAAATGTTTAACATTGTCTCTTTTTACTTTCCTATCCATCTCTTTCTCTTCCACCTTTTCTCCTTTCTCCTCTTCCCTTTTATTTGTCTTTTTCCTTTAGAAATTAGTATAGGACCATGGTTTTATATATGTGTGTATATATATATGCACATGGCAATATGCATATATGTGTATGTATAAAACTGATATTGAATGAAGTCAATTTAATTCTCATTCTGGATCCAAAAATAGAAGCAAGTGATGTTAATGAGATCTATTCCAGTAACAGACACATATTTTTGAATTAGTGAAAAGATAGGTGGCATTGATTTACCAGGACAAACACCACCACAGATACTGGAAGTCTCAAAATTGATATTACTAAAAGCTTTTCTGTTCACAGAAGTTGAAAAGAAATGCCTTTTTTGGAAAAATACCTAACGTATAGTGAGATAAATTCTTTTCATTTATGAAATATTGGCATTTCCCAAGTCCCTTTGGAATTCTGCTCTTAGATATGCTATAAGATTCATATAGTCATATTAAAAAAATTAAAACTTACCATCTTAAAAATTCTACCAGATTCAAGGTGGGTGGTACAGAGTCACTCTTACTAATTTATATTCCTTTTTGCTTTCTTGAGAGGGAAGAAAGGGGCACAGCTCTCATGCTGGGAGCCGTGTGTGACTTTCATCTGAATGTTATTCAGGGTATACATCTTGACAAGAAAAAGACTTGAGAAATTTTGCTCTAGTCTGAATGAGTCTGTATGGTTTTTGATGACTGTGTTGTACTCCATTGTGTGAAAAGACAGACATTTTTACCACATATATATTTTTTGAATTATTTGTGTATAACTTACTAATGTTTTCAGCATGTTTTTGTGTAGGAGAACTGCTAGGACTCAAGTATAACTATTTTATTGATTAGTAATATTTATCATCAAATTGCTACCTGGAAAGTATATTCTAAATTCTCATGAGTCTTCTACAGCAATGTCTGTTTTACTGTCAGCCCCAGAATAAATGACAAATATACTTTCATTATAATAATGGCTAATGGTTTTCAAAGATATGTTATATATTATTAAACAGCTATTTATCAAAGAGCTTTATCTGCTTTCAGTAGTTTTGCATCTCAAGCAGACTTGTCTTCTTTTAAAATGTTTAACATTGTCTCTTTTTACTTTCCTATCCATCTCTTTCTCTTCCACCTTTTCTCCTTTCTCCTCTTCCCTTTTATTTGTCTTTTTCCTTTAGAAATTAGTATAGGACCATGGTTTTATATATGTGTGTATATATATATGCACATGGCAATATGCATATATGTGTATGTATAAAACTGATATTGAATGAAGTCAATTTAATTCTCATTCTGGATCCAAAAATAGAAGCAAGTGATGTTAATGAGATCTATTCCAGTAACAGACACATATTTTTGAATTAGTGAAAAGATAGGTGGCATTGATTTACCAGGACAAACACCACCACAGATACTGGAAGTCTCAAAATTGATATTACTAAAAGCTTTTCTGTTCACAGAAGTTGAAAAGAAATGCCTTTTTTGGAAAAATACCTAACGTATAGTGAGATAAATTCTTTTCATTTATGAAATATTGGCATTTCCCAAGTCCCTTTGGAATTCTGCTCTTAGATATGCTATAAGATTCATATAGTCATATTTTTGTAATGTACATTTCAAATATGTACACAGAGCTGACAAAACTGCATTTCCTGACCAAAGAGTTTGACATTGAAAATATGTATTGATGTTCTAAAATATGTTGTTGTTTTTTTATTTTTTTTTTTTTAAAGATTTATTTATTTATTTATTTTGGGCGGGGGTCGGGTTGGGGAGGGAGGGGAGTGGGCGGGCCACTTCCATTGGTCTTTTCATTTCTCTCTATTTTCATCGGTCTTTGTTCTTTGGCTCCTGTGGGCCTCCCATCGCGGTGGCGTCTGTCACTGCAGAGCGCCGGCTCTGGGCGCATGCGCCCCAGAGCTCCGGCTCAGTAATTGAACACATGGGTCCAGCTGCTCCGCGGCACGTGGGATCTTCCCAGGCCAGGGATCGAACTGGCGCCCCTTGCACTGCAAGGCGGTGTCCTTACCCGCTGGACCACCAGGGGAAGCCCTAAAATATGTTTATGACTCCAGGGATACTGCTTAGCAATGCTGGGTGCTGTGGGACATGTTCTGTGGCCATGAAGCATAAAGAGTTACTAGTATCTCTTAGAATATGAAATACGTTTGTTTTCTGAAGTCCATGTGATTGTAGGTCTTCAGAATGTCTCTATACCTATTTAGATCATAGATTTGAGTCGAGTGATTTGAAAAGTAAGATTGAACATCCATGGTATTCACATTGCTGTTGATTAGCGGATTAAAAACAAGAAAACTCTGTGTCCAATTAGAGATGAATACACTTTAAGGATAGTACTTCTCAGTCTTTGAGAAGCTGCAGTTCAGAAGGTAGTTTGTGAAATGTTCAGAAACACTAATACAGTTAATCATTTTATGAGATGGTAATATATATACATATTTTAGAAAATATTTGTATTTTATATGCATGCAGTTCTTCCTGTAATGCATTTAATATTGGGGGGAGTTTATAGCTATAAGTTGAGCCATTCATGTAGTTAATTTGAATGTTTAGTTAATCATTAAAAAATATAGAAGGGGTACCATTATTTTTACAGAAAACTTCCTTGGGGCATTTTGTGTGGAAAGCTCATATTTCAAAGGAGCCAAGTTTGAAAACCTTTCTTTCAGTGTAGATATATAGAATAGCATTTTCTAATGAGTTTGGCATGTTTATACTCTTTTCATTTTAATCTTGTTTGTGTCACAAATTGTGGGCAGAGAAGTATAAATACTAGAGCTTTATGCCAATATCCAGAATTAATTTTTACAAATTGGAAAATGTGAATAAATTGATTTTTAAACAGTCAAATTGAATTTAATAGACATTTGCCAGCTCTAATTTTGTGGCTTAGAAAAATCATTTAATAAAATAATTAGTACTTACTGAGCATTAACTATGTGAGTTAATGCTTTATTATGATTTTTCTAAACAGGAAGGGAACCTAAACCTGGGGAAGAGATAGATAGCTTGCATGAAGTTCAGAAGTTTGTGGCAGAAGATTTGAACCTAGAATTTCTTCAGAGCTCATTATTCTACCTGCTATAGAACTGCCCATTTTCTCCCTTCTCTTTTTATCCAATTACCTGCCAGTAGTGATCTTCAAAGGTTCTTCTAGGAGTTTTGCATCCAGGTCTCCTAGCTCTTGACATAAAGCACAGATTGTTAGACCTCACTCCCAAAGTCTCTGATCCAGAAGTGTGGATCCTAATAGCTATAGAGATCCTAATATGTATATGTCTAACAAATGCAGGTGATCTTAACACTACCCATCCAGGGACCATATTTTGAAAACCCGCTCCTGTATCGTCTCTAATGTTTATTGATAAGCAGGCTTTTGTTTGGGACCTATTATTATTCTATACACCTGCTTTGCTTAAGCTCGATCTGGAAATCTGTGAGTCCAGATGTCATTGATTTGAAGATGATGTTAAATATTCTAGTACCTTCTTAAAGCTCTTGTTAATTACCTATCACATAAAAGTCCTAATTGATTAATTTATTATTCATTACTGTAGCTGTGCAGAGCTGATTAGTCAGTCTAGACACAGTTTGTGATTTTAGAAATACATCCTCACGAATTCACTGATATACACTTGATTATAGGAAGATAAATAAAGGAAGATGTCCAACCATGAATATGGCTAGTCTTTTACTACAGATGTAAGGACTCAGATTAAGAATACCTACTCAAATTAATTTTATTTTTATATCTTTAACTCTAGTCTTCATTGTCAAGTGTATGTTCCATCTTTATTTTGTCATCTCTAGACTATTCGAGCATACAGAGTTTTCAATATTGTCCCTTTTGTTTTGTACTATTAGGTGTATCTATTTCAACAAACTCACTTTCGTATTGTGTTTATTTACATATTTAGTTAGCATCCTCAATATTAAAGATAATTAAGTGGTTTACTACAAATCTGTCTAGGCAGATTTTAAATTATTTTAGTAAGAAACACAATGCTATACGACTTAAGTGGATGATCTTCTGTGATAGGCAGGATCCTTCACTTCCAAGTGTGCTTAATAAATTTTAGGCATTAAGACTCATCACAACTGCAAAAAGAGATAGCAGAATTCTGTGGGTATGGATGGGGGATCTGACAAAACTAGTCATTTTATCCTTGAAGAGGGAGATGAAAAAGAGACAGGGGGACAGAGAAGATGTACTCTTAAATACACAAATAAGCAAACAAAAATAACTACTTGATGCTGATTACCTCAGCTTTCCTTGAATCTAACTATTCATGAGCAATTAAAAGGTTAGTGAGAATACCAAGAATGTGCTTTAGATATTATTTTAAATACTAATGTACTTAGCCTCAGTGCTGGTCACCTTTAAATGCGTATGGTACATGCATTCACGTGACTGATACAGAGGTGCACAGGTAGACGTGTCTGTGTGCGAGCACAAAGTGAAAGAACTGTCCAAGGCAATGCCCTTCATCATCTTTTTAAAAATCTGTTATAATCTCCCAGAAACACTATTGCCATAGTAACTTGAAAGCCATTGGTATTCAAAATTAAAATAATCTACTCTTGCTGTCTAGGGTATTGATTATTTTTATTGTCCTATTACATAGATTTAATTAAATGCACTCATTTTTTTTTTCTTATTTAGCATTGAAGGAGATAGGACATTGTGTATATATGGTTTTATCTTATATCCTTATCACTGGATATACATTGAGAAATAGGTACCAACATTTCATTTGTTCAAAAAGAAGTATTTTTTTTAATGTCCATTTGTGTGCACTGTTTTTTTGTTTTGTTTTGTTTTCTACATTTGCTCAACTTTTTACAAACCTGTATGCTCAAAGTGTAGACAAACTGAATGCTGCTTGTGGCCAGAAGTAATGGTCTGAGCAACTTTCCATGTCCTCTGGATCCCAGGCTTCTACAAAGGAACATATCTGATATCAAGTTTCAGACTAAGTGTCCTTATTCTTCACCTCCGTCCACCCAAAACTATCTCGTGTCCTAGCTCAAAGTACCACTTTCCACGTGAAGACCTCCCTGATAAATCATTCTATCATTCTACACGTATGTTCCCCATTTCTCTTGAAGTCTTTTCATTAATGTACGCATTAAAAATGCTGTAACATGTATCATTTGACATCAGTAGATTGTATTTTCCTCAAATGTTTCCATCTATTTCCTGTAGTCTCTCCCTCTTTCAATCAATAGGGCAGGAAGAATGCTGATTGTCCATAAGTACCATCACTGGCCCTCTGTTAAACACATATATAGGTTTATCTGTCTTAATCACTGCTAGAGTCTTAGAAGTTAGGAATTGTTTTCACTTTGTATTTGGGAAGACTGAAGCCCTGTGAGGCCAAGCAAATTGTTTAGGTTATAAAATTGAATTAAAATGTATTTCTGTGAGTATACATTGGGAGATTGGAGACCTTGTTTTTTCCTGAGTGTCCTGGTTGAGGGGCATCCTCTACCAGTGCTGTAATGGGCAGCAGTTCTGCCTGTGCCCACTGGGGGAAGATACTCTACACACACACATGCACAGAGATAGCCAGAGTTCATGGAGAAGGATGACACATGAGGAGGGAGGAGTCTGATACCAGGGAACAAGGAGAAGAGAGGCTTAGGACCTCTGGGGGAGTATGTGAGGCTGGGACAGAGATGTCTGCTGGGGGTTGGGAAGATTCCGCCTGGTGTGATAGTCTTCCCTTGATCATTGTCTCTGTGGAATCTGCCTGTGAAGTTTAAAAAGAAAATCACAGATGGCTAAGAAAAATGAGATTTCTTAAGAAAAACAGTGTCAAAGTGAGTTCCCCGTACTGCTTGGCAGGAGGCCAAGGCAAGGCAAAGCAAAAGAGTTTCCAAATGGGGCTGTTGCATGAGCCATCAACTGATGGGCATGGATATCAGTCTCTTCCTGTGGGTCATGCAAGTGTTCGCTCAGGTCTTCAGTTGGGTTTGGGGGATTTGTTGATACAGGAAGCAAGAGCACGTGTGTCTGCACTGGGCCGACATGTACTAGGAGGTTGCTTATTGCTGATACCTCACTGTCCTTATTCTTCACCTCCGTCCACCCAAAACTATCTCGTGTCCTAGCTCAAAGTACCACTTTCCACGTGAAGACCTCCCTGATAAATCATTCTATCATTCTACACGTATGTTCCCCATTTCTCTTGAAGTCTTTTCATTAATGTACGCATTAAAAATGCTGTAACATGTATCATTTGACATCAGTAGATTGTATTTTCCTCAAATGTTTCCATCTATTTCCTGTAGTCTCTCCCTCTTTCAATCAATAGGGCAGGAAGAATGCTGATTGTCCATAAGTACCATCACTGGCCCTCTGTTAAACACATATATAGGTTTATCTGTCTTAATCACTGCTAGAGTCTTAGAAGTTAGGAATTGTTTTCACTTTGTATTTGGGAAGACTGAAGCCCTGTGAGGCCAAGCAAATTGTTTAGGTTATAAAATTGAATTAAAATGTATTTCTGTGAGTATACATTGGGAGATTGGAGACCTTGTTTTTTCCTGAGTGTCCTGGTTGAGGGGCATCCTCTACCAGTGCTGTAATGGGCAGCAGTTCTGCCTGTGCCCACTGGGGGAAGATACTCTACACACACACATGCACAGAGATAGCCAGAGTTCATGGAGAAGGATGACACATGAGGAGGGAGGAGTCTGATACCAGGGAACAAGGAGAAGAGAGGCTTAGGACCTCTGGGGGAGTATGTGAGGCTGGGACAGAGATGTCTGCTGGGGGTTGGGAAGATTCCGCCTGGTGTGATAGTCTTCCTTGATCATTGTCTCTGTGGAATCTGCCTGTGAAGTTTAAAAGAAAATCACAGATGGCTAAGAAAATGAGATTTCTTAAGAAAAACAGTGTCAAAGTGAGTTCCCCGTACTGCTTGGCAGGAGGCCAAGGCAAGGCAAAGCAAAAGAGTTTCCAAATGGGGCTGTTGCATGAGCCATCAACTGATGGGCATGGATATCAGTCTCTTCCTGTGGGTCATGCAAGTGTTCGCTCAGGTCTTCAGTTGGGTTTGGGGGATTTGTTGATACAGGAAGCAAGAGCACGTGTGTCTGCACTGGGCCGACATGTACTAGGAGGTTGCTTATTGCTGATAGCTCACTGCCTCTATTAAAGCAGTCAACAAAAATAAAACACCATTACGGGAGAGAAAAATAGTTCTCAGGCCTCCAGGGAGCACCTGCGTCCTGGCCAAGTCCACCTGTGATCTGTGTCTCCAGCCTGTGAAGGCTGCCGGAGTTTCTGCAGTTAATAGTGGTTCTCCCAATGGTTTAGACAGATTTCCTCCAAATTACTCCAATTTCTCTAACCTACCACAACATTATTGTGAATAATTTCGCCATAATTGAGTTTTATTACAAGAGTGACATTTGTCTTTGACTTTGGCAGAAGGCTTGACTCTTTGTCGTCATCCCCAGTCAGCCAGCTGGGGCTGTGGTGCCAGACATTGCACAAATGACAGTCAGCCCAACCAGAGAGAGAATGTGTGTGTGTGTATGTATGTGGTGTGTGCAGGAGCTCTGGTAGGGATAGTGACGGCTCGTCCATGGAGAGGGCAGGAGAAAGAGGCCTTTAGGCACAGAGTTGATCCAGTGGTCATTCAGAAATTTTGAGATGAGAAGTTGAGTGCTTCCTTCAGCAGCGCATATACTAAAATTGAAAGGATACGGAGAAAATTAGCACAGCCCCTGCATCAGGATGACATGCAAGTGCATGAAGCATCCCATATTTTATTTTCTTTTACCCATTATGCCTCATTTATTTGTACTTATTTTCATCCATCTTTTTTTATTCTTTGGCCTGTGTGGGCCTCCCATCATTGTCTCTGTGGAATCTGCCTGTGAAGTTTAAAAGAAAATCACAGATGGCTAAGAAAAATGAGATTTCTTAAGAAAAACAGTGTCAAAGTGAGTTCCCCGTACTGCTTGGCAGGAGGCCAAGGCAAGGCAAAGCAAAAGAGTTTCCAAATGGGGCTGTTGCATGAGCCATCAACTGATGGGCATGGATATCAGTCTCTTCCTGTGGGTCATGCAAGTGTTCGCTCAGGTCTTCAGTTGGGTTTGGGGGATTTGTTGATACAGGAAGCAAGAGCACGTGTGTCTGCACTGGGCCGACATGTACTAGGAGGTTGCTTATTGCTGATAGCTCACTGCCTCTATTAAAGCAGTCAACAAAAATAAAACACCATTACGGGAGAGAAAAATAGTTCTCAGGCCTCCAGGGAGCACCTGCGTCCTGGCCAAGTCCACCTGTGATCTGTGTCTCCAGCCTGTGAAGGCTCCCGGAGTTTCTGCAGTTAATAGTGGTTCTCCCAATGGTTTAGACAGATTTCCTCCAAATTACTCCAATTTCTCTAACCTACCACAACATTATTGTGAATAATTTCGCCATAATTGAGTTTTATTACAAGAGTGACATTTGTCTTTGACTTTGGCAGAAGGCTTGACTCTTTGTCGTCATCCCCAGTCAGCCAGCTGGGGCTGTGGTGCCAGACATTGCACAAATGACAGTCAGCCCAACCAGAGAGAGAATGTGTGTGTGTGTATGTATGTGGTGTGTGCAGGAGCTCTGGTAGGGATAGTGACGGCTCGTCCATGGAGAGGGCAGGAGAAAGAGGCCTTTAGGCACAGAGTTGATCCAGTGGTCATTCAGAAATTTTGAGATGAGAAGTTGAGTGCTTCCTTCAGCAGCGCATATACTAAAATTGAAAGGATACGGAGAAAATTAGCACAGCCCCTGCATCAGGATGACATGCAAGTGCATGAAGCATCCCATATTTTATTTTCTTTTACCCATTATGCCTCATTTATTTGTACTTATTTTCATCCATCTTTTTTTATTCTTTGGCATGTGTAGGCCTCCCATCACAGTGGCCTCTCTTACTGCAGAGCACCAGCTTGGGGGCATGTGCTCCAGAGCGCTGGCTTGTAATTGGACACACTGGTCCAGCCGCTCCGTGGCACATGGGATCTTCCTGGGCTGGGGATCAAACCAATGTCCCTAGCACTGCAAGGCAGACTCTTCACCCAGTGGACCATCAGAGAAACCCCATTCCATAGTTTCTATTATCGTAACCATTAAAAAAAAGATGAATGGAGTATAGCATTGCTTCCTGATTGCCAGGTAGTTTCTACTAATTGGTTCAGGAAGGATTATGCCTACATCACCTTGAACCTGTTTCCCACTGCTTCTCCTGAGGTAACAAATTAAACATTTTAAAATAAAATTTGATGATATTTCATGAAGAATACCAATACATACATTCTAGGCTTCAACATATGTATTATCACCAAACATAACAAAAAGGCAAAGGGGATAAATATATCACCCACCTTAGAAAAAATATGCAAATTAAAAACAAATATATGAATGCTTTCAGTGGCAAACTTTAGAGAAATGGTGTAATAAATTAGACTATATCATGAAATGTTATTCATTAAAATCATTTATCAGTGACTTATAGTGTCATAATTATATAAGAATATTGAGTATTAAAAGTATGGTATTAAATGACACAATGACAAATATGCACTCCTTAATACTATAAGAATGTCCATGTCCACGTCCATGTTTGAAGTTTTTCTAAGATGGCGCATAATTTTGACAGTCTCCCTTCTAGACAGGAGTGATGTTTGTTTTCTTATTTATTCTACTGTTGTTTCTAAATGTGTGCTATATATTCTAAATGTCTATATTAATAAATGTATAATCAGAAAAAACTATTTAAAGAAAGTCTAGTACAAATCAAAGAATGAGTGAAGTTTTTAAAAGGCACAGTTGTTTTTCATTTAATCCACAGTGTCAGGCCAAATGATTGTTGGTATTCTTTTCATTTAGATTTACTCTGGCCCCAATATTTAGAAACTACACTAATGTCAGTGAGAGATGGGGGTGTCAATATTTAGGAAAAAGAAAATATAGGGTAGAAAATTTTTAAAATTCTCATCTAGAAATTTGGAAATCATGTGTCACCATGTGTATTGTAAGGGGCAGAAGCACATTAGCTCCCAACTGCCCTTTGAAGGGATGGGCAGGTGGAGCCTAGAGAACCCAGGAGAGCTGGAATGCAAGAAAGGTGTGTGGTTCGAAAAAGACTAGGACTCTGAAACATAAACTCTGCAACAAGATTTATTCCCAGTTCTGTGTTCCTAGGGACATGGAAACTATACAAATAACAGGGATTGATATTCGTACATATATAATGTGGGGCTTTCCTCTAAACCTTTAAAGAGAAAAATACCTGAGTGAAATATGAAATTCTTCTGTCTTCCATATACTGCAAAGCTTCCTAGTTAATCTCTCTTCATTGGATGAACCCCTCAAATTCATAAGTTGAAATTCTAGCCCCAACCTCTCAGAATGGAACTGTGTTTTGAGCTGGTATTTAAAGAGCAAACAAAGTTAAAATGAGGTCATTTAAAGTGAACTTGTGTCTGGTATGACTGGTGTCCTAACAAGCAAAGGATGTTGAGACATGGCCACTGTAGAGGGAGGACCGTTATGAGGATATAGAGAAAAGACTCCACCTACGAGTAAGAGAGAGAGGCCTCAGAATAAACCAGCCCTGACAATGCCTTGATCTTGAACTTGTGGCCTTTGTTTAAGCTGTGAAGTCTAGAATAGTTTGTTCTGGGAACTACAGGAAAGTTAGTCAAATCAGCAAGTCATCCTACTCACCACTTGCCTTCCTCCTTCTCTGTACAGGCCTTCGGTCGTCTTTTTCTTTCTTTTTTTTCCTTTTTTAACTTAAAGAGAAATTTATTTCTCACTGTTCTGGAGGCAGTCCAAGAATAAGGTGTTGGCAGGTGTAGTTTCTTTCAAGCCCTCTCTTCTTGGCTTGCAGATGGCTGCCTTCTCACCCTGTCCTCATATAGTGTTTCCTCTGTGGGTGTGAGTCCCTGGTGTCTCTTTGTGTGTCCAAATTTCCTCTTAAAAAGTTACCAGTCAGTGAATGGGGTCCGTTTCAATAATTTGATTGTTGGTATTCTTTTCATTTAGATTTCCCCCAAAGTACACTAATGTCAGTGAGAGATGGGGGTGTCAATATTTAGGAAAAAGAAAATATAGGGTAGAAAATTTTTAAAATTCTCATCTAGAAATTTGGAAATCATGTGTCACCATGTGTATTGTAAGGGGCAGAAGCACATTAGCTCCCAACTGCCCTTTGAAGGGATGGGCAGGTGGAGCCTAGAGAACCCAGGAGAGCTGGAATGCAAGAAAGGTGTGTGGTTCGAAAAAGACTAGGACTCTGAAACATAAACTCTGCAACAAGATTTATTCCCAGTTCTGTGTTCCTAGGGACATGGAAACTATACAAATAACAGGGATTGATATTCGTACATATATAATGTGGGGCTTTCCTCTAAACCTTTAAAGAGAAAAATACCTGAGTGAAATATGAAATTCTTCTGTCTTCCATATACTGCAAAGCTTCCTAGTTAATCTCTCTTCATTGGATGAACCCCTCAAATTCATAAGTTGAAATTCTAGCCCCAACCTCTCAGAATGGAACTGTGTTTTGAGCTGGTATTTAAAGAGCAAACAAAGTTAAAATGAGGTCATTTAAAGTGAACTTGTGTCTGGTATGACTGGTGTCCTAACAAGCAAAGGATGTTGAGACATGGCCACTGTAGAGGGAGGACCGTTATGAGGATATAGAGAAAAGACTCCACCTACGAGTAAGAGAGAGAGGCCTCAGAATAAACCAGCCCTGACAATGCCTTGATCTTGAACTTGTGGCCTTTGTTTAAGCTGTGAAGTCTAGAATAGTTTGTTCTGGGAACTACAGGAAAGTTAGTCAAATCAGCAAGTCATCCTACTCACCACTTGCCTTCCTCCTTCTCTGTACAGGCCTTCGGTCGTCTTTTTCTTTCTTTTTTTTCCTTTTTTAACTTAAAGAGAAATTTATTTCTCACTGTTCTGGAGGCAGTCCAAGAATAAGGTGTTGGCAGGTGTAGTTTCTTCCAAGCCCTCTCTTCTTGGCTTGCAGATGGCTGCCTTCTCACCCTGTCCTCATATAGTGTTTCCTCTGTGGGTGTGAGTCCCTGGTGTCTCTTTGTGTGTCCAAATTTCCTCTTAAAAAGTTACCAGTCAGATTGGATTAAAACCTCATTTTAACTTAATCACCATGTTTAAGGCTGTATCTCCAAAATACTGTCACATTCTAAGGTACTAAAGATAGGACTTCAGCATTTAAATTTCAGGAAGGGAGATGCAATTAAGCCCATAATAAAAGAAGAGTATTATAATGGAAGTAGATAATTCATGGGGGACAGGAAGTAGATTAATAATAGGCCCAAACCCCCCAAAACTTCTTGAGTTCTTAGCTATTTTTAATAGTCGCTGTTTTTTATTTATTTATTTTTTTATTTGGAGTATATTTGCTTTACTGTGTTGTATTAGTGTCTACTGTACAGCGGAGTGAGTCAGGTATATGCATACAAGTATACCCTCTTTTTTGGATTTCCTTTCCATGTAGGTCAGCACAGAGCACTGTGTCGAGTTCCCTGAGCTATGTCGTGTGGTCTCATTAGTTAGCTATTTCACACATCATATGAAGAGTACATATGCTGCAGCTGCTGCTGCTACTTAGTCACTTCATTCGTGTCCAACTCTTGTGTGACTCTTGTGGGAACACTAGAGTATGTGTGTTGAATTATGGTTTCCTCAGGTATGCCCAGGAGTAGTATTGCTGGGTGATACGGTGGTTCTTTCATTTTTGTTGTTGTTTGTTTTTAAGGAACCTCCTCTGTCCATGGGAATTTTCCCGGCCAAGGGTACTGGAGTGGGTTGCCATGCTCTCCTCCAGGGAATCTTCTCATCCCAGGGATCCAACCCAGAACTCCTGCATTGCAGGCACATTCTTTACCACTGAGCCAACTGGGAAGCCCCTAGATGTATGTATGTATGTATGTATGTATGTGTGTCTATATATATATATAGACACACATGTCATATATATATATATATATATATATATATACACACACATGTCAATCCAAATCTCACAATTCATCCCACCTCATCTCTTGCTTTTGGTATCCATATGCTTGTCATCTCCATCTATGTTTCTATTTCTTCTTTGTAAATAAGATTAGTTGTCTATAAGGATTTTCAAATTTCACATGTAGGTGTTAATAGACAATATTTGCTATTCTCTTCTGACTTAGTTCACTTTGTATGATGTTCTTTAGGTCTATCAAAGTTTCTACAAATGAACCAACTTTGTTCTCTTTTTCATAGCCGAGTAATATTCCATTTTATATATGCACCACAACTTCTCTATCCACTCCTCTGTTCATGGACATTCAGGTTGCTGCCATGTCTTGGCTCTTATAAATAGGGCTACAATGAACACTAGCTTATGTGTGTCATTTTGATTTATGATTTTCTGACGGTAACTATGGTTTCTCAGGTATGCCCAGGAATCATATTACTGGATGATATGGTGGTTCTCTCAATGTTTTTTGGTTGGTGGTGCTTTGTTTTAAGGAACTTCCACACTGTTTTCCATAGTGGCTATATCAATTCACATTCCCACCAGTATCACAAGAGGCTTCCCACATCCTCTTTAGCATTTATTGCAGATTTTGTGATGATGGCTATTCTCATCAGTGTGAGGTGATATCTCATCGTAGTTTTGATTTCCATTTCTCTAGTAATTAGTGATGTTAAGCAACTTTTCATGTATCTGTTGGGTATCTTTATGTCTTTTTTAGAGGAATGTCTATTTAGGTCTTCTGCCATTTTTTCCTTCTTTCTTTTTCTTTTATAGTGAGCTACATAGCTTTTTGTATATCTTGGAGATTAACCCTCTGTCATTTTCTTTATTTGCATATATTTTATCCCATTCTGAGGGTTGTTTTTCATCTTATTATTTCCTTTGCTGTGCAAAGGTTTTTAAGTTTCATTAGATTCCATTTGTTTGTTTTTATTTTCATTAGGATATGGGTCAAAAAAGATCTTACTGCAATTGATGTCAAAGGGTGTTTCACCTGTTTCCTCTAAGACTTTTATAGTTTCTGGCCTTACATTTAGGTCTTTAATCCATTTTGAGTTTATGTTTTTGTATATGATGTTAGGAACTGTTCTCACTTTATTTTTCACATGTAGCTGTCCAGTTTTTCCAGCACCCCTTATTGAAGAGACTGCCGTTGTTCCATTGTATGCTCTGGACTTTCTTAGCAATCCAGTGGTTTAGATTGCATACTTCCACTGCAGGGGGAGCAGGTTTGATCCCTGTTCGAGTAACTGAACTCCTACATGCTGCATGATGCAGCCAAGAAAAAAAAAATGTTTCGCCTCTAAGGCATCGTTTTAATTTTTCATCCATCTTTATTATTCTTTGGCATGTGTGGGCCTCCCATCGTAGTGATCTCTCTTGCCACAGAGTACTGGCCTCGGGCACATGGACTCCAGAGGGGCTGGTTTGCAATTGGACGCACTGGTCCAGTAACTCCGCAGCACGTGGAATCCTCCCAGGTCAGAGATTGAACTGGTGCCCCATGCACTGCAAGGCGGACTCTTTATCCATTGAACCCACAGGGAAGCCCCTCCCCCCAATTTTTTTAAGAACAGTAAAGGGCTTGGAGTCCTTTTTCCCTTACTGCTACCCTCACTCTACCTTCTGTGGAGACTAGATACCAAGGAGTGTATTTGTGTGAGTCTTAATGGGCCTGTGGTCTTTTGTCATCTACAAGTTAATAACAATTCCTTATGTGCTCATTGCAATTGACTATATCAAGGGCGTTATGAAATTTTAATTTCATAATATTCAATGAAATGCAGATTCTTTTTTCAACTTTATATTTTGTATTGGACTATAGCCAGTTATCAATTTTGTGATAGTTCTAGATGGACGGCAAAGGGACTCAGTCATACATAGATATGTATGCATTCTCTCTCAAATTCCATTCCCACCAAGATTCTTAATTTCATTTTAAAGCATCTGATCTTAATTGAATTGCCCAGTGTCACTGAGAACTAGTATCCCAGTGTTGAGATGAGAATTCCACTTAAGTTTTTATTATTTCAAGTGTAAATTATGAGAGTTGGAATATTGAAGATTTGGGGGAACTTAGAGGATTGCCTTCAGGCTTCCTCTTTTGCTCTAGTTAAGTCTTACTGATCAAGTTAAAGTCAGACCCGCTGGAAGTTGACATCATGGTTGATGGTGAAATTAGGATTCACAGGCCTATCTCCTCTTAATACAACTCAATACTTCCAACACAACTTAATACAGGGGCCTTAGAGACATACTTGGGGAAAACCCCAGCTCTAATATAGCTAATCATCTCTATTTTCTGATGCAGAAGCCTCAGTTTTTCCATTTAAAATGAAGACAGTGCTTTATGAAGGTATGCTGAATAAATGGATGCACGTGTAAAGCAGAGTGGCTGACACAGAATAAATTTTGTGTGTCAACTATTAGTATTAACTGAGATTACACAGGGCTGGTTGTTCTCCCAGAAGACAGAGATCCACTAAAAGCCATTAACACTTTCTTACTGACTATAAAATAAAATTGGTCTGATTAACTTGAAACAGCTTAGACCAGGGTTTTGAGGTAGTAAAAATCTCATTTGATCTTCATGGAAAAATTAAGATGAAACTATCCTTACCAACCTCCTTCCAAAGATGATTGGACTTACACTGGGTTAATTTCCAAGGTCAAACAGCTATTAGATAATACAGTAAGGCTAGAAGCTCAGGTATGTCTGCGACTAACATTCATATTTTTCACAGCTAGTGCAGCCTAAGCCTGACATAAGTCTGTTACCTCCCAGCATGTCCATATGTCTTTCTTGGGCTCTCAGAGCCTGTGCCTGGAGTAGATGAGGTAGACTTCACACATTAACCACTGTCAGGCTTCATTCTTCTTCTCTTAATCCACATGTCAATACAAGATGTGGGAGGGAATATAGAATTTTCTAGCTCCTTTTTTCACCCGGATCAGCAGACATCCAGAAAATAGCCAGTTATCAATTTTGTGATAGTTCTAGATGGACGGCAAAGGGACTCAGTCATACATAGATATGTATGCATTCTCTCTCAAATTCCATTCCCACCAAGATTCTTAATTTCATTTTAAAGCATCTGATCTTAATTGAATTGCCCAGTGTCACTGAGAACTAGTATCCCAGTGTTGAGATGAGAATTCCACTTAAGTTTTTATTATTTCAAGTGTAAATTATGAGAGTTGGAATATTGAAGATTTGGGGGAACTTAGAGGATTGCCTTCAGGCTTCCTCTTTTGCTCTAGTTAAGTCTTACTGATCAAGTTAAAGTCAGACCCGCTGGAAGTTGACATCATGGTTGATGGTGAAATTAGGATTCACAGGCCTATCTCCTCTTAATACAACTCAATACTTCCAACACAACTTAATACAGGGGCCTTAGAGACATACTTGGGGAAAACCCCAGCTCTAATATAGCTAATCATCTCTATTTTCTGATGCAGAAGCCTCAGTTTTTCCATTTAAAATGAAGACAGTGCTTTATGAAGGTATGCTGAATAAATGGATGCACGTGTAAAGCAGAGTGGCTGACACAGAATAAATTTTGTGTGTCAACTATTAGTATTAACTGAGATTACACAGGGCTGGTTGTTCTCCCAGAAGACAGAGATCCACTAAAAGCCATTAACACTTTCTTACTGACTATAAAATAAAATTGGTCTGATTAACTTGAAACAGCTTAGACCAGGGTTTTGAGGTAGTAAAAATCTCATTTGATCTTCATGGAAAAATTAAGATGAAACTATCCTTACCAACCTCCTTCCAAAGATGATTGGACTTACACTGGGTTAATTTCCAAGGTCAAACAGCTATTAGATAATACAGTAAGGCTAGAAGCTCAGGTATGTCTGCGACTAACATTCATATTTTTCACAGCTAGTGCAGCCTAAGCCTGACATAAGTCTGTTACCTCCCAGCATGTCCATATGTCTTTCTTGGGCTCTCAGAGCCTGTGCCTGGAGTAGATGAGGTAGACTTCACACATTAACCACTGTCAGGCTTCATTCTTCTTCTCTTAATCCACATGTCAATACAAGATGTGGGAGGGAATATAGAATTTTCTAGCTCCTTTTTTCACCCGGATCAGCAGACATCCAGAAAAATGGCTGACTGAGAAAGAGCTGAGCACATTTAACATCTTTTCAAAGCCTGCTCTGTAAGGGGATAAAACTGCGTATATGTTATCTCTGGCATTTCCTTGTACTAAAATATAACTTCACATTTAAAAAGCTAGTAAGGACCTAAAAAGTTAGCTGTGTGATTTGTCATAAAGCCAATGCCATTTCTGTACAGTGATGGTCCTGCCTCTTCTGACTTGGAAGTAAATTCTCTCTCTTGAAATAAGTAATTGTATCCCTCTGAAATTGACAAAATTAAAAAGAAAAAAACAAAACCTGGTCTTTGAGGGGTGAGAGTTAATTTGTTTGGAGAAAAGACACAGAGTGGAACACTGGAGTTGATAAAAATCATTAACTCAAGACAGGTGCTGTGTTCATTCCATTGTCACTACTCACTTTTTCTATTGATGATTCAGACCTGAAATGAAAAATGATGTGTGTATTATAGTTCTAACCCATAATCTCTGATAGGACTTTTCTTTAAAGTTTGGGATTCCTCATTGTATTTGAACAAGAATGCAATTCACCCAGAGTTCCAATAATCACAGTGATAACATGAATTGGATTCCTGACATTCTGTTCTTTGTACTCCTTCTGCAGATAAAGAAGCACAGGGCAAGGGGCAAGTTGTTACTTTGGAGATTCCTCCTTGTAAAGTTTGGGAGTATGGCCTGAGCAGTCTGGAGCTCTTTTATTAACACCAAAATGCTCAAAACCATCCTCCGCCCCTCCTTGTGCATTTTATAAAGAGCCTCTGCTTCTGTGTATTATTGCTCTAGGGCTTTGCCCAGGCAATTCCTTTAAAATCTGCTTAGGTCATTTGTCTCTCCTGTAGTGCAGACTCTTAGATTTGTTCTTCTCCTGGTTTCCAGGATTTTCCGAATTTGACTTGCTTCTCACTTATTCATCCTTACTTCACTGTCTATTTTAGCATCTTCTTTGTACCTGACATTGTGTTAGGCTTCAGGGATAGAGGCAGGGTTCAACAAGGTAGATGTGGGCCCAGCGTTCCTGGAGTTCTATCAAATCACAGTATGACCATAGTGAGAGAGAAAGGCTTAGCACCTCTTGAGAAGCAGGAAGGAAAGTGGAAGAGGCAGGGAGAAACCTTTTTCCTTCTAAAATGACCAATATATGTGTGTGTTAGTTATGCGGGTGTCTCTGACATTTTGTGTCCCTGTTGGCTGTAGCTAGCCAGGCTCCTCTGTCTGTGGAATTCCCAGACAAGAATACTGGAGTGGGTTGATCTCCAGGGGAACTTCCTAACCCAGAGATTGAATTCAAGTCTCTCACGTTGCAGGCAGATCCTTTACCATCTGAACCACTAGGGAAGCCCAAAGACTTTAAATAATTATGTAAAGTAATGTATATAATCTTTGTGCAGTGTTTTGGGAATACATCTGCATGTGCGTAGGATAGAAGTCTTAACTCCAATCAAAACAACTTGTTCCTATGGCCTTGCCTGGACTGCTGCCTTTTTCCTCCATAGTTAAGTAAGTGTTCTTTTTCAGAGACAGGTGCAATAAGGATAGAACCCCAGGAAGCTTAGTGCAATCACATTAAAGTGTTCACACTCAGACTCGGTCTTTCCTTATGACTCTTAACAGGGATTCAGCTATCCTGGGCTTTGAGACAGAAAGACCTGGCATTTTTTACCACCTTCATGACTTTAGCTATGATAATTATATACCTTTACAGCATTGTTGTAAAATGTAAATGAAATCATACAACTAAAATTCCTTCAGCACTTTATATGTATGGGCATTATTTCCTTATCTAGTCTGATTTTGTAAAAAGTTACCTCTTAGTGTTTCATTAAAAACAATAGCAAAAACCACTTCTTTCATAAATGTTCTGTTTTCTTAAATTGCTCTGCAGCTTGAATTTGAAACTACAAGATTTAATATTTGAGATAGAAACTCTATTTTGCTATAATTACTACCAGATTTTCCTTCCCTTCCTTTTTTTCTTAACTGTTTTCAGTTCTCATTTTTCCCTGTTGGCAAAATCTGGTGATTCCCATATTTAATCATGAGCCTTAATTTTCAGGGAAAAATCTCTGTGTCACTTAAGTGAATAGTAAAGTCGTACTCTGCCTTACCCAAGTAAGAACATAAATTACAAAATAAAATGTTTATCAATTAAAAATGTTTGAATCAGTTTTTTTAAATTTAGTTTTTAAACCTTTCTAGGAATTTATAAACCTATGTTTGCTATTATTTCTACTGTTGAATACGTAAGATTACACACATATAAAGTGCTTCATACAAGGTTAATTTTAAAATAACCATAATATACTAGCTTGACACTTTTTTTTTTTTTTAGTTTTTATAAGGAATACATATAATACACTGCTTAATAAATTCATAGAATATTAGACGCAACTGATTATTTGGGAACCACAGACCTCTCAGTAAGTTCAAGAAAGAGCAATATGTATAATTTGTACATTTTATAAAACATTTTTGAGTCTGAATATATGTCAAGGAATTGCTAGAACTTCAAAGCACCGTAAAGTTCTTTCTCACTCTGGGTAGACCAGAAGTGGTGTTGACACCTGTTGAGAGCCTGTAGTGCTCTCTGGGTACTGTGCTGGTTGCTTCACAGTTTTGAGTGACCCTTGAGTCCTCCAGAAGCCTCATTTTTACAGTGTTACTATGCTCACTTAAGGATAAGAAACCTGATCTCAAGACTTATTTCCCCTCTCATTGATAGTAAGTGGTCAAAAGCAGCTTATATGATATATAAACCTCGCTCGTGTCCTTTCCTATTTCCCACACTCTTTGTAGTTTAAAGAACCATGCATCCCTAATCTCTAACAGCCATTCATAAAAATGAACAATGCCTTTATTATCCAGAATTCAATGAAACACGCAAGTAACTGTCATATTACTGAGTTGGTTTATGTGACAGTCTAGCTAATACGCCCTTAAAAAATAGTCATAACCTAAAAGTTGAGACTTTTGTTTTATTTGGTGGAAATTTTAGGACTTCACCTGCCTGGGAGACAGCTTCTCAAGTAACCCTGAGAGAACTGCTCCAAGGAGGTGAGAGGAAGAGCCAGGTTATACAAAAGTTTTGTAACAAAGAGTAAGTAGTCGGAACATCAAAATGTTATTGTTAAAGAAAATACAAATGCCCCAAATTAAGGAATTTAGCACTTTTTCTGAGTGCCCTTAGGACTCAGGAGCTCACTTTTGGAGGGCTATAATCACTGATGACTGTGGCAGCCTTGTTTACTCATAGAATAGAAAATAAACTCTGTTCCTCAATAGAAATGCAGAAAAACTAGTGTCTAAAAATAATTTTTGTAAAACATGGCATCACTTCCTTGGAAGCAAGCATTTAGTCTCAGGTGATCCTTTTAAACTCAGGGCCCAGTTTTGCTTAGGCATGTAAGAGACTATTTCAACCTCCATCCATGTTTTCTATCCATCTGGTCTTTGCAAAACAGATGTAAATGAAAGAGTTTTGAGCCATTCATTTAGATTTCATACACCATGGACTCAGCCATTCCCCCCTCCTTCTTATGTGAGTTGGTTGCAGATGTGCAGCCTGTCAAAAGCATTTCTAAATTAAAGAGGGAAACATTCTGAATGTTAGTTAATAGGGTCACAATATACATAAATGGTGAAATGTGTCATCACTGTAGTGGCAACAATGATACAAAAGGCGACCATGCAAATGTGAATTTTCAATTTCCTTATGTTATGTTTGGGCCCACCAGATAAGGAAGAGAAAGTAGAGGTCGTCAAACATGCATTGGAAATTATGGGCATCCTGATATGTGACAAATACCGCTGCAAAGCTAATTGGGTTGGACTCTTCATTCTGTTATTCACTGGCCTTAATACTGCATTTGCTTGGTTTCTATCAGAACCATGCATCCCTAATCTCTAACAGCCATTCATAAAAATGAACAATGCCTTTATTATCCAGAATTCAATGAAACACGCAAGTAACTGTCATATTACTGAGTTGGTTTATGTGACAGTCTAGCTAATACGCCCTTAAAAAATAGTCATAACCTAAAAGTTGAGACTTTTGTTTTATTTGGTGGAAATTTTAGGACTTCACCTGCCTGGGAGACAGCTTCTCAAGTAACCCTGAGAGAACTGCTCCAAGGAGGTGAGAGGAAGAGCCAGGTTATACAAAAGTTTTGTAACAAAGAGTAAGTAGTCGGAACATCAAAATGTTATTGTTAAAGAAAATACAAATGCCCCAAATTAAGGAATTTAGCACTTTTTCTGAGTGCCCTTAGGACTCAGGAGCTCACTTTTGGAGGGCTATAATCACTGATGACTGTGGCAGCCTTGTTTACTCATAGAATAGAAAATAAACTCTGTTCCTCAATAGAAATGCAGAAAAACTAGTGTCTAAAAATAATTTTTGTAAAACATGGCATCACTTCCTTGGAAGCAAGCATTTAGTCTCAGGTGATCCTTTTAAACTCAGGGCCCAGTTTTGCTTAGGCATGTAAGAGACTATTTCAACCTCCATCCATGTTTTCTATCCATCTGGTCTTTGCAAAACAGATGTAAATGAAAGAGTTTTGAGCCATTCATTTAGATTTCATACACCATGGACTCAGCCATTCCCCCCTCCTTCTTATGTGAGTTGGTTGCAGATGTGCAGCCTGTCAAAAGCATTTCTAAATTAAAGAGGGAAACATTCTGAATGTTAGTTAATAGGGTCACAATATACATAAATGGTGAAATGTGTCATCACTGTAGTGGCAACAATGATACAAAAGGCGACCATGCAAATGTGAATTTTCAATTTCCTTATGTTATGTTTGGGCCCACCAGATAAGGAAGAGAAAGTAGAGGTCGTCAAACATGCATTGGAAATTATGGGCATCCTGATATGTGACAAATACCGCTGCAAAGCTAATTGGGTTGGACTCTTCATTCTGTTATTCACTGGCTTTAATACTGCATCTTGGCAATGCAGCTGAGTCTATGATGATTTCTGCAGATGGGACATTTCCATCATTGAGGCTGATGGGACCTATATTCAACGACCTTCATCATCACCAGTTCACTCGGACTCACTGTCAGTTGTACAATGATGCTGCTCACACTGTGAATCAGCTAACTGAAAAGGAGATCCTTGCAAATTGTAGCTAATGAATCAATACCTGTGAATCGATTAGAATGTTTGACTGACTCCAGCAGGTTTCTTTGTGAGCTTATTCAAGCTATGAAGTCATAAAAAAAAAGGACCAAAACAAACCAATAGGTAATCTACCAACTCTGTGAATCCTTAGAATGTTTGAAATACGGGTATGCCTGAGGAGGGGTGGAGCCAGGAAAAGTGTCCATACTGACCATATGAAAGAGTGTTCTGAACTTCTTCTTCTTCTTCTGCAGTAACCCACAGCATCCATTATGATCAGGGAGAGTATGCAAAAAGGCAGGAATAAAGAAGTATCTCCATGCATATAAATTGTTTTAAATGATAGAAATATATTCACTTGAGTAAAGAGAACTGGTTTTAAAAATCATGGATTAAAAGAGTTATACTGGAGATTAGGAATAATTTAGTCTGACCCTTCTTTCCATCCAGTGCTTGAGTTACCACTCCATTTCACCACATCTCCAAATAGAGTAATTTCTAAATCCATTTATTCCCAGAATGTTAAAGTTGACATCAACGAGTTCTTGACTCATGACAGTCAAGAGCAGAAGCCTGCTCATTTCCATTCCTTGACATCTTTTTCTGGTGGATTCTGCCAACACTAGGAAATTCTCCTCTATCAGACTCTAAGTTGACCTATTGATGTCAGTTTTACTAGATCTCTGACATAGTCCCATACTGCTTAGTTTCATCATTCTGAACATTTCTTTTTATTATCAGCTGCCTTGAGGAAGAAAGAAGAGTATTTCTAGATTGGTTTAGCCACTCTTTGGTCATACTGCTATTATCATAATCTAATATTAAACTCTGCAGTGACTTATGTTATGTTCCCGTTCAAACATGCATTGGAAATTATGGGCATCCTGATATGTGACAAATACCGCTGCAAAGCTAATTGGGTTGGACTCTTCATTCTGTTATTCACTGGCTTTAATACTGCATCTTGGCAATGCAGCTGAGTCTATGATGATTTCTGCAGATGGGACATTTCCATCATTGAGGCTGATGGGACCTATATTCAACGACCTTCATCATCACCAGTTCACTCGGACTCACTGTCAGTTGTACAATGATGCTGCTCACACTGTGAATCAGCTAACTGAAAAGGAGATCCTTGCAAATTGTAGCTAATGAATCAATACCTGTGAATCGATTAGAATGTTTGACTGACTCCAGCAGGTTTCTTTGTGAGCTTATTCAAGCTATGAAGTCATAAAAAAAAAGGACCAAAACAAACCAATAGGTAATCTACCAACTCTGTGAATCCTTAGAATGTTTGAAATATGGGTATGCCTGAGGAGGGGTGGAGCCAGGAAAAGTGTCCATACTGACCATATGAAAGAGTGTTCTGAACTTCTTCTTCTTCTGCAGTAACCCACCGCATCCATTCTGATCCGGGAGAGTCTGCAAAAAGGCAGGAATAAAGAAGTATCTCCATGCATATAAATTGTTTTAAATGATAGAAATATATTCACTTGAGTAAAGAGAACTGGTTTTAAAAATCATGGATTAAAAGAGTTATACTGGAGATTAGGAATAATTTAGTCTGACCCTTCTTTCCATCCAGTGCTTGAGTTACCACTCCATTTCACCACATCTCCAAATAGAGTAATTTCTAAATCCATTTATTCCCAGAATGTTAAAGTTGACATCAACGAGTTCTTGACTCATGACAGTCAAGAGCAGAAGCCTGCTCATTTCCATTCCTTGACATCTTTTTCTGGTGGATTCTGCCAACACTAGGAAATTCTCCTCTATCAGACTCTAAGTTGACCTATTGATGTCAGTTTTACTAGATCTCTGACATAGTCCCATACTGCTTAGTTTCATCATTCTGAACATTTCTTTTTATTATCAGCTGCCTTGAGGAAGAAAGAAGAGTATTTCTAGATTGGTTTAGCCACTCTTTGGTCATACTGCTATTATCATAATCTAATATTAAACTCTGCAGTGATTATATTGTTACAAGGCTGCTCCTGACAAAAGTTCTGACTGAGTACGCCATAAATTAAAGTGAGGAGCCCTAATAAGTGTTTTGGATTCTGCCACTGCAGATGGGCTTTGCCTCAGCGGTGCACTTCCAGCCATGGTTACTGTCCGGTACACTCTCAGTGCACTCTGCCAGACATAGAGGCTGAAAATGCTGGAGTTTTCCATTTAAATCAGTTTATCCAAAATGTCGGTTATTTGAGCTTATTTTTTGCATCATCCATGCCCAATAGTAATTTTGCAAAATTACCCAGCATCTATTTCAAGGCAAACTTGGCATTTAAATGAGGTGGTTGTGATTAGTATCTTGACTACATGTCCTCAATAGTATGAAAGGAAGAACAGAGGACAATTACACTGGCTTGTTTTGCTGTAAAAAAAATAAAAGAATAAAAAAGTATTACAATGGGAAAAAAACACATAGTTTGAAATAAGATGGCCTGCAATTTCTTGAAATTAAAATGATAAACTGTATAACATTCAAATAATTTTGTAGTGAAAGAATATTTTAAAACCTCTTTCTCAGAACATTCACAAAAATTTACCCTTCTTTTCCCGAGAAGCCCACAGACAGTGTCCTGGTCGTGACATTTTTCTAACACAAGTGCCAAATGAATGTTCACACTGGTTCCTTCCTCCAAGACCCTGCAAATTTTATCTATGCTTCAAGTCATGACTCAAAACTCACTTCTTGTTATCTAAGGATACTCTTAGTCCAAACAGGATAGGCTCCCGTTGGCTTCTCCTGCCCACCTCTCTGGTGATGTAACTGCCTGAGCTGACTGTGGACCTTTGGGTGCATCACTTTTCTGGTGGATTCTGCCAACACTAGGAAATTCTCCTCTATCAGACTCTAAGTTGACCTATTGATGTCAGTTTTACTAGATCTCTGACATAGTCCCATACTGCTTAGTTTCATCATTCTGAACATTTCTTTTTATTATCAGCTGCCTTGAGGAAGAAAGAAGAGTATTTCTAGATTGGTTTAGCCACTCTTTGGTCATACTGCTATTATCATAATCTAATATTAAACTCTGCAGTGATTATATTGTTACAAGGCTGCTCCTGACAAAAGTTCTGACTGAGTACGCCATAAATTAAAGTGAGGAGCCCTAATAAGTGTTTTGGATTCTGCCACTGCAGATGGGCTTTGCCTCAGCGGTGCACTTCCAGCCATGGTTACTGTCCGGTACACTCTCAGTGCACTCTGCCAGACATAGAGGCTGAAAATGCTGGAGTTTTCCATTTAAATCAGTTTATCCAAAATGTCGGTTATTTGAGCTTATTTTTTGCATCATCCATGCCCAATAGTAATTTTGCAAAATTACCCAGCATCTATTTCAAGGCAAACTTGGCATTTAAATGAGGTGGTTGTGATTAGTATCTTGACTACATGTCCTCAATAGTATGAAAGGAAGAACAGAGGACAATTACACTGGCTTGTTTTTGCTGTAAAAAAAATAAAAGAATAAAAAAGTATTACAATGGGAAAAAAACACATAGTTTGAAATAAGATGGCCTGCAATTTCTTGAAATTAAAATGATAAACTGTATAACATTCAAATAATTTTGTAGTGAAAGAATATTTTAAAACCTCTTTCTCAGAACATTCACAAAAATTTACCCTTCTTTTCCCGAGAAGCCCACAGACAGTGTCCTGGTCGTGACATTTTTCTAACACAAGTGCCAAATGAATGTTCACACTGGTTCCTTCCTCCAAGACCCTGCAAATTTTATCTATGCTTCAAGTCATGACTCAAAACTCACTTCTTGTTATCTAAGGATACTCTTAGTCCAAACAGGATAGGCTCCCCGTTGGCTTCTCCTGCCCACCTCTCTGGTGATGTAACTGCCTGAGCTGACTGTGGATACTGACTTTGTTGCAAGGAAAGTAGTGGTTCCACGTGCACACTGCCCCATAGTCACATGGAACATCTTGTTGAGTTCTAAGCACCTTTGGGGCAGCACTCAGAAGTGAGGACTAGTGCAAGCAAGGGACTGGAAGTTCTGTTTTCTCAGGGAAGTGTTTAAAAAATGAGAGTACAAATGAATCTTTGGAACCATTATTTACTACTGTAGTTCAGTGATTTGAACAACTCTTTTGTAGCATAAGAATCAGGCTTATTTTGTGCAGGAAAAACAAGGAATAATTTGCCTTGGTATTAAGAATCTAAAATGGTCAAGTAGTGTACTGGAAAGAGCACAGGAGTTTTATTTAGGACACTTGATGCTGAGTTGGGACCCTGGCCCTGCTGCTGTCTTCCCATGATGCTTAGCTGTTCAGCTTGTCTGAAATTTACTTTTTTAGATGTTAAACGGGGATAGTACAGCTCTGTTTTATAGTTGGAAAAAATTAAAATACTGAAAGACAAAGCATTTAGAATTCATATTAACATTAGGGAGAAGCACTCAGGGAATAGTAGAGGTTTGCAGCCTCTTTCTGGGAACGTTGAATTGGAACTCAGAAGGACAATAAACCTATGGAATTACTTCCAACATTTGAACTTTATGAAAACTTTATGAAAAATAAAAACAGACTATCTCCCCATAGTCTATTAAAGGATTCACATGATTATCATGAATCAAATATAGCTTCTCAGTCCAGATTTTAGGAAACTGGAGCTGGAAACATAACAATAAATAGAGTAATGTGTGCACTTGAATGTTACCTCCTAGAGATAATTTCCTAACCTACAGCAACAGTTACAATCTGCAAAAAAATAAATAAATAAATGTAGACACCAATCTGGTTAGTGAGAAAGAAATTGTTTTAAACAGATAACTTCTTAAATGAAATTTTTATCAGTGAGCAGAAGATAGAAGAGGGACAGAAGTGCTTTTCAGTATTTTCAATTTCAGTTGAAAAATTGTGCACAACAGGAGAGTTCAGAGTTGTTTTATTTGGGGCTAAATGAGGATTCAGCTTGGGAGACAGCATTCTAGATAGCTCTGAGAAATTGCTCCAAGGAGGTAAGGAAAGGAGCTAGGATGTTTAGGAGTCTTGCAAAAGAGCAGGTAGTCAGTGACATCAAAAGATTAGTGTTAATTAAAGAAAACAGATAGGTCAAGTTTAAAAATTAGCACAGAGGGAAAACTGAGGTGGGCTCATGAGAAGTGAGGACTAGTGCAAGCAAGGGACTGGAAGTTCTGTTTTCTCAGGGAAGTGTTTAAAAAATGAGAGTACAAATGAATCTTTGGAACCATTATTTACTACTGTAGTTCAGTGATTTGAACAACTCTTTTGTAGCATAAGAATCAGGCTTATTTTGTGCAGGAAAAACAAGGAATAATTTGCCTTGGTATTAAGAATCTAAAATGGTCAAGTAGTGTACTGGAAAGAGCACAGGAGTTTTATTTAGGACACTTGATGCTGAGTTGGGACCCTGGCCCTGCTGCTGTCTTCCCATGATGCTTAGCTGTTCAGCTTGTCTGAAATTTACTTTTTTAGATGTTAAACGGGGATAGTACAGCTCTGTTTTATAGTTGGAAAAAATTAAAATACTGAAAGACAAAGCATTTAGAATTCATATTAACATTAGGGAGAAGCACTCAGGGAATAGTAGAGGTTTGCAGCCTCTTTCTGGGAACGTTGAATTGGAACTCAGAAGGACAATAAACCTATGGAATTACTTCCAACATTTGAACTTTATGAAAACTTTATGAAAAAAAAATACAGACTATCTCCCCATAGTCTATTAAAGGATTCACATGATTATCATGAATCAAATATAGCTTCTCAGTCCAGATTTTAGGAAACTGGAGCTGGAAACATAACAATAAATAGAGTAATGTGTGCACTTGAATGTTACCTCCTAGAGATAATTTCCTAACCTACAGCAACAGTTACAATCTGCAAAAAAATAAATAAATAAATGTAGACACCAATCTGGTTAGTGAGAAAGAAATTGTTTTAAACAGATAACTTCTTAAATGAAATTTTTATCAGTGAGCAGAAGATAGAAGAGGGACAGAAGTGCTTTTCAGTATTTTCAATTTCAGTTGAAAAATTGTGCACAACAGGAGAGTTCAGAGTTGTTTTATTTGGGGCTAAATGAGGATTCAGCTTGGGAGACAGCATTCTAGATAGCTCTGAGAAATTGCTCCAAGGAGGTAAGGAAAGGAGCTAGGATGTTTAGGAGTCTTGCAAAAAAGAGCAGGTAGTCAGTGACATCAAAAGATTAGTGTTAATTAAAGAAAACAGATAGGTCAAGTTTAAAAATTGAGCACTTTTCTATGTATGGGAAGACTGAGGGCCTGGGCTCACTGAGATTATTCCTTTTATAAGCACATAAGCTATCTTGGGCCAGTATTCTGTTTTTTTCACATCCTGAATTTCTCTAGGGCTCACTGTGGTGAGGGGCTGCAGTTTGATAGCTACTGGATGGCAGGTATTCTTTGCTTCCTGAGTTGCTTCAGGGATGACCAGCCCAGCTGTGGCCCCAGCAATTGCTGGTGACTGTGACATTGTTATGTACTTATAGGGCAGGAAAGATTCCATTTCTCAGTAGAACTTTCCAAGTAAGTTGCACCCAAAAGGGCATCCTCGTGGGTTAATGAGATTCCCACTGTGGGTGCGTGCCAGAATTGGTTAAAGATCTGTCAAGCAATCTTTGGGTGAGGCTATTGTCAAGAGCATCCCCATTCATATTGGGGAAATGAACTAAAAGGGGATTTTCAAAGCTCCTCTCTACCATGATTCCATTGTATTTTAGGACTTAAAAACTCGGATAAGTAGAAATACATCTGTGACTAATGACATTTAAAACTGAGGGCATCCTCAAAGATCAGCTTGACAGTGGGGACAGAAACATAATAAAATGATCACCTCAAGAGTGGCTTTGCCTCCTGGGTAGTTTCAAAGTAATATTCCCTGTCTGTAAGTGATGAGAAATGGGGTGAAAGGTGTTTAAGCAGCTGTCCCAGTGGAGGATGTGCTTTGCACTGTTCTGAGGAAATGAAGCCCAAGAGATCTCACTGAGCGGGATCTACAGATCACCCTCTTTTACTAGCAGAGAATGGTGAAAGTGGGCTGCTAACGATCAAACCACAGCCATAGGCAGAGAGTGTGGTTTTCTACTGCCACCAGAGAAGCCAGCACAAATGAATGGGCCTATTCCAATGTATATCTCAGCAGAAAGATTTGTCAATTGGAAAAAAAGTACAAGGTGACAGGTGAGGAAAGGAGCTAGGATGTTTAGGAGTCTTGCAAAAGAGCAGGTAGTCAGTGACATCAAAAGATTAGTGTTAATTAAAGAAAACAGATAGGTCAAGTTTAAAAATTGAGCACTTTTCTATGTATGGGAAGACTGAGGGCCTGGGCTCACTGAGATTATTCCTTTTATAAGCACATAAGCTATCTTGGGCCAGTATTCTGTTTTTTTCACATCCTGAATTTCTCTAGGGCTCACTGTGGTGAGGGGCTGCAGTTTGATAGCTACTGGATGGCAGGTATTCTTTGCTTCCTGAGTTGCTTCAGGGATGACCAGCCCAGCTGTGGCCCCAGCAATTGCTGGTGACTGTGACATTGTTATGTACTTATAGGGCAGGAAAGATTCCATTTCTCAGTAGAACTTTCCAAGTAAGTTGCACCCAAAAGGGCATCCTCGTGGGTTAATGAGATTCCCACTGTGGGTGCGTGCCAGAATTGGTTAAAGATCTGTCAAGCAATCTTTGGGTGAGGCTATTGTCAAGAGCATCCCCATTCATATTGGGGAAATGAACTAAAAGGGGATTTTCAAAGCTCCTCTCTACCATGATTCCATTGTATTTTAGGACTTAAAAACTCGGATAAGTAGAAATACATCTGTGACTAATGACATTTAAAACTGAGGGCATCCTCAAAGATCAGCTTGACAGTGGGGACAGAAACATAATAAAATGATCACCTCAAGAGTGGCTTTGCCTCCTGGGTAGTTTCAAAGTAATATTCCCTGTCTGTAAGTGATGAGAAATGGGGTGAAAGGTGTTTAAGCAGCTGTCCCAGTGGAGGATGTGCTTTGCACTGTTCTGAGGAAATGAAGCCCAAGAGATCTCACTGAGCGGGATCTACAGATCACCCTCTTTTACTAGCAGAGAATGGTGAAAGTGGGCTGCTAACGATCAAACCACAGCCATAGGCAGAGAGTGTGGTTTTCTACTGCCACCAGCAAAAGCCAGCACAAATGAATGGGCCTATTCCAATGTATATCTCAGCAGAAAGATTTGTCAATTGGAAAAAAAAAAGTACAAGGTGACAGTTGTGAGTTTGTTGTTTTTTTTTTTTTTTTTCAATATTTATTTATTTTGAGGCCATAGGCTTCAGAATGTAGGCTCAGTATTTGTGGTGCACAGCCTTAGTTCCCCCATGACATGTGGGGATCTTCCCAGACCAGGGATCGAACCAGAGTCCCCTGCATTGCAAGGCAAACTCTTAACCACTGGACCATCTGGGAAGCCCCCTGTGAGTTAAGTTTTATTTGGGGCAAAATGAGGACTGTATCCCAGGAGACAGCATCCCAGACGGTGCTGAAAAGGCAGGGTGGAAGGTCAGTATAAATGTGATTTTGGCGAAAGGATGGTGGGGATATGTAGTCAAGCACACATATTTGCAGAAAGTCTCTGCTAGTCACAAGGAACAGAGGCCACCATGTATAATTTTAGTGCTTTTCTAGACATAGGAGATGCAAGAATTGGGCTCATAAAATCTTCTGAAAATACCTATCTGAAGGGCCTGTTCCGCCAGTTTTTCCCAGGACACAAGGGGCCTCATTCCTGATAATCCCCACCAAACTCCTCTCAGAGGGTGTTGAAGGTTAGCAACTGCAGTGGCTAGGTACCTGATCGTTGTAGAGGCAGATGACAAGTTGACAAAAATTGACAACTTTCATTTGGCAGATTTGAACTCCAAATCTCATATTAATTAGAAATAAGAATAAAGAAGAAGAAATTGTGAAGGCCAGAAAGTAAAAATTCAAAGAAAAACAAAGAGGTAATTTAAAGAAATAATGGCAGTACAGAAAACTTTGCAACCTGTGGCGGCATAGCCAGACCATGTAGGCAGAGATAAAACGGACAGTTTTATCATTGTTCTGTTTTATTTTTTTTAAGAAAAAATAGTCGGGGTAACTCTTAAAAACATTTAAACCAGAAAGACAAAGTAAAAAGAGGATATGTCAGTTAACAGTCCTGTCGTCCACACAGAGCAATTCTTCATGCTTGGGATATTTCCTCCCACAATTTTCAAAGTAAGGCTTTTTAGTTAAAAATAGCTCCAATGGCCAGTTTTTATATTTTATTCTTGTCTGATTCTAAAATATTTCTCATGATCATTATGAATGTTTTAAAATACAGTTTTATAAATATAAACCCCTGAAAAATCCTGGTGGCTCAGTGGAAGAGTCTGCCTGCCAATGCAGGAGATGCAAGTTCGGTCCCTGGCTTAAGAAGATCCTCTAGAGAAGGAAGTGGCAACCACCCCAGTATTCTTGCCTGGGAAATCCCATGGAGCACAGCAGTCTACAATTCATGAGGTCACAAAGAGTCAAACATGACTGAGTGGCTAAGCAATAACAACAACCTTAAGGAGACACATTGCATTGTTTTCCTATCTTTTTATTGTTGGACAATGAAGTTTGCTTTCATCATTTTTCATACTAGAACCCCTAAAAACTACATTTTAGTTTAGAAGTTTTTTTTCTATTCCTTACTTTATACTACTGATAATGCATGGGGTTGCTGGATATGAGCATAATCAAGATTTTGACATATAATGTTATGGTGAGTTTTCAGAATGCATTCAGATGAGCAAATACAGTGCATGACTTTCTAACATCTCTCTAAGGTAGGATTTTTGTAGTTACTGTAACCTTCCCTTCAGGATAAATTCTGGGAGTTAGTCATTAATTTGTCTCCTGAGAAAGAGAACAAACATACAGCACTTTGCAGAAAGCAGCTAATTAATCCTTCCAGCTCCCTCATGAGAGAGCAGGACCAGAATTGTCCCTACTGCAGTACTAAGAAATGCCATTATTCCAGTTGAGAGACACAATTCAGAGTCCACAGATGCGGGGGGGTTCTTCTAGAGATTATGACTTCTAATCGTGATCCAACTGGCTCCTGAGTTTTCCTGGGAGGTTCTGGGCTGCTGCATCTGCCATGGCCTACATTTGTCTTGTGGGAGCTCATGAGAACACTTGATTCTAATTTGCGATTCCAGCTCTGTGGATTCTTCAGGAACAAACCTTTCTGTACACGGGTTCTCCATAATCTCAAGGCAAAGATGGACTTTACATGCTCTTGAAGATGATGCTTGAAACTCCTATGTCTAATTCTCTTTCAGCTTTTTCTCCTATGTCTGGAGGCGCCACTAGATCCCTTCAACTTGTTCTTTAGTCTTTGCCTTAGAGTAAAATTAAGAGGTAGCACTGATTTCCACTTTGGCTAAGAATTTCCTTTCAGATTTCACATTTTGATAAAACAGGATAGCTTGCTAGCTTTGATATTGTTCAGGGGTTTTGCCTTTGGATTTGCTGTGGTCATTTTTTACTTTTGCTTTGGAAATAATTTTAAACTTACTGAAAAGTTCAAAAATAAAAGCATTTCAAACACCATTCGTATATTCTTACCTAGATTCAGCTACTGATAATGTGTTATCTCACTTTACCATCTGCAGTCTATCAATCAATTCATCAACTGATATATAATTTTCTTTTTTTTTCAAATCATCAGTGGCCTTGTACCTCTGAATATTTCAATGTGTGTTTCCTCCCATATGCTAGTAATGCAGCAATGTGTATAGTGAAGGATTAACTTAAAAACATGATAGATGTCCCTTGATGAAATATGGCCTCTAGGCCTGTAGAATATATACACTGTAGCTACTGTTTCAAAGAGCTGGAGGTGTGCTTTGTTCATGTTTAGTTAGATAAGACATCCAGACTTTCTTTGAGGTTCTGTTGTACCTAGAGTACTCAGAAATTTTATATATCTATGTTCTTCCCTTTACCTTGAATGTTCTTCAATTTTGATTCCTCCATATCATACCTTCTGTTACTAAAAACACACATATTACAAGAATCAGTTCAAATATCATATCATTATGACTTTTTCTGAACTTTTCCCTGGTAAAATTTTCCTTTACAAAGACTCATATCATATGACTGTTTCCTGTTTGTGTGTTCCTTTGTGTCACATGGTGAACTGGCTATATAGTATTATATTATAATCTAGCAATCTAATCTAATCTAACAATTTGAGTACATTTTATGTACTTAAAGATGTTTTGGGGGTTCTTCCCTGGTGGTCCAGTGGGTTAAGAGTCTGCCTTGCAGTACAAGGGACACCACTTTGATCCCTGGCCCGGAAAGATCCCACGTGCCTTGGAGCGGTTGAAACAGTGTGTCCTATAACCAGGCAGTGCTCTGTAGCATGTGCGCAAAGCCTGTGCTTGGCAACGGAGAGAAGCCCACTGTTTTTCTCCTATGTCTGGAGGCGCCACTAGATCCCTTCAACTTGTTCTTTAGTCTTTGCCTTAGAGTAAAATTAAGAGGTAGCACTGATTTCCACTTTGGCTAAGAATTTCCTTTCAGATTTCACATTTTGATAAAACAGGATAGCTTGCTAGCTTTGATATTGTTCAGGGGTTTTGCCTTTGGATTTGCTGTGGTCATTTTTTACTTTTGCTTTGGAAATAATTTTAAACTTACTGAAAAGTTCAAAAATAAAAGCATTTCAAACACCATTCGTATATTCTTACCTAGATTCAGCTACTGATAATGTGTTATCTCACTTTACCATCTGCAGTCTATCAATCAATTCATCAACTGATATATAATTTTCTTTTTTTTTCAAATCATCAGTGGCCTTGTACCTCTGAATATTTCAATGTGTGTTTCCTCCCATATGCTAGTAATGCAGCAATGTGTATAGTGAAGGATTAACTTAAAAACATGATAGATGTCCCTTGATGAAATATGGCCTCTAGGCCTGTAGAATATATACACTGTAGCTACTGTTTCAAAGAGCTGGAGGTGTGCTTTGTTCATGTTTAGTTAGATAAGACATCCAGACTTTCTTTGAGGTTCTGTTGTACCTAGAGTACTCAGAAATTTTATATATCTATGTTCTTCCCTTTACCTTGAATGTTCTTCAATTTTGATTCCTCCATATCATACCTTCTGTTACTAAAAACACACATATTACAAGAATCAGTTCAAATATCATATCATTATGACTTTTTCTGAACTTTTCCCTGGTAAAATTTTCCTTTACAAAGACTCATATCATATGACTGTTTCCTGTTTGTGTGTTCCTTTGTGTCACATGGTGAACTGGCTATATAGTATTATATTATAATCTAGCAATCTAATCTAATCTAACAATTTGAGTACATTTTATGTACTTAAAGATGTTTTGGGGGTTCTTCCCTGGTGGTCCAGTGGGTTAAGAGTCTGCCTTGCAGTACAAGGGACACCACTTTGATCCCTGGCCCGGAAAGATCCCACGTGCCTTGGAGCGGTTGAAACAGTGTGTCCTATAACCAGCCAGTGCTCTGTAGCATGTGCGCAAAGCCTGTGCTTGGCAACGAGAGAAGCCACTGTGATGGGAGGCCCACACAGGCCAAAGAATAAAGATGGATGAAAATAAATAAGAAAACAGTGGCAAAGGTCAAAAATTAAAAATAAGAAAAAAAAATATAAAGATGCTTTTGAACCATACTAATGAAAGTCATCTGCTCTTATCAACTAACTTTGTTATAGTCTATTTTTTAAATTTTTTTCTTGGTAATTATGGGTTTCCCTGGTAGCTCAGCTGGTAAAGACACAACTGAGCGACTAAGCAGAGCACAGCACCTGACTGGTTGCAGTTAATTCAGCTTTTACTCCCTGCAAGCTATTGTGACAGTGGCTGGAGTGGAAACTTACACAATTTGGGAATGCTTTTGGCTGAAATACCAGAAAACCTGTAGCTAAGCTATCTGAATATAGATGATTTTGTCTTGAAATATGTTGACTCATAGTGTCATTAACTTTTTGGTCTCGTTCTGTCTTTTCACTCTGCCATCCACAGTTCTGTCAGCTCATGGTCACAGGATAGTGACTATAGCTCCAAATATCACATTGCTATATAACCATGTTGAAGGAAGAACAAATAAGGTTTGGGTAAGGAGGTTTCTTTTTATTAGGAGGAAATTACAGAAGGCTTCTTACAGTGCACTTGCTGGAAATGTATCACATAAATATACTTAGTGGCATAATGGGCATAGAAGGATAGAATCTTATGACTTGTTTAAGTCATTCATTAACTGTATCCAGACTGAGTCCAGTATCATTATAAATAAAACCAGGTATCTCATAACAAAGAAAGGAAAGGATTAACTCTTGGTTAATAAGTAGCAGTGTCTGAATATAGCAGTGTCAGAACTGAAAGGCCACTTTATCCCATCAATCAAATTATATGACATAGTCACAAATCAGTGGACTGATATAAGAGCCCAATCAAAACCCAGATGTTTTAACAGAATTGGTAGGGTGGCAAAAAAAAAAAGACAAATGGAGCACTGTTACGCATTGCTGAGAGAAAGAGAAGAGAGGGGGAAATTGCATTTTATAGAAGTAATTAGTATTAGTGAGGTCCAATAAGATTTGAAGTATGGCTTAGAAATCTGGAAATGGAAACTTTCAGGAGACATCAGGAATGTGTCAGGAGACTGGTGTTTACAAAAGTGTAAGACCCTTAAGCAGCTTATCCAGAGTGTTCATGGGCCATTCTTCCCATAAAAGTTATTAGGAAAATGGAGCCTTATAGCTAAGGGTAGGAGAGGAGCTCTTTGGACATATTAATGTACTAATATGTACTGTGAATTTACAAGAAGAGTTTAGAGTGCTAAATGTTTCCCAAACTGACCTGAGCATAGATCAAGTCCACAGAGAAGTTCATAGGCCTAATTCAACTAAATACACTTTGGTAAATGTTGCCCTAAGTTGTGAAAAGAAAACTGGCAAGAGAAAAAAAAAAAGCTCAATCCTAGAAAAAAGCTACATTTCTAGTTAGGTTGTTTAAGAAAGATAGTAAAAATATTAGTAATAAACCCACAGTGATTGGAACTTGGGCAGAAATAAAGAATGAGTCATAACCTCTGGTTACTGATGCATTAACAATAAAGCTGTTCGGAGTTAGACCATCTGAGTGTAAGATAATTCCTCCACATTATAGGAGGGCTTGCCCAGAAATGAGCCATGCTCAAGGTAATGGTGGAGTTGTTTTTCTTATGACAGCAGTGCATTGGAGAGACCATTCAGTCATGGCTGGGTGATCAAGGTAAAGAAAGATGAAGAGAGGAGGAAAGAAAGAGCAAGATACAAAACAAGGCCTGGCAATGTATAAGTACAAGTATGTTTATGTATGCAGTATACATAGGTAATGGCTTCCCACATGGTTCAGTAATAAAGAATCCACCTGTTGAGCAGGAGATGTGAATTTGATCCCTGAGTTGGGATGATCACCTGGAAAAGGAAATGGTAACCCTGTGCAGTATTCTTGCCTGAGAAAGCCCATGGACAGAGGAGCCTGGCAGACTTGCAAAGAGTCGGACTTGATGTAGTGTCTAAACAGCAGCAGAAGCATACACAAATATCTATGTATTGCACATAAAACAAATTATAAAGTCCTTTTATTATTCTTTTAGTGATCTTCCCATATTTATAGATGTTTTAAAAGAGAATATCTAATTTCAAGACAAACTGGGGCATACATACAGAAAGCTGAAATAGGCTTCTTCTGTGGTTTTCAGTCCCGTGATATGAATCCAGAAGAGAATGAAAACTTCTGCCCAATATATGAAAATCTCTTACTCAGAGAAATGTGCTCAGGAAGTCTGGCAGAAACCATCCTGATATTTTGTCCTAAAAAAAAGGTCAAACTTTGATCAGTGCAAATACTTTGGAGAAAGTGTTGATAACCTACTAAATGAAAACAGAAGACATTTCACATTTGTTGATCAACACTTCTTATTCATTTGTCCTCAATATGCAGAGCAGATAGAGTTCTATATGTTATACTGTTATATCATTATACATTATAGGGAATAGAAGTGAGGCAATCACAGGCACCTTTCTACAATATAAATGTGAGTTTGGCTGAAGAAAAAAGGATGAAGTCAGTCACATGCTGTTCAGTTAGTAAATGGAAGATCTGAACTGGTCAAGGATTTTCTTCTTGACCAAACTGAAAATAAAATGTATATCTTTGAAATGTATCAAACTGATCATAAGATTGGGGCTTCCGTTTTATGGCTTTATGTGCAACAAACCACAGGCAATTCAGAGACATGAATCTTAGGAGAGGCTAGTATGGTACATTAAATCTTAACGTCTTGAGAGTCACTTAGTGTGGCTTTCATTTGACTCTTGGCTTGTCCTTTGTCTCATGATTCTATCTTACATTTCCTTGGGTCAGAACCCATATTCTTGTTTGAAAGATTTTCTCTCATCAATGAAAGTTTCAAACTTGACTCCATTTCTAAAGTTGTTTTTAGTGATCTAAATAAAATTCAAGGGATTTTGTCCTGCTTCAGATACTTTTGTTGTCTTGGGGTTCTGCAGAAAGATGTGCCCTTGATGGAGCTGTTGAGATATTTCCCATCCCCCAAGAGGGATCCTGTCCCTGTCTTCTGAGGAAGCTCTAGAGCTGAGGAAGTATCCTTCATGTTGCTCAAATAAAATAAGTTTGGGGCCTGGCGTTGCAAAGAGTCGGACTTGATGTAGTGTCTAAACAGCAGCAGAAGCATACACAAATATCTATGTATTGCACATAAAACAAATTATAAAGTCCTTTTATTATTCTTTTAGTGATCTTCCCATATTTATAGATGTTTTAAAAGAGAATATCTAATTTCAAGACAAACTGGGGCATACATACAGAAAGCTGAAATAGGCTTCTTCTGTGGTTTTCAGTCCCGTGATATGAATCCAGAAGAGAATGAAAACTTCTGCCCAATATATGAAAATCTCTTACTCAGAGAAATGTGCTCAGGAAGTCTGGCAGAAACCATCCTGATATTTTGTCCTAAAAAAAAGGTCAAACTTTGATCAGTGCAAATACTTTGGAGAAAGTGTTGATAACCTACTAAATGAAAACAGAAGACATTTCACATTTGTTGATCAACACTTCTTATTCATTTGTCCTCAATATGCAGAGCAGATAGAGTTCTATATGTTATACTGTTATATCATTATACATTATAGGGAATAGAAGTGAGGCAATCACAGGCACCTTTCTACAATATAAATGTGAGTTTGGCTGAAGAAAAAGGATGAAGTCAGTCACATGCTGTTCAGTTGGTCCCTGGAAGATCTGAACTGGTCAAGGATTTTCTTCTTGACCAAACTGAAAATAAAATGTATATCTTTGAAATGTATCAAACTGATCATAAGATTGGGGCTTCCGTTTTATGGCTTTATGTGCGACAAACCACAGGCAATTCAGAGACATGAATCTTAGGAGAGGCTAGTATGGTACATTAAATCTTAACGTCTTGAGAGTCACTTAGTGTGGCTTTCATTTGACTCTTGGCTTGTCCTTTGTCTCATGATTCTATCTTACATTTCCTTGGGTCAGAACCCATATTCTTGTTTGAAAGATTTTCTCTCATCAATGAAAGTTTCAAACTTGACTCCATTTCTAAAGTTGTTTTTAGTGATCTAAATAAAATTCAAGGGATTTTGTCCTGCTTCAGATACTTTTGTTGTCTTGGGGTTCTGCAGAAAGATGTGCCCTTGATGGAGCTGTTGAGATATTTCCCATCCCCCAAGAGGGATCCTGTCCCTGTCTTCTGAGGAAGCTCTAGAGCTGAGGAAGTATCCTTCTGTTGGATGAATATATGAAGCTCAAATAAAATAAGTTTCCATTGTTCTAAGAAGGATTCATGGTCTGTCTTTTGATGGGTCCCTTCTTGGCTGCGCTTTCCACTTCCTAATAGTCTCTGAATTGTGCCATACACATATGACACTAAAACCAGGAGTAAAAACTGTTACCATAAAACAACAGACTAGACATACATAATATTATGGAGTGTAACAGTATTAACATTACAAAACAAAACTGGAACTCTCTCTTCTTTTTCTTCATTTCTCAGACAGTTCAGTTCTAAAGCCATAAGATGAAACGGGGAAATGTATGTGGCCATGTCCAAGATGGTCAGAGGAGTGGACTGCAGTTGGGTTTTGGAGCCACATGTGGGAGGAAAGAGTTCATGCAGTGGGAAGGGGAGTTCTTGATACAGGATGTCAAAGCCAAAGGGGCGAGGGATGGGGTGAAATAGGAAATAGATAATAGCTCATTAAATAAAATAAGAAAAAATGAGTCTATTCTGATATAAATAACTGACATAAATATTTGATGAGGAACAAGATATTTATATAGTTTCAGGTTGCCTTTTTACAAAATACTTTTAATCACAAAAGGAAAGAGTAAATTTATAGTGGAGAAGCCTGTCATGCACCGTTTTAATCAAGTAATCAATGTGAACATCATTAGCAATTGGGACAAATTCACCGTCCTATAGGATGCAATCAGAGGAAGAGGACTTTACATCCGTCTCTAATATACAACCTGAATCTCATCATGAGGGAGCATTAAGAAAACTCAGATCAAGAGATGTACACAATAATTGGCCTGAAATCATCAAAAGTATCAATGTCTCGAAAGTTAAGGAAAAATTGAAGAAATGCCCAGACTAAAGAAAACTAAAAGAAGTATGACAATTAAGTGCAATCCTTAATTCTGATTCAGGTCTTTTTGTTACAAAACACATTGTTGCCAACCATGGTAAACCTTGAATCATGCTTGTGGATTGGACGATCATGTAGTGAAGTGAGTTTCCTAACTTTTCCAGGTGTGCTATGCTATGTGCAAAAATGTCCTTGTCTGTGAACACACAGTAAAGTGCTTGAGGATGTTGCAGGTCATGTCACCAACTTCCTCTTAAAATTGCCAGGAAAATATATTCCTTGTCCTGTTCAGGAGAATTTCCTGAAACTGTAGAGTTATTTTAATATTAAAAAAAAAAAAAAAAAACTAAAGTGGGAAAAGATTCAATGCTGAATTAAGTGTAGGTGTCACATTATGGGTGGTGTTCTGGGATGACCTGATCTTGCTACAGATGCTGGTGTTGCAGTTCCTTCATAAAGGTTAATAGTGGCAGCATACCCATTTTCCACACTATGTTCAAAGGTGAAATTGATATGCAATGTATAATATATTACATCTAGGTTTGAGATTTGGAGTTAGTCTAAGCATAAAATAATTAGATGGAGTTTTGTTCTGTTTTGAATATAAGTTCTCATGAAAAGTAAAACATTACATTTCACCATATCTTTGGAAATACTCTGATTTTCTTTAAAACATTCCCTATTAAAGGTAATTATTATTAACACAGACTTGCATTTGTCTACTCTGACGAGGAAGTTGAGATGAATTGTGACTAATGCCCCAGCTGGTGTTCACACATTATGGCAAGGACTGAATTTTATCCATTACTGTGAATGACTTCTTGCCAGACACCTGAGATCTGAATATCCAGAATCCCACTACAAGGGATTCCTGACACTAGATTTTTAAAAATTCGTATAACCATTGCCTTGGTAAGCCTGGCAAAGTGAAGTATTTACTTGGAACCATTCCCTTGACTTCCGTTGTCTTATTATGAAAAGATCATACTGAATAAGCTACTCAGTGTATCTGTATGTATGAAGACCCCCTAAACTGACCACAGGATATATATATTTTACTCATCTAAAGAGCAAGCTGGTAATTATGAAGGCAGTCAACCTAAACCAGTCAGTTGCAACCACTGTAGGACAGTGGAATACCTTGTGTGAAGAATTTGGAGTGATATGTCTCATTTTTTGGTGACGTTTTTCAAAGCTGCCAGAAGTTCTAGACTTTGTAACACTCCCACTGAAAACTAGAGAAGCTTTACTTACATAGCCATGACATTTTTTAAGGTCATCTTCTGAGCCCAACCAATGTTTAGAATTCAAATCCACAACCATATAGTAATGAGTTCCCTCTAGATAAAGTATGAGAGCATATTTTTCAGCTCATCTTTTGTCTGGACTATTAATGGAAATAGAATAAGGAAACCTTTTTTTTTTCAGTTTACCTAAAGATAGCTATATTAACTAACTTGTTGTTTGCAAAATACTTTACAAGGAACAAACGCAATAAAAGTGATAAATGCAGTTATTATTACAAAATTATAACAATCATTTAGATGAGTCATTTGAAAGGTCTTCATTAAACATGATTGGATATTATGTTTATTAATTCATTAAGCTCTATTTAAAATGCCAAATAAATAAAATGCATTATTAATATGTCATAAACTAAATGTAATAATGCCACACAGACCTATTATTTTTAAAGTTCCTTGCAGATATCAACTAATTCATGTTTACTATTCTTTCAAGGACAGCTTGCATGATTTAACAGGAATAGTTAATAGTAACTTTATTTGCCATAATATAAAATCTTTACCACAAAATCTGAACTGCTTTATGTTTCAGTCTGTTTTTCTTTCTCTGAAGTTACATATGCTTTTCATAAAATATAGGTACCAATAAATATGAAAATAAAATCACTGTTAATCATTATGATGCTCAAATCTGTTAACATTTTGTTATTTTTTATAAATCTGGAATATTCTAATGGAATATAGTAAGGAAACCAAAAACTACAAGAGCCCATTAAGAGTATCCACAAGCCAGCTTATAGCCAAAGCTCCAACAAAGTCAGAATCCAACTGGCCAAATGTCAGACAATTTGAGCATTAAGTTAATACACTGTAATCAATCAAAACACATCAAATATGTTTAAAATCCACAGATTCACAATAAAAAAAAGTTATTGTGTATCACTGCAGGGTGCTTGTGAGTCAATTCATGATTTTTAAAGACTCCCAAAAGTTCTAGACTTTGTAACACTCCCACTGAAAACTAGAGAAGCTTTACTTACATAGCCATGACATTTTTTAAGGTCATCTTCTGAGCCCAACCAATGTTTAGAATTCAAATCCACAACCATATAGTAATGAGTTCCCTCTAGATAAAGTATGAGAGCATATTTTTCAGCTCATCTTTTGTCTGGACTATTAATGGAAATAGAATAAGGAAACCTTTTTTTTTTCAGTTTACCTAAAGATAGCTATATTAACTAACTTGTTGTTTGCAAAATACTTTACAAGGAACAAACGCAATAAAAGTGATAAATGCAGTTATTATTACAAAATTATAACAATCATTTAGATGAGTCATTTGAAAGGTCTTCATTAAACATGATTGGATATTATGTTTATTAATTCATTAAGCTCTATTTAAAATGCCAAATAAATAAAATGCATTATTAATATGTCATAAACTAAATGTAATAATGCCACACAGACCTATTATTTTTAAAGTTCCTTGCAGATATCAACTAATTCATGTTTACTATTCTTTCAAGGACAGCTTGCATGATTTAACAGGAATAGTTAATAGTAACTTTATTTGCCATAATATAAAATCTTTACCACAAAATCTGAACTGCTTTATGTTTCAGTCTGTTTTTCTTTCTCTGAAGTTACATATGCTTTTCATAAAATATAGGTACCAATAAATATGAAAATAAAATCACTGTTAATCATTATGATGCTCAAATCTGTTAACATTTTGTTATTTTTTATAAATCTGGAATATTCTAATGGAATATAGTAAGGAAACCAAAAACTACAAGAGCCCATTAAGAGTATCCACAAGCCAGCTTATAGCCAAAGCTCCAACAAAGTCAGAATCCAACTGGCCAAATGTCAGACAATTTGAGCATTAAGTTAATACACTGTAATCAATCAAAACACATCAAATATGTTTAAAATCCACAGATTCACAATAAAAAAAAGTTATTGTGTATCACTGCAGGGTGCTTGTGAGTCAATTCATGATTTTTTAAAGACTCAAGAGAGAACCAAGCTTTTTTTTTTTTCTGTCTTTTATCTCCTTAATCATGGGGTAACCATGATATGTTCAGACCTTGGCTATTCTTTCTTATAACAGAATGATCTTTGAAGATATGATTACCAAAGTATCTCATGACATGAATAATCATCTAGTGAAGCTCTTAAAAGGGCTTCCCTGGTGGTTCAGGCAGTAAAGAATCCGCCTGCAGTGCAGGAGACTGGGGTTCAATCCCCAGGTCGAGAAGATCCCCTGGAAAAGGAAATGGCAACCCACTCCAATGTTCTTGCCTGGAGAATTCCATGGATAGAGGACCTAAAGGGCAGGAGTCACTGGGAGAGTCCCTGGGAGACAAATTTGAGCAACTGAGCACACACAAAGTATTTTAAGTGGATCATAGATCTAAGACATATAAACTGTGTCACCTTGGAAAATGCTTGAAGCCATTTAGAATTTTTGTATCCCAGTGTATTGCATTTTTTTTAAATTAAATTTATTTATTTATTTATTTATTTATTTTGGCAGGGGTGGGAAGGGAAGGGGTGGGCGGGCCACTTCCACTGGTCTTTCATTTGTCTAGTTTCATCCATCTTTGTTCTTTGGCCCCTGTGGGCCTCCCATCACAGTGGCCTCTCTTGTCGCAGAGCACCGGGTCTGGGCGCATGCACTCCAGTGCTCCGGCTCGGTAATTGGACACATCAGTCCAGCCGCTCCGCGGCACGTGGGATCTTCCCAGGCCAGGGATCAAACTGGCACCCCTTGCACTGCAAGGTGGTGTCCTTACCCACTGGACCACCAGGGAAGCCCTAGTGTATTGCATTCTTTTCTCCAAACCTATCATTTTCCAAACTCCAATTATTAAGTAAATGACCCTTTTTCATTATATCGAAGTGATTCAGTTGCTACATTAAAAAATGCTGTGGTGGTGTTGGCAGGGGGTGGGTGGGTAGGGGGGCTTCCCTGGTAGCGCAGTGGGTAAGGACACCGCCTTGCAGTGCATGGGGCGCTGGTTCGATCCCTGGCCAGGAAAGACCCACATGCTGCAGAGTGGCTGGATCGAGGTGTCCAACTACCAAGCTGGAGCTCTGGAATGCATGCGCCCAGAGCCAGTGCTCTACAACAAGAGAGGCCACTGCAATGGGAGGCCCACACAGGCCAAAGAACAAAGATGGATGGAAATAAATAAATGAAAGACCAGTAGAAGTGACCAAAAAAATACTGTGTGCATTTCTGTTCTCCATTATGTTCCTTAGCTAATCTTAGGTTTCACTTACTTGTCAGCTAACTGGCTCCCTGATTTAGCTCCTCTGTTTTTTGTTTGTTTGTTTAAATTCCTTATGTTTTTTCTCTCTCTCTCTCTCTTTCTCTCGTTGGAGAATTTCTCAAATGCATGATCCTTAATTAATCATTTATATATATAAGCATTAAACGAACTATCTGGATACTCTGGATGCAGGGTCAGCTGGGTTTCACCACCAGCACTCTTTTCTCTTTGGTGGATCAGCTTCTAAAACAACAGATCTTCCAGTCTTCTACCTTACAATGGTTGATTTCTAGCTTTCTAGAAGCTAACAGAACTTCCCTTGAGACTAGGTGTGGGGTATCTAACTCTTCCCTTCACAAGCTTTATCCCACCATGTTTTCAGCTCTTCTCCATCTTCAGAGGGCACCTGGATTCCTTCAATTCCTGAGGCTTTCTGTTAACATATAGGAATGCCTTTTTATTTCTGGTTTCCCTTTCTATGTGCATAGTTATTAGATTTCTAAGATGTTAGCTTCCTAAATCAAATATAATTGGAAAGTTTTCCACTTCCAAATAACCGTTATATCTCCGCTTATTTTCATTTAAGCTTGAGGGCTCATGCCTTTTCTATTTTTTAATTGTTATTTAATCTGGTTTTGAGCTGTTAGATATAATTTGTAAAATAAGGTAAAATCATGACTTTCAGCATATTAACATTTTAATTTACCTTATTAATGAGTAAATCAGTAAAACTTTACAACTGGTTGGAAGAAGAACAAAAGAACATATTTATAATTAGGAGTATTGAAATGAATGTGCAAGTAGAGGTAAAACTAGTTTCTTCCATGATGAGGGAGGAAAATCAATGGAACCTCTACCAGACAGGACAAAATGTGCATGTTTACAAACCAGAATCATGTTGTATTGCCATTTGTTATCTGCAATTTACAGAGTTGTAAAATAACTTCCACAGAATCAGACATTACAGAAGTGTGCTAATATATATATATATATATATATATATATATATATATATATATACATTTCTCCATGAAACACATTTTTTCCCTTTTCGGCCTAAATAAGGATAAAGGCAAGGGTTTAACTATCCAAGTTTTTTCATTTTTTTCCTCCACGTAGGCTCTACATGATAAAATGAGCCATGCATGTTTTCGTCTCAATCCAAAATAATCAAATTTAAAGTTTTAGGAGAGCCTGTTGATATTATAATAAAACTGACCTGACTTCTATTTCTCTGCCATATGTTTACATACTTTGCTTTTTTCTCTCTAGTATTTTAATGAGTCAGAGGTGCCATAACAAAATTATTCAGTTAGAAGATCTAAATTCATATACTCTTAGCAATATCTAATGGTTTTACCTTACAATGGTTGATTTCTAGCTTTCTAGAAGCTAACAGAACTTCCCTTGAGACTAGGTGTGGGGTATCTAACTCTTCCCTTCACAAGCTTTATCCCACCATGTTTTCAGCTCTTCTCCATCTTCAGAGGGCACCTGGATTCCTTCAATTCCTGAGGCTTTCTGTTAACATATAGGAATGCCTTTTTATTTCTGGTTTCCCTTTCTATGTGCATAGTTATTAGATTTCTAAGATGTTAGCTTCCTAAATCAAATATAATTGGAAAGTTTTCCACTTCCAAATAACCGTTATATCTCCGCTTATTTTCATTTAAGCTTGAGGGCTCATGCCTTTTCTATTTTTTAATTGTTATTTAATCTGGTTTTGAGCTGTTAGATATAATTTGTAAAATAAGGTAAAATCATGACTTTCAGCATATTAACATTTTAATTTACCTTATTAATGAGTAAATCAGTAAAGCTTTACAACTGGTTGGAAGAAGAACAAAAGAACATATTTATAATTAGGAGTATTGAAATGAATGTGCAAGTAGAGGTAAAACTAGTTTCTTCCATGATGAGGGAGGAAAATCAATGGAACCTCTACCAGACAGGACAAAATGTGCATGTTTACAAACCAGAATCATGTTGTATTGCCATTTGTTATCTGCAATTTACAGAGTTGTAAAATAACTTCCACAGAATCAGACATTACAGAAGTGTGCTAATATATATATATATATATATATATATATATATATATATATATATATTTATCCATGAAACACATTTTTTCTCTTTTCTGCCTAAATAAGGATAAAGGCAAGGGTTTAACTATCCAAGTTTTTTCATTTTTTTCCTCCACGTAGGCTCTACATGATAAAATGAGCCATGCATGTTTTCGTCTCAATCCAAAATAATCAAATTTAAAGTTTTAGGAGAGCCTGTTGATATTATAATAAAACTGACCTGACTTCTATTTCTCTGCCATATGTTTACATACTTTGCTTTTTTCTCTCTAGTATTTTAATGAGTCAGAGGTGCCATAACAAAATTATTCAGTTAGAAGATCTAAATTCATATACTCTTAGCAATATCTAATGGTTTTACCAATATTTAAACAATAAGTGAAAAGCTTTTCAGTTACAATTGAAGGCTCTACTTCACTCAAGATCTATCACAGCTAGAGAATAATTCTTCTTCCAGCACCTTTTGCTAGGTGTGGGATTATTCTATCTATGCACTAAATCAAAAAACTAGATGAAGCTTGCTTATTCTTCTCATCTATTTTTACAATCAAGTCTGCCCTCATTGTGTTCAGAAATTATTCATCTATAAATACTCCAAAGTTAGTCCTCAGTCTATAAACTCTTTCTGCCTCCATGATCATCAGCTAAGCAAATGTATTTCTATTGTTTGTACTATTAATATTTCTCTTTTTTTTTATTGCCAGCACACAAATTCAGGGCAAAACAAGAATTATAGCATATGTGAAAATAGACTTTTTTTTTTTAATGTTAGTGCTTTTTACAATCCTCTTTTTGAGTGTTCTGCTAAGGGCTACAAAAAAAGTTTGTACCTCTTCATGGTTGTAGGCTTTTTTTTTTTTTTTTTTAAGGCAAGTTACAGCTTTGTGTTGAGTTCTGCCTCAAAGTTTCTTCCATTTTTCTAATCCCTTTCTTCTGTGACAATTTTCCTGTCTCAATGAACAACTCCCCTTCCTCCAGCTGTAGCACCTGAAGATAAAAGCTGTAATCTTGGAACAAAATGCAATTTAAGCATAGCTCGGTGCCAGCTCCAGAATTTCTATAAAATCAGGGCTGAATCAAGTTTCAGTTTGGTTGGAAGGAGGCTGGAAGAATACTAAAACAGTGCTTATGATGACACTTTTACATACAATAGAGAAAAAAAAAAAAAAAAAACAGTTCTTGATAAGAAAGAATGGGAGGGAACCAAGCAGTAAATATTACTGAGAATTGGGATGTAGGTTCCTCTCCTCCTCCCTTTTCAGCTACCTCCAAATGCTGTGCCTGATTTGTCTTTTGAGGGACAACTCAAAGAGAAGGGTGTGACTGGGGTTTTATAGAGGCCAGTCACCAAGGAAATCGTTAACAAGTCTATGGAAGTGATGAGGATAGAGAGGTCATCTTGGAATAGGTCTTCTCTTGGAATATACAAACACAGAGTGGTCATGTGCACTTAAGCCATTTTTCATTTCCAGGAATAAAAAAGAAAATGGAGATGGGGGGATTTTTAACCTTTACTATGTTCCAGATTCTAGGAATACAGACCCCATATGAAACTCAACATTACTGTCCACAGGTGGTTTAAATTCCTGTTCTTTCTGGAAGGATATTGTAACTATTCCCAGATTTTAAGGTATAAAACAAATAGGACCTAACTTCTCGTTAAAGTAAATTGTGTTGTCAAAGATAAACAAAGATGGGCACTGGTTAAAGGCAGCTCAGACAGATTTATTTTATATTGTAGTATAGTTGATTAGTTCAATATAAAATAAAATTTAAAAAATAATTAAAAAGTATTGTTGATTAGGTGCTTCCCTAGTGGAGAGATGGTAAAGAATCTTCCTGCAGTGCAGGAGACCTCAGTTTGATCCCTGGGTTAGGAAGATCTCCTGGAGAAGGCAAATGGTTTTCGTCTCCAGTATTCTTGCCTGGAGAATTCCATGAATGGAGGAGCCTGGCAGGCTACAGCCCATGGGGTCCCAAAGAGTCGGACCTGACTCAACAACTTTTACTCACAGTTGATTAACAATGTTGCATTAGTTTCAGGTATACAGTAAAGTGATTCAGTCGTACATGTACATGTATCTGTTCTTTTTCAGCTTCAAATTCTCTTCCCATTTACGTTGTTAAAGATTAGCATTCTGTGTGCTTTAAGCTCGGTGCCAGCTCCACCCAATTTCTATAAAAGCAGGGCGGAATCAAGTTTCAGTTTGGTTGGAAGGAGGCTGGAAGAATACTAAAACAGTGCTTATGATGACACTTTTACATACAATAGAGAAAAAAAAAAAAAAACAGTTCTTGATAAGAAAGAATGGGAGGGAACCAAGCAGTAAATATTACTGAGAATTGGGATGTAGGTTCCTCTCCTCCTCCCTTTTCAGCTACCTCCAAATGCTGTGCCTGATTTGTCTTTTGAGGGACAACTCAAAGAGAAGGGTGTGACTGGGGTTTTATAGAGGCCAGTCACCAAGGAAATCGTTAACAAGTCTATGGAAGTGATGAGGATAGAGAGGTCATCTTGGAATAGGTCTTCTCTTGGAATATACAAACACAGAGTGGTCATGTGCACTTAAGCCATTTTTCATTTCCAGGAATAAAAAAGAAAATGGAGATGGGGGGATTTTTAACCTTTACTATGTTCCAGATTCTAGGAATACAGACCCCATATGAAACTCAACATTACTGTCCACAGGTGGTTTAAATTCCTGTTCTTTCTGGAAGGATATTGTAACTATTCCCAGATTTTAAGGTATAAAACAAATAGGACCTAACTTCTCGTTAAAGTAAATTGTGTTGTCAAAGATAAACAAAGATGGGCACTGGTTAAAGGCAGCTCAGACAGATTTATTTTATATTGTAGTATAGTTGATTAGTTCAATATAAAATAAAATTTAAAAAATAATTAAAAAGTATTGTTGATTAGGTGCTTCCCTAGTGGAGAGATGGTAAAGAATCTTCCTGCAGTGCAGGAGACCTCAGTTTGATCCCTGTATTAGGAAGATCTCCTGGAGAAGGCAAATGGTTTCCGTCTCCAGTATTCTTGCCTGGAGAATTCCATGAATGGAGGAGCCTGGCAGGCTACAGCCCATGGGGTCCCAAAGAGTCGGACCTGACTCAACAACTTTTACTCACAGTTGATTAACAATGTTGCATTAGTTTCAGGTATACAGTAAAGTGATTCAGTCGTACATGTACATGTATCTGTTCTTTTTCAGCTTCAAATTCTCTTCCCATTTACGTTGTTAAAGATTAGCATTCTGTGTGCTTTACAATAGGTCCTTGTTGGTTGTATATTATAAATAAAGCACTGTATATGGCAATAGGAAAGAGTCCAGTGGAAACTGAGCTTAGCCTTGCCAGACTGGAAGGTAGGATTTTTTTTTTTTTTAATTGGAGTATCATTGCTTTATAACATTGCATTAATTTCTGCTGTAAAACAGAGTGAATCAGCTGCATGTATATGTATACTCCTCCCTCTTGGATCTTCCTCACCCTCTGTTCCACTCACAGAGCACCAAGCTGAGATCCCTTTGAGATATCACCTCACACTGGTCAGAGTGGCCATCATCAAAACATATACAAACAATGAGGAAGAGGATGTGGAGAAAAGGGAACCCTCTTATACCATTTGTGGGAATGTAACTTGATACAGCCTCTATAGAGAACAGTATGGAGGTTCCTTTAAAAACTGAAAATAGATCTACCCTATGACTTAATGATCCCACTCCTTGAGATTACCTGAGAAAACCATAATTCAAAAAGTCTCATATATTCCAGTGTTGACTGCAGCACTATTTACAATAGCCAGGACAGGGAAAGTTGTTTTAAATGGTAGGATATTCTGAAGGAAAGACACTGAAGGGCGGTAAACAGGAGGTGGTTTGGTCCATGTGACTCGGCCTATCTGAGTATGACATTTATCTGGAGGAAAACAAATTTTCTTATCTTTAAAGACTGGACGTAATGGTGTGAGTTACAGCAAGGTACCCACAAGAGATAGGTCCATCCTTTCCTAAAGAAATGAGGAGAGCTACTTCCTTGAAAGTTTACATTTCGAGACAGAAGGCTCCTAGGCCTTTGAGAAGATAATTTAGGTGGTAGATTTATATCTCAAAGGGCAGAGAAAAGATTAACAGATGGTCCCTGACTTGCAATGTTTTGACTTATAATTTCTTGACTTTATGATGGTGTGAAAACAATATGAATTCAAAAGAAACTTTTAAGTTTTGAATTTTGGTCTTTCCTGGGCTGACAGTATGCAGTAAGATATTCTCTCCTGATGCTGGGCAGAGACAATTAACCACAATTTCCTGTAAGTCGCAAAAGAAACAATTCAAACAACTTAAAGCCATTCTGTACCCCTGTAAACATTCTGGTTGTTGTTGTTTACTTTTTTTTTTCCTACTTTAGTACAGTACTTAGTAAATTGCATGAGATATTCAATACTTTATTATAGAATAGACTTGATGTAAGGTGATTTTGCCCTACTGTGAGCTAATGTATGCATTCTGAACACTTTAAGGTAGACTGGGCTAAGCTATGACACTCAGTAATTAAAGTGCATCACATGTATTTTTGACAATGGTATTTTCAATTTGCCATGGGTTTACCAGGATCTAAACCCATATTAAGTCAAGGTAGAGTTCTGTAGTCATAAGCCTTCTCAACTATCTGCTCTAAGTGGGAATTCAGAGGCTGATCAGCCTATTCTTATGTTTGGCTAGAACATATGATAAATTCTCCCGGCAGCATTGAGCATTTCTCAGGAAAGGGAGGCTGGGTTCATTCTAGGGACACAGCCTTAAGCTGCTACAAGCCATGTTAAAGTTCACAGTACAGAAGATTGGATAAGCTGGTTATGTACTGAGAGTATTTTGCAATTCTCAGTAAAAACACTTTTTTAGACTAACCCACAGGTGACCTCACTGAGGTAATCGTGGGCATTTGCAGTGAAAGAATATCTTTATTCTTTACATTGCATTATCATTGCATCGCATTCTTGTAAGCTTCTCAAACACTCAGCTAAATCCAAGAGTTCCTAGAAAATTAACCCTTTTAGTCAATTGAGCCAGATGAGCACAGGACCAGAAGGTCCCCTAGTATTACTTGGAACTCAACAAAATCATTAAAAACACCTAGTGTGATCTACTTTCTCAACTCCAAAGCTTCTCTAACTTCATGAGTATGTGTTTTTCTTTCAGGTTGTACAGTATATGTCCAACTGTTAGTGTTGTGTAATTATGCTAACAACCTTGACTTAAGAGTTTGCCTAGGCTACTGTACATTAACTAGGCCACTGGCCCTGGGCTACATTTAGAGCTGACAGCTACTCCCAAAGAGGTACTAATTCCTTTAAAACTATTTGGTATTTAATATGCTGCCTCTTGATTTATAATGTTTCATTAAAAACAGTAACAGCAGTAGCGAAACACCTCTTCTATATCTCATGAGAGATTCATCTCTGCCTCTATAGCAAGTAAAAAGAAAGTGTATCCATAGCTGGGCAAATCTCCAGTGATTCTGGCTTTGAGTATCATAGACACTGTAAGTAAGATTCAGAAGGTTAATTGCTGGTCTCTGCATCTACTTTAATTTATGTAACAGTCATGAACTGCTCAAGTCGTTTCTGGAGGCATACAAAGTCTGATGTAGACTTTTCTTTCAGAATTCCAGAGGGATGTCTCCATAATCATATAATCACTTATTTGATATTGTTACAGAAGAGGAAACAAAATGCTAAGTAATCATTTAGCTTTCATCAAAGAAGCAGATGCTGACACCTCACCTCCAGATTGTGAGTCAGACTGTCCAGATAGAGCCTGAATTTCTGCATTTCATGAAGTAATTCTGATGCAGACATTTCAGATGTTGGGAATAATCTCAGACAATCTATGACCAGAGATGTTTTTGCTCAAGTTGGCATACAAGCATCTCTGATGTGTGTGTGTATGCTCAGTCACGATCGACTCTTTGTGACCCCATGAACTATAGCCTGCTAAGCTCCACTCTACGTGAAGTTTTCCAGGCATGAATACTGGAGTGAGTTGCCATTTTCCTGCTCCAAGGGATCTTCCCAATGCAGAGATCAAACAAACCTCTTGCATTGGCAGACAGATTCTTTACCATTGCACCACCTGAAAAATCCTCTAATAAGTGATTGTTGTTGTTCAGTGACTAAATTGTGCCTTGACCCTTTGTTACCCCAATGTTTCCCAGCATCAGAGTCTTTTCTATGGATCTCCTCTTCACCTCAGGTGGCCAAAGCACTGGAGCTTCAGCACCAGTCCTTCCAATAAATATTCAGGGTTGATTTCCTTTAGGATTGACTAGTTTAATCTCCTTGATGTTCAAGGGACTCAAGAGTCCTCCAGCACCACAGTATGAAACCATCAGTTCTTCAGTGCTCAGCCTTCTTGTCCAACTCTCAAATCAGTACATGACTGCTGGAAAAACCATACCTTTGACTAAATGGACCTTTGTGGGCAAAGTGGTGTCTCTGAATTTTAATATGCTATTTAGGTTTGCCATAGCATTTCCTCCAAGGAGCAAGGACCTTTTAATTTCTTGGGTGCAGTCACTATACACAGTGATTTTGGAGCCCAAGAAAATAAAATCTGTTGCTACTTCCACTTTCTCTCCATCTATTTGCAATGAAATGATGGAGCTGGATGCCATTATCTTAGGTTTTTGGATATTGAATTTTAAACCAGTTTTTTCACTCTCCTCTTTCCCCTTCATCAATGGCTCTTTAGTTCTTCTTAGCTTTCTGCCATTAGAATGGTTATTAAAATGTAAAGATTTTATATATTTATAATATTTGTTCCAACCGTTTGAAAATATCATAAAACTCTTCAATTTCTTTTTCTTAGTAAAGATTTATAGTTTCTAAAATGAAAGATCTAAAGATATCTTATTTATTACTATATATTTTGTTTTGATGCAATCCTGAAAGAGGCCTTTTTAAATGATATTTTAACCAGCTATTGCTAACAATATCCAGATTTTTAACAAATTAGTTTGTATTGAGATATAGTTGCTTGCCCAATGGTTTTCAACTAGGGGCAATTTTGCTTCACAGGAGACTTAGGCATATCTGATCATGTGTTGCTTCTCACAATTGAGAGATGAAGTACTGTTAGCATCTTAAGAATAGAAGCCAAGGATGCAGTTAAATATCCTATACTGCAGAAGAAATCTCCCAGCAACAAAGGATATCCAGCACAAAATATCAATAGTTCTAAGGTACAGAAACCCTGGTCTAGACCCTGTCAAGTCTTCAGATGACTGTAGCCCTGATGACAGCTAGACTGCAATGTCATGAGAAACATCTAGAGAAGCTACTTCTAGATTTCTTACTTAAAGTGAGATGGAGAAACTAGCAGGACAAAGAAAATTTCTTTAGAGATGATGCAGACATCTTTGTAAATTTCAAGTGAGGGCTCAACCTATAGTTAGACTTTGGTGAGCAAAGAGGTCCAGGCCAGAGTTTGGTTGATGTGATTGTAGACAAATTCCATGGATGGCTTACAAAAATGCAGATTCTAATTCAGAAGGTGTAGCAAGAGGCCTGAGATTCTACACGTGTGTAACAAAGTAGGAAATGGAAGGATTCTTCATCATGTGAGATGTTGGGATTCCTAGGTGGCTCAGTGGTAAGGAATCCATCCACCTGTCCATGCAGGAGACACAAGTTTGAACTTTGGGTCAGGAAGATTACATGGGAAAGGAAGTAATAACCCACTCCAATATTCTTGCCTGAAAAATCCCATGGAAAGAGGAGCCTGGTGAACTACAACCTGCAAAGAGTTGGACATGACTGAGCGACTGAGCACCTGTGAGATCTTAGTTCCCTGCTCAGGAATCAAACTCCCACTCGCTACCCTGGAAGCCCAGAAAGCACTGAGTCTTAACCCCTGGACTGCCAGGAAGTCCCAGGAGATGGAAGGACTTGATTCTGCAGGGGGAGCTTTTCTTCTTGTAAGACTCAGGGCTGGGAAGGAGTTATGTTAATAAGAGAGATAATTAAATGAGGGAAAGAGGATTACATTCTAATATGGGCTGTACAAGAAAAAATACTAATTTTTAAAAGGGTCACCCATAATCCTTCTGAGATTAAAGCTACTGGGAATGGAGAATGAAAGTATCAGGGGAAAGGATATAGTTTGTAATAGCTGCAAGAAATGAATAAGATGGTAATGAACTGTGTCCTGACTCTGAGGGTTCCACTGACTGCATAGATAGGGTTTCTCTGAGCCACATCACACACTGGAAGCTCCTGCCCTTAAAAATGCATCACACACACATACACACACACACACACACAATGTATCACACAGACACACACACACACACAAGGACAAGGGAATGCAGTGCTAGAAATTACATTTACATTCTGGATTTTTATCTTTCAAAGAGAGCCTGGGGCAACCAAGTTTTCCAGCTGGAGAGAAAGCTATATTGGATAGTAAACAAGAAAAGTACATTATTTATGTAGTTTTTAGAGCTTGTTAAATGGAGCTGCAAATACCTTTTTTCCCTGAAGTATAGTTAATTTACAATGCCCTGTTAATTTCTTCTGTACAATGAAGTGATTCAGTTATGCATATACACGTGTATAATATATATATATATATTACATACCTTATATGTATATATGTATGTGTATGTATGCATGGTATGTATATATTACAGTCTTTTTTATACGATTTTCCATTCTAGTTTTTCATAGGATACTGAATATAGTTCTCTGTGCCACATTCCCTTGTTTATTCATTCTATGTGTAATAGCTTCCATCTGCTAATCCCAACCTCCTACTCCATCCCTTCCCTAAACTACTCCTCCTTGGCAACCACAAGTCTGTTCTCTCTGTCTGTGAGTCTTTCTGTCTTCTATATCAACTTACTTGTGTCATATTTTAGATTCTACATGAAAATGGTATCCTAAGGTATTTGCATTTCTTTGTCTGACTTACTTCACTTCATATGATACTTCTGTAGCTGCACCCATGTTGCTTAGGATTAATTTCTTCTTTTTTTATGACTGAGTATACAGATACCATTTTTCTCCAGGTTTCATGGAAAGTGACTTTAGTTGACAGTACATAATGGTGACAGACTGGACATGATGGCCTTCCCTCTTAAGGGAAACTTAGAAAAGCTACGTTGAATGAGAGGATTTAAGATGCATTTTATTATTCTCAAGCATTTTATCTCTCATCGCAGGCTTTTGGCAGGTAGTTAAGATTCCATGCAAATCATTTTAAAATAAAGAGAGTTCATGTGCTCACTGACTGTGTAGTGTGCAGGCTTATGAATACAGCTTGGTGTCATTATCTAATACAGCGAGTGAGAATATGGTGCCGACTGAACCTTGGACTAAAAAGAATTCAGAAATAGCCTGTTTCATTTCTTGTCACATGTAAGGTGTAACCTTTGTGGGAAAAAAATCCCCCCAAAACCCTTCATTCTAGAAAAACAGATATGCTTAAGGTATAAATAAATTTTATTATATATGTTATATATATTATCATAATTATATATTATATATATGTTATTATATATATCTTAAACTTTTTCTAAATGTGGGCAGATCATGATTAATACATGGTGAGATATCATTTAATGTGTCAGTCAGATTTCTATCAGTTTTTTTTAAATTACATGTTGCTTAGTCAATTGTTCTGTGTGACTTGTTCAATTGATATTGAGGTAAATTAAGTGTGGTTACTTTCCCAAGGAATTTACAGTCTGTTAAAGAATCATCAAGGAAAAATTTACACAGCAGTGTAATAAATGATATGCTAAGGACCAAACCCCTGGGGAATAATTCTTCTACAGTGGAAGAACTTTAGGGAGTGGCCAAATCTTTGGGTAATACAGAAGCCTATAGATGACAAAAATTATTCTTTGTTAATACTTACCACCAAAAACATGTTGCTGGGACAATCTCAGAAGTATCTAAAGAGTATAAACAATTATATATTGAAAACAGGTATTGTCTTAAAGAGTAGTTTGTATAGCTATGGCTGACTCAGGTTGATGTGTGGCAGTAAACAACAAAACTCTGTAAAAAAATTGTTTTTAAATTAAATGGAAAAAAATTGCATACTGTCTTATTTCTTATGTAACAGAATAAATTTAACATGGATTCAGAATTTAAATTTTATTGAAAGATAGCACCAAGAAAGGACATGATAACATAATTGCATTTGTTTTATTTTTTCTTAATAGAGACATTTCTAAAGGAAAAGAAGACAAAAAAAAAAAAAAAAGGCAACATGAAGTTTATTGTTCTGCAGTGTAGAGAAACAGCTAAAATGGTCTTAAAAAAGGAGAACAAAATTGGTGGACTAAGTTATCATATTTCAAACTTTATTACAAATTTATAGTAATCAATAAGTGCTACATTAGCATAAACTAAACATATAGATAAATAAGAGAGCTTGGATATAAAAATAACTTTTTTTGACAAAGGTACAAAAACTAAGTAAGAAAGGAACTATGTTTTCAACAAAAGAGACTGGAACAACAGCACATCTGTATTCAAAAATAAATGACTAAGTAGAAAAGCAATTAAAGTAATAAAAAGATGAGTTATAGAATTATATATAGAATTATATATATATGCACATATAAATATATAAGTTCATACCTATATTTATATTGTATATATGTATATCCCACAAAATTAAATAAATGAGCAAGCAACACAACTTAAAAAGTGAACTTAAAACTTAAAAATATTTTAAGAGATGTTTCAACTTATAAAGATTTTAAGAGACGTTTCACTAAAGAGGATATGTAGCAGGAAGTCTTGTCCACCCAGTGGTAGTATAAAATAGCACAATAAATTTGGAAAAAAATTTAGCAATTTATTAAAATCATGCATTTATATCTATGGTATCATAGGTATTTAGTCAGACATAAAAGTTTATGTTTATACAAAATCATGCAGTGAATATTCACAGAAATTTTATTTGTAATAAAGAAAACCAGGAAAATAACCAAATGCCTTTACTGATATGTAATGCATCATGGGTAAATCTTAAGGAATGTTATACCAAAGGGAAGAAACCAGAGGAAATAGAGAGTATATCCTTAATGATTCCATTTAGATGAAACACTAGAACATTCAGTCTAATCTATAACAACAGATGGCAAACCAGTTGTTACCTGAGGGAGTGGGCCTGGTGAAAGAGGGATTACAAAGAGAAACTTAGAAACTTTCGAGAGTGGTGTATATCCTCATTATCTTTTTAAAAAATATTAAAGTTATCTTATTGAAATACAGTTGATTTACAATGTCATGTTCGTTTCTGTACAGCAAGCTGATTCAGTTTTAAGACATACATACATATTCTTTTTCATATTCTTTTCCATTATAGTTGATCACATGATATTGAATATAGTTCCCTATGCTGTAGGGTTGGACCTGGTTGTTTATCAACCCTATGTGTACTAGATTGTATCTACTAATCCCAGACTCCTAATCTGTCCCTTCTTCACCTCTTCTCCCCTGCAACCACAAGTCTAATCTGTGTGCCTGTGAATCTCTTTCTGTTTCACACACAAAATTCATTTGTGTCATGTTTTAGACTCCACCTATACGTGATATCCTAAGGTATCTGTCTTTCTTTTTCTGACTTACTTCACTTAGTATGATAATCTCTGAATTCTTCCATGTTGCTGCAAATGACATGTCATTCTTTTTAAGGTTGAGTAATAGTCCATTGTATGTATGTACCACATCTTCTTTATCCATTTCTCTGTCAATAAACACTTGGGTTGTTCTCAAGTCTCAGCTACTGTGAACAGTGCTGCTATAAACATTGCGGTGCATCTATCTTTTTTGAATTTTAGTTTTGTCTGCATATATACCCATGAGTGTGATTTCTGGATCACATGGTAATTTTTAGTTTTTTAAGGAACCTTCATACAGTTTTTCATAGTATGCATCAACATACATTCCCGGTAACATTGCAAGAGGGTTTCCTTTTTTCCATACCATCTCCCAGAATTGTTATTTATAGACTTTTTAGGGAACTCCCTGGTGGTCTAGTGGTTAAGACTCCAAACTCTTACTGCCCAGGGTCCAGGTTCAATTCATGGTCATGGAACTAAGATCCTGCAAGACACATGGTACAAAAAACAGTTTTTTGTTAATTGTAGCTTTATTATTTTTTTTTTTTTAGTTTAGGTTTTTTTGTTGTTTTTAATTTTGGCCTCTTTTATTGTTTGGTGCTTTTTTTATCTATTTATTTTTCATCCATCTTTATTCTTTGGCCTGCGTGGGCCTCCCATTGCAGTGGCCTCTCTTGTTACAGAGCACCAGCTCTGGGTGCATGCACTCCAGAGCACTGGCTCCTAATTGTGCACACCATTCTAGTCACTCCGTGGCACATGAGATCTTCCCTGGAGGACTGAACCAGCTCCATGGCACATGGGATATTCCCGGGCCAGAGATTGAACTAGCACCCCTTGCCCTACAAAGTGGACTCTTTACCCATTGGACCACCAGGGAAGCCCCTGTAGCTTTTCAAAAGATGCCATTTTGATTAGTATGAGGTGGCATCTCACTGTAATTTTGATCTGCAGTTCTCTAAAAATTAGCAGTGTTGGAGCATCTTCTTATGCTTGTTGGCCATCTATTTCTTGCCTTTGAAGAAATGTTTATTTAGATCTGTCCACTTTTCAACTGGGCTGTTTGATTTTTTGTTGAGTTGTATGAGCTGTATATTTTGGAAATTTACCTCTTACTGGTCACATAATGCACAAATTTTCTCTTCCATAGCTTGTCTTCTTATTTTGTTTATGGTATATTATCATTATCTTGATTGTGATCTATGATTTTGCAGGTGTATGCATATTTCAAAATGTATCAAATGTTTATTTTGAAAATATGAAGCTTATTGTATGTCAGTTGACACTAGATGGAATTGTTAAAAGATGTTTTATTCAAAGGTTTTTCATATGGCCAATAATATTTTATGTATTATATTAGACTATACATATATATGTATATGCAGATATAAAATGAGAGGGACATGCATTTCCTGGTAATTTATTTTATGGCTTATTACTGTGCTACCCAATAAGGGCAGGTTTTTAACTTAAACATAACATGAATTTATATTTATTCCCTTGTGACTGTTCAGTTACTTAGCTGTGTACAACTCTTTGCCATCCCATGGACCACAGCATGCCATGCTTCCCTTTCCTTCTCTATTTCCCAGAATTTCTTCAGACTCATGTCCATTGAGTTGGTGATGCCATCCAACCATCTGTTCCTCTGTCATCCCCTTTTCTTCCTGCCTTCAATTTTTCCAAGCATCAGAGTCTTTTCCAAAGAGTTGCCTCTTTGTATCAGGTGGCCAAAGTGTTGGAGCCTCAGCATCAGTCCTTCCAATGAATACTCAGGGTAGATTTCCTTTAGGATTGACTTGCAGTCCTTGCAATCCAAGGGACTCTCAAGAGTCTTCTCCAACACCACAACTCAAAGGTATCCATTTTTTGGCACTCAGCCTTCTTTATGGTCCAACTCTTACACCCACACATGACTATTGTAAGAATAATAGCTTTGATTAGATGGGCCTTTGTTGGCAAAGTGATATCTCTGCTTTTTAATAAACTGTGTAGATTTCTCATAGCTTTTCTTCCAAAGAGCAAGTGTCTTTTAATTTCATGACTGCAGTCACAATCGGCAGTAATTTTGTAGCCCAAGAAAATTACATCTGTCACCATTTCCCTTGTTTCCCCATCTATTTGCCATGAAGTGATGGGACCAGATGCCATAATCTTAGTTTTTTGAATGTTGAGTATTAAGCCAGTTGTTTCAACTTTTTCGCTCTACTTTTTCACTTTCATCAAGAGGATCTTTAATTCTTCTTTGCTTTTTGCCATCAGGGTGGTGTCATCTGCATATCTGAGGTTATTGATACTTCTGGAAGTCTTGATTCCAGCTTGTGCTGCATCCAGCCTATCATTTTGCATGATGTACTCTGCATATAAGTTAAAAGAGCAGTCTGACAGTATACAGCCTTGACATACTCCTTTCCCAATGTGGAACCAGTCCATTGTTCCATGTCCATTTCTAACGGTTGCTTCTTGACCTGCATATCCATTTCTCAGAAGACATGGAAGGTGGTCTTGTATTCCAGTCTCTTTCAGAATTTTCCACAATTTGTCATGGACCATACATGAAAAGGCTTTAGTGTAGTCAATGAAGCAGAAGTAGATGTTTTTCTGGAATTTTCTTGCTTTTTCTATGACCCAACAGATGTTGGCAATTTGATCTTTACTCCCTCTGCCTTTTGTAAATCCAGGTTATATATCTGAAAGTTCTTCAGACTCATGTCCATTGAGTTGGTGATGCCATCCAACCATCTGTTCCTCTGTCATCCCCTTTTCTTCCTGCCTTCAATTTTTCCAAGCATCAGAGTCTTTTCCAAAGAGTTGCCTCTTTGTATCAGGTGGCCAAAGTGTTGGAGCCTCAGCATCAGTCCTTCCAATGAATACTCAGGGTAGATTTCCTTTAGGATTGACTTGCAGTCCTTGCAATCCAAGGGACTCTCAAGAGTCTTCTCCAACACCACAACTCAAAGGTATCCATTTTTTGGCACTCAGCCTTCTTTATGGTCCAACTCTTACACCCACACATGACTATTGTAAGAATAATAGCTTTGATTAGATGGGCCTTTGTTGGCAAAGTGATATCTCTGCTTTTTAATAAACTGTATAGATTTCTCATAGCTTTTCTTCCAAAGAGCAAGTGTCTTTTAATTTCATGGCTGCAGTCACAATCGGCAGTAATTTTGTAGCCCAAGAAAATTACATCTGTCACCATTTCCCTTGTTTCCCCATCTATTTGCCATGAAGTGATGGGACCAGATGCCATAATCTTAGTTTTTTGAATGTTGAGTATTAAGCCAGTTGTTTCAACTTTTTCGCTCTACTTTTTCACTTTCATCAAGAGGATCTTTAATTCTTCTTTGCTTTTTGCCATCAGGGTGGTATCATCTGCATATCTGAGGTTATTGATACTTCTGGAAGTCTTGATTCCAGCTTGTGCTGCATCCAGCCTATCATTTTGCATGATGTACTCTGCATATAAGTTAAAAGAGCAGTCTGACAGTATACAGCCTTGACATACTCCTTTCCCAATGTGGAACCAGTCCATTGTTCCATGTCCATTTCTAACGGTTGCTTCTTGACCTGCATATCCATTTCTCAGAAGACATGGAAGGTGGTCTTGTATTCCAGTCTCTTTCAGAATTTTCCACAATTTGTCATGGACCATACATGAAAAGGCTTTAGTGTAGTCAATGAAGCAGAAGTAGATGTTTTTCTGGAATTTTCTTGCTTTTTCTATGACCCAACAGATGTTGGCAATTTGATCTTTACTCCCTCTGCCTTTTGTAAATCCAGGTTATATATCTGAAAGTTCTTGATTCACAAAATGTTGAACCCTAGCTTGAAGGATTTTAAACATTACCTTTGTAGTGTGTGAAATGGGTTCAATGGTGCAGTACTTTGAACATTCTTTGGTATTGGCCTCTTTGAAATGGGGATGAAAACAGACCTTTTCCAGTCCTATGACTACTGCTGAGTTTTCCAAATTTTCTGGCATATAGAGTGTACCACTGTAACTACATCAACTTAGGATGTGAAATAGCTCAACTGGAATTCTATCACCTCCATTAGCTTTGCTCATAGTAATGCTTCCCAATGCGCACTTGAGTTCACACTCCAGGATGTTTGGCTCTAGGTGAGTGACCACCCCCATCATGGTTATCTGGGTCATTAAGACCTTTTTTTGTATAGTTCTTCTGTGAATTTTTGCCACCTCTTCTTAATATCTGCTTCTGTTAGGTCCATACAATTTCTGTCCTTTATTTTGTCCATATTTGCATGATGGACATGCATTAGTGCATTAGTATTAGTGCTAAGTGCAGGATTCGGGTGCCAGGATGCAGCTGTCAGTGCCACAACTGCTGCCAGTGGAGCCCACACGCTTGCTGAGAGCATTCTGAGATTCTGCTTTGGCATCTCCAGTGTTTGGCCTCTGTTCAGGTTCATCTTAGTCATATTTACTAGGTAATCTGAAAAAATATATATATATATAAAATCTGATTTATTATATAATCTTATTTATGTATATATGTAATTACATATAATCTGATTTACATATCTGATTTATAATATATAATTATATATAATCTGATTTATGTGGAAAGCCTCAGGGTGTAACCATGTTCACTGGGCAAGCCATAACAGTGGCTCAGTCATAAACTGTTGCGTTTCATTCAATTGTCAATTGTTTACTTTCAGTTATGCTCAGATCAATAGGAGTCATAGGAAGTCATCCATTACACAACGTGTGTGTGTGTGTGTGTGTGTGTGTGTATGTGTTTGGTGTTGGGCAGGAATTCAATGATTTTAAGTCTTTAACCAGAGCTAGGACAATGCATATTGTAGTCTTACATAGGTTGTTATAGTGCATCTCCTGAGTTGGCATGGAAATGAATACAGTGATTTCCAAAATAAAACACACGCTCTCTCTAATCTAATGTTTGTCTAAAATGGGAAGTAAGAAGAGATAATCCAAATAAGAGCATTACACAAAGACCCTAGGGTCACTAACACTTCAGACCTTTCACAGATATATAGAAATCGATCATCAGTCAGGGTTAGTTCTTCTCTCTGCTGTAAGGGATGTTTTGTAGAGGGTTTGGAGAACAAGCACCTGCTTCTCTATGGACCCTGATTTAAGCAGGCTTTTAAAAGCCAGGAAAGAGCCTTAAGCCACATGTGACGGATGTGGCTGGTAATATGAATGTGATATTTGCCGTATCTACATAGGTCTGTTTCTAAAATAATAGAGGAGCATGGTGCGCTGTCGTGGTTGTCTCTTTTCTTCTCTTTCATTTCTTTTATTATGTCTTTGAAGTGACTTTGATGTGTGCATGCAAAGGAACACATGAAGAGGAGTGGGGAGTGGCGCCAGTGCCCTGTAGGCTACAGGCTATTTGTCCACCAGACAAACTCACACTGTGCTTTAAAAAGCTTTCAAAGCCACCAGCAAGGCTCAAAAAGACATTTTTTTTTAACTCATGAATAGATATCAGCCTTTTCACAAGGTGTGTTTGTAATTAACGGAAGGCCTAGGGTATCCTTTAAAAAGGCTTCCCTGATGACTCAGATGGTAAAGAATCTGCCCAAAATGCAGGAGATCCAGATTCAATCTCTGGTTCAGGAAGATTCCCTGGAGAAGGGTATGGCCTCTCAAGCCAATATTCTTGCCTGGGAAATCCCATGGACAAAGCCTTCTGGGCTACATCCATGGGGTCACAAAGAATCAGACATGACTGAGTGACTGACACTTAGGAAATCCTCCCTCTAAAAGGGTATCCTTTTTCTAAAAGATAATTCCTCCTTGGAATTATCAAGGTATTTGTGTCAAAATCATTCAAGAAAAGAGCTTCAACTCTCAGTGCCCGAAAGAGAGTCAGTCACAACTCAAATGACAACACTGAAAAGCCAGGCTAAAACTAATGGACAAACAAACTGAAATTGTACAAGGTCCTAGAGTCCCAGCTACTGCCTTAGTATTTTCATATGCATTTACTTGTAACCCTCATCCCATCATTGAGAAGGAGCACATCATTTGACCAGAGATGCTTAGACAGGATAGGAGTGTATTTCTTTCCCACATAGAGTGCTTGACAAGAGTCCAAGCTAAGTATCAAGGCTACCTGAAGCCAATAGGGTCACAGGCTTCTTTTAACTTTGTCTTATGGCACATAGCTTCTATCCTCAAAGTCACAAATTACCTACTAGAACTCCTGCTATTATAGCTGCATCACAGGTATAATAATGAAGAATGAAAGGACAAGATGGGGCAAAAAGAGCTTCCTGAAGTCCCATTTCTACTTGAGTCTCTTAGCTGCAATTATTATCATTCCAAATTTTATAAATCATGTTCTCTAACCAAATGACCGGGGAGAAGGATAATGAACAGATACATAGCAGTTGCTGGCCAGACAGAAATAAATATCCCAAATAAAAACTGAGTTCCAGTGAGATAAACAAACTAGACCAAGGACGTCGCTGAGCCAGAAAATGGAGACAGTTTTCTGTGAGGAAACTCGGTAAGAGTGTGAACCACCAAGGTTAGAACTTGAATCTAAGCGGGACCTGATGCTTGTTTGAGCTCTTCTGCCATTTGGGTTTAACAGGGACTCTGTTCCAGAACCAATTAGAATTAAAATATTTGGATGAAGACAAACCAAAAAGTCAGTGTGTGTGGAGAATGCGGACGGACAGGATATGTGGAAAGTGGATATGAAGGAGAACGGTCACCCCTTTTGATCTTTTCCCCAAAATAGTCCCATAAGCACACCACACTCCTGTCATAAAGGGAGCTGACACAGGTGAAGAGGAATTCTATGAGTGCAGGCTGGTTGGCCTCCATCAATACGGAGTGGGAAAGAGGTTACTTAACTTTTTGAAAACCCAGTGTGCCTTGAGCTCAGTGAAACCTTTAAAGCAGCCAGCAGGTTTCCCCAGCTTTTAGGGAGGTGTCTTTTTACTAAAGTGGGGCTGTCACCACGAACCTTAGGAATGTGGGGTCTGTGTGAAGATGCTGGAGGCTGCAGTCACACCATCCCGTGTTCGAGGTCAACTGCCAATGATACGTGTGTTTCTAGCCAACCTTCCATACCCAAATCCTATCTGGATTTGGAAAAATTAATTAGAGGTTGTTTACCGAGCTAGGAGAAATATCCAAGACAACTGACCTGCTAGGTCACTCACCTTAGTTGAATGTAAGGTTCCACTTTCAATCCAGCTGGTCAGCCTTGTTAAGCGTCATTTTCCCCGGCCCTTTGTCTTATGGCACATAGCTTCTATCCTCAAAGTCACAAATTACCTACTAGAACTCCTGCTATTATAGCTGCATCGCAGGTATAATAATGAAGAATGAAAGGACAAGATGGGGCAAAAAGAGCTTCCTGAAGTCCCATTTCTACTTGAGTCTCTTAGCTGCAATTATTATCATTCCAAATTTTATAAATCATGTTCTCTAACCAAATGACCGGGGAGAAGGATAATGAACAGATACATAGCAGTTGCTGGCCAGACAGAAATAAATATCCCAAATAAAAACTGAGTTCCAGTGAGATAAACAAACTAGACCAAGGTCGTCGCTGAGCCAGAAAATGGAGACAGTTTTCTGTGAGGAAACTCGGTAAGAGTGTGAACCACCAAGGTTAGAACTTGAATCTAAGCGGGACCTGATGCTTGTTTGAGCTCTTCTGCCATTTGGGTTTAACAGGGACTCTGTTCCAGAACCAATTAGAATTAAAATATTTGGATGAAGACAAACCAAAAAGTCAGTGTGTGTGGAGAATGCGGACGGACAGGATATGTGGAAAGTGGATATGAAGGAGAACGGTCACACCTTTTGATCTTTTCCCCAAAATAGTCCCATAAGCACACCACACTCCTGTCATAAAGGGAGCTGACACAGGTGAAGAGGAATTCTATGAGTGCAGGCTGGTTGGCCTCCATCAATACGGAGTGGGAAAGAGGTTACTTAACTTTTTGAAAACCCAGTGTGCCTTGAGCTCAGTGAAACCTTTAAAGCAGCCAGCAGGTTTCCCCAGCTTTTAGGGAGGTGTCTTTTTACTAAAGTGGGGCTGTCACCACGAACCTTAGGAATGTGGGGTCTGTGTGAAGATGCTGGAGGCTGCAGTCACACCATCCCGTGTTCGAGGTCAACTGCCAATGATACGTGTGTTTCTAGCCAACCTTCCATACCCAAATCCTATCTGGATTTGGAAAAATTAATTAGAGGTTGTTTACCGAGCTAGGAGAAATATCCAAGACAACTGACCTGCTAGGTCACTCACCTTAGTTGAATGTAAGGTTCCACTTTCAACATCCAGCTGGTCAGCCTTAAGTTAACCCATGGCACGCCCACTCCCTGCGGATGTTTTGCCTGTGGCGGGGCTGCCAAAGCACCAGGCTTAGAGTCTGATACTTGTTGGAGCTCAAATCTTATTCTCTCCTACACACTTACACACACACTTATAAGTGCGTTTTTTAGGGCCATGATATATATAACCTCTGAAGACAGTTGTACTGGAGCTGCGTCCATCTTTGGTCTAGTACATGTTCTAAGTACTATCATCATAAAGTTTCTTAGCATTACTTTCTGTGCTACACCCTTTCCTTCATGTTCTTTTCATCCTATCCATAAGTTCTCTTAGGACTAGATAATGAAAAAAATCCTGCCAATAAATCTGCTAACCCATGAAACATTGGAGGCACGTCCCACCAAAATTGTTTATTCATCAGTGGTAGATTAGTAACAATTTGCTAATGGGGAATTTTCCTTTAATTATTGGGGAAAAAGCACTTCTTAATTCATAGAAAGGAGGATTGGTTTCATCCAGATTAATGACTGTTGGGAATGTGTCCCAAGCCCACCAGGCAGAGGCTATTTAAAGTGAGCATATTAGCAACAGAGTTAAGCAGCAGAGGGTTTAGTCCTAATAAGGTGGACCATGGTAATTAAATTGAGGTTTATGGATGGATAATCTTCAGGGGGTCCAGGAAGTCATGAAGTTTGATACAGTCTCTTCCATAACGTTCTCCACTTCTCGGTAAGTTATGTGATGACTACCACTGCTGTCTTGAGGATCACTACCATCTGAGCCCTCATAACACACACCTGCTGTCACCTCATGGTGGCAGAGCCCTGTCATTATGAGGGTCGGACCTACCACTGAGGGAGCCAAAGCACTGAACTGAAGAGATACTTCGACTGACAGAACAAGCATTCTCTTCACCTCTTGATTATCACCTCCTTCATCTCTTCAGTCCTCTGCTGCTCATGGTTCATATTTTCCAGCCACTCACTCTGACCTCTGCTTCCTTATCTTCCCAATCATTCATGGTGATGGAGTTATGCCTCTGTATTTCAGAAATTTCCTATTTCCATTTTCGGAGTGTTTCCTTCACAAAACCCTCCCTTCTTGAAACCTGGCTGCCCACTGTTGATGTACCTTCTCTGGGAAAGGCTGGTGTTAATGTCATTCCCTGTGTCTCTCATGTTCTGAAAGTCTGGTGGCTGTCCTGCTAATAGCCCACTGCCCTTCTCATAGCATTTATTCCTTTGCTTCTTGAACCACAGAATATCATTCTTTGAGACCCATTATAACACAGTGAATCTGATCTTGATTATTGTCATCAACAGACATTTTCATACTTGATCCTTTGTTACGTTGTTGGCATTCCTCCAGTTTGTCATGATGACCTTGACAGCCTCACCTCCAAATATTTTTTCTGTCCTTCCATCTGTGCCCACCACTTCTATGGTCACACCTCAGACGTAATCATCACCTCTCTACTAATTCCATGGCTCTGCTCTCAAAAATCTCCATCTCCTCCTGACTGGCTTGTTCCATTACCCATACCCTGACCTGCTTTCATGAAATACATGAGCATCTCTAGTCTCTTAACCCCTCCTTTGCACCAGGCAGACAGCCCAAATAGTATTGTTTCCTTCTTTATTCTACTTTGATTCTGGGTCCATCAGTACAGTAGTGTCAGTTGGTCTCCATATCACAGTATATGTTTTTTACAAGTCTGCATCTTCATTTCACTTGAAATCACAGAAATATTTTATCATTTTGAATCCCTGTCTCTGTGTTGACTTCTTTTTCCTCTGGACATCCATAGAGTATTACAGTCCACCTGCTTTCCTCCTATCTCCTGGCTACTTCTTTGCAGTCACATTTGCAAGCTCAGCTGCTGCCTTTTCAGTGATTAAATGTTAGACTACTTCCACGTACTCTCTCAGGTCCTTTTCTTATATCACTTTGTACTCTTCTTCCATGGCAACATGTTCTTACCATCCATGTACATGAACCTTCCAAACCTTTATGTAGAGCTCAAACTCTGCTGTGTACTCTGGATTTCCATAACATATTCCTGTGAAGATCTCAATGGAACATTAAATTCAACTTGCTGACATGTGAAATCCCAATGATTCCATTTAACCTGGTTATCTTCCAGTGTTCACTTCTCAGGCTAACACCCATCCCCCATCAAGTTCCATAAGCTGAAAGTTTAAGCTTCCTCTTCGACGCCAATCTCTCCCCTATTTGCCATCTTAAAAACTTGATTTTCAGTCTGTCAGATCTATCTGTTTACTTACATCCTTGTTTCTAACCTAATGGTCATAGTAGCCATTTATAATCTTGTGGACTAATGCTGAAGAATGCGGAATTACCATCCAGAAATGCCATATGTTTAATCCTTTTCGTCTTCTCTGTAGTTAATGTTAATTTCAAACCGCAGGTCTGATATGAACCTCAGGCTTTCACCCTTTACTCTCTAATATTAAAACCCATCTGTGGGCATTTCCTGGTGGTCCAGTGGGTAAGGACACCGCCTTGCAGTGCATGGGGCGCTGGTTTGATCCCTGGCCTGGGAAGATCCCATGTGCCGTGGAATGGCTGGACCGAGGTGTCCAACTACCAAGCCAGAGCTCTGGAGCACATGCACCTGGAGCCGATGCTCTACAGTGAGAGAGGCCACTGTGATGGGAGGCCCACACAGGCCAAAGAACAAAGATAAATAAATGAAAGACCAATAGAAGTGGCCAAAAAAAAAAAAAAAGAAATCTGTGGCTTCTGGTTACTCAGATGGATTTTACAGAGGCACATTTTGCCATATCTTTTCATTCTCAATATGCGAGGTATTCACTCTTCGTTTGACTTGATATACTAGTAAACATGTGTGGATTGACTTAACAAATACACAGTACATAAAGTGTAGTTTAGGCTCTTGTGTGATGCTCTTGCAAATCATATAAACGCTTTTCTGCAGCAGATAGGCTAAAGAGACATTGTTTCCATGCCTAGGAGATTTGACAGCACCAAACTGAATTGAAAAGTGAGTTCTAGGCTTTTCTTATATCACTTTGTACTCTTCTTCCATGGCAACATGTTCTTACCATCCATGTACATGAACCTTCCAAACCTTTATGTAGAGCTCAAACTCTGCTGTGTACTCTGGATTTCCATAACATATTCCTGTGAAGATCTCAATGGAACATTAAATTCAACTTGCTGACATGTGAAATCCCAATGATTCCATTTAACCTGGTTATCTTCCAGTGTTCACTTCTCAGGCTAACACCCATCCCCCATCAAGTTCCATAAGCTGAAAGTTTAAGCTTCCTCTTCGACGCCAATCTCTCCCCTATTTGCCATCTTAAAAACTTGATTTTCAGTCTGTCAGATCTATCTGTTTACTTACATCCTTGTTTCTAACCTAATGGTCATAGTAGCCATTTATAATCTTGTGGACTAATGCTGAAGAATGCGGAATTACCATCCAGAAATGCCATATGTTTAATCCTTTTCGTCTTCTCTGTAGTTAATGTTAATTTCAAACCGCAGGTCTGATATGAACCTCAGGCTTTCACCCTTTACTCTCTAATATTAAAACCCATCTGTGGGCATTTCCTGGTGGTCCAGTGGGTAAGGACACCGCCTTGCAGTGCATGGGGCGCTGGTTTGATCCCTGGCCTGGGAAGATCCCATGTGCCGTGGAATGGCTGGACCGAGGTGTCCAACTACCAAGCCAGAGCTCTGGAGCACATGCACCTGGAGCCGATGCTCTACAGTGAGAGAGGCCACTGTGATGGGAGGCCCACACAGGCCAAAGAATAAAGATAAATAAATGAAAGACCAATAGAAGTGGCCAAAAAAAAAAAAAAAAGAAATCTGTGGCTTCTGGTTACTCAGATGGATTTTACAGAGGCACATTTTGCCATATCTTTTCATTCTCAATATGCGAGGTATTCACTCTTCGTTTGACTTGATATACTAGTAAACGTGTGGATTGGCTTAACAAATACACAGTACATAATGTGTAGTTTAGGCTCTTGTGTGATGCTCTTGCAAATCATATAAACGCTTTTCTGCAGCAGATAGGCTAAAGAGACATTGTTTCCATGCCTAGGAGATTTGACAGCACCAAACTGAATTGAAAAGTGAGTTCTAGGCTTCTGAATCCTCAAGACAATGTCCCTACCTCTTTGTCTTGTCTCTTCATCTTGGATTCCAACACTGACATGAAAATGAGGGACTACAGTCCTCTGAACTCAGGAGTGGTTGGAGCATAGCCTCAGGCTCAAAGAAAGCTGGCAGGCTTGTGAGAAGATTCTCGTGGCCAACCCCTTCCTGTGTGGCACACAGATTTTTGTCTTTCTACAAAAACATGCAGTAGCCTGGGGCAGTGTGAGGATTCTGAGTATTGAACACTGCCCAGAAGTGGCCCTTTAATGCCTCAGGTCCACAATGGACATGAAAAATGACATCCTCACCACAAGCGGTAGAGCTGATGATCTGAAGCTAAAGTTGCTTCCCAGCTGTGACTTAGATTACTCCACAGTGAAGGGTTTAGCCCACAGCTTCCACGGACTCTGTCTAGCTCTTTAGTGCAGTTCTTTTAACTAAGCGCCACTGACTGGGAGGAAAGGCTTGTCTTTGTCTTACTCACAGACTGGAGAGAATCTCAAAAGGAGAGACAAATTAAAAGTTGGGGAGGCTTCCCTGGTGGTTCAGTGGTTAAGAATCCGCCTTCCAATGCAGGGATGCAGGCCAGTCCCTTGGGAAACTAAGATCCCACATGCTACAGGGCAACTGAGCCTGCACACTGTAACTAAGGCCTGAGACAGCCAAAACAAGCAAACAATGAACAAAATGTGTGGTGGGGAGAGACTTGAGAGTGGAGGAGAAAGTATATAACCAGTGGCTGGGCAGTGTCAAGCCTCTCTGCTGGAAAAAGGCACCAGGAAGCTGATATGTGCCTGCTATCTGCTGTCACTTTGACCTTAGAAAGACGAGACTTGGGATCATTGGTGAGTTTGATGGTTCCGCTCATAAGTCCTCACCTTCAGGATGCCTCTCAATAGTATGTTGTACAATTACCATTGTAACATTCCAGGCAACTTGACATTTATATATATGCAAAGGCTTTTCTGCAGCAGATAGGCTAAAGAGACATTGTTTCCATGCCTAGGAGATTTGACAGCACCAAACTGAATTGAAAAGTGAGTTCTAGGCTTCTGAATCCTCAAGACAATGTCCCTACCTCTTTGTCTAGTCTCTTCATCTTGGATTCCAACACTGACATGAAAATGAGGGACTACAGTCCTCTGAACTCAGGAGTGGTTGGAGCATAGCCTCAGGCTCAAAGAAAGCTGGCAGGCTTGTGAGAAGATTCTCGTGGCCAACCCCTTCCTGTGTGGCACACAGATTTTTGTCTTTCTACAAAAACATGCAGTAGCCTGGGGCAGTGTGAGGATTCTGAGTATTGAACACTGCCCAGAAGTGGCCCTTTAATGCCTCAGGTCCACAATGGACATGAAAAATGACATCCTCACCACAAGCGGTAGAGCTGATGATCTGAAGCTAAAGTTGCTTCCCAGCTGTGACTTAGATTACTCCACAGTGAAGGGTTTAGCCCACAGCTTCCACGGACTCTGTCTAGCTCTTTAGTGCAGTTCTTTTAACTAAGCGCCACTGGCTAGGAGGAAAGGCTTGTCTTTGTCTTACTCACAGACTGGAGAGAATCTCAAAAGGAGAGACAAATTAAAAGTTGGGGAGGCTTCCCTGGTGGTTCAGTGGTTAAGAATCCGCCTTCCAATGCAGGGATGCAGGCCAGTCCCTTGGGAAACTAAGATCCCACATGCTACAGGGCAACTGAGCCTGCACACTGTAACTAAGGCCTGAGACAGCCAAAACAAGCAAACAATGAACAAAATGTGTGGTGGGGAGAGACTTGAGAGTGGAGGAGAAAGTATATAACCAGTGGCTGGGCAGTGTCAAGCCTCTCTGCTGGAAAAAGGCACCAGGAAGCTGATATGTGCCTGCTATCTGCTGTCACTTTGACCTTAGAAAGACGAGACTTGGGATCATTGGTGAGTTTGATGGTTCCGCTCATAAGTCCTCACCTTTAGGATGCCTCTCAATAGTATGTTGTACAATTACCATTGTAACATTCCAGGCAACTTGACATTTATATATATGCAAAGGTGTACATGCACACACACACACACAAGCAGGAATTTTAGAGATAAACCGGGTAACATTCCAAAAATCTTGATTGCACACCGACTTATTTGAGATACTTGTTAGGCAGTGGAAACAGGAATATAAAGTTCTTGTAGCATTAAGTTACTTGGGGATGTGTCCCAGAGCTAAGTGTTCTGTTTTGGAGCAGTATATAATTTTCTAATGATCCTCATGTTTTTTTTTTTTTTTTTAGCTGAACAAAGAACAAACTTTTGGTAGTTTTTTCCCTGGTTCTTCAGTTTAACTGCTGGAGGGCCAATTCCAAACATCTAGTTTGCCATAGATAGAAAATGTCCGTATGAGACATATTTATCAAAAGTGTGAAATAAGAATGAAAAGATTGTAACATATGACTTCTTGGTTTTGGCGGGTTTTGTTTTTGATTCTTCCCTTTTTGATGTTCTGCTAACAAGAGAAGGCTTTCTCAATTAAAGATTTCTTTACTAGGGTTGTTTTTGTCATAACCGCCACAAGAGTTTTATAAATTAATACATGTGTTTACAAAAGGTTCAAGATAACTTTGCTTCAGGTGATAAGAAAAATCATAACCTGTTCTTCTTGCCTTATTCCATTCCTCCCTCCTTCCATCCACTCATCATTTCTTCCCACTTGTACTTCTCATTATTCACAATTTCTCCCTCTGTCTCTTTGCCCTGATTTGTCACACCTCTGTTTGTCTCTTTGTGTCTATCTTTGCTTCATAAGTCAATAAATATTCTTCTCAGTCCCCACTTGAGTACAGTGTAGAGAAACACAAACACACAGAAATACCAACACACAACAGATTCACAGTGAATTGTTAGAGATGGAGTAATACTTGCAATCATTAGCTCAGTAATGCTTTCTCTTTGGGTCTGTGTCCTTTTTGTGTACCCAAATGAGCAAGCATGGTTGCACAGATTTATGTGCCTGCTATCTGCTGTCACTTTGACCTTAGAAAGACGAGACTTGGGATCATTGGTGAGTTTGATGGTTCCGCTCATAAGTCCTCACCTTCAGGATGCCTCTCAATAGTATGTTGTACAATTACCATTGTAACATTCCAGGCAACTTGACATTTATATATATGCAAAGGTGTACATGCACACACACACACACACAAGCAGGAATTTTAGAGACAAACCGGGTAACATTCCAAAAATCTTGATTGCACACCGACTTATTTGAGATACTTGTTAGGCAGTGGAAACAGGAATATAAAGTTCTTGTAGCATTAAGTTACTTGGGGATGTGTCCCAGAGCTAAGTGTTCTGTTTTGGAGCAGTATATAATTTTCTAATGATCCTCATTTTTTTTTTTTTTTTTAGCTGAACAAAGAACAAACTTTTGGTAGTTTTTTCCCTGGTTCTTCAGTTTAACTGCTGGAGGGCCAATTCCAAACATCTAGTTTGCCATAGATAGAAAATGTCCATATGAGACATATTTATCAAAAGTGTGAAATAAGAATGAAAAGATTGTAACATATGACTTCTTGGTTTTGGCGGGTTTTGTTTTTGATTCTTCCCTTTTTGATTTTCTGCTAACAAGAGAAGGCTTTCTCAATTAAAGATTTCTTTACTAGGGTTGTTTTTGTCATAACCGCCACAAGAGTTTTATAAATTAATACATGTGTTTACAAAAGGTTCAAGATAACTTTGCTTCAGGTGATAAGAAAAATCATAACCTGTTCTTCTTGCCTTATTCCATTCCTCCCTCCTTCCATCCACTCATCATTTCTTCCCACTTGTACTTCTCATTATTCACAATTTCTCCCTCTGTCTCTTTGCCCTGATTTGTCACACCTCTGTTTGTCTCTTTGTGTCTATCTTTGCTTCATAAGTCAATAAATATTCTTCTCAGTCCCCACTTGAGTACAGTGTAGAGAAACACAAACACACAGAAATACCAACACACAACAGATTCACAGTGAATTGTTAGAGATGGAGTAATACTTGCAATCATTAGCTCAGTAATGCTTTCTCTTTGGGTCTGTGTCCTTTTTGTGTACCCAAATGAGCAAGCATGGTTGCACAGATTTGGGCACAGAATACCTACTTTTCTTGAAACTTGTAGAAAGATCCCCCACTTCCACTAAGTGGCTCCGGTCACCTTTTTCTTCTGTCAGCTTGTCTAGCAATGGATTTAAAGTGGATAGTTAACGTGAAACTAAAGAGAAACTTAGGGTCATAAGCCTCAAGACTCACAAAACAGGACTTTTCCCCTGTGGATCCTAAAGCTTAGAGATTTCTGTGGTCCTCTTTGAGAATAAAATGTAAATTTATTAATGTAAAAAGAATTCGCATCGGGCTTCCCTTGGTGGTCCAGTGGGTAAGGACACCGCCTTGCAGTGCAAGGGACGCCGGTTCGAGCCCTGGCCTGGGAAGATCCCACGTGCCGCGGAGCGGCTGGACCGATGTGTCCAATTACCGAGCCAGAGCTCTGGAGCGCATGCGCCCAGAGCCGGCGCTCTGCAACGATAGACGCCACCGCGATGGGAGGCCCACAGGAGCCAAAGAACAAAGACGGATGAACAGAGAGAAAGGAAAGATCAAGCTCCCCTCCCTCCCCAACCCAACCCCCGCCCCAAAATAAATAAATAAAATAAATCTTTAAAAAAAAAAAAAAAAAGAATTCTCATCAAGTTGCTAAAGACTGGAGGTCCAGATCTCCTTTTTGCACCCTTTTGAAGGAATGTATTTTCAAAACGCTTACCTAGGAAGTTTCCTGAATGCAACCTGACTTTTGTGTCTCCAGCTAGAGAACTGCATTTCCCATCACCTCCCAGCCTCCTCAGGCAATTGTGCAGAGATCCCAAACGACCTCATGTGTTTACAAAAGGTTCAAGATAACTTTGCTTCAGGTGATAAGAAAAATCATAACCTGTTCTTCTTGCCTTATTCCATTCCTCCCTCCTTCCATCCACTCATCATTTCTTCCCACTTGTACTTCTCATTATTCACAATTTCTCCCTCTGTCTCTTTGCCCTGATTTGTCACACCTCTGTTTGTCTCTTTGTGTCTATCTTTGCTTCATAAGTCAATAAATATTCTTCTCAGTCCCCACTTGAGTACAGTGTAGAGAAACACAAACACACAGAAATACCAACACACAACAGATTCACAGTGAATTGTTAGAGATGGAGTAATACTTGCAATCATTAGCTCAGTAATGCTTTCTCTTTGGGTCTGTGTCCTTTTTGTGTACCCAAATGAGCAAGCATGGTTGCACAGATTTGGGCACAGAATACCTACTTTTCTTGAAACTTGTAGAAAGATCCCCCACTTCCACTAAGTGGCTCCGGTCACCTTTTTCTTCTGTCAGCTTGTCTAGCAATGGATTTAAAGTGGATAGTTAACGTGAAACTAAAGAGAAACTTAGGGTCATAAGCCTCAAGACTCACAAAACAGGACTTTTCCCCTGTGGATCCTAAAGCTTAGAGATTTCTGTGGTCCTCTTTGAGAATAAAATGTAAATTTATTAATGTAAAAAGAATTCGCATCGGGCTTCCCTGGTGGTCCAGTGGGTAAGGACACCGCCTTGCAGTGCAAGGAGAGCCGGTTCGAGCCCTGGCCTGGGAAGATCCCACGTGCCGCGGAGCGGCTGGACCGATGTGTCCAATTACCGAGCCGGAGCTCTGGAGCGCATGTGCCCAGAGTCAGTGCTCTGCAACGATAGACGCCACCGCGATGGGAGGCCCACAGGAGCCAAAGAACAAAGACGGATGAACAGAGAGAAAGGAAAGATCAAGCTCCCCTCCCTCCCCAACCCAACCCCCGCCCCAAAATAAATAAATAAAATAAATCTTTAAAAAAAAAAAAAAAAGAATTCTCATCAAGTTGCTAAAGACTGGAGGTCCAGATCTCCTTTTTGCACCCTTTTGAAGGAATGTATTTTCAAAACGCTTACCTAGGAAGTTTCCTGAATGCAACCTGACTTTTGTGTCTCCAGCTAGAGAACTGCATTTCCCATCACCTCCCAGCCTCCTCAGGCAATTATGCAGAGATGGGCCCTGAAACTTCAGCTCCACTCCTTGCCTAGTTAACACACCTTATCTGGAGAATATGCCCAACTTTCAGGTTTTCCACTTATACAGAGAGTGGCTGTGATAATGGATCCGAGGTCAAAGATTCCTTTGTTAATTCATCCAACCAGCTTCTTGGCAGTCCGTGGACCCCATGTCCTGAGTCCTCTTCAGTACCTTGCAGATCTGTCATGCTCCAGGGCATGACAGTTTCCAAATATTTGCCACAACTGGGATGTTGGCACCTCCCTTTCAATTACCTCACTCTGAGTAAGCCCTGTTGTTTTAGGAAGATGAACATCTGGCTGGGTACATACCCCGGTAGCTCAGTCCTATTAGTTGTGGTAGCTTAGCATGACCTGAAAAGGCAGAGATTTCTGGCGATTTTTTACCAAAGTAGAGATTTTCAGAATATACCCCCAGCAAGCATTTATGACCTCTAGTTCAGTAGTAGATAGCCTTGAGAGCTTTTGCCTGGCCTGAACTTGTCTTTTTACATAGTCTGAGGAGGACAGAGGGTGCAGAAAGAGCAGAGGCTTCATAAGCCCTGTCCTTTGAGGATTCTGCTATAGAGAGTGCAGGGCTGGCACTTGGAGTTGAGCAGATCTGAGTTCTATTCCCACCCTGGCCCCTCACTGGCTGTGTGACTTGGGCATATGACTGAGCTTCTCTCATCCTTATTGGATCCTTTGTAAAGTGGGGTGCTGAACACTCACACTGGTGGATCAGCTCAGCTGAGGCTATATACCTGTTCCAAGGTAAAAACAGTCTTAGGATTCTCCAGTGACATGTGTGATTGCAGCACAAGATGATTTGGGAGATCATAATTAGGCAGGAGCCAAAAATACTTTCATTTATCAGTTTAATTATTCATGATTTTAATGAAAGGAGTGTGATCTCTGTTTGTTTGTTTGTTTGTTTGCTTACCTCTATTCTCTTCTTCACTCTTTCTCTCTGTCACATATCTAAGTAGGTATGTCTCCGAAATTTCAGAGCTGAATTATTCTGTTTCTTTTTTTTTGTCTACTTCTATTGGTCTTTCATCATCCATCTTTGTTCTTTGGTCTGTGTGGGCCTCCCATTACAGTGGCCTCTCTTGTTGCAGAGCACCAGCTCTGGGCACATGAGCTCCAGAGCTCTGGCTCAGTAATTGGGCACATCGATCAGTCACTCTGCAGCACGTAGGATCTTCCCAGGCCAGGGATCAAACCAGCACCCCATGCACTGCAAGGCAGTGTCTTTACCCACTGGACCACCAGGGAAGCCCTATTCTGTTTCTTTTCTTATATTCTCACCTTGCGTATCTCTAATATTAGTGACACTTGCAGATTTGCTTTTCCAATTCAGTTCCACTTAGGCCTTAGTCAGCATCTCCAGATATTTTGTTTTTAGTTGCTAAGTCATGACTGACTCTTCTGTGATCCTGTGGACTATAGCCGAACAGGCTCCTCTGTCCATGGAATTCTCCCGGCAAGTATACTAGAGTGCATAGCCATTCCCTTCTCCAAGGGCCTTTCCAGATAGTGACTTCATTTTCTCCCTCCCTCCTTCACTCTGCCTAGCTTCCATTTTGCTAATAGAGCTTGATTCTGTGAATTTATAAAATAGAGAAAATGGCATAGTCAAGAAAATCAAAACATTGCCTTTAAAGTATTGAAGACTCAGGAGGAAGTAGACGTTTACCACGTGAAGAGTGTCAGGAAGAAGATACTTAGAATTTGAAGTGGCAAAGTTTCCTGATAGATCAGATGTGAGAATGAAAAAAAAAAAAAAAAAAGGATCAAGAAGGACTCCTGGGTTTCTGGCTTGGGAAATGGATGGGACAGTGTAAGACTTACTGAGACAGGGCACACTGGAGACAGTTCAAGGTCTGGGAGGATAGGAGTGACAGAGGCAGCATCAGATATGAGTTTTCATCTGGCTTTCAGACAGGTGAAATTTGAGATGACTTTGAGGAATCTAAGTGAAAATGCCAACTAGAAAGTTGGAGAGGTCTTTGCTGAAAATAGGGATGATCATTTTCAGGTTGGTGACAATTTCAGTCAGAGGCATAAATGCAGATGCTCAGAGTGAAAGAATATAGAGCCAGGAGAGAAAGAGCCGAGGACTCAAAAGTGAGCCTTAGAATGTTAACAATGAAAAGGAAGTTCAGGAGTTCAGGAGAATGGTTTGATCAGTGGAACATAAAATTGGCTCAGCAGTGGCTGGTGGTCATTAGGGTGACCATGTGATCATCCAAACTGGGACACACTTAAGAATGGAAGGGTGCTAACAGATAAAATACCCAACAACACAGACCAATTGGGACCCAGAGCTGCAAGTCAAGGAAAGAAGATAGTTGGATTTATTCAGGTTGGAATTATGACAACTCTACATGCTAGGAAAACAGGGACACAAAATGTCTTAATGCATTGAGTTAATCAGAAAATGCCATTTAATCTATGTTCTTGTCCATCAATCTCTTATTATATACTGTTACGGAAACTTTTCACACTGTATCTTCTTTTTTTTTTTTTCATTTTGCCACTTTCCTGCTCAGAAAAATTTCAGTAACTGTCAGTTGTCTATAATAAAGTTCAGAATTCTTAACTCAGAATTAAAGACCCCTCATGGTCCATGTGGCCTATATTCCCAGTCTGTCACTTACTTGTTAGTCCTTCTGAATAGTTATACTTGTCTCTCGGTGATACTCAAATATGCCTTTAACATCCCCATCTCCAGTTTTTTGTTTGTTTGTTTGTTTGTTTTTAAACATTTATTTATTTATTTATTTATTGGAGGGGCTGGGGAGGGAGGGAGGCGGACAGGCCACTTCTGTTGGTCTTTTTCATTGGTCAATTTTTATCCATCTTTGTTCTTTGGCCTGTGTGGGCCTCCCATCGCAGTGGCCTCTGTTGTCACAGAGCACCAGCTCTAGGCGTATGCGCTCCAGAGCTCCGGCTCGGTATTTGGACACATTGATCCAGCCTCTCCGTGGCACGTGGGATCTTCCCAGGTCAGGGATGGAACCGGCACCCCTTGCACTGCAAGGCGGTGTCCTTACCCACTGGACCACCGGGGAAGCCCTCCAGTTTTTTTTTTTAATAAGCGGTTGAATACCAACATGTTCATGACCTTAGCAATGAATGATCCTCATTTGAATCCAGGGCTTCCCAGGTGACTCAAAGGTAAAGAATTACCCATACCAATGCAGTGGACAGAGAAAATACAGGTTCTATCCCTTGATGTGGAAGATCCCCTGGAGGAGGACATAGCAACCCACTCCAGTATTCTTGCCCAGAAAATTCCATGGACAGAGGAGCCTAGCAGGCTGTAGTCCATGGGGCTGTAAAGATTCGGACACCCCTGAGCACATGAGCACACATTTGAATCTATCAACATGAAGAGATTGATTCATCAGTAAATCTCCTCACATCTGCTAACCTTCTATTCTAGAGCACCAGTTCTGAGGGAAATATATTCATGGAAGGTGCTGATTCTGTGCTTGATGGAAAGTCTCACATCTTACAGATGAAGTCCAGTTTTTCCCATAGTGAGTTCTGCACTCTGTGATGTACCATACTTCACTTGTGAACAAGCAGAGAAGTGTATCTTTTGTCAACATGCCTGGGCAAGTCTAACTAGCTTGGCAAAACATTATGAGTTCAAAAATTCATTCCCAAGGAAGCTTCTGGAACTCCTTCATTCAGTTGTATTGGCAAGAATTTCAGATTTAAAGAAAAAAATATAGAAAATAAAGAGGTGTATTATCTTTCAACAGTAAGCATCAAAATATCTTTATTTTGCTCAAATCAATAGCCAAAATCTTTAGACAGTCTGTGTACATTTTAAAAATGATTGCAATAGCAAAGTTGAATTTGTCTCTTTATTTGGAAGATGAGTAATTATAGTATATAAAGTATTACTTTGACAGAAAACTAACGCATCCACTTGGACTGCCTTATAGAAGACTAAAGTTTTCTCTTCCTGCTAAGGATATTTGCATTCCTTGTTGCTCTGAAAGTGACAGGCATCAGAAGTCCCCTTACACTTGCATCCCTGAACCACAGAAGAGGAAAATCCTTTTTCTGTAACATTTCCATTTGTTGTTCTCTAGTGTAAGTCCCTGAATTTTTATTTTGTCTTTGAACAATGTTTCTTTTGTAGTTTTGAGATGCTTTTAGGGAGAGTTAATGCACTTGTTAGCCTCTGTGTCATCCGGGGGCAGAGGGAACTTCGATCAGGCTTCTTTGTTTTCTTACATCTCCTAGCTCTTCCAATTTGTGCGGTCTTTGCACTGAAGAAGGTCTCTAGTTGATGTCTCTCTTTTATAATCTTTTTAAAAATCTTTTCTTCTTCATAATCATTTTCATCTGAACTTGCATATAATCATTGAGAGTTTCATTTTGTTTTGTTTTTTGTTTCATTTCCTTCAGAGTTGATTTCTGCCTTTGCACTTTTTGTGGCCAGTATCTTTATATGCAATAAGACCTTCCATACAAAAATCAAGAGACATGAAAATGAATATCTTCTGTTTCTTTCTCTGCCTTTTCTTCCTCCATGGACCATTTTCTTCCTCCGATTTTGCTCCGCACAGTTCTGAGGGAAATATATTCATGGAAGGTGCTGATTCTGTGCTTGATGGAAAGTCTCACATCTTACAGATGAAGTCCAGTTTTTCCCATAGTGAGTTCTGCACTCTGTGATGTACCATACTTCACTTGTGAACAAGCAGAGAAGTGTATCTTTTGTCAACGTGCCTGGGCAAGTCTAACTAGCTTGGCAAAACATTATGAGTTCAAAAATTCGTTCCCAAGGAAGCTTCTGGAACTCCTTCATTCAGTTGTATTGGCAAGAATTTCAGATTTAAAGAAAAAAATATAGAAAATAAAGAGGTGTATTATCTTTCAACAGTAAGCATCAAAATATCTTTATTTTGCTCAAATCAATAGCCAAAATCTTTAGACAGTCTGTGTACTTTTTAAAAAATGATTGCAATAGCAAAGTTGAATTTGTCTCTTTATTTGGAAGATGAGTAATTATAGTATATAAAGTATTACTTTGACAGAAAACTAACGCATCCACTTGGACTGCCTTATAGAAGACTAAAGTTTTCTCTTCCTGCTAAGGATATTTGCATTCCTTGTTGCTCTGAAAGTGACAGGCATCAGAAGTCCCCTTACACTTGCATCCCTGAACCACAGAAGAGGAAAATCCTTTTTCTGTAACATTTCCATTTGTTGTTCTCTAGTGTAAGTCCCTGAATTTTTATTTTGTCTTTGAACAATGTTTCTTTTGTAGTTTTGAGATGCTTTTAGGGAGAGTTAATGCACTTGTTAGCCTCTGTGTCATCCGGGGGCAGAGGGAACTTCGATCAGGCTTCTTTGTTTTCTTACATCTCCTAGCTCTTCCAATTTGTGCGGTCTTTGCACTGAAGAAGGTCTCTAGTTGATGTCTCTCTTTTATAATCTTTTTAAAAATCTTTTCTTCTTCATAATCATTTTCATCTGAACTTGCATATAATCATTGAGAGTTTCATTTTGTTTTGTTTTTTGTTTCATTTCCTTCAGAGTTGATTTCTGCCTTTGCACTTTTTGTGGCCAGTATCTTTATATGCAATAAGACCTTCCATACAAAAATCAAGAGACATGAAAATGAATATCTTCTGTTTCTTTCTCTGCCTTTTCTTCCTCCATGGACCATTTTCTTCCTCCGATTTTGCTCCCTGAATGTCTTTTCATGGAGTTGAGCATTGTTGAAATTATAGAACTACAGTGGAAATACCCAGCCTTCTTCTCTAAGAGATTGCTCTTATGTCCCTCTGCACATAGCATTTGTCACAGCCAGGACCACAGACTTCGGTGCCTGTTGCATTTTCAGAAGTTCATTTCATTGAAAGAAGGTTGACGAGATGAAGACGTTATTTCAGAACACACCACCAGCATGTGTTCTCCTGGACACCTGGCTAGTTCTAGTCCTTAATTCAAGCAATTGCTTTTTCAAGAAATTTCCTTTCATTTAAAGTCTGATGTGTGTCTGTGTGTATATTCACATACATATACATGCATGTATAACTGGGGATTTATAAATATGTCATTCATTTACTTACTCTCCAAGATGGACAGAAAGGGAAATTTGGAAATTGTAGTAGAATCACCTGGGTTTAACTGTTGACATGCTTGTTTTGTGATTCTGACTGGGTTGTGCAGAACTCTTTGAACTTATCATTCTCCTACTTTGATAGATGATGAAAGGTACTCTCTAGAACTAGGCCAGGACTGGAAGAGATGAACGTTGTGCCGCTCTACACATAGGAGATGCTGAGCAAATGTTAGATCTTGTCTTCCTGGGACCCACCCTGACTTCCACTCCACGCCTTGGGATGCTATCATACGTGCAATAAGACCTTCCATTTTTCTCTCTCTCTCTTTTTTAATTTGGCCTTTTTCACTGGTTTTTTGTTTATTTATTTTCATCCATCTTTACTCTTTGGCCTGCATGGGCCTCCCACTGCAGCGCTCTCTAGCTGCAGAGAACCAGCTCTGCGCACACGTGCTCCAGAGTGCTGGCTCGTAATTGGACGCACGTATCCTGCCGCTCCACGGCACATGGGATCTTCCCAGGCCAGGGATCTAACCGGTGATCCTTGCACTGCAAGGTGGATTCTTTACACACTGGATCACCAGGGAAGCCCCCATTTCTTCTTCTTACTATTTTTCTCCTTGAAAAATAAGCAAAGCCTATCATAGAATTAACATCTTTGTGAAAATGGCATTTCATAGCAGGTAACCTATCCTGTTTAACACTAAGGTAAATAACCATTTAAATTATGCACAAATATAAATATTTTTCTGTTCCAGTGGAAGCAAAAATCTTGGATTTTAATGATAACTTGAAAAGAAGTTTATCTAATATAAAAATAAAGAAAACAAAGTAATAGCTAACACACAGTGCTTTTAATGCATCAGTCTCTATTTTAATCTTTAACATAGTCCATTTACTTCTTGTCATGACTAGATACATAATTTGTAGGACTCAGTATAAAATAAGAGTTCAAAGCCCTTGTTTAAAAATTAAGAGGATTTTATGATGTCAGAGTATTAAAGCTTCAGAGCCCTTCAAAGTACAGGACCATGTATAACTGTATAGGTCAAATGCTGCCATCACTACCTCAAACCCCTTGAGATAAAAACTACCTTTTTACTGTAGATAATGAAATTGAGATACACAGGGAAAAATTAATTCATTGAAGGTTACAGTGACAGAAAATAGTGAAGCTGAATTACACTCAGGCAATCTGTATCTAGAGACTGTGTCTCTTATCTACTTAAAAAAAGTATTTTTCATTTATGTAATAACTTTCAGCTTGAAAATCATTTTAGATACATTATTTTATTGGCAGAACTATGAAAATATGTACTTTGACATGGTCATATAATATATTCATCTACTTGATTATCAGTGCCCTGGTTTGTCCAAGTAGAGAAAGAACTAAAGGGAAGTATCATGTATGTAGCTTAAAATATCAAAATTTATATGGAGCTTACCAAATACCAAACAGATCTAAGTCCTTTGTATATGTTAGCATCCTATATGTGTGTGCTAAGTCACTTCAGTTGTGTCCGGCTCTTTGCAATCCTATGGACTGTAGTTCATCAGGCTTCTCTGTCCATGGGATTCTTCGTGCGAGAATACTGGAGTGGGTTGACATATCCTCTTCCAGGGGATCTTCCCAACCTGTGTCTCTGATGTCTCCAGCATTGGCTGAAGGGTTCGTTGCCACTAGCGCCACCTGGGAAGCCCCTAACATCCTATACATTTCCCTAACAGTCTATGAAGTTGGTGTTAATATAGCTATCATATTTTAGATGAAGAAACTGAAAGATAAGTATTTTGAACAAAGTCATCTGCCTAACCATTTTTTAGGCTGGGATTTAACCCAGGTAAACTGATGCCAAAGACTGGATCTTAAGTACCATCCTCTGCTCCCCTCTTGTCTATGGGAGGCATCAGGTATATCATCCTTTTTGTGTTACCCATGGCTGAATTATAACCAGCAGACTTCTTGACACATTAGATAAGTAATCAGTATTTGATGAAGTAATGAATAGGTTGACTCTTTTGAAAATGAAACTTTTATTTATGTAAGTATACAGGAATGCATACACCCTGTAAAATGCTAAAAATATTCTAAGGAAAGCAAAATCTTCTTCTAAATCCTAAACTCCTTACCAGATAACCCTTTCTTCCTTTGTCATAATATGAATCTTTATCCTCTGGGCTTGCTTAGTAAAGACCAAGATATTCAGAAGTGTTCAGTGTTTATGAATTGCCATTGATCATGGTATGAACTGACAAAGCTGATGTTTGCTCTGAGTATTCAGAGTAACCCAGTACAATTGTGTATGTGGTGGAGATTTTCCTAGAGACACATAGTAAATGCCCTGGTTTCATGATGCTGTGTCAGTAGAATGAAACTTGAAAGTGCAATATTATGCAGATAATTACAAGCAGCTTCAATTTCAGTTAGCATCCAATCCCTGGCTGAAAGTTCCTTACCCAGAGTGTTGGCTACATGACCATGGTGACCACTGGAGTGTAAGCTTTAAGTTGTTCTGGGAAACAGTTTAAAGTCCTAGCCATGGGACAAGTTTTGTTTTTGTTTTTTGTTTTTTTTTTCCAAATTGTTCATGCTATGTTCTCTGTAGCCCAGCAGCCTAGATTTTAGAGAAGATATTATAAGACTGTATATTTAAAAGAAGGCTATGATATTGAAACATAATTGCGGAACTATTCTTAGTTGGTAAGTTATACTTGGGATATGAGAGGATGTGGACAGAAAACTGCCTTTTTGCTAGCACAACAAGAACAGTAATTAAGAGTTTGGGCTCTGGAGCCTAATTGTCTGGTTTGAAACCTACTAATACCACTTACTAAATAACAGACTGATGCCAGGTAATATGCTCGGCTTTCTGAGACTCGATGTCCTCCTTTGTAAACTAGAGATCATGAGAGCGACTGTGTCAGAAGATTGTGGTAAGATAACTATGATGTCATCAATGTGAAATACCTAGGGTGCTGAAAGCCTCAGTAAATATTAGCAATCTAAATTAATTTAATGAGTTAAATAAAATTAAAATAAGCAGGAAGAGCAATTTTAGGATAAGAGGAAATTTTTTCCCACTCCAGTCTAGCTGGAAATCGTGGGCCAGTATTTCTGGTGAGAGCTATGGAAAACCTCATTTGGGGCTAGTAGAATACCTGTGCTCTATTTTCCTTTTCTAGGACCTAATTATGTTGTAAAATCAATAAATGACCTGTTTATCTTTTGTCAATACAAGTGACATATTCTAAAATGAAGGAGTTACTCTTTCAGTTTCCTTGCTATTTTAATGATATGTTCATAAGTGATCTGACTTAATAACTCACATGGATCTAGGGGATTTCTGGTAAACACTCTCCTTTATGACTGATGGAGCACTTAAAATACTGCTTGGCCCACCTAGAGACAGAATAAATATTTGGTGAGTTATGATCCACTCTTCCCATTGTTTGCATTTCCTGTAATACACCAGTGCTTGATAGGCTCCTCAGAATAGGATGTTAATCCCCATTTTTTTCTCCTCCCCTGGTACCCAGCACAGGCTATGGCATGGCCTCAGCTCTTAGTGACCACTTTCTGAACAGGATACAGGGAAGGAGAAGGAGTTACGAAGACACTAATAGCATTTATATATATAGATAGATAGATAGATAGATAGATAGATAGATAGATAGATAGATAACTTTTAAAAGAGTGATGCGAACCAAACATCCAGAAGAAAATTTAGGGCTTCCCTTGTGGCCCAGTTGGTAAAGAGTCCATCTTGCAGTGCAAGGGGCACAGGGTCGATCCTGGCTCAGGAAGATCCCACGTGCCGCAGAGTGGCTGGACTGGTGTGACCAATTACGAGCCAGTACTCTGAAGCACATGCGCCCAGAGCTGGTGCTCTGCCGCGAGAGAGGCCACTGCAATGGGAGGCCCACACAGGCCAAAGAATAAAGGTGGATGAAAATAAATAAATAAAACAATAAAGGGGGGCAAAATTTAAAAAAAAAAAAAAAGAAATCCAGAAGAAAATTTAAAGAATAAAATATTTAGGAAGGCGCTGAAGTAGGCAACAAAAACACTTACTGCTTAGTCACGCACACTGAATGCTTAGATGTTCATACTTAATACTTAATTGCTCAGTTGTGTTCGACTCTTTGTGGTCCCATGGGCTGAAATCCTCCAGGCTCCTCTGTGCGTGAGGAATCTCCAGGCAAGAACACTGTAGTGAGATGCCACGCCCTCCTCACAGTCCTAGTCGCGTACCTTTCTGGCGCTTGCAGTGTATTTGTGAACATCCTGTGTTATTCACTTAGAGAGAGGTAGGTAGATAGATAGAGAAAAATCTTGCACTTATCTAGTGATAGGACATCCTGAAACCTAAAATCAGCCTGATTTAGGGTAAACTAGGATCACTGCACATACAAGTTGAGTGATATTGTACAGTTTTAGCAGAGATAACCCCTTTATAGATAATGACTGCTGATTAGCTGATTCATTGTTTGACTTTTTAAAAGTATGGTAGGCAGCAAACATATCTAAAAATCATCTCTCAGATAGTTCATGTTAGTTTGAAACATATTAATTTAGTTGTCAGTCTTTGGGGTAGATCTAAGGTCTTTTTTTGAGTGTTGACCTACTCATGGATTTCTTGCAAAAAATCACTTTATAGGGACATAAACTGTACACAGAATATAATCTACACACATAAGGTATAATTTCCCGTTTCTTTATATAGGACAAGAACTGAAAATCTTTGCAGAGATGCTGTGTAAAGAATGTGACAGATGTTCAACACACTTCTCCTCCCAAATAGTTCTGTGAAATTAACAGACCTTGTTTTAATTTTATTTTTCTCCCTTCTTCCATCCTTCTTTTCCCTACTTACCTTTTTTTTAAACCTTGATTACAATGCCTATGAAATAACTTTGCATGTAGTAGCTTCATGAAATAGACAATTAATAATGGATAAAAATCCCTACTATAACATTCATTGAAAAGGCCCTTTTAATAAAAATGTTGTTTGTATTTATTATCTTGTATTAAATTGTATTATTATGTTTATATAGATTCAAACTGGTATCTCTAATGTAGTATTAGAGAAATTGCTAAAATGGCTTTAATGAAATTAAAAAAAAATCTATTGGACTTTTATATTATCTTTGAAAATCAAATGGAAACATTGAGCTAAGTTACATAAGTGGAAGAACTATAACTAATTGATCCAACCTAGACTTCTAAATATTCATGGAGTGATTTAAAAAAAAAAAAAGCCTAAATCGATTTAAATTTTCTGGCCCATTCTATTGAAGTATATGTTCTCTTAATTTTCATAAGTAGTAGTTTTGTTTTTGTGGTGAAATTGTTTTGCTCTTAGAGAAGAATGAGATGCAATTATTTTAGTACATAGCTGCTACGGACTGAGCTAGAAAACTGACTTGCTTTCTTGCCTTATTTGTCTGTACTTTTTCTGAAACTAGGCACAGGCAAATAGGTATTGAGGAAAACGCCAGTTACAGGCAAGAGCCCTGAGGTACAATTTGTCTGCATACTATTAAAAATTTGGAAAAGGATCACTGCACATACAAGTTGAGTGATATTGTACAGTTTTAGCAGAGATAACCCCTTTATAGATAATGACTGCTGATTAGCTGATTCATTGTTTGACTTTTTAAAAGTATGGTAGGCAGCAAACATATCTAAAAATCATGTCTCAGATAGTTCATGTTAGTTTGAAACATATTAATTTAGTTGTCAGTCTTTGGGGTAGATCTAAGGTCTTTTTTTGAGTGTTGACCTACTCATGGATTTCTTGCAAAAAATCACTTTATAGGGACATAAACTGTACACAGAATATAATCTACACACATAAGGTATAATTTCCCGTTTCTTTATATAGGACAAGAACTGAAAATCTTTGCAGAGATGCTGTGTAAAGAATGTGACAGATGTTCAACACACTTCTCCTCCCAAATAGTTCTGTGAAATTAACAGACCTTGTTTTAATTTTATTTTTCTCCCTTCTTCCATCCTTCTTTTCCCTACTTACCTTTTTTAAACCTTGATTACAATGCCTATGAAATAACTTTGCATGTAGTAGCTTCATGAAATAGACAATTAATAATGGATAAAAATCCCTACTATAACATTCATTGAAAAGGCCCTTTTAATAAAAATGTTGTTTGTATTTATTATCTTGTATTAAATTGTATTATTATGTTTATATAGATTCAAACTGGTATCTCTAATGTAGTATTAGAGAAATTGCTAAAATGGCTTTAATGAAATTAAAAAAAAATCTATTGGACTTTTATATTATCTTTGAAAATCAAATGGAAACATTGAGCTAAGTTACATAAGTGGAAGAACTATAACTAATTGATCCAACCTAGACTTCTAAATATTCATGGAGTGATTTAAAAAAAAAAAAAGCCTAAATCGATTTAAATTTTCTGGCCCATTCTATTGAAGTATATGTTCTCTTAATTTTCATAAGTAGTAGTTTTGTTTTTGTGGTGAAATTGTTTTGCTCTTAGAGAAGAATGAGATGCAATTATTTTAGTACATAGCTGCTACGGGACTGAGCTAGAAAACTGACTTGCTTTCTTGCCTTATTTGTCTGTACTTTTTCTGAAACTAGGCACAGGCAAATAGGTATTGAGGAAAACGCCAGTTACAGGCAAGAGCCCTGAGGTACAATTTGTCTGCATACTATCAAATTGAGTTCACATCTTTGCAAGCAAGATTCTTCCTGCAAAATTGCTTTTGTGTATACACTTAAATGTCCCTTCCCTGTGATCATTATTTTAAGTATTGGGCTAGAAATCTCACCAAACAATAACATAACATTAGCTCCCCATAGATGGGTAATCCTATTATATTTAGATACAAGAATATATTTTAATAAGTACATACACAGAGATTAAAGCAGAAAATTTGAGGAGGCAGCCTGTTCCCTTAGGCTAATATAATGGGTAATATAATCACTTTTGAAAAAAGAAAATAAATTACAAGTTTTTATTGCATCACGGTGGATGAAATTCATATTTTCATTTCTACTACATGTGATGGCAGCATGATTCCAAAACTAAATCAATTTAACATGTCGTTTTACATCTTTACCAATTTTTGAAAAATGTTTAAAGTTGAACCAAGAGGCAAGGGTATGTAATGCTAGTTGGTGCTTTAGGGGATTTATATTTCTATAGAAATCTACCTTTCACTGCCACTGAAAACCACATTTCAATTTGAAATCTAGAAGTAAGCCAATAATTAATTATCATTAATGGAGCAAGCAGCAAATTTTGATTAATATTACTGCTTTTCATTCCTCTAGCTTTGATAATTAACTCCCATTATGTATAATGACCTTTAAGGCAAAGAGGAGGTTAGTAAAACTCTTGACTCTATTTCAAGTACATCTGCTAAGTAATTGATGGAGAAACATACTGTGATCTCGATAAAAATTCTGGAAGAACTTGACAGATGTTCCGTAAAGGAGATGGGCTCAAATGTGCATCCTGCACTAAAGAGAGGAAAGAGAGGCCATAAGGAAAAAAAAAAGTGTGTAGCAAAGTTATAAGAAGTGGTTCTAGGAACAATTTGACTAAATTAAAATTGTAGGAATTATCAAGGAACTAGAACTGGGTTGATTCTTAAGGGCCTTGAGTGCCATAATAAGGAATCAGACTTCAGAATATTTGTAGTATTTTTCACCAGGGATGTGACTTGATGGCTCTAGGTTTGGGAAAATGAATCTGTGGAGGGGAAGGAATGTCACCTAAGAAATCAGAAGACTTTAGTTTTGAATATTAAAAGACAAATGAGCAAAAGAGTATGAAAGATGGATGGGCAAGACTGTAGATGACTGACTGTATAGGCAGAGGCTCCCAAGCCTTACCCAGAGTGTCATCTAGCAAGACCCCAGCTGTTTTCCCTATTCATCACCTCTGCTTCTCAGTGGCTTATGCAATTTTAACGCAAGAAGAAATAATAAAATAATGATGAAGCAGATGCACTGTGTAAGTGCACCCTGGGATGAATAAATTATAGAAAGTACACTGCAATGGTAGAGAAAGAAAAGAATTAGTGAAAGAAAATGACCTCATGTGTTTCTTGTTGTTTTCAAATTCAGTTCTGCTTTAATTCAAAGGAAATAGGTACTCTTGGTCTGGTGACCTAAACAGGGTCTCAGGAACCTGTAGTGCAGAGATGCCAGAAAGGACAGGGGGAGAAATGGCCTCATTGGCCAGTTGTCATTCCCAATAAAGGTCACCTCTCTATTCCCTGTCCATGAATACTCTCCCTCCAGTTGATACACCAGCCACGTGAATCTTTCTGCTGCTTCTCCTGCTTTAAAAACCCTTGATGACCCTTCTCCATGTCCTGCAGTTGAATCCCATCTCCCTTCCATGGCACGTGGGTTTTTCCATCACTTGCAAACTTCTGCCCTGGAGCTGAGTCCAGTTCAACTGAGAGGCCTGCTACTTTCAAAGGGACCATGCACATGTAATTCATTCTGCTCATCAACCTTTCCTTCTCATCCTCTGGTCACCCTTGATCCTCTCTTCTTCAGACAGATTATACCACCCTAGCTGATATTTACCATGTGATTGCTATCTAGTGATTATTGTCCAGAGTACTTCACAAATACCTTACTTTGCTTTGCTTTGATGATGGCCACACTTTGTAATGCTGCCTTGCATCGAAGGCATCTCTATTTGTGTCCAAATGTGCTTGTTCGTGCACCTCTGTTTATCTGTATTCCCTTCCAAACCAGGAGATTTCTGAGGACAGCTATATCTGGACAGTAGAAATGATCACAAGTATAAGAACAATTTATATTTTTGAATTCCAGCTTTGTGTTAGGCATGGTCTTATCAGATTTATGATTCACTTATCCTTCAGGACAATTTTCTGAGACAAGTACTACCGTTATCTTCCACTCTATGTAGCATGGGGTGATAAGAGTAGCTACCACAAGCAGATGTCATCTAGCAAGACCCCAGCTATTTTCCTATTCATCACCTCTGCTTCTCAGTGGCTTATGCAATTTTAACGCAAGAAGAAATAATAAAATAATGATGAAGCAGATGCACTGTGTAAGTGCACCCTGGGATGAATAAATTATAGAAAGTACACTGCAATGGTAGAGAAAGAAAAGAATTAGTGAAAGAAAATGACCTCATGTGTTTCTTGTTGTTTTCAAATTCAGTTCTGCTTTAATTCAAAGGAAATAGGTACTCTTGGTCTGGTGACCTAAACAGGGTCTCAGGAACCTGTAGTGCAGAGATGCCAGAAAGGACAGGGGGAAAAATGGCCTCATTGGCCAGTTGTCATTCCCAATAAAGGTCACCTCTCTATTCCCTGTCCATGAATACTCTCCCTCCAGTTGATACACCAGCCACGTGAATCTTTCTGCTGCTTCTCCTGCTTTAAAAACCCTTGATGACCCTTCTCCATGTCCTGCAGTTGAATCCCATCTCCCTTCCATGGCACGTGGGTTTTTCCATCACTTGCAAACTTCTGCCCTGGAGCTGAGTCCAGTTCAACTGAGAGGCCTGCTACTTTCAAAGGGACCATGCACATGTAATTCATTCTGCTCATCAACCTTTCCTTCTCATCCTCTGGTCACCCTTGATCCTCTCTTCTTCAGACAGATTATACCACCCTAGCTGATATTTACCATGTGATTGCTATCTAGTGATTATTGTCCAGAGTACTTCACAAATACCTTACTTTGCTTTGCTTTGATGATGGCCACACTTTGTAATGCTGCCTTGCATCGAAGGCATCTCTATCTGTGTCCAAATGTGCTTGTTCGTGCACCTCTGTTTATCTGTATTCCCTTCCAAACCAGGAGATTTCTGAGGACAGCTATATCTGGACAGTAGAAATGATCACAAGTATAAGAAAAATTTATATTTTTGAATTCCAGCTTTGTGTTAGGCATGGTCTTATCAGATTTATGATTCACTTATCCTTCAGGACAATTTTCTGAGACAAGTACTACCGTTATCTTCCACTCTATGTAGCATGGGGTGATAAGAGTAGCTACCACATAGGATCATGTGTAAATTAGAATTAAACATGTAAAGCATTATCTTGAGCACATGAGACCCTTATAGAACTTTTTATTGTTATTATTCATGCAAGAGAGGTCAGAGATATTTACCATCTGAGCCACCAGGGAAACCCATATATATGTATATGTATATATACACACAGACACACAGACACACACACACACACACACACACACATTTGACTTAGTATAATCAGCTTAGGATTTGAAATGCCTGTATTTGAATCCTAAGAGACTTTCATTTTGATGTATATTTTATTGATTTTTCCACACAATAAGATGCCCTTTCAATTTGATTTGGCAAAATTCCTACAATCCATATATATCCTGGGTATGTATAAAAATTTAAATACTTTTATTCCTGAGAGAACAATAAGTGAAGCTGGCTGGGAGATGTAAATGTCAGTGAAGAATGGGTGTTGGAGCATGAGGAATATTCTTGGATTCCCAGAGAACCAAGCACTCAGGTCCTGATGGTTTCATATTAAAGAAACACAGGTAGAATCAATTTATCATTCCTGCTGACAAGCTTCCTTTCTCAGTAAGTAAGCCATCATGCCCTCTGGTACAGCCATCTTAGGTCAATCGAGACATTTGGCCTCATTAACCACTTTGGATTCATCTTAAGACTTTCTTATTTATAGTCTTCCTGAGGCTTAATGGGCTTCAAAATGTACTTTGCCCTGGTTCACATTGAGTCTTACCAAGCTCTATGCTTTAACTCAGCAGGCAGCCATTTGACTGTCAGCTTTTATATTTTTCTCGACAAGGCAAGGAGAGCCTTGCCACTGCTCCTAGATAACCAATTAACATTTCTACATCACGTTATTCCTGCTTTTAATTATTCTTTATGCCATCTTTGTTTCCTCCACCATTAGGAATAGACCAGATCATTTTAATAATTTTGACTTAGCTCTTCACTATGCTTCACAATTATCAGATTTAAATTTTTCATCATATAAATCTGATCTTTTAGTAGATTACTGTGATTTTTCTTTGTCACAAGTAGAAATTATACTAAATCTTGCACAGTGGCCACGGTTTAAGATAGAGGGAGGTGTTGCAGTGTAGCGGAGTTTTGAAAGCAACAATAAGGCAGGAATTGAGTTTAGTAGTGTGGATTTGTGTGGGTAGAGGGCACACCAAGAGATCCAGAGAGCAGTGTCAAGCTCAAGGGTGAAGAATAAGATATACGTTTGTTGTTCAGTCACTAAGTCGTGTCCAACTCTTTACAAACATCAGGGCTGCAGCACACCAGGTTTACTTGTCCTTCACTATCTCTGGGAGTTGGCTCAAGCTCATGTCCCTTCAGTCGATGATGCCATCCGACCATATCATCCACTGTCGCCCCTTTATCCTCCTGGCCTCAGTCTTTATCAGCATCAGGGTCTCTTCCAATGAGTCAACTCTTCACACATCAGGGGGCCAAAGTATTGGAGCTTCAGCTTCAGTATTAGTCCTTCCAATGAATATAAAGAGTTGATTTCCTTTAGGATTGACCACTTTTATCTCCTTGTTGTCCAAGGGACTCTCAAGAGACTTCTCTAGCACTACAGTTTGAAATCATCAGTACTTTGACTGTTTAGCCTTTCTTATGGTCCAACTGTCACATCTATACATGACTACTGGAATAACCATAGCTTTGCTGATATGGACCTTTGTTAGCAAAGTGATATCTCTGTTTTTAAATATGCTATCTAGGTACAGCCCCATCCATGCCCTCTGGTACAGCCATCTTAGGTCAATCGAGACATTTGGCCTCATTAACCACTTTGGATTCATCTTAAGACTTTCTTATTTATAGTCTTCCTGAGGCTTAATGGGCTTCAAAATGTACTTTGCCCTGGTTCACATTGAGTCTTACCAAGCTCTATGCTTTAACTCAGCAGGCAGCCATTTGACTGTCAGCTTTTATATTTTTCTCGACAAGGCAAGGAGAGCCTTGCCACTGCTCCTAGATAACCAATTAACATTTCTACATCACGTTATTCCTGCTTTTAATTATTCTTTATGCCATCTTTGTTTCCTCCACCATTAGGAATAGACCAGATCATTTTAATAATTTTGACTTAGCTCTTCACTATGCTTCACAATTATCAGATTTAAATTTTTCATCATATAAATCTGATCTTTTAGTAGATTACTGTGATTTTTCTTTGTCACAAGTAGAAATTATACTAAATCTTGCACAGTGGCCACGGTTTAAGATAGAGGGAGGTGTTGCAGTGTAGCGGAGTTTTGAAAGCAACAATAAGGCAGGAATTGAGTTTAGTAGTGTGGATTTGTGTGGGTAGAGGGCACACCAAGAGATCCAGAGAGCAGTGTCAAGCTCAAGGGTGAAGAATAAGATATACGTTTGTTGTTCAGTCACTAAGTCGTGTCCAACTCTTTACAAACATCAGGGCTGCAGCACACCAGGTTTACTTGTCCTTCACTATCTCTGGGAGTTGGCTCAAGCTCATGTCCCTTCAGTCGATGATGCCATCCGACCATATCATCCACTGTCGCCCCTTTATCCTCCTGGCCTCAGTCTTTATCAGCATCAGGGTCTCTTCCAATGAGTCAACTCTTCACACATCAGGGGGCCAAAGTATTGGAGCTTCAGCTTCAGTATTAGTCCTTCCAATGAATATAAAGAGTTGATTTCCTTTAGGATTGACCACTTTTATCTCCTTGTTGTCCAAGGGACTCTCAAGAGACTTCTCTAGCACTACAGTTTGAAATCATCAGTACTTTGACTGTTCAGCCTTTCTTATGGTCCAACTGTCACATCTATACATGACTACTGGAATAACCATAGCTTTGCTGATATGGACCTTTGTTAGCAAAGTGATATCTCTGTTTTTAAATATGCTATCTAGGTTTTCTTTTCTTTCTTTCTTTCTTTCTTTATTTATTTTATTTTATTATTTTTTTTTTCACTGTCTAGGTTTGTCATAGCTTTTCTTCCAAGGAGCAAGCATCTTTTAATTTTTGACTCCAGTCACTGTCCACAGTGATTTTGGAGCTCAAGAAAATAAATTCTGTCACTTTTTCCATTTTTTACCATCAATTTGCCATGAATTGATGAGACTGGATGCCATGATCTTAGTACGCTGAGGTTTTTTGGGGGGGAGGGGGGTGGATTGGGGAGGGAGAGGGGTGGGAGGGCCACTTCTATTGGTCTTTCATTTATCTATTTTCATCCATCATTGTTCTTTTGGCCCGTGTGGGCCTCCCATCGCAGTGACCTCTTTTGTGGCAGAGCATCGGCTCTGGGTGCATGCGCTCCAGAGCTCTGGCTCGGTAATTGGACACATCGGTCCAGCCGCTCTGCGGCACGTGGGATCCTCCCAGGCCAGGGATCCAATCGGAGCACCTTGCACTCTGCAAGGTGGTGTTCTTGCCCACTGGACCACCAGGGAAGCCCAGTACGTTGAGTTTTAAGCCAGCTTTTTCACTGTCTTCTTTCACTGTCATCAAAGGCACTTTAGTTCCTCTTCAGTTTCTGCCATTAGGGTGGTGTAATCTGCATATTTGAGGTTATTGATATTTCTCATTGATATATGTTAGAATAAGCCAATCTCCACACCTTTATTTTCAAGTAATTTTTATTAGCATATAATTGCTCTACAGTGTTGGGTTAGTTTCTGTTGTGTAGAAAAATGAATCAACCATGCATACATGCCTTCCCTGTTGGACTTCTTTCCCATTCAGGTCACCACAGTGCATTAAGTATAGCTCCCTGTGCTATATGGAGATTGTTCTCATTAGTTATGTACAAAACAGATAATTAATGAGAATGACCCTCATACCTTTAACTCTGACTACCCCTCCAGCTATGCAGCATACAGTTCCCTCCCCACATATGATCTTTTTTTTTTTCTCCTCTACTCTTGATCTTTCACTGAGTCTTTGGTATCATCACCTAAATTTCATGTTATTTTTCATGTCATTTTCAACTTGGTAGAGCCCCACACAAGTGATTTTCTAACTTAATCACCAGTCATTCCTCTCTCACCATGTGGCTCAGGTTTTAGCCCCATCTAACAGCATGTGAATGATTGAACTCACGATATATCCTTATCCCCATGTCAGCACCCATGCATTCTCCTCCTTTGTCCTCTGATCTTCTACCTCTTGAGTGTGCTTATGGAGTCCTACACAGTATTTAAGGTATAGGTACAGTAAAACTCATAGTGTGTATCTTTCCCCAGGTGTAATTATTCACCCTCTATCTGCATCCAGTGTCCTTGATCATACCTGTGTTAGATCACTGACTGTAGCCTATTGTATTGATGCACTTTCACATCTAATCTACACCTTGTATTTAAGCTCAGTGAGGTTTGTGTTCATCCACATGCTTTTAAAAGTTTCTTATGGTATCTGGCAGGTGCTCAGTCAATATCAGTCCAAGTGGTTTGAATGGAGAATCATAAAAGCTTGAGAATTGGTGGAATAATCAAACTGGTTATTGTTTAATTAATATTTTCTACTGGAGAGCTTTCTTTAATCAGTATGCAAGGTTTTGTTGGTTAACAAATACTTTTAAAGATCCTAAGGGCCAAAATTATTTATAGAAAATCACTCCTGTGGTTGTTGGTCATTCACGTAGAAAGGATTTACTGAACACTTCCAATTAATGAGCTAATTTCAGTTTCCTGAATCACAATAATATTTATTTCCCAAGAAATAAACAAATTTCTGCATATAAATTAGAATTTTATTAAGTAGCAAGTATATAAATCAAGTGATTTAGAGCAGCATTCACCTAGAACTAATCCATAAGTCTTTTTTAGTGAGAAATGAAAACATAGCCTCAGTAATTTTAGTTATAATTTTCAAACACTTTTTTGTTGTTGGATATTATAGATTGATTTTTAGCTGTTGATAGACTTTGAAGTTATTTAAGCATATAAAAGCCCCAGTGTAATTTTCCACAGACAAATAGAAACAGCCGTAAATACAATACTTTAATTTGTATGTTTGAATCCCGGATCCTTTAAAACCCTCTCCATTCTCCCTTCAGCAGAGAGAATGTTATGATTATTGAGAAGGAATCCAACCAACTTTGATAAAGTATTGATATAATGCTTTATTTTTGAAAATAAAGGAAACATTATGTGAGACTTCAAAAAATTATTAGTCAAAACAGGTCAAATATTGGCACTTTTGTGTGATTCATCCTAATATTTACAGCTTAATTCTTTGGGAGGAAAAAGATATACCTTAAAATTTTCAGGTAATTGCAAATGATAACTGAGAAAGAGCTAGAATGGGAATGTTACTATACTATGTATGTAATTATCCACCCTCTATCTGCATCCAGTGTCCTTGATCATACCTGTGTTAGATCACTGACTGTAGCCTATTGTATTGATGCACTTTCACATCTAATCTACACCTTGTATTTAAGCTCAGTGAGGTTTGTGTTCATCCACATGCTTTTAAAAGTTTCTTATGGTATCTGGCAGGTGCTCAGTCAATATCAGTCCAAGTGGTTTGAATGGAGAATCATAAAAGCTTGAGAATTGGTGGAATAATCAAACTGGTTATTGTTTAATTAATATTTTCTACTGGAGAGCTTTCTTTAATCAGTATGCAAGGTTTTGTTGGTTAACAAATACTTTTAAAGATCCTAAGGGCCAAAATTATTTATAGAAAATCACTCCTGTGGTTGTTGGTCATTCACGTAGAAAGGATTTACTGAACACTTCCAATTAATGAGCTAATTTCAGTTTCCTGAATCACAATAATATTTATTTCCCAAGAAATAAACAAATTTCTGCATATAAATTAGAATTTTATTAAGTAGCAAGTATATAAATCAAGTGATTTAGAGCAGCATTCACCTAGAACTAATCCATAAGTCTTTTTTAGTGAGAAATGAAAACATAGCCTCAGTAATTTTAGTTATAATTTTCAAACACTTTTTTGTTGTTGGATATTATAGATTGATTTTTAGCTGTTGATAGACTTTGAAGTTATTTAAGCATATAAAAGCCCCAGTGTAATTTTCCACAGACAAATAGAAACAGCCGTAAATACAATACTTTAATTTGTATGTTTGAATCCCGGATCCTTTAAAACCCTCTCCATTCTCCCTTCAGCAGAGAGAATGTTATGATTATTGAGAAGGAATCCAACCAACTTTGATAAAGTATTGATATAATGCTTTATTTTTGAAAATAAAGGAAACATTATGTGAGACTTCAAAAAATTATTAGTCAAAACAGGTCAAATATTGGCACTTTTGTGTGATTCATCCTAATATTTACAGCTTAATTCTTTGGGAGGAAAAAGATATACCTTAAAATTTTCAGGTAATTGCAAATGATAACTGAGAAAGAGCTAGAATGGGAATGTTACTATACTATGTATGTAATATATGTTCGTAACCACAACTGCAATCTGGCAAAACAAGAAATTGTTCTCCTATACTCTCCACACCATGGCAGAATACACTTAGACTGGTCTCCATTCATCAGTTAATGCATATTAAGTCAAATCACATTTGGACTGAGGAAACAGCCATTAGATCTACTATTACTGATAGATAGCTATGAGAGTCAATCAGATGCTGAGGAATGATAACCAAAGCCTCAGCTGAGCACCTGTACTAGTCAGGATCGGTTATGCCTTAGTAACAAAAAAAGCCCCCATAGTCTTAGCAGCTTAACACAATTAATACTAAAGTTATACTTAAAATTTCAAGGTGGACTGAGTGACACGCCAGGGCAGATTTTGAAAGAGAAGAATATTGGAGGCTCTATGCAGGTTTTTATTGCTTCAGCCAGAAATGACACTTGCCACTTCTAGTCCCATTTCACTGACCAGAACTATCGTCTGACTTAATTAGAAGGAAAATATAATGAGTAGAGAAAAAAAAAGAAAAGAAAATATGTGCGAACACTAGATATCTCTACCAGAGAATTAAAGACTATAGTAGACTTTGTATAATTTATTTAACATTTCTTCATGCTTGCTTGCCAACATTTTCCTGTGATAAATTACTATCTGGGACAGATTGGGATGCAAGTATGAAACCCAATGATTCCCCTCTCCTGTAACTGTTTTAAAAGACCAGGCATTTTCCTCATGCTTTTTATGACAAGCATAAGTCTTTGTAGCAGGATTTTGCCCCATTGCACATATTAGTTGCTCAGTCATGTTTGACTCTTTGCAACCCCATGGGCTATAGCCTGCCAGACTCCTCTGTCCATAGGATTTTCCAGCAAAGAATTACTTCTCCGGGCATTATTTAATTTTCATAGAAGAGATTTAAAATCAAAAAATTATTAGTCAAAACAGGTCAAATATTGGCACTTTTGTGTGATTCATCCTAATATTTACAGCTTAATTCTTTGGGAGGAAAAAGATATACCTTAAAATTTTCAGGTAATTGCAAATGATAACTGAGAAAGAGCTAGAATGGGAATGTTACTATACTATGTATGTAATATATGTTCGTAACCACAACTGCAATCTGGCAAAACAAGAAATTGTTCTCCTATACTCTCCACACCATGGCAGAATACACTTAGACTGGTCTCCATTCATCAGTTAATGCATATTAAGTCAAATCACATTTGGACTGAGGAAACAGCCATTAGATCTACTATTACTGATAGATAGCTATGAGAGTCAATCAGATGCTGAGGAATGATAACCAAAGCCTCAGCTGAGCACCTGTACTAGTCAGGATCGGTTATGCCTTAGTAACAAAAAAAGCCCCCATAGTCTTAGCAGCTTAACACAATTAATACTAAAGTTATACTTAAAATTTCAAGGTGGACTGAGTGACACGCCAGGGCAGATTTTGAAAGAGAAGAATATTGGAGGCTCTATGCAGGTTTTTATTGCTTCAGCCAGAAATGACACTTGCCACTTCTAGTCCCATTTCACTGACCAGAACTATCGTCTGACTTAATTAGAAGGAAAATATAATGAGTAGAGAAAAAAAAAGAAAAGAAAATATGTGCGAACACTAGATATCTCTACCAGAGATTTAAAGACTATAGTAGACTTTGTATAATTTATTTAACATTTCTTCATGCTTGCTTGCCAACATTTTCCTGTGATAAATTACTATCTGGGACAGATTGGGATGCAAGTATGAAACCCAATGATTCCCCTCTCCTGTAACTGTTTTAAAAGACCAGGCATTTTCCTCATGCTTTTTATGACAAGCATAAGTCTTTGTAGCAGGATTTTGCCCCATTGCACATATTAGTTGCTCAGTCATGTTTGACTCTTTGCAACCCCATGGGCTATAGCCTGCCAGACTCCTCTGTCCATAGGATTTTCCAGCAAGAATATGGAAATGGGTTTCCATTTCCTTCTCCGGGGCATTATTTAATTTTCATAGTACAACTCTACACAAGTAAGGAGAATCGGCTACTGTGTCAGAGAGAAAGTTTCAGTTGTATGGTAGAATGGCCCAGAAAAAAGCATCTGCGTGGAAAGAGAGAAAATATATTTAGAAAAAATTAGATTTCAATAGAGTGATTTCCTTAAATTTGGTATTGGCTTTTTTTTTTCCTCTTCATTTCACAAGACCATTAGGGAATCTTAACTCTAGAAGCAATTGCCATACATTCTATCTGCCTGGATGGGTGAGAAGTGCCTCTCTATCCACTCCCCCAAAGACTTAATCCTCAAAAATCGACATCATAGTATTACATGGAGATGGAGAGGGGACTGGTTCTAGTTTGCGTTTTCTCCCCCTCACAAGTATGTTACTATCAAAGATACGAGAGAAAACATCCTTATATATTGTAAGGCAGAAATCACGATTCTATTTTTTACAGTCATAATATAAACTGATCACAGTTCTGGTTTTTTTGGTCATAATATAAACTGAACAGAGCTTGAATGACTATATGAAAATAGAAAACTTATGGAATCTATGTAGAATGAAAATGACAACATTGTGTCTCTGCACCTCCATGTGACTCAACTTCTGGTTTCCCCCTCTTTGTTGTGTCATTTGGAAAGGTTTCATCCTCTGAAACACAGATTTTTCACTTGACCTTCAATAGTTTATTATCTGCTGTTTTTATTATATGTTCTGCATTTCTTTATTTACTTGAAAATGATGTCAAGATAGAATTCATCCCTTAAATTCCTGTTACAATCTTTTAGTGCCACGTCTCCTTGAGGCTCTGCCCATGCCATCCAAAAATGATCCACTTTAAAGAAAAAAAAAAAAAGGTTTTAAATAGCACTCAATGAAGCATAAGACATTTTCCTCATGCTTGTTTTTTTTTGGACAAGGGCATAGAGTTCCTTTGAAAGGCCAGGTTTTTTTGCCCCAAATTTTCCCCAAAATATTAGTTGCTCAGTCATGTTTGACTCTTTGCAACCCCATGGGCTATAGCCTGCCAGACTCCTCTGTCCATAGGATTTTCCAGCAAGAATATGGAAATGGGTTTCCATTTCCTTCTCCGGGGCATTATTTAATTTTCATAGTACAACTCTACACAAGTAAGGAGAATCGGCTACTGTGTCAGAGAGAAAGTTTCAGTTGTATGGTAGAATGGCCCAGAAAAAAGCATCTGCGTGGAAAGAGAGAAAATATATTTAGAAAAAATTAGATTTCAATAGAGTGATTTCCTTAAATTTGGTATTGGCTATTTTTTTTCCTCTTCATTTCACAAGACCATTAGGGAATCTTAACTCTAGAAGCAATTGCCATACATTCTATCTGCCTGGATGGGTGAGAAGTGCCTCTCTATCCACTCCCCCAAAGACTTAATCCTCAAAAATCGACATCATAGTATTACATGGAGATGGAGAGGGGACTGGTTCTAGTTTGCGTTTTCTCCCCCTCACAAGTATGTTACTATCAAAGATACGAGAGAAAACATCCTTATATATTGTAAGGCAGAAATCACGATTCTATTTTTTACAGTCATAATATAAACTGATCACAGTTCTGGTTTTTTTGGTCATAATATAAACTGAACAGAGCTTGAATGACTATATGAAAATAGAAAACTTATGGAATCTATGTAGAATGAAAATGACAACATTGTGTCTCTGCACCTCCATGTGACTCAACTTCTGGTTTCCCCCTCTTTGTTGTGTCATTTGGAAAGGTTTCATCCTCTGAAACACAGATTTTTCACTTGACCTTCAATAGTTTATTATCTGCTGTTTTTATTATATGTTCTGCATTTCTTTATTTACTTGAAAAATGATGTCAAGATAGAATTCATCCCTTAAATTCCTGTTACAATCTTTTAGTGCCACATCTCCCTTGGAGGCTCTGCCCATGCATCCATTCTTTCAAAATGAGAAGCATGATCCACTTTAAAGAAAAAAAAAAAAGAGGTTTTAAATAGCACTCAATGAAAGTATTTAAAACATTATCAAGATATACCAATTTACCTTGATTCCCTACTGCATCCACACCAAGAAAACCCTTCATAATGCAAGGACTATGAAGGATTAGTAATTCAGCTGATGGGCTCTTGGCCCTAATCCTAACTGTTGCCTCATGGCATTATATCCATTCAAATATTATTTTCTTCTTCTTTTTGATTTACTTATTTGGCTCTGTCAGGTCTTAGTTGCAGCGTCTGCTTTGCTACTTTCTAACTAATCATAATTTACTTTGCCACAATTTTCTTTTCCCCCGATTACTCTGCAGAAAATCCTGCTATGGTGGTTTCTCTTTTACACTTCCCCTAATGTGAATAATGTACCTGATATCAAATGTAGTACATGATACCATTTAGTATGAAAAACTTACAACTAGAAATTCTATTTTTTAGTCAAATTTCTAGACTCAAAAAATGGAAAGGATTTATATTTAGTGAATGTTGACTACACTTCATCTGTTTCAAAAAAGGACCTCATAATCCATAATTATTCAGTATATCATCCAGTTTTTAACTGTTAAGTAATTGTATTTCTGATATTTTAACTTAAGAAAACAATAAAGAAGAAAGGAAAAATATTGTAAAATATAAGTTTCTGCATGACGCATAAAATCAAAATACTGAAATAGCACAGAGGAAAAGTATTCATAGAAAGCCTAAATATAATAAAGCACAGGGATTCAGTAGACTAGTATGGAAGCTTTTGTGTGTCACATGTATATGTGTGTATATATATATATATATATATATATATACACATATATGCACACACATATAATTTCTAAAATGTATATTTAAAAATCTGTTGCTAAATATAAAGATTAAATAAAATTTCTGTACGCTTAATAGTCATTACTTCTGGAGACTAAATTTTCTAATTTTTCTATTATTCTTCATTTTCTAAATTTTAAAACCTATTGTTTATTGTTTATAGTAAAAGGATTAAGAAACTCTATTTAGTAGATATAGATTTAAACAAGTATTTTCTTAAATTTCCCAAAGTAGATGTTTTTTGATCCTTCCTAGGTCATGCAGCTGCCATTTTCTTTTATTTAAGAAATGACAACTCAACTTACATCATTTTGAAGTTGATGTGATGAGCGGGGCGGCGGGGGTGGGGGTCTCCCTTAAAATCTTTACCTGTGGCTTGCCCCAGAGCCTTTTTGAGTCAGCATCTCCATCTGTGGTCCAGGTTGAGAAGCTCTATACTAAATCACCTTGACAGTTGTCTGTTTCCATTATATCATCAGCTCCTACTTCGTGTGCTGACACCACATCCCTCACATCCATTGCTTTCCTCTCCCAAGTGAAGGCATTCTCAGAGCAGAGAATGGCTTTCCTTTGCTAAAAAAGATACACCACCATTAGAGATGCCTTCCTTGAATTTCCATGCAAGCTTATGATTTTTAAAACAGGTTTAGGACTCTCAAGAAATAAGACCGAGCTGTGCTCAAGTTTGTATAATTGGACTTTTTGATGCAAAGTGTTTTCCCCGGAGACCATCACAGTGGCAAAATTTCTCCGTTATGCAAATAGGAATCTTTGACAAATTCATAATAAAAATATACCTGTATGTATGTACTTAAAATATATGACTAAGGTGGTCATATCATTTGACCTTATAATTCAAAATTATCTAGAATGAATTAAGCTGAAAGGCAATTATTTGAGGTGAATTCTGAAGAGTTGGACACGACTGAAGCAACTGAGTGTACACACACAGGAAAGGGAATGAAGGTTGGGAATAAACCAAGAAGCAATGATGTGCATAGAGAAACATAATTTGGGCAAAAAAAATATTTCTCTTTTACTGATTCCCATGTTCCCTAGATCTAGCCATGCTCAGGCTAAGAAATACCTTCTTTTCTAAATATTTGTCAGCATTTCTAAAGCTCTTTTTTAATTTTTTTTTTAAGGGAGGGAGGAGGCGGGCCACTTCTATTGGTCTTTCATTTATCTATTTTCATATGCACGTTAAAATAAAAAAAGGTTTCATTACTTCTGGAGACTAAATTTTCTAATTTTTCTATTATTCTTCATTTTCTAAATTTTAAAACCTATTGTTTATTGTTTATAGTAAAAGGATTAAGAAACTCTATTTAGTAGATATAGATTTAAACAAGTATTTTCTTAAATTTCCCAAAGTAGATGTTTTTTGATCCTTCCTAGGTCATGCAGCTGCCATTTTCTTTTATTTAAGAAATGACAACTCAACTTACATCATTTTGAAGTTGATGTGATGAGCGGGGCGGCGGGGGTGGGGGTCTCCCTTAAAATCTTTACCTGTGGCTTGCCCCAGAGCCTTTTTGAGTCAGCATCTCCATCTGTGGTCCAGGTTGAGAAGCTCTATACTAAATCACCTTGACAGTTGTCTGTTTCCATTATATCATCAGCTCCTACTTCGTGTGCTGACACCACATCCCTCACATCCATTGCTTTCCTCTCCCAAGTGCAGGCATTCTCAGAGCAGAGAATGGCTTTCCTTTGCTAAAAAAGATACACCACCATTAGAGATGCCTTCCTTGAATTTCCATGCAAGCTTATGATTTTTAAAACAGGTTTAGGACTCTCAAGAAATAAGACCGAGCTGTGCTCAAGTTTGTATAATTGGACTTTTTGATGCAAAGTGTTTTCCCCGGAGACCATCACAGTGGCAAAATTTCTCCGTTATGCAAATAGGAATCTTTGACAAATTCATAATAAAAATATACCTGTATGTATGTACTTAAAATATATGACTAAGGTGGTCATATCATTTGACCTTATAATTCAAAATTATCTAGAATGAATTAAGCTGAAAGGCAATTATTTGAGGTGAATTCTGAAGAGTTGGACACGACTGAAGCAACTGAGTGCACACACACAGGAAAGGGAATGAAGGTTGGGAATAAACCAAGAAGCAATGATGTGCATAGAGAAACATAATTTGGGCAAAAAAAATATTTCTCTTTTACTGATTCCCATGTTCCCTAGATCTAGCCATGCTCAGGCTAAGAAATACCTTCTTTTCTAAATATTTGTCAGCATTTCTAAAGCTCTTTTTTAATTTTTTTTTTTTAAGGGAGGGAGGGGGGAGGGCGGGCCACTTCTATTGGTCTTTCATTTATCTATTTTCATCTGTCTTTTTTTTTGTTCTTTGGCGCGTGGGGGCCTCCCATCGCAGTGGCCTCTGTTGTCGCAGAGCACATGCACTCCAGAGCTCCAGCTCGGTGATTGGGCACATCGGTCGAGCCGCTCTGTGGCACGTGGGATCTTCCCAGGTCAGGGATCGAACCGGCGCCCCTTGCACTGCAAGACGGTGTCCTTACCCACTGAACCACCAGGGAAGCCCCCTCTAAAGCTCTTTTAAATAGCAGTCGTGATATGTAGACCGTCTGACAGCCAGAAGAGGGCTGACCACATGCTACCTTATGGGAACTCTCAGTCAAGGCAGAAAAACAATGCTAAGAACGAAGCAAAAGGCCTGGAGCTTTGAGACTGTGTTGAGTGGAATGTACCAACTTTGCCTGGGCAAAAGGAAACTTAAGCAGAGAGACTTGGCATTGTCTTAGTGAACTGTACCATCTTCAATTAAAATTGATGGCACAATTTTGTCCAGTCTGATTGCTGAGGCACTACAAATTAAATGGATTACTTAAAGGTCATTACCTGTGATGAATCTATGATGAACTTCCTTTCACTGTCTTTAAATACCTCAGGTGCTTCCATCAGCACATCTTAATCGACTTGCTTGCTTGTTTCCCTTTTTTAAGCTGAAAACTTAAAAGACTACAGTTTGATTACCAGGTGCAGATGCATAGTAAATACTCAGTAAGGGTGGACTAAGTGAGTATTCCATATTTTGAACCTTATGTAACTCTCCTTTTTAAGGAATATCCAATAAATATAGATATTTATTAAGGGCAGCTTCATTTTTTGTTGAATTCCATTGGCATAACATAACAACACTAGCACAATTTTAATATGATCAAAATTACTGGGTGATGAAGTAGGAGAAAGTGTTAGGGAAAGCTAGAAAACTACACCAGAGACTGCTGAAGGGAACCAGAGTTGGGGAGGCTGTCAGATTGAAGAAAATATGTATTAAACATTGGGATTGAGGTATATACACTGCTATGTACAATATAAATAACTAACAAGAACCTACTGTCTAGCACAGGGAACTCCACTCAGTGCTCTGTGGTGACCTCAGTGGGAAGGAAATCCAAAAGAGGGAATATATATATATACATGGAGGCTTCCCAGGTGGCTCAGTGGTTAAAAAAATATTTTTCTTGTCAGTGCAAGGGACGTGGGATACATGTGTTTGATCCCTGGATCAGGACTTTCTGAAAGAGGAAATGAGAACCCAATCCAGCATTCTTGCCTGGAAAATCTCATGGACAGAAGAGCCTGGTGTCAGAAAGTAGGACACAACTGAGTACCTGAGCACTCATGCATGCATGTATGTGTATAACTAGTTCACTCTGCAGTAGAAGCTAACACAACACTGTAAAGCAAATATATTTCAGTAAAATTTAGAAAAAATATATAGAGAGATGTTATGTTGTCAAGTTGATCTGAGTCTCAGAAAACCCAGGCAGCTAGTCATCTTGTTGTGACCCTCCAGAGAGTTCATTCCTAGACCCTCTCTCTTCAAAGAAGATCATGCATTTCATCTTTCACTACCAGACTTAAGGGGCATAGACAAACTCCACACCCAGTTTTATGCTGATCTATTTTCCAAAGGATTGAAACACTGGATGAATAAATTTTCCTGCTACCAACACATCACAGAATTCATGGAAACTCCAACAGTAAGTGGACTATTGTTATTTTCAACAAGAGTTTAATGATTCTTAAATTGATTTGGTAGCATCAGTATGTGGGAAGAGATGGGGAGCAAAGAAAAGAAATCCCTTAGTGGTTGTAGGGGAGGGGATGAGAAGGGAAAAGAGGACTTCAGACCCTATTTCAAAAAGTCATTAGTAATGCATCACTCTGTAATTGGCCTGAGTTTCAGGGAACTATCAGTATCTGCCTTTTTGGATCAGGATCAATATGCAATTTTGTGAGACTGTGACAGCGTAGCGTTGAGTGGGTTGTAGGTGAAGTACGCCTGCCTTGCCTTATGAAAGGCAGAGGGCTAGCAAGGAAGATCCATCTGACATTGTAAGCAGCCAAATTAATCCAAGAACAACCAGTTTTTCAGCTCTCCAGAACTGTACTTCAGTAGCTTTTAAAAAAAATACCTTTAAGTAGCCTCCTGTGTTTTTCTCACTTCCCACTTCTAGCATGTAAATAAGGTGAACCCGAAAAGTGTTTAGATTCACAGCAAACGGAGCTTTTCCATCTCCTCCCCCAACTTTGAAAACTGCCTTGTGCACTATTTGCAGGATACCAGGATAAAGTCAGCTTCACAAATGTGAATTGCTGTTTTTAGCATGAAAAACAAAAAAGTAACTTGGATCAGGACTTTCTGAAAGAGGAAATGAGAACCCAATCCAGCATTCTTGCCTGGAAAATCCCATGGACAGAAGAGCCTGGTGTCAGAAAGTAGGACACAACTGAGTACCTGAGCACTCATGCATGCATGTATGTGTATAACTAGTTCACTCTGCAGTAGAAGCTAACACAACACTGTAAAGCAAATATATTTCAGTAAAATTTAGAAAAAATATAGAGAGAGATGTTATGTTGTCAAGTTGATCTGAGTCTCAGAAAACCCAGGCAGCTAGTTATCTTGTTGTGACCCTCCAGAGAGTTCATTCCTAGACCCTCTCTCTTCAAAGAAGATCATGCATTTCATCTTTCACTACCAGACTTAAGGGGCATAGACAAACTCCACACCCAGTTTTATGCTGATCTATTTTCCAAAGGATTGAAACACTGGATGAATAAATTTTCCTGCTACCAACACATCACAGAATTCATGGAAACTCCAACAGTAAGTGGACTATTGTTATTTTCAACAAGAGTTTAATGATTCTTAAATTGATTTGGTAGCATCAGTATGTGGGAAGAGATGGGGAGCAAAGAAAAGAAATCCCTTAGTGGTTGTAGGGGAGGGGATGAGAAGGGAAAAGAGGACTTCAGACCCTATTTCAAAAAGTCATTAGTAATGCATCACTCTGTAATTGGCCTGAGTTTCAGGGAACTATCAGTATCTGCCTTTTTGGATCAGGATCAATATGCAATTTTGTGAGGCTGTGACAGCGTAGCGTTGAGTGGGTTGTAGGTGAAGTACGCCTGCCTTGCCTTATGAAAGGCAAAGGGCTAGCAAGGAAGATCCATCTGACATTGTAAGCAGCCAAATTAATCCAAGAACAACCAGTTTTTCAGCTCTCCAGAACTGTACTTCAGTAGCTTTTAAAAAAAATACCTTTAAGTAGCCTCCTGTGTTTTTCTCACTTCCCACTTCTAGCATGTAAATAAGGTGAACCCGAAAAGTGTTTAGATTCACAGCAAACTGAGCTTTTCCATCTCCTCCCCCAACTTTGAAAACTGCCTTGTGCACTATTTGCAGGATACCAGGATAAAGTCAGCTTCACAAATGTGAATTGCTGTTTTTAGCATGAAAAACAAAAAAAGTAACTTGATATTGTAACACTGATCAGTGTGAGAATGGGTGCTTAAGGAGACATTAGATATGTGTGTCACATCTTGGAATCTCATAGGGAAAAAGTTTCCTCTGTAACATAGGCCTTAAAAAACCAAAAAAATTGCAATTGTCAACAAATTATGTTCAAAAATTTGAGAGGAATAGTATTTTCCCTTATATGCATAAATTCTATTATGCACATCATTTTTGTGGAGACACAGTGATTAAGAAAAAGAATTTTGAATTCATTAAACAGACTCAGGTTCAAGTCCTAGCTCCACCTTGTTCTTGTTCTGTTCCCAAGGAAACCTGAACCTCTCAACATCTCTGAGTCTTCATATGTAAAATAAGGAAATCCATAATCATATAAATGTCTAACTCATAGGATAGTTTTGAGAAACAAATGAGAGTAAACATAGAGTACCTAGCTCATACTAAGCATACATTGTGTTAGCTATTAGTACTGTTTACAGTAGTACTCAAAAATTGCTCCAAATTCCACAGTATTCCTCAGCCCCTTTGGCAGCAAGATCTGTTCTCTTTTACTATGCTACAGTTGCATCGTGTACTACTTAAATTTTAAAAAGCGTTGGTTTCATAGACATTTCTATCTAGAGGTGATTTCCATGAAATTTTGACCATACAGCCATACAACCTTTGTAACGTCTTACCAAAAGAAAGTGGATTTGCCAAGGGCAGATCAAGTTGCCTGAAATGTGACTGTACTATGGATATCAACACAAAAGCAGTAAAGAAAGCTGCATGCTGATATCCTAGAATGTCTTTGAGGTAAACTTATAATGAACTTGAAATGAATGTCTAAGACAGGTTCCTATTGTGTACTCATAAGTTGAACCGTTCAGTAAAGTGTTTAAAAAAATACCTTTAAGTAGCCTCCTGTGTTTTTCTCACTTCCCACTTCTAGCATGTAAATAAGGTGAACCCGAAAAGTGTTTAGATTCACAGCAAACTGAGCTTTTCCATCTCCTCCCCCAACTTTGAAAACTGCCTTGTGCACTATTTGCAGGATACCAGGATAAAGTCAGCTTCACAAATGTGAATTGCTGTTTTTAGCATGAAAAACAAAAAAAGTAACTTGATATTGTAACACTGATCAGTGTGAGAATGGGTGCTTAAGGAGACATTAGATATGTGTGTCACATCTTGGAATCTCATAGGGAAAAAGTTTCCTCTGTAACATAGGCCTTAAAAAACCAAAAAAATTGCAATTGTCAACAAATTATGTTCAAAAATTTGAGAGGAATAGTATTTTCCCTTATATGCATAAATTCTATTATGCACATCATTTTTGTGGAGACACAGTGATTAAGAAAAAGAATTTTGAATTCATTAAACAGACTCAGGTTCAAGTCCTAGCTCCACCTTGTTCTTGTTCTGTTCCCAAGGAAACCTGAACCTCTCAACATCTCTGAGTCTGCATATGTAAAATAAGGAAATCCATAATCATATAAATGTCTAACTCATAGGATAGTTTTGAGAAACAAATGAGAGTAAACATAGAGTACCTAGCTCATACTAAGCATACATTGTGTTAGCTATTAGTACTGTTTACAGTAGTACTCAAAAATTGCTCCAAATTCCACAGTATTCCTCAGCCCCTTTGGCAGCAAGATCTGTTCTCTTTTTACTATGCTACAGTTGCATCGTGTACTACTTAAATTTTAAAAAGCGTTGGTTTCATAGACATTTCTATCTAGAGGTGATTTCCATGAAATTTTGACCATACAGCCATACAACCTTTGTAACGTCTTACCAAAAGAAAGTGGATTTGCCAAGGGCAGATCAAGTTGCCTGAAATGTGACTGTACTATGGATATCAACACAAAAGCAGTAAAGAAAGCTGCATGCTGATATCCTGGAATGTCTTTGAGGTAAACTTATAATGAACTTGAAATGAATGTCTAGTCCAGACAGGTTCCTATTGTGTACTCATTAAATGTGTTTGGAACAGTAGGGGAAACGGAGGGAGAGGGTTGGAAGGAAAGAAGAAAGGATGGAAGGAAGGAAAGATAAGTAGGTGGCAAACAGGTATCATCAAGAAATGAAGTATTAATTATAATACATGGGGATCTTCTTGTTCAGATTATTTCAAGTTTATTCTCAATCTAGCTGCAGCCAAAGATCATCTTTATCTCCCGCCTTTACCCAAATATGTAGAAGCCGTCTTGCTTCATTGTTAAGCTAGAATTAACACACTGCCCCTCCTTCCTAATTCATTGAACAATTTCTTTTTTATTGTTGTTGTTATTTGAAAATTTGCTCTGTATCTCATATTTAACTAGGGACTTGCATCTATTTCTAATAGTCCTAAGCATATGTCCCACTCCCTGAAGTAAAGTGACATTTTTTTATTGTTGTTTATTTATAGTATCTGTTTGTATTTAATGCATTATATGTTCATTCTCCCTAGTCCATAGTTCCAATAAGAAGCCAATTTTACGTTTTGTTCACCAACACAGAATCCTCTACAAAAATGTACAGACTGACTCTTCCATGTATAGGTTTGACTCTTTCAAACATTTATGCCTATTTATATGGTATGTTTACATGCATATTATGTGTATTTGTGTATATTCGAAGTACATAGCATGGTTTCTAATAAGTGCAGAAGAATACATATCTTGGTATGCATCAGTTCAGACACAAAGAACAGTATAGGAGACAGACAGGTATGCATGGTGAAGCATGTTAAATGCTTTATCCATCATCAAGAAGAAATCTGCAAGATAAGTACAGTTAGGGATGTGGTATTTCACCTGTGGAGGCCCAGCTGGCTCTAGCTCGTGAGAACCTGCTTTCAGCACTTGACAGACACTGCAAGTGAAAATCATTTTGATCAAAGTCCCAAGTTAGATTGCACACTGGAAATTGATTCATCTAGGTTATATCATAGACTGAGAAATACAGTGGCAGTTTCTACCTGAGAAAACCAATCTAGGATAAGTTTTAATGTGTGATGGCAAAAAAGGAAAATCATGCTGATATCCTGGAATGTCTTTGAGGTAAACTTATAATGAACTTGAAATGAATGTCTAGTCCAGACAGGTTCCTATTGTGTACTCATTAAATGTGTTTGGAACAGTAGGGGAAACGGAGGGAGAGGGTTGGAAGGAAAGAAGAAAGGATGGAAGGAAGGAAAGATAAGTAGGTGGCAAACAGGTATCATCAAGAAATGAAGTATTAGTTATAATACATGGGGATCTTCTTGCTCAGATTATTTCAAGTTTATTCTCAATCTTGCTGCAGCCAAAGATCATCTTTATCTCCCGCCTTTACCCAAATATGTAGAAGCCGCCTTGCTTCATTGTTAAGCTAGAATTAACACACTGCCCCTCCTTCCTAATTCATTGAACAATTTCTTTTTTATTGTTGTTGTTATTTGAAAATTTGCTCTGTATCTCATATTTAACTAGGGACTTGCATCTATTTCTAATAGTCCTAAGCATATGTCCCACTCCCTGAAGTAAAGTGACATTTTTTTATTGTTGTTTATTTATAGTATCTGTTTGTATTTAATGCATTATATGTTCATTCTCCCTAGTCCATAGTTCCAATAAGAAGCCAATTTTACGTTTTGTTCACCAACACAGAATCCTCTACAAAAATGAACAGACTGACTCTTCCATGTATAGGTTTGACTCTTTCAAACATTTATGCCTATTTATATGGTATGTTTACATGCATATTATGTGTATTTGTGTATATTCGAAGTACATAGCATGGTTTCTAATAAGTGCAGAAGAATACATATCTTGGTATGCATCAGTTCAGACACAAAGAACAGTATAGGAGACAGACAGGTATGCATGGTGAAGCATGTTAAATGCTTTATCCATCATCAAGAAGAAATCTGCAAGATAAGTACAGTTAGGGATGTGGTATTTCACCTGTGGAGGCCCAGCTGGCTCTAGCTCGTGAGAACCTGCTTTCAGCACTTGACAGACACTGCAAGTGAAAATCATTTTGATCAAAGTCCCAAGTTAGATTGCACACTGGAAATTGATTCATCTAGGTTATATCATAGACTGAGAAATACAGTGGCAGTTTCTACCTGAGAAAACCAACTTGGAAATCATATGACTTGTCACTCCAGGAGACTTAGATATATGAAAAGAGTTTGATATGGAAGTTTGGAAAGTACCTATACTAAACTGAACTATTGCCAAGATTATTAATGCATCACTTTGATGAGTCAAGAATTTCTCTTTTCCTCATAGGGGAGGATGTCTCAGATCATCTGAGGAAGAGAGAGAGCATAGCTTTTTATTTTAAGAATAGAGTTTCAACTTGAAGAAAAGAAAGAATTGCAGCTAGGTTTTGACAGAGGCTGTTGGGAAGTGGAGACAAACATGATGTTTTAAAATGTTGTTATTACAATCAGATCACTTTTAGTAGGTGCCTTCTGATCATCTAATTAGTATAATGTCAGCTGGGCTTGAGAATTATTTCTTTTTTATAAACCATCTGTTTTGTCATAGAAGTTTCTTTGTAAGCCATATGCAGGCGGAATGTTTGTTCTTTTTTCCAACATTATCTTCTGTTTGTTTCTACATCCTGTGTCCTGAAATATAGTTTTAACCTGTCTAGGAAGGATATTGGGAGTGGAACAGTATAAAGAAAGAAACGCATGGCAAATAAACAAAAACCAATCAGTTGAATATACACCATAGAATCAGTGATTCGTGGACATTGAAGAACATATAGTCTTCAGCCTTTCTCTTGAAAAAATAATTGTGTTTCCACAATGGTGAGTTTTAGGTGACATTGCCTTTGGAGCCTCACCTTTCCTTTTTACAAATGGGAGTCATATAAATGGGAAATGTTTGTAATGAGTTAATTACATTTAATGAAAATGTTAAACGATGTCACAGGAGAAACTACATGTGATAATAAAAGATATACCAAGGATGATTTTTATGAATTCTAAATACAAAATAAATGAGAGTACAGATACATTTTAGTCATTGGAGTAAACAAGTATTAGCCACTAGAATGCAGGTTAATGTTGATCATTTAATGATAATTTTGTGCCATTGGTGATTTGTCACATTCCTCTTTCCTAGTAGGTCCTTCTTGCCTATCTATAAACATAGTCCTTTGCAAGCTACTAAGGTTAATGGCTATACAATAATGACTCAGGTTTCTTTTCTCTTTTACCTTAGACTTGAACCTGTATTCATAGCATAAATCTATCATAGTCCTGTCTTCATTTTGGTTAGAATTACCTGATTGTACTTGAGCCCTTTTGGGATTCCATGAATCTGGCTATGTATTTGTAGGTTAAAAGCAGTCAGAAGCTCAGAGCATGAGTGTTAGTTCAGGGATTATATAGACAGTGTCCTGTGATCAAGCAAGGAGATCAGTGAATGCTCTTAAAAACATTTCAGTAGACTATATGGATGATGAATATTTTCAAAGGCATGCAGTTCACATAAGGAAAACATAGCAGTCTTTGTTGGACAATTTTTTGATTGTAACAGTAGCAGTGTTAATGTCATTTGTTTATATCTGCACAGCACTTTATACCATTCTGAGTGCTCTAAAACAGATTATCTCACAGCAATGTTTAGTGTCACTCATTTCATCTTAATTTGCAGATATTAAGTTTGATTAAGAAAACAATTTAAGATTCACATTACCCATGTTGAGTACCTGTTAACTGCAGAACTTTCTCATTCTTTTTATCATGTAATATTTCAGCCTATTGGGATGTTCTATTGTCTTCACTTATAAATATAGTGAACTGAGGGTCAGAACCTTGGCCACTCTCACAAAAACATTAGTAATAGAGCTAGGATGTGAGCCAAGTCTTCTGACCTTTTGGCCAGCATGTTGTTGGCCATGTATATAGCGCAAGTTACTCTGTGAGACTGATTCTGTGAGGGGAGAAAGGGGAATGAAACTGGTCATAGGACAGAAAATAGTGCTGTGTCAAATTGTCCCATGGACTTCCGTAGTTTCTCTGTTCACATGCTGATCATAACAGTTGAGTTCTCGTCATGAAAACAGGTCAGATGGAGACAGACAGCCGACTGAAAATGTGCAAGAAAGAAGTATTTGAGAACAATTTTTGGAGACAAATTATTTTGAAGTTTGATCTATAGTTCATAGGAACTAATTTTGGCATTGAGAGCAAAAACAGTATCCACTGAATTTTATAATTTATTTGGATATAGTACGTTCCACTGAACTAGTGATAGCAAATGCACATGAAATCATTAATTTTAGGACTCGTTCATTTTACCACCCCCCCAACACACGCACTATGTGATTAAAAAACCAGACTTGACAAGATTATGAGTTATGGTGAGGGAGGGAATGAGACACATGTAGTGAGATTTGGAGGGGTACAGGCAGGAACCCAGAACCACAGGGATCCTGAGAGTTTCAGCATTGAATGAGGCATTAAAAGCCCTCCTGGGCTTCCCTGGTGGTCCAGTGTGTGGAGACTCTGCCTTGCAGTGCAGGGGGCACCAGTTCAATCCCTAGCCCAGGAGGATCCCATGTGCCCTGGAGCAGCTGGATGGGTGTGATGCAGTTCACATAAGGAAAACATAGCAGTCTTTGTTGGACAATTTTTTGATTGTAACAGTAGCAGTGTTAATGTCATTTGTTTATATCTGCACAGCACTTTATACCATTCTGAGTGCTCTAAAACAGATTATCTCACAGCAATGTTTAGTGTCACTCATTTCATCTTAATTTGCAGATATTAAGTTTGATTAAGAAAACAATTCAAGATTCACATTACCCATGTTGAGTACCTGTTAACTGCAGAACTTTCTCATTCTTTTTATCATGTAATATTTCAGCCTATTGGGATGTTCTATTGTCTTCACTTATAAATATAGTGAACTGAGGGTCAGAACCTTGGCCACTCTCACAAAAACATTAGTAATAGAGCTAGGATGTGAGCCAAGTCTTCTGACCTTTTGGCCAGCATGTTGTTGGCCATGTATATAGCGCAAGTTACTCTGTGAGACTGATTCTGTGAGGGGAGAAAGGGGAATGAAACTGGTCATAGGACAGAAAATAGTGCTGTGTCAAATTGTCCCATGGACTTCCGTAGTTTCTCTGTTCACATGCTGATCATAACAGTTGAGTTCTCGTCATGAAAACAGGTCAGATGGAGACAGACAGCCGACTGAAAATGTGCAAGAAAGAAGTATTTGAGAACAATTTTTGGAGACAAATTATTTTGAAGTTTGATCTATAGTTCATAGGAACTAATTTTGGCATTGAGAGCAAAAACAGTATCCACTGAATTTTATAATTTATTTGGATATAGTACGTTCCACTGAACTAGTGATAGCAAATGCACATGAAATCATTAATTTTAGGACTCGTTCATTTTACCACCCCTCCCAACACACGCACTATGTGATTAAAAAACCAGACTTGACAAGATTATGAGTTAAGGTGAGGGAGGGAATGAGACACATGTAGTGAGATTTGGAGGGGTACAGGCAGGAACCCAGAACCACAGGGATCCTGAGAGTTTCAGCATAGAATGAGGCATTAAAAGCCCTCCTGGGCTTCCCTGGTGGTCCAGTGGGTGGAGACTCTGCCTTGCAGTGCAGGGGGCACCAGTTCAATCCCTAGCCCAGGAGGATCCCATGTGCCCTGGAGCAGCTGGATGGGTGTGTCCAATTGCAAGCCAGGGCTCTGGAGCACCTGAGCCCAGAGCTGGTGCTCTGCAACTGGAGAGGCCACTGCAGTGGGAGGCCCACACAGGTCAGAGAGTGGGGATGGATGAGAATAAATGAATAAAGGATCAATAAAAGGGGCCAAAATTTAAAAAAAAAAAAAAAAGTATCCTTGTGAAGCAGTAAATTCCAGTCAGGACAGATGTTTTTCTTCTTCATCTCTCTAACTCAGAAACTGATAGAATGCATGACTCTTGTTGATCCCTTTTGCGATCAAGATATACTAAGCTAGGGATCTTTTGCCAGAATAAATCTGGATAAATAATGAGATATAAATTTGTATCAGATGTAGATATATGTGGTAAACATATTTTGAGTGTAGCCAAAGTCTTAAATCATAATAACTGACATAGTATTGAGAACAATGTAAACATATAATGAGGATGTGTTCACACTGACTCTGTGTGTATGACTGAGACTTAGTGATTTTTATTGCAATTTTGCTCTCTTCTTCCTGTTTGTAAGCATCTAGTGAGTAGAAAGACACTATAGATAGAAATTTAGTATACAATGGAGCCTAGAAAATTTCTAGTTAAGTGTATTCTAAAGTGTATTTTATAATAAATTAGTTGCACAAAGTATTTTTTAAAGGGGGATTTCACATTGATGTAAGCTAGGAAAATATAACATTTCACATATCTTAGAAATTCACAGATTACATTGACAGATTTAAGACTCTGAAACATCTTGTAATTAAAGATAGCTGCTTCATTTTGTTTGACCCATTTTTTATCCCCAAATCTATACTCTTTGACCCTAACTTAAATATTATTAATACTAATAGAATTCAAGGAACTAATATTCTCTAAATTGCTCTTAGGGAAAAAGATTTATTCTAACCCTATGTTCACTGGAGAAATAACATGGCAGTACTAATGACACACATTAGTAAACATGTGTTTTGGGTCCTGTCTGTCTTATTAAGGAAGTGACCTTTTTATTGATCAGATGTGACTTCTTCAATGTGTACTTCCAGAGGGTTTTTATTGTTCATTTCACATCAAGAGATTTGCTGTAATATGTTGCTTATGAAATTCACAAGTTCTCTGCTGATCCACTTGGCCCAACTACCTAAGCAAGGATGCTTTTGGAACAATGCTTAATTGTTCTGGCGAAAAATTCAGCTATCACACTGAATCTTTAAATTGTAAAAGGCTGTTTTGTTTTTTTTTTTAACTCTGAACATCAGATTTCTCTTTAGGCTTCCAACAGCCTATTCATCAATTCTCAGTGACTATTCACTTACTCCCATCAATAAGAGAAGCAGGGCTTCCCTGGTGGTCCAGTGGGTAAGGACACCACCTTGCAGTGCAAGAGGCACAGGTTTGATCCCTGGCCTGGGAAGGTCCCACATGCCGTGGAGCGGCTGGACTGAGGTGTCCAACTACCGAGCCAGAGCTCTGGGGTACGTGTGCCCAGAGCTGGTGCTCTGCGATGAGAGAGGCCACCGCGATGGGAGGCCCACACAGGCCAAAGAGCCAAAGATAAATGAAAGATAAATAGAAGTGGCCAAATAATAATAATAATAATAATAATAATAAAATAAAGGAAGCATATATGTCTTAATACCAAATAGTTGTCTTTTAAAATTGTTTTAAATCTACAATTTATTGTCACATGCCACTAACTGAACCCCAAGACTTTATTTTTAATTTATTTTTAATTGGAGGATAATTGCTTTACAATGTTGGGTTGACTACTGCCATAAATCAACGTGAATAAGCTATAATTTTACATTAATCTCCTCTCTTGTGAACCTCCTTCACCCACACCCTACCCCTCTAGGTTGTCACAGACCATCAGGCTGAGTTCTCTTATGTATAATTTGTGTTACACAGCAAGTTCCCACTGTGTGTCTATATTTCACATGGTAGTGTGTATATGTCAGTGCTGTTATCTCGGTGCATCCACAAGTCTGTTCTCTACTTCTACATCTCTATTCCTGATGGCAGTACTAATGACACACATTAGTAAACATGTGTTTTGGGTCCTGTCTGTCTTATTAAGGAAGTGACCTTTTTATTGATCAGATGTGACTTCTTCAATGTGTACTTCCAGAGGGTTTTTATTGTTCATTTCACATCAAGAGATTTGCTGTAATATGTTGCTTATGAAATTCACAAGTTCTCTGCTGATCCACTTGGCCCAACTACCTAAGCAAGGATGCTTTTGGAACAATGCTTAATTGTTCTGGCGAAAAATTCAGCTATCACACTGAATCTTTAAATTGTAAAAGGCTGTTTTGTTTTTTTTTTTAACTCTGAACATCAGATTTCTCTTTAGGCTTCCAACAGCCTATTCATCAATTCTCAGTGACTATTCACTTACTCCCATCAATAAGAGAAGCAGGGCTTCCCTGGTGGTCCAGTGGGTAAGGACACCACCTTGCAGTGCAAGAGGCACAGCTTTGATCCCTGGCCTGGGAAGGTCCCACATGCCGTGGAGCGGCTGGACTGAGGTGTCCAACTACCGAGCCAGAGCTCTGGAGCGCGTGTACCCAGAGCTGGTGCTCTGCGATGAGAGAGGCCACCGCGATGGGAGGCCCACACAGGCCAAAGAGCCAAAGATAAATGAAAGATAAATAGAAGTGGCCAAATAATAATAATAATAATAATAATAATAATAATAATAAAATAAAGGAAGCATATATGTCTTAATACCAAATAGTTGTCTTTTAAAATTGTTTTAAATCTACAATTTATTGTCACATGCCACTAACTGAACCCCAAGACTTTATTTTTAATTTATTTTTAATTGGAGGATAATTGCTTTACAATGTTGGGTTGACTACTGCCATAAATCAACGTGAATAAGCTATAATTTTACATTAATCTCCTCTCTTGTGAACCTCCTTCACCCACACCCTACCCCTCTAGGTTGTCACAGACCATCAGGCTGAGTTCTCTTATGTATAATTTGTGTTACACAGCAAGTTCCCACTGTGTGTCTATATTTCACATGGTAGTGTGTATATGTCAGTGCTGTTATCTCGGTGCATCCACAAGTCTGTTCTCTACTTCTACATCTCTATTCCTGCTCTGCAAATAGGTTCATCAGTACCATTTTTTTCTAGATTGTATATATATATATATATATATATATATATATATATATAAAAACATACAATATTTGTTTTTCTCTTCCTGGCTTCACTCTCTATAACAGGCTCTAGGATCATCCACCTCAGTTCAGTGACTCAAATTAACTGATACAAAATTTCATCCCCCAAAATCTCTTTCCCACCTTTGCATAAGTGAGTTATCCAGTTGAATGGGGTATCGTAAAATAAAAAAAAAATTCCCTGTGAAATGTCAACTTCTATCCTTTGATCCTTCTTTTCAGGTCCTGTTGCTGAGAATGTTTGAACATTGAGTAGCATATCAAATGTCATGTTAGCTCTTCCTTTCACATTATTTTCGTGTCCTCACTGATATCTCCTGCCAATACACACACACCAACACACCATCCACATGTTGATCCAATCACTGATATAAAAGAAGTGAGGACAAGTGCAAGAGCAAAGCCTGCAGTGTGCTTCTCGAGGCTTCTGTCTGACTTGATAAATTACCACTCTTGAGTACACTCTTGAGTTGATGACTATATTAACTATAAATCTATAAACCCAGACGTCATAACATTTAGTTATCTTGCCCACAAGGATATCGCATGGTCTGCTAAAAACCAAGAAACACTCTGTGCCATTCTTCTAGTTTGCTTGTCTAACAAAGCTAGGAAATGAGAAAGGTGTATTGGTTTTATTAGTCCTATTAATCTAAGCCATTAGATAACTTTGTAACAGTTCTTTATAGTTTTATATTATGGCACTTCTGGTTTAATTGGCACAAATCTATCTTGATCTCTTCAAAATAAGAATATTCCATCCTGTCCAGTCTATTGGCAGCTCTCTCATCTTACAAAGTTTTACAAGTGTTACTTAATAATTATCCTCAGTGGTGTTTACAACTTAACTTGTTCATGTGCAAAAAGGTTGTCACAGACCATCAGGCTGAGTTCTCTTATGTATAATTTGTGTTACACAGCAAGTTCCCACTGTGTGTCTATATTTCACATGGTAGTGTGTATATGTCAGTGCTGTTATCTCGGTGCATCCACAAGTCTGTTCTCTACTTCTACATCTCTATTCCTGCTCTGCAAATAGGTTCATCAGTACCATTTTTTTCTAGATTGTATATATATATATATATATATATATATATATATAAACATACAATATTTGTTTTCTCTTCCTGGCTTCACTCTCTATAACAGGCTCTAGGATCATCCACCTCAGTTCAGTGACTCAAATTAACTGATACAAAATTTCATCCCCCAAAATCTCTTTCCCACCTTTGCATAAGTGAGTTATCCAGTTGAATGGGGTATCGTAAAATAAAAAAAAAATTCCCTGTGAAATGTCAACTTCTATCCTTCGATCCTTCTTTTCAGGTCCTGTTGCTGAGAATGTTTGAACATTGAGTAGCATATCAAATGTCATGTTAGCTCTTCCTTTCACATTATTTTCGTGTCCTCACTGATATCTCCTGCCAATACACACACACCAACACACCATCCACATGTTGATCCAATCACTGATATAAAAGAAGTGAGGACAAGTGCAAGAGCAAAGCCTGCAGTGTGCTTCTCGAGGCTTCTGTCTGACTTGATAAATTACCACTCTTGAGTACACTCTTGAGTTGATGACTATATTAACTATAAATCTATAAACCCAGACGTCATAACATTTAGTTATCTTGCCCACAAGGATATCGCATGGTCTGCTAAAAACCAAGAAACACTCTGTGCCATTCTTCTAGTTTGCTTGTCTAACAAAGCTAGGAAATGAGAAAGGTGTATTGGTTTTATTAGTCCTATTAATCTAAGCCATTAGATAACTTTGTAACAGTTCTTTATAGTTTTATATTATGGCACTTCTGGTTTAATTGGCACAAATCTATCTTGATCTCTTCAAAATAAGAATATTCCATCCTGTCCAGTCTATTGGCAGCTCTCTCATCTTACAAAGTTTTACAAGTGTTACTTAATAATTATCCTCAGTGGTGTTTACAACTTAACTTGTTCATGTGCAAAAGATCATTCATCCACATACTTTTAAACATTGACATTTGAGGATTGACTCAACTCATAATTCAAGTAAATAGTTGCTCAAACTTTTCTTTATAAAATAATGTGCTCAGGGCTTACCTGGTGGTCCAGTGGGTAAGGACACCGCCTTGCAGTGCAAGGGGCGCCAGTTGGATCCCTGGCCTGGGAAGATCCCACGTGCCGCGGAGCGGCTGGACCCATGTGTCCAATTACCGAGCCAGAGCTCTGGAGCACATGCGCCCAGAGCCCGTGCTCTGCAGCGACAGAGGCCGCCGCGATGGGAGGCCCACACGGGTCAAAGAACAAAGATGGATGAAAACAGATAAATTAAAAACCAATAGAAGTGGCCCGCCTGCTCCCCTCCCTCCCCACCCCACCCTCCTCAAATAAATAAATAAATAAATCTTAAAAAATAATAATAATAATGTGCTCATAATGTTATACCAAGAAGACATCTGTCTTGCCAAATCACTGAGTGATAGAATAATACAAAAACAAGAAGTAATTGATAATACTGCTCAGAAGGAAGTGGGGATAGCCATCCTTGAACAGAAAATCATGAAAATCAAATGCATATTGAGCTAGTTTGGTGGGGGTACAAGAGTGGAAGAAACTAATTCACATAAAGTAGAAACCCATAGTAAAGGGAAAGGCAGATTCTGTGCTGTTTGAAATCATTATCAGTAATAATATGTGACAAGTCCTTTGGAACAGGGCTACCTGACACCCCTAATGTACAGCTGAATAGAAGGATATCGATGGTCTGCTAAAACCAAGAAACACTCTGTGCCATTCTTCTAGTTTGCTTGTCTAACAAAGCTAGGAAATGAGAAAGGTGTATTGGTTTTATTAGTCCTATTAATCTAAGCCATTAGATAACTTTGTAACAGTTCTTTATAGTTTTATATTATGGCACTTCTGGTTTAATTGGCACAAATCTATCTTGATCTCTTCAAAATAAGAATATTCCATCCTGTCCAGTCTATTGGCAGCTCTCTCATCTTACAAAGTTTTACAAGTGTTACTTAATAATTATCCTCAGTGGTGTTTACAACTTAACTTGTTCATGTGCAAAAGATCATTCATCCACATACTTTTAAACATTGACATTTGAGGATTGACTCAACTCATAATTCAAGTAAATAGTTGCTCAAACTTTTCTTTATAAAATAATGTGCTCAGGGCTTACCTGGTGGTCCAGTGGGTAAGGACACCGCCTTGCAGTGCAAGGGGCGCCAGTTGGATCCCTGGCCTGGGAAGATCCCACGTGCCGCGGAGCGGCTGGACCGATGTGTCCAATTACGGAGCCGGAGCTCTGGAGCACATGCGCCCAGAACCGGTGCTCTGCGACGACAGAGGCCGCCGCGATGGGAGGCCCACACGGGCCGAAGAACAAGGAAGGATGAAAATGGACAAATGAAAGACCAATAGAAGTGGCCCGCCTGCTCCCCTCCCTCCCCACCCCACCCTCCTCAAATAAATAAATAAATAAATCTTAAAAAATAATAATAATAATGTGCTCATAATGTTATACCAAGAAGACATCTGTCTTGCCAAATCACTGAGTGATAGAATAATACAAAAACAAGAAGTAATTGATAATACTGCTCAGAAGGAAGTGGGGATAGCCATCCTTGAACAGAAAATCATGAAAATCAAATGCATATTGAGCTAGTTTGGTGGGGGTACAAGAGTGGAAGAAACTAATTCACATAAAGTAGAAACCCATAGTAAAGGGAAAGGCAGATTCTGTGCTGTTTGAAATCATTATCAGTAATAATATGTGACAAGTCCTTTGGAACAGGGCTACTGACACCCCTATGTACAGCTGCATCAGCTGGAGAACTTGCTCAAATGCAGTCTGATTAGAAAATCTAGAGTGGTGGCCAGGGGTCTGTGGGTCATTCCAGATGGTGTTGAGGCTGCTGGTTCTTAAACCTTGCTTTGTGTAGCAGAGGTCTTGCTCAGAGGTTCTCTGGAGTGCCCAGCAATCTGTTTTAGCCAGTCTTTCAGAGGCTGCTGAGAGAAGCTCAAATGTGAGACCCACTGTTAGTTAAGTGAACAGGTGTGTTTAGTTCAGCTGGACTATTGCTGTCTCTTTACCGTCACGTTCATTTCCTCCAATTTTCCAAGCTGCAGCTCTACAAGTGTGTTCCCTGAAGATTAAAATCTTACTAACTCTGCTCTCAAAAAGAATCAGTGCTGCTGAGGAGGACTTACAGTGGTGATTTGAGGTAGAACAAAGCAAACTCAAAAATGGAAACAGTAACGGATTGTATATCCTTGGGTTCCAAAATCACTGTGGACGGTGACTGCAGCCATGCAATTACAAGATGCTTGCTCCTTGGAAGAAAAGCTATGACAAACCTAGACAGAGTATTAAAAAGCAGAGATGTTACTTCACTGACAAAGGTCCATATAATCAGAGCTATTGTTATTTCAGTAGTCACATATAGATATGAGTTGGACCAAAGAAAACTGAGCACCAAAGAATTGATGCTTTTGAACTGTGGTGCTAGAGACGATTTAAGAGTCCCTTGGACAGCAAGGAGATCAAACCATTCAATTCTAAAGAAAACCAACCCTGAATATTCATTGGAAGGCCTGATGCTGAAGTTGAAGCTCCAATACGTTGGCCACCTTATATGAAGAGGCAACTCATTGGGAAAGTCTCTGCTGCTAGGATAGATTGAGGGCAGGAGGAAAAGGGGGTGACAGAGGATGAGATGGTTGGATGGCATCATGGACTCAATGGACATGAGTTTGAGCAAACTCTGGGAGGTGGTGAAGATCAGGCAAGCCTGGCATGCTGCAGTCCATGGGATTGCAGAGTCAGACACAACTGAGTGACTCAAGAACAACAATAACAAAGGAAACTCAGCAATTACCTTTATCTGTACCATCTACATATGAAGAGAACAAAAGAAAAGACATCTCTGCCCCATGAGAAAAATCTGTTTAAAGTGACCCAATCCAAGTTGAAGAATTTCTTGACTTTAGTATAGTCCCAGACTTAGCTGTGAAATCCCACCCATCTTTCCTAGAGTTAGCTTGCCAGGTGGCACTCAAACCACCCCTTGTATGGAGCTTGTGTCTATTTTTGTTCCTAATTTTGTTTAGGGACCAGCCAAGGACAACCCTAGAAGCCAACCATGTATTTAAATGTTTGAATGTTAATATTCAAGTTAAAAGCTATTAAGTAAAATATTTACCTTCCTACCTTGGTAATTTATCTGGAGTTCTTCATGTGTGTGTTCCCTGAAGATTAAAATCTTACTAACTCTGCTCTCAAAAAGAATCAGTGCTGCTGAGGAGGACTTACAGTGGTGATTTGAGGTAGAACAAAGCAAACTCAAAAATGGAAACAGTAACGGATTGTATATCCTTGGGTTCCAAAATCACTGTGGACGGTGACTGCAGCCATGCAATTACAAGATGCTTGCTCCTTGGAAGAAAAGCTATGACAAACCTAGACAGAGTATTAAAAAGCAGAGATGTTACTTCACTGACAAAGGTCCATATAATCAGAGCTATTGTTATTTCAGTAGTCACATATAGATATGAGTTGGACCAAAGAAAACTGAGCACCAAAGAATTGATGCTTTTGAACTGTGGTGCTAGAGACGATTTAAGAGTCCCTTGGACAGCAAGGAGATCAAACCATTCAATTCTAAAGAAAACCAACCCTGAATATTCATTGGAAGGCCTGATGCTGAAGTTGAAGCTCCAATACGTTGGCCACCTTATATGAAGAGGCAACTCATTGGGAAAGTCTCTGCTGCTAGGATAGATTGAGGGCAGGAGGAAAAGGGGGTGACAGAGGATGAGATGGTTGGATGGCATCATGGACTCAATGGACATGAGTTTGAGCAAACTCTGGGAGGTGGTGAAGATCAGGCAAGCCTGGCATGCTGCAGTCCATGGGATTGCAGAGTCAGACACAACTGAGTGACTCAAGAACAACAATAACAAAGGAAACTCAGCAATTACCTTTATCTGTACCATCTACATATGAAGAGAACAAAAGAAAAGACATCTCTGCCCCATGAGAAAAATCTGTTTAAAGTGACCCAATCCAAGTTGAAGAATTTCTTGACTTTAGTATAGTCCCAGACTTAGCTGTGAAATCCCACCCATCTTTCCTAGAGTTAGCTTGCCAGGTGGCACTCAAACCACCCCTTGTATGGAGCTTGTGTCTATTTTTGTTCCTAATTTTGTTTAGGGACCATCCAAGGACAACCCTAGAAGCCAACCATGTATTTAAATGTTTGAATGTTAATATTCAAGTTAAAAGCTATTAAGTAAAATATTTACCTTCCTACCTTGGTAATGATCTGGAAGGTCAGGTTCAAATTTGAGGTCTTTTGGAGTTCTTCATGTGTACGTGGAATCACGGGACAGCCTGTAACTTGCTCTCAAGCCTACCACTTCTACCTTGGGCAATTACTTACTCTCTTTATATATTTTTTCTCAGTCTGCAGCTATTGATGCCAATATTTTCATGCAGAGATATGTTAGGGGTCTGAAACAATCTCTTCAGCTACAATGCTTAATCAGAGTACAAAGTTAAACACTGCCAGTGGCTGGTAAGGGCAACAGAAATCTCGCCTTCCCAAAATGACACATGAAAATCATGGAGGACATGTGAAATTTGAAAAACTTTTGATTGCCTAGTAATCATTTTGGGATTTCAAATCTATTTGCATGTTTCCATTCCCTTCTTGATTATGCCTCCAGAATGGACTAATTCTTCATAAGTGTCAATAATATTTGCTTTAAAAGAAACCTAGATATACAAAGCTAAATCTTCTTGAACATTTTTTCCTTAACTGTGTAAATCACTTTTCTTCCTTGTGAATTTTCATCCTGGACAAGAATTAATTTACATTTTTGCCCCTATGCAAGGCTGCTAAGCTTTTCTTTATATTTTTTCCATAAAACAGCATGCTTATAAATTTAACAATTTAGATATATGGGTATATCCAGTATATTTTATTTCTAAATTTTTTTTTTCTGAACATTCAGTCAAAAGTATAAATTTGAAATGTTAACAAATGTAACCTATTTTAGAAATCATCAACTGAGTGGCACCTGTCACTCAGTTTCATCATATAATTATATGCATACTAACTGCTGGATTTCCCAGGTGGCACTGGGGGTGAAGAATCTGCCTTCCAGTACCTGAGACGCAAGAGACATGGGTTCAATTCCTGACTCAGTAAGATCCCCTGAAATAGGAAATGGTACCCCACTCCAGTGTTCTTACCTGGAAAAGTCCATGGGCAGGGAAATATAGTGGGCTCTAGTCCATGGGGCCACAAAGAGTTGGACATGACTGAGCAACTTGAGTGCACACACACACTCATAATAATTGCAGATTGTTGTTTTTGTTTTTCATTAAAAAAAATAACAGAAACAATTGAGAGCTTTTGAAAAATTGCCATTTCATTTCATTCTTTCTCAAAGTAACCATCATGGTAAATTTAGGATTTCAAATTCTATGAATGTCTTCTTAATGCAACCTCTGATTGGGTTTGAGATTTTTCTTGTAACCCTTAGCTCTGTATATAAATTTTGCTCTCAAGCCTACCACTTCTACCTTGGGCAATTACTTACTCTTATATATTTTTCTCAGTCTAGTTGATGCCAATATTTTCATGCAGAGATATGTTAGGGGTCTGAAACAATCTCTTCAGCTACAATGCTTAATCAGAGTACAAAGTTAAACACTGCCAGTGGCTGGTAAGGGCAACAGAAATCTCGCCTTCCCAAAATGACACATGAAAATCATGGAGGACATGTGAAATTTGAAAAACTTTTGATTGCCTAGTAATCATTTTGGGATTTCAAATCTATTTGCATGTTTCCATTCCCTTCTTGATTATGCCTCCAGAATGGACTAATTCTTCATAAGTGTCAATAATATTTGCTTTAAAAGAAACCTAGATATACAAAGCTAAATCTTCTTGAACATTTTTTTCCTTAACTGTGTAAATCACTTTTCTTCCTTGTGAATTTTCATCCTGGACAAGAATTAATTTACATTTTTGCCCCTATGCAAGGCTGCTAAGCTTTTCTTTATATTTTTTCCATAAAACAGCATGCTTATAAATTTAACAATTTAGATATATGGGTATATCCAGTATATTTTATTTCTAAATTTTTTTTTTCTGAACATTCAGTCAAAAGTATAAATTTGAAATGTTAACAAATGTAACCTATTTTAGAAATCATCAACTGAGTGGCACCTGTCACTCAGTTTCATCATATAATTATATGCATACTAACTGCTGGATTTCCCAGGTGGCACTGGGGGTGAAGAATCTGCCTTCCAGTACCTGAGACGCAAGAGACATGGGTTCAATTCCTGACTCAGTAAGATCCCCTGAAATAGGAAATGGTACCCCACTCCAGTGTTCTTACCTGGAAAAGTCCATGGGCAGGGAAATATAGTGGGCTCTAGTCCATGGGGCCACAAAGAGTTGGACATGACTGAGCAACTTGAGTGCACACACACACTCATAATAATCGCAGATTGTTGTTTTTGTTTTTCATTAAAAAAAATAACAGAAACAATTGAGAGCTTTTGAAAAATTGCCATTTCATTTCATTCTTTCTCAAAGTAACCATCATGGTAAATTTAGGATTTCAAATTCTATGAATGTCTTCTTAATGCAACCTCTGATTGGGTTTGAGATTTTTCTTGTAACCCTTGATGTTCTTTGATTTTACTATAATCTATCTAGCTTGAGATTGGTTTATTTTACAAGTTATATATTTTCATATTTTCAGTGTGATTTTTGATTGAAGAACAGTTATTTTTTTCAGTGCTGAAAATCTCCCAGCTAGTATGTTTTCCAAATATTGCTTTTCTGTCATTTTCTCCACTTTGTTTTTTCCTGGGATTACTGTTGAGCATATGTTCCAGCCTCTCCATCTGTCCTACATGTTTTGTACAATTTAGGCCTTTGTCCCTCTGGGTTTTTTCTGGGTGAGTTTCCCAAAAACTATCTTTCAATTCACTAACTTGTATTTTAATTATACCCAGTTAGGTTTACTAATTCGAACTTATATTTACATTCTATTATATTTTCCCTATGACTTCTAATTAATCCTCTTTCATAAGACACATTTTTGTTTTGTTTTGTTTTTAGGAGGAGTATTTCATTTTATGCTTTTTTAAAATTTGAATTAATATTTTATTTCATCGGGCATCTTAAACATCTTGCAAAACATTTGCTGGTTTCATAAAGTTAATTTTTTCTGGAATAAATTTTATTGCCTGTCTTTTATAGAATTCAACTTTTTATATGTTTTAAGTATTTACTTTGATTCTCCTTCTATTGCATATAGCTTTTCCCTGTTTTTTTCCTCTCTTCCTGCCTTCATCCCTTCCTCACTCTGCTTAATGCTCTCCATTTCTAGGCTGTTGTCAGTTGTCTCTGAGATATGCTGGATTCAGGCAGTCAAGAAATGGGTTTTATAAGATTGTGGTATTAGCGGTATGCAAATTCAGCCCCACTCCAGTGTTCTTACCTGGAAAACAGGCAGGAATTAGTGGGCTCTAGTCTATGGGGCCACAAAGAGTTGGACATGACTGAGCAACTTGAGTGCACACACACACTCATAATAATCGCAGATTGTTGTTTTTGTTTTTCATTAAAAAAAATAACAGAAACAATTGAGAGCTTTTGAAAAATTGCCATTTCATTTCATTCTTTCTCAAAGTAACCATCATGGTAAATTTAGGATTTCAAATTCTATGAATGTCTTCTTAATGCAACCTCTGATTGGGTTTGAGATTTTTCTTGTAACCCTTGATGTTCTTTGATTTTACTATAATCTATCTAGCTTGAGATTGGTTTATTTTACAAGTTATATATTTTCATATTTTCAGTGTGATTTTTGATTGAAGAACAGTTATTTTTTTCAGTGCTGAAAATCTCCCAGCTAGTATGTTTTCCAAATATTGCTTTTCTGTCATTTTCTCCACTTTGTTTTTTCCTGGGATTACTGTTGAGCATATGTTCCAGCCTCTCCATCTGTCCTACATGTTTTGTACAATTTAGGCCTTTGTCCCTCTGGGTTTTTTCTGGGTGAGTTTCCAAAGACTATCTTTCAATTCACTAACTTGTATTTTAATTATACCCAGTTAGGTTTACTAATTCGAACTTATATTTACATTCTATTATATTTTCCCTATGACTTCTAATTAATCCTCTTTCATAAGACACATTTTTGTTTTGTTTTGTTTTTAGGAGGAGTATTTCATTTTATGCTTTTTTAAAATTTGAATTAATATTTTATTTCATCGGGCATCTTAAACATCTTGCAAAACATTTGCTGGTTTCATAAAGCTAATTTTTTCTGGAATAAATTTTATTGCCTGTCTTTTATAGAATTCAACTTTTTATATGTTTTAAGTATTTACTTTGATTCTCCTTCTATTGCATATAGCTTTTCCCTGTTTTTTTCCTCTCTTCCTGCCTTCATCCCTTCCTCACTCTGCTTAATGCTCTCCATTTCTAGGCTGTTGTCAGTTGTCTCTGAGATATGCTGGATTCAGGCAGTCAAGAAATGGGTTTTATAAGATTGTGGTATTAGCGGTATGCAGATTCAGCCCCCAAAGCAGCATAAATCTGTAATCAGTTCATGAGTTCCATGTCCCTGTTCTGTCTTCTCCCTAGATGTTTTGATTCCCTACGACAATAAGGTCCACTAACGGGTAGCCACTAACCACTTGTGGCTATTTAAATTTAATGTCCAACCAGATAAATTAAATCATACTTAACCTGCAGTTGACTAGTAATGCTGGCCATTGTGTCCAATGGATACCTCAATGGACAGCTCGTCCTATTATCACAAACAATTCTGTAGGATGGTGCTACTCTAGGGTTATAATCTCAGGCCCTTTTTTCTTCCTCAACATCAATTTTTTAAGCTTCTTTTCTTTAGAGGGGTACTAGCCATATACTCTGGCCCCCACATATCAAGCAGGGAGCCTGACTCTGTTCCTCTGTTCCAGGAGATCACTTTTTGCCTTTTTTTTCCCTGAAGGAGGTTAAGTCTAGACTCTCCGAACCTGCCTTTGGATCCTGAGCCTTGCAAGTCCGTGGTTGCAAAACCACTCATGCTTCAAATTTCTCTTCCTGTCCTAATATTCAGATCAAAAGCTGCTTCTAGATTTTTATTTTTATATGTTAGCCACTGTGAATAATTACTTCAAGTAGAGGAATTTCTGAAACAAGAACTCTGTGCATCTCGACCTACAAATAGTTCATTCACTTTTACAGTAAGCTTCTGTTCCATATAATTTGGAACATCTACCTTTATTTATACATATCCAGTTTACAGCCATTTTGACTATTTATAATAGTCACAATTAAAATAAATGCTGCATTAACATTCTTGCTCATTATCTTTGGCACACCTGTGAAAATGCCTTTAAGGGCATGTAACAGGGCAAGAAATGAAACCTTTGGGTCATAGGAAGCATGCACACTTAATTTTATTCTATATTGTCCTAAAGAAGTGTTGTACCAGTTTAGACACTATTCCTCATAATCCACCAGTGATTTAGAATTAAACAGAAAGGATGTTGGAGACATTCAAAGATACAACGACCCTGACTTTGATTTCTAGCTTTTTTTTCAGTGTCTCATTTCGAGGCTGTTGTCAGTTGTCTCTGAGATATGCTGGATTCAGGCAGTCAAGAAATGGGTTTTATAAGATTGTGGTATTAGCGGTATGCAGATTCAGCCCCCAAAGCAGCATAAATCTGTAATCAGTTCATGAGTTCCATGTCCCTGTTCTGTCTTCTCCCTAGATGTTTTGATTCCCTACGACAATAAAGTCCACTAACGGGTAGCCACTAACCACTTGTGGCTATTTAAATTTAATGTCCAACCAGATAAATTAAATCATACTTAACCTGCAGTTGACTAGTAATGCTGGCCATTGTGTCCAATGGATACCTCAATGGACAGCTCGTCCTATTATCACAAACAATTCTGTAGGATGGTGCTACTCTAGGGTTATAATCTCAGGCCCTTTTTTCTTCCTCAACATCAATTTTTTAAGCTCCTTTTCTTTAGAGGGGTATTAGCCATATACTCTGGCCCCCACATATCAAGCAGGGAGCCTGACTCTGTTCCTCTGTTCCAGGAGATCACTTTTTGCCTTTTTTTTTCCCTGAAGGAGGTTAAGTCTAGACTCCCCGAACCTGCCTTTGGATCCTGAGCCTTGCAAGTCCGTGGTTGCAAAACCACTCATGCTTCAAATTTCTCTTCCTGTCCTAATATTCAGATCAAAAGCTGCTTCTAGATTTTTATTTTTATATGTTAGCCACTGTGAATAATTACTTCAAGTAGAGGAATTTCTGAAACAAGAACTCTGTGCATCTCGACCTACAAATAGTTCATTCACTTTTACAGTAAGCTTCTGTTCCATATAATTTGGAACATCTACCTTTATTTATACATATCCAGTTTACAGCCATTTTGACTATTTATAATAGTCACAATTAAAATAAATGCTGCATTAACATTCTTGCTCATTATCTTTGGCACACCTGTGAAAATGCCTTTAAGGGCATGTAACAGGGCAAGAAATGAAACCTTTGGGTCATAGGAAGCATGCACACTTAATTTTATTCTATATTGTCCTAAAGAAGTGTTGTACCAGTTTAGACACTATTCCTCATAATCCACCAGTGATTTAGAATTAAACAGAAAGGATGTTGGAGACATTCAAGGATACAACGACCCTGACTATGAAAGTTTCTTTCACATGAGAAAACTTCATAAAGAAATCAAACTGGGGGCTTCCCTGTTGGTCCAGTGGGTAAGGACACCACCTTGCAGTGCAAGGGGCACTGGTTCCATCCCTGGCCTGGGAAGATTCCACGTGCCACGGAGCGGCTGGACCAATGTGTCCAATTCCCGAGTCGGAGCTCTGGAGCGCATGTGCCCAGAGCCGGTGCTCTGCGGCAACAGAGGCCACTGCGATGGGAGGCCCACACGGGCCAAAGAACAAAGATGGATGAAAAAATAGATAAATGAGAGACCAATAGAAGTGGCCTACTCGCCTCCCTCCCTCCCCAATCTGCCCCCCACCCCAAAAAAAAAGAAATCGAACTGTCCTCACATGGCATTGAGTGTGGAAAATGCTGAGTATATCCAAAAGAATTCTAGTGAAGAGAATTTATCATGTCCATAATGGCGGCCTTATGTTTTTCATGCATGTGTGTTCCATACTCAGTTGAGTCTGACTTTTTGCAACCCCATAGACTGTAGCCCACCAGGCTCTTCTGTTCATGGTATTTTCCAGGAAAGAATACTGGAGTGAGTTGCCATTTCCTACTCCAGGGTATTAAACCTGTGTCTTTTGCATCTCTTGCCTTGGCAGGCAGATTCCTTACCCCTGTGGCCCATGTTTTTCATGAAGCATTATTAAAGAACTAAGGAACACTATGGAGTTGCCTGTTAAAAAAAGTAATTGTATTTTAGGACTGGCTAGTTTTAAAGCTGAGATTCTACACCTGGCCCACTTAAGCAAATATGGCTAGGTCTGTCATGCTTTAGAGTTGTTTAGTATTCTGCCTCTTGAGTCTCACCTCTGTAAAACAGTAGGCATTTCAACTAGCACTTTTTTTTATCTGAAAATGGAAATGGACTGCTCTTCTGACAAAGTGAACTTTCCTTCCCACACTAAGATGCCTGCTGTGAGCAGCTGCAAAAGCAGTTCTGTTTCAGGGATAAACAAAAGTGTATTGTGGAGGTTGCCATACCTCATGCTTCTTTATTGATTTTTTTTGTTGGCATGTATTTATTTTTTTTTTTTAATTTTTTAAAATGTATTTATTTGGTTGCACTGGGTCTTAGTTATGGTATGTGGGATCTAGTTCCCTGACCAGGAATCGAACCCAGGTCCCCAGTGTTGGGAACACAGAGTCTTAGCCACTGGACCACCAGGGAAATCCTCGGCATTTATTTTTATTCTTTCTCAGTGCCAAAAATATTTTTTATCCTGATTTACATAAATTTGCATCTCATATAAAACATACCTTACACTTTTCAGTTTAACTATGATTACCTTTCTTCCTAGATATGGAGTATATCATGCTCAAGTTAAAAGATCAGGGTTTCACATAAGATCAGAAAATGATCCAGTATAAAACGGAAGTGATGGCATTTGTAGTCTAATAGGAAGACAATCAAGACAAGCCTAAGAAGAGTTTTTTAGTCAACAATGTATATAGTTATTACGTGCTATCTTTCAACTACATTTATTTAATTTTTACTATTTATTTTCGCTGCATGTTGTCTTAGTTGCGGCATGTGGGATCTAGTTCCCTGATCAGGGATCAAACCCAAACCCCCTTTACTGGGGACACAGTGTCTTAGCCACTGGACCACCAGAGAAGTGCCTAGCTCTTAAGTATATTTAAATGATTCTTTTTCCTATTCTTTTTCAAATCAATGGCTTACTGACATGATACTGAGAAAAGTCCACATGTCTCATTATTAACACTATGAATTATATTATATAGCATTTCTGACTGTGTTCTTAAGTGTCAAAATAAAAAAGTAACAGGTAGCCTTTTCACACCCAATGCTTATCTTTGATTTTCTGAATAATACCTACAATGGAGAAACTCATTCTGAAATTCCCTGCAGCAGCCTCACCACTATTTAGCTTCTCAATAAACAGTGAGACTATATATTTTTTAGTAGGCTTGAGAAGAGACGACAGATTTAGGACTTTGAAGACCTGAGTGTGAACCGTGACTTCTTCCAGTGGCACCCTGGGTTATTGTCTCATGTCTGCTTCAGTGTTATAGTGACAGAAAGCACATTCCCTTCCAAAGTGGTGTACTTCATCTTTGCTGTTTCTAGCTGTTATTTCCATATCCTTGTATGGACATTTGAGTCTTAGTTTTCTCAATTGGTAAATGAGATGGAAATATCACAGGACAGAGGCCTAAGAAGAATATGTGTAAAATGCCTATCTTGTTGGCATTGACTTTCCAAATGTCCAGTTAATATTAGTCTTCTTATATTTAAAGATTTGTGTCAAATCTTTGACATAAAAGAGACAGTGTCTCGATGTTTTGGAAGGTTAAGATGTAAATATACAAAAAAGTGAACTTGAGGTTGTTTGGGGATAACACAATTCTGTAGAAATAATACAAGAATCTGATTAATGGGCAGACTAATGATATAGAAACAACTGTAGGAAAACCTCAAGGTGAATAGAGAGTATTTTAGATAATTAGCATAAAAGTAAATGTGTGATGGAGTTAGTATTAAACGTGTATATATTCTAAGAGGAAACATCATCACCTCGTAATTATATAGCACTGAGATCAATTCAGTTTGGTTACTTAGTCATGTCTGACTCTTAGTGACCCCATGCACGCCAGCCTTCCCTGTCCTTCACCATCTCCCCGTGCCCGCTCAAGCTCATGTCCATTGACGCAGTGATGCCATCTAACCATCTTGTCCTCTGTTGTCTTCTTCTCTTTTTGCCTTCTATTTTTCCCAACATCAGACTCTTTTCCAATGAGTCATCTGTTTGTATCAGGTGACCAGAGTATTGGAGCTTCAGCATCATTCCTTCCAATGAATATGCAGGGTTGAGTTCCTTTAAGATGGACTGGTTTAAAACATTATCACCTCATAATTGTATAGTACTGAGATAAAGAGACATATATAATTACAAAAAACAAAAAACAGCAAAAGAGCTGGTGGGAATCAGCTCGTCTATGGTTTCTACTGTGGATTCGAATGGAGAAACTAGAAATTCCTGCAGCAGCCTCACCACTATTTAGCTTCTCAATAAACAGTGAGACTATATATTTTTTAGTAGGCTTGAGAAGAGACGACAGATTTAGGACTTTGAAGACCTGAGTGTGAACCGTGACTTCTTCCAGTGGCACCCTGGGTTATTGTCTCATGTCTGCTTCAGTGTTATAGTGACAGAAAGCACATTCCCTTCCAAAGTGGTGTACTTCATCTTTGCTGTTTCTAGCTGTTATTTCCATATCCTTGTATGGACATTTGAGTCTTAGTTTTCTCAATTGGTAAATGAGATGGAAATATCACAGGACAGAGGCCTAAGAAGAATATGTGTAAAATGCCTATCTTGTTGGCATTGACTTTCCAAATGTCCAGTTAATATTAGTCTTCTTATATTTAAAGATTTGTGTCAAATCTTTGACATAAAAGAGACAGTCTCTCTCTTTTTTGGAAGGTTAAGATGTAAATATACAAAAAAGTGAACTTGAGGTTGTTTGGGGATAACACAATTCTGTAGAAATAATACAAGAATCTGATTAATGGGCAGACTAATGATATAGAAACAACTGTAGGAAAACCTCAAGGTGAATAGAGAGTATTTTAGATAATTAGCATAAAAGTAAATGTGTGATGGAGTTAGTATTAAACGTGTATATATTCTAAGAGGAAACATCATCACCTCGTAATTATATAGCACTGAGATCAATTCAGTTTGGTTACTTAGTCATGTCTGACTCTTAGTGACCCCATGCACGCCAGCCTTCCCTGTCCTTCACCATCTCCCCGTGCCCGCTCAAGCTCATGTCCATTGACGCAGTGATGCCATCTAACCATCTTGTCCTCTGTTGTCCTCTTCTCTTTTTGCCTTCTATTTTTCCCAACATCAGACTCTTTTCCAATGAGTCATCTGTTTGTATCAGGTGACCAGAGTATTGGAGCTTCAGCATCATTCCTTCCAATGAATATGCAGGGTTGAGTTCCTTTAAGATGGACTGGTTTAAAACATTATCACCTCATAATTGTATAGTACTGAGATAAAGAGACATATATAATTACAAAAAACAAAAAACAGCAAAAGAGCTGGTGGGAATCAGCTCGTCTATGGTTTCTACTGTGGATTGGAAACCATGACACCAGTGTCTGGTGTTCTGCCAGGACCATTGCTGTCACCTCAAGCTAGGTTCCTTGCTTCCAGCCTCAGAAACATCCTACCAAAATGCCAAACCAGAACAGAAAAAAAAATAATAAATACATACCTGTCATACACAGACATATGCTTTCACATGAAAATATGTACATGTGTGTATACAAACACACACATGCAAACTTCTCCATATATTTTGTACACACACCCAAGTATGTACATGTGTGTGTACAAACACACACATGCAAAGTTCTCCATATATTTTGGAATAAGGCATATGGGAAGCTCAGTGAGGATCATTTATAGGCTTTACAAAAGCATTGGCTTTGAGACTCAGAACACACCCCTTTTCTAGATGATTAGCCACCCTTTAGAAGCCCTCTCAGAGAGATATAGACATAGAGGGCTCTATATGTTTTCCTGATGGTAACTGCAATTGATGTCAGCTTCAGTGACACCTGATAAAATTAACTTTTCTTTTTCCAGATGAAATTGAAGGCAATTCATTTTATGAGATACACTTAAAATGATTGAGAAATGCTGTTAAAAAGAAACGTAGGCTCTGGAGATTGCAACACTGTATGCCTATTCCAAGTTTAATAGCATTATGGGAAGCAAATGAGGGTTGAAACTGATTACCACTGATTGCAAAAGTGTTTACACATAATTTAAAGGATCCATAGAGAATGACTAGTGGACTGGTCATTAACTTACCCTTTAAGAGGAAATTTAATGGTTTGTTCACTAGAATATAGATGCTTAAATTATGAAATTTTTAAGCAAATATTTTTTAAAACTTTTGTATTGAGGAAAATAGTTTCTATATAATCAATGAAAGCCAGCCTTCCCTGTCCTTCACCATCTGCCGCTCAAGCTCATGTCCATTGCGCAGTTGCCTTTTTTTTTTTTTTATTTTTCCCAACATCAGACTCTTTTCCAATGAGTCAACTCTTTGTATCAGGTGACCAGAGTATTGGAGCTTCAGCATCATTCCTTCCAATGAATATGCAGGGTTGAGTTCCTTTAAGATGGACTGGTTTAAAACATTATCACCTCATAATTGTATAGTACTGAGATAAAGAGACATATATAATTACAAAAAACAAAAAACAGCAAAAGAGCTGGTGGGAATCAGCTCGTCTATGGTTTCTACTGTGGATTGGAAACCATGACACCAGTGTCTGGTGTTCTGCCAGGACCATTGCTGTCACCTCAAGCTAGGTTCCTTGCTTCCAGCCTCAGAAACATCCTACCAAAATGCCAAACCAGAACAGAAAAAAAAATAATAAATACATACCTGTCATACACAGACATATGCTTTCACATGAAAATATGTACATGTGTGTATACAAACACACACATGCAAACTTCTCCATATATTTTGTACACACACCCAAGTATGTACATGTGTGTGTACAAACACACACATGCAAAGTTCTCCATATATTTTGGAATAAGGCATATGGGAAGCTCAGTGAGGATCATTTATAGGCTTTACAAAAGCATTGGCTTTGAGACTCAGAACACACCCCTTTTCTAGATGATTAGCCACCCTTTAGAAGCCCTCTCAGAGAGTATAGACATAGAGGGCTCTATATGTTTTCCTGATGGTAACTGCAATTGATGTCAGCTTCAGTGACACCTGATAAAATTAACTTTTCTTTTTCCAGATGAAATTGAAGGCAATTCATTTTATGAGATACACTTAAAATGATTGAGAAATGCTGTTAAAAAGAAACGTAGGCTCTGGAGATTGCAACACTGTATGCCTATTCCAAGTTTAATAGCATTATGGGAAGCAAATGAGGGTTGAAACTGATTACCACTGATTGCAAAAGTGTTTACACATAATTTAAAGGATCCATAGAGAATGACTAGTGGACTGGTCATTAACTTACCCTTTAAGAGGAAATTTAATGGTTTGTTCACTAGAATATAGATGCTTAAATTATGAAATTTTTAAGCAAATATTTTTTAAAACTTTTGTATTGAGGAAAATAGTTTCTATATAATCAATGAAAAATTATGATTATGAATATTGTATTTAAAAATCAGAACTAGTTTTTTTAACTAGTTCTTTTATCAGTTAATGTGGACTAAATTCAAGAACAAATCCTAATCAAAATAAAGTGGAAAATATAACACTTTAAACATACAGAAATCTGTTGAAATTTGGTCAGAACTTAGAGCTGGTTTGGTTCATCTGATACTTCATCCTAAACCCTGAGCTTTGTATTATGTAAATAATTTCTCATATAGAACAGGGATGATGATTGGTAAAGATTGGGATAATCTATAAGCAAATGTTTTGGCATCAGCTGTTTCTTCAGTATACACAATGAAATTGGTTTGTAGAAAAATACTGAATTATGCATAAGAGTAAGTGCTTACATAATCTCCAAACAGAGCAGATTTTGAGTAATCTGAGTGTACAGGAACACTGAATTTCTCAACCAAGTGGTTCTTAGGCCTCTGAAGTAACAGTCCACTTCTGCCGGGATTTGTGTCAAAGTCTTTCCTTATCATGAGCCCACATCTTAGTCCCTTCCACTCCCACTCACTGGTAGATCATTCTCTACATCAAGGCCTCTCATCACAAGTGTCCCAGGCTACTCATCAAGTTTGTGATGACAACACCACACTTTTCTCCCCTCAAAGCAGACTGTCTCCAGTTTTGCTTTCCATCTGCATGTTCTTCTAAATAATTTATTTTTAATGTCCCTATTAGAGGTTGCTCTCTGCAAGTGAACCTATTGTAGATGTGGTTTCTTTTTGTACCAAGAGCAAGGCAATCTTCTTGATTCTGCTAATTTCTCTTTTAGAGTTCAGTTTCTGCTTCTCATTCATAGCAGAAGTTAGTACAGATACTAAAGCTTCTAATACATGAATTGACAGCTGTGGGCTCAGGAAAAGTAATTTATAAGCTTTCCAATGTTCAGCAATGGAGAGTCTTTGGCAAAGTGCCGTGGACACAAACCTTCAGACCTTACTAACTTTGGGATTTGATCAAATTACTTCATCATTACAAGTCTTTATTTCTCACCTTTAAAAGCCACAAAGTAAACAATACTGACATAACAATCCTGGGTGGAATATATAGGCAATTACATATAGTGTGTAGCGCAGAATCTGAAAAACTGTAGGTACTTGATAAATATGACTTCTCTCTTTTCTACATCGAATAATATAGATTACTTCCAGGAGCTCCAGCCACTTAGTTACCTCTTATAAATGATTTTTTTAAGGTGCTAATTATAAAATGGACTAATTATGTTGTGGCCTTGGGAAGTTTTAGAGTAGGTCATTAAAGTTGTAATTGTGGTGCAACTTTTCTTAGATAGAGGTCTGGTAATAAATCCCCCAGAAACCTTTATATAATGTAGCTTTTTTATTTGAAGAAAGAAAACTAGAGCTTTTCATCTTTAAAAGAGTCTATGAGCTTTAAGTAAATTAGTAGGCATGACTCTCTCTTAGGCACCAGGCCAGGGTGATTAGCCCTGTTGGCTGAGGAGGAAATGCATGCCCAGAGGGATAAATTATTGTCCCCTGGGTGGTAGGAACAGAGCATGAATGTGAGGATTTGTGCCCGTGAATGTGCAGTGAGGTGCCAGTGAGTTTGTGTGTTAGAAGTGACTGTGTATTGGAAGGAGTAGGGAAGGCTCCTAATGAAACTGATGCAAAGGCTTAATAGTATAATTTTATGAGTTTATTAAGATTTCTATTGACTAGAGTGATTGGGGATAAGCATCTTCTGCTGCTGGTATTAAACTGCATGGGTGTTTATGTGATATAGATATATCTATATATATATATATGCCTAATTGTTTGCTTTATAGAGTTGTTGATTTTAGTCACTAAGTTGTATATGACTCTTTTTGCAATCCCATGGATTGTAGCCCTCTAGGCTCCTCTGACCTTGGAATTTTCCAGGCAAGAATAATGGAGTGGATTTCCATTCTCTTCTCTAGGGAATGTTCCCAACCCAAGGATCGAGCCTTCACCTCCTGCATTGGCAGATGGATTCTTTACCTTTAAGCCACCAGGGAAGCACTGCTCTATGGAGTACTTACCCTGTGTGTAATGAATGTGGCCCATCAGTTACCTGTTCACCTTACATCCATACTCTGCCCTGCTTGGGTTCTCTTCTCTTGTCTCAGAACAACATCACTTAGGCTGTCTTGACCGATGGATTTGGAGTGGAGTTGGCCTATAGGAAGCACTAAATTGGAAAAGAAGGCTCTATTTCATATTTTCCCCCTCTCTCTCTCTGCTTTCTGTTTTCTCTGTTTCTTTATTTCCAGAGGCGGCTAGGTTCATTTAGGGTTCCAGCTCCTGGTAGACCCACTGGATTTATCCTGGTTTCCAGGACTCAGACTTTGTCCCTTCATCTTTGGGGTGAGAGTGATTTCATGTCGTTGTTAATCCCAATGTGACCTGTTGTTCTTTCTTTTGCTTCTTACACTTTATTGCCTTGCTCAATCAATCATCTATTGAATTTCTTGTTTTCAAATATTCAAAGAGGTTTCTGTTTTCAGAAACAAATGATTGCTTTCTCAATATATTTAATTTTGAACGAAGATATGAACTGAGAGATTAGAATGTGGTAGTATATTATTGCTTCTAAAGTCATTAAATATCGTAGTATTTTTCTTTTAGCCTTTTTCAAATTAAATTATGTCATGATATAACTGTGGGCAAATCACTAAACTCTTAGTTTCATTTTTATCTTTATCTGTGCAATAAGTAGGTCCTCTCTTAAAAGGTAGTTGATTAAATGGAGCACTTTGATTATATACATAATGCAATCTCTACAGTCACAAAACAGGGTGGAGAAATCAGTATAATCTCTGGTATTGTTTTAACTTGCCTAATCCATGTTCTAACACATGCTTTCCATGTGTCCTGGGATGCAGAATGTCTCTGAAACTTCATTCTCCTTATCTAAGAAAGTGTTTACTCCATCTCCTTTTTTTATCAGTTTCATGAGGATTGCTTTGTCTAGGCTTTGAAAATCTCTTAGCACTGTGCTTTCAGTAAAGGAGCTCTTCAAGGAGCCTAGATTTTTCATCTACTACACTACAAGATGTAGAAGTGTTTTCTTCTACATGAAAGTGTAGAAGAGAACACTTTCTTCTTGACTTATTCCTAGGTAAAACACATGCATGCTATGCTCAGCTGGTAGGTTGTGTTCAACTCTTTGCAACTCCATGAACTATAGCCCATCAGGCTCCTCTGTCCATGGCATTCTCCACGCAAGAATATTGGAATGTGCTGCCATATCCTTCTCCAGAGGATCTTCCTGACTCAAGGGTTGAACCCATGTCTCCTGTGTGGGCAGATGGATTCTTTAACTCTGCATCAGCAGGGAAGTCCCTTAAAATAGCAATATCAAATACGTCACTCATTGCTTGGTTAACTGAGTCTCTTTGTCTCTCTCTGTCTCTCTCTTTTTTAGAAAATAATCATCATATTTTTTTTGATTTTAAGTCATTGTCTCCTACATATAATGAACTTACCAAACATGCCAGTGAAATACTATTTGAATTCCATGTTGAATTTGCTGACTATGGATAGTTAGTTAATTTGGTCAATTTACCTGTGCCAGATTGCACCTTTTTCTGCTATTTTTATCATCTTTTTTTTATTGCCTTGCTCAATCAATCATCTTGTTTTTTCAAATATTCAAAGAGGTTTCTGTTTTCAGAAACAAATGATTGCTTTCTCAATATATTTAATTTTGAACGAAGATATGAACTGAGAGATTAGAATGTGGTAGTATATTATTGCTTCTAAAGTCATTAAATATCGTAGTATTTTTCTTTTAGCCTTTTTCAAATTAAATTATGTCATGATATAACTGTGGGCAAATCACTAAACTCTTAGTTTCATTTTTATCTTTATCTGTGCAATAAGTAGGTCCTCTCTTAAAAGGTAGTTGATTAAATGGAGCACTTTGATTATATACATAATGCAATCTCTACAGTCACAAAACAGGGTAGAGAAATCAGTATAATCTCTGGTATTGTTTTAACTTGCCTAATCCATGTTCTAACACATGCTTTCCATGTGTCCTGGGATGCAGAATGTCTCTGAAACTTCATTCTCCTTATCTAAGAAAGTGTTTACTCCATCTCCTTTTTTTATCAGTTTCATGAGGATTGCTTTGTCTAGGCTTTGAAAATCTCTTAGCACTGTGCTTTCAGTAAAGGAGCTCTTCAAGGAGCCTAGATTTTTCATCTACTACACTACAAGATGTAGAAGTGTTTTCTTCTACATGAAAGTGTAGAAGAGAACACTTTCTTCTTGACTTATTCCTAGGTAAAACACATGCATGCTATGCTCAGCTGGTAGGTTGTGTTCAACTCTTTGCAACTCCATGAACTATAGCCCATCAGGCTCCTCTGTCCATGGCATTCTCCACGCAAGAATATTGGAATGTGCTGCCATATCCTTCTCCAGAGGATCTTCCTGACTCAAGGGTTGAACCCATGTCTCCTGTGTGGGCAGATGGATTCTTTAACTCTGCATCAGCAGGGAAGTCCCTTAAAATAGCAATATCAAATACGTCACTCATTGCTTGGTTAACTGAGTCTCTTTGTCTCTCTCTGTCTCTCTCTTTTTTAGAAAATAATCATCATATTTTTTTTGATTTTAAGTCATTGTCTCCTACATATAATGAACTTACCAAACATGCCAGTGAAATACTATTTGAATTCCATGTTGAATTTGCTGACTATGGATAGTTAGTTAATTTGGTCAATTTACCTGTGCCAGATTGCACTTTCTTTTGTCTGAATTAAAGGTCAAGAATCTTATCCCGTCTCTGTAGAAAGAATTCTCCACCATATGCCTTCTCTGATTTACCTATCCTCACCAGTGTGATTTTCCCAGTTTTCATATGACATTCAGGTTTAGAACATTTCACTCTCTGATCTTGTGCAAGTTAGTGGCAGAGGTATCACCACCGCATCTTAACCTTGCTTGGTTACCAGAATTCTAGCAAGTTGAACTGGGATGACTGATATCCAACAAAACATATACTTTCACTGGAGTAACTGAAAAGTTGGGCACCAGAGACAGCATATGGACTTAAAAATGTCTTTGTTTTTTTAAGGGGAAATGTGAAATGGCAGAAAGAAAGAAAAGAGCACTGGATTTGCAAACAGAATCTGTGTATGCTAATCCTTGTTCTATCACTATGGCTTCTGATATCTTAGGCACGTCTCCTATCTTTGTTTTAAATATTGTCCTTTGCAAAATGAGGTGGTTGGATCCAGTGCTGTTTATGATGTCATCTAACTCCACAATTCTCCAGTATCAGATAACGTTTAGATTTGATTCAGAATCTCTACTTATGTCTACCTTTATTTGGATTTTATGTATATAATACTTCTTACTAAGACTTTATTTTTAGAGCAGTTTCAGGCTTATAGCAAAATTGAGGTGACATACAGATATTTCCCATGTACTCCCTTTCCTATACACGCAGAGTTTCCCCATTAACAAATGTTCCCACCACAGTGTCACACTTGTTACAACTGATGAACCTACATTGAGGCATCGTCCATAATTGACATTAAGGTTCACTCTTGGTGTTGTGTATTCTGTAGGTTTGGATAAATGTATAAGGACATATGTTTATCGTTATGTTATCACACAAAGTATTTTCACTGCCCTAAAACTCCTCATTGCTTGGTTAACTGAGTCTCTTTGTCTCTCTCTGTCTCTCTCTTTTTTAGAAAATAATCATCATATTTTTTTTGATTTTAAGTCATTGTCTCCTACATATAATGAACTTACCAAACATGCCAGTGAAATACTATTTGAATTCCATGTTGAATTTGCTGACTATGGATAGTTAGTTAATTTGGTCAATTTACCTGTGCCAGATTGCACTTTCTTTTGTCTGAATTAAAGGTCAAGAATCTTATCCCGTCTCTGTAGAAAGAATTCTCCACCATATGCCTTCTCTGATTTACCTATCCTCACCAGTGTGATTTTCCCAGTTTTCATATGACATTCAGGTTTAGAACATTTCACTCTCTGATCTTGTGCAAGTTAGTGGCAGAGGTATCACCACCGCATCTTAACCTTGCTTGGTTACCAGAATTCTAGCAAGTTGAACTGGGATGACTGATATCCAACAAAACATATACTTTCACTGGAGTAACTGAAAAGTTGGGCACCAGAGACAGCATATGGACTTAAAAATGTCTTTGTTTTTTTAAGGGGAAATGTGAAATGGCAGAAAGAAAGAAAAGAGCACTGGATTTGCAAACAGAATCTGTGTATGCTAATCCTTGTTCTATCACTATGGCTTCTGATATCTTAGGCACGTCTCCTATCTTTGTTTTAAATATTGTCCTTTGCAAAATGAGGTGGTTGGATCCAGTGCTGTTTATGATGTCATCTAACTCCACAATTCTCCAGTATCAGATAACGTTTAGATTTGATTCAGAATCTCTACTTATGTCTACCTTTATTTGGATTTTATGTATATAATACTTCTTACTAAGACTTTATTTTTAGAGCAGTTTCAGGCTTATAGCAAAATTGAGGTGACATACAGATATTTCCCATGTACTCCCTTTCCTATACACGCAGAGTTTCCCCATTAACAAATGTTCCCACCACAGTGTCACACTTGTTACAACTGATGAACCTACATTGAGGCATCGTCCATAATTGACATTAAGGTTCACTCTTGGTGTTGTGTATTCTGTAGGTTTGGATAAATGTATAAGGACATATGTTTATCGTTATGTTATCACACAAAGTATTTTCACTGCCCTAAAACTCCTCTATACTCTACCTATTAATTTCTTAACTCTCTCCAGTCCTTGGCAACCACTGATTTATTACAGTCTCCGAAGTACTTGCCTTTTTTGTAGTGTCGTGTAGTTAGAATCATACCTTATATAGTCTTTCAGATTGCATCCTTTTACTTAGTAATATGCACTTAAGTTTCTTCCATGTGTCTCCCTGACTTGATAGCTCACTTCTTTATTAACTCTTAATAATATTTGATTGTCTGGGTGTCCCATAGTTTATTTATCCCTTCATCTACTGAAGGGCATCTTGGTTACTTCCCATTGTAGTGATTATGAATAAAACTGCTATGAACATCTGTGTGCAGGTTACTGTGTGGACATAAGTTTTGAACTCCTTTGGGTGAATACCAAAGAACATGATTGCAGAATTGCATGTTAGGAGTAGGTTTAGTTTTGTAAGAAACTGCCAAGCTGTCTTCCAAAGTGGCTATACTATTCTACATTCACACCAGTACTGAATCAGAGTTTATGTTGTTCCATGTTCTTGCCAGTATTTGGTATTGTCAGCATTCTGGATTTTGGCCATTCTCGTAGGTGTGTAGTCATATTTCATTTTTAAAATTGGAGATACTCTCAATTTCAAAATTGTGTTATCAGCATGTCCCTGATAACATAAATATGGAACATCATTTCACATGCTTATTTGCCCTCCTGTATATCTTCTTTGGTGAAGATATAGGGTCTTTGACCTGTTTTTAAATTAGGTTGTTTTCTTTCTTATACCGAATATTAAGGCTTCTTTGTGTGTTTTGGATAGCCGTTCTTTATCAGATGTGTCTTCTTTCAAATATTTCTCCCAGTGTTGCTGTCTCATCTCTTCACATTGCTTTTCATGTTATATCTTTTTTGTTTTTAAGATGCACTGTAGTATTGGAGAATTCTTGGTATTGTAAAGCAAATACCAATGTGATATAATAATTGGATCATGGAGTAAATGAAGCAAAGGACTAGACTCATTTTTTAAAATTAAATGATTTGTTCTACTTAACTTCCATAATTAAATTTCTATATCATCTAAGTGCATACACATATGTGCATATACACGCACATAGGTGCACATATGTACATATATACACACATATAATAAACAAAAAATGAAAGCGTGATTATAATAAAAAAAGCCACCAGTCTTGGCCTTATCCTTTTGCACTTTTTCCCACTCCTATTCCACTAACATGCGTCCCTCCCCAAACATGGGCAGACTTACTAAACCAGTTTTGTTTGGTGTTTTCCTAGTTAACTTTGTATCTCTAGATAACATAGTAAGCCTCTATTTCTTTATTTATCTATTTTACTTTAGATACATTGACTTTCCATAATGATGGGAATTTATCACTGACACAACCCTCCACATCTCCCCCTCCTCTCTACCTGGTTCTATCACTACTTAGCAGTTCTCAGAGTTGGACTTACACATTTCAGTACGTATAGTAGTATGGTTAAGAATTTGAGCTTTTTGTGTGTGTGCAAAACTGAGGGGTTGATCTAGTGACACATCTCCCCGGTTTCCTCCTAAGAGATTTTCAGACCTACAGTAACGATTATATTTGACGGAGTATCCACTTAAACTTCAAGCCGGTGCCTTTTTTTGTTGTTGTTCAAGGCAAGACCTCACTTTCATCGCAATCTGAGCTGCATGAGGCTTTTAATATGAAATCACTTTCCATTCAGTCCAGTGCTTCCTTGTTGCTGATGAATGTCATACATAATGAAAGATTATATCCATTTATCCTCAGCAGTAGATAATTTATCACACAAGGGAGATATATTATTGTGAATTCTGATCAAAGCTGCCCACTTCCTTTAACCAGCAGAAATTTCACTCTGTTAGTGGATTGTACAATATCCTGGGAGAAACAAAAAAGGAAAATTTAAAGTTGTTGAATAGCCTTTTATGTGGTTTTAACCCGGTGTTGCTGTCTCATCTCTTCACATTGCTTTTCGTGTTATATCTTTTTTGTTTTTAAGATGCACTGTAGTATTGGAGAATTCTTGGTATTGTAAAGCAAATACCAATGTGATATAATAATTGGATCATGGAGTAAATGAAGCAAAGGACTAGACTCATTTTTTAAAATTAAATGATTTGTTCTACTTAACTTCCATAATTAAATTTCTATATCATCTAAGTGTGTACACATATGTGCATATACACACACATAGGTGCACATATGCACATATATATACACATATAATAAACAAAAAATTAAAGCGTGATTATAATAAAAAAAGCCACCAGTCTTGGCCTTATCCTTTTGCACTTTTTCCCACTCCTATTCCACTAACATGCGTCCCTCCCAAACATGGGCAGACTTACTAAACCAGTTTTGTTTGGTGTTTTCCTAGTTGTTAACTTTGTATCTCTAGATAACATAGTAAGCCTCTATTTCTTTATTTATCTATTTTACTTTAGATATATTGACTTTCCATAATGATGGGAATTTATCACTTACACAACCCTCCACATCTCCCCCTCCTCTCTACCTGGTTCTATCACTACTTAGCAGTTCTCAGAGTTGGACTTACTGACACATTTCAGTACATATAGTAGTATGGTTAAGAATTTGGGCTTTTTGTGTGTGTGCAAAACTGAGGGGTTGATCTAGTGACACATCTCCCCGGTTTCCTCCTAAGAGATTTTCAGACCTACAGTAACGATTATATTTGACGGAGTATCCACTTAAACTTACAAGCCGGTGCCTTTTTTTGTTGTTGTTCAAGGCAAGACCTCACTTTCATCGCAATCTGAGCTGCATGAGGCTTTTAATATGAAATCACTTTCCATTCAGTCCAGTGCTTCCTTGTTGCTGATGAATGTCATACATAATGAAAGATTATATCCATTTATCCTCAGCAGTAGATCATTTATCACACAAGGGAGATATATTATTGTGAATTCTGATCAAAGCTGCCCACTTCCTTTAACCAGCAGAAATGCTGCACTCTGTTAGTGGATTGTACAATATCCTGGGAGAAACAGGGAAAATTATGTTGTTGAATGAGGGTTTGGCAAGCTCTAGGATTTTCTAAAATGGCTTTTTAAAAAAATCATGTTTAATGTAGAATTTTCTATGATCCAGGCATGTGAACTGTAAGTCTTTTTTTTTGGCTTTCCTCACTTAATTAAATCAGAAACCTGTGGGACTTTTTGCAGCTTGCTCTGTGATGTCTGCAAACAGATTTGTGAATGACATTGTGTGGATATTTTGCCCCCTTTCTTAGAGAGGCAATAATTATTACCACTTCTTTTTGAAGCATGCTGTGCCTGGTTTTATCAGTCATTTGCTAATGAGCTCCCTCTCTCCTTTATAATGCCAATCATAAGGATGTTTTTAAATGAGATTTAGCTCTCATATTTATTTCTTTTTCACTCTCCCTTATCAAGCTGTGTACCGCTTTGCTTAAGGGAATCACCCACAGCATCCAAGCAAGAAACAAGGCTGGTCTGTTTGATCTCTTGTTGATATCATATTCTCACTGTCTCCTTCTGAGAGCAGTGAATTCCAGAAAGGACTTCACAGTCCTCCAGAGGACACTCTTCTTATGTTGTGTCTTTGATTTTAGGTTATCATTGCCCTATGTTCCACATCTGTGTTCACTGCCTTTCAAATTCAACAATATGTGAGTGCCTCAGTATTAAAGTGATCATAAATAAAGTGAATTGCAAAAGGAAGGAGGAAGAATGGACTGAATTGCAGAAGTAAGGAGGAAGAATGGACTGTCTTTCTTCTTTTGGTCTTACTTGGGCTTCTGGCCAGGATGTTCTCACAGGTTATTCAGAACTTACGTAAATTGGTAGCTAGTGAGCAGCACAATTGAGTCTCAAATCTGCACCTAACTTCTACAAACAACATTACTTCATTTGATGTTCACCACATTCTGGAAGTAGCCTTTTAATTCTTTGACTTTTGAAGTGCTAGCTATTGACATTTGTATTTGTATTTGCCTCCTCCTTTTCCTTGCATGGTTGATAGACATAAATATAATATGCCCAGCCTCCTTATGCTTAAAACATGAGTTCTCTAAATTTATCAGAACAAGTTATAGTGATAATAAAAATATTAACAATTAACTTTAGGTGTTCCTGTTGACAGTTCTCTCCTTACTCACTGTTCAGATGCCTTTACTCCCATCTAGGTACAATTTCCAGGTCTATAGAATAGATTCAGGACACCCAGTTAAATTGAAATGTCAGATAAAAATAATACATTTTTAGTATAAATATGTTGCAATATTTTATGTGAATGCACTGATGCTAAAAGAAATGTTTATTTGAATTTTAGATTTAACTGGGTGTTCTTTATTTTATTTGGAAACCCTAAACATGAGAGAATCCAAATTCTAGTCTTTTATATCCTGTAGATACAAGTTATCCAGCTTAGTAACTGTTATGGACTGAACTGTGTCTTCTGAAAACTCATATGTTCAAGCATTAAATTCCAGTGTGATTGGATCTGGAGAGAGGGTCTTTAGGAGGTAATTAAGCATAAATGCAACCATACAGGTGGGATCCATAGGGTCCTATTCTGATATAATTGGCGACCTTAGACGAAGAGGGAGGGAGAGATTGAAGAGGAGAACTATTGATAGATCGATCTCTCTCCACTATGTGAGGAGGTAGAATGCAGCCATCTGCAACCCAAGAGAGCCCTCACCAAACTCAGGCCTTGCTGGCACCTTGATCTTGTATCTATAGGCTGCAGAACTATGAGAAAATGATTTTCTGCCATTTTAACTACCTAGTCTACAATTCTTTGTTATGTCAGACCAAGGAGACTAATATAGTACATTTAGAATGCTTTGCTCTGGCTTTACATTTCTTGCTGATAGACATGGTTGCCATTTGTCTTTTCATTGACTAGTCTGGTTTTTCCAAATGTTCTCACAGGTTATTCAGAACTTACGTAAATTGGTAGCTAGTGAGCAGCACAATTGAGTCTCAAATCTGCACCTAACTTCTACAAACAACATTGCTTCATTTGATGTTCACCACATTCTGGAAGTAGCCTTTAATTCTTTGACTTTTGAAGTGCTAGCTATTGACATTTGTATTTGTATTTGCCTCCTCCTTTTCCTTGCATGGTTGATAGACATAAATATAATATGCCCAGCCTCCTTATGCTTAAAACATGAGTTCTCTAAATTTATCAGAACAAGTTATAGTGATAATAAAAATATTAACAATTAACTTTAGGTGTTCCTATTGACAGTTCTCTCCTTACTCACTGTTCAGATGCCTTTACTCCCATCTAGGTACAATTTCCAGGTCTATAGAATAGATTCAGGACACCCAGTTAAATTGAAATGTCAGATAAAAATAATACATTTTTAGTATAAATATGTTGCAATATTTTATGTGAATGCACTGATGCTAAAAGAAATGTTTATTTGAATTTTAGATTTAACTGGGTGTTCTTTATTTTATTTGGAAACCCTAAACATGAGAGAATCCAAATTCTAGTCTTTTATATCCTGTAGGTACAAGTTATCCAGCTTAGTAACTGTTATGGACTGAACTGTGTCTTCTGAAAACTCATATGTTCAAGCATTAAATTCCAGTGTGATTGGATCTGGAGAGAGGGTCTTTAGGAGGTAATTAAGCATAAATGCAACCATACAGGTGGGATCCATAGGGTCCTATTCTGATATAATTGGCGACCTTAGACGAAGAGGGAGGGAGAGATTGAAGAGGGAGAACTATTGATAGATCGATCTCTCTCCACTATGTGAGGAGGTAGAATGCAGCCATCTGCAACCCAAGAGAGCCCTCACCAAACTCAGGCCTTGCTGGCACCTTGATCTTGTATCTATAGGCTGCAGAACTATGAGAAAATGATTTTCTGCCATTTTAACTACCTAGTCTACAATTCTTTGTTATGTCAGACCAAGGAGACTAATACAGTACATTTAGAATGCTTTGCTCTGGCTTTACATTTCTTGCTGATAGACATGGTTGCCATTTGTCTTTTCATTGACTAGTCTAGACGTGTAAGTCAATTACTCTTCTAATACCAAATGTGTTAGAGAGAGAGAAGTGAAGGAATCTGCTACTAGTTGAATCTTAAGCATCAGAGAAAGTCTGTGATTGGTTTTTCTCACTATGTTGGTGACATCCTGAAAGTGAAAGTGTTAGTTGCTCAGTCTTTCCCGACTCTTTATGACTTCATGAACTACAGCCCATCAGGCTCTTCTGTCCATAGAATTCTCCAGTTTAGAATACTGGAGTAGTTAGTAATTCTCTCTCCAGTAGATTTTCCTGAGTTTGGATTAAACCAGGTTTCCCATACTGCAGGCAGATTCTTTATACCATCTGAGCCACCAGGAAAGCCCTGGTGACATCTTAAATGAAAATAAAAAAGAGAAAATATTGGGAGTAGAGAAGGCAGTGAATCTCGGTCTGTTGTTGGCTGGGAAATAGCAAAGACAGTCACAGGAATTTTGAATCAACTAAGAAAGTGTGGGAAGAGGGCATGACTCTCCTCTGACTTTAACGTTGGAACCTAAGCTAAAATTTCTGGTTATTAAGCATATTTATAAGGATGAGGGACAATGTAGGTCCATGTTTGTGTGTGTGCAATGTGCACAGTGCATATCCTAAATGAGGACTCATAACTCTACTCTTGAGATGAGTGGAGATGAGCCCCTGAAACCTTGGAGAGGTCCGTCATTGACCTCTGTCACATTTCTCAGTGGCAGAATTAGGGGTCATTCTGCATCCATCGGACATTCCTTTTCCACCCTACTCCCTTGAAGACTAGAATCTCTCATTTGTAAAGAATGTGAGAAAACTAGGATCTCATAAAATCTCATAATAGATTTTGTGTATATAAGGAAATTAATAGCATAACATTTTCTCAGTTTGAATTGATAAAGCAAAATTCCATCCATCTTCCACTTGTCATTACTATCCTCTAATCCTTTTGTTCATGATAAAAGCAATTATTATTATACTACCTCTAATGTTATATTGAAATTGGGAAGTCTTCCTGCAAGTGGGCCAATAGATAACTGCTTAACTTACTTACCTTCCTAGCCTAAAAAGAGTTTTGCTTTTTTTTTTTTTCCTTTTAGATGCAGTAAAGCCAAAGCCAAATTACATATAATGGCTTTTCTAGCCCACATAGCTGCTTTGGATAATATTGCTATGCATTTTGATCTGTGTAGTACCTTCATGCCATGCTATGCGTTTTAATTTTGTTAATGAAGTAGTAAGGCAAGCAAGACTCTTGACCAAATAGTCAAGAAATTTCTATAAAGGCCAAAGCATGTATTCAAACTGACATGAGAACTCCTTATCTACTGATTGTTTGGATTTGAATGTGCTGCACATGGGAGTTAGATGACAGTGTGAACAGGTTCTGTGTCTCTGGCGCTAAAATTGACCAGTGAAGTGTTTGGGTGAAAACTGGAATCAGGTACCAAATATTTACACATGGTTAAGGGGAACTTGCAGTTGAGAACACACACGTTTGTTACATAGATTTTTTTTTAATTTCTCAGATTTGAAATCAATTTTTCCTTTTTTTTTGTCTTTAAGTATTCACTGAATGCAGCATACTTCCTAAACTTGAATAGATGCTTTCAAATTTACTTCTGAAATCATGTCCATCTCATAATGAAGTAATTGGCTTCTATCTACTTTAGAATCCAAATTTTGTTCAAGGGAAAAAATTTTTTAAAATCCTTATTTTCTGAAAATTGCAAATATAGTTTGATTAGCAAGAATAAGCATCGTTGTAAGATAAGGCATGAAATTTGTGATATGTTGCCTCAGCCATAGGATTTGTGATAGATTGTTAACATTTCGGAAGACCTTCATGAATTCAAAGGCAGCTGTTGCTCTGCAATTTAAAAGAATTCAAATCTAAATTCTTCCATTTATAGTTCAAAGGATTTTAATAAGATGGCACCTACATCTAGGCTATAGGTATATTTAATTCCAGTCAGTTAACTTAAATATCTAGCTGTCTTCATTAGTGTTCCTTTTAAATAAGACCACTTAATTAAGTCCTAATTTCAGCTAAAGAAAGTTTTCTAATTGATAAAGCAAAATTCCATCCATCTTCCACTTGTCATTACTATCCTCTAATCCTTTTGTTCATGATAAAAGCAATTATTATTATACTACCTCTAATGTTATATTGAAATTGGGAAGTCTTCCTGCAAGCGGGCCAATAGATAACTGCTTAACTTACTTACCTTCCTAGCCTAAAAAGAGTTTTGCTTTTTTTTTTTTCCTTTTAGATGCAGTAAAGCCAAAGCCAAATTACATATAATGGCTTTTCTAGCCCACATAGCTGCTTTGGATAATATTGCTATGCATTTTGATCTGTGTAGTACCTTCATGCCATGCTATGCGTTTTAATTTTGTTAATGAAGTAGTAAGGCAAGCAAGACTCTTGACCAAATAGTCAAGAAATTTCTATAAAGGCCAAAGCATGTATTCAAACTGACATGAGAACTCCTTATCTACTGATTGTTTGGATGTGAATGTGCTGCACATGGGAGTTAGATGACAGTGTGAACAGGTTCTGTGTCTCTGGTGCTAAAATTGACCAGTGAAGTGTTTGGGTGAAAACTGGAATCAGGTACCAAATATTTACACATGGTTAAGGGGAACTTGCAGTTGAGAACACACGCGTTTGTTACATAGATTTTTTTTTTAATTTCTCAGATTTGAAATCAATTTTTCCTTTTTTTTTGTCTTGAAGATTTAAGTATTCACTGAATGCAGCATACTTCCTAAACTTGAACAGATGCTTTCAAATTTACTTCTGAAATCATGTCCATCTCATAATGAAGTAATTGGCTTCTATCTACTTTAGAATCCAAATTTTGTTCAAGGGAAAAAAATTTTTTTAAATCCTTATTTTCTGAAAATTGCAGATATAATTTGATTAGCAAGAATAAGCATCATTGTAAGATAAGGCATGAAATTTGTGATATGTTGCCTCAGCCATAGGATTTGTGATAGATTGTTAACATTTCGGAAGACCTTCATGAATTCAAAGGCAGCTGTTGCTCTGCAATTTAAAAGAATTCAAATCTAAATTCTTCCATTTATAGTTCAAAGGATTTTAGTAAGATGGTACCTACATCTAGGCTATAGGTATATTTAATTCCAGTCAGTTAACTTAAATATCTAGCTGTCTTCATTAGTGTTCCTTTTAAATAAGACCACTTAATTAAGTCCTAATTTCAGCTAAAGAAAGCTCACATTTTCATCAGTGTCACGTTATTCTCCATAGCAAAACCTAGATCTCAGCCTCAGCCTGAGTGGCAGGGAAGGAAATGGGTTCTAACACCATCAGTAATTTTTGAGCCTGTAGCTCTAGGCTGCAGATACTTGTCAGGAACATTTTGGTCATTCCAGCACGTATCTGTGTTCAGATAGAGTCCTGGTTTGGAATTCTTTTCTTCAATGCTGGGCAGTTATGCTTGCTCAAACTGTATCATCTGTTTTTGTTTTTGTTTTTGTTTTTTAACTGAGGACAGCCCACAATCAAGAAATGTCAATTTTTAAAAGTGGTATTCCTAAAGAACTTTCCCATCCATAGGTGGTGAATATCCTGTAAATTCATGCATGCTTATAAAGTTTGCCTCTAAGTCAGTAACCAGCCTTTGTGATTTGGTTTGCTCAAGAACATTTTGAGATTGTTTTAAATCTAGGTATTCCTTATTATAAATCATGGCTTCAGTTCATGATACATGGATCATATTTTTAAACACTAATCTTGGGAAAGATAGCTGAATAAATGATGCTTTACTTATCTATAGATTTTCCATGAGGAATTTCAGAAGATGCCACAGAACAAACAAGGACTTTAAAGTCAACCCCAGTTGGCACTAGTGGTAAAGAGCCCCTCTGCCAATACAGGAGACATAAGAAATGCAGGTTTGGTCCTTGGGTTGTAACAAGGGCATGGTAACCCACTCCAGTATTCTTGCCTGGAGAATCCCATGGACAGAGAAGCCTGGCAGGCTTACAGTCCATGGGATCACGAAGAGTGGAACATGACTGAAGTGACTTAGCCAGTTGAGATTGTTCAAGTACTTACTGGCTGTGTGATTTTGAAACAAGATACTTAAACTTCCTGACCCTCTGTTTCCTCCCTTAACAAAGTGGGATGATGATTCCAAATTCAAAGAATGTTAAAAAAAAAAAAATGTGTTGAACAACAAGTGTTATTTATTCCCGGTAATAATTCTAGGAGGGAGTTTCTATCGTTATCCAAGTTACAGATAAATGAAAAGAGGTAGAAGAAGGCTAAGCAACTAGTAAATAGCCAATCTAGGATTTAAAAACCAGGCTGTGTTCCAAACCACCCTAAAATGTAAAGTTTAAATTCCTGATCATTTTTCCATTTTCCCCAACCAAGGGCTGACATCGAGGCTGAGGAGAATTGGCAGGAGATAAGAGAACAATCCTTTCAGGTATTCTTATTTATCAAATCAGCATTTAATAGATGCCTTCAAATTGGCAGACTTGTATATCACTGACAAAGCGTCTACTTTCCTATAATATTAAAGAGTAATTGCCATTTTTGTCTATGAATAAAAGTTGGGACAGTCAGGAAACAAACCATATAATTTACCACCATTTCTCTTATGAAGTTAATTGACTTTTGCTAGTTGAAATTTTCTGTGTAAAATCAAGTTTCCAAGAAACAAGCATGTATACTTTCTTTAAAATGTATGCAAAGACCATGCCTTACACCAGGATTGAAGCAAACATTGGAACATTTTTCTAACCTTCATACATTTTTCCCTGTAAGTTATGTAAAATGGATCATATTTTTAAACACTAATCTTGGGAAAGATAACTGAATAAATGATGCTTTACTTATCTATAGATTTTCCATGAGGAATTTCAGAAGATGCCACAGAACAAACAAGGACTTTAAAGTCAACCCCAGTTGGCACTAGTGGTAAAGAGCCCCTCTGCCAATACAGGAGACATAAGAAATGCAGGTTTGGTCCTTGGGTTGTAACAAGGGCATGGTAACCCACTCCAGTATTCTTGCCTGGAGAATCCCATGGACAGAGAAGCCTGGCAGGCTTACAGTCCATGGGATCACGAAGAGTGGAACATGACTGAAATGACTTAGCCAGTTGAGATTGTTCAAGTACTTACTGGCTGTGTGATTTTGAAACAAGATACTTAAACTTCCTGACCCTCTGTTTCCTCCCTTAACAAAGTGGGATGATGATTCCAAATTCAAAGAATGTTAAAAAAAAAAAATATGTTGAACAACAAGTGTTATTTATTCCCAGTAATAATTCTAGGAGGGAGTTTCTATCGTTATCCAAGTTACAGATAAATGAAAAGAGCTAGAAGAAGGCTAAGCAACTAGTAAATAGCCAATCTAGGATTTAAAAACCAGGCTGTGTTCCAAATCACCCTAAAATGTAAAGTTTAAATTCCCGATCATTTTTCCATTTTCCCCAACCAAGGGCTGACATCGAGGCTGAGGAGAATTGGCAGGAGATAAGAGAACAATCCTTCCAGGTATTCTTATTTATCAAATCAGCATCTAATAGACTCCTTCAAATTGGCAGACTTGTATATCACTGACAAAGCATCTACTTTCCTATAATATCAAAGAGTAATTGCCATTTTTGTCTATGAATAAAAGTTGGGACAGTCAGGAAACAAACCATATAATTTACCACCATTTCTCTTATGAAGTTAATTGACTTTTGCTAGTTGAAATTTTCTGTGTAAAATCAAGTTTCCAAGAAACAAGCATGTATACTTTCTTTAAAATGTATGCAAAGACCATGCCTTACACCAGGATTGAAGCAAACATTGGAACATTTTTCTAACCTTCATACATTTTTCCCTGTAAGTTATGTAAAAGACATTTCTGCAAACATGCCTAGTAGAGGGTCTCCAGGTGTAAAAAAATGACCAAAATGCATGTATGTAACATAATATCAACCACAGGTTTCTGTAAAGTGCATCCATGCAAATACTAAGCAGACAAACAAAGTTATATACTCAACACTGTTAAACATTTATGATATAGTTGAGGAAGACATGCTAAGAGATGTGTTGGCTGAATCATCCATGTAGTTAACAGAGACAGAGTGAAGACAGGGTAGGAGTGGAAGAAAAGGACATGAAGCAATGATCACATCTCCCAGTAATGAGTAAATGCCCAGGGAATAAACTAGTGAGGAGTCAGAGGATGTATCGTGCAGTTCTGCCAATGGGACTGTTGTGTGTTATTTGTTTTTGTTTTGCTTTGCTCACCTGGCAGGAGGAAGTGGGAAAAATAGAAGAATGATCTGACAATATAGGGAGGCTATTGTTCACAAGTGAGAGTTCTTTCATTTTTCACTCAAAGTCATTAGTATGATTAGGTCTAACTTAGTTGCTATTCAGAACAAGAGTTCAAAGAAATAAATTGACGTGAGCATTGTAAGAGAAGGATTGGGCATGGTGTCAAGTTAGCCATGTGGGCTGATGGCCATGGTAACAATGTTTAGAGGGCCAAAGAATGACCATTTTTTGTAGGAATATCAGAAAATGAGTTGAGTATTTAAAAAATCTCTTCCTGGGCTTCCTTGGTGATCCAGTGGGTAAAGAGGCCATCTTACAGTTCATAGGATGCCGGTTCAATCCCTGGCCCGGGAAGATACCACGTGCCACGGAGCAGCCAGGCTGCATGCACCCAGAGCTGGTGCTCTGCAATGAGAGAGGCCACTGCAATGAGAGGCCCACACAAACCAAAGAATAAAGATGGATGAAAATAAATAAATTTCTTAAAAAACAGCAAAAAGACACCAAAAATTAAAAAAAAAAAAATCTCTTCTTTGGAGGTCCTCTGCACCCAGGCTGAGTGTTAGGTTCACTGCTTCTGCTTTAATACACTAGGCAAATCTAGACAAATCAAGTATTTTGCTTCTAGTGGACAAGCAAGCATTTTGTATTTTCCTATCTTTGTCACTACTGTCTCTTCTTTGTTGTCCAAAGGTTGGGATTGCCTTTTAAAGCTTTTCTCCAAAGTTGGTCTTTTCTTCAGGGGCAGTGCAGAAGAAGGAAATGAATAGAAGGGGTGGTTTGTTATTGTAGGTAGAACTGAACAAGCGGGAGGAGGCTGAGGGCTAAACCAGGAGAATGTAAGGAGTGGAGAAAGTGAGATCTGTGCTTGAAACCCTATCGCTTATAAGGGAGGGCCCTGGTTTGTGGTTGGCCCTGAAACTCACCCAAAGAGACACTTTGCTGACATTAAACTTGACTCGGGATCTCCATCTTCTTTCCCTCAGTTCATTGCCTGGGGCCAGTCTCCCCTGTTCAGGGATTTTGTTATTTAGTCACTAAGCAATGTTCAACTCTTCTACAGCCCCATGGGCTGTAGGCCACTGGTCTCCTCTGTTGATGGGATTTCCCAGGCAAGAATACTGGAGTGGATTGCCATTTTCTTCTCAAAGAATCTTTCCATGTTTGATCCCTTCCCAAGGATCAAACTGGTGGATCTTGCATTGGCAGATGGTTTCTTTGCCACTGAGCTACCTGGGAAACCCTGTCCAGGGTTTCCCCACCACAGTTCTCTCTTCAGCCCGTCACCCACTCTACCCTGCATTGGACATTGTCTCCTCAATAATGCCCTTCTCCACTACCTTTTAAATTTGGCAATAAACAAACAAGGCTATCAAGAACTAACTGATTTCTGAAGTGACAAGTACTCATCTCAGAGTAGATGAACACCCAGAGTTTAAGACATTTTTTTTCCAAAATAGAATTCTTACTTCTTGCAGATTGAGTTTACTCTGTGATTGTTCCACTGTCAATAAGGCTCCTCCCATTTTCTTTACACAGCTGTTTATCAGTTGTGGCTATATTTCCGATTCTGAGCCTACTCTTTGGCCATCTAGTTGTAGGGAAAAAAAAAAATTACCCATAGGTAATACCAAATAACATTGATATTTTCTAATAAAATTGCTATAATGCAAAGCTTCTCAGGGATAAATAAATTCAGATAACAGGCAGTGGATGAATTTAGTGGAGCTTTGAAGCAATGAGTATTAACCTGATAAAGGAGAGATTTATGATTTTTTCAAATATTAAAGATTACACATGTACTTTTAAAATTTTACTAGTTCTGTCATGCTTTATTAAGATTAATAAACAGGAAAAGCTTTCTATTATATGAATTTCTTTTATTCTTATACCTGTATCTCTCAAGAGAGCAAAAACCTTAAAAAGCAAGCACTCTCAAAATCCACCCCTCCCCAACTAACAAAAACCACAACAAACACGCAGTGATATTTCTCAAAAGATGTGCTGTTGATTAGGCTGTCAGAAAGTTGGCCAAACTCAATCTGTACAATAGAAGTGCATCTGAAGACATTTATTTCCTTTGCTTTGTGTGTTTAATAGTGTCATCAATTCAATCCACCTCATTGGCTTTACCTGCTAGGCACATTTTGTCTTCACATTTGGATGGATTTGAACTTATCAAGGTGATGTGTGTGATTTTTAAGTGGAAACTTTAATTTGTCATCCTTAAAACCTAGCACCAATTAGCAGGGACACCATGGCCTCCTTAACAAAGGAGCGGAGCTGGCCGCACACTCAGTCACACAGCCCCTGGCGAATTGCCTAACTTGAGCTGGACCGCTCCAACCTCATCACACTTTATTATCTACAGAACACAGGAATGATGCAGGATGAAGGCACGCACTGTGCAATTTTCCTGGTACCCCATGAAGTCTGAACACTTCAGAGTGGCCTCAAAGTCATGACAAATCAGTTGAAGACGAGAATAATTTCAAACATCTTTTCCTTATTTTCTTTGCCACGCATATATAGAATAACACATTTTAAGTGATGAAGACCCCTTAAAAAGCAAAACAAAACAAAAACACTTCCTCCTTAAAAACAGCTGTCTCCCAAGCATACCATTTTCATATTTAATGAAGACACAAAGAGTGAAGTGTGTTTAAAATCTTCCACATACATTAAAGATAAGAACCCCAGAAGGGAATGCATGCAACACTCCCCCAGTACCTAACAGATCGTTATGGGAAAAAATGGGAGAAAATAACATTGATATTTTCTAATAAAATTGCTATAATGCAAAGCTTCTCAGGGATAAATAAATTCAGATAACAGGCAGTGGATGAATTTAGTGGAGCTTTGAAGCAATGAGTATTAACCTGATAAAGGAGAGATTTATGATTTTTTCAAATATTAAAGATTACACATGTACTTTTAAAATTTTACTAGTTCTGTCATGCTTTATTAAGATTAATAAACAGGAAAAGCTTTCTATTATATGAATTTCTTTTATTCTTATACCTGTATCTCTCAAGAGAGCAAAAACCTTAAAAAGCAAGCACTCTCAAAATCCACCCCTCCCCAACTAACAAAAACCACAACAAACATGCAGTGATATTTCTCAAAAGATGTGCTGTTGATTAGGCTGTCAGAAAGTTGGCCAAACTCAATCTGTACAATAGAAGTGCATCTGAAGACATTTATTTCCTTTGCTTTGTGTGTTTAATAGTGTCATCAATTCAATCCACCTCATTGGCTTTACCTGCTAGGCACATTTTGTCTTCACATTTGGATGGATTTGAACTTATCAAGGTGATGTGTGTGATTTTTAAGTGGAAACTTTAATTTGTCATCCTTAAAACCTAGCACCAATTAGCAGGGACACCACGGCCTCTTTAACAAGGGAGCGGAGCTGGCCGCACACTCAGTCACACAGCCCCTGGCGAGTTGCCTAGCTTGAGCTGGACCACTCCAACCTCATCACACTTTATTATCTACAGAACACAGGAATGACGCAGGATGAAGGCACGCACTGTGCAATTTTCCTGGTACCCCATGAAGTCTGAACACTTCAGAGTGGCCTCAAAGTCATGACAAATCAGTTGAAGACGAGAATAATTTCAAACATCTTTTCCTTATTTTCTTTGCCACGCATATATAGAATAACACATTTTAAGTGATGAAAACCCCTTAAAAAGCAAAACAAAACAAAAACACTTCTCCTTAAAAACAGCTGTCTCCCAAGCATACCATTTTCATATTTAATGAAGACACAAAGAGTGAAGTGTGTTTGAAATCTTCCACATACATTAAAGATAAGAACCCCAGAAGGGAATGCATGCAACACTCCCCCAGTACCTAACAGATCGTTATGGGAAATGAGAACTAAAACACTGTGGATCCGGTACTTCTGAATCAAGGTAAACTAATGACATTAAGACGGCTTCCGAGAATAGGAATTCAGTTTTTCCTCACAAACGTACTTCTATCTTAAGCATTTCCTGACGTTGTTCAATTATTGAACCACTAATATGCCTGCTTTATTTCGAGTAAATGAATTCCTTAAAGGTTATGAAAATATGTGTCTGCTTAAACAAATTCTCTCAATAGGCTATTGGGTATTCGGAGTGTCCATGTATCAAGTCTTTGTTCTCAGTCTATAGGGAAAATTACCAAATACACACCAGGGTGCCAGGCTTAAAAAAGTGCTTGAGAAAGCCTTCCTCATTACCTGTATTCCAGTTTGGCTCACAATGGAAGGTGGGAAAATTACCTGGGTGCCTTTCACTACGACAGCTCCAGCTCCAATAGAGTTTATCTAATAGTGTATTACACTCAGGAAAACAAAGCATATTCTAAAGAAGGAATCCATGCTCCCCCCACCCACCCCCGTCTCTGACAGAATGGTCTCTTTGAATTCTTTGGTTGATTTCATAGATTTGGAACAACCAGAGGATAGTTTTTTAAATCTGATTTTTATGCCAGCAGCACAATTTCCTTCTCAGTTAGTAGGACAGATTCATCCCAGGAGCAACAATGAATGCTTCCCTGCTTAACTTGAGCATGACAGATTAAGCTTCAAGCAGATACACTAAATGTCACCTCTCCGCTTAACAGAGATTGTTCAGAGGCAGGCATGTGGGGCCTCGGCTGTATTTGTTCTCTGAACTGCCAGCTGAGGAGCCAGTGCTGTCCAAGGCAGCCAAGCACACTTCACTGAGCGAAGACCTTGAATGGGACTGGCAGGGCTGCCTAGACATGCCTCATTGCAAGGACTTTCAGGCAGATTCCCCGCCTCCAAATTGCAACTGCCTTAGGAAAGTTGCCTTGGACAATGCCTCCCTGAAAGTAGGCACTTTGCACCTGTTTGATGAATATAAAAAAGAAAATTGAGGAGAAAAAAATGTGAGTTGAGAGAAAGTGCTCAGAAGCCTTGAATGTAGGATAGATGCCTTTCAGACCTTGCCAGATCTGAAATAAATGCTGTTATTTCTGGCCCCAGCAGTTAGACGGCACTGAAAAATTGCTAAGGAAAAAAAAAAAAAAGTAAAATTAGCCAATGAACAAACTAGTAAAGAATGAGGAAAATGAACAGTAGCCCAAATCTACCAGGAATGTTTGATCAATTATGTTAGAAAATGTTTTTTTAGAAAAATAACACTTGCAATGTGTTACTGTTTGAAAGGACATTTGCAGTTTCTCAGTGACCAGTTTGTTGCATAAAGAAAACTGCATAATTATAACAGTCAGCATTATTCATGCCATTATGAGGGGCATTTTAAATGGCTATTTAGTTTGTTCGCTAGGTACACTAGATATTACCTGTAAAATTATACAAGGGAGGTGGTGTTGTGTTTTTTTTTTTTTTTTCCTTTCCTTTTTTTTGCACAGGCATGAGACTCTAGAATCTGCCTGTCAATGTTAGAAACAGACTGAGCCAAACAACACAAAAGCATGAATGTACTATTCTCACGGTGATGTAATTGGTGGCTGTTTTGCTCACTGAAATCTCGAACCTTTCACAACCACATGCGTATGTTTGTCATTTATCCCTTTTCTCAGGTGCAAAGAAGGCTACCAAGGAGTTCGTTGTGATCAATTTCTGCCGAAAACTGATTCCATCTTATCGGATCCAAGTAGGTCAAGTATTTTTCTTCTGTCTCTAACACAATATAAAACCCTGAGTCATAGTTGGTAACTCATAGACGACTGAATCTCAGTTTTGTGTCTGAATGTTGCTGTGGGTGGGAGCTGGGGATAGGCATTCATAGTCAAGGTTTGTTCAGAACTATCTCTGCTGAAGTGTAAGTTTTCTCCAAGGATGGGACTCAATTTCCAGATTCATCTCCACCACCACCCTCCCCTGCGGACTGAGACAAATCCTGTTTCCTTAGTTTTCAGGCTCCCCTACCACCATTTAATTATGAAAACAAGGATATAGAAATACAAAATACTTTGTTATTTATTTAAAAAAGCATTACAAGAACTGCACTGTCTTACTGCTTTTTACCTCCTTGTGAGGACATTAAACCCTCTTAACCTTTACCTTCCTGAAGTAAGGAAATATACATATAAAATAATACAAGAGGTTTATAAACCAACTGTGAAAAGCCCATTTTTAGCAATACTATTTGCATATCAGCAATTACCGTACCAATATCAGAATGGAAAAAAAATAATTTGACAGTGAGAAATATTGCCATTTATTAGTTTCTGTATTTGTGTGGCATAAAAAGCAATGTTCTACATAAATATGCTTGATTCTGGTGAAACATGAAATTTTTACTTTATCTGTAAATAATCCGATCTTTCAGTGACTGCTACCGTTGCATCCCCACTAAGGAAAGGGGACTTTTACTGAATCAGCAGTTTAGTTCAGTGAAGATAATGACAGGCATTTTCAAATTGTAAAAGCAATGTTTTGGTTTTCTGAATACAAAACATGTATAACATGAACTTTAGCAAAATACCATGTATTGAGGACAGCCAGCAGTCACCTGGTTTGTGAATGTGCAGCTTGCTGCATAAAACACATGTGTAACTATCCTTCAACACTTTTTCAAAGTGCATATTTTCATTCCCCCCCCCTGAATTTCTAGGTAAGTTTCCTTGAGTCTATGTAACATTTTTAAAAGGAAATTTTTATTAAATTCAATTTGCTTGTGTTTTATCTTGGCAAGTCAAGCCACAGCCATACCTCATTAACTGCTCCTTTGTTTGCAAATTTACCTCTCCTAGAGAAAAGTGGTGATTGCCTAAGGCCAGTAACTGAGCTGACCTTGGTTGATCTCTGCTCTCTGAAACATGATTCTCTGGTCTCTAGGAGTTTCCAAGATAGGGGGCAGCTGCTGGAGTGTGTGGTATCTTTTCTAGCCTGTGATTTTGGCTACTTGATACGCTGACGTCTAAAAAGTATGGTTTTGGCTATACACATATATTTGGTGTGTTACAAAGCTTAAAAAGAATAATGGTTTTTCTGATTTCTTATTATTTTTATTCATTTTGATGTACGTAGTTTCCCTTTTTTTTTTTTTTTTCTTCCCTGCTTTCTCTTCCCTTTCTTTTATTGTCCTGTTTCCTTTCTTCTGGTTATTATTTTCCTTCTTCCCTATGCTCTCTGCCTTCCTTTCTCTCTCCATTCTTCTTTCCCTCCCTTCCTTCCTTTCTTTCTTTTTCTTTTCCTATATAGCTGTGGAATATCTGTTCAGTACTGGACAGGGCTTGCATATGGAAGAAAATGGGTAAAATGATCTTTCTTTACACAGTCTAATCAAACCATTGCCCTACTGTTGAACATAATAGTCCATCACTACAAACGTTGAGAATGAGTCCACCGTAAGGACTGTGTGTTCCTTAAAGAAAGATGATCCAGTGATGAGAGTCGCCCTGAAAACCTTGGTCCTACATACATAAAAATATTTATTACAGCAATATTGATAATGGGGGGAAAACACATTTTAAAAAAACAAGGTTATATTTAAGTAGGACATCATATGGCATATTGATCATGTTCTAGTAAATTATCATTAAAATAAGAGCTGTATGGAAATATCCCTACTAAATGAAGCATCAAAATAGAAAACTATTTTCATTTAAATTGCAATAAGAACTTCCTTTGTCCAAAGGTGGGAAAAATTCAATGCTAAAAGGGAACTTAAAAGTATTCGGGGCTTCCCTGGTGGTCCAATGCATAAGGACACCACTTTGCAGTGCAAGGGGTGCCGGTTGGATCCCTGGCCTGGGAAGATCCCGTGTGTTGCGGAGCAGCTGGACCGATGTGTCCGATTACCGAGCCGGAGCTCTGGAGCGCTTGCGCCCAGAGCCGTTGCTCTGCGACAACAGAGGCCGCCACGATGGGAGGCCCACACGGGCCAAAGAACAAAGATGGATGAAAATAGATAAATGAAAGACGAATAGAAGTGGCCTGCCTGCCCCCCTCCCTCTCCAACCGCGCCCCCCGCCGACAAAAAAAAGAAAAAAAAGTAATGGGGTTGTCGACTAAAAATAGATAAACAGCTTGAAAGTTGTGGATTAAGTTTTATTGGGGGCACAATTAAGACTACAGCCTAGGAGGCAGCACCTCAGATAGATTCTGAGAGCCTGCTCCAAAGAGGCAGCAGGAGGAAAACCAATATATAAGGTTTCGATGAAGGGATGTTTCAGTAACATTAAGCACTCATTTTATAAAGGGGTTTCTGATTAGTCACGAGGATCTGATTCACCATGAAGGGATTTAGGGCTTTTCTAGGCATGAGGAGATGCAAAGATTGAGATCATGAAATCTATTCCTAAAAATATCTGCCTGTCTAAAGACCTGTCCCAGCAAATCCTCTGGAACGCAGAGTGTCTCACTCCACGCTGAACTCCCTCAGAGGGTGTAGAGAGTCAGCAGCTGTCACAGCACAGGGTTCAGTTTGCACAGTGGTGGATGGAAAATGCCCTTGTTGTTCAGTTATTGGCAATGTAACTGGTAAGTGCCAATCTGTAGTGGATAGGGTTATAGAAGTATATGAATTTTTTTTTTTCCATTTTATCTTGTTTTCTGTAAAATGACACATCATTGTGGAAACTAAAATGCTGGAATGCCCTGTGTTGGGCTATGTTAAAACAGGCTTGCAAGATCTCTACTTGCCTAGCTTCAAGAACAGAGAAAGAGCACGCCCAGCGTTGGCAACAAAGACATGGGTAGTTTAATGCATAGGGATAGCTTCCATGTCTGAAGTAAGGCCTTGGAGCGACACCCTACTCTGTGTCAGATGGCTGGCAGGACTTGGCTTCAGGCTTTGTTGTGGGAGAAGGGGGAGGGGAGAGAGATTTCCAGTTCTAAGGGAAATTGCAGTTATGTTGACTCATTGGTTACCAGGGAAACCAGCAGAGGGGCTTCTGTGCTCCTCACCACCCCTTTGATGTGCTGTCAGAGTGGAATGTTCTGATCTAAAGCTAAAACAATCACAAGGGTCAGGTACATAAGAACATCAGTCAGGTGAGTAGGGTGTAGGTGAAGCAGCCACTGGTCAAGCAGGGGATATACAGAGAACAACCATCTTGAGGGTCCTGAACATACACCTTGAAATTAAAGAAGCAAAACAAACAACAACAATAACAAAAATTGAGAAACCTATGAACAAATCCTTGAGACACTGTTCAAATGGGAAAAGCATTTATCTCCCATTCATCCATGCATGCCTCCATTAACTTATACAATGACCCACCAAAGGCCACTCACAGGTCAGATGTGTTCGTACAGAAGTGTACAAACAGGATTTAGGACCTGGCAAGGCTGGTGAGGGAGAAAAACATGTAGACACACAGGCATGGACATGAAACATTTATTACTTATGACCTTGGCAGATTTATTAAGCCCTTCAATCTCAGTCTTTTGATCTGAATAATGCCAATAATACTAGCTATAGGCATCTATCATCAGGGTTGACAAGAGGTCAGTTCCAGATAAACGTTAGCCCACATCATTTGCTCATCATCATCATCATCATACTAATGCATGTTTAGAGTTTATGTGTGTCAGACCAAAGGGCTTTACCTAGATTTTCCCATCAAACCCTCATGGTCATATTCCAGCAGAGTAACTGGCTATTGACCACAGTTTATAGATGAACAAATTATTCTTTAGAGATGTTGAATAAACTTGCTCAAGGTCACACAGCTAGTTGATTCTGGAGTTTAACTTCTAATTCAAACAGCTTGAAGCCCTGAGCTCCCAACTGCAGGGCTCTTTCCTTCCCTCTCAAGGCCCCTCCTTCCTTTAGTTGTTTTCAATATGACATTTATCACTAAATTTCATCGACTAAAACTCAATTTAATGCGGATGTCAAGAGCCTTGGAGCGATACCCTACTCTGTGTCAGATGGCTGGCAGGACTTGGCTTCAGGCTTTGTTGTGGGAGAAGGGGGAGGGGAGAGAGATTTCCAGTTCTAAGGGAAATTGCAGTCATGTTGACTCATTGTTTACCAGGGAAACCAGCAGAGGGGCTTCTGTGCTCCTCACCACCCCTTTGATGTGCTGTCAGAGTGGAATGTTCTGATCTAAAGCTAAAACAATCACAAGGGTCAGGTACATAAGAACATCAGTCAGGTGAGTAGGGTGTAGGTGAAGCAGCCACTGGTCAAGCAGGGGATATACAGAGAACAACCATCTTGAGGGTCCTGAACATACACCTTGAAATTAAAGAAGCAAAACAAACAACAACAATAACAAAAATTGAGAAACCTATGAACAAATCCTTGAGACACTGTTCAAATGGGAAAAGCATTTATCTCCCATTCATCCATGCATGCCTCCATTAACTTATACAATGACCCACCAAAGGCCACTCACAGGTCAGATGTGTTCGTACAGAAGTGTACAAACAGGATTTAGGACCTGGCAAGGCTGGTGAGGGAGAAAAACATGTAGACACACAGGCATGGACATGAAACATTTATTACTTATGACCTTGGCAGATTTATTAAGCCCTTCAATCTCAGTCTTTTGATCTGAATAATGCCAATAATACTAGCTATAGGCATCTATCATCAGGGTTGACAAGAGGTCAGTTCCAGATAAACGTTAGCCCACATCATTTGCTCATCATCATCATCATCATACTAATGCATGTTTAGAGTTTATGTGTGTCAGACCAAAGGGCTTTACCTAGATTTTCCCATCAAACCCTCATGGTCATATTCCAGCAGAGTAACTGGCTATTGACCACAGTTTATAGATGAACACATTATTCTTTAGAGATGTTAAATAAACTTGCTCAAGGTCACACAGCTAGTTGATTCTGGAGTTTAACTTCTAATTCAAACAGCTTGAAGCCCTGAGCTCCCAACTGCAGGGCTCTTTCCTTCCCTCTCAAGGCCCCTCCTTCCTTTAGTTATTTTCAATATGACATTTATCACTCTAAATTTCATCGACTGAAACTCAATGACCTGCAGCAAACATTATTCTAAGGAACAATATTTGCACAATTTTCATATCTTAATGCAGCAACTCGAGCTTCCACAGAGATTTAAATCCCTAATGAAATTTCCTTGTCAAAATTCTTGCTGAAGAATCGTTTAATTTGCTGCTCATGATATCTTGGAATGACTCTATGCTCTGGAAATGAGTCCCTCCAACACCCTCCTGCTTTTCCTCCTCCTTCCATTTTCTTCTTTCTTCTCTCTCCATTTTCTGAATCCATGCTCCATTTTGTGAAATCCCAAGGAAAAGGGAGTAGAAGTCTCCTCCAGGCTAGACAGAGTTGATCAGAAGTGTGCACCTTTGTCAGTTAATTTAAAATAATAATAATACCTCAAGTTACATACATTTAGGGAAAGGAAGCCACAGGATGTCACTCTTAGAAACTCAGTGGCTAATAGGACCAGTGCTCTCTCACTGTGGCTTCTGCCTGGGTTCTCAGACCCGTCATTCTAAAAACTCACAAAGAACCTGTAGTCAATTCTACTCAGAGTCTCGGTGAGGAGTTTCCCAAAGGCACCCATGCCCCCGACCCTCTTGTCTTTCAAGAATTCATGTAGTATATGGAAAAGTGTGCAATGTGACAGCTACCAGATGGAAGGGCATAAGAAAAGTTTCTCTGAATTAGAAGTTTAAAAGGTCTTGATTCTAATGCTGTGACCATTTGCTCTTAGCAATGTGGCTTTGGGTAAATCACTCTGTAATTGTTTCACGGTTTCTTTATCTGTAGAAGAATTCTCCAGGCTCCCTGGTTTAAGGAAGATAACAACCCTGAGTATAGAGCAGGCTGTCCCCAAACCATTCAAAAATGGGATCAAATGCAGAGCTAAAATAATATATATTTTATTCATTCACTCACTTATCCCTTAAGTTCTTAAACACATATAAAGTACGCCATGCTGTGGATTCAAAAAGCAATAATTAAGAATCCTACCATCAATAAACTGATTGTCTCGAAAGCTGCATTTATTTAAATTGAATTATAGACTCCAAAGAATGTGCTGTGTACCATACATTAAAATGTTTCTCCTTCCTTTCTTCATTCAAAGCCTTACTAATAGCTTGGCATAAAACAAGTTGCTTAACATGGATGGATTCTTGTTTTCTTCTTCATAAAATAAAATTTTAATTGTCTCTAATGCAGATAGCTATTGTTGCATTAAATAAAATAATCCATTCTGAGTGGTTTGTGCTTGACACATCATGAAAGCTCAATAAATGTAATCTAGTCTTATCATTATTTTTTATTTTATTATAGCTGTTCTCATTGCCTTTATAATTACATTGTGTATCTGCATGAGCCATATTATCTGACTTCAAATATCTTAAGTTACATAGTGACAAGAAAAAATTGTACAAACAAATACAAATTAAAAACACATTAAATATGTATTTATGTTTACATTTAATATATGTTCTTTAAGGAACTAGTGTCAAAATGGGGGATGATAAAAATTAAAATAAAGTGGAAGGAAAGATCTGGGTTGTTCAGGAAAGGCTTACCTACGGAAAAACTCTGTAGTGAGCTTTTCATATGCGGTACTGTGGCTGTGTACTGTTGCACAGACTCAACACTGAACATTGGTACTTTACAAGTATCATTCATACTAAAGTGTGAAGGATAGTCTATGAAGATTGGTGACATGGTCCTGGGTAGGAAATTTCCATTAATAAGTTATATGGAAAAAGAGAAGATTCTTGAAGGCACAAAACATAAACTAATAGCCACTTGATCTTGGTCCATTAATCCTAACTAATGAGAGAGGATGTCTTCCTAACTGAAACCTACTCAGAGTATTTAAGTCTCCTACATTACTCTTCCCTCTAAGTAGTCATAAAAATATTGTTAGCAGAATGTATTAATATGTAAGATGTGCATATTATTTCTTCTGTCCTTGAAAGATTAACAGAATTAATCAGATTTTGACCTCGCCTCTTTGAATTTTACAAAATCCATCAATTCTATCATATGTATGCTATTTTTAGATATTCAGTTGCTAACATCTTCAAGTTTATGTATTTTTTTTCCCCGAAAGCTGCATTTATTTAAATTGAATTATAGGCTCCAAAGAATGTTCTGTGTACCAGACATTAAAATGTTTCTCCTTCCTTTCTTCATTCAAAGCCTTACTAATAGCTTGACATAGGACAAGTTGCTTAACATGGATGGATTCCTGTTTTCTTCTTCATAAAATAAAATTTTAATTGTCTCTAATGCAGATAGCTATTGTTGCATTAAATAAAATAATCCATTCTGAGTGGTTTGTGCTTGACACATCATGAAAGCTCAATAAATGTAATCTAGTCTTATCATTATTTTTTATTTTATTATAGCTGTTCTCATTGCCTTTATAATTACATTGTGTATCTGCATGAGCCATATTATCTGACTTCAAATATCTTAAGTTACATAGTGACAAGAAAAAATTGTACAAACAAATACAAATTAAAAACACATTAAATATGTATTTATGTTTACATTAATATATGTTCTTTAAGGAACTAGTGTCAAAATGGGGGATGATAAAAATTAAAATAAAGTGGAAGGAAAGATCTGGGTTGTTCAGGAAAGGCTTACCTACGGAAAAACTCTGTAGTGAGCTTTTCATATGCGGTGCTGTGGCTGTGTACTGTTGCACAGACTCAACACTGAACATTGGTACTTTACAAGTATCATTCATACTAAAGTGTGAAGGATAGTCTATGAAGGTTGGTGACATGGTCCTGGGTAGGAAATTTCCATTAATAAGTTATATGGAAAAAGAGAAGATTCTTGAAGGCACAAAACATAAACTAATAGCCACTTGATCTTGGTCCATTAATCCTAACTAATGAGAGAGGATGTCTTCCTAACTGAAACCTACTCAGAGTATTTAAGTCTCCTACATTACTCTTCCCTCTAAGTAGTCATAAAAATATTGTTAGCAGAATGTATTAATATATAAGATGTGCATATTATTTCTTCTGTCCTTGAAAGATTAACAGAATTAATCAGATTTTGACCTCGCCTCTTTGAATTTTACAAAGTCCATCAATTCTATCATATGTATGCTATTTTTCGATATTCAGTTGCTAACATCTTCAAGTTTATGTATTTTAATTGTACTAAATACTTTTATCAAATATACAAATGCACACTTTTTCTGGAATACTAGGAAGATGAATATATTTACAGGAAAGAAAAATTGATTATGATCGTATCACTCAGAGATAATCATCAATAATCATTTTACGTAAAAAATCTATTTAGGTCATAGCATTCAACTGCATTATAATTTTTATGTGAAATGCATAGTCACACGAATTTGGAAAATATGTACGTTTACATTTAATATATGTTCTTTAAAAAATAGTTTGATGGCATTGAAAAATGTGATAAGATTACATGTAGCTTTTCTTGTCAGCATTTTTCTCTATTTTCCAAATTTTCTACAATACATACTTAGTAACAAAAATTATATAAAAGAATGATGATGATAATAAACACTTTTTGATGCATCCATGTGGCAGGCACTGTTCTAATCATTTTTCAGATAGTCCTCAGATGGCCCTTGAAAGTATATATAATAAAAACTACCATATTAAGAGACTGAGACAAAGATAAGTAAAATTGTTTGCTCAAGGATACACTTTAAGTAAGTGAATTCTAGAATTTTAGCCCCATTCTTAAACAGTCTAAATAGGGAAAATGAAAGCAGTCTTAAAAGTTGGCAGTTCTTTTCCATAGAGTTATAATCAGTATAATCCCTCCAATTGGTCTCTTCCTTTCAGCATCATTATTTTTCTTTGTAACTTTTCAGACTCTGCTGTGTTGGAATTTGAGGTGTCTGCTGAGAGACTGTGGCTGAGTCCCAGTACAAAACTGTGGACTGGATTGAAAGAGGGACAACATCATCTGGTTTTGTCTAGTTCTTTTGTTTGTTTGTTTCCAATTACCACTTCAGTCCTTGACAGAACAGAGTGGTCTCCAAGGGACATGTATGGGGGAGTGCCAGCACTGTGCTAGTATGTCCTGATGTTCTCTGCTTTTTTTTTTTTCTTTTTTGGTTTGTTTGTTTAAATTTGATTGAAGTAATGAAGTATTTCTGACTTACAGTGTTGTGTTAACTTCAGGTATACAGCAAAGTGAATCAGTTCTAATCTTTTCCAGATCTCTCCCCATATAGGTTATTACAGAATATTAATTTGGCTTCCTAGGTGGCTCAGTGGTAAAGCATCTTCCTGCTAATGCAGGAGCCACAAGAGAAGTGAGTTTGATCCCTGGGTTGGGAAGATCTCCTCAAGGAGGAAATGGAAGTCCACTCCAGTGTTCTTGACTGGAAAATCCCATGGACAGAGGAGCTTGGTTGGCTACAGCTCATGGGGTCACAAATAGTCAGACACAACTGAACACGCACAGACAGGATATTGATTAGCATTCCCTATGCTATACAAGAGTTCTTTATTATCTATTTTATATACAGTAGCATAAATATGTTAATTACAGTCTCCTAACTTATTGCTTCTCCCCACAATGTTTCCCCTTTGGTAGCTGTAAGTTTGGTTTGGAGCTCTCAGAGTCAGTTTCTGTTTTGTAAATAAGTTCATTTGTGTCGTTTTATTAGATTCCATAGATAAGCAATATCATATGTTACTTGGCTTTCTCTGACTTAATTCACTTAGTGTGATAATCTCTAGGTCCAACCATGTTGCTGCAAATGGCATTATTTATTTATTTATTTTTTTATAACTGAGTAATATTCCATTGACACCACGTCTTTTTTATTCTCTGTCAATAGACATTTATGTTGTTTCCATGTTTTGGCTGTTGTAAAGATTGTGCAGTGAATATTGGGGTTCATATACATTTTTGAATTTTTTCCTAGATATATGCCGAGGGGTAGAATTGCTGGATCAGGTGGCAATTCTGTATTTAGTATTTTTAAAAAAAACATTCATACTATTCTCCATAGAAGTTGTACCAATTTATATTCTCACCAACACTGTAGGATGGTTCCTTTTTTTCCACACCCTCTCCAACATTTGTTGTTTGTAGATTTTTCTCAATGATGGCCATTCTGACCAGCATGAAGTGATATACCTTACGGTAGTTTTCATTTGCATTTCTCCAATAATTAGTGATGTTGAACATCTTTTCATATTTTTTTTGGCCATCCATATGTTATCTTTGGGAGAAATGTCTCTTTAGATCTTCTACCCATTTTTGATTGGATGTTTTTAATTGGAAGATAATTACTTTATATATTGTGCTGGCTTTTTTTTTTTTTTGCCATACATCACCATGAATCAGCTATGGGTATGCATGTGTCTTTTCCCTCTTGAACCCCCTCCCACCTCCCTTCCCACCCTATTCCTCTAGGTTGTCACAGAATATCAGCTTTGAGTTCCCTGTGAAATATATCAAAACTCCCACTGGCTATCTATTTTACATATGGTAATGTATATGTTTCAATGCTATTCTCTCAAAGCATCCTACCTTCTTCTTCCCCCATAGTGTCCAAAACTCTCTTCTTTGTGTCTATGTCTCCTTTGCTGCCCTGCATGTAGGATCATTAAGTACTATCTAGATTCCATATATATGTGCTAATATATGGTATATGTCTTTCTCTGTCTGACTTTCTTCAGTCTGTATCATAGGCTCTAGGTTTTTCCACCTCATTAGAACTGACTCAAATGTATTGCCTTTAGTAGCTGAATAACATTCCATTGGGTATACGTACCACAGCTTTCTTATCCATTCATCTGTCAGGGGAAAACTAGATCACTTCCATGCATTAGCTATTGTAGATAGTGCTGCCATGTACATTGGGGTACATGTGTCTTTTTCGATTCCTCAGGATATATGTCTAGTAGTGGGACTGCTGGGTCTTATGGCAGTTTATTCTTCATTTTTCTAGGAATCTCCATACTGTTCTTCATTGAGGTCATATCAATTTGCTTTCCCACAACAGTATAAAAGGGTTCCCTTTTCTCCACACTCTCTTCAGAATTTGCTGTTTGCAGACTTTTTGCCGATGGCCATTCTGACCAGTGTGAGATGATATCTCATTGTAGTTTTGATGTGCATTTCTCTCATAATGAGTGTTGTTAAACATCTTTACATGTGTTTATTAGACATCTGTATGTCTTTTTTTTTTTTTTTTTGCCACTTCTATTGGTCTTTCATTTATCCATTTTCATTCATCCCTGTTCTTTGGCCTGTGTGGGCCTCCCATCCCAGTGGCCTCTGTCGCGGCAGAGCACCGGCTCTAGGCGCATGCACTCCAGAGCTCTGAATTGGTAGTTGGACATGTTGGTCTAGCCGCTCCGCGGCACGTGGGATCTTCCTAGGCCAGGGATGGAACTGGCACCCCTTGCACTGCAGGGCAGTGTCCTTACCCACTGGACCACCAGGGAAACCCTGTATGCCTTCTTTGGAGAAATATCTGCTTAAATTTTCTGCCCACTTTTTGATTGCGTTGTCTGTTTCTGATTTTGAGCTACATGAGCTGCTTATATGTTTTGTAGATTAATTCTTTGTCAGTTGTCTTATTTATTACTATTTTCTCTTATTCTGAGGATTATATTTTCACCTTGCTTGCAGTTACCTTCATTGTGCAAAGGCTTTAAGTTTAATTAGGTACTATTTGTTTATTTTCTTTTTATTTTCATTACACTAGGCAGTGGGTCATAGAGGATCTTGCTTTGATTTATGTCTGAGAGGGTGCTGCCTATATTTTCCTCTAAGAGTCTTATATTTTCTGGTCTTCCATTTAGATCTTTAATCCATTTTGACTTTATTTTCGTGTATGGTGTTAGGAAGTGTGCTTATTTCATTCTTATGATCAGTTTACCCAGCACCACTTGGTGAAGAGACTGTCTTTTCTCCATTGTATATTTTTGCTTCCTTTGTCAAAGAGAAGGTGTGTGGTTTTATCTCCAGCTTTTCCATCTCATTACATTGATCTGTATTTCTATTTTTCTGCCAGTATTGTTTTGTTTTATTTTGTATATTGAGCTGTTTAGATATACTGGAGATTAATCCCTTATAAGACATATTTTTTGGTAATATTTTCTCCCATTGTGTGGATTGTCTTTTTTGCGTATTGTTTTCTTTGTTGTGCAAATGCTTTTAAGCTTAATTAGGTCCTATTTCCTTATTTTTGTTATTATTATCATTACTCCAGAAAGTGAATCAAAAAAGATACTCCTGTGATTTATATCAGAGAATGTTCTGCCTACGTTTTCTCCCAAGAGTTTTATAGTACTGCCTACCATTTTCATTCATCCCTGTTCTTTGGCCTGTGTGGGCCTCCCATCCCAGTGGCCTCTGTCGCGGCAGAGCACCGGCTCTAGGCGCATGCACTCCAGAGCTCTGAATTGGTAGTTGGACATGTTGGTCTAGCCGCTCCGCGGCACGTGGGATCTTCCTAGGCCAGGGATGGAACTGGCACCCCTTGCACTGCAGGGCAGTGTCCTTACCCACTGGACCACCAGGGAAACCCTGTATGCCTTCTTTGGAGAAATATCTGCTTAAATTTTCTGCCCACTTTTTGATTGCGTTGTCTGTTTCTGATTTTGAGCTACATGAGCTGCTTATATGTTTTGTAGATTAATTCTTTGTCAGTTGTCTTATTTATTACTATTTTCTCTTATTCTGAGGATTATATTTTCACCTTGCTTGCAGTTACCTTCATTGTGCAAAGGCTTTAAGTTTAATTAGGTACTATTTGTTTATTTTCTTTTTATTTTCATTACACTAGGCAGTGGGTCATAGAGGATCTTGCTTTGATTTATGTCTGAGAGGGTGCTGCCTATATTTTCCTCTAAGAGTCTTATATTTTCTGGTCTTCCATTTAGATCTTTAATCCATTTTGACTTTATTTTCGTGTATGGTGTTAGGAAGTGTGCTTATTTCATTCTTATGATCAGTTTACCCAGCACCACTTGGTGAAGAGACTGTCTTTTCTCCATTGTATATTTTTGCTTCCTTTGTCAAAGAGAAGGTGTGTGGTTTTATCTCCAGCTTTTCCATCTCATTACATTGATCTGTATTTCTATTTTTCTACCAGTATTGTTTTGTTTTATTTTGTATATTGAGCTGTTTAGATATACTGGAGATTAATCCCTTATAAGACATATTTTTTGGTAATATTTTCTCCCATTGTGTGGATTGTCTTTTTTGCGTATTGTTTTCTTTGTTGTGCAAATGCTTTTAAGCTTAATTAGGTCCTATTTCCTTATTTTTGTTATTATTATCATTACTCCAGAAAGTGAATCAAAAAAGATACTCCTGTGATTTATATCAGAGAATGTTCTGCCTACGTTTTCTCCCAAGAGTTTTATAGTACCTGTCCTTACATTTAGGTTTTTAATTCTGCTGCAAGGCCTTCACTCTGTCCACACCTGCCTCTCTGAATAGGAAACCATATCTGTACCTTATTCACTGCCTACAGGGCACTTACCCTTGTGATTTATGTAAGCCGGAAGTGGAGTAGTCAGTGGGCTCACCTGCTCTGGGAGGCTTCAGCTCAGAATAGTGCTCTGGTTCCACCCCTCTTGACTTTCTCTGATTTAAGGGATCTTAATAGGGTTCTTCCTACTCATACAAGTTGTTGGTAGCCTGAGCAGGTTCAACCTTCAATCAGTTTAATTTCATATACATAATATTTTGTGGTTAATTTCTGTATTCATCATATTTGGCTAATTATTTATGCATGAGGATGGCACTCCACAGATTTATCTGTTGATGTAGCTTTCCTCTAGTATCCATAATGTATTGCCAGTTTCACTGAAACTCTGTGTGGACATAAACTTTAATGAATATTCCAATTGCATTTTTGTTTGGAACTTTCCAAGTTTTATACTTTGAATAAGTATAAGGAAGAATTGAAAAAAAACAACAGAGGAAAATTTTGCCAAGAGTATCTGAAGATTAAAAGCCAAGAAACAATGATCACAAGACTAAATTTTCCTTTACCCAAGGGTATATAGGGCGTCAGAGATTACTTTGCTCATAGCTTCTCGTGCTTCCTCCTCGTATTCTATTTTGGATAAATTTAAATCACAGCTACTAACATTGTACACATTACTAGAGAGTTATCACTATCTCTTGCAAAATACAGAAAAATCCTAATGATTTTCACCTATGTTAATAAGACTTTCCTAAATGCATCTATTTATTTACATTCTGTGCACAGAAGTGCTTATGTTTTGGAGATAAGCAGCAGTATTACTTGTTTCTCTTTTTTTAAATAGTTTTATCCCCATTCTGCATTTTTATTCTTTAATTTTTATTTATTCATTTATTTACTTTTGACTATTCTGGGTTTTCACTGCTGCCACAGCTCTTCTCTAGTTGCAGGGAGTGGGGGCTATTCTCTAGTTGAAGTGAGCAGGCTTCTTGTGGCAGTGACATCTCTCATTGTGGAACTCGGGCTCTAGGGCTCACAGGCTTCAACAGTTGCAGCTTCGAGACCTTAGGGAACAGGCTCCATAGTTGTGGCTCATAGGCTTCGTTGCTCCGCAGCATGTGGGATCTTTCTGGATCAGGGATCGAACCCGTGTCTCCTGCATTGGCAGGCAAGCTCGTCACCACTGAGCTACCAGGGAAGCCCTACTTGTTTCTTTTGAAGGAGTTTTGTACGACACTGATGTTAGGAGATGGCCAGCATGATGCTGCAAACTCACCATCCTCCCTTCCTTGAGAGAGCTATTTTGAGAGAGCACGATAGAGCAATTTCACTCATGTGTAACTGACATGAAATGGAATGATTTGAGCTAGTATCATCTTCATTTCTAATTTGATACTACCACCACTCTTCCATTTTTTATCTAGTTGAAAAAAATTGGACGCACAAGTTGTAAATAGCTTCTCATAATGTGGATCATAAAGGTGAGACAGAAAAGTACAAATATCGATCACATTGTTGACAGTAATCAAAGACTCAGGTTTTACAGTTTCTCTTAATAGTAAGGTCATATTTTTTAATTTTCACAGAGATGTTTTCATGCAATGAGGTCTTAGTATGTGGCAGACATTGTGTCTCTATTTCTTCATTGTTTATCCATCCTTACTCATGATCATTCTATAGCTGAGGAAATGAAGATTCAGAGATTAATTAACCCATCAAAACCATTCAGTTTCTAACAAGATGAATTCACATTTGCTGATTATATCCTTTAGTTTTTGAAGTACCAATACTTCCTCTTAGGGAGCAATAATATGTTTGTGTTTTTATTATTAAACCAAGAAACTGACATTTCAAGGAGAAAGTAACACAGAGAAGGTGGTTTTAGAATTTTTTTGCCATAAGAGCCTTTTTTACTTATCTAATTCATTTATTTATTTAGATAGATTTATCTATATTTTGATTGTTTGCTTGATTTGATCTTACACAAAGAGTTAAGGGCAAGGCATTCTCCATTGCAGCTAGCAGCAGTGTCTTTCAAAATTCAACTTAAAATAGGTAAAAAGATAGGTACACAGTACAGTTTGGGGTAGAATGCTGTATTAAGCAATACAGTATGAGATACACCATCTAGTTATTTATACTGGACAAGCACTGATAAAATTCTGAACAGTTAAAATGAATTTTTGATGAGTTGATGGTTCATTTTATATGAGAATATGCTTTTGAGACCAGGCACTGGATCCTCTAAATTTGTGACTCCCTTAACATTTCAGTCTGTGCCTATAAATAGAGTTTAGCTTTCAGTTATACTAGATGGCACGTTTATTGTGTGCATTTTCTTTGAATCTGAAAACTTCAGTCCTTTTCAGGAAGTTCAATTGGAAAATTAATGTGGAATTGATCTGGCAGATGAACATTTCATTCTCACCGTGGTTTAAACCATGAGATTATCAGATTATCAGATTTGCAGTTTTCCCTGATTTGTTGTCTTCACAGCAGTGCTCTCTGATTTTACCTGCAGGAAATTTCAAAATACTGGGTGTAGCCCACATCAAGTGGCCCAGGAATACTTTACAAACCCAATAGGAGTACTTTTTGAATAATCTATGAAGGCAACCCCTTAATTAAGAAGGAACAATGAGAAATTGAAAACTCAAGTATTTCTCTAATATAAGCTGGTTTAGATATAAATAACATTGATTAAGGACCTATTTTAGGACATGCAAGAGACTTTACCAGGTACATTCGCACACTTTGTGTATGTAGTCATTTAACTCTGACAAATTCAAGAGAAAATAATCATTACTATCCCCATTTATTTTTGAAAAGTACAAACAAGATTAAGCCAGTAGTATCTAGATGAAGATACCTATACAGGTTTCTGGTAGAAATAAGAAGACAAATTGAGAGATGTAGCATGATCTAATATAGAACATATTTTGTAAAAAGTCATTTTTCCTTGAATATATTTCACTATAGTTCCAAATAAAACCCTTGAACTCTTTTGGAAATTTTTATTTTAGTTTTCCTTTGTTTTATGTGTGTGTTTCATTATGAAACTTAATCAGCAGCTTGTTGAAAAGTAAAATGCAGATTCTACAGGAGAACAAGGATTGATTTGGGTTTAATTGGTCATGTCTATATCCCAAGTACCTAACATGCTGCCATTATATTAGATATAGAAGTATATTTTGATTGAATTAGTGAAATAGAAACTTGTCCAAGTTAAAATATTTTTCCAGTTATCATTTTTAAATATGTTTTCCAGTCCATCCACTTCAAAACTTATTATCAACTATGACTTTGCTGAGTATTATAGATGATTAATATAGTAATAATGCTTTATTTTAAAATACAATTTTTTGGCTTAATTTTAGGATAGTATTCCTTTCAGAGAGTTCAAATCAAATAGCATAGAAAGGTTTAAAATTAAAGTCTTCTACTTAATTTTCCATTCTTCCTTTTCCTTTCTCACAGGCAATCAATGCTGTTAATATCTTACAAAACTTTATAGTTATTTAACAATGTATTTTTAAATTAAAGTAATATATTTATTATCAATACATAGATAATAAATCATTGTAATATGTTTAATATGTTACAAAGAAAGAATATATTGCTAAAGGCAAAATAAACCCCAAATTCCCTTTTTGTGTGTAAGTAACAGCTGATAGTACACATTGTTCTGTATTTTGCTTTTCCACTTAGTAATGGATCTTCAAGATCATTTTACTTCAGTACCTGTAGAACATTTGCATTCTTTTTACAACTGCATAGCATATTTCTTTTTACATTGATTGTGTGTAACATAACAATGGCATCTCCTCTATGAACTTGCATTTAGGTTATTTTTTTGTTTATAATATGCTGTTAAACAGTTTGTGCAATAAATCTCTAGAAATGAGACATATGCGTTCAGTATACGTACCTCTTTAGATTCGGAGGTCATCCTCGTTGTCGATCTTCAAGAGTTTGTGTTCATTTTCAACACCTAAACTCTCTCTAAAAAACTTCTCCTTCTCCAGTCTCTCTGATAGAACATGTTTTATCAAACTACTTTGTCTTTATTCAAACTTAGAAAGGTGCTAGTTATGTAGTTTTTAATGTAATTTGTTTTATAGTGAGTGACATGGAGCTTTTTTCATATGTTTAATAGCTAGTTTTCTTTCCTTGACAGTGAACTCTTTTGATGTTCCTTGGCAAGTTTTCTATCCAGTTATTGGTCATTTTTAATGCTTTGTAGGAGTTGTTTATATATAAAGGGATCTAGGCCTTTGAGGTTCAAATAGTTTTCTTTTTCTATTTGAAATAGTTCAAATAGTTTTCTTTTAATTTTTCTCTTTTGTTATAGCAGTTATCTATTTATACCTATAGTAGCGTGTATATGTTAATTGCATCACTTCTCCTCATATTTCTCCTTTGGTAACTATAAGTTTGATTTTGAGATCTGTGAGTTTGTTTCTTATTTGTAAATAAATTCCTTTATGTGATTTTTTTTAAAAATTATGTTTCATACATAAGTGATATCCTATGGCATTTCTATTTCTCTGATTTACTTCACTAAGTATGATTGTCTCTGGGTCCATTCATGTTGCTAAAAATAGCATTATTTTCTTCTTTTTATGGCTTCATAATATTGTAAATATGTACCACATTTTTGTTATCCATTCCTCTGTGAATGGACACTTAGGCTGCTTCCATGTATTGGCTACTGTAAATTGTGCTGCAATGAACATTGGAGTGCATAATATCTTTTTGAATCATGTTTTTCTCTAGATAAATTCCCAGGAATGGGATTTCTGGATCAAATTGTAGTTCTCTATTTAGTTTTTATAAGGAACCCCCATACTGCTTCTACTTTTCTTCACATTCTCTCTAGCATTTATCATTTTTTTTTGGTTTTTTGATGATGGCCATTTTGACCTATGTGAAGTGAAACCTAATTGCAATTTTGATTTGCATTTTTCTGCAAATTAGTGATGTTGAGCATCTTTTCATGTGCTTTTCGGCAATTTTGTGCAATAAATCTCTAGAAATGAGACATATGCGTTCAGTATACGTACCTCTTTAGATTCGGAGGTCATCCTCGTTGTCGATCTTCAAGAGTTTGTGTTCATTTTCAACACCTAAACTCTCTCTAAAAAACTTCTCCTTCTCCAGTCTCTCTGATAGAACATGTTTTATCAAACTACTTTGTCTTTATTCAAACTTAGAAAGGTGCTAGTTATGTAGTTTTTAATGTAATTTGTTTTATAGTGAGTGACATGGAGCTTTTTTCATATGTTTAATAGCTAGTTTTCTTTCCTTGACAGTGAACTCTTTTGATGTTCCTTGGCAAGTTTTCTATCCAGTTATTGGTCATTTTTAATGCTTTGTAGGAGTTGTTTATATATAAAGGGATCTAGGCCTTTGAGGTTCAAATAGTTTTCTTTTTCTATTTGAAATAGTTCAAATAGTTTTCTTTTAATTTTTCTCTTTTGTTATAGCAGTTATCTATTTATACCTATAGTAGCGTGTATATGTTAATTGCATCACTTCTCCTCATATTTCTCCTTTGGTAACTATAAGTTTGATTTTGAGATCTGTGAGTTTGTTTCTTATTTGTAAATAAATTCCTTTATGTGATTTTTTTTAAAAATTATGTTTCATACATAAGTGATATCCTATGGCATTTCTATTTCTCTGATTTACTTCACTAAGTATGATTGTCTCTGGGTCCATTCATGTTGCTAAAAATAGCATTATTTTCTTCTTTTTATGGCTTCATAATATTGTAAATATGTACCACATTTTTGTTATCCATTCCTCTGTGAATGGACACTTAGGCTGCTTCCATGTATTGGCTACTGTAAATTGTGCTGCAATGAACATTGGAGTGCATAATATCTTTTTGAATCATGTTTTTCTCTAGATAAATTCCCAGGAATGGGATTTCTGGATCAAATTGTAGTTCTCTATTTAGTTTTTATAAGGAACCCCCATACTGCTTCTACTTTTCTTCACATTCTCTCTAGCATTTATCATTTTTTTTTGGTTTTTTGATGATGGCCATTTTGACCTATGTGAAGTGAAACCTAATTGCAATTTTGATTTGCATTTTTCTGCAAATTAGTGATGTTGAGCATCTTTTCATGTGCTTTTCGGCTATCTGTCACTCTCTTTTATGTGCACCAGTTTGCATGGTGCCCAGAAACAGAATATGTAGTTAGATATATCCATTCTCCTTGTCAGGAGCAAGCAGATATCATTATACTTTTCTGTGGTCATAATTCCATTCATGGAATTATTTGTGCTCTTCTGTAATCTCAAAGAAGTCTGTATATTCTTCTCAAAATGATCAACCAGGAGAGGACTTACCATTTACTGAACATCTAATATCTCTTGTTTTCCATATTTCATTTCATCCCAGTCTCTCTGCCCTAAAAGCCTCAGAGATTGATATTATTGTTGCCATTTTGAAGGTGAGTTGCTAGGTCTCTTATGTCTATTCAGCCTTTTGTACAAATATGCATCTCCTTGAAGAAAAATATGACTATACATAAATACTACTTTTTATCTTAATCATGAGTAAATTTATACAGGTGTACCTCAGAGATAGCACAGGTTTAGTTGCAGACCACCACAGTAAGATGAATATCATAATAAAGCAAGTCACATGAATTTTTTGACTTCCCAATGTATGTAAAGTTATGTTTACTTTATACCATATGTGTGTCATCTCTAAAAATAATCTACATATGTTAATTTAAAAGACTTTGTTGCTAAAAAATTCTCATATGTTCTGAGCCTTCAGTGAGTCTTAGTAGTGTCATCAGAAATCACTGATCATCATAACAAACGTAATTATAATGACAAAGTTTGAAATGTTGTAAGACTTACCACAATATGACACAGAGACATGAAGTAAGCAAATGCTGTTGGAAATATGTTATCCAGAGACTTCATTGACGTACAGTTGCTGCAGACCTTCAATATGTGAAAAGCATGGTATCACTTAAGCACACTAAAGTGAAGGGCAATAAAACAAGGTATGCCTGTACCAACATCTTCAAATGGTAGGCAAATCCTTCCCTGGTTTTCCTCTTATTCCAGAATACCAAACCCTCCCTTCCACCCCATCCCCAATCTAGTTCTTTTGGCCTTTGCATCTTTTTCTTTTAAGATCGAAATGTTCATGCTTCACTAATATTTATAGGTCTTTGCCAACCAAACCGCTTTTTTCATTAAAGTAGTATAGTTTTCATAAACCTGAGTGGACAATCAACTTTGAGTGGAAATGGGTTGCTAAGGAGCACATGTGCCCAGAAACAGAATATGTAGTTAGATATATCCTTTCCCGTCAGGAGCAAGATATCATTATACTTTTCTGTGGTCATAATTCCATTCATGGAATTATTTGTGCTCTTCTGTAATCTCAAAGAAGTCTGTATATTCTTCTCAAAATGATCAACCAGGAGAGGACTTACCATTTACTGAACATCTAATATCTCTTGTTTTCCATATTTCATTTCATCCCAGTCTCTCTGCCCTAAAAGCCTCAGAGATTGATATTATTGTTGCCATTTTGAAGGTGAGTTGCTAGGTCTCTTATGTCTATTCAGCCTTTTGTACAAATATGCATCTCCTTGAAGAAAAATATGACTATACATAAATACTACTTTTTATCTTAATCATGAGTAAATTTATACAGGTGTACCTCAGAGATAGCACAGGTTTAGTTGCAGACCACCACAGTAAGATGAATATCATAATAAAGCAAGTCACATGAATTTTTTGACTTCCCAATGTATGTAAAGTTATGTTTACTTTATACCATATGTGTGTCATCTCTAAAAATAATCTACATATGTTAATTTAAAAGACTTTGTTGCTAAAAAATTCTCATATGTTCTGAGCCTTCAGTGAGTCTTAGTAGTGTCATCAGAAATCACTGATCATCATAACAAACGTAATTATAATGACAAAGTTTGAAATGTTGTAAGACTTACCACAATATGACACAGAGACATGAAGTAAGCAAATGCTGTTGGAAATATGTTATCCAGAGACTTCATTGACGTACAGTTGCTGCAGACCTTCAATATGTGAAAAGCATGGTATCACTTAAGCACACTAAAGTGAAGGGCAATAAAACAAGGTATGCCTGTACCAACATCTTCAAATGGTAGGCAAATCCTTCCCTGGTTTTCCTCTTATTCCAGAATACCAAACCCTCCCTTCCACCCCATCCCCAATCTAGTTCTTTTGGCCTTTGCATCTTTTTCTTTTAAGATCGAAATGTTCATGCTTCACTAATATTTATAGGTCTTTGCCAACCAAACCGCTTTTTTCATTAAAGTAGTATAGTTTTCATAAACCTGAGTGGAAACTAATCAACTTTGAGTGGAAATGGGTTGCTAAGGAGCACATGTGATGCTGACTATACCACAATGACTCTGAGATCCTCTTAACATTCAAACCCACTGAGGGGAGCAATCCTGTCCATGAGGGGTGCTAGGGTGTTTGTGGTCTCCTGAGTAATTTGAACTTGATCTTCTTCTCTACTTCTCATGTGATATCAGAGAAGGGAAAAGCTGTTATATTTGTAAGGAAAATTCAATATAAGGAAATCAAGTAAGCACACATTTCCCCCATCATTTGTAATTACTGATGAAGCCAAGACTTAAAATGTTATAAAAATCATTTTGGAAAAGAAAAGAAGACAACCACACATATGACTGAAATTTTACAAAATAACTATGTGAAGTTCTTCTCAGGGATAGATATGTACAAGTCAAACACTTTTAAACTAGATCATGTGCTTTCCCAAAAATGTCCCAACTATGCACTAGATACATATGCACTGATTGTGATTCAATGGTTTATTTAATTGTATACATAAAATGTATATTCATTGTAGTCTACAAGGGACTAAAAATTCTCCCTTTCAGAGTTGAGAAAGAAAGATACAGATCCCATCCTCATGGAATGTATAAGAGTACATTAATTATACTAATAAGTAATTAATATCTGTGAAAAGTGCCATGAAGTAAACATCCAGAATGCGATAATGATACACAACACAGAAGGTGAACCTCACTGAGAGAAGGGCCGTGGACCAGGCACTGTTATAAGCAGAAAGGCAGAGCATCTATCCTTACCTATGTGATTGTTGAGAATGAAAAAGCACAACGAAATATGTTATCCAGAGACTTCATTGACGTACAGTTGCTGCAGACCTTCAATATGTGAAAAGCATGGTATCACTTAAGCACACTAAAGTGAAGGGCAATAAAACAAGGTATGCCTGTACCAACATCTTCAAATGGTAGGCAAATCCTTCCCTGGTTTTCCTCTTATTCCAGAATACCAAACCCTCCCTTCCACCCCATCCCCAATCTAGTTCTTTTGGCCTTTGCATCTTTTCTTTTAAGATCGAAATGTTCATGCTTCACTAATATTTATAGGTCTTTGCCAACCAAACCGCTTTTTTCATTAAAGTAGTATAGTTTTCATAAACCTGAGTGGAAACTAATCAACTTTGAGTGGAAATGGGTTGCTAAGGAGCACATGTGATGCTGACTATACCACAATGACTCTGAGATCCTCTTAACATTCAAACCCACTGAGGGGAGCAATCCTGTCCATGAGGGGTGCTAGGGTGTTTGTGGTCTCCTGAGTAATTTGAACTTGATCTTCTTCTCTACTTCTCATGTGATATCAGAGAAGGGAAAAGCTGTTATATTTGTAAGGAAAATTCAATATAAGGAAATCAAGTAAGCACACATTTCCCCCATCATTTGTAATTACTGATGAAGCCAAGACTTAAAATGTTATAAAAATCATTTTGGAAAAGAAAAGAAGACAACCACACATATGACTGAAATTTTACAAAATAACTATGTGAAGTTCTTCTCAGGGATAGATATGTACAAGTCAAACACTTTTAAACTAGATCATGTGCTTTCCCAAAAATGTCCCAACTATGCACTAGATACATATGCACTGATTGTGATTCAATGGTTTATTTAATTGTATACATAAAATGTATATTCATTGTAGTCTACAAGGGACTAAAAATTCTCCCTTTCAGAGTTGAGAAAGAAAGATACAGATCCCATCCTCATGGAATGTATAAGAGTACATTAATTATACTAATAAGTAATTAATATCTGTGAAAAGTGCCATGAAGTAAACATCCAGAATGCGATAATGATACACAACACAGAAGGTGAACCTCACTGAGAGAAGGGCCGTGGACCAGGCACTGTTATAAGCAGAAAGGCAGAGCATCTATCCTTACCTATGTGATTGTTGAGAGAATGATTCAAAATAGGCTAATAAGTTGATACACAGTCTTACCAGGCAATGATACTGTAACTGAATAGAGAAAGATTATATTGCTATCTTATTTTGATCAGAAAAGAAATATAGTCTAAACTGAGATATGAATAGAGAGAAAAAACGAGTCTTTGAGGGAATTTTGTTTCATCCAGAGAAAACATCTAAGGCAAAGACCCTAAGCCTGGTATGTTCAAAACAAAACAAAAGATATGCATACATACAGTGATGAAGCAGAATGATGCCAGAATGGTGAAGCAACATTGTAACAAAAAGCAACTATCTCCTCAATAAAAAATAAATAAAATTTTTAAAAAGAAAATTAGATTTGGAAATATGGAGGGTACTTGTGATCCTGTTAGGAGCAGTGTCTTGTGGTTGATAGGGAAAGTCAGCCCAGTTGAAATTGGTTGAGAGAAGTATAAGGAATTAGAAAGCAGGCACTATATTTTATTTAGTCTAGTTTTGTTTAGTTTTACTCATATGTTTACAGTTCTGTTGTTGTTGTTAACTGATTCTGGGACATATTATTTCTTCCTCTGACTTTCATTTCCTCCATCCTTTGGAAATCCTTACATAAGGGTCTTTAGTAATCCATTTTTCTTTGCAAAATTAAAAAAAAAAAAAGAGAGAGAGAGAGAGAAGTCATTGCAGAAATTCACTACAAAAAACTTAACTCAGAATACAACCACAAAATGAGGTAGTAGTTCATGGAAGATTTGAATGTAAGACCTTTTTTTTAGAGAAACATGTTTCTGTGCTAAAATAATAAAATCTACATATAGAGAAAGTTCCAGAGGAAGCCAATGGGATAGACTTTAGGGCATAAATGGGAGGGTTGCCCTTTCTCCCCTTGTTAAAAATAAGAGAATGATATCCTCAGCAGTAACAGCAAGGAATTCAGAGATTGTTTATAAAGATAGACTATGTTTGCCAAGGAGGTAAATCTTGAACAGAGTTCACGATGTATACGGTATATTCATTAGCAAGGTGCCTTTGGGGGCAAGGGCAGGAGTAGGATGAAAAAGATCATTTTGTTCATGGTCTCACACAGGAAGTGCTTTGATTCATTTGAATAATTGAGAAGGGGAAGAATGACTCAGTAAATATTTTTTGAACAGAGGAATAATTGTCAATTGAATAAAATATGTGTTTTGTTTCTTTAAAATTTTCTTTAAATTTAGTTCTTATTGAATTTTAATTTCAAGGTAATTTCATTGGGAGATTTTAGCTGAAATGATATTAGTCAGTGTCTTGATCTCCAGAGTTGTAAAACTCTCCCAAATAGCGTTTTATCCATCTTTCTCTTTGCTAATAGGGTCAGTGAAGCTGACTTGGACAAAATGTCCCACATGAATTGAAATTATTTCGCCTCAAATGGTTTGTCATACCCATGTCGAAATGAAACAGTTTTGATTTACTGCAGTTGAGGTGGAAGGAAGATGGCTGAAGGTTACAAGCCTGATTTTGCTTTTATTGTCTTACTTGAGGTTGACCTTAATGCTCCAGCAACCTCCCCAAATCCATGTTTTCAAACATCAATAATACTCAGTGTTAAGCATGCCCTTACTTGAGGTTGACGAGTTTTTTCTTTTAGTTGTTGTTAGTTTTACTCATATGTTTCCAGTTCTGTTGTTGTTGTTAACTGATTCTGGGACATATTATTTCTTCCTCTGACTTTCATTTCCTCCATCCTTTGGAAATCCTTACATAAGGGTCTTTAGTAATCCATTTTTCTTTGCAAAAAAAAAAAAAAAAAAAAAGAGAGAGAGAGAGAGAGAGAGAGAGAAGTCATTGCAGAAATTCACTACAAAAAACTTAACTCAGAATACAACCACAAAATGAGGTAGTAGTTCATGGAAGATTTGAATGTAAGACCTTTTTTTTAGAGAAACATGTTTCTGTGCTAAAATAATAAAATCTACATATAGAGAAAGTTCCAGAGGAAGCCAATGGGATAGACTTTAGGGCATAAATGGGAGGGTTGCCCTTTCTCCCCTTGTTAAAAATAAGAGAATGATATCCTCAGCAGTAACAGCAAGGAATTCAGAGATTGTTTATAAAGATAGACTATGTTTGCCAAGGAGGTAAATCTTGAACAGAGTTCACGATGTATACGGTATATTCATTAGCAAGGTGCCTTTGGGGGCAAGGGCAGGAGTAGGATGAAAAAGATCATTTTGTTCATGGTCTCACACAGGAAGTGCTTTGATTCATTTGAATAATTGAGAAGGGGAAGAATGACTCAGTAAATATTTTTTGAACAGAGGAATAATTGTCAATTGAATAAAATATGTGTTTTGTTTCTTTAAAATTTTCTTTAAATTTAGTTCTTATTGAATTTTAATTTCAAGGTAATTTCATTGGGAGATTTTAGCTGAAATGATATTAGTCAGTGTCTTGATCTCCAGAGTTGTAAAACTCTCCCAAATAGCGTTTTATCCATCTTTCTCTTTGCTAATAGGGTCAGTGAAGCTGACTTGGACAAAATGTCCCACATGAATTGAAATTATTTCGCCTCAAATGGTTTGTCATACCCATGTCGAAATGAAACAGTTTTGATTTACTGCAGTTGAGGTGGAAGGAAGATGGCTGAAGGTTACAAGCCTGATTTTGCTTTTATTGTCTTACTTGAGGTTGACCTTAATGCTCCAGCAACCTCCCCAAATCCATGTTTTTTCAAACATCAATAATACTCAGTGTTAAGCATGCCCTTAGATGACACTTTCATATGAGGAAGTTTACAGAATGTGTGATCTGAAAACAAGTTTTTAAGAGACTTTTAAGGATTAAAACAGAAAGTCAAACTGTTTTCCAGATTATAAATGACCAAATCAGCGAATATAGGAGTTTTTTAAAATTTTTTATGAGTCATGAAGTATAAGAGGAAATAGTTCTAGAGAGAAAAAAGCAGAGAAGGGAAGTATTTCAGTGAATACAAATTCTCCATTTCAATAATAAAATGTAAAAAATATGAATAAACGTATGGCAACCCACTGCAGGGTCTGATATGACTCAACATTCCCTCTCAGTCTTCATAAAAAAATTTAGAAAAAACATTCTGAAGATTTCAGGGTTTTAACAGAATAGAAACCAGTGATTTCTGATTACTTTTCCTCACCTTCTCACCAATGAAGATCCAGGTCAGTAATCTGTAGCTTTTCATTTTTTCAATCCAAATTCATCTTGCTTTGGCAAAAAACAGAGCAGTACAGGCACTTCTATCTTAGCATGAAAGATTAGTAAAAAACTGTCTTTCTCATGATCTATATACAGAAAGAAATCTCTAAAATAATAAGCCAATGAGATTGGTTTTGGCAAAGGGCTGATCCATTTAATTTAAGAAATTTAATGTAAAAAAAAATCTTTTTTACAGTGAGTGAAAGACCACTTGTACCTTCAGTCAAATCACATTAACTTCTCTATCTGACAGCAGGAATGAATGAAAACAAAAGTATGTCACAAAGACAGAGGCATATAATGTATTTTACTAAAACCTCCTGAAAGTCCATCACATGCCTGAGCACTCACATCACAGACATTTAACATCACTAAACATCAGAAGAATGCAAGTCAAAACTACAATGAGGTTTCATCTTATACATGAGAATGGCTATTATCAAAAGTCAACCTATAACAGGTGTTGGTAAGGATGTGAAAAAAAGCCATCTCTCATGCACTGCAGACTTACTGCGATAATCATCATGTTATTTGTAGAAATATCCAATCACTGTTATGTGTGCCATCATATTTATATATCTATTATGCTTTGATAAAAGCAGAATAAAATGAAAAGAATAAGCATACGAGGAAAGTGAGGAAACAGTTAATGAATTATAAAAATAATTATTACTCTCTTACCTTTTTTCCAGAGCAAACCTAGTACATGTGAAAATTAGGAGAAAAAAGTGATATTTTATTTTTTAAGATGACACTTTAAGTTAGAAAATAATATTTGCTTTTGGTCTATTTAAAGTTAACGAAACACTAAAGTTAGGTCATTTTTTGCACAATTTATACAAAATAAATTTCAGGAAATTAAAAGGTTACATAAAAACTTTTTAGAAAAAAAATAAGTAATCTAATCAATTTAAAAATACAATCTAGGTTTAAATGACTCATAATTCAACATGATGCAGATGTTGGAATTATAGTGGAAAAGATTATAAAGAATTACATGAAAGATGACATAGAACAAGTTGTTCAACTTCAAAGATACTATGGAAAATACGAACTAAAAAATGCTAATTACTCAGAAATAGAAACATACCACTATTCTCTAAATGGTCACTGTTTTCTTTGAGAGATAAAATAATACCAAAGACAAGGCTTTGGAAGAAATTCACTATAAAGTTAACTAAAAATAGCTTGCTAGACTATCTATTAATTAATTGCATTTATTATTCTTTGCCTCATGCCAGTTCCCTATGAAAGAAAATTCTGTGAAGGAACTTAGTATGTATCTTGAGATTAATTTCTAGATATGCATATTTAGATTTTTGAAAATGTCTTTTACAGTGAGTGAAAGACCACTTGTACCTTCAGTCAAATCACATTAACTTCTCTATCTGACAGCAGGAATGAATGAAAACAAAAGTATGTCACAAAGACAGAGGCATATAATGTATTTTACTAAAACCTCCTGAAAGTCCATCACATGCCTGAGCACTCACATCACAGACATTTAACATCACTAAACATCAGAAGAATGCAAGTCAAAACTACAATGAGGTTTCATCTTATACATGAGAATGGCTATTATCAAAAGTCAACCTATAACAGGTGTTGGTAAGGATGTGAAAAAAAGCCATCTCTCATGCACTGCAGACTTACTGCGATAATCATCATGTTATTTGTAGAAATATCCAATCACTGTTATGTGTGCCATCATATTTATATATCTATTATGCTTTGATAAAAGCAGAATAAAATGAAAAGAATAAGCATACGAGGAAAGTGAGGAAACAGTTAATGAATTATAAAAATAATTATTACTCTCTTACCTTTTTTCCAGAGCAAACCTAGTACATGTGAAAATTAGGAGAAAAAAGTGATATTTTATTTTTTAAGATGACACTTTAAGTTAGAAAATAATATTTGCTTTTGGTCTATTTAAAGTTAACGAAACACTAAAGTTAGGTCATTTTTTGCACAATTTATACAAAATAAATTTCAGGAAATTAAAAGGTTACATAAAAACTTTTTTAGAAAAAGAATAAGTAATCTAATCAATTTAAAAATACAATCTAGGTTTAAATGACTCATAATTCAACATGATGCAGATGTTGGAATTATAGTGGAAAAGATTATAAAGAATTACATGAAAGATGACATAGAACAAGTTGTTCAACTTCAAAGATACTATGGAAAATACGAACTAAAAAATGCTAATTACTCAGAAATAGAAACATACCACTATTCTCTAAATGGTCACTGTTTTCTTTGAGAGATAAAATAATACCAAAGACAAGGCTTTGGAAGAAATTCACTATAAAGTTAACTAAAAATAGCTTGCTAGACTATCTATTAATTAATTGCATTTATTATTCTTTGCCTCATGCCAGTTCCCTATGAAAGAAAATTCTGTGAAGGAACTTAGTATGTATCTTGAGATTAATTGTTAACAATATGATATGCATATATAAAAATTAATTCTCTTATAATATGGGGCAAGGTTTGTAGACTAGATTTTAGTCTGTGAAATGAATAAATATCATCTATCTAAACATGATTTTTGAATTATTTTGAAATGTCAGCTCTTAATGGACATAGCAAGCAAGTCTTCTCTAAGTAATGAAATTTAATATCAGATTTGATTTCAACTCAGATTTTGTGTGTTCAAGGTTTTCATTTCAGAAAGGGTAATATTGCTTTGTAGAAGTTAGAAATGATTACTTCCTATTCAGTTGCTTTGATGTGCCTATTTCTTTGAACAAAAAGCCTCTTTTTAAGTGCTCTTTTGATATATGAGTCCATGATTCCAGTGAAATTATTTCTGAATGCAAAATGTGATGAAGGCTTTTGAGTTTTCTAAAAGTAGTTATTTTGATGAATTTGTTGATATTTTTGATAGTCAGTGAACTCAAATTTGCTTTAAAAAATTTTTCATTGTGAATATACACAAGTAAACAACAGGAAACAACCACTTTCTAAAGCAGGACAAACATTGTGTTGCCAGTTTTCCGTTTTCCTTTTTTGGGGAACTTTCTCATTTTTATTGTGACTGACTTTAAATGTGAATACTGAAGTTTGAAAAGGCCAAACTGAGCATTAACAAAATTGCTACAGCTAGTTAAAGATTTTGGGGAAAAAAGCACATTATATACTTTTTTCTAGATTTGCTTATATTGGATGGAAATTAGCCTGAGAAATGGTTTAATTTAAAGATGGGGGTGGGTGTTATAATTTGCTTGTGATTGTTGATACGGTAGTAGCTGATTTAAATATAGGTCTAAATGTTCTGGTTCAACATTTTTTTTCCTTTATTCCAGATTAATAATGTCTTGGCAGCAGAGTTAAGAGTGGGAGTATAGTCTTCTTGTAGTATAGCTCCTAGTAAGCTATTTCTTCTTGTTCTGTGAATAAATCTTATATCAAGTGATTCTGATATCCTTCATGAATTAAAGTATATGAGAACATTTAATATGTCTCTCATAGCAAATTTCAGGCACAGAATATAGTATTAACCATAGTCACATTACTGTAGAGTAGATCTTCTCCAGAAGTTAATCATCTTAGTGTTTTTATCACACAGAACCACAAAAAACAGTAACTCTGAAGTAAAGAATGTGCTAATTAGCTTGAATCTGATGATTATTTCACAATATGTCAAAATAGTAATTTGTATGCTTCAAAATCTCGTCAGTAAGGTCCCCTGGAGAAGGGAATGTCTATCCACTCCATTGCTTTGCTAGAAGTTAGAAATGATTACTTTTTGGTTCAAGGTTTTCATTTCAGAAAGGGTAATATTGCTTTGTAGAAGTTAGAAATGATTACTTCCTATTCAGTTGCTTTGATGTGCCTATTTCTTTGAACAAAAAGCCTCTTTTTAAGTGCTCTTTTGATATATGAGTCCATGATTCCAGTGAAATTATTTCTGAATGCAAAATGTGATGAAGGCTTTTGAGTTTTCTAAAAGTAGTTATTTTGATGAATTTGTTGATATTTTTGATAGTCAGTGAACTCAAATTTGCTTTAAAAAATTTTTCATTGTGAATATACACAAGTAAACAACAGGAAACAACCACTTTCTAAAGCAGGACAAACATTGTGTTGCCAGTTTTCCGTTTTCCTTTTTGGTGAACTTTCTCATTTTTATTGTGACTGACTTTAAATGTGAATACTGAAGTTTGAAAAGGCCAAACTGAGCATTAACAAAATTGCTACAGCTAGTTAAAGATTTTGGGGAAAAAAAGCACATTATATACTTTTTTCTAGATTTGCTTATATTGGATGGAAATTAGCCTGAGAAATGGTTTAATTTAAAGATGGGGGTGGGTGTTATAATTTGCTTGTGATTGTTGATACGGTAGTAGCTGATTTAAATATAGGTCTAAATGTTCTGGTTCAACATTTTTTTTCCTTTATTCCAGATTAATAATGTCTTGGCAGCAGAGTTAAGAGTGGGAGTATAGTCTTCTTGTAGTATAGCTCCTAGTAAGCTATTTCTTCTTGTTCTGTGAATAAATCTTATATCAAGTGATTCTGATATCCTTCATGAATTAAAGTATATGAGAACATTTAATATGTCTCTCATAGCAAATTTCAGGCACAGAATATAGTATTAACCATAGTCACATTACTGTAGAGTAGATCTTCTCCAGAAGTTAATCATCTTAGTGTTTTTATCACACACAGAACCACAAAAAAACAGTAACTCTGAAGTAAAGAATGTGCTAATTAGCTTGAATCTGATGATTATTTCACAATATGTCAAAATAGTAATTTGTATGCTTCAAAATCTCTGCGTCAGTAAGGTCCCCTGGAGAAGGGAATGTCTATCCACTCCAGTATTCTTTCTTGGGAAGTCCTATGGACAGAGGAGCCTAACAGGCTATGGGGTTGCAAAGAGTTGAACATAACTGAATGACTAACTCTTTCACTATTTATTTTTTCACACCTCAAATATTTAGTTTTTTTTTTTTTTTTTTAATTTTGGTCTCTTACTTTTTTTCATCCATCTTTATTCTTTGGCCTGTGTGGGCCTCCCATTGTAGTGACCTCTCTCCCTGCAGAGCACCTGCTCTGGGCACACGCGCTCCAGAGCGCTGGCTCATAATTGGACACACCAGTCCAGCAGCTGGTGGCACGTGGGATCTTCCCAGGCCAGAGATCGAACTGGTGCCCCTTGCACTGCAAGGCGGACTCTTTACCCACAGGACTACTAAGGAAGCCAAAATATTTAGTTTTAATTTTATTGTATTAAACCTCAAAAAATAGGAAAATATACATATATATATATATGTATATACTAATATAAATGTACTCATTACTCAAGGCATTCATTCAGCTCTTCACTTTATTAAATTAGGATGATAGCAACCTTATCCTTTTTATCTCTGTTCGTCTATCTTCCCATGTATTTTAACACTTAAATGTTCTGTATACATAAGCATGGCTTCCTCAGCTTATACCCTATGGGTATATTTTAAAAGCTGGAACTCTATGAAGAATACTAACATTTTAATACTAATAATCATGCATTCTCATGCTAATAATATAACAGTCATTTATGTAGGTGAGAGTTGTATCATAAAGAAAGCTGAACAAAACCAAACGAATTTCGAATTAAGAACCTAAAGTATATGAGAACATTTAATATGTCTCTCATAGCAAATTTCAGGCACAGAATATAGTATTAACCATAGTCACATTACTGTAGAGTAGATCTTCTCCAGAAGTTAATCATCTTAGTGTTTTTATCACACACAGAACCACAAAAAAACAGTAACTCTGAAGTAAAGAATGTGCTAATTAGCTTGAATCTGATGATTATTTCACAATATGTCAAAATAGTAATTTGTATGCTTCAAAATCTCTGCGTCAGTAAGGTCCCCTGGAGAAGGGAATGTCTATCCACTCCAGTATTCTTTCTTGGGAAGTCCTATGGACAGAGGAGCCTAACAGGCTATGGGGTTGCAAAGAGTTGAACATAACTGAATGACTAACTCTTTCACTATTTATTTTTTCACACCTCAAATATTTAGTTTTTTTTTTTTTTTTTTAATTTTGGTCTCTTACTTTTTTTCATCCATCTTTATTCTTTGGCCTGTGTGGGCCTCCCATTGTAGTGACCTCTCTCCCTGCAGAGCACCTGCTCTGGGCACACGCGCTCCAGAGCGCTGGCTCATAATTGGACACACCAGTCCAGCAGCTGGTGGCACGTGGGATCTTCCCAGGCCAGAGATCGAACTGGTGCCCCTTGCACTGCAAGGCGGACTCTTTACCCACAGGACTACTAAGGAAGCCAAAATATTTAGTTTTAATTTTATTGTATTAAACCTCAAAAAATAGGAAAATATACATATATATATATATGTATATACTAATATAAATGTACTCATTACTCAAGGCATTCATTCAGCTCTTCACTTTATTAAATTAGGATGATAGCAACCTTATCCTTTTTATCTCTGTTCGTCTATCTTCCCATGTATTTTAACACTTAAATGTTCTGTATACATAAGCATGGCTTCCTCAGCTTATACCCTATGGGTATATTTTAAAAGCTGGAACTCTATGAAGAATACTAACATTTTAATACTAATAATCATGCATTCTCATGCTAATAATATAACAGTCATTTATGTAGGTGAGAGTTGTATCATAAAGAAAGCTGAACACCAAAGAATTGATGCCTTTGAACTGTGGTGTTGGAGACAACTCTTGAGAGTCCCTTGGATAGCAAGGAAATTAAACCAGTCAATCCTAAAGGAAATCAACCCTGAACATTCATTGGAAGGACTGATAATGAAGCTGAAGCTTTGACTGCCTGGTGTGAAAAGTTGATTCATTGGAAAAGACTTTATGCTGGGGAAGATTGAGGGTAGGAGGAGAAGGGGGAGACAGAGCCTGAGATGGCTGGATGCCATCACCGACTCAATATACATGAGTTTGAGCAAACTCTGGGACATGAGTTTGAATGAGCTCTGGGAGACAGGGAAGCCTGGTGTGCTGCAGTCTGTGGGATGGTAAAGAACTGAGTACAACTTAGTGACTGAACAACGACAATGCTCATATATTGTCCACCTCAGAACCAAGTAGAGTATTTCCTTCCTGTAGACTTTTCAGGTTTTCTGGTATTTCTAATAGCTGTTGATCCCCACATCCATAACTTCCCTAGTGACCAATTTTTTTCACTTTTCTCCTGGATCCCTTTGTCTCCAGCATCATTCACTCTCTCAGTCTGCTGCCCAGCTGTTTTCTTAAGATTTATGATCTGTTTTCCTGGAATGTTCATTTCCGGAAATGTTGCTTTCTGATTTTCTTTCTTTTCAAAATTTTGTTTTCTCTTCTTCAGTTCATGAAGGAGAGTACATCTGTTGAGGATCACTAATGTGTCTGCATATGTCCTTATTCTATGCTCATGCTAGCTGTCATATTTTTAAATTCTTTAGATGGGCTCATCTAATTCAGAGATTTAGATCTATCTGCTCTGTGAAACATTTTATTTTCTGGGTAATTTTCATCTCCTCAGTTTTTGTTTTCTGTTTGTCCATTTTAAAAGTTCTCTTTGTTGGCTATTTGATTTTCTGGGTTGATTTGTTTCTTTCATCTTTTCCTAATATGTGTCACTTTATTTATTGGGAAATTTATTTATCTACCTGCACTTGTCTTAATTCTTTTTATTTTAAACACAACATTTCAGTCTAAAAGAGCTCTTTCAGTCTACCTTTCCTCAAGAATTTTGCCACATTAAATAAATAAGATCCCTTTTTACATCTCTCTAAGAGTAATTTGATATTTTCTTATTTCCTGTGAATCCTCTCTGTGATATCTATGAATCATCTCTCTCTCTCTCTGTGGTCCTCTGTATAGATTTGGAAGCAAGCCATGAGAAGCTCATTTGGAGCTCTGTGTAATTGTGTACTGCTGGTTGACTTGGGATCTTCATTTTAGGATGGCTGGCTTGAGCTGGCATCATCCTTGGAGTGCTTAAATGTTGGAATGTCATTGGACCCACAATTTCTCTATGGAATTGCCTCTGCCTCTTTATCTAAAGGCTAAAGGCTTAGCTGGTGACTCTTCTAATCAGAAATAAGACAACACAGTAGGGAATGTTCTTAGTTCCATATGTGGTATTCCCCCTTTCTTACCACTATTGTGTGTTTGGTCTCAGGTCCTCATCAGTCTCTTGTGTGGTAGGCACTTTTTTAGTCCCTGGTCTCTCTGTGCCTTTTTATTTTTTTCCCTTTTTTTTTTTTTTTATGCCTTTGTTGAATGTGTTACCAATATCACTTCTGTTTTGTGTTTTGGTTTTTTGGTCTTGAGGCATGTGGGATTATAGATTCCTGACCAGAGAGTGAACCCTCAAACCCTGCATTGGAAGGCAAAGTCTTAACCACTGCACCACCAGGGAAGTCCTTCTCTGTGCTTTTCCTGGGAATACTGTTTCACTTCTCAATTGCATCCCATACTGCTACTTCCTTCATCCAAGGGCAGTATTTGCTGCCCTTCTGTGGACTTGCTGCCTTCCATTTTCATAGAACTTCCTTACAGCCTGACAGTTCTTTACCAGTCTCTTATCTGTTATTGATTTATGACCTATTGATTCTCATACTTAACATTTTCACCAGGTCCCAGGAAGAAAAGGAAATATATACACATTCTCAATCTTCCAGATTTAAGCAGAAACTATCCTAGAGATTTATAACTCCACCTTGAATGACCCACCTAGCACCAAATAGCTGTAGATTTTCCTGATCTCTTCATGCGTCCAGACCATTTTTTTTTTTTTTTTTTCACCAGTAGTGCCTAGCACCACTTTCTGAATTTAGGCAAACAACACATTCACTAAAACATATTCTATCACTGATAACAATTAATGTCAATGGCTATTTTAATGATATAAAGTACTTCACTTTGTTGTAAATGGAATTTCATTCTATCTCTTTCATTTGATTAAAATAGATTTTAACAGATTCTTAAACCATGTAAAACAGAGATAAAAGTTTTTGATAAAAAATCCATGTTGCAAGAGCAGAAATAGTTGTTGCTGTTGAGTATTTGCTTTGCTGAAGTTCAGGTTTGCTCCCAAATTTCAACATAACTCTCAAGCAGTTTGACCATGGAACAAAATAAAATATGTGTATAACTGTTGTCTTATGTGTTTAAGACCCTGTACCTAAAGAAGCAACTACTACTAACGTGGTCGTTCCAACAATCAAAAATGCCAGGCATTCTTTATCATCATCTTTGTCAGTTTTTAAGGACTAAAGCTGAAATATTCTGAATATCTAGATTATTCAGAATATTTTAACCCATATATGCTAAATTGTCTCACTCCTGTCCGCCTCTTTGCAACCCTGTGGACTGTAGCCCACTAGGCTCCTCTGTCCATGGGATTCCTCAGGCAGAAATACTGGAGTAGGTTGCCATGCCCTCCTCCAGGGGATCTTCCTAACCCAGAGATCTAACCCAAGTCTCTTACATCTCCTGCATTGACAGACGGGTTCTTTACTACTAGCACCAGATAGAAAATGTGAATAAATAGCTGATTAGATAAGATTGTCTTTACCAAACATTGTGGATTTTTTGAGATAATTCTGAACATATTAGGATATTATGTAATTTGCACACGGCTTCTTACTTTGTGCTACCATCCTTATTGTTGTTCAGTCCCTAAGTTATGTTCGTTCTCTCACCCTAGAATACCTCAAACACTAGTGCTCTACTAATATAGTCTACATTCCATTTTTTATTTTTCCTACTAGTCTTAACTGATAACTTGAGAAAAAAATATACTTGAAAAGACTTACTCATTTGGCTTAAATTTCAGTTGTGCTTTCTAATCAATTCTGGACTGAATTGTGACACTCATCTTAGTCCCTTTGGGCCGCTCTAACAAAGTAATAGAGATTGGGTATCTTGTAAACAAAAGAAACAAATTTCTGACAGTTCTGGGAACTAGAAGTTTGAGATAAGAAAATGGTGTGGTTGAAAGAGAGCCCTCCTCTTGGTTGTAGACTTATGGTGTCCTCACGTGGTAGAAGGGGCTGGGGAGTTCTGTGCAGTACCTTTTATAACATACTGTTCCCATTCCTGAGGACTCAACTTCATGACTAAAAACCTCCCGAAGTCTCCATCTCCTGATATTATCACATTGGAAATTAAGATTTAAACATATGAATTTAGGCAAAACATAAATATTCAAACCTAACAGCTATCAATTTTAAAATAACTTTAGTTTTCTGAATTTTGAAAAATGACAAAGATTATTGCAATATTGGAAAAGATGTTTGGCAATTATCCTCTTAAATACAATTAAAGAGTAAAATAATTCTTATCACTGTGATGTTTATTTAGGATACACCTAAATTGGATTGTTCATCTCTGACATACATTTATTCTTCATAGGTAAAGAGCACTAGACTGGGGTTAGAAGACCAAATTTTAAGTCCCAGCTCTGCAAAGTCAGAAGTATGAAAATTACTAGCATTAAGTGAAAAGACAAAAAACAAATGAGTCTTTCTTTTCTCTTAATTGTAAGTTTCCTTTGGTTTGATGAATCTCTGCTTGCTATTATAAAACAGATAATTTATAATAAGAGGCAGACTGAGCCTTCTGTAAAGTTTTAATCTTGAGATTATAAATTAGCAAATATTAAGATTTTTAAAAATTGAAATATTCTACACCTGATTTGGGTATATAAATCTATATAAAGCAACCACATTCTTTAGTTCTTTAATGAATACAAGGAACATGAGTCATATAACTCTTGTTTTATTTACATTCCTTTTAAATTTGAAAATCAAATAGTGCCATGGATATGCATGATATTTTAACTTTTAATATTAATATTATAAGATCTACATTCCATTTTTATTTTTCCTACTAGTCTTAACTGATAACTTGAGAAAAAAATATACTTGAAAAGACTTACTCATTTGGCTTAAATTTCAGTTGTGCTTTCTAATCAATTCTGGACTGAATTGTGACACTCATCTTAGTCCCTTTGGGCCGCTCTAACAAAGTAATAGAGATTGGGTATCTTGTAAACAAAAGAAACAAATTTCTGACAGTTCTGGGAACTAGAAGTTTGAGATAAGAAAATGGTGTGGTTGAAAGAGAGCCCTCCTCTTGGTTGTAGACTTATGGTGTCCTCACGTGGTAGAAGGGGCTGGGGAGTTCTGTGCAGTACCTTTTATAACATACTGTTCCCATTCCTGAGGACTTCAACTTCATGACTAAAAACCTCCCGAAGTCTCCATCTCCTGATATTATCACATTGGAAATTAAGATTTAAACATATGAATTTAGGCAAAACATAAATATTCAAACCTAACAGCTATCAATTTTAAAATAACTTTAGTTTTCTGAATTTTGAAAAATGACAAAGATTATTGCAATATTGGAAAAGATGTTTGGCAATTATCCTCTTAAATACAATTAAAGAGTAAAATAATTCTTATCACTGTGATGTTTATTTAGGATACACCTAAATTGGATTGTTCATCTCTGACATACATTTATTCTTCATAGGTAAAGAGCACTAGACTGGGGTTAGAAGACCAAATTTTAAGTCCCAGCTCTGCAAAGTCAGAAGTATGAAAATTACTAGCATTAAGTGAAAAGACAAAAAACAAATGAGTCTTTCTTTTCTCTTAATTGTAAGTTTCCTTTGGTTTGATGAATCTCTGCTTGCTATTATAAAACAGATAATTTATAATAAGAGGCAGACTGAGCCTTCTGTAAAGTTTTAATCTTGAGATTATAAATTAGCAAATATTAAGATTTTTAAAAATTGAAATATTCTACACCTGATTTGGGTATATAAATCTATATAAAGCAACCACATTCTTTAGTTCTTTAATGAATACAAGGAACATGAGTCATATAACTCTTGTTTTATTTACATTCCTTTTAAATTTGAAAATCAAATAGTGCCATGGATATGCATGATATTTTAACTATATTAAATTATAAATGTGAAAGTTTTAGACTTTAATGATTATAATGATTCAGAAAAGCCGTTCAGAACTTCCATTCTTTTTCCTTTCTGCTCAAGTATTTTAGAAAAATGGGTTGGTATTTTGTAAACTATGCTGAAGAATCTGAGCATAGTTTACAAAACAGCATTCCCAATGATCCCTCATTTCAAAACCCTGATGGAGACAAAAACCACATTTTTAAGCTCTAGGCTTTATTTCTAGAGCATATCCTCTTTATGCCTGATACGATGATGATCTTTTTAAATAATCAATGCCCATGGACCTTGGTTTGTGTCAGAATAGGCCTCTTTTAGAATGTGGCTTAGGTTCCTCTGCCAGATAAGCTGAGGGACATTCTGAAAACAGAAAGTACCACAGAAAGACTGAAAATCCCTCAGTGGAAACAAACAAATGCTAGGAATGTGTCTTAGTAATTTGAGCATGTTCCAGTGGAGTGTTGTCAGAACAGAAGCAAAGTAGAGGATAAATTCAGAATGGCCGAATTTAGGACTTAGACTGAGACAGACCCCAGTCCTGAGATGAGGGGTCACAGGAAGTTCTGCATCCTTTGTGGGGCTGGGTCAAGTAGAAACTAGATGCCGTGTTGAAGGAGCAGGGTATTCAAGAGCTCCAGTGAAGTACTGTTCAGATCTTCTCAGTGGGACATTTATGAGAACAAAGGGCAAAATAGGTAACTGCTTCCTAAAGGTATCAGGTGATACACTGGACTTCGTTATAGCTTGGCAAAACAATAGCCGCTAACTTTCCCTTTCCTAAAGGTATCTTTTTTTGGTTTTTTTGGGATGAATCTCTGCTTGCTATTATAAAACAGATAATTTATAATAAGAGGCAGACTGAGCCTTCTGTAAAGTTTTAATCTTGAGATTATAAATTAGCAAATATTAAGATTTTTAAAAATTGAAATATTCTACACCTGATTTGGGTATATAAATCTATATAAAGCAACCACATTCTTTAGTTCTTTAATGAATACAAGGAACATGAGTCATATAACTCTTGTTTTATTTACATTCCTTTTAAATTTGAAAATCAAATAGTGCCATGGATATGCATGATATTTTAACTATATTAAATTATAAATGTGAAAGTTTTAGACTTTAATGATTATAATGATTCAGAAAAGCCGTTCAGAACTTCCATTCTTTTTCCTTTCTGCTCAAGTATTTTAGAAAAATGGGTTGGTATTTTGTAAACTATGCTGAAGAATCTGAGCATAGTTTACAAAACAGCATTCCCAATGATCCCTCATTTCAAAACCCTGATGGAGACAAAAACCACATTTTTAAGCTCTAGGCTTTATTTCTAGAGCATATCCTCTTTATGCCTGATACGATGATGATCTTTTTAAATAATCAATGCCCATGGACCTTGGTTTGTGTCAGAATAGGCCTCTTTTAGAATGTGGCTTAGGTTCCTCTGCCAGATAAGCTGGGGGACATTCTGAAAACAGAAAGTACCACAGAAAGACTGAAAATCCCTCAGTGGAAACAAACAAATGCTAGGAATGTGTCTTAGTAATTTGAGCATGTTCCAGTGGAGTGTTGTCAGAACAGAAGCAAAGTAGAGGATAAATTCAGAATGGCCGAATTTAGGACTTAGACTGAGACAGACCCCAGTCCTGAGATGAGGGGTCACAGGAAGTTCTGCATCCTTTGTGGGGCTGGGTCAAGTAGAAACTAGATGCCGTGTTGAAGGAGCAGGGTATTCAAGAGCTCCAGTGAAGTACTGTTCAGATCTTCTCAGTGGGACATTTATGAGAACAAAGGGCAAAAAAATAGGTAACTGCTTCCTAAAGGTATCAGGTGATACACTGGACTTCGTTATAGCTTGACCTAGCAGAAGGACTAGTACCCTGCTGACTTATAGGTCATACATTCTTGCCATGATATCCAAAGATTTGTCCCTGGCTCCTAGATAGCAATGGAAGATCATTCAGGGGTCTCAATACATATAACTGAAATGAATTAGGATGAAGCAAAATTCCAGAGGGCTTCCTTGGGCTCAGTGGTAAAGAATCTGCCTGCCAGTGCAAGAGCCTCAGGTTCAGTCCCTGGGTTGGGAAGATTCCCTGGAGGAGGGAATGGCAACCCACTCCAGTATTCTTCCCTGGGAAATACCATGGCCAGAGGAACCTGGCTGCATATAGTCCATGGTGTGGCAAAAGGGTCATACACAACTTAGCAACTAAGCAACAACAACAAAAGAGATGGATTAACTACACTGTGTTCAGGTAAATCACTAAGTTTTATTTGTACCCCATCCAAAGTTCATTAAAACGTCTGCTTGTTTCTGCATTGCCACTGCCTCATTTCAGACCACCATCGTCTCTCAATGGATTATCATTATAATATCCCTACCAATCTCTCTAGCCTTGCAATCTCTAATCCATAGGCAAGGATATCTTTCTATTTGTCTTTAAGTTTAGTGATTCTGATGTTGTGTTCCTTTTGCTATGAAACTCCTCTGATGACTTTTTGAAAATTTGGTGATTGCATTTCTCAGTTCCATAATTTTACTGTGATTTTTTGTTTATATTTCTATTTGTTATTGAGATTATCTGTTTTATATTTGGTTTCAAGGATATCTATTGTTGCTTATTGAATCAGTTTTATGTTGGTAAATTGAAAATCTTTGTCAAATGATTCTACATCTGAGTCATTTCAGTGTTGTGTCTTTTTTTTCCTTTTCAGTCACACTGATTTCCCTGTAGCTTGGCATGGACAAGTGTTTTCAATTATAACTTGGCTTTTTGGCTCTTATGTCAGGAGACTCTGAGACAGACCCCAGTCCTGAGATGAGGGGTCACAGGAAGTTCTGCATCCTTTGTGGGGCTGGGTCAAGTAGAAACTAGATGCCGTGTTGAAGGAGCAGGGTATTCAAGAGCTCCAGTGAAGTATTGTTCAGATCTTCTCAGTGTGACATTTATGAGAACAGAGGGCGAAGTAGTAGGTAACTTCTTCCTAGTGGTATCAGGTGATACACTGGACTTCGTTATAGCTTGACCTAGCAGAAGGACTAGTACCCTGCTGACTTATAGGTCATACATTCTTGCCATGATATCCAAAGATTTGTCCCTGGCTCCTAGATAGCAATGGAAGATCATTCAGGGGTCTCAATACATATAACTGAAATGAATTAGGATGAAGCAAAATTCCAGAGGGCTTCCTTGGGCTCAGTGGTAAAGAATCTGCCTGCCAGTGCAAGAGCCTCAGGTTCAGTCCCTGGGTTGGGAAGATTCCCTGGAGGAGGGAATGGCAACCCACTCCAGTATTCTTCCCTGGGAAATACCATGGCCAGAGGAACCTGGCTGCATATAGTCCATGGTGTGGCAAAAGGGTCATACACAACTTAGCAACTAAGCAACAACAACAAAAGAGATGGATTAACTACACTGTGTTCAGGTAAATCACTAAGTTTTATTTGTACCCCATCCAAAGTTCATTAAAACGTCTGCTTGTTTCTGCATTGCCACTGCCTCATTTCAGACCACCATCGTCTCTCAATGGATTATCATTATAATATCCCTACCAATCTCTCTAGCCTTGCAATCTCTAATCCATAGGCAAGGATATCTTTCTATTTGTCTTTAAGTTTAGTGATTCTGATGTTGTGTTCCTTTTGCTATGAAACTCCTCTGATGACTTTTTGAAAATTTGGTGATTGCATTTCTCAGTTCCATAATTTTACTGTGATTTTTTGTTTATATTTCTATTTGTTATTGAGATTATCTGTTTTATATTTGGTTTCAAGGATATCTATTGTTGCTTATTGAATCAGTTTTATGTTGGTAAATTGAAAATCTTTGTCAAATGATTCTACATCTGAGTCATTTCAGTGTTGTGTCTTTTTTTTCCTTTTCAGTCACACTGATTTCCCTGTAGCTTGGCATGGACAAGTGTTTTTCAATTATAACTTGGCTTTTTGGCTCTTATGTCAGGAGACTCTGGATAAATTTTCTATTTGATCAAACAGTCTCTCTTTTGACATTCAGCATGCAGATACTGGCCTACTTTTTATTTATTTATTTATTTTTTATTTTATTTACTTTTTTTTTTTTAAAGATTTATTTATTTATTTATTTATTTGAGGGGGGTTGGGTGGGGAGGGAGGGAGGCAGGCGGGCCACTTCTATTGGTCTTTCATTTGTCCATTTTCATCCATCTTTGTTCTTTGGCCCGTGTGGGCCTCCCATCGCAGAGGCCTCTGTTGTTGCAGAGCACCAGTTCTGGGCTCATGCGCCCCAGAGCTCCGGCTCGGTAATTGGACACATCGGTCCAGCCGCTCTGCGGCACGTGGGATCTTCCCAGGCCAGGGATCGAACCAGCGCCCCTTGCACTGCAAGGCGGTGTCCTTACCCACTGAACCACCAGGGAAGCCCTGGCCTACTTTTTAAAGCTGCATTTCTAATGACAACTTAATTTTCAGAGCCTTTGAGGTGCTGTTTTTATCTGCTTGCTTTGTCTGGTGCTACTAGATCTTTTGCTTATTCCTGCTGGTGCTATCTGTGAGGAAGATAGTATTTCCCCAGACTGAACTTCCCTGTTCTCTAGAGCATGGGAAAGCATTTTCCTTGACCTCTGGGAGTCTATGCTTAGTCCTTGTCCAAACTTCTGGGCTAACTTGACTGTCTGTTTTCTCTGGAAGGGAGGGAGGTGGAAAGAGATTCTAACCCCCAAGAAAGGTACTTCCTTTGGCCTGTTGTCTGTAGGACTCCAGTTCAATCAGGGAAGGAAGTGACCCATCTGAACTGATTGCTCCTGCCAGTTTGGGATTCAGGGAATGCCAGGTATGTGTCACCTGTGGTTGTTGGGAGTGGGGTGGGACTTGGAGGATATTGGGACACAGTGTTGTTCCCTGAGTCCTAAAGTCTATAGCTTTCTTCTTCCCACCTTTCAGAGTGCTCCTATCGTAGCCTGACAGGTTATTTTCAGTGTTTATATCTGTTTTTAGATGATAGGAATGAAGAATAATGAGTTACTGCTGTCTTACCCACACCAGCTCTTAAGACTGTCCTTCTAAGACACTTACTTTTACTTTCTGCTTGAAATTCCTCAGTTAATCTCAATTGCTCTCAGATAAAATCAATGCCCCTAATCTGTCTATCAGTTAAGACTCTGTGCCACATATAATATAAAAAATTTAAAAAAATAAGAAGGCTGATGTTTTGACTTTCACAACAGAAAATTTAAAAGTCATCAAGAAAGGATAGCTGGGCGTGGTGGTGCTTGCTTGTCCTTCCAGCTGTTCTGGAGGCTGAGGATGGAGGATTGCTTGAGTCCCATGTGCTATGCCAATCAGGTGTCCACACTAAGTTTGGCATCAATAATAGTGACCTCCTGGGAACAGGGGACCACCAGGTTACCTAAGGAGAGTGAACCAGCCCAGGTCAGAAATGGAATAGGTCAAAACTCCTGTGCTGATAACTAGTGGGATCGAGCCTGTGAATAGCCACTGCACTCCAGCCTGGGCAACATAGAGACCCTGTCTCTTAAAACAAAAGAAAAAAAGAAAAAGAAAAAAAACCGAAAGACAGACAGACTTTATTCTAAGCTCAAAGCACAGGGCCAGTTGCTTGAATTTGCTTCTGATTGGCTCATTCATGCTGCTTGTAAGATGGTTGCCAGTTTTTCCCAGAGCTGTCATACTGGAGGCAAGGTTCATGTCTGGAAGCAAAGATGCTATTCTCACACCTTCCTCATATCCCACAAATACCAAGAATAAAATCTAAAAGTCCTGGATTTCATTCCAATAAGGTTACTTTGACCAAATTATAACTGAGTGTGTGGTAGAGTCAGGTAGGGCTTCCTTTTACTTCCCTTTGGGGCAAATGAAGAATCTGCTGGCAGTGTAGGAGACACAGGACATTCAGGTTTCATTCCTGGGCTGGGAAGATCCTCTGAAGGAGGAACTAGCAACTCACTCCACTATTCTTGCCTTGAAAATCCCACACACAGAGTAGTCTGCAGGGCTGCAGTCCAGAAGGCTGGTAAAGAGTTGGACACAACTGAGCAGCTAAGCACTTTCCCAGAAGGGTGGGTTAGAATCCATCTTTGCTGAAGTTCATATAGTTCAGGAAAGAATACCAAGATTCTGTTACTTACAGAAAGGAGAAATGGATGCATCAAGAACAAATAAATCCCCACAAATGTCATTATTGTAGTTTTCAAGTACTGTCCTTATCTCTACCCTGCCTGCTTTGCTAACACATCAGGTCTCCTGGGGTACCTACTTATACTACAAACAAGCCATTCAGGTATAATTTTGAAGTTTTAGACTTTTCCTGTCTTTGGAATTATGGTCTTGTTGCTTCCTTTGCTTGGAACACCCAACTCTCCAGCCACCTCTCCTAAACTCATACTCTCTCAATACCTCATTCCTCTCTCCTGCTCTGTGTGCTGTGGCTTTCACACACGCATATGCATGCACACACCTTTTTTGCATATTTACTTCTTTCTTTTCCCCTCTTATCTTAGGACTCAGTCTATAACTATCCCTCACACCGAAAACTAGGTGATGCCGTATTGATTTTTATCCTTTTGTCTTTCCCGTAGTGTTTATTGTTCTCTATTTCACTGGCCAGCTGTGTCTCTCACTGGCTTATAAAAAGGCAAAATTGCCCTTCACAACTTTGTCCTTATCACTTATCAAAGTGCTTTTTGAGTAATTCATTTTCAAAGGCCCTAAGTGAGCGTATCATGTTATGAATGCAAAACAATTCGACTAACTATAATGTCTAGGCAAACAGGGAGTAGTCTGTGTAGGAGCTATACCTTGAAGAGAGAGGAGGAATTTAATGTCTAGGACTTAGGAGTTATAGAAGGCTATTTTAAGCAGTAGAAAGTTACTTCATGGAGACAGGCAAATATAGTAGATATACTACCTGTTTTATTTGGCTTAGTTTTTTCCTTCTAAAATGAGCCTGAACAGGTTCCTCTCCCCATGGACCTTATCCATCTGTGTGTTCAAATCCAAGCTGAAACTGCTTCTGCAGTCCTAAGAAATTGACATTTGCAGCTAGCAACTCACTCCACTATTCTTGCCTTAAAAATCCCACACACACAGTAGTCTGCAGGGCTGCAGTCCAGAAGGCTGGTAAAGAGTTGGACACAACTGAGCAGCTAAGCACTTTCCCAGAAGGGTGGGTTAGAATCCATCTTTGCTGAAGTTCATATAGTTCAGGAAAGAATACCAAGATTCTGTTACTTACAGAAAGGAGAAATGGATGCATCAAGAACAAATAAATCCCCACAAATGTCATTATTGTAGTTTTCAAGTACTGTCCTTATCTCTACCCTGCCTGCTTTGCTAACACATCAGGTCTCCTGGGGTACCTACTTATACTACAAACAAGCCATTCAGGTATAATTTTGAAGTTTTAGACTTTTCCTGTCTTTGGAATTATGGTCTTGTTGCTTCCTTTGCTTGGAACACCCAACTCTCCAGCCACCTCTCCTAAACTCATACTCTCTCAATACCTCATTCCTCTCTCCTGCTCTGTGTGCTGTGGCTTTCACACACGCATATGCATGCACACACCTTTTTTGCATATTTACTTCTTTCTTTTCCCCTCTTATCTTAGGACTCAGTCTATAACTATCCCTCACACCGAAAACTAGGTGATGCCGTATTGATTTTTATCCTTTTGTCTTTCCCGTAGTGTTTATTGTTCTCTATTTCACTGGCCAGCTGTGTCTCTCACTGGCTTATAAAAAGGCAAAATTGCCCTTCACAACTTTGTCCTTATCACTTATCAAAGTGCTTTTTGAGTAATTCATTTTCAAAGGCCCTAAGTGAGCGTATCATGTTATGAATGCAAAACAATTCGACTAACTATAATGTCTAGGCAAACAGGGAGTAGTCTGTGTAGGAGCTATACCTTGAAGAGAGAGGAGGAATTTAATGTCTAGGACTTAGGAGTTATAGAAGGCTATTTTAAGCAGTAGAAAGTTACTTCATGGAGACAGGCAAATATAGTAGATATACTACCTGTTTTATTTGGCTTAGTTTTTTCCTTCTAAAATGAGCCTGAACAGGTTCCTCTCTCCCCATGGACCTTATCCATCTGTGTGTTCAAATCCAAGCTGAAACTGCTTCTGCAGTCCTAAGAAATTGACATTTTGCAGCTCCCTGGAGTCCATATGGCACAGCCCAGACTTGCTTGTTACTACACTCTTTTCAGTGTGTAGGAATGAAGAATGAGTATCAATATATCTAAATGTCAAAACTCAAATACAAATGTCAAGACCATTTCACATCACTGGTTGTTTTGAATTCTGAATTCAACTTTTGCAGGCTACAGTGCTGGAGAGAACCACTTGGTCATGTCACTATTTTCTTGTTAAAGTCCACTCCAGGCATATTTGAGGAAAATCGTTTTTATTCCTTTGCCATACAGCCACAGATAATATCAAACAGCTGAAGGAAAAGAACTGAAAATTCCTTTAAGAATTTTAATATTTCTTATGAAAAGAGTTTAGAAAGTCTCTCAAGAGTGATTATACTTATATATTTATATATTTTGTGTTTGTTTTCATTTTGGTTGAAACTGGAGAATCTAACATTGTCATTGCTCCCTTGTTTGGGAGTGAGAGAAATTAAAATTATCACTAGATGAAGAAGTTTCGGTTGATCTTTTGTTATTACTGTCAGCAAATAGAATTCTATACTGGTTAGAAATTATTAGAGCTTTCTTGATACTATACTACTGAAAGAGAATGTAGTATCTATCAGTTGAAAAGAGAAAGGAGAAAATAATATCTACTAAGCTTAGGTCATAGTTTGAGCCACTGATTTAAGTGTTGATAAATTCACTTACTTAATCCTCACTGAAAATTTGCATAGGCACCCACCACCTAAATTTATCAGATGTTAATATTTTACCATATTTATTTCAGAAAGATTATTTAAAGATACAAAATTATAGTTATGTGTAAAACTTCCTGCCCTGCCTTATTACTATTATCTTATTCCCTTTTTTGTCATTCTCATGTAGCTTTTTAGGTGATTAGCAATAACGGTGTTACTCTCTTTCAAAGATTATTTATAGCTACTTTATTATCTATACTATATAGGGGGGTATCAATTGGTGAGCTGTCCTTTTTTGGGCTATATTTTATTATGCCTTATTATTATCACAGTTATAGATTTGTCATATAGCTAAACATCCTGGTCAGACAAGTCTTATCTTCATCATAGTATTTATTACCGACCTTTGCTTTTTCACATAAGTGTTCTGATAAATTTGTCAAGTTTTATGAAAAATCTCACTGAAATTTTTGTTGTAATTGTAGTGAAAGTATTAATTAATTTTTTCCATTTGTCATTGAATGACTGTCATCTTTTTATTAATTATTTTTATTGTATTTTTTGCTTTTACGCAGTTTTGTGGTTTACAGTATGTATAATCCCTGTTTATATATACAGGTATATCCCTGACCCCTCCTTCCTCCAACCCCTTCCCAGTCCCCCCATCCCACCCCTCCAGACCATCACACAGCACCCTGCAGGATCCCCATTCCTACAGTGCAATGCCCCAAAAATTTTTTGCATTGAAAAGAGTTTAGAAAGTCTCTCAAGAGTGATTATACTTATATATTTATATATTTTGTGTTTGTTTTCATTTTGGTTGAAACTGGAGAATCTAACATTGTCATTGCTCCCTTGTTTGGGAGTGAGAGAAATTAAAATTATCACTAGATGAAGAAGTTTCGGTTGATCTTTTGTTATTACTGTCAGCAAATAGAATTCTATACTGGTTAGAAATTATTAGAGCTTTCTTGATACTATACTACTGAAAGAGAATGTAGTATCTATCAGTTGAAAAGAGAAAGGAGAAAATAATATCTACTAAGCTTAGGTCATAGTTTGAGCCACTGATTTAAGTGTTGATAAATTCACTTACTTAATCCTCACTGAAAATTTGCATAGGCACCCACCACCTAAATTTATCAGATGTTAATATTTTACCATATTTATTTCAGAAAGATTATTTAAAGATACAAAATTATAGTTATGTGTAAAACTTCCTGCCCTGCCTTATTACTATTATCTTATTCCCTTTTTTGTCATTCTCATGTAGCTTTTTAGGTGATTAGCAATAACGGTGTTACTCTCTTTCAAAGATTATTTATAGCTACTTTATTATCTATACTATATAGGGGGGTATCAATTGGTGAGCTGTCCTTTTTTGGGCTATATTTTATTATGCCTTATTATTATCACAGTTATAGATTTGTCATATAGCTAAACATCCTGGTCAGACAAGTCCTATCTTCATCATAGTATTTATTACCGACCTTTGCTTTTTCACATAAGTGTTCTGATAAATTTGTCAAGTTTTATGAAAAATCTCACTGAAATTTTTGTTGTAATTGTAGTGAAAGTATTAATTAATTTTTTCCATTTGTCATTGAATGACTGTCATCTTTTTATTAATTATTTTTATTGTATTTTTTGCTTTTACGCAGTTTTGTGGTTTACAGTATGTATAATCCCTGTTTATATATACAGGTATATCCCTGACCCCTCCTTCCTCCAACCCCTTCCCAGTCCCCCCATCCCACCCCTCCAGGCCATCACCCAGCACCCCTGCAGGATCCCCCATTCCTACAGTGCAATGACAATAGCTATTTCTTTCACATATGATAGTATAGGTTTCCATGTTACTCTTTCCATGTCTGCCACCCACTGTTCATTCCCCACAATGTCCATATGTCTGTTCTCTATGCCTGTTTTTCCATCGCTTCTCAGTGTGTGTTATCATTACCATCTTACTAGTTTCCATATTTATGCATTAGTATACTGTACTTGTCTTTCTCTTTTTGAATTACTTCACTTAGTATAATGGGTTCTAGATTCATCCACCTCATTAGGACTGATTCTTCTGCATTTCTTTTTTACAGCTGAGAAGTACGCCATTGTATATACGTACCATAGCATCTATATCCATTCATTCATCGATGGACATCTAGGTTGCTTTCATGTTCCAGCTATTGTATAGGGTATTGCAGTGAACATTGGGGTACAGGTGTCTCTTTCAATTTTGATTTCATGAGGGTATAAGCCTAAGAATGGGATTGCTAGGTTGTAGGATGCTTCTAGCTTTAGTTTTTTAAGGAATCCCCATACTATCTTCCATAGTGGCTGTATCAGTTTACATTCCCACCAGCAATGCAAGAGGGTTCCCTTTTCTCTGCATCCTCTCCAGCATTTATTATCTGTCGATTTGTTGATGATGGCCATTTGGACTGGTGTGAGGTGATATCTCATTGTAGTTTTGATTTGCATTTTTCTAATAATAAGTGACTGAACACCTTTTCATGTGTTTTTTTGCCATCTGTATGTCTTCTTTGGAGAGATGTCTCTTTAGATCTTTTTCCCATTTTTTGATTGGGTTGTTCATTTTTCCAGTGCTGAGTTGTCTGAGTTGCTTATAGTTATGGAGATTAATTCTTTGTCTGTTATTTCATTTGCTGTTATTTTCTCCCATTCTGTGGGGTGCCTGTTCACCATGTTTGTAGTTTCTTCCGCTGTGCAGAAGCAGGTCCCACATGTCTATTTTTGTTTTTCTTTCTGTTATTCTAGTGGGCAGGTCATAGAAGATCTTGCTTTGATTTATGTCCTTGAGTGTTTTGCCTATATTCTCCCCTAAGACTTTGATGGTTTCTGGTCCTGGGTCTCTAATTCATTTTAAGTTTATGTATGGTGTTAGAGAATGTTTCAACATCATTTTTTGTATGTAGCTGTCCAATTTTCCCAGCACCATTTGTTGAAGAGGCTGTCTTTGTCCCATTTTATATTTTCACCTCCTTTGTCGAAAATAAGGTACCCATAGGTGCATGGGTTTGTCTCTGGGTTCTCTATCTTGTCCCATTGGTCTATAGTTCTGTTTTTGTGCCAGTACCATACTGTCTTCATGACTGTTGCTTTGTAGTGTAGTCTAAAGTTAGGGGGGCTGGTCTCACCAGCTCCATTCATCTTTCTCAGGATTGCTTTCGTTATCCAGGGTCTTTTGCATTTCTGTATGAACTGTGTTACTTTTTGGTCTAGTTCAGTGAAGAATGTCATTGGTAGTTTGGTAGGGATCACATTGAATCTGTAGATGATATTTGATCATTTTCACAATATTGATTTCTCCGACCCAGGAACATGGAATATCTCTCCATCCGTTTAAGTCATCTTTGATTTCTTTCATTAGTGTCTTGTAATTTTCTGTGTACAGTTCTTTTGGGTTTTTTTGGGGGTAGGTTTATTCCTAGATATTTTATTCTTTTGGTTGTGATGGTGAATGGTATTGCATCTTTGATTTCACTTTCTGATTTTTCCAAGACAAAACCAGGAAGAAACAGAAGCTATGAACAACCCAATCACAAACTCAGAAATCAAATTCTAATAATAAGTGACTGAACACCTTTTCATGTGTTTTTTTGCCATCTGTATGTCTTCTTTGGAGAGATGTCTCTTTAGATCTTTTTCCCATTTTTTGATTGGGTTGTTCATTTTTCCAGTGCTGAGTTGTCTGAGTTGCTTATAGTTATGGAGATTAATTCTTTGTCTGTTATTTCATTTGCTGTTATTTTCTCCCATTCTGTGGGGTGCCTGTTCACCATGTTTGTAGTTTCTTCCGCTGTGCAGAAGCAGGTCCCACATGTCTATTTTTGTTTTTCTTTCTGTTATTCTAGTGGGCAGGTCATAGAAGATCTTGCTTTGATTTATGTCCTTGAGTGTTTTGCCTATATTCTCCCCTAAGACTTTGATGGTTTCTGGTCCTGGGTCTCTAATTCATTTTAAGTTTATGTATGGTGTTAGAGAATGTTTCAACATCATTTTTTGTATGTAGCTGTCCAATTTTCCCAGCACCATTTGTTGAAGAGGCTGTCTTTGTCCCATTTTATATTTTCACCTCCTTTGTCGAAAATAAGGTACCCATAGGTGCATGGGTTTGTCTCTGGGTTCTCTATCTTGTCCCATTGGTCTATAGTTCTGTTTTTGTGCCAGTACCATACTGTCTTCATGACTGTTGCTTTGTAGTGTAGTCTAAAGTTAGGGAGGCTGGTCTCACCAGCTCCATTCATCTTTCTCAGGATTGCTTTCGTTATCCAGGGTCTTTTGCATTTCTGTATGAACTGTGTTACTTTTTGGTCTAGTTCAGTGAAGAATGTCATTGGTAGTTTGGTAGGGATCACATTGAATCTGTAGATGATATTTGATCATTTTCACAATATTGATTTCTCCGACCCAGGAACATGGAATATCTCTCCATCCGTTTAAGTCATCTTTGATTTCTTTCATTAGTGTCTTGTAATTTTCTGTGTACAGTTCTTTTGGGTTTTTTTGGGGGTAGGTTTATTCCTAGATATTTTATTCTTTTGGTTGTGATGGTGAATGGTATTGCATCTTTGATTTCACTTTCTGATTTTTCCAAGACAAAACCAGGAAGAAACAGAAGCTATGAACAACCCAATCACAAACTCAGAAATCAAATTCATGATTAAAAAAAAAAAATCTATACTAAAATAAAAGCCCAGATAGCTTCACAGGTGAATTCTACCAAACATTTAAAGAAGAGCTAATGCCTGTCCTTCTAAAATTCTTTCAAAAAATTGCACAGGAAGGAACACTTCCAAACACATTCAATGAGGCTGCCATCACCCTGATACCAAAGTCACGCAGAGACAACACAAAAAAAGAAAGTTATAGACCAATTTCACTGATGAATTTAGATGTCAAAATCTTCACCAAAATCCTAGGAAACAGAATTCAACAGCACATCAAAAAATTCATACATCATGATTAAGTTGGGTTCATCCCAGGTATACAGGGATTCTTCAACATCCACAAACCAACCAATGTGATGCACCATATCAACAAACTTAATGACAAAAATCACATGCCAATTTCAATAGATGCAGAAAAATCTTTTGACAAAATCCAACAACCATTTATGATAAAAGCTCTTCAAAAAATGGGCATAGAAGGAACCTACCTCAACATGGTGAAAGCCATATATGAGAAGCCCACAGCAAAGATTCTCAGTGGTGAAAAACTGAAAGTATTCTCTCTAAGATCAAGAACAAGACAGGGGTGTCCACTTTCACCACTATTATTCAACATAGTCCTAGACATAGTCTAGCAACAGCAATAAGAGAAAAAAAGAAGTAAAAGGAATCCAGATTGGAAAAAAAGTAAAACTCTCTGTCTTTGCAGATGACATAATTCTATACATAGAAAGACACTATTAGAAAACTACTAGAGCTGAAAGCATTAATTAGTTTAAGGGGCTTTTTTATTCTTCACAAAATTCATTCCTTGCACTCATGAACCTATTATATCATTCTACTTAGGTTCTTTTTTTTTTTTAAATATCTAGTTTTATCTGTTTACCTATGTGTTTTTTTCTATAATCTTGCACATCTTTTGATTTCATTCCTAATACATTAGGGAGCTGTTTTTGCCGTTGTAAATGATACTCATTTTCCATTATATATTCCAGTGGACTGTTAGGGTTATATAGGACTTTTTAAAGTCAGCCTTGTATCCATCATCCATTTTACAATCCTAGTACACTAGCCTTATTTTTTCCTTATTAAAAGGCATTTTGGGGAGTGATAAAAGTTCAATTTTGGTAAACTGGTAATCTCTGAAAATTTCAAAAATGTCGAGATTGTTTTAGATAGCTTTGTGTACAATTCAATAATGATAATTATTTTCTCCTAATGCTTTAAATATATTTTCTATGATGTTCTGGAATTTAATATTGCTAGGAAATATTCTACTGTTATTATTATTTCTATCTCTTGTTTAGACAACTGTATTTCCTCTGATATTTTTATAATATAGCTTTGTTAGACATAATTTGCATACCATGATATTCACATAGTATGTAAGTTCTTTCTGTTCAGTTCAGTTCATTTTAGTAAATATATAGAATTGTGGAATCCATCTCCACTATCTAACTGTGAGATATTTTTATCATCCAAAATGAAATCCCAGGCCTATTAGAAGTCACTCCTAGAATCTCTTGCCCTTTCTCCTAACAGCCTCTAACTGAGTTTCTGTTTATATGGACTCAGATTTGCCTATTTAGGACATACATAAGTAAAATCTACAATAAATGTTTTTTTTGTGTCTGACTTCTTGCATTTAGCGTAATGTATTTAAGATTCACACTCAATGTGGTATGTGATGTTCTTATTACAAAGTCCATTGTGTGGATGTAACATTGTTTATTTATTCATCAATCAATAAATATTCGGATGATTTTCAGATATAGTTTTTTATGACATAATGCTGCTATGAGCATTCAGTACAAGTTTTTCTGTGTGCATGTTTTCATTCTTTTGCATATGTACCTTGTAGAATTGCTGATGATATAGTAACTCCATGTTTAACATTTTGAATAAATTCAAAGAATTTTCTAAAGCAGCTCCATCAGTTTGCATTTTCACCAGCAATGTATGAGGTTCAGGTATCTCCACATCTTCATCAACAGTTTTTATCAATTTTAGAATTTAATTTTGGAGAGCAAAAAGTTGTTCCTGTAAGAACGCAATGACACGACAAACAGCAAGCTGCTAGGAAAGGAGTTTATTTTGGGAAATGTTCCCAGGCGAGGTTCACAGGTCCAAGAGGTGGGCCAGTGTAGTCGAGCCCAGAGGCGGGTTAAGGGGCTTTTATCTGCTCAGGGTCAAGTTAGGGGAGGGGTAAGGTCTTGCTCTTGAGCAGAGGCATTATCTTTGTTTGAGCTGTACTGGGTCTGGCGGGAAAATTCCAGATGCAGCTGGAGCCAGTGATGAGTCAGTGGGAAATATTTTGAGACCACTGCCTCCTGGAATGGCTAGGCCCCATGGGCCCCCATTGACCTAACAGTTCCTTGTTGTGATTTTGATGTGCATTCTCATAATGTTTGGGCTTCCCTGGTGGTTCAGATGGTAAAGAATCTGCCTGCAGTGCAGCAGACCTTGTTTTCGATCCCTGCATTGGGAAGATCCCCTAGAGAAAGGAATGGCTAACCACTCTAATATTCTTGCCTGGAAAATTCCATGGACAGAGGAGCCTGTCAGGCAACAGTTCATGGAGTCGCCAAGAACCAGGCATGACTGAGTGACTAACACTTTACCATAATGTTTAATGATTTCGAGCATCTTTTTGTTTGTTTAATGACCATTTGCATAGAAAACATGTCTATTCAAACCCTTTGCCCATGTCTTGAGTTCCTTGTGTATTATTGAATTGTGAGTTCTTTTATCTATTCTGTATACATTAGGGTGCATGTATCTTTTTGAATGATGGTATTCTGTGTGTGTATGCCAGGAGTGGTTATTGCTGGGTCATATGGTAGTTTCATTTTTAGTTTTTTAAGGTATCTCTATACTGTTTTACATAGGGGCTAAATCAACTTACATTCCCATCAGTAATGCAGTAGGCTTCCCTTTCTCCATACCCTCTCCAGCAGTTTTTTGTAGATTATTATTTTTCATTTTTGATGAAGACCATTCTGACCAGTGTGCATAATACTTTATTGTGGTTTCAGCTAGCATTTCTCTTATTATTAGTGGGCTTCCCAGGTGGCACTAGTGATAAACAACCTACCTGGCAGTGCAGGAGATATAAAAGATACAAGTTCGATCCCTGGGTCAGGAAGATACCTTGGAGGAGGACATGGCCTCTCACTCCACCTTTCTGACTTCCCTGGTGGCGTAGTGGTCTAGAGTCCACCTACAATGCCAGAGACCCAGGTTCAATCCCTCAGTCTGGAAAATCCCCTGGAGGAGGAAATGATGTAGAGCATCTCGACATGTTCTTTTTGGCCATCTGTATGTCTTCTTTGGAGAAATGTCTATTCAGTTCTTCTGCCTATTTTTTGCCTAGGTTCTTTGGTTTTTTTCTTGTTGAGTTGTATGAGCTGTTTGTATATTTTGGAGATTAAGTCCTGGTACCTTACATTGTTTGCAAATATTTTCTCCTGTTCCATGGTTGTCTTTTCATTTTTTTCACAGTTTCCTTTGCTGTGCAATATTTAACTAGCTAGGTCTCATTACCCTAGGAAGTAGATTGAAAAAAATCCTGCTGATTTTGTTAGAGAGTGTTTTGCTTATCTTTTCCTCTAATAGTTTTACCGTATCTGACCTTATATTTAGGTCTTTAATATATTTTGAGCTTATTTTTGTGTATGGTGTTAGGAAGTATTCTAATTTCATTCTTTTACAAGTATCTGTCCCATTTTCCCAGTGCAACTTATTGAAGAGATTGCCTTTTCTCCACTGTATATTCTTTCCTCCTTTGTCATAGATTAAGTGACCATAGGTATGTGGATTTGTTGCTGAACTTTTTGTCCTGTTCCATTGATCTATTTCTGTTTTTTTGTGGAAGTACTGTAATGATTTGAGTACTGTAGCTTTGTATTATAGTGTGAACCCACTTACATTTAATGTAATTACTACTAAGGCAGAATTGCTTCTGTCTGTCTGTTGTGTGTTTTCAGATATTGTGTGTCTTTATTTGTTCCTTATTCTTCCATCGCACTCTTCTTTCATTTTAAATAAATATATTTAGGGTATAATTTTTATTTCATCTTTATGTTTTAAATATTTATTTTCTTAGTCTTTGCCCTGTATATTACAATAAATACCTTAAAATAAAACCATCTGATTTGTATTAAGAATAAATTAATTTCAATGGTATACCAAAAATTAGCTCACATAAAGCTCCATTTCCTCTCCTCCTTAGTATTTCTATTATCATATAAACTACTTCTTTATGCATCATAATCTCATAAATAAAATTATCTTTATTACTTTATTTAATTGTCTTTAAATTAGATAAAATTGTCTATCAATAATGTAGTATTTTTATGAAAATATATACTGTTTTTAATATTTGTATATATATTTATCTATGGTTTTTCTTTATTTTTAATTTAGAGGCAAGATACTGTCAAATGTCCTTTGATTTCAGCCCTTAGTACTCTTTTTAATATTTCTTGTAGGGCAACCTACTAGTGACTAATTGCCTTTCTCTGTCTCATGTAGAAACACTTTAAGATCTCCCTTGGTTTTGAAGAACACTTTTGGTAAATGTAGAATTCTTGACTGTCTATGTTTTCCTTTCAAAATTTTGAGTATGCCATCTCCTCCTGGCCTTGATTTCTGATGGGATGGCTGCTTATCATTTTATTAAGGATAGCTTGTGATACCTCATTTTTTACTTGACATTTTTAAGAATCTTTCTTTGTGTTTGTCTTTGGTTTTTGACAAATTGGTTATAATGTATCCTGAATAAAATCTCTTTGAGTTTGTCCTCTTTGGAGTTCATTGAGCTGCTTTGATATGCAAGCTGGTTTTCATTAAATTTGAGGAATTCACAGTTTTTTCTTTCTTCAAATATTTTTTCCTCTGTTTTCTCTCTCTTCTTCTGGGATGTCCATTATGCACATGTCAATGTGAGTTATGGTGTGAGGCACACCATTCCTCAAACTAGATAATCTCAATTGATCTGGTTTTATGTATTTTTCTTTGCCTGCTGAATTCTTTTGCCTGATGAAAACCATTTCAATTGTTGCACATTTCAGTGACATGTTTTTTGTTTCATTATTTTTATAATTGCTACATTCATTATTGACAACCTCTGTTTTGTAAGACTGTCTTCCAATTCACTATCTCCCTTATGCCATGATTAGGTTTGTTTTTTTTTTTTTAATAGTGATTTTTTCATCTTCTGTATATTTTATTCTTTGTAAAATCTACCTGTAAGATCAAGTTTTCATTCTTTATTTTTGTTGAACAATGTTTTCAAAAAAATTTGATGTGATGTTATAATTTTATCATTATATTTTGACATGAATTTTGGAATTTGGATTTGCTGGTTCATTTTCAATAGGATGTTTTTGTCTCATTCTGTTTCTCTGTTTATACTTAGTTTTTCCTGCCCAAGATTTCCTGAACCACAGCCTATAAAAGAATCACTGAAATACAATTGAACATGTCTGTGCAGAGGCAGCAATAAGGATATGACAGAAGTTGATCACTAGCCATCAGGCATTTTACTGTCAAATGTCCTTTGATTTCAGCCCTTAGTACTCTTTTTAATATTTCTTGTAGGGCAACCTACTAGTGACTAATGGCCTTTCTCTGTCTCATGTAGAAACACTTTAAGATCTCCCTTGGTTTTGAAGAACACTTTTGGTAAATGTAGAATTCTTGACTGTCTATGTTTTCCTTTCAAAATTTTGAGTATGCCATCTCCTCCTGGCCTTGATTTCTGATGGGATGGCTGCTTATCATTTTATTAAGGATAGCTTGTGATACCTCATTTTTTACTTGACATTTTTAAGAATCTTTCTTTGTGTTTGTCTTTGGTTTTTGACAAATTGGTTATAATGTATCCTGAATAAAATCTCTTTGAGTTTGTCCTCTTTGGAGTTCATTGAGCTGCTTTGATATGCAAGCTGGTTTTCATTAAATTTGAGGAATTCACAGTTTTTTCTTTCTTCAAATATTTTTTCCTCTGTTTTCTCTCTCTTCTTCTGGGATGTCCATTATGCACATGTCAATGTGAGTTATGGTGTGAGGCACACCATTCCTCAAACTAGATAATCTCAATTGATCTGGTTTTATGTATTTTTCTTTGCCTGCTGAATTCTTTTGCCTGATGAAAACCATTTCAATTGTTGCACATTTCAGTGACATGTTTTTTGTTTCATTATTTTTATAATTGCTACATTCATTATTGACAACCTCTGTTTTGTAAGACTGTCTTCCAATTCACTATCTCCCTTATGCCATGATTAGGTTTGTTTTTTTTTTTTTTATAGTGATTTTTTCATCTTCTGTATATTTTATTCTTTGTAAAATCTACCTGTAAGATCAAGTTTTCATTCTTTATTTTTGTTGAACAATGTTTTCAAAAAAATTTGATGTGATGTTATAATTTTATCATTATATTTTGACATGAATTTTGGAATTTGGATTTGCTGGTTCATTTTCAATAGGATGTTTTTGTCTCATTCTGTTTCTCTGTTTATACTTAGTTTTTCCTGCCCAAGATTTCCTGAACCACAGCCTATAAAAGAATCACTGAAATACAATTGAACATGTCTGTGCAGAGGCAGCAATAAGGATATGACAGAAGTTGATCACTAGCCATCAGGCATTTTGTTTCAGTCTCTCATTTTTATGGCTGCCTTCTCCCCAGCCCTACAGCTACCCAGGCACGAGAACTCTGGAAAGTCCCCACCCTTCCCACCCCATCATTTTCTGTCAGATCCACATAAGGCACATTTAAATATTAAGGCTTCTTAGGTCCAAGCACTTGTCAGAATAAGGTTGGTTATATTGCAGTGACCAGTGACCTCATTACCTCCATGTCATAAGAAACAAGAGTTTTGTTTCTCATGCACCCTTAATATTGGCTGAGAGTACTATGTCTATGCTTCATTGTCACCTTCATTCTGAGACCTGGAAAGATGGGATTTTCTTTCTTTTTTTTTTTTTTGGCCACTTCTATTGGTCTTTCATTTATCTATTTTCATTCATCTTTGTGCTTTGGCCTGTGTGGGCCTCCCATCGCAGTGGCCTCTATCACTGCAGAGCACCAGCTCTGGGCACATGTGCTCCAGAGCTCCCGCTCAGTAGTTGGACACATTGTCCAGCAACTTCACGGCACGTGGGGTCTTCCTAAGTCAGGGATCGAACCGGCACCCCTTGCACTGCAAGATGGTGTCCTTACACACCGGACCACCAGGGAAGCTCGGATTTTCTCTTTCTTGATCAAGATGATATGTTGAAACTGGCCACTGATCTCTAAATTCTCTTCCATAAGATGTCATGTTACATTTGCTCCTGTCATTGGCTTGAGCCAATCATGAAGCCAAGCCTATCATCAATAGCCTAATAAAGTAGATTCTTCCCTCAGTAGGGTTAATGAGAATTTTAAATTATGCTATAATACAGTATACCACATTGTCTTCATCTTTTTTTTTTTTTTTAAGCATGTAATAGCTTAACTCCCAGCTACCATTACTGCCTTGATTCCCCCAAGCTTCCTGGATTATGACGGACTGTGAAAGTCACTCTGTGTTTCTAGTTGATGTATTTCTTTTCTTCATTTTAGCCCAACTATCTTTCTGGTTTTCTGGTTTTCACTTCCATGTCTCATTATATGTATGTTCATGAGTACAGGAAGATAATTACGTAATCAATTTAGTGTCATCTTACTCAGAATGTTATCCATAATTTCTTTTCTGGTGAAAAATAATCAAACTCCACAAATCCATGATCAAATCACCTCTCTCTGCCAGAAATCATCCCTTAGGTTCAGTGTGAGTTTCAGAATACATAACTAATGTCATCTAGTCTGGTAGGATATGGAATCTCTCTGTTTTTCAAGACTTTTGTATTAATCTATCAGGTAAAATTTCTCCTACTGAAATGTGTTGCTTGGTCAGAAGTGTTTTCGCATTATTATGTATAAATTAGTGCTTATTCAGTCAAGCCATGCAATATTTGGTTTAACAAAAGATCAGTCTGCTCATTTGTTTACTTTGTTTGTTCCCTAATGGCTAAGCCTGCTGTGACCAAATACAATGCATATTAAACAGAAGAAAGAATACTAATCATAGGAACTGACCTGCTGCCATATTCCTAAGAGTTGGACCTGGCTGCAGACCAAATGGCTCCTGGGTAGAACCAACCAAGTTGCCCTCAAGCTTAGGCTTCCAGCTGTCACTAGGCAGATCTTGGGCTCAGACAAATGCATTTTGGAAAATAATCTCCTGCTTACCACAGTGGATCAGTGTAGTTTAGCTAATATCAGTCTGCCCTGTAATTCACTTCTCCATCAACTTCTACATCCTGCATCCTTTCTTCCTCTCATACATAGGTTCCAGCTGGAGAATACTGGCCCTTTATCCAGATGTGTCACTGGTGCTGGATAAAAACAAATCTCTACCTCTTTTCCCTCTAGAAGCTCCCATTTTTCCAGCCAGACATCTGGTAGACAGAAACTAATTTATTCTCTGACTGGTGCTGAGAAAGAGGAATTGAAACTCATACGCAAAACTACAGGAAATGAAAAGTCCTCCAACTAATAACATAAGGAGCTCTCTGTGCATGAGTCCTGTCTGGAGTAATTGGCTTCTCATTACTGGAGACTGTCAAGCAAAGTCTGATAATTTGGTATCAGAAAAGAGGGAGGTATTCATGTGTGTGTTTGTGTGTGCATGTGAGTACGTGTGCATGTGTCTGTGTTGCAGAGCTCATCCTTTTATAAAAAGCCCTTCTTAATCATTTTGGACTTTATTCTTTTGGACTACATTCTTTATTCAACGTTTGCCTTTTTAATCTCACCTCCTGCAAGTCTTTCTCATGCTGAAAAAACACATTAACGTCTCCTTCATTCTAAAAGAGGTTCCTTTTTTTCATTCAGTTCTGTTTCTCTTTGAAGTGTCATATCTTTTATTTCCTTTACCGAAGGATTCATGTTTAGTTATGTGCATTCTTAAAAGCAGGATACATAAGACTGTCCTCTGAGGTCGGGGCAGTACCCATACGACTGTAGTGAAGCTTCTAATGCAGACCTGTGAGCAGGTACAGCAGAGTCATATATACACTTTCAGACTCATTTGAGATCATGGTGTGTGACACCCTGAAGGATGGATCTTACTCAATAATAAAACATTAACAACATTATTTTATTGTTAAACGCAATTTACAGAGTACACTGCACAGATCCTTAAAGCCCAGTAGTACCTCTAGGTTGCCATGCAACTCCCGCTGAAGCCTGGTTGGTCCACCATGGAGCAGAGCCTAGCCATTCCATGGGGTAGGCCACAGACTCTGCAGTGAAGTCTGAAAGCACAGAGCCGGCTGAACCCCCTGGGGCCTCTAAAACTATTCACATGCAGCTTCCTTCTGTGGCATAGACCCACACTCATGAGAAACTACAGGGAGAAAACAAAACAAATGTGCCAGAGTAGAAGCAAGTGGGGGGAAAAAAGGAGAAAGAACAGAAGCTGCACTATCAGTACACCTGAGGTCAGTGTGTGGTTGTTATTACTTCGCAAGAATGACAGGAGAGGGAGCTCTAGAGCCACAATGCTAAGAAAACTGTTCTGACCCATCCCTGTCGGCCATCCTAAAAGTACAGAGAAACTCCAGAGAAGGAAGGAAAGGAAGAGGTGGGAGAGAAGAGAAAATGGAGGAGGACAGTAAGAAGAGGATGAGGATTAGTCATGGTCACTTTCCTTCTAAAATTACTGTAAGTTATTATAGAGAAAGAGAATACAAGCAGAATGACCTTAGCAATAGCATGACGCCAGAAAGTGCTCCTAGTACTAATAATAAAAAAAAAAAAAGTAAGCTAATACATAGATACTTTAATGTAGCTCAAATAAATTAAAGGAGTTATGAAGGAACAACCAAAATTAGGAAAATTCCCAGTTGAAGGGACTAGAAAAATGGAGATATAAAAAGGAATATAATTCCAAAGAAAATGAACCTTTTTAAAAATCAGTCTTTACTTTTATTCTTCTGCATGTAACACTCCTGCTCCCCAAGAACTCACCTCTCTGGCCCTTAGTTGATGATGGATTAGGATGACGATCCTCTGGATTCTCTTCCAGCAGCTTCTGCCTGCTCTGATTCAGGAGCTTGTCTTTGTTGGAGAAATCAGACCGTGGAGAAACCAAGCACCACACTTGGAGGATTGGAGAATTCAGATTTATTACACCAGCAATACCAGACAAGCTAATGCTCAAAAATTCTCCACCCAGGGTGAGCCCTTCTTTTATAGGATTTACATATGCAGATACAGTTGGTGATTCCCAATTGGGTACATTAAAATCAGCAGCTACAGAACACAGGAGTTAGTTGTCAGGGGTTACAGGTAAACAATCTTTTAACAAAGACCCATAGAGGCAGGAAGGGAGCAACCCCGGGCTTATCAGAACATCTTGCAGTTACAGTGGTCTCAACAACCACAGACATGCCTCACGAGTGCAAAAAGAACTTTGTAGTTAATCATTATTGAGCGTGAGTCCCTTTTTAATCTTCCTATCCATCACAGAAAGAGCATATTTCCTATGGTTTTCTCTTGGTCATTTCTTTCAGTTCACTCTACTCGGTGGCTGCAGCTCCTTCTAAAGTTTGAAGAAACTTAAATTGCCTGCATTCCAAGTACTTCAGTCCATTCTTGACTTGACCTACCCATGACTAACCAGCTGCCTTTCTGGGTGCCTAACTGACATCTAGACTGGACCATATTTTATGTCACTTATTTAGTGTTTAAAACCATACCTCGTCTAAAATTCTTTGACTTGGAAAAATGCTGTTTCTTCTCTCTCATTCTCTCAGATTCCAAACTGCAAAAGCACCAATTGGTGTTCTGTTTCTCACCTGCCACTTAATCAAGTGCCCTTTTCTGATCATTTTTGCTTCCAAAGTATTTCTCAAATCTGTTTCTTCCTTCCACTCTCAGAAAAGGACTATGCCTCCTCTTAAGGTCACTCTTCTCATCTGCCAACCATGTTATAGAATCTAAGGACATTTACTGAGCTTGGAGGCTTCCATTTAGGTAGAAATAATGTGGGTGCTGTCACTCAAGGCTGTGCTTGACTCTTGTCTTCTTTAAGGGCAGTAGATCCTAAACTTGCTTTGTTCTCAGCACAATGGAAGGACATTTTGAATAACACAAGTCAGTAGGGATGATAATACAGTAACTGTTAAGATAATTATGACTGCATTAAAATGTCTCAAAGCATACCCCAAACTGTTGCTGGTGTCACCCTCTAGAAGTGGGTTGCTCTTTGCTATCCTTTCAACACTTTTATATACAGGAGGCAATATCTTTGCATATCTGCTTGAAAAACTAAGATACATTTCCCTCTTTCTCATAACAGTTTGTACCCTGGTGTTTGTGATGTCACATAAACCACTCAGCTCATAGCTGACCAACGTGCAGAGTTATTGGTGTTGGGTAAATGAGACAATGCTTTCCCCCAAAAAAGAGCACTCTGTATGAATCAAATGAAAGAAGATAATTCCATTGTGAGGAAAACATCACCAGATTTACATGTAAACAATAGCACACACATGTGTGCTTAGCCGCCTTCAACTCTTTGTGACCCCATGGACTGTAGCCTGCCAGGATGTTCTGCCCATTGAATTTTCCAGGCAATAATATTGGAGTCAGTTGCCATTTTCCAATTCAAGAGATCTTCCTGACCTAGGGATCAAACCTGTGTATCTGCAACTCTTGCACTGGCAGGCAGGTTCTTTAACACTGTGCCACCTGGGAAGCTCCAGAAGGTAGCACACAAGAGACTTAAACTCTGGACAGAATTTCACACAAATCTACATGGTATTCAAAGCAATAAGAATGAACACTTCTCTTATTCCTTATAGAGATAAATGAATGTACCCTGTTGTTGTCTGCTGTATACTTGGGAAGAGACCCCTTGTAAGTGTTGATGAAAGAAAGAGTCACCGACCTCCAGAGTTTATTCAAGTTGCCTGCGGGGAAAGAGGCAGGAATCCAAGAGAGAATAGCAGAGGGGAAAGGCGTTTTTAAGCAGCTGGATGAGGGGGCAGGTAAGGAGTGGAAGCTGAAGGAGAGGAGGAGGTGGTGCCAAGTGAGTTTGTGGGCAGAGAGCTTTGTGGAGGTGGAAACGCCAGGAAGTTGTGGCTGGCATGGGATGGCAGGAATGACTTAGCTCTTTGTGACTTTTCAATTCCATCACCCCTGAGCTAATTCATAGGTTCATGGTTACAGTTCCAAGGATCAGAGATCTAATATATATTTTTTTAAATTTTATATTGGAGTACCATTTTTTACAATGTTATGTTAGTTTCAGATGTACAGCAAAGTGATTCACTTATACATATACAGGCTTTTTATTTTTTATTCCATTTAAGTTATTGAAGAATATTGTGAGAGTTCGTTGTGCTAAATAATAGGTCCTGGTTGGTTAGCTGTTTTAAATATAGCAGTGTGTACATGTCAATTTCAAACTCCCAATCTATCCCTCTTCTTACTTTTCCCCGCTGGTAACCATAAATTCCTTCTCCAAGTCTGTGAGTTTGTTTCTAGCTTGTAAATGAGTTCAGTTGTATCATTTTTTCTAGATTCTGCATGTAAGCAATACCATATGATATTTATCTTTCTCTGATTTACTTCCTTTAGTATGATAATTTCCAGGTCCATCCATATTATTGGAAATGACATTATTTCATTCTTTTTAAATAGAAGCCTAATATATTAAACACCAAAGACTAGACTTCTTGTTGTATCTCTTATGTTTTTAAGGAAACACCCCAAAAAGAGAGGGTTGTAAGAAGGATCTCCTTCCTCACTGTGTATCCAACTCTTGCACTGGCAGGCAGGTTCTTTAACACTGTGCCACCTGGGAAGCTCCAGAAGGTAGCACACAAGAGACTTAAACTCTGGACAGAATTTCACACAAATCTACATGGTATTCAAAGCAATAAGAATGAACACTTCTCTTATTCCTTATAGAGATAAATGAATGTACCCTGTTGTTGTCTGCTGTATACTTGGGAAGAGACCCCTTGTAAGTGTTGATGAAAGAAAGAGTCACCGACCTCCAGAGTTTATTCAAGTTGCCTGCGGGGAAAGAGGCAGGAATCCAAGAGAGAATAGCAGAGGGGAAAGGCGTTTTTAAGCAGCTGGATGAGGGGGCAGGTAAGGAGTGGAAGCTGAAGGAGAGGAGGAGGTGGTGCCAAGTGAGTTTGTGGGCAGAGAGCTTTGTGGAGGTGGAAACGCCAGGAAGTTGTGGCTGGCATGGGATGGCAGGAATGACTTAGCTCTTTGTGACTTTTCAATTCCATCACCCCCGAGCTAATTCATAGGTTCATGGTTACAGTTCCAAGGATCAGAGATCTAATATATATTTTTTTAAATTTTATATTGGAGTACCATTTTTTATCAATGTTATGTTAGTTTCAGATGTACAGCAAAGTGATTCACTTATACATATACAGGCTTTTTATTTTTTATTCCATTTAAGTTATTGAAGAATATTGTGAGAGTTCGTTGTGCTAAATAATAGGTCCTGGTTGGTTAGCTGTTTTAAATATAGCAGTGTGTACATGTCAATTTCAAACTCCCAATCTATCCCTCTTCTTACTTTTCCCCGCTGGTAACCGTAAATTCCTTCTCCAAGTCTGTGAGTTTGTTTCTAGCTTATAAATGAGTTCAGTTGTATCATTTTTTCTAGATTCTGCATGTAAGCAATACCATATGATATTTATCTTTCTCTGATTTACTTCCTTTAGTATGATAATTTCCAGGTCCATCCATATTATTGGAAATGACATTATTTCATTCTTTTTAAATAGAAGCCTAATATATTAAACACCAAAGACTAGACTTCTTGTTGTATCTCTTATGTTTTTAAGGAAACACCCCAAAAAGAGAGGGTTGTAAGAAGGATCTCCTTCCTCTAAGAAATTCAGTAATTCATTTTTATGATAGCAAGTGGCATCACATGAAGCAGTAACAACAAAGACCCAGACACTGAAAGTGAAAGCACAGGAAGGAAGAGTTCTCAGTACATCCACAGGCCACTATGTATAAGCTGAGAATCACTGACCAACAGAGGTGTGGTCAAGTTTATAGTTGTGGAATTTAAAGTCTTTCATAATCTGAAACCAGCTTCACTTGTAGCCATGTTCTCATTCCTTCATCCTTGCTAAGTGCCCTTCAGAATGTCGAGAAGGGCTGATTGGGCAGGGACCAGCCAAAACACGGAGAGGCCATGCAAGTAACTAGCGGGGGTACCCAAAGATTTGGGAATAATTTGACATCACCAATCATTCTAATAGTGGAATTAAACAACGTAAACAACAATCATGCAGAAAACAAGTAGTTCAGCTGTCTGTAATCATTTATTGAGTGGTAGTGTTTAGTTGGTAAGTTATATCTGACTCTTAGTGACCTTATGAGCCCACCAGACTCCTCTGTCCATGGGATTTACCAGACAAGAATGCTGAAGTAGGTTGACATTTCCTTCTCTGGGGGATCACCCCAACCCAAGGGTTGAACCCATATCTCCTGCATTAGCAGGTGGATTCTTTACCACTGAGCCACCAGGGGAGCTCATCTCAGGGAATAGGCAAGTGCTAATAACAAGGTTAATCTGCATCAGAGTTCTAGCAAAAGAAGCATGGACTTAGTCTTCAGGGGCATGCTCATTAGAATAGGCAAGTAAATATATATCCTTTTATTGCTGGTAACCATAAATTCCTTCTCCAAGTCTGTGAGTTTGTTTCTAGCTTATAAATGAGTTCAGTTGTATCATTTTTTCTAGATTCTGCATGTAAGCAATACCATATGATATTTATCTTTCTCTGATTTACTTCCTTTAGTATGATAATTTCCAGGTCCATCCATATTATTGGAAATGACATTATTTCATTCTTTTTAAATAGAAGCCTAATATATTAAACACCAAAGACTAGACTTCTTGTTGTATCTCTTATGTTTTTAAGGAAACACCCCAAAAAGAGAGGGTTGTAAGAAGGATCTCCTTCCTCTAAGAAATTCAGTAATTCATTTTTATGATAGCAAGTGGCATCACATGAAGCAGTAACAACAAAGACCCAGACACTGAAAGTGAAAGCACAGGAAGGAAGAGTTCTCAGTACATCCACAGGCCACTATGTACAAGCTGAGAATCACTGACCAACAGAGGTGTGGTCAAGTTTATAGTTGTGGAATTTAAAGTCTTTCATAATCTGAAACCAGCTTCACTTGTAGCCATGTTCTCATTCCTTCATCCTTGCTAAGTGCCCTTCAGAATGTCGAGAAGGGCTGATTGGGCAGGGACCAGCCAAAACACGGAGAGGCCATGCAAGTAACTAGCGGGGGTACCCAAAGATTTGGGAATAATTTGACATCACCAATCATTCTAATAGTGGAATTAAACAACGTAAACAACAATCATGCAGAAAACAAGTAGTTCAGCTGTCTGTAATCATTTATTGAGTCGTAGTGTTTAGTTGGTAAGTTATATCTGACTCTTAGTGACCTTATGAGCCCACCAGACTCCTCTGTCCATGGGATTTACCAGACAAGAATGCTGAAGTAGGTTGACATTTCCTTCTCTGGGGGATCACCCCAACCCAAGGGTTGAACCCATATCTCCTGCATTAGCAGGTGGATTCTTTACCACTGAGCCACCAGGGGAGCTCATCTCAGGGAATAGGCAAGTGCTAATAACAAGGTTAATCTGCATCAGAGTTCTAGCAAAAGAAGCATGGACTTAGTCTTCAGGGCTGTATTGTTTTAGAACAGTTCTGTTGCCTAGTAAGTAAGCAAAGTAAAGAGATTTTTGGCTTACTGGAAGGGAAATCTTTCAAAATTGGAATGCCATGAGGGAGATGGAATTTTGAGAAAATCAAGAAAAGGTCAGAAAGCCCTTATTTATAATGACCAGTGAAGGATTCATGTACCAGGCTTAGTGGTAAACTCATTTCCTCTAGGGTTTCTGCTACTCCCAGAAGCCATATGGGATATTGTAGTAGGCAGTGTCCATGTAAGACTCTGAGCTTAGAGGACAGTGTAGCACAGGTTGTTTGGCTGGCTGCTGTAAGATCAGTCCCTACAATACACATAGTTTTCCACCCTAGCAACTGTTCAACAAGACAAGTGGTTTCTATGAGTGGTTTTGACATTAACTTTTGCCGTGATCCTGGGTTTTTATGCAGGCACTGATGCCCAAGGACAGGGGTGTTATATCTGATACATGGTCAAACTTCTAGGCCCCATACTTAGCAGAGAAGAGGCTTGAAATGAATTTCCTGTATCCCTGTTTGTACTTGTCCTTGACTTCAGCACCTTCTTGAGGTCCTTGTCTTTTGTTTTGTTGGCTCCAAATTTTGCATCCTATCCTATTATCTAGGTCTTGTCTTTGGATATGATTTCTCTGTCCTTGTCACCCCCTGCACTGAATATCTGTGTATAACAACCCATTACTGAGACTAAAAAACTGTATTCAACAGTTACTTGAGAATAAGTTAACATGAGTAAGATTTTTTCTAGCCATACACTCAACTTCTGTTAATATATATTTACTTTCCTAGGGGAAAACCATCTAACATTTGGTTAGGCTTTTTCTATGTTTCCTTTGTGATTCTTGGATTTCACAAGTGAATAAGCCTCAGTTAAATTATTATCAACTAAAATACTTACATCTATATACAGGAATATGCTCAGCTGCTCAGTTGTATCTGACTCTGCAACCCTTTAGACTGTGACTTGGCAGGCTCCTATATCCATGGGATTTTTCAAACAGGGATACTGCAGTGGGTTGTCACTTCCTTCTCCAGGGGATATTTCTGATGCAGGGAATGCATGTCTCCTGCATCTCTTCCATTGGCAGGTGGGTTCTTTACCACTGTGCTGCCTGGGAAGCCCATAAACGGGAAGGGGAAGCTTATTTGATCACTATCATTGACTTCGCTTAAATTTTAAGTATCCTAGTAATAAAGATAACTTATTCATTTACCAGTTATTAAATTTCAATTGTGAATGAGTCACTGTGCTCTAACATGTGAGAAATGAGAAAAAGGAGGTTGCCAGTTGAGGCCATTGCTTGCAGTTACTGAATGCTCAATGAAGATTAGCTGTCTAATGGGTGATGATGAAAAAAATGATGAAAGTGACATAAATATTGCTAATAGTCTGTTTTCTGTATTAAAATATTTTAGAATCATTGGAGATTAACAACCAGACTACAAAGCACTAAGTAAGATATACCAAAGCAAAGAGAAAAATGTAAGTGATCAGAAGGACTGAAATGCCAACCAAAGAGGAGTATAAGTATGACTAGGAGTCTATCTCTGAGTTTTTCCTTGACTTAAGTGACCTGAAACACAGATTTTTGATTCCTTAGACTTGATGTGGTATAGAGAGCTGGTACACAAAGGAATTGGGGGCAATGTCAGGCTGGAGAGGCTGTGACCTAGGAATTTTGTGACCATGCTTAACTATGGGGAAGAGATTTGAAGAAGCTGGAAGTTGGCAAGATTTGACTGACTCTTTCTGAAAGGGAAAGGTGAAGATATTAGAGTAAATATGTATTGTTTTTACAGGAAGAAATTGTGAACTAAAATAAAGCAAATGAAACAAAGATATTTCAGGAAACTAAGTCCTGGAAATTCTGAGTGTGTGCTGAAATATTCCTATTATGTAGAGAGTAGTGTGCTTTGCCAGATAAGTTATTCTTCAAAACTGAATCAATTGTTTGGATGTTGTTGCTTTTGTTCAGTAGCTCAGTCGTGTTCAAGTCTTTGCGACCCCATGAACTGCAGCACACCAGGCTTCCCTGTCCTTCACCATCTCCTGGAGCTTGCTCAAACTCATGTCTATTCAGTTGGTGATGCAACCCAACCGTCTCATCCTATGTTGTCTCCTTCTCCTCCTGCCTTCAGTCTTCCCCAACATCAGGGTCTTTTCCATTGAGCCAGCTCTTCCCATCAGGTAGCCAAAGTACTGGAGCTTGAGCTTCAGCATTAGCCCTACCAGTGCATATAACAATTGAAGTGATGACTCTGTATCAACTTCCCTACACATTGGCAAGATAGTGTTAGAAAACTACTTTTTTTCATTTTCATTTTGTCTTTAAACAATGAGCTGGTGCATTCCAGATGCTTTAGCAGATTGCCAGGCCTTCTAATAATGAATTCCTGGTGTCAAGCTGTGGCATTAGAAAAGTGAGTGTTAACCTCTGTGTCACTGGTATCTACAGAGTTCATAATTTTAGACTTTGTGCAAATGGAAAATTGTAATCTTAAGCTACCTTTGCCACGTTGCTGAGTGGCAGCACAGTCGAATATGACAGATCCATTGCCAATGGAAAGCCTGTTTACCTGGGGCAAACAAAGTTTATCTTTTAAGACACTGTTTGAAGAGTGCACAGAATTTCTAGGGGAAGGAATATTCTGGAGGATGGATCTGCTCGCATGCTCCTATGGCATTTGTTTTTTCCGCATAATGTCTGTGGAATGTGATGGTAAATTCAGATTATATGTGCCAATAGACACATTCAACTTAACACTCAACATGAATCATTGCTATCCCATACCTTGCTTTATCTGTTCTTTTTACCAAAGTTGGCAAGATTTGACTGACTCTTTCTGAAAGGAAAGGTGAAGATATTAGAGTAAATATGTATTGTTATTACAGGAAGAAATTGTGAACTAAAATAAAGCAAATGAAACAAAGATATTTCAGGAAACTAAGTCCTGGAAATTCTGAGTGTGTGCTGAAATATTCCTATTATGTAGAGAGTAGTGTGCTTTGCCAGATAAGTTATTCTTCAAAACTGAAGCAATTGTTTGGATGTTGTTGCTTTTGTTCAGTAGCTCAGTCGTGTTCAAGTCTTTGCGACCCCATGAACTGCAGCACACCAGGCTTCCCTGTCCTTCACCATCTCCTGGAGCTTGCTCAAACTCATGTCTATTCAGTTGGTGATGCAACCCAACCGTCTCATCCTATGTTGTCTCCTTCTCCTCCTGCCTTCAGTCTTCCCCAACATCAGGGTCTTTTCCATTGAGCCAGCTCTTCCCATCAGGTAGCCAAAGTACTGGAGCTTGAGCTTCAGCATTAGCCCTACCAGTGCATATAACAATTGAAGTGATGACTCTGTATCAACTTCCCTACACATTGGCAAGATAGTGTTAGAAAACTACTTTTTTTCATTTTCATTTTGTCTTTAAACAATGAGCTGGTGCATTCCAGATGCTTTAGCAGATTGCCAGGCCTTCTAATAATGAATTCCTGGTGTCAAGCTGTGGCATTAGAAAAGTGAGTGTTAACCTCTGTGTCACTGGTATCCACAGAGTTCATAATTTTAGACTTTGTGCAAATGGAAAATTGTAATCTTAAGCTACCTTTGCCACGTTGCTGAGTGGCAGCACAGTCGAATATGACAGATCCATTGCCAATGGAAAGCCTGTTTACCTGGGGCAAACAAAGTTTATCTTTTAAGACACTGTTTGAAGAGTGCACAGAATTTCTAGGGGAAGGAATATTCTGGAGGATGGATCTGCTCGCATGCTCCTATGGCATTTGTTTTTTCCGCATAATGTCTGTGGAATGTGATGGTAAATTCAGATTATATGTGCCAATAGACACATTCAACTTAACACTCAACATGAATCATTGCTATCCCATACCTTGCTTTATCTGTTCTTTTAAATTACCAAATCTCTTATTATGAAAGCTGCATTGACAAATTTTTATTTTAGGAATATGAGGAAAGCATCTCTTCCAAATATTAGAAAAATGCCATTATTAGATATAAACTTAATTTCCTATTAAACTGCATGTTAAAAATAACAATGATGTGGATTTTAAAAAAAAAAACAGTAAAATCCACTAGAGGCTACTTGTATTTATTGTGAATTTTTAGAATCAGGCTCCTCTATCCATGGAATTCTGCAGGCAAGAATACTGGAGTGAGTAGCCATGCTTTCCTCCAGGGAATCTTCCCAACTCAGGGATCAAACCAAGATCTCCCACATTGTAGGTAGATTCTTTAATGTCTGAGCCACCAGGGGAAACCCATGAATACTGGACTGGGTATGGACCCCCCTCTAGGGGATCCTCCTGACTCAAAAATCAAACAGGGAGGGGTCTCCTGCAATGCAGGTGGATTCTTTACCAGCTGAGCTACCAGGGAAGTCCACTTACTGTGAATTTTTAAAACCAAATCCCTTTTACCCTAATGCCTCACTGATATCACATATATTTTAAATAACATTTATTAGGCATTGGGAAAGGGAGAGAATAAAAATTATTCAGGACTGAGAGAAAAGTTTCAGTGTGTTCTCATGAGTGCATAGCATCTCAGATAAATGAAAATATCTACAAGTCAGAGCTGGGGGTGTTGGCCAGCGGGAAAAAAATAACTGTCACTGGTATCTACAGAGTTCATAATTTTAGACTTTGTGCAAATGGAAAATTGTAATCTTAAGCTACCTTTGCCACGTTGCTGAGTGGCAGCACAGTCGAATATGACAGATCCATTGCCAATGGAAAGCCTGTTTACCTGGGGCAAACAAAGTTTATCTTTTAAGACACTGTTTGAAGAGTGCACAGAATTTCTAGGGGAAGGAATATTCTGGAGGATGGATCTGCTCGCATGCTCCTATGGCATTTGTTTTTTCCGCATAATGTCTGTGGAATGTGATGGTAAATTCAGATTATATGTGCCAATAGACACATTCAACTTAACACTCAACATGAATCATTGCTATCCCATACCTTGCTTTATCTGTTCTTTTAAATTACCAAATCTCTTATTATGAAAGCTGCATTGACAAATTTTTATTTTAGGAATATGAGGAAAGCATCTCTTCCAAATATTAGAAAAATGCCATTATTAGATATAAACTTAATTTCCTATTAAACTGCATGTTAAAAATAACAATGATGTGGATTTTAAAAAAAAAAACAGTAAAATCCACTAGAGGCTACTTGTATTTATTGTGAATTTTTAGAATCAGGCTCCTCTATCCATGGAATTCTGCAGGCAAGAATACTGGAGTGAGTAGCCATGCTTTCCTCCAGGGAATCTTCCCAACTCAGGGATCAAACCAAGATCTCCTACATTGTAGGTAGATTCTTTAATGTCTGAGCCACCAGGGAAGCCCATGAATACTGGACTGGGTATGGATCCCCCTCTAGGGGATCCTCCTGACTCAAAAATCAAACAGGGAGGGGTCTCCTGCAATGCAGGTGGATTCTTTACCAGCTGAGCTACCAGGGAAGTCCACTTACTGTGAATTTTTAAAACCAAATCCCTTTTACCCTAATGCCTCACTGATATCACATATATTTTAAATAACATTTATTAGGCATTGGGAAAGGGAGAGAATAAAAATTATTCAGGACTGAGAGAAAAGTTTCAGTGTGTTCTCATGAGTGCATAGCATCTCAGATAAATGAAAATATCTACAAGTCAGAGCTGGGGGTGTTGGCCAGCGGGAAAAAAAAATGAATGCACAGAAAGGTTTGAGCATATATATGAGGCATGCTCATACTTTAAAAATCATAAAGTATCTCATACTTTATAAATCATCTTGAGGCTGCTCTGCCTGATCTAACTACAATGCAAACAAATGTTCCATTCAAGGTGATCAAATTGGTAAACTCAGATTTAATGGACTAAGACTAAAAAACTAGAGATTATGGTAACTACTCAGAACCTTGCCTGCCCTTGTCAATGTAATTAAACAATTTATCTTGATTACTCAGTTATATCGATTTCAAAATTGAGTCATGTATCTTCTAATGTTGACTATGTGAAATGCCTGGGTTAATGTGGAAGGAAAACCCATTCATGGTGTAGTCCTATATACCAGACTCTTTGTCATTGTGTTGAATCCTCACAGTAGTCCTCGAAGTAACTCAAATGCTTGTTCAAGATAAAAGAAATTGTAATTCAGAGGGGATTGAAGAACTTTTCTGAGGATATGTGACTCTTGGGGGGGATTTGGAATTCAAACAGAGTTCTGTGATGACCAAAACTCTTTCACTTCTTTGAAATCATTCTACCCTGCAGAAAAGATACCTGTGTTGGATGGATGCAGATGCATCCATTGATTTTATTACAGTGTGACTGGGTAATTAGAGAACTTGATAGATGGATGTGGAGGTTGGTTTAGAAGTTTGTTTCAGAAATGTATAGTTAATATCTTGTAAATGGTGTATAAATATTCCTGTACTTATTTGTGTGAGACAGAATGGGTGGGGGAAATCCAGTTACCAGTCCACCTCTACATAAATCAATGAAGACAATTGCAACAAAAGTGTGACTTATTTCAATCTTTGCCGAAGGGCAAAAAAGTTTTTACCAGCTGAGCTACCAGGGAAGTCCACTTACTGTGAATTTTTAAAACCAAATCCCTTTTACCCTAATGCCTCACTGATATCACATATATTTTAAATAACATTTATTAGGCATTGGGAAAGGGAGAGAATAAAAATTATTCAGGACTGAGAGAAAAGTTTCAGTGTGTTCTCATGAGTGCATAGCATCTCAGATAAATGAAAATATCTACAAGTCAGAGCTGGGGGTGTTGGCCAGCGGGAAAAAAAATGAATGCACAGAAAGGTTTGAGCATATATATGAGGCATGCTCATACTTTAAAAATCATAAAGTATCTCATACTTTATAAATCATCTTGAGGCTGCTCTGCCTGATCTAACTACAATGCAAACAAATGTTCCATTCAAGGTGATCAAATTGGTAAACTCAGATTTAATGGACTAAGACTAAAAAACTAGAGATTATGGTAACTACTCAGAACCTTGCCTGCCCTTGTCAATGTAATTAAACAATTTATCTTGATTACTCAGTTATATCGATTTCAAAATTGAGTCATGTATCTTCTAATGTTGACTATGTGAAATGCCTGGGTTAATGTGGAAGGAAAACCCATTCATGGTGTAGTCCTATATACCAGACTCTTTGTCATTGTGTTGAATCCTCACAGTAGTCCTCGAAGTAACTCAAATGCTTGTTCAAGATAAAAGAAATTGTAATTCAGAGGGGATTGAAGAACTTTTCTGAGGATATGTGACTCTTGGGGGGGATTTGGAATTCAAACAGAGTTCTGTGATGACCAAAACTCTTTCACTTCTTTGAAATCATTCTACCCTGCAGAAAAGATACCTGTGTTGGATGGATGCAGATGCATCCATTGATTTTATTACAGTGTGACTGGGTAATTAGAGAACTTGATAGATGGATGTGGAGGTTGGTTTAGAAGTTTGTTTCAGAAATGTATAGTTAATATCTTGTAAATGGTGTATAAATATTCCTGTACTTATTTGTGTGAGACAGAATGGGTGGGGGAAATCCAGTTACCAGTCCACCTCTACATAAATCAATGAAGACAATTGCAACAAAAGTGTGCTTATTTCATCTTTGCCGAAGGGCATGTTTTTACCAAATGTTTGCTCAATAATCTGATTTCTAAATCTTAGAAATCTTGCTGTTATATTCACCTCTGCTTCCTTTCTCGCTCTTTGAAAATTTATGAGAGAACTGAGAATCTCTCTTATGCCATTTGATGAAGATTGCAGGTGAACAAAAGATGGCTCTTGGTGCTAATGAAAGAGTGTGGACTTCTGATTCAAGCACACCTATGTTCAGGCATAAATAGTTTTAAGATATTTGTAAGTTAGGTGACTTTGAACAAGTCATGTAAACCGTCTATTTTTCCATGTCTGAGGTTGTAAAATGGAAGCAGTCCCATCTTCTCACAGGATTATAGTGAAGATTAGAAGAGACAATGGCCACTTTATCCCACTATTCTGAACATATTTAGTGTGAAGTATTGCTTCCCTGATGGCTCAGAAGTAAAGAATCTGCCTGAAAATGCAGAAGATGGAGATGTGGGTTCAATCCATGAGTCAGGAAGATCCCTGCAGGAGGAAATGGCAACCCCCTCCAGTGTTCTTGCCTGGAGAATCCCATGGACAGAGAAGCCTGATGGGCTACAGTCCATGGGGTCACAAAAAAGTCAGACACAACTTAACAACTGAACAACAGCAAAGTGCACAGTAAATGCTACTTATGCAATTAGTACCACTATTATTGCTACAGTCATACTTGGGGAAATTAAAATAGCCTTCCAAAGCCTCAGATTCATCTTTTATTTATTGTTAAATGTTATTGGTATATAGTTGGTTTACAATATTGTGTTAGTTTTAGGGGTACAGCAAAGTGATTTGATTATTCATATACGTGCATTCACTCTTTTTCAGATTACTTTCCCATATAGAAGATTACAGAATATTAAATATAGTCCCCTGTGCTATACAGTAGTTCCCTATTGATTATCTATATTATGCATAGATTACTATCTTTAAAGTGAGGCTTTTTAAATTTTTGCTATGTAAAGACTATTTCAGTATCAGGTGAAAGTTGGTAAGTGGCCGACTTTTTTCTTTATTAGGTTAAACCAATCTAAGTGAGGCTTAAATGAGAAAGCATGTGTGAAATATTCATCACAATAGAGTCTCAATAAATGTGAACTCTTTTCAATTCGTTTTCATCCAGACACTCTTTTGTCACCAAGTAACTGCCCTTTGTTCAACTTGAGACTATAGGCAGCCAAAACTGACATTACTTACAGAGCCTTGGCATTTCAACATGATCTGTCATTGAAAGGGAAGACACACATTCTTTTTTTTTTCAGCCACTTCTATTGGTCTTTCATTTCCATCTGTTCTTTGGGCCCAGGGCCTCCCATCGCAGTGGCCTCTCTCGCTGCAGAGCGCCGGCTCTGGGCGCATGCGCTCCAGAGCTCCCGCAGGGTTAGTTGGACACATCGGTCCAGCCACTCCGCAGCACGTGGGATCTTCCCAGGCCAGGGATGGAACCGGCGCCCCTTGCACTGCAAGGCGGTGTCCTTACCCACTGGACCACCAGGGAAGCCCAAGATACACATTCTTAAATTTATCTTCCCTGACCAAAGGAGTCACCAAGTGTGGAAGCTCTGACTGACACTTAGTCTGAGTAGGTATCAATTCGCTTTCTGCTATAGAAAACAGACTGCCTTATTGGGATGACAATACAGCAAGTGTATTGAAGTCAGTCATATAACTTTCCTCAGCACCTCGTAGAGCTTATCATTTTTATCTAATTAGTGCTCTTTAAATATACACACACATCCTCTGGTGATATTGTGGAAATGAAGCTTCAGTTTCTGTAGGTATAGGTCAAAGCCTCTTTTAAGAGGTATACACACACATCCTCTGGTGATTTTTTGTGGAAATGACTTAGTTTTAGGGGTACAGCAAAGTGATTTGATTATTCATATACGTGCATTCACTCTTTTTCAGATTACTTTCCCATATAGAAGATTACAGAATATTAAATATAGTCCCCTGTGCTATACAGTAGTTCCCTATTGATTATCTATATTATGCATAGATTACTATCTTTAAAGTGAGGCTTTTTAAATTTTTGCTATGTAAAGACTATTTCAGTATCAGGTGAAAGTTGGTAAGTGGCCGACTTTTTTCTTTATTAGGTTAAACCAATCTAAGTGAGGCTTAAATGAGAAAGCATGTGTGAAATATTCATCACAATAGAGTCTCAATAAATGTGAACTCTTTTCAATTCGTTTTCATCCAGACACTCTTTTGTCACCAAGTAACTGCCCTTTGTTCAACTTGAGACTATAGGCAGCCAAAACTGACATTACTTACAGAGCCTTGGCATTTCAACATGATCTGTCATTGAAAGGGAAGACACACATTCTTTTTTTTTTCAGCCACTTCTATTGGTCTTTCATTTCCATCTGTTCTTTGGGCCCAGGGCCTCCCATCGCAGTGGCCTCTCTCGCTGCAGAGCGCCGGCTCTGGGCGCATGCGCTCCAGAGCTCCCGCAGGGTTAGTTGGACACATCGGTCCAGCCACTCCGCAGCACGTGGGATCTTCCCAGGCCAGGGATGGAACCGGCGCCCCTTGCACTGCAAGGCGGTGTCCTTACCCACTGGACCACCAGGGAAGCCCAAGATACACATTCTTAAATTTATCTTCCCTGACCAAAGGAGTCACCAAGTGTGGAAGCTCTGACTGACACTTAGTCTGAGTAGGTATCAATTCGCTTTCTGCTATAGAAAACAGACTGCCTTATTGGGATGACAATACAGCAAGTGTATTGAAGTCAGTCATATAACTTTCCTCAGCACCTCGTAGAGCTTATCATTTTTATCTAATTAGTGCTCTTTAAATATACACACACATCCTCTGGTGATATTGTGGAAATGAAGCTTCAGTTTCTGTAGGTATAGGTCAAAGCCAGAGGTTCTGAATTTTGAAGGTTCCAGGTGATGAAGACACCACAGGATCACACTCTGAGAGAGTCTCAGTGAGTTGCAAATGATGGTGCTTAGTTAATGAACCCACCCTCTGTTTAGACCATGTCTTGTATTAGCTGGTATTAGAAGACCTTCTTTCCAAGTCTTATATTCCGCCCTCTGAGCTATGTGCCTGCTTTTTTCAACACCCCGTCCTTTAAAAGTGAAAGTACTTTGAGTAAAAATTTGAACTTTTGAACTGCTCCTCAAATCTGTTATTTTTGTATCAAAAAGTCTTTGATCTGTGTTTTTCGTTATTCTTCCCAGTATCCCCACTTTCTTCATCTTGGAAAAATCCTACTCATCCTTCCAGATCCAGTTCCAATGTCTCCTTTATTATGAACATTCCCTGGTTCACCTCCTTCCCAGGTTATATATAAACAGCATTTTTTTTTTTTCTTCACTGTGCTCCTTTAGCACGTTACACATGTAAGCTTAGCAATTATCCCTTTCTTTTGTAGTTTATTATATTTTATAATTTTTCTCTATTTTTTCTCTATTATAATCTCGATGATAATAGAACACCATGAAGGAATATCACCTCCAACTCCAAGCATCTGATGCTGTCTTGGCAGACACTAGGCACGTAAAATAATTTAAGAGACTGAAGGTTACAGTAGAACAAGCAGAGTTTGTTGGAGGTGGGCAGGCCTAGGCTTGAATTCTTGACCCTCTAAGATCAATATAACAGTACAGAAGTAGCTTAAGCTTTTTCTTGACTTCTGTCTTCATGTATGAAAATTAAAATATTTCACCTTACTGTATATGGGTGATGTTAGGATTATATGAGACAACTTTGATGTTGCATTTAGCACCAGTGCCTAAGGAGTAACTAATCAATGTTAATATCATGGTTTATTAGTAGTAGTAGTATCACAGGACTGTTATAAGAGTTACCTCAAATCACATCAACAGATATTAGAATTCAACTCTTCCTTTTTCATTTTAGATTTTATGAGTTAGTGTTATATTTATTTTATCATGGTCTCATAGTGTCCATTGCTATTATTAGCACTCTCAAATTTTCATAGAATAAGAGATATCTAAATAAACATGAAATATATAAATGCATGTTATTTTGCATTTCACAAATGAGACCTTTGAAAAATATTTTTGAACTGTCATGAGACAGCTTGCTTTGAACAATACTTCGTATATATAAGCAATTTATGACCAAGAGCATTCTGTATTTCCAAGGTCAACCATCTCCTAAAATACTTAATTTGCAAATTAGAATATATAGTTTGCTGTGTCTGGTGGTTTTTTTTCACTGCTGTTTGTTTTATGCCACAGTCCCTCCTGACCCATCTGGCCAAGAACTTGCCTGAGATGTTCCCTCCTTCCCCTTGTCTGACTCTTTGCAGAAGAGATAAATGGATTAAGAACATGAAATAATTGGAGCACATCAAGTGGAGAGGACAATCCCTTTCCATAGAGTTGCCTGCATTGATTGTGATTGGAATGCATGATGACTTCTTTCCCACAAGGGTGAAAAAGAAATAGTTTATAAAAGACCCAGGAAGTCTCTGAAGGAAACTAATTAATGACATTATTATCTTAAGCACAGCAAAGATTATTGAAAAGTTTCCTGTTACTGAAAACACTTTAGAAAACAAATTATGATTACCTTGGATACTGTGATTTAATGAATCTTTCATTGATTTCCTGTGCGTTTACAGAGAGGCCACAGACTTTATTTTCAACAGTTTATACAGCACTTGAAAGGGGACTCCATAGATACTGGAAGGAGAAAGTCATTTTCTGATATTCCATGTCATAAGACAAAAATGAAGAACTTGAAACAAGGAAAAAATATCAGACCTGCCTCACAGACAGTGTTTCTCTAGAGTATATAACTAGAAATGGATTGACTGACTTGAAAGGGGGTTGTAGATGCCCAGATGTGCTAGGCAGTGCCACCATTTTTAGCAAAGTGGTAACAGCAATTGGCATTCCAGTTGCTTTGTATCCATAACAGTAGGTGATATTTTGGAGTTTTCGATTTTGCCACTTGGCTGTACATGAAAAGGGATGTCCCTAGTGCCTCAATTGGTAAAGAATCCACCTTCAATGCAGGAAACCTGGGATTGATCCCTGGGTTGGGAAGATTCCCCTGGAGAAGGAAACAGCAGCCCACTCCAGTATTCTTGCCTGGAGAATTCCATGTGCAGAGGAGCCTGGCAGGCTAAATGTGTCCTGTCTTAGACTTAATTTATATTTTCATCACCATATTTCCTTATGTATTATGACCATTGTGATCCCCTTACTTTTGAGTGCCTCTTTCAGTCTGCTGCCCAATTTTCTCTTTGGTTACTGCGTTTTCCCTTATTGATTAATCATACTTTTTTACTATTCAAAATATTTGGCCTGTGTGTATACGTGTGTGTTGGGAACACACTATAATTTGTATTTTCACTTGGTTTATGATGCTTTTTGGCAAACAGAAGTTATTTATGGATTTTAATGTAGAGATTACCTATGTTTTCCTTTCTTTTCTTTTTTTTTTTAATTTGTGCTTTTTTGGACTGTGTATAAGAGATCCATATCAACCTTGAATTTCTGAAAGTGTACTCCCTCCTATATCTCCTACAAAAACTTTTTTATTTTTGCCCATTGTATTTAGATTTTTAATACACCTTGAATTGAATATTCTTGCTGTGCTAGTTGTAACAATCATGCCAATTAGTAGACAGAGATCAGACAGTTTTTCTTAACAATTCTTTATATGAAATTATTTTAACATGAACTGCATCCCAGATGTAATTATGTGACTAGAAAGAAAAAGCAAACAACTAGTAAAAAAATAAAAAAAAAAAAACCCTTGAATTATCACAGAGACGGCAGCTGTCATACATGATTTTCATCATATGATTAGGGAAACAAAGGGAGAGATTGTTGTTATTAATATTTGCTATCTTTTTAAAAAATTTTGGCCTCTTTTTATTTATTTATTTTTCATCCATGTTTTTTCTTCGGCCTATGTGAGCCTCCTATTTCAGTGGCCTCTCTCCTTGCAGAGTGCTGGCTCCAGGCACATGCACTCCAGAACAGTAGGCTAAATTATTTTGGCAGTGCCACCATTTTTAGCAAAGTGGTAACAGCAATTGGCATTCCAGTTGCTTTGTATCCATAACAGTAGGTGATATTTTGGAGTTTTCGATTTTGCCACTTGGCTGTACATGAAAAGGGATGTCCCTAGTGCCTCAATTGGTAAAGAATCCACCTTCAATGCAGGAAACCTGGGATTGATCCCTGGGTTGGGAAGATTCCCCTGGAGAAGGAAACAGCAGCCCACTCCAGTATTCTTGCCTGGAGAATTCCATGTGCAGAGGAGCCTGGCAGGCTAAATGTGTCCTGTCTTAATTTATATTTTCATCACCATATTTCCTTATGTATTATGACCATTGTGATCCCCTTACTTTTGAGTGCCTCTTTCAGTCTGCTGCCCAATTTTCTCTTTGGTTACTGCGTTTTCCCTTATTGATTAATCATACTTTTTTACTATTCAAAATATTTGGCCTGTGTGTATACGTGTGTGTTGGGAACACACTATAATTTGTATTTTCACTTGGTTTATGATGCTTTTTGGCAAACAGAAGTTATTTATGGATTTTAATGTAGAGATTACCTATGTTTTCCTTTCTTTTCTTTTTTTTTTTAATTTGTGCTTTTTTGGACTGTGTATAAGAGATCCATATCAACCTTGAATTTCTGAAAGTGTACTCCCTCCTATATCACCTGCAAAAATGTTTTTATTTTTGCCCATTGTATTTAGATTTTTAATACACCTTGAATTGAATATTCTTGCTGTGCTAGTTGTAACAATCATGCCAATTAGTAGACAGAGATCAGACAGTTTTTCTTAACAATTCTTTATATGAAATTATTTTAACATGAACTGCATCCCAGATGTAATTATGTGACTAGAAAGAAAAAGCAAACAACTAGTAAAAAAATAAAAAAAAAAAACCCTTGAATTATCACAGAGACGGCAGCTGTCATACATGATTTTCATCATATGATTAGGGAAACAAAGGGAGAGGTTGTTATTAATATTTGCTATCTTTTTAAAAAATTTTGGCCTCTTTTTATTTATTTATTTTTCATCCATGTTTATTCTTCGGCCTATGTGAGCCTCCTATTTCAGTGGCCTCTCTCCTTGCAGAGTGCTGGCTCCAGGCACATGCACTCCAGAACACTGGCTCCTATTGGACACACACTGGTCCAGCCGCTCTGCAGCATGTGGGATCCTCCCGGGCCAGATATCGAACTGGTGCCCCTTGCCCAGCAAGGTGGACTGTCTACCCACTGGACCAACAGAGAAGTCCAATGTTTGCTGTCTTAGAGGAAGGGATCCAAGTGCTGATACTCAGTGGAGGAGGTGCTGCTCAGTTGGTTCTGAAGTCTCTGTGCTCGCAGAAGGACACTGGCCACCTGGAGCCATGTCTCCTAGGAGAGAGCAATGAGGTTCTGCAAGTGTTGGGAAACATGTGTTTAACTTCCAGGATGGAGAGGCGCCACCACTGCTAAGCTGACATGCACAAAAGTAGAAACTAGACTGGAAGCCAAAGGAAAGCCATGATTTTGACCTGATTCATTTTCCCAAACTTCTATCTCTATCCTTCCAAGTTTAATAAAATCACTGCCAGACATGGTTCAGAAAACGTCTCCAGGTGGAAAGCCAGGACAATCAGTAGGCTCACCTCGTTGGATTCCCCTCATGTTTCGACTGTTAGTGATCACAGTTCTATACTGCTTGACTTCTACTATCTGAAAATGTTTGTTTTTTTTTAGTTGTATATAGCAGGAAGGGTAGGTCCCAGGTAACCTAACATGGTTAGAAGCAAAGATTCTTATGACTTTGATTCTATTCAATTTTTATTCCTGGTTAAGAGAAAAGCTTACAAGTTTTACATTGTTACTTTATTCTTTCAGCTGGTACAATTTCCTGACACAGTTTGTTTTATATATATATATATATATTAATTTTATTTTTAAATGAAATGTAATGCAACTTATTAGTAAAGCTTTTGCTGGTGACAAACTCCCTCTTCTGTTTGTTTGTCCAGAAACATCTTTATTGCTTCATGCTTAAAGGATAATTCCACGCTCTCTTTGGCAGCCCATATACTAGTTAGAAGAGAATTTCATTGGAATATAAATTCTATCTAAGAACCTTTTCTTCTTTAACATAATGAAGATACTGTTCTACTTTCTCAGGACTTCCATTGTTGCTATTAGTTTGTTATTTCTTTTAAAGGAATCGGTGTTTTTAACTGATGCTAGTTCTTTATTGTTTTTTGAAGTTCTGGAATTTAACTGATAGACCACTCACAGTTTTTCTTTATTTTTCAATCTGAAATTCTTTGACTTCTTAAATCTGTGCTTATTTCATCCTTTCTGTAATTTCTTATTCATTATGTCTTCAACTGTTGTCTCAATTCTGATTCCCTCCTCTTCTCTTTGGGAAGTGCTGAATGCATGCTAGAGCCTCTCTGTCATCTGCGTCTATTTTACTTCGTTTTTCCAGTGTTGTTTGATCTCTGCCGCATTCTGGATAAGTCCTGTTCCTTAATTCCAGTTTACTATGTATCTCTTTAGCTGTTTCCAATCTGATAGTAAATTCTATCCGGTTTTCAACTTGCGAATTTTTTTTTTCACTCAAGCAATTATCCTTTTCCCCAAAAATACTAGGTCATATTTTACCATGCCATGCTACACACTTTCTAGCTTGACTTTTTTCTATTCCTTAAAACACAGTAAGCTACATGAAGAAGCATGTTTAATATACAAATTTGGATTTTTATTTTTCCACTGTTTACTCCTGTTCATGGAAACTTGTTTTTTGTATGTTTCATTTGCATATGTGTGTGTATGTGTACGATTTTCTTTAGAAATTACTGGTGTAAGTTATTTTGAGAATTCGTGAGGACTTGTTAGAAAATGCCTTTTTTTAATTTCACATTTTTCATAGTGCTCAGGAGTCCTGAGTGCCTGGAAATCTTTAAATTCATGCCTTGCAACTCCTTGGCCTGCTCAGGTGAATTTAAACTCCATCCATGTAAGAGAAAGATTTGGGGTTGTGACCTTTCAGGGAATTTTAGTTTCCCTTTGCTAATCAGCTCCACTAGGTTTTCATGCTGTCCGCTTGAGTGGTGAATGGTGGTTTTAGTTTTCTGCTTAAAGTTTATCTCAATTATATCACTGTTTTCAGGTCTAGTTTACCTTTAAAGAGACTACAGTTAACAGTATTAAACGAAGTAAGCTCTGGTCATCCAGGCCAAAGTTCAATTTTGCAGTGGCATGTAAAATTTCTTAAGGTACAAATGCTTCCCTATGCTGTTTACCACTTAATATAGTCTTGCTTATTTAGGTATTAGCCTGACAAATCATTTTTATCTTCTCCACTCTACAGCACTTTTAAGAAGATTTTTAAATATACATTTCCTTTAGTTTTTTTTTTTTTTTTAATTAATTTATTTATTTATTTTTGTACATGTATGTTCCCAGATCAATCAGATGCATATCCCTTGGCCCTCCCCTGACCCAGGTTCCACCCCCCACCATTTCCTTTAGTTTTATACTAATAGCTTGTTGTGGTGGTAGTTCATTCACTAAGGCATGTCTAACTTTTTGCAGCCCCATGGACTGAAGCATGTCAGGCTTCCCTGTCGTTCACTATATCCAGGAATTTGCTCAAATTTATGCAATGCGTTGGTAATGGTATCTAACCATCTTATCCTCTGCTGCCATCCTCTCCTTTTGCCAACAATCTTTCCCAGCTTCTAATATTTTTAATGAAAGTGTTGGTCTGAATTACTTAGTTCAGTGTATGCCCTAAAGCAGAGGTACCCTAATAGATTTTCATGTGATATGACTTCTCCTTTGTTTAAAAGCTATACCTTTGTACTTATTGACAGATACAAATAATTTACTGACAAGTTAATTATTTTTACTTGACATCTTGTGCCTATCAACATACATCTATTTCAATGATTAGGGGAGAAAAGACTTTGGGGCAGGTAATCTCATTTAAATTTCCTTTGCAACTGTGTCTTTTAAGGATGCTTGTACCAACAGCATCTTAGTATACAAATAATTTTTTCCAAACAGATAATAAATGTTGTTTGTTCTTTCTCTTAAAACTTGGCTTTAAAGGGTCACTCTTGAGTTATATGAAAACTTAGTGTTTAAATTAACCTACTTTTAATGCTAATGAAGCAAATTAATATCTAAATAAAAGTGATAAGAATGACAATAAATTCAGTATCCGAATAAATGGATTTCCCTATAGAATAAAGCTTGTTGTTCAGTCCCAGAGTTGTGTCTGTCGCTGTAACCCCATGAACTGCAGCACTCTTCCGTATTCTTCACTATCCCCTAGAGTTTGCACAAACTAATGTCCTTTGGGTCAGTAAGGCCATCTAGCCATCTCGTCCTGTTGCCTCCTTCCCTCAATCTTTCCCTGCATTAGGATCTTTTACAATGAATTGGCACTTGACATCAAGGGGCCAAAGTATTGGAGCTTCAGCTTCAATGTCAGTCCTTCCAATGAATATTCAGGGTTTATTTCCTTTAGGATTGACTGACTTGATCTCCTGGCTGTCCAGAAGAAGGATTGGATCTCTTCTCTTCTCTTTATCGTCCAGTTTTCAGTTTATAAACACCCCCACCATTTCCTTTAGTTTTATACTAATAGCTTGTTGTGGTGGTAGTTCATTCACTAAGGCATGTCTAACTTTTGCAGCCCCATGGACTGAAGCATGTCAGGCTTCCCTGTCGTTCACTATATCCAGGAATTTGCTCAAATTTATGCAATGCGTTGGTAATGGTATCTAACCATCTCATCCTCTGCTGCCATCCTCTCCTTTTGCCAACAATCTTTCCCAGCTTCTAATATTTTTAATGAAAGTGTTGGTCTGAATTACTTAGTTCAGTGTATGCCCTAAAGCAGAGGTACCCTAATAGATTTTCATGTGATATGACTTCTCCTTTGTTTAAAAGCTATACCTTTGTACTTATTGACAGATACAAATAATTTACTGACAAGTTAATTATTTTTACTTGACATCTTGTGCCTATCAACATACATCTATTTCAATGATTAGGGGAGAAAAGACTTTGGGGCAGGTAATCTCATTTAAATTTCCTTTGCAACTGTGTCTTTTAAGGATGCTTGTACCAACAGCATCTTAGTATACAAATAATTTTTTCCAAACAGATAATAAATGTTGTTTGTTCTTTCTCTTAAAACTTGGCTTTAAAGGGTCACTCTTGAGTTATATGAAAACTTAGTGTTTAAATTAACCTACTTTTAATGCTAATGAAGCAAATTAATATCTAAATAAAGGTGATAAGAATGACAATAAATTCAGTATCCGAATAAATGGATTTCCCTATAGAATAAAGCTTGTTGTTCAGTCCCAGAGTTGTGTCTGTCGCTGTAACCCCATGAACTGCAGCACTCTTCCGTATTCTTCACTATCCCCTAGAGTTTGCACAAACTAATGTCCTTTGGGTCAGTAAGGCCATCTAGCCATCTCGTCCTGTTGCCTCCTTCCCTCAATCTTTCCCTGCATTAGGATCTTTTACATTGAATTGGCACTTGACATCAAGGGGCCAAAGTATTGGAGCTTCAGCTTCAATGTCAGTCCTTCCAATGAATATTCAGGGTTTATTTCCTTTAGGATTGACTGACTTGATCTCCTGGCTGTCCAGAAGAAGGATTGGATCTCTTCTATTCTCTAAATATTAGCCATCCAGTGTCAAACATGAAATTAATGGCAGTTTTCAGTTTAGATGATAAACACTGTTTTTCTTGTGAAATGGTTAGATTCATTCAGGACGATCATTTCTTAACCTGAAGACCTACTGTTGTTTCATGACTTTGTCTACAGTATCTTGTTGCAATAAATATTTGGTCTTCTTCCATAGATGGTAAGATATTAGTGGTGATGGTGAAAATCACTTAGCCCAGATACTGGAGTACCTATGTATCAGTTCAATTCAGTTCAGTCACTCCGTCGTGTCTGGCTCTTTGAGATCCCAAGGTCTATGGCACACCAGGTTTCCTTGTCCTTCATCTCCTGGATCCTGCTCAAACTCATGTTCATTGACTCAGTGATACCATCCAACCATCTCATCTTCTGTTGTCCCCTTCTCCTTCTGCCTTCTGTTTTTCCCAACGTCAGGCTTTTTCTCAATGAGTTGTCTCCTTACATTCCAGTGAATTGGCTCTTGACATCATGGAGCCAAAGTATTGGAGCGTCAGCTTCAGCATCAGTCCTTCCAATGAATATTCAAGGTTGATTTCCTTTAGGATTGACTGGTTTGATCTCCTTGCAGTCCAATGGACTCCCAAGAGTCTTTTCCAATACCACAGTTCAAAGGCATAATAAATTCATCAGCAGTCAGCCTTCTTTATGGTCCAGCTCTTGTATCCATACATGACTACTGGGAAAACCATGACTTTAACTATACAGACTTTTGTCAGCAAATTGATGTCTCTGCTTTTTAATATGCGGTCTAGGTTTGTCATAGCTTTTCTTCCAGAAAGCAGGTGCCTTTTAATGTCATGGCTGCAGTCACCATCTGCAGTGATTTTGGTGCTCAAGAAAATAAAGTCTGTCACTGTTTCCATTGTTTGCCCATCTATTTACCATGAAGTGATGGGATTGGATGCCATGATCTTCATTTTTTTGAATATTGAGTTTTAGGCCAACCTTTTCACTCTCCTCTTTTACCTTCATTAAGAAGCTCTTTAGTTCCTTTTCTTTTTCTGCCATAAGGGTGATGTCACCTGCATACCTGAGGTTATTGTTGTTTCTCCTGGCAATCTTCATTCCAGCTCGTCCTTCATCCAGACTGACTTTTCACATGATGTAATACTCTGCATATAAATTAAATGCAGTCTTGACATACTCCTTTCCCAGGTTAGAACCTGTCTGTTGTTCCATATCTGGCTCTAACTATTCTTTGAATAGAGTTCTATAAAAGTTGGTATACAACAAATGCAGAGTTCTAAGCTAAGCACTGGTTGATGAATCTTTGGGGAAGAAAAAATATATCTATATCTATAGATAGAAGACCCTTGTCTTTTTTTGTTTAAGACTGTCATCTTAATGCTATTTCACTCTCATGGAATAAAAGTGATAAACTAATAGGTGATAATTAGAATATAGCTGAGGTTCATTTGTTACTGTACAATAATAAGAATTTGTGGAAGGGGATAACAAAGGGAGTTCCAATAAAGACACATGCATGTGATGAAATATGAGCAAGAGAAAGACCAGCAAATTGGACAATCCAAGGAGAGTGATAGTAGAAGTACTATCTTCTCCCTGTATGTGTTGTGGGAAAGAGATGAGCCTGTCCTAGGAGGAGACTGAAAGAAAATGTATTTGGAAGGTAATAAGTGAGAAGCATGTTGACTTGAAGGAGAGATGTTCCATTGCTGGATAAGGCAAGTCCTTTCAGACCCTGGTATGAAGTCTGTTGGGAGGTGGAGAGGTATCTGAAGAGTAGAAGTACTTACAAAGCTAACATAGTAGAGCAAGAAAAAGTTGGCGTGAACCTTTACCAGTGTGGTCTCCATGGAAATGCATCTGATGAGTTTATTATGATTTAAGAAAATTGGCTAAGCTCCTTGAGTCTCATGGTCTTCCTCTGGAAAATTACAGAAATAGCTATAATCATTGAGCTCCATTATAGACTAAAGTCTCTGAATTCAGTGGGCCATAAGCATGTGGAACACAAGCCTGCTCCAAGGACTTCTGAGTTCAGATCAAACTTTTTTTAATTTGTTGCTACTATTGCTAAGGATTTTTATTCTCAAATTTATCTGGAATATCCCATGGGAGGGAGATTTCACTCTCCTCTTTACCTTCATTAAGAAGCTCTTTAGTTCCTCTTCTTTTCTGCCATAAGGGTGATGTCACCTGCATACCTGAGGTTATTGTTGTTTCTCCTGGCAATCTTCATTCCAGCTCGTCCTTCATCCAGACTGACTTTTCACATGATGTAATACTCTGCATATAAATTAAATGCAGTCTTGACATACTCCTTTCCCAGGTTAGAACCTGTCTGTTGTTCCATATCTGGCTCTAACTATTCTTTGAATAGAGTTCTATAAAAGTTGGTATACAACAAATGCAGAGTTCTAAGCTAAGCACTGGTTGATGAATCTTTGGGGAAGAAAAAATATATCTATATCTATAGATAGAAGACCCTTGTCTTTTTTTGTTTAAGACTCTCATCTTAATGCTATTTCACTCTCATGGAATAAAAGTGATAAACTAATAGGTGATAATTAGAATATAGCTGAGGTTCATTTGTCACTGTACAATAATAAGAATTTGTGGAAGGGGATAACAAAGGGAGTTCCAATAAAGACACATGCATGTGATGAAATATGAGCAAGAGAAAGACCAGCAAATTGGACAATCCAAGGAGAGTGATAGTAGAAGTACTATCTTCTCCCTGTATGTGTTGTGGGAAAGAGATGAGCCTGTCCTAGGAGGAGACTGAAAGAAAATGTATTTGGAAGGTAATAAGTGAGAAGCATGTTGACTTGAAGGAGAGATGTTCCATTGCTGGATAAGGCAAGTCCTTTCAGACCCTGGTATGAAGTCTGTTGGGAGGTGGAGAGGTATCTGGAGAGTAGAAGTACTTACAAAGCTAACATAGTAGAGCAAGAAAAAGTTGGCGTGAACCTTTACCAGTGTGGTCTCCATGGAAATGCATCTGATGAGTTTATTATGATTTAAGAAAATTGGCTAAGCTCCTTGAGTCTCATGGTCTTCCTCTGGAAAATTACAGAAATAGCTATAATCATTGAGCTCCATTATAGACTAAAGTCTCTGAATTCAGTGGGCCATAAGCATGTGGAACACAAGCCTGCTCCAAGGACTTCTGAGTTCAGATCAAACTTTTTTTAATTTGTTGCTACTATTGCTAAGGGTTTTTATTCTCAAATTTATCTGGAATATCCCATGGGAGGGAGAGGAAAATGTGACTCTAGGGAGATTTTATGTAGTGAGATTTCTTTAAAATATTGTTTGTTTTTTAAAAATAGAACTTTATCCTGTTCTATTGCTAGAGAACTATTTGTTTTACAGAGACACTGGGAGATGCTGTTATGTTCTTAGGAAGGCAGATGGCATTCCAGTAAAACACCAAATATGGCCTTTGAGCAGGCATGAGACCCAAAGAAGTTTGAGACCCACATGAAGTCTTATTGCCACCTTCATTTATAAATATGGCTTACAAGTATTTACAACTATGGTGATGACAGTTAAAGTTTGGAGCTGTGCCAGATTGTCTGAATATTTGGATGACATCATTATTTTTTAAATGTGTGTTCATTTATGTTCTTATTTATTTATTTATGGCTGCATTGGGCCTTCCTGGGGGGATTTATTTATTTTTGGCTGCACTGGGTCTTCTTGGGGAGCTACTCTCTAGTTGTGGTGCATGAGCTTTTTGTTGTGGCTTCTCTTGTTGCAGAGCACAGGCTCTAGGGTACAGGCTTAGTAGTTGTGGTGCAGCTTGTGGAATCATTCCCACATCACATATTATCAGAGGATGGACAAAGAGCTAAAAGTAGTAAGCCAAGGTTCTCAGGGACCCATGATTGCTATGAGAAATGCAGCCAGTCTATGACCATACCACCCTGAACACAAAAGATCTCATGTGATCTCAGAAGCTAAGCAGAGTCAGACCTGGTTAGTGTTTGGGAGAAATGCAACTAAAGGAAACCCTACTGAAAATTGATAATGAGAGACTTTTTCAGGTGTTTCTGTCTAGAAAAGGCATTCATTTTAAGATGCTGTTGTTTCACATTTCTGCTTTTTGGAGTTGTCATGTGTCATTACAGAGTAGCTAAGCAGGAGGAGAAAAGAGAATCATTATGGAATGGCAAATAGAAACCTAGATACGAATGATGTAAGTAGTGGTGTAATAGGGGTTCTGGAATCAGGGCACAGAATTAGACAAATCTCATCTTCCTCTTTAGCTTATCTTAAGTGTTTCTGATAGTCTTTTGTAGAAAATTTTAGTGCATGATTTAAGTAACTTCTCAGACGCTACTTGTTTATAACATTTTCAGTTCCTATTTGGCTGATGCTGATCATTTTATTTTTAAAACATGTCTACTCATTTTCTACATAGATTTGAAAACTCAAGGTTCCATTTTGCTTCAACCTTTCTTTGCTTTAATTTGATGGAATTACAGCTCTCCTGAACACAGTTTTCTGCCAAGGCCGTAATTGGTTGTCAGACAAAAATGTCAAGGGAGAAAGTCACCATCTCAAAATGTGTTTTAACTTCTTTCTTTTCTGAATGTTTGCACTATCTTACCAGCAATTTCTTTCCTCTAATCCTGTTCAGCTTATAAACGAGATACTTGTCAAAGTACATAACAAGATAAATGTTAGAAAAATGAAATGGCATTTGATTTTTGACATATTAGGTGATACCTTGACCTAGTTATTTTCATTGCACTTGAAATATAATAGTTGCATTTTCAGTATCATCAATCTGAACAAATCATTTTTAAAATACTCAGTAAAGCGAACTGATTTTTGCTGAATACCTTCTTTGTGCCTGGGTATTTTCTGACATCATCTTGATACCTCACAACAAGATCAGCAAAGGATCCTTTCTCTGTCAACCTAAGGCTAAGAGGCTGCAACACATCCAGGTGACATCATTCTATGTAGCAAAGCTAAGACTTCCATGGGACTACCATAAGGCACTACAACGTCGTTTCCTCTATCTCTGGAACTTAGTGTGGTCCAGACCAGCAACATCAGCATTCGCTAGGAGCTTGTTAGAAATGCAGAATCTTGAGTGTCACCCAAGACCAAATGACATCAAAATCTTTATTTTAATAAGATCCCCTGGTGAATCCTGTGCATATAATTAGAAGTAATTATTTTATGCAACATGCTTCTGAAACAGGGTGGTTTGTGAGTGTGTGTGTGTGTGTGTGTGTGTTTTCCTATTTCTCATCTTCTATGAGTGCAAAGACAACCATGTGGCATACTTTAAACAAGTGTATTTTTATTTCTGCAAAAAAACACACTTAATTTGGGTTACAACATTCTTAGGGGGTTTCATAGCACTAGTCCAATTCTTTTTCTTTTTTTACTTTTCTCACAGTTTTTCTTCTTCATCTTCTAAGTTCTATTAAAAATTTCTCCAGCAAATTAACTCCCTTTATTATAAGGTGGCCGTGGATCTGGTGTTTTCTGTTTGTATTATGGAGAAAGGATGTTTTATGGATTAAGCCATATATTCTGCCCATATTTCCAATTCATTTTTCATGTTCCTTAAGTAATTGCTTTTTACACACTTTGAGCATGATTATTGGTACATGTAGTAAAATGAAAAGAAAATAAAAGCCTTACACATATCAAGAAGTTATTTTGAATGAATGCTTTAGAATTTCTTTTTTTCATTTTAGCCATTTATAGATTGTAAAACACATTTTCTGTGTACAACGTGTATCATGAACTGAAATCAGAATGATACAAGACTAATTTTGATCTATCTCCCAGGAAATAAATATAACAAGTGATTTAAATCTAGTAAAGAAACTGACTCATTCACTTTTGCCATTATGTGTTACTTACTACTTTTTGTAGACTACATAACATTATAGAATTAAATATATATTTTGTTTGCTTCAGTTTAACAGTGCTTTTAGGATGATATAGGTGTGTGTGATTTTTTATAGATGATTATACGTATATTTTTATAATATCTTAGAATAAGAAGGTATTTATCTTAGAATAAGAAAATATTTACAATTAAACCATATCTTGTTGTTTTCAAAATATTTCATTAGTTTTTCTGCAAACAAAACATTCATCACCCCATGACTAATACATTTATATGTGCTTCATTTTAAAAAAGTCCAACCCAGAATTGAAAACAATAGTTTTTTTTAAATTACAATTTTATCCATTTAATAGGTGTCTAATGATTGTTTGTATTTTGCATGTGTTCTAGTTTAGTGATGCAATGATGAAGAAAGGTATGATCTCTGCCCTCATGTATTTGACAATAGTGAGGGAGACTTATAAACATTAAATTACTTCATTAGAAGTCAGTGCTACTGTGATGTATAGTTTTGGGCCTTCTTTTTGCTTTTGTTTCTTCCCCTTTAATTCAGCAGTTCTACTAATTGCTTCTGAAGTCGTAGCCCCTCCTGGGTCTTGGAGGTCTATGGTAACTTTCGTTTTCTGAATCACCTTCTACCTCTTTTCCACTCATTGGATCTGACCTAGGATGCAATAGCAGAATTACCATTTAGTAACTGATATAACTGAAGCCCCCAAATATTTAATAATTTGCTAAGTGTCAAATGGTACCCAAGCTTTTTGTAAAATTTCACTAAAGCTTTCTGTAGGAACTATGTAATGTTCATTTCATATATATATTACCTTTCTCAGAGCTCTGTGGCCTATTTTCTGGCACTTGTCTTAGTCATGTTTTTTTTTCTTTTCTATAGACTTTTTTCTTCAATTACCTCTATTCCTGGACTATTGTGTTTAAACTGGCCCAAGTTAGATTCAGTTAAGCCTAAATTCTGAACTTGTCCCCAGGAAGAATGAAGATAATGCCCCATAATTCTGGGTGAAAGTGAATTAAACAAGGATAAATAAAACTGCTCTTGCTAAGGAGAAGAGCCAAGATATTATGCTGGAAATTTAATGTGCCATGGTCTGTCTCACTGGGAACTTCCAAGATGAACAGGCTCTTCCCCATTGAATGCATTTTAGTATGTCTTTCTTGCTCCATTTGGGCTTCCCTGGTGACTCAGCAATAAAGAATCTGCCTGCAATGCAGAAGATGGAGGTTCATTCCCTGGGTTGGGAAGATCCCCTGGAGAAGGAAATGGCACCCACTCTAGAATTATTGCCTGGGAAATCCCATGAATAGAAGAGCCTGGAGGGCTGCTGTCCATGGGGTCATGAGTCAGATCCAACTTAGCAACTCAACCGCCACCATTGAGAATGTTCAGTTTTTTCTGGGCATGACACTTCAAATTTATATCCTCTAGTCATTGTTATATATAAATTCCTAAGTTTGACAGATCTAGTGGAATGCTTCTAAATCTAATGAGACTTATAAACATTAAATTACTTCATTAGAAGTCAGTGCTACTGAAGTTTTGGGCCTTCTTTTGCTTTTGTTTCTTCCCCTTTAATTCAGCAGTTCTACTAATTGCTTCTGAAGTCGTAGCCCCTCCTGGGTCTTGGAGGTCTATGGTAACTTTCGTTTTCTGAATCACCTTCTACCTCTTTTCCACTCATTGGATCTGACCTAGGATGCAATAGCAGAATTACCATTTAGTAACTGATATAACTGAAGCCCCCAAATATTTAATAATTTGCTAAGTGTCAAATGGTACCCAAGCTTTTTGTAAAATTTCACTAAAGCTTTCTGTAGGAACTATGTAATGTTCATTTCATATATATATTACCTTTCTCAGAGCTCTGTGGCCTATTTTCTGGCACTTGTCTTAGTCATGTTTTTTTTTCTTTTCTATAGACTTTTTTCTTCAATTACCTCTATTCCTGGACTATTGTGTTTAAACTGGCCCAAGTTAGATTCAGTTAAGCCTAAATTCTGAACTTGTCCCCAGGAAGAATGAAGATAATGCCCCATAATTCTGGGTGAAAGTGAATTAAACAAGGATAAATAAAACTGCTCTTGCTAAGGAGAAGAGCCAAGATATTATGCTGGAAATTTAATGTGCCATGGTCTGTCTCACTGGGAACTTCCAAGATGAACAGGCTCTTCCCCATCGAATGCATTTTAGTATGTCTTTCTTGCTCCATTTGGGCTTCCCTGGTGACTCAGCAATAAAGAATCTGCCTGCAATGCAGAAGATGGAGGTTCATTCCCTGGGTTGGGAAGATCCCCTGGAGAAGGAAATGGCACCCACTCTAGAATTATTGCCTGGGAAATCCCATGAATAGAAGAGCCTGGAGGGCTGCTGTCCATGGGGTCATGAGTCAGATCCAACTTAGCAACTCAACCGCCACCATTGAGAATGTTCAGTTTTTTCTGGGCATGACACTTCAAATTTATATCCTCTAGTCATTGTTATATATAAATTCCTAAGTTTGACAGATCTAGTGGAATGCTTCTAAATCTAATGAAGGGAAAACTGTACATCTACTTCCATTCTCCTCCAGCTTGCCTCATCTCATCCTGCCTTATCCAGACCTACCCACTTGTCAGAAAAGCAGGCTTCCCCAGATGAGCTTAGTGTTCTAAATGTTAAACACATTGATTTTTCACTCCAAATATATTTGAAATTCAGTTTATGCTTTCGATAGAAATGGTAGTTGACTTGTTCTAACCAACTTTCAGGAAAGTGGATATATTTCCATATTTTTTTATCCTAAGTAATCATGATAATGCCTTTAAGAAAAGTTTGTTAAAAACATAATTAAGAAAGGCTTTGTAATTAGGATCAGACTGCCACATTTTTAAGCTCAGACGTGTTTGAAATAATCATTAACTTCCTATCATCATTAATAGAGAATTTAGTCCTATTAAGATTAAGGTAGATGTTATTTTCTCTCTCTGACTCAGTTAATGAGTTTACTGTTCACTGGAACTTGTTATGAAATATTAAAAGTCAGAGAAGTGTAAACCATGCTGGGGTAAGACTTTAGGAGGAAAATATAAATAAGCATACACTGTCAAATAAATCATTCTGAATGGTGTGATGGAAAAGTCTGGAGTTAAAAAACCTGGTTTAAATTCTAGCTTGTTCTATTACTCATTCATCAAACAAATATTGAGTATCAGCTGTAAGTGAGACACTGAAGACAGACATCATTTCCCAAAGCTATGACTTATGCTCACAGTTATAATCTCTTTGATTCTTTGTTTCGTTAAAAGTACATGAATGAAATAATACCTATATATTATAGTACAATACTTACATTAAACTACAATAATACTAGTTTGGGGTTCTCATAAGTATTTAATGAAGTGGTATATTAACCTAAATGAGATAACAGATGTGGAAGCACTTTAAAAATTTAGAATTAATGATTGTAACTATTGCTGTTTGAGCTAATCTTGGGAAACATTTTATTCTGTCTCCTATACTGAATTATATCCTCTAGTCATTGTTATATATAAATTCCTAAGTTTGACAGATCTAGTGGAATGCTTCTAAATCTAATGAAGGGAAAACTGTACATCTACTTCCATTCTCCTCCAGCTTGCCTCATCTCATCCTGCCTTATCCAGACCTACCCACTTGTCAGAAAAGCAGGCTTCCCCAGATGAGCTTAGTGTTCTAAATGTTAAACACATTGATTTTTCACTCCAAATATATTTGAAATTCAGTTTATGCTTTCGATAGAAATGGTAGTTGACTTGTTCTAACCAACTTTCAGGAAAGTGGATATATTTCCATATTTTTTTATCCTAAGTAATCATGATAATGCCTTTAAGAAAAGTTTGTTAAAAACATAATTAAGAAAGGCTTTGTAATTAGGATCAGACTGCCACATTTTTAAGCTCAGACGTGTTTGAAATAATCATTAACTTCCTATCATCATTAATAGAGAATTTAGTCCTATTAAGATCAAGGTAGATGTTATTTTCTCTTTTGACTCAGTTAATGAGTTTACTGTTCACTGGAACTTGTTATGAAATATTAAAAGTCAGAGAAGTGTAAACCATGCTGGGGTAAGACTTTAGGAGGAAAATATAAATAAGCATACACTGTCAAATAAATCATTCTGAATGGTGTGATGGAAAAGTCTGGAGTTAAAAAGCCTGGTTTAAATTCTAGCTTGTTCTATTACTCATTCATCAAACAAATATTGAGTATCAGCTGTAAGTGAGACACTGAAGACAGACATCATTTCCCAAAGCTATGACTTATGCTCACAGTTATAATCTCTTTGATTCTTTGTTTCGTTAAAAGTACATGAATGAAATAATACCTATATATTATAGTACAATACTTACATTAAACTACAATAATACTAGTTTGGGGTTCTCATAAGTATTTAATGAAGTGGTATATTAACCTAAATGAGATAACAGATGTGGAAGCACTTTAAAAATTTAGAATTAATGATTGTAACTATTGCTGTTTGAGCTAATCTTGGGAAACATTTTATTCTGGCTCCTATACTGAATTATATAAAAAAGAAAAAGTTATCCAAGATTTCTTTTTTTATTGCTTAGCATCTGCAGCAAAGACATGATCTAGAAAAACACAGGTAGCATGGATAGTGAATCCCTAGGCCAAGATCAAGTGCTACAATTGGCAAATGAGTTCATAAGTGAGAAGTCATCCATGGATGAAGAGGAGGGGACATTTGATGAAGGCAGCAGAGCCCTCTGAGAATGTTTTAGGGAGGGACTTATAGAAGTGACCTTTGGACAATTTCTGTGAACAAGGGTGGGACAGTTTTAGGAATATACAGAGAACATCAGTCTAGTTAGATGATGGCTTTGAGAAAATTAAGGTGAGTGATATAGCTAATGATTAAAATTGAGGAGAATTTTGAACAGCAGAGAGAAGAATGGAATGGTTCTGTCTGAAGAGCTGATGTCATTTGCCATCAAATGGATGTGTTGTTGTTCAGTGGCTAAATCATGTCCGACTCTTTGCAATCCTATGGACTGCAGCATGCCAGCTTCCCTGTCCTTCACTATGTCCAGAGCTTGCTTAAACTCATGTTCATTGAGTCAGTGTTAGAATCTTGATTTATCAATTATTATTATGCTTTCCACTATGGACAACTTAAACTTTAAGACTTTGTTGCCCCATCTGTGACTATCTATCTTATCATTGCTCTGGTGATTAGATGAGATAAAATCCATTATATGATCTATCATATATTAGATTCTTAACCAGCTTGAGCTGTTTTTTTATACTTTCCTTTCTCTTCGTAGTTGCAATGGGACTTTTTCCTTTACATTCGAGTTTAAAGTCACATGATTGTCTCCCTGCACATTTTATGCCTTATATGTCTCCTATGTTTATACTGTCTGCTTCCTACAGTGTCTGAGACCTGAAATTACTTAGCCTTAGAACTTTTATACCCACCTATACAGATAAGTTCATGTTCAGCTTAACTGTAGCCTTTGATTTTACCCTAATCAATTGAAAGTACTACTTCATCTATGACAAAATTCTTTAAAGTATTTGAATCGTATGAGTAACATATAGGATAGAAGAAATATTACCAGTTAAATATTCTCTACAATCTATTGTCTGCTCTTACTTATTATAAGAAGTAAGTTGTTTCTGAGCGTTGATAGTTCCAGATTTAAGTTCATTTTATCAAGTAGCTCAAGACATTAGCCATCAGCATATAGTTCTTTATTCTAAATAAAAGGTGAACTTTCTTTTAATCTTTTTCTGTGATTTCTCATCAGAGAATAGATCAAGATGATAAAAGGTGAAGAGTCTTCCCTTGATTCAGTTTAGCTTGTGTTATTGTTTTGCTTCGGTTCTTTTCAGCTACAATATCAAATACAGTTTTTTCATGCATGTTAAGAAGAAAAGCACTCATAATACTTGCAGTGACTGAGAAGATCTTAAGAATGATTTTGATTCTGCTGTCTTCTTCAAGCAAAGCACTTGTTTCCTATTCTTTTTCTATTCATTGAGTCATGACCTCATTTTATTCCAAGTACCATTCCAACAGTCCCACAACTCAGCTGAGCAAGGGAGACAGGTATTGGTTGCCCTGTCTGTCCTATTGTGTCATCCACCTTCCTTTCAGGATGTCCCCCTACTGTCCCCTTTCTAGCCCCACTGACCTTCCTTAAAGACCTCATTTCCTCTCAGCTGCTTGCTAGAAAGCTAAAAAGATTTTCTGAAGGGATCTCTTTGCTCCTGATAGCTTCTTTGTCACAATTATCCTGCATACTCCTTCCAGTATCATCTTGTCTCTGATTAAAGATTTAGAATTTTTTTTTTTTTTGGCCATGTAGCTTTAGAGATCTGAGTTACCCAACCAGGGATTGAACCTGGGTCCCTGGTATAGACTCCTAATCACTGGACTGACAGGGAATTCTCTGGAAACAATTTTTTAACCAGAAGGTAAGGGACAGCCTCTTGGTCTAGTTACAAGTAGTATTCTCACACTTAACTTTAAAAAAAAAAAAATCACAGGTTTTGGGACACCCTGTAAGACATGCTGAATATGTTTTGAGTAATAATCCTGGAAATTTGTATTCGCAACAGGTGATTCTTGTTGGTAGGTGTGCTTAGAAATCCAGCCAAGCAGGAGGCACAGAATGGAGATCTGGGAGTCTAAGAATGCCAGATTAGAATTGCAATAGCACACTTAATACCTGCAGAGAACTGGGAAAGTCATTTTGCTTCCCTAACTATGTTTTCCCATTCAAAATGGAGATGTTACCAACTTATACTCCTCATGATTGTGAGGCTAAAATATGAGAAAATACATGTGAATACTACTACTTAAATATCCTAGATCCTTCTGATCCAAGTAATGGCTTCTCAGAAACTTAGTGAAAATATTAACTGCTGTATTATTTTCCTCTCACCAAATAAGCTTGTGAAAATCAGAACTGAATTCCAGAACCATAGCTGTGGCTTGGGTTTCCCTGCACACAGAGTCAATAGAGACCTGTGGGACCAAATATAAAGCCTTTCAGGGTCTCTTGAGAAGTAAGAGAACTGGTGGAAACATCTTTGGCTCATGGAGATGAGGACAGTGAGTCTATAATGGAAAGCCATCAGGACATGGGCAGGAGAGGATCAGGAATGCCTGCCCCAGGTGTGATGAGGGTCTCTACTTTAGCACCCCAATTCCTGTACCCAGTATCTCATAGAATTTGGGCATATTTCAAAAGTCTAAATCCAAATAGACCCAGCCATCAGAGCAGCTCTTAGATGAGGGGTGGGCCAGACTAAATGGCTAAAAGATTTTCTGAAGGGATCTCTTTGCTCCTGATAGCTTCTTTGTCACAATTATCCTGCATACTCCTTCCAGTATCATCTTGTCTCTGATTAAAGATTTAGAATTTTTTTTTTTGGGCCATGTAGCTTTAGAGATCTGAGTTACCCAACCAGGGATTGAACCTGGGTCCCTGGTATAGACTCCTAATCACTGGACTGACAGGGAATTCTCTGGAAACAATTTTTTAACCAGAAGGTAAGGGACAGCCTCTTGGTCTAGTTACAAGTAGTATTCTCACACTTAACTTTAAAAAAAAAAAAAAATCACAGGTTTTGGGACACCCTGTAAGACATGCTGAATATGTTTTGAGTAATAATCCTGGAAATTTGTATTCGCAACAGGTGATTCTTGTTGGTAGGTGTGCTTAGAAATCCAGCCAAGCAGGAGGCACAGAATGGAGATCTGGGAGTCTAAGAATGCCAGATTAGAATTGCAATAGCACACTTAATACCTGCAGAGAACTGGGAAAGTCATTTTGCTTCCCTAACTATGTTTTTCCCATTCAAAATGGAGATGTTACCAACTTATACTCCTCATGATTGTGAGGCTAAAATATGAGAAAATACATGTGAATACTACTACTTAAATATCCTAGATCCTTCTGATCCAAGTAATGGCTTCTCAGAAACTTAGTGAAAATATTAACTGCTGTATTATTTTCCTCTCACCAAATAAGCTTGTGAAAATCAGAACTGAATTCCAGAACCATAGCTGTGGCTTGGGTTTCCCTGCACACAGAGTCAATAGAGACCTGTGGGACCAAATATAAAGCCTTTCAGGGTCTCTTGAGAAGTAAGAGAACTGGTGGAAACATCTTTGGCTCATGGAGATGAGGACAGTGAGTCTATAATGGAAAGCCATCAGGACATGGGCAGGAGAGGATCAGGAATGCCTGCCCCAGGTGTGATGAGGGTCTCTACTTTAGCACCCCAATTCCTGTACCCAGTATCTCATAGAATTTGGGCATATTTCAAAAGTCTAAATCCAAATAGACCCAGCCATCAGAGCAGCTCTTAGATGAGGAGCATATCCAGAGTGGGGTGGGTCCAGGAACAGGAAAGGCCAGAACTGATGAGTGAACCTGTCAAGTCTGTCTGTCAGCAGCTCACTGAGCAGCTACACCCGAGAGACTAAGGCATGAAGGCAGTGGGTGTTGAGTCAACATCTTAGATCTGCCACAAAATTCCACCTGTTCTCTGGTACCACAATGTGCTCTGACCTGTACATGCATGCTAAGTTGCTTCCCTTAAGTCAGGTCCAACCCTGTGTGACCCTCTGATTTGCAGCCTGCCAGGCTACTTTGTCCATGGGATTCTCCAGGGGAGAATACTGGAGTGGGTTGCCATGCTCTGCTCGAGGGGAATCTTTTAACCCAAACCTACATCTCTTATGTTTCCTGCATTGGCAGGTGGGTTGTTTGCCACTAGCACCACCTGGAAAGTCCTGTGCCCACCTTGAGTCCTCAGAGGACCTTTGGGGTCAGAACTTGACCTACATGGTTCATTTGTAGGCTGATAAGCTTGTGGAAGTGACCAGGGGGTTGGGGGACAAGTTTAGATGGGTTACACACAATTTGGCCTTAGACATGAGAGGTGAGTGTTCTGGTTATGTGAGCAGAAGTCTCATGTGGAAAGTATTCCACGGGGTGGTGAGTCTCCTGGTTGTTTTATGGATCTCTTCACCACACCAGGCCTGGGTTTGTACAGGTCAGTTCCAGCTGTCCGCTGCCTAACCTCACCTGGGATCTGGAGAGCTTGATTAGGATTCATGACTACAAGGAACGCAGACAACTATATCTAGACCACAATCCTTTCTTGGAACCTTTTTCTCCGATATTTGGATTTGTTCACATATATCTAGACCACAATCCTTTCTTGGAACCTTTTTCTCCGATATTTGGATTTGTTCACATATTTGATATTTGGCATGACAATAGCATGGCTACTTTGAATGCTCGTGGACAAGTTTTTATCTCTATGCTTCTTTCCATTTCTTTCCTGGGTCTACTCAGAAGTGGAATTGTTGGATTATGTGGTAGCTCTGTGTTTAGCCTTTTGAGGTGGTGCTAAATTGTTTTCTAAGGAACTGCATAATTTTGCATTCTCACCAGCAATGCATGACAATTCCAGAAATTTCCCTTCCTCCATCAGTACTCACTATTATCTCTCTTTTTGGTTCTAACTATCCTAGTGAGTGTGAAGTGGTGTCTCATTGTGGTTTTGATTTGTAGTTCCCAAATAACTAATGGAATTGAGCACTTTTTTCATGTGCTTATTGCATATCTCCATTTCTACATAGTCTGTTGGAGAAATGTCTATTCACATATTTTGTATTTTTAATTGGAATCTTTTTTATTGTCATTGTAAGATTTCTTTGTGTATTCTACATACAAATTCCTTATGAGATATGTAATTTTAAAGTATTTTTCTCTATGCTGTAGCTTCTCTTTTCACTTTCTTGATGATATTTGAAGTTCAAATGTTTATCACTTTGGTACGGTTCTGAGGAATCTTTTAACCCAAACCTACATCTCTTATGTTTCCTGCATTGGCAGGTGGGTTGTTGCACTAGTGAACCTGTGCCCACCTTGAGTCCTCAGAGGACCTTTGGGGTCAGAACTTTACTTACATGTTGCATTTGTAGTCTGATAATCTTGTGGAAGTGACCAGGGGGTTGGGGGACAAGTTTAGATGGGTTACACACAATTTGGCCTTAGACATGAGAGGTGAGTGTTCTGGTTATGTGAGCAGAAGTCTCATGTGGAAAGTATTCCACGGGGTGGTGAGTCTCCTGGTTGTTTTATGGATCTCTTCACCACACCAGGCCTGGGTTTGTACAGGTCAGTTCCAGCTGTCCGCTGCCTAACCTCACCTGGGATCTGGAGAGCTTGATTAGGATTCATGACTACAAGGAACGCAGACAACTATATCTAGACCACAATCCTTTCTTGGAACCTTTTTCTCCGATATTTGGATTTGTTCACATATATCTAGACCACAATCCTTTCTTGGAACCTTTTTCTCCGATATTTGGATTTGTTCACATATTTGATATTTGGCATGACAATAGCATGGCTACTTTGAATGCTCGTGGACAAGTTTTTATCTCTATGCTTCTTTCCATTTCTTTCCTGGGTCTACTCAGAAGTGGAATTGTTGGATTATGTGGTAGCTCTGTGTTTAGCCTTTTGAGGTGGTGCTAAATTGTTTTCTAAGGAACTGCATAATTTTGCATTCTCACCAGCAATGCATGACAATTCCAGAAATTTCCCTTCCTCCATCAGTACTCACTATTATCTCTCTTTTTGGTTCTAACTATCCTAGTGAGTGTGAAGTGGTGTCTCATTGTGGTTTTGATTTGTAGTTCCCAAATAACTAATGGAATTGAGCACTTTTTTCATGTGCTTATTGCATATCTCCATTTCTACATAGTCTGTTGGAGAAATGTCTATTCACATATTTTGTATTTTTAATTGGAATCTTTTTTATTGTCATTGTAAGATTTCTTTGTGTATTCTACATACAAATTCCTTATGAGATATGTAATTTTAAAGTATTTTTCTCTATGCTGTAGCTTCTCTTTTCACTTTCTTGATGATATTTTTGAAGTTCAAATGTTTATCATTTCAATCTTTTAAAAAATTTTGTTCTTGATGCTTTTGGTGTCCATATCTAAGAAATCGTTGCCTAACCCAAGATTTACTCCTGTAAAGATTTGCTCCTGTGTTTTTCTAAGAATTTTTTTAATTATTTGACATTCTGATCAGTGATTAGTTTTGAGTTAATTTCTGCCTCTGCCCAGTTCTGTTTGTTCAAATCCTCACAGATATAATTGTGACTCCCAAGCTGACACCCAATAACTTCCTTACAAACTTCAAGCTTGTTTCCCATACATCAGATAGTTGACTCATAGTATGAAAATAAAATATGATGACTGGGGACATTGTGAAAACTATAAGCATAACTGTCTCTGGTGGATTTCTGAGGGCTGATGTTTCTTCCCAAGGTGTAGAGGTCCTGTAGAATAGAAGTTCCTTCGTGGACTGGCATAGGATGACTTCTTCATTCACCACTGCCTTTATCCATTCATACTGCTATAACAAAAATACCATAGACCAGGTGGCTTATAACCAACAGATATTTATTTCTCATGATTCTAGAGGCTGCAAAGTCCAAGATCAAGATGCTAGCAGATAAATGGCTGCTCCCTGAGATGGCTAGGTGGCATCACCGACTCAATGAACATGAGTTTGAGTGAACCCCGGAAGATAGTGAAGGGAAGGGAAGCCTGGTGTGCTGCATCCCATGGGATTGCAAAGAATTGGATATGACTTAGTGACTGAACAACAACTCTGATTCAAACACAGCCTACTTTTCTTTGTGTCATCACATGACAGAAGAACCAGGGGAGTTTTCTAATATCTCTTTAATAGAAACACTGATCCCTTTCAAGAGGACACTTCCCTCAGGTCCTAATCACCTCCTAAGGCCCCATCTTTAATACCTGTAGCTTGGGTGTTAAGGATTTAACATGTAAATATTATTAGGGGAATATAAACGTTCAAACTAGGCCACCCACTCCAAAGACTGTATTACTCTATAGAAGAAAGTTTTCAATCACAGAGATCAAAGCACAGGCAAGTTGGTATTCAAAACATGACTTTGGATCAAGTTACATATCCATTTATTTATGTATTGAGGCAGGAGAAAGATGATACATTTTCTGTAGCAATTGTTCTAATGTAACATATAATTAAGTGTTATAAAGATGAGCATACTTTATGAAAAATAAATACTATTAAGTTTGGTTCAGGCTGTAAAACTGCTTACTTCCTATATATTGTATGCAATGTGAAGTGAATTTTTGCTTATTCATTTAAAAAGAAAGCCCATATATTTAGCATACAATATGTGGTCTCACGTTTGCAGCTTGATTGCCACTTTGGATCTATTTTAGCTTTTTGTGTTGAATTGTGGAGTAAGCTTCATGTTCACAAAATCAAAAGGGAAAAGGGCAAGAGAGGGTGAGAATTGGTCAAAACCTTTTTGTGTTTATATATCTAAATAAGTTTGATGAGTTATTCCAAGCTTTCTCAAGCAGGAGGGACTCAGATAATCATAATCATAATATGCATTATTATTTTCTGACAGTTTCCTACTATCCTTGCCTAATCATAGGATGAAAGAGAAGAGAGTCCTTTTTCTTTTTTTTTAAGACTGAGAAATAAATTAGAGAGATTAGGTCATGCATCCTAGGCCCCACGGCTGGTAAAGTGACTAGACCTCACTTGTTTCCTTGGTGCCCTTTTATCTTCTGTTTTTAGGCAAGGCACAGGGATGTTTTGCATCTGGCGTTCAGGATCTAAAGTAAATTGGATTATCACAACTTTTGCAATTGTAAGAATATGAATATTCTAATACTCACAGATATTAGTTTTGAGTTTTGCCATTATCTCCATGATTTATATTACAGGTGATATTTTTCACTTGAGTGAAATATGAATTTTCCAAATCATGAAAGCTTTCATGAGGCTGCAGAGTAAGATTGTGAGCAATTCTTTAAGGCAGAAAATTTGACTGGCAAAGGAATAAAATTAAATCAGAGACCAGCATAACCCAGGTCCTTCCCTGTCTCTTCAGATGACATCCCTGCAGCTTGCTACTCTGAGCATTTGATGGGAAGTAAAAATTTATAATTAAGCACAGGCAAGTTGGTATTCAAAACATGACTTTGGATCAAGTTACATATCCATTTATTTATGTATTGAGGCAGGAGAAAGATGATACATTTTCTGTAGCAATTGTTCTAATGTAACATATAATTAAGTGTTATAAAGATGAGCATACTTTATGAAAAATAAATACTATTAAGTTTGGTTCAGGCTGTAAAACTGCTTACTTCCTATATATTGTATGCAATGTGAAGTGAATTTTTGCTTATTCATTTAAAAAGAAAGCCCATATATTTAGCATACAATATGTGGTCTCACGTTTGCAGCTTGATTGCCACTTTGGATCTATTTTAGCTTTTTGTGTTGAATTGTGGAGTAAGCTTCATGTTCACAAAATCAAAAGGGAAAAGGGCAAGAGAGGGTGAGAATTGGTCAAAACCTTTTTGTGTTTATATATCTAAATAAGTTTGATGAGTTATTCCAAGCTTTCTCAAGCAGGAGGGACTCAGATAATCATAATCATAATATGCATTATTATTTTCTGACAGTTTCCTACTATCCTTGCCTAATCATAGGATGAAAGAGAAGAGAGTCCTTTTTCTTTTTTTTTAAGACTGAGAAATAAATTAGAGAGATTAGGTCATGCATCCTAGGCCCCACGGCTGGTAAAGTGACTAGACCTCACTTGTTTCCTTGGTGCCCTTTTATCTTCTGTTTTTAGGCAAGGCACAGGGATGTTTTGCATCTGGCGTTCAGGATCTAAAGTAAATTGGATTATCACAACTTTTGCAATTGTAAGAATATGAATATTCTAATACTCACAGATATTAGTTTTGAGTTTTGCCATTATCTCCATGATTTATATTACAGGTGATATTTTTCACTTGAGTGAAATATGAATTTTCCAAATCATGAAAGCTTTCATGAGGCTGCAGAGTAAGATTGTGAGCAATTCTTTAAGGCAGAAAATTTGACTGGCAAAGGAATAAAATTAAATCAGAGACCAGCATAACCCAGGTCCTTCCCTGTCTCTTCAGATGACATCCCTGCAGCTTGCTACTCTGAGCATTTGATGGGAAGTAAAAGATATTGACACTCTGCAAAATGTGACAAGAAATACATTTGATAAATATTTCCCCTATAGATGAACGTTTGCCTGAGGTTCAGTTCTGTAGAGAAAGATTTTTTTTTTTTTCTTTAGTAGACGTTATAAAGTTTTTAAGTTTGAGTCTGTGGGCTGTTTTAGATTTTAAGCATGTGCTCATGATTTCCCTGATAATGAGATTTCAGATTGTGGTTTTGTTTTTTACTGCTTGGCTTTTTGTAGTTTCTTGATGCCCTGCGATGTCAAGGAAGTCTTTACACAGTTTTCACCTACTGTTACTCTAGTGACTTTTTAAAAGATGGACCTCAGAGAAGCACAGTAGAGAGGGAAAGAGCAGGAATTTGGAAGCTCTGCAGATTCCTACCCAGTCTTTGCCATGGATATGGTCTCTGACCTTGAATGAATAATTGTACTTCTTCTTGGGTCACCATTTACTTACCCACCAAGCTGGGTCTGGAATTGTCAGAGGTGATTTTGTGTAAGAGGTTTAATTTGGGGTGTGTATGATCAGAGAAGACAGTGGATCCCAGCTTGAGGAAAGAACATAATCAAAGCCTTAAAGATACAACAAGGCCAACCTGACTTACTAGATATTTTGAGGCATAACCAGCTAAATAGCTGAGCAGGTAAATTGGAGTCAAATGAGGTTAGTCTTAAAACCAGGTTGAAATGACCCATTGTTGACGTGGTAAGGACTAGGGAACCATTTGGTTTGAGATGCTGAGAAACAACTGCTGGAAGACAGGGATGTTGTGCATCTGGCGTTCAGGATCTAAAGTAAATTGGATTATCACAACTTTTGCAATTGTAAGAATATGAATATTCTAATACTCACAGATATTAGTTTTGAGTTTTGCCATTATCTCCATGATTTATATTACAGGTGATATTTTTCACTTGAGTGAAATATGAATTTTCCAAATCATGAAAGCTTTCATGAGGCTGCAGAGTAAGATTGTGAGCAATTCTTTAAGGCAGAAAATTTGACTGGCAAAGGAATAAAATTAAATCAGAGACCAGCATAACCCAGGTCCTTCCCTGTCTCTTCAGATGACATCCCTGCAGCTTGCTACTCTGAGCATTTGATGGGAAGTAAAAGATATTGACACTCTGCAAAATGTGACAAGAAATACATTTGATAAATATTTCCCCTATAGATGAACGTTTGCCTGAGGTTCAGTTCTGTAGAGAAAGATTTTTTTTTTTTCTTTAGTAGACGTTATAAAGTTTTTAAGTTTGAGTCTGTGGGCTGTTTTAGATTTTAAGCATGTGCTCATGATTTCCCTGATAATGAGATTTCAGATTGTGGTTTTGTTTTTTACTGCTTGGCTTTTTGTAGTTTCTTGATGCCCTGCGATGTCAAGGAAGTCTTTACACAGTTTTCACCTACTGTTACTCTAGTGACTTTTTAAAAGATGGACCTCAGAGAAGCACAGTAGAGAGGGAAAGAGCAGGAATTTGGAAGCTCTGCAGATTCCTACCCAGTCTTTGCCATGGATATGGTCTCTGACCTTGAATGAATAATTGTACTTCTTCTTGGGTCACCATTTACTTACCCACCAAGCTGGGTCTGGAATTGTCAGAGGTGATTTTGTGTAAGAGGTTTAATTTGGGGTGTGTATGATCAGAGAAGACAGTGGATCCCAGCTTGAGGAAAGAACATAATCAAAGCCTTAAAGATACAAGGCCAACCTGACTTACTAGATATTTTGAGGCATAACCAGCTAAATAGCTGAGCAGGTAAATTGGAGTCAAATGAGGTTAGTCTTAAAACCAGGTTGAAATGACCCATTGTTGACGTGGTAAGGACTAGGGAACCATTTGGTTTGAGATGCTGAGAAACAACTGCTGGAAGACAGGTTAACAGTTATATAAGAGGGATTGGTTTGGGTTATATTTTGGAGTCTGGGAGTCACCTAAAGATAAATATCTCTAGATCCATAAGTTTTTTGATTCTGTGATCACAGCTAACACTGTTCTAAATTGGCACAACAGGCTACTTCTTGTTAGTGATTTATCCTAATTTCAAAGATAGTCAAAGACTGCATTTCGGTTGGCTTGTCAAGGTTGGAAAAGAGTGATCACTGTGCCCAGCCAATTAGGTGGACAAGTGAGAGCAAGTGGTCATAAGTAAAACCAGTGCCCCAATCCACAAACCCACTAATGTGCTTGTATTTCACATCAGAGAGCTGAGTTTCTTATTGTCCAAAGGTGATCTTCTATCAAAGTAAAGGTGACATTAATGGTGACACTGTATTTTCCCATTTTTATTCCATGTTTTTGAATTGTCAATGAGGCAGAAACTGGAACCTATTCTTTTTTAATATCATATATCCCATTAAAATATTAGAAACTCAGAATCATCCTACAATAATAAATCATTTTGTATAAACCCTCAGATTTCTTAAACTTCTTTGTCTACAGACCCACTTCTCTTATAGTTTTCATTAAACATCCAATGTAGTTACAGCTGCCCAAAATAACACATAAAACCACCAAGTCTAGGATACTGCACTTTAACCAATGTAATTAACAGAGTAGTTTTTCCCTTCTAGGGTTGTACCTCAGTATTTAGTTTCAGTGGAAGCCATAGAAGGAATCCACATGTGTTCATGAGCTACATTTCAAGACATATAGACGATTGAAAACGTGAGATTTTAGAAGTAGTAGACAATTCTAAGTTCAGAATTACAAGCCATATTAGAATAGATGGCATTTTTAATTTTTCAATATAGTTTCATCATCTGTAAATATAATATTATCCATATTATGATCAGAGAAGACAGTGGATCCCAGCTTGAGGAAAGAACATAATCAAAGCCTTAAAGATACAACAAGGCCAACCTGACTTACTAGATATTTTGAGGCATAACCAGCTAAATAGCTGAGCAGGTAAATTGGAGTCAAATGAGGTTAGTCTTAAAACCAGGTTGAAATGACCCATTGTTGACGTGGTAAGGACTAGGGAACCATTTGGTTTGAGATGCTGAGAAACAACTGCTGGAAGACAGGTTAACAGTTATATAAGAGGGATTGGTTTGGGTTATATTTTGGAGTCTGGGAGTCACCTAAAGATAAATATCTCTAGATCCATAAGTTTTTTGATTCTGTGATCACAGCTAACACTGTTCTAAATTGGCACAACAGGCTACTTCTTGTTAGTGATTTATCCTAATTTCAAAGATAGTCAAAGACTGCATTTCGGTTGGCTTGTCAAGGTTGGAAAAGAGTGATCACTGTGCCCAGCCAATTAGGTGGACAAGTGAGAGCAAGTGGTCATAAGTAAAACCAGTGCCCCAATCCACAAACCCACTAATGTGCTTGTATTTCACATCAGAGAGCTGAGTTTCTTATTGTCCAAAGGTGATCTTCTATCAAAGTAAAGGTGACATTAATGGTGACACTGTATTTTCCCATTTTTATTCCATGTTTTTGAATTGTCAATGAGGCAGAAACTGGAACCTATTCTTTTTTAATATCATATATCCCATTAAAATATTAGAAACTCAGAATCATCCTACAATAATAAATCATTTTGTATAAACCCTCAGATTTCTTAAACTTCTTTGTCTACAGACCCACTTCTCTTATAGTTTTCATTAAACATCCAATGTAGTTACAGCTGCCCAAAATAACACATAAAACCACCAAGTCTAGGATACTGCACTTTAACCAATGTAATTAACAGAGTAGTTTTTCCCTTCTAGGGTTGTACCTCAGTATTTAGTTTCAGTGGAAGCCATAGAAGGAATCCACATGTGTTCATGAGCTACATTTCAAGACATATAGACGATTGAAAACGTGAGATTTTAGAAGTAGTAGACAATTCTAAGTTCAGAATTACAAGCCATATTAGAATAGATGGCATTTTTAATTTTTCAATATAGTTTCATCATCTGTAAATATAATATTATCCATATTATGATGCTCAAAAAAATAATGTACATGAGGATCTCTTGTAATTGTAAAGCTTCATTTGAAGCTGTCTTCTATTTTGAAATGTATTTGTGTCTTCTAGTTTGTGTTATCTCAAAAAATAAATTCCTTAAAGGGAATTGAAGGAACACATTTAAAGAGACTGTCATATAAAGTTTGGGTCTCCAAAACTATGTTATGGTTAAAATTAAGGGACAGGAAGAGTCAAAAAAAAAAAAAACTGTTATCAGAGCAAAGCCACAGTTATATTCAGATCTCTGACATACGTTGTAAATGGTTGTATCCCTGAACTGACTGCTAACATATTCTATTTGACTGGAACAATTTGTAAAGCAAAAATAATTTTGAAGCATCTGTGTTGGCCTTAAAACCCATTGTTTTTTTTTTTTTTCTTACATCAAGGCTCAAAACTTACATGTATATCCCTGCTCCATCCCTGGGAGGTTTTCTTTTGGTTTTTTTTAGGGGATGTATTGTCACCTGTTGACCTCCAAATTGTTTTATTTCCCACCTGATGTTCAAGAAGGCTTACATCTTAGATATTGCCTGATAGCTTTTATTGCATCCCTTTGCAGTCCACTGATATGTGCAGGTATTAGAGAGTTTCATAAGGTACATTCCATTAGAAATGTATACATTTGGATTACTACCATTGGGCATGTTTAAAAAAAATAAATTCTACTAAAATATGGCCCTGCGTAAGATGCAGGTACTTTGACCCTTCATCAGCCTAACCTTGGATGGAGTGGAGCTAGTCTAGTCTGTGGAGACAGAGACTTACTTAGTAATACTTCAACTGGGTCCTTGGGCCAAGGTCTCAAACTCATCACTGAAATCAGTTCAGCCTAAATATCCCTCATCCTCATTGCTCATTAGCTCAAGTATCCTGTTTCCCTTAAACCCAACTGAAATGTACTGTCTTGAGATGCTGTCAGTGGCAGGAGTACCAATCGGCATACTTTTGGCAAGGCTGATAATCAGTTGAGCCTAAATATTATGCTCATTGTGAGATTTTAGAAGTAGTAGACAATTCTAAGTTCAGAATTACAAGCCATATTAGAATAGATGGCATTTTTAATTTTTCAATATAGTTTCATCATCTGTAAATATAATATTATCCATATTATGATGCTCAAAAAAATAATGTACATGAGGATCTCTTGTAATTGTAAAGCTTCATTTGAAGCTGTCTTCTATTTTGAAATGTATTTGTGTCTTCTAGTTTGTGTTATCTCAAAAAATAAATTCCTTAAAGGGAATTGAAGGAACACATTTAAAGAGACTGTCATATAAAGTTTGGGTCTCCAAAACTATGTTATGGTTAAAATTAAGGGACAGGAAGAGTCAAAAAAAAAAAAAAAACTGTTATCAGAGCAAAGCCACAGTTATATTCAGATCTCTGACATACGTTGTAAATGGTTGTATCCCTGAACTGACTGCTAACATATTCTATTTGACTGGAACAATTTGTAAAGCAAAAATAATTTTGAAGCATCTGTGTTGGCCTTAAAACCCATTGTTTTTTTTTTTTTTTTTCTTACATCAAGGCTCAAAAGTTACATGTATATCCCTGCTCCATCCCTGGGAGGTTTTCTTTTGGTTTTTTTTAGGGGATGTATTGTCACCTGTTGACTTCCAAATTGTTTTATTTCCCACCTGATGTTCAAGAAGGCTTACATCTTAGATATTGCCTGATAGCTTTTATTGCATCCCTTTGCAGTCCACTGATATGTGCAGGTATTAGAGAGTTTCATAAGGTACATTCCATTAGAAATGTATACATTTGGATTACTACCATTGGGCATGTTTAAAAAAAATAAATTCTACTAAAATATGGCCCTGCGTAAGATGCAGGTACTTTGACCCTTCATCAGCCTAACCTTGGATGGAGTGGAGCTAGTCTAGTCTGTGGAGACAGAGACTTACTTAGTAATACTTCAACTGGGTCCTTGGGTCAAGGTCTCAAACTCATCACTGAAATCAGTTCAGCCTAAATATCCCTCATCCTCATTGCTCATTAGCTCAAGTATCCTGTTTCCCTTAAACCCAACTGAAATGTACTGTCTTGAGATGCTGTCAGTGGCAGGAGTACCAATCGGCATAACTTTTTGGGAAAACAAATGGGCAGTATATGGAAATATTAATATATACGACAATGTTAAAGGAGCCTATGATTTAGTAACCATCATGCTGGGAAATGGAAATGTGGTCAAAGATTTATATGCAAAGGTGTAATAACGTTACATGGTTATTTATTACAGCAACTCTTTAAAAATATACAATGAGAGGAAATTGTTTATATAAGGAACTCTGTAGCCACATGGTGGAATATTATTCTATCATGATAAAATTATGAATTTGAAAAATAAGGCATGGGGCTTCCCCTGGTGGTTCAGTGGGTAAGGACACCGCCTTGCAGTGCAAGGGGCGCCAGTTCGATCCCTGGCCTGGGAAGATCCCACGTGCCGTGAAGCGGCTGGACCGATGTGTCCAATTACCGAGCTGGAGCTCTGGAGCGCATGCGCCCAGAGCCAGCGCTCTGCAATGACAGACGCCACCACGATGGGAGGCCCACAGGAGCCAAAGAACGAAGACGAATGAAAATAGAGAAATGAAAGACCAATGGAAGTGGCCCACCCTCTCCACTCCCTCCCCAACACGACCCCCGCCCAAAGTAAATAAATAAATAAATCTTAAAATAATAATAATAATAATAATTCTCATTGGTTGTCAGTCACAGTATACATTAAAAAAAAAAAAAGAAAGAAAAATAAGGCATGATAAATAAATTGTATGTTTGTAGCTGTGTATGTGCATCAGAGGGTGGGAATGTGAGTGGGTATGTTTGTATATATGTTGAACATCTCAGATCTCCTTAACGTTTGGATACAAAAAGGTCATACCAAAGTCCACATTCCAATGGTCCTATTAAAACCTTCTCACAAAGCAAATATAAACTTGTGCTTGGTACCAGATCCAAGGAGAGCATTTTCCCCTTTCCCTGGACTCCTTGTCAAATCTATTTTGCTGAAATCCTTGGATATCAGGGATACCATTTTATGAGAAAGGAAATGCTCTTCACTCTAAAGCTTTCCTTGACCTTAAATCTAGTATGTGAATACTGAGGTGAGGAAGTCAGGCAAGAATGCATCAAATGTCTAATATTTAGTAGACATTTGCCAGATCATTCATTCATGTCAACTGGTAATTTTCAGCTGTTCTCATGCTCTCTTTTTAATAGGAAGCCACAGCACATCTGGATAGCATTCTACTTAGTCATTTTAGGTCTGTGGTGCTATTTTGTTCCTTTCAGCCCTACAAAGTTAGGAGTCTTCATCCTGACCCAGACCCAGTACCCAACTACAATACTGTTTTCCACTGATAGGACTACTAAACAATCCTGGCTGCCTGGATTTCTAAATTATGCTGTTTCTAACCGTATTACATCTGCCTACCTGTTTGGGCTTCTCTGAGGCCAACTTCTTGCCTGACCTCCCACCAGTTGCCTAATAACACTCTTCTTGATGGAACCCATGATCCACCTGCCATCCTGAATAGCCTCCCATAAGCACCAGCTACACTTGAACCCTCAGCACCAGTCCCATGCCAGCAGGCCAGTCTAACTTGAAGACCAGAGGGTCTCCCAGTCCATAGACACACTACTGCAGTTAACCCTTCCATGCCCAGGCATATCACCTCAACAGTTCTTAAAGCATTATACACCATGGCATATACATTGTAAGGTTCTTTTTTTAGAATTTTTTTGGCATAGTAGATTTTTTTATTTGGAGATTTGGGGGGGGGGGGACTCTCTTATTGATTTTCTTTCTTTATTAATTCTCAACCATCTTTATTCTTTGGCCTGTGTGAGCCTCCCATCACAGTGACCTCTCTTGTTGCAGAGCACCAGCTCTGGGCGCATGTGCTCCAGAGTGCTGATTTGTAATTGGACACACTGGTCCAGCTACTCCATGGCAGGTAGAATCTTCCGGGGCCAGGGATTGAACCAGTGCCTCTTGCACTGCAAGGTGGACTCTTTACCCACTGGGCCACCGGGGAAGCCCAGTTTAGTAGATTTTTATTTAGTATATTTTTGAATTTGAGCTGTTTCCTGTTCTCCAAATTAAGTTATTTGGAAGGAGTGATAAGCTGAAATCTGACTGTATGTTTTGAAGATTAAGGATTGACTGGAGAAAAAAATACAACTAGTTTAGTATTCCTGCCCTTCAGTCTGATCCACACTGGAGAATAGAGGTGAAGCCAGTTTGTGAAAAATAATAAAGCCAATTACCTTCTCTGTTCCTTTGTGTGATATACTGCACCTTTAAAAATAATAATAATAAAAAAAAGATCAGCCAGTACAAATTGGTAGTTCTGTCCCCCTGGGTATACCATGCCCAGATCGTCAATTATGATTATAGCCTTGTGCATTTGCTCTTACAGAGAGTGAGTAAGAGCTATGCTATGGTGAAGGGGAACCCTGGACTCTAAGGCTGTGCCTTCTTTGCTGGTCTTAGCTCTGTCTGTTCCTAAAAACCTAAGCCTGATGATCTCATCTATTTTCAGACCTATCCTGGTACACATAGCAATTTAGGTTTGTAGCTAGAAAACTTAAATTACTAAGCTGTTTCCTGGTGACCCTCATATTGAGTCCCTTTTGGTCATCAGGCTTTTCTTTTCCCCTTTGGTCCATGGGGTTTTTAAGCACCAGTCCCATGCCAGCAGGCCAGTCTAACTTGAAGACCAGAGGGTCTCCCAGTCCATAGACACTACTGCAGTTAACCCTTCCATGCCCAGGCATATCACCTCAACAGTTCTTAAAGCATTATACACCATGGCATATACATTGTAAGGTTCTTTTTTTAGAATTTTTTTGGCATAGTAGATTTTTTTATTTGGAGATTTTGGGGGGGGGGGGACTCTCTTATTGATTTTCTTTCTTTATTAATTCTCAACCATCTTTATTCTTTGGCCTGTGTGAGCCTCCCATCACAGTGACCTCTCTTGTTGCAGAGCACCAGCTCTGGGCGCATGTGCTCCAGAGTGCTGATTTGTAATTGGACACACTGGTCCAGCTGCTCCATGGCAGGTAGAATCTTCCGGGGCCAGGGATTGAACCAGTGCCTCTTGCACTGCAAGGTGGACTCTTTACCCACTGGGCCACCGGGGAAGCCCAGTTTAGTAGATTTTTATTTAGTATATTTTTGAATTTGAGCTGTTTCCTGTTCTCCAAATTAAGTTATTTGGAAGGAGTGATAAGCTGAAATCTGACTGTATGTTTTGAAGATTAAGGATTGACTGGAGAAAAAAATACAACTAGTTTAGTATTCCTGCCCTTCAGTCTGATCCACACTGGAGAATAGAGGTGAAGCCAGTTTGTGAAAAATAATAAAGCCAATTACCTTCTCTGTTCCTTTGTGTGATATACTGCACCTTTAAAAATAATAATAATAAAAAAAAGATCAGCCAGTACAAATTGGTAGTTCTGTCCCCCTGGGTATACCATGCCCAGATCGTCAATTATGATTATAGCCTTGTGCATTTGCTCTTACAGAGAGTGAGTAAGAGCTATGCTATGGTGAAGGGGAACCCTGGACTCTAAGGCTGTGCCTTCTTTGCTGGTCTTAGCTCTGTCTGTTCCTAAAAACCTAAGCCTGATGATCTCATCTATTTTCAGACCTATCCTGGTACACATAGCAATTTAGGTTTGTAGCTAGAAAAACTTAAATTACTAAGCTGTTTCCTGGTGACCCTCATATTGAGTCCCCTTTTGGTCATCAGGCTTTTTCTTTTCCCCCTTGGTTCCATGGGGTATTCCCATGGAGACAGCTGCCAGTCCCCAGGTCATTGCTTTTGGTAAATGTCAAGGGTAGAATAAGAGGAAATTGCATACAAATATAGCCAAGAGGCATTTGGTATTCAAGGAAAACTACAAGCAGGGCACTGAACTTAATAAAAAACACAAGTTAGGAAAGCTAAGAAATACCATGAATAGCCTAGTTTTTCCAATAGGAGAGCTCTTCACTCATCCTGACTATCAATCATTCATGGTGTGGCCAGATGCCCACTCTCACATCTTCTACCTAAGAAGCTCACTTATAATTTAACACAAAACAAAGGAGGGTATGTGGGGTGGTTGGGAGATTCCAAACATGGAGTTCCTTTTAGATGCCCCACTGCTTCTCAGGCCTCACCTGCATCAGGCTGCTCACACTAAAAACCTAGTCAGGACCATTTCCATGTTTTTAAGCTTTCCTCTGGTTGTTTGGAGCTGCAATTTACATGTTCAGTCTGTTCTTTCTTTGCTTCAAGAGGTGTTAAGGATGTTAAAAAATATCTGATAGGTTACTAAGAGGGATTTTTCAGCAGGAGGAGACTGTCAATTTTTCTCAGGGAGCCATCTTGATCTGAAACTTCGATTCTTCCATTATCATCCATGGCATTTTCATCTGACTTCCTTTGGCCGTTGTAGTTAAAAACACTTCACACACTCTCTTATATTGGAGCAAATATATGGTCTTGTTATAAGATTGTACTAAGGTCACAATCCCCTGACCATGCTCCCAGGCAGGGGAGATTTAAACATCTGGATTGCCTTTGAGTAGAATCGGCACACTCTCCTTCATATCCAACTTTGTTGTATTCTATTCCCGTTTATTAAAAATTCAAGCTTTGAATTGAGTACAGAAAAATATTAAACATCAAATATTACCAAAGGCAACTGAAAGAGAAGGTTAAAAAAAAGATGCCAGTCTGGAGTCAGAATACCTGGGTAATGTCTGGAATCTCAGTGATGAGCATTTTGTCAAGCATTGCATAGCCACAGAGATGTGATGGCTCCCCTCCTACAGTTCATTCTTCACAGAGTGACTATATTTCATATACATGGGAATGTCCGAGTATATTGAGTTATATACCTGCTAGTTCTGTATTTCCTTGGAGGACTTCTGCAGAGAGAGAATACAAAGAGATTTGGCAGCATTTGTGATAACATTCAAAGTGGGCATTTTAAGGCATCTCATAGTGTACAACAGTCAGTGTCCATCTCTTTATATTGAAATGAGAATTAGGGAGCATCTGTCTATTTCATGATGACAGATTCATGTTCAACAAATTTAGAGAAGTTGGTGCAAAGTGGAAAACTAAGATATAAAGCATGTGACATCTTACTACATTAGCAGATCATTAATTTGTTTATAATACACATTTTTACAAGGAAGAAATACTGCGGTGTTTAAAAAACATTTATGGATATTTACATCATTAATACACTAGCACTGGATGCATTTAAACTCTGTTTTAACAAAGTATTTCTCCTTATATTCTACATGTTTTGCCTAATCTCTAAACTCATCCAATGAGAAAGTTCTATTAGGACGTATTAACAAATATCTGATAGGTTACTAAGAGGGATTTTTCAGCAGGAGGAGACTGTCAATTTTTCTCAGGGAGCCATCTTGATCTGAAACTTCGATTCTTCCATCATCATCCATGGCATTTTCATCTGACTTCCTTTGGCCGTTGTAGTTAAAAACACTTCACACACTCTCTTATATTGGAGCAAATATATGGTCTTGTTATAAGATTGTACTAAGGTCTCAATCCCCTGACCATGCTCCCAGGCAGGGGAGATTTAAACATCTGGATTGCCTTTGAGTAGAATCGGCACACTCTCCTTCATATCCAACTTTGTTGTATTCTATTCCCGTTTATTAAAAATTCAAGCTTTGAATTGAGTACAGAAAAATATTAAGCATCAAATATTACCAAAGGCAACTGAAAGAGAAGGTTAAAAAAAAGATGCCAGTCTGGAGTCAGAATACCTGGGTAATGTCTGGAATCTCAGTGATGAGCATTTTGTCAAGCATTGCATAGCCACAGAGATGTGATGGCTCCCTCCTACAGTTCATTCTTCACAGAGTGACTATATTTCATATACATGGGAATGTCCGAGTATATTGAGTTATATACCTGCTAGTTCTGTATTTCCTTGGAGGACTTCTGCAGAGAGAGAATACAAAGAGATTTGGCAGCATTTGTGATAACATTCAAAGTGGGCATTTTAAGGCATCTCATAGTGTACAACAGTCAGTGTCCATCTCTTTATATTGAAATGAGAATTAGGGAGCATCTGTCTATTTCATGATGACAGATTCATGTTCAACAAATTTAGAGAAGTTGGTGCAAAGTGGAAAACTAAGATATAAAGCATGTGACATCTTACTACATTAGCAGATCATTAATTTGTTTATAATACACATTTTTACAAGGAAGAAATACTGCGGTGTTTAAAAAACATTTATGGATATTTACATCATTAATACACTAGCACTGGATGCATTTAAACTCTGTTTTAACAAAAGTATTTCTCCTTATATTCTACATGTTTTGCCTAATCTCTAAACTCATCCAATGAGAAAGTTCTATTAGGACTTGTATTAACAAATATTTGAAATTTGCATTGTAGTTACTTAGTTACTAAGTCAGTCGTATCTGACTCTTTTGCCACCCCATGGACTGTCCCCCTCCAGAGTCCCCTGTCCATGGAACTTCCCAGGCAAGAATACTTGAGTGGCATGCCATCTCCTTCTCTAGGAGATCTTCCAGACTCAGGGATCGAACCTGCATCTACTGAATTGACAGGCAGATTCTTTACCACTGAGCCACTTGGGAAGACCGAATTTGAGTTATAATTAGTTAAATCTATAACATGATCCCTGAGAAGATTACCTTTTTTTTCCTATAACGAGAATAAGAAGATATTTTCATATTCAGCTAGTAGCAATACTACTTACATCAGAAAAATAAAGTTTTTAATAAACTGATAACTTTATCACTGCTTAAAATTTTGGTGCCATATGTTATTCTTCTACTGCAATTATGCCACAGATAATGCAGATTGGACATTTTCATAGGATTTTCTACTTATAATCTCAGCATAGGTTTGTTGTATAAAATTTGGAAAATGGAAGCTTAATGAAGTTATTTGCAATCCCAAGAGATAAGTAAAAAATAAGCACTTTTTCTTTTTTCTACTGTATGTGTGTGTAAAAATATAAATACCATTGAATTATGTGATTGCTTGCTTTTCTTCTCCAAAGTTGTCTTATAAATCATCTTCCTACATTAAATTATAGTTTTGAAGCCATAAATGTCTTAAAGTTTTTCCAAAATGCCATGTAACTATTTTGTAATTTTATCATATACATGTAAAATAATAGATGCACATATGTATATGGAAATGTATAGGTATATGTGAATATATATAGGACAAAGTAAAAATCACTCCAAATCCTACAACTCAGTTATAAATATTTTTAAAACATTAGTAAGCATCCTTCTCAGCATCAGTCTATGCTTATTTGTACCTACTGGTACTTCTGTATGAAAAGTACTGAGTTGACACAGATTTTTCCAACTCCAGCCCAAGCTCCTAAGATTTATTCTAGCCTCTCCCACCTTTGCTTATTCAAAACTCCTTTCACCAACAATGAAAACTACAGTGTTTGGTATCTATGGCATAGTTACTTATGTGTTTATTTCTAAAATGTGCATAAAGAATTTCAGAACTGTTAGCCCATAACTGGAGTACAGTATATGTGCCATTGGCAAGCCTTTCTGTAAAGGATAGAGAGTAACTGTAGAAAATGGGCAAAGAGGAAAAAAAAAAAAAAAGCACAAGGATAGTTTCCCCTCAGATATCCACAGAGCTATCTCCCTCCGTCGTCTCCTTTCTTAAACCAGGCTCAGGTCACATGGCTCTCTTTTCACTGAAGTACCTCCGTAGCCTGTTGAGATCATGACCGCACCTCACTCCATCTTGGCCATCCTGATCCTCCGTTCCTACTTTGTTTCCTGTGATATTCATCACATCCATCCACTCTAATACACATTCACGCATACACACATCTTTAAATATATACTTTAACACCTCTAAAATGTGCCTATTTGGTCATTTAATTGGGGGCTTAAATTATGTCAGCATTTGCAATCAGTGGTGTTCTAGGTGTGATAGTTTGTATGGTTTCCTTTTTTTCTTTTTTTAATTTTTTTATCTTAGCCATTTAGAATGCAAAAGGCACCAAACCAGAGTTATTAAAGGGGACATTCTAACACCTGTAGCTCCCAAATCTCAGTGGACTAACACAGTAGGGGTTTATTTTTCTCTTGTGTCATTAGGGCTCTCTGTTCCATTTGGGGCCTGCATATCCTCAGTGAGATCTTGTATCTCAAGCCAGCTTAAAATGATGAGGGTTGAAGATCTCTTAAATATATAGAAGCAAGCCTGAAGTTAGTGTTCATCATTTCTGCCTGGCATCTATTTCTGTGTTAATCAGATTCTGCTAATAACTCTGGGTTGAATTGTGTCCCCCCAAAAGACATGATGGTATCTGTTACTGTAATCTTGTTTAGAAATAAGATCTCTGTAGATGTAATCAAATTAAGACGAGGTCAAAGAAGTTTAGTGTGGACCCTAAATCCAATGACTGAGAGCCTTATAAGAATAGACAGTTTGGAGATACAAAGGAGACACAGGAAGTCCATGGAATAGGAAAGATACAAATTGGAATTATGCAGCTACAAACCATGGAATGCAGAGGATCACTGGCAACAGAAACTAGGAAAGACAAAGAAGGAATATTTCCTTGAACCTTTAGAGAGATCATGACCCTGTCAACATCTTAGTTTTGGACTTATAACCTCTAGACCTGTGAAGGAATATATTTCTATTGTTTTATGCCACCCAGTTTATAACAATTTGTTACAGTTGCCCTAAAAAATTAATACCTGACCCTCGGACTAAAATCTGAATTGATCAGGGTTCTACAGAGAAACAGATCCACCAGATATATGGGGATACAGAATATATGTTATTTTACACAACGTCTTAGCATTCTCTGTTAGATTCACTATCTCCAGCCAGATTAAAAAGTGAGATTGGAAAATCATTAAATGTTTAGAAATAATAGAAGAATGATAGTAACATTAGAAATAATAATATTATTACTATTAAATTTATAAATAATAAGATAAATAGCAATAATATTTAGAAATAATAGAGATAATAACACCTAGAATTATAGGTAATAGACAAACAGAACTGAGATATACATATAATGTTTTATGCAATTAATGTAATTATATATGTATATATTTCTATATAACTAATATAATTACATATCTATTTCTAATATTTATTATATAATTAGTCATTTTAATGTATATGTTCATTTTTTGAGATGTATTTTAGAGAACTGGCTCGTGTAACCGTGGGGATTGGCAAAGTTTGAAATCTGTATGGCAGTCTGGCAGATGGAAGATTTAGTCAAGGAGCTGATGCTGCAGTCATGAGGAAGAATTTTTTCTTTTGTAGAAAATATATTTTCACCCTTAAAGGCCACCAGCTAACTTGTGGGATGGAGCCCATCCACCTTATTGAGGATAATCTTCTTTCCATAAAGCTGATTGCAGATGTTAGCCACATCTACAAGATACCATACATGGCAACATGCAGATTAGTGTTTGATTAAATAACTGGGTCCAATAACTTAGTCAAGTTGACGTATATCACTTGTAACTAAATCAAAATTTCTATTTGCAAAACATCTAACCTCATGGCAACACTGAGAGCCTTATAAGAATAGACAGTTTGGAGATACAAAGGAGACACAGGAAGTCCATGGAATGGGAAAAGGGAAAATTATGCAGCTACAAACCATGGAATGCAGAGGATCACTGGCAACAGAAACTAGGAAAGACAAAGAAGGAATATTTCCTTGAACCTTTAGAGAGATCATGACCCTGTCAACATCTTAGTTTTGGACTTATAACCTCTAGACCTGTGAAGGAATATATTTCTATTGTTTTATGCCACCCAGTTTATAATAATTTGTTACAGTTGCCTAAAAATTAATACCTGACCCTCGGACTAAAATCTGAATTGATCAGGGTTCTACAGAGAAACAGATCCACCAGATATATGGGGATACAGAATATATGTTATTTTACACAACGTCTTAGCATTCTCTGTTAGATTCACTATCTCCAGCCAGATTAAAAAGTGAGATTGGAAAATCATTAAATGTTTAGAAATAATAGAAGAATGATAGTAACATTAGAAATAATAATATTATTACTATTAAATTTATAAATAATAAGATAAATAGCAATAATATTTAGAAATAATAGAGATAATAACACCTAGAATTATAGGTAATAGACAAACAGAACTGAGATATACATATAATGTTTTATGCAATTAATGTAATTATATATGTATATATTTCTATATAACTAATATAATTACATATCTATTTCTAATATTTATTATATAATTAGTCATTTTAATGTATATGTTCATTTTTTGAGATGTATTTTAGAGAACTGGCTCGTGTAACCGTGGGGATTGGCAAAGTTTGAAATCTGTATGGCAGTCTGGCAGATGGAAGATTTAGTCAAGGAGCTGATGCTGCAGTCATGAGGAAGAATTTTTTCTTTTGTAGAAAATATATTTTCACCCTTAAAGGCCACCAGCTAACTTGTGGAATGGAGCCCATCCACCTTATTGAGGATAATCTTCTTTCCATAAAGCTGATTGCAGATGTTAGCCACATCTACAAGATACCATACATGGCAACATGCAGATTAGTGTTTGATTAAATAACTGGGTCCAATAACTTAGTCAAGTTGACATATATCACTTGTAACTAAATCAAAATTTATACTATTTGACACACAAAAAATCTGTTCCTCTCATCACGGTCAAATACTCTGTTTGTTGGCAGGGATAGGAAAGAGTGCTAACCTCCATGGGGTTACTGAGCAGATTAGGAACCTGTTGAGGAAATCAGAACCCATCCAGCAGTTGGGGCTACCCGCTTTAGGGCTCTCAGAGAATTGTTTAAAACAGGCCCTTTTCTTACATTGGCCAGAACTCAGCAATATGGCTCCTCTTAACTGCAAAGTTGGCTGGGAAATTTAGTCTTTCTGTGTGACTGATAGCAAAAGGAAATTGTTTGAATGAAGGAGAATCACTCTTTGCCACATAAGGATGTTTTTTCCTGGCTCTGTTCCCTGACATATCCCAAGTATCTAGAATATTAGTCTTGGAAACAAAGCTTTTCAAGACCCTAATGATAAAAATGCATCAGTATAAAATAAATAAGAGATTCTAAAACTTTAACATATTATCTATTAAAATATCCTTGAACAACTGAATTCTCCCATTAAAAGATAGAATCAAAGCACAGCTATACATGTTTTAAAAGAAACACACTTCAATGATAATTTAAAGTAGACAATAAATAGATGAAAAGAGATACTGTTCAAGTACATTTAAAAAACTGGAAAGCATAAAGTTAAAAGAGGGTTGTTGTATTAATGAGAAGCAAGGTGCCAAGTCAAGTTAATGGAATGAATCAGGATAAAGGGAGACACTAAGTTATGATAAAAGTACAATTCATCAAGATTATAATTAGCTACTAACCAATATAAACCAATCATACATAACATAAGCAAAGGTTGTTTCTATAATTTTGAGAACTAAAGCTGCAGTCATGAGGAAGAATTTTTCTTTTGTAGAAAATATATTTTCACCCTTAAAGGCCACCAGCTAACTTGTGGGATGGAGCCCATCCACCTTATTGAGGATAATCTTCTTTCCATAAAGCTGATTGCAGATGTTAGCCACATCTACAAGATACCATACATGGCAACATGCAGATTAGTGTTTGATTAAATAACTGGGTCCAATAACTTAGTCAAGTTGACATATATCACTTGTAACTAAATCAAAATTTATACTATTTGACACACAAAAAATCTGTTCCTCTCATCACGGTCAAATACTCTGTTTGTTGGCAGGGATAGGAAAGAGTGCTAACCTCCATGGGGTTACTGAGCAGATTAGGAACCTGTTGAGGAAATCAGAACCCATCCAGCAGTTGGGGCTACCCGCTTTAGGGCTCTCAGAGAATTGTTTAAAACAGGCCCTTTTCTTACATTGGCCAGAACTCAGCAATATGGCTCCTCTTAACTGCAAAGTTGGCTGGGAAATTTAGTCTTTCTGTGTGACTAATAGCAAAAGGAAATTGTTTGAATGAAGGAGAATCACTCTTTGCCACATAAGGATGTTTTTTCCTGGCTCTGTTCACTGACATATCCCAAGTATCTAGAATATTAGTCTTGGAAACAAAGCTTTTCAAGACCCTAATGATAAAAATGCATCAGTATAAAATAAATAAGAGATTCTAAAACTTTAACATATTATCTATTAAAATATCCTTGAACAACTGAATTCTCCCATTAAAAGATAGAATCAAAGCACAGCTATACATGTTTTAAAAGAAACACACTTCAATGATAATTTAAAGTAGACAATAAATAGATGAAAAGAGATACTGTTCAAGTACATTAAAAAAACTGGAAAGCATAAAGTTAAAAGAGGGTTGTTGTATTAATGAGAAGCAAGGTGCCAAGTCAAGTTAATGGAATGAATCAGGATAAAGGGAGACACTAAGTTATGATAAAAGTACAATTCATCAAGATTATAATTAGCTACTAACCAATATAAACCAATCTACATAGCAACTAAATGCATAAGGTAAAATATACAAGACTTTTTAAAAATTTGATACAAATAGAATTCTATTTGGAAACTTCCAATATATCTTTTGTCATTGTTGAGGAGATTGCTAGAGAAATATGCATAAACACACAGATAAATTAACTAAAACCACCAACACCATAAATAACTGAGACTTTAGGTGCTTTTTCTCCATGTAAGTGAAGTAAAATAAATCACAGACAATGGCAGAGATTACAAAAGCAGCATGTTAGCTAACATGTTCTGGTGAGTAACTCTCTTTATGTGCCTCATTTGTTTGCTTCAAGAGCTTTTCCTTTAGTGCTTCTTTGTAATTAAGTCTCATTATACACAATGATGGACTCTGCATTTAGGCCCTGCCAGTACAGTCCTTCTCCATGCTGTATTCACCCAGATAGAAAAAAGCTTTTGGAATCTGAGTTCTTTGCTAAGAAAAGCGCTATCTCTGGAGACAGAAGACTGAGTTTGAGTTCTGACCTTGCCCTCACTAAATTAATTGAACACCTCTGATAGATGCCGTATGTCTCTAGAATCACAGACATGAATTCAGAGTCACACTATTATTTGCCAGTTGTGTGATCTTAGACAATTGACTTAACCTCATCGGGACTGAATATTCTTATCTCTAGATGAGAAGTGGTCTCTAGAGATGCAATTCTCTCTCTAGCATCAGTAAGCTTTTACAGAGTGGAAATAGTTTATTTTCTAGGATCCAAAAGTCCTTCATGGTCCCCATTTCCAATAAAAATTACATATGTATCTATTAAAATATCCTTGAGATTCTAAAACTTTAACATATTATCTATTAAAATATACTTGAACAACTGAATTCTCCCATTAAAAGATAGAATCAAAGCACAGCTATACATGTTTTAAAAGAAACACACTTCAATGATAATTTAAAGTAGACAATAAATAGATGAAAAGAGATACTGTTCAAGTACATTTAAAAAACTGGAAAGCATAAAGTTAAAAGAGGGTTGTTGTATTAATGAGAAGCAAGGTGCCAAGTCAAGTTAATGGAATGAATCAGGATAAAGGGAGACACTAAGTTATGATAAAAGTACAATTCATCAAGATTATAATTAGCTACTAACCAATATAAACCAATCTACATAGCAACTAAATGCATAAGGTAAAATATACAAGATTTTTTAAAAGTTTGATACAAATAGAATTCTATTTGGAAACTTCCAATATATCTTTTGTCATTGTTGAGGAGATTGCTAGAGAAATATGCATAAACACACAGATAAATTAACTAAAACCACCAACACCATAAATAACTGAGACTTTAGGTGCTTTTTCTCCATGTAAGTGAAGTAAAATAAATCACAGACAATGGCAGAGATTACAAAAGCAGCATGTTAGCTAACATGTTCTGGTGAGTAACTCTCTTTATGTGCCTCATTTGTTTGCTTCAAGAGCTTTTCCTTTAGTGCTTCTTTGTAATTAAGTCTCATTATACACAATGATGGACTCTGCATTTAGGCCCTGCCAGTACAGTCCTTCTCCATGCTGTATTCACCCAGATAGAAAAAAGCTTTTGGAATCTGAGTTCTTTGCTAAGAAAAGCGCTATCTCTGGAGACAGAAGACTGAGTTTGAGTTCTGACCTTGCCCTCACTAAATTAATTGAACACCTCTGATAGATGCCGTATGTCTCTAGAATCACAGACTTGAATTCAGAGTCACACTATTATTTGCCAGTTGTGTGATCTTAGACAATTGACTTAACCTCATCGGGACTGAATATTCTTATCTCTAGATGAGAAGTGGTCTCTAGAGATGCAATTCTCTCTCTAGCATCAGTAAGCTTTTACAGAGTGGAAATAGTTTATTTTCTAGGATCCAAAAGTCCTTCATGGTCCCCATTTCCAATAAAAAATGGTATGTATATTTGGATAGCTAAAAAAGCCGATTGAGACACATTCTGCAAAATAAAGGAACTGTTTCCCCAAAAGGAGAAAGAGGGATTAATGAGGGTAGTGTTACAGAAACAGATTCTGTCACTTCCATTTATCAAATTTTCAAAACATAGGCAAGAAGTGGAAAAAGCTTCAAGTGACCAAGGCTTGTTTTGAGTTTTATACATACACAAATGACAGTGGTTAATGCAGAACTTGCCTAATGGGTGATCAATACTTATTAACTATCTTCTTTGATATCTGGGAGTAAAATTGAGTTGGTGGAGCTGCAACATTGCTCTTGCTGCCATGAACACTGACAGTAGTCCCCTGGGATTTTCCTACTCAATGAATGTCTTCCTGAGGAGTCCCAAATGATTTGCTTTCTCACATATATATTAAGGTTGAAAATGGGGGATTTTTTATCTACAAAATAGTGATGCTATAAGAAAAAAATATCAATAATATGCTTATACATGTAATGCACAAGGAGAATTAAAACATGCCCGGGCAGGCAAGAAGAGAGCAATGCTATTAAACATCCTAATAAACGTTTGATGGATGGACAGAAATGGGGGGATATAGATGTGCTTGGAAAAGATAAAAACAAGAAAAGAATAAGGAAATACAACATTTGTCTCAAGTCTTTGAAATATGCAAGAGAGAAAAGTTGACACAGAAGAGTGTAAATATTTTAGCACAAGAAAAAAGAAATGCTTGAAATGAAAAAGGCGTAAGACAGTAGATGTTCTGTTTTATCCACTTTGAATGGTTCTGTGAGAGTCAACTATAAAAAGTGCTGAGAAGGAATATCAATTCTGTCTGAACTTATGCTACCAGAGCCCCATGCACACAGACACATACACTGAGGATTTAGTAGATCTCAGACTGAAAGTGAATAAGAATAACATTGAGAGCTTATTAAAAATGCCACTTATAGAATTTGCCTTTTTAAATGCACTTTGGCAGATTCGAATATAGATGTTCACCAGTCCACAGCTGAGAAACACTCTTTAGTTATCCTACACTCCATTGTTAGCATTAAGAGAGATGGATTTGCAGCTAACATTTTCATCTTGTTTCCTGAGTGGTATTATAGATTCAAAACAACTTACAGAGTTGAAAGTCATCCTTTTTAAGTTATACAGCAGAACCTACTAAGATTTGAATGAGCACTCTTTATTGAGCAGAACATTCATGAGACTTTTTCTAACCCATGGTTGTAGCTACAAGGGAAGAAAGAGAGAGCAAGCTGATTTGGTACAAAATTTAAAAGATAAGACCTTGAAGCATCTCTCAAAGAGAAGATAATCCAGCCCACCATGCTAAATAAAATATTCAATTTCAGCATTCTCAAATTTGAGGAATTATAGCAGCAAATGATGCTGCTGCCTTCCAAAGCTCTATTAAAATGCATTTGTATGAACAAATAGAGCTCACTCTGAGGGATTTCTGGATGATGATGATTCTTTAATATAAAGTTGAATTGGTAGAGGAAGGTTGTTTCATGTTAATTCAGAAGGACTGCTGAAAATTCAATAGTAGAAAATGCTCTACTTCAAAAAACAGACTAGCCAGCAGGAATTAAAGATTATAAGAATACCAACGTGACATGTGTGTATGTGTATGTATATACAGATATACATATATGCATACAACATAAAGATGATAAAACATTAAATAATTATAAGAATAATTCCATATAATATGGCAAAACAGCTTATGCTTAGTTTCCAGAAAAGAATGTGTCCATTTATAAATAACATGAATCTAGAATTATCATTAAATGAATTCTGCAATAGGTTTTTTTTAGGGGGGGTGTTATAATTCAAGTACAACCAAGTAAAGGAGAACAAATATATGCCTACTACACATGAGAGACTGTGCATTTAGCAATGATGACTGTTCAGCTGCAAACAACAACACCTAATTAAATAGTGACTTCAGTAAACTAGGAGCTGTGTTTGTCCAAAGTGATGAGGAGTGCAGAGGTATGGGTGGCCTGGGAACTACAAAGTGTCCTTGGAGTTTTAGATCTTTAATTTCTTCTCATCAACTATGTTAGTGTGTGGCTCCCATCTTCATTCTGGTTGCCTTGTGATCACAGGATGGCTGTTCCACCCACCTCTAGGATGAAAGAAGGTGGAGGGCACCTAACAATGGACTAAATCTTTTAATAAAAGATCAACTAAATCTGTTCCCCAAAAAAGGGCTGCCCGTCTTGGGAACTGGGGTGATGATCAACATTTTCCAGTCCTATGGCCACCGCTGGGTTTTCCAAATTTGCTGACATATTGAGTGCGGCACTTTAATAGCATTATCTTTTAAGATTTGAAATAGCTCATCTGGAATGCTGTCACCTCCACTAGCTTTATTGGCAGCAGTGCTTCTAAGGCCCACTTGACATCACATTCCACAATATCTGGCCCTGGGTAAATGACCACACCATTGTGGTTATCTGGGTCATTAAGATTTTTTGTACAGTTCTTATGTGTACTCTTTCTGTCTCTTCTGCTCTCTTCTGCTTCTATCAGGTCTTTACCATTTCTGATGATGATGATTCTTTTATATAAAGTTGAATTGGTAGAGGAAGGTTGTTTCATGTTAATTCAGAAGGACTGCTGAAAATTCAATAGTAGAAAATGCTCTACTTCAAAAAACAGACTAGCCAGCAGGAATTAAAGATTATAAGAATACCAACGTGACATGTGTGTATGTGTATGTATATACAGATATACATATATGCATACAACATAAAGATGATAAAACATTAAATAATTATAAGAATAATTCCATATAATATGGCAAAACAGCTTATGCTTAGTTTCCAGAAAAGAATGTGTCCATTTATAAATAACATGAATCTAGAATTATCATTAAATGAATTCTGCAATAGGTTTTTTTTAGGGGGGGTGTTATAATTCAAGTACAACCAAGTAAAGGAGAACAAATATATGCCTACTACACATGAGAGACTGTGCATTTAGCAATGATGACTGTTCAGCTGCAAACAACAACACCTAATTAAATAGTGACTTCAGTAAACTAGGAGCTGTGTTTGTCCAAAGTGATGAGGAGTGCAGAGGTATGGGTGGCCTGGGAACTACAAAGTGTCCTTGGAGTTTTAGATCTTTAATTTCTTCTCATCAACTATGTTAGTGTGTGGCTCCCATCTTCATTCTGGTTGCCTTGTGATCACAGGATGGCTGTTCCACCCACCTCTAGGATGAAAGAAGGTGGAGGGCACCTAACAATGGACTAAATCTTTTAATAAAAGATCAACTAAATCTGTTCCCCAAAAAAGGGCTGCCCGTCTTGGGAACTGGGGTGATGATCAACATTTTCCAGTCCTATGGCCACCGCTGGGTTTTCCAAATTTGCTGACATATTGAGTGCGGCACTTTAATAGCATTATCTTTTAAGATTTGAAATAGCTCATCTGGAATGCTGTCACCTCCACTAGCTTTATTGGCAGCAGTGCTTCTAAGGCCCACTTGACATCACATTCCACAATATCTGGCCCTGGGTAAATGACCACACCATTGTGGTTATCTGGGTCATTAAGATTTTTTTTTTGTACAGTTCTTATGTGTACTCTTTCTGTCTCTTCTTGCTCTCTTCTGCTTCTATCAGGTCTTTACCATTTCTGTTCTTCATTGTGCCAATCTTTGGATTAAATATTTCTTTGATATTTCCAATTTTCTTTCTTTATTTTTTAAGATTTACTTTTTAAAAAGATTTGTTTATTTATTTATTTTGGGCTGGGGTCGGGTTGGGGAGGGAGGGGAGTGGGCGGGCCATTTCTATTGGTCTTTCATTTCTCTATTTTCATCCGTCTTTGTTCTTTGGCTCCTGTGGGCCTCCCATCGCGGTGGCCTCTGTCGTTGCAGAGCGCCGACTCTGGGCGCATTCGCTCCAGAGCTCTGGCTCGATAATTGGACACATCGGTCCAGCCGCTCCGCAGCGCATGGGATCTTCCCAGGCCAGGGATCGAACCGGCACCCCTTGCACTGCAAGGCAGTGTCCTTACCCACTGGACCACCAGGGGAAGCCCATGATATTTCCAATTTTCTTGAAGAAATCTCTAGTATGACCCTTTCTGTTGTTTTCCTCCATTTCTTTTCATTGCTTATTGAAGAAGGCCTTGCTGTTCTCTGAAACACTATTTAGTTGGGTGTACCTTTCCCTTTTTACTTCTCTTTCTTCCTCAACTACTTGTAAATCCTCCTTAGACAACCACTTTGCTTTCTTTGATTTCTTTTTCTTTGGGATGATTTTGCTTGCTGCTTCCTGTACAGTATACAAAACTCTGTTTATATTTCTTCAGGCACTCTCTTTACTGTATCTTATTCCTTGAATCTATTTATTACCTCTACTGTATTCAAAGGAGATGTGACTTAAGTCATACCTGATTGAAGGCACCGTTTTTGGGGGGAACTGGGGTGATGATCAACATTTTCCAGTCCTATGGCCACCGCTGGGTTTTCCAACTTTGCTGACATATTGAGTGCGGCACTTTAATAGCATTATCTTTTAAGATTTGAAATAGCTCATTTGGAATGCTGTCACCTCCACTAGCTTTATTGGCAGCAGTGCTTCTAAGGCCCACTTGACATCACATTCCACAATATCTGGCCCTGGGTAAATGACCACACCATTGTGGTTATCTGGGTCATTAAGATTTTTTTTTTGTACAGTTCTTATGTGTACTCTTTCTGTCTCTTCTTGCTCTCTTCTGCTTCTATCAGGTCTTTACCATTTCTGTTCTTCATTGTGCCAATCTTTGGATTAAATATTTCTTTGATATTTCCAATTTTCTTTCTTTATTTTTTAAGATTTACTTTTTAAAAAGATTTGTTTATTTATTTATTTTGGGCTGGGGTCGGGTTGGGGAGGGAGGGGAGTGGGCGGGCCATTTCTATTGGTCTTTCATTTCTCTATTTTCATCCGTCTTTGTTCTTTGGCTCCTGTGGGCCTCCCATCGCGGTGGCCTCTGTCGTTGCAGAGCGCCGACTCTGGGCGCATTCGCTCCAGAGCTCTGGCTCGATAATTGGACACATCGGTCCAGCCGCTCCGCAGCGCATGGGATCTTCCCAGGCCAGGGATCGAACCGGCACCCCTTGCACTGCAAGGCAGTGTCCTTACCCACTGGACCACCAGGGGAAGCCCATGATATTTCCAATTTTCTTGAAGAAATCTCTAGTATGACCCTTTCTGTTGTTTTCCTCCATTTCTTTTCATTGCTTATTGAAGAAGGCCTTGCTGTTCTCTGAAACACTATTTAGTTGGGTGTACCTTTCCCTTTTTACTTCTCTTTCTTCCTCAACTACTTGTAAATCCTCCTTAGACAACCACTTTGCTTTCTTTGATTTCTTTTTCTTTGGGATGATTTTGCTTGCTGCTTCCTGTACAGTATACAAAGCTCTGTTTATATTTCTTCAGGCACTCACTTTACTGTATCTTATTCCTTGAATCTATTTATTACCTCTACTGTATTCAAAGGAGATGTGACTTAAGTCATACCTGATTGATTTAGTGGTTTTCCCTGCTTTCTTTAATCAAAGGCTGAATTTTGTTACAAGGAGTTGATGATCTGAGCCACAGTCAGCTCCAGGTCTCATTTTTGCTGACTGTATACAGCTTCTCCATCTCTGGCTATTAAAAAAATGTAATTAATCTGATTTCCTTCTTGATGATTTGGTGATGTCCATGTGTAAAGCCATCCCCTTGTGTTGTTGAAAAAGGATGATATTACTAAAGGACAAATTCAGGTATTAGTGCCCATATAATCAAATGTTGGGATTCCCTGGCAGTTCAGTGGTAGGAACCCGGCTGTCAATGCAGGAGACACGAGTTTGATTACTGCATCAGGAAGATACCCTAGAGGAAATGGCAACCTAGTCCAGTATGGTTGCCTGAGAAGTCCCATGGACAGAGGAATTTGGCAGGCTATAGTCCATGGGGTTGAAGAAGATTCAGACATGACTTAACAACTAATCAACAACAATCAAATGTTAATATATTTTCTCACCATACCACATTCTCCCAGATACCACCAAGTAATATATTCCTTAGAGTCAACCATTAAAAAATTGTACCTCATTAGTCAATCATAGCCTCAGAAGAAAGTTTTGCACGTTTTGATAGTAAAGATTGCATTCTTTTCATCTGAGACAGAAAATGTTTTTAAGGCAAATATCGTGTCTTCCACATTTTTGTATCCCTAGTGCTTAGTCCATGGGTTTGATTAGTAGAAACATAGATATCCAGTTGGATGAATCTGGATTTATAGACTATTTTTCAGCTTATAGAATTCAGCAATGTTTTGTTGTTAATTTTTCTAATACCTGCACAAGGCTTCCCAGAACATTCTACAGAGTAATCATTTTGTAAATTATTGCTAAAGGTTTAAATAAATAATTGAAATCAGATATTGCATGGATGCAAATATATACAATATATATATATATTTATAAAAAGAGCATTGTCTATTAGAATTATGATTCATGTGGTTAAAAGCTCAAACACATGGGCTTTCCTGGTGGCCCAGTGGGTAAAGAGTTCACCTTGCAGTGCAAGGGGCACCCGTTCGATCCCTGGCCTGGGAAGATCTCACATGCCATGGAGTGGCTGGACTGGTGTGTCCAAATATGAGCCAGCACTCTGAAGCGCATGTGCCCAGAGCTGGTGCTCTGTAATGAGAGAGGCTACTGTGATGGGAGGCCCATACAGGCCAAAGAATAAAAATGATTTCCTTCTTGATGATTTGGTGATGTCCATGTGTAAAGCCATCCCCTTGTGTTGTTGAAAAAGGATGATATTACTAAAGGACAAATTCAGGTATTAGTGCCCATATAATCAAATGTTGGGATTCCCTGGCAGTTCAGTGGTAGGAACCCAGCTGTCAATGCAGGAGACACGAGTTTGATTACTGCATCAGGAAGATACCCTAGAGGAAATGGCAACCTAGTCCAGTATGCTTGCCTGAGAAGTCCCATGGACAGAGGAATTTGGCAGGCTATAGTCCATGGGGTTGAAGAAGATTCAGACATGACTTAACAACTAATCAACAACAATCAAATGTTAATATATTTTCTCACCATACCACATTCTCCCAGGTACCACCAAGTAATATATTCCTTAGAGTCAACCATTAAAAAATTGTACCTCATTAGTCAATCATAGCCTCAGAAGAAAGTTTTGCACGTTTTGATAGTAAAGATTGCATTCTTTTCATCTGAGACAGAAAATGTTTTTAAGGCAAATATCATGTCTTCCACATTTTTGTATCCCTAGTGCTTAGTCCATGGGTTTGATTAGTAGAAACATAGATATCCAGTTGGACGAATCTGGATTTATAGACTATTTTTCAGCTTATAGAATTCAGCAATGTTTTGTTGTTAATTTTTCTAATACCTGCACAAGGCTTCCCAGAACATTCTACAGAGTAATCATTTTGTAAATTATTGCTAAAGGTTTAAATAAATAATTGAAATCAGATATTGCATGGATGCAAATATATACAATATATATATATATTTATAAAAAGAGCATTGTCTATTAGAATTATGATTCATGTGGTTAAAAGCTCAAACACATGGGCTTTCCTGGTGGCCCAGTGGGTAAAGAGTTCACCTTGCAGTGCAAGGGGCACCAGTTCGATCCCTGGCCTGGGAAGATCTCACATGCCATGGAGTGGCTGGACTGGTGTGTCCAAATATGAGCCAGCACTCTGAAGCGCATGTGCCCAGAGCCGGTGCTCTGTAATGAGAGAGGCTACTGTGATGGGAGGCCCATACAGGCCAAAGAATAAAAATGGATAAAAATAAATAAATAAATAGTCAATAAAAGAGAATAAAATTTAAAAATAATCCTTTTTTAAAAAGCTCGAACATAGCTGAAAATTTATTAAATGATAAATTGACTTGATCTGAGATTCACTGTGATGAATTTTATTTATTCACTCAGGAAGTATTTGTTGAGGCCCTACTTTGTACATGTCATCTGCAATATCATGGTTACAGTGAGTGAAACAATAAATACATTGTCATGGGTTGAATCATGTCCCCTAGATTCATATATTGAAGTTTTAACACCTAGTTCAGAACTTGACCTTATCTGAAGATGGGAAATGTAGAGAGGTCTTCAAGTTAAAATGAGGACCTCACGGTGGGCTATAATCCAATATGACTAATGTCCTTATGAAAAGGGAAAAATCTGGACAGAGCCATCCACAGAGACAAAACATCATGCAAAAGTGAAGGCAGAGTCAGGACGATGCATCTTTGGCTAAGGAATGTCAAAGATTGCCAGAAAGCTACTAGAAGCTAACAGGGAGGCGTGGAACAGATTCTCCCTCGTGACCTCAGAAGAAACCAACCCCTCTAACAACATAATTTCGGATTTCCAGTATCCAGAACTGTGAGACAATAAATTCCCATGGCTTAAGCCACTCAGTTAGGGGTACTTTCTTTTGACAGCCTTAGCAACCAGTACACAAGTTAAGCCCCTCCCTCCTGTAACTTTACATTCTTATCTGGAGCAGGGAGAGAAGGAGTTGAGACATTTTGTTTTATATAATAGAATATTATAAAATGATATTAAATGCCATTTTAATGAGAAAATGACATTAAAAGTGAAGGGAGGTAGGGTACTGAGTTGTGCTGGTGTCTAGAGGAAGAACATTAAGGGTAGAAGGAAGAGCCAGTCCATAGCTCCTGAGAAAGGGAGTGCTTCTGGGTTAGAAGAGCTGCCGTGAGGTCAAGGTGGTTCAGTTGGAATAGGGAGGAGAGAGAGAGAATGATAGTGGGATACTCAGAGATGAAAAGGGAGAGCAGATTGCAGAGGATCATTTTTAAAACTTTGATGATAACTTTGGTTTGGTGATGTAGAAAACCACAGGGGAATTTTTAAGCAAAGCAATAGTGTGACCTGACTTAAAACTTACAAGGATCTCTCCAGTTCCTGTGTAGGGAGAGACTGTAGGGAGGGGCAAAGTTGGAAGCAAAGTAATCAGAGAGGAGGCTACCATGGTGAAGCCATCCAAGTGAGAGATGCAGCTGGTTTGTGCCAGAAATTTGATGGAGGAAAAGATGAGATAGGCAATGAAGGGTCAGGTGAAGTATCACAAATACAAAGGAGAGTGTGAGAACCAGATCTCTGGAGGATGCTACAGGAAGTTTCCATTTAAGAGAAGTGGCAAAAGAGAGGGGATTGAATGTTATTACTGGAAAGATAGATGAAGTTAATACAAAGAAGAACTTGACTTGTGACAGTCATGAAGCGATCCAGAGCAACATGGTCATCAGCCATCACACAGTTTATTCTTCTTACTCATACCTTTGAGTGGCATTGCTAGATCCTGGTGAGCTATGGTTATAGTTTAGTTCCTCCCATGGACAAATGAATTTCACTTTCCCTAGAGAAGGTCCAATTTGCACAAGAAAGAAAATGCTGTTATTTAATCTCTTATGGTTTTGAAACCTTTATCTAGGATTTGCATCTGTAGTTGTTGTTCAGTCACTAAGTTGTGTCTGACTCTTTACGATCTCATAAAACTGTAGCATGCTAGACTCCTCTGTCCTTCATATCTCCCAGAGTTTGCTCATTTTTATGTGTTTTGAGTTGGTGATGCTGTCTAATCATCTTTCCTCTGCTGCCGTCTTCTAATTCTGCCTTCAGTCTTTCCCACCAATGAGTTGGCTCTGCATTAATGAAAATGACATTAAAAGTGAAGGAGGTAGGGTACTGAGTTGTGCTGGTGTCTAGAGGAAGAACATTAAGGGTAGAAGGAAGAGCCAGTCCATAGCTCCTGAGAAAGGGAGTGCTTCTGGGTTAGAAGAGCTGCCGTGAGGTCAAGGTGGTTCAGTTGGAATAGGGAGGAGAGAGAGAGAATGATAGTGGGATACTCAGAGATGAAAAGGGAGAGCAGATTGCAGAGGATCATTTTTAAAACTTTGATGATAACTTTGGTTTGGTGATGTAGAAAACCACAGGGGAATTTTTAAGCAAAGCAATAGTGTGACCTGACTTAAAACTTACAAGGATCTCTCCAGTTCCTGTGTAGGGAGAGACTGTAGGGAGGGGCAAAGTTGGAAGCAAAGTAATCAGAGAGGAGGCTACCATGGTGAAGCCATCCAAGTGAGAGATGCAGCTGGTTTGTGCCAGAAATTTGATGGAGGAAAAGATGAGATAGGCAATGAAGGGTCAGGTGAAGTATCACAAATACAAAGGAGAGTGTGAGAACCAGATCTCTGGAGGATGCTACAGGAAGTTTCCATTTAAGAGAAGTGGCAAAAGAGAGGGGATTGAATGTTATTACTGGAAAGATAGATGAAGTTAATACAAAGAAGAACTTGACTTGTGACAGTCATGAAGCGATCCAGAGCAACATGGTCATCAGCCATCACACAGTTTATTCTTCTTACTCATACCTTTGAGTGGCATTGCTAGATCCTGGTGAGCTATGGTTATAGTTTAGTTCCTCCCATGGACAAATGAATTTCACTTTCCCTAGAGAAGGTCCAATTTGCACAAGAAAGAAAATGCTGTTATTTAATCTCTTATGGTTTTGAAACCTTTATCTAGGATTTGCATCTGTAGTTGTTGTTCAGTCACTAAGTTGTGTCTGACTCTTTACGATCTCATAAAACTGTAGCATGCTAGACTCCTCTGTCCTTCATATCTCCCAGAGTTTGCTCATTTTTATGTGTTTTGAGTTGGTGATGCTGTCTAATCATCTTTCCTCTGCTGCCGTCTTCTAATTCTGCCTTCAGTCTTTCCCACCAATGAGTTGGCTCTGCATTAGGTGGACAAAGCATTGGAGCTTCAGCATCAGTTCTTCCAAAGAGTATTCAGGATTGATTTCCATTTGGATTGACTGGTTTGCTCTCCTTGTAGTACAAGGGACTCTCGAGAGTCTTCTCCACAATTTGAAAGCATCAATTCTTAGGCACTCAGCCCTCATTGTGGTCCAACTCTCGTTATGGTACTGGAAAAACCATAGCTTTGACTCTATGAACCTTAGTGATACTGCTATTTAATATGTGGTCTAGGATTGTCATAGCTTTTCTTCTAAAGAGCAGACATCTTTTATTAATAATTTCATGGCTGCCGTCACCATCCACAGCAATTTTGGAACCCTAGAAAATAGTTTTTCACTGCTTCCACATTTTCCCCCTTTGCCATGAAATAATGGTACCAGATGCCATGATCTTAGTTTTTTTAATGTTGAGTTTCAAGCCAACCTTTTCATTCTCCTCTTTCAGCCTCATAAAAAGGCTCTTTAGTTCCTCTTCACTTTCAAGATCACCATAAATAACAGGAAAATTCCTGAAGACAAAAGTTCAAGTTAATTTGACATAAACTAAGTCAAAAAAATTTTTTTTTAATAATAGCAGATGCCCACAGCAAGAATAATTCAATAGTAAGTTCTTAAGCAGCTTGAATTCACACAAAATTTGTTGAAAATTTCTTTGCACCTAGCTGTTTGCATATTTTTTTTAGTTACCATACAAATTATTTTATATTCCAATTTTTATGAGAGTAAGAAATGCCAATTTGAAACAGAAAAAATTGTAAATAAAATAAAATTTAGCATTAATTTGATATTGAGTTCAGTGTATTTGTATCCAGCATTGCAATTGTAAGTTGATCAGTCTTCTTAATTTTGTAAACAATAACAAATTTCAGTCAAAAAATATAGACTGCTGAATATACAAGCTCATTTGTGCTCTAGTTTCAACGAATAATTTCTTGAAAGCTGGTTTGAATCTGGTTAGTCACAAGTTGAGGAATCCAGTTAATCTCTCTGTGGCTCAGTTTTGTCTCTAATGTTAGTATCAAAATAGCAGCTCCTTCTTAAAATTGCTCTAGATTTTAAATACACTAAGACATGTACAGTGTATGGAAAAATGATCTCTTAGTATAAATCCTTGAAAATTTAAGCTGTATTATTATCTTTGTTACTTAAATTTCCATATCTTCTATGTCCAGTTCCATTTCACTAGATTCCAGTGTAATCACAGTTCTTGAACTCAGGTTTCCTGAGGGTAGTATTGCAGTTCTGGAAAGAGTTGTTTACTTAAATTTCATATCTATGTCCAGTTCCATCAAACCATAGCTTTGACTCTATGAACCTTAGTGATACTGCTATTTAATATGTGGTCTAGGATTGTCATAGCTTTTCTTCTAAAGAGCAGACATCTTTTATTAATAATTTCATGGCTGCCGTCACCATCCACAGCAATTTTGGAACCCTAGAAAATAGTTTTTCACTGCTTCCACATTTTCCCCCTTTGCCATGAAATAATGGTACCAGATGCCATGATCTTAGTTTTTTTAATGTTGAGTTTCAAGCCAACCTTTTCATTCTCCTCTTTCAGCCTCATAAAAAGGCTCTTTAGTTCCTCTTCACTTTCAAGATCACCATAAATAACAGGAAAATTCCTGAAGACAAAAGTTCAAGTTAATTTGACATAAACTAAGTCAAAAAAAATTTTTTTAATAATAGCAGATGCCCACAGCAAGAATAATTCAATAGTAAGTTCTTAAGCAGCTTGAATTCACACAAAATTTGTTGAAAATTTCTTTGCACCTAGCTGTTTGCATATTTTTTTTAGTTACCATACAAATTATTTTATATTCCAATTTTTATGAGAGTAAGAAATGCCAATTTGAAACAGAAAAAATTGTAAATAAAATAAAATTTAGCATTAATTTGATATTGAGTTCAGTGTATTTGTATCCAGCATTGCAATTGTAAGTTGATCAGTCTTCTTAATTTTGTAAACAATAACAAATTTCAGTCAAAAAATATAGACTGCTGAATATACAAGCTCATTTGTGCTCTAGTTTCAACGAATAATTTCTTGAAAGCTGGTTTGAATCTGGTTAGTCACAAGTTGAGGAATCCAGTTAATCTCTCTGTGGCTCAGTTTTGTCTCTAATGTTAGTATCAAAATAGCAGCTCCTTCTTAAAATTGCTCTAGATTTTAAATACACTAAGACATGTACAGTGTATGGAAAAATGATCTCTTAGTATAAATCCTTGAAAATTTAAGCTGTATTATTATCTTTGTTACTTAAATTTCCATATCTTCTATGTCCAGTTCCATTTCACTAGATTCCAGTGTAATCACAGTTCTTGAACTCAGGTTTCCTGAGGGTAGTATTGCAGTTCTGGAAAGAGGTATAGTTTATCCACTTCCCTGGAACTGGTGCTGCTGCAAAAAAGTGGTCACTGTGGCTATCCTGTGTTCTTGTCTACGCATATTAGCATCGGTCAAGATGTCCTCAGTCCTGTCATGGTTTCAGTCCACATGCCCATTTCTGCAGTAGTCTTCCCAATCTACTCATGATAGGCTCTCAGTGATTCTGTGTAGCAGGTGCACAGGGAATAAATTGGCCTGCCTCGCTCTTTCCCACTCTGACATATCTCAGGATCATCTCTGGATCCTCTAGGCAGCCCATCCTATAGTGTAAAGCTGAGGCTGGGAGAGCAGTGGTCATGGAGGTGTTCTCTGGTCTTGCTGCTTGCAGGGACTGTAGTTAGTGAGCTCAAGGAAACCCTGTTTGGGAAGCTGCTTCACTTCCTCTATTTCGAGCAGTGGGATGGTGAGAAGTTCATGATTTGGCAGCAGCAGTGTGCATGTTTCTTTCTGAAGGTCACTTCCCAGGCCTGCTGGCTTTGGTCCATTTCTTCCCTTCAACCAGAAGCTCCTTAATGTATTAATTTGAGAGAAGAGCCTGGTTCTTTGTCTGTGTTTTCAAATCTAATGTTTTATATTTCATCTCCTTCTTAGCCAGAAATTTAGCGATTCACATACTCTCTTTTTTCAGTTTCTAAGACTTCCAAACTTCTCCAAGGCAAAAGAAGAAAGGATACAGGATAGAAGGAACCACCAGTAACAGCGATCTGTTGAGTAAAAGTTCACAATCCATGCAGCCAATTGGTTTTTCTTTATGTAAACGCTCTCAGTCAGAAATTGACTTGGAATCTATACTATAAAGACACAGTAAGCATGACTTCTTTTTTTTTTTTTTTTTTAAGATATTTCCTATAATTGTTTGGGGGAAGATGAGTAAGAAAACAAAGAACTATAATAAAGTGTACATGAATCTAAAAGATAACATGGAAGACTATTTCTGTTGAAGACATTATATGGGAAAACATATTCCAGAGCTGGTTATGTTTGCAGTGGTTTGTTATGTGTTGAGTTCAGCAGACTGCCCATGAGCAGAGTGAGACTTTGGAACTTGAGAGGGAATGAATGCAATGGTGGAACTGGAGAAGAAGGTTGGGTCTGAGTCCTTACTGTTTGAGTTACGTGGCATGCTCCATTAGGTAGAAAGGGTTTTCTGTGGAGGGAAGCAGCATGGTTTCATGAAATGAGGTGTTTCCCATCTTGAGCAAATTTGTCCACCTCTCTGAATCTCGCTTTTCTCATCTGTAAAATATTACCCCTAGAAAGAATGCTATGAGGATGGGTGAGCAGGATGCTGTATAGACTCACTAGTATATCATTTGTAGATGAAAGCTTAGAGGAATACCCTTGCAGACTCTATTCATTGACCTTGCTAATGTCTAAGCGCTGTAAAATTATAATTTCCTAAATGCATTCATATTCAACTTTTGATATCCCCGTAACATTTTCAAAAAGGTTATCTTACTAATAGGATGCCCAGCAGAGTGATTATTTTTATCCATATATGTTGAGAACACTTAGACTTATCAAGGCTACAGAAGAGGATAGTGGGAGGCTGAGGATGAGAACATCCGAGCATCTGGATTCCACTGGGTCCCCAGCTAACAAGAGAAAATATTAGATAATAGTTTGTTCCAGTATTTTAATAAAGACACTTTCCCTGGTTTTCCTACACTATGAAAAATAATCCAGCTCCTCTGGGGTAAGCCATTCGTGGGAGAGGGCTCTAGCAGTTTAATTTCCATTTCTTTATTTCTATTAAATAAAAGAAGCTTACATTAGTCCTATGTTATTAACTACTTAATAGATTTAGGAAGCAGGTAGCTAAAGAACTGTTCTTTGCATTCGAATGCAGCACAAACACCCTCAACTGATTATGCATTTAGGAGAAAAAAGTTTCATCCCATTGCTACATTTTAAGTCCGTGAAAGTAATAAATTAATCCATTAGTGAACCCAAGTGTATCGTCTGTTGTGCTCATTATCGAGTATTCCCAGGTGTTTAGAGGTTTATAAGTCTAAATTGATGTGACTTTTAAACTTGGTAATAGAAATATCCAGCATAAGGATCATAAGCTATGAAACTATTCCCATACCAGTGCTTTTTACCAAAATTTCTTATAGCATTAGATATTCAGATGTTATGCAGTATTGGAATGTGTTCACATGTCAGAATGAGGCAAAGAAACAGAATTAATTGTAGAAACCATAGGGTTGCCAAGTTTCCTTCCCAGTTGCCTGATTTTATGTATCATTTTAAGAGCACAATTTCAAATATTAGGCACCATGAGAATGTGCATATAAACAAATAAAATGGTTGCTTTATTCAGATACTCATTATCCATCTATTTGTGGATTCAGTCAATAAAAATGCTTTGAGCATTTAGTGTCTGCCTGATAGGGCACATAATCTGGAAAGAGGTGAGACTGCCAGACAAATGACCACAAGATAAAAAGGGAAAAATGGTATTGGAAAGGATATTTCTTGGGAAATTGTTTGGACTGAGTCTGAGAAAAGCAAGAGAAAGCAGTTCTTCTAAAGATCTGGAGCTCTAAAGAGCATGTTGTGTTGAGGCACTTTCTTTCAGTTCGTTCATTCCATTCATGGAATTGAGTTTGTATTTGAAACAGAGGCAGAGGCTGAGGATGAGAACATCCGAGCATCTGGATTCCACTGGGTCCCCAGCTAACAAGAGAAAATATTAGATAATAGTTTGTTCCAGTATTTTAATAAAGACACTTTCCCTGGTTTTCCTACACTATGAAAAATAATCCAGCTCCTCTGGGGTAAGCCATTCGTGGGAGAGGGCTCTAGCAGTTTAATTTCCATTTCTTTATTTCTATTAAATAAAAGAAGCTTACATTAGTCCTATGTTATTAACTACTTAATAGATTTAGGAAGCAGGTAGCTAAAGAACTGTTCTTTGCATTCGAATGCAGCACAAACACCCTCAACTGATTATGCATTTAGGAGAAAAAAGTTTCATCCCATTGCTACATTTTAAGTCCGTGAAAGTAATAAATTAATCCATTAGTGAACCCAAGTGTATCGTCTGTTGTGCTCATTATCGAGTATTCCCAGGTGTTTAGAGGTTTATAAGTCTAAATTGATGTGACTTTTAAACTTGGTAATAGAAATATCCAGCATAAGGATCATAAGCTATGAAACTATTCCCATACCAGTGCTTTTTACCAAAATTTCTTATAGCATTAGATATTCAGATGTTATGCAGTATTGGAATGTGTTCACATGTCAGAATGAGGCAAAGAAACAGAATTAATTGTAGAAACCATAGGGTTGCCAAGTTTCCTTCCCAGTTGCCTGATTTTATGTATCATTTTAAGAGCACAATTTCAAATATTAGGCACCATGAGAATGTGCATATAAACAAATAAAATGGTTGCTTTATTCAGATACTCATTATCCATCTATTTGTGGATTCAGTCAATAAAAATGCTTTGAGCATTTAGTGTCTGCCTGATAGGGCACATAATTTGGAAAGAGGTGAGACTGCCAGACAAATGACCACAAGATAAAAAGGGAAAAATGGTATTGGAAAGGATATTTCTTGGGAAATTGTTTGGACTGAGTCTGAGAAAAGCAAGAGAAAGCAGTTCTTCTAAAGATCTGGAGCTCTAAAGAGCATGTTGTGTTGAGGCACTTTCTTTCAGTTCGTTCATTCCATTCATGGAATTGAGTTTGTATTTGAAACAGAGGCAGAGGCTGAGCACAGGCATGGATGTGGGTGACATAGATGGCTGTGGATAAAAGTCTTCTTGACGCTTTTCTTTGCACCTTAGTGGCTACTGGTGCATCTGTCTCCCCCAACCCCCCAAAAATAATTAAAATAAGAATTTCTTATATAAGTAGTCACTTATATTAACACTTCAGTTCTTTGAGGTAGTAGAACAGGAGGAGGCTTTACATCTTTCTTTCTTTTTGTCCCCTGCAGGTGATTCACAATGCAGTGAGGAGTAAACTATGTAACTCCAAATACAGCGTGTATGTCTAGGTCTGTGTGTGTTTTACTAGATGACTCTTGGAAATGTCCAGAAAATCTGAAAGACTTAGGTAGAAAATAAAGCCCAAGAGAAGGTATTATAATTTATAAACATGTATTATAGTTTATAAACATATAGTTTTTACATTTAAAAAAATCTCACAACAGTATACTTTAAGAAAAAATAATGGAATTGTGAAACAGATTCAGTAAAAACATACATACCCTCTGCCATTTGAAAGGCAGAATGGAGAGTGAAGAAGGAACGAGGAGAAGATCCTAGTTTACCTAATTAGTTATGATATACATACACATCTACTATTAATAGTTATAATTCAATGCATTATAACCCTATTCCTGAATACAGATCCCATTATCATTCATAGGAAAATGGAGCAGTATTGTTTTTACCTGCTTCAAGAAGAATTGGTCTTTGAAAGATAAAATGAATTTGCGGGATGATTACTTGAGAGTCCATAAGGAAAGATACTCGAGGCTAGTGTAATGGCTGAATTTAAAACACGGGATGCGTTGTGGGTAGGGGCCTATTTGGGAAAGTGCTGGTAGAATGCTTTGAGTTAGGAAAAAATTTTGACTTCTTATATTTTAAATGACTGCCTACAGAAAAACTTTAAATAACCATCTACCTTCTACATTGGAAGAACTATTTGTAATGCATTATATTTTCCCATACAAACAAATACCTTTACACAGAATAAAATGTATCAGAGCCAAAAACAATGGCAATTGTCAAGCCTGCCATTCAGAGGCCATAACTTCCTGCCACAAAATATAGGTATAACCTAAAGAGTGGTTATCAAAAAGGAAGAACAGAAGTATAAAGTCTGTCTTGTCTTGTCCCACATCATTTCTTGGTGGCATCAGGTATCACTTAGCAATAAGCTTTCAACTCATATGCTTGTTTTCGGCCTTTGCCCTGAAACTATCATCCCAGCTTTCTCAACTGCACCTTTTCAACTGCCCCCCATTTTCCTGAGTCCTAACAAAAAAGTACCTCTTCTTGGTTATAACCTTAACTTAATGAGTTTGAATTATCTTTGCTGTCTTCTTGGCTTGGAATCACTCTTACTTCATCACAAAGGAGGCTTTTTTGTCACCGCCATTTCCTCACTTCATTTAGATGTTCCAAATAAATACATTGGGCAGTTGGTCCAAGACCAAGAATCTTCTACTTCCTGTGGATCTCTGTCTACTCTTTCTCTCTTTGGCCGATGGGAAGCGGAAATTAACATATAGTTTTACATTTAAAAAATCTCACAACAGTATACTTTAAGAAAAATAATGGTATTGTGAAACAGATTCAGTAACCACATACATACCCTCTGCCATTTGATAGGCAGAATGGAGAGAGAATAAGGAACGAGGAGAAGATCCTAGTTTACCTAATTAGTTATGATATACATACACATCTACTATTAATAGTTATAATTCAATGCATTATAACCCTATTCCTGAATACAGATCCCATTATCATTCATAGGAAAATGGAGCAGTATTGTTTTTACCTGCTTCAAGAAGAATTGGTCTTTGAAAGATAAAATGAATTTGCGGGATGATTACTTGAGAGTCCATAAGGAAAGATACTCGAGGCTAGTGTAATGGCTGAATTTAAAACACGGGTTGCGTTGTGGGTAGGGGCCTATTTGGGAAAGTGCTGGTAGAATGCTTTGAGTTAGGAAAAAATTTTGACTTCTTATATTTTAAATGACTGCCTACAGAAAAACTTTAAATAACCATCTACCTTCTACATTGGAAGAACTATTTGTAATGCATTATATTTTCCCATACAAACAAATACCTTTACACAGAATAAAATGTATCAGAGCCAAAAACAATGGCAATTGTCAAGCCTGCCATTCAGAGGCCATAACTTCCTGCCACAAAATATAGGTATAACCTAAAGAGTGGTTATCAAAAAGGAAGAACAGAAGTATAAAGTCTGTCTTGTCTTGTCCCACATCATTTCTTGGTGGCATCAGGTATCACTTAGCAATAAGCTTTCAACTCATATGCTTGTTTTCGGCCTTTGCCCTGAAACTATCATCCCAGCTTTCTCAACTGCACCTTTTCAACTGCCCCCCATTTTCCTGAGTCCTAACAAAAAAGTACCTCTTCTTGGTTATAACCTTAACTTAATGAGTTTGAATTATCTTTGCTGTCTTCTTGGCTTGGAATCACTCTTACTTCATCACAAAGGAGGCTTTTTTGTCACCGCCATTTCCTCACTTCATTTAGATGTTCCAAATAAATACATTGGGCAGTTGGTCCAAGACCAAGAATCTTCTACTTCCTGTGGATCTCTGTCTACTCTTTCTCTCTTTGGCCGATGGGAAGCGGAAATTAACTTCTTTGTGATTTCCATTCTACCAAACCTGTGATCTGCTGAGGACTGAGAGTTATTTGTCTTTGCTCTTTTTGTAGGGGAGTACATTTCAGAGTAATGTTGCTTAAAATGTGTCCATCACTTTCTGGATTATTATTCATCATGAAGCTATTGTAATTTTGAATTTAAGAATGTGATTAAAAGCATAGTACTAAAACAATTTGTTAACAAAGGCTTTAATTAATTAGTGTGTCAACTACAAATACAAATAATACTGATTGCCGTGTACTTTTTCCTCTTCTTTCTTTTTGGAGTAGATTTTCCCCTATTTTATTATAATCTTTACATATACTGATCTTAATCTCCTCTGTATGTCTTCACTGATACTAAAGTGAACTGAAGTTAAGGTACAATCTGTAAAAGTGTATAAAATAGTTCTTTCAAAGATTCCTTAGGTGATTTGGCATATTAAGGAGGAAATCCTTAGATAGCATATATAAGAATATTTAATTACCATGGAAAAATGAGTAGTTTTTTTCTGATTATTGACCACTTATTCAAATGAATCCTAAATTACATACAAAAATTATGTGACAAATATATGATGTATTGCACACTTTCAATAATAATCTGCTAATTTGGGGACTCTAGAATTATAGACTCATATAAGCAGTATTTAGATGTAGCACCTTGATATGGGAGAGGTATTCTAGAAATATTTATGGATATTGTTTCTTCACTATTGAAAGAGTTGCACCTAGAAGTGTCATGTTCCTTGGAATCTTCAAAAAATGAGGTGACAGAAAACAGACTGGATGTGCTCTGAAGGAATTCAAAACATAACATGCAGCAGGCAGTGAGGCTGACTCAGCTGGCATTTCCTTTATTCAGTAAATATTTATTGAGCATCAACAAAATGTCAGACTTTGATAGGCGAGAGTGGTATATCAGTGAGCAAGAGAAATAATGACCCTTCACTCCTGGAATCTGAGATAGTTTTCCACCCCTCAGAATATAGGTGTCTATAAATACATTGGGCAGTTGGTCCAAGACCAAGAATCTTCTACTTCCTGTGGATCTCTGTCTACTCTTTCTCTCTTTGGCCGATGGGAAGCGGAAATTAACTTCTTTGTGATTTCCATTCTACCAAACCTGTGATCTGCTGAGGACTGAGAGTTATTTGTCTTTGCTCTTTTTGTAGGGGAGTACATTTCAGAGTAATGTTGCTTAAAATGTGTCCATCACTTTCTGGATTATTATTCATCATGAAGCTATTGTAATTTTGAATTTAAGAATGTGATTAAAAGCATAGTACTAAAACAATTTGTTAACAAAGGCTTTAATTAATTAGTGTGTCAACTACAAATACAAATAATACTGATTGCCGTGTACTTTTTCCTCTTCTTTCTTTTTGGAGTAGATTTTCCCCTATTTTATTATAATCTTTACATGTACTGATCTTAATCTCCTCTGTATGTCTTCACTGATACTAAAGTGAACTGAAGTTAAGGTACAATCTGTAAAAGTGTATAAAATAGTTCTTTCAAAGATTCCTTAGGTGATTTGGCATATTAAGGAGGAAATCCTTAGATAGCATATATAAGAATATTTAATTACCATGGAAAAATGAGTAGTTTTTTTCTGATTATTGACCACTTATTCAAATGAATCCTAAATTACATACAAAAATTATGTGACAAATATATGATGTATTGCACCCTTTCAATAATAATCTGCTAATTTGGGGACTCTAGAATTATAGACTCATATAAGCAGTATTTAGACGTACCACCTTGATATGGGAGAGGTATTCTAGAAATATTTATGGATATTGTTTCTTCACTATTGAAAGAGTTGCACCTAGAAGTGTCATGTTCCTTGGAATCTTCAAAAAATGAGGTGACAGAAAACAGACTGGATGTGCTCTGAAGGAATTCAAAACATAACATGCAGCAGGCAGTGAGGCTGACTCAGCTGGCATTTCCTTTATTCAGTAAATATTTATTGAGCATCAACAAAATGTCAGACTTTGATAGGCGAGAGTGGTATATCAGTGAGCAAGAGAAATAATGACCCTTCACTCCTGGAATCTGAGATAGTTTTCCACCCCTCAGAATATAGGTGTCTATAAATATGGCCTTTAGTTTTTCATGGAAGCTTATTTTCTTCAGCTATTAAGTGGGAGTCAGAGCACCACTTTACAGGCTACTTGGTAAACTTACATGACATAATGTGTATGGAAGTGCCCAGTGAGAAAATATGAGAAGTTGAAAATTTAACGAAATAAGAGAACTGGAGAATTTCAGGAACAAGAACTCCTAGTGTATTCAGCTCTGCCAATTTACTGCCATCAGTTTATGGAGCCAAAGTAGCAGTATTTTTGGAGTGAAGAATTCTTCTATACAATGTTAATTCTTATTTAATTCTTAAATCAGTAATTGTGAACATGAAATCAGTGCTAAGTCTAATGCTCCAAGGTGTTTTCCCTGGAAAATTCTACAAGCTATTTAGTCAAGGTCTTTGAAGGCTAAACATAGAGTCACTCATAAGCTTCAGTGGTAACTCTTATTTGATATGATATTACATGATTTTATGGTTTGATTTTATGGGGCAGAGTGCCCATCTTCATTTGTACTACATGAACACATGACAGTCTCCATGTCTGCCTGCTTCTCTTCCTTTGATACAAATGAATATTTTTTATTTAGAGGATGAGAGGGGAATGTGAAATAAATGTGTCTTTGCTCAAGAGGCATCTGTAACAGAGCTTCTGAGAAGAAAAATTAAGAGGTCATGTTTCATTACCAGGCCCATGGAAGAAAGAATGGAGCTGTGTGATTTTCTGCAAAAGTGATTTTGCTTCATGATTGATGACCTGTCTGGTGTGAGGCTGGTCACAGTAATAATGTCAGGACACATTCTCAAAAAGTTGTCAGTTCTAATGTGACTGAGAGGGATTGGGATTATAGAGCTGAAATGGCCACAGAGTCCTCTGACTTAGGCACATGATCCAAGGTGATTTTGTATAAAACTGACTTTAAACTTATTTTACATGTACAGAGAGAATTGAAAGAACAAAAATATAAATTTAACAAATTACTTTTCAAATGTAATTTAAAAAACAGTTTCTTTTTATTAATATGATATTTTGCTATCTGAGTTTTATTCATGAACATGTAGAAATTTTAAGATCAAATATACATATATAGATGTGTGCTGATAACAATAAAATTATGTATTTAAGAGGGTAGCATGATTTAATGGAGGGAGGATAGACGTTCAAGTCTAATCTGCATTGATGTCCAAATTCTTACACTAAGTAGCTAGAAAACTGATAATCCAGTTCTGCCTCTCCTCTTTTTAGACAGCATGATGGAATGGAATAGAATACAGTGCCTGGGAAGGGCCTTTTCTGCATCCCCTCCCCTGCAAGAGTGAGCTCACCCTTTTGCCAGATCTTTTCCTCCTTGCTGTGAGACCCAAAGCATGAGATCCAGGTCTGGCTATTTTATGCTTCCAGTTGCCAGGTTCTCTTAGTGACTGCCAAGTGTCACTTCCCTCTAATGAACAGTTAAATGCTCCAGGAGACTGACGAGCCTTGTTCCTGCATCCTATGACCCCTTAATCTTTTTTCATAATATATATATTACAAAATATATATATTATTGAAGTATAATTGACTTTATAATGTTTCAGGTGCATAACAAGGTGATTCAGTTGCATCCCTTAATCTTTTTGAAAGGTATGTATTCTGTGGATCTGATGGATCACTTCTAGACTGTTGCCTTCCTAGTCAGAAACTTTAGCATCTGTCGTAGCCTTTCCTAGTCTGCCTGTCTTGTTATAATAAACTGGGACATACTTGACAATGCCTTGACATGTGACATCTCATCACCTTATTCATGATCTTTTCTGAGAGCCAGCAGAACATAGCCAATTGTTGAAGCCTGAGACAGTTACATTTCTTTCCAGCAATTCTTAAAAATACTGAATGGTCAGTTCAAGTGACAGTGGTCAGCAAATATTCAAGACCCCGCTTACCATCTTCAGGAATCCAATGTAGTCTTCTTAGTTGAGAGGGACTACCTCATCCAAAGTGTCACCACTGAAAAGCCATTTGACAATGAATCTGGGTGTGGAATCTACAGAGTGACAGATTTCAGTTCACTGATTACAATAAATCATTTGTAACTAATGTATTTTGCAGTCAGGTGGCTAGTTTCCTCTGCACTTAACATGGTGCTTATTTCCCAAAGAGGGTACTGTCATAGATCACTACACAGAATGCTTCACAAAACATGGTTGTCTACATCAAGCTAGGAAATACTGCCTCCTAAGCTACCCCCAGGGTCCCCTTGGGCATATATGTAGTGGAGAAACTTGTTGAACTTTAAGCCAGTAAACTAACTTTTTAAAACCTAGAAAATATTTTCACGTAACAGGTTTTTCCTCATCCCGTGGAATAAGGGCTTCAGTCATCCCATTCACAACTACTTTGCGATAGAATTGTCTTGCTCAGTCACTTTTAATGTAGGAGTAGTACTAAAACACACAATTCATGTAGCCTTGTCCTGGCACTGTATTGTAGGGGTTCCTCATAGCTAGCTGGGTGGCAATTTGTCTCATTTCTCCCTGAGATTGCAGTCGAGTCAAGGTTTGTTTTCATTTGCTTTTCCTCATTCTTCCCAGATGGAGGGAACTGTTGGAAACCCCTGATTGTCTGTCAACATATAAATTAAAGGTTTTGAGGTGCTCACACAGAAGGAATCATGGACACGTTGAAAACCTGTGGGCCTTGGATTTCCTGGAGTTTTTGACTTTATAACATATGAAGTTTGTCTCCCTGGATAACTCCCTAGCCCTCAAATCATTTATTTTTTAATTGGAGGATAATTGCTTGATGATATTGCATTGATTTCTGCTGTACAACAATGCGAATCAGCTATAAACTTACATACAACCCTCAGATATTAAGCATGCTTCAGGAAGGTCTGCAGCTGAGCTGTGGGCATTTGTTAAGTATATTGCCAATGTGAAGATTATTTGGTTCCATGTTTGGCACATATTCAGACAGAACTCCGTATACCCCTTGCCTATGTACACGCAAATAGCTTCAACTAGGCCAGACTCATGAAAAATATCCCTCGGAACCAGTGTAAAGATGTTAATTATTTGCTGGTTTGGTTCCTTGGAGAGGAATAAGTGTAAAAGCCATTTGACAATGAATCTGGGTGTGGAATCTACAGAGTGACAGATTTCAGTTCACTGATTACAATAAATCATTTGTAACTAATGTATTTTGCAGTCAGGTGGCTAGTTTCCTCTGCACTTAACATGGTGCTTATTTCCCAAAGAGGGTACTGTCATAGATCACTACATAGAATGCTTCACAAAACGTGGTTGTCTACATCAAGCTAGGAAATACTGCCTCCTAAGCTACCCCCAGGGTCCCCTTGGGCATATATGTAGTGGAGAAACTTGTTGAACTTTAAGCCAGTAAACTAACTTTTTAAAACCTAGAAAATATTTTCACGTAACAGGTTTTTTCCTCATCCCGTGGAATAAGGGCTTCAGTCATCCCATTCACAACTACTTTGTGATAGAATTGTCTTGTTCAGTCACTTTTAATGTAGGAGTAGTACTAAAACACACAATTCATGTAGCCTTGTCCTGGCACTGTATTGTAGGGGTTCCTCATAGCGAGCTGGGTGGCAATTTGTCTCATTTCTCCCTGAGATTGCAATCGAGTCAAGGTTTGTTTTCATTTGCTTTTCCTCATTCTTCCCAGATGGAGGGAACTGTTGGGAACCCCTGACTGTCTGTCAACATATAAATTAAAGGTTTTGAGGTGCTCACACAGAAGGAATCACGGACACGTTGAAAACCTGTGGGCCTTGGATTTCTTGAAGTTTTTGACTTTATAACATATGAAGTTTGTCTCCCTGGATAGCTCCCTAGCCCTCAAATCATTTATTTTTTAATTGGAGGATAATTGCTTTATGATATTGCATTGATTTCTGCTGTACAACAATGCGAATCAGCTATAAACTTACATACAACCCTCAGATATTAAGCATGCTTCAGGCAGGTCTGCAGCTGAGCTGTGGGCATTTGTTAAGTATATTGCCAATGTGAAGATTATTTGGTTCCATGTTTGGCACATATTCAGACAGAACTCCGTATACCCCTTGCCTTATGTACACGCAAATAGCTTCAACTAGGCCAGACTCATGAAAAATATCCCTCAGAACCAGTGTAAAGATGTTAATTATTTGCTGGTTTGGTTCCTTGGAAAGAGGGAGTTCCCCTCTACCTAGCCTGTATTGGGCACTTCATCAATAAATGAGGGGTGAGCAGGTAACTAAGCGATGCTTCAGCAGTGCCTGAGGACACTTGAAAGCAATCTGTTCTCTTAAGTGGATTAAATAACTCCTCCCTGAATGTCTTATTACCTGATTATTTTGTAAAAATTAGCTCTTTCTTCATAGGGAGGGCATTAAGTAAAGCCTGAGAATGGCTTAAGTCAGGCAGCTTAGGCTCAAGCAGCTTAGTTGTATTTCCACTACTTACCAACCATGCAGTTTTGGAGAAGTTTGTTCACCTCTGTGTGCCTCTGCTCCTCTTGTATAAAATAAGGACCTTGGCAATCTTGTAAGTTTCTTCCAGTTAATACTTAAAGAAGTTCCTGGCATATACTAAGTGCCGAGAACTTAGCCACTATTGTATAATCAAAGGGTGCAGTATTCCAAAAGAATTGCGATTTTTACATAGAAAAGTTCATCAAATTTAAGCAATTGGAATTGTACATTCTAATATGTGCCACAAGGAAGACCCTTTTTTTTTTTTTTTGCTTAAGTTGTATGCCTTCTCTTTCCTCCTAGTAACTGCACAGATCTTGGCACATGGTTTGTTGAGCGAATGAATAAATGGATTATTAACTGATTTATTCTTATCACATTCCTCTTAATGTTTTTGTTCAGGCCTCAATGGCTTGCATATCCCCAGGAAAGCAGATTGCTTTAAGAAATAGCCAGTGAAGTGACATGAAAAATAGTGTGATTATGTTCTATGTGTAACTTAACTGACAAAATTAATTGCTTTTCTATTGTGCTCATGAATTTTCATTGATCCTTCTATTAACAAAACCTATCAGTATCTTTAAAGCTGTAGTGATGATCGGTGTTTAGCATCTTAATAAAAGAATGGAAGTTGTGTGTGTTGTCTGTGTGTGTGATGAGAGGGAAAGAGAGGAAAAGGGAAATTTTAAATACAATCTAAATTTTTATTTGTATGTCAGTAGTATCAGTTTTCTTAATATTATTATAAGAAGTAAATACTTACCCTATAAAATCAAAGAATATAATTGTATCTTGCTTAAGATTTCTGAGAAAGGAAAGATGTTAATTATTTGCTGGTTTGGTTCCTTGGAGAGAGGGAGTTCCCCTCTACCTAGCCTGTATTGGGCACTTCATCAGTAAATGAGGGGTGAGCAGGTAACTAAGCGGTGCTTCAGCAGTGCCTGAGGACACTTGAAAGCAATCTGTTCTCTTAAGTGGATTAAATAACTCCTCCCTGAATGTCTTATTACCTGATTATTTTGTAAAAATTAGCTCTTTCTTCATAGGGAGGGCATTAAGTAAAGCCTGAGAATGGCTTAAGTCAGGCAGCTTAGGCTCAAGCAGCTTAGTTGTATTTCCACTACTTACCAACCATGCAATTTTGGAGAAGTTTGTTCACCTCTGTGTGCCTCTGCTCCTCTTGTATAAAATAAGGACCTTGGCAATCTTGTAAGTTTCTTCCAGTTAATACTTAAAGAAGTTCCTGGCATATACTAAGTGCCAAGAACTTAGCCACTATTGTATAATCAAAGGGTGCAGTATTCCAAAAGAACTGCGATTTTTACATAGAAAAGTTCATCAAATTTAAGCAATTGGAATTGTACATTCTAATATGTGCCACAAGGAAGACCTTTTTTTTTTTTTTTTTTGCTTAAGTTGTATGCCTTCTCTTTCCTCCTAGTAACTGCACAGATCTTGGCACATGGTTTGTTCAGCGAATGAATAAATGGATTATTAACTGATTTATTCTTATCACATTCCTCTTAATGTTTTTGTTCAGGCCTCAATGGCTTGCATATCCCCAGGAAAGCAGATTGCTTTAAGAAATAGCCAGTGAAGTGACATGAAAAATAGTGTGATTATGTTCTATGTGTAACTTAACTGACAAAATTAATTGCTTTTCTATTGTGCTCATGAATTTTCATTGATGCTTCTATTAACAAAACCTATCAGTATCTTTAAAGCTGTAGTGATGATCGGTGTTTAGCATCTTAATAAAAGAATGGAAGTTGTGTGTGCTGTCTGTGTGTGTGATGAGAGGGAGAGAGAGGAAAAGGGAAATTTTAAATACAATCTAAATTTTTATTTGTATGTCAGTAGTATCAGTTTTCTTAATATTATTATAAAAAGTAAATACTTACCCTATAAAATCAAAGAATATAATTGTATCTTGCTTAACAGTATTTCTGAGAATTACAACTGTAATAATTAAATGTAACATTTCTGCTATGTTCAGATAAGACAGATTTCTAAGACATCTACTTACACCATTCAAACACTAAGTTTGACTAATTTAAATAATAATGATAATTTAAAGCTTCTGATTTCTATTTTGTACACTGGGTATGAATTCATTCTGGTGGAAAGTATCTAGATTGCCTCAAAATTACCAAACTTGCCACTCATTTCTTGGGGCAATTTCCAGACTCACAAAAACCTGATCCCCATATCACTGTCACGTATAGAGATGAGTCAGCCAAAGCTGCGGGAAGAATGAAGAGTGACCATTGATTGTACACCAGAAAGCAGGCTATAGCCAGGAATTTCTGAGCAATCTCAAGTCTCCTAGACAGTATTTTTTTTATTATTATTGAAATATAGTTTATTTACAGAATATTTCAATTCTGATATACAGCAAAGGGATTCAGTTATGGATATGTATACATATTCTTTTCCATTATAGTTTATTATAGGGCTTCCCTGGTTTATCGGATGGTAGCTTATTATAGGACATAGTTCTAAAGCAGAGTTCCCTGTGCTATACAGAAGGACTTTTGTTATTTGTCTATTGTATATATGGAAATTTGTATCTGCTAATCCCAAATTTTCTGTTTTATCCCTCCCCCATTCCCTTCCCCTTTGGTAACCATGAGTTTGTTTTCTATGCCTGTGAGTCTGTTTTTGTTTCATAAATAAGTTCATTTGTGTCACCGTTTAGCTCGTACACATAAGTGACATCATAGGGTATTGTCTTCCTCTTTCTGATTTACTTTTAGTATGATAATCTAATCTAGGTCCATGTAGGTTGCTGCAAATGGTATTATTTTTTTCTGGATGAGTCATATTCATTGCATAACATTATTTTTATTTTATTCCTTGTTTTAATTTTACCAGAGTATAGTCAATTTACAATGTTGTGTTAGTTTCAGTTTCAGGTGTATCGCAAAGTGATTCAGTTATACATATACATATATTCATGGTTTTCATCTTGCTTAAATTTTTATTTGTATGTCAGTATTTTTCTTAATATTATTATAAAAAGAAAAAAAAAGAATATAATTGTATCTTGCTTAACAGTATTTCTGAGAATTACAACTGTAATAATTAAATGTAACATTTCTGCTATGTTCAGATAAGACAGATTTTTAAGACATCTACTTACACCATTCAAACACTAAGTTTGACTAATTGAAATAATAATGATAATTTAAAGCTTCTGATTTCTATTTTGTACACTGGGTATGAATTCATTCTGGTGGAAAGTATCTAGATTGCCTCAAAATTACCAAACTTGCCACTCATTTCTTGGGGCAATTTCCAGACTCACAAAAACCTGATCCCCATATCACTGTCACGTATAGAGATGAGTCAGCCAAAGCTGTGGGAAGAATGAAGAGTGACCATTGATTGTACACCAGAAAGCAGGCTATAGCCAGGAATTTCTGAGCAATCTCAAGTCTCCTAGACAGTATTTTTTTTTATTATTGAAATATAGTTTATTTACAGAATATTTCAATTCTGATATACAGCAAAGGGATTCAGTTATGGATATGTATACATATTCTTTTCCATTATAGTTTATTATAGGGCTTCCCTGGTTTATCAGATGGTAGCTTATTATAGGACATAGTTCTAACCCTGTGCTATACAGAAGGACTTTTGTTATTTGTCTATTGTATATATGGAAATTTGTATCTGCTAATCCCAAATTTTCTATTTTATCCCTCCCCCATTCCCTTCCCCTTTGGTAACCATGAGTTTGTTTTCTATGCCTGTGAGTCTGTTTTTGTTTCATAAATAAGTTCATTTGTGTCATCGTTTAGATCGTACACATAAGTGACATCATAGGGTATTGTCTTCCTCTTTCTGATTTACTTTTAGTATGATAATCTAATCTAAGTCCATGTAGGTTGCTGCAAATGGTATTATTTTTTTCTGGATGAGTCATATTCATTGCATAACATTATTTTTATTTTATTCCTTGTTTTAATTTTACCAGAGTATAGTCAGTTTACAATGTTGTGTTAGTTTCAGTTTCAGGTGTATCGCAAAGTGATTCAGTTATACATATACATATATTCATGGTTTTCAGATTCTTTTCTCATATAGGCTATCACAGAATATTGAGTAGAGTTTGCTTTGGTATACAGTAGGTCCTTGCTGGTTATCTACCTTATATATTCCACTAGAAGGTTCCTGTTCAATCAGGTTACAGCTAATAGCTGTTATAGCTATAGCCAGATTTTTTTTTTAATTTCCTCTTTCTTTTTTTAACTTTTAGTCTCATAATAGGTAATTTTACCCACATCCCTCCTTTAAAATACCACAACTCTAGTCTCTCCCTAGTGTCCTAAGTGCACATAGTCTTGAAGATTTCATCCACACAAGAACCCAAATGTGGCCCAGCCACCTTTTCTACAATCTCCATTCTCTCATAAAGCACATTCTTCTCCCCCAGGAGCAAGCTTATGGGTCCTTGGCACTCCATCCAGTCAGTTTCTGGTTTACCATTATAACACTATCACAAAGAATTTTCAGAACTTTTTCTCTGTGGCCTCCCCCTGATTTTTGAATTTCTTGTCAGCAAAAATCCTGTCCTTTTATGAAATTATGCTAAATATCTATCATAGAATATGCTAAGTGGGTAAAAAATACCCCAGAAAGGACAAAATGCATCTACTTTTTAAGAATCATTACTGTAGTTCTTCATATCAGATATTTTTCAATTAAAATAGGTCCTAGTCACTAAAATAATTAATTATGTACATTCAGATTAATTGCTATGTGAAGGGCATCAGAGATTACCAGGAATGGAGGGAAGAGAGGGAAATTATTGCTTAATGGGTAGAGGTGGGGGTTCCGTTTGAAGCAATGGAAAAGTTTTGGAAACAAGTTGGCCATGGTTATACACCATTGTGAATGTAATTAATACCACTGAATTGTTTATGTATATTTTAACACAATTGGATTTCAAAATGAGTTATTTGCAAATAAGAAAGGCGTTGAAGTATTCAAGATAACTACATGAATATTTTTTTAAAAGAAAATCTTTCCCAAGTAGAAAAGTCATAAGAGAGAGTCCAGAAATCAGTCTTGCAAACAAACATCATAGCAGTATTTTTTCATTCATACTCATTTAAGAAGCATATTACTACAACAGAAATCTTCATTAAATGATGCAGCAAATTTAAAAACTGAATAACTGAATGATTCAAAGAAAGCACCATTTAAATAAACAAATCCCCAGAGCTGAACGGCTGGACACAGCAGGGCCCAGTTCCTTCTGTTAATCACAGACACAAGGTGCTCTAAACAATGTGCTGAATACAGGAACATAGAAAAGATATGAATGCACCTTTTTGGGCCGTTAATCAGCGTAAATCTTTTTAACTTTTAGTCTCATAATAGGTAATTTTACCCACATCCCTCCTTTAAAATACCACAACTCTAGTCTCTCCTTAGTGTCCTAAGATTTAATTCATTCACACAAGAACCCAAATGTGGCCCAGCCACCTTTTCTACAATCTCCATTCTCTCATAAAGCACATTGTTCTCCCCCAGGAGCAAGCTTATGGGTCCTTGGCACTCCATCCAGTCAGTTTCTGGTTTACCATTATAACACTATCACAAAGAATTTTCAGAACTTTTTCTCTGTGGCCTCCCCCTGATTTTTGAATTTCTTGTCAGCAAAAATCCTGTCCTTTTATGAAAGTATGCTAGATATCTATCATAGAATATGCTAAGTGAGTAAAAAATACCCCAGAAAGGACAAAATGCATCTACTTTTTAAGAATCATTACTGTAGTTCTTTATATCAGATATTTTTGAATTAAAATAGGTCCTAGTGACTAAAATCATTAACTATGTACATTCAGATTAATTGCTATGTGAAGGGCATCAGAGATTACCAGGAATGGAGGGAAGAGAGGGAAATTATTGCTTAATGGGTAGAGGTGAGGGTTCCTTTTGAAGCAATGGAAAAGTTTTGGAAACAAGTTGGCCATGGTTATACACCATTGTGAATGTAATTAATACCACTGAATTGTTTATGTATATTTTAACACAATTGGATTTCAAAATGAGTTATTTGCAAATAAGAAAGGCATTGAAGTATTCAAGATAACTACATGAATATTTTTTTAAAAAGAAAATCTTTCCCAAGTAGAAAAGTCATAAGAGAGAGTCCAGAAATCAGTCTTGCAAACAAACATCATAGCAGTATTTTTTCATTCATACTCATTTAAGAAGCATATTACTACAACAGAAATCTTCATTAAATGATGCAGCAAATTTAAAAACTGAATAACTGAATGATTCAAAGAAAGCACCATTTAAATAAACAAATCCCCAGAGCTGAACGGCTGGACACAGCAGGGCCCAGTTCCTTCTGTTAATCACAGACACTAGGTGCTCTAAACAATGTGCTGAATACAGGAACATAGAAAAGATATGAATGCATCTGCCGTTTGTTCTGTGGAGGAAGTACCATCATGTTTAACAGTCACAGGACTAAAGAGTCACATAGACTGGATGTGTGCCCTGGATCTTCCTGTGTATGATTTTTAGCCTCACTTAAGCAGTTTCCTCAACTAACAAATAAAGGGGAAAAGGAACAACATCATTTCTTTTCTGTGCAGGTTGAAGAGTGCCTGATTAAGTCCTGTCATGCAGACTGTCTTTACTTAGCTATTATTAACAAAGATGTTCAAATTAGTTTAATGTCAAACAATTTTATTCTGCATAAAATATCATCAGTTCTGAAAATAACTTTAGTTCCAGATATGCTTTGTGTGAATAGGTTTTTTTTCATTTCCTTCCCTCTTTTCCTCCTTCTCTCCCTCCTTCTCTTCCTTCCTTTCTTTCTTTCTTTCCTTTTTTATGGGCCAAATTTATACTTAGCATGTTGCTGATGTTTTTATTTAGTTGCTACTTCATGTCACTCTTGCAACCCCATGGACTGTAGCCTGTCAGAATCCTCTGTCCATGAGTTTTTCCAGACTGGATAAATACAGGAAAGAATACTGGAGTGGGTTGCCATTTCCTCCTCCAGGGCATCTTCCAGACCCAGGGATCAGATCTATGTCTCCTACATTGATAGGGGGATTCTTTACCATGGAGCCACCAGTATGCTAATATACTTACCATCCTAAGATTATTCCATCTAAATTCAAGGCTATTGGGAAATACCAAACAGGGTTCAAAACAACCGTAATTGTGGATGAACCGTAAATTATCTTTCTCAAGCAAGCATGTTGTTACAACTGAGACATAGTCTTTGCTTTAAAAGGTTAATCTTATAACCATTGATTTCTGTGTGAAATTTTTTCTAACCTTTTCTCATTTTCCATTTTCCTTCCTTATGTGCTGACTTCGGTGCAGCAGACCACTTGGGGATTGAATTCATGGGTAAGACTAAACAATTTTCTCCTTAAATATCCAGAAAAAGCTAAGTTTGATAATGTGTATTGTGTTTTCCTTCCTCATCTGTTATAATTGAAATGCTTCACTATCAGATGTTGTTAGTAGCAAAGAAAAATGTTTTTGTCAATTTTTCTCTAAGTAATGGCTCAAAATGAATCATTTAGCCATTTATTGAGAAGACAATTTCATTTTAAGTGCTACTTTGGAAACTGAAGTTGGATTTGGCTTCTGGCTTTGTTTATTTTCTCTAATTCTCATTTTTCTTATCTGTAAATAGGGATAACAATAGTTCCTCTTTGTTGCCCATATAAATTACTTAACACAATGTCAATAAAATAGCATACACCCAATAAATGGTAGGAGGTAATGCTGATGGTCTAAAACTGTCAGTTTTTGTTACTTTCTGTTCTTTTTTTTTTTACTTTTGCATGGTGAATATATTGGATACATTCTGATCAGTCTTAATTCTGGGGTATGGGTACTCTTAATGTTTTCATTTACAAAGTTAAAATAATTATTTTGAAAGTATTTATAGTGAATAGTGTGTTTTTTAAAAGGACTAGATTACTTTTCACAGTAATTATTTTCTGTGCTCATAGGTAATTGCATTAACAACTGGACATACTTTTCTGAGTCTATATTATGAGTAAAACAATTTTAAAAAGCATTGCATTAGTATTGATAGGAATCATGGTACCAAAATCAAGAGACACCCAAGAGTTAAAGTTAGTAAAACTGAGGACCCAAAGTTGAATCAAAATCCATAGTTTCTCCTTGATTAGCTTTGATTGAACTTAAGGTTTTTCTCTTATGTGATATAGATAGGAATATCTGCTTCATACATTTATATGTTTATTGTGATAATATTTGTAGAATTGCTGGTATTCATTTATCCATTCACCTATTAATTCAGCAAATATGTATCAATTTCTCGCTCTAAACAAAGAAAAAAATGTAAGATGCTACAGATAATATAATGAGTAAAAATGGGCCATAAAAAGTGATTTGCTAGAGCTTACAGTCTAGAAAGTTTTCAGATGATTATTAGGGAATAAAACTGATAAATGTAAAACTGAAAGTTTCTTAAGACCTATTTGAGGCAAGGTGATACTAATTTGGAATAGGAGATTGTGAATCCAGAAAAAGCTAAGTTTGATAATGTGTATTGTGTTTTCCTTCCTCATCTGTTATAATTGAAATGCTTCACTATCAGATGTTGTTAGTAGTAAAGAAAAATGTTTTTGTCAATTTTTCTCTAAGTAATGGCTCAAAATGAATCACTTAGCCATTTATTGAGAAGACAATTTCATTTTAAGTGCTACTTTGGAAACTGAAGTTGGATTTGGCTTCTGGCTTTGTTTATTTTCTCTAATTCTCATTTTTCTTATCTGTAAATAGGGATAATAATAGTTCCTCTTTGTTGCCCATATAAATTCCTTAACACAATGTCAATAAAATAGCATACACCCAAAAAATGGTAGGAGATAATGGTGATGGTCTGAAACTGTCAGTTTTTGTTACTTTCTGTTCTTTTTTTTTTTTTTACTTTTGCATGGTGAATATATTGGATACATTCTGATCAGTCTTAATTCTGGGGTATGGGTACTCTTAATGTTTTCATTTACAAAGTTAAAATAATTATTTTGAAAGTATTTATAGTGAATACTGTGTTTTTTAAAAGGACTAGATTACTTTGCATGGTAATTATTTTCTATGCTCATAGGTAATTGCATTAACAACTGGACGTACTTTTCTGAGTCTATATTATGAGTAAAACAATTTTAAAAAGCATTGCATTAGTATTGATAGGAATCATGGTACCAAAATCAAGAGACACCCAAGAGTTAAAGTTAGTAAAACTGAGGACCCAAAGTTGAATCAAAATCCATAGTTTCTCCTTAATTAGCTTTGATTGAACTTAAGGTTTTTCTCTTATGTGATATAGATAGGAATATCTGCTTCATACATATATTTGTTTATTGTGATAATATTTGTAGAATTGCTGGTATTCATTTATCCATTCACCTATTAATTCAGCAAATATGTATCAATTTCTCGCTCTAAACAAAGAAAAAAATGTAAGATGTTACAGATAATATAATGAGTAAAAATGGGCCATAAAAAGTGATTTGCTAGAGCTTACAGTCTAGAAAGTTTTCAGATGATAATTAGGGAATAAAACTGATAAATATAAAACTGAAAGTTTCTTAAGACCTATTTGAGGCAAGGTGATATTAGTTTGGAATACTGTGATAATAGAAGATTTGGGGAAGAATTGATATCGGGATTATGATGGTAACAAGTATTTTAAAGGAATTGATATTGATGGTTAGTAAAGGGTGATTATCAGGGATAAATGCAAGGTTTATAGTTTGCATATTTAGATAAAATGTGGATCCATTTTCAGAAAAATAAGACTAGAAGAACAGATTTATGGGAGATATTTACTAGATTAGGTTTGGAAATTGTGAGTTCTGGATGCCTTTGTTTTATCTAATAGAAGATGTTGATAGTTATATTTATGGAAATATTGTGGATTAATGAGAGACCAATAATTACATATTTATATAAAATTGATATTTCCATTGTGCAATACTGCTCGTCAGTGCTTTATTATCCAAGCATTAGAGCACAGAAAAAATAGACAGTTCTGTTTCTGCAAATTTCGGATTTTGCTAGATCCATGGGATAAAAACTCGTAAGGACAAAGAAATTCAAGATAATATTGAAATGAAACATTGTGGCCTTTAAGTATGTAACTATATGGATAAGGATGGCTAATCTGAATGAAATTAATGAGTAGTTACGATGGGAGTCCTCAAACAAGTTGTTGGCATGAAGAGGTTGTAGTCATGTGGACTTGGAATTAGAGAAATTTGTGGGTATGCTGATGTGGTAGAGTATACATTTTTGAGACAGACATGTGGTTTGTACTTCACTCAAGTACTGATGATGGTGGGGTTTAGCAGCATGGAAGAATGAGCATCAATGGTCATTAAAGACAGCAGGTACTTAGCCTCATCAGTAGAGGAATTTGCTATATTAGATGGTGGTGACTGTTGGCTCAGAGAAGAGAGGCTCCAGCAGTTATATAGTATAATGACAGTAGATACAAGAAACACTGCCTGGTGGTGTGGCAGACTGGGGTAGTATGAAGCTCCACAATCAGTGTTGCCATGGTTATAGCCAACTAAAGTTGCTACATCAATAGTAATTACTGTTATCAAAAGAAATAGATGAGTCCTCATCTTATTAGAGTTTTCCTGAGGATTTTCAGTGGCACTGATACCTTATAATGATTTGCTATGGAATCACGATATGTTTTATGAGGTCTGTTTTAAAACATTCAAAATAATTCAGTTAACAGTAGGCAAATATAAGAGGTTATTGTCTAGTTCATCTATGTGAATCTCATGTCTAACTGATGCTATAAGGAGTCTTAGAAAGTTGGAGTCAAATCGTAACTATAAAGCCTTACGTAGAATCGATTCTCAACGTTGGAATATCTGATTCCAGCTGTAGAGCTGGCCTTGAAGGGAAGGGGTTGACCAAATACAGAACTAAAGGGAGTACTTCTTATGCATATAGATAATGGCAAAGAATGAAGGAGTATTTTGGATGGTGAATAGGTTTACAGACTTAATGAATAAACCATTTTCCCTGACCTCACTAATTCTAGATACTGTTCACCCCACAGGTTGATATTTCCATTATGAGGCATACAAGAAAAATAGACATTCTTTCTGCAAATTTCGGATTTTGCTAGATCCATGGGATAAAAACTCGTAAGGACAAAGAAATTCAAGATAATATTGAAATGAAACATTGTGGCCTTTAAGTATGTAACTATATGGTTAAGGATGGCTAATCTGAATGAAATTAATGAGTAGTTACGATGGGAGTCCTCAAACAAGTTGTTGGCATGAAGAGGTTGTAGTCATGTGGACTTGGAATTAGAGAAATTTGTGGGTATGCTGATGTGGTAGAGTATACATTTTTGAGACAGACATGTGGTTTGTACTTCACTCAAGTACTGATGATGGTGGGGTTTAGCAGCATGGAAGAATGAGCATCAATGGTCATTAAAGACAGCAGGTACTTAGCCTCATCAGTAGAGGAATTTGCTATATTAGATGGTGGTGACCGTTGGCTCAGAGAAGAGAGGCTCCAGCAGTTATATAGTATAATGACAGTAGATACAAGAAACACTGCCTGGTGGTGTGGCAGACTGGGGTAGTATGAAGCTCCACAATCAGTGTTGCCATGGTTATAGCCAACTAAAGTTGCTACACCAATAGTAATTACTGTTATCAAAAGAAATAGATGAGTCCTCATCTTATTAGAGTTTCCCTGAGGATTTTCAGTGGCACTGATACCTTATAATGATTTGCTATGGAATCACGATATGTTTTATGAGGTCTGTTTTAAAACATTCAAAATAATTCAGTTAACAGTAGGCAAATATAAGAGGTTATTGTCTAGTTCATCTATGTGAATCTCATGTCTAACTGATGCTATAAGGAGTCTTAGAAAGTTGGAGTCAAATCGTAACTATAAAGCCTTACGTAGAATCGATTCTCAACGTTGGAATATCTGATTCCAGCTGTAGAGTTGGCCTTGAAGGGAAGGGGTTGACCAAATACAGAACTAAAGGGAGTACTTCTTATGCATATAGATAATGGCAAAGAATGAAGGAGTATTTTGGATGGTGAATAGGTTTACAGACTTAATGAATAAACCATTTTCCCTGACCTCACTAATTCTAGATACTGTTCACCCCCACAGGTTACTGTAATGGAATGTGTATTCTCTTCGTTGCTTTAAGAATAAGTATTTTCAGATTTAGCTTGTAATTTTAGAATCCACATGGGTGAAAATTGTTTCATGGGAGATGATATCATCCTAATACTATGAAGTCTCTAGGTATAAATTAAAGCAGGAAGCCAATGTGTAGACATACTCTCTAGAAATTTAATTCTGTGAGTTTACTGGTATGCCTAACATGTAATTAGTGGCAGTTCTGTTTTAATGAATTTCAGAATACCTACCTTCTCAATTTGCATCATCTTTGCTTGGGTAATGTAAATTTCATCCTTCTTTGGGTTGTAACATAGATCATAATGTGGTAATCCTTTAAAAAAATAGGATTTGGCTGCCCTAAGAATCTTTGGTCTTTATTATGGTATGTTGAGTCTTTAGTTGTGGCATTCAAACTCTTTCTTTGGGGCACTCGAGTGCTTTAGTTGTGGCATACAGAATGCTCTTAAACAATCATGTTTTCCCAAATTCTTTGTATTCCTAGTGGCCATGGCATATGTATACTTTTATGGATCAGACTAAAAAGCTGAACACATCATAAAGGTCAACAAATCCTTACAGCAGAGAACTCCAAATCATATGCTTTAAGAATCCTATTATTAGTCATCTTGCACTTATCACACTAAATGCTGAATGTATGTAATATAGAAAATGCATGTATAATCCACATCCCTTGATGACCAAAGGGTCTGAAACTAAAAATAGAGAAAGGTACACATAATTGAAGTGATAAGACAAGTGCTATTAAAATGCGTAGGCAAAATACAGTAAAAGTAGAAAATAATTAAAAACGAAAGCCACTAAATGAGCATGGGAAATTGAGAGAGAACTTCCTAGTGGGAAGGGGGAGGAATTCAAGCTGGGTATGGGCCAAAGTGGATAAGCTGTATCAAATGTTGCTTTAGTTCAAATCTATACTAGTTACATATTCTTCTGCATTATGGGAGTCTGGATATTTCTGTCTCTTTATCTGGGTCACTACTTTAGGACTAAAGAGAGGACATTAACTTCAGTAAAAACACTTCACCAAAAAGCTTTTCTGAGTTGGTTTATTAATTTTGAAGAATAATTATCCTATCGAATAAGCTATGCCAAACCTAATGCCCATAAAACCATCAAGAGGATTTTTCCTTAAATATATTCAGGAATTTTTCTAAAGATGCTATTAGGATTGGAGCAATGGAAATTTCAACAATAAATACTACTTTAAAATATAGTATCCGTTTTTAAAAAATACAGTTAATTGGCATAGTTAGGACAGGAATTTGAAATACATAAAATACAAAATTGTCAAAATTTAAAATAGAAGGCTTTAGGACAAACTAATCATCAAAAAGTATTTCTTGAATTCATGACTTAACTTACTCATTTATGTATGTATAAGGGAAAATTTGATATTTTCAAGGTGAGTTGTTCAGACTTTTCCTCACAGCATAAATAGATCAGGAGATGTTCTGGACAAAGTTCTTTGTAAGCACAAATGCTCTTTGACTTGTGTGAGAAATCTAGCCAATCATCCGGAGGAGACAGATGGCCAAAGGGCATGTCAGACTGGCCAAGTTTTGAAGGGTCATTCGTCATGAAGAGGGATTTCTCATCTGAGAAATATTTTGCTGCTTTGTCAGGTGCTCAGTCATGGAGCATATCTCATTATGGCCATTTGAGCCATTTGTTACTCAGCTGTGTCTCTGACAATACCCTGATGCATCTGATGCTCTAGGCATCAACGATACTTGTATAAAAGTAGGTGCAGTGCCATTTGCAAGCATATTAGCAAACCACAGAGAGAGCTAAAGATTATGTGGGAGATATTTCATGCAAACTTTTTTCATTCTCATATGGAAAAATAAAATGAACACTGTGAGTTTAATGTCTTGTTTGTGATTTGATACTGTGTTTAGGATACCATAATATATTTATGCAGCCCAAGTAAAGTCTGGTATAATTTTTTTTAATCAAAAGATTTATAAAACTTAGAAAAATTCAGATTTTTAACTATAATCTTAAAAATGTTCTAAAATACTCCTATGTTTTGAAGTTTAAAAGTAAGAAGATGAAAGATATACTGAATTTTCTGTAGGGAGAGAGTTAGAAATGTCTATTGTCTAAAATAAGTGTGTAAGTTCAGAATTGAGAGCGTTATTGTTTCAAACTTCATCATGGATTTAGTATCTTTATCCACTCATACAAAAAAGAAATATATTTAGGATATTTTAGTAGGCCCTAAAGAGGATCGCCTGAAAAACTGGCCAGTTTCTGATTCTGTTTAGATGATATGAGGTGGGGATACTTTCTTTAAAGCTATACTGCTTATTCTGAATGACTTGGTATGTGTTTCTTTAAATCAAGTTCATATGTCAGTCAGATGAGTTCATGTGTATGCCCTAATTTGTGAAATGGTATTAGACATTAGAAGTGAGAATCCCCTTTGTTTAGGCTAAAATCTTTGAATTTGACTTATTTGAAACAGAAATGTTTTTATTTACTTGACTATGTCATAGTTTCTTATAAAATGGTGATTTATGGTTAAATGTATTTGTATAGTGGGTTCATTCAAAGGCCTATTTGTCCTTTTTTTAAGTGTATTTGTTTTTATATTAAACCACATAAAAAGTAAAGATATCAGAGTAATATTTTACCATCATTTAATGCTTGTCATGTGCCACCAAATTTGCATTATTGTACTCTCAAAAAATGTATGAGCTAGAAACTATATCTTTATCTTATAAATGACAAAACTGAGGTTTTCTTACATGAATCAGCTGATCCAAAGAGCAAGGAAGTGGCAAGTTAGAATTTGAACCAAAATATATCTTCCTCCAGAGTTATTTTTAAATGTTTTTTTATTGTGGTTAATAGTCATATAGTATAAAATATACTCTGTTAATCATATTTAATGGTACATTCAGTGGCACTAAGTACATTCACATTGTTGGACAATTCTCACCATCATACAGATCCCCAAATTTTTACCTTCCTAAAGTGACACTCTGTCACAATTAAATACTAGCTCCATATCCTGCCTCCTCTCCACCCCCTGGGACTCTGGCATCTACTAATGTACTTTCTGACTTGATGAATTTAACTATTCTAGATATATAAGTGAAATCAAATAGTATTCCTTGGTACCTAATACATTTTGAAATTGATTTTTATGATTAACTTAATATATGTTCTACTGTACCTTCTGTTTTTATCCTGTGTTCTACAGTAGGTTCTCATTAGTCCTCTATTTTATACATAGTATCAATAGTGTGTATGTGTCAACCCTCATCTCCCCGTTTATCCCACCATTCCCTAATAGCCCTGTCTTTGTTCTCTACATCTGGGTCTCTCTTTTTGCTTTGCACATAGGCTCATCTCTGCTGTTTTTCTGAATTCTATATATATGTGTGTGTGTTAATATATGATATTCATTTTTCTCTTTCTGACTTCACTCTGTATGACAGTCTCTAGCTACATTTCTGCAAATGCCAACATTCCATTCCTTTTTAATATCCCAGTGTATATATGTACAACATCTTCTGTATGCCTCGATGGACATTTATGTTACTTCCATGTCCTGACTATTGTAAATAGTGCTGCAATGAACATTGGGGTGCATGTATCTTTTTGAATTATGGTTTTCCCCAAGTATATGCACAGGAGTGGTATTACTGGGTCATATGGTAGTTCTATTTTTAGTTGTTTAAGGAAGCTTTATACAGTCCTCTGTAGTGGCTGTATCAATTTATATTCCCACCAACAATGTAAAAGGGCTCCCTTTTCTCTATACTCTCCAGCATTTAGTGTTTGTAGACTTTTTGATAAGGTGTTAGGTGGTACTTCATTAGAGTCTTGATTTGCATTTCTCTCTTTTTTTTAATTTTATTTTTTTATTATTTTTTATTTTGGTGGTGCTGAATTTATTTATTTATTTATTTATTTGAATTTTACTTATTTATCTTTTGGAGGGTGGGGGTGGGAACGGAGGGGGATGGTGGGCAGGCCACTTCTATTGGTCTTTCATTTATCTATTTTCATCCGTCTTTGTTCTTTGGCTCCAGTGAACCTCCCATCGCTGTGGCCACTGTCCTCACAGAGCACCGGCTCTGGGCGCACGCGCGCCAGAGCTCCGGCTCGGTAATTGGACACATCGGTCCAGCCGCTCCACGGCACGTGGAATCTTCCCAGGCTAGGGGTCGAACCGTCGCCCTTTGCACTGCAAGGCGGTGACTTTACCCACTGGACCACCAGAGGAAGCCCTTGCATTTCTCTTATAATTAGTTATGTTGAGCATTTTTCCATGTGCCTTGTGGGCATCTGTATGTCTTCTTTGGAGAAATGTCTATGTAGGTCTTCCACAGAGTTCTTGAATTCTATTGCTGCCTTGCTGTTGAATGCTTAATAAAGGGTTCATTATTACCGAGAGAGGTTTTACTCTGGCAGTGTTTCAACTGACAATGCATTTTTGTATCTCGTCCTTAAATTTAGAGGTAGTGTTTTCCAAGTACCATAAGTCAAAAGAATATTAGGTAAAAACCCACATTATATAAGCTAGAAAAAATGAAAATGAGCCAGATGCTAGTTTATAGCTTTACATTCAGAATTTTAACTGCCATGTGTGTAACAAAAGGCTCCCATTGGCATATAGTTTCAGTATCTCATGTAAAGTGGTCTACAGAAGTTATATTTGAAGATTTCTTGGTGATCACAGTTGGTTGAGTGGCATTAGTTCCGTGCTTCTACTATTCAATGCCACTGATGCTTCACGCATCCATCTCCTCTGGCTTGTACCAAATGAATAGTAAGTTGAACCATCTCCCCAGTGATTTCCTGAAATGGTGCTTAAGAAACACTTAGCCAGCCTTGTTTTCTCACTTATTTTTGTCTTTATCAGTAAGGACACTCCATGTCTTTACACTGTGAAGTTTTTAATATACAAGAACTAATAATTCAATTTTCTTAGTCACAAGCATCTCCAAGTTCCCTCTCTTCCTTTACTTAAGAGGTATCTTGATTTGACTTGTTTTTCCCCAAGACCCTCTAAACAAATTCAGACTATTTCATCAAATAAACTAGAATCAAAATTTTATTTTAGATGGGATTTTCAGGTGGATCATATTCTTCCAGTGATATTCTGTGAAGAATGGCTACAACCAAGAGATACACTAGATAAATATGCATATATATTAATTATGGTTTCTACAAAGGAGAAAATACACATTAATGTAAATATGTAAATTTGGCTAATGATTGGATTTGGCTAATGAAGTTTTGTTGATAGACACTAAAGTTAGACTTCATTTGGCTAATGAAGTTTTGTTGGTAGACACTGAAGGTAGTTGCTAGTGGTAAAGAACCACTTGCCAATGCAGGAGACATAAGAGATTCTAGTTTGATCCCAGGGTTGGAAGGATCCCTTGGAGGAGGGCATGTCAGCCCATTCCAGTATTCTTGTCTGGAGAATCCCATGGACAAAGGAGTCTGGTGAGCTACAGTCCATAGCATCACGGAGAGTGGGACAACACTGAAGCAACTTAGCACATCCTCCCTGAGGGATATACATTATTAGAAAAGGCAGAGCTGTTCACTGAAAGATAACATAGGACTATTGCATTTTTGCTTTGTTAATATTAGAATAATCTTTATAAAGATTATGAAAACTAGATTGGGGGTTCTGTGTAGGTGGTAACCATATAGACTTAAGTAAAACCATGGATGGGTTCTCATCAACTTTCCTTTTTAATATAGTGAAGTGTAAGTTACATCAATTTGATGGTAGGTTGATTTGGCTTAATAAAATGCTGTATGGAGGATAAAGACTAGCCATGAGTGGAACTTCTGTTTGCTTCTATGGAAATATTTTCATAGATTACACACTAATTACTGAACTTTTGATGAGCCATTATTGTATTTAATCTGATTGAATTAAAATCTAAGAGAAAGGATTGTATTTTTGGATGGTCAAATTGGATTCAAAAGAATTTGAGATCTTAATAATGGTCTAGTTAATTACATTTATATACCTATTATCTAAAATGTGCAGTAGTTGATGGTTCTTAAGATCTGAAATATTCTTGAAAAAAGTTTTAGAGTTCAGATTGTCATTGGAAAGTAAATTCCAAGAGGTTTAAAAAAACAAATGGGCTTTGACATCCAGTTCTCCATGATCATAGCTTCAGCAGCCAGGATGGATCTGAGAACTAGGAGAGGGGGAAAAATATGGGTGGTGGATGGAACATTCGAAGATGCAGCATAGTAATGATAATACTGCTGCTTCTGAATAAACAGACTGCTTCATAGGCTCTCCATGGTTCAGCCAGTCAGAATTCATGGATCCCTTTTAGAAGGTCAGGCTGTGTGCCAGCCCAGAGCAACACAAAGGCAAATCCAATAAATTCTTGAGAAGTTTACAGTTCAATGTGGGACAGCCTTGTACACCAATCATTGCAGTTCAGTGCAAAAAGGACTTACACTGAAGTTTTAGTGATTCATTTATTATCTAAAAAATGCAAGAAGCTTCTCAAACTGCAAGATGTTAATATGTGGTTCATATTCACACATGTAAATTAGGTTTGAGTTCGTATACATGGGGCATATATTAGGTTCTATACCTCTGTTGTATGATTTCACAAAACCTTTGGGTTACTTATATTCATAACTCTCTCAGAGAAGATTATAGGAGGCAACATTTTCTGAATTATTTTTCCAGAGGCATGTTTCTTAGAGCTAGGGTCTCAGGAACCATCCTCTTGGTAAATCTTAGGAGAAAGGAACAGAGAGGAAAGAGCATCCACATCTCATTGGAACAGCTGGGACATCTTTATATGGAACAATATAGTATGCCTGCAGCTGGAAATGGCAGAAGGGAATATGAGGGAAAGTAACAAGAAAAACATAGATTAAGAAAAGAGAGAGGCATGAATGAAGACAAGGGCTTTAAGAAATGGCAAGAGGATCTGGGTAATTGGAGAAAGTGACACGCATGAAAGGCAATGTGGTAGATGGGGTAGTTAGTCAGTCAGGTCACAGCAGACTATGATGACCTTATGATGCCCTTCCAAAGAAGTATAATTGTATCTTGGTGTGAAAGAAAACCTAAAGAGGTTTCAAGCAGGGAGTGATCACATTTCATTTACATAGCTTACTCTGTCAGTAGCTGTGCACAGACAGAGGTTGCCTGAAGGCATTGCATGCACAATTCCAGGTATTGGGCCAACCTCAGGGTTTTACTTAAAATATTCACCAAAGGCTTGCTCTTTGAACACTGTTAATGCTATACAGAGGAATTTCTATTTATCTATGTCAAGCCTAGAAAAACAGGCAAAAGCAGAACACCTGGGGAAAACAGGGGCATGAGGTACATAGAGCAGAGCCATGGCCATAATGGACGTTGAACTGCACTTTGAGGCAAGGGTAGGATTTCAGAGATGGGACTTTCAGCACATTCAGGTACTCTTTGCAGCCCTAGAAGTGGACACGTGTCCTAGAGCAGAAGAACCTCTGGGATCTCATGCTGATGATAGTAATAAGCAAATAATAGAAACAAAGGGCACAATAAATGGAATGTGCTTGAATCATGCAGTTCAGTGCATAAAGTTGTACCCTTTCACTGAAGTTTTAGTGATTAATTTATTATCTAAAAAATGCAAGAAGCTTCTCAAACTGCAAGATGTTAATATGTGGTTCATATTCACACATGTAAATTAGGTTTGAGTTCGTATACATGGGGCATATATTAGGTTCTATACCTCTGTTGTATGATTTCACAAAACCTTTGGTATACTTATATTCATAACTCTCTCAGAGAAGATTATAGGAGGCAACATTTTCTGAATTATTTTTCCAGAGGCATGTTTTTTAGAGGTAGGGTCTCAGGGACCATCCTCTTGGTAAATCTTGGGAGAAAGGAACAGAGAGGAAAGAGCATCCACATCTCATTGGAACAGCTGGGACATCTTTATGTGGAACAATATAGTATGCCTGCAGCTGGAAATGGCAGAAGGGAATATGAGGGAAAGGAACAAGAAAAACATAGATTAAAAAAAGAGAGAGGCATGAATGAAGACAAGGGCTTTAAGAAATGGCAAGAGGATCTGAGTAATTGGAGAAAGTGACACGCATGAAAGGCAATGTGGTAGGTGGAGTAGTTAGTCAGGTCACAGCAGACTATGATGACCTTATGATGCCCTTCCAAAGAAGTATAATTGTATCTTGGTGTGAAAGAAAACCTAAAGAGGTTTCAAGCAGGGAGTGATCACATTTCATTTAAATAGCTTACTCTGTCAGTAGTTGTGCACAGACAGAGGTTGCCTGAAGGCATTGCATGCACAATTCCAGGTATTGGGCCAACCTCAGGGTTTTACTTAAAATATTCACCAAAGGCTTGCTCTTTGAACACTGTTAATGTTCTACAGAGGAATTTCTATTTATCTATGCCAAGCCTAGAAAAACAGGCAAAAGCAGAACACCTGGGGAAAACAGGGGCATGAGGTGCATAGAGCAGAGCCATGGCCATAATGAACGTTGAACTGCACTTTGAGGCAAGGGTAGGATTTCAGAGATGGAACTTTCAGCACATTCAGGTACTCTTTGCAGCCTTAGAAGTGGACACGTGTCCTAGAGCAGCAGAACCTCTGGGATCTCATGCTGATGATAATAATAATAATGCAAAAATAATAGAAACAAAGGGCACAATAAATGGAATGTGCTTGAATCATTCCACAACTCACCCTCACCATCTCCTTCCCAGTTCGTGAAAAAATTGTTTTCCATGAAACTGGTCCCTGGTGCCAAAATGTTGAGGACCAGTGTCCTCGAGGATCCTAATTGACCAGCTATCTTCTCATAGATTAGCTCCTGAATTGATAGTTATCATTTAATAGGTCTGTGCTTTCAGTTAAGGTCATCACTAGTTTGAGAAACAAAATCATGGAATAGCATATCATCAAAATAACAGAACTGAAGAGTTTTCAACTTTAACTTTTATCAGACACCAGTTACAAGTGTAAATTCCTGTTACCACCCTTAGATATCTAATGAAGTAGTTCTGGGATGGACCCCAGGCTCTTCGGTTTTGGTATTTGATGTAGGAGATTTCTGTCTACAAGGTGCGAAATTGACATAAAGGGATAGGCAGACTTGATTTAATTCTTTTAAAAAATGTATATCGTACTGTCAAGGATTTGCCATCTCTAATCTTAGAGCTTCCAATCTGTGCAAGAGGGATGGTAGCCGTATCAATCTCAGGATTATTGGGAAGATCAAACTATCAATACTTAGAGCATATAAAGTGCTTAGTGCAAAGCCTGGCACTTAAGTGCTCAGTCAAATGAGCTATTATAACTACTGTTTCTCCTGTGAGCGACTGTTTCTCCAAAGTGAAGCGTCTCCATTTCATTTAAATAGCTTACTCTGTCAGTAGTTGTGCACAGACAGAGGTTGCCTGAAGGCATTGCATGCACAATTCCAGGTATTGGGCCAACCTCAGGGTTTTACTTAAAATATTCACCAAAGGCTTGCTCTTTGAACACTGTTAATGTTCTACAGAGGAATTTCTATTTATCTATGTCAAGCCTAGAAAAACAGGCAAAAGCAGAACACCTGGGGAAAACAGGGGCATGAGGTACATAGAGCAGAGCCATGGCCATAATGGACGTTGAACTGCACTTTGAGGCAAGGGTAGGATTTCAGAGATGGGACTTTCAGCACATTCAGGTACTCTTTGCAGCCCTAGAAGTGGACACGTGTCCTAGAGCAGAAGAACCTCTGGGATCTCATGCTGATGATAGTAATAATAATGCAAAAATAATAGAAACAAAGGGCACAATAAATGGAATGTGCTTGAATCATTCCACAACCCACCCTCACCATCTCCTTCCCAGTTTGTGGAAAAATTGTTTTCCATGAAACTGGTCCCTGGTGCCAAAATGTTGAGGATCAATGTCCTAGAGGATCCTAATTGACCAACTATCTTCTCATAGATTAGCTCCTGAATTGATAGTTATCATTTAATAGGTCTGTGCTTTCAGTTAAGGTCATCACTACAGTTTGAGAAACAAAATCATGGAATAGCATATCATCAAAATAACAGAACTGAAGAGTTTTCAACTTTAACTTTTATCAGACACCAGTTACAAGTGTAAATTCCTGTTACCACCCTTAGATATCTAATGAAGTAGTTCTGGGATGGACCCCAGGCTCTTCGGTTTTGATATTTGATGTAGGAGATTTCTGTCTACAAGGTGTGAAATTGACATAAAGGGATAGGCAGACTTGATTTAATTCTTTTAAAAAATGTATATCGTACTGTCAAGGATTTGCCATCTCTAATCTTAGAGCTTCCAATCTGTGCAAGAGGGATGGTAGCCGTATCAATCTCAGGATTATTGGGAAGATCAAACTATCAATACTTAGAGCATATAAAGTGCTTAGTGCAAAGCCTGGCACTTAAGTGCTCAGTCAAATGAGCTATTATAACTACTGTTTCTCCTGTGAGCGACTTCAGGGATGTGGATTTCTGACCCAAATATGAAGGTTTGTCTTTAGTCTGTCTCCATCATTCTAATACTTCTGGAAAGGACACATTGAACATGAATGGTATCTTTTTAAAAATATATAGCACCACAGTAACCTGGGGTTCTTTATATTTTTAATTTTTTTTATTGAGTTATAATTAACAAACCATGCAATTGATTTGTATAGTTCAGTGAATTTTGGTATATTTACAGAGTTGAGAAACTATCACCACAATCATAAAGGGTTTTTTTTGTTTGTTTTTTGTTTGTTTGTTTGTTTGTTTTTAGCCACACATAGCATGTGAGATCTTAGTTCCCCAACCAGGGATCAAACCCGTGTTGCCTGAGTTAGAATCACAGAGTCTTAACCACTGGACCCCTAGGGAATTTCCAACATTAATATTATCTCATAGAATGTGAACCATCTTCTAGGGCATTCCAGGCAATCTCACATAAGTTTTCAGGTTTGGCTCTCTAAAAAAAGAGTAATGTCTGTGAATTCTGGAGATCTCTTATCAGAATTTAATTCTAAAGAGATGCCTTTTTGCCTTCAGCCTGTTTATGCAAGATGGCTGAATTCCCTTTATTAATATTTGATATTAAGATTTTCAACAGGTTTAGACACAGGTTATGGAAATCAAGTAAACCTTGCTGGCTCAGTGAAGCTGCCCACTTAAATATGCCCTTCATTCTCAGGGGGATTTCATTCACTGTGTATCTTTGGCTGAATCTTAACACACAATACTATCCTGTGCTAAAAGCATACAGAATGAGTATGAGAAAACGTACATGTACGGACTGATAAAATTTGCAGGCGCTTATGAGAAATGGCGGGGAAAGGAAATTAATAACACTGCTGAATATCGTGACATATGGGCACACCAGGCAATTTCATATGAGCTACATCATCGTACTGTCAAGGATTTGCCATCTCTAATCTTAGAGCTTCCAATCTGTGCAAGAGGGATGGTAGCCGTATCAATCTCAGGATTATTGGGAAGATCAAACTATCAATACTTAGAGCATATAAAGTGCTTAGTGCAAAGCCTGGCACTTAAGTGCTCAGTCAAATGAGCTATTATAACTACTGTTTCTCCTGTGAGCGATTTCAGGGGTGTGGATTTCTGACCCAAATGTGAAGGTTTCTCTTTAGTCTGTCTCCATCATTCTGATACTTCTGGAAAGGACACATTGAACATGAATGGTATCTTTTTAAAAATATATAGCACCACAGTAACCTGGGGTTCTTTATATTTTTAATTTTTTTATTGAGTTATAATTAACAAACCATGCAATTGATTTGTATAGTTCAGTGAATTTTGGTATATTTACAGAGTTGAGTAACTATCACCACAATCATAAAGGTTTTTGTTTGTTTGTTTGTTTTTGTTTGTTTGTTTTTAGCCACACATAGCATGTGAGATCTTAGTTCCCCAACCAGGGATCAAACTCGTGTTGCCTGAGATGGAATCACAGAGTCTTAACCACTGGACCCCTAGGGAATTCCCAACATTAGTATTACCTCATAGAATGTGAACCATCTTCTAGGGCATTCCAGGCAATCTCACATAAGTTTTCAGGTTTGGCTCTCTAAAAAAAGAGTAATGTCTGTGAATTCTGGAGATCTCTTATCAGAATTTAATTCTAAAGAGATGCCTTTTTGCCTTCAGCCTGTTTATGCAAGATGGCTGAATTCCCTTTATTAATATTTGATATTAAGATTTTCAACAGGTTTAGACACAGGTTAAGGAAATCAAGTAAACCTTGCTGGCTCAGTGAAGCTGCCCACTTAGATATGCCCTTCATTCTCAGGGGGATTTCATTCACTGTGTATCTTTGGCTGAATCTTAACACACAATACTATCCTGTGCTAAAAGCATACAGAATGTGATGAGAAAACGTACATGTATGGACTGATAAAATTTGCAGGCGCTTATGAGAAATGGCGGGGGAAGGAAATTAATAACATTGCTGAATATCGTGACATATGGGCACACCAGGCAATTTCACATGAGTTACATCATTTTATCTTTCAACATCGTCAGAAATCTTACATAGATCATGCAGAAAACCACCATAGTCTGAAGTGGCTGGATTTGTGGTCTGGAAAAATTAAACCTGTTAGTTGATCTTCCCTGTTGCTCAGATGGTAAGCAGTCCACCTGCAACGCAGAAGACCTGGCTTCAATCCCTAGGTTGGGAGGATCCCAACCTGGAGAATGAAATGGCAACACACTCCAGTATTCTTGTCCATGAGATCCCATGGACAGAGGAACCTGGTGGGCTACAGTCCATGAGGTCACATACGGTGATACCATACCTGAGGAACTACTTGGTATATATGTAAGAAATATTTCCATATTTGGACTAATATCAAAATTGATGAGACCACTATTAATGAAAAACATAGACAGGTGTAGGTCAAAAAACTCTCACAAAGTTTCACAAGGTGATTTTCTTTCTTATTGCACACATGAAAAAGCAAGGTTAATGGAAGTAAAAGCAATATGCCAAGCTGATGAATAGTAAAGATGAATTATATTCCAGATTAAATGTCTCCAATTCCCAAATTCTTACCCTGGTCCCTCCTCATAAATATCCTAGAAGATGGTGTGTTTTCTGTAAACGTGATGATCATCTCTTCCCTCCCCGTCTGCAGGGCTCCGTGTGTGATAAGTTGAGGACATGCAAACACTCAAGTAGGGCCTCAGCTATATAATGTGTCCTGTGCAGAGTTGCCAGACTTAGAAAATAAAATGCAAGGCACTCACTTATACTTGCATTTCAGATACACAACAAATAATTGTTTGATGAATTATAGATATGTGTGATGAATTTCCTGCCTGCAGTGCAGAAGACCTGGGTTTGCTCCCAAGTGGGGAAGATCCCCTGGAGAAGAATGACAACCCACTCCAATATTCTTGCCTGGGAAATCCCATGGACAGAGGAGCCTGGTGGGTGACAGTCCATGGAGTTGCAAAGCATCAAACACCACTGAGCACTCACTGTTGAATTTCATGAACACATATCTATATGAAAGCTTATTTGTTGGTTACATAAAATTTAAATCAACTCCGTTTGGAATATTTTATCTGATAACGCTAGCTTTAGGGCTGTGAGCATGGTGAGGCAAGGCCCCTTGCTGATCTATTTCTGCCTCACACTTCATTCCCCACAGTGGCTGAATTAAAATAATTATGAGGAGTGCAGAAAGATAATCAGAATTAATGGGGGAGATGAGCAGGGGAAATTGAAGTAAGAGTTCTGTGTGTGTCTCTAAGGATAACTCTGCTTGTTACATGATGAGAATTAGATAAAAATAATATTAAACCATTTCCTCAGTATCCCTGGCAAATATAAACTTGGTTCAAAGAGTGAAGAGTCCTGCAATTAGAGCAATTGTTGAAGTATTTTAAAGCCAAGTTGTTACTGTTAGTGAAATAAATTAACACTTCCAATATGGATGCTTGAGAAAACAAATGGTAGCATGATGACTCAATCAGCTTTTGAGAGAGAATAGCATTTAACTTACCAAAAAATGTCATTCAAGGTGATATTAATGAAGTAAAATAACAGCTGTGTCTTTTTCTGTCCACCACCTATTCATTTCCCCATTATATTCAAGCTGCTAGCTTCAATCACAAACATGTTAGTATGAGAGTATGGAGTGTTTTGTTCCTACCATAAAAAAAAAGTAAGATATTTATTGTATAGAGTTGTACTATGGAGTCAAAGTACTGGTTAAGTGATTACGCCTTCCTTAGCTTTGAGAAAATGAGATGCTATTGGATTCAAGCAGTATAATTAATACACATACTCTCTCTCTCAAGGTTCATTAATATAAAATTGGATGACATGGTACCCTCCATATGCATTTATTGATGCATATTAGGCACTTAGATTATGTTCTCCCTTTCTGCATTGCGTAATGGGTTTCTCTGTTTTTGCCCTGTTCGTTTACTGTTCTGTGTGTCTGTCTGAGTATGCATTCATAATCCCTCAAAAATAGAGGGTATACCAGCTGTTTCCTTTGGCATTCCTCTCCAGCCCCTGCTTTTTTGTAGATCTTTGGTTGCTTTCTGAGGGCTTTGCCAAACAGATACGGTTGAGGGGACAGCAGCTACTCCAGTTGTGGACCTCTGTCCCTCCTAAACCCCACATAGAACCAGACCTTCTGCCTATCATAGTCCAGGAAAATGTCTAACATTCTGCATGGATACAACAGGTATTTGTGGTATTATTTCCAGCTTCCTGGAAGCCTTACTCGCAACTCTGTCTGGAATATTTTATCTGATAACGCTAGCTTTAGGGCTGTGAGCATGGTGAGGCAAGGCCCTTGCTGATCTATTTCTGCCTCACACTTCACCAGTGCTGTTTTTGAGGAGTGCAGAAAGATAATCAGAATTAATGGGGGAGATGAGCAGGGGAAATTGAAGTAAGAGTGCTATGTGTGTCTTTATGGATAACCCTGCTTGTTACATGATGAGAATTAGATAAAAATAATATTAAGCCATTTCCTCAGTATCCCTGGCAAATATAAACTTGGTTCAAAGAGTGAAGAGTCCTGTAATTAGAGCAATTGTTGAAGTATTTTAAAGCCAAGTTGTTACTGTTAGTGAAATAAATTAACACTTCCAATATGGATGCTTGAGAAAACAAATGGTAGCATGATGACTCAATCAGCTTTTGAGAGAGAATAGCATTTAACTTACCAAAAAATGTCATTCAAGGTGATATTAATGAAGTGAAATAACAGCTGTGTCTTTTTCTGTCCACCATCTATTCATTTCCCCATTATATTCAAGCTGCTAACTTCAATCACAAACATGTTAGTATGAGAGTATGGAGTGTTTTGTTCCTACCATAAAAAAAAAAATAAGATATTTATTGTATAGAGTTGTACTATGGAGTCAAAGTACTGGTTAAGTGATTACGCCTTCCTTAGCTTTGAGAAAATGAGATGCTATTGGATTCAAGCAGTATAATTAATACACATACTCTCTCTCTCAAGGTTCATTAATATAAAATTGGATGACATGGTACCCTACATATGCATTTATTGATGCATATTAGGCACTTAGATTATGTTCTCCCTTTCTGCGTTGCCTAATGGGTTTCTCTGTTTTTGCCCTGTTCGTTTACTGTTCTGTGTGACTGTCTGAGTATGCATTCATAATCCCTCAAAAATAGAGGGTATACCAGCTGTTTCCTTTGGCATTCCTCTCCAGCCCTTGCTTTTTTGTAGATCTTTGGTTGCTTTCTGAGGGCTTTGCCAAACAGATACGGTTGAGGGGACAGCAGCTACTCCAGATGTGGACCTCTGTCCCTCCTAAACCACACATAGAACCAGACCTTCTGCCTATCATAGTCCAGGAAAATGTCTAACATTCTGCATGGATACAACAGGTGTTTGTGGTATTATTTCCAGCTTCCTGGAAGCCTTACTGTCTAAGGAAATCTTACCTTGCTCCCTAGTCTTTTTGTCGGATTCCACCATGGCAGCTTTTGGCACCTGGGATACCAGAGCAAACCAAGTACGAGCAAATTTTAGGCCCATCTTGATTCACTTCTCCAGCCTCCTCTCATCTACCCATGCCCGTCACAACCATCCAAAGTCACACTTGCTTCCTTGAACACACCACCATCTTTCTGGTTGAACCTGTCCCTTTTAACTGATTAGGAAAGTCCAAAGGAAAGTATTGAAAGGATTCTGGATCCCGGTACCAGTGCCGTAAATTTTCCTGGGATTTGATTCCTGGGATTTGATCTTCATTCTTTGACTTACTAGTGTTGTGACTTTGAATGTATTAACAGGACCCATCCTGTTTTCTTTTATAAAAACAGAGATAAACAGGACACATGCCAACAACTGTTGGAATAGGTGGAAATAGTTTCTCCAGTAAATCTTTAAACTGTTCCTTCACCTAATATTCCATTTAATGCCTCAACATAGTTATCATGGCAAATCTCTAAGTCTTATCTCCTAAATAATGCAATCAACCTTAAATAACACAGCTTTGAACTGCAAGGGTTATACCCCAATTCTTTTTCAGTAGTATATGCTACAGTGCTGTATGTTCCTCATTGTTGAATCTTCAAATACAGAGAAACCGTGTATATGGAGGGCCAACTATCAGATATACACAGATTTTCTTTTGTATGATATGTCAACATCCATAAACTCTTACATTGTTAAAGGGTCAAAAGTACTTACTTTAATATTATTTTCAACTCTTTCTTTCCTGCACATTTTTCTGGAAAAACAGAAACAAAATTATGCTTTGTCAGAATCTCTTCAGAATCTCTTTACAAAGGAGGTATTTTGAAATTTATATAATGCATATCATCAGCATAGAGTAGCCCATGTATAGTAAATGCTTCAAAATATATTAATTTATCTGTGCTTTTATTCTTGGTACAGTGTAATTTTACACATTCAGTTTATAATGTCATTTGCTTATTTTAGATACGGTTGAGGGGACAGCAGCTACTCCAGTTGTGGACCTCTGTCCCTCCTAAACCCCACATAGAACCAGACCTTCTGCCTATCATAGTCCAGGAAAATGTCTAACATTCTGCATGGATACAACAGGTATTTGTGGTATTATTTCCAGCTTCCTGGAAGCCTTACTGTCTAAGGAAATCTTACCTTGCTCCGTAGTCTTTTTGTCGGATTCCACCATGGCAGCTTTTGGTACCTGGGATACCAGAGCAAACCAAGCACGAGCAAATTTTAGGCCCATCTTGATTCACTTCTCCAGCCTCCTCTCATCTACCCATGCCCGTCACAACCATCCAAAGTCACACTTGCTTCCTTGAACACACCACCATCTTTCTGGTTGAACCTGTCCCTTTTAACTGATTAGGAAAGTCCAAAGGAAAGTATTGAAAGGAATCTGGATCCCGGTACCAGTGCCACAAATTTTCCTGGGATTTGATTCCTGGGATTTGATCTTCATTCTTTGACTTACTAGTGTTGTGACTTTGAATGTATTAACAGGACCCATCCTGTTTTCTTTTATAAAAACAGAGATAAACAGGACACATGCCAACAACTGTTGGAATAGGTGGCAATAGTTTCTCCAGTAAATCTGTATCTTTAAACTGTTCCTTCACCTAATATTCCATTTAATGCCTCAACATAGTTATCATGGCAAATCTCTAAGTCTTATCTCCTAAATAATGCAATCAACCTTAAATAACACAGCTTTGAACTGCAAGGGTTATACCCCAATTCTTTTTCAGTAGTATATGCTACAGTGCTGCATGTTCCTCATTGTTGAATCTTCAAATACAGAGAAACCATGTATATGGAGGGCCAACTATCAGATATACACAGATTTTCTATTGTATGATATGTCAACATCCATAAACTCTTACATTGTTCAAGGGTCAAAAGTACTTACTTTAATATTATTTTCAACTCTTTCTTTCCTGCACATTTTTCTGGAAAAACAGAAACAAAATTATGCTTTGTCAGAATCTCTTCAGAATCTCTTTACAAAGGAGGTATTTTGAAATTTATATAATGCATATCATCAGCATAGAGTAGCCCATGTATAGTAAATGCTTCAAAATATATTAATTTATCTGTGCTTTTATTCTTGGTACAGTGTAATTTTACACATTCAGTTTATAATGTCATTTGCTTATTTTATGTACATCCAAGGGGCATTTATTTTTTAAGCAGTTTGCTGTAGTTTTTTCATCGTCAGCCACTTTCCTAAATATATATGCACATTTTACATGGGAGAGAGTATACTATGCAATCATAATTTTTTTCTGATATTGCTGAGTTTTAGTGGTATTAAAATTTTGTTGAGATTTATTTGTAATTTATTTTGACTTTATATTTGGGTAAGAGATAAGAATATAATGGATTTATGCTTAGTTTTATATATCTACCATTATTTTTTTCTTGAATTAAAAAAAAAAAAAAACTACTGATGTTATAAAACTTTAGTTGCCTAGTGTAGTTTTGGGTCTTCAAAAATATCTTTGGGTCAGTTTTAGGGAGCTAATCTAGGGCTGTCTTTTGCCAGCCTCTGTTTATAGGATAAATTTGGTGACTCAGAAGGTAAAGATCTGCCTACAGTGCGGGAGACCTGGGCTCGATCCCTGGAGAAGGCAATGGCAACTCACTCCAGTGTTCTTGCCCTGGAGAATCCCTATGGACAGAGGAGCCTGCAGGGAGGCAGTCCAGGGGTGGCAAAGAGTCAGACATGACTGAGCAGCTAAGCTCATAGTATTTATAGGATAAATTTACTTTCCAGATGTAAAACATTACATTTACTTCAATCATTGGTCACATCTGTTTTAGCCAGGTCTTCTGTCCACAGGTATAAAACACACATATTTTTGTGTTTATTTATTGTATCTTATAATAACTTGAACTCTTTCTTTCCTGCACATTTTCTGGAAAAACAGAAACAAAATTATGCTTTGTCAGAATCTCTTCAGAATCTCTTTACAAAGGAGGTATTTTGAAATTTAAAATGTTTTAAATATTTTTTTGCATATCATCAGCATAGAGTAGCCCATGTATAGTAAATGCTTCAAAATATATTAATTTATCTGTGCTTTTATTCTTGGTACAGTGTAATTTTACACATTCAGTTTATAATGTCATTTGCTTATTTTATGTACATCCAAGGGGCATTTATTTTTTAAGCAGTTTGCTGTAGTTTTTTCATCGTCAGCCACTTTCCTAAATATATATGCACATTTTACATGGGAGAGAGTATACTATGCAATCATAATTTTTTTCTGATATTGCTGAGTTTTAGTGGTATTAAAATTTTGTTGAGATTTATTTGTAATTTATTTTGACTTTATATTTGGGTAAGAGATAAGAATATAATGAATTTATGCTTAGTTTTATATATCTACCATTATTTTTTTCTTGAATTAAAAAAAAAAAAGACTACTGATGTTATAAAATTTTAGTTGCCTAGTGTAGTTTTGGGTCTTCAAAAATATCTTTGGGTCAGTTTTAGGGAGCTAATCTAGGGCTGTCTTTTGCCAGCCTCTGTTTATAGGATAAATTTGGTGACTCAGAAGGTAAAGATCTGCCTACAGTGCGGGAGACCTGGGCTCGATCCCTGGAGAAGGCAATGGCAACTCACTCCAGTGTTCTTGCCCTGGAGAATCCCTATGGACAGAGGAGCCTGCAGGGAGGCAGTCCAGGGGTGGCAAAGAGTCAGACATGACTGAGCAGCTAAGCTCATAGTATTTATAGGATAAATTTACTTTCCAGATGTAAAACATTACATTTACTTCAATCATTGGTCACATCTGTTTTAGCCAAGTTTTCTGTCCACAGGTATAAAACACACATATTTTTTTGTGTTTATTTATTGTATCTTATAATAACTTGAACTCTTTCAGTCATTCTGATTTTCAAATACGCACATTGACAGGTAAGGACACAATGAGACAGGTATGGAAATTCTCCATTGTTTATAGTTAATTGTAAAAATGGAATTATAGTTATACAGTTGCAAATGTCAATGTGTTCCTTTTTTGTCTCAATGTTATGATAGAAAAATGTCTTAGATTTGGAAAGTCAATCTTCTGGCCAGAGAGAATGATCTCTTACTTATAACTTTTTTAAGAAGACGTTTTTGCCCCCGTGTGTGACCATTTGTATGTTTTACTACCAAGAAATCATTACACTTTCCAACAAAATTATGACAAAGATTGCAAAGGCATGATGTTCTAGTACCTGAACCATGATCATGAAAGAATTTATCCTTGGAAAATGTTTCTCTGAAGAAAAGGTTTTATCCTTGAAAACATTTTCTCTGAAGGCTACAAGTGCAGGGGGAGATTACATTATTATACTAAGTATCCTAGGAAGCTGATCAAGTTATGATTATTGAAACAAAGGATATGAAAACTATTACTCATTAAATATATTCTGAACACATTGCCATTTCTGCTACTTTATAGTTACTTCACTTTGTAGAATTACCATTTTATATAAAAGTGAGACCGAATGATTAACACTAAATATAAACTTTGTCAATACTGAACTTCAAAACTATTTTAAAATAAAATGTATTTATTGAAGCCAATTGCAATATAATTACTGCAACATCCTGATTTGGACAAAACCAGGAATCATAGAGCTCTTTATGGGGAATTTTTCCTGGATGTCACTTGGAAATAAATCCCCCTATTAAGCTTTGAAAGTGGTTACGATCTAGTTCAGTTAGAGATTCCGTCACACAGATGCTAACTCATATGTACGAGCATCTATTATCATAAATGTCATAAGAGCTTTTTCATCCTTTTATCAGAGAGCAGCTAAGCTCATAGTATTTATAGGATAAATTTACTTTCCAGATGTAAAACATTACATTTACTTCAATCATTGGTCACATCTGTTTTAGCCAAGTTTTCTGTCCACAGGTATAAAACACACATATTTTTTTGTGTTTATTTATTGTATCTTATAATAACTTGAACTCTTTCAGTCATTCTGATTTTCAAATACGCACATTGACAGGTAAGGACACAATGAGACAGGTATGGAAATTCTCCATTGTTTATAGTTAATTGTAAAAATGGAATTATAGTTATACAGTTGCAAATGTCAATGTGTTCCTTTTTTGTCTCAATGTTATGATAGAAAAATGTCTTAGATTTGGAAAGTCAATCTTCTGGCCAGAGAGAATGATCTCTTACTTACAACTTTTTTAAGAAGACGTTTTTGCCCCCATGTGTGACCATTTGTATGTTTTACTACCAAGAAATCATTACGCTTTCCAGCAAAATTATGACAAAGATTGCAAAAGCATGATGTTCTAGTACCTGAACCATGATTATGAAAGAATTTATCCTTGGAAAATGTTTCTCTGAAGAAAAGGTTTTATCCTTGAAAACATTTTCTCTGAAGGCTACAAGTGCAGGGGGAGATTACATTATTATACTAAGTATCCTAGGAAGCTGATCAAGTTATGATTATTGAAACAAAGGATATGAAAACTATTCCTCATTAAATATATTCTGAACACATTGCCATTCTGCTACTTTATAGTTACTTCACTTTGTAGAATTACCATTTTATATAAAAGTGAGACCGAATGATTAACACTAAATATAAACTTTGTCAATACTGAACTTCAAAACTATTTTAAAATAAAATGTATTTATTGAAGCCAATTGCAATATAATTACTGCAACATCCTGATTTGGACAAAATCAGGAATCATAGAGCTCTTTATGGGGGAATTTTTCCTGGATGTCACTTGGAAATAAATCCCCCTATTAAGCTTTGAAAGTGGTTACGATCTAGTTCAGTTAGAGATTCTGTCACACACAGATGCTAACTCATATGTACGAGCATCTATTATCATAAATGTCATAAGAGCTTTTTTCATCCTTCATATTTCTATCAGAGATATTTGTTCATGAAATAAAGATGATTTCATTTCCCTGGTTTCAACATTGTTTCATAGAAAAGTGAATTTTTTTTTTCCTGTCACCTGTCTTCTTTTCATATGCCCTCAGTTTCCCTTATTCATTTATCTTATTTTTTCTTTAAAAAAAGGTTGTTTTTTTTTTTTTTTAACTTGGAGCTCAACTCTCACCAGCAACACTTTTCATATATATGAGTTTTAAAATACTTTTGTAGGAAGAAGGATATGTGTGTACGTGGTTAGTCATTCTGAAGGGGAATATACTTTCTGCAATTCTGGTCTCTTTTGAAAGTTCAAATGGGTATCAATGTGTTCTGAATTTTTTGTAGTGAAATGAAACCCATTTTAAATGTGTCATGTTATTTTTTCCAGCTGAGTTATTGAATTGAAGTATTAGTGGAATTTGAAGTTTTGTATTGTCAGTGCCACATCAATTTATTTAGAATATTTCTATGACTAATTATCATAATGTGGATCAAAGCAATCTTTGAGACCTTTGAGTGTGGATTCCAGATTCCTATTTTTATTATAAAGTGATACTACTCAGGTAGCTAGAGACAAAGATGAGAATCAATAGCAAGCATTTCATTGACTACCTGCTACGAGGAACAATCGTAATTCCATTCTTAATGCTATTATCTTTCCATGACTGCCAATTTAAATTTTCCATATTTTTAATTTTGATGTTTTTATCTAGATGGCCAGAGAGTTGTAGTCTTTCTTCAATGAGGATTCTATAAGACCCCACTGAGGTTTGATGACACCTCTGTAAACCATTTTAATTAACAAACATACTTTTGATACAGATGTATTTCCTATGCTTCAAAAATTTCTTGGGAAAATTCAGTTTCTTGGAAAATGTCTTTGCATCCACTGTAGATACAGTGCAGCAGGAGTCAATTGTTCCTACTCTTAGATTCTGATACTGCATTGCTGTTTTCATGGAGAATCTGTTCTACATTTATCTGTGGGTCCCTGTGCCCAGCTCAGAGATAAGGATATAACAGGTTCTTATTAAATGTTGATGAAAGACTGGACTTCCATTAAGCAGCTCATAATGTCTTTACATACCCTCACATCACCTTCTCTTCCACTGGAAGTGTTATTCTTATCTTTATAATGTTTAAAATTCTTTCATATTGAAAAATAAGACTAAAACCTAAAGTAAAACAAAAAGTATGGTTGAAAGAGTTTATGGCAAATTAGAGAGAACTTGGCTCTGAATTAAGTATTCCAACTCCTGCTGTATAGAGCAAATTGTTAGAATCTGCATACATAATTGAGCTTCAACTGAAGGCTTTGTTTTATAATTTGCTCTAAGGTAATTAGGAAAATGTGCATGAAAGCATGACAGGTATAAATCACAGGTATATTCATCTGAATGTATTTTGTGTACTTTATATTTATATCTCATCTTGTAAAGCTAAATTTACTGTATTGAAACAGACAATTGAGGGAAGGTAAAGGGACTTGTATTGTCAGTGCCACATCAATTTATTTAGAATATTTCTATGACTAATTATCATAATGTGGATCAAAGCAATCTTTGAGACATTTGAGTGTGGATTCCAGATTCCTATTTTTATTATAAAGTGATACTACTCAGGTAGCTAGAGACAAAGATGAGAATCGATAGCAAGCATTTCATTGACTACCTGCTACGAGGAACAATCGTAATTCCATTCTTAATGCTATTATCTTTCCATGACTGCCAATTTAAATTTTCCATATTTTTAATTTTGATGTTTTTATCTAGATGGCCAGAGAGTTGTAGTCTTTCTTCAACGAGGATTCTATAAGACCCCACTGAGGTTTGATGACACCTCTGTAAACCATTTTAATTAACAAACATACTTTTGATACAGATGTATTTCCTATGCTTCAAAAATTTCTTGGAAATTCAGTTTCTTGGAAAATGTCTTTGCATCCACTGTAGATACAGTGCAGCAGGAGTCAATTGTTCCTACTCTTAGATTCTGATATTGCATTGCTGTTTTCATGGAGAATCTGTTCTACATTTATCTGTGGGTCCCTGTGCCCAGCTCAGAGATAAGGATATAACAGGTTCTTATTAAATGTTGATGGAAGACTGGACTTCCATTAAGCAGCTCATAATGTCTTTACATACCCTCTCATCACCTTCTCTTCCACTGGAAGTGTTATTCTTATCTATATAATGTTTAAAATTCTTTCATATTGAAAAATAAGACTAAAACCTAAAGTAAAACAAAAAGTATGGTTGAAAGAGTTTATGGCAAATTAGAGAGAACTTGGCTCTGAATTAAGTATTCCAACTCCTGCTGTATAGAGCAAATTGTTAGAATCTGCATACATAATTGAGCTTCAACTGAAGGCTTTGTTTTATAATTTGCTCTAAGGTAATTAGGAAAATGTGCATGAAAGCATGACAGGTATAAATCACAGGTATATTCATCTGAATGTATTTTGTGTACTTTATATTTATATCTCATCTTGTAAAGCTAAATTTACTGTATTGAAACAGACAATTGAGGGAAGGTAAAGGGACTTGTATTTTCCCAGCAACTGCAGGAGCAAGGCACTCTGCCAGAGTCTGCACAAACTCTTCCAGTTGTCTTCTCTGATGCAAATATTGCCGCCACTTCACAAATGAAGAAACTGGGCTTTGTGAAAAACTGAGCATTATAGGCAGTTGGTAAACATAGTCTTCTTCACTGAACATAGGCAGGATCTAACCAAAATAATTGCAACTTACATCAAATTAATTGGTGGTCAAAATAGAAGTTAAAAGAAAAACCCAGTTCACCTGGTGGGCACTTCAGGTGTTTTCACAAGGGCAGTTTATATTATAGAGATATTTCAAAAAACACACTTATTTATATTTATTTAAAGTTACAATTTTACTTGCAATAATAAATCTACAAATCATTTTTAAAGAAATACACACTGTAGCATCATTGTAGGGCGAAAGAGGACTGTTCTCTTTTTATTGCTATTTTCCTTAGCTAAATGGAACCAGATGATTAGAAATTATGAAGAGGCATAACTGGTTCAATAAAATTGAACGTGGAGACAAGCCCAATTCTATACTCTAATACAGAATTTCTAAAGGTGTATTCCAGGCAATATTAAGTAGTGTTTGATAGATACATACATACACAGAGGCACATACTCATATGATACACAGTTCAAAACTAAGTGGTTCTAAAGGTGCAAAGGGAATTCCATGGTCAAACATGTTGAGAAAGTGCTCTTAAAGAAAATTAAACACTTGCTTTTATTTTTTTAATTTTTACCAGTGTCTTTTTTTTAATATTATTTATTCATTTTTGGCTATTCTAGGTTTTCACTGCTGCCACAGGCTCTTCTGTAGTTGCAGGGAGTGGGGGCTACTCTCCAGTTGAGGTGAGCAGGTTTCTTGTTGCAGTGACTTCTCTTGTGGAATTCAGGCTCTAGAGCACAGGCTCAATAGTTGTGACTCATGGGCTCAGTTGCTCTGTAGCATGTGGGATCTTCCCGGATCAGGGATCAAACCCATGTCTCCTGCATTGGCAGGCGAACTACCACTGAACTACCAGGGAAACCCTAACACTTGCTTTTAAATTATATAAATTCTTATATCTATTAATACCAAAATGTTCTTTGTGAAATTCCAAGGACAAAATGGAATTTGCAAAGCCCTCAAACCTTTTTGAACACAAAGAATCCTTTTACAAGGAATACTCATTCACTGTTGGATTATAAGTGATCACTATGATACATTTTGGGAAATGTGTAGTCATTTATTTATTTAACAACCATGTACCAGCACAAACTAAATGACAGTCATTGAATAGGCATTGGGGATGCGGAATGATCAAAACAGGCAAAGATTCCAGCCTCTGTGGTGCTAATATTCTCGTAATGGAAATAACATAAGTAAGACCAAAAAGCATGCAGGACTCTAATGCGTCTTAAGGAGAAAAAAAAATGATGAGGAGTGCAGAGAATGTCAGTATAAGGAGTTGATTTCCTGAACAGAATACTAGGGAAAGACTCAGAAAGTAACAGTAAAGGCTGAAGTGAAGGAGTAAGCTATGTGGATTTTGGTGGAGTTTTCCAAGCAAAGGAAAGCCCAAATTCAAGAACTCAAGATCTGTGTGTCTGCAGCAGAATAAGCTAGTTCTATCATCAGATATGAAATCAGATAAATTATAGGAACCCAGATCAGCTATGCTTTTATGGATTACAGTGAGGAATTTGTGAATGAAGTGGAAAGCCCTTGGAGTGTTTTCAGCACTAGAATTACCAAATCTATATTATGGTTCCCCACCCGGCCCCGAAACAACAATTGTCAAGTAGAAGAGCAAACAGATGAGGTAGTGGCTGTTGAAAGGGTCCAGAGGTTGCTTTTATTTTTTTAATTAATACCAGTGTCTTTTTTTAAATTTTATTTATTCATTTTTGGCTATTCTGGGTTTTCACTGCTGCCACAGGCTCTTCTGTAGTTGCAGGGAGTGGGGGCTACTCTCCGGTTGAGGTGAGCAGGTTTCTTGTTGCAGTGACTTCTCTTGTTGTGGAATTCAGGCTCTAGAGCACAGGCTCAATAGTTGTGACTCATGGGCTCAGTTGCTCTGTAGCATGTGGGATCTTCCCGGATCAGGGATTAAACCCATGTCTCCTGCATTGGCAGGCGAACTACCACTGAACTACCAGGGAAACCCTAACACTTGCTTTTAAATTATATAAATTCTTATATCTATTAATACCAAAATGTTCTTTGTGAAATTCCAAGGACAAAATGGAATTTGCAAAGCCCCCAAAACTTTTTGATCACAAAGAATCCTTTTACAAGGAATACTCATTCACTGTTGGATTATAAGTGATCACTATGATACATTTTGGGATATGTGTAGTCATTTATTTATTTAACAACCATGTACCAGCACAAACTAAATGACAGTCATTGAATAGGCATTGGGGATGCGGAATGATCAAAACAGGCAAAGATTCCAGCCTCTGTGGTGCTAATATTCTCGTAATGGAAAAAGCATAAGTAAGCCCAAAAAAGCATGCAGGACTCTAATGTGTCTTAAGGAGAAAAAAAAATGATGAGGAGTGCAGAGAATGTCAGTATAAGGAGTTGATTTCCTGAACAGAATACTAGGGAAAGACTCAGAAAGTAACAGTAAAGGCTGAAGTGAAGGAGTAAGCTATGTGGATTTTGGTGGAGTTTTCCAAGCAAAGGAAAGCCCAAATTCAAGAACTCAAGATCTGTGTGTCTGCAGCAGAATAAGCTAGTTCTATCATCAGATATGAAATCAGATAAATTATAGGAACCCAGATCAGCTATGCTTTAATGGATTACAGTGAGGAATTTGTGAATGAAATGGAAAGCTCTTGGAGTGTTTTCAGCACCAGAATTACCAAATCTATATTATGGTTCCCCACCTGGCCCCGAAACAACAAGAATTGTCAAGTAGAAGAGCAAACAGATGAGGTAGTAGCTGTTGAAAGGGTCCAGAGGTTACAGAATGGTAACCCACAGAAAACTTTCAGCAGTGGGGTAGGGTGAACCACAGTCAGATTCTAGATCTATATTGAAGAGAGAAATGTACTAGGTCTGTTGATAAATCAGATAGTGAGTATGACAGAGAGCACAGTTAAAGATGATTCCAGTGTTTTAGACTCAATAAATGGAAAAATGGTTGCCACTTACTAGAATGGGCAAATCCTTGAGAGAAGCAAGTTTGAGGGATAAGGTTATGTATTCAGTGAATTTTCAGATGTAGTAATTCTAGGATGCTTTTTAGGTATGCACATGGAGAGGTTGACTGAGTAATTTACATGACTATGAGAGTAGGTAGTCAGTGTCACCCAGTGGCAAATTGTTAGCATAGAGCACATGAGGATTCCAACATTAAAATGGGCTAGATTTAAGGGGGCAATTAATTTATAGAATCCTCAACATAAACTAAAATTCTGTAAGCTATCTTAGTGTGTTTCTGCTTCTGGCAGAAACAAACAAATTGAAAAGTAGGGAGTAGAGAAGTAGCAAAATTACCACCTCCAACTCTAAAGCAGGTCTGTCATTGTGGTTTGGGGACTAAATGGTTGAGTTAGCCATAAAATAGCAGGGGTGGTGGCTGGGTGCTTTGAGATGGCTCAACACTTCCTCTGAAGGAATCTCTGTAGGAGGTTTTCTCAAGAGTTCTGCTGATGAGAAGCACTTTGCTCTCAATATCTTCAATTAATTCAGCTTTAGAGGAGTTGTTGCTGGTCTGAACAGAATACTAGGGAAAGACTCAGAAAGTAACAGTAAAGGCTGAAGTGAAGGAGTAAGCTATGTGGATTTTGGTGGAGTTTTCCAAGCAAAGGAAAGCCCAAATTCAAGAACTCAAGATCTGTGTGTCTGCAGCAGAATAAGCTAGTTCTATCATCAGATATGAAATCAGATAAATTATAGGAACCCAGATCAGCTATGCTTTAATGGATTACAGTGAGGAATTTGTGAATGAAATGGAAAGCTCTTGGAGTGTTTTCAGCACCAGAATTACCAAATCTATATTATGGTTCCCCACCTGGCCCCGAAACAACAAGAATTGTCAAGTAGAAGAGCAAACAGATGAGGTAGTAGCTGTTGAAAGGGTCCAGAGGTTACAGAATGGTAACCCACAGAAAACTTTCAGCAGTGGGGTAGGGTGAACCACAGTCAGATTCTAGATCTATATTGAAGAGAGAAATGTACTAGGTCTGTTGATAAATCAGATAGTGAGTATGACAGAGAGCACAGTTAAAGATGATTCCAGTGTTTTAGACTCAATAAATGGAAAAATGGTTGCCACTTACTAGAATGGGCAAATCCTTGAGAGAAGCAAGTTTGAGGGATAAGGTTATGTATTCAGTGAATTTTCAGATGTAGTAATTCTAGGATGCTTTTTAGGTATGCACATGGAGAGGTTGACTGAGTAATTTACATGACTATGAGAGTAGGTAGTCAATGTCACCCAGTGGCAAATTGTTAGCATAGAGCACATGAGGATTCCAACATTAAAATGGGCTAGATTTAAGGGGGCAATTAATTTATAGAATCCTCAACATAAACTAAAATTCTGTAAGCTATCTTAGTGTGTTTCTGCTTCTGGCAGAAACAAACAAATTGAAAAGTAGGGAGTAGAGAAGTAGCAAAATTACCACCTCCAACTCTAAAGCAGGTCTGTCATTGTGGTTTGGGAACTAAATGGTTGAGTTAGCCGTAAAATAGCAGGGGTGGTGGCTGGGTGCTTTGAGATGGCTCAACACTTCCTCTGAAGGAATCTCTGTAGGAGGTATTCTCAAGAGTTCTGCTGATGAGAAGCACTCTGCTCTCAATATCTTCAATTAATTCCGCTTTAGAGGAGTTGTTGCTGGTCTATAGATCTTCTGTTTTGACAAAGATAGTTTGTGACATCACTCTGTCAGTCTGAACGAATTCTATTTTGAGACTGATGACAGCTAGCCAGCAAAGCCAATACTCTAAATTTAACAGACTCTATTCAAATGCTACTTGAGTTGCCATGGAAATCTTATTAGACAATACTGGGAATATACATGGTCTTCCTTCTAGGCAATTTTTTTCTAAATAATTTTAGTGCCTTAATGTGTAGAAAAAAAAATTTAATGTGAATACATAAAGTATATAAAATATTAAAGGTAAAGTCTGAACATTTAATATAAAGCACAAACCCAAGTAACCATCCATTTCAAGGAGAAAATACCACTGCCTATTTAGAAACCAATTGTTTAACCCTTATAAATCATAGTATCCTCTCAAAAAGAAAAAAAAGATCAATATCCTAAGATGGTATCCATTTTCTTTTTCTTTTTTTTTTTTTTATTTTGGGCAGGGGTCGGGTTGGGGAGGGAGGGGAGCAGGCACGCCACTTCTATTGGTCTTTCATTTCTCTATTTTCATCCATCTTTGTTCTTTGGCTCCTGTGGGCCTCCCATCGCGGTGGCGTCTGTTGTCACAGAGCACTGGCTCTGGGCGCATGCACTCCAGAGCTCCGGCTCGGTGATTGGACACATCAGTCCAGCCTCTCTGCGGCACGTGAGATCTTCCCAGGCCAGGGATCGAACCGGCGCCCCTTGCACTACAAGGCGGTGTCCTTATCCACTGGATCACCAGGGGAAGCCCAGGTATCCATTTTCTTGCTTATGCTTAGCATTTTATTACCTAAACAAAATAATTTAGCCTGATCAATTGTATATTAATATACATATTTGAACATATACTCATTGTGTGAATATATAATAATTGACTTATTCATTCATTATCATAGACCACCCTGTTCATTAGCCTTTTTTTAAAATTTTTCTCTAATCTTAGAGTATTATAAATAATTCTGCCTTGAGCATTTCAGTAGCTGTAGCTGAATAAGTGTGTATTCATTTCTATTTAATATTGTCAGGCCATGGTTTATATTTATCTTCACATTTAATAGACAAGGGAAACATCTTTCAGTGGTTTTGTTTTTTTTTTGTCATTTATTTTCCCAAAGAGGTCAAACTGATTTACATTCCAACCAGAATTTTGTGTTAGAATTTCTATTTCTCTGTACTGTCTTCCATATTTGAAATGGTCCCTAGTTTTAATATCTTCCATTCTACTCTGTCTGTAATAGTATCTCAGTTTTTCCTCAAGGGAAATTTGAGCACATTTTTGTATTTATTTGTCATTCAGATAATTTGTTTGTGAAGTATTTGTTAAATCTCTCACTTGTTTACCAAAGGATTTTCTTATTTCCCTATTATTTTCCTACAGTAATTATTTATATAAGATATAATTTGTACCTTTATAATAAGACTGTATTTCTGATAGAGCAAGTAAGTAAAACGTTTTCTTTTCCAACAGTGTCCCGGTTATCCTGGGATATTTGTGTTTTCATATACATTTTATAATCAACTTTTAAAAATGGGAAAAGGAACTTATTTTGATTTTCATTGAAGTTACATTAAATCTACAAATGAGTTTGTAAAGTACTTATAAATCTTTAAAAATTAAATCTTCAAATTCATGATTACAATATAGTCTTGACTTGTTTAGATTTTCTTTGAAATTTTTCTCAATAATATTGAGATTTCTTCCCAGACATTTTTGTGTATCTTTGTTAGATTTATCCCTTGGTATTTAAAACTTTATGCTATTGCAAGCAATATCACTTTAAAATTTTTCTCTGTTGTTGCTATAGAGGAATGGGATTTTTTTTATACATTGACTTTATATCTAATGACCCTATTATACTTACTTAATACTTTAGATATTCTGAATTGTCTATTAAATCATATCATCTGAATAATTTTTATCCTTTTTTCTTAAACATACATTTTTTTTTTTCATCTTGTTTTCTTTTTGTACTGGCTAGAACCTCCTGAACAATATGACTGAAAATAGTTTTGCTGTGTTTCATTTTCTTATTTCCAGTCTCAGAGTGGACTCTTCTGACATTTTATCAGTAATTATGATGCTTGCTTATGGCTTTGTTGCCACCTGCTTTCACAGCAAGAAAATTCCTTTCTATTTCTCATTTGCAAAGTTTTTTTTTTTTAATTATAACTTTGAATCAACTTCTACCACTCTTTCTGAGTCTGTTATTCTCATTACATGATTTACCCTTTAGTTTATCAATGTGGTCAGCTAAATTGATTGGTTTTCAAATGTTAGTCAATTTTACAATCTTGGAGTAAACTCAGCTTAGTTGTGATATGTTATACTTTTTGAATACTGCTAGATTTAGGTATTCTGTTTTTTAAGTATGTTTTTATTCATTTTTATAATTGTAATTTGAGTCTTATTTTATACTGAATACATTCATATATATTGGTTAATCATAAACTCTCTTAGGACTAAAAACAAAATACCTCAGTCCAGCCAGAATAAAGCAAGGAAAGAATAAAGAATGGGAAAACAATAGTTAAAGCAAGAAAGTAGGTAGAAAACCCATTAGAATGTTCAAATAAACTTTTTAAATGTAAATAATCATAATTAATGGAAATACACACATGCACACACCAGGCAAATAACCAGAACAATGCCAGTGAAGTATGATTGATACTCGATAAAGTAAACTTTGAAAAAAGTTTACTATAGATAAAATTCTCACTAATGATAAAATGTTCACTTAACTAGGAAGGCATAAAATTTGTAAATTTATATGTACTTTGTAACTTTTTACCTTTACATAAACCCAAAATGTATAAGGTAAATATGTATATATGTACCTTTCTATATATCTGTAAAATTGATATATAAGACACATTTAAATATTTATATCATACGAGAAGGTCTTAACATAGCTACGCTGTTTCTTAGAGGAAAGAAACAAACTCCGAAGACTTATATACACTATAAGGAATATAAGTAACAAGCTTGATTTAATGGACACATAATGAATATTATACTGAACATCTAGAGAACACATTTTTCCAAAAAGATATCTAACATTTATAAAAATGATGACACACTAACCCATAAAGCTAGTCTCAGCAAATTTTAAGATTTAGTATTATGCATACTATAGTTTCTATCCACAGACACAAAAGTTTAAAAATCAAAGCAAAGAGTATCATTTATGCCTCTGATGATTAGGGACTATAAGAGACTTATAGCTACTTTTAGATCAAGAAAAAACACTTTTAAGACTTCACATTACAATGGGTGGGATTAAGCTAATGCAGTACTCAGAGGTAGATACCATCATCTTTCTTACATTAGAAATCCAAAGGCCCAGTGTACTGAGCCAAGCTTTTCACCAAAAGAAGTTAGAAAATATAAGCCATAGTAAATCTAAAATAGTAGATGCAACCAAGAAAATATAGAAGAAATAAATCTTAAAATAATTACACGAAAGAGAATTGGAAAAACCAAAGCTTGGTTATTAAAAATTTATCCTGGGCTTCCCGGTGGTCTATTGGGCATAGAGTCTGCCTTGCAGTGCAGGGGGCGCCAGTTTGATCCCTGGCCAGGGAAGACCCCACGTGCCTCAGAGCGGCTGGATACGTGTGTCCAATTGCAAGCCACCTGCTCTGAAGCACATGCTCCTGGAGCAGGTGCTCTGAAGAGAGAGAGAGACTGCAGCATTGGGAGGCTCGCACAGGCCAATGAATAAAGATGAATGAAAATAAATAAACAAAAGCAAACAATAAAACAGGCAAAATATTTTTTTAAAAAAACTTATCCCAAAGGGGAAGACCAAGAGCAGTTGACTTTGTAAATGAGCTTTTGTAATGTACAAGAAACAGGTGATTTCAATTTGCTCAGCCTCTTACAGAGAACTGAAAAGAGAAAATACTTCACAATTCATTTTAAGTGCTAGCATAGCCTTAAAGCCAAAACCTGACAAAGAGTGCAAGCGAGGAAAGAATAACCTAAATCCAACAAAGGATACAAAGGTCATATCACTTGACCAGTTTTTGTTTACTCTTGAAAGGTAGCTTTGCTTTAATATTAGCAAATGTACTAGCATAATTCACAGTATTAGAAGAATAAAGGAGAAAAAAAATGATTTAGAGAGGTGTAAAAAAAATCATAAGTCTAGTATATACCATGACACTTTTCTAACTAAAAACAGGAGGGGATTTTCTTTAAAAATCCTTAGTCTGTATATACCATCTTGCATGTCTCTAATAATTAATGATGTTGAGCATCTTTTCGTTTGTTTTTTGGCCATCTGTATTTCTTCTTTGCATAAAAGTGTATTTAGATCTTCTGCCCATTTTAATTTTCCAATTTTTAGCACCAATAAAGCATTTTGTATTGGGGTATAAGCAATCGACTTCACATTACAATGGGTGGGATTAAGCTAATGCAGTACTCAGAGGTAGATACCATCATCTTTCTTACATTAGAAATCCAAAGGCCCAGTGTACTGAGCCAAGCTTTTCACCAAAAGAAGTTAGAAAATATAAGCCATAGTAAATCTAAAATAGTAGATGCAATCAAGAAAATATAGAAGAAATAAATCTTAAAATAATTACACGAAAGAGAGAATTGGAAAAACCAAAGCTTGGTTATTAAAAATTTATCCTGGGCTTCCCGGATGGTCTATTGGGCATAGAGTCTGCCTTGCAGTGCAGGGGGCGCCAGTTCGATCCCTGGCCAGGGAAGACCCCACGTGCCTCAGAGCAGCTGGATACATGTGTCCAATTGCAAGCCACCTGCTCTGAAGCACATGCTCCTGGAGCAGGTGCTCTGAAGAGAGAGAGAGACTGCAGCATTGGGAGGCTCGCACAGGCCAATGAATAAAGATGAATGAAAATAAATAAACAAAAGCAAACAATAAAACAGGCAAAATATTTTTTTAAAAAACTTATCCCAAAGGGAAAGACCAAGAGCAGTTGACTTTGTAAATGAGCTTTTGTAATGTACAAGAAACAGGTGATTTCAATTTGCTCAGCCTCTTACAGAGAACTGAAAAGAGAAAATACTTCACAATTCATTTTAAGTGCTAGCATAGCCTTAAAGCCAAAACCTGACAAAGAGTGCAAGCGAGGAAAGAATAACCTAAATCCAACAAAGGATACAAAGGTCATATCACTTGACCAGTTTTTGTTTACTCTTGAAAGGTAGCTTTGCTTTAATATTAGCAAATGTACTAGCATAATTCACAGTATTAGAAGAATAAAGGGGAAAAAAAATGATTTAGAGAGGTGTAAAAAAATATCATAAGTCTAGTATATACCATGACACTTTTCTAACTAAAAACAGGAGGGGATTTTCTTTAAAAATCCTTAGTCTGTATATACCATCTTGCATGTCTCTAATAATTAATGATGTTGAGCATCTTTTCGTTTGTTTTTTGGCCATCTGTATTTCTTCTTTGCATAAAAGTGTATTTAGATCTTCTGCCCATTTTTTTAATTTTCCAATTTTTTAGCACCAATAAAGCATTTTGTATTGGGGTATAAGCAATCAAGAATATTGTGATTTTAAAAAAAAATGCAGTTTTGTGATAGTCTCAGGTGAACAGTGAAGGGACGCAGCCATATGTATACATGTGTCCATTCTCCCTCAACCCCCTCTCCCATCCTGACTGGCACATAATATTGAGCATAGTTCCATATGCTGTACAATAAGATTTTGTTGGTTATCCATTTTAAATAGAGCAATGTGTACATGACTTTTACAAAATCTTTTACTATTGCCTCCCCACTGCAACCATGAGTTCATTTTCTCAGTCTCTGATTTTGTTTTGTAAACAAGTTCATTTGTACCATTTCTTCTTAGAATACACATAAAAGTGATGTCATATTAAGCTTCTTCTCTGCCTGACTTCACTCAGTATGACACTCTATAGGTCCATTCAAGTTGAGAGTCCAACTAGAGAGTCCAATCTGAATGGATTTAAGAGAGGTCCATCCTGCAAATGGCCATATGGCAAATGGCCTTATTTCAATATTTTTAATGACTGAGTATTTTTTTAATTTAAAAAACTTTTTAAAAAAATGTTTTAGGGGCTTCCCTGGTGGTTCAGTGGGTAAGGACACCGCCTTGCAGTGCAAGGGGCGCCGGTTGGATCCCTGGCCTGGGAAGATCCCATGTGCCGCTGAGCAGCTGGACATATGTGTCCAACAACCGAGCTGGAGCTGTGGAGCGTATGCGCCCAGAGCCGGTGCTCTGCGACAACAGAGGCCACTGCAATGGGAGGCCCACCCAGGCCAAACAAAAGAACAAAGATGGATGAAAATAGATAAATGAAAGTCCAATAGAAGTGTCCCGCCTGCCCCCCTCCCTCCCCAACCTGCACCCTCAAAAAAAAAATTTAAAAATAAAAAATGTTTTAGCACCAAAGAAACATTTTGTATTGGGTTATAGCAAATCAACAATGTTGTGGTAATCTCAGGTGAACAGTGAAGGGACACAGCCATACAGATACAGATAAATACATGTGTATCTTCAGCCCATTTTTTGTTAGGATTGTTTTTGTTTTTGTTTTTTGTTATTGAGGTGCATGAGCTGTTTGTGTATTTTGGAGACTAAGGCCTTGGGGATCACATCATTTGCAAATATTTTCTCCCATTCTATGGGTTGCCTTTTGTTTATGGATTCCTTTGCTATGCAAAAGCTTTTACATTTAAGTAGGTCTCATTTGTCCTTGGTTTTTTATTCTCATTATTCTAGGAGGTGGATCCAAAAAGATACTGCTGCAGTTTATCTTTAATTATTAAATAGATCATAGAAATCCTACCCATTAAGTGAGAGCTTAATAAAAATCACTGTATTAAAATTAAGATGCTGTTTATGTCAAAAGACTATGTAAGAGTGAAAATACAAGTCACAAACAAGGACAGGACATTTTCACTGCTTGTAACAAATATCTGATTTGTATTCTAGAGATGAGTACAAAAACAGCAAAAAGTCTAATAAGAAAAGTGAATGTCGATAAGAGAATGTACACACAGCCTGTGAGTATATGAAAAGATACTCAGCATCATTTCTTGTTAATAAATTCAAGTTAAAGTCATAATGAGATTATTTCACAATCAATTGACAGACAAGATAGAATAGAATAGACTTGACTAAAATTAACTCAAAATGAAAGTGACTTGACTGGACTAGAATGGAATAGAATGGAAATTTTGATACAATCTGGTGTTGGCTAGGTTTGCAACAAGACGGAATCTTTTTAGGCCTGGTGGTTCAGTGGGTAAGGACACCGCCTTGCAGTGCAAGGGGCGCCGGTTGGATCCCTGGCCTGGGAAGATCCCATGTGCCGCTGAGCAGCTGGACATATGTGTCCAACAACCGAGCTGGAGCTGTGGAGCGTATGCGCCCAGAGCCGGTGCTCTGCGACAACAGAGGCCACTGCAATGGGAGGCCCACCCAGGCCAAACAAAAGAACAAAGATGGATGAAAATAGATAAATGAAAGTCCAATAGAAGTGTCCCGTCTGCCCCCCTCCCTCCCCAACCTGCACCCTCAAAAAAAAAAAATTTAAAAATAAAAAATGTTTTAGCACCAAAGAAACATTTTGTATTGGGTTATAGCAAATCAACAATGTTGTGGTAATCTCAGGTGAACAGTGAAGGGACACAGCCATACAGATACAGATAAATACACATGTATCTTCAGCCCATTTTTTGTTAGGATTGTTTTTGTTTTTGTTTTTTGTTATTGAGGTGCATGAGCTGTTTGTGTATTTTGGAGACTAAGGCCTTGGGGATCACATCATTTGCAAATATTTTCTCCCATTCTATGGGTTGCCTTTTGTTTATGGATTCCTTTGCTATGCAAAAGCTTTTACATTTAAGTAGGTCTCATTTGTCCTTGGTTTTTTATTCTCATTATTCTAGGAGGTGGATCCAAAAAGATACTGCTGCAGTTTATCTTTAATTATTAAATAGATCATAGAAATCCTACCCATTAAGTGAGAGCTTAATAAAAATCACTGTATTAAAATTAAGATGCTGTTTATGTCAAAAGACTATGTAAGAGTGAAAATACAAGTCACAAACAAGGACAGGACATTTTCACTGCTTGTAACAAATATCTGATTTGTATTCTAGAGATGAGTACAAAAACAGCAAAAAGTCTAATAAGAAAAGTGAATGTCGATAAGAGAATGTACACACAGCCTGTGAGTATATGAAAAGATACTCAGCATCATTTCTTGTTAATAAATTCAAGTTAAAGTCATAATGAGATTATTTCACAATCAATTGACAGACAAGATAGAATAGAATAGACTTGACTAAAATTAACTCAAAATGAAAGTGACTTGACTGGACTAGAATGGAATAGAATGGAAATTTTGATACAATCTGGTGTTGGCTAGGTTTGCAACAAGACGGAATCTCGTTCACTGCTGGCAGTGTAATGCCATTCCTCTTATATGCCAGAAAAATACTCTTGCACGTGTGCTTTTAAAAATGGTATATGAATATTCGTGATATTGTTCATAGCAGTCAAAAAATCTAAATGGCCACAGTTAATAGAATGGCTAAATAATTTTTGGTGTAATCAATCATTCAGTAGAGAATCATGCAGCAAATAAAATGAAAAATTAGAAAAGCATGAACCATTATGGAGAAATTTCAAAGAAAAATAGTATTAAATGAAGCAAGTAACTCACTGAGAAAAATAACTACTACTTTCACATTTATTTATTCATGCATATGTGTAGTTTACAAACAGGGAACAATGAACAATAGCTTGTCTAGGGTAATTATCTGGGGCTGTTTACATCATTGTTGAATTCTTATTGATCATTGTCTGATGAGATAATCATGGATGGCTGTAATTTATAAATTTCAGGAAAGTGATCATTTCTATGGGTAAGGCAAGCAAGTGTGATCAGGGAGGAGATGACAGTATCCAATAAGAGACTTATGATGTTAAATTTCTTAAACTGATTACATGCAGTTGTTAACTTTACGTATTCTATTAACAGCCTATTTTTTATGTATCTTCATATGATAACATATTTTTCAATAAAATTTTTGAAAAACTTAGAAAAAAAGGATTAAAATGCGGCAAAATGGTTGTGCAAAAGATTACACAATTCCCTTTAAATCAGTGAGGAAAAAAGGACTACAAGGATGAAATCCAGGATGCCACATACATATTCCTGTTTGTGTGGACATCTCCAGTTATTTCTGTGCTTTGCCACAGTTGATTTTGACTCTGAGGTCAATATGTCATTATTCCTCTTTGGAATTCTTTTTATTTATATTCTGCTGGGGACCCTTTAATTCTCCTGCCACCTCTTTTCTTGTAAATTTGTGTTTTCCTTTAAAATACAGTTCATCCATTGCCTCCTGTAAGAAAGATGACTAAGAATTCTTTCTCCTGGACTGACCTCACCTCCTTTCACTCCCTACTAGCTTCCTGATCTATTTCTGTTATTGCATTTTTTGTATGGTCTTGTTATTACCATGTGAATAATATTCCCACTTGACCACAGACTGTTTGAGGGCATGGAACTGCATCATTGTTTCCTGAGTTCCCAGCTCTTAGCACTGTTTCCTCACATCCTGCGGGCATCCAATGTGCCCTTGTCACATGAGGGAAGGAGGGCAGGCAGGTAGTTACTTTATGCTTGAGAAACCGAATGGTAGAATGGCATAAACATGAAAAGTTAAATGAGATTTTAGTAATAGTTTAAGACAGTTTGAGTCCAGACTATGAAAGGCAGTCCAGCACTATAAAGTTTAGTTTCTCAAATGAATGCCGTAAAATGAAAACTTTATGAAGGTTTAGAGAAGGTGAGTGACAGCCAAGCTCTGAACCTCAGCTGCGTTATTTGCTTGCTGGATGAATTCCATTTCCTTATCTGTAAATATAGGAAATTATTCTGCTGTGCCATAGGGATGTTGGGAGGATTAAATGTGATAATGCTGGTTAACTGCTTCGCACAGGGCCTGACTTGTGGAAGTGCCCCCTTATCCCATGGGCATTATTTTTCCAAGCTTGAGTGTTAGTAGAAGACTGTAAAAAACTAGAGTTTAGACAGACTCAAAGGCACAGAGGTCAGACTTGTGGCTGGTGAGGGAAGAAGAGGGATGGACTGAGAATTTCAGGTTGGTAGGTTCAAACTATTACATTTCCAATGGATAAACAGCATAGTCATACTGTATAACACAGGAAGCTATATCCAGTCTCCTGGTATAAACCATAATAAAAATGAATATTTTAAAATGAATATATACATGTTTAAAATTGAATCATTTTTTCTGTACAGCAGAGATTGACACAACATTGTAAAAATTGCACTTCAGTAAAAAATAATTGAAAATTTTAAAAACAGAAGGGGACTATTTGAATAGGAAGCAGTCTGGGAGTTTGCAAGTATAGTTTCCATGAGAGAAGGTAAGTAAGGAATGAAGCTAACATTTATGGAACTTCTTCAACACCTCAGTTGCTTGACCAGGCAACTTGTCAACATTCTATCAATGAATGATCACAACCAGCCCCCAGGGAAGTTCTATCTATCCCATTTTATAGATGAGAAAACTGCATCTTAGAGGATGTGATGTAGGGATGTTCCATATAACCAGTCAAGGCAGAAGAAGGAATCAGGGATTGGAGGAATCTTTCCTGTGTCTGGCGAAGAAGGATGAAGTTGTCTTGTGAATGGATTTGCGAATGTGCATCGTGTTTTCCATGAAATGCCTGTTTACAGTTGTAGGATATCTAAGAGGAGATTTTAATGAGAGGAATGATGTTTTGATTTCCTATGTAGAGATGCACGTAAACTTTGATGTATTTAAAAGATATAACTGAAAACAGCTGCTTGTCCGAAAATCGAAGTGACTACCTCTAAATGTGACTTGTAAGCCTGTTGACAACCTCAAACTAGATTTAATGTCATGTTTTTACAACATTCTGTATGGATAGTAATCAGTATAGAAGGTTGTCTCTTTCTTCCCAAAGGATTGTAGCGGGAATGAAATTCATTAAGTCTGAGAAACCATTCCTGCTGGGAGCTGAGTTGGTGTTCCTGCCTCAGAGTAGCAAGTGGAATTGCATTTTAAAGAAACCTGGAGTCTTTATTCTCCTTGACACCAAGTCTCACACTCAGCACTAGCAGAAGCCAGTCATCAGCTGAAGTCATCCTGGTCTTCACTGACTACTTGAGTCTGTATCCATCCATCTGCCCATGTGAGATGAAATTTGCTTTGGTGAAGGGCACATGCAAAGATCACCAGCTTGGGCAGCTTTTACCGTCACAATGTGCTGTTTACATCTCTGAAAAATGACTTGATTAAGATGCAGTAAAATAGAGTCTTTAAAATGTGAGTAAATGTAGACTTGTATGAATGTGTTAAGTGCTCATGGAAGAAAAGGCATTTGGAAGGTCTGAGTATTCGCGTCAGAATTTTAAATTAGACTCCAGTTAAATAGCTTTTGAGAAACAAATAGATGTTCTTAAACTATAATCTATTGCTTGAGAGAACTGAATAATTTTTGATACAAGTAAATTTAAATGCTAAATGGCATAAGATGGTTAAATGTCCAGATAAATGGTAAAATGTATCACTCTGTGACTGAATTCACAGCAGGACACAAAAGAAACATCTGGAATTTAACTGACAAGTCCGAAAAAATTGAGATCTTGTTTCTGATGTCTGCATTACTTGAATGGCTGGTGCTTTTAAGTAACTTGTTGTTCAGTTGCTAAATCATGTCTGACTCTGTGACCCCATGGACTGCAGCACACCAAGCTTCCCTGCCCTTCATTATCTCCCTGAGTTTGCCTAAACTCATGTCCGTTGAGTCAATGATGCCATCCAACCATCTCATACTCTGAGATGAGAGACCCCTGCTCCTCCTGCCCTCAATGTTTCTCAGCATCAGGGGGTTATCCACTGAGTCAGCTCTTCGCATCGGGTCACCAAAGTATTGCAGCTTCAGTTTCAGCATCAGTCCTTCCGATGAAAATTCAAGATCAATTTCCTGTAGGATAGACTTGTTCATCTCCTTGGTGTCCAAGGGATTCTCAAGACTCTCTACCAGCACCCCATTTCAAAAGCATCAGTTCTTCAGCATTCCATCTTCTTTATGATCCAGCTCTCACACTGTTACATGACTACTGGAAAAATCATAGCTTCAACTATAAAGACCTTTGTCAGCAAAGAAATCACTCTGCTTTTTAATATGCTGTCTAGGTTTGTCATATCTTTACTTCCAAGGAACAACCATCTTTTCATTTCATGGCTACAGTCTAGGATTGTCATAGCTTTCTTTCCATGGAGCAAGTATCTTTTCATTTCACGGCTGTGGTCATTGTCAGTGATTCTGGAACCCCCCAAAATCTACCACTGTTTCCATTTTTATCCATCTGTTTGCCGTGAAGTGATGGGACCAGATGCCATGATCTCACTTTTTGAATGTTGAATTTTAAGCTAGCTTTTTCATACTCCTCTTTTACCTTCATCAAGAAGATCTTTAGTTTCTCTTCTTTTTTTGCCATTAGGGTGGTATTATCTGCATATTTAAGGTTGTTGATATTTCTCCTGGCAATCTTGATTCCAGTTTGTGATTCACACAGACCAGCATTTCTCATGATGTGCTCTACATATAAGTTAAATAAGCAGGGTGATAATATGCAGCCTTGACGTTCTCCTTTCCCAATTTTGAACCATTCTGTTGTTCCTTGTCTGATTCTAACTCTTGTTTAGACACCTGCATGCAGGTGTCTGAAGAGGCAGGTTAAGGTGCTCTGGTGTTCCCATCTCTTTAAGAATTTTCTCCAGTTTGTTGTGATCCACAACAATCCAAGGCTTTGGTGTAGTCTGGGAAGCAGAAGTAGACGTTTTTTCTTGAATTCTTTTGCTTTTTTCTGTGATCCAATGGATGTTGCCAATTTGATCTCTGGTGTTCCTCTGTCTTTTCTAAATCCAGCTTGTATATCTACAAGTCCTCAGTTTATGTGCTGTTGAAGGTTACCTTGAAGGATTTTCAGCATTACCTTGCAAGCGTATGAAATAATCGCAGTTGTATAGTAGTCTGTGCATTCTTGGCATTGCCCTTATTTTGGATTGGAATGAAAACTGACCTTTTCCAGTCCTGTTTCCTGTCTGATTGTCAATACCCATATCCACATGCTCTTGTCAAGAAGAAATAGGGTTAGAAGAGAAAAGGGGGCAGGCTCAGTGAGGCATCTAGCTGTGCTCTCGGTTTGATTTCTAAAGCCTTAGGGGCGGGACGAAGGGAGAAAGCCCTGAGTGAGAGTCACAGACTGCAAGTTTTACTCTGGATGTCACAAGTTAGATGCAGTGAATTATTGGCAGGTGATCTAACTGTTCTGATCTTTAGTTCACGAATACAATGAAAGATGTATATAAATTTATTTGTAAGATCCCTCAGGATCATAGGTTCCCGAAGTCATCAAGAGCAATTCTCTCACCCATAAGGAACACTTAAAAATTTCCATTTAAGGGCTTCCCTTGTGGTCCAGTGGGTAAGGACACCACCTTGCAGTGCAAGGGGCGCCGGTTCGATCCCTGGCCTGGGAAGATCCCACGTGCCGCAGAGCGGCTGGACAGATGTGTCCAATTACCGAGCCGGAGCTCTGGAGTGCATGCGCCCAGAGCCAGTGCTCTGCAACAACGGAAGCCACCATGGTGGGAGGCCCACATGGGCTAGGGAACCAAGGACCATAGAAGGGCAATATAAGTAAACAGGGTGATAATATGCAGCCTTGACGTTCTCCTTTCCCAATTTTGAACCATTCTGTTGTTCCTTGTCTGATTCTAACTCTTGTTTAGACACCTGCATGCAGGTGTCTGAAGAGGCAGGTTAAGGTGCTCTGGTGTTCCCATCTCTTTAAGAATTTTCTCCAGTTTGTTGTGATCCACAACAATCCAAGGCTTTGGTGTAGTCTGGGAAGCAGAAGTAGACGTTTTTTCTTGAATTCTTTTGCTTTTTTCTGTGATCCAATGGATGTTGCCAATTTGATCTCTGGTGTTCCTCTGTCTTTTCTAAATCCAGCTTGTATATCTACAAGTCCTCAGTTTATGTGCTGTTGAAGGTTACCTTGAAGGATTTTCAGCATTACCTTGCAAGCGTATGAAATAATCGCAGTTGTATAGTAGTCTGTGCATTCTTGGCATTGCCCTTATTTTGGATTGGAATGAAAACTGACCTTTTCCAGTCCTGTTTCCTGTCTGATTGTCAATACCCATATCCACATGCTCTTGTCAAGAAGAAATAGGGTTAGAAGAGAAAAGGGGGCAGGCTCAGTGAGGCATCTAGCTGTGCTCTCGGTTTGATTTCTAAAGCCTTAGGGGCGGGACGAAGGGAGAAAGCCCTGAGTGAGAGTCACAGACTGCAAGTTTTACTCTGGATGTCACAAGTTAGATGCAGTGAATTATTGGCAGGTGATCTAACTGTTCTGATCTTTAGTTCACGAATACAATGAAAGATGTATATAAATTTATTTGTAAGATCCCCTCAGGATCATAGGTTCCCACGAAGTCATCAAGAGCAATTCTCTCACCCATAAGGAACACTTAAAAATTTCCATTTAAGGGCTTCCCTTGTGGTCCAGTGGGTAAGGACACCACCTTGCAGTGCAAGGGGCGCCGGTTCGATCCCTGGCCTGGGAAGATCCCACGTGCCGCAGAGCGGCTGGACAGATGTGTCCAATTACCGAGCCGGAGCTCTGGAGTGCATGCGCCCAGAGCCGGTGCTCTGCAACAACGGAAGCCACCACGATGGGAGGCCCACATGGGCTAGGGAACAGGGATGGATGAAAGATGGACAAATGAAAGACCAATAGAAGCGGCCCACCTGCCCCCCCCCCCCCACCCCCCCAAAAAAAATAAAAAAATTTAAAAAAAAATTCCCATTTAATTTCTGCCTAGAAACTCTTGACTATTCACCCTGGATGAGTTATGGTCCTCATGACACCTGTCCAGGTCTCTTCCTATTCTTGATTGAAAGAACATAGCATGATACTTTTATTCTTAAAAATAGACTCTTCATTGGCAACTATTTAAAGGTGTAGAGGGAAATGTCTTGGTAATTGTCTTTTTAAGGGGAATTTCTATATGTTTGAGAGTATCCTAAAAAAATTTTTCTTTAATCAGAGAAACTGAGTAAATCAGACATATCCTAAAATTCACTGCTATGAGGGCATGTGTGTGTATGTGCTAGTCACTCAATTGTGTCTGACTCTTTGTGACCCCATGGACGGGTGCCTACTAGTCTCCTCTGTCCATGAATTCTTGAGGCAAGGATATTGGAGTGGGTTGCCATTTCCTACCCCATGCCATAAAGATAGTATAGGATGAAACAAATTATTGAAGTTAAAGGAAGGATGGAGGAAAGTTAAGTTAATAGCAAGCATATGACAAAGAACTTGATTACATCTATAATTTCTAATCATTAAAATAGCAGTGCTACTGTTATTAAATGCATATAAGCTTTATAGTTGATTCTTTTTCTTAAACACTATCCTATTTAACATGCCATTAGCTATAAGCTTAGAATGTCTTAAAAATTACTAATTTTAGAATGACAAAATGATTTTTCCTATTTAACATGCAAGATCCCTCAGGATCATAGGTTCCCAGAAGTCATCAAGAGCAATTCTCTCACCCATAAGGAACACTTAAAAATTTCCATTTAAGGGCTTCCCTTGTGGTCCAGTGGGTAAGGACACCACCTTGCAGTGCAAGGGGCGCCGGTTCGATCCCTGGCCTGGGAAGATCCCACGTGCCGCAGAGCGGCTGGACAGATGTGTCCAATTACCGAGCCGGAGCTCTGGAGTGCACGTACCCAGAGCCAGTGCTCTGCAACAACGGAAGCCACCACTATGGGAGGCCCAAATGGGCTAGGAAACAGGGATGGGCGAAAATGGACAAATGAAAGACCAATAGAAGGGGCCCGCCTGCTCCCCTCCCTCCCCACCCCACCCCCTCAAATAAAAAAATTAAAAAAAAAATTCCCATTTAATTTCTGCCTAGAAACTCTTGACTATTCACCCTGGATGAGTTATGGTCCTCATGACACCTGTCCAGGTCTCTTCCTATTCTTGATTGAAAGAACATAGCATGATACTTTTATTCTTAAAAATAGACTCTTCATTGGCAACTATTTAAAGGTGTAGAGGGAAATGTCTTGGTAATTGTCTTTTTAAGGGGAATTTCTATATGTTTGAGAGTATCCTAAAAAAATTTGTCTTTAATCAGAGAAACTGAGTAAATCAGACATATCCTAAAATTCACTGCTATGAGGGCATGTGTGTGTATGTGCTAGTCACTCAATTGTATCTGACTCTTTGTGACCCCATGGACGGGTGCCTACTAGTCTCCTCTGTCCATGAATTCTTGAGGCAAGGATATTGGAGTGGGTTGCCATTTCCTACCCCATGCCATAAAGATAGTATAGGATGAAACAAATTATTGAAGTTAAAGGAAGGATGGAGGAAAGTAAAGTTAATAGCAAGCATATGACAAAGAACTTGATTACATCTATAATTTCTAATCATTAAAATAGCAGTGCTACTGTTATTAAATGCATATAAGCTTTATAGTTGATTCTTTTTCTTAAACACTATCCTATTTAACATGCCATTAGCGTAAGTTAAGCATTAGAAATGTCTTAAAAATTACTAATTTTAGAATGCATGCTGTAATAAGCATGAACTTTCTTTAACTGATATTATACAGGTATGGGAAGAAATAAAATCAAATTCCTAATCAAATATTAATAACTATTATTAAGAATATAATAAATATATAATAAATAAATAAATATAATAAAGAAGACTTTCCTGGTGGTCCAATGGGTAAGGACACTGCCTTGCGGTACAAGGGGTGCCAGTTTTGTCCCTGGCCTGAGAGGATCCTACGTGCCACAGAGCAGCTGGACCAATGTGTCCAACTACCCAGGCGGAGCTCTGGAGCACGTGCACCCAGGGCCGGTGCACTGGGACAGGAGAGGCCACTGTGATGGGAGGCCCACACAGGCCAAAGAACAAAGATGGATGAAAATAGATAAATGAAAGAAGTGGCCAAAAAAAAAAGTTTACTAAAAAAATACAAGAATATAATAAAGAGCATGTATGCTATATCAGATACTCTTAAAATTTTTCTACATGTGTTACCTTTTTTTTTAAATTACAATGATCATGGGTTGATGTTGTTATCTTCCATGTTACAAATAAAACAAATGAGAGCCAAAGACATTGTATAATTTGCTAAAGCCACTGAGGTTGTAAATGGTAGAGCTGAAAATATATACTCATATCCTAAAAGCTAATGCCCTCATAATGATAGAACTCTTTCAGTGCATTCTGGTGACTGGATTAGTTTAAAGGGTTTTGTTTTGTTTTCCTGTATATTTTGTCTTTGTTTTGCTTTAATCACTAGTGAATGGGTATTTACTGACCAGGATAACAAAAGAATTGGACCTTAGGTCTGAAACTATAGTCCACTTTTTTTTTTTTTAGTTTTTAAAATTTTTTTCCCCATCATGCCTCTTTAATTTTTATTTTTATCCATCTCTTATCTTTGGCCTGTGTGGGCCTCCCATCACAGTGGCCTCTCTTGTTGCAGAGCACCAGATCTGGGCACATGTGCTGCAGAGCACTGGCTCTTAATTGGACACACTGGTCCAGCTGCTCCACAGCACGTGGGATCTTCCTGGGCCAGGGATCGAACTGGTGCTCTTTGCACTGCCAGGTGGACTCTCTACCCACTGGACCACCAGGGAAGCCCTGAAACTATAAAAGCTCTATAATTACTGAATCAGTTAAGGAAATATGGATGTTTCCAAAATATTGTGGGAGTTAATATAAATATTTAAAATACTAAGTATTAGTCTACCAGAACTATCTATAAACATGCATCATAAAGTCCGTTTTTTTTTTTTATTTAAATTTTATTTTATATTAGAGTTAACTTACAATGCTGTGTTTATTTCAGGTATATGCCAATGATTCAGTTATACATACACATATAGCCATTATTTTTCAGATTATTTTCCCATTTAGGCTATTACTGATTACTGAATAGACTTCCCTTGCTCTAGTTAGTGTTAGTCACTCAGTCATGTCTGAGTCTTTTGCAACCACATGGACTATAGCCCACCAGAAAAGAATACTGGAGTGAGTTGCCATTCCTTGCCCAGAGGATCTTCCTCACCCAGGGATCAAACCAGGGTCTCCTGCATGGCAGGCAGATTCTTTACAATCTGACCACCAGGGAAGCCCCCTTGCTATATAGTAGATCTTTATTAGTTATCTATTTTATATATAGTAGTGTGTATATGTCAATCACAAATTTCCAACTTATCTCTCCCTCTTCCCTCCTAATAACTGCAAGGTTGTTTTCTATGTCTGTAAGTCTATTCCTATTTGTAAATAAGTACATTTATGCCATTTTTCAGATTTTACAGATTAGTGATATTATATGTGTCTTTGTCTGACTTCGCTTAGTATGATAACAAAAGAATTGGACCTTAGGTCTGAAACTATAGTCCACTTTTTTTTTTTTTAGTTTTTAAAATTTTTTTCCCCATCATGCCTCTTTAATTTTTATTTTTATCCATCTCTTATCTTTGGCCTGTGTGGGCCTCCCATCACAGTGGCCTCTCTTGTTGCAGAGCACCAGATCTGGGCACATGTGCTGCAGAGCACTGGCTCTTAATTGGACACACTGGTCCAGCTGCTCCACAGCACGTGGGATCTTCCTGGGCCAGGGATCGAACTGGTGCTCTTTGCACTGCCAGGTGGACTCTCTACCCACTGGACCACCAGGGAAGCCCTGAAACTATAAAAGCTCTATAATTACTGAATCAGTTAAGGAAATATGGATGTTTCCAAAATATTGTGGGAGTTAATATAAATATTTAAAATACTAAGTATTAGTCTACCAGAACTATCTATAAACATGCATCATAAAGTCCGTTTTTTTTTTTTAATTTAAATTTTATTTTATATTAGAGTTAACTTACAATGCTGTGTTTATTTCAGGTATATGCCAATGATTCAGTTATACATACACATATAGCCATTATTTTTCAGATTATTTTCCCATTTAGGCTATTACTGATTACTGAATAGACTTCCCTTGCTCTAGTTAGTGTTAGTCACTCAGTCATGTCTGAGTCTTTTGCAACCACATGGACTATAGCCCACCAGAAAAGAATACTGGAGTGAGTTGCCATTCCTTGCCCAGAGGATCTTCCTCAACCAGGGATCAAACCAGGGTCTCCTGCATGGCAGGCAGATTCTTTACAATCTGACCACCAGGGAAGCCCCCTTGCTATATAGTAGATCTTTATTAGTTATCTATTTTATATATAGTAGTGTGTATATGTCAATCACAAATTTCCAACTTATCTCTCTCCCTCTTCCCTCCTAATAACTGCAAGGTTGTTTTCTATGTCTGTAAGTCTATTCCTATTTGTAAATAAGTACATTTGTGCCATTTTTCAGATTTTACAGATTAGTGATATTATATGTGTCTTTGTCTGACTTCACTTAGTATGATAATCACTAAGTTCATCAATTTTGCTGCAAATGGCATTATTTCATTCTTTTTATGGTTGAGTAGTATTCCATTGTATATATGTACCACATCTTCTTTATCCAGTTAATCTGTCAGTAGACATTTAGGTTGCTTCTATATCTTGGATATTGTAAACAGTACTTCAGTGAACACTGGGGTGCATGTTTTTATTTTTTGAATTGTGGTTTTCTCTGGCTGTATGCCAAGGAGTAGGATTGATGGATCATATGGTAGTTCTATTTCAAGTTTTTAAGGGAACCTCCATACTGTTCTCCATAATGGTTGTACCATTATGCATTCTTACCAACAGTATAGGAAGGTTTCCTCTTCTGTACTCCCTTTTCCACATTATTTGTAGACTTTTTGATGCTGGCCATTCTGACTGAAGTGAGGAGATACCTAATTGTGGTTTTGATTTATAGTTCTCTAATAATTCTCTAATGATTAATGATTCTTTTCATATGCCTATTGGCCATCTGTATGTCTTCTTTGGAGAAATGTCTATTAAGATCTTCTGCTGACTTTTAAATGGGGTCATTTTGTTGTTGTTGTTGATTTGTATGAGCAGTTTCTATATTTTTGAAATTAAGTCATTGTCATTTGCATCATTTGCAAATGGTTTCTCCTATTTCATAGATTTTATGGTTTCTTTTGCTGTGCAAAAACTTTTAAGTTTAATTAGGTCTAATTTTTTTTTATTGCTGTAAGAAGTGGATCCAAAAAGATATTACTGTGATTTATGTTCGAGAGTGTTCTGCCTATGTTTTCCTCTAGGAGTTGTATCCAGTTTTATGTTTAATTCTGTAATATATTTTGAGTTTATATTATGTGTATGGTATTAGAGAATGTTCTAGCTTCATTCTTTTACATGTAGCTGTCCAGGTTTCCCAGCATCACTTATTGAAGAGATTGGCTTTTCTCCACCTGGTTTGCCTCCTTTGTTGTAGATTAATTGACCATAAGAGTGTGGGTTTATTTCTGTACTTTCTATCGTGTCCCATTGATCTCTATTTCAGTTTTTGTGCCAGTACCATACTGTTTTGATGACTGTAGCTTTGTAGTACAATGTGAAGTCAGGGACCCTGATTCCTCCAGCTCCATTTTTCTTTCTCAGGATTGTTTTGGCTCTTCAGAGTCTTCTGTGGTTCTGTACAAACTGAAAAAATTGTTTTTCACGTCCTGTGAAAAGTGCTATTAGTAATATAATAGAGAATGCATTGAACCTGTAGATTACTTTGGGTTTGAATTTACTTAAAATGAATATTGGTTTTTTATTATGTCTTACACAGAGGGAACTTATTTTGGGCATTTTGATATGTCAAGGTCCATTTATAATCTCAACAAATGTGACACATTGATTGGGTTTCATTATCTTTCAAACATGTTTTAAATATTTATAATTACATAAAGCTTGAGTTCTTTGTTTTTAACATGTCTCTCAAAAGCTGAAGAACTATGTGTGTTTGTGTGTCTGCATGTGTATGAAAGACAGATTCATTCACTATCCCACTGTCATGACCAGCAACCATACCTATAGGGTCAGTTCAGGCTCTCCAGGCTAGGACTCACTTCATCTAATTTTTTTGAAATGGAGCTGGTATAGAAGGAGCTAGGAAAGTATGAGTAAATATAAAAATAGTTTTTGTTTGACTTGTGTGTGTGTATGCATACCTTTTATTGACCATTGTTCTATCTCCTTCACACCTCAAAGTGATGGAGAATATGGCTAGAAGATGGAATGCCAGAAGGATGGGCACCAAAAAGACTATTTACCAAAGATCCTGGAGTTCTTCCTCCACAAACGCCCAGAGGCCTCCTCATTCTCAGAAATGCCAGGGCTGCTCTCTCTGTGCTGAACCTCTCTTCTCCACTCCCACCAAGTGTTTGGAGTGTTATTCAAGAAGAATAATGGGGGAGTCTTTATGAGTCTCTGTAACTGACAGATAAACTGCAGAATGGTTTCCCAGCATCACTTATTGAAGAGATTGGCTTTTCTCCACCTGGTTTGCCTCCTTTGTTGTAGATTAATTGACCATAAGAGTGTGGGTTTATTTCTGTACTTTCTATCGTGTCCCATTGATCTCTATTTCAGTTTTTGTGCCAGTACCATACTGTTTTGATGACTGTAGCTTTGTAGTACAATGTGAAGTCAGGGACCCTGATTCCTCCAGCTCCATTTTTCTTTCTCAGGATTGTTTTGGCTCTTCAGAGTCTTCTGTGGTTCTGTACAAACTGAAAAAATTGTTTTTCACGTCCTGTGAAAAGTGCTATTAGTAATATAATAGAGAATGCATTGAACCTGTAGATTACTTTGGGTTTGAATTTACTTAAAATGAATATTGGTTTTTTATTATGTCTTACACAGAGGGAACTTATTTTGGGCATTTTGATATGTCAAGGTCCATTTATAATCTCAACAAAATGTGACACATTGATTGGGTTTCATTATCTTTCAAACATGTTTTAAATATTTATAATTACATAAAGCTTGAGTTCTTTGTTTTTAACATGTCTCTCAAAAAGCTGAAGAACTATGTGTGTTTGTGTGTCTGCATGTGTATGAAAGACAGATTCATTCACTATCCCACTGTCATGACCAGCAACCATACCTATAGGGTCAGTTCAGGCTCTCCAGGCTAGGACTCACTTCATCTAATTTTTTTGAAATGGAGCTGGTATAGAAGGAGCTAGGAAAGTATGAGTAAATATAAAAATAGTTTTTGTTTGACTTGTGTGTGTGTATGCATACCTTTTATTGACCATTGTTCTATCTCCTTCACACCTCAAAGTGATGGAGAATATGGCTAGAAGATGGAATGCCAGAAGGATGGGCACCAAAAAGACTATTTACCAAAGATCCTGGAGTTCTTCCTCCACAAACGCCCAGAGGCCTCCTCATTCTCAGAAATGCCAGGGCTGCTCTCTCTGTGCTGAACCTCTCTTCTCCACTCCCACCAAGTGTTTGGAGTGTTATTCAAGAAGAATAATGGGGGAGTCTTTATGAGTCTCTGTAACTGACAGATAAACTGCAGAATGGAACGTAGAGAACAGGTTAAAATTTCTTAAGCTCCAGCTGTGAACTGAACACAGTAGGATAGAGCTGAACAAAACAGGAGATGACAAAAATTATACGTGAGAGTCATTTATAATTTTGAAGGAACTTGGCTGTGGTATATATGTCCTTGCTTAAATTATTCACATACCTATTGTCAATCCTCCCAGTTTGGAAAACTAATGATTTAATAGTTTAGTGTTCACCATGCTTTTTAAATGATACTTGCTTTTCTTTAGAGACTCTCATAAAGATGACCTCTGATTTGATTTAAAGTAGATCCCATGTCTAGGTGTGGGGATCTACCCATTATAGGCTTCCCTGGTAGCTCAGATGGTAAAGAATCTGCCTATAATGCAGTATACCCAGGTTTTATTCCTTCATCAAGAAGATCCCCTGGAGAAAGGAATGGCAACCCACTCCAGTATTCTTGCCTGAAGAGTTCCATGGACAGAGCATCTTAGTGGGTTATAGTCCATGGGGTTGCAAAAAGTCAGACTTTATTGTGTGTGTGTGTTGGGGGGGGGCGGGGTGGGTTGGTGGGTGGGTGTGATATGCTAACAGAAAATAAAAAGTTACTACAAATGGTCTCATCCGTATCTTTCAATTGGTTCTGTCTACGTATCCACCTATCCATCGATGCATTCAGTTATAGTCACAAATATGATTCCTCCTGTTGTGCTCAGTCATGTCTGATACTTTGTGACCTCAAGGACTGCAATTATCCAGGCTCCTCTGTCCATAAAATTTTCCAGACAAGAATACTGGAATGGGTTGTCATTCCCTTCTCCAGGGAATCTTCCCAACCCAGAGATCAAACCCATGCATGATAATTAGTCGCTTCAGCCATGTCCGACTGTTTGCCACCCTATGGGCTATAGCCCACCAGGCTTCTCTGTCTATGGCACTCTCTAGGTAGCAGTACTAGAGTGGGTTGCCATGCCTTCCTCCAGGGTATCTTCCAGACCAGGGATCAAACAGAAGTTTCCTGCATCTCCTGCATTAGCAAGCAAATTGTTTACCACTGACCCACCTAGGAAGCCCATAATGGGGTCTGAAATGAAAATGAAAGTGTTATTTACTCAGTCAAGTCTGACTCTGCAACACTGGTTCTATGTTATAAAGACAAGATTTCAGACAACAGGAGTGAAGTCTGTACCTAAATATTTGTTAGCTTTGATTTCTGCACACATCTTGCATCTCCATCCCACTCAAGTTTGTCAGTTGTGTCTTTACTTTCTTTTCCACATACAAAGTAGAGGTTCTAAAACGCCAGATATGCTATAACAGATGGTGGCATAGTAATCACACTCTGCTTTATTGTGTCATGGATGTTCATTAATCATTTATAAGTAGCATTTAAGCATAAAGCAAAGGGAGTGAGGTGGGGAGGATTTTTCATGCAAAAAGCATCAAAGTGATAGTCAAAAAAGAGAAGAGTACATTGAAAGAGTGTCCTTCAGTCACTTATTTATATCAGCATAGAAAATGACATTTGTAAGATGTTCAGGGATACCCTGAGGGGCTTGCCTTGTAACTCAGAATGTAAAGAACCTGCCTGCAATTCAGGAAACTCAGGTTTGGTCCCTGGGTTAGGAAGATACCTTGGAGGAGGGTATAGCAACCCAATCCAGTATTCCTGCCTGAGACATCCCATGGACAGAGAAACCTGGCGGGCTACAGTTCATGAGGTTGCAAAAAGTCAGACATGACTGGGCAAATTCCACATAAATACACACATATAATATTGTACATATAATAATGTAAAATAAAATATAATTTATTTTTGTAAACTAACAATATATATTTTCATATACATGGTTTTGTTCCTGAGATGTCATGATTACCATTCTTCTAATGTGCTCTCTAGCATTTCCGTACACAAGGCAATGCATTAATCATGAACACTCAAACCCTTCCTTATCTTTAAATGATTCTCTTCTAGAAAGGGTGAATGAGCTAAGAAAAAAAAGAGCTGCAGAAATCATTGGTTCTTGTGCTTTGTTTTTTCATAGAGTCTTTGGAAGACATGATGGGTTAAGCACATGCAAAAAAAAAAAAAAAAAGGAAAGGAAAATAAAAAAACTACTTACAAGATCTCAGTTAGTAATTGTAATAGAGGTGAAAGTAAAATAAATGAATGTATCCTAATATTACATTGCACAGAAAACTGTAAGTTGCAATCAGTACAAACTTACCTCAATTAACAATTCCATTATTCTCAATTATCTCAAGAACTAAGGTAGTGTTTCTTGTCCCACTACTGAGAACAGCATGGAGTTCTCCTGTGAACACTATCCACTCTTCATACGCCCAGCAACACAGGGTTTCTCTGTTGTCTGCTGTGGGAGGAATAAGTCCGTAAGGTGACTTCTTGAAAAGTTTGAAGAAGGACTTGCCTATATTTATATTGCATTAGACAGAAAGATTTTGGAAGATTCCCTTATGTAAAATTCATATTTGGTAGAGCTGGAGCAGAATTCTGATTTCCTAATACTCTAGAACATTTAATTAAATCCCACTTTTTAACACTTTTAAGGATCCTGAATTCTATTGTAGTTTCCTCCTTCAGAAGTCAGTTCACAGCACACCGAATCTTTTATTAATCAGGATATATAACATCGATGTAGTCTGTCTGGAGGCTATTAAGAAGCATTAATGGAATAAAAGTGATATTAATTTATCATGAATTATTTAATGGCTCTATTGCCTAAACTAAAATCTGTATTTTAATATAAAGTGGGCCTATGGAACCTTTGTACTTACCATTGAATAAGAAATATATGGCATGTGCATTATATAAAATACAACATGTAATAGAATGTGAATCATTTATGTTTTTTTCAGTACAGAAAATTTTCCATTTAATTGCACAAGCGTCATTTAAGCACTACCTGCACAAGAACTATCTGTAAAGACTATATGCATAGAAATAATAGCCCTTTCTTCGGAGGGCATAGAATAAAGTGTAGAGAAAATATATATGAAACTATGTAAAACTGTTTAAATAAGCTTTGGTCAAACTATGTAGGCATTGTTATAACTTTGAATTTCAGCCTGCCTTCAGGCATTAATGTACTTTGGGCAAGCCAAAACCCTTCCCTGAACTGGTTTTCTCATACTTCAATGGACTCATAAGAAGAGCTCCTTGCAGAAAAACACAATTGTAAAGTGTCCACATGGTGTCTGGTACTATCCCCCTCCTATCCTTAACCTTGCTAGAGCATCACACAAGAAGCTTTATAATGCCTGTATATTTCACTGGAAAACCAATTCCCATCACTGTGCAAGGCCATAGGCAGAAGTTGCGATGAGAAGCCTGTCTCAACATGGTCTGGGACATAAAAGCTCTTAACTCACTCTGGAGGAACAAGTTTTCACATGGTGCAGGACGATGTCTCAGTGACTACCAAGACATCAGCAATTAAGTTCACAAATGTGTCTTTGTGCCCACGCTTCATATCAGGGAATCCAGAATGTTTCCTCTGAGTAGAAATCCCGCTGGCGCTATTGTATATTGCAGTACACCTTGACCTGAAGGGAAAATGCATGGAGACCTGCCAAGTTCTGGGCAGGCAAAGCTCTAATTCATTGTGTTAAATGGCAAAACCAAGGAACTGGTGATTTATGGCTGCAAATTCTCATGTTGTTCATTAGCAGTAATTACTGCTTAATCCTGAAATAAAATGGTAATCAATGTGCTAAAATGAAAACACCCACATTGGCTTCTTGTTGTTCATCTGCAAACCTTTCTGCCTGCCTCACTTTCCAGGACAAGAAGGAGAAGACGAAAGGAATCCAGGTGAGTGCACTGTGGAGAGATGAGCTTTTGGTCCTGCTGGGCTGATGAAGTGGCTCCTGCGAGATCCAAGCCTAGCTACTCTCTGTTCCCAAGGAGATAAGAGCTTTATGTTTGGATGCTCTCCCAGAATATTCAAATTGTTTTCAGGGACAGGAACTATGGCAGTCAGGAGAGTCATGGAGCCAGCAGGGCAGTATGGTGTGGCATAACCTGAGGGACAGTAGCTACCATGGTGCAGCAGCGTCCCCTGTGTCCGAATGCTCAAGCCCCCATGATTGACTGAGTCTGGGAAACTGAGACTCACACCTTGCATCCAGCATCACGACACTGGCTTTCTGTTTGGAACAGATGGCTAGAATATCGTGAAATTTCAGCTTATTTGTCATTACCACACTAAATATCTGTGAAGTATAAACTTCCAGGCAAATGGATTGACATTTTGTTTCTGTCACAGTCATTGCCTACTGTTGAGAAATGGATTATTGACTTTGACATAATGACCTCTGGTAGGTTTATTGGTGACTTTCTTTGCAGTGCCGTGGACATTCAAGTGCTGCTGACAACAGTAAGATGTCCTTGCTGTTCGATCATAGGGAAAGAGAAAAGCATCAAGAGTTTTCAACCTTTCCAGAGCAGATGGACTGACTTTAAAAGTTCTACTGATGGCAGCAGAATTAATTTTTTTACAGCAGTGATGATACCACTGTAATTGCAGAAAGCAAAGAGGAATTAAAGAGCTTCTTCATGAGGGTGAAAGCAGAGTGAAAAAGATGACTTAAAACTCAACATTCAAAAACTAACATCATGGCAACCAGTCCCATTACTTCATGGCAAATATTAATAGAAGGGGAAAAGTGGACAGACTTTATTTCCTTGGGCTCCAAAATCACTGCAGGTGGTGACTGCAGCCATGAAATTAAAAGACACTTGCTCCTTGGAAGACAAGCTATGACAAACCTAGACAGTGTATTAAAAAGCAGAGACATCATTTTGCTGACAAAAGTCCCTATTGTCAAAGCTATGGTTTTTCCAGTAGTCATGTATGAATGTAAGAGCTGAACCATCAAGAAGACTGAGTGCCCAATATTTGATGCTTTTGAACTGTGGTGTTGGAGAAGACTCTGAGAATCCCTTGAACAGCAAGATCAAACCAGTGAATCCTAAAGGAAATCAACCAACCCTGAATATTCACTGGAAGGACTGACGCTTAAACATTAAGTATTTTGGCCACATTATGCAAGGGGCCCACACATTGGAAAAGACTTTGATGCTTAGGAAGGTTGAAGGCAGGAGGAGATCGGGTGGCAGAAGATGATATAGTTGGATGGTATCAACGACTCAATGGACATGAGTTTGAGGGAACTCCGCAAAATAGTGAAAGACAGGGACACCAGCCATGCTGCAGTCTGTGGGGTTGCAAAGAGTCGGACATGACTTAGCAACTGAACAACAAATATCTACAATGTGTAAACTGCCAGACAAACAGATTTCCATTTCATTTTTGTCACATTTGTTGCTTACTGGAGACGATTTTGCATGCCAAGAAATGGATACTTGACATTGACACAATGACCTCTGGTAGGTTTATTGGTGACTTTCTTTGCAGTGCCGTGGACATTCAAGTGCTGCTGACAACAGTAAGATGTCCTTGCTGTTCGATCATAGGGAAAGAGAAAAGCATCAAGAGTTTTCAACCTTTCCAGAGCAGATGGACTGACTTTAAAAGTTCTACTGATGGCAGCAGAATTAATTTTTTTACAGCAGTGATGATACCACTGTAATTGCAGAAAGCAAAGAGGAATTAAAGAGCTTCTTCATGAGGGTGAAAGCAGAGTGAAAAAGATGACTTAAAACTCAACATTCAAAAAACTAACATCATGGCAACCAGTCCCATTACTTCATGGCAAATATTAATAGAAGGGGAAAAGTGGACAGACTTTATTTCCTTGGGCTCCAAAATCACTGCAGGTGGTGACTGCAGCCATGAAATTAAAAGACACTTGCTCCTTGGAAGACAAGCTATGACAAACCTAGACAGTGTATTAAAAAGCAGAGACATCATTTTGCTGACAAAAGTCCCTATTGTCAAAGCTATGGTTTTTCCAGTAGTCATGTATGAATGTAAGAGCTGAACCATCAAGAAGACTGAGTGCCCAATATTTGATGCTTTTGAACTGTGGTGTTGGAGAAGACTCTGAGAATCCCTTGAACAGCAAGATCAAACCAGTGAATCCTAAAGGAAATCAACCAACCCTGAATATTCACTGGAAGGACTGACGCTTAAACATTAAGTATTTTGGCCACATTATGCAAGGGGCCCACACATTGGAAAAGACTTTGATGCTTAGGAAGGTTGAAGGCAGGAGGAGATCGGGTGGCAGAAGATGATATAGTTGGATGGTATCAACGACTCAATGGACATGAGTTTGAGGGAACTCCGCAAAATAGTGAAAGACAGGGACACCAGCCATGCTGCAGTCTGTGGGGTTGCAAAGAGTCGGACATGACTTAGCAACTGAACAACAAATATCTACAATGTGTAAACTGCCAGACAAACAGATTTCCATTTCATTTTTGTCACATTTGTTGCTTACTGGAGACGATTTTGCATGCCAAGAAATGGATACTTGACATTGACACAATTCCCGCTGCTAGCTTTTCACATAGGCATTCAGAAGAACAGTATTAACAGCTGGTTTACTGCTGAGTTTCTTTGCTATGGCCACTCAAGTGCTGATGACAGCAGTTAGGTTTCCTTGCTGTTCCTTCATAAGGAAAGAGAAAAAACACCAAGAGCTTCAACTTTTCCAGAGCCAATGGACTGACTTTAAAATTTCTATCAATGGCAGCAGGATTAAATCCTTTTACAGCAGTAATTGTCATTTTTTGGATAGGACTGTGCATTTGCCTGTTGACTTTTCCAATTAGGATGGATAAGAGAGGTCACCATAAACGTGTCACTACTGCTATGGTGAGAGCAGTCAAAGAAATAGCTCTTTACATTTGCCTAATTTAGAGCTATGAGTCTTTAAATAGTTCTAATCTTTAGGGTATGGTTCCTTCTTAATAATTTTTATTATTAGAACAATTTTAAGGGTAACATTGAGCAGAAAAGACAGAATTCCCACATAATACCTTCCCTGACATAATACCTTCTCTGGCTTCACACACATGGTTTATCCTCATAACGTCTTGCATGAGTGTGATATATTAACTACAGTTGATATGTCAATATCAATCCATAATCATAAGTGAAATTCATAGTTTACACTGAAGTTTATTTACTCTTTGTAAAGATGTTGGAAAAAATAGAAGGCAAAAGGAGAAGGGGACATGAGAGAATGAGATGGTTGGGGTGGCATCACTGAGTCAATGGACATGAGTTTGAGCAAGCTTTGTAAAGCTGCCAACATTTCTTCTAAAATAGCTATACCATTTTGCATTTCCAGAAGTGATTGAGAGATCCTCTTGTTCTATATCCTTTTGAACCTTTGGTGATCTCAGTATTTTGGATTTTAGCCCTTCTAATAGATGTGTATTATCTCACTGCTGTTTTACTATGCAGTTCTCTAATGACACATGACTCTGAGCACATGCTTTTTTGCCAGCTCTGTGTAGTTTTTTTTTTTTTAATCTTTTCAGATCTTCTGTTCATTTTTAAAATGTAGTCATCTTATTACTGTTGAGTTTCAATTTTTTTTTTAATTTTTTGGTTACAACTTCTTTTTCAATTTTGTTTTGTTTTGTTTGTGTTTTTCTCACTCTTTGGCCTTCATTTTCATTCTGTTTGCAGTACCTTTTGCAGAACAGATATTTTTAATTTTAATAAAGCCCAAATTTTCTTTAATAGATCATACTGTTGGTGTTCACCTAAAAACTAATCATTAAACCTTAGGTCACATAGATTCTTGAAAAGTTACTTACTGTTGGTACCATTTCTTTTACTAGATGTAGGCTTATTCAGGTTGTCTATTTCTCCTTTTGAGAGTATTTGTAGGTTTTATCTTTCAAGGATTTGATCAGTTTCTTTAAGTTATCTAATGTGTGGCCATAGAATTGTTCATAATATTCCTTTATTTTTTTAATGCCCTTGAAATCAATTGTAATGGCCCCTCTTTCATTTTTATATTAGTAATTTCTGTTCTCTTTTTCCTGGTTAATCTTACTAGAGATTTGTCAAATTATATTTATCTTTACAAAGAACCAGGTTTTGGTTTTATTGATTTCACTTGATTCCTTATTTTCAATTTTAGTAATTTATGTTTTAATTTTATTATTTCTTGTCTTCTACATTTTCTTTGTATTTTTATATGTCAATATCAATCCATAATCATAAGTGAAATTCATAGTTTACACTGAAGTTTATTTACTCTTTGTAAAGATGTTGGAAAAAATAGAAGGCAAAAGGAGAAGGGGACATGAGAGAATGAGATGGTTGGGGTGGCATCACTGAGTCAATGGACATGAGTTTGAGCAAGCTTTGTAAAGCTGCCAACATTTCTTCTAAAATAGCTATACCATTTTGCATTTCCAGAAGTGATTGAGAGATCCTCTTGTTCTATATCCTTTTGAACCTTTGGTGATCTCAGTATTTTGGATTTTAGCCCTTCTAATAGATGTGTATTATCTCACTGCTGTTTTACTATGCAGTTCTCTAATGACACATGACTCTGAGCACATGCTTTTTTGCCAGCTCTGTGTAGTTTTTTTTTTTTTTTAATCTTTTCAGATCTTCTGTTCATTTTTAAAATGTAGTCATCTTATTACTGTTGAGTTTCAATTTTTTTTTTAATTTTTTGGTTACAACTTCTTTTTCAATTTTGTTTTGTTTTGTTTGTGTTTTTCTCACTCTTTGGCCTTCATTTTCATTCTGTTTGCAGTACCTTTTGCAGAACAGATATTTTTAATTTTAATAAAGCCCAAATTTTCTTTAATAGATCATACTGTTGGTGTTCACCTAAAAACTAATCATTAAACCTTAGGTCACATAGATTCTTGAAAAGTTACTTACTGTTGGTACCATTTCTTTTACTAGATGTAGGCTTATTCAGGTTGTCTATTTCTCCTTTTGAGAGTATTTGTAGGTTTTATCTTTCAAGGATTTGATCAGTTTCTTTAAGTTATCTAATGTGTGGCCATAGAATTGTTCATAATATTCCTTTATTTTTTTAATGCCCTTGAAATCAATTGTAATGGCCCCTCTTTCATTTTTATATTAGTAATTTCTGTTCTCTTTTTCCTGGTTAATCTTACTAGAGATTTGTCAAATTATATTTATCTTTACAAAGAACCAGGTTTTGGTTTTATTGATTTCACTTGATTCCTTATTTTCAATTTTAGTAATTTATGTTTTAATTTTATTATTTCTTGTCTTCTACATACTTTGTATTTAATTTGCTCTTCTTGTGCAGTTTTCTAAGGTGTAAATTTAGGTTATTTATCTTTTGATTGTTCTTTGCTAACATATACATTTCATGCTATAAATTTTCTTCCAGGAACAGTTTTGGCTTTATCCCAGAAATAGTGATCTTGTTTGTTCATTTCTTTAATTTTTTTTAAAACTTTCTTTTTTGTGGCCACTTCTATTGGTCTTTTATTTATCTATTTTCATCCATCTTTGTTCTTTGGCCTGTGTGGGCCTCCCTTCACAGTGGCGTCTGTCACTGCAGAGCATCAGCTCTGGGCGCATGTGCTCCAGAGCTCTGGCTCGGTAGTTGGACACATCAGTCCAGCCACTCCGTGGCATGTGGGATCTTCCCAGGCCAGGGATGGAACTGATGCCCCTTGCACTGCAAGGAGGTGTCCTTACCGACTGGACCACCAGGGAAGCCCCATTTCTTTAATTTTTTAAAAAATTTATCTTTCCTCCTGATCTTTTGTTGATTCATATATTACTTTAAAATGTGCTGTTTGAACTCCAGTTATGTTAAGATCATTGCGATTATCCAACTTTTTCATGTTATTCACGTTAATTTTATTGCCATTGTAGCCTAAGTATATTTGTTTGATATTTATTCTTTAAATGTTTTAAGATGTGTTTTATGACCCAAAATGTGGCACGACCTATCTTGGTGAATATTTTATGTGAACTTGGGAAGAATGTACATTCTTGCCATTGTTGGATAAAGTCTTCCATAAATCTCAGTTAGAGGCAGTTGGTTAATGTTGTTATTATGTCCTTACCTATTTCCTGCCTGCTGGATCTGATAGAATTTCTGATAGAGTGCTATTGAAGTATGTGATCATAAGAGTGGGTTTATCTATTTCTCCTTAGTTCTGTAAGTTTTACCTCATGCATTTTCGTGTTGTTTTGATAAGTACATATGAACTAAGGATTTTTGGTCTCCTTGGAGAATTGACCTCTTCATTATTATTTCTGATGATGTTCCTGCTCTGAACTCAGCTTGGTCTGAAATTAATATACTTATATCAAATGTATTTTTTGTGGTTCTTTAGGAGTGAAGGATGAGGGAAGTAAGTAAACAAGGAAGGAGTGAAAGTTTATGTTAACAGTAAGAATTGTTATTTGGTTGGACACCAGCGTGGGCAATATATAATCCTGTAGGACATTTTGAGAAGCTATATGATTAAGAAGTCAGAACTGTCTACCTAAGACTAGAAAAAGGGAAATGTTTGACCATTAGCTTAGTTCCTTATTGTAAAGATTGGCCACATGAGCATAAACTTCTTGTATTACTTTGGATTGCATGTGCAGAACATCAGAAAAAACCAAGAGCAGCAAAGAAGTGGTCAATGGTCCAGGACTGAGACCCAATGGGAGTCATTGTCAAGTTGCACCTACATGAACACGTTCACACTCAAAACTCCAGCCCAGATCTCCTAAATAAAAACTCTGGAAAATGGGGATAAGCAGTCTAGATTTTCCCCCAGTTTATTGGGAAATAATTATATTATGTTACCTCTTGTCTTTTTTATATCAGCTATTCTATCAAATGTGAGGTGATATTGCACTGTAGATTGGATTTGCTTTTCCTAATGATTAGTGATATTGAACATATTTTCATGTACTTTTGGGCACTGATTGTGTTCTTTGGGGAACTACTCAGTTCTTGGCCCATTTTTTTATTATTATTCTTTATTTTAAAGGTTTTACAGAATTTTGTTGTTCACAGACATGTATGTTCCCAGATCAGTCATATGCATATCCATGATCCCCACCCCCCCAGATCCTCCCATCCCACCCCTCCAGACCTTTGCCCCAAGTCATTGTAAGCACTCCTATTCCCTTGTTCACAGACATATATGTTCCCAGATCAGTCATATGCATATCCATGATCCCCACCCCCCCAAGTTCCCCCATCCCACCCCTCCAGACCTTCGCCCCAAGCCATTGTAAGCACTCCTATATTGGATTATTTGTGGGTTTTGCCACTGAGTTATTATTTATATAATATGAATTATTATATATTATTGACTTATTTATATATTTTGGATATTAACTCCTTATCATATATATGATTTGTAATTTATCTCTCATTCTATAGGATGAGTTTCCATTTTGTTGATTGTTTCCCTTGCTGTGCAGAAGCTTTTTAGTTTAAGATAGTCCCACATGTATATTTTTGCTTTTGTTAGGCTCTATCTTGCTTTTAGTGTCAAATACAAAAAGTTATTGCTAAGAATTATACTAAAGAGCTTATCTCCTATGTTATCTTCTAGGAACTTTTATGATTTCAGATGTTTTAATCTCTTTTGAGTATATTTTGGTGAATATATAATCCTGTAGGACATTTTGAGAAGCTATATGATTAAGAAGTCAGAACTGTCTACCTAAGACTAGAAAAAGGGAAATGTTTGACCATTAGCTTAGTTCCTTATTGTAAAGATTGGCCACATGAGCATAAACTTCTTGTATTACTTTGGATTGCATGTGCAGAACATCAGAAAAAAACCAAGAGCAGCAAAGAAGTGGTCAATGGTCCAGGACTGAGACCCAATGGGAGTCATTGTCAAGTTGCACCTACATGAACACGTTCACACTCAAAACTCCAGCCCAGATCTCCTAAATAAAAACTCTGGAAAATGGGGATAAGCAGTCTAGATTTTCCCCCAGTTTATTGGGAAATAATTATATTATGTTACCTCTTGTCTTTTTTATATCAGCTATTCTATCAAATGTGAGGTGATATTGCACTGTAGATTGGATTTGCTTTTCCTAATGATTAGTGATATTGAACATATTTTCATGTACTTTTGGGCACTGATTGTGTTCTTTGGGGAACTACTCAGTTCTTGGCCCATTTTTTTATTATTATTCTTTATTTTAAAGGTTTTACAGAATTTTGTTGTTCACAGACATGTATGTTCCCAGATCAGTCATATGCATATCCATGATCCCCACCCCCCCAGATCCTCCCATCCCACCCCTCCAGACCTTTGCCCCAAGTCATTGTAAGCACTCCTATTCCCTTGTTCACAGACATATATGTTCCCAGATCAGTCATATGCATATCCATGATCCCCACCCCCCCAAGTTCCCCATCCCACCCCTCCAGACCTTCGCCCCAAGCCATTGTAAGCACTCCTATATTGGATTATTTGTGGGTTTTGCCACTGAGTTATTATTTATATAATATGAATTATTATATATTATTGACTTATTTATATATTTTGGATATTAACTCCTTATCATACATATGATTTGTAATTTATCTCTCATTCTATAGGATGAGTTTCCATTTTGTTGATTGTTTCCCTTGCTGTGCAGAAGCTTTTTAGTTTAAGATAGTCCCACATGTATATTTTTGCTTTTGTTAGGCTCTATCTTGCTTTTAGTGTCAAATACAAAAAGTTATTGCTAAGAATTATACTAAAGAGCTTATCTCCTATGTTATCTTCTAGGAACTTTTATGATTTCAGATGTTTTAATCTCTTTTGAGTATATTTTGGTGAACATTATAGGATAGGGGTCCAGTTTCATTCTTTTGCATATAGCTGTCCTATTTTTCACAATACCACTTTTTTTTCTGAGGCAGCTCCACAGACTTTTACTTGGAGAAAAATCATACATCCTAGAGTATGATAGGGTAAAAGACTGGGTAGAATTCTCCCTTTGGAATCTACAAAGGATGAAAAAAAGTTGTTGAATTCTTCTAAAGACATCAATGTTAATACACTTTTTAGCTATTTCTTGTACATATTCAATTTAAGGTACAATGAAGCAGTACAAACAGTAGTACATGGCTCAGACATAACAACAAATACCTATTTTGTTGCCCACTACACTATGTAGTATGTTATTCTCACTGCAAAGCAGAACTATCAATCACGTCAGTTAGTTCAAGCCAGCCTATCTACTCATGACATGGTGATAACTCAGCAATACAACTATCTTTATTAAAGAGATTACTCTTTCCCTGATAGGATGGCTCCTATGTCATAAATTGCTGTTGTTCAGTCACTCAGTCATGTCTGACTCTTTATGATCCCATGGATTACAACATGCCAGGATTTCCTGTCCATCAATGTGTCTCAGTTTTCTTAAACTCATATCCATTGAGTCAATGATGCCTTCCAACCATCTCACACATTGTTGACCCCTGCTCTCCCTGTCCCCATTCTTTCCCAGCATCAGGGTCTTTTCCAGTTAGTCACCTCTTTGCATCTGGTGGTCAAAGTATTGAAACTTTAGCATCAGTCCTTCCAGTGAATATTCAGGGTTGGTTGATTTCCTTTAGGATTCATGGGTTTGATCTCCTTGCTATTCAAGGGACTCTCAAGAGTCTTCTCCAACACCACAGTTCAAAGGCATCAAATATTGGGCACTCAGTCCTGTTGACGGTTCAGCTCTCACATCCATACATGACTACTGGAAAAACCATAGCTCTGGCAATATAGACTTTTGTCAGCAAAGTGACGTCTCTGCTTTTGAATACACTGTCTAGGTTTATCATAGCTTGTCTTCCAAGGAGCAAGTGTCTTTTAATTTCATGGTTGCAGCCATAATCATCAGTGATTTTTGGAGCCCAAGAAAATAGTCTGCATTGTTTGCACTTTCCCCCTTCTATTAATATTTGCCATGAAATGATGGGACTGGATACCATGATCTTCATTTTTCCAGTGTTGCTTTTTAAGCCAGCTTTCTCACTCTACTTTTTGACCTTCATCAAGAGTTTCTTTAGTTCCTCTTAACTCTCTGCCATTAGGGTTGTGTCATCTGTATATCTGAGGTTATTGATATTTCTCCCAGCAATCTTGATTTCATCTTGTGAGTTATCCAGCCCATCAGTTTGCACAATCTATTCTTTATAGAAGCTAAATAAGCAGTGTGACAATATACAGCCTTGACATACTCCTTTCCCAGTTTTGAACCAGCTCTTTCTTCCATGTCCAGTTCTAACTGCTGCTTCTTGACCACTGTACATGTTTCTTAGGAGGCAGGTAAAGTGTTCTGGGATTCCCATGTCTTTAAGAATTTTCCACAGTTTAGTTGTGATCCACACAGTCAAAGACTTTAGAATAATCAATTAAACAGAAGCAGATGTTCTGGAATCCCCTTGTTTTTCTTTGATACAGTATATGTTGGCAATTTGATTTCTGGTTCCTCTGCCTTTTCCAAATCCAGTTTGTACACCTGGAAGTTTTTGTTTCACGTTCTGCTGAAGCCTAGCTTGAAGTGTTTTGAGCATCACCTTGCTAGCATGTGAAATGAGTGTGGTATTTTCTATTGTGTGGTAGTTTCTCATAAATTAACTGGCCATATATGTGTGGCTTTATTTCTTGATTCTCTATTCTGTTATATGATCTGAATGTTTATTTACATGACAATACCATACTGTTTTTATTACTACAGCTTTGTAATATATGTTGAAATGAAAAAGTATGAGGGCTCCAGATTTGTTCTTTGTCAAGTTTACTCTGGCTATGCAAGTCACTTGTGGTTCCATACAGATTTTAGAATTTTTTTTTTCTATTTCTATGAAGAAGTGTCTTTGAAATTTTTATAAGGATTGCATTGAATGTGTGGATAAGTTGGGTGTTATGAACACTTTGACAATATCAAGTCTTCCAATTCATGAGTAAAGAACATCTTTCCATTCACTTGGGTCTTCATCAGTTTCTTCAATCAGGGTCTTGTAGTTTTCAGTGTACAGATCTTTTATTTATTAGGTTAAATTTTATCATAGGATATTTTATTTTTGATGCAATTAAAGATGGCCTTATTTTCTTAATCCCTGTTTCTGACAGCTTGATATTAGTGTGTAGAAACACACTTGACTTTTGAATGAAATATATTACTCTTCTACTTCACAACTTTAGTAAACTCATTTATTAATGCTGTTAATAAAATTTCTTTGGTGGAGCTGTTAGGGTTTTCTATATATAATGTTATGTTATCTACACATGGAGATAGGTATAATTCTTCTTTTTAAAAAATATTTATTTATTTATTGGCTATGCTGAGTCTTCATTGCTGCATGGATAGCCAGTGGGGGCTACTCTAGTTGCAGTGCACAGGCTTCTCATTGCAGTGGCTTCTATTGCTGAGCATAGACTCTAGAGTACAAGGGCTTCAGTAGTTGCAACATGAGGACTCAGTAGTTGCAGTCTCCAGCCCCTAGAGCACAGGCTCAGTAGTTATGGCACATGGGCTTAGTTGCTTCATAGCTTTTGGGATCTTCCTGGATCAGGGATCAAATCTGTGTCTCCTGCATTGGCAGGTGGACTCTTTACCACTGAACCACCAGGGGAGTCCTAATTCTTCGTTTCTAATTGGGTGCCTTTTATTTATTTATTTTACCTAATTGCTCTGTCTAGTACTACGAGTAGTGCATGAAATCAAAGTGGCAAGGGTGGACATCCCTGTTTTATATACCCAGCTTTCTTTAGATTGGTTTTGGCATGGTATATTTAACCCCACTTCTCTACTTTTAAACTATTTGTGGATGTATATTTAAAATTGTTTTTTTTACAGGCAATGGATCATTTCATCTTGATTTTTTAAAAATACATATGTTCTGTTTGTTTTCCTTGGTGTGATTACCATCGTCGTATTTAAAGTGATTTTTATATATTCTAGGTTAATATCTACCATATTTGTAACTGTTCGTCAGACTTTTTTGTTGTTGTTCTTTTCTTTTTCCTTCCATTCTTTTTTGGTTCTAATTAACTGTTTTATGGTGACAGCATTTTATCTGTTCTCTCTTAGCATATTGATTATGTTTCCTTGTTAAATTTTGTTAGTGATGACTCCAGAGTGCAAGATACATTTATAGCTAAGATAAGCCCACTCTCAACTACAGTTGACCCTTGAACGACACAGATTTGAACTGCCTAGGTCCACTTAGAGTATTTTTAAGTAGTAAATACTACAGTATTACATGGTCCATGGTTGGTTGAATCCATGGATGCAGAGGAACTATGGAAAAAGAAAGTCAACCATACATTGACTTTGTTGTGTGGATTAATCCTCGTATTATTTAATGGTCAACTGTAACACTTTATTGTTTCGTGAATACTACAGATAAAGTATTCTCAGTTACTTCTTCTCATCCTTTATGATACCTTTGTTATTCATTTTATTTATAATGAGCTATAATCACTTAATCCATTGTGACTATTACTTTTTGAACAGTTACCCATTAGTTCAATTAAGAATAAGAAAAAAATGTGGGGCTTCCCTGGCAGTCCAGTGGGTATGGAGACTGCCTTGCAGTACATGGAGCACAAGTACTATCCCTGGCCCTGGAAGATCCCACGTGCCCCAGAGCAGCTGGACCAGTGTGTCCAATTAGGAGCCAGTGCTCTGGAGCTCATGCGCCCAGAGCTGGTGCTCTGCAGCGAGAGGCCACTGCAATGGGAGGCCCACACAGGCCAAAAAATAAAGATGGATGAAAATAAATATAAAAATTAAAAAAAAAACAATAAAAGAGGCCAAAATTTTAAAAGAAAAATGCTTGTATTCCACTTTCTTCTATTCTTTCTCTAGAGTTTTTCCTTTCCTTAAATTTGAATTAAAGCTAAGGCATTTCAAGTACTTTTAAACTATTTGTGGATGTATATTTAAAATTGTTTTTTTTACAGGCAATGGATCATTTCATCTTGATTTTTTAAAAATACATATGTTCTGTTTGTTTTCCTTGGTGTGATTACCATCGTCGTATTTAAAGTGATTTTTATATATTCTAGGTTAATATCTACCATATTTGTAACTGTTCGTCAGACTTTTTTGTTGTTGTTCTTTTCTTTTTCCTTCCATTCTTTTTTGGTTCTAATTAACTGTTTTATGGTGACAGCATTTTATCTGTTCTCTCTTAGCATATTGATTATGTTTCCTTGTTAAATTTTGTTAGTGATGACTCCAGAGTGCAAGATACATTTATAGCTAAGATAAGCCCACTCTCAACTACAGTTGACCCTTGAACGACACAGATTTGAACTGCCTAGGTCCACTTAGAGTATTTTTAAGTAGTAAATACTACAGTATTACATGGTCCATGGTTGGTTGAATCCATGGATGCAGAGGAACTATGGAAAAAGAAAGTCAACCATACATTGACTTTGTTGTGTGGATTAATCCTCGTATTATTTAATGGTCAACTGTAACACTTTATTGTTTCGTGAATACTACAGATAAAGTATTCTCAGTTACTTCTTCTCATCCTTTATGATACCTTTGTTATTCATTTTATTTATAATGAGCTATAATCACTTAATCCATTGTGACTATTACTTTTTGAACAGTTACCCATTAGTTCAATTAAGAATAAGAAAAAAATGTGGGGCTTCCCTGGCAGTCCAGTGGGTATGGAGACTGCCTTGCAGTACATGGAGCACAAGTACTATCCCTGGCCCTGGAAGATCCCACGTGCCCCAGAGCAGCTGGACCAGTGTGTCCAATTAGGAGCCAGTGCTCTGGAGCTCATGCGCCCAGAGCTGGTGCTCTGCAGCGAGAGGCCACTGCAATGGGAGGCCCACACAGGCCAAAAAATAAAGATGGATGAAAATAAATATAAAAATTAAAAAAAAAAAAAGCAATAAAAGAGGCCAAAATTTTAAAAGAAAAATGCTTGTATTCCACTTTCTTCTATTCTTTCTCTAGAGTTTTTCCTTTCCTTATAGTATGTTGATCCTTCTCCCTGAATTAACATGGAACATTTCTTACAAGGCATTTCAAGTAGCAACAAAATCCTTTAATGTTTGTTTGTCTGAGAAAGTATTTCTATTTCATTATGAAAAAAATAATTTTGCTGTGCACAAAATTCCTGTGTCATGATGGTTTTGTTTTGTTTTGTATTGCTTTAACATTTTAAAATACTTATTCTATTCTCCTCTTGCTTTCCTCGTTTCTGAAAAGAATCTTAAGATTCTTATCCTTATTCTTCTATTGATATAAGTAAAATGTTTCCCCTCCATCCCTCAGGCTTCTTTCAAGACTTTGTTTTTGATGTCGGGTGTATGAATATTGGACTTCTTTGGTGGCTCAGACCATAAAGAATCTGCCTTCCATGCAGGAGAGTTCTTGGTCAGGAAGATCCCCTGGAGAAAGTCATGGTTACCTACTCCAGTCGGTATTCTCCAGTATTCTTGCCTGGAGAATTCCATGGACAAAGGAGATTAGCAGGCTATAGCCATTGGTTTGTAAACAGTTGGACATGACTGAGTGACTAACACTTTAATTTCACTTACAAATTTATAAATACTTGTATAACATCATAGACATTGGGTAAAAATACCAATATGTGTATTTTTCTTTCATGATATTCCCCGAGTTTCCTGGATTTGTGGCTTTGTGGTATTGATTATTGTGGAAAATTTTCAGTAATTATTACATCAAATATATTTTGTACATTTCTTTGTTAATTTCTGGTATTTCCATTGCATATGTTGTACCTTTTTAACTGTTCCTCAGTTCTTGAATATTCTATTTTAAAAATTCTTTTTCTTTTTACATTTGTGTTTATAAACTTTCTATTGACAGTTTTCAAGCTTATTGATTCTTTACTTGAAAATGTCCACTGCCAAGTCTGCCAAAGGCATTTTTTCATTTTTATTTCAGTGAGTATTTTTTTAACGTTTCCTCTTTATTTTTTTTTAGAGTTTCCATTCTCTTGCCTATATTTCCCATCTGTTTTTTATGTTATGTACTTTTTCATTAGATTCTCTTAGCATATTAATCTACTTAAATTATTGATCTGATAAAAACATCTCTGCTATAATCAAATATAGTTCTAAATCTGGTGAAACAGGAAGGTTAGAGGGGTCTATAATTACCCTGTGCAAACTGTGCAAAGGCTAGCAGGGACTAGAGTTGGTTATTTCTCATGTTGGATCCACTCTGTTGCAATAGTTTTCTCTGAGGATTGGCCTTTGCTAAGACTAACCATCACTCTAGGAGTATTTAAAATGGTAACTTGCCCTCTCCTCATCAGGTACATGAGAGGGTTTTAATTTAGTCTTCACCATGAGGACTGGGAGGGCCTCCTGTAGGGAAATCTCACAAAATTGTTGGGATCCCTCTAAGGCTGGGTCCCTGGGAGGTTTTCACTTTTAAGAAGTCCACATTTAGTCTCCAACTATTAGTCAACCACCGTTTTAGTGTTCTTACTAGTTTTTAACTCCAGCAGGTGGTTTTTGATCCTAGCAAATTTGTGATTCTCCATACTCACCGATGTCTTGATTTTCAAGGCAGCAATTTCTCTTACGACCTCAATTGTCTGATGGCTCTAATTAGACTTCTTCACTTTTATTTTGCCCAGCTTTCTTCTTGTTGGGAGAATGAGAATAATGCTTTGCAAGTTCTGTACATAGAACATAGGAAGCTGGAAGGTCTGTGGACATACTTTTGATAACCACTGAATACGGACTGATGAACATTAGGAATTATTTGCTTGGCAATCATTAAATGAAATGCCATCCACAAAATTTCATATTTAAAATGAATGTAACGAAAATTTTTTGAAAAATCAAAGTTTATATATTTATATAAATGGTATTCTTAGCACACAGTGGTGTCGTAGTTGCATATTCTCTTAAGATTTAAACAATATAACAAATTTTCTAATTCTCGTAGTGATAATACAGTTGAGTGAATTTCTCTGCACTTCAAAGGAAAAGCATACATGCAGAATTTCCTTGATGAAATTTTAGCTGATCTGATAAACTTATTCTTAAGTATGCCATATGAAAATCTGAATACCCTTAGCTAATTAATGCACAGTGTCCATTTTAGGCTGGTATACCTTAAATAAATGCTCACTGAGCCTAAAATGGAAGGATGATAATTTTATCATGAATATTGGAAAATACATAAATTTATTTGGGCTTCCCTAGTGGCTCATTCATAAAGGATCCACTTGCAAATGCAGGAGATACAGGTTTGACCCTTGGGCTAGGAAGATTCCCTGGAGTAGGAAATGGCAACCCACTCAGGCATTCTTACCTGGGAAATCCCCTGGACAGAGGAGCCTGGTAGGCCACAGTCCATAGGGTGACAAAAAAGGTGGACATGGCTTAGTGACTAAACAACAATAACAAAATTAATTAATCTTCTTCTTCTGAAATGAAGAAATCATAGTAAAAAAAAAATAGTGATACATTTTCAGTATCAGAGATTCCGTGAATAAGGGTTTTTCTAATTCTAGATCTAGTGCACCCCACCTCCATTTTTAAAAGAGAAATAAAAAATCAGTCTGTTTAATCAGACTTGGTTCAACTTTTATAGACCTTAAAGTGGATAAAAGTACATCCTTAATATTTGAGTAGTTCTGTTATAATTTATCAGTTGTTATACTTACTATTTTTTTTAAACAGAGCAAGAATTCGAGCTTCTCTATAGCACTGTGGCTATGCTCCTATAAATGTCATTTCAAGTCAGCCTCCTTTGTAACAAGAGAAGAAATCTCTCCATTCAGATATATCACTAAACACATGCTTAGTAAATATGACTGAACAGTGTAAGGATTTTAGCTACCACATCTTTTTAAATGACCATTAAACCATAAAAATTAACTGCACTCATGTAAATTCTACCCTTTGAATCACAGCTGGAATTTCTCCAATTCAAGGATTCATTCTGAGAAAGCTTCCATTTCTACAGAGCAGTGATGGTTATATGTTCTTCAGGGAATGTCATCATATTGGTGAATTAATTGAGCTTTATAGCACTTTATCAGGAATGTGATAAGGTGGGAGAAAATTAAATGTGGGCCTAATGTTAGCCCTCTGGAGGAGAGCTGAAATAATTACACTGCAGCTCCTGATTCCATAATCAGTATCATAGTGACTGACCAAGCTCACAGAGCTGTCATTTCCAAACTAAGGCTGAGGCCTTAGTAACTCTGCAGTGAAAAATGACATCTTGACCAAAGCAGGTACCTGTAGCTATGAAGAATGCTTGACAAGAAAAAGGTATAGAAATGAAAGAGAAGTGGCCGTCTAAGTAGGAAAGTTCCACTGGCTAGGCTTCCATAAGGGAGAGTATGCAGAGCCTGGTATGCCTTGTGGATGGATGGCTGACTTCCTATTTAATTTTCAATAGGTGATGCATCTGTATAGCTGGCCCATCAAGCCATAAGCTTGCTGCCTTTCTGGCAACTGTCCTTTTCCTCACCTCCAATTCCTCTGACAGTCTTGGAACTTCACCATCCTTCGTGGTACTTAGGGTCATGGTCCTGGTGTTTCACATCAGCCTCCAAAATCATTGCAATAAGGGTTTTCTAATTCTAGATCTAGTGCACCCCACCTCCATTTTTAAAAGAGAAATAAAAAATCAGTCTGTTTAATCAGACTTGGTTCAACTTTTATAGACCTTAAAGTGGATAAAAGTACATCCTTAATATTTGAGTAGTTCTGTTATAATTTATCAGTTGTTATACTTACTATTTTTTTTAAACAGAGCAAGAATTCGAGCTTCTCTATAGCACTGTGGCTATGCTCCTATAAATGTCATTTCAAGTCAGCCTCCTTTGTAACAAGAGAAGAAATCTCTCCATTCAGATATATCACTAAACACATGCTTAGTAAATATGACTGAACAGTGTAAGGATTTTAGCTACCACATCTTTTTAAATGACCATTAAACCATAAAAATTAACTGCACTCATGTAAATTCTACCCTTTGAATCACAGCTGGAATTTCTCCAATTCAAGGATTCATTCTGAGAAAGCTTCCATTTCTACAGAGCAGTGATGGTTATATGTTCTTCAGGGAATGTCATCATATTGGTGAATTAATTGAGCTTTATAGTACTTTATCAGGAATGTGATAAGGTGGGAGAAAATTAAATGTGGGCCTAATGTTAGCCCTCTGGAGGAGAACTGAAATAATTACACTGCAGCTCCTGATTCCATAATCAGTATCATAGTGACTGACCAAGCTCACAGAGCTGTCATTTCCAAACTAAGGCTGAGGCCTTAGTAACTCTGCAGTGAAAAATGACATCTTGACCAAAGCAGGTACCTGTAGCTATGAAGAATGCTTGACAAGAAAAAGGTATAGAAATGAAAGAGAAGTGGCCGTCTAAGTAGGAAAGTTCCACTGGCTAGGCTTCCATAAGGGAGAGTATGCAGAGCCTGGTATGCCTTGTGGATGGATGGCTGACTTCCTATTTAATTTTCAATAGGTGATGCATCTGTATAGCTGGCCCATCAAGCCATAAGCTTGCTGCCTTTCTGGCAACTGTCCTTTTCCTCACCTCCAATTCCTCTGACAGTCTTGGAACTTCACCATCCTTCGTGGTACTTAGGGTCATGGCTGGGCCATATTTCTGGTATGTTTCACAATGTCTTGGATAGCCCAGGTTATTTCCTAAATAAGTCTATTGCTGATATCTTCTATGCCTGTAAGTCTTGGAGCTGAGCTCTAAGGCTGTTTAAGCAAAATTAAAAATTAGCTTCTCAGATTTAATTTAACAAAACCAGTTCCCTGCCTGTGACTTTGAACTAGGTTGTAAATGAACTCTAGTGACCTAGCCTTCACATGAGATCAGCTTATCACCTTGGTATTGAAATTAAAACATATATAGATAGAATTTTCCGAGTCTCTAAAGTCATATGACAAACTAAGAAACTGAAATTTGACATTCCACCCTCCTCTCTGAAGTATACTCTAATCACCAGTGACAGGTTTAAAAATAAATGGCTGAACTACTTAACTTAGCAAGATTACACACTCGAGAGCAGGTTTCATAAATATTTAACTTTTCATTTCCATATGCTATGGGTAGCAAACATTCATAGAAGCAGCGGTGTGCATTTGGAAAGAGCAAAGTTTTTACATTTAAACAGCCCTGAATTTGAATCCCAGTTCAATACTCTCCTCACCACAAGACTGTCAGCAAATGTTTTCATCATTCTGAGCCTTGTGTTCCTGTAATGCATGCAACAAATTCACAAACCACAAGGTTATTTTGAAGGTTAAATAAAATATCAAATAAACACCATTTATGACAGAACCTGACATCTGAAGATTGCTGGGGAAATAAGTTATTTCTCCTTTATGGATATGCAAGATACTCTGGAGATCTTTCACATTCTGAACATTGCATTTTGACCAAAGCAGGTACCTGTAGCTATGAAGAATGCTTGAAAAGGTATAGAAATAAAGAAGTGGCCGTCTAAGTAGGAAAGTTCCACTGGCTAGGCTTCCATAAGGGAGAGTATGCAGAGCCTGGTATGCCTTGTGGATGGATGGCTGACTTCCTATTTAATTTTCAATAGGTGATGCATCTGTATAGCTGGCCCATCAAGCCATAATCTTGCTGCCTTTCTGGCAACTGTCCTTTTCCTCACCTCCAATTCCTCTGACAGTCTTGGAACTTCACCATCCTTCGTGGTACTTAGGGTCATGGCTGGGCCATATTTCTGGTATGTTTCACAATGTCTTGGATAGCCCAGGTTATTTCCTAAATAAGTCTATTGCTGATATCTTCTATGCCTGTAAGTCTTGGAGCTGAGCTCTAAGGCTGTTTAAGCAAAATTAAAAATTAGCTTCTCAGATTTAATTTAACAAAACCAGTTCCCTGCCTGTGACTTTGAACTAGGTTGTAAATGAACTCTAGTGACCTAGCCTTCACATGAGATCAGCTTATCACCTTGGTATTGAAATTAAAACATATATAGATAGAATTTTCCGAGTCTCTAAAGTCATATGACAAACTAAGAAACTGAAATTTGACATTCCACCCTCCTCTCTGAAGTATACTCTAATCACCAGTGACAGATTTAAAAATAAATGGCTGAACTACTTAACTTAGCAAGATTACACACTCGAGAGCAGGTTTCATAAATATTTAACTTTTCATTTCCATATGCTATGGGTAGCAAACATTCATAGAAGCAGCGGTGTGCATTTGGAAAGAGCAAAGTTTTTACATTTAAACAGCCCTGAATTTGAATCCCAGTTCAATACTCTCCTCACCACAAGACTGTCAGCAAATGTTTTCATCATTCTGAGCCTTGTGTTCCTGTAATGCATGCAACAAATTCACAAACCACAAGGTTATTTTGAAGGTTAAATAAAATATCAAATAAACACCATTTATGACAGAACCTGACATCTGAAGATTGCTGGGGAAATAAGTTATTTCTCCTTTATGGATATGCAAGATACTCTGGAGATCTTTCACATTCTGAACATTGCTGTGATTCTAACACCTGATGATTGCTGGTGAGACCTGGGGCCTTCAGATCTCTGTGGCATCATTTTTCTTTCCAAATGTCTTTATGGGACCCTGCTTCTCTACCTTGGTGGCTCCTTACCCATAGTGGGCTCTGTCCTTGCCTTACTGTATCCTGATTTGATCTCTGTGTAAATGGTTGTACAGGTCTGAACTCTGGGAAGGAAGGAAGCCAGGACACTTCTGCCATGAAGGTGCATAACTGTGACATCCTTTAACTGCTTGGAAGCCTCATTTAACAGGTGGTAGAAGGGAGAGTGATAGAAATCCAGTGGATTGCTATGGGAATTAATCACCATTGTATCATTTAAGTTCTTAGTATTTAGCACATGATAAATTCTCAGTAAGAGAACCTTCATCTCCACCCCTCTAAAACAGCCAATTGTTGCTGTTGTTCAATCACTGATTATATCTGACTCTGTGATCTGATAGAGTATAACATATCCGGTTCCTTTGTCCTCCACTGTCACCCAGAGCTTGGTAAAATACATGCCCATTGAGCTGTTGATGCTGTCTAACCATCTCATCCTCTACCATCCCCTTCTCCTTTCACCTTTAATGTTCTCTAGCATCAGAGTATTTTTCATTGAGTCAGCTTTTTGCATCAGGTGGCCAAAGTATTAGAGCTTGAGCATGCTTCCTTCCAATGAATATTCAGGGTTGATTCCCTTTAGGATTGACTGGTGTGATATCCTTGCTGCCTGAGAGACTCTCAAGGAGTCTTCTCCATAACCTTTTAAATGCATCAGTTCTTCAGTGTTGGCCTTCTTTATGGTCCATTTCTGATATTTGTGCATGACTGCTGAAAATCCATAGCTTTGACTATTACAGACCTTTGTCTGCAAAGTGATGTCACTGCCTTTTTTTTTTTAATTTTTATTTTACTTTTACAGAGTTTTGTTGTTGACAGATATGTATGTTCCCAGACTAGTCATATGTGTGTCTCCCCTATCGCACCCCTCCAGGCCGTCGCACAGCGCCCTTGCAGGATCCCTTTTTCTCACAGCGCAATGACAATAGCTAGTCTTTTAACATATGATAGTATAGGTTTTCATGCTACTTCCTTTACGCCTCCCACCCACTGTTAATTCCCCACAGTGTCCATATGTCTACTGTCCATGGCTCTTTTTCCATCATTTCACTGCTAGTGTTATCATTACCATCGTACTAGATTCCATATACATGTGTTGTCACTGCTTTTTAACAGACTATCTAGGTTTGTCCTAGCTTTTCTTCCAAGAAGCAAGTGTCTTTTAATGTCATGGCTGCAATCACCATCCTCAGTGATTTTGGAGCCCAAGAAAATAATATTCATCACTGCTTCTACTTTATACCCTTCTATTTGCCATGAAGTGATCTTAGTTTTTTGACTGTTGAGTTTTAAACCAGCTTTATCACTCTCCTGTTTCATCTTCACCAAGAAGTTCTTTAGTTTCTCTTCATTTTTTGCCACTGGAATGGTATCATCTGTATATCTGAGGCTGTTGATATTTCTCCCAGCAATCTTGATTCCAGCTTGTGATTCAGTCAGTCAATAGCAGAGTGAATTCCTTCTGACAACTCATGTGGCAGGTCACTAAACAGATGTGAACATTGTGATCTGTTTTTGGAGAGGGCTCAAAGGCTAGCTTCCACTTGACAGAATATCCACTGCTTGTGTGGCCCTCAGAAAAGGTCCTGTAATCCATCAGTCATGGCTTTCTGCTGAAATTCCTTCTATGAGGGAATTACTTGTTCTCTTGGTCTCTCACAATGACAAGAAAAGTTGAATTCTTAGAGAATAAAATACTAGCCCTTCAAGGAGTCTTCTCCATAACCTTTTAAATGCATCAGTTCTTCAGTGTTGGCCTTCTTTATGGTCCATTTCTGATATTTGTGCATGACTGCTGAAAATCCATAGCTTTGACTATTACAGACCTTTGTCTGCAAAGTGATGTCACTGCCTTTTTTTTTTTAATTTTTATTTTACTTTTACAGAGTTTTGTTGTTTACAGATATGTATGATCCCAGATTAGTCATATGTGTATCCCCCCTATCCCACCCCTCCAGGCCATCGCACAGCACCCCTGCAGGGTGACCTTTACTCACAGCGCAATGACAATAGCTATTTTTTTCACATATGATAGTAAAGGTTTTCATGCTACTACCTTTATGCCTCCCACCCACTGTTCATTCCCCACTGTGTCCATATGTCTACTGTCCATGGCTCTTTTTCCATCATTTCACTGCTAGTGTTATCATTACCATCCTACTAGATTCCATATACATGTGTTGTCACTGCTTTTTAACAGACTATCTAGGTTTGTCCTAGCTTTTCTTCCAAGAAGCAAGTGTCTTTTAATGTCATGGCTGCAATCACCATCCTCAGTGATTTTGGAGCCCAAGAAAATAATATTCATCACTGCTTCTACTTTATACCCTTCTATTTGCCATGAAGTGATCTTAGTTTTTTGACTGTTGAGTTTTAAACCAGCTTTATCACTCTCCTGTTTCATCTTCACCAAGAAGTTCTTTAGTTTCTCTTCATTTTTTGCCACTGGAATGGTATCATCTGTATATCTGAGGCTGTTGATATTTCTCCCAGCAATCTTGATTCCAGCTTGTGATTCAGTCAGTCAATAGCAGAGTGAATTCCTTCTGACAACTCATGTGGCAGGTCACTAAACAGATGTGAACATTGTGATCTGTTTTTGGAGAGGGCTCAAAGGCTAGCTTCCACTTGACAGAATATCCACTGCTTGTGTGGCCCTCAGAAAAGGTCCTGTAATCCATCAGTCATGGCTTTCTGCTGAAATTCCTTCTATGAGGGAATTACTTGTTCTCTTGGTCTCTCACAATGACAAGAAAAGTTGAATTCTTAGAGAATAAAATACTAGCCCTTCAAGTGAAATTATGCTAAGGGAAGAGGGCAACCGGACTTAGCATACTTGCACTAAAAAAATATTCAGTGTTTATTTATAATTCAGATTTGACTGGGCATCCAGTGTTTTATTTGACAACCCTAACAGTCCTAAGTCTCCGAAGTTAAAGCATTTGGGCATGCACAAAATCACTCAACCACTCATTTGGTCTCACAAAGCTTATTCTCTGCTGGACAAAACTCATACTGTATGTGTGTGTTGTGTGTATGTGTGTATTTTCTTGTTAAGAGTGAGAACTGAGAAAAGTATCTCATTTGCTTAAAACAGGATCAACATTTACAGTGGGAGAACTGTCTCACTGCCATGACAAAATGTCACTGTTCTTCAGGCCCAGGTAATACACACTTACCATTGTATATATTTCTTTGCTGGGCTCCAGCAAACCCTGATATTGGCAATAACCGGAGCCTTCCTTCAGGAAAACAACTCAGGTTCTTCCTAAGGCCACATCTAGCCTAGTCTCCTGGCTACTTGTTAATATTCTTCTGAAATTTTGCACTGAGTGACATCAGAGTCAAATGATGATTTAGTATATAGGGAATAAAGAACATAAATATTGGAAACGTGGGTGTGTTAAAAAAAAAAAAAAAAAAGACTCATCTTCCAGGCACAGTCACTGAGTTGCACTGTAATATGAATAAAATTTCAAAGACTCACTGCCTCTCTCAACTTTAACATATATTTTTCAGATGATCTTCAGGGGAAAAAATGTGTAGAAACACAAGCTATTTTGAAAATCTCTTTATTTGTACATGTAAGAAAGAAAGGCATCCTCCGTGCATTTCATGACAAATGCATCTCTGTTTGTGAATAACTTGTACTAAAGTGTCTGCAACTTTTATATTAGAATCTCATCAGCTGTATGAACATCCATGCTAGCGCATACGACTGTGCTTTGGATAGTTAAGAATCTCTTGATACTTACTCAGTTAGAAATAAACTTAACTTCTGGGAAATTCTAAGGTTGCCAGAATACAAATACAAATTTCTGCAATTGCTGTTTTGAGAGATGAGAATTTTTAAAAATGTGCAGGTAGGTATTAGAGCCAAAAATGGATCTGAATAAAGGATGTAAACCTCTTTGAAAATGCAAATAAAGAAGTTTCTAAGTTTCAGATTTAGTCTATAAAGACCTTCTGTCCTTATACCAGGAAAAAACATGGACAGACTACTGCTTAATGATTCTTCTTGGATTTACTGGCCAACGAATTTGCAGGGCTAACTATCATATGAACAACTGTTGGTGGTTTTCCAGTTGCCAAATCGTGTCCAACTCTTTGCTACTCTAGGGACTGCAACACACCAGGCCTCCCTGTAACTGGAGGGCCAGGTAAATCAAGAGACTCAGAACCAAAGTCTGCTTACGTGGGACAAAAGACACTAGAGCTATTGCTGGAAGAATATATTAAGTGGTAAATTTGACTAGTTGCTGGAGGCTGAGTGTGGATTAATATGAAAATGAGAAACTCCTGGGGCTGCAGACTTAGGGAGGTCCTCCACACTTGACTTCCAGAAATGGCACCAGGTTCTTCTGGGTCCCTTGTGACTCCAGCAGAGGGAATCATGGGAAGTTATACTCAGACCTTTCTCCGTAACCAAGGCCCACTCCACAGAGGGTAAACTTGACCTGAGTTTTATCTCCAGGCTTCTCTAGCTTTTCTGTCTTGGAAAGGGGGTGAGGGAGAAGGGAGACATCTATTCAAGAAGAATGCTATGATGGTCACTGGTCAGAGACACAGGCCCATTAAAAGAGTGAAATGTATTAAATCAGAGTACATGTCTCTTACTCTACACCTTCTTGCTACACAAACAGGGCCCCAGTATAATACTACCAAGCTGAAAGATACAGATTCTCTGTGAAAATACTTTGTGCAAAGCAAAGAGAGAAGACACTAAGAAATTTGTATCCTCTGGCACCTATAGATAAAACAGTAAATAAAGCTCAGTTCCTAGCCTTATTAACATACAGCCTTACTGGAGCCTTATGATTCTATATGTATCTTTGCCCAAACTTCAAAAATTCTAAGGTTGCCAGAATACAAATACAAATTTCTGCAATTGCTGTTTTGAGAGATGAGAATTTTTAAAAATGTGCAGGTAGGTATTAGAGCCGAAAATGGATCTGAATAAAGGATGTAAACCTCTTTGAAAATGCAAATAAAGAAGTTTCTAAGTTTCAGATTTAGTCTATAAAGACCTTCTGTCCTTATACCAGGAAAAAACATGGACAGACTACTGCTTAATGATTCTTCTTGGATTTACTGGCCAACGAATTTGCAGGGCTAACTATCATATGAACAACTGTTGGTGGTTTTCCAGTTGCCAAATCGTGTCCAACTCTTTGCTACTCTAGGGACTGCAACACACCAGGCCTCCCTGTAACTGGAGGGCCAGGTAAATCAAGAGACTCAGAACCAAAGTCTGCTTACGTGGGACAAAAGACACTAGAGCTATTGCTGGAAGAATATATTAAGTGGTAAATTTGACTAGTTGCTGGAGGCTGAGTGTGGATTAATATGAAAATGAGAAACTCCTGGGGCTGCAGACTTAGGGAGGTCCTCCACACTTGACTTCCAGAAATGGCACCAGGTTCTTCTGGGTCCCTTGTGACTCCAGCAGAGGGAATCATGGGAAGTTATACTCAGACCTTTCTCCGTAACCAAGGCCCACTCCACAGAGGGTAAACTTGACCTGAGTTTTATCTCCAGGCTTCTCTAGCTTTTCTGTCTTGGAAAGGGGGTGAGGGAGAAGGGAGACATCTATTCAAGAAGAATGCTATGATGGTCACTGGTCAGAGACACAGGCCCATTAAAAGAGTGAAATGTATTAAATCAGAGTACATGTCTCTTACTCTACACCTTCTTGCTACACAAACAGGGCCCCAGTATAATACTACCAAGCTGAAAGATACAGATTCTCTGTGAAAATGCTTTGTGCAAAGCAAAGAGAGAAGACACTAAGAAATTTGTATCCTCTGGCACCTATAGATAAAACAGTAAATAAAGCTCAGTTCCTAGCCTTATTAACATACAGCCTTACGCTGGAGGCCTATTTATGCATTTTCTAATACATGATATCATTTGCCAAGCTTTCAAAAAAATTCTAAGACATAGCAAAAGGCCATAGTCAAAAAAAAAAGACAAAGCAAGCATAAGAACTAGACTCAGATTTGATAAAAAGTGTTAAAATTACCTGAGGGAATTTAAAGTAACTATGATGAAAATGTTAAAGTCTCTAAATAAAAAGGCAGAACAGCATGCAAAGACAGGCAATATAGGCAGGGAGTAGGAACTCTAAGAAAAAATGAAAAGGAAATGCTAGAAAATAAAATAAAACACATGAAACTAACAGAACTGAAAAGTTCCTTTTTTAGTCTTAACAGTAGACTTGAAATGATCAAAAAAGAATCTGACCATCAAGAAAGGTCAACCAAAATTTCGTAAGCTGAAATGCAAAAGAAAAATCTCAAAAAACAAATAACAGAATATTCAAAAATTATGGAGAATACTTTTTAAAACTGTAATAATTGTAAAGGAAATCAACCCTGAATATTCATTGGAAGGACTGATGCTGAAGCTCCAGTATTTGGCCACCTGGTGCAAAGAGCTGGCACATTAGAAAATATCCTGATGCTGGGAGAGATTAAAGGAAAAGGGAGAAGCAGAGGACAAGATGATTAAATAGCAACACTGACTCAATGGACATGAATTTGAGCAAACTCTGAGACAAAGGAGCCTAGCGAGCTACAGTTCATGGGGTCCCAAAGAGTTGGACCTGACTTAGTAACTGAACAACAACAACAGATGCATAATTGGACTACCAGAATAAATGATAATGATGTACAAGAAATATTTGAAATAGTAATGGCTGAGAACTTTCCTGCAATGACAGGTTAGTGTGTTACTTGCTCAGTGGTATCTGACTCTTTGCAACTCCTTTCTCTGTAGTTTGACAGGCTTCTCTGTCCATGGGACTTCCCAGGCCAGAATATTGGAGTGGGTAGCCATGCCCTCCTCCAGGGGGTCTTCCTGACCCAGGGATCAAACCCTGGTCTCCTACAATGCAGGCAGATTCTTTACTGTCTGAGCCACCAGGGAAGCCTGTCAATATATCATTATATAGACAGGTGCCTATCATTATATACTTTGGGATTCCCATTATATGCCATTCTGGAAGAAGCAGAACTGTAAAGATGGTTTAAAAAGATCAGTGACTGCCAGGGACTCCGAAGGGAGGAAGCGATGGATGGATAATTGGAGCACAGGGGACTTTTAGGGCAGTGTAACTATTTTATATGATACTCTAATGTTGAATATGTGACAGTATGCACACCTCAAAACCCACAGTGCTCCACAGCATAAAAAGTGGACAGTAATGTAGGTGAATTGAAAACCTAAGTGTCTGGGAAGTTGGAGAATCCCTGGATCAAATGCAAAATATGACAAAAGAAACTAAATGTGTTACAAACGTGTATAACAATTTCACTGAAGGAGAAAGGTGGTAAGTACTTGAACATGAGTAGTCAGTAAAATAAAGGCTAAAGGAAGCAATGCAAGTTACCCTAGTTAATAAAGTGTTTTTCCCCAACACAGGTGGAATTCTGAAATCCTATAGACAGCAGCTTGTGGGAGCCAGATTTCCAGCTGCTGGAGTTAGAGACTACAGATGAATGAGGAGAGGAGGCTAGAATGATTCATGTGTAATAAATTAGAGTTGGCTAGCACAGTAGGAACTCATATTTAGGCTAATATGTAATTTATGTACATATATGAATTTAATGGTTACATATAGAAACATATTTGTTGTATTATTATACATATGTATTAATATTATTAATGTATGTGTATGTATACACGTGCATATGGGCTTTCCAGGTGGCACAGTGGTAAAGAATCTGCCCTTCAATCCAGGAGATGTATAAGACCAGGGTTCAATCCCTGAGTAGGGAAGATCCCCTGGAGAAGAAAATGGCAACACACTCTAGGATTCTTGCCTAGAGAATCCTATAGAAATAGGAGACTGATGAGCTAGGACAATCCCTTTTAACACCATGAGGTAAAGAAGCGTTTGTACATTTTTAAAAATCCCCACAACAAGAACAGGCACATCAAAGTACTACAGAAACCTTGTGAAAGAGTTCTCAGTTGTCAAAGATCAAGCAATTGGAGTAACAAAATAAGTAAGATTGTATCAAACTATAACCCAATGCATAAAGTAAAACTTATTCATAGTGATATAAATAATTATTAATAAATAAATGTAGAAAATAGACTAATATTCCTAGCATAAAATCACAAATAATTTGTGTAGCTACTCTGTGTTTAAAGAGGTGAGATGTAATTCTTTATAGCTGAAGGTCTGGCTGCATGAATGACTTCTCCCAAAGATTACTATATAAATGGAGAAAAAAGAATTTACAGTTGAGAATCCTGACAGATGACAAGCATTACCTCTAGTCTGGTGATCAAGGTTAGTGTTAGTAGTGTTTGATGTGATATGATAATAATGATATTTTACCTCTGTGATGTCCTTCCAGAGATAAATTTCCCAAGTGTAATCATGAAAAAACCATTAGACAAATCTCTGTTGAGGGACATTCTACAAAATACCGGAACAATAATCCTCAGTGCTCAAAGTCCTCAGAAACAAAGAAATCTGAAAAATTGTCATACTCCAAGGAACATAGGGAAACATGACTCATAAAGGCCATACAGCATCTATGATGGAGTCTTAGAAGAGAAGGGGACATGAGGGAAAAATTAAGAACATCTGAGTAGACTTTAATAATATAATATCAATATTAGCTGATTAATTGTGCCATACAAAACCATTCTAAATGTAAATGTTAATTGAAAACTACAAATAAGATGAGAAAATCTTTAAATCATTATGAGTTTTTTGGTATGGGAAAAATTCTTGTTATTTTTTTTATTCACGTCCTCTTTTTTTTTTCTTTTTAAGAAAATTGAGCAATGGTACGTGCATATGGGCTTTCCAGGTGGCACAGTGGTAAAGAATCTGCCCTTCAATCCAGGAGATGTATAAGACCAGGGTTCAATCCCTGAGTAGGGAAGATCCCCTGGAGAAGAAAATGGCAACACACTCTAGGATTCTTGCCTAGAGAATCCTATAGAAATAGGAGACTGATGAGCTAGGACAATCCCTTTTAACACCATGAGGTAAAGAAGCGTTTGTACATTTTTAAAAATCCCCACAACAAGAACAGGCACATCAAAGTACTACAGAAACCTTGTGAAAGAGTTCTCAGTTGTCAAAGATCAAGCAATTGGAGTAACAAAATAAGTAAGATTGTATCAAACTATAACCCAATGCATAAAGTAAAAACTTATTCATAGTGATATAAATAATTATTAATAAATAAATGTAGAAAATAGACTAATATTCCTAGCATAAAATCACAAATAATTTGTGTAGCTACTCTGTGTTTAAAGAGGTGAGATGTAATTCTTTATAGCTGAAGGTCTGGCTGCATGAATGACTTCTCCCAAAGATTACTATATAAATGGAGAAAAAAGAATTTACAGTTGAGAATCCTGACAGATGACAAGCATTACCTCTAGTCTGGTGATCAAGGTTAGTGTTAGTAGTGTTTGATGTGATATGATAATAATGATATTTTACCTCTGTGATGTCCTTCCAGAGATAAATTTCCCAAGTGTAATCATGAAAAAACCATTAGACAAATCTCTGTTGAGGGACATTCTACAAAATACCGGAACAATAATCCTCAGTGCTCAAAGTCCTCAGAAACAAAGAAATCTGAAAAATTGTCATACTCCAAGGAACATAGGGAAACATGACTCATAAAGGCCATACAGCATCTATGATGGAGTCTTAGAAGAGAAGGGGACATGAGGGAAAAATTAAGAACATCTGAGTAGACTTTAATAATATAATATCAATATTAGCTGATTAATTGTGCCATACAAAACCATTCTAAATGTAAATGTTAATTGAAAACTACAAATAAGATGAGAAAATCTTTAAATCATTATGAGTTTTTTGGTATGGGAAAAATTCTTGTTATTTTTTTTATTCACGTCCTCTTTTTTTTTTTCTTTTTAAGAAAATTGAGCAATGGTATTCGATCGAATCAAACCTGAAGATATTTACCCTTAATCTTCTTTAACTCCAGAAATTCCATAGACAGAGGAGTCTGTAGCCTATAGTCCATGAGGTTTCAAAGAGTTGGATTCTCAAAGGAAAAAAAAAGAAATTATTTAATTTAAGACAATGAGGTTTAGTTGAGGCAAAATGTATTTTGAATGTTGATAAATTGATTATAGGTTTATGTGGGATTCTCTAACATAGACCAAATGATATGGAAAATAGCTCTTATTGACATTTTGTGATTCAGAGATTTAACTAAGTCCATGGATTTAGAAGTATTTTTATTTTTTTGGTCACTTCCATTGGTCTTTCATTTATTGATTTTCATCCATCTTCGTTCTTTGGCCTGAGTGGGCCTCCCTTCTCAGTGGCCTCTCTTGCTGCAGAGTAGGTGCATGCGCTCCAGAACTCCAGCTCCGTAGTTGGACACATCAGCCCAGCTGCTCCATAGCACATGATATTTTCTCAGGTCAGGGATCAAACCGGTGCCCCTTGCACTGCAAGGTGGTCTCCTTATCCACTGGACCACCAGGGAAGCCCTAGAAGTATTTTTTTTAACTATATATATTTCAAGATAAAGTATCATCACTATTAGTGGACTCATTAATCATCCTTTCATTTAAAAATTAGATTCTATAAATACTTTATATATGTTGATACCTAAGAATTTTATAAAACTATACTTTCATTTTTAAGATTATCCCCTCAACAGTTTTAATCCTACGGTCAGAACTTTATACTTACTGGGGACCATATAATTTTTACTTGGTACTTTTCCAAATAGAGAGTCTGAGATTATAGAGTTTCACTGAGATTCAGATCCTTTAAAACCATCTCAATTGACATGAATTGACACAATTCTTCCTACTCTTTCTGTGTCTAAAGCTATTTAGCTTTATGCTAAAGCTATTTCTCTAACTATGCATGCCTTTCCAGAAAAGATTCTAGTATCAGATCAGTTTTGAGAAGTTTTGAGAAACTGTTTCCTCATTTATGAAATGGTTGTAGGTCTTGCGTGTTGATGTCCTGCTGGATGTATGAGATCCACTCTTAGATCCTGTAGATCCATGTTCACCTGTAGATGATGGAGGTTATGTGGTCTTGCAGACAGAATATGTCATCTGGAAGACAGATTCATAGACAAATGTCACTCATCGAGTGCTTGGGGAAATATTGAAGGGCAGCAGGGTCTGAAATGTCACCACAGTGAGATGTACCAAGTATGGCGTGTAGGTTCCATATCACTTCCTACTGGACATCTGCAGTCACATGCTCCCTGAACACCTCAAACTCAACACCACTCACACTGAGCCCATCATCTTCCTTGTATCTTTTGCCACCCCCCTGTTCTGGGTGACTAAAACCACCATCCACCCATTTGCTCAAGTTATAATCCTAAAGGTCATCTTGGGCTCCTTCAGCTCTCTCTTATCTAGCTGTCAAATCCAGTTGATGCAGTTATTCTCAAACATCTATCAAAGTTTCCTTTTTAGTTTACCTACCTCTTATCTGGTAGCTCAGCAGTAAAGCACCTGCCTACCAATGCAGGAGACACACGTTCGATCCTTGAGTCAGAACGATCTCCTGGAGAAAGAAATGGAAACTCAAGCCAGTATTCTTGCCTGGAAAATTCCCATGGACAGAGGAGACTGGAGGGTTACAGTCCATGGGGTTGCAAAAGAGCCCGACAGGACTCAGAAACTGAACAACTTCTTGTCTCAACAGAAATGTTACTTGTAATATAATGTTATTTATAATAATGTTACAGCTTTGTCTCCAGTCAGTTCCCTTCTAATCCATTTTCCACAGAATAAAGTTATTCTAAGATACAAATGTAGTCTTTCCCCTTCCTTCAAACCCAGCTGTGCTTTTTATATACCTATACCAAATGGTGTTCAGTTGCTTTACTGCTGCAGGTTCTTGCGCACTATGGGCTTTGCAGATGTCTTGTATACTCTGCAGTGCTTTTCTTGTACACTCCACCAACTGACCCTTCTGCCTGTCTAGGGATTGAACCTATGTCTCTTGTGCCGCTGGCATTGCAGGCAGATTCTTTACCACGTTGCAACCTGCGATGCCTCTTCCGTCTCTCATCCTCCACCCAATCTCTACTTTCCTTTCAGAATCATCTGGGGATTACTACCTGTTACAGAAAGCTTTCCCTGCCTTCCAAACTCTGTCTCTGAAGTCTGGGTTATAACTTACTGTAGGTCCTGATATTGTACCAAATATTTTGTCTCTACCCACTACTAGCTTGAAAAAATATGTGTGAGCAGGGACTGTGTTATAGTTACCTCTAATGCCTAACACAGTGCCTGACATATACTAAGTGCTCAATAAGTAATTTTTGAGTAAATGAATAGAAGAATGCTTTAGGGAATAAATGAGGAATTATTATTTAAATCTATATATAAAAGAATGGGGACTTGAAAAAAAAATTCCTAGATCTTTACCAGGCAGTCAGAAAAAAAAAACTTAATTTTTTAATGTACATAGATTTTAACAGGTTTTAAAATATAAATATGGATTAAGGATTAGTATCCTTCTTTTTTTGCTGTGTGTGTGTGTGTGTGTGTGTGTGTGTGTGTGTGTGTGTGTGTATGTACCTGTGCATGAATACAGTCCTTAAAAGTAGAGGAAGATGGTGAGGAAACATCATGAGGAAGAGCTCAATTTCTCTTGACTGGAAGGTGAAAAGCACCGAATAAATGTTAAGGCAGGAACTCTGTTACCACAACTAGAGAGGAACATTTGGATTTTGACATTGACACTCGATGGTCTTGCCAGAGACCAGGGCTGGACTATCAATACGGAGATTCAATGTTTAAAGATCAGTAACATTTTTGTTGTTGTTCAGTCACCAGCTCTTTGAGACCCCAGGGAATGTAGCATGCCAGACTTCTCTGTCCCTCACCATCTCAAGGAGTTTCCCCAAGTTCATGTCAGTTGAATTAGTGATGCCATCCAACCATCTCATCCTCTGTATCCCTCTTCTCCTGTCTCAATCTTTCTCAGCATCAGGGTCAGTAACTTTAAGTGCCCCCAAATGTTCCCTGTGCCCCTCCAAGGTTGCTTGGTATTGTCTACCAAGCCTGAGTCAGAACTGAGCATCAATTTGTATAGTGATAGTAATCGTGGGGTAGAAAGGTTGGGATCCAGTGGGTTTAACCACAAACAGAAGGCACTAGGGAGGAAATCAGACAAATAATTGTGATATTATCCATTTACTTTACCGGAATCTGATTTTCTAACTCTTTTATGTACTGAAATAGATATCTTAGATTTAAGAAAATATAAAAGCAATTAAAATTCCTATGTTGACACTACATAGAACATTCCCTCTTTCTTTCAGACTACTAGCATTCAAAGCTGCCCAGGAGAAAAATTAACATTTTAAATGTTTTAAGTTTCTTCATTTTAACTCAAAGAAGTTTGGAAAACAGGGCTAAGTCTCATGAAACTAATCTTCATCTTGATGGATCCATGCTGTTCTCTGAGATCACAAGCAGCTCAACTTTTCCAGAAAGAATTTTTGACTGTTTGGTAGTTCAGACAATCCATGAGATTATTTATTTTGTGTTGTGTAATAGCAAAGGTCTTCCATAAACACAGCATTAAAGAGACCTATTGCCTTAGAAAGGAAGAAGAAAAGCATACTTTTTGGAGTGATTACTCATTATTGTATCAGACACTATATTATGGGGTCTTTGCATCCACTGCTTTATTATCTTTACAAAAACTCTGCACTGAAAGTATTATCATCCTTATTTTACAGATGAAGGCCGTAAGCCTGTGGGAGGACAAGAGATTTCCTCAAAATTAACATTACTTAATCCAAAGTAGAACTGATATTAACCTAAGACTCTTGTGATTCCACAGTATGATCTCTCTTACACAACCCTACCACCTCTCCAACTGTATTTATATTTGAGTAAGGACCAATTTTGTCATTACAGAGGTGGAGGAAGATGTCTTTATTTTTTCTGCTGCCAGACAGTAATAAGTAGTGGATTATAGAGTTAGATTGTCATCTAAAGATGACTTAATTTTTTAATTTGAACTTGAATGTATAGTTTAATTTTTCTATGTCTTAGTTTCTTCAAGTACAAATAAGGTTCATACTGGTCCTGCAGAGAGAGCTAACAGACTTTGTGTGCCTACATGTCATATCAACTTTTGTTTGCAGTATTTAGCCCAAACCCCCATTGCTTGGTATTGTCTACCAAGCCTGAGTCAGAACTGAGCATCAATTTGTATAGTGATAGTAATCGTGGGGTAGAAAGGTTGGGATCCAGTGGGTTTAACCACAAACAGAAGGCACTAGGGAGGAAATCAGACAAATAATTGTGATATTATCCATTTACTTTACCGGAATCTGATTTTCTAACTCTTTTATGTACTGAAATAGATATCTTAGATTTAAGAAAATATAAAAGCAATTAAAATTCCTATGTTGACACTACATAGAACATTCCCTCTTTCTTTCAGACTACTAGCATTCAAAGCTGCCCAGTAGAAAAATTAACATTTTAAATGTTTTAAGTTTCTTCATTTTAACTCAAAGAAGTTTGGAAAACAGGGCTAAGTCTCATGAAACTAATCTTCATCTTGATGGATCCAAGCTGTTCTCTGAGATCACAAGCAGCTCAACTTTTCCAGAAAGAATTTTTGACTGTTTGGTAGTTCAGACAATCCATGAGATTATTTATTTTGTGTTGTGTAATAGCAAAGGTCTTCCATAAACACAGCATTAAAGAGACCTATTGCCTTAGAAAGGAAGAAGAAAAGCATACTTTTTGGAGTGATTACTCATTATTGTATCAGACACTATATTATGGGGTCTTTGCATCCACTGCTTTATTATCTTTACAAAAACTCTGCACTGAAAGTATTATCATCCTTATTTTACAGATGAAGGCCGTAAGCCTGTGGGAGGACAAGAGATTTCCTCAAAATTAACATTACTTAATCCAAAGTAGAACTGATATTAACCTAAGACTCTTGTGATTCCACAGTATGATCTCTCTTACACAACCCTACCACCTCTCCAACTGTATTTATATTTGAGTAAGGACCAATTTTGTCATTACAGAGGTGGAGGAAGATGTCTTTATTTTTTCTGCTGCCAGACAGTAATAAGTAGTGGATTATAGAGTTAGATTGTCATCTAAAGATGACTTAATTTTTTAATTTGAACTTGAATGTATAGTTTAATTTTTCTATGTCTTAGTTTCTTCAAGTACAAATAAGGTTCATACTGGTCCTGCAGAGAGAGCTAACAGACTTTGTGTGCCTACAAACAACTTTGTATTGTCAGTGATCAACTTTTCTGTTATATTTACCAATGGTTACTGTTGTTGGTGGCATCTTTTCACATAGGCACAGCTACACATACACAGAAGAGGAACAGTGCCCTAATATTCTTGCCACTTCCTGTCTGCCTAAGTCACAGTCATGGAGAAATGGGAAGCTCTCCTAGCTAAAAGATTTATCTCTTGTCACTTCATATAGGGTTCAGGCACACCCCATGGCTGGAAAAAATGGATACTGTTATTCAAAACCTATTCATCATTAGGAAAACGAAATCATTTCTTAATTGGGGCAGAGCAGTAAGAAGGCATTTATCTTCCTTTAGTGCAGAACCAGCCACTTGGACTTGGGATATGTCCTATTGTCTTAGGCTTTCCCAGAGAGAGGGCAGCCGTGTGCCCCTTTTTGGAGCCAGTCTAGCCTAACAAAAATACTGAGAATGGCAGGATACCAGAGGTGGGCAGCTGAAGATTTTAAGGAGATTCAAGCAGTCAGGCGGATCTTTCAGGCAAAAGTTAAAAAAAAAAAAATGTTCTAGCTAAAAGCCATCCATCCACTAATATTCCAAGCATAATATTGGCCTCAAAGTACCATAGTCTCATCAACTTGGATCAGCTAGATTTATAACTGAAGTCTACAGGCTCTGACTACCTCAGGGAATATCTGGTGACCAAAAATACAAAATCTTATTAAAAGTGACTGTTGCTGTATGTCCAGGAGGTATTGCAACCCTGAAATTGTTCTCTGCTTTTCCTTTAGAGTTTTTTTAAGGCTAACCGTCTTGTGCAGGGTACAGTTTGTCACGCCTAATAATTATTTCCTGACAGGAAAGTGTCCCCACGTCAGTCTCTGTGTCTCAAGCTCTTTTAATTAAAATTAAAAAGAAAAAAACAAGATAGACAAAACAGAAATCCTGGGAACATTGATTAATACTATAGGGAAACATAAGAAAAAAAAAAAAAAAAAAAAACAGTAAAGGAGTTTTGACCTGGAGGCCTGACCTTTCACAGAGTCTGGGAAAATGTTAAACTTTGACTCTACTTATCAGAAAATCTCTCTCTTCTCATGAGTTGTAGAAAATTTTAGGTGAATCCCCCTTTGGAGGGGACATACATTTCACATGACTCAGCTGCCCTTTGTCTCTCTTTTGTCCATATTTTTTTTTTTTCTGGTCTTCCTTATTTTGTTCCCTTTTCAAGCTGACCTCTCCTAGTTTGGGGCTTCCCCGGTGGCTCAGATGGTAAAGAATCTGCCTGCAATTCAGGAGACCTGGGTTCCATCTCTGGGTGAGGAAGACCTCCTGGAGAAGGGAATGGCAACCCATGCCAGTATTCTTGCCTAGGGAATTTCATGGAGCCTGGTAGGCTACCACTCATGGAGTCACAAGGAGTCAGATGTGAGGCATTTATCTTCCTTTAGTGCAGAACCAGCCACTTGGACTTGGGATATGTCCTATTGTCTTAGGCTTTCCCAGAGAGAGGGCAGCCGTGTGCCCCTTTTTGGAGCCAGTCTAGCCTAACAAAAATACTGAGAATGGCAGGATACCAGAGGTGGGCAGCTGAAGATTTTAAGGAGATTCAAGCAGTCAGGCAGATCTTTCAGGCAAAAGTTAAAAAAAAAAAAAATGTTCTAGCTAAAAGCCATCCATCCACTAATATTCCAAGCATAATATTGGCCTCAAAGTACCATAGTCTCATCAACTTGGATCAGCTAGATTTATAACTGAAGTCTACAGGCTCTGACTACCTCAGGGAATATCTGGTGACCAAAAATATAAAAGCTTATTAAAAGTGACTGTTGCTGTATGTCCAGGAGGTATTGCAACCCTGAAATTGTTCTCTGCTTTTCCTTTAGAGTTTTTTTAAGGCTAACCGTCTTGTGCAGGGTACAGTTTGTCACGCCTAATAATTATTTCCTGACAGGAAAGTGTCCCCACGTCAGTCTCTGTGTCTCAAGCTCTTTTAATTAAAATTAAAAAGAAAAAAACAAGATAGACAAAACAGAAATCCTGGGAACATTGATTAATACTATAGGGAAACATAAGAAAAAAAAAAAAAAAAAAAAAACAGTAAAGGAGTTTTGACCTGGAGGCCTGACCTTTCACAGAGTCTGGGAAAATGTTAAACTTTGACTCTACTTATCAGAAAATCTCTCTCTTCTCATGAGTTGTAGAAAATTTTAGGTGAATCCCCCTTTGGAGGGGACATACATTTCACATGACTCAGCTGCCCTTTGTCTCTCTTTTGTCCATATTTTTTTTTTTCTGGTCTTCCTTATTTTGTTCCCTTTCCAAGCTGACCTCTCCTAGTTTGGGGCTTCCCCGGTGGCTCAGATGGTAAAGAATCTGCCTGCAATTCAGGAGACCTGGGTTCCATCTCTGGGTGAGGAAGACCTCCTGGAGAAGGGAATGGCAACCCATGCCAGTATTCTTGCCTAGGGAATTCCATGGAGCCTGGTAGGCTACCACTCATGGAGTCACAAGGAGTCAGATGTGACTGAGCAACTAACAGTTTCACTTTTTTTTTTTTTTTTTTTCTTTTCTGGTCTCCAGTTTAGCTTTCTGGGAAAGACTCTTGCCAGCCCAGGTCATTTGCATCATCACTACCTCAGAATTTTTGCACCTAAACCTCTCACAGGACCCTGCCATCTGCATCTGCTCAGGGGCCCCCTACTGAACCTCAGGGCTCTTGCCTTAAAAGCTGAATCCCCAAGCTCTAGTCATGAAAGCCACTTTGGCCTTTGTTAGCCAATGCTGAGGGCGGTGGCTCCCATAGGTACACAGTCTCCATGTTTACTCTACCCAATAAAAGAACTAAAATTAATTTTTTGACAATTTAAGGGTCTGTTTCAGATTTTTTTAAATAGCTTAAAATATTAATTTGAGATATTATTTACATTTTATTGTACCTCTCAAGACAGAATACTTCTTATTCAGTGAATTGCTTTTTTATCTACTCCAAGGATTAGCAAAATCTTCCTGGAAAAGGCCAAATAGTGAATATTTGAGTTTCATGTACTTTGATGAAGCTACTCAATTTTGCCTTGCATGACAAAAGTAGCCATCAACAATATAGAAACAAATAATGATCCAAAAAGTGTTATTTATGAAAAACAGACCATCCAGCTGCATTTGGCTATGACCTATTCTTTGTTGATTCTTGATCTTTCCCAGCACAAGTGCATTCATGCTGTGCTCGTACCCTCCTACATCCCACACTCATTTTGCACTTCTGTATTTCCTTGTTGTGCCTCCCAGGTAGCACAGTGGTAAAGAAACTGCCTGCCAAAGCAGGAGACAGAGATGTGGGTTCAATCCCTGGGTTGGGAAGGTCCCCTGAAGAAGGAAATGGCAGCCCACTCCAGTATTCTTGCCTGGAAAATTCCGTGGCAGAGGAGCCTGATGGGCTACAGTCCATGTGGTCACAAAGAGTTGGACACGACGGAGCAACTGAGCATGCCCCCACACACATTTCCTTGTTGCTGTACTGCAGAGCTCACTATAAGATGACTTATTTTCACAGTAGTGCTTGGGAATTTCTGTGTTTGAAGCCATCCAGGGTTTGATAAGTGAAGACAAAACATGAATTGCCTTAAAAGAGAATGGATGCCTCAGAATTGTCAACAAATGCATTTGGGGGTAGTTTCTAGCATTGTAAAATGGAATGTTTTCTCCTAGAAATGATCAGAATGGCACTTCTGTCGCAGAAAGTAAGCATAACTGCTTAGACACAGCCTTTTTAAAAAAATCAGAATGATAATACTTCCTCCTGCCAACCCCCTAAGATGCTCCAGTGATCATGGTGGGGGTGGGAGAGTAGTAGGAAATATATATTGTGCTTTTGACAACTCTCTTTTCACTCAGTTCTCTCCTGAAATGAAGTTATTTTTTGTTTGTTTGTTTCTTTTTTGAACTGCTCTATCCAAAGCCTGACAGTCATTTCTGTATCCTGGGGGAATGCTACCTTTCAAAAAAACAAATTTTAAAACAGTTCCTAACAATGAGGTTTCTCTCCTAGATGGTAAGTCTGTGAACAGTACCTATGGGCTATTCTCAGGATGAATTTTATTCCAGCTGTGAGTTCCTTATTTGAACTCTTCCAACAACGGCTCTTTATGAGTGTGGCTTTCTTTCTTGGTTCCTGTATGCTTTCGATCTGTCATCAATGTGATATTCAACTCCAACAGAAAGGAACCTTTGCTGCATCTGAGACAACAGGAAGATTTTGGCATATTTCAGTGGCAGTGGACCTCCTGCCTGATCTGTCTCAGCCCATGGAGGCAACAGGGCATCTAGAAATTTTGCACATCTCTTCCTTGGGGGCATGGGCTTCCCTGTTGTTTTAGATTTTTCATAATCACTGATTTAATGCAGGAATATCACTATGTGAACTTTTTTCAGGAAAGAGAGTATCCCTGGGTTGGGAAGGTCCCTGAAGAAGGAAATGGCAGCCCACTCCAGTATTCTTGCCTGGAAAATTCCGTGGCAGAGGAGCCTGATGGGCTACAGTCCATGTGGTCACAAAGAGTTGGACACGACGGAGCAACTGAGCATGCCCCACACACATTTCCTTGTTGCTGTACTGCAGAGCTCACTATAAGATGACTTATTTTCACAGTAGTGCTTGGGAATTTCTGTGTTTGAAGCCATCCAGGGTTTGATAAGTGAAGACAAAACATGAATTGCCTTAAAAGAGAATGGATGCCTCAGAATTGTCAACAAATGCATTTGGGGGTAGTTTCTAGCATTGTAAAATGGAATGTTTTCTCCTAGAAATGATCAGAATGGCACTTCTGTCGCAGAAAGTAAGCATAACTGCTTAGACACAGCCTTTTTAAAAAAATCAGAATGATAATACTTCCTCCTGCCAACCCCCTAAGATGCTCCAGTGATCATGGTGGGGGTGGGAGAGTAGTAGGAAATATATATTGTGCTTTTGACAACTCTCTTTTCACTCAGTTCTCTCCTGAAATGAAGTTATTTTTTGTTTGTTTGTTTCTTTTTTGAACTGCTCTATCCAAAGCCTGACAGTCATTTCTGTATCCTGGGGGAATGCTACCTTTCAAAAAAACAAATTTTAAAACAGTTCCTAACAATGAGGTTTCTCTCCTAGATGGTAAGTCTGTGAACAGTACCTATGGGCTATTCTCAGGATGAATTTTATTCCAGCTGTGAGTTCCTTATTTGAACTCTTCCAACAACGGCTCTTTATGAGTGTGGCTTTCTTTCTTGGTTCCTGTATGCTTTCGATCTGTCATCAATGTGATATTCAACTCCAACAGAAAGGAACCTTTGCTGCATCTGAGACAACAGGAAGATTTTGGCATATTTCAGTGGCAGTGGACCTCCTGCCTGATCTGTCTCAGCCCATGGAGGCAACAGGGCATCTAGAAATTTTGCACATCTCTTCCTTGGGGGCATGGGCTTCCCTGTTGTTTTAGATTTTTCATAATCACTGATTTAATGCAGGAATATCACTATGTGAACTTTTTTCTGAAGATTATAGCATGTGTGAGTGGCAGGGGATATTTCAGGAAAGAGAGTATAGAAAGTGTGTTATATTCCTACAGCACTATCATTAGAACCTGCATGCCTGTTTCTTTTTTTTTTTTTTCTCTCAGTTTCCCCATTTTAGAGCAATTTCCTTGCAATGTTTCAAGTAGTATTGTTTTATAGAAGTAGCTTGTGTCAAGACACACCTACTGCAATTGGCAATGTCAGTAAAGTTTTAGAAGCAATGTTTAATGAACAGAAAATTATAAACAGCATCATCCCTCTAAAAGTAAAACTCAGGAGTACTGAGAATTCCAAGGGAATCTTAGTCAAAAGTGCATGTGTTTGGACGTGAACAAACCCAGCAAGAGGGTGGATGATCTGCCTTATCTGGGTCCCTCCAAGAAACTTGGTCTGTGTATATTGTCCACAGGTTCAAGCACACAGGCTCCTAGTTTCTCAGTCATCTAATACATATGCCAGTTCAGAGTCCAGGTTGAATACATTTGTGGTATGTTGTTTTTCATCTTGTCTGGAACAACAAAGAACAAAACAAGAACAAAACAGTCAGCAACGTTCCCAGGAACTTGCAGATTAAAGCCAAGATAAATTAACTAACCAAGTAACTGTGACAGATTGTGGTAACTGACATAATGGAGTTCTCCGTTGGGTTCTCCAGAAGCACATAAAATGGAAACCTGACCAGGGGAGTTGAGGGTGCATAGAAAGGGGAAACTTTCTCCTCATGGAACTCTTAGAGCTCAAAGATATGCTACATTTTAGTGGGTGGGGGGTGGGGGCACCAGTTGGATCTCTGGTGTAGGAAGATCCCATGGTTTATGGTAAGTCTGTGAACAGTACCTATGGGCTATTCTCAGGATGAATTTTATTCCAGCTGTGAGTTCCTTATTTGAACTCTTCCAACAACGGCTCTTTATGAGTGTGGCTTTCTTTCTTGGTTCCTGTATGCTTTCGATCTGTCATCAATGTGATATTCAACTCCAACAGAAAGGAACCTTTGCTGCATCTGAGACAACAGGAAGATTTTGGCATATTTCAGTGGCAGTGGACCTCCTGCCTGATCTGTCTCAGCCCATGGAGGCAACAGGGCATCTAGAAATTTTGCACATCTCTTCCTTGGGGGCATGGGCTTCCCTGTTGTTTTAGATTTTTCATAATCACTGATTTAATGCAGGAATATCACTATGTGAACTTTTTTCTGAAGATTATAGCATGTGTGAGTGGCAGGGGATATTTCAGGAAAGAGAGTATAGAAAGTGTGTTATATTCCTACAGCACTATCATTAGAACCTGCATGCCTGTTTCTTTTTTTTTTTTTTCTCTCAGTTTCCCCATTTTAGAGCAATTTCCTTGCAATGTTTCAAGTAGTATTGTTTTATAGAAGTAGCTTGTGTCAAGACACACCTACTGCAATTGGCAATGTCAGTAAAGTTTTAGAAGCAATGTTTAATGAACAGAAAATTATAAACAGCATCATCCCTCTAAAAGTAAAACTCAGGAGTACTGAGAATTCCAAGGGAATCTTAGTCAAAAGTGCATGTGTTTGGACGTGAACAAACCCAGCAAGAGGGTGGATGATCTGCCTTATCTGGGTCCCTCCAAGAAACTTGGTCTGTGTATATTGTCCACAGGTTCAAGCACACAGGCTCCTAGTTTCTCAGTCATCTAATACATATGCCAGTTCAGAGTCCAGGTTGAATACATTTGTGGTATGTTGTTTTTCATCTTGTCTGGAACAACAAAGAACAAAACAAGAACAAAACAGTCAGCAACGTTCCCAGGAACTTGCAGATTAAAGCCAAGATAAATTAACTAACCAAGTAACTGTGACAGATTGTGGTAACTGACATAATGGAGTTCTCCGTTGGGTTCTCCAGAAGCACATAAAATGGAAACCTGACCAGGGGAGTTGAGGGTGCATAGAAAGGGGAAACTTTCTCCTCATGGAACTCTTAGAGCTCAAAGATATGCTACATGATTGGGGCTTCCCTGGTGGTCCAGTGGGTGGAGAGTCCCCCTTGCAGTGCAGGGGCCACCAGTTGGATCTCTGGTGTAGGAAGATCCCATGTGCTGCTGAGTGGCTGGACCAGTGTGTCCAATTACGAGTCAGTAGTCTGGAGTGCATGCACCCAGAGCTGGTGCTCTGCAGTGAGAGAGGCCACTGCAATGGGAGGCCCACAACAGGCTGAAGAACAGAGATGGATAAAAGTGAATGAATGAAGATCCAACAGGGGAGACCAACGTTTGAAAAAAAAAAAAAAGGATATGCTACATGTTTGGAGGATAAGATGAGAAAGACAATGAGGACATCCCAGGAGGAATGAAAAAGTGTACATTTGCCTAGAGATAAGGGGGAGGATACAGAACTCACCTGCCCTCCAACAATTGCTTTATCCTTGCTTCTCCTGAAATGACAATTCTGGTCAATTTGATTCAGTCTAAAAATGTTAATGTCACGCCTGATCTTCTGTTTTTCCGTTATATCCCACACCTATTTCATCAGCAGAGAAAGGAAACATGGTGATTTTCATGTATATATTCATGCATCCTTTATATCATAAAACAAACTCATTTCTGAGAAACTAGCCATTTGGTGATGTTAAGATTGTAGTTAAATAAATGTTAATGAAGCAGACGAGGAAGCAAGACATGCTTAAACTTTAAGAGGCAGACACAATTGGATTGGGTTCTTGATTCTACCTTTCACCTTCTAACTGTATAACCTTGGGAACATCCCTTGAGATCTCCAGACCTTCAAATATGGGCTGAGAGAAGCTAATTGTGTGTTCCTCAGAGGGCCTGCCACAGAGTCATTCAGTATTAACAAGTGGCAGTTCCTGTCTCTTTAGTTTACATCTCAGCTTCCATTTCTCTTTTGAAACTTCTTTTATTGCATTTTTTTTAAGATGTGCCTTGCTTCTTCTTTTTAATTTTGAGCTCCTTGTGAGCCTAGCCTACCTTAGGTGTTTGTTTGTTTCCTTAAATCAAATATTTTATGTTTCTTTTTTTATTCAGTTTTCATGGGAGTCTGGTTCAGTCAGCCATTGGGTACGGGAGGAAGCATACACAAGAGTAAGGAAAAGGGACACATGGGAAAAAGCAAAGGATGCATGCCTGTCCAAAATGGGAGAGTGAGTTTGAAACCCCAGGTGTGTTACTCTTCCATACGTGTTATTATATTAACCTCTTTGGACTATAGTTTCCTCATCTCAGAAATGAAGATAATATTCCTTCCTATGCAGAAGATCGGTTCAAACCCTAGGTTGGGAAGATCCCCTGGAGAAAGGAATGGCTACGCACTCCAGTATTCTTGCCAGGATAAAGGGGCCTGGTGGGCTACAGTCCATGAGGTTGAAAAGAGTCAGACACAACTGAGCAACTAACATTTTGACTTACTTCACTTACAGGATCATAGCTGGACATTTGCCTTAATCAGCTTACAATGTTACCTCGCACTCTGTCCATTAGCAGGACCAAGAGGATGTCCCTCAACCGCTTGAAGCAGCATTCAGGCTCCATCTCCTTCTCTTCATTCCTTAATATACCCCATCATTGTCCTTCTGTGGTCAGTACCTCACTTTCTCCTCTGTAGTAGCTCTTCAGAATTGATGATTTAGTAGGACAATCTGCTTGCTTTGTAATTCTGACTTTGCCTCATACATTCTGTTTCATGGTCCTCTTGTTTTCAATGGAGTGTAGTCCTGAGATCAGTCTTGCCACATTTCTGCCCCCATTCTCCTGGGTTTCACCCATTGTCCCTGCTCTATAGGAAACACCTTTTCTGAAAGGGGGTGCATATGTTATTCAATTCCACTTAATGAAATAAGCAACTAAATATATTTAAGCAAATATGAATCTGACCCTAAGTATAGTTATGATAAACTCTTGAAAATTATTTCAGAAACTCTTTTGTACAATGACAATTCCTTGAGTTGTTTTCAATCTACTATACAATTTTAACTTCTAAATGTCTCCAGCAGCAACAACAATGAATATTGGGAAACCTCTGTTTAACAGAATGAAGTTATCACCTGTTTTTATTTTTTTTGTAGATTTAAGCAAGATATGTCAACAGTGGTCTTGATGCCATGATGTTCTGCTCTTGTGTTTGTTGTTCATTTGCCAAATTGTGTCCAGCTCTTTGCCACCCCAGGGACTGTAGCCCTCCAGGTGTCTCTGGCCATGGAATTTTCCAGGCAAGAATACTGGAATGAGTTGCCAATTCCTCCTCCAGCGTATGTTCCCGATCCAGGGATCCAAACCATTCTCTCCTGCATTGCCAAGCAGACTTTTAATCACTAGAGGTTTAACCACCCCTTTTGAAAGAAATGGAATTCCTTCCTATGCAGAAGATCGGTTCAAACCCTAGGTTGGGAAGATCCCCTGGAGAAAGGAATGGCTACGCACTCCAGTATTCTTGCCAGGATAAAGGAGCCTGGTGGGCTACAGTCCATGAGGTTGAAAAGAGTCAGACACAACTGAGCAACTAACATTTTGACTTACTTCACTTACAGGATCATAGCTGGACATTTGCCTTAATCAGCTTGCAATGTTACCTCGCACTCTGTCCATTAGCAGGACCAAGAGGATGTCCCTCAACCGCTTGAAGCAGCATTCAGGCTCCATCTCCTTCTCTTCATTCCTTAATATACCCCATCATTGTCCTTCTGTGGTCAGTACCTCACTTTCTCCTCTGTAGTAGCTCTTCAGAATTGATGATTTAGTAGGACAATCTGCTTGCTTTGTAATTCTGACTTTGCCTCATACATTCTGTTTCATGGTCCTCTTGTTTTCAATGGAGTGTAGTCCTGAGATCAGTCTTGCCACATTTCTGCCCCCATTCTCCTGGGTTTCACCCATTGTCCCTGCTCTATAGGAAACACCTTTTCTGAAAGGGGGTGCATATGTTATTCAATTCCACTTAATGAAATAAGCAACTAAATATATTTAAGCAAATATGAATCTGACCCTAAGTATAGTTATGATAAACTCTTGAAAATTATTTCAGAAACTCTTTTGTACAATGACAATTCCTTGAGTTGTTTTCAATCTACTATACAATTTTAACTTCTAAATGTCTCCAGCAGCAACAACAATGAATATTGGGAAACCTCTGTTTAACAGAATGAAGTTATCACCTGTTTTTATTTTTTTTGTAGATTTAAGCAAGATATGTCAACAGTGGTCTTGATGCCATGATGTTCTGCTCTTGTGTTTGTTGTTCATTTGCCAAATTGTGTCCAGCTCTTTGCCACCCCAGGGACTGTAGCCCTCCAGGTGTCTCTGGCCATGGAATTTTCCAGGCAAGAATACTGGAATGAGTTGCCAATTCCTCCTCCAGCGTATGTTCCCGATCCAGGGATCCAAACCATTCTCTCCTGCATTGCCAAGCAGACTTTTAATCACTGAGCCACCTGGATTTGGGCTCTTCAACTGAATGGATATTAGGTTTGGACATTGTTGTATTTTTTAATATGAAGGCCTGGTAGCTGGGTTTGCCACCAACCTGAACTAGAAGTTGTGTGTGTGTGTGTGTGTAATAAAGAATGTAGTTTCCTTTCCACCTCTGGTAATGCAGCCCTCTCTGTCTGTGGCCAGAGTCAAAACTCAATAGGATCGGATGATGATGCAGAAAACATTGGCTGCTTCTGTCTAGGGAGCTCAGGCTAGAGGGTTTGACGCTACCTGAAACCTGTGCTCTCTAAGCAACCCAATAGCGTCCTCTACATGGGAAAGGTATGACTCTGCTACTCACGGTTCTCAGGGAAAAGAAGGTCAGTGAGCTAGAGATATTGTGATCCTTGGTGAAGAGGGTAATCCAGAAGGAAGAAAAACAGACACTAAGTGATTGTTTCTTAAATGATGAGCATAGTGAGAACTTTCATGACACTTTATCCAGGGAGTAAAGCGCCTCTACTCAGTATGGGGGCCTCACATGCTACCGTCAAGTCCTATAGACAGTGTGAATAAAGGTATGCCCATGTTTTGTATCTTGTCCTTTGGGAGGAAGTATCTACTATGTTGCAAACACATTAGTCTTCTTACATTGTGTCAAGAGATTGTCACAAGTGAAATGAAGTCTGGTGTCCCTGCCTTGGAATCACTCAGACAGCTGTTCCTAATACCTTCTCTGGGTTCTTTATTGTCACTTTCTCAGTCTCATACACAGTGTCTCAAGATGCCATGTTTTGATTCAGGGACTGTAGGAAACCTCTGTTTAACAGAATGAAGTTATCACCTGTTTTTTTTTTTGTAGATTTAAGCAAGATATGTCAACAGTGGTCTTGATGCCATGATGTTCTGCTCTTGTGTTTGTTGTTCATTTGCCAAATTGTGTCCAGCTCTTTGCCACCCCAGGGACTGTAGCCCTCCAGGTGTCTCTGGCCATGGAATTTTCCAGGCAAGAATACTGGAATGAGTTGCCAATTCCTCCTCCAGCGTATGTTCCCGATCCAGGGATCCAAACCATTCTCTCCTGCATTGCCAAGCAGACTTTTAATCACTGAGCCACCTGGATTTGGGCTCTTCAACTGAATGGATATTAGGTTTGGACATTGTTGTATTTTTTAATATGAAGGCCTGGTAGCTGGGTTTGCCACCAACCTGAACTAGAAGTTGTGTGTGTGTGTGTGTGTAATAAAGAATGTAGTTTCCTTTCCACCTCTGGTAATGCAGCCCTCTCTGTCTGTGGCCAGAGTCAAAACTCAATAGGATCGGATGATGATGCAGAAAACATTGGCTGCTTCTGTCTAGGGAGCTCAGGCTAGAGGGTTTGACGCTACCTGAAACCTGTGCTCTCTAAGCAACCCAATAGCGTCCTCTACATGGGAAAGGTATGACTCTGCTACTCACGGTTCTCAGGGAAAAGAAGGTCAGTGAGCTAGAGATATTGTGATCCTTGGTGAAGAGGGTAATCCAGAAGGAAGAAAAACAGACACTAAGTGATTGTTTCTTAAATGATGAGCATAGTGAGAACTTTCATGACACTTTATCCAGGGAGTAAAGCGCCTCTACTCAGTATGGGGGCCTCACATGCTACCGTCAAGTCCTATAGACAGTGTGAATAAAGGTATGCCCATGTTTTGTATCTTGTCCTTTGGGAGGAAGTATCTACTATGTTGCAAACACATTAGTCTTCTTACATTGTGTCAAGAGATTGTCACAAGTGAAATGAAGTCTGGTGTCCCTGCCTTGGAATCACTCAGACAGCTGTTCCTAATACCTTCTCTGGGTTCTTTATTGTCACTTTCTCAGTCTCATACACAGGTAGATTATTCCATTGCAGCAGTCCATGTGTCTATTTTCATGGCATCACTATATGTTTTGATTACTATAACTTTGTAGGATAGTTTGAAATCAGAATGTGTGATGCTTCCAGCTCCATTCTTCTTTCTCAGGTCTGCTCTGGCTATGCAAGGTCTCTTGTGTTTCCATAAGAATTTTAGGATCGTCTTGCCATTTTTTGTTGAAAAAATGCCATTGGAATCTTGATAGCGATTGCATTTTATCTGTAGTTTGCTTTGGTAATATGGACTTCTCACTTGCTGATGTCCCTCTGCTCATAGTACTTAACATTTGCCACGTTTCATATTTATTTTCATATGTCCATCTACCCAGCTAGATAGAGGATTTGTAGAAATGTATTTTATTGATTGTTATATCCAAAGTATAGTTCTAGAGCAGTGTCTGATATAGGATGCAGATGAGAATCCGATAGACATAGATGGTAGCTTTCTGCTAATAAATTTTAATCCTGTTCCAAGATGGAGCTCCTATGAGTTATTCCAATGGGTAGGGGTCATTCTGTTAGATTGATCTAAGCAGGTATATTTTGCTTTAGAAAAGCAAATGTTTAGCATTTTTTAAAGCATTTACAATTTCTTTGCATGACACACAGCCCTTTTAGAACATTCATTTGAATAGCCTATATTCCGAAACATAGAGTATTAATAGAAAATATGAAAAGGCCAACAGAGCTTGAAACCACTGCTATTGAAAAATTAGGTTTTTTTCGCATTCTCAAGCAGAGGGCCACAGTCTGCTATCAGGGACCCCATGAGGGAATACCCAGCTATTTCAGGAGGCCCAGGAGAAACTGTGAGCAAGAGCCTTGATTGTCTCAGGGGTAAGTCCTATAGAAGGGGGTGAATAAAGGTTATGCACTTTATCCAGGGAGTAAAGCGCCTCTACTCAGTATGGGGGCCTCACATGCTACCGTCAAGTCCTATAGACAGTGTGAATAAAGGTATGCCCATGTTTTGTATCTTGTCCTTTGGGAGGAAGTATCTACTATGTTGCAAACACATTAGTCTTCTTACATTGTGTCAAGAGATTGTCACAAGTGAAATGAAGTCTGGTGTCCCTGCCTTGGAATCACTCAGACAGCTGTTCCTAATACCTTCTCTGGGTTCTTTATTGTCACTTTCTCAGTCTCATACACAGGTAGATTATTCCATTGCAGCAGTCCATGTGTCTATTTTCATGGCATCACTATATGTTTTGATTACTATAACTTTGTAGGATAGTTTGAAATCAGAATGTGTGATGCTTCCAGCTCCATTCTTCTTTCTCAGGTCTGCTCTGGCTATGCAAGGTCTCTTGTGTTTCCATAAGAATTTTAGGATCGTCTTGCCATTTTTTGTTGAAAAAATGCCATTGGAATCTTGATAGCGATTGCATTTTATCTGTAGTTTGCTTTGGTAATATGGACTTCTCACTTGCTGATGTCCCTCTGCTCATAGTACTTAACATTTGCCACGTTTCATATTTATTTTCATATGTCCATCTACCCAGCTAGATAGAGGATTTGTAGAAATGTATTTTATTGATTGTTATATCCAAAGTATAGTTCTAGAGCAGTGTCTGATATAGGATGCAGATGAGAATCCGATAGACATAGATGGTAGCTTTCTGCTAATAAATTTTAATCCTGTTTCAAGATGGAGCTCCTATGAGTTATTCCAATGGGTAGGGGTCATTCTGTTAGATTGATCTAAGCAGGTATATTTTGCTTTAGAAAAGCAAATGTTTAGCATTTTTTAAAGCATTTACAATTTCTTTGCATGACACACAGCCCTTTTAGAACATTCATTTGAATAGCCTATATTCCGAAACATAGAGTATTAATAGAAAATATGAAAAAGGCCAACAGAGCTTGAAACCACTGCTATTGAAAAATTAGGTTTTTTTCGCATTCTCAAGCAAAGGGCCACAGTCTGCTATCAGGGACCCCATGAGGGAATACCCAGCTATTTCAGGAGGCCCAGGAGAAACTGTGAGCAAGAGCCTTGATTGTGGCCTCCAGAGGAAGCGATGGGTGGAGCATGGTCAGCAGACAGAGAATTGGCTAGTTTGAATAATTTCAGCAGGCTTCAGGGCATAGGGACTGTCCCTTGTTGTCTAGTACCTGATGCTGAAATAACTAGGGCAGGTGGAGAGTAGCCCCAAGTGTGAGAGTCTTAAGTGTAGGGTAAGCCTACACTAAAAGGAGTGTAGGCTCTGAATCGGTTGGTTTGTACTTGAAAATTACACTCGTAAACTAGTTGCTTACTATATTTAGGAACTGGCTAATCCTGCAAGACCCAACCCTTCAGGATCACCAAGGCCCACACATCAATGCAACAGAAATAGAAAATAAAAGACATAGGTATTACAGCCCATGATGTACCAAAACTGAGACATCACTTTGCCAACAAAGGTTTATATAGTCAAAACTATGAGATTTTTCATTAGTCATGTTCACCTGTGAGAACTGAGCACCAAAGAACTGATGCTTTTGAATTCAGATGCTGGAGAAGACTCTTGAGAGTCCCTTGGACTGCAAAAAGATCAAACCAGTCCATTCTAAAGGAAAGCAATCCTGAATATTCATTGGAAGAACTGATGCTAAAGCTGAAGCTCCAATATTTTGGCCACCTGATGCGAGGAGCCAACTCATTGGAAAATACCCTGATGCTGGAAAGGAATGAAGACAGGAGGAGAAGGGGACAAAAGAAGATGAGGTGGTTGGACGATATCACTGACTTAATGAACAAGAGTTTTAGCAAACTCACAGAGATGGTGAAGAACAGGGAAGTCTGGCATTCTGTACTCCATTCAGACACAACTTGGTGACTGAACAACATGATGCCAAAAGAGATTTATTTTTTTCCTCTAAACACAAATGAACAGGTGGGCAAGAGAGCAGACCCTGTAGCAGTCTGGACACAACCACTCTTACAAGAACAACTGCTGTGTTATGGCCAGGACAGTGTAGACCTGAATTCTCCACATATTTTTCTTAAAGATTACATAATATATAAACACCACAGAGACTTGAGAGTTTTGAAGAGACCTCAAAAATATATTCATTTCAGTTATAGCTGGATGCTTGAGTCACTTCCCCTTATGAGTCATATGTGGCTTATTGTTTCTGGGTATATCTTCCAGAGATTCTTTGCAAGTATCCTCTATTGCTTCAGCCTCTGTCAAACCGCTCACTTACCTCTCAATACTAACTCTATCTTCTTCTTGGATCCCATACCTCATTTACTGCTGAGGTAAACTTGTCACCAAGCTCCTGTTGGTATCACTACCAGAAGACAGTTTGTTTCTTTTAATTTATGTAGGAAGGAAATAAATGGATAACTAGGATAAAAGATTATTGTTTACCAATACTGACTCTCTGCGGCCCTTTTTTATTAGGTAAAAGAGACTCAAAAGTCATATTTTGTAATAACAAAAGGATCACTTGACCCAAATCTTTGACATCAGAGCTTGTGAACTTTCTATTTTTTATTGAATTATACTTAAATGACAATATTGTGTTAGTTTCAGATGGACAGAAAAGTGATTCTTTTATACATGTGTATAAATTATACACATACATATATACACATTGTTTCAGATTCTTTTCCATTATAGGTTATTATAAGATATTCAGTTATTGAGGTATTGATAGTTCCTTGTGCTATATAGTAGGTCATTATTGTGTACCTCTTCTGTATATAGGAGTGCATCTATGTTAATCTCAAAGTCTTAGTTTCTCTCCTCATCCCTGTTATCCCCTTTGGCAACCCTAAGCTTGTTTTCTATGTCTCTGTTTCTGTTTTGTAAATAAGTTCATTTGTACCTTTTTTTATACTATATAAGTGGCATATCGTATTTTTCTTTCTCTGTATTACTTCACTTAATATGAGAATCTCTAGGCCCATCCATGTAGCTGCAAATGGCATTATTTCATTTTTTATGATAATAATATTCATTTGTGTATGTGTGTGTGTATATATATATATATATATACATACATATATGTCTATATTCCACATCTTCTTTATTCACTTATATGCTGATGGACATTTTAATAATATTTTTATAGAGATTCAATGTCAAAATGATACTCTCTTCATTCTGACTGAAAGATAAAGGAATCAAACTACGAATGCCTTAAGGAGTAGGGGTGACCTGGCATGATCTCTAAGCTATTTACACAGCTGACTTTGCTGATGATGCTTATAGATCATGCCAGGTCACCCCTACTCCTTAAGGCAACAGGATCTTGATTCCTTTAACTTACCTCACATCTGGGTAAGGGAGATGGAGTCTGCAAAGGGCTGGGTGTTAATTTGGGCCTGAATGTTCTGTGAGGCAAGGTTGAAATGGATTTAGTGAATTAGATTTCTCATTCTATCAAAATAGGTCAAGCAGTAAAAGATTCCTATAAATCACTAGGTAAAATTCTCCCCATTGGCAAGAAAATAGTATGCGATCATTCCAAGTTAACATGGTTTGCTCTTAGAATCTGACTTTGCTAACAAACAATGAATCCTAAGTGACAAAAACTGGGATTAAGAGTATGGATTGAGGGCATTTATCTTGTGAACTTTCTATTTTTTATTGAATTATACTTAAATGACAATATTGTGTTAGTTTCAGATGGACAGAAAAGTGATTCTTTTACACATGTGTATAAATTATACACATACATATATACACATTGTTTCAGATTCTTTTCCATTATAGGTTATTATAAGATATTCAGTTATTGAGGTATTGATAGTTCCTTGTGCTATATAGTAGGTCATTATTGTGTACCTCTTCTGTATATAGGAGTGCATCTATGTTAATCTCAAAGTCTTAGTTTCTCTCCTCATCCCTGTTATCCCCTTTGGCAACCCTAAGCTTGTTTTCTATGTCTCTGTTTCTGTTTTGTAAATAAGTTCATTTGTACCTTTTTTTATACTATATAAGTGGCATATCGTATTTTTCTTTCTCTGTATTACTTCACTTAATATGAGAATCTCTAGGCCCATCCATGTAGCTGCAAATGGCATTATTTCATTTTTTATGATAATAATATTCATTTGTGTATGTGTGTGTGTATATATATATATATATATACATACATATATGTCTATATTCCACATCTTCTTTATTCACTTATATGCTGATGGACATTTTAATAATATTTTTATAGAGATTCAATGTCAAAATGATACTCTCTTCATTCTGACTGAAAGATAAAGGAATCAAACTACGAATGCCTTAAGGAGTAGGGGTGACCTGGCATGATCTCTAAGCTATTTACACAGCTGACTTTGCTGATGATGCTTATAGATCATGCCAGGTCACCCCTACTCCTTAAGGCAACAGGATCTTGATTCCTTTAACTTACCTCACATCTGGGTAAGGGAGATGGAGTCTGCAAAGGGCTGGGTGTTAATTTGGGCCTGAATGTTCTGTGAGGCAAGGTTGAAATGGATTTAGTGAATTAGATTTCTCATTCTATCAAAATAGGTCAAGCAGTAAAAGATTCCTATAAATCACTAGGTAAAATTCTCCCCATTGGCAAGAAAATAGTATGCGATCATTCCAAGTTAACATGGTTTGCTCTTAGAATCTGACTTTGCTAACAAACAATGAATCCTAAGTGACAAAAACTGGGATTAAGAGTATGGATTGAGGGGCATTTATCACAAGTTTAGGAAAAATGGAGTTCTTGGACCTTTTAACAGTGAAGACAGAAGTCAAAGATTGGTTTTATGTTAGCATTGAAAATCCTTTGTTATTGTTGTTTAGTTGCTAAGACATGTCTGACTCTTTTGTGACCCCTATGGACTGTAGCCTTCCAGACTCCTCTGTCCTGGTGGCTGGGTAGGAAAGAATCCACAGGCCAATGAAGGAGCTAAAAGATTGACCCCTCGAGTCAGGAAGATCCCCTAGAGAAGCAAATGGCAACCTACTCCAGTATTGAAAACTCACCAATAGATTCATTTTCATTCAATTTGCCTTTTACTCATAATTTATCTGTGGGGGAAGTAGCACTTGGAAAGCCAGTACACGTTCAACATACCAATGAGAAGATTTAGGGCTTTACATTTTTTTTCTAACATGTTTTATAGCATTCACTTATCTATAGTCAGCCAGAGCTATACTGTTTGGGAAAGGAAGGAGAGAGATAAGAGATTATTATAGAGAAGATGTGTGTTTGGAGGGGAGTGTGGGAGAAGAAAAGGAAATTAAACAGGTTGAGAGTAAATGTGTTTATGATTTTAAACTGTTATTTCTCCTTAAATATCAAATTTTACATTGACTGCATGCCTCAAAGCACTTTGTATGGAAATAAGATAAAATATAATTTTGAACATTAACATTTTATTATGAAGTAATTTTTCTATGTTTTCAGAGTATCTTAAATGTTGTTCTTCCACAATGGAACAGCAAAGCTCAGCAGAATAAATCCCTGAGGACCCTCCTAAGAAAATATTGCTTTTTTGTTACCCTACCAGGCAGAGGGTTTCACCAGCATAATGCCATTAGGCGTGCAATCTAGAAGCTGTTGGGTTGAACAGAAGCAACAAGCACAAGCCAGGTGCAGGGTCTGGTAATGAAGATGCCCTTTTCTTTGAGGGACTCTCAGACCGGGCTGTGGGAAAACAGATATGTGCATCCTTGGCACAGAACAGTGTAGTTATACAAAAAAAGAAAAAGCAAAAGAGACCCACATGGCACCGGGTCGATCATCCAAGTTAACATGGTTTGCTTAGAATCTGACTTTGCTAACAAACAATGAATCCTAAGTGACAAAAACTGGGATTAAGAGTATGGATTGAGGGGCATTTATCACAAGTTTAGGAAAAATGGAGTTCTTGGACCTTTTAACAGTGAAGACAGAAGTCAAAGATTGGTTTTATGTTAGCATTGAAAATCCTTTGTTATTGTTGTTTAGTTGCTAAGACATGTCTGACTCTTTTGTGACCCCTATGGACTGTAGCCTTCCAGACTCCTCTGTCCTGGTGGCTGGGTAGGAAAGAATCCACAGGCCAATGAAGGAGCTAAAAGATTGACCCCTCGAGTCAGGAAGATCCCCTAGAGAAGCAAATGGCAACCTACTCCAGTATTGAAAACTCACCAATAGATTCATTTTCATTCAATTTGCCTTTTACTCATAATTTATCTGTGGGGGAAGTAGCACTTGGAAAGCCAGTACACGTTCAACATACCAATGAGAAGATTTAGGGCTTTACATTTTTTTTCTAACATGTTTTATAGCATTCACTTATCTATAGTCAGCCAGAGCTATACTGTTTGGGAAAGGAAGGAGAGAGATAAGAGATTATTATAGAGAAGATGTGTGTTTGGAGGGGAGTGTGGGAGAAGAAAAGGAAATTAAACAGGTTGAGAGTAAATGTGTTTATGATTTTAAACTGTTATTTCTCCTTAAATATCAAATTTTACATTGACTGCATGCCTCAAAGCACTTTGTATGGAAATAAGATAAAATATAATTTTGAACATTAACATTTTATTATGAAGTAATTTTTCTATGTTTTCAGAGTATCTTAAATGTTGTTCTTCCACAATGGAACAGCAAAGCTCAGCAGAATAAATCCCTGAGGACCCTCCTAAGAAAATATTGCTTTTTTGTTACCCTACCAGGCAGAGGGTTTCACCAGCATAATGCCATTAGGCGTGCAATCTAGAAGCTGTTGGGTTGAACAGAAGCAACAAGCACAAGCCAGGTGCAGGGTCTGGTAATGAAGATGCCCTTTTCTTTGAGGGACTCTCAGACCGGGCTGTGGGAAAACAGATATGTGCATCCTTGGCACAGAACAGTGTAGTTATACAAAAAAAGAAAAAGCAAAAGAGACCCACATGGGCACTCGAGAAGAGTTCTCAGATCTGACACTATTTCAATTGTATAGGGTTTGTTCTGATAGTATTCATGAATCAGTGCTTCATTAGTTTCTTGGTACTCCCCATAACAAAGTGCCTCAAATTGGTGGATAAGCAACAGAAATGTATTATCTCATAGCTCTGAAGGCTAGAAGTCCAAGGTCAACGTGTAGGCAGGGTTGGTCCTTTTGAAGGCTGTGAGGGAGCATCTGTTCCTGCCTAGCTCCTGCCTTCTGGTGGTTTCCTGGCAATGTTTAGCCTTGACCTGTGGATGCATTGCCTCCAACTCTGCCTCCATCTTCACACAGTGTTCTCCTGTGCACGTGTCTCTGTGTCCAAATTTCTCTTTTTGATTAAGACACAGCAGTATTGGATTAGGGTCCATCCTAATGACCTCAACTTGATCATCTGCAAAAACCCTGTGTCCAGAGAAGGTTGTCTTTATAGGTATTAGGGTTAGAATGTCAAGATCTTTGTGGAGGGCACAAATCAACCCATAACAGCTGAATTTCTGCAAGTAGGGAGGAGGAAGGGACTTCTAGGTAGAAATAATACAATGCTAAAGATACGGAACATTTCAGTACTTCCTGGTAATCTCACTATCTCTTCATTCAGATGGTTGGACTGGACATCCCCCCCCAAACAAGCAGCATTCTTAGAGACCCTTGCAGTGAGACTAGGTGGCTTGTTTGATCTTGCCAATATTCTCCTCACTTACTCTCTCAGGGCCCCTCCTGTCAGGGTGTGTTTAATCTCATTGATCTCAGTGTGAACACCCATTTCATTTGCCTTCAGGACCTCTTTGCCTTAATGATTTTTTTTTTTTTTCATTTTCTTTAACAGTGCAGCCACCAGGCCATTTTATGTTTGGTCATTTTTGTCTTCAAGCTGAAAAGGGCAAATCCCAGGGTCTAACATTCTATATATGCTCTTTCCTTTCATTCTCTTTCGCTATCGTGATTCATGTGCAGTTCCTTGTAAGCTTCTAATATTTTAATCCATCCTCAGCATTTGTTGGTTTTTAAGAAAAAAATTAGGAGACTCTCTTGTTCCAAGAATAATTAAAATGGCAGTAAATCTACTTAAACGTAATCCAGTTTAAATGATGACAAAATTTCAGAGATTTACAATCAAGGAGAGACCAACCTACCCAGATTATGAGGTTGACTTGATGAATAGAAATAAATGCTAGAATTAGATAGGGAGTAAAACTAGAATGAAGACTAATTTCTTAAGTGGTGGGATCATTAGTGAATTTGTTGTCTTATAATGATTTTTCTGTCTCTGTGTAGACTTTTATCTCTAGGGCTTCTGATAAGGAGTACTTGGATAAGAAGGAGCCCTGGTGATATGGTTAGGTTCACTTTTACAATGAACTATCAGAGTAATCATGCTTTCATTTGACACTGGTGCATCACTAAGGATCTTATTTGTATATACTCACTATGAGGTAGTCTAGTCAGAAAAACGTTTGCCTCTGTATATGACTTATTATAAGCTTACTGGTACATATGTGTGTGTGTTCAGGTATAAGTTTCACATTACTTGAATACCAGCACATTTCAGGAAATCATGCTTGTATTTTATCTTTTACAGACGTCATTAAAACTGGTGGTACAGGGCTTCCCTGGTGGTCCAGTGGGTAAGGACACTGCCCTGCAGTGCCAGGGGCGCTGGTTCAATCCCTGGCCTGGGAAGATCCCACGTGCCGCGGAGCGGCTGGACCAATGTGTCCAATTACTGAGTTGGAGCTCTGGAGCACATGAGCCCAAAGCCGGTGCTCTGTGGCAACAGAGGCCACTGCGATCAGAGGACCACACAGGCCAAAGAACAAAGATGGATGAAAATAGACAAATGAAAAACCAAGAGACGTGGCCCATCGGTCCCCCCCCACCCAACCTCAAAAAACCTGGTGGTACAAAGAAAAGATTCCGAAGAGGCATTGGGATCTCAGGGCCCCATACACATTTTCCCAAGGATCCTCCATCTCTGGGGATCAGGAGTACACTTTCTGTCTCAAAGAGTCTGTATGGGGGAAAGTGTAAAACACATAGCCCCTCCCCAAGGAGAATCACTTGTATTTCATCTGCTAAATTATCTAGGTAGGAAATTCAAAATTACTACTTGAAAAATTTGGTTACCAAGAGTAAAGGTATAAGGAACCATAAGTAAAGAAAGTGACATACAGATAAATGTCTTTAGTGTACCTCTCAGAGCACAGGCACAGAGACCCCTCCTTCAGTAAGTCATTGACTTCCTGTGGATAAGGCACAGTTTGCATGAGAGAAGTAGAGTCTTTTAAAGGCTAGTTGTTTTCTTGCTTCAGTGCTGGCTTCAGGAGAAAAAGGGAAAAGGAAGGAAACTGACATTTGTGTATCCATTACATGGCATCCAGACATGCTCTCCTGGCTTCCCAGGTGACACAGTGTAAAGAATCTCATGCCAGATGAGATGTCAGAGACATGAGTTCGAGTCAGGGTCAGGAAGATGCCCTGGCAGAGAAAATGGCAACCCACTCCAGTATTCTTGCCTGGAAAATTCAGTGGACAGAGGAGCTGGCAGGACACTGCCCATGGCATGGCAAAAAGTCAGACACAACTGAGCATGCACATGCCTAAAGCACACATGGAGTCTCTAAACAAATATAAACAAGTATGTGAAGTTAGTTTATTTTTCCCTTTATTGATAGACAATGGATGAAAGAAGATAAGAACAGGAGTAGCTGGTGTTTAAACCAAGGGGTTCATATCCATGAACCACACTGCTCCCTGAGTGAGAAGGCTTCAGGGGAAGAGTAGGGCCAGCGCAGGGCAGAACTGGTGTTTTTCAGAGTCTTGGGCTAGGCGTGTCAAAGGGATTTTTTCCTACTGGTCCAATGTTACTTTCAGGAAAGTCACCATAATGCTCTTATCTTTTCTGTTTCTACCTTGATAATATGAAATAGGAGCATATGAAAAAAGAGAGGAGGAAGTGCTGTATACAACAGAAGAGACCTTGGGAAAAATTTAAAAAGGACAAAAAATTATAGGATGCAAATTACACCCAACCTCAAAAACCTGGTGGTACAAAGAAAAGATTCCGAAGAGGCATTGGGATCTCAGGGCCCCATACACATTTTCCCAAGGATCCTCCATCTCTGGGGATCAGGAGTACACTTTCTGTCTCAAAGAGTCTGTATGGGGGAAAGTGTAAAACACATAGCCCCTCCCCAAGGAGAATCACTTGTATTTCATCTGCTAAATTATCTAGGTAGGAAATTCAAAATTACTACTTGAAAAATTTGGTTACCAAGAGTAAAGGTATAAGGAACCATAAGTAAAGAAAGTGACATACAGATAAATGTCTTTAGTGTACCTCTCAGAGCACAGGCACAGAGACCCCTCCTTCAGTAAGTCATTGACTTCCTGTGGATAAGGCACAGTTTGCATGAGAGAAGTAGAGTCTTTTAAAGGCTAGTTGTTTTCTTGCTTCAGTGCTGGCTTCAGGAGAAAAAGGGAAAAGGAAGGAAACTGACATTTGTGTATCCATTACATGGCATCCAGACATGCTCTCCTGGCTTCCCAGGTGACACAGTGTAAAGAATCTCATGCCAGATGAGATGTCAGAGACATGAGTTCGAGTCAGGGTCAGGAAGATGCCCTGGCAGAGAAAATGGCAACCCACTCCAGTATTCTTGCCTGGAAAATTCAGTGGACAGAGGAGCTGGCAGGACACTGCCCATGGCATGGCAAAAAGTCAGACACAACTGAGCATGCACATGCCTAAAGCACACATGGAGTCTCTAAACAAATATAAACAAGTATGTGAAGTTAGTTTATTTTTCCCTTTATTGATAGACAATGGATGAAAGAAGATAAGAACAGGAGTAGCTGGTGTTTAAACCAAGGGGTTCATATCCATGAACCACACTGCTCCCTGAGTGAGAAGGCTTCAGGGGAAGAGTAGGGCCAGCGCAGGGCAGAACTGGTGTTTTTCAGAGTCTTGGGCTAGGCGTGTCAAAGGGATTTTTTCCTACTGGTCCAATGTTACTTTCAGGAAAGTCACCATAATGCTCTTATCTTTTCTGTTTCTACCTTGATAATATGAAATAGGAGCATATGAAAAAAGAGAGGAGGAAGTGCTGTATACAACAGAAGAGACTAAAGGACAGAGTTGGGAGAACTTCATCAATTCCTGTTGAACCAAAGATTGGTTTTTACCATAAAAAATGACTTTATAATCTGGGTTTTTCAAAATGAAATGCCAAAATGTTGATGTTCTCTAGGATAATAAGTTACCATATGTTAGATGGAACCAAATGAAATGGGCAATGTTCAGCCATTGATTGGCCCCCCCATGGCAATTTTATATGGTTCTGCCTAGTATTTCATGGTTACTCCACATTAGGCATTCTAATGCTCTATATCCTAATTCACTCAGTCCTCACAACTTCTGTGCAGTGACATTAATGGTAGCCTTGTTACAAATAAGGCATTCTTTGCTTTCTAGATCCAGGCTGGAATGCTAGATCCTAAATCCAGACTAAGTGATAGAACGCAGGTAGGTTTCAAGAAAGAGCATTTGCCTTGCAGTATGTAGGAGATACATGGCAGAGACCCCAGGGAGTTATGAGGGCTGCTTCCCTCATTCCATCAAATTGTTCAGGCAGGTTCTCCAGTAACCTCTATGTCACTGAAAGAAAGGATTCTATTTTATTTGGCTTCCTTGGTGGCTTAGACAGTAAAGAATTTGCCCACAATGCAGAAGACCTGAGTTTAATCCTTGGGTCAGGAAGATGCCCTGGAGAAGGGAATGGTTGTTCACTCCAGTAGCCTTGCTTGGAGACTCCCATGGACAGAGGAGCCTGGCAGGCCACAATCCCCAGGTCTCAAAGAGTTGGACTAACTGAGTGACTAAGCACATGCGCACACATAAGCATTCAATGGCCTATTCTAGAAAAGCTCTGTATGTTTTATTTTATGATACTATCATATTTTATTATTGTTGTGTGTTTTATTTTCTTTCCTTTCCTGTTGACTGTTCTGTTTCCTTTGAACTCTACAGGATCCTCATCTACCTTTCCATGAAATTTTGGAGTCTCTCAAATGGGATTTTTCCTACTGGTCCAATGTTACTTTCAGGAAAGTCACCATAATGCTCTTATCTTTTCTGTTTCTACCTTGATAATATGAAATAGGAGCATATGAAAAAAGAGAGGAGGAAGTGCTGTATACAACAGAAGAGACTAAAGGACAGAGTTGGGAGAACTTCATCAATTCCTGTTGAACCAAAGATTGGTTTTTACCATAAAAAATGACTTTATAATCTGGGTTTTCAAAATGAAATGCCAAAATGTTGATGTTCTCTAGGATAATAAGTTACCATATGTTAGATGGAACCAAATGAAATGGGCAATGTTCAGCCATTGATTGGCCCCCCCATGGCAATTTTATATGGTTCTGCCTAGTATTTCATGGTTACTCCACATTAGGCATTCTAATGCTCTATATCCTAATTCACTCAGTCCTCACAACTTCTGTGCAGTGACATTAATGGTAGCCTTGTTACAAATAAGGCATTCTTTGCTTTCTAGATCCAGGCTGGAATGCTAGATCCTAAATCCAGACTAAGTGATAGAACGCAGGTAGGTTTCAAGAAAGAGCATTTGCCTTGCAGTATGTAGGAGATACATGGCAGAGACCCCAGGGAGTTATGAGGGCTGCTTCCCTCATTCCATCAAATTGTTCAGGCAGGTTCTCCAGTAACCTCTATGTCACTGAAAGAAAGGATTCTATTTTATTTGGCTTCCTTGGTGGCTTAGACAGTAAAGAATTTGCCCACAATGCAGAAGACCTGAGTTTAATCCTTGGGTCAGGAAGATGCCCTGGAGAAGGGAATGGTTGTTCACCCCAGTAGCCTTGCTTGGAGACTCCCATGGACAGAGGAGCCTGGCAGGCCACAATCCCCAGGTCTCAAAGAGTTGGACTAACTGAGTGACTAAGCACATGCGCACACATAAGCATTCAATGGCCTATTCTAGAAAAGCTCTGTATGTTTTATTTTATGATACTATCATATTTTATTATTGTTGTGTGTTTTATTTTCTTTCCTTTCCTGTTGACTGTTCTGTTTCCTTTGAACTCTACAGGATCCTCATCTACCTTTCCATGAAATTTTGGAGTCTCTCAAACTCTGTCTTAGGCATTCTTCTCTTATGACTCTATATTTTATCCAGGGTTGTCATATCCACACACTTGGTTTCAGTATATGCATAATGCCAAATATTTTGATCTGGAACCCTGACACCTCCTTTTAACCCAGATCTGTATACTTCAATGTCTACCTGCCTCTCTGCTTGGATACGTTATAGATTTTTTAAATGAACCAAGTCCAATGATGAATTAGATATTGTTACTTACTAGTTTGAGACCTCTCTGATATATTTCATCTTAGTTATGAGTATCATTGTATAGTCCAGTAAGTATTTTCAACCTAACTGCTTATCACTTTTGTTTGCTACCCATTGTGGTTCTGTTCTGTTATCATAGAAGTTTCCATCATGTCTAAGCTGGTATAATAGCCTTCTAACAGGACTCTGCATTTACTATATCCTTCTGAATCATTTCAATAAATTGCAGAAACACATAAATTTAAATATCATCAAGTCACACTCCTCTTTCAAGTTTTCCAGTACCTTTCTGCTATTGTAAAGACATGCTCATTGTGTACCATGATGCTGCTGTCTCTGCATTGCTCTGCTCAGCTGCTGTGTGCAGCGTGTGCATGTGTGTTTAGTCGTGTCTGACTCTTCGTGACCCCATGGACTGTAGCCCACCATGCTCCTCTGTCCACAGAATTTCCCAGGCACAAATACTGGAATGGGTTGCCATTCCCTTCTCCCTGAATTTTCCCAACCCAGGGATCAAATTTGCATCTCTTGTGTCTCCTGCATTGTCTTTACCACGGGAAACACCTGGGAAGCTAAGCTGGTAGGGAATAGAAAATAACTTGTACAAAGGCCCCTGTGGTAGGGCAAAAAAATTCCAGATTTTTGAACATGCTATTTTATCTCCTACTTCAGGGTCTTTTCACAAGGTATCTTCTCTTCCTGGACCACTCGACCCATCCCCATTCCTCTTACCTAATTGAATCCTGTTTTATACTTAAGATTTCCAATCTCTGGATGCTGTGAATAGGTCAGTTTTCCATATTATATTCTTTTTTCAGATTATGTACCTCCTTCCCTACATTTATTACAGTCGGCATTTTATATCTTTGCCTTTATTTATATAGAAAATTAAAATTTATAAAGGTAAAGTAATATATCTTTTGTTATTCATGTTAGAGGTAGCTAAAATTAAAGTCAAATGCAGAAATTGTCAGACTTTCAACCCCTTGCTTCCTGCACCTTGCTGCGCTGCTTCTTGTGTTGCATTCAGAACTGAAGGCTCTGAGAGGGCCAACACTGCAACTTCACCTGGGTCTATAAATCCACTCACAGTCTTTGGAGTTTTAGTTTCACTCTTGATTTAAACTCAGAATTGATTGTGTGCATTTCCCCAAGCTATATCTGACTAGTTTCAAAAATGAACAAAAACACCTCGTTGATTTTATGCGGAAGTCATTCTTTTGGTGGACAGTCTTCTCTCTTTTGTTTTAAGAGGTGTTATTATCCACCATTTTCATAGTTCTTCTTATTGGCAGAAGCAGGGTGGAGTAGGTTATTGTATGTAAGTCACACTTATTCCATTAAAATCATCAACTCAGAGCAATTAAGTGAAATGAAATTCTTTATAAGTTAGGACATCTGCTTGCTTGTTTCCACGTTCAGCTGGAAGATCTGGTGAGTGTACAAATGTGGAGGTGGAGAGGATGACATTCTTTAAGATGGTAATATGCCCAAACAAGGTCTCAATGACACATTTTTTTCTCTTTAATTTGAATCTTTCCAACTCTAAATGTCAACCAAGGCTTGCAAGGGCCACAAGATTGCCCCTTTTCAATTTTTCAGAAATGTGAATAATGTGATATTTCCCCTTAGATTTACTTTCTCTCTCTCTCTCTTTTTTTAATTTATTTTTTTTATTATTATTCTTTATTTTAAAGGTTTTACAGAGTTTTGTTCTTCACAGACATATATGTTCCCAGATCAGTCATATGCATATCCACGGTCCCCACCACCCCGTTCTCCCCAACCCACCTCTCCGGACCATTGCCCCAACCCATTGTAAGCACTCCTATTCCCTTAGCACAATGACAATAGCTATCTTTTCCACACATAAAAGTATAGGTTTCCATGTTACTCCCTCCATGCCTCCCCCTCACTATTTCTTCCCCACCATGTCCCTATGTCTATGCTCTGTCTGTTTTTCCATAAGTTCCATGCGTGTGTAATCAAGACTGTCCTACTAGATTCCATATATGTGCACTAGTATACTGAATTTGTCTTTCTCTTTGTGACTTACTTCACTTTTTATGATAGGTTCTAGAGCCAGCCACTTCATTAGGACTGAGTCTTCTGCATTTCTTTTAACAGCTGAGTAGTATTCCATTGTATATATGTACCAGAGCTTCGGTATCCATTCATTTGTCGTTGGACATCTAGGTTGCTTCCATGTTCTGGCTATTGTATAGAGAACTGCAATGAACATTGGGGTACAGGTGCTTCTTTCAGTTTTGATGTCATCAGGATATAAGCCAAATAGTGTGATTGCTGGGTCATAGGGTGTTTCTATTTTTAGATTTTTAAGGGATCTCCATACTGTCTTCAATAAAGGCTGTATCAATTTACATTCCCACCAGCAATGCAAGAGGGTTCCCTTTTCTCTACACCCTGTCCAACATTTAGTGTCTGCCGATTTTTTTTTTTTTAAGATTTATTTATTTATTTTGAGCAGGGGTCAGGTTGGGGAGGGAGGGGAGCGGGCGGGCCACTACTATTGGTCTTTCATTTCTATTTTCATCCGTCTTTGTTCTTTGACTTCTGTGGGCCTCCCATCGCAGTGGCATCTGTTGTCGCAGAGCGCCTGCTCTGGGCGCATGCTCTCCAGAGCTCTGGCTCGGTAATTGGACACATGGGTCCAGCCGCTCCGCGGCACATGGGATCTTCCCAGGCCAGGGATCGAATCGGCGCCCCTTGCACTGCAAGACGGTGTCCTTACCCACTGGACTAGGGGAAGCCCCCGATTTTTTGAAGATGGCCATTCTGATGGGTGTGAGGTGATATCTCATTGTAGTTTTAATTTGCATTTCTCTAAGAATAAGCGAGGTTGAGCATCGTTTCATGTGCTTTTGGGCCATCTGTATGTCCTCTTTGGAGAGGCGTCTTTTTAGATCTTTTCCCCATTTTTTGATTGGGTAGGTCGTTTTTCCTGTGCGGAGTTGTCTGAGTTGCTTGTAGACTTTGGAGATTCATTCTTTGTCTGTTGTTTCATTTGCTATGATTTTCCCCCACTCTGCGGGGTGTCTGTTGAGCTTTTTTGTAATTTCTTTTGCTGTACAAAAGCTTTTAAGTTTCATGAGGTCCCACATGTTCATTTGTCTTTTTAGTTCCGCTATTCTAGTAGGTGCGTCAGAGAAGATCTTGCTTTGATTGATGTCCTTGAGGGTTTTGCCTATATTCTCCTCTAAGAGTTTGATGGTTTCCGGCCTTACATTTAGGTCTTTAATCCATTTTGAGTTGATCTTTGTGTATGATGTCAGGGAATGTTCCGACTTCATTTTTTTGCATGTAGCTGTCCAATTCTCCCAGCACCATTTGTTGAAGAGGCTTTCTTTGTCCCATTTTATAGTTTCGCCTCCTTTGTCAAAAATAAGGTGCGTTGGTTTATCTCTGGGTTCTCTATCTTGTTCCATTGGTCTATAGTTCTGTTTTTGTGCCAGTACCATACTGTCTTGAGGACTGTTGCTTTGTAGTAGAGTCTGAAGTTAGGGAGGCTGATCCCTCCAGCTCCGTTTTTCTTTCTCAGGATTGCTTTGGCTATTCGAGGTCTTTTGTGTTTCCATATGAACTGTGTGATTCTTTGGTCTAGTTCTGTGAAAAATGTCAATGGAAGTTGAATAGGTATTGCATTGAATCTGTAGATGATATTTGGTAGTATGGTCATTTTCACAATATTGATTCTTCCAACCCAGGAACATGGAATATCTCTCCATCTGTTTAGGTCTTCTTTAATTTCTTTCATGAGTGTCTTGTAATTTTTTGTGTACAGTTCTTTTGTTTCTTTGGGTAGGTTTATTCCTAGATATTTGATTCTTTTGGTTGCAATGGTGAAGGGGACTGCCTCTTTGATTTCGTTTTCTGATTTTTCATTGTTTGTGTATAGGAATGCCAGTGATTTCTGTGTGTTGACTTTGTATCCTGCGACTTTGCTAAATTCGTTGATTAGCTCTAGTAGCTTTGTAATAGAGTCTTTGGGATTTTCTATGTATAATATCATGTCGTCTGCAAAAAGAGAGAGCTTGACTTCTTCCTTTCCAATCTGGATTCCTTTTATTTCTTTCTCTTCTCTTATTGCTGTTGGGTAGGTCGTTTTTCCTGTCGGAGTTGTCTGAGTTGCTTGTAGACTTTGGAGATTCATTCTTTGTCTGTTGTTTCATTTGCTATGATTTTCCCCCACTCTGCGGGGTGTCTGTTGAGCTTTTTTGTAATTTCTTTTGCTGTACAAAAGCTTTTAAGTTTCATGAGGTCCCACATGTTCATTTTTCTTTTTAGTTCCGCTATTCTAGTAGGTGCGTCAGAGAAGATCTTGCTTTGATTGATGTCCTTGAGGGTTTTGCCTATATTCTCCTCTAAGAGTTTGATGGTTTCCGGCCTTACATTTAGGTCTTTAATCCATTTTGAGTTGATCTTTGTGTATGATGTCAGGGAATGTTCCGACTTCATTTTTTTGCATGTAGCTGTCCAATTCTCCCAGCACCATTTGTTGAAGAGGCTTTCTTTGTCCCATTTTATAGTTTCGCCTCCTTTGTCAAAAATAAGGTGCGTTGGTTTATCTCTGGGTTCTCTATCTTGTTCCATTGGTCTATAGTTCTGTTTTTGTGCCAGTACCATACTGTCTTGAGGACTGTTGCTTTGTAGTAGAGTCTGAAGTTAGGGAGGCTGATCCCTCCAGCTCCGTTTTTCTTTCTCAGGATTGCTTTGGCTATTCGAGGTCTTTTGTGTTTCCATATGAACTGTGTGATTCTTTGGTCTAGTTCTGTGAAAAATGTCAATGGAAGTTGAATAGGTATTGCATTGAATCTGTAGATGATATTTGGTAGTATGGTCATTTTCACAATATTGATTCTTCCAACCCAGGAACATGGAATATCTCTCCATCTGTTTAGGTCTTCTTTAATTTCTTTCATGAGTGTCTTGTAATTTTTTGTGTACAGTTCTTTTGTTTCTTTGGGTAGGTTTATTCCTAGATATTTGATTCTTTTGGTTGCAATGGTGAAGGGGACTGCCTCTTTGATTTCGTTTTCTGATTTTTCATTGTTTGTGTATAGGAATGCCAGTGATTTCTGTGTGTTGACTTTGTATCCTGCGACTTTGCTAAATTCGTTGATTAGCTCTAGTAGCTTTGTAATAGAGTCTTTGGGATTTTCTATGTATAATATCATGTCGTCTGCAAAAAGAGAGAGCTTGACTTCTTCCTTTCCAATCTGGATTCCTTTGATTTCTTTCTCTTCTCTTATTGCTGTTGCTAGAACTTCAAGGACTATGTTGAATAGTAGTGGTGAAAGTGGATACCCCTGTCTTGTTCCTGATCTTAGACGGAATGCTTTCAGTTTTTCACCATTGAGGATCATGTTCGCTGTGGGCTTCTCATATATGGCTTTCACTATGTTGAGATAGGTTCCTTCTATGCCCATTTTCTGAAGAGTTTTTATCATAAATGGATGTTGTACTTTGTCGAAGACTTTTTCTGCATCTATTGAGATTATCATGTGATTTTTGTCTCTCAGTTTGTTGATATGGTGTATCACATTGATTGATTTGCGGATGTTGAAGAATCCTTGCATGCCTGGGATGAACCCGACTTGATCATGATGTATGAGTTTTTTGATGTGTCGTTGAATTCTGTTTGCTAGGATTTTGTTGAGGATCTTGGCAGCTAAGTTCATCAGAGAAATTGGTCTGTAATTTTCCTTTTTTGTGTTGTCTTTGCCTGGTTTGGGTATCAGGGTGATGGTGGCCTCGTAGAATGTGTTTGGAAGTGTTCCTTCCTGTGCAATTTTTTGGAAGAGTTTTAGAAGGACAGGCATTAGCTCTTCTTTAAATGTTTGGTAGAATTCGGCTGTGAAGCCATCTGGCCCTGGACTTTTATTTTTGGGTAAATTTTTAATCACAGATTCGATTCCTGAGCTTGTGATTGGGTTGTTCAAAGTTTCTGTTTCTTCCTGGCTCAGTCTTGGGAGATTGATCTTCCCCAAGAAACTGTCCATTTCTTCCAGGTTGTCCGGTTTGTTGCCATAGAGTTGCTCATAATAGTCCCTTAGAATCCTTTGGATTTCTGCATTATCTGTTGTAATCTCTCGTTTTTCATTTTTGATTTTGTTGATCTGGTTCTTCTCTCTCTTTCTCTTGATGAGTCTGGCCAGAGGCTTGTCAATTTTGTTTACCTTTTCAAAGAACCAGCTTTTTGTTTTATTTATCCGTACTATAGTTTTTTTTTCATTTCTTTCTCATTTATTTCTGCTCTAGTCTTTATAATCTCTCTTCTTCTGCTGGTTTTGGGATGTTTTTGTTCTTCTTTCTCCAATTGTTTTAAGTGGAGGATTAGGTCATCTGCTACATATTTTCCTAGTTTCTTGAGGTGTGATTGTATTGCTATAAATTTCCCTCTTAGAACTGCTTTTGGGGTATCCCATAGGTTTTGCATGGCTGTATGTTCATTATCATTTTTTGGTAGGAATTTTTAAAATTTCTCCTTTGATTTCCGCAGTAATCAGTTGGTTTTTTAGGTATGTGTTGTTTAATCTCCATAAGTTTGTGTTTTTAGCAGTTTTTTTTCCTGTAGTTGATCTCTAGTCTCATTGCATTGTGGTCTGAGAAGATGGTTGATAGAATTTCAGTTTCCTTGAATTGACTGAGGTTAGATTTGTGCCCCAAGATGTGGTCTATCCTGGAGAATGTTCTGTGAGCACTTGAGAAGAAAGATGTATGAGTTTTTGAGGGTTTTTTTTCGTTGAATTCTGTTTGCTAGGATTTTGTTGAGGATCTTGGCAGCTAAGTTCATCAGAGAAATTGGTCTGTAATTTTCCTTTTTTGTGTTGTCTTTGCCTGGTTTGGGTATCAGGGTGATGGTGGCCTCGTAGAATGTGTTTGGAAGTGTTCCTTCCTGTGCAATTTTTTGGAAGAGTTTTAGAAGGACAGGCATTAGCTCTTCTTTAAATGTTTGGTAGAATTCGGCTGTGAAGCCATCTGGCCCTGGACTTTTATTTTGGGTAAATTTTTAATCACAGATTCGATTCCTGAGCTTGTGATTGGGTTGTTCAAAGTTTCTGTTTCTTCCTGGCTCAGTCTTGGGAGATTGATCTTCCCCAAGAAACTGTCCATTTCTTCCAGGTTGTCCGGTTTGTTGCCATAGAGTTGCTCATAATAGTCCCTTAGAATTCTTTGGATTTCTGCATGATCTGTTGTAATCTTTTTTTCATTTTTGATTTTGTTGATCTGGTTCTTCTCTCTCTTTCTCTGGATGAGTCTGGCCAGAGGCTTGTCAATTTTGTTTACCTTTTCAAAGAACCAGCTTTTTGTTTTATTTATCCGTACTATAGTTTTTTTTTCATTTCTTTCTCATTTATTTCTGCTCTAGTCTTTATAATCTCTCTTCTTCTGCTGGTTTTGGGATGTTTTTGTTCTTCTTTCTCCAATTGTTTTAAGTGGAGGATTAGGTCATCTGCTACATATTTTCCTAGTTTCTTGAGGTGTGATTGTATTGCTATAAATTTCCCTCTTAGAACTGCTTTTGGGGTATCCCATAGGTTTTGCATGGCTGTATGTTCATTATCATTTTTTGGTAGGAATTTTTAAAATTTCTCCTTTGATTTCCGCAGTAATCAGTTGGTTTTTTAGGTATGTGTTGTTTAATCTCCATAAGTTTGTGTTTTTAGCAGTTTTTTTTCCTGTAGTTGATCTCTAGTCTCATTGCATTGTGGTCTGAGAAGATGGTTGATAGAATTTCAGTTTCCTTGAATTGACTGAGGTTAGATTTGTGCCCCAAGATGTGGTCTATCCTGGAGAATGTTCTGTGAGCACTTGAGAAGAAAGTGTATTCTTCTGCTTTTGGATGGAACGTCCTAAAGATATCGATGAGGTCCATCTTTTGCAGTGTGACATTTAAGGCTTGTGTTTCTTTATTAATTTTCTCTTTGGATGATCTATCCATTGGTGTGAGAGGAGTGTTAATGTCTCCTACTATTATTGTGTTATTGTTGATTTCTTCTTTTAAGTCTGAAAGTACCTGTCTTATGTATTGAGGTGCCCCTGTGTTGGGTGCGTAGATATTCATGATTGTTATGTCTTCCTCTTGGATGGATCCCTTAATCATGATGTAGTGACCTGCCTTGTCTCTTAGAGTCTTCTTTACTTTAAAATCTATTTTGTCTGATATGAGGATTGCTACTCCGGCTTTCTTTTGATTTCCATTTGCATGGAATATCTTTTTCCAGTCTCTCACTTTCAGTCTATGGGTGTCTCTAGGTCTGAAGTGAGTGTCTTGTAAACAGCATATATATGGGTCATGTTTCTGGATCCATTCAACCAGCCTGTGTCATTTGGTTGGGGCATTTAATCCACTTACATTCAAAGTAATTATTGATACAAATGTTCCTATTGTCATCTTCTTAGAAGTTTGGTGTTTGATTTATAGGACTTCTCCTACTCTTGTATTTATTGGCTATATCAGGCCCTTTAACACTTGTTGTAGGGCCGGTTTTGTGATACAGAATTCTTTTAGTTTTTGTCTGTCTGAGAAGCTTTTGACTTCTCCATCGATTCTGAATGAGATTCTTGCTGGGTAGAGAATTCTTGGTTGGAGGTTATTCTCTTTTAGCCGTTTAAATGTATCTTGCCATTCTCTTCTGGCCTGTAGGGTTTCTGTTGAGAGATCCGCAGTTTGACGTATGGGGCTTCCTTTATATGTTATTTGTTGTTTGCTCCTAGCTGCTTTTAGTAATCTGTCTTTATATTTAGTCTGCGTTAGTTTGGTTAGAATGTGCCTTGGTGTGTTTCTTCTGGGGTTTCTCCTGTATGGACCTCTTTGTGCTTCTTGGACTTGGTTCACTATTTCCTTTCCCATGCTGGGTAAGTTTTCCACTATAATCTTTTCAAGAATTTTTTCGTAGCCTTTCTTCCCCTCTTCTTCCTCTGGAACTCCTATAATTCTAATGTTGGTGCGTTTGATATTGTCCCATAGGTCTTTCATGCTATTCTCAGTTCTTTTAATTCTTTCAGTTTTGTTGTGCTCTTCAGCACTTATTTCCACCATTCTGTCTTCCAGCTCACTTATCCATTTTTTTGCCTCTGATACTCTACTGTTGAGACCTTCTATAGTATTTTTGAGTTCAGCAATTGAGTTGGTGGTCTCTATTTGCTTATTTTTCATTTCCTGCATGTCTTTTTTCAGTGCACTAATTTCCTCTAATATTCTGTTTTCGGTGTTTTGCATCCTCATTAGTATAGCTTTTCTGAATTCTCTTTCAGATAATTTGTCTATCTCCTCCTCTGTCATTTGAAGCTGTGATTCTATAACTTGATCCTTCATCTGTGCAGTGTTTCTCTGTCATTTCATTATTAGGTTAGCTTTTGTTTCTTTGTGTGTGTCTGTGTGTATGGAGTTCTTTTCCCCACCAGGCTTCTTGGTTGAATTCTCCCTTCCTTTGGTTTTCTGTCCTTGTAGAAGAGTTCAATGGTTTGTGTCTTGGGTGGTGTTAGGTCTTGTTTACAGGTGAACAGTCTCTAGTGTTGTATGTTCTTTGATAGTGTGGGGTCTTGTAATCGGGACTTCCACTCCGAGGATCCTTGGTTTGATGATTGGTCAGGGGGTGTAGGCTCTATGTCTGGTTTGCTATGGTGTTCTGTGATATTAGTTCAAATACTAGCATCTGGATGGGTGACAGTCATAAAAGCATGCAGATGTTTTCTAACATAGTCATAAGATATACATATATACACAGCAAAAACCACATCTAACCAGTCTTACAGAGATAAAGCATAGGAAATTTTTCTGGCAAACGACGCAATCAAAGATGATACTTGCCCATTAAGCTCTTAATTAATTAAAATAGCACCTGGAAACATAGATCTGGGGCAAGGTCCTGGCTTGGACTATTTCATTGAAAGCAATTCTTAGCTAAGACATGTGTTGGGGGTGAGGAGGAGGAGAGTGTATAGGTAATGAGAAGGTATAGATTAGCCTTGGAAGAATTTTATAGGGTTACATAGTCAAGATTGGTGTGTTGTTTAGTGCAGCTGGAAGAGAACAGTGGAGACAGAAAGGTAGGAAATATTTATCTAGAGGATAGTGGTAGATAGGGGAAAGTTTTACATTTAGAACATAGAGGGAGGAAGGAGTGGGAAAGAGGAAAGAAAATTAGAAGTTTCCAAGAATTAAAATTCAAAAAAAAAAGAAAAATTAAAAACCAAAAAAAAAATTAAATTTAAAAAGAGAAGGAAAACTTAATAAGAAGAGACAAAAAAAAAAAAAAACCAAACCTGACCGATCAAACAAATAAACAGAACCGTTCACAGCAAAAAAAAAAAAAAAAAAAGCTAAATACTGTCCCTGGTTTTTATCCTCTCATCTGCCTGGTGGAAGCCTATCTGCTCTCGATGACGTTGTTTTGATGATGTAGCCTTTTCCTTACGGCACCGGTTGCTATGGTTTCTTTTCAGCAAGATAAAGGATTTGCTGCAAGCTCAGGTGCTAGCCGGGTGGCGTGCTGATCCCAATCCTTCGGGTGGGGGACGCGGCGCACGCAGCCCCTTGTTGGAGGGGGGTGCCCCGGCTCTGTCGCGCACCCGCCATTAGCCTCCAATATCTGCCCTTCTCCCAGCTTCCTCTGCTGCCAGTGTATGAGGGTGCATGGGCTCCTCCGCCACTGGTGCATGCGCACTGCCAGTTATGCGTCCAAGTCCCAAAGGCAGTCACAAGATTTCCCGTCTGGCTCGAGTCCGGTATCTGGTCAGCAATCGTGGGTGACTTGCCCTCTCCGTTCATCAAGCCCCCCACTAGGAGTGTTTGAACTTACCCGGTGCCAGGCGGAAAGTCACGATTTTCGCCCTGGGCGCTCCCTCCTGGCTCCAGGTTGCTAGGTAGCACTCCAATTGCATTCAGCCCGGCCCTGCTCCAGTATCCTATTTTTGCAGTGTCTTAATTTCTGCTGGCAATCTGAGCAGATTCTTGGAATTTTCGCGCTGAGTGCTGCCCTCTCTCCCCTGTAGCTCCGCTCTAGCCCCCTTTTAGGGCACTTGCTGGCACGCTATCCGTCCGGGCGGTCTGGCGTGGGGGTTAGGATAGAGGGTTCTCAGAACAGTAGCTCTGGGAAAGTTCTGGCTGTTCACTTTTCTGCTCTCGTGGATCTATGGAGTTCTTCTGTCGTCTAGTGGCTGGTTTGTTGGTGGTGTTTCATTTCTTGATTAGATCTGGTGATTCTGTTGGGGAGCTGGTGAAATCTTCCCCTCATTCCTCCGCCGTCTTGGCTCCGTCTCCTACTTTCTCTTTCTAATAAAGACATTAAAAATGGAAACAAAGACTAAGAAGGGAGAGAAGAGAGGCTGGTACTTCTAATATATTATTTCCCAGTACACTGCTACAGGAAAAAAAAAAAAAAAACTTAAAATGTGCAGTCATATATAAAGAGAAGATATAGTACATGTTGGATGGATGGATGGATGGAGGGAGAGAAGGAATGAGGGGGAGGCATATTGAAAAGAAGGAAAAGAAGGCAAAAGAAGGAAAGAGGAAAGAAAGAGAGGAACAGAGGGAGGGAGGAGGGAGGAAGGATAGACCATAGTCTCTGTGCTGTGTAAAGAGAAGAAGGAAGAGGGTAATTCACAGAAAGTTCTGAGATACATGGATAAAAGGTCTTGATGAGATGGAAGAACTGTTTCTGTAGGCATTTCAGGAAGTGAGCTAGAAGTGTAAATGCTAATGTCTGAAAAGTAAAATGGCTTGTGTTTGACTTCTTGTTTTTGGCATTAAGACACTCTAAGATATGACTTTGGTAGTAGAGGCTGAAGTGATTGTGCCAGATTACTGGTACTGAGGAGATGACAGAATGACTGAATACATATTCACATGGACTTTGAAGTCCTCCCTCATTCATGATGTCAGTCATGGTAATGGGTAGATGAATGGGAGATCGACAACCAGGGACCAAATCAGAAAACAGAGTGGCCTCAGCCTCACATAAACTTGAGGTCATCACTGACATAGGAAGGTTCCGATATTTTGGGCCCCATCATAATTTTTAAATGTATGTTCCCAGTATGTCATTAGTCATGAAAAGTCTTTGAATACTAAGATTCATAATTATGGTATCCATGTAGGAGTTTTAATTTAGCCAAGCAGATACCAAAAAAATAACAACAGTTGGCCTATACACCATTGCAAATACATTGAATTGTAATAACATCCTCATGACTTCCTGTTGATGCCAGGAACAAAAAAACTTGGCTTTGAAAGGCACCTACCAGCTCAAAAGTACAAGGATGGACATTTGTGTCTGCTGAGCCATGCTAACCTCCGTTCTAATTCTTTTTCAAATTTACAGAGAGTGAAGAAGTTTATCAAAGGCAGGTGCTGTCAATTTCATGTATCACCTTTGGAATTGTCATCGTGGGCATGTTCTGTGCAGCGTTCTACTTCAAAAGCAAGTAAGACCATTTCTCTCAAGTGTTAAAAGGTTACTCCTCAGAGGAGGCACTTTGTCTTTAAGTTCTCAGTCTAAGCTCCAGGCAGAAGAATTTTGTGTAAATGGGTCCATCAAACATCCTTAAATGACTCTGGATCTTTTGTAGCTTATGGTGAGTGTGTACAGGGTGTGCATGCATGTGTATGTGTGTGTGTGTGGTTCATCTTTGATGTACATAGTGATCATTCTTCTCTGTGATCTGAACACTCTGTGTTCTGTGCATTTGATTGCCTGCCAGAATTAAAGGTTCAACATCTGCCTGTCTCACTAAAGGGTTAATTCTTCTGAAAAGTGAGGTTACTGCTGTACACCTAAGCATTATCAACTAGTATCTAGCTTTTTATAGGGAAAAAAAGAACACTTTTCCTTTTATAGTGTTTTTATTCGATACCCATAAATGTTTTAGCCAAATATGAAATATGAACACTAAAAAGTCTACTTCGATTCACTAGTTATTATGCACATCTTGAATATGTCTTATGCTTACCTTGCCAAGAAACCAAATCTACTGCCAAAAGCACTGCATTTTTTGGTTAATAAAGTAAAATTTAAAATATCCATATTTATGCATATACATATGTATGTGTATATACATATATGTGCACCCCAAATAATTTTCACAGAGGTATTCTATTTATGTAAGTGACATAATCTTCCCTTAAAATAAGAAATGCAGATAGAAATGTTATATTGCTTGGTTTCTTGTCAGGTAGGCAGGCCTTGAGAAGTTGGCACCGATTCTGTTCCTACAGCTTGTCTGGAATCCAAGCCAACGTGTAAACAAATTTTTAAAGCCAAGCAGATACCAAAATAACAACAGTTGGCCTATACACCATTGCAAATACATTGAATTGTAATAACATCCTCATGACTTCCTGTTGATGCCAGGAACAAAAAAACTTGGCTTTGAAAGGCACCTACCAGCTCAAAAGTACAAGGATGGACATTTGTGTCTGCTGAGCCATGCTAACCTCCGTTCTAATTCTTTTTCAAATTTACAGAGAGTGAAGAAGTTTATCAAAGGCAGGTGCTGTCAATTTCATGTATCACCTTTGGAATTGTCATCGTGGGCATGTTCTGTGCAGCGTTCTACTTCAAAAGCAAGTAAGACCATTTCTCTCAAGTGTTAAAAGGTTACTCCTCAGAGGAGGCACTTTGTCTTTAAGTTCTCAGTCTAAGCTCCAGGCAGAAGAATTTTGTGTAAATGGGTCCATCAAACATCCTTAAATGACTCTGGATCTTTTGTAGCTTATGGTGAGTGTGTACAGGGTGTGCATGCATGTGTATGTGTGTGTGTGTGGTTCATCTTTGATGTACATAGTGATCATTCTTCTCTGTGATCTGAACACTCTGTGTTCTGTGCATTTGATTGCCTGCCAGAATTAAAGGTTCAACATCTGCCTGTCTCACTAAAGGGTTAATTCTTCTGAAAAGTGAGGTTACTGCTGTACACCTAAGCATTATCAACTAGTATCTAGCTTTTTATAGGGAAAAAAAGAACACTTTTCCTTTTATAGTGTTTTTATTCGATACCCATAAATGTTTTAGCCAAATATGAAATATGAACACTAAAAAGTCTACTTCGATTCACTAGTTATTATGCACATCTTGAATATGTCTTATGCTTACCTTGCCAAGAAACCAAATCTACTGCCAAAAGCACTGCATTTTTTGGTTAATAAAGTAAAATTTAAAATATCCATATTTATGCATATACATATGTATGTGTATATACATATATGTGCACCCCAAATAATTTTCACAGAGGTATTCTATTTATGTAAGTGACATAATCTTCCCTTAAAATAAGAAATGCAGATAGAAATGTTATATTGCTTGGTTTCTTGTCAGGTAGGCAGGCCTTGAGAAGTTGGCACAGATTCTGTTCCTACAGCTTGTCTGGAATCCAAGCCAACGTGTAATTGCTTTTCATTAGACTTGTATTTTTCTACCCATTTGCCCTTCTAAAAACGGATCCGTTTCCAAATATAGTCTGTGATAGCTGACTGCATGTTGCACAGGCCAATCTTTAAAAAGAACAGCAATTATGATTTTAAGAAATAATGGAGACTCAGGTATGAATCCAAAATTAGTAGCTATTATTTTTTAATACACTATTGCAGAATAGGTTTAGAATTACCATGAGAATAGTATGGATAGATCCAATATACCCTGCCCCAGTTTCCCCTATTTTTAATGTCTTATGTTAGTATGTTGCCTTTGTCACAATCAGTGGAACAATATCGGTATATTGTTACTAACTTAAGTTCATACTTCCAAATTTCCTTAGTTTTTACCTCATGTACTTTTCTGTTGTTTCCCATGTGGGATATCACATTGCATTTCATTGTCACATCTCCTGGGCAGCTCTTGGCTGTGATAGTTATTAGTATGCAGTTTTGAACCTTTTGTCAGGGATGCTGGGCTTTTCATTCACCATCTCCTGATCCTCACAAGGGTTGCTCAATTTTTCAAATAACATCAGAATTTGACGTTAAAGTATTGATTTGTCAAAGCCCCACAATAGGAAATTGCCAACATTTCTACTGCGTTTCTACAATTCTAGTTTAAACCCCATGCTCTGCACCACCCAGCTTATTTGGCTTATGGGGTCCTCCTCGGGATGGTGACGTTAAAGTCATTGATTGCAAGCCCCACAATAGGAAATTTTTTTAGCCAAATATGAAATATGAACACTAAAAGTCTACTTGATTCACTAGTTATTATGCACATCTTGAATATGTCTTATGCTTACCTTGCCAAGAAACCAAATCTACTGCCAAAAGCACTGCATTTTTGGTTAATAAAGTAAAATTTAAAATATCCATATTTATGCATATACATATGTATGTGTATATACATATATGTGCACCCCAAATAATTTTCACAGAGGTATTCTATTTATGTAAGTGACATAATCTTCCCTTAAAATAAGAAATGCAGATAGAAATGTTATATTGCTTGGTTTCTTGTCAGGTAGGCAGGCCTTGAGAAGCTGGCACAGATTCTGTTCCTACAGCTTGTCTGGAATCCAAGCCAACGTGTAATTGCTTTTCATTAGACTTGTATTTTTCTACCCATTTGCCCTTCTAAAAACGGATCCGTTTCCAAATATAGTCTGTGATAGCTGACTGCATGTTGCACAGGCCAATCTTTAAAAAGAACAGCAATTATGATTTTAAGAAATAATGGAGACTCAGGTATGAATCCAAAATTAGTAGCTATTATTTTTTAATACACTATTGCAGAATAGGTTTAGAATTACCATGAGAATAGTATGGATAGATCCAATATACCCTGCCCCAGTTTCCCCTATTTTTAATGTCTTATGTTAGTATGTTGCCTTTGTCACAATCAGTGGAACAATATCGGTATATTGTTACTAACTTAAGTTCATACTTCCAAATTTCCTTAGTTTTTACCTCATGTACTTTTCTGTTGTTTCCCATGTGGGATATCACATTGCATTTCATTGTCACATCTCCTGGGCAGCTCTTGGCTGTGATAGTTATTAGTATGCAGTTTTGAACCTTTTGTCAGGGATGCTGGGCTTTTCATTCACCATCTCCTGATCCTCACAAGGGTTGCTCAATTTTTCAAATAACATCAGAATTTGACGTTAAAGTATTGATTTGTCAAAGCCCCACAATAGGAAATTGCCAACATTTCTACTGCGTTTCTACAATTCTAGTTTAAACCCCATGCTCTGCACCACCCAGCTTATTTGGCTTATGGGGTCCTCCCTCGGGATGGTGCACAGCTTGGGATGAATCAGGAATGTCATGTCCTGCTGTAGTCCAGAGCTCTTTATGTTCTCAGGCTACATAGCATAGCGGTCAGGGCTTCACATCCATCAGCCATACCTGTATTCACATCTTCAGTCTGCCGTTTGCTTGTTCAGTGTTCTTAGGCAAATTACATTCAACTTCCTAGCCTAAGTTTCCTTTTCTGGTAAAACAGAGCTAAAATATGGTCAAAAATAATATCTACCTTACAGAATTAAAGGATTAGTGGGATAATACTGTCAGGAGGGCAGCATAGTGTTTATATAGTTAACACTCAGTGAAGGCTCACTGTTGTTAGCACCTTGAGTTTCTCCACAGTGGAACTTATGGGTGACGTTGCTACAAGGTGAAGAGGGTTCCTGAGCATAAGAGGGCTAATCACACTCAGCAGAGCATTAGGAGGGTCTCCTCACCAGTGCAGTGTGGGAGAAAGAAGCTGTGTATTAAACAATATGCAAATTACTGTGAAGAAGTAGTTAATCACTTATTTTTGGAGTATAATTTATAGTTCCATCACACTTATAGTAAAGACTGATTATGACAGTCCCAAGAACAGATAACAGCTGGAAAACTAGATTTCCATGCTCAGAGCTGTCAGCCTCTCCTTCCCTGGGCAGCAAGAGGGCTCAGCAATGAAAACGTCCTCCTGGGGCTCAGCAAGAGGTCAGGGGTTTCCACGAAAACACTGTTCAACTTTTGGTGATTAAAGGGAGACTCAGAGAACTGAGCCAGTGGGAGACGAGTAAACAGGAGGTTGCTGGCTTTCTGCCGGCCCAGCCAGGACACATTTTTATTGAAAAATAAATGTTAGTCTAAAAATAATAAAGAAATAATAAAATATGAAGATTTATCCAGCTGAAATTGCAGTTCTCATCAGAGACTTAGAGCATATTGCCTTCTTCTAGGAAAATTTTCAAACATGGTTTTCCTTATTTATTTTTTCTTTTCCTCTGAGAGGAAGACCACATTGTACACCAAGCATCTAATCTATATAGTTGAAAGCAATTTAGATTTTTATAACACCTTGGTACAAGTTTCTTTGCCCTCATTCCTGGAATTCTAATTCCCCTCAGAAAGCCTTGGAGATAATGGAATAGACAGGCTCTACATTTATTTTTCTTTAGTTTCAAACATATGATACGATTTTTTTCTTGTAAGTGTTTCTCATCACTCCCAAGAAGCCCAAGTTATTCCTATTAATAGTTAATAGAATTATTAATTGAGCCTTTCAAATCTGGTTAATATGACTTACATGGCAACTATAACTTCTTCTAGGTTTTACTTTTACCTCATATGGGCTAACATATGTAAGGCTGCCAGTGGGAGTCCTTAATAGACTTAGTAGCCTGGAAATATAAGACATGATTCAACTCTGAAAATGAAGTGGAATAGGAAAAGAGATAAATGGGGGAAAATAGATGGGGAAAAAGTAGAAACAGTGATAGATTTTATTTTCTTGGGCTCAAAAATCACTGTGGACAATGACTGCCGGCATGAAATTAATGACACTTCCTCCTTGGAAGGAAAGCTATGACAAATCTAGACAGGGTGCTAAACACCAGACGTCACTTTGTGACAAAGGTCCGTATAGTCAAAGCTAAGGTTTTTCCAATAGTCACGTACAGATGTGAGAGCTGGACCATAAAGAAGGTTGAGCACCAAGCAACTGATGCTTTTGAACTTTGGTGTTGGAGAAAATCCTTGAGAATCCCTGGAACCGCAAGGAGATAAAATCAATCAATCCTACAGGAAATCAACCTTGAATATTCATTAGAAGTACTGATGCTGGAGCTCTAATACTTTGGCTACTTTATGCAAAGAGCTGGCTTCTGCCGGCCCAGCCAGGACACATTTTTATTGAAAAATAAATGTTAGTCTAAAAATAATAAAGAAATAATAAAATATGAAGATTTATCCAGCTGAAATTGCAGTTCTCATCAGAGACTTAGAGCATATTGCCTTCTTCTAGGAAAATTTTCAAACATGGTTTTCCTTATTTATTTTTTCTTTTCCTCTGAGAGGAAGACCACATTGTACACCAAGCATCTAATCTATATAGTTGAAAGCAATTTAGATTTTTATAACACCTTGGTACAAGTTTCTTTGCCCTCATTCCTGGAATTCTAATTCCCCTCAGAAAGCCTTGGAGATAATGGAATAGACAGGCTCTACATTTATTTTTCTTTAGTTTCAAACATATGATACGATTTTTTTCTTGTAAGTGTTTCTCATCACTCCCAAGAAGCCCAAGTTATTCCTATTAATAGTTAATAGAATTATTAATTGAGCCTTTCAAATCTGGTTAATATGACTTACATGGCAACTATAACTTCTTCTAGGTTTTACTTTTACCTCATATGGGCTAACATATGTAAGGCTGCCAGTGGGAGTCCTTAATAGACTTAGTAGCCTGGAAATATAAGACATGATTCAACTCTGAAAATGAAGTGGAATAGGAAAAGAGATAAATGGGGGAAAATAGATGGGGAAAAAGTAGAAACAGTGATAGATTTTATTTTCTTGGGCTCAAAAATCACTGTGGACAATGACTGCCGGCATGAAATTAATGACACTTCCTCCTTGGAAGGAAAGCTATGACAAATCTAGACAGGGTGCTAAACACCAGACGTCACTTTGTTGACAAAGGTCCGTATAGTCAAAGCTAAGGTTTTTCCAATAGTCACGTACAGATGTGAGAGCTGGACCATAAAGAAGGTTGAGCACCAAGCAACTGATGCTTTTGAACTTTGGTGTTGGAGAAAATCCTTGAGAATCCCTGGAACCGCAAGGAGATCAAAGCAATCAATCCTACAGGAAATCAACCTTGAATATTCATTAGAAGTACTGATGCTGGAGCTCTAATACTTTGGCTACTTTATGCAAAGAGCTGGCTCATTGGAAAAGACCCTGATGCTGGGAAAGATTGAGGGCAGAAGAAGGGAGCAACAGAGAATAAGATGGTTGATGGAATCACTGACTCAATGGACATGAGTTTGAGCAAACTTCCAGAGATAGTGAAGGACAGGGAAGCCTGATGTTCTGCAGTCCATTGGATCACAAAGAGTTGGAGATGACTTAACAACTGAACAATAGCAGTAGGCAAAGAATTGTTCCAGGAGCAGAACTGGGACAAATAATTGTGACAACTGAGAAAGCACAGGAGGGAAAAAGAGAACTGGTGTTATGAGTAGAAGGCAGATGTGCTAGCAAGTAGCCCTGACTGTAAGTTATCACCCTCTGGAGTAAGAGACTTTTAGATCAAAAAGTAAGGTGCTTAAGGACAGGCAGTGGGTGTTCTGATATGATGCTCTGGTTCTCTTCAGTTATGGAGGTCTTAGTTCCCCAGTTTCTAGGACATAGTTATGAGTTCCCTGACCTGAGAGAGCCAGCATCTGATGACAGGCCAGTGTGAGGCTTTGAAGGCCTCGACCTCCGGCAAGGCCATGCCAGCGTCAGAACTCCCTATGACCGCATCACATTCCAGCTCCTCTTTCTGCCCAGTCCAATCCTGCTTCATTTCCTAGTCTCCACAGGTCTTGAGCCCAAGAGCCCTCTTTAATAAAAATCCTGCACACTATCTCCATCTCAGTGTCTGCTTCCCAGGAAGCCCAACATTGCAAACGACCAAAAGGGACCTGCCGGCATGAAATTAATGGAAGGAAAGCTATGACAAATCTAGACAGGGTGCTAAACACCAGACGTCACTTTGTTGACAAAGGTCCGTATAGTCAAAGCTAAGGTTTTTCCAATAGTCACGTACAGATGTGAGAGCTGGACCATAAAGAAGGTTGAGCACCAAGCAACTGATGCTTTTGAACTTTGGTGTTGGAGAAAATCCTTGAGAATCCCTGGAACCGCAAGGAGATAAAAGCAATCAATCCTACAGGAAATCAACCTTGAATATTCATTAGAAGTACTGATGCTGGAGCTCTAATACTTTGGCTACTTTATGCAAAGAGCTGGCTCATTGGAAAAGACCCTGATGCTGGGAAAGATTGAGGGCAGAAGAAGGGAGCAACAGAGAATAAGATGGTTGATGGAATCACTGACTCAATGGACATGAGTTTGAGCAAACTTCCAGAGATAGTGAAGGACAGGGAAGCCTGATGTTCTGCAGTCCATTGGATCACAAAGAGTTGGAGATGACTTAACAACTGAACAATAGCAGTAGGCAAAGAATTGTTCCAGGAGCAGAACTGGGACAAATAATTGTGACAACTGAGAAAGCACAGGAGGGAAAAAGAGAACTGGTGTTATGAGTAGAAGGCAGATGTGCTAGCAAGTAGCCCTGACTGTAAGTTATCACCCTCTGGAGTAAGAGACTTTTAGATCAAAAAGTAAGGTGCTTAAGGACAGGCAGTGGGTGTTCTGATATGATGCTCTGGTTCTCTTCAGTTATGGAGGTCTTAGTTCCCCAGTTTCTAGGACATAGTTATGAGTTCCCTGACCTGAGAGAGCCAGCATCTGATGACAGGCCAGTGTGAGGCTTTGAAGGCCTCGACCTCCGGCAAGGCCATGCCAGCTTCAGAACTCCCTATGACCGCATCACATTCCAGCTCCTCTTTCTGCCCAGTCCAATCCTGCTTCATTTCCTAGTCTCCACAGGTCTTGAGCCCAAGAGCCCTCTTTAATAAAAATCCTGCACACTATCTCCATCTCAGTGTCTGCTTCCCAGGAAGCCAAGCTGCAACATTGCAAACGACATCTCCTGACGGACTTGCAGTGCCTGAAATCCCACCACTGCACCTCTCATTTTTTTCTGATGAATTGAGTCAGCACAACTTAAAACTCACTGAACTCTAGAAGCACACTGACATCATTAGGCTAGTAGGTTCCAGTGTACAATTGACTGTATCTTGTCTTCCCCAGATCCCCAGCTCTCCTGATAGAGCTGAGGGCCTTGCAGCAGATTCTTCTCACTTCCCTGTGTTCCCATTTGCTGAAGGATGGTGAAAGAGCAAAAATGTGTGCCTTGGGAGAGCAGAGGGATGACAGAGAAGGAGGCAGGTTCAGAAAAGAAAGTCCATGTATTCTGGAATATTAATGAGTCAGGAAGGAAATAAAGGAATGCAAATTATAGAAAAGGATTTAAGAAATGCAGTCTGACATTTTTATGAGAAAAAATCTTTTAGAAGTTTATATTTCCCAGACATGGAATTACTGAAAAGATGGTTAGTATTTCTACACTTTAATTCTTGGGAAAGTAATTGAGTTTTTACTCTGTGCCAAGTCCCCTTCTACTGCTTCCAGATGATTTACTCCAGTAGAATTTCCTCATCTCCCATCTGCTTCATCAGTGAGTCCCTGATGGGATTTTGTGGCTATCATGTGCTTCTTAAAGTGCTGATACAATAGATTTATTACTAACTATAGGCTACAGATTGGCTGTTAGGCAGTAGATAAATTATTGCAAGTACATTAAAGCAACTAAAAGTACTGGAGATAAAAGCCCCCCCAAATAGTTGAAAAGATAAAAGAAATATTTAAACACAATGATACCGCACCAGTATTGTAAATTCAGAGGAGATGATGATGCACAGACCTCCAAATCCTATAGCAAAGTCTGAGGCTTGCTTGGGAGAGAGGCAATTAACAAGATCTCTTTTATGTTTGAGCCTGTGTTCTGATTCGCAGCTCCTGCCCATACAACTCAGCTTGCTAAGCGATAAGGAGTGGAATGGATGAATACTTTCCATGTGTCCTCACATTTAACTTCCACAATATTTATGGAAGAGGGCTTTTCCAAATGCCATTGACAGAGGAGGAAACGGAGATGATAACTTTGGGGAATCAGTCATTTTGATTGTGGGGAATCAAGCAAAGCTTTTGGGAGACAGAGCTGGAATTCAAATCTCAGTTCCTCTGATGTCCAAGTCCATGGTCGTGGACCCCGATTTTTTGAGTCAGCACAATTTTGTCTTCCCCAGTGTACAATTGACTGTATCTTGTCTTCCCCAGATCCCCAGCTCTCCTGATAGAGCTGAGGGCCTTGCAGCAGATTCTTTTCACTTCCCTGTGTTCCCATTTGCTGAAGGATGGTGAAAGAGCAAAAATGTGTGCCTTGGGAGAGCAGAGGGATGACAGAGAAGGAGGCAGGTTCAGAAAAGAAAGTCCATGTATTCTGGAATATTAATGAGTCAGGAAGGAAATAAAGGAATGCAAATTATAGAAAAGGATTTAAGAAATGCAGTCTGACATTTTTATGAGAAAAAATCTTTTAGAAGTTTATATTTCCCAGACATGGAATTACTGAAAAGATGGTTAGTATTTCTACACTTTAATTCTTGGGAAAGTAATTGAGTTTTTACTCTGTGCCAAGTCCCCTTCTACTGCTTCCAGATGATTTACTCCAGTAGAATTTCCTCATCTCCCATCTGCTTCATCAGTGAGTCCCTGATGGGATTTTGTGGCTATCATGTGCTTCTTAAAGTGCTGATACAATAGATTTATTACTAACTATAGGCTACAGATTGGCTGTTAGGCAGTAGATAAATTATTGCAAGTACATTAAAGCAACTAAAAGTACTGGAGATAAAAGCCCCCCCAAATAGTTGAAAAGATAAAAGAAATATTTAAACACAATGATACCGCACCAGTATTGTAAATTCAGAGGAGATGATGATGCACAGACCTCCAAATCCTATAGCAAAGTCTGAGGCTTGCTTGGGAGAGAGGCAATTAACAAGATCTCTTTTATGTTTGAGCCTGTGTTCTGATTCGCAGCTCCTGCCCATACAACTCAGCTTGCTAAGCGATAAGGAGTGGAATGGATGAATACTTTCCATGTGTCCTCACATTTAACTTCCACAATATTTATGGAAGAGGGCTTTTCCAAATGCCATTGACAGAGGAGGAAACGGAGATGATAACTTTGGGGAATCAGTCATTTTGATTGTGGGGAATCAAGCAAAGCTTTTGGGAGACAGAGCTGGAATTCAAATCTCAGTTCCTCTGATGTCCAAGTCCATGGTCTATAGAGAGCCATCTGCCTGAAAAGTTCACTGCCAGAGACTGAGAGACAGTGCACAGTCTCCACAAGAGGCTCCGGGGAGCGGGGTGGGGGGTGGGGGCAGTGATTCTGTAAGGTTTGTTTGCTTATTGTTTTCATGTGTACAGAGTCTTCTGCTGATAGATAATTGCTGTAAAGCTCTTAGGAGAGCAGCTAATAAGGCAGCAATTTGTCACATCCTTCTGATGGTATAGTCACTGAATGGTTCAAACAGCAGTCACTCCTCATCTGTAGGCAGGAGTACTTGACATGGAGTCCAAAATCTGAGAATGGTCTCAGCTTCCACACCGAGAAGATGAGTGACCATAGGCAAGTGCTTTGACAGTCATGAGTGGTGACTCAAAATGCAGAGTGTGCAGCCAGACTCTCTGGGTTCAAATCCAGCTCTACCAATGACTAGCCACATGCCTTTGGACAAATCATTTAACCTCTCTGTGCCTCAGTTTTCTCCTCTACTAAATGAGTAATGCCTTGCCATACAGAAGTATTGTGAAGAATAAGTGAGTCAAGACATGTAAAAAGACACTTAAAAATGTTTGGCACATCATAGGTACTCCTCAAGAGTCAATTCTTATTATTTACAAAAATTCTAATAAAATCTACATTTGGGGCTCATGGCAAAGATAAATGAAGTGTTTCAAAACTTTTTAAAAGAGAAGAAGATAGACCCTGTTATGGTATATATGCAAGTTATACAATCAACCTATACCTATGCAAAGTCTGAGGCTTGCTTGGGAGAGAGGCAATTAACAAGATCTCTTTTATGTTTGAGCCTGTGTTCTGATTCGCAGCTCCTGCCCATACAACTCAGCTTGCTAAGCGATAAGGAGTGGAATGGATGAATACTTTCCATGTGTCCTCACATTTAACTTCCACAATATTTATGGAAGAGGGCTTTTCCAAATGCCATTGACAGAGGAGGAAACGGAGATGATAACTTTGGGGAATCAGTCATTTTGATTGTGGGGAATCAAGCAAAGCTTTTGGGAGACAGAGCTGGAATTCAAATCTCAGTTCCTCTGATGTCCAAGTCCATGGTCTATAGAGAGCCATCTGCCTGAAAAGTTCACTGCCAGAGACTGAGAGACAGTGCACAGTCTCCACAAGAGGCTCCGGGGAGCGGGGTGGGGGGTGGGGGCAGTGATTCTGTAAGGTTTGTTTGCTTATTGTTTTCATGTGTACAGAGTCTTCTGCTGATAGATAATTGCTGTAAAGCTCTTAGGAGAGCAGCTAATAAGGCAGCAATTTGTCACATCCTTCTGATGGTATAGTCACTGAATGGTTCAAACAGCAGTCACTCCTCATCTGTAGGCAGGAGTACTTGACATGGAGTCCAAAATCTGAGAATGGTCTCAGCTTCCACACCGAGAAGATGAGTGACCATAGGCAAGTGCTTTGACAGTCATGAGTGGTGACTCAAAATGCAGAGTGTGCAGCCAGACTCTCTGGGTTCAAATCCAGCTCTACCAATGACTAGCCACATGCCTTTGGACAAATCATTTAACCTCTCTGTGCCTCAGTTTTCTCCTCTACTAAATGAGTAATGCCTTGCCATACAGAAGTATTGTGAAGAATAAGTGAGTCAAGACATGTAAAATGACACTTAAAAATGTTTGGCACATCATAGGTACTCCTCAAGAGTCAATTCTTATTATTTACAAAAATTCTAATAAAAATCTACATTTGGGGCTCATGGCAAAGATAAATGAAGTGTTTCAAAACTTTTTTAAAAAGAGAAGAAGATAGACCCCTGTTATGGTATATATGCAAGTTATACAATCAACCTATACCTACCTGAATTGGACAAATATAAATGTAACTTTTCAAGTAAGTTATATGTGGCGACTAGGTCCTACTTGTCACTTCTTCAGAGCATTCCTGATTCTCTTCAGTTGAGCACTCAGGCTTAGGGACCCTTTACATCCAGTAGGGCAAGGACAATTCATTACATTTCTGCCTTTGGAGTGCTGCTGGGTGTGAATCCTGGATATTAATGCATAGTACCAGCATTTCTTGGTGGGGTTGAAAATGGACGAGGAATCTGTTAAATGAGTTTATATTGCTTTAGCAAATGACAAGTATAGATGTTGGGTGTGAATGGACCTCAGAAAAAATAACAATAAATTTATGTGACTACTTATACATGGATTTATTTAAACTTGCAGGAAACAAGCTAAACAAATTCAAGAGCAGCTGAAGGAGCCACATAATGGCAAAAACTACAGTCTCAAAGCATCCTGCACAATGGCAAATTCAGAGAACTTGGTGAAGAATCATGTCCAGCTGCAAAATGTAAGTGACATATCTGTATAGCCTTCCCACAGCTCATCATCAGCTTCCAGTCCAGAGGGGACGCAGAGCCTGTGATCAGACTTACATTTTTTTTTTCAGACTTTCTTCTTAAAGAAAGTCTTCTTGCATTTTTGTGTAGGAACACAGTACTAGATAACAGAAAGAAAAATTAAATCTCAGCGCTTGATTACAATCTGTAACATAATTAATCTCTGGAAGCCCAAAGAGCTTCAGTTGTTTGTTCCATAATCACTTATTGTATTCTTCCTTGTGTCAGAAACCATTCTAAGCACCAGGGATATGATGTTGCTTACTGTATGGAAACTGAAATAGTAAAAAAAAAAAAAAAAAAAAAAATACAGACAGCCAGAGTAGGCTCATAGGATAAGCCAGTTGCTATTGCAACAGAGATGGAAGAAGAGACCAAAGGGAGGTGGTGGGCACAGAAGCGGAGGCACCAAAATATGTAGGCTTAAACTGGCTTTTAAAGAACAGGAAAGGTTCATCAAAGAGTTGAAAAGAAAAGGACAAGAGACTAGAATAAGTAGAAGGGATAAAGCCAGGAAATCCTAAGAGCACTTGTTATACTCAGGTGATTTTGAATTAAGAGATATGAGAGAAATCAAAGGTCAGACAGATGGGAAGGGAGAGTTGTGGTCCCAGGATTAGTGTTCCTAACACCAGACCTTAAACAAATATCAGAACTGGAAGTCAAATGCAAGTTCTCTGAGTCCTGCGTTCTCTTTTTTTGGTTGCACTGTGACTTAGCTATGGCATACTGGATATTTAGTTGTGTCATGTGAACTCTTCTGGTTGCAGCATGTGAACTCATTAATTGCAGCACAGAGGATCTTTAGTTGAACTATGTGGGATCTAGTTCCCTGACTAGGGATCAAACCTAGGCTCCTTGCATTGGGAGCATGAAGTCTTAGCCACTGAACCACCAAGGAAGTCTCTGATTCTGTCTTCTAGAGTAGTTTTAATCATTTCTGAGATAAACTAAAACACTAGAAGATAAGCAAACATTACTGAAGTTAGGGTCTGCTACTCATTGCTCAAATGGCAATACACCAGAGACAGGAGTAACTCCATCAGTTTTAAAGGAATAATTGAATTGTTTGCAGAGGGGATCAGTGTCTTTGCAATCTTCCACTGTGTGCAGACTTGCTTCTGATTGGTTTGTGGGGAAGTAACAGGGTGTTGCTCCAGGAATCCAGTGTAACTTCAGCCAGAAGTTGCCATTCTTTGCCTGGGTGAGGGCCTTAGTTCCTGCAGAAGAACTCAACGAGGTTGTTATGTATCTTTGGTGAGAAAGATACAGGACTTTGCCCCAGGCTGCACTATTGTTTATTGACTGCTCCTTCTCTGTTTCTGTATCCCCTTCGTGTAGATTCCCTGTCCTTCCCTATCTCCTGGAGCCTGCTCAAACTCATGTCCATTGAATCGCTGATGCCATTCAACCATCTTGCCCTCTGTCATCCCTTTCACCTTCTGCTTTCTATTTTTCCCAGCATCAGGGTCTTTTCCTGTAAGTCATCTCTTTCAGTCAGGTGGCCAAAGTATTGGAACTTCAGCATCAGTCCTTCTAATGAATATTCAGGGTTTATTTCCTTTAGGATGGACTGGTTTGAGCCCCTTGCTATCCAAGGTACTCTTGAATCTGCTCTTTGGAACTAAAGGAAGGTCAAGGAAGCTCAATGAAGCCCATCCCTTAAAATAAGAAATGAGGACAGGGAAAGGATATGCACCCGGGAGGACTCCATGGAGCCCTGCTCCATTTCACAACTGCCATCTAAGATATACTGGAAGATTCCTGACATGGTAGCAATTATTTTCCCCCATGAAAGACTGCACTTCCAGATTCTGAGACCCAAAACTGAAGCACAAAGGCGATGGTATAAACCTAGAATTTGAATATAATATGCAATCACCAGGACATATTCACACCCCTCCAAATATGTAAGTCACTGGGAATTTAAACATCATTTGTGATTCTGTGAAATCATTACACAAATACTCGCCATTATGTTGTGCATGACAGATGTACTTAGATGTTTAATGTGGAATTCATAAATAGAATTGTTTCCCAGCAAAGTTTTGTTAAACTTGTAATTGCAGCCATGTGTAGGGATTGTTCTTTTCTGAGACAGAGTGAAGCTTTTGCTAATGATTTCTAATGAGTATTATCCCATCTCTGTAAAACAAATGCAGTGAACCTGTCAAAGATAAAGCCAGAAGTTAGTTACAGTAGTAAGGACAATTTTTTGATCAGGGATATACTGTGGCATTATGGAAGAGAATCTTGTTTCTACTGAACACACACCTTCTGTTCTTACAGAGGTGACTGGGTCTTTTTTTGTTGTTGTTTTTGGCCACTTCTATTGGTCTTTTTTTTTTTTTTTTTTAAACCTTTATTTTACTTTTAACTTTTACAGAGTTTTGTTGTTCACAGACATGCATGTTCTCAGATTAGTCACATGTATATCCCCCCCTTCCCTCCCCTCCCGACAATCACACAGCACCCCGGAAGGATCCCTTTTTCTCACAGAGCAATGACTAGAGCTATTTTCTTCACTTATGATAGTACAGGCCTTCATGCTACTTCCTTTACGCCTCTCACCCACTGTTCCTTCCCCACAATGTCCATATGTCCACTGTCCATGTCTGTCTTTCTGTCGCTTCACTGCATGTGCCATTATCACCATCCGACTAGATTCCATATATATGTGTTAATATACTGTATTTGTCCTTCTCTTTCTGACTGACTTCACTTTTTATGATACGTTCTAGATCCAGCCACCTCATTAGGGTTTGATTTCTCTTTACAGCTGTGTAGTATTCCATTGTATATATGTACCAGAGCTTTTATCCCTTAAAATAAGAAATGAGGACAGGGAAAGGATATGCACCCGGGAGGACTCCATGGAGCCCTGCTCCATTTCACAACTGCCATCTAAGATATACTGGAAGATTCCTGACATGGTAGCAATTATTTTCCCCCATGAAAGACTGCACTTCCAGATTCTGAGACCCAAAACTGAAGCACAAAGGCGATGGTATAAACCTAGAATTTGAATATAATATGCAATCACCAGGACATATTCACACCCCTCCAAATATGTAAGTCACTGGGAATTTAAACATCATTTGTGATTCTGTGAAATCATTACACAAATACTCGCCATTATGTTGTGCATGACAGATGTACTTAGATGTTTAATGTGGAATTCATAAATAGAATTGTTTCCCAGCAAAGTTTTGTTAAACTTGTAATTGCAGCCATGTGTAGGGATTGTTCTTTTCTGAGACAGAGTGAAGCTTTTGCTAATGATTTCTAATGAGTATTATCCCATCTCTGTAAAACAAATGCAGTGAACCTGTCAAAGATAAAGCCAGAAGTTAGTTACAGTAGTAAGGACAATTTTTTGATCAGGGATATACTGTGGCATTATGGAAGAGAATCTTGTTTCTACTGAACACACACCTTCTGTTCTTACAGAGGTGACTGGGTCTTTTTTTGTTGTTGTTTTTGGCCACTTCTATTGGTCTTTTTTTTTTTTTTTTTTTAAACCTTTATTTTACTTTTAACTTTTACAGAGTTTTGTTGTTCACAGACATGCATGTTCTCAGATTAGTCACATGTATATCCCCCCCTTCCCTCCCCTCCCGACAATCACACAGCACCCCGGAAGGATCCCTTTTTCTCACAGAGCAATGACTAGAGCTATTTTCTTCACTTATGATAGTACAGGCCTTCATGCTACTTCCTTTACGCCTCTCACCCACTGTTCCTTCCCCACAATGTCCATATGTCCACTGTCCATGTCTGTCTTTCTGTCGCTTCACTGCATGTGCCATTATCACCATCCGACTAGATTCCATATATATGTGTTAATATACTGTATTTGTCCTTCTCTTTCTGACTGACTTCACTTTTTATGATACGTTCTAGATCCAGCCACCTCATTAGGGTTGATTCTTCTGCATTTCTCTTTACAGCTGTGTAGTATTCCATTGTATATATGTACCAGAGCTTTTGGATCCATTCGTTCGTCGATGGGCATCTAGGTTCCTTCCATGTTCTAGCTATTGTATAGAGAGCTGCAATGAACATTGGGGTACAGGTGCTTCTTTCAGTTTTGATTTCGTCAGGGTATAAGCCTAAGAGTGGGATTGCTTGGTCATATGGTGCTTCTATTTTTAGTTTTTTAAGAAATCTCCAGACTGTCTTCCATAGAGGCTGTATCAATTTACACTCCCACCAGCAATGCAAGAGGGTTCCCTTTTCTCCGCAGCCTCTCCAGCACTTGTTGTCTGTCGATTTGTGGATGATGGCCATTCTGACGGGTGTGAGGTGATATCTCATTGTAGTTTTGATTTGCATTTCTCTAATTATTAGTGAAGTTGAGCATCGTTTCATGTGCTTTTGGGCCATCTGTATGTCATCGTTGGAGAGGTGTCTGTTTAGGTCCTTTTCCCATTTTTTGATTGGGTTGTTCGTTTTTCCAGTGCTGAGTTGTCTGAGTTGCTTGTAGATTTTGGAGATTAATTCTTTGTCTGTTGTTTCATTTGCTATGATTTTCTCCCACTCTGTGGGCTGTCTGTTCAGCTTTTTTGTAATGTCTTTAGCTGTACAAAAGCTTTTAAGTTTCATTAGGTCCCACATGTTCATTGGTCTTTTTAGTTCCACTATTCTAGTAGGTGGGTCAGAGAAGATCTTGCTTTGATTGATGTCCTTGAGGGTTTTGCCTATATTCTCCTCTAAGAGTTTGATGGTTTCTGGCCTTACATTTAAGTCTTTAATCCATTTTGAGTTGGTCTTTGTGTATGGTGTCAGGCTATGTTCCAACTTCATTTTCTTGCATGTAGCTGTCCAATTTTCCCAGCACCGTTTGTTGAAGAGGCTGTCTTTGTCCCATTTTATATGTTCGCCTCCTTTGTCAAAACTAAGGTACCCATAGGTGCGTGGCTTTATCTCTGGGTTCTCTATCTTGTTCCATTGGTCGATATTTCTGTTTTTGTGCCAGTACCATACTGTCTTTCTGACTGACTTCACTTTTTATGATACGTTCTAGATCCAGCCACCTCATTAGGGTTGATTCTTCTGCATTTCTCTTTACAGCTGTGTAGTATTCCATTGTATATATGTACCAGAGCTTTTGGATCCATTCGTTCGTCGATGGGCATCTAGGTTCCTTCCATGTTCTAGCTATTGTATAGAGAGCTGCAATGAACATTGGGGTACAGGTGCTTCTTTCAGTTTTGATTTCGTCAGGGTATAAGCCTAAGAGTGGGATTGCTTGGTCATATGGTGCTTCTATTTTTAGTTTTTTAAGAAATCTCCAGACTGTCTTCCATAGAGGCTGTATCAATTTACACTCCCACCAGCAATGCAAGAGGGTTCCCTTTTCTCCGCAGCCTCTCCAGCACTTGTTGTCTGTCGATTTGTGGATGATGGCCATTCTGACGGGTGTGAGGTGATATCTCATTGTAGTTTTGATTTGCATTTCTCTAATTATTAGTGAAGTTGAGCATCGTTTCATGTGCTTTTGGGCCATCTGTATGTCATCGTTGGAGAGGTGTCTGTTTAGGTCCTTTTCCCATTTTTTGATTGGGTTGTTCGTTTTTCCAGTGCTGAGTTGTCTGAGTTGCTTGTAGATTTTGGAGATTAATTCTTTGTCTGTTGTTTCATTTGCTATGATTTTCTCCCACTCTGTGGGCTGTCTGTTCAGCTTTTTTGTAATGTCTTTAGCTGTACAAAAGCTTTTAAGTTTCATTAGGTCCCACATGTTCATTGGTCTTTTTAGTTCCACTATTCTAGTAGGTGGGTCAGAGAAGATCTTGCTTTGATTGATGTCCTTGAGGGTTTTGCCTATATTCTCCTCTAAGAGTTTGATGGTTTCTGGCCTTACATTTAAGTCTTTAATCCATTTTGAGTTGGTCTTTGTGTATGGTGTCAGGCTATGTTCCAACTTCATTTTCTTGCATGTAGCTGTCCAATTTTCCCAGCACCGTTTGTTGAAGAGGCTGTCTTTGTCCCATTTTATATGTTCGCCTCCTTTGTCAAAACTAAGGTACCCATAGGTGCGTGGCTTTATCTCTGGGTTCTCTATCTTGTTCCATTGGTCGATATTTCTGTTTTTGTGCCAGTACCATACTGTCTTGATGACTGTTGCTTTGTAGTAGAGTCTGAAGTTAGGGAGGCTGATTCCCCCCAGCTCCATTCTTCTTCCTGAGGATTGCTTTGGCTATTCGAGGTCTTTTGTGTTTCCATATGAACTGTGTGATTCGTTGGTCTAGTTCTGTGAAGAATGTTATTGGAAGTTTGATAGGGATCACATTGAATCTATAGATGACATTTGGTAGTATGGTCATTTTCACAATATTGACTCTCCCGACCCAGGAACATGGAATATCTTTCCATCTGTTTAAGTCTTCTTTAATGTCTCTCATGAGTGTCCTGTAATTTTCTGTGTACAGTTCTTTTGTTTCTTTGGGTAGGTTTATTCCTAGATATTTGATTCTTTTGGTTGCAATGGTGAAGGGGATTGCCTCTTTGATTTCATTTTCTGATTTTTCATTGTTTGTGTATAGGAATGCCAGTGATTTCTGTATATTGATTTTGTATCCTGCGACTTTGCTGAATTCGCTGATTAACTCTAGTAGTTTTGTAATAGTGTCTTTGGGATTTTCTATGTATAATATCATGTCATCTGCAAATAGAGAGAGTTTGACTTCTTCTTTTCCAATCTGGATTCCTTTGATTTCTTTCTCTTCTCTTATTGCTATTGCTAGAACTTCCAGGACTATGTTGAATAGTAGTGGTGAAAGTGGACACCCTTGTCTTGTTCCTGATCTTAGAGGGAATGCTTTGAGTTTTTCACCATTGAGGATAATGTTTGCTGTGGGCTTCTCATATATGGCTTTCACGATGTTAAGATAAGTTCCTTCTATGCCCATTTTTTGAAGAGTTTTTATCATAAATGGATGCTGTACTTTGTCAAAGGCTTTTTCTGCATCTATTGAGATGATCATGTGATTTTTGTCTTTCAATTTGTTGATATGGTGTATCACATTGATTGATTTGCGGATGTTGAAGAATCCTTGCATGCCTGGGATGAACCCAACTTGAATTTCTTTGTCCCATTTTATATGTTCGCCTCCTTTGTCAAAAATAAGGTACCCATAGGTGCGTGGCTTTATCTCTGGGTTCTCTATCTTGTTCCATTGGTCGATATTTCTGTTTTTGTGCCAGTACCATACTGTCTTGATGACTGTTGCTTTGTAGTAGAGTCTGAAGTTAGGGAGGCTGATTCCCCCCAGCTCCATTCTTCTTCCTGAGGATTGCTTTGGCTATTCGAGGTCTTTTGTGTTTCCATATGAACTGTGTGATTCGTTGGTCTAGTTCTGTGAAGAATGTTATTGGAAGTTTGATAGGGATCACATTGAATCTATAGATGACATTTGGTAGTATGGTCATTTTCACAATATTGACTCTCCCGACCCAGGAACATGGAATATCTTTCCATCTGTTTAAGTCTTCTTTAATGTCTCTCATGAGTGTCCTGTAATTTTCTGTGTACAGTTCTTTTGTTTCTTTGGGTAGGTTTATTCCTAGATATTTGATTCTTTTGGTTGCAATGGTGAAGGGGATTGCCTCTTTGATTTCATTTTCTGATTTTTCATTGTTTGTGTATAGGAATGCCAGTGATTTCTGTATATTGATTTTGTATCCTGCGACTTTGCTGAATTCGCTGATTAACTCTAGTAGTTTTGTAATAGTGTCTTTGGGATTTTCTATGTATAATATCATGTCATCTGCAAATAGAGAGAGTTTGACTTCTTCTTTTCCAATCTGGATTCCTTTGATTTCTTTCTCTTCTCTTATTGCTATTGCTAGAACTTCCAGGACTATGTTGAATAGTAGTGGTGAAAGTGGACACCCTTGTCTTGTTCCTGATCTTAGAGGGAATGCTTTGAGTTTTTCACCATTGAGGATAATGTTTGCTGTGGGCTTCTCATATATGGCTTTCACGATGTTAAGATAAGTTCCTTCTATGCCCATTTTTTGAAGAGTTTTTATCATAAATGGATGCTGTACTTTGTCAAAGGCTTTTTCTGCATCTATTGAGATGATCATGTGATTTTTGTCTTTCAATTTGTTGATATGGTGTATCACATTGATTGATTTGCGGATGTTGAAGAATCCTTGCATGCCTGGGATGAACCCAACTTGATCGTGATGAATGAGCTTTTTGATGTGTTGCTGAATTCTGTTTGCTAGGATTTTGTTGAGGATTTTTGGCGTCTAGATTCATCAGTGAAATTGGCCTATAATTTTCTTTTTTTGTGATGTCTTTGCCTGGCTTTGGTATCAGGGTGATGGTGGCCTCGTAGAATGTGTTTGGAAGTGTTCCTTCCTGTGCAATTTTTTGGAAGAGTTTTAGAAGGACAGGCATTAGCTCTTCTTTAAATGTCTGGTAGAATTCGGCTGTGAAACCATCTGGCCCTGGGCTTTTATTTTTGGGTAGATTTTTGATCACAAGTTCGATTTCTGAGCTTGTGATTGGCTTGTTCATAGTTTCTATTTCTTCCTGGTTGAGTCTGGTCTTTCATTTATTTATCTTTGTTCTTCGGCCTGTGTGGGCTTCCCCATCGCAGTGGCTTCTCACTGCAGAGCACTAGCTCTGGACGCACATGCTCCAGAGCTCCGGCTCAGTAGTTGGACACATCAGTTCAGCCACTCCATAGCACATGGGATCTTCCCAGGCCAGGGATTGAACCAGTGCCCCTTGCACTGCAAGGCAGTGTCCCTACTCACTGGACCAACAGAGAAGCCCCATGACTGCATCTTTTAAAAGGAGAATGAAGGTGATATGGGGTGGCTCTGCCTGCAACAGCTTGAGGAAGATTTTGGTTCCTGCCAGAGACTGAGGTTGGTATTGGGGTGAGATCTCTAAATCTTAGTCATTAGACCAGTGGCCAGTGACAAGCTCCTGGACTTTTGGCTTTTCAGAAAAAGAATTCCCACAAAGATGGAAAGTAGTGAACAAGTAAAGTGTTTATTAGGAGGAAAAAGTGTCCAGTACCTATGGATAGGTACCCAGGGAGACTCAGAGAGCCCTTCCCTCATGGTAGTTTAAATCACTTATATAGGACATTTCTTCTAGCTTTCCTTTGGCCAGTCATTTTGATTTGCCTGCTTCTGAGTATTTGGTAGAATCTTCCCATGTGTGCATCTATATCTCTTAGCTAAGATAGATTCTACTGAAGAGGTTTATGGGTAGACAGACTTACCGTGACTCTCCTTTTGACCTTCAAGGAGCTTTTTGGTGCATGTGTAGTCAGTAGGTGAGGTCTCCTGATTCCAAGAATAAGAAATACACACTCTCTTGTCTTCTATCTGGGCAGGGCCCAACTCCTCTCTTAATTGGCCTGCTATTCTCTTCTTGAAATTTCAGGCCACAGGGAACTTATCTCCAATGCTTTATCTTGGTGGGGCGGGGATGGAGGGAGGTGGGAGCTCTGCACCTCTTGCCTTTAGAAGGACAGGCATTGTCTGGTAGAATTCGGCTGTGAAACCATCTGGCCCTGGGCTTTTATTTTTGGGTAGATTTTTGATCACAAGTTCGATTTCTGAGCTTGTGATTGGCTTGTTCATAGTTTCTATTTCTTCCTGGTTGAGTCTGGTCTTTCATTTATTTATCTTTGTTCTTCGGCCTGTGTGGGCTTCCCCATCGCAGTGGCTTCTCACTGCAGAGCACTAGCTCTGGACGCACATGCTCCAGAGCTCCGGCTCAGTAGTTGGACACATCAGTTCAGCCACTCCATAGCACATGGGATCTTCCCAGGCCAGGGATTGAACCAGTGCCCCTTGCACTGCAAGGCAGTGTCCCTACTCACTGGACCAACAGAGAAGCCCCATGACTGCATCTTTTAAAAGGAGAATGAAGGTGATATGGGGTGGCTCTGCCTGCAACAGCTTGAGGAAGATTTTGGTTCCTGCCAGAGACTGAGGTTGGTATTGGGGTGAGATCTCTAAATCTTAGTCATTAGACCAGTGGCCAGTGACAAGCTCCTGGACTTCTGGCTTTTCAGAAAAAGAATTCCCACAAAGATGGAAAGTAGTGAACAAGTAAAGTGTTTATTAGGAGGAAAAAGTGTCCAGTACCTATGGATAGGTACCCAGGGAGACTCAGAGAGCCCTTCCCTCATGGTAGTTTAAATCACTTATATAGGACATTTCTTCTAGCTTTCCTTTGGCCAGTCATTTTGATTTGCCTGCTTCTGAGTATTTGGTAGAATCTTCCCATGTGTGCATCTATATCTCTTAGCTAAGATAGATTCTACTGAAGAGGTTTATGGGTAGACAGACTTACCGTGACTCTCCTTTTGACCTTCAAGGAGCTTTTTGGTGCATGTGTAGTCAGTAGGTGAGGTCTCCTGATTCCAAGAATAAGAAATACACACTCTCTTGTCTTCTATCTGGGCAGGGCCCAACTCCTCTCTTAATTGGCCTGCTATTCTCTTCTTGAAATTTCAGGCCACAGGGAACTTATCTCCAATGCTTTATCTTGGTGGGGCGGGGGATGGAGGGAGGTGGGAGCTCTGCACCTCTTGCCTCAAAGGAGTGGGGAAGGGAAGCAGTAGGGGCTTGACAGAGTCAGGGAGAGAAGAATTATCAAGAGGTGGTCATAAAAATGAGATTAGCTGGTAATTATTAAATTAAGGGTCCTGTTCCAGGGACTCGCCCAAGACCTGGGGCATGACCATCCTCTTGGACATCCTCTTTGTTGTAGGAAAAACTGAGCACAAGAGGAAGGTCATGCCCCAGGTCTTCCGTGACTTCCTGGGGATGATCACAGGACCCTTCCAGGGGTGAAAGTCCTTGGCTCTGCTCAGGAAAGAGTTCAAGGGCTAGTCACAGTAAAGTGAAAGCAAGTTTATTTAGAGAGACACACAATCTGTAGACAGAGTGTGGGTTGTTTCAGAAGGCATTTCAGAGGCTGCATGAAAATATAAAGTAGTTAGTTTTTATGAACTGAGCAATTTCACAGGCTAAAGAGAGGAGATTATTCCAACTATTTTGGGAAGGGGCATATATTTCCAGGAATTGGGTGATTGCCCACAATTTACCCTTTTATGTTTGGTCTTTGAAGTGTCATAGCCCCTGTATTTTAGCGTCATTTAGATGCTCATGCCTTACAATGAGTGTATAATGAGGCTCAAGGTAATCTCCCACCAACTTCTAGTTTATGTCATATCCTGTTCTTAATAGTTGTATCATTCTGATAAAAGCTGTGTTTTGACCACTTCCTGTCTCCCTGTCCTAAGACAGAGACAGGGAGATTGGGACTCTATTTTCCTTTACAGTCTTCCATGAAAATGACTCATTTTGATTTGCCTGCTTCTGAGTATTTGGTAGAATCTTCCCATGTGTGCATCTATATCTCTTAGCTAAGATAGATTCTACTGAAGAGGTTTATGGGTAGACAGACTTACCGTGACTCTCCTTTTGACCTTCAAGGAGCTTTTTGGTGCATGTGTAGTCAGTAGGTGAGGTCTCCTGATTCCAAGAATAAGAAATACACACTCTCTTGTCTTCTATCTGGGCAGGGCCCAACTCCTCTCTTAATTGGCCTGCTATTCTCTTCTTGAAATTTCAGGCCACAGGGAACTTATCTCCGACGCCCTACCTGGGCGGCGCGGGGGATGGAGGGAGGTGGGAGCTCTGCACCTCTTGCCTCAAAGGAGTGGGGAAGGGAAGCAGTAGGGGCTTGACAGAGTCAGGGAGAGAAGAATTATCAAGAGGTGGTCATAAAAATGAGATTAGCTGGTAATTATTAAATTAAGGGTCCTGTTCCAGGGACTCGCCCAAGACCTGGGGCATGACCATCCTCTTGGACATCCTCTTTGTTGTAGGAAAAACTGAGCACAAGAGGAAGGTCATGCCCCAGGTCTTCCGTGACTTCCTGGGGATGATCACAGGACCCTTCCAGGGGTGAAAGTCCTTGGCTCTGCTCAGGAAAGAGTTCAAGGGCTAGTCACAGTAAAGTGAAAGCAAGTTTATTTAGAGAGACACACAATCTGTAGACAGAGTGTGGGTTGTTTCAGAAGGCATTTCAGAGGCTGCATGAAAATATAAAGTAGTTATTTTTTATGAACTGAGCAATTTCACAGGCTAAAGAGAGGAGATTATTCCAACTATTTTGGGAAGGGGCATATATTTCCAGGAATTGGGTGATTGCCCACAATTTACCCTTTTATGTTTGGTCTTTGAAGTGTCATAGCCCCTGTATTTTAGCGTCATTTAGATGCTCATGCCTTACAATGAGTGTATAATGAGGCTCAAGGTAATCTCCCACCAACTTCTAGTTTATGTCATATCCTGTTCTTAATAGTTGTATCATTCTGATAAAAGCTGTGTTTTGACCACTTCCTGTCTCCCTGTCCTAAGACAGAGACAGGGAGATTGGGACTCTATCCTTCTTAACACTTACCTTTCAAGTACAAGTCTTTCAGGTCCATGAAAATGACTCCCCAGTTAGAGGAGATACATATGCATCTCAAATGGACAAAGGAAGGTTTACAATCCTTTTTGTCCAATACCTTAGTCTTCCCAAACAGTTTTCAACCCCATCGAATGTAACCTCCCTGTCCTTCACCGTCTCCTGGAGTTTGCTCAAACTCATGTCCATTGAGTCGCTGATGCCATCCAACCATTGAATCCTCTGTTGTCCCCGTCTTCTCCTGCCTTCGATCTTTCCCAGCATCAGGGTCTCTTCCAGTGAGTCAGCTCTTTACATCAGGTGGCCAAAATTTTGAAATTCAGCTTTAGCATCAGTCTCTCCAATGACGATTCATCTCCAATGAATATTGATTTCCTTTAGGATTGACAGGTTTTATCTCCTTGCTGTCCAAGGGACTATCAACAGTCTTCTCCAACACCACATTATGAAAGCACTCAATTATTTCGCACTCAGCCTGGAAAAACCATAGCTTTGACCATATGGACTTTGTTGGAAAAGTGATGTTTGGTTTTTAATATGCTCTCTAGGTTTGTCATAGCTTTTCTTCTAGGGAGGTTATTGATATTTCTCCTGGCAGTCTTGTTTCCAGTTTGTGATTCATCCAGTGTGACATTTCGCATGATGTACTCTGCATATAAGTTAAATAAGCAGGGTGACAGTATACAGCCTTGATGTACTCCATTCCCAATTTGGAAGCAGTCCATTGTTCTGTATATGGTTCTAACTGTTGCTTCTTGACCTGCATTCAGGATTCTCAGGAGGAAGGTAAGGTGGTCTCATATTCCCATCTCTTTAAGAAAATTTTAACATTTGTTGTGATCCACAAAGTCAAAGGTGTTAGCAGAGTCAATGAAGCAGAAGTGATTTTTTTTTTTTTCTGGAATCCCCTTGCTTTTTCTATAATCCAACAGATGTTGACAATTTGATCTCTGATTCCTCTACCTTTCTAAATAGAGCTTGTACGTCTGGAAGTTCTTGGTTCATGTACTGTTGAAGCCTAGCTTGGAGGATTTTGAGCATGACTTTACTAGCAGGTGAAATGACTGTACTTGTGTTGTAGTTTGAACATTCTTTCCCATTTCCATTCTTTGGGATTGTAATGAAAACTGACTTTTCCAGTCCTGTGGCCACTGGTGACTTTTCCAAATTTGCTAGCATATCAAGGGCAACACTTTAACAACATTTTATTTTAGGATTTGAAATAGCTCAGCTAGAATTCCATCGCCTACACTAGCTTTGCTGTTAGTCAAGGACCACTTGACTCCAGGATGTCTTACTCTAGGTGAGTGATCATACAATTGTTGTTCTCTGGGTCATTAAGATTTTTTTGTATAGTTTTTCTGTATATTCTTGCCATCTCTTCTTAATATGTTCTGCTTCTGTTAGGTCCATACCATTTCTGTCCTTTATTGTGCCCATGTTTACATGAAATATTCCCTTAGTATCTGTAGTATTCTTGAAGAGATCTCTCGTCTTTCTCATTCTATTGTTCTCCTCTATTTCTTTGCACTGTTCACTTATGAAGACTTTCTTATCTCTCCTTGCTATTCTTTGGAGCTCTTCATTCAAATGGATACTTATTTCCCTTTTGCTTCTCTCTTTTTTTTTTTTCTTTCCAGCTATTTGTAAAGCCTTCTCAGACAACTGTTTTGCCTTCTTGTATTTCTTTTTCTTAGGGAAGATTTTGATCTTTGCCTCCTGAACAACGTTATGAACCTCCATCCGTAGTTCTTCAGGCACTCTATTAGATCTAATCCCTTGATCTATTTGTTACTTCCACTCTGTAATTGTAATGGACTTGATATAGGTCATGCCTGAATGGTCTTGTGGTTTTCCCTATGTTCTTCAATTTATGTCTGAATTTTGCAATAAGGAGCTCATGATTTGAGCCACAATCAGCTCCCAAGCTTGTTTTTGCTGACTGTATAGATCTTCATTTTCAACTACAAAGAATGTAATCAATCTCATTTCATTATTGACCGTCTGATGATGTTCATCATTAGAGTCATCTCTTGTGTTGTTGGAAAAGTCCATTCTCTTGGCAAAACTCTGTTAGCCTTTGCCCTTTTTCATTTTGTACTCCAAGACCAAAGTTGCCTTTTACTCCAACTATCAATCTTGACTTCCTAGTTCACATTTATGTTTGTTCAAGATCTTGTACATCTTCATAAAACCATTTGACTTCAACTTTTTTGGTATTAGTGGCTGGGGCATAGACTTGGATTACTGTGATATTGAATGGATTGCCCTGGAAATGATCCAAGGTCATTCTGTTGTTTTTGAGATTGCACCCAAGTACTGCCTTTCAGACTTTTCCAAATTTGCTAGCATATCAAGGGCAACACTTTAACAACATTTTATTTTAGGATTTGAAATAGCTCAGCTAGAATTCCATCGCCTACACTAGCTTTGCTGTTAGTCAAGGACCACTTGACTCCAGGATGTCTTACTCTAGGTGAGTGATCATACAATTGTTGTTCTCTGGGTCATTAAGATTTTTTTGTATAGTTTTTCTGTATATTCTTGCCATCTCTTCTTAATATGTTCTGCTTCTGTTAGGTCCATACCATTTCTGTCCTTTATTGTGCCCATGTTTACATGAAATATTCCCTTAGTATCTGTAGTATTCTTGAAGAGATCTCTCGTCTTTCTCATTCTATTGTTCTCCTCTATTTCTTTGCACTGTTCACTTATGAAGACTTTCTTATCTCTCCTTGCTATTCTTTGGAGCTCTTCATTCAAATGGATACTTATTTCCCTTTTGCTTCTCTCTTTTTTTTTTTTCTTTCCAGCTATTTGTAAAGCCTTCTCAGACAACTGTTTTGCCTTCTTGTATTTCTTTTTCTTAGGGAAGATTTTGATCTTTGCCTCCTGAACAACGTTATGAACCTCCATCCGTAGTTCTTCAGGCACTCTATTAGATCTAATCCCTTGATCTATTTGTTATTTCCACTCTGTAATTGTAATGGACTTGATATAGGTCATGCCTGAATGGTCTTGTGGTTTTCCCTATGTTCTTCAATTTATGTCTGAATTTTGCAATAAGGAGCTCATGATTTGAGCCACAATCAGCTCCCAAGCTTGTTTTTGCTGACTGTATAGATCTTCATTTTCAACTACAAAGAATGTAATCAATCTCATTTCATTATTGACCGTCTGATGATGTTCATCATTAGAGTCATCTCTTGTGTTGTTGGAAAAGTCCATTCTCTTGGCAAAACTCTGTTAGCCTTTGCCCTTTTTCATTTTGTACTCCAAGACCAAAGTTGCCTTTTACTCCAACTATCAATCTTGACTTCCTAGTTCACATTTATGTTTGTTCAAGATCTTGTACATCTTCATAAAACCATTTGACTTCAACTTTTTTGGTATTAGTGGCTGGGGCATAGACTTGGATTACTGTGATATTGAATGGATTGCCCTGGAAATGATCCAAGGTCATTCTGTTGTTTTTGAGATTGCACCCAAGTACTGCCTTTCAGACTCTTTTTGTTGACTGTGAGGGCTACTTCATTTCTTCTAAGGGGTTCTTACCCACAGTAGTACGCATAATGGTTATCTGAATTAAAATCTCCCATTTCTGTGCATTTTAGTTCAGTGATTCCTAAAATGTTGATGCTCACCCTTGCCATTACCTATTTGACCATATTCAATTTACCTTGATTCATCGAACTAACATTCAGGTTCCTATGTGATACTCTTCTTTTTTTTTTTTTTGAAATACTCTTCTTTACAGCATTAGACTTAAGTTTCATCACCAGACACATCCACAACTGGGCATTGTTTCTGCTTTGTCTCAGCCTCTTCATTGCTTCTGAAGTTATTTCTCCACTATTCTTCAGTAGCATCTTGGGTACATACCGACCTGGGTAGTCATCTTTCAGTGTCATATCTGTTTGCCTTTTTGGTACTGTTCAAGGGTCCTCAAAGCAAGAATGCTTAAGTGGTTTTCCTTTCCCTTCTCCAGGGACCATGTTTTGGGTCCTTCTTGGGTGGCCCTATGTGGCATGGTTTGTAGTTTTGTTGAGTTAGGCAAGACTGCGGTCCATGTGATCATTTTGGTTAGTTTTCTGTGATTGTGGTTTTCATTCTGCCTGCCTTCTGATAGATGAGGATAAGAGATCTGTACAAACTTCCTGATGGGAGGGACTTGCTCTGGGGAAAACTAACAATCCTAACCCCTTGTTAATCAATAATCTGAGAAAGAGAGGTTTGGAACCTATCCTCAGGCACTAGCTAAAACAAAGAGGAAATTCTTTTGGAGGCCCTGAGGGTTTGTTTGTCTTCAGTGGCTTTGGCAAACATTCTAAAGTAGTGCTGGGAATATAGCATTATTGTCAGCTGTTGGAACTCTTAGAATTGTCATATCTTTTAAGGTGGGGAAGAGTGGATAAAATCATTTGGGCAGAGAATCTTCAGTTTTTGAAGGTCAAAAATGTGAAAGTGTTAGTCACTCAGCTGTGTCCAACTCTTTTCGATCCCTTGGACTATAGCCCACCAGGCTCCTCTGTCTTGGAATTCTCTAGGCAAGAATATTGGAGTGGGTTGTTATTCCCTTCTCCAGGGGATCTTCCTGACCCAGGGATTGAAATAGTGTTTGAGTCATCAGGGAAGACCTTTTGAAGCTTCCCCCACCCCCTTTTTTTTTTTTTTTCAGTCTAGGCCTAAAGAAAAGAAAAAAAAAAAAAAAAAGCCCTCAGGGGAGCCTGTCTGTTTGCTTCAGAAGAGAGTCTGTCAGTTTCTATGCATTTTATAGGATTGCAGCCAGAACACACACACAGTTTTGTATTCTTTTTCACTGAACGTATGATCAATAGCATTTATCTTTGTTTTATTGTCTCCACACATTCATTTGGGAAAGAGCATCATAGCCCACAAAGTGGTCACCTCACAAATTACTCCTCCTTCCCTTCCTAGTAGATATTCATGTACTTTTACACTGTTTAATTATTAAACTATTGAACTCTTCATTTATTGGAATTATTAGGATTATGGCAACAATAAAGAAATTATTAACTATTAGGGACTGCAACACTTGAAAGATCTTTGAGTCTTATAATTTTCTTTTTCTCTTTTTCTTCCTCCTCTTCAGCTCACCCCTCCCCAATATTCTATATATTGGTACAAGGCAGCAGAGGTTCAACTAGATCCTTCCTCCACAGTCGAAGATAAGAATGTGGCCTTTTAACGTTTAACTTGTTTCTGGATAAAAAGAGTACATGTAGGACATTTTGTCTCTGAGTTGTGGTGTGGTCAGCTGGTGAAACTGTGCAACTCAGATTGAGAACTGAACTCATGTGTCAGGACTTGAACTCAGTCTTTTAGCAGATCACATACCTGGTCTGAGAACTTAATGCCATATCCTCAGGCACTAGCTAAAACAAAGAGGAAATTCTTTTGGAGGCCCTGAGGGTTTGTTTGTCTTCAGTGGCTTTGGCAAACATTCTAAAGTAGTGCTGGGAATATAGCATTATTGTCAGCTGTTGGAACTCTTAGAATTGTCATATCTTTTAAGGTGGGGAAGAGTGGATAAAATCATTTGGGCAGAGAATCTTCAGTTTTTGAAGGTCAAAAATGTGAAAGTGTTAGTCACTCAGCTGTGTCCAACTCTTTTCGATCCCTTGGACTATAGCCCACCAGGCTCCTCTGTCTTGGAATTCTCTAGGCAAGAATATTGGAGTGGGTTGTTATTCCCTTCTCCAGGGGATCTTCCTGACCCAGGGATTGAAATAGTGTTTGAGTCATCAGGGAAGACCTTTTGAAGCTTCCCCCACCCCCTTTTTTTTTTTTTTTCAGTCTAGGCCTAAAGAAAAGAAAAAAAAAAAAAAAAGCCCTCAGGGGAGCCTGTCTGTTTGCTTCAGAAGAGAGTCTGTCAGTTTCTATGCATTTTATAGGATTGCAGCCAGAACACACACACAGTTTTGTATTCTTTTTCACTGAACGTATGATCAATAGCATTTATCTTTGTTTTATTGTCTCCACACATTCATTTGGGAAAGAGCATCATAGCCCACAAAGTGGTCACCTCACAAATTACTCCTCCTTCCCTTCCTAGTAGATATTCATGTACTTTTACACTGTTTAATTATTAAACTATTGAACTCTTCATTTATTGGAATTATTAGGATTATGGCAACAATAAAGAAATTATTAACTATTAGGGACTGCAACACTTGAAAGATCTTTGAGTCTTATAATTTTCTTTTTCTCTTTTTCTTCCTCCTCTTCAGCTCACCCCTCCCCAATATTCTATATATTGGTACAAGGCAGCAGAGGTTCAACTAGATCCTTCCTCCACAGTCGAAGATAAGAATGTGGCCTTTTAACGTTTAACTTGTTTCTGGATAAAAAGAGTACATGTAGGACATTTTGTCTCTGAGTTGTGGTGTGGTCAGCTGGTGAAACTGTGCAACTCAGATTGAGAACTGAACTCATGTGTCAGGACTTGAACTCAGTCTTTTAGCAGATCACATACCTGGTCTGAGAACTTAATGCACCTTATGTACTTGATGTCTTGTGGCAGAAAGAATTCAGTGAGTGCCCGAGTAATAGATAAGAAGTAGATTTATTTAGAAAGATGTACATTCCATAGACAGAATGAGATCCATCTCAAAAGGTGAGAACAACCATGGGAGAAACACTCCACAGGCAGTGTGGACCACCTCAAAATGTGAGAAGCCCCAAAATATGGCATGTTTAGTTTTTATGTGCTGGGGAATTTCTACAAGCTAATGAGTGGGAGGATTTTTCCAACTATTTTGGGGAAGGGATGGGGATTCCTGGGAATTGGGCCACCACTCACGTTTTGGCCTTTTTTGGTTAGCCTCTGAACTGTCTTGGTACTGGTAAGTATTTCAGTTAGCATGCTAATATATTACAATGAGTATATAATGAGGCTCAAATTCTACTGGAAGGCAGATCTTCTGCCATCTTGGACATAGTTACTTCTAACCAGTTTTGGTTGGGTCCAATAACTATTCTTCTTTTAATGGTTGTGCCCTTCCCCCTTCCCTCCTATTTCATTAGGACAGCATATTTCAAGGGATACTCAGTCTGAAAGACTACACAAAAACTTGGAGTTCAGGCAGAGAGTAGGTAAAAGGAAGGCATTTAAGGACCCTGAAGAAAGAGTGCAAGGTGCACAGAGGAAGCCTATATATGCTAACTATAGCATCCTACACACTGCCAGTTGGGCTTAAGGGACTTCTGAACATATTGCTTTTAACAAGACTAGACTAAAATAAACAATTGCTTTCCCAAAGGCACAATATTATGGATCACAACAAGGCTGGGTCACAACAAAGCTGGCAGTGACCCATACTGCTTTCTAGCACAATGCTAGAAAGCAGTATGGGTCACTGCCAGCTTTCTCTCCTTTGGGCAAGATTTATTTAGGTAGTGTAATAGAAGAAAATTGTATTCTTTAATTCAATTTCACTGTTTGAGAGGGTAATGTAATCTCTGTTCATATATTTCTAGTCAAATTTCCAATTTTGTGAATTATATGCTGACACCCTTGTTCATAATTTTATTATAAGGATCACATAACAGTTCAGCAGCAATTTTTCATGCCATATGTTATGGAAGAAAATAGTAATAGAGAATACATATCAATAATCCCTTAAAAAAGAAATTTAAGTAAGAACATTCGCTTTCTTATAATACTATGCTTATGATATGTAAGAAGCATATAGAACATGTGAGCAGTTGGTCAAATAACAAGTAGTCTTAGGAAAAGAAATAATTTGTCATAGGGCTAAGAAAATTCTTCATGCATATTAAAATGTAAAGATATCCAAGAAAAATTGGAAAAGTAATTTTCCGTTGTAGGTCTATTTTTTTTTTTTTCCTTTGGACAAGAGCTACAAGGAAATACTAATGTCAGTGATAATAATAAAAATGATAAAGAAGGTAGCGATAATAGTAACAGCAAATAACATGTACTGGGTACAGATACAGAATCATGCTCAGTAATACATATGCATAGTCTTATTTAGTCTTAACACCAGCTACTTAGTTTACACCCACAATGCGCAGAAAGAGGAATCTAGGACTCAAAGCATGAGTCTGGCAGCTGGTGAGTAGCTGAGAACCAAATCCACATCTCAATAGCTCAGTGGTTCTCGACACAGGACAGTCTTGTTCTTGCCAACAGAGCATTTGGCAAAGTTGAGGTGTTCGATTTCAGAGAGTAGGTAAAAGGAAGGCATTTAAGGACCCTGAAGAAAGAGTGCAAGGTGCACAGAGGAAGCCTATATATGCTAACTATAGCATCCTACACACTGCCAGTTGGGCTTAAGGGACTTCTGAACATATTGCTTTTAACAAGACTAGACTAAAATAAACAATTGCTTTCCCAAAGGCACAATATTATGGATCACAACAAGGCTGGGTCACAACAAAGCTGGCAGTGACCCATACTGCTTTCTAGCACAATGCTAGAAAGCAGTATGGGTCACTGCCAGCTTTCTTATACCTTGGTCAAGATTTATTTAGGTAGTGTAATAGAAGAAAATTGTATTCTTTAATTCAATTTCACTGTTTGAGAGGGTAATGTAATCTCTGTTCATATATTTCTAGTCAAATTTCCAATTTTGTGAATTATATGCTGACACCCTTGTTCATAATTTTATTATAAGGATCACATAACAGTTCAGCAGCAATTTTTCATGCCATATGTTATGGAAGAAAATAGTAATAGAGAATACATATCAATAATCCCTTAAAAAAGAAATTTAAGTAAGAACATTCGCTTTCTTATAATACTATGCTTATGATATGTAAGAAGCATATAGAACATGTGAGCAGTTGGTCAAATAACAAGTAGTCTTAGGAAAAGAAATAATTTGTCATAGGGCTAAGAAAATTCTTCATGCATATTAAAATGTAAAGATATCCAAGAAAAATTGGAAAAGTAATTTTCCGTTGTAGGTCTATTTTTTTTTTTTCCTTTGGACAAGAGCTACAAGGAAATACTAATGTCAGTGATAATAATAAAAATGATAAAGAAGGTAGCGATAATAGTAACAGCAAATAACATGTACTGGGTACAGATACAGAATCATGCTCAGTAATACATATGCATAGTCTTATTTAGTCTTAACACCAGCTACTTAGTTTACACCCACAATGCGCAGAAAGAGGAATCTAGGACTCAAAGCATGAGTCTGGCAGCTGGTGAGTAGCTGAGAACCAAATCCACATCTCAATAGCTCAGTGGTTCTCGACACAGGACAGTCTTGTTCTTGCCAACAGAGCATTTGGCAAAGTTGAGGTGTTCGATTTCAGGTGTTACAACCTGGGAGGGAAGTACACAGGCATCTCTGACAAGAAGGTGCTGACAAATATTCTATAATGCCTGGGGTAGTCCTCCATGACAGAAATTGATCTTTCCTAAATGTCTACAGTGGTGAGAATTCCCAGAGTCCCAGGTCAACTGCAAGTTGTGTCCACTAGGAAATTCTGAAGGCCTAGCATTGTAGGCATTCATTTCTACTGCCTGGAAGGAGACAGGTAACCTGGCTACACTAGAATCCTTAGGAGGGAAAATTTCTTACTTTGCTTACCATATCAGGCAAATTTGTCTTTATGTTATCTCAGAGCTCAGGTTAACTACTTGAAATTCTTTGCAAACTGCAGTGTTTAACAAATGAACTGGTTGTGTCTGGCATTTCCTTGAGTTCATTAAACACTCATGGGGAAGGGTTTCACTTTATAGTCATTTAACAAGATGTGAAACACCAGTCCAGTGAAGCAACACGATACCCTGGCAACACTGGGCTCAGAAACTGTACCTTAGAAGCACCCAACCCCATACCCATCATTTACAAAGGAAGCATTTGTGACACAAATGAACTGACCTCAATTCCTGTGTTCCTGGTAAGAAAAAGAGAAAGAGAGGGAACTGGAACTGGAGCTATCACCTCCAGACCAGGAAAAAGAAGTGAAACTTCTCTGCACCTACTCCAAGGATCAGAAACAGAAGTCATCAAAAGAGAGATGATCTATTTTTGTCTCTTAAAATCAAGAGAACATATACATTAGTGAAAAGTAAAGGGCCAAAATGTACCCCTTCCCACAGCTTTTCCATTAACCATCTTAGGAAAGATAGATTGTGGAGATAACATTCAATGAGAAAGAACTGGAAGATAATATTTGCATACTAAAGGAGAATTATAGAAATTTAATGCCAGAAACAGTGTTGACAATTGATAACGAGGGGCATTTATTTATTTTGTAATGCATTTTGAACACTTTTCTATAGTGGAGATAGCACAGAGAGCTTAAAAAAATACACACAGGAGAGATGGAACCTGACTTCAGGGAGCTCATGGGCTGATGGTGGAAACAAATACATAAGCATTACTTTTTCTTTTTTTAATAATGTGGATACATTAAGTCAAATTGCTATCAGGTAATGGAAAAGGATATCTAAAATTAGCTGGGGGAATCTGCAAAGCCTGCCCTGAAGTAGATGACATTTACACTGAGTCTTGAGAGTGAGTTGAAGTTCATCAGATACTTTGATAAGAGTTGATCAGAAGAGGTGATTTCTTTGAAGTGTGAATTAAACTCTGAATAGTTCTAGTATAGAACCTGATCTCTTATTTTAAATATCAAATCTTAACTTATAGATTTACTGTAGATGCATACATTTGCCTGTTGATTCAAATATGTATTAAATATCTCTTATGGACTACAGATATTATGATGACAAAAATGACAGTATTCCTGCTTTCAAGGAGCTTACTGATGACTGTAGGTGATAGATTTTAATCAAGGAATCCCACAAATGTGGCAAGGCCTACAGCCAGTAGTGAACAGAGCTATTAGAACTTACAGAAAGCAGAAGTGGGAGATAACCTGACAAATAGGAAGAGCTAAGAGCTCCCTGAGAAGAGGGAACCACTTATGCTCTGTTCCCCTGCCTGAAGCAGAGGTGGTGAGGTGGTGGAGGGTGAGGGATGGGAGTCAGGAGGAGCACTTGCTATGCTGGATGTCTAGAAGAGATGTCTAGCTCTATTATTCCTCTTCCATGGGATGTGTTAAAAGTTTGACAGCAGTTGTTACAGTCCTTTCAGCTCTGGTACATGGTGTGAACATTCTTAAAATAGCCACAACTATTGAGTTGTTTTTAATTACTCATATTAGAGATCCAGATGAAACCACACTCTAAAACATGTCATAACATAACCACTCAGTGTCACCATCTTCTGGACTCACAAGTCAGACCTTCAATAAAGAACTTTTTGACACAGACATAGGTGAACTGAGAGTAAGGTAGAGACAAGACGTTGAAAACCATAGAAATCATTTAAAAATATCCTGCTTCCTGTCTTTATTGCTTGGGATTCCAGACCAGGAGATTATCAACTCTGTCAGTGTTGCTTTCCAACTCAGACACTACTTTCGTTTAACCTGATTCTGGCTGTTTGAAGGGGGCAGACCTGGAAACAGCATACCTTGCCCTACTTCCAGTATGCACCTGCTTCATCTGACAAGTCTGTTGATTGCAGGGCACAGGTAACAGATGCTAGGAGCAAGACAGGTGATGGTACAAACAGTGGGCATCCCCAGCATTTGAGAGCATTTCCACAAGGCGGACTTTCAGAGAAGCTGGTCAGGAATGAGCACAGTACTGGCCAGGGTCTAACTGGGTTTCTGAAAAGAAACCAGTTGAGCTGATAACGAAACGACCAGTGCATGGTCTGTGACATCTTCTTATTCATGATTAAAGTGACATTTTGTACATTTGTCCAAATGGAGTTTTAACAAAGCAATGTACAAATGCAAAGTCAAGATCTGTGTAAGTACAGGGGAAATAAAAACATGGAATCAACTGCCATACTTTGTAACACTGGACAGAAATGTTAAGGGGGGAGGGCCAGGCAGGCAGCTGGCCTGAGCACTTGAGCTTCACTGCGGATACTATCAGATGGACAAGATGAAATGGTGCCGACCTTAACTCCTCCCACAGAGGAACTACATAAATTTTGGAAGCAACCGTAACAAATGCTTTAGGCACAAAGGATAGAAAGTCAAAGGCTATCATCCTGTTCAGTTAAGCTGCCTTTAAGGAGAGGTCGTGCAGATGGTCTTGCAGATCTGAGTGGGTTTTACACCTTTCAGGCCTATACCTGAGCTACTCAGGAAGTGAAGGAAAGTTGAATACTGCCTTTAGTCTCCAAATCACTATTATTATTTCTGGTGTGTATCTTTTGCTTAAATTAAAAAAAAAAAAAAAGTGAATAAGTGGACTTTATTTCTTAGACAGTTTTAGACATACAGAAAAGTTTCAGAAGTAGTACACAAAGATCCCGTATATGCTGCACCCTAGTTGGGACATTTGTTCAATGAATAAACTCATACCGATGTATTGCTGTTATCTCAAATCCATGATTATTCAGAAATCCTTAGTTTTTACTTAACTACTGCTTTGATTCCAAGACCCCATGTAGGATATCACATCAGATTTACTTCTCATAGGTGCCTCCTTCCTGTGACAACTTGTCAGAGTTCTCTTATTTTAATGAGATTGATAGTTTTTAGGTCAGGTATTCTGTAGGATGCTCCTCTGCTGGAATTTTTTTTTCATGTTTTCCTCAAGATTAGATTGGGATTATGGGATTTTGTGAGAAAGATAATACAGGTAAAGTGTCATTTCCTTTACATCCTATCAAAAGTGTATATTATCAATAGGATTTATCACTGTTATTTAAAAAAAAATATTTATTTATTTCCCTGTGTTGGGTCTTAGTAATGGAATGCAGGATCTTTCATTGTGGCATATGAGCTCAGGCTCAGTAGCTGCATCTTGCAGGCTTAGTTGCCCCATGGCATGTGGTATCATAGTTCCCAGACCAGGGATTGAACCCACATTGCCTGCATTGGATGGTGGATTCCCAACCACTGGACCACCGGTGAAGTCACAATTTATCACTGTTGACGATTCCTTTTATCATCAGTGGTGGTGAATGTCAGACATTTCCACTGCAGTGTTACACCTTCTTCCCCCTCACTGTCTACAGAAATCTCTTTGGAAGGAAGTAATCATGTACAGTCCACACTTAAGGAGTGGGGAGTTGTGCTCACTCTTTTGGAAGCAACCGTAACAAATGCTTTAGGCACAAAGGATAGAAAGTCAAAGGCTATCATCCTGTTCAGTTAAGCTGCCTTTAAGGAGAGGTCGTGCAGATGGTCTTGCAGATCTGAGTGGGTTTTACACCTTTCAGGCCTATACCTGAGCTACTCAGGAAGTGAAGGAAAGTTGAATACTGCCTTTAGTCTCCAAATCACTATTATTATTTCTGGTGTGTATCTTTTGCTTAAATTAAAAAAAAAAAAAAAGTGAATAAGTGGACTTTATTTCTTAGACAGTTTTAGACATACAGAAAAGTTTCAGAAGTAGTACACAAAGATCCCGTATATGCTGCACCCTAGTTGGGACATTTGTTCAATGAATAAACTCATACCGATGTATTGCTGTTATCTCAAATCCATGATTATTCAGAAATCCTTAGTTTTTACTTAACTACTGCTTTGATTCCAAGACCCCATGTAGGATATCACATCAGATTTACTTCTCATAGGTGCCTCCTTCCTGTGACAACTTGTCAGAGTTCTCTTATTTTAATGAGATTGATAGTTTTTAGGTCAGGTATTCTGTAGGATGCTCCTCTGCTGGAATTTTTTTTTCATGTTTTCCTCAAGATTAGATTGGGATTATGGGATTTTGTGAGAAAGATAATACAGGTAAAGTGTCATTTCCTTAACATCCTATCAAAAGTGTATATTATCAATAGGATTTATCACTGTTATTTAAAAAAAAATATTTATTTATTTCCCTGTGTTGGGTCTTAGTAATGGAATGCAGGATCTTTCATTGTGGCATATGAGCTCAGGCTCAGTAGCTGCATCTTGCAGGCTTAGTTGCCCCATGGCATGTGGTATCATAGTTCCCAGACCAGGGATTGAACCCACATTGCCTGCATTGGATGGTGGATTCCCAACCACTGGACCACCGGTGAAGTCACAATTTATCACTGTTGACGATTCCTTTTATCATCAGTGGTGGTGAATGTCAGACATTTCCACTGCAGTGTTACACCTTCTTCCCCCTCACTGTCTACAGAAATCTCTTTGGAAGGAAGTAATCATGTGCAGTCCACACTTAAGGAGTGGGGAGTTGTGCTCACTCATTGTGAAGACAAATTATTCACATATGTTATTTGGAATTCTACTGCAAAAGGTTTGTCTCTTTACCTTCAATCAGTTATTGAGGGGGATTCTTTTCCTTTAGGTGAGATAAGGCTCTGATCAGGTATCTTTTCACTGAAAAATAGACAGTTATATTGGAGAGCACTGCACACACATTTGCAAATGGCTATTTCCACCTCTTCTTATCAAAGACATGATTTTGGGGGGAGAAGGGGAAGGCGGAGGAGGTGTTCTTTGTTGTGAGAATCTAGTATAGTACTTGGGGTTGAACTCAGGAAAATGTGAGAACACTCCCTAACAGCAGCCCTCAGATAATTTTTAGTTTCTCCTTAGTCCACACACAAATTCCAAAAACTTATTAAAATTGCCACTGAAATGTTCCTACCAGTTTATGTTTCTGGCAGATTTGCCCATAGGTCAGCTTGTTAGTGATCACGGTTCTTGGGCTAACTTGCCCATAACCTGAAGGGGAACAGCAGGGATGAGCTGGTTCTTTATATGGGGAAAGACTAAGGGTGGGTCCAGGGATCAGGGCAAGGAGTGGCTTAGGTGAGCTGCCCACCCTAACTGTGGTACTGACTGCAGGGATCATGCCTAGTGTGTGGTATTATTCTGGGCATCTTAGAAGTAGCAGTTGAGGGTTTGGTGTTTTCCTATCTTGTTGTTCCTAATTTGGTTCAACTATGCATTGTTATTCTTGTAATTTAGTCGCTCAGTCATGTCCAAGTCTTTGTGACCCCATGGCCAGCAGCACACCAGGCTTCCCTGTCCTTCACTACCTCCCTGAGTTTACTTAAACTCATGTCTATCGAGTCAGTGATCCTCTGACAATGTCATCCCCTGTCGTCTCCTCCTCTTCCTCCTATCAGTCTTTTCCAGCATCAGGGTCTTTCCCATTGAGTCAGCTCATCACATCAGGTAGCCAAAATATTGGAGCTTTAGCTTCAGCATCAGTCCTTCCAATGAATTTTCAGGGTTGATTTCCTTTAGGATTGACTGCTTTGATCTCCATGCTGTGCAAGAGATTTTCAAGGTTCTTCTCCAACATCACATTTCAAAAGCATCAATTCTTTGGTACTCAGCCTTCTTTGTGGTCCGCCTCTCATGCCTTTATATGACTACTGGAAAAACCATAGCTTTGACTATATGGACCTTTGTTGGCAAAGTGGTATCTCTGCTTCTTAATATGCTGTCTATGTTTCTCACAGTTTTTCCATCAAGGAGCAAGCATCTTTTAAATTCATGGCTATAGTCACCATCTACAGTGATTTTAGAGCCCAAGAAAATAAAGTCTATCGCTGTTTCCATTTCCCCCCCATCTGTTTCCATAACTGATTGAACCAGAGGCCATCATCTTAGTTTTTTGAAAGTTTTATTTTAAGCCAGTTGTTTTCACTCTCCTCTTTCACCTTCATCAGAAGGTTCTTTAGTTCTTCTTTAGTTTCTTCTATTAAGGTGGTATCATCTACATAACTGAGGTTGTTGATGTTTCTCCCTGCAGTCTTGATTCTAGCTTGTGAATCATCCAGACTGTCTTTGCGCATGATGTACACTGTATGTAAGTTAAATAAGTAGCGTGCTGATATACAGCCTTGATGTACTCCTTTCCTAATTTGGAACCAGTCTGTTGTTGCATGTCCAGTTCTAACTTTGCTTCTTGACCCGCGTACAGGTTTCTCAGGAGGCAGGTAAAGGGGTCTGGTATTCCTATCTCTTTCAGAATTTTCCACAGTTTGTTGTGACCCCCACAGTCAAAGGCTTTAGTGTAGTCAAAGAAGCAAAAGTAGATGTTTTTCTGGAATTCCCCTGCTCTTTCTGTGATCCAAAGGATGCTGGCAATTTGATCTCTGGTTCCCTTTCCTTTCTAAAGCCAGCTTGTACATCTGGAAGTTCTCAGTTCATATACTTTTGAAGCCTAGCCTGGAGAGTTTTGAGCATGACCTTGCTAGCATGTGAAATGAGTACAGTTGTGTGGTAGTTTGATCTTTCTTTTGGCATTGCCCTTCTTTGAGATTATAATGAAAACTGACTTCTTCTAGTCCTGTGGCCGCTGCTGAGTTTTCCCAATTTGTTGGCATATTTACTGTAGCACTTTAATTGCAGCGTCTTTTAATATTTGAAATAGTTCAGCTGGTATTCCATCACCTCCACTAGCTTTCTTCATAGTGATGCTTACTAATGTCCACTTGACTTCAGACTACAAGATGCCTGGCTCTAGGTGACTCATTACATCATTGTCGTTATCAAGATCCTATACAAGACTTGTATCAAGTCTATACAAGACTTTTTTGTATAGATTTTCTGTGTATTCTTGGAACCCCTTCTTGGTCTCTTCTATTTCTATGAGGTACTTGTTGTTTCTGCCCCTTGTTGTGCCAATTTTTGCATGAAATGTTCCCTTGATATCTCTAATTTTCTTGAAGAAATGACAAATCTTACCTGTTTGTTTTTTTCTCTATTTCTTTGCATTGTCCACTTAGGAAGTCTTTCTCATCTTCCCTTTCTGTTCTCTGGAACTCTGCATTCAGATTGGTATATCTTTTCCTTTGTCTTTTGCCTTTCATGTCTATTTTCTCAGCTATTTGTAAGGATTTCTCAGAGAACCACTTCCCTTTTGGCATGTCTTTTTCTTGGGGATGGTTTTGGTCATCACTTCCTGTACAGTGTTATGAACCACTTTCTGATCACTCTAGCAGAATCCCCTGAATCCATTTGTCACTTCCACTGTGTAATCATAAGGGATTTTCTGTAGATCATACCTGGATGTCCTAGTGGTTTCTCCTACTCTCTTCAATTTAAATCTGAATTTTGCAATAAGGAGTTAGATGAGCCACAGTCAGATCGTGACCTAGTTTTTGCTGACTCATAGCTTCTTCATTTTTAGCTACAAGGAATATATCAATCTGATTTCAGCACTGATCATCTGGTGATGTTCATATGTAAAGTCATCTTTTGTGTTGTTGAAATAGGGTGTGACTATGACCAGTGAGTTCTCTTGGCAAAATTCTGTTAGCCTTCGTCCCACTTCATTTTATACTCCAGTATCAACTTTTCTATTATTCCAAGAATCTCTTGACTTCATAGTTTTGTATTCAAGTCCCCTATGATGAAAAGGATATCATTTTCTTTGGTGTTATTTCTAGAAGGTCTTGTATGTCTTACTAGAAGCATTCAACTACAGCTTTTTTTGGCATTAGTGGGGCATAGACTTGGATTACTGTGATACTGAATGGTTTGCCTTGGAAACAAGCTAAAATCATTCTGTCATTTTTGAGATTGCACCCAAGTACTGTATGTTGGGCTCTTTTGTTGACTATGAGGGCCACTCCATTTCTTTTAAGGGACTCTTACCCACACTTATAGATATAATGGTCATCTGAATTAAATTTGTCCATTCTCATTCATTTTAGTTCAGTGATTCCTAAATGTCAATGTTCCTTGATATCTCTAATTTTCTTGAAGAAATGACAAATCTTACCTGTTTGTTTTCTCTATTTCTTTGCATTGTCCACTTAGGAAGTCTTTCTCATCTTCCCTTTCTGTTCTCTGGAACTCTGCATTCAGATTGGTATATCTTTTCCTTTGTCTTTTGCCTTTCATGTCTATTTTCTCAGCTATTTGTAAGGATTTCTCAGAGAACCACTTCCCTTTTGGCATGTCTTTTTCTTGGGGATGGTTTTGGTCATCACTTCCTGTACAGTGTTATGAACCACTTTCTGATCACTCTAGCAGAATCCCCTGAATCCATTTGTCACTTCCACTGTGTAATCATAAGGGATTTTCTGTAGATCATACCTGGATGTCCTAGTGGTTTCTCCTACTCTCTTCAATTTAAATCTGAATTTTGCAATAAGGAGTTAGATGAGCCACAGTCAGATCGTGACCTAGTTTTTGCTGACTCATAGCTTCTTCATTTTTAGCTACAAGGAATATATCAATCTGATTTCAGCACTGATCATCTGGTGATGTTCATATGTAAAGTCATCTTTTGTGTTGTTGAAATAGGGTGTGACTATGACCAGTGAGTTCTCTTGGCAAAATTCTGTTAGCCTTCGTCCCACTTCATTTTATACTCCAGTATCAACTTTTCTATTATTCCAAGAATCTCTTGACTTCATAGTTTTGTATTCAAGTCCCCTATGATGAAAAGGATATCATTTTCTTTGGTGTTATTTCTAGAAGGTCTTGTATGTCTTACTAGAAGCATTCAACTACAGCTTTTTTTGGCATTAGTGGGGCATAGACTTGGATTACTGTGATACTGAATGGTTTGCCTTGGAAACAAGCTAAAATCATTCTGTCATTTTTGAGATTGCACCCAAGTACTGTATGTTGGGCTCTTTTGTTGACTATGAGGGCCACTCCATTTCTTTTAAGGGACTCTTACCCACACTTATAGATATAATGGTCATCTGAATTAAATTTGTCCATTCTCATTCATTTTAGTTCAGTGATTCCTAAATGTCAACGTTCAGTCTTGTTATCTCCTCTTTGACCATTTCCAATTTACCTTTGTTCATGGACTTAACATTTCAAGTTCATATGCAATATTATTTTTACATCATTGTACTTTAGTTTCACCACCAGACATATTCACAACTGGGCATTTTTTCTGATTTAGCTCAGTTTTTTCATTCCTTTTGGAACTATTTCTCGGCTCGTCTCCAGTAGCATATTGGACACCAATTGACCAGAGGAGTTCATGTCTCTGTGCCATATCTATTTGCTTTTTCATACTGTTCTTGGGTTCTCAAGGCAAGAATGCTGAAGTGGCAAGAATACTCATCCCAATAGTGTACTCTATGAAGTGGACATTACTGGTGTATTAGTGGGCCATAGCTTTGTTGGAAAAGGATAGTGCCTGACTATAATTCTGCAACATATGTTGGTTCTGGGGTTTCTACAGAGGAAAACAAACACCTCTAGGGTGCAGACTTGAATGTCTGTCTCATGGCTGTTAACAGCAGATAGTCCTTGAAGGACAGACTGTTGCTAGTATTGCAATAAGTAAGGGACTGCAGACAATTTCATTGATAATCAGTCCCACAGTTGAGTTAAACTGGACTGACCAGTTAGATTAGGTGCTCCCTTCCTACCATTCTCATTCTCCTTATGTATTGTTTAGGGATACAGAGCAACAGTGAGTAAAACTGTAAGTACAGTTTATCTCTATATAAGAGGCAGGCTATCTGGTGTAATTATAGCTCGGGTGATCTCAGGACATGTGAAACAAATGCTGCTTGTCCTGTTTAACATAGCATGTCCATGCCTCGGGTCCAGCTGTATGGGGAATCAGGTTAAACCATTAGAGCAGACCACTGGAAGGTACAAGCATGACCAACAGAGGTCTAAGGGAGGCAGTTGTTCCTGATTTTGATCGTTGAGTCACCATTAGAGCTAGCATGTTCAGAGGAAATGCAAGAGGAGAGCCAGTAACCAGCTGGGGGTGCTGGGGGCATACCCAGCATTCTTTTCAATGTTCCCCTTCAGAAAGGATTCTGGAAATGTTGATAAATGAGTTTTTGTTTATTCCCTAGTGAGCAGGACTAGTAACACGGACAGTCAATAGGAGGGGCTTTTCTGCGGTGGCATGTTTCCCTTAAACCCAACACAGTTGAAGGAGCTACTTCCCCAGTGAGGGTTGCTGAGCAAGCCAGAGGACAGCAGCAGGAATGGTGCCCAGGAGTCCAACCAGCATTTTTTCTAATCAGTAGATGGTGCCTGCCTTTTGAATGGGTATCTCAGATTTTTCACTGGCTCACCAGTGTGTTGTTGTTCTCTTGTGACTGGCATGATCTTCGGAGGTAAAAGTTTTAGGTTGGACAAATATACCCAACTAGATATCCCTTGAAATTTGTTGCAGTAGGAATTGCTAAAATTACTTTATATGGCCGCTTCCATTTTGGCAACAGCTGGTCTTTGGGGAGCTCATATTTCCTGGCTTTAAGAAGAACTTGGTCCTCATGGTTAATTTGTAAAGGAATAACACCTTCTGTTGTATTTTTACTGGGAGGGGTTTGACTGCTTTTTTTGTTTATTTTATGACGTAGGTTTAGCATACAGAATGAGTAAACTGTCAAGTACAGGACAGACTGTTGCTAGTATTGCAATAAGTAAGGGACTGCAGACAATTTCATTGATAATCAGTCCCACAGTTGAGTTAAACTGGACTGACCAGTTAGATTAGGTGCTCCCTTCCTACCATTCTCATTCTCCTTATGTATTGTTTAGGGATACAGAGCAACAGTGAGTAAAACTGTAAGTACAGTTTATCTCTATATAAGAGGCAGGCTATCTGGTGTAATTATAGCTCGGGTGATCTCAGGACATGTGAAACAAATGCTGCTTGTCCTGTTTAACATAGCATGTCCATGCCTCGGGTCCAGCTGTATGGGGAATCAGGTTAAACCATTAGAGCAGACCACTGGAAGGTACAAGCATGACCAACAGAGGTCTAAGGGAGGCAGTTGTTCCTGATTTTGATCGTTGAGTCACCATTAGAGCTAGCATGTTCAGAGGAAATGCAAGAGGAGAGCCAGTAACCAGCTGGGGGTGCTGGGGGCATACCCAGCATTCTTTTCAATGTTCCCCTTCAGAAAGGATTCTGGAAATGTTGATAAATGAGTTTTTGTTTATTCCCTAGTGAGCAGGACTAGTAACACGGACAGTCAATAGGAGGGGCTTTTCTGCGGTGGCATGTTTCCCTTAAACCCAACACAGTTGAAGGAGCTACTTCCCCAGTGAGGGTTGCTGAGCAAGCCAGAGGACAGCAGCAGGAATGGTGCCCAGGAGTCCAACCAGCATTTTTTCTAATCAGTAGATGGTGCCTGCCTTTTGAATGGGTATCTCAGATTTTTCACTGGCTCACCAGTGTGTTGTTGTTCTCTTGTGACTGGCATGATCTTCGGAGGTAAAAGTTTTAGGTTGGACAAATATACCCAACTAGATATCCCTTGAAATTTGTTGCAGTAGGAATTGCTAAAATTACTTTATATGGCCGCTTCCATTTTGGCAACAGCTGGTCTTTGGGGAGCTCATATTTCCTGGCTTTAAGAAGAACTTGGTCCTCATGGTTAATTTGTAAAGGAATAACACCTTCTGTTGTATTTTTAGTGGGAGCTGGCTGTGCCTTGTGGACATAGTCTTGGATTGTTTCTGAACTTCTCCTCAATTAACAATATATCTCAGGGTCTGACTCACTTCCTCATCTAGCAGAGTGAGAGTAGTTTAAAAAAAAAAAAGAAGAAGAAGCTTTTCATAGGTTACTGAAACTGTCCTAAGCCTCAGACCACTCCTGGAGACTACATGGACCTGGGAGAGTGCAAAGGTAAGAAAGTTGGGCCAGGGTTCATTAGTCTTTTGGTGGAGCTTTGCTAAAGTTTTCTTTAAAGTATGATTCATTTTCTCTACCTTCCCTGAAAAATAGGGGTACCAAGAGGTGCTTGTAGGCTATCCCTAGGGCCACAATAAGCCCCTATGTAATTTTGGTCATAAAGAGAGTCGATTATCTCTCTGGAGGAACTTTGGAAATCCACACTAAGGAACAATTTCTTTTAAAATGAACTTACAGGCTTCAATAGCCTTTTCGGATCAGGTGAGGAAGGCTTGATCCATGCTGTGAAAGTAACAACAAATGTCAGAAGATATTTATATTCTGAGCATGGTGGCATTTGGGTGAAATCTAACTGCCATTCTTTGCCCAGGTATGTCCCTTGGTGTTGAATAGGCCTGATGAGTAAGAGAGGATTAGATGGATCTGTGGGTTGTCATAGGCACATACATCATATGCCAGTTTTACTTGTTTTACTCTTCTTTTACAACTCTTCCCTGAAAAAGTCTTTGGTATCAAGCCCCACAGTGCATCCCTCCCATTGTTGTTACTCAGTCACTCAGTCATGTCTGACCCTTTGCAACTCCATGGACTGGAACGCCCTAGGCTTCTCTATCCTTCACTATCTCCTGGAGTTTGCTCAAATTCATGCCCACTGAGTCCATGATGGTATCTAACCATCTCATCCTCTGTCATCCCTTGCTCCTCTGTGCTCAATTTTTCCCAGCATCAGGGTCTTTTCCAACGAGTCGGCTCTTTGCATCAGGCAGCCAAAGGATTGGAGTTTCAGCTTCTGCATCAGTCCTTTCAGTGAATATTCAGATTGACTTTTTAATTGGTTGGAAGATTTGTTAAAGGCCATTTTTTAAAACACCTTCTGTTGTATTTTTAGTGGGAGCTGGCTGTGCCTTGTGGACATAGTCTTGGATTGTTTCTGAACTTCTCCTCAATTAACAATATATCTCAGGGTCTGACTCACTTCCTCATCTAGCAGAGTGAGAGTAGTTTAAAAAAAAGAAGAAGAAGCTTTTCATAGGTTACTGAAACTGTCCTAAGCCTCAGACCACTCCTGGAGACTACATGGACCTGGGAGAGTGCAAAGGTAAGAAAGTTGGGCCAGGGTTCATTAGTCTTTTGGTGGAGCTTTGCTAAAGTTTTCTTTAAAGTATGATTCATTTTCTCTACCTTCCCTGAAAAATAGGGGTACCAAGAGGTGCTTGTAGGCTATCCCTAGGGCCACAATAAGCCCCTATGTAATTTTGGTCATAAAGAGAGTCGATTATCTCTCTGGAGGAACTTTGGAAATCCACACTAAGGAACAATTTCTTTTAAAATGAACTTACAGGCTTCAATAGCCTTTTCGGATCAGGTGAGGAAGGCTTCGATCCATGCTGTGAAAGTAACAACAAATGTCAGAAGATATTTATATTCTGAGCATGGTGGCATTTGGGTGAAATCTAACTGCCATTCTTTGCCCAGGTATGTCCCTTGGTGTTGAATAGGCCTGATGAGTAAGAGAGGATTAGATGGATCTGTGGGTTGTCATAGGCACATACATCATATGCCAGTTTTACTTGTTTTACTCTTCTTTTACAACTCTTCCCTGAAAAAGTCTTTGGTATCAAGCCCCACAGTGCATCCCTCCCATTGTTGTTACTCAGTCACTCAGTCATGTCTGACCCTTTGCAACTCCATGGACTGGAACGCCCTAGGCTTCTCTATCCTTCACTATCTCCTGGAGTTTGCTCAAATTCATGCCCACTGAGTCCATGATGGTATCTAACCATCTCATCCTCTGTCATCCCTTGCTCCTCTGTGCTCAATTTTTCCCAGCATCAGGGTCTTTTCCAACGAGTCGGCTCTTTGCATCAGGCAGCCAAAGGATTGGAGTTTCAGCTTCTGCATCAGTCCTTTCAGTGAATATTCAGAGTTAACTTCCTTCAGGATTGACTTTTTTTTAATCTCCTTGTTGTCCAAGGAACTCTCAAGAGTCTTCTCCAACACCACAGTTTGAAGGTATCAATTCTTCTACCAAGCCATTTTTATTGTCCAGCTCTCACATCCATACATGACTAATGGAAAAACCATAGCTTTGACTATATGGATCTTTGTAGGCAAAATAATGTCCCTGATTTTTAATATGCTGTCTAGGTTTGTCATAGCTTTTCTTCCAAGGAGCAAGCATTTTTAAATTTCATATACTAGTCATCATCCACAGTGATTTTGGAGCCCAAGAAAATAAAGTCTGCCACTGTTTCCATTGTTTCCCCATCTATTTGCCATGAAGTAATGGGACCAGATGCCATGATCTTAGTTTTTTGAATGTTGAGTTTTAAGCCAGCTTTTTCACTCTCCTCTTTCACCTTCATCAAGAGGCTTCTTTAGTTCCTCTTTGCTTTCTGCCATAAGGGTGGTGTCATCTGCATATCTGAGGTTACTGATATTTCTCCCAGCAGTCTTGATTCCAGCTTGTGCTTCATCAGACCATCATTTCGCATAATGTACTCTGAATATAAGTTAAATAAGCAGAGTGACAATATACAACTTTGGCATACTTCTTTCCCAATTTGAAACCAGTCCATTGTTCCATGTCTAATTCTCATTGTTGCTTTTGACCTGAATACAGGTTTCTCAGGAGGCAGGTAGGGGGTCTGGTATTCCCATCTGTTTAAGAATTTACCACAATTTGTTGTGATCTACAGAGTGAAAGGCTTTAGTGTAGTCAATGAAGCATATGTAGATGTCTTTCTGGAATTGTCTAGCTTCATGATCTACTGGATGTCATATGCCAGTTTACTTGCCCCCGAATCGCCCTAGGCTCAGTCACTCAGTCATGTCTGACCCTTTGCAACTCCATGGACTGGAACGCCCTAGGCTTCTCTATCCTTCACTATCTCCTGGAGTTTGCTCAAATTCATGCCCACTGAGTCCATGATGGTATCTAACCATCTCATCCTCTGTCATCCCTTGCTCCTCTGTGCTCAATTTTTCCCAGCATCAGGGTCTTTTCCAACGAGTCGGCTCTTTGCATCAGGCAGCCAAAGGATTGGAGTTTCAGCTTCTGCATCAGTCCTTTCAGTGAATATTCAGAGTTAACTTCCTTCAGGATTGACTTTTTTTTAATCTCCTTGTTGTCCAAGGAACTCTCAAGAGTCTTCTCCAACACCACAGTTTGAAGGTATCAATTCTTCTACCAAGCCATTTTTATTGTCCAGCTCTCACATCCATACATGACTAATGGAAAAACCATAGCTTTGACTATATGGATCTTTGTAGGCAAAATAATGTCCCTGATTTTTAATATGCTGTCTAGGTTTGTCATAGCTTTTCTTCCAAGGAGCAAGCATTTTTAAATTTCATATACTAGTCATCATCCACAGTGATTTTGGAGCCCAAGAAAATAGTCTGTCACTGTTTCCATTGTTTCCCCATCCACTTACCATGAAGTAATGGGACCAGATGCCATGATCTTAGTTTTTTTTTGAATGTTGAGTTTTAAGCCAGCCTTTTCACTCTCCTCTTTCAACTTCATCAAAAGGCTGCTTAATTTACTCATTGCTTTCTGCCATAAGGGTGCAGTCATCTGCATATCTGAGGTTACTGATATTTCTCCCAGCAGTCTTGATTCCAGCTTGTGCTTCATCAGACCATCATTTCGCATAATGTACTCTGAATATAAGTTAAATAAGCAGAGTGACAATATACAACTTTGGCATACTTCTTTCCCAATTTGAAACCAGTCCATTGTTCCATGTCTAATTCTCATTGTTGCTTTTTGACCTGAATACAGGTTTCTCAGGAGGCAGGTAGGGGGTCTGGTATTCCCATCTGTTTAAGAATTTACCACAATTTGTTGTGATCTACAGAGTGAAAGGCTTTAGTGTAGTCAATGAAGCATATGTAGATGTCTTTCTGGAATTGTCTAGCTTTTTCTATGATCTACTGGATGTAGGCAATTTGATCTCTGGTTCCTCTGCTTTTTCTGAATCCAGTTTGTACATATGGAAGTTCTTGATTCACATGCTATCAAAACCTAGCTTAAAGGTTTTTGAGCATGAACTTTCCAGTATGGGAAATGAGTGCAAATGTGTGTTAGTTTGAAATTCTTGGCATTGCTCTTCTTTGGGATTGGAATGAAAACTGATCTTTTCCAGTCTTGAGGCCACTGCCTAAGGTTTCCTAATTTGCTGGCATGTTGAGGGCAGCACTTTAAAAACATCATCAATATTTGAAATATCTCAGCTGGAATTTCATCACCTCCACTAGCTTTGCTGTTAGTAATGCTTCCTAAGGACCACTTGACTTCGCACTCCAGGATGTCTGAATCTAGGTGAGTGATCAAACCATCATGGTTATCTGGGTCATTATTTCTTTGTACACTTCTTTTGTGTATTCTTGCCACCTCTTCTTAATATGTTCTTATTCTGTTAGGTCCATACCATTTCAGTCCTTTATTGTGCCCATATTTGCATGAAATGTTCCCTTGGTATCTCTAATTTTCTTTAAGAGATCTCTAGTCTTTCCCATTCTGTTGTTTTCCTTTATTTCTTTGTACCGTTTGCTTATGAAGGCTTTCTTATCTCTCTTTGCTATTCTGTGGAACTCTGCATTCACGGGGGTATGTCTTTCCCTTTTCACCTTTCCTTTTGCTTCTCTACTTTTCTCAGCTATTTCTAAGGCCTCTTAGAAAACTATATTGTCTTGTTGCATTTCTTTTACTTGGGGATGGTTTTGATCACTACTTCCCCATCCATAGTTCTTCAGGCACTCTGTCTATCAGATCTATTACCTTGAATCTGTCACTTCCACTGTATAATCATAAGGGATTTGACTTAGGTAATACCTGAATAGCCTAGTGGTTTTCTCTGCTCTCTTCAATTTAAGTCTGAATTTTGCAATAAGGAGTTCATGATCTTAGCCACAGTCAGCTCCTGGTCTTGTTTTTGCTGACTGTATAGGGCTTCTCCATTTTCAACTGCAAAGAACACAATCAATCTGATTTCAGCATTGACCATCTGGTGATGTCCATGTATAAATTCATCTCTTGTGTCATTGAAAGCAAATGTTTGCTCTAACCAGTGTGTTCTCTTGGCAAAATTCTGTTAGCCTGTGTCCTGTTTCATTTTGTACTAGAGTACATTAGGGGTGCAAACTCGCCTGTTACTCCAGGTATCTCTTGACTTGCTACTTTTGCATTCCAGTCCCCTATGATGAAAAGGACATTTTTTTTTTTTTTTATTGGTTTTCCAAAAGATTTTGTAGGTCTTCATAGAACTGTTCAATTTCACCTTCTTCAGTATTAGTGTTTAGGACATGGATTTGCATTACTATGATATTGAATGATTTGCCTTAGAAATGAACTGAGATAATTCTGTCATTTTGAGATTGCACCCAAGTACTGCTTGTTGGGCTCTTTTGTTGACTATGAGGGCTGCTCCATTTCTTCCAAAGTATTCTCTCCCACACTTGTAGATATAATTATTATCTGAATTAAATTCACCCATTCCTGTCCATTTTAGGTCACTGATTCTTAAAATATCACTTCTCACTCTTGCTATCTCCTGTTTGACCATGTCCAGTTTAGCTTGATTCATTGATCTTGCACTCCATGTTCATATGTAATACTGCTCTTACAGCATTGGACTTAAGTTTCACCACCAGACACATCCACAAGTGGGCGTTGTTTCTGCTTTGGCTCAGCCTCTTCACTCCTTTTGGAGCTATTTCTCCACTCTTCTTCAGTAGCATACTGGACACCTACCAACCTGAGGGATTCATCTTTCAGTGTCATATCTATTTGCCTTTGCATACTGTTCATAGGGTTCCAAATGCAAGAATGCTGAAGTGGTTTTCCACTCCCTTCTCCAGGGGACCATGTTTTGTCAGAATTCTCAACCACGACTCATCCATTCTGGCTGGCTCTACCCAGCATGGCTCATAATTTCATTGTGTTAGGCAACATTGTGGTCTTTGTGATCAGCTTGATTAGTTTTCTCTGATTGTGGTTTGCATTTGGTCTGCCCTTTGATTAATTAGGATAAGAGGTTTGTGCAAGTTTCCTGATGGGAGGACTAGCTGTGAGGAAAACTGGATTGTTCTGGTGGGCAAGGCCCTTCTCAGGAACTCTTTAATTCAATTTTCTGCTGATGGGTGGGGCTGTGTTCTTCCCTGTAGTTTGGCTTGAAGCCAAACTATGGTAGGAGTAATGGAGATAGTGGTTACCTTCTTCAAAAGGACAAAACCAGCATGCTGGGCCTCCCAGGACTGTTGTCAGTTCACTGATCCTGTGGCAGGCCATTGTCAACCCATGCTTCCACCAGAGACTCCCAACCACACACAGGCAAGTCTGGCTCTGTTACTTAAGGAGTTATTGCTCCTTTCTCCTCGGTCCTAGTCCACACGAGGTTTCGTTTGTGCCCTCCAAGTGTCTCCGTTTCCCCAGTCCTATGGAAGTTCTGTAGTCAAATGCTGTTGACCTTCAAAGTCTGACTCTCTGGGGATCCCTCCCATAAAGGGTGGCATGTGTAAGCTCTTAGTGACTTTCCATTGTTGGGCTTCAGGTATTAGAACCATATTCTTATATTCTTTTTATACCCATCTGTCCTTCCCTTAGTATAGCCCCATTTCTCAGCATTTTCTTGTACCTATGGGGAACATTAGGGAAGGCTAGGGAGTTCAGGGGGGCTAATCACTACAGCCATACTTTGTTCAGGTTCCTGCAATTGAGGTGCCTTTTTGCAGTTTGATTAGTTTTGCTGTTCCCTTGGCTCTCAGAAAGTCCACCCCTAATGGCCCCTACAGTGGATTACTGCTACCTGGTTCTGGAGCTGCACTGTTTCTAAAATGAGCTAGAACGAAATCTGTTTTATGAGAGAACCTCTAGCAGTCAACATCCCTCTTTCCTTCACATGGAACTCATATTGAAAGTCAGTAAAAATGTGTAATGTCTTTTCTTTTTCTAATTGCAAAGCTCTCATTAATGCACTTAGCTTGGCCTTCTGGGATGATGTGCAACCAGGGTTCTTGGGCTCTTTAGTCAAAAGAAATTGATAAGAGGCCAGACAAGAGACTCAGGCAAGGCTTTATTAGCATTTATGCTATAGCAGGAGTGAGCAAAAACAAGTCACAGGTTCCCTTGCTTACTCCTTGAGGTGGGATGAGCTGATTCCTTATATGGGGTAAGGGTAAAGGTGGGCCTTGGCTTCAGCCCACCCCCTTGGTGGTGCTGTGTGCCAGAGGTTATGCCCAGTATCTTGCTTTTATGCTGAGTATCTCAGAAGTTGCAGTTGGGTTTTCAGTGGTTTTACTTCTTGTTCATAAATTGCCCAACTACCCATAGGCAGTATGCATGCTCAGTCGTGTCTGACTCTTTGCAGTCTCATGGACTTATGTCTGTGGCATTTCCAGGCAAGAATACTGCAGTGGTGTTCCTATTCCAAGGAATCTTCCTGACCTAGGAATCCAATCTCATCTCTTGTGTCTCTTGCAGTGGCCTGTGAGGTCTTTACTACTAGTGCCACTTGGGAAGCCCAATGCATGCAGTTATTTTTAGCCCCTTATTGTGTGTTGTCGCTTGAGGTATGTTTGTCCAGGTACAAGCACTACACTGAAGGATGTCATATGCCCACCTCTCTCAAGCTGATCTTGAGTCTCTGTATTCAGTCTCTCTAAATTTTAGAGTGCTTGTTTGCCCTGCAACCTCATTTATCTGATGGATATAAGAATAGGCACTGGTTTTATGTGTTCAGCTTTCTCTTATTATTTTCAGGATGGGAATGAAGCTTTAAGCTCTTTGTGAAAATTGGGTCTAGATTGAGGTGCCTTTTGCAGTTTGATTAGTTTTGCTGTTCCCTTGGCTCTCAGAAAGTCCACCCCTAATGGCCCCTACAGTGGATTACTGCTACCTGGTTCTGGAGCTGCACTGTTTCTAAAATGAGCTAGAACGAAATCTGTTTTATGAGAGAACCTCTAGCAGTCAACATCCCTCTTTCCTTCACATGGAACTCATATTGAAAGTCAGTAAAAATGTGTAATGTCTTTTCTTTTTCTAATTGCAAAGCTCTCATTAATGCACTTAGCTTGGCCTTCTGGGATGATGTGCAACCAGGGTTCTTGGGCTCTTTAGTCAAAAGAAATTGATAAGAGGCCAGACAAGAGACTCAGGCAAGGCTTTATTAGCATTTATGCTATAGCAGGAGTGAGCAAAAACAAGTCACAGGTTCCCTTGCTTACTCCTTGAGGTGGGATGAGCTGATTCCTTATATGGGGTAAGGGTAAAGGTGGGCCTTGGCTTCAGCCCACCCCCTTGGTGGTGCTGTGTGCCAGAGGTTATGCCCAGTATCTTGCTTTTATGCTGAGTATCTCAGAAGTTGCAGTTGGGTTTTCAGTGGTTTTACTTCTTGTTCATAAATTGCCCAACTACCCATAGGCAGTATGCATGCTCAGTCGTGTCTGACTCTTTGCAGTCTCATGGACTTATGTCTGTGGCATTTCCAGGCAAGAATACTGCAGTGGTGTTCCTATTCCAAGGAATCTTCCTGACCTAGGAATCCAATCTCATCTCTTGTGTCTCTTGCAGTGGCCTGTGAGGTCTTTACTACTAGTGCCACTTGGGAAGCCCAATGCATGCAGTTATTTTTAGCCCCTTATTGTGTGTTGTCGCTTGAGGTATGTTTGTCCAGGTACAAGCACTACACTGAAGGATGTCATATGCCCACCTCTCTCAAGCTGATCTTGAGTCTCTGTATTCAGTCTCTCTAAATTTTAGAGTGCTTGTTTGCCCTGCAACCTCATTTATCTGATGGATATAAGAATAGGCACTGGTTTTATGTGTTCAGCTTTCTCTTATTATTTTCAGGATGGGAATGAAGCTTTAAGCTCTTTGTGAAAATTGAAAACTAGAATCTGTCTATAGATTGAAGGATTACCAAATTATTAAGCTTTTTGGTATTTCCACTTGTCTCAACTAACCTTGAATAGGGATACCAGTGATTTAAACCTCCATCTCAGGTTCATTCCAGCCTCTGAAATGAAAAAGGATTTTCAAGAAGGTTACTAGAGAAAGATTCAAAAATATAAATTTTGGAGACAAAATTGCATTAAAAAACCAAAACAGTACCATTGGAAGCAAATGCATAGTATAGCAACAATCTAAGCTTTTAAAAGAAAAGATTTAAAACATAATATCTACTATGAATGCTATGAGGAAGCAGAACAAGTAAGAGGTTGGTTATCTTCAAGACCTTTTATCCCAGATTTTGAACAAGGCCCTCAAGCTATGATGATCAAAAGTCTCATTCAAGGCAGAGGCTCTGAACTAGGCTTTTGACTTTTTTTTTTTTTTTTTTTAAAGAAATGAGCTGCTGACTGTTAATGATTTGACAATTTCTCTGGAAACTCTTGGGCATGCTCGAAACATGGGCCCGTGTCACCTCCTGATAGCACTCTATAGAGGCAACACACAAGTAACCCCTTCCAATTTACCACAGAGGTCTCCAGATAATCCCACCTTTGTCTATAGCTGAGCCTTCTTGGCACCTGAGTTTGTCTTCTAAAGCAATTTATTAGAAGCTGGGAGGAAAAAAAGTATATCTTTTATAATAGAACCCAAAAGTCAGATAGAAATTCAGGATATTATTTACATTTCAATAACATGTTGATTCACTTTTTCCATGAATGGTTTATGATAAATCACTAGTCAACAAGAGGTACACATGAAGATATTTCCATCATTTTTTGTATTTTTGTAATTTGGGGTTGTTAGATTACCTTCGTATCTTCTTTTTGTTCCATTTCTGTTCACTCAACTTTGCAAGTCTATCTTCTATTAAATCCATTTTGTATAATCTATATTCTGATTTATGATGTGGTCAGTAAGAATACAATGTGGTTTATTTTGGAAGTACTTAAAAAAGAAACAGTTAGAGATTTAGAACTTAGTTACATAAACTTGAAAGTTTTCTTAGACTCCCACAGCCAGCAATGCTCAGGGAAAAAGTATCTGTCTATAGATTGAAGGATTAAAAATTCTTTTTTTCCTTCAACTAACCTTGAATAGGGATACCAGTGATTTAAACCTCCATCTCAGGTTCATTCCAGCCTCTGAAATGAAAAAGGATTTTCAAGAAGGTTACTAGAGAAAGATTCAAAAATATAAATTTTGGAGACAAAATTGCATTAAAAAACCAAAACAGTACCATTGGAAGCAAATGCATAGTATAGCAACAATCTAAGCTTTTAAAAGAAAAGATTTAAAACATAATATCTACTATGAATGCTATGAGGAAGCAGAACAAGTAAGAGGTTGGTTATCTTCAAGACCTTTTATCCCAGATTTTGAACAAGGCCCTCAAGCTATGATGATCAAAAGTCTCATTCAAGGCAGAGGCTCTGAACTAGGCTTTTGACTTTTTTTTTTTTTTTTTTAAAGAAATGAGCTGCTGACTGTTAATGATTTGACAATTTCTCTGGAAACTCTTGGGCATGCTCGAAACATGGGCCCGTGTCACCTCCTGATAGCACTCTATAGAGGCAACACACAAGTAACCCCTTCCAATTTACCACAGAGGTCTCCAGATAATCCCACCTTTGTCTATAGCTGAGCCTTCTTGGCACCTGAGTTTGTCTTCTAAAGCAATTTATTAGAAGCTGGGAGGAAAAAAAGTATATCTTTTATAATAGAACCCAAAAGTCAGATAGAAATTCAGGATATTATTTACATTTCAATAACATGTTGATTCACTTTTTCCATGAATGGTTTATGATAAATCACTAGTCAACAAGAGGTACACATGAAGATATTTCCATCATTTTTTGTATTTTTGTAATTTGGGGTTGTTAGATTACCTTCGTATCTTCTTTTTGTTCCATTTCTGTTCACTCAACTTTGCAAGTCTATCTTCTATTAAATCCATTTTGTATAATCTATATTCTGATTTATGATGTGGTCAGTAAGAATACAATGTGGTTTATTTTGGAAGTACTTAAAAAAGAAACAGTTAGAGATTTAGAACTTAGTTACATAAACTTGAAAGTTTTCTTAGACTCCACAGCGCATGCTCAGATATACTTTTTCTCTAGGATAACACCTAGTTAATACTCTGTTTCTGCATCCTGTGTGGTTGCACACATATATGCAAGTAAACACAAAGAACAGTCATGTACATACAAAATCTGTACATATGGTTATGTATACACAAAGCTAAATTTGTGCACACACAAATGTTTACTGCATTTTCTAATTTACATAAGCAATTCTTATTTTGCTTACTTTTTGTACCTGATTTTGTTCTTTTTGATGGCTGTATAGTATTCACTGGTGGCCATTTCTACAATGGCTGTTATGTTCCCAGTTGCTTCTCTGTTGTGTCTGTTTTCTGCATTGTTACTAGAAACTCTAACACTGGCATACTCTGGTGATTATATCATTTTGAATTCTTGCCATTAATGATGGAAATCCCTAGAAGCAGAATTCTTCATCAAAGAGTACATGTACTTAACATTTTGGGACATCTTGCCAATGTGTGTTAGTGTTAGTTGCTAAGCTCTGTTTGACTCTTTGCGACCCCATGGACTGTAGCCTGCCAGACTCCTCTGTCTATGGGATTTTCCAGGCAAGACTACTGGAGTGGGCTGCCATTTCCTTCTCCTGGATATTCCCAACCCAGGGATCAGATCTTTTGCATTGCAGGCAGATGCTTTACTGTCTGAGTCACCAGAGAAATCTTTGCCAATGTGTAGCCCAACAAATTAGCAGCAACTCTTTTTATTCAATCTCTGTGTTTACTAGATATTCCTGAGATATACTGTTCCATATTCAAGTGCTCTATGATATTTCCCTAAGGGTAATGTGCCATCATGATATGGTTTCCTCTAGACTACTGTGCTTTGTTATATCTCATAGTCAAAGATGAAACTAAGGGTTAATAACTATGAAGAATAAACTGTTTACACACTTCTCTTATTAGACATGGTAATTACCTGGTAACAGGCTGTGAGAGGGAAATAGTGCAGAGTTGTGGGCAGAGACTCTAAATGAAAGTCTTCCATAATTCTTTTCTTTTCAGCATTATGAAGAGTTTCTATTAAATTCACTCAATCAGCATTTACTAAATCCCTGTTGTTAGTAGTAGAACAACAAGAAGTTAATTTTTTGATAAAATGTACATAGAATTTTAAAAATCCTTGTATTAACTTGATATACTTAGTACTATATATCAACAATACACCAATTTAAAGAAAAGTTTGTTTTTGGCTCAAAGGTATAGTGTACCATGGGTAAAGACTGAAAAGTTAGGATTCTAATATGAGAAACCCTGTTCAATGGCCTAATCTAATCACAAAGAGTTTAGGGGGCAAAATGTGAGAGTATTTTCAATGTGTGAGAAATGGGATGAAAATGGTGTTTTTATCATTCTCCTGATCAGGTTCCCAGTGGAAAAGTTACTGGTAAGCTCCAGTAACATTTTTATACCCAGCTATAGTGTCAGAGGTCCTCCTCTCATAACTTCTCCAGATCAACTCTGTGCATGTGATTTCCCACAGTATTCAAAGACGGAAAGGCATCCTGTGACTGCATTGGAGAAAATGATGGAGTCAAGCTTTGTCGGCCCCAATCATTCCCAGAGGTCCCTTCTCCTGACAGAGGAAGCCAATCTGTCAAACACCACAGGTACAGGTAGCTAATCAAGGTGGGAATGGGTGTGTTGACACAATGTATAACACTGGACAGTACATACCAAAGAACTGCAACATTTTTCAGGAGATGGGACCATTCTTGCTTCCCCTCTAGTTCCCCATTGGAGTGGATTCTCAGGCAGCTTACAGTAAGCAAAGCAAAAGACCAGTAGGCAGCAATGCTCCTAGAAGACACATAAAGGGACTATTAACAACACCATCAAGGCTGCAGACACAGACCAGTGAATGAAACAACTTCAATCTGAAAAACCCTAAAACATGATTTTTCCTAGTCTGCCTTGTCACTATCTTCAGATGTAATGACTCTTTGTTCCCTAGGCAACTGATAGGACATGCTTAGGTCTTCCAATGTGCCATCATGATATGGTTTCCTCTAGACTACTGTGCTTTGTTATATCTCATAGTCAAAGATGAAACTAGGAAAGAATAAACTGTTTACACACTTCTCTTATTAGACATGGTAATTACCTGGTAACAGGCTGTGAGAGGGAAATAGTGCAGAGTTGTGGGCAGAGACTCTAAATGAAAGTCTTCCATAATTCTTTTCTTTTCAGCATTATGAAGAGTTTCTATTAAATTCACTCAATCAGCATTTACTAAATCCCTGTTGTTAGTAGTAGAACAACAAGAAGTTAATTTTTTGATAAAATGTACATAGAATTTTAAAAATCCTTGTATTAACTTGATATACTTAGTACTATATATCAACAATACACCAATTTAAAGAAAAGTTTGTTTTTGGCTCAAAGGTATAGTGTACCATGGGTAAAGACTGAAAAGTTAGGATTCTAATATGAGAAACCCTGTTCAATGGCCTAATCTAATCACAAAGAGTTTAGGGGGCAAAATGTGAGAGTATTTTCAATGTGTGAGAAATGGGATGAAAATGGTGTTTTTATCATTCTCCTGATCAGGTTCCCAGTGGAAAAGTTACTGGTAAGCTCCAGTAACATTTTTATACCCAGCTATAGTGTCAGAGGTCCTCCTCTCATAACTTCTCCAGATCAACTCTGTGCATGTGATTTCCCACAGTATTCAAAGACGGAAAGGCATCCTGTGACTGCATTGGAGAAAATGATGGAGTCAAGCTTTGTCGGCCCCCAATCATTCCCAGAGGTCCCTTCTCCTGACAGAGGAAGCCAATCTGTCAAACACCACAGGTACAGGTAGCTAATCAAGGTGGGAATGGGTGTGTTGACACAATGTATAACACTGGACAGTACATACCAAAGAACTGCAACATTTTTCAGGAGATGGGACCATTCTTGCTTCCCCTCTAGTTCCCCATTGGAGTGGATTCTCAGGCAGCTTACAGTAAGCAAAGCAAAAGACCAGTAGGCAGCAATGCTCCTAGAAGACACATAAAGGGACTATTAACAACACCATCAAGGCTGCAGACACAGACCAGTGAATGAAACAACTTCAATCTGAAAAACCCCTAAAAACATGATTTTTCCTAGTCTGCCTTGTCACTATCTTCAGATGTAATGACTCTTTGTTCCCTAGGCAACTGATAGGACATGCTTAGGTCTTCCAATGTGGTTTTCACACAAAGAAAACTTAATGGAGGGGAAAATCCTGGTAAATTTTCTCTTGGTTTATTATTAAATCTTCCTTAATCAATGGACAGGGACTTTTTATTTTTACAAGCCAATTTTAAAGTTGGCTATTTGGGGGAGAATGCTGAAAATAAAGCTATTCTATAAAAGTTATTAATTTTATAGCATTCTGAGGCTGAGCAAGTTCTTCAGTGTCTTATAGTCACAGACTGTATTTTATACGTAAGGAATCTGGAACTCTAAAAATTGAAAGTTTTGTCCTAAGGTGCCAACATCTGAGACTTGCTAGAACAGACATTATGTTTATGTGCATCCCAAAATACACTCTCAGTCTTTGTGGAAGTTGTTCGAAGATTTTAGCTCCTTTTCTTAGAAGGAAGTACAGTGTTTAAAAAATTCTTAATTATGGGGCTTCCCTGGTGGCCCAGTGGGTAAGGACACCACCTTGCAGTGCAAGGGGTGTCGGTTCGATCCCTGGCCTGGGAAGATCCCACGTGCCGCAAAGCGGCTGGACTGATGTGTCCAATTACCGAGCCCCGGCTCTGGAGCACATGCGCCCAGAGCGGGTGCTCTGCGACAACAGAAGCCACCGTGATGGGAGGCCACACGGGCCAAAGAACAAAGATGGATGAAAATGGACAAATGAAAGACCAATAGAAGTGGCCCGCCTGCTCCCCTCCCTCCCTACTCCACCCCCACCAAAATAAGTAAATAAATAAATCTTTTTAAAAAAAATTCTTAATTATGAAAAGATTAAAGACTTTTTTAAATGGAAAAGGTAAAAGCTAATACAGTTCCCAGCCGTGAAAGATACATGTTGTTGACCCTTGGTTTTCACATAGCTAGGCAACATTTGGAAAACCACTGTGAGGGAAGTCAGCATTATTCAAGGAAACCACCTTCTCTCTCAGGGAGTCCTCACAAATGATTTTATTGATGCTGGCCACATTTACTATGGGATTTTCATGTCTTTCTGAAGACATGATACTAATCATTGGTACTTGATGGTAATTTTTATTCTTTATATGAGTAGAGACTGAGATATTAAGGGTTTGCTAAACCTTTTTTAAGAAAAAGTTTTAAATATTTTCAACACAGGATGAGATATGTTTGACCACTGGATAACTGTTTTAGTTACTGAACACAATTTTTGGTTTATATCAGTCAGAACATTTATAAATAGTTCCCAATGAAAAGAGCATTTTCAGTTCATTGGACCTGATGGAAGTTCTTCCATCAGGGACTTAAGGAATTAGGGAATTAAGTACCAAATTATCAGCCTTTTAGAAAAATTTTTTTTCAAAAATGTATTTTCCTCTGCTGATTGTAATACCTGTTAAAGCAGTGTTCCATTCAGTCAAGTAAAATAATTAAGTATAATATTAAGTACTATATTATGTCATACATGTTTTAAAGTTGATAGGATTAAAAAAATGACAGCTTTTAATGTATCTGACCTACAGATAACCTTGTCCCTACTTTTGTCTGTTGATATACCCTCTCCTGAACTTGGCTTCTACCATGGTTTCTAGGAATCACTCACAGATCAAATAAGGATATCTCCAAGAGAACTTTTTTGTTTGGTTCACTGAGACTGTAGTATTTGTTGGCATACATTGTGTCCTGATAAATAGACAAGGGTTGATTTATAAAGTACTTTTAGAACTTTGTAAATTACAGTTCAATATATCATAGCTTTTGTTTTGTAAGACATGCAGTAGACTTAAACGTTTTTGTGATCGATAATCTAGTCACTGATTTATACATCCTACAAACTGCTCTATAACTTCCTGAATGCCAGTGGGTTAGAAAGTGTGAATAGTTGATTGATCAATAGGTATAGAACTGTTTTTGAAGAGGGGTCACTAGTTTATACCCATAGACTTTGTTGTTGTGACATTTTGGCTAGCTATGAATAATTCATGTCTTTTAGTGTACGGCAAATATGACTCATTTGGATAACTCATTTATGAAACAAAGCTATTAATTCAAAGCTATTATTTTTCATGTTTAGTCCCACCCCTTCTTTTTTATTTATTTTCATCCATCTTTGTTCTTTGGCTTGTGTGGGCCTCCCATTGCAGGGGCCTTCTCCTTGCAGAGCACTGGCTCTCAGCTCATGAGCTTCAGTGAGCTGACTCGTAATTGGACACACCAGTCCAGCTGCTCTGCGGCACGTGGTGCCCCTTGCACTGCAAAGCGGACTCTCTACCCACTGGACCACCAGGGAAGCCCCCACTCTTTCTTTTAAAAAGAAAAAACAATCTATTTTGTCATGTCATACTTACTGCATATATTCTGGTAATATAACTCACTTATAGCCAGCACATATGTAGGCTTTTTAAGGTAAAAATAAGTCCAGGGTTTTCAGTGATTAGCGTGAACCTTTGAGTTGTCAGTTTGGGCAGAGTAATCAGGGAACTTATTGTGTTGAGCACCCACCTCATCCCAGTTTCCCTGATAAACACTACATATTTGAGCTCTTTAATCCCTAAACACTGGATAATACCTTTACTTGCATCTCCTCCACCCATGTCTAGGCTTCAACTTTTTCACCCTGCTTTGTGCACTAAGAGGACAGCAGGCTCACTTGCCTTTGGGCTTTTGTTTGTTCACTGCCAAGTGCAGGAAAGCACGGGAAGGCCAGGGCCAATGAGATCCTAGCACTCCTGCCCCTCCTTCCCTGCCTGGTCATCTCGGGTAGGGCCCTCTTCTTGGGGGCCACAGCACCCGCCAGATGGCTTCTTCTTACAACCCTTTTCTTTCTTCACTTAGGTAACTTGCTTCTTCCCCCTTGTCCTTTTAGTAACAGGGATGGTAACAGCTTCCCATTGTCACAAGCCCCTTTAATACAGTAGTACCCTATTGTGTTTTTCCACCCAACAGTGAACATGCTTTTGTAAATAGCAAAATCTTCCCAAATGACCCAATTGCAATGCCATTTATTTCCCTCCAGGACTCTGACAGGCACTCACACATACCAGCCCAATATCATGCTGCTAGTAACATACAGACCTGATGCAGCTAATTCTAGCATCCACACCTGAGTGCTCTGTGGACTCCACAATGGCCACTGGACAGTGTAGATATAGACTGGAATGGAGGGAAACAAATCAGTTATTGTAGAGCACCTTAAACTTGCTGGGGACCCAACTAAAGGTCCCTTGTTAAACATTTCAGGATTCAACACAGAAGAAATATTATGATATTATGAAGAAAGAAGTTGTAATAACCGTGTTAGGTATAATCTGGGATTTGCCCCAACTCAGAAAGTTAATAATGGGCTTGATGAATATGAAGTTCTAAAATGTGATCGCTTTCCCTCATCAAACCCAGGAAAGTGGCTACTAGCACTCATATGTCTCATTCTCAAATCCTGACTCTTAATAATATATGAGATATGTTGTATTAAGTAGATTAACAGCAATATTGGTGGGGGGAAAGTTCTGGAATTCCATATAATGTAGTAATATGGGGGACTGGTTCCTTTAGAACTTGATGGTTTATTGAAGTTTTGAAAATGTTTTTGCTCTGTGTATGGTTTTCTTGCTGTTTTCAGAGTCAAATGAGAATGCCATACAAACATTCTAAATTCCCCTGGGGTATCTCAAGGAATGTCTACACAGGAAAAGAATTCTCCTGACAGTTCACATAGTAGTAGGGTAGATTCATTGGGGTGGAGAGTGGAATGGATATGGAATAAGTAATGTGGCAAATTAATAATCGATTTATGTAGAGAGTCTAGTTCTTTGTTTAACATGATCTATGTATGTGTCTTCCTGAGGATGCCCTCTGATGGCATTTGTTAACATATGGTTATTTGGCTGTTGGAATGTATATGTCAAGTGAAATACATGATCAGACATTTTTAAAAAGCAAACTCAAAGGATTATTACAGGATTATATAAAATCATGTGTGTGAAACTTTTGAAAATTGTAAAGCACTATAGAATTTAAAGAATCTGATTCAATAAAATTGTTAAAAAAGGCAGACTCAAAAGAAAAATAACTTAGGTTCTCAGGATTTATGAAAATTTGAGACTGTGAGCTAGAAAAACATTTAAAAGAGAGAATGGCAGTTAAGGTAAGGTTTGTTTATTCTACCACTAACACTATTGCCATTTTCTCCATAAAGCCCTGAAGGGGCTTTCTGAGTATAGTTCTTGTTCAATAACAAGACCATTTGTATTTCTATTAGAGGCACTTCTGAGGTGTGGATGATGAGGGAGGCTGGGAATCAGGAGCATTCCTGAAACCACCTCTCAGGCTGGGGAGCTGCTGTTACTTTAGTCCACCGTGCTCCAGATGGGAATGCCACACACAGAGGAACTGGACCTTCTCTTCTTCTCAGTCTGTCCAAAGATAAAACAAATTCAGCAACTTGTGATCCCTTCTAGCACATACCCTGCAGGCATAGGTGGAGGATCTGGGGTGCAAATGCAGTGCTTGAAGAATTCGATCAGCCACCTGTGAGGAAATTGCTGTGATTAATTTGTTTGTTGCTTTTCTTTCCGCCAGCAGGACCCTCTCCTCTTGCTGCAGTCCAGGGCAAAGGAATGGTATGCTCCATAGGAATGCCTTCAGAAGGACACCTCCCTCACCCCGAAGTAGGCTGGGTGGACTCGTGGGACCAGCGTATCAGCAACTGGAGGAATCAAGGATCCCAGACCAGGATACAATACCTTGCCAAGGGTAGGTCTTAAGAGCAGTGGAATTTAGGGAGGGTGTTCTGAGTGTTGTAGTTTTAAATGAAGCTGTACGTTCCTTGGGGTTTTATCCACTGATTGTATCATTAATTGGCTACTTATGCTTGCTTCTATCTTTGTTCCACAAAAGAATAACTATAAAGAATAGCCACAATGGAAGTAAATACTAGGAAAATGTTAGATGGAAATGAAATATAGCATTAGGAAGCAGAGAGCTATCTGGATGCTATGTTTTTATGCAGTTCCTAAAAAAAAGTGGGAATGTGTCTTTGATTTTAAAAACTAGAGATTTCTTAGGAGGACTAAAGTGCTCCTTCATACTTAGATTTGGAAAGAAATAAGTACTTAATTCTCTGATCACTACTGTGGACAACACCATAAACAGTAACCTATAACATAGATACACTATCTGCTCCAGAGAGCATTCCTGAACGTGTCTCAGTCAGTGCTGACACAGCCTATTGCCAAGGCACAACTGGCTCAGCTCAGATCTCCAGTTCCACTCACAGTGCAGGGATAGAAAAATGGGCTTTGGACTCCGTGGCTGTGGCTCATCCTTGCAATGCAAAAAGTGTCCCTTCCTCTGAGCAGACATGGACCCACACGTGGCCCCTAGCATGGTGAGCGGAGTGTAGGGTGAATTTTAGCCATCATCACCTAACTGACATAAGATGTTCAACCAAATACGGTAGCCCTTGTTGAAACTGACAAGTTGAAATCTCATCTTTGCCTCTTACTTACTTATGAATGAGGAAGTTTTATGCTTACATTTTCTCACCTGTAAATGAAACAAAATAATACCAGCCTCCCTGAGCGCTGTTGGCAGATTGAAAGGAAATTACGTGTGTCAAGAGTTGTGCCTAGCAAAGTAAACAGAGAAGGGGTACTTGAATTTATTGCCACAGGAACTATTATATTATTATTATTGATTTCAAGAGCAATGCGATCAGGGTTTACTCCAAAATGCCTTCAGAAGGACACCTCCCTCACCCCGAAGTAGGCTGGGTGGACTCGTGGGACCAGCGTATCAGCAACTGGAGGAATCAAGGATCCCAGACCAGGATACAATACCTTGCCAAGGGTAGGTCTTAAGAGCAGTGGAATTTAGGGAGGGTGTTCTGAGTGTTGTAGTTTTAAATGAAGCTGTACGTTCCTTGGGGTTTTATCCACTGATTGTATCATTAATTGGCTACTTATGCTTGCTTCTATCTTTGTTCCACAAAAGAATAACTATAAAGAATAGCCACAATGGAAGTAAATACTAGGAAAATGTTAGATGGAAATGAAATATAGCATTAGGAAGCAGAGAGCTATCTGGATGCTATGTTTTTATGCAGTTCCTAAAAAAAAGTGGGAATGTGTCTTTGATTTTAAAAACTAGAGATTTCTTAGGAGGACTAAAGTGCTCCTTCATACTTAGATTTGGAAAGAAATAAGTACTTAATTCTCTGATCACTACTGTGGACAACACCATAAACAGTAACCTATAACATAGATACACTATCTGCTCCAGAGAGCATTCCTGAACGTGTCTCAGTCAGTGCTGACACAGCCTATTGCCAAGGCACAACTGGCTCAGCTCAGATCTCCAGTTCCACTCACAGTGCAGGGATAGAAAAATGGGCTTTGGACTCCGTGGCTGTGGCTCATCCTTGCAATGCAAAAAGTGTCCCTTCCTCTGAGCAGACATGGACCCACACGTGGCCCCTAGCATGGTGAGCGGAGTGTAGGGTGAATTTTAGCCATCATCACCTAACTGACATAAGATGTTCAACCAAATACGGTAGCCCTTGTTGAAACTGACAAGTTGAAATCTCATCTTTGCCTCTTACTTACTTATGAATGAGGAAGTTTTATGCTTACATTTTCTCACCTGTAAATGAAACAAAATAATACCAGCCTCCCTGAGCACTGTTGGCAGATTGAAAGGAAATTACGTGTGTCAAGAGTTGTGCCTAGCAAAGTAAACAGAGAAGGGGTACTTGAATTTATTGCCACAGGAACTATTATATTATTATTATTGATTTCAAGAGCAATGCGATCAGGGTTTACTCCAAAATGTCTACGAATCCATTCCCTCACTCAAGCCAGGTTTGTGTTGCATCCATTTGTCTCTCTCTGAAAAAGCCAGACTAGATTTCTTTGGTCTCAGTGATTTTTCTACCCAGTCTGTAGAAAGCTGAAAGTCCAGTCAGGTTTGAGGTCTGTCCCAGACTCTTATCTTTGTCTTTTCCTCTGGGTAAGATATATATGCAGCAGTGCCATGTCTGATGAACCCCAGCAACAGATTTCTGTGGGGAGACTAGAAGATAGGGAAATAAATAGCCTGTGTCTGGAAACTGTAATTGTGGAGCAATTCCAAATGGACTGTAAAATATACTTAGTACAGATCTGGGGTGAGATGTGCACATTCAACATAAAAGCTAAGTTGTCCAAAATACGTTATACAAGTCAGGAAGCAGTTTGCATCTCTCTTTGCCTTATATCTGGAAAAGGGACTTGCATTTAGCCTATAATTAATCATGTTTCCTAATTACTTTTCTTCTTAAGTCACTAATAGTATCTGTTACTTAGGTATTTTCTTCCCCTGGGATGAATCTTAGAGTGAGAATGAGTAAGGTGAAAGCAAGCTCAGAGGTGTTGTGAGTGGAGAGAGAACCCAGTCCACGCGTTCTTTCTTGTGTTGGAAACTGTCATGGCTGTCATTCCAAATGTACCAGTAAAAGGATGCTCTGACTCTGTGACAGGCACAGTCTTGAACCAAAACATATACGACTCTCCAGAGGCTCAGATTTCCATGGCATGTTCAGACACTGCTTTGCTTTTTAACTCCCAGGAGGCTTAACACTTATTCTGCCTGGTGGTGGGGCTTCGTTTTGGTTCAGTCATCACTGGGTTTGGCATATTCTCTTCAATTGGCTGGCCAAATGCATTTTCCTATGTGATACGCATCCAGTGTTGATAAATGGTGACTCCTAAGTCACCGTGTGCTCAGCACAATGAATCTCAGGAAACCACCTAATTCTCAGTTCTTGAGAAGAGCTATTTCCCACTCCTGAGGGACTGACCATCTCACCGGACTAGAAATGAGGTTGGTAATAGAATTTCACAGCTAAAGGCCCTCTTCAAATCTGGCCCCTGCCTGGAGGGGGAGTGAATGAATTTATAAGAGCCGTCAGCCATCTGCTGCTTGTTTATCAAACATGTGGGCACTGTCTGTTAGAGTCCCTGTGTATTTGATGCTTCTCCTTGACACTAACTTCAGCCTAGCTTGAACCCAACACCTGACATAGTGAAGCCCAGGGAGGGAGCCAGGTGGAAAGGAGTTTCTTTAAGAGTCTTCCCCCGATCAATGACCTGGTGTCAACCATGGCTAGTGACTCACAGAACTTTGAACTGTATTATGTCGGGCAAATCAAACTAATGGATCCATATGCTAAGCAGAGAGAGAATCACTATAGACTACTACCTTCACAGTCAAAGGGAACCAAAACATACTGATCACAATTTCACAAATTTACAATCACTTATTCTTTAGGAAGTTTAGAGATGAACCCACTCAAGATAACAGAGTTTCAATGGCTAATCCCAGGTGAGATATCCCATGTAAAAGAACTGGATTGAATACCAGCCTCTTTGACTAAATCAACCACTAAACCAGGAAAGGGCTGTGAAGAAAAATCACAGTCATGAATGGCATGTGTGCGTATGGCAGTGTATAAATGTGGAGTCTCTAATCATATGGCTCCAAAGGGAAAAGTAGATTCCTTTACTTGAGTCTGTTCATTCTAATGTCATATGACTAAGAACTGGGTCCTGAAGTCTTCTGGGAAAACACAGATTTCTTGGCCTGACCCCTGAATTACTGGGAATTAAACTAAATGACTAATCATGGACATCTTCCCTCTTTAAAAAGGAGGCTTTGCTTACATAGCTACAGAGGCAATGCACTTGTGCTGACTTGGCTGAGGGATTGCAAGTAGGGCAGTCCAATCTGGTACTTTACAGTCAAGGAATGATGACAGTCATTGACTCTGAAGGAATACAGTATTCTGCATATCTTCTAATCAATGAAAATCCCCAAAAGGAAACCACCTAATTCTCAGTTCTTGAGAAGAGCTATTTCCCACTCCTGAGGGACTGACCATCTCACCGGACTAGAAATGAGGTTGGTAATAGAATTTCACAGCTAAAGGCCCTCTTCAAATCTGGCCCCTGCCTGGAGGGGGAGTGAATGAATTTATAAGAGCCGTCAGCCATCTGCTGCTTGTTTATCAAACATGTGGGCACTGTCTGTTAGAGTCCCTGTGTATTTGATGCTTCTCCTTGACACTAACTTCAGCCTAGCTTGAACCCAACACCTGACATAGTGAAGCCCAGGGAGGGAGCCAGGTGGAAAGGAGTTTCTTTAAGAGTCTTCCCCCGATCAATGACCTGGTGTCAACCATGGCTAGTGACTCACAGAACTTTGAACTGTATTATGTCGGGCAAATCAAACTAATGGATCCATATGCTAAGCAGAGAGAGAATCACTATAGACTACTACCTTCACAGTCAAAGGGAACCAAAACATACTGATCACAATTTCACAAATTTATAATCACTTATTCTTCAGGAAGTTTAGAGATGAACCCACTCAAGATAACAGAGTTTCAATGGCTAATCCCAGGTGAGATATCCCATGTAAAAGAACTGGATTGAATACCAGCCTCTTTGACTAAATCAACCACTAAACCAGGAAAGGGCTGTGAAGAAAAATCACAGTCATGAATGGCATGTGTGCGTATGGCAGTGTATAAATGTGGAGTCTCTAATCATATGGCTCCAAAGGGAAAAGTAGATTCCTTTACTTGAGTCTGTTCATTCTAATGTCATATGACTAAGAACTGGGTCCTGAAGTCTTCTGGGAAAACACAGATTTCTTGGCCTGACCCCTGAATTACTGGGAATTAAACTAAATGACTAATCATGGACATCTTCCCTCTTTAAAAAGGAGGCTTTGCTTACATAGCTACAGAGGCAATGCACTTGTGCTGACTTGGCTGAGGGATTGCAAGTAGGGCAGTCCAATCTGGTACTTTACAGTCAAGGAATGATGACAGTCATTGACTCTGAAGGAATACAGTATTCTGCATATCTTCTAATCAAGAATCATATCTAGAAATTTAACTTTCACTTAAATTTCTGGAGAACAGTATGATCTCCTACTCTAAAACTAGTGCTAACGACAGATGCTACCGTGATGGGAGGCCCGCAGGAGCCAAAGAACGAAGACGAATGAAAATAGAAAGATGAAAGACCAATAGAAGTGGCCCGCCCACTCCCCTCCCTCCCCAACTCGACTCCCGCCCAAAAAGTAAAAAAAAAAAAATAAATAAATCTTTAAAAAAAAAAAAATAAAACTAGTGCTAAATACCCACAGCAACTCTAGGAAGAAAGCTAGGACAACCAGTGTGCCTCTACTTGAGTCATCATTTCAGCAAGTCCTCAGAGCAGCTCCCCCACCAGGTCAGTATTACAACCTGGCAGTTCTAATTAACGGGAGAATTAACATGAGGCTTCTGTGTGTAAGCTTCCAGGGCATGTGATGGGGATGGGACCTGATATCCTGTCCTCCAAAACCGAATCACATTTTTGGAAGAGTTCTAATTGTTTGAAGTGTTCTTTCACATTAGAGCATTTTTAGATTTCAGTTGTTGCCAGCATGTGGCCCATACCTGACTTGCAAGTTGATGCATAAGTCAAGTGCAGTTCCTCTGTCTCACCTAAGTCCTTCTGCCCATTGCTGTTTAGTCACTAAGTCATGTCCAACTCTGTGATTACATGGACTGTAGCCTGCCAGGCTCCTCTGATCATGAGATTCTCCAGGCAAGAATACTGGAGTGGGCTGCCATTTCCTTCTCCAGGGGATCTTCCTGACCCCAGGAATGGGACCCGGGGCTCCTGCATTGTCAGGTGGATTCTTTACCAAGCCACCCGCGAAGCCCACAGGCATATTGGAAGACAGCTCCAAGGATGGCTTGAGCTGCCTTTCAATTTGCATTGCTGGACATTTCCCTTAAAGGAGGCTTTGCTTACATAGCTACAGAGGCAATGCACTTGTGCTGACTTGGCTGAGGGATTGCAAGTAGGGCAGTCCAATCTGGTACTTTACAGTCAAGGAATGATGACAGTCATTGACTCTGAAGGAATACAGTATTCTGCATATCTTCTAATCAAGAATCATATCTAGAAATTTAACTTTCACTTAAATTTCTGGAGAACAGTATGATCTCCTACTCTAAAACTAGTGCTAACGACAGACGCCACCGCGATGGGAGGCCCACAGGAGCCAAAGAACAAAGACGGATGAAAATAGAGAAATGAAAGACCAATAGAAGTGGCCCGCCCACGCCCCCCCCTCCCCAACCCGACCCCCGCCCAAAAAAAAAAAAAAAAAAAATAAATAAATCTTTAAAAAAAAAAAAATAAAACTAGTGCTAAATACCCACAGCAACTCTAGGAAGAAAGCTAGGACAACCAGTGTGCCTCTACTTGAGTCATCATTTCAGCAAGTCCTCAGAGCAGCTCCCCCACCAGGTCAGTATTACAACCTGGCAGTTCTAATTAACGGGAGAATTAACATGAGGCTTCTGTGTGTAAGCTTCCAGGGCATGTGATGGGGATGGGACCTGATATCCTGTCCTCCAAAACCGAATCACATTTTTGGAAGAGTTCTAATTGTTTGAAGTGTTCTTTCACGTTAGAGCATTTTTAGATTTCAGTTGTTGCCAGCATGTGGCCCATACCTGACTTGCAAGTTGATGCATAAGTCAAGTGCAGTTCCTCTGTCTCACCTAAGTCCTTCTGCCCATTGCTGTTTAGTCACTAAGTCATGTCCAACTCTGTGATTACATGGACTGTAGCCTGCCAGGCTCCTCTGATCATGAGATTCTCCAGGCAAGAATACTGGAGTGGGCTGCCATTTCCTTCTCCAGGGGATCTTCCTGACCCCAGGAATGGGACCCGGGGCTCCTGCATTGTCAGGTGGATTCTTTACCAAGCCACCCGCGGAAGCCCACAGGCATATTGGAAGACAGCTCCAAGGATGGCTTGAGCTGCCTTTCAATACTTAGTCATGCCGCATTTTGGACTTGTTAAAGCTTCAATTACCTAAATCCTATACAATATTTGTACCTTTAGCCATCAGTTTCAGAAATAATGTTTAGTTTCACGTATTCAGAATTGGCGTCTATTACTATCACATTTCAACCTGTTATTTTCTACTTACTGAAATACTCTGATGATATTCATGTGAAAGATGATTTTATCCTAATTAAATTTCTTGGCCCCATGCCCTTGGTGAATCTGACAGCAGGCATTCTCTATCTGCATACCATTACTGGTGCTAAGAAAACACGGAAGCCTTAAATTTGGCCCTTTCCTTTTTGTTGAAGTTGATTCATTGATCAGAAACATTAGGTTCAAATTTTCAGGCATACAGCACTAAGGATAAAGGAGTAAGATTCCCCAGGGAATATCCTTCTATGTGGCTATATAATTTGTGCAGGTAAGGATTTTACATCCCCAAAAAGGTTGGGATGCACCTTGAGATGCCTACTTTTCTAGGGCTTTGATAATAACAAAATAAAACAACATGGGTTTAACTGATTCCCCAGCTGTTTACCAAGAGTATAATTTGGAGTAAGTCATTTGGGCCTTAGTCCAGTCTTTTTAAAAAATAAGGTAATTAGAGGTATAAGTGCTTTTGGAAAGATCTATGTGAATGTTAGCTCTTGTTGTTATGTTAACTGGGATATTAAGGGACTGTTTACCTTGAAGATCAGTTCATGTAGTGCTATGTCTATTCCTTCAAAATTTATTGATTGCCAACTCCATATTAGGCACACTGAGAGAGGGTGGAACTGCATGACAGCAAAATTCATTCCGCATCTTTTCACATTGGCAGAAAAACAGATCTCTAAATCACTCATATCTTATCCTTTATAATAAAGGCTTCTATTTAGTATGCAGTACACTTCGTTGCAATTGTTATTTCCATATATAAGCATGATTTTTATTTACATTATCATGTAAGACAAGAGGAATGAGATTTATTATTCTGAGGTTAAATATGTTTACATTATGCTTGAATTTTAATTTAAGGATAAAATTTAGGAAAACTAATTGAGAAATAGAATGAATATTACTGTTCATTTCTGTGAAACTATGATATCCTTGCCCCACTTTCTGGCACCAGAAATTTCAGAGACAATGGGAGATTCACCAGCTCTGAACAAGCGAGGAGGAGGCCAGCTAGACTCTGGCATAGTAAATGACTTAGGATGTCATGATGGCGTTCTCAGTAAGGCACTGTTATGCACCCATGAACTACCTGGAACCCTGAACTACCAGAAACCATGTGAGGAACATTACTAGCTTGATCGAGGCCCCATGGAACTTACCTCATGCTCTTGGGCAGACAGATGAATTATATGCCTCTCATCCCATCTTAGGCTGTATAAACTGGCAGTGAGGCTGTTCCCGCAGAGCAGAGTGCCAGTGGAAACTGGACCTGGTTCTCTCTAAGCCTGTGGAGCAGAGAACCTTGATGCTGAATAGTGATTGCCTGCACCTAAGGTGGCCACAAGGAGTCCACTGGACTAAACCAGGGCTGAGAGGGTGGTCAGGTTGATGGAGTGGAGTAATGACATTATGGGTTTCCTGTTTGTCACTATGGAAGGGCCACACTCTTACCTGCTCAATCCCCATTTACTTTGTATTCTAGGATAGAGGTCAGGAAGACTATATCCCACCTGCCTATACAGCTGTGGTGTGTTGAAAGATCCCTGGACTTAAAGTAAGAAGATCTGGGTTTGAGTCTCAGTCTGTCACTTATTTTTCTGTGTGACCTTGGGCAAGTCACTTCACCTATCTGAGCTTCAGTTTACTTCTCTGTTTAACTGGGAACATAGTATTTGTTCCGTCTCATGGGGTTGCTGTGAGAAGTCAGTGAGATGGTGCATGTGGAAAGTGCTCTGTTGACTGAATATTGCTCAAAGAAAGCTGGGCCGGTAGCACAATATATAACACTTGGCTTCTTTTTCAGGTATTCAGCTAATGGTTTAACAACCCAACAAAATGCATCAATAAATATGCAACTGCCTTCAAGAGAGACAAACTCCTATTTTAATAGTTTGGAGCAAAAGGACCTGATGGGCTATTCATCCCCCAGGGCCAGTTCCGTGCCCATCATCCCTTCAGTGGGTCTAGAGGAAGCCTGCATGCAAATGCCAGGGATTTCTGAAGTCAAAAGCATCAAGTGGTGCAAAAACTCCTACTCTGCGGATATTGTCAATGTGAGTATTCCAGTCAGCGATTGTCTTATAGCAGACAATGGGAGATTCACCAGCTCTGAACAAGCGAGGAGGAGGCCAGCTAGACTCTGGCATAGTAAATGACTTAGGATGTCATGATGGCGTTCTCAGTAAGGCACTGTTATGCACCCATGAACTACCTGGAACCCTGAACTACCAGAAACCATGTGAGGAACATTACTAGCTTGATCGAGGCCCCATGGAACTTACCTCATGCTCTTGGGCAGACAGATGAATTATATGCCTCTCATCCCATCTTAGGCTGTATAAACTGGCAGTGAGGCTGTTCCCGCAGAGCAGAGTGCCAGTGGAAACTGGACCTGGTTCTCTCTAAGCCTGTGGAGCAGAGAACCTTGATGCTGAATAGTGATTGCCTGCACCTAAGGTGGCCACAAGGAGTCCACTGGACTAAACCAGGGCTGAGAGGGTGGTCAGGTTGATGGAGTGGAGTAATGACATTATGGGTTTCCTGTTTGTCACTATGGAAGGGCCACACTCTTACCTGCTCAATCCCCATTTACTTTGTATTCTAGGATAGAGGTCAGGAAGACTATATCCCACCTGCCTATACAGCTGTGGTGTGTTGAAAGATCCCTGGACTTAAAGTAAGAAGATCTGGGTTTGAGTCTCAGTCTGTCACTTATTTTTCTGTGTGACCTTGGGCAAGTCACTTCACCTATCTGAGCTTCAGTTTACTTCTCTGTTTAACTGGGAACATAGTATTTGTTCCGTCTCATGGGGTTGCTGTGAGAAGTCAGTGAGATGGTGCATGTGGAAAGTGCTCTGTTGACTGAATATTGCTCAAAGAAAGCTGGGCCGGTAGCACAATATATAACACTTGGCTTCTTTTTCAGGTATTCAGCTAATGGTTTAACAACCCAACAAAATGCATCAATAAATATGCAACTGCCTTCAAGAGAGACAAACTCCTATTTTAATAGTTTGGAGCAAAAGGACCTGATGGGCTATTCATCCCCCAGGGCCAGTTCCGTGCCCATCATCCCTTCAGTGGGTCTAGAGGAAGCCTGCATGCAAATGCCAGGGATTTCTGAAGTCAAAAGCATCAAGTGGTGCAAAACTCCTACTCATGGATATTGTCAATGTGAGTATTCCAGTCAGCGATTGTCTTATAGCAGAACAACAAGAAGTGAAAATACTGCTAGAAACTGTCCAGGAGCAGATCCGAATTCTGACGGATGCCAGGAGGTCAGAAGACTATGAACTGGCCAGCGTAGAGACCGAGGACAGTGTGAGTGAAAACACAGCCTTTCTCCCCCTGAGTCCCACAGCCAAATCAGAACGAGAGGCACAATGTGTCCTAAGAAATGAAATACAAAGAGACTCTGCATTGACCAAGTGACTCGAGATGTAGAAATCTGTGCATTCTATGCTTTGCTCAGCAGGAAAGAGAGGAGATTAAATACAAATTATTTATATGCATTAATTTAAGAGCATCTACTTAGACGAAACCAAATAGTCTATCGCCCTCATATCATAGTGTTTTTTAACAAAATATTTTTTTAAAGGGAAAGAAACGTTTCAGGAGGGATAAAGCTTACAACTAAAGCTTTTCAGTAGAATTCTGAATATAATTTCAGTTAGTCCCAACACTGTCCTCTTTGGCTCTTAGTACATGTGGGCAGTTCAGACCCTCAGCCCCACAGTGCCAGTGGCCTCATAAAACGTGCTGGCAGATACCCGGTTTCAAAGAGAAGAGATGTATGCCGAGGGCGGAGGTGCCAGTGAGCAGGTGGCCCTTGCCATGTGGCTTGCCAATCCCAACAGCAAAGTCTCTATTCACTCAACACCCTCATCACAGGTTATGTCATGTCCACCATTGTCATGTTTTCTACTTACTTTTTGAAGAATGGCACAAAGACTGTGGAAGGAGAGGAACAGAAGATAGAGTGCGTTATGGGGCAATCTTAGCCACTCTTATGTGCCAGCCCTTCCTCCGGGGAATTTGAAGGCGCACCCAACAAAATGCATCAATAAATATGCAACTGCCTTCAAGAGAGACAAACTCCTATTTTAATAGTTTGGAGCAAAAGGACCTGATGGGCTATTCATCCCCCAGGGCCAGTTCCGTGCCCATCATCCCTTCAGTGGGTCTAGAGGAAGCCTGCATGCAAATGCCAGGGATTTCTGAAGTCAAAAGCATCAAGTGGTGCAAAAACTCCTACTCTGCGGATATTGTCAATGTGAGTATTCCAGTCAGCGATTGTCTTATAGCAGAACAACAAGAAGTGAAAATACTGCTAGAAACTGTCCAGGAGCAGATCCGAATTCTGACGGATGCCAGGAGGTCAGAAGACTATGAACTGGCCAGCGTAGAGACCGAGGACAGTGTGAGTGAAAACACAGCCTTTCTCCCCCTGAGTCCCACAGCCAAATCAGAACGAGAGGCACAATGTGTCCTAAGAAATGAAATACAAAGAGACTCTGCATTGACCAAGTGACTCGAGATGTAGAAATCTGTGCATTCTATGCTTTGCTCAGCAGGAAAGAGAGGAGATTAAATACAAATTATTTATATGCATTAATTTAAGAGCATCTACTTAGACGAAACCAAATAGTCTATCGCCCTCATATCATAGTGTTTTTTAACAAAATATTTTTTTAAAGGGAAAGAAACGTTTCAGGAGGGATAAAGCTTACAACTAAAGCTTTTCAGTAGAATTCTGAATATAATTTCAGTTAGTCCCAACACTGTCCTCTTTGGCTCTTAGTACATGTGGGCAGTTCAGACCCTCAGCCCCACAGTGCCAGTGGCCTCATAAAACGTGCTGGCAGATACCCGGTTTCAAAGAGAAGAGATGTATGCCGAGGGCGGAGGTGCCAGTGAGCAGGTGGCCCTTGCCATGTGGCTTGCCAATCCCAACAGCAAAGTCTCTATTCACTCAACACCCTCATCACAGGTTATGTCATGTCCACCATTGTCATGTTTTCTACTTACTTTTTGAAGAATGGCACAAAGACTGTGGAAGGAGAGGAACAGAAGATAGAGTGCGTTATGGGGCAATCTTAGCCACTCTTATGTGCCAGCTTCCTCCGAAATTTGAAGGCGCAGAATCTCAGAGGGAGGTATGAAATTACTATAGAAAAAGAGACAAAAACATCACAAATGTTGTGTCACTGAAATCATGCTAATAGAAGTGTTTTTCCTTGAAATCGTTTAGGATCTCCAAGGGAGCATTTCTCAGTGTGCGGGCCTGTGTGTACACATGTGTGTGTGTGTGCGTGCGCGTGGGTATGGGCTTGCTCACTTGAGCACTGGTATGCTGTATGTACATATGTTCATTGTATGTATGTGTGTGCATGTGTGTGCGTATGCAGCTTGCTAAAAATTTGTTCTGAAAAATCAGGGAATTTAATATTCAGAAAAAAAAATGTCCCTCTTAGATCTGTTCACTTTAAATTTTTCCATTAAGTATAAAATTCAGTTAGTGATTCAAGGTCACTTGCATGGTGGGGTCCTATAAAACTCTTGACAATGTCTAGACCATTTTCTGATGTGAATATTTTTGAGAGGAACAACTATTGGCTCATTAATGATACCCGTATCACAAGGCAAGTTGGGGATGTGTACTTAATCTGAATCATGTGTACTTAAATTATTTAAACCAAGCCAATGATCAATTTGATGGTTACCCTTTGCTTTCTCATCATCTTCATTGCTATTTATTTTATAGCAAGTCTACCATGTGTGGACCAAGACATTGGCTTCTGTGGTTAATATGGAAAGAATAAATTGTTGAAGTCACAAAGCCCAGCCTACTCAGTTCACAAGAAGCCCCCAAAAGAACAGTAAATTGTGGTGTATGTTCATTTGGAATAAAGCAATATTTTTACCACTCCTAAGGTGAACTGAAACTCTCCTGAAGATTTGTCCATTTTATTTATCCTCCTTTAAATGGGGCATTCAAGGAAATTAGTGTTCACATATCCAATCTTTTTCCCAATTATTGGTGGTGTTGAGTTGTTATGTTTACACTGTTTTAAATAAAAAGGCACAGTATTTGAAAGTATACAAAAGATTTCTTTTACTGAAGTTTGGTAACACTTTGATGAAAATTTCCTTGTGGAATATTCACATTCACTTGAAAAGGAATGTATTTATTTCTGAATCAAATACTGAACAGATACAATTCTAATTTAAGTTTAAGCTGTTTCTGTGTAAAATACATTGCAAATTGCTCTTTGAGGATCTTCTTTGACAACAGATGTAGTGTCATACAGGGAAAATACAGAATATTGTGTTCTTATCAACACTGTTTAGTGGAAACTGATAAGTCTGAAATATTGAAAACATTTTGGTAGAAATGCATTTTATATTTAACAAAATTCTTTGTGCTATTCATTAATTGTTCCTTTGTTTTGACTATAGAGGTAATAGTGTTCAACTCTTAAAAAGATTATTATAAACTTTTAATATCTCAATCATCTGAATTCTCATTTAGAAATAATATATGTGTGAAAATTTTTAGAAAGATGGTCTTAATTAACAGGTGTATAAAACCCCATAATTTGCATACCCAATATGTTATTGTGTTGAAATTTATCACAATTATGCAGCATTCATTGGAAGTCCTCCTAAGTCTGTTGATATCAACATTGTCGAGTGTTTTTCACTGAAATCTTATCTGTTGCATATCTAAATGCATTCACATGGAATCCACCTTAATTAGGAGGTTATATATTCTGTATGGTTATTTTAATATATCATTTACTCCAAGAAAATTAAGGTTGTCAATCAAACTTAAGTCCTGATCCAACCCTGATTTAAAGTAGAACCATATATTATGTGATTGTAAAAAGCCTCATACATTCTAAAATGTATGAACATCAGGCATGTCCACCAGCAGCCTGATGTAAAGTTTAGAGATACAGTTATGTCCAAATTGATAGTGGTGACAAGAGATCCTCCATGAAGAACAATTATTAAATGTCTGTTGAAGGTCCTTTCAGAATATGAAGCTCTCCTATGAAAAGGGATCAGACTCAAAAAGCACCTCTTTGGGCACCAGCAGCCAAGTGCCGAGAGCATCAAGTGTCTCAAAGTTGATCTAATGCGGCTACCACCTGAAGACAGCATGCCTTATCCTTCAAGCTCACATGCCTACAGAGAAGTGTTCATTTCTGCAAGACACTTTTGATTTTGCTTCATTTTCCCTGTATTTGTTATGTGAGTAGATATTTGGAGATTTGGTAATTAAGTTGAAATTCATTATTTGCTGGAGAATGAAGATCACTCATTACTTTCACTCTGAATCATTTTCTGATGTCTTATTTTATGCTAATGAGAAACAGCAGAAATTATGTTGGAGAATCAGTATCTAAGTTTTCTTATCAACACTGTTTAGTGGAAACTGATAAGTCTGAAATATTGAAAACATTTTGGTAGAAATGCATTTTATATTTAACAAAATTCTTTGTGCTATTCATTAATTGTTCCTTTGTTTTGACTATAGAGGTAATAGTGTTCAACTCTTAAAAAGATTATTATAAACTTTTAATATCTCAATCATCTGAATTCTCATTTAGAAATAATATATGTGTGAAAATTTTTAGAAAGATGGTCTTAATTAACAGGTGTATAAAACCCCATAATTTGCATACCCAATATGTTATTGTGTTGAAATTTATCACAATTATGCAGCATTCATTGGAAGTCCTCCTAAGTCTGTTGATATCAACATTGTCGAGTGTTTTTCACTGAAATCTTATCTGTTGCATATCTAAATGCATTCACATGGAATCCACCTTAATTAGGAGGTTATATATTCTGTATGGTTATTTTAATATATCATTTACTCCAAGAAAATTAAGGTTGTCAATCAAACTTAAGTCCTGATCCAACCCTGATTTAAAGTAGAACCATATATTATGTGATTGTAAAAAGCCTCATACATTCTAAAGTGTATGAACATCAGGCATGTCCACCAGCAGCCTGATGTAAAGTTTAGAGATACAGTTATGTCCAAATTGATAGTGGTGACAAGAGATCCTCCATGAAGAACAATTATTAAATGTCTGTTGAAGGTCCTTTCAGAATATGAAGCTCTCCTATGAAAAGGGATCAGACTCAAAAAGCACCTCTTTGGGCACCAGCAGCCAAGTGCCGAGAGCATCAAGTGTCTCAAAGTTGATCTAATGCGGCTACCACCTGAAGACAGCATGCCTTATCCTTCAAGCTCACATGCCTACAGAGAAGTGTTCATTTCTGCAAGACACTTTTGATTTTGCTTCATTTTCCCTGTATTTGTTATGTGAGTAGATATTTGGAGATTTGGTAATTAAGTTGAAATTCATTATTTGCTGGAGAATGAAGATCACTCATTACTTTCACTCTGAATCATTTTCTGATGTCTTATTTTATGCTAATGAGAAACAGCAGAAATTATGTTGGAGAATCAGTATCTAAGTTTTCTCTGATTTTCCTATGACAGCAAGTGTTGTATGGTTTACACTCTTGTCCAGTATCTGCTTTGCTATGGGTGAAGAACTAATATTTGTAGATTGATAAAAATCTCCAATGATTTACATGATTTCCCAGTAGCAATAGCCAGGTCCTGTGGAAGAGAGAAACAGGACTTTCAGGACTCCACAGTTTTGATAATAACATAGCAGACCTACCAGAGGACAGAAGGGCCAGGCAGATTTCCAGAGAATGACTATTGGCTTCTGGACTGACTGATAGCTACAATTTGAGTGGGGCTTTTAAGGCATTCAGTAAGCAGTCATCCACCAGGATATGATTGATGCATGCAGCAGTCACTCACACTTACCTTTGCTGTATGGTGCTACAGGAAACCATGACTCCCTGAGTGAGGGGGGATGGTGATTCCTCTAATTCCAGACCTATAAACCAGAAAACATTGCCCTTAGACAAGTGCTATGAAATATTTCCCAAATGAGTACATAGTATACGTAGAAACACAGCAGGAGGGGTGGGGTTTTTATTTGAGCTTTTGGTATCCAGGAAACATTTTATATCTAAAGAATACTTTTTAAATTATTATTCAATTGTATAAATTCAGTACAGTATTATTAAATGATAGCATGTCTATACTATGTTTGCATTTTAGTCTACACAAATTCAGTCTTCATCCAAGAAAGACCAGCACAATGTTTCTGAGCTGTTCTCAATTTTAAATGCATCCCAATATGTTATGGGAAATGAGGCCTTTAAATAAGCTTTATCTCTTCCTCTTTTATTCTTTCTTTCCCTTTTAAATAAATACTGAGGGTAAAGGAAGATAGATATTCATTCAAGATCAACATTGTTCTCTTTTAAGAATCTATTTCCTACTGTGACTACACACATACATATATAAGCATATATGTATGTATAAAGTATTACATTTACATATTTGATTATTTTGGTAGTTTTACTTTTGTTTTGTTTGACAGATATTAAAGTGATTGACTCATGCAATGCCAATGAAATAAAGCATTTAGACACCTTAGCAATGTTTAGGTAATACAGGCATTTTCTAGTTCTTTCTCTTAGGTAAGCATAAATATCCTTGAGTTGGAAAATTCAAAAGACCCTGGAGTAAAATGTCTGCTAGAGTATTTCTTAGAAATGAAGATTAAACTAGGGGTATATATGATCACTGTCCCTATAGTGTATAATCTCCAATATAGTTTTTACAGATTTAACTATTTTCTCTCAAAGGTGCCTAAACAGGTGTCTCTGACATCTAATGAGGTTTCTTTGACATCTAGTGCTCCCTGGATGCTAGTGAGGAGTAGTGGTGAGGGCAGAATAGTGGCGGGGATGCTATATGTGAATGTTGGTCACCTAGTGAAGACACCCAGAGATGACTAGACTGAGATTTACTCAGCTTCTAATACTTTGATAACTTTTTGTCATAACCTGTATTGATTGCACGTGTATTGTTGCCTATGAAAGAATTAATGGTGTGGTAACAAATAATTTTTATTGTTGGAAATGAACTAGGAAGTCTTTATATTGGAAGTTGTCTTTGGGAAAGCTTCCACTTTAATGTATACGTAATAGTAGCTCTGGGACCCAATCTGTCAAATAAGGAAGATAATCTAGTTCATCTTTAATGTTTCCTTCCATGTGGATGGAATGTTGCCCACCCATTCCAACTCAGATGTTACCTGGCTGTTTGTCCTCTAGTTACACAATCCTTTGGAATGATAATGGCTGTAAGACTCCAAAACTTATTGGAATCTGTATATCAATCTGTGAATAACTTTTAGATTTACAATGTTCCATTTAATTTCCATGGAGAAAGAAGATCGCTTGTGATTTTTTTTAAGTCAATTTACCTAGGCCAGGTAATAGAGAAGGGATGGCCAAGAAAATATCTGATTTCAAAGCCTAAAGGTCAAAATGTGCCCCAGATTTTTGAGTTAGAATTTACTGCAGTTTTTTGAAAGAAACTATAAGCTGTGAACCTTTACTGAAGTCAGAGCCAAGGGTTCTGTTGAGAAGGCATGAGACCTTAAAGTTGTTCTCTTACAGAAGCCTTGACACATACTCGTTGGATACACAAGACACTGACTAATATTTTCAGTTATTTGTATCTCAAACTTTTTAAACTCTCCAGTTAACGGTGAATACATTTTCTAGAGATATGTTCACATTATAGCTGGAAATAATCCTGTCTTTGGGAGACACATTAAAACATGAAAATGCAGTTTACTTACTTAATGTTCGTTGTAGTTGCTGTTAGTGACAAATCAGTCTTTATTTCCTCTTTTAGCAGCATCCAGAGTAGCGTTAACTTGTCCATCTATAATTTTATCTTCACGGAGATCGCAACATCTGAGGTCCAAAGTATTTAATAAAACAATACAGTATGTTGAAAACTTGAAACAAAAATAGAACCTCTTTTTATTCTTTTTTTTTTTGGTTCTTTGGCCAGTGTGGGCATCCCATCGCAGTGGCCTTTGTTGTCACAGAGCACCAGCTCTGGGCGCATGTGCTCCAGAGCTCCGACTCGGTAATTGGACACATCGGTCCAGCTGCTCTGTGGCACGTGGGATCTTCCCAGGCCAGGGATCCAACCAGTGCCCCTTGTACTGCAAGACGGTGTCCTTACCCAATGGACCACCAGGGAGGCCCAGTACCCCTTTTTAAATTGTGTTGGTTGTTAAAGTTACACGGATTCCATGTAGTTGTCTACAAAATTGAAACATAATGGGAAAAGTCCACATTTTCTTGTCTTTAATGTATTTAGAGGTCTGATAAACCACTCACATAGCCTTGTTACACTTTACATTGATAATTTCTTTCTGAAATAAATGTAAGGGCTTAAACAATCACACATACACAGCATAGTACACAAAGTCTGTTAAAACTCAATGTTGTACCATTTCCTTAGATTTTTTTTTCCTTTATAAGTCACCCAAGTATGTAACACGACAAACATCTGTGACAGGGAAGACCTTGAACTTAGATGTCTTTCCTAGGGAATGCCTACAATAAGAAAAAATAGTGCTTATCATTTAGGGTTTGTTCTATACAGCCTGCTTTTGAATTTTGTTTTTACCAATAAAAGCCTAGAAAATAGATACATTTGTTCAAGCTGAAATAAATGAGAGAGTGGAAAACTTAAAATCACTATATATTTTCCAATAGCCAGTGTATACCTTTTAAAGATAATTAGAGGGAAATTACTTGGCTCTTTCTTAGTATTTCAAGGATGTGATTGTACACATTGAATCTACATAAAAAATGAATTCCCTTCTTAATCATATATTTGACGGATCACATTTTAAACAAAGAATGTTAATCACACAGGGAAGAATACATGCAAAATGATTAGCAGAATATTCTTTAGTTGTCATTTAAAATAAATTGACCCAAACTGATCTTCTTGTGCCTGTGATAATAATTTTGTTTCAAGGAATAATATATGTATAATCTCCTTTGACTTCTTCCAAGAAAACCTTTCAGAATGATGTCCACCATTGCATAGGCTATGAAGGCTATAGGAAATAATACTAGCTGTAGGTCCCTTGACAACCAAGTGAACTTTCAGTATATAAGTACTTTGTTTCCAGGTAGATAAATCATATTGTTTATTAAAAATGAAGACATGAATTTAATAGTCAACTTAAGAATAATCTTTGATTTCATAGAAGTTTTCATCTGTGGAGGAAATCCTTGACTAGGATTTCCTTGTTGTCCCTTTTGAATAGCCTTTAATGAAGGTGGACACTCAGATTACCTTAGGTTAGATTTCTTACTGCGTGTTCCTCTTATCTCTCTTTTACCAAATGGAATTTTCAGCTAAAACGAGTGATTAATGAGATTTTGTAGGAAAAAAAAAAAAACCCACGGCTTTGTTCTTTTGACTTATATTACTGAGGGAATAAATTAGTAACATTTCAAATATGCTAATAAGATTCATGATTTTAACCAATATCTTTTCATATACAGACATACTCTAGGGCCCTTTAATTTTCCTAATATTGTTAGCAAACTTATCAACCTTCCTATTGTCTTTTACGACAGCATTTTCCATTTTTAAGATTCAAAGGTAACATCCATTCCCATGAAAGAAAAGAATAAGAAGTGAAAAAAAACAACAATCTTCCTCTAAATAATGACCATAGCACAGAACAGTAATGATATTTGTAAAGACTCTAAGTAAGATACTGAGTAAAAACCAAATCAAATCTAATGTTAAAATAATGCAGAGAAATATTAACCAAATAGTTTTCATCATAAGGCTTTTTTCATAATTCTTTTCCATAAATGGACTCTTCTTGGCATAATAAAATGTAATGCTGTGTAACTTTTATTGGGCATTAATTGTACCCATTTAAATATTTAAAAGAATTTAAATATATATTAAAATTGTAAATATATTTTTAAAATTAAATATACATATATTTAGATATTTAAATGTTTGCACATTTGAATGTGCAAATGTCCATTTGGCATTTCTTCTAACTTGACACAAAGTTCATGAAACTTTGGAGACAAATCAAATGGAAAATAAATAAGCAGAAGTATAAAAAGAGAGTATTATCTATTAACCTCTCCTTATTTTCTGATAAACACCCATGGACACCTTTCAAATGGAATGCACTCACATTCTAAGCTATACAAAGAGGAAGCTACTGAATCAAATCTGGAAGCAAATTCAGACATATTTTGGAAATTAAAATGTCTGGTACAGATATAAGGAATTGCAGTCCTCCCTGGATCCAAATACAGCTGGAAAGTACTGCATAGCACAGACTTTGAGAAATGGGAAATTATCTCTATTACAAAAGTAATTTGTCCTGCAGCATCCACTCATTCCAGCTAAAATCATGAATAACCATTATTTTACCAGTGCAAAAGAAGAATGAGGCACATGACATCATGAACATGTATTCAACATATTTAACTCATGAATTTGCTTTGCCTTTTTATCTTACTTTAAAAATTATGTTACTGAAAGTGTGAAAAATAAAATAATCTGTCATGGATTTAACTGTGCTAAGACCATAATAAGTAGCATCTTTACATATTTTCTTCCTTTTTCAATATATATATGTGCATTTCACAGTATTTCAACATATCAACCTTCCTATTGTCTTTTACGACAGCATTTTCCATTTTTAAGATTCAAAGGTAACATCCATTCCCATGAAAGAAAAGAATAAGAAGTGAAAAAAAACAACAATCTTCCTCTAAATAATGACCATAGCACAGAACAGTAATGATATTTGTAAAGACTCTAAGTAAGATACTGAGTAAAAACCAAATCAAATCTAATGTTAAAATAATGCAGAGAAATATTAACCAAATAGTTTTTATCATAAGGCTTTTTTCATAATTCTTTTCCATAAATGGACTCTTCTTGGCATAATAAAATGTAATGCTGTGTAACTTTTATTGGGCATTAATTGTACCCATTTAAATATTTAAAAGAATTTAAATATATATTAAAATTGTAAATATATTTTTAAAATTAAATATACATATATTTAGATATTTAAATGTTTGCACATTTGAATGTGCAAATGTCCATTTGGCATTTCTTCTAACTTGACACAAAGTTCATGAAACTTTGGAGACAAATCAAATGGAAAATAAATAAGCAGAAGTATAAAAAGAGAGTATTATCTATTAACCTCTCCTTATTTTCTGATAAACACCCATGGACACCTTTCAAATGGAATGCACTCACATTCTAAGCTATACAAAGAGGAAGCTACTGAATCAAATCTGGAAGCAAATTCAGACATATTTTGGAAATTAAAATGTCTGGTACAGATATAAGGAATTGCAGTCCTCCCTGGATCCAAATACAGCTGGAAAGTACTGCATAGCACAGACTTTGAGAAATGGGAAATTATCTCTATTACAAAAGTAATTTGTCCTGCAGCATCCACTCATTCCAGCTAAAATCATGAATAACCATTATTTTACCAGTGCAAAAGAAGAATGAGGCACATGACATCATGAACATGTATTCAACATATTTAACTCATGAATTTGCTTTGCCTTTTTATCTTACTTTAAAAATTATGTTACTGAAAGTGTGAAAAATAAAATAATCTGTCATGGATTTAACTGTGCTAAGACCATAATAAGTAGCATCTTTACATATTTTCTTCCCTTTTTCAATATATATATGTGCATTTCACAGTTTTCCTACTATGGTTTATTAGAACTCAAACATAGTATATCATACTGTACCATGTCAATACATTGTAAACATTTAAGTAAGCCTACAGAAATTCCCATTTGTTCTTCTATTATTACATATTTAGACATTCTGATATTATTGACATTTAAATTGCTTCCATTCATTCACTACCAAAAGTAATACTGCAATTAATATTAAAATACACATTATTCTTCCTTTCATTTGAAAATAAACTGAAGATCCATAAATAACTTCCATAGGGTCTGTATACACTCAAAATTTAGTAGTGTTTATGTATAGGTATGTGCATGTTTTTGGTAGGAGGAGTAGGTCTATAAATAAAAATTTTTTAAGGTTAGTAAGGAGATCTGTGAATTTCACTGGTTAAGAATAACTTTTTGACTACATATTGTAAAAAACTGTATGGCTGGGTTAATGAGTATGTCTTCATTTTGCTGCGATTTTACTTTTTTCTTAGAGCACTTTTATGTTCACAGCAAACATTTCTCATATACCTCTGCGCCCCCGACCCGACCCCAAAAGCATAGCCTTTCCTACCTTTGGCAACCCCACCAGGGCAGTACATTGGTTACAACAGAAGACCCTCCATGAGCCATCACAGTCACCCAATAGTCATAGTTTACATTCAGGTTTACTCTTGTTACTGTATATTCTATGGGTTTTAACAAATATATAATGACATGTATTTACTATTTTTTTATTTATTATACAGATGTTTTCACTGCCCTGAAAATCCCCTGTTCTCTACCTATTCATTCCTCCCTCCTCTACTCCTTAGCAACCATGGGCCTGTTTACTGTCACTGTAGTTCTACCTTTGAGTAGGGCCACTTTGAAAATTTTAGACATTACTCAGTTGATTCATCGAAGTGGTATTATCGGGTTGGCCAAAAAGTAAGATGTAACAGAAAACCCTCAGTGAACTTTTTTGCCATTCCAATGTATACTATTTTAACAACACTTGACTTTTTTACTTTATATTTTGCCTATCAATATAATTCTAAGTGGTTTAAACCTGACCAGAAATAAATCATTTTAATGAAATCTAATTTTAACTTTTGATTAGAAAAAATGTTACATGTTTACACACAATATATATATATGTAAGAAGAAAATTTAAAAACACCACATGAGATAACCACTATTAATATTTGAGTGTATTTCCTTCTATTATTTTTAACTGAATAAATATATACATTCCATAGGTCATTTTAAATTTCGAAGGCATCTAATACTTAAAACATTCTGTTCTGTTTTATGAACTTTATGTCTGGTTTCTAAAAATATCCTCACTTTGTAAATATCTTTACATATAACATTTGTAATGGTTATACAAGCTATTCTATGGATGAAGCAGATTCATATTTTCAAAAGAATCATTTAAATATTTATCATATATATTATTTGAGTTTTAAATGTTTACCTACTTTTCAACTGTGTCAGTGTTTGAATATGACACATTCACATATATGCATTAATGACTCTTTAGCATTAGCATATTTGTATGTATAGATAGAGATATTGAGTTCTCTGACAGTTTACTACTTGTAGCAACCTCCTTGGTGGACATTAACTATCAAAATCTTAACATTTTTGCTAATGTAGACAGCTGGATAAAAATATATAAGCCCTAGAGAAACTTCTAGATAGGTGACTATATTTGTATCTCCCAATCCACACTCAAAAAAAAAAAACCTGAATGTTAAAGGTGACGATTTAAAAAGTGCCATCAACTTTGGAACCTGAGAGGAGTGACATAAAAGTAGACCATTGTAAAGAACTGAGAATATGCCTGGCATTAGGTATCTTACATATATTAACTTATTTAGTCTTCATAAGTAACCATTTGAAGTAGATATGAGTATGGTCCCCAGTTTAAAGATGAGGAAACAAAGACCCAGAGATGTTAAGGAATTTACCAAAGGTTTCCTAGATAACAAATTGTAAGGGGCTGGATTTCAAACCAGTCTTTGAAGTTAGCCTTTATTTTCTAACCTCTATCATTATCTTCCTTGAAGAGTTTCTGATAATCATCGAAGTGGTATTATCGGGTTGGCCAAAAAGTAAGATGTAACAGAAAACCCTCAGTGAACTTTTTTGCCATTCCAATGTATACTATTTTAACAACACTTGACTTTTTTACTTTATATTTTGCCTATCAATATAATTCTAAGTGGTTTAAACCTGACCAGAAATAAATCATTTTAATGAAATCTAATTTTAACTTTTGATTAGAAAAATGTTACATGTTTACACACAATATATATATATGTAAGAAGAAAATTTAAAAACACCACATGAGATAACCACTATTAATATTTGAGTGTATTTCCTTCTATTATTTTTAACTGAATAAATATATACATTCCATAGGTCATTTTAAATTTCGAAGGCATCTAATACTTAAAACATTCTGTTCTGTTTTATGAACTTTATGTCTGGTTTCTAAAAATATCCTCACTTTGTAAATATCTTTACATATAACATTTGTAATGGTTATACAAGCTATTCTATGGATGAAGCAGATTCATATTTTCAAAAGAATCATTTAAATATTTATCATATATATTATTTGAGTTTTAAATGTTTACCTACTTTTCAACTGTGTCAGTGTTTGAATATGACACATTCACATATATGCATTAATGACTCTTTAGCATTAGCATATTTGTATGTATAGATAGAGATATTGAGTTCTCTGACAGTTTACTACTTGTAGCAACCTCCTTGGTGGACATTAACTATCAAAATCTTAACATTTTTGCTAATGTAGACAGCTGGATAAAAATATATAAGCCCTAGAGAAACTTCTAGATAGGTGACTATATTTGTATCTCCCAATCCACACTCAAAAAAAAAAAACCTGAATGTTAAAGGTGACGATTTAAAAAGTGCCATCAACTTTGGAACCTGAGAGGAGTGACATAAAAGTAGACCATTGTAAAGAACTGAGAATATGCCTGGCATTAGGTATCTTACATATATTAACTTATTTAGTCTTCATAAGTAACCATTTGAAGTAGATATGAGTATGGTCCCCAGTTTAAAGATGAGGAAACAAAGACCCAGAGATGTTAAGGAATTTACCAAAGGTTTCCTAGATAACAAATTGTAAGGGGCTGGATTTCAAACCAGTCTTTGAAGTTAGCCTTTATTTTCTAACCTCTATCATTATCTTCCTTGAAGAGTTTCTGATAATCATAGTTCAAGTGTCCAAGATAGGGTAGACTCTCCAAGCCTAAATGAGGATTATCCTGACCCTAGTTAACCAGCTCAGACAGGCTTTAACCAGTGCTAGAAAGAAGGGCAAACATAGGCGTAATGAATGGGAGCTTCATCCAATTTTGTGCATTATGTGAAATTCTCCCCTGTAAAGTGCAGTGATGATATATTTAGCAAAATTGCTATTTCTCATCTCAAATATGATGGCTCTTAGTGCCAAGAAGGAAGCCAGAGGACCATGCATACAGCCATGACTACAGCCACTATTTTCATGAAGTGAAGAGTGTATACAAAATGGTGATCCTTGGGTCATCTGCTTCAACAAAGCCACAGTTACTATGCCGTAGCACTTTCCTTCCCATCCACTTCAAGACACCACTCCATGGAAATATCATTTTGAACATGTACATGTGTGTGTGTGTGTGTGTGTGTGTGTGTGTGTATTTTTGTCTTGTCATTGTCGTTCAATTGCTCACTCGTGTCTGACTACATATGAGCCCATACACTGCAGCGCGCCAGTCTTCCCTGTCCTTCACTATTTCCTGGAGTTTGCTCAAACTCATGTCCTTTATGCAATTCAACATAAAACATGACCCCTCAAGATAAGTTTCAAGCGTCCATCTCCCTCCTCCATATCCAAATTCAGTGGCTGCTGAAGCCAGAAGGGGCTTAGGGTAGGCAGGATGTATCTGGTTAACAGAAGAAATAGAGAAGTTTCCATCACTCTTTCCCACACGCCAACCATTATTATACAGACACAAGTCCTAGAGGAACCTCTACATGGTTAAGGCAGAGAGATCACGAAATATCTCAACAGGAACACCGTGGACTAATTTGTCGGGAAAACAAACCATCAACTTTGGAACCTAGATCCATTGTAAAGGACTGCAGAATATGCCTGGGATTAGGTATCTTACATATATTAACTTATTTAGTCTTCATAAGTAACCATTTGAAGTAGATATGAGTATGGTCCCCAGTTTAAAGATGAGGAAACAAAGACCCAGAGATGTTAAGGAATTTACCAAAGGTTTCCTAGATAACAAATTGTAAGGGGCTGGATTTCAAACCAGTCTTTGAAGTTAGCCTTTATTTTCTAACCTCTATCATTATCTTCCTTGAAGAGTTTCTGATAATCATAGTTCAAGTGTCCAAGATAGGGTAGACTCTCCAAGCCTAAATGAGGATTATCCTGACCCTAGTTAACCAGCTCAGATAGGCTTTAACCAGTGCTAGAAAGAAGGGCAAACATAGGCGTAATGAATGGGAGCTTCATCCAATTTTGTGCATTATGTGAAATTCTCCCCTGTAAAGTGCAGTGATGATATATTTAGCAAAATTGCTATTTCTCATCTCAAATATGATGGCTCTTAGTGCCAAGAAGGAAGCCAGAGGACCATGCATACAGCCATGACTACAGCCACTATTTTCATGAAGTGAAGAGTGTATACAAAATGGTGATCCTTGGGTCATCTGCTTCAACAAAGCCACAGTTACTATGCCGTAGCACTTTCCTTCCCATCCACTTCAAGACACCACTCCATGGAAATATCATTTTGAACATGTACATGTGTGTGTGTGTGTGTGTGTGTGTGTGTGTGTATTTTTGTCTTGTCATTGTCGTTCAATTGCTCACTCGTGTCTGACTACATATGAGCCCATACACTGCAGCGCGCCAGTCTTCCCTGTCCTTCACTATTTCCTGGAGTTTGCTCAAACTCATGTCCTTTATGCAATTCAACATAAAACATGACCCCTCAAGATAAGTTTCAAGCGTCCATCTCCCTCCTCCATATCCAAATTCAGTGGCTGCTGAAGCCAGAAGGGGCTTAGGGTAGGCAGGATGTATCTGGTTAACAGAAGAAATAGAGAAGTTTCCATCACTCTTTCCCACACGCCAACCATTATTATACAGACACAAGTCCTAGAGGAACCTCTACATGGTTAAGGCAGAGAGATCACGAAATATCTCAACAGGAACACCGTGGACTAATTTGTCGGGAAAACAAAGGTCAAACATACAGCTTTTGATCAGGCAGAGGTTATGACTCTTCAAAATGAGATTTGTTCTATTATACCTTAGAAATTGTCAGTTATTATATCCAAATGATAAGAAAATTTACACTCAGAAATGAAATAGATGACTTGAGGGCAATAGCTGAGAGCCAATAGAGAACACATTATAAAGACAGTCTAGGAAAAACTGTTTTAACAAAAAGAAATAGGACAGAAGTGAAATCTGTCAGAATTAGTAAGTGGGAAAATTACCATTTAAAAATAGGCCCTGGACTTCCCTGGCGGTCCAGTGGGTAAAGAGTCCGCCTTGCAGTGCAAGGGGCACTGGTTCAACCCCTGGCCTGGGAATATCACACGTGCTGCAGAGCGGCTGGACCAGTGTGTCCAATTAGGAGCTGGCGCTCTGGAGTGCATGCGTTCAGAGCCAGTACTCTGCAACGAGAGAGGCTACTGTGATGGTAGGCCCACACAGACCAAAGAATAAAGATGGGTGAAAATAAATAAAAAACCAATAAAAGAGGCCAAAATTAAAAAAAAAAAAGAATCGGCCCCAATAGTATTGGAGTTAAAAATGCAGAAAGTTAATTTCCTACTCAAAGATACTTTTAAGCTTTGGAACAAATAAACAAATGGAAATGTTTTCTTTAACATTTTTTTTTTTTTTAAGATTTATTTATTTATTTATTTTGGGCGGGGGTCGGGTTGGGGAGTGAGGGGAGCGAGCGGGCCACTTCTATTGGTCTTTCATTTCTCCGTTTTCATCAGTCTTTTGTTCTGTGGCTCCTGTGGGCCTCCCATCGCGGTGGCGTCTGTTGATGCAGAGCGCCGGCTCTGGGCGCATGCGCTCCAGAGCTCCGGCTCGGTGATTGGACACATCAGTCCAGCCGCTCCACGGCACGTGGGATCTTCCCAGGCCAGGGATCGAACCGGCGCCCCTTGCACTGCAAGGCGGTGTCCTTACCCACTGGACCACCAGGGGAAGCCCTTCTTTAACATTTTTTTAATGTTAAAAAAACAAAAAGTATTCTACTCTTCTAATGTCAAAGAGGAAATAAAAGTGTCAATTAAATAAAACTTTAGAATAGAGAGAGCAAGAAATAAAAGCAGAGCAAGCTGAACTCAGTAGCATCTGAAGCTCCTTTGATGCGTTCAGCATCCAACTAGAGAAACGTATTTTAAATTAACAACTCAACTGAGAAAGTCAGAAAATAATATAATGCATATTTTAAAATAAAAATTTTTCTATAAGCATTTAGATTACAACATTTTTTCTCTAAGTACATTTAGCCTGTCATGAATGTTTGACAGAACTGTCTGTGGGAAGTTGCTATTTGCAATGTCACTTATGAATACATATGCAAAAAAAATCCAAATGAAATACTTACAAATGGATTATACTCATATAATAAAAAATACTATAATGTCATAAGGTTTATTTCAGCAATTTAAATATATTTTAATATTATCATACTTACTAATCATGATGAAAAGAAATCACCATAGAAATAAATCACATATTTATATTCCTGAAAAAAGTATTTTGTTAATTAAGGGGAAAAACTCACTTTCTTAAAAATGTGAAATCAATGGTCAGTATTAGCCATAGTGCTTAAACATTAGATTCATCTTTGAAGTACAAAGCTGTCATAATGCTACACCTATTAAACCTATTGTGTTTATGCAGGTATAGAGAGAAGAGAAACATAAGCAACCACTAAGAAATGAACTCATAAATTTTAAAAAATGAATAGAAATGAAAGACATTTTAAATTATAAATTTCTGTTGTTCAAGAAATGTTGCTAGAAAATTGGCTAATTTTAAAAAGGGAAATATAGGTTCTTACCTCATACCATATACTATAATGAAATAATGATGAAAGAAAGCATGAAATATAATAGATAAAACCATAAAACACCTAGAAGAAATGTTGTTGAGCAAGAACTTTCTGGGAATGAAAGCTAAGAGGAAGCCCAAAATTGGATTATGTTTACATAACAAAGTTTAAGTGGAGATATATAAAGACAGATCAGAAGATAAAATTAGAATGGCATTTATGACATAGAAGAGTTTAAATAAAGAGCTCTTAAAAGAAGAAAAGATCCAAATATTAATTATTTCAACAAATCTTAACTGGATGCCTACTTTATACTAAAGTAGTGTTCTAGAATGTAGCAGTGAACAAAATGACAGGGTAACAGATAGGGGAAATATAAGTGAATGGCAAAAGCATGAATATCTGCATAACCACTCATCCACACACATGCATGCAGATAGAAGAGCAGTGTGCATGTGATATTACCTTTTATGACTGAAATATTCCACAATATAAATTATACACAGATAATTACATGAGGGTTTATGTATAAGCATATTCACTACAGCCTTTACTTAAAATAGGAAATAATAAAAAGTCAAATGGTTAAAAATTCTATTAAATCTTATAAAGTTGAAATAGATTTGGCTATTTTTCCCAGTATTACAGTAAATTAGGATATTGGATGACATTTAATTATAATTTTATAATTAATATAAATTCACATACCAAGCATTACTTCCTATATTTTTCCTACCTGTATGTATATATATATATATATACATACTTGAGTGACACAAAGCTAAAATTAATTGAAAGACACCCCAAAATGGAGCTATGGAGATATGCTTAATTATGGAACAACAGTAAGGTGGATAATAGTGAATTATTAAATACCGTGCTTTCAGAGAATATTGCTTGCTTTAGAAATTGTTCTCAATATAAGCTTCTGGAAGGAACTAGTAAAATATTAGGGATGGTTATTTCTGTGTGGTAAGATGTTGAGAATTTTATATAATTTTCAACATGGTCTAATTTTTTTATAATGGATACACTTTACTTTTATATTGAGATGTTAAAAAAATTTTCAACAATTGAGCTTATGAAAACCAAGTCAATATTTTGTAAAAAGTAATGGCTTTGTTTCTTATCCTTATAGTCCTTATTAGTACACTGTTTTACGGTGTTTTCTTTGAAGGGATTTGCCTTTTAGTTTTTGGCAAGCCACTTTGGTTTGATTAACTGGGGCTTCTGTTCTGCTTCTCTGCATCACAATTGAGTGTTTGTTGTGAAGGAGGCAAAAATAAGCAAGATGATATTATATTCTCCCCCGAGGCTTCCTATTTTCCAGAGATTAGACATATTTGCTCAACAGCATCAAGTTGCTGTAACAATTTCTCTCATTTCCTTAGACCTGGGGCAAATGGCAAGTTGCAACTTTCTTGTCTGTCACAGGAAGCGGATGCATGTGATATCCTTCATCCACTCATCCACACACATGCATGCAGATAGAAGAGCAGTGTGCATGTGATATTACCTTTTATGACTGAAATATTCCACAATATAAATTATACACAGATAATTACATGAGGGTTTATGTATAAGCATATTCACTACAGCCTTTACTTAAAATAGGAAATAATAAAAAGTCAAATGGTTAAAAATTCTATTAAATCTTATAAAGTTGAAATAGATTTGGCTATTTTTCCCAGTATTACAGTAAATTAGGATATTGGATGACATTTAATTATAATTTTATAATTAATATAAATTCACATACCAAGCATTACTTCCTATATTTTTCCTACCTGTATGTATATATATATATATATACATACTTGAGTGACACAAAGCTAAAATTAATTGAAAGACACCCCAAAATGGAGCTATGGAGATATGCTTAATTATGGAACAACAGTAAGGTGGATAATAGTGAATTATTAAATACCGTGCTTTCAGAGAATATTGCTTGCTTTAGAAATTGTTCTCAATATAAGCTTCTGGAAGGAACTAGTAAAATATTAGGGATGGTTATTTCTGTGTGGTAAGATGTTGAGAATTTTATATAATTTTCAACATGGTCTAATTTTTTTATAATGGATACACTTTACTTTTATATTGAGATGTTAAAAAAATTTTCAACAATTGAGCTTATGAAAACCAAGTCAATATTTTGTAAAAAGTAATGGCTTTGTTTCTTATCCTTATAGTCCTTATTAGTACACTGTTTTACGGTGTTTTCTTTGAAGGGATTTGCCTTTTAGTTTTTGGCAAGCCACTTTGGTTTGATTAACTGGGGCTTCTGTTCTGCTTCTCTGCATCACAATTGAGTGTTTGTTGTGAAGGAGGCAAAAATAAGCAAGATGATATTATTATATTCTCCCCCGAGGCTTCCTATTTTCCAGAGATTAGACATATTTGCTCAACAGCATCAAGTTGCTGTAACAATTTCTCTCTCATTTCCCTTAGACCTGGGGGCAAATGGCAAGTTGCAACTTTCTTGTCTGTCACAGGAAGCGGATGCATATTTTTCCATCATTTAAAACTTGACAGATAGCTCCCAGCATCAAACCATCCATGAAAACTGTTGGCCTCTGGCAGGGAAAGAGCTGTGTAAGCGTTCAACATTCTATAATGTTAGCTCAGAATGGATTTCGAGTGGTTTAAACATTTAAAATCAGAGGTGATTCTGAGCTGGTTCACAGAATTCTATTTGTTGTAATAAAATGACAGTAATTACTGCTCCTCAAAGGTAAATGTGTATTTATTTCCTTTGAGAACGTGATACCTGATTACAGAGAAAGCAGAGACAGAGGCATTCATCAAGCGCCAGAGCCCACGTGACATGAGAGAAAAACACATTCTCCTGCTAACCATGGTGTCATCTGTAAGAAAGAACACTGCCTCACCCTGTGAGCCCACTCACTTCCTCCTTGAAAACCGCGGTTGACCAAGTCTTCCCTGAGTAGACACACAAGGTGGACAGAGTGTGTGAGATAATTCTCTGCACAGAGGTCCCCTGTTGATGTGTTTTCGACCTCCTTTCCCACTCTCCCTTTCTTAGACATCTATGAAGTGCTTACTGTGTGTGAGAGCAATTCTAAAAGCAGGACACACTGTGGCAAACAAAGTATACAAGGTCCTTACTTTTCTTGAGCTAGAGTTCTGTGAAGAAGACAGACAAGAAGTCTGTAATTAAATAATCTAACTTGAGAGTGTGACTTGAAAACCTAAGGAAAGAAAGAGTAGCTAAGTGAGAAAGGAGAGGAGAGAGCTATTATGGATAGGGCAATGGGAAAAAAAGAAAAACACCTCGGAGACAATTCTGTAGGCATCCAAATAGGACTGGGTACTGAAAAGGACTCACCCAAAGACCTGAGCGAGGCCAATGCAAGTAGAAGGAACCACAAGTGTGAGGCTCTGAGGTGGGAGAAAGGTTGACACATTGGAGCAGCCCTGGGGAGGCCACAGTGTCTGCAATCATCAGCCGGCATGGGTGCAAGGCGATGGTCCTAGAGCACAGGCAGTCCAAGCCAGGTCATACAGGGCTCCCCGAGGCTTCCTATTTTCCAGAGATTAGACTTTTGTAAGTAATTCAACCCAAATTCTACAGGAAGCGGATGCATATTTTTCCATCATTTAAAACTTGACAGATAGCTCCCAGCATCAAACCATCCATGAAAACTGTTGGCCTCTGGCAGGGAAAGAGCTGTGTAAGCGTTCAACATTCTATAATGTTAGCTCAGAATGGATTTCGAGTGGTTTAAACATTTAAAATCAGAGGTGATTCTGAGCTGGTTCACAGAATTCTATTTGTTGTAATAAAATGACAGTAATTACTGCTCCTCAAAGGTAAATGTGTATTTATTTCCTTTGAGAACGTGATACCTGATTACAGAGAAAGCAGAGACAGAGGCATTCATCAAGCGCCAGAGCCCACGTGACATGAGAGAAAAACACATTCTCCTGCTAACCATGGTGTCATCTGTAAGAAAGAACACTGCCTCACCCTGTGAGCCCACTCACTTCCTCCTTGAAAACCGCGGTTGACCAAGTCTTCCCTGAGTAGACACACAAGGTGGACAGAGTGTGTGAGATAATTCTCTGCACAGAGGTCCCCTGTTGATGTGTTTTCGACCTCCTTTCCCACTCTCCCTTTCTTAGACATCTATGAAGTGCTTACTGTGTGTGAGAGCAATTCTAAAAGCAGGACACACTGTGGCAAACAAAGTATACAAGGTCCTTACTTTTCTTGAGCTAGAGTTCTGTGAAGAAGACAGACAAGAAGTCTGTAATTAAATAATCTAACTTGAGAGTGTGACTTGAAAACCTAAGGAAAGAAAGAGTAGCTAAGTGAGAAAGGAGAGGAGAGAGCTATTATGGATAGGGCAATGGGAAAAAAAGAAAAACACCTCGGAGACAATTCTGTAGGCATCCAAATAGGACTGGGTACTGAAAAGGACTCACCCAAAGACCTGAGCGAGGCCAATGCAAGTAGAAGGAACCACAAGTGTGAGGCTCTGAGGTGGGAGAAAGGTTGACACATTGGAGCAGCCCTGGGGAGGCCACAGTGTCTGCAATCATCAGCCGGCATGGGTGCAAGGCGATGGTCCTAGAGCACAGGCAGTCCAAGCCAGGTCATACAGGGTCTTATACGATGGGGTGCAGAACTTAAGTGCAGTGATGCATCAGTAGAGAGTCTTAGGAAGAGGAGAAGTCTGTTCAGATTTTCTTTAAAAAGATGACTCTGGCTTTTGTGTAGAAAATGGCTTCAGGGTAGTAAGAATAGATGAAAGAGGATGATGAAAGGCTGATGGAATAAAACAGATGAGAGATGACCACTGGCTGGCTGTGGGGGGAGGGGGGTGCGGGCGGTGATAACAACTGCAGGAAGACTGGGAAAAATGATGACTCATTTAGTATTTTACGTTATACTGAGATCTCAAATGTTTTATCTCGAATAATCTTTAAAGTCGTTTCCAACTCTAAACATCTAAAGATGATTTATGATCTTGGGGGAATTCAACAGTAACTTCATTCCTTAAAATCATTATTATATATTTAATCTATCAAATACTGCCCCCTCTATATCTATCTCAGAATATATCCATTGTTAAATGTTTGCAAACTTTTAATTTCAGAGAATTACTCAGTGAATATTAAGCATCTTGACTCTTTCAGATGCTAAAGATCAATTTTTAGATTGGAATTAGCTGGTTTTGATTTATAACTCAAATTGTCCGTTCAATCTCAGACTCCCTGGAGCTAGAATGCATGCTAGCTCTGGAGCTAGAATGCTTCTGAGCCAGGATAAGTCTGTAGTGATGATAATCTGTGTAAGAGAGCTGACTGTTGTGATGTGAGTAATAAATATTAAGGAGCAAAACTTCAGATTCCTTCCTTATTGTTCTAAACAATTGATGCTTTGCAAAAATTATATGATGATCTTTTATATTGTGACAAACATTTATTCCTTCAACAATTTGGTAAAACATTGGTTAATAAAATAGAAGTCATCCCAAATCTTCACTGCTTAATTTTCTGAGACAAAAAATAAACAAATGTATGTGCAAATGTGTGTGTGGACAAGTGTCATGAAGAATATGAGTGGGCCAGGATGGCATGGAGCAGGGGTGATTTTAAAAGGCCTCCCTCAGGAGGACATATGTTAAGTCCACACATGTTTAAGCCATCTGAGGTTTAGTGGAAGCAACATTCCAGGCAGGGGGGAATTACATACACAAAATTTCTTAGCTAGGGAAAGGCTTTTGCAGCTCAGGGAAGAGAAAGGAAGCTACAGACAAATAGGTAAGTGAACCCCTGAAGATGACCAGAGGTTAGGTTGGAGTAGAGACGGGATAGGTATTAAAACTTTCTAAACCCTGTGCTTGTCTCTACTATACCTTTCATGGACCATGTTCGATTCTGACAGCATCTCAACTACAGTTTGTTAAAAAGCCAATAATCTCCTTTGAGTATTTACATTAAGATGGATTCCAAAATAAGAAATTTGCTTCGACACTATGTTAGAATGAGGGGTAAATCTGAATGGAAATAAGTCTTTTAAATAAAGGGTCACCTTAAGTGACTGCATTAATATTATTGCCGTCAGCAATATTAGGGTGACTAGAAACTTATTTTTACTAATGGATATACAGGGAGCATTTTTTTCCTTCCTAAGTATCTGCTCATTAGTCAGTTTTCAGAGCAAGTAGAAATGGTTCCAGATACTCTCCATGAACAAAGCTGAGAAGAGCAAGCTACTTAAATTTTATTAAATGCATACTTTATAACAGTACTAAAAGTAGGGGGTAAATTATTCATAGGTTAATTACTTAGTGTCACTTTGGGAACACTGTTATAAACTCACCGGCAAAATATGTGTTTATAGCAAGTAGAAGTCCCCTATTAAGAGAACATTAGGCATTCTTGTCTTTGAGTTCCAGACTTCCTTTTTCCCTTGAGTAGAATTTTCAGAATCTTGGCCTCTGAAGGGACTGGGATGACTTTCCAGGGTATGGAGGGCTGGTGTTCAAAGCTTTGATGGTGGAGGGAGGGTGTGCAGTCTGAGAAAAGACTCTCAAATCAGAAGGCAGGCAGGATTTTGTGGGTGCATGGAAGCAGCAGAGTACCCCGCAGGAGTGAGGATTAGTCAGATGAGAGCTGTTGGGGTCTGTGAAAGTTCAGCTCTTAGCCTGGGCATATAGCACATCACCTGACATCAGCAGAGAGCACCTTGGTGAGGAGCAGGGTGATTTTAAAAGGCCTCCCTCAGGAGGACATATGTTAAGTCCACACATGTTTAAGCCATCTGAGGTTTAGTGGAAGCAACATTCCAGGCAGGGGGGAATTACATACACAAAATTTCTTAGCTAGGGAAAGGCTTTTGCAGCTCAGGGAAGAGAAAGGAAGCTACAGACAAATAGGTAAGTGAACCCCTGAAGATGACCAGAGGTTAGGTTGGAGTAGAGACGGGATAGGTATTAAAACTTTCTAAACCCTGTGCTTGTCTCTACTATACCTTTCATGGACCATGTTCGATTCTGACAGCATCTCAACTACAGTTTGTTAAAAAGCCAATAATCTCCTTTGAGTATTTACATTAAGATGGATTCCAAAATAAGAAATTTGCTTCGACACTATGTTAGAATGAGGGGTAAATCTGAATGGAAATAAGTCTTTTAAATAAAGGGTCACCTTAAGTGACTGCATTAATATTATTGCCGTCAGCAATATTAGGGTGACTAGAAACTTATTTTTACTAATGGATATACAGGGAGCATTTTTTTCCTTCCTAAGTATCTGCTCATTAGTCAGTTTTCAGAGCAAGTAGAAATGGTTCCAGATACTCTCCATGAACAAAGCTGAGAAGAGCAAGCTACTTAAATTTTATTAAATGCATACTTTATAACAGTACTAAAAGTAGGGGGTAAATTATTCATAGGTTAATTACTTAGTGTCACTTTGGGAACACTGTTATAAACTCACCGGCAAAATATGTGTTTATAGCAAGTAGAAGTCCCCTATTAAGAGAACATTAGGCATTCTTGTCTTTGAGTTCCAGACTTCCTTTTTCCCTTGAGTAGAATTTTCAGAATCTTGGCCTCTGAAGGGACTGGGATGACTTTCCAGGGTATGGAGGGCTGGTGTTCAAAGCTTTGATGGTGGAGGGAGGGTGTGCAGTCTGAGAAAAGACTCTCAAATCAGAAGGCAGGCAGGATTTTGTGGGTGCATGGAAGCAGCAGAGTACCCCGCAGGAGTGAGGATTAGTCAGATGAGAGCTGTTGGGGTCTGTGAAAGTTCAGCTCTTAGCCTGGGCATATAGCACATCACCTGACATCAGCAGAGAGCACCTTGGTGAGGGTCGGTGGTACAGGAACTTCCAGATCAGATGCAACATCTCACATGAAGTCAAGTAAGAAGAAGGAATTGGAATTTCAGAGAACTGAAGCCTAGGCCTTTCTCATGATTTCATAGATCTGACCCACAGCATTGTTTCATATATAATCCAAACCAGGGAAGGAAAACACTGATGAATTACTATGCAGGGATTTCTCTTTAACTCTAGGAAGTGACAATATGGGATGGTTTGGGAACATTTTTTAACAAATAAATATTTAAAAAATAAAAGTATATATTATAAAAATATCTTATACTGTATGTATTATATAATTAATAGCTAATATGTATCAATATTAAATATTAACTACAATCCTATAAAGCAGATATTATTACACCCACTATACAAATAAGGAAACCAAGGTTCAAAAATAGTTCATGACTTGCCAAAGATTATAAAGTATGAAAAGTGAGGATTGGGGCTTCCCTGATGGTCCAGTGGGTAAGGATACCACCTTGCAGTACCAGGGGCATCAGTTCGATCCCTGGCCTGGGAAGATCCCATATGCCACAGAGCGGCTGGACCAATGAGTCCAACTACCAAACCAGAGCTATGGAGCACATGTACCCAGAGCTGGTGCTCTGTGACAAGAGAGGCCACTGCGAAGGGAGGCCCTCACAGGCCAAAGAACAAAAGAACAAAAAAAAGTAAGTGAATAAAAGATCAATAGAAGTGGCCAAAAAAAAAAAAAGAGTGAGGATTGAAACATAAGACCCTTCTCTCTCTCTCCCCTGCTTTCTAACTATCAACATACACATACATAAAAATACATACATTGAATATAAGAATGCAAATATCTGTAGCCCGAAAACCCCCACCCCCGGGGGCCTTTTTCCTTACTCTGCCTGTAATTCCCTTTTTCTTTATGATGGTGGAGGGTTCAAAGCTTTGATGGTGGAGGGAGGGTGTGCAGTCTGAGAAAAGACTCTCAAATCAGAAGGCAGGCAGGATTTTGTGGGTGCATGGAAGCAGCAGAGTACCCCGCAGGAGTGAGGATTAGTCAGATGAGAGCTGTTGGGGTCTGTGAAAGTTCAGCTCTTAGCCTGGGCATATAGCACATCACCTGACATCAGCAGAGAGCACCTTGGTGAGGGTCGGTGGTACAGGAACTTCCAGATCAGATGCAACATCTCACATGAAGTCAAGTAAGAAGAAGGAATTGGAATTTCAGAGAACTGAAGCCTAGGCCTTTCTCATGATTTCATAGATCTGACCCACAGCATTGTTTCATATATAATCCAAACCAGGGAAGGAAAACACTGATGAATTACTATGCAGGGATTTCTCTTTAACTCTAGGAAGTGACAATATGGGATGGTTTGGGAACATTTTTTAACAAATAAATATTTAAAAAATAAAAGTATATATTATAAAAATATCTTATACTGTATGTATTATATAATTAATAGCTAATATGTATCAATATTAAATATTAACTACAATCCTATAAAGCAGATATTATTACACCCACTATACAAATAAGGAAACCAAGGTTCAAAAATAGTTCATGACTTGCCAAAGATTATAAAGTATGAAAAGTGAGGATTGGGGCTTCCCTGATGGTCCAGTGGGTAAGGATACCACCTTGCAGTACCAGGGGCATCAGTTCGATCCCTGGCCTGGGAAGATCCCATATGCCACAGAGCGGCTGGACCAATGAGTCCAACTACCAAACCAGAGCTATGGAGCACATGTACCCAGAGCTGGTGCTCTGTGACAAGAGAGGCCACTGCGAAGGGAGGCCCTCACAGGCCAAAGAACAAAAGAACAAAAAAAAGTAAGTGAATAAAAGATCAATAGAAGTGGCCAAAAAAAAAAAAAGAGTGAGGATTGAAACATAAGACCCTTCTCTCTCTCTCCCCTGCTTTCTAACTATCAACATACACATACATAAAAATACATACATTGAATATAAGAATGCAAATATCTGTAGCCCGACACACGAGCCTTTCCTTCTCTGCCTGTAATTCTCTCCTTTTTCTCTTCTTTGGTGGATGCCTTGTTTTACATCCTTCTACTCAGATGCAACTGAAGCTCTTCAGTTATCCTCTTTGCCCACATACTCTCTTTGAATGTAACAAGTTTCAGGGGAGGGTTAAATTTTTCTGAATAATAAAGAAGCACAATTTTTAGTTTTAAAAGGACAGCTTGGGATAAAGGAGAAGAGTTTTGTAAAAAGGGGAAGAAAATGTAAGAATTGAGAGAGAGAAAGAAAGAGAAAATGGAGACAGAGAACCGAGGCAGCAGGTGGGTGAGTGTATGCGAAGGGAATGGGACTCCAAGAAGAGTCGGAGTCACTTGAGAACAGTCTTAGGTCAGCAGATGGCTAATACATTTTTAGAACAGGGATATCTGAGATTAAACACAAACTTACATCCTACTCTGTGTTGTGATTGTTCATTGCATCCCTCAAACTGTCAATCTGCCCATGACAGTCCCAACTTTGGAAGCAAAGTCCCACATCCCAAGAAATCCCTCCATCTCAGGCAAACTGGTCATCTCTGTAGTATTCTTTCCAGAGACCACTGGCCCCAGTCTGATTATGGAAAAATATCAAACACATAAATTTAAGGATAGTCTGTATATTGTATATACTTTGGCCAATGTGCTTCAAAAAATTCTAAGAGAAAATATTGAGAAACTGCATAATATTGCATATTAGATGAGACTAAGGAGACAAAATAATGAAATAGAACACAGTGTTTGAGATTGAGTTGTGTCCTCACAGAATTCTTATGTCAATGCCCTAACCCTCAGTGCATCAGAATGTGACTAGTTTTGGTGATAGGATCTTTAAAGAGGTAATTAAGAATAAATGCTAAGGTGAGCCTGCGTTCAATAAAACTGGAGCTCTTTTAAGAAGAGATGACAACACACAAAGACCATGTGATGACAGAGGGAGAAGATGGCCACCTGCAAGTCACAGTGAGAAGCCGCAGAAGCAGTCAGCTGTTGACACCTGGATCTTTGACCTCCAGCCTCCAGAACTGTGAGAAAATAAATTTCTGCTGTTCAAGCTACTCAGTCTATGAAACTTTGTTATGGTAGTCATAGAAAATCAACATACAGCATCCTTGATTGGATTTTGGAACTGAAAAGACTTTAGTCAAAAAACATAAAAATTGGAGAAACGAAAAATTTCTAAATTTAAACAGTTTTTTGTAACAAGTTTCAGGGGAGGGTTAAATTTTTCTGAATAATAAAGAAGCACAATTTTTAGTTTTAAAAGGACAGCTTGGGATAAAGGAGAAGAGTTTTGTAAAAAGGGGAAGAAAATGTAAGAATTGAGAGAGAGAAAGAAAGAGAAAATGGAGACAGAGAACCGAGGCAGCAGGTGGGTGAGTGTATGCGAAGGGAATGGGACTCCAAGAAGAGTCGGAGTCACTTGAGAACAGTCTTAGGTCAGCAGATGGCTAATACATTTTTAGAACAGGGATATCTGAGATTAAACACAAACTTACATCCTACTCTGTGTTGTGATTGTTCATTGCATCCCTCAAACTGTCAATCTGCCCATGACAGTCCCAACTTTGGAAGCAAAGTCCCACATCCCAAGAAATCCCTCCATCTCAGGCAAACTGGTCATCTCTGTAGTATTCTTTCCAGAGACCACTGGCCCCAGTCTGATTATGGAAAAATATCAAACACATAAATTTAAGGATAGTCTGTATATTGTATATACTTTGGCCAATGTGCTTCAAAAAATTCTAAGAGAAAATATTGAGAAACTGCATAATATTGCATATTAGATGAGACTAAGGAGACAAAATAATGAAATAGAACACAGTGTTTGAGATTGAGTTGTGTCCTCACAGAATTCTTATGTCAATGCCCTAACCCTCAGTGCATCAGAATGTGACTAGTTTTGGTGATAGGATCTTTAAAGAGGTAATTAAGAATAAATGCTAAGGTGAGCCTGCGTTCAATAAAACTGGAGCTCTTTTAAGAAGAGATGACAACACACAAAGACCATGTGATGACAGAGGGAGAAGATGGCCACCTGCAAGTCACAGTGAGAAGCCGCAGAAGCAGTCAGCTGTTGACACCTGGATCTTTGACCTCCAGCCTCCAGAACTGTGAGAAAATAAATTTCTGCTGTTCAAGCTACTCAGTCTATGAAACTTTGTTATGGTAGTTATAGAAAATCAACATACAGCATCCTTGATTGGATTTTGGAACTGAAAAGACTTTAGTCAAAAAACATAAAAAATTGGAGAGAAACGAATAAAGATTGTAATTTACATAACAGCATTGTGCACATGTTAATTTCCTAGTTCTAATTTTTTGGTTCCATTGTTAAGATGGAACATGGTAATATTTGGAGAAACTAACAGAAGAGGACCTAGATTTATGATCTGACAAGGATACCTTTTGTCTCCCAAGGTAATAGAAATAACAACAAAAATAAATAAATGGGCCAAATCAAACTTACAAGCTTTTGTACCACAAACAAAACCACAAACAAAATGAAAAGACAGCTTAGACAGTGGGATAAAACATTTGCAAATGATACAACCGACAAGGGCTTAATTTCCAAATTATACACACAGCTCATACACACAACAACAAAAAAATCAACAACTCAATCAATAAATAGGCAAAAGACCTAAATAGACATTTCTCCTTAGAAGGAATACAGATGGCCAATAGACACATGAAAAGATACTTAACATTGCTAATTATTAGAGAAATGCAAATCAAAACTCCAATGCAGTACATGTCACACTGATCACAATGGCCATCATTATGTCTACAAATAAAAGTACTGGATAAGGCAGAGAGAAAAGGGAACCCTCTACTACTGTTGGTGAGCAATGGAATGCTCCATGCAAGAATACTAGAGTGGGTAGCCATTCCCTTTTCAGGGGGATCCTCCCAACCCAGGGATTAAATCCAGGTCTCCTGAATTGTGAGCAGATTCTTTACCATCTGAGCCACCAGAGAAGCCCAAGGTTGTACAGCCACAATGAAAAACAGTATGGAGATTCCTCAAAAAAATAAAAATAGGATTACCATCTGATCCAGATTCCATTCTTGAGCATATATCTAGACTAAACTATCATTTTCAAAGATAGATGCACTCCTATGTTAACTCCTATGGGGTTAACAGATATAAGCTTTTATATACAGAATGGATAAACAAGGTCCTCCTGTATAGCACAGATAACTATATTCAATATCCTATGATAAACCATAATGAAAAAGAATATAGAAAATATATGCACTTACGTGTGTGTGTATATATATATGTGTGTATGTGTCTGAATTACTCTGCCCTACACCAGAAATGAACACATTGCAAATCAACTATACTTCAATAAAACTGTTATTACAAAAATAAAAAGATAAAAAAATTCTACCTTTATCTAGTGAAACAGATGAGTGACTAGCACAGCATTCTAAGTGCCATGACAGGACTGTGAGAGAAGCATGTGATGTTTAATAGTGGAGGTCAGGCAAGGAATACAGGAGTTCTAACTTTGCATCTGCCTTTAGAAGGACATTTAGGAATTTGTGCTTCATTCAATGTGAAAGAATTTTTGTTCCTCAGGAGGCAGTACACACAGATGTGCAGGCATCAGATAAACTTGCTCTAGAGAACTGTGAGTCCCCACCCTTGTTGTTATGTGAGCTAAACACACAATGATTTGTGACCTGAGAGCATACTGCCTTGAACCTATGTTACTTGAATATGATATCTGTGTGCTTTAAACATAACCTTTTTTACATGGCTCTGAATATTCAGAAGCTCAGAGGAGATTTTAGTTGTGTGTGTGTGTGTGTGTGTGTGTGTGTGTGTGTGTGTGTACACAGGGCTTCCCTGGTGGCTTAGGGGTAAAGAATCTGCCTTCCAATACAGGAGACAAGGGTTGGATCTCTGGTCCAGGAATATACCACACACTGCAGACCAACTAAGCCTGAGCACCACAACTACTGAGCCAGTGCACTAGAGCCTGAGAGTCACAACTGCTGAAGCCCACCTGCCTAGAGCCTGCACTACACAACAAGAGAAATCATGGTAATAGGAAGCCTGTACACCTCAACTAGAGAGTAACCCCCTACTCACCGCAACTAGAGAAAAAGCCTGTGCAGCAACAATGACCCGCAACAGTGAAAAATACAGTAAATAAATAAAATTATATTAAAAAACCACCATCAATTGAAGCTGTCATTTTAATGATAATACAGAATCCTAAATTCAGACTTTTTTTTTTTCAACAGAAATAGAATTGCAGAAATCTGCAGTCGTAACTGAATACAAACAAAGCAAAATTCCGTATTTTGGAAGTTGAACTCTAGGAGCTAGTGGAAAAGGATCTGCCTGCAATGTAGGAGCCATAAGAGATGTTGGTTCAATCCCTGGGTTGGAAAGATCTCTTAGAGAAGAAAATGGCAACCCACTACAGTATTCTTGCCTGGAAAATTCCGTGGACAGAGGAGCCTGGCAGGCTACAGTCTGTGGTGTCACAAAGAGTCGGCCACAACTTAGCAACTAAGCATGAACTCTAGAGGCTAGGTGGATAAAATGCCTGATGTACTTAGTGGAGAAAATACTTACACAACTGTTTTGCTGAAACACTGACAGAGAATACTAGATAGTGCATTGCTTGAGAAATATAAAAAGATTAGATCTAAATAGCTCTAAAAATAGAGAGCATTTCTGTGGTTCAACAGGGGTCCTAAATTCATAAGATTAAAGAGGAAAAATTGTTTCATATCTTCATCATAAATAAGTGTGAGCTTTCATTAACTGCCATAATCTAGACATCCAGACTTACAGATATGTCCCAGAAAAATCAAGTATATCTTACATGTTTCAGAGATATGATTTCTCCTGGATTGATAACCACTCATCACCTTGAATAATGCCACACTCCAAAATGTCTCAGTTCTGGACATTGCTAACCTCAGTGAGCATTTATAAAGCAATCATGTTTGTAGAATTTCTTCCACAAGAATGTTATAAGAACGCAATATATATATGACTCCAGTTCCTTTGTACAGATAGGGAACAGATCAGTATTGAACCCATTTAAGAAGTGGACTCTGAGTAACAAATTCAGAACCTATAATAGGCAGGCTGAGACCCAGAACTGAAAGCACTGTGTATAGCAAGGAGTCATGCCTGTTTTCTCAGGCGGTCCTGACTGTCAATTAAAGCTCTACAGTCTACATACACTATAAGGAAGCACTGAAAGTTTGCCCCTGTATAAAATTATCCTAACTCCTATACCATATATACTATTGCTTAAAGATTAAATGATGTTAAAACCATTTGGCAAAATAGAGTTTTAAATATTAGCAGCAGTCTTCTTTCTCCCTGTCCCTATCGTAACTGAATACAAACAAAGCAAAATTCCGTATTTTGGAAGTTGAACTCTAGGAGCTAGTGGAAAAGGATCTGCCTGCAATGTAGGAGCCATAAGAGATGTTGGTTCAATCCCTGGGTTGGAAAGATCTCTTAGAGAAGAAAATGGCAACCCACTACAGTATTCTTGCCTGGAAAATTCCGTGGACAGAGGAGCCTGGCAGGCTACAGTCTGTGGTGTCACAAAGAGTCGGCCACAACTTAGCAACTAAGCATGAACTCTAGAGGCTAGGTGGATAAAATGCCTGATGTACTTAGTGGAGAAAATACTTACACAACTGTTTTGCTGAAACACTGACAGAGAATACTAGATAGTGCATTGCTTGAGAAATATAAAAAGATTAGATCTAAATAGCTCTAAAAATAGAGAGCATTTCTGTGGTTCAACAGGGGTCCTAAATTCATAAGATTAAAGAGGAAAAATTGTTTCATATCTTCATCATAAATAAGTGTGAGCTTTCATTAACTGCCATAATCTAGACATCCAGACTTACAGATATGTCCCAGAAAAATCAAGTATATCTTACATGTTTCAGAGATATGATTTCTCCTGGATTGATAACCACTCATCACCTTGAATAATGCCACACTCCAAAATGTCTCAGTTCTGGACATTGCTAACCTCAGTGAGCATTTATAAAGCAATCATGTTTGTAGAATTTCTTCCACAAGAATGTTATAAGAACGCAATATATATATGACTCCAGTTCCTTTGTACAGATAGGGAACAGATCAGTATTGAACCCATTTAAGAAGTGGACTCTGAGTAACAAATTCAGAACCTATAATAGGCAGGCTGAGACCCAGAACTGAAAGCACTGTGTATAGCAAGGAGTCATGCCTGTTTTCTCAGGCGGTCCTGACTGTCAATTAAAGCTCTACAGTCTACATACACTATAAGGAAGCACTGAAAGTTTGCCCCTGTATAAAATTATCCTAACTCCTATACCATATATACTATTGCTTAAAGATTAAATGATGTTAAAACCATTTGGCAAAATAGAGTTTTAAATATTAGCAGCAGTCTTCTTTCTCCCTGTCCCTAGAATTTTATTTATCCATTGTCTGTCTACTGGGACAACTCAGACATCACACTCTTAACAGATCCGAGAAGAATGACAGGGCAGAACAGGAGAAACCTACAAATAAATGCAACTTCCTGTCTTGGAAACACTCCATTAGAGGGGATTTCAGGCATGGGAGAACCCAACAATAGTAAGAAGCGAACACTAATGTTAGAGAAGGTTTTCTTTATGGGAACCAGGGGAAAAGGCTGAGGGAAGCACAGAGTACTGATTATATAAAAAGGGTTTTGTTTTTTTTTTTATTATTATTATTATTATTTTTTAAGGAATCCTTTGCCTTCCTTCCTTCTGATCTGGCCAAATGCCAGGCTTGGACCTAAGAGAAGGGATGACAGAGCCTGAGTGAGGGATGGAGAGCCCTCCTTGGGGCATTCAAGAAGGCAGCCCAGAGCTGAAGGTTGGAGCCCCCTGAGGGAAGAAAGGCAACACCAAGTCAGGCAGTGGTGGGAGTAACCCAGACAGGTAGAGGTAAAGGGACACTTAAGACAGGGAGCTACTAAACAGAGACTACTTACATACCAGGGGACTGATTATAAACGAGTATTTCAGAATAATGGAGCCAGCTTCCTTCCTGTTTGTGAGGGGAGGCATTCTATTGGGTTCAGTAGAAACTCATGGTTTTCAATCTAAATTGAAATATATTACTTCCTCAGCTCTCTCCAATGTGAGAGCCCGGGAGTAGATACACTGCAGTAACTATGAGCACACATATTGCTCAAATCTTGGTTTCCAAATAGTGCGTTGGCTAAAACTTCCTTTCAGTTTTTCCCATAACATCTTATGAAAATTTTTGGCCAACCCAATATGTTCCACTAAAAGGAACATGAATTCTTTGGAGAAATGACTGAGTATAAGGCCCAGAAAGACATTTTCCTGAATGAGCACATAAAAATCTATCTTCCTTATTCTGTGTAGTTTTTGCATGGTATCCCATTATAGGAATGAACTGTATTACATGTAAATAATTTCTTATCAATTAAATTAGGTTTCATTCATATTTTTGTTACTATAGATAATACTGCAGTGAAAATTTACATTTGAATAACTCAGCATACTTTTGCATTAAATATATATGGGGCATTTCTCATAAGTATCAAACTGCACATTAATTGTTCAAGAAAAATCCAAATATAAAAGGGTAACATTTCAACAATGAGAAGATTACTATTTTCACAGCCACATCCTATTACTGCTTGCTCATAAAATACTATAATTATCAGCCAAAATCAAATGCAACTTTAGAATAAGGGCAATATAAACTGAATTCAAATGTCATAAATATTTTATTGGTCATTTAATTTCCCATTTATGTTTTTATAACATTTACTTCAGAGATGTGGGCATCAGGACTTGCCTTGAAATGGGAATACTTTTCTTCAACATGTAAGTGCAGATTAATCATGTAACAAAAATGAACCTTTGCATTTTACAGATGAGAACTTTAAATATTGACAAAGGCAAGGATAAAATATTATAGTCATTGCATTTTAGATATAAAAGAAATGGAATCCTACAAATTTGTCTACTCTTCAAACCACAGTAGGTTTTATTAATATTCATAGAATATAAGAAACAAGATTAAGGCACAAAGGAGAGACATTTCTGAATTTCCTGGAAGCCAAAGCCAAAATGGAAACACAAGTAATTATAGAGTCAGTCACACCTGCTTGCCTGTATGCACAGATGTATTTCCTTTTCGGGTTTTTTTTTTGCCTTTTTTTTAAAAAATTTTTTGTCTACTGATGTATTTCCTATTTAACAACCAGGAATGTACTCTGCTTGTTTTCTATCCTCTTGTATGTGTGTGCGTTTCAGAGATTGGTATCAAAGTCGGAAAAGCACATTTCCTCAAATTTAGCCCCAGGTGATTCTGGCTTACATTCCATCAGTAAGAGTTATAATGACACAAGTTTTGGAAGGAGAGAGCAGTAGAGCCCTTAGTACACCTGTAACACCACTGTCAGGCAAGGGCTTTGGGTTGTCCACACACCAGAGGTGCTGCGGCAGCTCCCCAGCACCTCCCAGGCCATCACCTGCTTTATGACTACGGTGTCTGGTGGTGTCCTTGCATGCTCGCATGACGGCTTGAATCCAAGTCCTCTGCTGTTCCTTTTTTCCCCCTAATTTTCACAATACCATCATTAGGAATACGTTGTGAGTACCTCATTTTTTTTTATTAAATCCTTGAAATATTTTCAGAAGTAAACCCTGACTGATGAAAAACTAGGGACTAGAAAGGATTCAATAAATAGTCACTAAAAACTAGGAACCTAAGATGTGTTAAGTGGCAGATATATTTACTGGTCAACTACTATCCAGGTGTTCCCACATGCTTCCTATCTTTCTTACAATTAAGTAGAGCCTGAGATCAAATCTGCCCTAAAGGGCTCCTGACAGGAAGTAACTGACACTTCTTCCAGTATAAAATGCAAGGCATTCCATGGAGATCAAATCACTGGGCCGTCCAGTTCCTATATCTATGGGCAAAGCAAGGCTCTGTCTTCAGGGAGCACTTACCTGCCTACTCCAATACTCTGAACAATGTTGCAATGAAACCCCAAAGTTAGAAGCCCAGTGCATACAACGGGTGACTCCTTATCCTTGTTTTTATCTTACTTACACTTGGTTGCGTTCAGTCTCTCAATCATGTCGGATTCTGTGACCCCATGTCGCCCACCAGGCTCCTCTGTCCATGGAGTTCTCCCGGCAGAACACTGGAGTGGGTAGACATTTCCCCCACCAGGGAATCTTCCTGACCCAAGAATCAAACCCTGGTCTCTTATTGTCTCCTGCATTAGCAGGTGGGTTCCTTACTACTAGCTCCACCTGGGAAGTCCAATGAATTTGCAAGAGGAATATAATTCAGTCCATAGCAACCCACAAACAAAATTATCAGCTTTATTCTCTCAAAATAGGTCTTCACGAAGGAAACCATAAAATGTTTGCTTTCCAGAATAAAGTATTATCTAGGAAAAGCACAGTTTCTATCATTTTAAATATCACTGCTAAAAAAGGAACTCCAAATGCAGGTCTTCTGATTTTTAGCCCTGAAAATAATTTACATAAAATCTATAAAAGTAGTTTTGTGAACCTAAGAATGCAAGTTTTTTTCTAGGTTTTGGTTTCTAGCACAACCCTACTGTTGCACTTGCATCTCGTTTTCAAGGAGATTTACATGTATTTTCAAAATGGACTGTCTTTAAAATGTAAGAAGCATTCAACATATGAAAAAGTAAAAATCAGCACTTAAAAGTTACATGAGAGGTCATATTCTTGTAATCTTTGATATTAAGCAAATACTAACACAAACTGAATCTGACAGTTTGTTGGACAAGTGTATATTAAATAGTACTCTTCTGACTTTACATATTGTATTGACTGGATTCATTCATTATGCCTGCAGTTTGGGAAATTTCCTATCCACTGTTACTCTTGCACATGTCATTTAACTGTAATGTCAAATAAAAATCTGCAGAAGAAAAACTTCAGGCCCCAAGAGAACAGTGGAATTTTAAGACAGAAAGATTTATTATGAAGCAAAATGCCCCTTACTCTATGCAGATAAAAAAAAAAAAAGATTGCTTTATATATTATCTAATTATTTTGTGACATGTGAATTAAAACAAAGAGAGAATCTAGTATTTCTCCATAGGCCCCCTTTTTGATTCTCTTTACTTCTATAATTCTCTTTACTTCTTTAATTCTAGTGAATCCAGACTCCAGCAATGGAACACAATAGACTGGCTGACTTAAACCACAGACATGTAATACTCATAGTGCAAACAGTGCCTTGGAGACCCTGGTCTCACAATCACCTTCTAAAGGCCTATCTCCCAATACCATCACATTAGGGCTTCACCACAGGCATTTTGGAGGGGTGGGGGTGGACACAAACATCTAGTCCTTGAACAGCTCCTAACATAAAATTTTAGTTGTACTTATAGTTTCAATAGCTATACTTATAAGCATATATTATTTTCTTTTTATATTTTTGCAAGAAGAGAATAACAAAATTAAGACTTTTTAAAATAGCTCATCACTTCTTAAGGTTAACTGTCGTCTTTTACTTATTTTAGTCTTTATTGGTGATTCACAAACACGAGTGCACATATGAATCCTTTGTAGGGCTTATGAAAACTCAGACAGCCACACTCCTTCCCCAGTGTTTCTTAATCCTAGATATGGAGTGAGAAGTTTATTTTCAACTGTCTTCATTTTTTCCATCTTCTTTCTTTGCCTCATTCTAGGTAATTTCTTCATATTCAATTCACTTATTCTCTTATAAGTTATGTCATCAGTAAATATTTCTTTTTTTAAAAAAGTACCTGCTTATAGTTTATTTTGGTTTTTCTAAATAAACAATCACATCTACAGACAATAGGATTTTTGCTTCAGCCCCAAACCCTAATTCCTTACAACTATGTGTTCTCATCTATTGGCTACAACCACCACTGTTGCTGTTGTTGAGCCACTAAGTCGTGTCTGACTCTTTGTGACCCCAAGGACTGTAACCGGACAGGCTCCTCTGTCCATGGGCTTTCCCAGGCAAGAATACTAGGGTGGGTTGCCGTTTCCTTCTCCAAGTAAATATTGCTAAATGAACAAAAGTTTGGCTCATTTTGAGGACTGCTTTACTCTTAATCCATACTCATCTATTAGGTTCTTGAGTAAAAAACTCAAATGCTACATTTTTATTGGGTCATTTCTTTGTGTATCTTCTAGGACTTCTCTCCTTCCAGGCAAGAAGGTCCATCTAATACCATCCTCCTGTCATAGTATCTTGGAATTGAGATACACAAAGAAATGAATGAGCTAGATGATCTGCCTAAGATTTTACAAGGCTGCCATTAAGCTGTAAACTGGGTTGTGATGTCCCCTGAAGACCTGACTGGGGAAAATATTTGCTCCCAAGCTCACACAGGCTATAGGCAGAATTTCTTTGTGACCATAGCACTAAGAATTCAGATATTAGAAGCTACCTGCATTTCTCTGTCTTGTTAGACAGGGATATCTTATCAGACTGCCCTCTCCATAGGCAATTCAGAGCACAGCAGCTGGATTCTTCAAGGCAAGAAGGAAAGTCTCCTGCTCTAGTTATCTAAGAGTCTTTGTAATATGTACTTTTAGTATAGATGGGTCTATATATTTGAATCCTTTTTTTTTATGGTGATTCACAAACACGAGTGCACATATGAATCCTTTGTAGGGCTTATGAAAACTCAGACAGCCACACTCCTTCCCCAGTGTTTCTTAATCCTAGATATGGAGTGAGAAGTTTATTTTCAACTGTCTTCATTTTTTCCATCTTCTTTCTTTGCCTCATTCTAGGTAATTTCTTCATATTCAATTCACTTATTCTCTTATAAGTTATGTCATCAGTAAATATTTCTTTTTTTAAAAAAGTACCTGCTTATAGTTTATTTTGGTTTTTCTAAATAAACAATCACATCTACAGACAATAGGATTTTTGCTTCAGCCCCAAACCCTAATTCCTTACAACTATGTGTTCTCATCTATTGGCTACAACCACCACTGTTGCTGTTGTTGAGTCACTAAGTCGTGTCTGACTCTTTGTGACCCCAAGGACTGTAACCGGACAGGCTCCTCTGTCCATGGGCTTTCCCAGGCAAGAATACTAGGGTGGGTTGCCGTTTCCTTCTCCAAGTAAATATTGCTAAATGAACAAAAGTTTGGCTCATTTTGAGGACTGCTTTACTCTTAATCCATACTCATCTATTAGGTTCTTGAGTAAAAAACTCAAATGCTACATTTTTATTGGGTCATTTCTTTGTGTATCTTCTAGGACTTCTCTCCTTCCAGGCAAGAAGGTCCATCTAATACCATCCTCCTGTCATAGTATCTTGGAATTGAGATACACAAAGAAATGAATGAGCTAGATGATCTGCCTAAGATTTTACAAGGCTGCCATTAAGCTGTAAACTGGGTTGTGATGTCCCCTGAAGACCTGACTGGGGAAAATATTTGCTCCCAAGCTCACACAGGCTATAGGCAGAATTTCTTTGTGACCATAGCACTAAGAATTCAGATATTAGAAGCTACCTGCATTTCTCTGTCTTGTTAGACAGGGATATCTTATCAGACTGCCCTCTCCATAGGCAATTCAGAGCACAGCAGCTGGATTCTTCAAGGCAAGAAGGAAAGTCTCCTGCTCTAGTTATCTAAGAGTCTTTGTAATATGTACTATAGTATATATGATTATAGATGGGACATCCTCTCATGAAGGCTACATAATGTAACCTAGCCAGTGTGGTGCCATCTTATCACTCACACTCTATTGTATTGGTTAGAAGTCACTAACAGGTTCTGCCCAGACTCAATATGAGGGTGGGGCTATCCAGTGTTTTATGTCAGAGGGTGACAGTCATGGTGGCCACCTGAGAACTTTTTCTGCTACAGTAGACTTTATCCAATAGCATCTTCTGTGTATCTGGCTCTACATGATAAAATCATGCTCCCTACAGCACTAAAGGTTGCTCTCCTGGTTCTTGCCCCACCTCAGGGTACAGGCCTAGTTCCTGGTCTCTGTCTCTTCCAAAAGGTGCCTGTCTAACCTTAGACCAAGCAATATGTCTCAATCCCTCCTCTTTACAGTAAGTCTGAGGGAGTGGAAACAGTACAGAATTTAAATCAGACAAAACTGTTTTCTCATTCTGGTTTCAGAATTATGAGAGATGTAAAAATTTAGAAGTGATTTGCTCTCTCAATCTCATTATAATCATCTACTCTCAGTGATGAAAATATACAAATCATAAGGACATGTTAACGCAGTAAGAGCATTTAGCATCTGGCACGTACGCCACCACTGACAATTTTTTTCTCTTCTATTAATTTCCCACCTTCTCGCTATATATGATAAATGATTTACCTGGATCTAATGCCAAAACTAGAAGAAAAAAATCACATGAACATCTAGAGGTGTATTACACCAGTGACCTGATAACATGTTCTTTACCCTTTATAAATTGAAATCAAAATTACACAATGACATTTACCTATTGTTTCATTCTCTATTTAAAGTATACACAAACTCACATCTTTACTAATAGATTACTTAATAGATTAATTCGTACATGTGTAGAGATGCTCATAAAGGGTAAAACAGATGTGTATCTGGATGTTAAAACTTAATGTTAAAAAGAAAATGTAGGCTTCCCTGGTGGTCCAGTGGGTAAGGACACTGTCTTGCAGTGTAGTGGGTGCCAGTTCGATCCCTGGCCAGGGATATCTTATCAGACTGCCCTCTCCATAGGCAATTCAGAGCACAGCAGCTGGATTCTTCAAGGCAAGAAGGAAAGTCTCCTGCTCTAGTTATCTAAGAGTCTTTGTAATATGTACTATAGTATATATGATTATAGATGGGACATCCTCTCATGAAGGCTACATAATGTAACCTAGCCAGTGTGGTGCCATCTTATCACTCACACTCTATTGTATTGGTTAGAAGTCACTAACAGGTTCTGCCCAGACTCAATATGAGGGTGGGGCTATCCAGTGTTTTATGTCAGAGGGTGACAGTCATGGTGGCCACCTGAGAACTTTTTCTGCTACAGTAGACTTTATCCAATAGCATCTTCTGTGTATCTGGCTCTACATGATAAAATCATGCTCCCTACAGCACTAAAGGTTGCTCTCCTGGTTCTTGCCCCACCTCAGGGTACAGGCCTAGTTCCTGGTCTCTGTCTCTTCCAAAAGGTGCCTGTCTAACCTTAGACCAAGCAATATGTCTCAATCCCTCCTCTTTACAGTAAGTCTGAGGGAGTGGAAACAGTACAGAATTTAAATCAGACAAAACTGTTTTCTCATTCTGGTTTCAGAATTATGAGAGATGTAAAAATTTAGAAGTGATTTGCTCTCTCAATCTCATTATAATCATCTACTCTCAGTGATGAAAATATACAAATCATAAGGACATGTTAACGCAGTAAGAGCATTTAGCATCTGGCACGTACGCCACCACTGACAATTTTTTTCTCTTCTATTAATTTCCCACCTTCTCGCTATATATGATAAATGATTTACCTGGATCTAATGCCAAAACTAGAAGAAAAAAATCACATGAACATCTAGAGGTGTATTACACCAGTGACCTGATAACATGTTCTTTACCCTTTATAAATTGAAATCAAAATTACACAATGACATTTACCTATTGTTTCATTCTCTATTTAAAGTATACACAAACTCACATCTTTACTAATAGATTACTTAATAGATTAATTCGTACATGTGTAGAGATGCTCATAAAGGGTAAAAACAGATGTGTATCTGGATGTTAAAACTTAATGTTAAAAAAGAAAAATGTAGGCTTCCCTGGTGGTCCAGTGGGTAAGGACACTGTCTTGCAGTGTAGTGGGTGCCAGTTCGATCCCTGGCCTAGGAAGATCCCATGTGCCATGGAGCGGCTGGACTGATGTGTCCAATTAACAAGAAGGAGTTCTGGAGTTCATGCGCCCAGAGCCGGCGCTCTGTGACAACAGAGGCCACTACGATGGGAGGCCCACACAGGCCAAAGAACAAAGATGGATGAAAATAGATGAATGAAGAGCCAATAGAAGTGGCCAAAAAAAGAAAAATGCATAGGAATTATGGTCATTAAGTTGTTACTTTTACAGTAGAAAAATACAAATCAAAACTACCTAGAGTTACCACTTCACAACACTGATCAGAACAGCCATCATTAAAAGGTCTACAAATAAGAAATGCCTGAGAAGGGGCTTCCCTGGTGGTTCAGTGGGTAAGGACCCCACCTTGCAGTGCAAGGGGCGCCAGTTCGATCCCTGGCCTGGGAAAATCCCACATGCCGCAGAACAGCTGGACCGATATGTCCAATTACTGAGCCGAAGCTCTGGAGCGCATGCGCCCAGAGCCGGTGCTCTACAACAACAGAGGCCACTGCGATGGGAGGCCCACACGGGCCAAAGAATAAAGATGGATGAAAACAGATGGATGAAGAGCCAATAGAAGTGGCCAAAAAAAGAAAAATGCATAGGAATTATGGTCATTAAGTTGTTACTTTTACAGTAGAAAAATACAAATCAAAACTACCTAGAGTTACCACTTCACAACACTGATCAGAACAGCCATCATTAAAAGGTCTACAAATAAGAAATGCCTGAGAAGGGGCTTCCCTGGTGGTTCAGTGGGTAAGGACCCCACCTTGCAGTGCAAGGGGCGCCAGTTCGATCCCTGGCCTGGGAAAATCCCACATGCCGCAGAACAGCTGGACCGATATGTCCAATTACTGAGCCGAAGCTCTGGAGCGCATGCGCCCAGAGCCGGTGCTCTACAACAACAGAGGCCACTGCGATGGGAGGCCCACACGGGCCAAAGAATAAAGATGGATGAAAACAGATGGATGAAGGACCAGTAGAGGTGGCCCACCAGCCTCACTCCCTCCCAAAAAACCCACTCCCCCTCCCGCCCCAAAAAAGAATATTAAAATAAATAAATAAATAAAAACTACCTAGAGTTACCACTTCACAACACTGATCAGAACAGCCATCATTAAAAAGTCTACAAATAAGAAATGTCTAAGAGGGTATAGAGAGAAGAGAACCATCCTATACTGCCAGTGGGAATGTTAAGCTGGTATAGCCATTATGAAAAACAGTTTGGAGATTCCTCAATAAAACTAAAAAGAGAATTACCACATGATCCAGTAATACCACTCCTGGGCCTATATCCAGACAAAACTCTAATCCAAAAAGATATATTAACCCCTGCATTCATAGCAGTATTATTCATAATAGCTAAGACATGGAAACAACCTAAATGCCCTTGAAAGATGAATGGATAAAGATGTGGTATACTACTTAGACATAAAAAATAAGAAAATCTGAAGCAACATGGATGAACCTAAAGATTATCATACTAAGTGAAATGAGTCAAAGACAAGTACCATACAATATCACTTATATGTGGAATCTAAAATATGACACAAATGAACCTATATATGAAACAGAAACAGACTCATAGAGGAGAGAACAGACTTGTGGCTGCTAAGGGGAAGGGGCTTGGAGGAGAGACAGAGTGGGAGGCTGGAGTCAGCAGATGAAAGCTAGTATACATGGAATGGATAAACAACACAGTCTTACTGTTTAGCAGAGAGAACTATATTCACTATCCTCTGATAAACCATAACAGACAATACTATATATATATATATATATATATATATATATATATATATATATATATATATACACACATACATACATACACATTTATGTCTGAATCAATTTGCTGTACAGCAGAAATTAACACAACGTTGTAACTTAACTATACTTCAATAAAAGAAGTTGTTAATTTCATATACTTGTGATGATGGCTGAATATGGGAACTTGCTCCAGATTAATGCAATACCAGATACAGGGTTAAGTTCAGTAAGAAAATAACTATAGTTACTAGTAAAAGAAAAGAAAGTAGAAAGTAGCTTCTTTCTTCCTTCCTATCAAACATCATGTAGCCTTGGGCAACCCCAGTAATGTCAAATAAATTTGTGGTGGTCAGGAATCAGAGTTCAGTTAACAAGGTAATAGGAAACAACGCATATTGTGACTGGCGGCAATCTTTTCCATGATGTGCGTCTTTGGGAGAAACCTTTTTTCCATACATAGAAAGTCTCAAAATTTTTCCTCAATATCTGTTCAGTCTTCTTTGTCAATTCCAGATAGGGTTCCTTTTGATGTAGTGACCTATATAATTATCTTTGCCAAATGCACTCAGCACACCATGATAGGGGAGTGGTGAATGGAGTTATAATACTAAACACACCCTCAGAAGAAGAGAGATTGGGAAAAATTCTCAGTTAAGGGTCTTGCCCTTGTCACAGCCCGGTGGAGGACTGTGCAGATACTGGCTGGGCTTGCTCAAGGTGTGATCTTGTACTCTGCTCTCGTGGGATAAATTCTCTCGATGTGGTATACTACTTAGACATAAAAAATAAGAAAATCTGAAGCAACATGGATGAACCTAAAGATTATCATACTAAGTGAAATGAGTCAAAGACAAGTACCATACAATATCACTTATATGTGGAATCTAAAATATGACACAAATGAACCTATATATGAAACAGAAACAGACTCATAGAGGAGAGAACAGACTTGTGGCTGCTAAGGGGAAGGGGCTTGGAGGAGAGACAGAGTGGGAGGCTGGAGTCAGCAGATGAAAGCTAGTATACATGGAATGGATAAACAACACAGTCTTACTGTTTAGCAGAGAGAACTATATTCACTATCCTCTGATAAACCATAACAGACAATACTATATATATATATATATATATATATATATATATATATATATATATATATACACACATACATACATACACATTTATGTCTGAATCAATTTGCTGTACAGCAGAAATTAACACAACGTTGTAACTTAACTATACTTCAATAAAAGAAGTTGTTAATTTCATATACTTGTGATGATGGCTGAATATGGGAACTTGCTCCAGATTAATGCAATACCAGATACAGGGTTAAGTTCAGTAAGAAAATAACTATAGTTACTAGTAAAAGAAAAGAAAGTAGAAAGTAGCTTCTTTCTTCCTTCCTATCAAACATCATGTAGCCTTGGGCAACCCCAGTAATGTCAAATAAATTTGTGGTGGTCAGGAATCAGAGTTCAGTTAACAAGGTAATAGGAAACAACGCATATTGTGACTGGCGGCAATCTTTTCCATGATGTGCGTCTTTGGGAGAAACCTTTTTTCCATACATAGAAAGTCTCAAAATTTTTCCTCAATATCTGTTCAGTCTTCTTTGTCAATTCCAGATAGGGTTCCTTTTGATGTAGTGACCTATATAATTATCTTTGCCAAATGCACTCAGCACACCATGATAGGGGAGTGGTGAATGGAGTTATAATACTAAACACACCCTCAGAAGAAGAGAGATTGGGAAAAATTCTCAGTTAAGGGTCTTGCCCTTGTCACAGCCCGGTGGAGGACTGTGCAGATACTGGCTGGGCTTGCTCAAGGTGTGATCTTGTACTCTGCTCTCTTGGGATAAATTCTCTCATTAATTGTCCCTCTGTCCCTACATCTGGTTTTTGGAAGTTTACTTGTAGGCATATGTATCATGCATGTCTATTTTTACTCCAAGAACAACAGCAGCATACCTCAATTTCTATTCCCATTTATGAAACATCTATGAAGTCAGACCACCTCATATTCTCTTGTATCTTAGTGGTCAGAATTTAGGCACATGGATATGCCTATATGCAGTGGGGACTAGAAGATATAATCTCTTGGATGGACACACAGCTATCTTTAATAAATCAGATCCCTCTCATTAAGGAACAAGAGGAGATTAAAGATCAGGAAAATAGCATTTGTTTCCACAGAGCTGATTATATCATCAAAAGTTCTTCATAAAAGTAGATGAAATGTGATAGAATGCAGTTCCTAGGATAGGAACTTGATTAAGATAATCATCATAGTTGGAATTATACCCCCTGCTCTGGCACAAATTGCTTTATTTTCAAGAATTATAAAGCTATTATGACGGTGCACAATTCCATATAATAGCATCACTGCTTGGCACCCTCGAGTGTGTAGACAACAGCAAAACCTCAGTGACAATCATGGAGAGAAGAGAATGAGGCTAGAGATCAGTGACTGATGTTCAAGTGGAGATCCACATGGGAACAGCATAGATCAAACTGTAATGCCTAACACATCTTGGTAAGTTAAGGGCTGATCCAAGTAAGTCATGATCATCAAGTATTTTTGTAAATATGGTACATTTATAGTGGGCTCATATTAAGTCAGGTAGGGCTACTAATTTCTAGATGGTCACAGAAATATATCACTGCGAATATCCAGAGCTCCAGAAATGCTGAGTGAAGAATAACAAAGGTTAGATGGGGACTGGTGCCCAGATCAACCATACAGACTGAGGTCCCTGCAGATAAGTTAGCATAGACTCAAAAAATTTAAAGTTAAATATAAGCTATTAGGAAATGCAGAGATAGTGACAGTGGGGTATCAACTCAGTTTTTCTAAATACTGAAAGACCAGCATTTATTCAGGACTGTGCAGATACTGGCTGGGCTTGCTCAAGGTGTGATCTTGTACTCTGCTCTCTTGGGATAAATTCTCTCATTAATTGTCCCTCTGTCCCTACATCTGGTTTTTGGAAGTTTACTTGTAGGCATATGTATCATGCATGTCTATTTTTACTCCAAGAACAACAGCAGCATACCTCAATTTCTATTCCCATTTATGAAACATCTATGAAGTCAGACCACCTCATATTCTCTTGTATCTTAGTGGTCAGAATTTAGGCACATGGATATGCCTATATGCAGTGGGGACTAGAAGATATAATCTCTTGGATGGACACACAGCTATCTTTAATAAATCAGATCCCTCTCATTAAGGAACAAGAGGAGATTAAAGATCAGGAAAATAGCATTTGTTTCCACAGAGCTGATTATATCATCAAAAGTTCTTCATAAAAGTAGATGAAATGTGATAGAATGCAGTTCCTAGGATAGGAACTTGATTAAGATAATCATCATAGTTGGAATTATACCCCCTGCTCTGGCACAAATTGCTTTATTTTCAAGAATTATAAAGCTATTATGACGGTGCACAATTCCATATAATAGCATCACTGCTTGGCACCCTCGAGTGTGTAGACAACAGCAAAACCTCAGTGACAATCATGGAGAGAAGAGAATGAGGCTAGAGATCAGTGACTGATGTTCAAGTGGAGATCCACATGGGAACAGCATAGATCAAACTGTAATGCCTAACACATCTTGGTAAGTTAAGGGCTGATCCAAGTAAGTCATGATCATCAAGTATTTTTGTAAATATGGTACATTTATAGTGGGCTCATATTAAGTCAGGTAGGGCTACTAATTTCTAGATGGTCACAGAAATATATCACTGCGAATATCCAGAGCTCCAGAAATGCTGAGTGAAGAATAACAAAGGTTAGATGGGGACTGGTGCCCAGATCAACCATACAGACTGAGGTCCCTGCAGATAAGTTAGCATAGACTCAAAAAATTTAAAGTTAAATATAAGCTATTAGGAAATGCAGAGATAGTGACAGTGGGGTATCAACTCAGTTTTCTAAAATATTCCTAGACACTTGGCACTGAAAGACCAGATATTCCATTTATCATCTAAAAAAAATTCAAGACCTCTACTCTTTATTCTTCCAATAAAGGCACTTCATGGAGGTAACATTATTTGTAACATCATTTATTTGCTCCCAAACCATATCTAGTCTATTCATGCCTAGAGCATTTATTCATGGTTTTAACACTCCCCTAGAAATTGAATGATAAGAAAGAGAAACCAATACAAAGCTGGAAGATATGATACCTCAGTTCTCTTGCCAACCGTTAACTACTGAGATTTATGTTATTACTCTCCCTCATTGGATTCTTTATTTTTCATCTATAAAATGAAAGGTTTTGAATTTATGTCTTCTGGTATCTCTTACCTAACCTTCCATAAATCTAGGTATTCAAAAAAAAAAAAAAAAAGAAAAGAAAACCTATTTTCAGTTCTTTTAAAAGAATGGGATGCCTTAATATACTTCTCTTTATATTCTATTCCCTTACATGTGAAGAGTGCATTTCTGAGCATTATGTGAATAATCCTGGATTTGATCATTACTCCCAGGAAAGAGCCCCAAAGGCCACTTCTATGATTACATAAATGTCTCATCTTTCAGTGACCACATGGAGGTCCCTAGAGGTGAAGAAGACTCTTAAAATTCCTTTGGACTACAAAGACATCAAACCAATCAATTCTAAAGAAAATTAACCCTGAATATTCACTGGAAGGATTGATGCTGAAACTCCAATATTTTGGCCACCAGATTGTGAAGAGCTGACTCATTGGAAAAGACTCTGATGCTTGGAAAGATTGAGGCCAGGAGGAGAAGGGGATGATGACAGATGAGATGGTTAGATGGCATCACCCACTCAATGGACATGAAAGTGAAAGTGTTAGTCACTCAGTCGTGTCCAACTCTGCAATCCTATGGACTGTAGTCCAGCCAGGTTCCTCTGTCCATGGAATTCTCTAGGCAAGAATACTGGAGTGGGTTGCCATTCCGTTCTCCAGGAGATATTCCCAACCCAGAGATCAAACTCCTATCTCCTGCAGTGCAGGCAGATTTTTTACAATCTGACTCACCTGGGAAGTGGCAGATATGCGTCTGAGCAAATTCAATGGACATGAGTCTCCATGGACTCAATGGACACGATTCAAATGAGTCAATTCAATGGACTCAATGGACATGAGTCTGAGTAAATTCTGCTAGATAGTGAAGATCAAGGATACCTTGAGAGGAGCAGTTCATGGGATTACCAAGAGTCTGACAACTTAGTGAGTGAACAACAGATTCTAGGCTCAATATATTCAGGCCTAAAGCAATAATGAACTTGCTGCTTGAGCCACTCTCATTTCCATATAAATGCTACCTGCTACAAAGGACAAGGTGATTTTTGCAGTTCTAAGAAGATAATGAACAAGTCTTTTGGATATGTCAGTTATGTTTCACTTCTGATTCAGTTATTTACAAACTAATAGAGTTCAGCTTAGGTTTCTTTTATCTTTGGCCTTTCCCCTCTTCACATTTGAACAAACAACAGAAAAGTTAAATACTAATCACAGTTCAAAATTTGTGTTTTGACCACCAATTTTGCATTGATCTCAACCAGTTACAAAAGGGAAAAAGACACTCCATAAATGGATATTCTCTTAATTTTTAAAACAACAGTGAAGTAGGAATCCTGTCAACTCTTTCAGGTGTAAGTGAACTTGGTCACAAGAGGTTAAAGAATGTGCCAAATTACCACTGAATTCAGTTTTTCTGACTTCAAATTCACAAAATAAAGTGGAGTGGGGTGATAAGTGAGGCGAAAAAAATGAGAGAGAGAGAGAAACAATAGTCTTGATGAAATCTGGGATTTTCAAGCAGTTTTGGGATAATAAGTAAATTTTACATGAAAAATAAAACATGGGCTCATCCTGTGAAGTATGATTAATGTGCAGATGAAGAGTTAATATGAGTTCCCTCTGAGAGCTTTTTCATTTCCTGAATCTGTCAAGAAAGCTCACAGAAACTCAAAATATATATTGAACAGGGTTTATACATTATAGGTTTCATGCATAGGGGATAGTGCAAATTAAGTAGCTATTCAGTGGATAAACATGTCTGAAATAAAGGAAAAACTGTTTTATTTGTGGGTGTGTTTGTTACTATACAGATATGTGGATTATCTTGCAGATTCCTAATAATCACATGGATTTATTGAGGATTTGAATCTATAACACTTTAAAATTTATTTGACCTTCCACAACATTAACTGAGATGATTTTAGTCATTTTAGTACATACTCTATAATTTAGAAATGCTTTTCTACTGGTGGCAAGTAACTGAAAGTGGCTATACAAGCCTAAATGGAGATTTGTTTGTCTTAAATATTATAGAACTTTGTGGTGATGACACTGTTCCAGTGGCTTCTATATATCAAGCTTTGTGCTTATTTTTAAACCCCTAGACTTTGCTTTTTATTTGTGTCCTTATGGCTACGCAGCAGGATCTGCTTCTACAGTCATCATGTCTATATTCCAGGAAGAGGGAAAGACAAGGGGCAAAGATACCTTCCAAGTACTATGTCTCATTTTGTCAGGAAAGCAGTATTTTTTGGAATTCTTACACAAAAGAGGTTTTAAGTGGTTTCTGTGTTTGTTTTTTAAAGCTATCTCCTTGGCCAGAGTCAGTATTTCACATGGGCATATGCAACTGGAATGTTCTTTGGTAGAAGAGGGTCAACGATTGTGAGGTAACAAGGCACCCATTTGTCAAACAAGGCATACAGATTAGAAATCTTACCCTGTATGAAGCTTTATTTGTAATGTTAAGAACTTAGAGAAACTCAGAAGTAGATTGAGGTCTTAGAAATCAAGGTAACTGGTCAGATCTCTCTTTTATTCTTTTCTGCTCTGAATATACCCATACTGGCACACAGAAGATGAGGTCATTTAAGTTAGATACAGGAGTAGAAAGAATTTAACCTAGGAATGATATCCATTCCAAGTCCTAGCTTTGGTGATATCATCCATCAAGGCATACCTCCTACCTCATAAGCCCAAAAGATTCTTTTTCTTCTTCCTCTTCATTTCCCCTTATTGCAAGAATTCCTTTAAAAGAGACAATCTGTGGTCTCTCATGCCCCAGCCACCACTTTGAGAACTACTGTCTCCAAGGCTCTCATGTCCCAGCTGTGGCCTTGGACTCTCCAGCTGACTCCTGCACACTTCTTGCATCCTACCTCCTGCCAGGGTGGGTAGAGCTGCCTTGGGGAGCTCCAACGACCCAGCTCCCACTTCAGTAGACTCCAAGAGCAAACATTAGCAGATTGCACACTTGCAGAGGTGGAGCTGAAGCCACAGCTAAGCCCCAGGGACTGTGAGACTTAGGAAGCAAGGCTGAAATCTCTCCTATGAATGCACAAGTCATAGATTTACACTTCTGCTACTGGCTCTGTAAACTCAGCATCTGCATGACATCACTCTGGACAACGGATGCTCTGGAACAGGTATGATGCTATCAGCTGTGGGCTGTGTGTGCAGGTACACATGTGTCTGGGCCAGGCCAGGTTCTAAGCTGCCTCCATAACCCCCATGGCAGGTCCAAGTGCATGACTACTACAGTCCTGGGATCTGATTTCAATGGATCTGTGCTGGTGGCCTTGCAATAAGAAATCATGAGAGTCAGGGCTGCTTCCCAGCATTCCCAAAGTCGAGACAGGGTTGAGCGCAGTGCCAGCAACAGTGTGCTGTGTGAATCTGCTCAGTTGTGACAGGAGACAAAATAGAGCTCATTTACTAGTAAACTCACCAGTGAAAGGCGATGCCACAGAATATTCAGACTACAATTGCACTCATTTTGCATGCTAGCAAAGTAATGTTCAAAATCCTTCAAATTAGGCTTCAATAGTACAAGTGTGGATTGTAACAAACCAGAAAATTCTTAAAGAGATGCAAATACCAGACCACTTTACCTGCCTCCTGAGAAGGCTGTATTTGTGTCAGGAAACCACAGTTAAAACCAGACATGGAACAATGGACTAATTCAAAACTGGGAAAGAAGTATGGCAAAAGTGTATACTGTCACTTTACTTATTTAACTTGTATGCAGAGTACATTATGTCAAGTGCTGGACTGGATAAATCATAGGCTGGAATCAAAATTGCCAGGAGAAATATCAACAACATCAGATATGCAGATGATACTACCCTTATGGCAGAACGTAAAGAGAAACTAAAGAGCCTCATAGGCCCAAGAGATTCTTTTTCTTCTTCCTCTTCATTTCCCCTTATTGCAAGAATTCCTTTAAAAGAGACAATCTGTGGTCTCTCATGCCCCAGCCACCACTTTGAGAACTACTGTCTCCAAGGCTCTCATGTCCCAGCTGTGGCCTTGGACTCTCCAGCTGACTCCTGCACACTTCTTGCATCCTACCTCCTGCCAGGGTGGGTAGAGCTGCCTTGGGGAGCTCCAACGACCCAGCTCCCACTTCAGTAGACTCCAAGAGCAAACATTAGCAGATTGCACACTTGCAGAGGTGGAGCTGAAGCCACAGCTAAGCCCCAGGGACTGTGAGACTTAGGAAGCAAGGCTGAAATCTCTCCTATGAATGCACAAGTCATAGATTTACACTTCTGCTACTGGCTCTGTAAACTCAGCATCTGCATGACATCACTCTGGACAACGGATGCTCTGGAACAGGTATGATGCTATCAGCTGTGGGCTGTGTGTGCAGGTACACATGTGTCTGGGCCAGGCCAGGTTCTAAGCTGCCTCCATAACCCCCATGGCAGGTCCAAGTGCATGACTACTACAGTCCTGGGATCTGATTTCAATGGATCTGTGCTGGTGGCCTTGCAATAAGAAATCATGAGAGTCAGGGCTGCTTCCCAGCATTCCCAAAGTCGAGACAGGGTTGAGCGCAGTGCCAGCAACAGTGTGCTGTGTGAATCTGCTCAGTTGTGACAGGAGACAAAATAGAGCTCATTTACTAGTAAACTCACCAGTGAAAGGCGATGCCACAGAATATTCAGACTACAATTGCACTCATTTTGCATGCTAGCAAAGTAATGTTCAAAATCCTTCAAATTAGGCTTCAATAGTACAAGTGTGGATTGTAACAAACCAGAAAATTCTTAAAGAGATGCAAATACCAGACCACTTTACCTGCCTCCTGAGAAGGCTGTATTTGTGTCAGGAAACCACAGTTAAAACCAGACATGGAACAATGGACTAATTCAAAACTGGGAAAGAAGTATGGCAAAAGTGTATACTGTCACTTTACTTATTTAACTTGTATGCAGAGTACATTATGTCAAGTGCTGGACTGGATAAATCATAGGCTGGAATCAAAATTGCCAGGAGAAATATCAACAACATCAGATATGCAGATGATACTACCCTTATGGCAGAACGTAAAGAGAAACTAAAGAGCCTCTTGAAAAAGGTGAAAGAGGAGAGTGAATAAACTGACCTAAAACTCAAAACACTAAGATCATGACATCCAGTTCCACACGTTATGGCAAATAGATGGAGTAAAAGTGGAAACGGTGAAAGATTTTTGCTTCTTGGGTTCCAAAATCCCTATAGATGATGACTGTAGGCATGATATAAAAGATGCTTGCTCCTTGGAAGAAAAGGTATGGCAAACCAGACAGTGTTTTAAAATGCAGAGACATCGCTTTGCCAACAAAGGTCCATATAGTCAAAGCTATGTTTTTTCCAGTAGTCACATACGGATGTGAGAGTTGGACCATAACTAAAGTTGAGTGCCCAAGAATTGATACTTTTGAATTGTGGCGCTGTAAAAGACTTTGAGCATCCCTTGGACAGCAAGGAGATCAAACCAGTCAGTTCTAAAGGCAATCAACCCTGAATACTCACTGGAAGGACTGATGCTGAAGCTCCAAAACATGGGCTACCTGTTGCAAAGAGTCACAGTCTTTCTTTGGAAAACAAAGTCTTTGGAAAAGACCCTGATACCAGCAAAGATTAAGGGGCAGAGAATAAGGGGAGGACAGAGGATGAAGATGGTTGGACAGCATTGCTGACTCAATGGATATGAGTTTAAGCAAAATTCATATGAGAGCGAAAGGCGATGCCACAGAATATTTAGACTACAATTGCACTCATTTTGCATGCTAGCAAAGTAATGTTCAAAATCCTTCAAATTAGGCTTCAATAGTACAAGTGTGGATTGTAACAAACCAGAAAATTCTTAAAGAGATGCAAATACCAGACCACTTTACCTGCCTCCTGAGAAGGCTGTATTTGTGTCAGGAAACCACAGTTAAAACCAGACATGGAACAATGGACTAATTCAAAACTGGGAAAGAAGTATGGCAAAAGTGTATACTGTCACTTTACTTATTTAACTTGTATGCAGAGTACATTATGTCAAGTGCTGGACTGGATAAATCATAGGCTGGAATCAAAATTGCCAGGAGAAATATCAACAACATCAGATATGCAGATGATACTACCCTTATGGCAGAACGTAAAGAGAAACTAAAGAGCCTCTTGAAAAAGGTGAAAGAGGAGAGTGAATAAACTGACCTAAAACTCAAAACACTAAGATCATGACATCCAGTTCCACACGTTATGGCAAATAGATGGAGTAAAAGTGGAAACGGTGACAGATTTTCTCTTCTTGGGTTCCAAAATCCCTATAGATGATGACTGTAGGCATGATATAAAAGATGCTTGCTCCTTGGAAGAAAAGGTATGGCAAACCAGACAGTGTTTTAAAATGCAGAGACATCGCTTTGCCAACAAAGGTCCATATAGTCAAAGCTATGTTTTTTCCAGTAGTCACATACGGATGTGAGAGTTGGACCATAACTAAAGTTGAGTGCCCAAGAATTGATACTTTTGAATTGTGGCGCTGTAAAAGACTTTTGAGCATCCCTTGGACAGCAAGGAGATCAAACCAGTCAGTTCTAAAGGCAATCAACCCTGAATACTCACTGGAAGGACTGATGCTGAAGCTCCAAAACATGGGCTACCTGTTGCAAAGAGTCACAGTCTTTCTTTGGAAAACAAAGTCTTTGGAAAAGACCCTGATACCAGCAAAGATTAAGGGGCAGAGAATAAGGGGAGGACAGAGGATGAAGATGGTTGGACAGCATTGCTGACTCAATGGATATGAGTTTAAGCAAAATTCATATGAGAGCGAAAGGCATAGAAGTCTTGTGTGTTGCAGTTCATGGGGTCACAGAGAGTCAGACAGGAGTCAGCAACTGAACAACAATACCACCAGTGAATAGCTCTAGCAGAGGAATATTCAGTGGCTCCTCTCCCAGTGGGAGTGCTTCAATCCCATCTATCTCACACTGCAGCTCAGAAACGGGATCTGGGGGCTTCTACTCCAACAATCAGGGAGCAGACCCACTCCTCCCAGGGTAGTTACAACCACAGAGTCAAGAGGAGGCCCTGTGCAACACCTAGTGCAGGCTCTTGTTAGTACAACAGCCATCACACCTCTAATCAAGGGGATAACACTGAGCATACACTGAGAAAAGAGGAAGTAGACATCCACACTAAGAACAAACCTTCCACCAGAATACATTAAACTCATGCAGGCTACACATGGATGCTCTCACACAAAAATAGATCTTCAAGACTGCAGTGCCAACTCAATGGAAATGCATTTGAGCCAACTCCAGGAGACACTGGAGGACAGAGGAGCCTGGCATGCTGCAGTTTAGGGGCTGCAAATAGTCAGACATGACTTAGCAACTGAACAACAACAACAATAAAGGACACAGTAGATAACTATTTCTTTAAAACTCAAAGACCAAGAGAAACGTAAGTAAAATGAAGCAGAGGAATCACTCTCAGTTAAGAAATCAAGACAATTCCCATGACAGAACAATGAAGCAGACCTCTTTAAGAGATACTGAGTTCAAAATAAGGTAATAAAAACACTGAAGAAATTAAGAATGACTATATATAGAAATGAAGATTACTGTAAAAAGGAACTAGAAACTCTAAAGAGGAACCAATAAAAATTAGACAATTTATTCAGAGAAAAAAGCTGAGCAAAAGGCAATGAATAGCAGAATGAATAATGTAGAAGAACAAATAAGTGACCTGAAAGAATAATGGAAACCACCCAATGAGAACAGCAGACGGAAAGCCAAATGAAGAAAAAAATTTAAGAAAAGAAGAAAAGAAGTAATATAAGAAACCTATGGGATAATATAAAGCATGTCAATCTATGTATAATAGGGATACCAGAAGAAGAATAGGATAGGAGACTTGAAAATATATTGGAAAAGATTATGGCTGAAAACTTTCCAAACCTAAAGAAGGAAATATATATCCAGGTACATGAAGCACAGTGGATCTCAAACCAGATAAACACAAACAGATCTACACCAAGACATATTATAACTAAAATGGCAAAAGAGAGAACTCTAAAGGCGGGCGGAATGGCGGGGCGAAGCAAAGACATTTTTTTTTTTTCCCCTCGTTAATTACAAGGGAATTCCCATAAGGCTATCAGCTACTTTCTCTACAAAACACTGCAGGCCAGAAGGGAGTGCAAAGATACACCTAAAGTCACTGCAACCAGAAAAGGTACAAGAGGGGGGCCCTGTGCAACACCTAGTGCAGGCTCTTGTTAGTACAACAGCCATCACACCTCTAATCAAGGGGATAACACTGAGCATACACTGAGAAAAGAGGAAGTAGACATCCACACTAAGAACAAACCTTCCACCAGAATACATTAAACTCATGCAGGCTACACATGGATGCTCTCACACAAAAATAGATCTTCAAGACTGCAGTGCCAACTCAATGGAAATGCATTTGAGCCAACTCCAGGAGACACTGGAGGACAGAGGAGCCTGGCATGCTGCAGTTTAGGGGCTGCAAATAGTCAGACATGACTTAGCAACTGAACAACAACAACAATAAAGGACACAGTAGATAACTATTTCTTTAAAACTCAAAGACCAAGAGAAACGTAAGTAAAATGAAGCAGAGGAATCACTCTCAGTTAAGAAATCAAGACAATTCCCATGACAGAACAATGAAGCAGACCTCTTTAAGAGATACTGAGTTCAAAATAAGGTAATAAAAACACTGAAGAAATTAAGAATGACTATATATAGAAATGAAGATTACTGTAAAAAGGAACTAGAAACTCTAAAGAGGAACCAATAAAAATTAGACAATTTATTCAGAGAAAAAAGCTGAGCAAAAGGCAATGAATAGCAGAATGAATAATGTAGAAGAACAAATAAGTGACCTGAAAGAATAATGGAAACCACCCAATGAGAACAGCAGACGGAAAGCCAAATGAAGAAAAAAATTTAAGAAAAGAAGAAAAGAAGTAATATAAGAAACCTATGGGATAATATAAAGCATGTCAATCTATGTATAATAGGGATACCAGAAGAAGAATAGGATAGGAGACTTGAAAATATATTGGAAAAGATTATGGCTGAAAACTTTCCAAACCTAAAGAAGGAAATATATATCCAGGTACATGAAGCACAGTGGATCTCAAACCAGATAAACACAAACAGATCTACACCAAGACATATTATAACTAAAATGGCAAAAGAGAGAACTCTAAAGGCGGGCGGAATGGCGGGGCGAAGCAAAGACATTTTTTTTTTTTCCCCTCGTTAATTACAAGGGAATTCCCATAAGGCTATCAGCTACTTTCTCTACAAAACACTGCAGGCCAGAAGGGAGTGCAAAGATACACCTAAAGTCCTGAAAGGAGAAAAAAAAAAAAAAAATCTGCAACCTAGAATACTCTAATCAGCAAGACTATCATTTAGAATAGGAGAGGTAAAGAATTTTTCAGACAAGAAAAAACTAAAATAATTCAGCAATACTGAATCTAGCCTAAAAGAAATATTGAAAGGTCTTTTCTAAATAGAAAAGATGAAAAAATCTATAGAAAAATCACAATTGAGAATTAAAATCACTTAAATAAGCCTGTAGATAGATTAAATAAAATTTTTTTAAATTTTGTGAAAGCAATGAAAATCACAACAAACACCAAAAGGATGAACATGAAGATGTAAAAGAGGACATCAAAATCAAAGTATATTGTGGGGTAGGAGAGCAAGGAAATGTAGACTCTTTTTTTTTTGGTAGAATATGTTCAAGCCTATATGACTACCAGTCTAAGGCAAGTAGATATAGGAAGGAATTAACATACTTGAAAAGCAGGGTAAGCACAAATCCAAAACATACAATAGATTCACCAAAACTGAAAAAAAAGAGAAACAAAAAGCAACAGAAAATCAAATCACAAAAGGAAAAATTAGTGGAATAAAATCGATGGAAAACAACATTTAAAATAGTAATAAATACATGTCTGTCTATCATTTATTGCCTTCAACGTCAATGGACTATATGCTCCAATCAAAAAACACAAAGTGAAAAAAAAAAAAACAAACACAAAGTGGTAGATTGGATTAAAATTTTAAAAAAATTGAGTCTACAATATGCTGCCTATATACCACTTTAGGGCAAAGGACACACGCAGATTGAAAGTGACAAGGTGGAAAAAGATATTTCATGTAAGTGAAAATGGCAAGAAAGAGGTGTGTGCAATACTCATATCAGACAAAATAGACTTTGAAACAAAGGCTGCAAATGAAAAAGATAGATATTATATATGATTAAAGAATCAATAAAAGGAAAGGATAGTACACTTATCAACATATATACACCCAAACATAGAAACACCCAAAGACATTAAACAAATACTATCAAATATAAAAAAGGAACTGATGGGAATACAATAATAAAGGAAATTTTAACACCTCACTCACATCAATGGACAAATCCTTGAAAGAGAAAATCAATAAAGCAACTGAGATCCTAAATGATACAACAGTCAGACTTAATTGATATTTCCAGGACATTCCATTAAACGAAAGCAGCATATACAATCTTTGTAAGTGCAAATGCAACATTCTCTAGTATTGACCACATAGTCAGGCACAAAAGAAACCGTAATAAATTTAGAAGAACAGAAATTATTTTAAACATCTTTTCTGACCACAATGGCATGAAGCTAGAAATCAACAGAAAAAGACACAAGAATAAAAAGAAAAAACGATTACATGAAGACTAAACAACCACCTGCTATTTATAATATGCCAGTATGTAATTCAGCTATTCTCAGGTGGAAAGCGCTACTTTGTTAAATGACACATGCACCCCTCAATGATGAGGCTATTACATACAAGCGCCTCCAGTTTATTTAAGCTCAACAGCAAGAGCACAAACTTCAACATTAAATAATACCCTATATCAAAATGTATCCTGATGCCATTTCCATCGGCTCTCCAAACATGTAGAACATTGCTGGGGACCCGAAGGAGGGGTGTTATGGACACCTGGAGACATGTTCATTTCTCACAAAAATTAAGAAAGATATCCGGGCTAAACAGACAATTGTCTCCTCACACTAAGGATAAGTGTTGCCTGCAAGCCTCGCCTCTCTGAGACCAATACAGAGCACAAAGGTTCTTCCTCTTACCACTTTTAATGCTGATGAAACACTTTACAAACTCAGAGCGCCCTTTGTAACTTAAGAATTGTAAGAATGTTTCTCCTCAAGAGCAAAGGTGTTGGTGGAGGAGCAAAGGGCTCCGGTGATGACCTCTTTCACATCTGAGACAAAAAGCTTCTTCATGATTATTAATTAGCTTGAGATTTCTAGTTAGAAAAAATATAGAAAGGTGGGGAGGATTGTGTGATAGCCTTGCCCACGGAGATCAGCTGAATGAATATTAGAAAGCTTGAGATTTCACTTATCAACATATATACACCCAAACATAGAAACACCCAAAGACATTAAACAAATACTATCAAATATAAAAAAGGAACTGATGGGAATACAATAATAAAGGAAATTTTAACACCTCACTCACATCAATGGACAAATCCTTGAAAGAGAAAATCAATAAAGCAACTGAGATCCTAAATGATACAACAGTCAGACTTAATTGATATTTCCAGGACATTCCATTAAACGAAAGCAGCATATACAATCTTTGTAAGTGCAAATGCAACATTCTCTAGTATTGACCACATAGTCAGGCACAAAAGAAACCGTAATAAATTTAGAAGAACAGAAATTATTTTAAACATCTTTTCTGACCACAATGGCATGAAGCTAGAAATCAACAGAAAAAGACACAAGAATAAAAAGAAAAAACGATTACATGAAGACTAAACAACCACCTGCTATTTATAATATGCCAGTATGTAATTCAGCTATTCTCAGGTGGAAAGCGCTACTTTGTTAAATGACACATGCACCCCTCAATGATGAGGCTATTACATACAAGCGCCTCCAGTTTATTTAAGCTCAACAGCAAGAGCACAAACTTCAACATTAAATAATACCCTATATCAAAATTTATCCTGATGCCATTTCCGTCGGCTCTCCAAACATGTAGAACATTGCTTGGGGACCCGAAGGAGGGGGTGTTATGGACACCTGGAGACATGTTCATTTCTCACAAAAATTAAGAAAGATATCCGGGCTAAACAGACAATTGTCTCCTCACACTAAGGATAAGTGTTGCCTGCAAGCCTCGCCTCTCTGAGACCAATACAGAGCACAAAGTCTCTTCCTCTTACCACTTTTAATGCTAATGAAACACTTTACAAACTCTGAGCGCCCTTTGTAACTTAAGAATTGTAAGAATGTTTCTCCTCAAGAGCAAAGGTGTTGGTGGAGGAGCAAAGGGCTCTGGTGATGACCTCTTTTGCATCTCTCGAGAGACAAAAAGCTTCTTCATGATTATTAATTAGCTTGAGATTTCTAGTTAGAAAAAATATAGAAAGGGGTGGGGGAGGATTGTGTGATAGCCTTGCCCACGGAGATCAGCTGAGCCCAATGGGTCGAGACTCTCCAGCTCTGGGGTAAGAACATTGTTTACATTTGATTGATTTCTGATTATTTCTGATTACTTGTGCTTGCCTTTATTTGATGATTAATAAACCCATGCTTGGTTTGACAATAAAAAAAAAAAATCCAATGAGTCAATGATGAAATCAAAAAAGAAATTTAAAAATATTTGGCAGCAAGTGACAATGAAAACACAATCATATAAAATCTATGGGATGGAACAAAAACAATTCTTAGAAGGAAGAGGCTTTCTTCAAGAAACAAGAAAAATCCCAAGCAACCTAAACCACCACCTAAAAGAATTAGAAAAACAAGAACAAACAAAACCTAAAGTCAGAATAAAGAAGTCAATGATAAAGATTAGAGAGGAAATAAATAAAATAGAGATTAGAGGGAGAAAAAAAGTCAACAAAATTGACAAATCTCTAGCCAGGCTCACCGAGAATAAAAAAGAGAAGACCCAAATAAATAGGAAATGAAAGAGGAGAAATCTCAACAGGTACCACAGAAAAACCAACACACAAAAAGTGCAGAAGACAATACCATGAACAGTTACATGTCAACAAATTTGAAAACCTAGAAGAAATGTAAAACTTTCTAGAAACATACAACCCACCAAAACTAAACCAAAAAGAAACAGGTAACTTGAACAGACCAATCACTAGAAGTGTAATAGAATCTGTAATAAAAGTACCTATAAAAAGTTCAGGATGAGATTCTGGTAATTTTACCAAACACACAAGGAAGAAAAAAAATATCCGGGCTAAACAGACAATTGTCTCCTCACACTAGGGGGCCTGCAAGCCTCGCCTCTCTGAGACCAATACAGAGCACAAAGTCTCTTCCTCTTACCACTTTTAATGCTAATGAAACACTTTACAAACTCTGAGCGCCCTTTGTAACTTAAGAATTGTAAGAATGTTTCTCCTCAAGAGCAAAGGTGTTGGTGGAGGAGCAAAGGGCTCTGGTGATGACCTCTTTTGCATCTCTCGAGAGACAAAAAGCTTCTTCATGATTATTAATTAGCTTGAGATTTCTAGTTAGAAAAAATATAGAAAGGGGTGGGGGAGGATTGTGTGATAGCCTTGCCCACGGAGATCAGCTGAGCCCAATGGGTCGAGACTCTCCAGCTCTGGGGTAAGAACATTGTTTACATTTGATTGATTTCTGATTATTTCTGATTACTTGTGCTTGCCTTTATTTGATGATTAATAAACCCATGCTTGGTTTGACAATAAAAAAAAAAAATCCAATGAGTCAATGATGAAATCAAAAAAGAAATTTAAAAATATTTGGCAGCAAGTGACAATGAAAACACAATCATATAAAATCTATGGGATGGAACAAAAACAATTCTTAGAAGGAAGAGGCTTTCTTCAAGAAACAAGAAAAATCCCAAGCAACCTAAACCACCACCTAAAAGAATTAGAAAAACAAGAACAAACAAAACCTAAAGTCAGAATAAAGAAGTCAATGATAAAGATTAGAGAGGAAATAAATAAAATAGAGATTAGAGGGAGAAAAAAAGTCAACAAAATTGACAAATCTCTAGCCAGGCTCACCGAGAATAAAAAAGAGAAGACCCAAATAAATAGGAAATGAAAGAGGAGAAATCTCAACAGGTACCACAGAAAAACCAACACACAAAAAGTGCAGAAGACAATACCATGAACAGTTACATGTCAACAAATTTGAAAACCTAGAAGAAATGTAAAACTTTCTAGAAACATACAACCCACCAAAACTAAACCAAAAAGAAACAGGTAACTTGAACAGACCAATCACTAGAAGTGTAATAGAATCTGTAATAAAAAGTACCTATAAAAAAAGTTCAGGATGAGATGGCTTTACTGGTAATTTTTACCAAACACACAAGGAAGAACTTATACAGATCCTTCTCAAACTCTTCCTAAAGACTAAAGAGATGAAAAACACTCCCAGAGATTTTCTATGAGCCACTGTCACCCTGACACCAGACCCAGAAAAAGACACTACCAAAACAGAAAATTACAGGTCAATATATTTGATGAACAGAGATGAAAAATTCTCAACCAAATATTAGCAAACCAAACCCAACAACAAAACTACAGTGAGGTACCACCTTATCCTACTCAGAACGGCCATCATTAAAAAGTCTATAAATGGATTAAAGACTTAAATGTAAGGCCAGAAACCATAAAACTGTTACAGGAACCCACAGGTAGTACACTCTTTGACATAAATCACATCAAGATTCTCTTGACTCAGGCTTCCCCTGGTGGTCCAGTGGGTAAGGACATCGCCTTGCAGTGCAAGGGGTGCCAGTTCGATCCCTGACCTGGGAAGATCCCACGTGCCATGGAGCAGCTGGACTGGTGTGTCCAATTACCGAGCCGGCGCTCTGTGACAACAGATGCCACCGTGATGGGAGGCCCACAGGAGCCAAAGAACAAAGACGGATGAAAACAGAGAAATGAAAGAGCAATAGAAGTGGCCCGCCCACTCCCCTCTCTCCCCAACCCGCCCCCCGCCCCCGCCCAAAAAAAAAAAAAGATTCTCTTGACTCTCATCATAATGACAATAAAAAAAATAAACCAATAGGACCTAATTAAACTTAACAGCTTTTGCATAGCAAAGGAAACTATAAACAAGATGAAGAGACAACTCTCAGAATGGAGGAAATTCCAAATGAAGCAACTGACAAAAGGATTAACGTCCAAAAAATACAAGCCTCTCATACAGTTCAATATCAGAAAAACAAACCACTTATTCAAAAAACAGGCAGAAGAAATGTAAAACTTTCTAGAAACATACAACCCACCAAAACTAAACCAAAAGAAACAGGTAACTTGAACAGACCAATCACTAGAAGTGTAATAGAATCTGTAATAAAAAGTACCTATAAAAAAAGTTCAGGATGAGATGGCTTTACTGGTAATTTTTACCAAACACACAAGGAAGAACTTATACAGATCCTTCTCAAACTCTTCCTAAAGACTAAAGAGATGAAAAACACTCCCAGAGATTTTCTATGAGCCACTGTCACCCTGACACCAGACCCAGAAAAAGACACTACCAAAACAGAAAATTACAGGTCAATATATTTGATGAACAGAGATGAAAAATTCTCAACCAAATATTAGCAAACCAAACCCAACAACAAAACTACAGTGAGGTACCACCTTATCCTACTCAGAACGGCCATCATTAAAAAGTCTATAAATGGATTAAAGACTTAAATGTAAGGCCAGAAACCATAAAACTGTTACAGGAACCCACAGGTAGTACACTCTTTGACATAAATCACATCAAGATTCTCTTGACTCAGGCTTCCCCTGGTGGTCCAGTGGGTAAGGACATCGCCTTGCAGTGCAAGGGGTGCCAGTTCGATCCCTGACCTGGGAAGATCCCACGTGCCATGGAGCAGCTGGACTGGTGTGTCCAATTACCGAGCCGGCGCTCTGTGACAACAGATGCCACCGTGATGGGAGGCCCACAGGAGCCAAAGAACAAAGACGGATGAAAACAGAGAAATGAAAGAGCAATAGAAGTGGCCCGCCCACTCCCCTCTCTCCCCAACCCGACCCCCGCCCAAAAAAAAAAAAGATTCTCTTGACTCTCATCATAATGACAATAAAAAAAATAAACCAATAGGACCTAATTAAACTTAACAGCTTTTGCATAGCAAAGGAAACTATAAACAAGATGAAGAGACAACTCTCAGAATGGAGGAAATTCCAAATGAAGCAACTGACAAAAGGATTAACGTCCAAAAAATACAAGCCTCTCATACAGTTCAATATCAGAAAAACAAACCACTTATTCAAAAAACAGGCAGAAGACCTAAACAGACATTTCTCCAAAGAAGACATACACATGGCCAATAGACACATGACTCAATATTAGAGAAATGCAAATCAAAACTACAGTGAGGTACCACCTCACATTCATCAGAAGAGCCTTCATCAACAAATCTACAAACAATAATTGCTGGAGGGAATATGGAGAAAAGGGAATCCTCCTGTACAGTTGGTGGGCATATAAATTGATACAGCCACTATGAAGAAAAGTATGAAGATACCTTAAAAAGAAAATCTCAATTTGGCTGTAAGAATGAAACCTAAACTATGCACTGAAAATTGCCAATAAAGGAAAAAAGCCAAAATTAACTTTTTAATATGGATGTACATGTGCTTAATAAGTACATAATTTTTATTATTTCCCCCCCAATAGATGATGACTATGTGGCATTATAAGATTTAAATGTATTCCCCCCAGAATGATTATTTATTTTCCTACAGATCACTATGAGGTTTTTAACATTTTTATTTTCCTATAGGACATTATGAGGTTTTTATTTTATATTGTGACATAACTGATTAACCCCTAGAGAAGGGAATGGCAACCTATTCTAGCATTCTTGCCTGGAGAATCCCATGGACAGAGGAGCCTGGTGGGCTACAGTCCATGTGGTCACAGAGTCAGACATGACTGAGCAACTAACAAAACAATGCATATATAGAAGCTAGAAAAATATTACTGATGAACCTGTTTGCATGGGAGAAATGGAGACACAGATGTAGAGAAAAGACTTTTGGACACAGCAAGGGAAGGAGAGGGTAGGCCATACTGAGAAGGTAACAGTGACATATATACATTCTCGTGTGTACAATAGATAGCTAGTAGGAAGCTGCTATGTAACACAGGGAGTCCAGACTGACACTCTGTGACAACCCAGAAGGAGGAATGAGAGAGGGAAGGGAGGCTCTAGAGAAAGGGGACATATGTATTTATAACAATGGCTGATATGTGTTGTTGCACAGAAGAAACCAATATAACATTGTAAGGCAATTAAAAAATAAAATTAATGAATTAATAAATAAAAGTCTAGAAATAATAAATGTTGGAGAGAGGATAGAGAAAAGGGAACCCTCCTACCTTGCTGGTGGAAATGTAAATTGGTACAATCACTATGGAAAACAGTATGATGGCTCTTCAAATTCTAAAAATAGAGTTGCCATAAAATACAGCAATCCCACTCTTTGGCAAATACTCAGACAAAACTATTACCTGAAAAGATGCATGCACTCCTATGTTTACAGGAGCACTCTTTACAATAGCCGAGACATGGAAGCAAGGTAAATGCCCATCAACAGATGAATGGATAAAGAAGACGTGGGATACTTAAATACACACACACATACATGATGCAATATTACTCAGCCACGAGGAAAGGCTGAAATAATGCCATTTGCAACAACAAGGATGGACCTAGAGATTATCATACTAAACAAAGTAAGTGTGAGAGAGAAAGAAAAGTACTGCATGATTGTCACTTAAATGTGGAATCTAAACTATGACAAAAATGAGCATGTCTACAAACAGACTCACAGACTTATAGTTTCAAGGGGGAAAAGGGGTAAGAGAGGAAAGGATTGACAGTTTTGAATTAGCAGATGCAAAAGAGTATATAGAAGATAAACAAGATCTCACTGAAAAGCACAGAGAAATATATTCAATATTCTATGATAAATAATAATGTAAAAGAACATGAAATACATAGCTATAACTAAGTGACTTTTCTGTAGAGCAAAAATTAATATAACATTGCAATTCTACTATACTTCAACAATTTTTTTTAAGATAGACATCCTTATTCAACAGATTAGAAGACCGTTCCTAACAAATATTTATTGTACTTTCTTTGCTCACAAGTCAATATACTGTGCTGTCAAGATATCAGACTACATCACCTGTCTTTCTTTACCTTCCCTGCAGGACTTCCCCACATGTCCCCAGTAAAGGGAGTAAATAGATTATAACAGATTAATTTCTTCCTTTTTAGACACAGTTCCACACACAGGGACAATAAATTAACTATACTGACTGATATAGAAGCTGTCTATAACCTTTTTCCTAGTGGAACAGCTATCTACAAAATAACCAGTTTGAACTCAAATATGATTTTTTCAGTAACATTTAGTCTATATAAAATGAACACTACCCATATGACCACCTTTCTCTAAGGTTTCACTTATCCCTTACACATCGCCCTTTCCTTCCCATTATTAAATACAAAAAAATATTTTTCTGACTGCATGCTTGAAAGTCTTGTACTCTCATTTAAAAGGTCACTTACTTATAATTGCTAAAAATAGAGTTGCCATAAAATACAGCAATCCCACTCTTTGGCAAATACTCAGACAAAACTATTACCTGAAAAGATGCATGCACTCCTATGTTTACAGGAGCACTCTTTACAATAGCCGAGACATGGAAGCAAGGTAAATGCCCATCAACAGATGAATGGATAAAGAAGACGTGGGATACTTAAATACACACACACATACATGATGCAATATTACTCAGCCACGAGGAAAGGCTGAAATAATGCCATTTGCAACAACAAGGATGGACCTAGAGATTATCATACTAAACAAAGTAAGTGTGAGAGAGAAAGAAAAGTACTGCATGATTGTCACTTAAATGTGGAATCTAAACTATGACAAAAATGAGCATGTCTACAAACAGACTCACAGACTTATAGTTTCAAGGGGGAAAAGGGGTAAGAGAGGAAAGGATTGACAGTTTTGAATTAGCAGATGCAAAAGAGTATATAGAAGATAAACAAGATCTCACTGAAAAGCACAGAGAAATATATTCAATATTCTATGATAAATAATAATGTAAAAGAACATGAAATACATAGCTATAACTAAGTGACTTTTCTGTAGAGCAAAAATTAATACAACATTGCAATTCTACTATACTTCAACAATTTTTTTTAAGATAGACATCCTTATTCAACAGATTAGAAGACCGTTCCTAACAAATATTTATTGTACTTTCTTTGCTCACAAGTCAATATACTGTGCTGTCAAGATATCAGACTACATCACCTGTCTTTCTTTACCTTCCCTGCAGGACTTCCCCACATGTCCCCAGTAAAGGGAGTAAATAGATTATAACAGATTAATTTCTTCCTTTTTAGACACAGTTCCACACACAGGGACAATAAATTAACTATACTGACTGATATAGAAGCTGTCTATAACCTTTTTCCTAGTGGAACAGCTATCTACAAAATAACCAGTTTGAACTCAAATATGATTTTTTCAGTAACATTTAGTCTATATAAAATGAACACTACCCATATGACCACCTTTCTCTAAGGTTTCACTTATCCCTTACACATCGCCCTTTCCTTCCCATTATTAAATACAAAAAAATATTTTTCTGACTGCATGCTTGAAAGTCTTGTACTCTCATTTAAAAGGTCACTTACTTATAATTGCTAATAATTTTCATTTAAGCAATAAATATTTCCTGGGTACCTCTGTATATAAAAAAGTGTGCTACATGCTAGAAATACAGTGGTTAAGGTGACAGATGTAGCCTTATCCCCTGATAGATCTTATAAAGAGTGATCAAAACATAAGTAATCACAAAATTAGTAATCATACATTTTGATTAGGTCTACAAGGAAACATATGGTGTAATATTAGATTCTAATATTAGGATCCTCTTAGGGAAGGGGCCAGGAAATTTTCCTTTAGGGAGGTTCCTTAAACCCAAGACATATAGGATGAAAAGAGGCTGTTTGTTTCAGTTACTAACTTATGTCTGACTCTTGGGACCCCATGGACTGTAGCTCACCAAGTTCCTGTCCATGGAATTTCCCAGGCAAGAATACTAGAGTGGTTTGCCATTTACTATTCCAGGGAATCTTCCCAATTCATGGATCCAACCTACAGACATTGGTATGTCTTCTTTGGAGAAATGTCTGTTTAGACCTTCTGCCCACTTCTTACCTGTATTGTTTGTTTTGACACAGAATTGCATGAGTTGCTTCTGTATCTTGGAGATTAATTCTTTGTTCTTTGCTTCATTTGAAAATACTTTCTCTCATTTGAGAGGTGGATTCTTTGCTATTGAGCCACTAAGGGAAACCCCTCACCCCCAAAATAGGTAGCCATTAGAAAAGTCATCTATGTCAAGCGAGTGGGAAAAATACTGATTCGTTATCCTAAGCACTTTTCTTATTTCACCAACATGATGACTTTGCAAGCCAGGTATAATCCCATTCTGCAGGTGAATAATCAGTTTAAATAACTGGCCAGTGTTAATTGGTTAGCTGTTCGAAGTTGAATTCAAGGCTGCACATATATTTTAGATTCATAACTCCATTCCCACAGGGAATCTTTCAGCAGGCCACATCAGCAGGGTCTCTGAACTCAGTGGCCTTTAAGGTTTCCTCCTTCTTGATGTCCCCTGGTTGAAATATGCAGCTTTTTAGTGCCTATTTATAAATAGCTTTAAATTAAAAACTGCAACTTTAAAGTGGTATAGCCTGTATGAATTTTCGGTTGAAATTTCTATGAAATTTCAGTTCACTTTACTGCCTTTAAAAAGCTACTGCATCTGCAAAATGGGAAAAAAATATTTGCAGATGAAGCAAAGAACAAAGAATTAACGTGTGAGTGATCACACGATGCACGTGTGAGTGATCACGTATGAGATCACTCATATGTGAAACCTAACTGTAAAAAATGATACAAATGAATTTATTTACAAAACAGACTTACAGATAAAAATAATTGTGGTTACCAAAGTGGAAACATGGAGAGGGGAGGGATAAATCAAGTACTTGGGATGAACATACACACACTACTATATACAAGACAGATAACTAACAAGGACCTACTGTATATAATATTCTGAGCCACATTCTGTGAGCTGTCTCATAGATTTGGAAAACCCCACCAGGTGGAAGAAGCTAACTCCGTGATGACCCGACCATAACCATGATGCAAGCTGCCACAATTACAAGAATTGGCCTCATAGAAATGGGAACAAATTAACCTGGAACTGAAAACTAACGAATAATCAAGATGGCACTGATCCAACCACCGTGTGACCAAGTTTCAAGATGACTGTCAGAGATGACTGTACTTTCTGCACATGGGTACCTCCCCTGTGCCCATACACATCTGAGGTAGTAGTAATGTTTATTGCTCAGTCGTGTCTGGCTCTTGGCGGCCCCATGGACTGTAGTCTACTAGGCTCCTCTGTCTGTGGAATTCTCCAGGCAAGAATACTGGAAAGGGTTGCAATTCTGAATCTCCCCTGTAAAGGCTCTTGTCCACTGGTTGTCAGTGGGGGTATCTGCCTTTGGCTGTAAGCCTGACCTGCCCCTTAGCTGCTAGACTACAAAATACAGTAACTAGCCTTTTTTTGACTTTATATTAAGGAGAAGCCAGATCTTATTTTTGATAAAAATTGGGTTTCTGTTTTATCAATGCTCTATTACTATGAAAATCTCATTTAACTGTTTCTTCATCTCTATATTGTCACGATGATAACAGAAAATATTTTTGATGCTTAACTTGTGCTGAGAGCTTCATGTCAACATTCCTTTGATCCTCACAACTAACTTGAATTATGCATTATGATCCACAGGTGAGAAAACAGAAATGAAAGAAGTGAACCCAGACAGTCATACTTGTGTTCATCTGCATTCACCGCAGCATCACATTCAGCTTCCATGCTTCTGCTATTAGACTGGTCTTATCCACTGTGGTATTTTAATATAAAGAGTGCTTAGGGATAGCTTCTGAAGCTCCTGTGAGTGTGTATGTGTGTGTGCATATTTCTGTGGAGGGTATGTACGTATTAATACTAGAGCCTTGGCAATTGTCTACAGGTCTTGAAGCTCTAGTGTGCGTATCTTCCTCAGGAGTTTTGGCATGTGACTACATAAATATCATTTGCCTTGGAACCCGCCGCCGCGAGGAGCCGCGGCACGGGTAAGTTCAGCCACTCCAACTGGAGGGCTTGCTGAACGGAGAGGGAAAGTCGCTCACGGGTTGCTGACCAGGGACCGGGCACAAGCTGGACGGGAAAGCTTGCGTCCACCTTTGGGACTTAGACACGTAACTGGCAGTGCACGTGTGCCAGTGGTGGAGGAGCCCGCACACCCCTAGAGCTGCAGCAGCAGGGGAGGAAGCCAGGGAAAGAGCAGGGATTGTAGACTACTGGCGGGGGTGCGGTAGAGCCGGGGCGCACCCCTCCAACATGGGACTGCGCGCACCGTGGCCCCCGCCCGACTGACTGGGATCAGCCCACCATCTCGGTCAGCACCCAGTATGGCAGCAAAGCCCTCATTTTGCTGAACACAAAAACAGAAACCATAGCAACCAGCGCTATAAGGGGAAGACTACGCCATCAAGAGCAGATTGGTTTCCAACAGGCAGATGAGAAGATAAAAACCAGGGACAGTATTTACCTTTTTTTTCTTTTTTTTTTTTTTTTACTTCTGCTTGTTTAGTTGTGGTAGACTATTTTGCTTATTCAATTCATTGGTCTGGTTTGGGGTTTACTAGTTTGTTTGTTTATTGGGTTTTTTTTTTGTTGTAGCTGTTTTCATTTGTTTGTTTTGTTTTCTGTGTTTTTTCTTTGTTTTTTATCTCTTATTAATTTTTTCTGCCCTTATTAATTTTTAATTTCTTTTTTGACTTTTATTTTATTGTATATTTTTTTAAATTTTAATTTAAAACTTGAAAACCTCTAATTCTCTTTTCTATTTCCTCTTTCCCACTGCTTTCTTCCTCTATGTTCTGTAACATTTCTTCCAATTCTCTAGAAGAGGGTTTTTTGTGCTTAGGGATAGCTTCTGAAGCTCCTGTGAGTGTGTATGTGTGTGTGCATATTTCTGTGGAGGGTATGTACGTATTAATACTAGAGCCTTGGCAATTGTCTACAGGTCTTGAAGCTCTAGTGTGCGTATCTTCCTCAGGAGTTTTGGCATGTGACTACATAAATATCATTTGCCTTGGAACCCGCCGCGCGAGGAGCCGCGGCACGGTAAGTTCAGCCACTCCAACTGGAGGGCTTGCTGAACGGAGAGGGAAAGTCGCTCACGGGTTGCTGACCAGGGACCGGGCACAAGCTGGACGGGAAAGCTTGCGTCCACCTTTGGGACTTAGACACGTAACTGGCAGTGCACGTGTGCCAGTGGTGGAGGAGCCCGCACACCCCTAGAGCTGCAGCAGCAGGGGAGGAAGCCAGGGAAAGAGCAGGGATTGTAGACTACTGGCGGGGGTGCGGTAGAGCCGGGGCGCACCCCTCCAACATGGGACTGCGCGCACCGTGGCCCCCGCCCGACTGACTGGGATCAGCCCACCATCTCGGTCAGCACCCAGTATGGCAGCAAAGCCCTCATTTTGCTGAACACAAAAACAGAAACCATAGCAACCAGCGCTATAAGGGGAAGACTACGCCATCAAGAGCAGATTGGTTTCCAACAGGCAGATGAGAAGATAAAAACCAGGGACAGTATTTACCTTTTTTTTCTTTTTTTTTTTTTTTTACTTCTGCTTGTTTATTTGTGGTAGACTATTTTGCTTATTCAATTGACTGGTCTGGTCTGGGGTTTATTAGTTTGTTTGTTTATTGGGTTTTTTTTGTTGGTTTTTTTTTGTTGTTGTAGTTGTTGTTTTCATTTGTTTGTTTTGTTTTATGTGTTTTTTCTTTGTTTTTTGGTCTCTTATTAATTTTTTCTGCCCTTTTTAATTTTTAATTTCTTTTTTGACTTTTATTTTATTGTATATTTTTTTAAATTTTAATTTAAAACTTGAAAACCTCTAATTCTCTTTTCTATTTCCTCTTTCCCACTGCTTTCTTCCTCTATGTTCTAAATGTAAAACATTTTCCTATCTACCAATATCCTCTAGATAAATTATTTCCAATCTTCCTGTCTCCACTATTCTCTTCCAAATACACTAAACAATACACACACTAATCTTTGCTACCTTATCCTATAAAATACTTCCAAGATGAATCTTTTCCTTTTTATTACCTATAGACTCTCCTCCTTGTCACCCCCAACACATGTCCTAATTAAAAATTGCTCTCATTGTAATTATCCAAGCCAGGACCTTGTGCTAGATCTATTATTCAGGCACTATTTCAATTCATTCAAAGCTTAACAGGCAAGTATCATCTATGATTGCATGGTTTGCCAGAAAAATTTCCTGTGCCTTATCTCTGTAAAACTGGTCAGTTGTGGGGATTGCTGTGTATGTATGTATATCTTATGATTATGTTAGAAATATCTGCATGCTTTTATGACTGTCACCCATCAGGGATGCACCTCTTGTTCCTCAGATGCTAGTATGTGAACTAATATCACGAAACACCATAGTAAACCAGACATAGAGCCTACACCCCCTGACCAATCATCAAACCAAGGATCCTCGGAGCAGAAGCCCTGATTCCCAGACCACACACTATCAAAGAACATACAACACTAGAGATTATTCATCTGTAAACAAGACCTAACACCATCCAAGTCACAAACCACTGAACCCTTCTAGAAGGACAGAAACCCAAAGGAAGGCAGAATTCAACCAAGAAGCCTGGTGGGGGGAAAAGAACTCTACACACACAGACACACACAAAGAAACAAAAATTAACCTAATAATGAAACATCAGAGAAACACTGCACAAATGAAGGATCAAGCTAGAGAAACACTGCTTCAAATGACAGAGGAGGAGATAGACAAAGTATCTGAAAGAGCATTCAGAAAAGCTATACTAATGAGGATGCAAAACACCGAAAACAGAATATTAGAGGAAATTAGTGCACTGAAAAAAGACATGCAGGAAATGAAAAATAAGCAAATAGAGACCACCAACTCAATTGCTGAACTCAAAAAATAAGCAAATAGAGTACTTAAAACTCTATCCTTTTTCCTTACTGCTTTCTTCCTCTATGTTCTAAATGTAAAACATTTTCCTATCTACCAATATCCTCTAGATAAATTATTTCCAATCTTCCTGTCTCCACTATTCTCTTCCAAATACACTAAACAATACACACACTAATCTTTGCTACCTTATCCTATAAAATACTTCCAAGATGAATCTTTTCCTTTTTATTACCTATAGACTCTCCTCCTTGTCACCCCCAACACATGTCCTAATTAAAAATTGCTCTCATTGTAATTATCCAAGCCAGGACCTTGTGCTAGATCTATTATTCAGGCACTATTTCAATTCATTCAAAGCTTAACAGGCAAGTATCATCTATGATTGCATGGTTTGCCAGAAAAATTTCCTGTGCCTTATCTCTGTAAAACTGGTCAGTTGTGGGGATTGCTGTGTATGTATGTATATGTTATGATTATGTTAGAAATATCTGCATGCTTTTATGACTGTCACCCATCAGGGATGCACCTCTTGTTCCTCAGATGCTAGTATGTGAACTAATATCACGAAACACCATAGTAAACCAGACATAGAGCCTACACCCCCTGACCAATCATCAAACCAAGGATCCTCGGAGCAGAAGCCCTGATTCCCAGACCACACACTATCAAAGAACATACAACACTAGAGATTATTCATCTGTAAACAAGACCTAACACCATCCAAGTCACAAACCACTGAACCCTTCTAGAAGGACAGAAACCCAAAGGAAGGCAGAATTCAACCAAGAAGCCTGGTGGGGGGAAAAGAACTCTACACACACAGACACACACAAAGAAACAAAAATTAACCTAATAATGAAACATCAGAGAAACACTGCACAAATGAAGGATCAAGCTAGAGAAACACTGCTTCAAATGACAGAGGAGGAGATAGACAAAGTATCTGAAAGAGCATTCAGAAAAGCTATACTAATGAGGATGCAAAACACCGAAAACAGAATATTAGAGGAAATTAGTGCACTGAAAAAAGACATGCAGGAAATGAAAAATAAGCAAATAGAGACCACCAACTCAATTGCTGAACTCAAAAATACTATAGAAGGTCTCAACAGTAGAGTATCAGAGGCAAAAAAATGGATAAGTGAGCTGGAAGACAGAATGGTGGAAATAAGTGCTGAAGAGCACAACAAAACTGAAAGAATTAAAAGAACTGAGAATAGCATGAAAGACCTATGGGACAATATCAAACGCACCAACATTAGAACTATAGGAGTTAAAGAAGAAAAGGAGAAGAAAGACTATGAAAAAATTCTTGAAGAGGTTATAGTTGAAAACATACCCAGCATGGGAAAGGAAATAGTGAACCAAGTCCAAGAAGCACAAAGAGGTCCATACAGGAGAAACCCCAGAAGAAACACACCAAGGCACATTCTAATCAAACTAACGCAGACTAAATATAAAGACAGATTACTAAAAGCAGCTAGGAGCAAACAACAAATAACATATAAAGGAAGCCCCATACATTTAACTGCGGATCTCTCAACAGAAACCCTACAGGCCAGAAGAGAATGGCAAGATACATTTAAACGGCTAAAAGAGAATAACCTCCAACCAAGAATTCTCTACCCAGCAAGAATCTCATTCAGAATTGATGGTGAAGTCAAAAGCTTCACAGACAAACAAAAACTAAAAGAATTCTGTACCACAAAACCAGCCCTACAGCAAGTGTTAAAGGGCCTGATATAGCCAATAAATACATGAGAAGAAGAAGTCCTACAAATCAAACCCCAGACTTCTAAGAAGATGACAATAGGAACATTCGTATCAATAATTACTTTGAACATAAATGGATTAAACGCTCCAACCAAACGACACAGGTTGGCTGAATGGATCCAGAAACATGACCCATATATATGCTGTTTACAAGACCTAGAGACACTCATAGACTGAAAGTGAGAGGCTGGAAAAAGATATTCCATGCAAATGGAAATCAAAAGAAAGCTGGAGTAACAATCCTTATATCAGACAAAATAGACTGTAAAGTAAAGAAGATTCTAAGAGACAAGGCAGGTCACTACATCATGATTAAGGGATCCATCCAAGAGGAAGACATAACAGTCATGAATATCTACACACCCAACACAGAGGCACCTCAATACATAAGACAGGTACTTTCAGACTTAAAAGAAGAAATCAACAATAACACAATAATAGTAGGAGACTTTAACACTCCTCTCACACCAATGGACAGATCATCCAAACAGAAAATTAATAAAGAAACACAAGCCTTAAATGCCACACTGGAAACGATGGACCTCATCGATATCTTTAGGACGTTCCATCCAAAAGCAGAAGAATACACTTTCTTCTCAAGTGCTCACAGAACATTCTCCAGGATAGACCACATCTTGGGCCACAAATCTAACCTCAGCCAGTACAAGAAAACCGAAATTCTATCAACCATCTTCTCGGACCACAATGCAATGAGGCTAGAGATCAACTACCTGAAAAAAAACCCCTAAAAACACAAACACATGAAGATTAAACAATACATACCTGAAAAACCAACTGACCGTTGAGAAAATCAAAGGAGAAATTAAACAATTCCTAGAAGAAAATGACAATGAACACACGACCGTGCAAAACCTATGGGATACTGCAAAAGCAGTTCTAAGAGGAAAATTTATCGCAATACAATCCCACCTCAAGAAACTAGGAAAACATGAAGCAGATGACCTAAGCCTCCACTTAAAACAATTGGAGAAAGAAGAGCAAAAACACCCCAAAGCCAGCAGAAGAAGAGAAATCATAAGAATCAGAGCAGAAATAAATGAGAAAGAAACAAAAGAAACAATAGTAAAGATAAATAAAACAAAAAGCTGGTTCTTTGAAAAGGTAAACAAAATGGACAAGCCTCTGGCCAGACTCATCAAGAAAAAGAGGGAGAAGAACCGGATCAACAAAATCAAAAATGAACAAGGAGAGATTACAACAGATAAAGCAGAAATCAAAAGGATTCTAAGGGACTATTATGAGCAACTCTATGGCAACAAACTGGACAACCTGGAAGAAATGGACAGTTTCTTGGGGAAGATCAATCTCCCAAGACTGAGCCAGGAAGAAACAGAAACTTTGAACAACCCAATCACAAGCTCAGAAATCGACTGTAAAGTAAAGAAGATTCTAAGAGACAAGGCAGGTCACTACATCATGATTAAGGGATCCATCCAAGAGGAAGACATAACAGTCATGAATATCTACACACCCAACACAGAGGCACCTCAATACATAAGACAGGTACTTTCAGACTTAAAAGAAGAAATCAACAATAACACAATAATAGTAGGAGACTTTAACACTCCTCTCACACCAATGGACAGATCATCCAAACAGAAAATTAATAAAGAAACACAAGCCTTAAATGCCACACTGGAAACGATGGACCTCATCGATATCTTTAGGACGTTCCATCCAAAAGCAGAAGAATACACTTTCTTCTCAAGTGCTCACAGAACATTCTCCAGGATAGACCACATCTTGGGCCACAAATCTAACCTCAGCCAGTACAAGAAAACCGAAATTCTATCAACCATCTTCTCGGACCACAATGCAATGAGGCTAGAGATCAACTACCTGAAAAAAAACCCCTAAAAACACAAACACATGAAGATTAAACAATACATACCTGAAAACCAACTGACCGTTGAGAAAATCAAAGGAGAAATTAAACAATTCCTAGAAGAAAATGACAATGAACACACGACCGTGCAAAACCTATGGGATACTGCAAAAGCAGTTCTAAGAGGAAAATTTATCGCAATACAATCCCACCTCAAGAAACTAGGAAAACATGAAGCAGATGACCTAAGCCTCCACTTAAAACAATTGGAGAAAGAAGAGCAAAAACACCCCAAAGCCAGCAGAAGAAGAGAAATCATAAGAATCAGAGCAGAAATAAATGAGAAAGAAACAAAAGAAACAATAGTAAAGATAAATAAAACAAAAAGCTGGTTCTTTGAAAAGGTAAACAAAATGGACAAGCCTCTGGCCAGACTCATCAAGAAAAAGAGGGAGAAGAACCGGATCAACAAAATCAAAAATGAACAAGGAGAGATTACAACAGATAAAGCAGAAATCAAAAGGATTCTAAGGGACTATTATGAGCAACTCTATGGCAACAAACTGGACAACCTGGAAGAAATGGACAGTTTCTTGGGGAAGATCAATCTCCCAAGACTGAGCCAGGAAGAAACAGAAACTTTGAACAACCCAATCACAAGCTCAGAAATCGAATCTGTGATTAAAAATAAAAGCCCAGGGCCAGATGGCTTCACAGCCGAATTCTACCAAACATTTAAAGAAGAGCTAATGCCTGTCCTTCTAAAACTCTTCCAAAAAATTGCACAGGAAGGAAAACTTCCAAACACATTCTACGAGGCCACCATCACCCTGATACCCAAACCAGGCAGAGACAACACAAAAAAGGAAAACTATAGGCCAATTTCACTGATGAACTTAGATGCCAAGATCCTCAACAAAATCCTAGCAAACAGAATTCAACGACACGTCAAAAAACTCGTAGATTACGATCAAGTCGGGTTCATACCGGGCATGCTAGGATTCTTCAACATCTGCAAGTCAATCAACGTGATACATCATACCAACAAATTGAAAGACAAAAATCACATGATCATTTCAATAGATGCAGAAAAAGCCTTTGACAAAGTACAACATCCATTTATGATAAAAACTCTTCAGAAAATGGGCATAGAAGGAACCTATCTCAACATCATAAAAGCCATCTATGAGAAGCCTACAGCAAACATTATTGTTATTGGTGAAAAACTGAAAGCATTCCGTCTAAGATCAGGAACAAGACAGGGGTGTCCACTTTCACCTCTACTATTCAACATAGTCCTGGAAGTGCTAGCAACGGCAATAAGAGAAGAGAAAGAAATAAAAGGAATCCAGATTGGAAAGGAAGAAGTCAAGCTCTCTCTTTTTGCAGACGACATGATATTATACATAGAAAATCCAAAAGACAGAGTTATAAAGCTACTAGAGCTAATCAACGATTTAATCTAATTCACAGGATACAAAATCAACACACAGAAATCACTGGCATTCCTATACACAAACAATGAAAAATCAGAAAACGAAATCAAAGAGGCAATCCCCTTCACCATTGCAACCAAAAGAATCAAATATCTAGGAATAAACCTACTCAAAGAAACAAAAGAATTGTACACAAAAATGACAAGACATTCATGAAAGAAATTAAAGAAGACTTAAACAGATGGAAAGATATTCCATGTTCCTGGGTCGGAAGAATTAATATTGTGAAAATGACCATACTACCAAATATCATCTACAGGTTCAATGTAGTACCTATTCAACTACCATTGACATTTTTCACAGAACTAGACCAAAGAATAATACAGTTCATATGGAAACACAAAAGACCTCGAATAGCCAAAGCAATCCTGAGGAAGAAGAATGGAGCTGGAAGGATCACCCTCCCCAACTTCAGACTCTACTACAAAGCAACAGTCCTCAAGACAGTATGGTACTGGCACAAGAACAGAACTATAGACCAATGGAACAAGATCGAGAACCCAGAGATAAACCCACGCACCTGTGGGTACCTAATTTTTGACAAAGGAGGCGAAACTATAATATGGGACAAAGACAGCCTCTTCAAAAAATGGTGCTGGGAAAATTGGACAGCTACATGCAAAAAAATGAAATTGGAACATTCCCTGACACCATGCACAAAGATCAACTCAAAATGGATGAAAGACCTAAATGTAAGACCAGAAACCATCAAACTCTTAGAGGAGAATATAGGCAAAACCCTCAAGGACATCAATCAAAGCAAGATCTTCTCTGACCCACCTACTAAAATAGTGGAACTGAAAAGAAAAGTCAACACGTGGGACCTCATGAAACTTAAAAGCTTTTGTACATCAAAAGAAATCACCAAAAAGTTGAACAGACACCCCACAGAGTGGGAGAAAATCATAGTAAATGAAACAACAGACAAAGAATTAATCTCCAAAATCTACAAGCAACTCAGACAACTCAGCACAGGAAAAACAAGCAGCCCAATCAAAAAATGGGAAAAAGATCTAAAGGGACACCTCTCCAAAGAGGACATACAGATGGCCCAAAAGCACATGAAACGATGCTCAACCTCACTTATTATTAGAGAAATGCAAATTAAAACCACAATGAGATACCACCTCACACCTGTCAGAATGGCCATCATCCACAAATCGACAGACAATAAATGCTGGAGAGGGTGCAGAGAAAAGGGAACCCTCTTGCATTGCTGGTGGGAATGTAAATTGATACAACCTCTATGGAAGACAATATGGAGATTCCTTAAAAAACTAAAAATAGAAGCACCCTATGACCTACCAATCCCACTCTTAGGCTTATATCCTGATGAAATCAAAAATGAAAGAGGCACCTGTACCCCAATGTTCATTGCAGCTCTCTATACAATAGCCAGAACATGGAAGCAACCTAGATGTCCATCGACAAATGAATGGATCCAGAAGCTCTGGTACATATATACAATGGAATACTACTCAGCTGTTAAAAAAAATGCAGAAGACTCAGTCCTAATGAGGTGGCTGACTCTAGAACCTATCATAAAAAGTGAAGTAAGTCAAAAAAAGAAAGACAAGTATAGTATACTAACTCACATATATGGGATCTAGTAAGATGGTCATGATAACACATGTAGTGAACTCATTAAAAAACAGAGAATAGACATAAAGACATTGTGGAGACCGAACAGTGGGAGGGAGGCATGGAGGGAGTAACATGGAAACCTATACTGTCATGTGTGGAAAAGATAGCTATTGTCATTGTGCTAGGGGAATAGGAGTACCTACAACCACCTGGGGCGATGGTCTGGAGGGATAGGAGGAGGGGAACTGGGTGGGGAGAGGGTCCAGGGATATGCATATGAATGATCTGGGAACATACATGTTGGTGAACAACAAAACTCTGTAAAATCTTTAAAATAAAGAAAAAAAAAATCATTTGCCCTGTTTTCATAAAATCATAAATGGGCTTACAGTCTAATCTTTCAAGATGGATTGTACCTTACTTACCAAAGAACAGCTTAATCTCCAAATGACCGTGTAGTCTCTAGTCTGGGTCACTGGGCATATAATATATACTAAGTATGTATGCTATCTTCTCCCTCTAAAAACAGCCCCCCTGCTTCTCCCACTATACATGGTCATTCTTATTTTGAAGATCATTAGAACATTTACTATTATTTTTCATGCTCATAAGGTAGGGAAAAAGTTATTATTAGGAGAAGAGCTAGTAAATGATATAGAAGCACTTTGCTGTCACACACTGCTAAGGCTGGGTAGCTCTATGATTACAGGCCAGGGCGTGGAGAGCATAAGCAAGTGCTTATTACACGTATCATGATTCTCTACACTTCAATCGCAGTCCTTATCACCTTTTCCTCTCTAGACTAAATCATTCTAATTGGTTTTCTCATATTATTGTTTTCTCTGACAATCTCTGTCCCCTTCCATCATATTAATAATGTTTCTCACTTACTTAAAGAAAAGGTGGATGTGGGTCAGGAACTGGGCCTAGATGTCCATCGAAATGAGGTGGCTGACTATATACAATGGAATGCTACTCAGCTGTTAAAAAAAATGCAGAAGACTAAGTCATAATGAGATGGCTAACTCTAAAACCTATCATAAAAGTGAAGTAAGTCAAAAAAAGAAAGACAAGTATAGTATACTAACTCACATATATGGGATCTAGTAAGATGGTCATGATAACACATGTAGTGAACTCATTAAAAAACAGAGAATAGACATAAAGACATTGTGGAGACCGAACAGTGGGAGGGAGGCATGGAGGGAGTAACATGGAAACCTATACTGTCATGTGTGGAAAAGATAGCTATTGTCATTGTGCTAGGGGAATAGGAGTACCTACAACCACCTGGGGCGATGGTCTGGAGGGATAGGAGGAGGGGAACTGGGTGGGGAGAGGGTCCAGGGATATGCATATGAATGATCTGGGAACATACATGTTGGTGAACAACAAAACTCTGTAAAATCTTTAAAATAAAGAAAAAAAAAATCATTTGCCCTGTTTTCATAAAATCATAAATGGGCTTACAGTCTAATCTTTCAAGATGGATTGTACCTTACTTACCAAAGAACAGCTTAATCTCCAAATGACCGTGTAGTCTCTAGTCTGGGTCACTGGGCATATAATATATACTAAGTATGTATGCTATCTTCTCCCTCTAAAAACAGCCCCCCTGCTTCTCCCACTATACATGGTCATTCTTATTTTGAAGATCATTAGAACATTTACTATTATTTTTCATGCTCATAAGGTAGGGAAAAAGTTATTATTAGGAGAAGAGCTAGTAAATGATATAGAAGCACTTTGCTGTCACACACTGCTAAGGCTGGGTAGCTCTATGATTACAGGCCAGGGCGTGGAGAGCATAAGCAAGTGCTTATTACACGTATCATGATTCTCTACACTTCAATCGCAGTCCTTATCACCTTTTCCTCTCTAGACTAAATCATTCTAATTGGTTTTCTCTCATATTATGTGTAAGTTTTGACTCATTCCTGACAATCTCTGTCCCCCTTCCATCATATTAATAATGTTTCTCACTTACTTAAAGAAAAGGTGGATGTGGGTCAGGAACTGGGCCTAGATTCATGGAAATTTCTTTTTTTTCATTTCTGAAAGAGTCCACTCGTCTTCTCATGTTAAAGCCTAGGCTTGGAATGGAACAAATGGAGTTTGGACACATGAAACAGTATCATTCAACTGTCATCTGCCCATGCTAAGGTTTTGGGTATCCCCACTTCTAGCTGATGCAGAGTTCATAATAGTTTCTATTTTTCCCTGTAGGGTAAGGGAAATATCATAGTGACAAGAAAGAGCTCTGTAAATAATCTTCAATCTAGAATCTTAATTCTGAATTCTAGACACATGTCAAGTAATCCTAACCTCAAAATTTCAGGCAGGTATAACTCCATTTTAATGAAACATGTGACTCAATTATGAAAAGTTCTTTTGATAGAAGTAGTCTATTTACTAAATCGCTTTATTTTTTGTTGTTTTTTGTCTTATTTTTAGACATTCTTCATGTTTTACAATTAAAAACAGTTCAACTCAGAACATAGCTGAAACTTATATTTTGAGTCAGACTTTTCAAAACAAATATGTTGCTAGATCTCAAAAAAGAAAAATTTTATAAACTTTTTAGTATCTTTTGAGCATGGAAGCAAGAGTTTGAAGAAAATCAGCCATTTTAGTTCTTTAAATAATAAATTCAGAGCAAAGTGAATCAAGGAAGCAGTGCAAAAGTTTGTATAGTGGTAGGAATTAATTCAGTGTCCTATTACGGCAGCTCTTCCCACAGGCTACTAAATACTGCTTGTCTACATACTAAACTCTAGACATTATTAAATACTATTCATCTGTATACTGAATACTATTACTGTATACTGACTGTGATACTATTACATGCTCATAAGGTAGGGAAAAAGTTATTATTAGGAGAAGAGCTAGTAAATGATATAGAAGCACTTTGCTGTCACACACTGCTAAGGCTGGGTAGCTCTATGATTACAGGCCAGGGCGTGGAGAGCATAAGCAAGTGCTTATTACACGTATCATGATTCTCTACACTTCAATCGCAGTCCTTATCACCTTTTCCTCTCTAGACTAAATCATTCTAATTGGTTTTCTCTCATATTATGTGTAAGTTTTGACTCATTCCTGACAATCTCTGTCCCCCTTCCATCATATTAATAATGTTTCTCACTTACTTAAAGAAAAGGTGGATGTGGGTCAGGAACTGGGCCTAGATTCATGGAAATTTCTTTTTTTTCATTTCTGAAAGAGTCCACTCGTCTTCTCATGTTAAAGCCTAGGCTTGGAATGGAACAAATGGAGTTTGGACACATGAAACAGTATCATTCAACTGTCATCTGCCCATGCTAAGGTTTTGGGTATCCCCACTTCTAGCTGATGCAGAGTTCATAATAGTTTCTATTTTTCCCTGTAGGGTAAGGGAAATATCATAGTGACAAGAAAGAGCTCTGTAAATAATCTTCAATCTAGAATCTTAATTCTGAATTCTAGACACATGTCAAGTAATCCTAACCTCAAAATTTCAGGCAGGTATAACTCCATTTTAATGAAACATGTGACTCAATTATGAAAAGTTCTTTTGATAGAAGTAGTCTATTTACTAAATCGCTTTATTTTTTGTTGTTTTTTGTCTTATTTTTAGACATTCTTCATGTTTTACAATTAAAAACAGTTCAACTCAGAACATAGCTGAAACTTATATTTTGAGTCAGACTTTTCAAAACAAATATGTTGCTAGATCTCAAAAAAGAAAAATTTTATAAACTTTTTAGTATCTTTTGAGCATGGAAGCAAGAGTTTGAAGAAAATCAGCCATTTTAGTTCTTTAAATAATAAATTCAGAGCAAAGTGAATCAAGGAAGCAGTGCAAAAGTTTGTATAGTGGTAGGAATTAATTCAGTGTCCTATTACGGCAGCTCTTCCCACAGGCTACTAAATACTGCTTGTCTACATACTAAACTCTAGACATTATTAAATACTATTCATCTGTATAATGAATACTATTACTGTATCTATATTCTGTATGTAACAGACTGTGTTTTTCATCACCTATGTATAATTAAAATCCTGTACAGACCAGTCCAACTGAACTTATTTCAAAGAGGAACTGGCTTCAAAAGGCAATGAGTTCTTTGCAAGTATTCAAACAGAAAAGAAGGATGTGTTGTGAGGAACCAAAATGGTACTTCAGATCAGACTTCCTTTTTTTTTTTTTTTTTTAAGACCAGTGTTGAATGAAAGACCATCCAAACTGGTTTTTGCTCTGACCTTGAGAAGTCTAGACCTTCTGAATAATGGGAATTGACATGATAGAAAGATAGAGTATATATCTTCTCCCCAGAAGCTGTTTGCTCACATTCTAAGGGGGGATAAACTCAAGAGATACTTGTCTCCTTTTCTCTAGAGCTATGTCACTTCCATTCTAAAAGGAATTGAGTCTACAGATGTCTTTTTTTTTTTTTTAATTCCCTGATAAGATTGCATATAGAAACTTTCTCTCTTCCTCAAGAGAGAATTTGTGTACATTCAGCTTAAAAGATAAGAGTTCTCTCTTTATATCAGCAGCGGAGAATGGAAAATATGTTAGAAGAAGGTTAATGGAAACTCAGTATAAATTCTTAGCTTTTAAACTCTGGAATTCTCTAGTATAAATCCCTCCTCATGTTCAGGTGATCTACTGTTCTCATTGCACCATCTCAGGGAATTTTCTATTTTCACTTACCTTATTTTTTCTACTTAGATATTAATTTTCTTATTGATTTATCTATTATGTATATTGAATGTAAATCAGACCTTTAAGTTTGATTTTATCTTGTGATTTACTTTTTGACTGAGTGACTTTTTGGCAGAGATAGTACATATACTTTTTTATGTACATATATCAATATTTTATTTGGATTTTTGTCTGATAGTCTACTTTTTAAAAAATCTACATACTATTTTATTTCCACTAGAAAATGGTAGCTCATACAGTAAAAGACCTGCCTGCAATGCAGGAGACCAGGGTTCAATACCTGGATCAGGAAGATTCCCTGAAGAAGGGAACAGAGACCCACTCCAGTATTCCTGCCTGAAGAATTCCATGAACAGATGATAACTGGGGGGGCTACAGTCTATGGGCAAAAAGTAGGACATGACTGAAAAACCAACACACACAAACACAAGCATACACACATATAACATTTGGTCCAGCTTCTTTCCTTTACCTTTACTATTCAACCTTAAATGCTTTAATTTTACTCAAGTAAAAGCAGAATCATATCTGGCATGAGAAGTAAATATTTCACATCATTAAATTAATAGGATTTGACTGAATTTAGGTGTGCTCTTTATTATTACTCCAGGAGTAGTAAGCCATCTTCCCTACACATTATTTCCCTTTACTTTTGTTTTTCTGAGTTTAACTATGTAAGACATGTCTGTTTTCCCATATCCAGTAATATGAGTGCTTTAGTGTTATAACTTGAGTAACCAGCTTCCTCATTAATCTTTAATTCTCATTATTAGACTGTATTTCCAAAGAAACTTCAGATATTTCAGTGAATCTTACACTTTTCAACAAAGACTAAAAATTCTTGGGTTGTGCAAATATAATTGTGATTTTTCCATCGTTGAACTTTGCCATTTGATATAGGAATACATTCTCAATAAATGTAGCTATGTTATACATCATTTTAATATACATTTCTTGCTTTATGCTTTTTGCTACTGACTGATTACTTGTTGTGTATTTATTTTAGACTATGGAGATGATGTTAGATAAAAAGCAAATTTGAGCGATTTTCTTATTTGAACTCAAAATGGGTTGTAAAGCAGTGGAGACAACTCACAGCATTAACAACACACTTGACCCAGGAACTGCTAACAGACATACAGTGCAACCTACGGTGGTTCAAGAAGTTCTGCAAAGGAAATGAGAGCCTTGACGATTAGAGGCATAATGGCTGGCCATTGGAACTTAACAAGGATCAACTGAGAGCCATCATTGAAGCTGATCCTCTTACAACTACACGAGAAGTTGCTGAAGAACTCAACATCAACCATTCCATGGTGGTTCAGCATGCAAAGCAAATTGGAAAGTGAAAGCTCGAAAAGTGTATGTCTCAAGAGCTGACTGCAAATCAAAATAGAGACCCACTCCAGTATTCCTGCCTGAAGAATTCCATGAACAGATGATAACTGGGGGGGCTACAGTCTATGGGCAAAAAGTAGGACATGACTGAAAAACCAACACACACAAACACAAGCATACACACATATAACATTTGGTCCAGCTTCTTTCCTTTACCTTTACTATTCAACCTTAAATGCTTTAATTTTACTCAAGTAAAAGCAGAATCATATCTGGCATGAGAAGTAAATATTTCACATCATTAAATTAATAGGATTTGACTGAATTTAGGTGTGCTCTTTATTATTACTCCAGGAGTAGTAAGCCATCTTCCCTACACATTATTTCCCTTTACTTTTGTTTTTCTGAGTTTAACTATGTAAGACATGTCTGTTTTCCCATATCCAGTAATATGAGTGCTTTAGTGTTATAACTTGAGTAACCAGCTTCCTCATTAATCTTTAATTCTCATTATTAGACTGTATTTCCAAAGAAACTTCAGATATTTCAGTGAATCTTACACTTTTCAACAAAGACTAAAAATTCTTGGGTTGTGCAAATATAATTGTGATTTTTCCATCGTTGAACTTTGCCATTTGATATAGGAATACATTCTCAATAAATGTAGCTATGTTATACATCATTTTAATATACATTTCTTGCTTTATGCTTTTTGCTACTGACTGATTACTTGTTGTGTATTTATTTTAGACTATGGAGATGATGTTAGATAAAAAGCAAATTTGAGCGATTTTCTTATTTGAACTCAAAATGGGTTGTAAAGCAGTGGAGACAACTCACAGCATTAACAACACACTTGACCCAGGAACTGCTAACAGACATACAGTGCAACCTACGGTGGTTCAAGAAGTTCTGCAAAGGAAATGAGAGCCTTGACGATTAGAGGCATAATGGCTGGCCATTGGAACTTAACAAGGATCAACTGAGAGCCATCATTGAAGCTGATCCTCTTACAACTACACGAGAAGTTGCTGAAGAACTCAACATCAACCATTCCATGGTGGTTCAGCATGCAAAGCAAATTGGAAAGTGAAAAAGCTCGAAAAGTGTATGTCTCAAGAGCTGACTGCAAATCAAAAAAATCATCATTTTCAAATGTCATTTTCTCTTCTTCTACACAACAACAATAAACCACTTCTTGACTGGATTGTGACATGTAACAAAAAGTGGATTTTATGAGATGACGAGCTCAGTGGTTGGACTGAGAAGAAGCTCCAAAGCACTTCCCAAAGTCAAACTTGCACCCAAAAAAGGTCATGGTCACTGTTTGGTGGTCTGCTGCCCATCTTATCCAATATAGCTTTCTGAATCCCAGTGAAACCATTACATCTGGGAGGTATGCTTAGCAAATCACAAGATGCACCCAAAACTGCAATGCCTATAGCCAGCAGTGGTCAGCAAAAAGGGCTCAGTTTTCCACAACGCCACCTGACCACACATCACACAACGAATGAATGCTTCAGAAGGTGAATGAGTTGAGCTACAAAGTTTTGCCTCATCTACCATATTCACATGACATTTTGATCACTGACTACCACCTCTTCAAGCATCTCTACACAACTTTTTGCATGGAAAACACTTCCACAATTAGCAGGCTTCAGGAAACACTTTCCAGGAATTCATCAAATCCCAAAGCATGGATTTCACAAGAATAAACAAATTTATTTCTCATGAGCAAAAATGTGTTGTCGTAATGGTTCTTATTTCAATTAATAAAGATGTGCTTGAGCCTTTGTCACAATGATTTAAAAGTCAATGTCTAAATCTGCAATAATTTTTGCACCAAATAATAGAAATAGCTTTCTTCCTAAACAAGATTTTTTGTTCGTTTGTTTGCCTTTCCCTACTTGTCTTTCAGCTCTGAGAACCAACTGTCCTCCCCTCAAAAAAGCCTAACAAAAATGAAGATAGCACTCTTTCATGAATTCATTCACTCATCCATTTGTTTGACTATGTGTTACAGTTAGCAGATGAAGGCACTTAATTTGTCTACTCTTCTTGACTCTTGTGTTCTTCAATCTCTTTAGGCCATAACGGTCTTTTGCAAATACAAACTGAGTCATGTTTAGTATCCGTTAACAAGGTTTGAGAGCCATCATTGAAGCTGATCCTCTTACAACTACACGAGAAGTTGCTGAAGAACTCAACATCAACCATTCCATGGTGGTTCAGCATGCAAAGCAAATTGGAAAGTGAAAAAGCTCGAAAAGTGTATGTCTCAAGAGCTGACTGCAAATGCAAAAAATCATCATTTGAAAGTATCATTTCTCTTATTCTATGCTACAACAGTGAACCATTTCTCAACAGGATTGTGACATGTAACAAAAAGTGGATTTTATGAGATGACGAGCTCAGTGGTTGGACTGAAAAGAAGCTCCAAAGCACTTCCCAAAGTCAAACTTGCACCCAAAAAAGGTCATGGTCACTGTTTGGTGGTCTGCTGCCCATCTTATCCAATATAGCTTTCTGAATCCCAGTGAAACCATTACATCTGGGAGGTATGCTTAGCAAATCACAAGATGCACCCAAAACTGCAATGCCTATAGCCAGCAGTGGTCAGCAAAAAGGGCTCAGTTTTCCACAACGCCACCTGACCACACATCACACAACGAATGAATGCTTCAGAAGGTGAATGAGTTGAGCTACAAAGTTTTGCCTCATCTACCATATTCACATGACATTTTGATCACTGACTACCACCTCTTCAAGCATCTCTACACAACTTTTTGCATGGAAAACACTTCCACAATTAGCAGGCTTCAGGAAACACTTTCCAGGAATTCATCAAATCCCAAAGCATGGATTTCACAAGAATAAACAAATTTATTTCTCATGAGCAAAAATGTGTTGTCGTAATGGTTCTTATTTCAATTAATAAAGATGTGCTTGAGCCTTTGTCACAATGATTTAAAAGTCAATGTCTAAATCTGCAATAATTTTTGCACCAAATAATAGAAATAGCTTTCTTCCTAAACAAGATTTTTTGTTCGTTTGTTTGCCTTTCCCTACTTGTCTTTCAGCTCTGAGAACCAACTGTCCTCCCCTCAAAAAAGCCTAACAAAAATGAAGATAGCACTCTTTCATGAATTCATTCACTCATCCATTTGTTTGACTATGTGTTACAGTTAGCAGATGAAGGCACTTAATTTGTCTACTCTTCTTGACTCTTGTGTTCTTCAATCTCTTTAGGCCATAACGGTCTTTTGCAAATACAAACTGAGTCATGTTTAGTATCCGTTATGTCCCAGAATGTTCTCCATTTCACTTAATAAAAACAGCCAGTGTACTGTCATGCCTCTTTATTATTTATTTTCATCCACCTTTTATTCTTTTTTTTTTCCCTTTCCAAACATTTTTATTCAGTCTTTGGCCTGCGTGGGCCTCCCATTGCAATGGCCTCTCTCACTGCAGAGCACCAGCTCTGGGTGCATGCGCTCCAGAGTGCTGGCTCATAATTGGATACACCTGCCCAGTGGATCATGGCAAAGGGGATCTTCTCCAACCAAGGATCGAACCTGAGCCCTGTGCACTGCAAGGCGGACTCTCTACCCATTGGATCACCAGGGAAGCCTTGTACTGTTTTTTTTTTTTTAAAGATTTATTTATTTATTTTGGGCGGGGGTCGGGTTGGGGGAGCGGGCAGGCCACTTCTATTGGTCTTTCATTTCTCTATTTTCATCCGTCTTTGTTCTTTGGCTCCTGCGGGCCTCCCATCACGGTGTCATCTGTTGTCGCAGAGCACCGGCTCTGGGCGCATGCGCTCCAGAGCTCCGGCTCGGTGATTGGACACATCAGTCCAGCTGCTCCGCGGCACGTGGGATCCTTCCAGGCCAGGGATCAAACCGGCGCCTCTTGCACTGCAAGGCGGCGTCCCTATCCACTGGACCACCAGGGGAAGCCCTGTACTGTTTTCTTAACCTGAGCTGTACGATAGTCTACACTCTTATTCTGGTACATCTAAGTGTATTTATATCGTTAGCCTTTGTCACAATGATTTAAAAGTCAATGTCTAAATCTGCAATAATTTTTGCACCAAATAATAGAAATAGCTTTCTTCCTAAACAAGATTTTTTGTTCGTTTGTTTGCCTTTCCCTACTTGTCTTTCAGCTCTGAGAACCAACTGTCCTCCCCTCAAAAAAGCCTAACAAAAATGAAGATAGCACTCTTTCATGAATTCATTCACTCATCCATTTGTTTGACTATGTGTTACAGTTAGCAGATGAAGGCACTTAATTTGTCTACTCTTCTTGACTCTTGTGTTCTTCAATCTCTTTAGGCCATAACAGTCTTTTGCAAATACAAACTGAGTCATGTTTAGTATCCGTTATGTCCCAGAATGTTCTCCATTTCACTTAATAAAAACAGCCAGTGTACTGTCATGCCTCTTTATTATTTATTTTCATCCACCTTTTATTCTTTTTTTTTTCCCTTTCCAAACATTTTTATTCAGTCTTTGGCCTGCGTGGGCCTCCCATTGCAATGGCCTCTCTCACTGCAGAGCACCAGCTCTGGGTGCATGCGCTCCAGAGTGCTGGCTCATAATTGGATACACCTGCCCAGTGGATCATGGCAAAGGGGATCTTCTCCAACCAAGGATCGAACCTGAGCCCTGTGCACTGCAAGGCGGACTCTCTACCCATTGGATCACCAGGGAAGCCTTGTACTGTTTTTTTTTTTTTAAAGATTTATTTATTTATTTTGGGCGGGGGTCGGGTTGGGGGGGGGGGAGCGGGCAGGCCACTTCTATTGGTCTTTCATTTCTCTATTTTCATCCGTCTTTGTTCTTTGGCTCCTGCGGGCCTCCCATCACGGTGTCATCTGTTGTCGCAGAGCACCGGCTCTGGGCGCATGCGCTCCAGAGCTCTGGCTCGGTGATTGGACACATCAGTCCAGCTGCTCCGCGGCACGTGGGATCCTTCCAGGCCAGGGATCAAACCGGCGCCTCTTGCACTGCAAGGCGGCGTCCCTATCCACTGGACCACCAGGGGAAGCCCTGTACTGTTTTCTTAACCTGAGCTGTGAGATCAGATAGTCTACACTCTTATTCTGGTACATCTAAGTGTATTTATATCAGAATTTGTATTGTATTACTTATCTTTTGGTAACTTGGAATGTAGCAAAGCTGCAGAGCACCCAGATACAAAGCAGTATTCTCCCTGGAACCAATACCCACATCTGTAAAACTGATATTTTATTCCATAATAAATATATGCAAAAGTTTCATAAGTAAATTAATTGTATTCATAAATACAATTCTAAATACAGAGAAGCTCAAATGCTATATGTATATATGTGTATGTTTATATTCAATATTTTATAGAAGAATAACATAGTAAGATCTGTATTTAGTGGTTAATGATATAAAGCATACTGTTCCAAAGAGATTAACCAAAAATGACTGACTCACAGTGAAAATATCCTTAAAGTGGTGACAAGCATTTTATATCAAAATATAATATACATGCTATATTAAAATAAATAGAAACAAATGTTTATTTTTCTCTCAATCCCAGAGATGGGTCAAGTAATATTCTTTGGCTAATCCTGTTAGACTGTTATTTCCTGATTGAAGTATTTCACTAGGAAGGATTATGATAGTCATTTATTTAAATATGACTATCATGGGGGAAGAAGAGCTTTAGTATTTTTATTCTATAAGTTCTTTGAAATTAGAAACTCACAGTCATTATAATTATATGTCTCAGAAGAGAAGGAGAACCTCTTCCTGATGGTTTAAGCAAAACTCCAGGGCTATTTCTGATCGGTTCCATTCAGATCAAATGTTCACCTTATGCCAGTGATATTCTTGTCAGATCAAAGTGGAGCCAATACTTCAAAAAGAAACTAAATATTGTTGGACAAGAAGTAACATATCTGTTGCCTCTGACCTTGAAAACGACCCTCAGAGTCAACATGTAAGTGAACCACCATAACTGTCAGTATTAGTGCTGAATCCAAGGGCCCTCTCTTCCAGCCCAGAGCTTCTCACTACTTCCCATTTATCTCCTCTTCCTCTCATTATTCTCACAGGGGTCTGTGGGAATCCCTAGTTTTTACAAAGAAAACTGGCCATAACAAGATCTGAAAGATATTCATTAGAACCACTTAGCATGATTTTAGTCTAATTAAAATAAGAATATAAAATTTTAATTTGACTTCCCAGAACCTGGATAAATGCTGTCAAAGTGGTTAACAGAAATTTTCTTAAAGTGCTTTGCTCCCATATATAAAAATAAATGAATGCACAATTAAAACATTGACATTTTTTGAACCTGAGGTTATTGTGGGGAATTAAATAAACCAATGTAATAATGATAAAACAGTCCACAATTTATCTCAAGATGGAGGTTAAATGTTCCTCTTCCTTATAATACCCTTCTCAGGTGGCAAAGTGGTAAAGAATCTACCTGCCAATGCAGGAGACAGACACAGAGATGGAGGTTCAATCCTTGGGTCTGGAAGATCCCCTGGAGTAGGAAATGGCAACCCATTCCAGGATTCTTGTCTGGAAAGTTCCATGAACAGAGGAGCCCTGGCAGGCTACAGTCCATGGGGTCACAAAGAGTTGGGCATGACTGAGCACTTTCCTTAGGATACACTTGCCATAGCACGAGGGGATACTATTAGAGACATTCCATGAATACAGTTCTCTGTCTGGTTAAAGTGGGTATGATAATATTTGCACACATTGGTTCCCTCCATGCCTGTATCTCCAGTTCCTTTACCCTTACAGGCAAGGGAAAAATAGCATGGGCTGTTAATGGTGCGCTCTCTAGATTCCTGGGACCCCTGAAACTTCCATATTTTCTCTCTTCCCTGAAGGATTTCAGATTTTGCATGTTTTCTGCGTGTCTTCATTGCTGTTAAAGCTGTTTATTCTTCTGTTTCTTGAGCTTCACTTACATTTTTTCTTTTTTTATCAGATGTTCTTTGTATTCCCTCCTTCAGAACTTGTGTCTCTCAAGGTCTGTTGGAAGTTTCTTCCCCATGGAAAGGTATAATCATATCAGACAATGTTTGAAATATAGGGATTCTCAGTTAATAGGCCATTTTATAGCATGCAGTGAAGAGCTTGGTTTAGTCATCAACTTTCTCACCATAGGGCAAGTTCCTGATTCTATACCTCTCTTATAGGTCCCACTTCCTTCAGTCAACCTGCCCAAGATCACAGGAGCTTTCACATCTCATTTTGAAACATTATGAATTCACTTGAGTTTTTTTCCCTCAGATTCTCAAGGATCCTCTGAGGAATAATAATAAAAATACCTGAGCTATTTATTTATCAGGGGCTAGTTTAATCCTTGTACATATATCAACCCCTTTTCTCTGCCAAACAACTATGTATGATGGTTATTATTATAAGCCTCAGTTTCTGATGAAATTAGTCTAGAGAAACAACACAATAGTCCTAAGTGACAGAAGAGTAAGTGGAGGAACTAAGTGTCAAAACCATGCATCTATGTTAATTAAGGTAGGCTAAACTGCTCTAATGAGAAGGGCATGGCAATCCACTCTAGTATTCTTGCCTAGAGAATCTCATGGACAGACTCAAGTCCATGGCTGGCTAAAATCCAAAGGGTCCCAAAGAATCAGACACAACTGAAGCAACTTAGCATACAGACACCCAAACTGCTCTAATTTTTCCATATTGCTGCTTATTTTTTCTATAATGCCTATGTGGCATTCTTCCTTTTTAGTGAGATGCTTTCCCACTTCTCAATAGGTAAGGGATGCAGATCCTTCATCTCTCAGGACTTGTCATCATCGGCATCCAATCAGTAGAGGGGAAAGAACATGATGGAGCGAAAATGGAAAGTTTTTATACATCAGGCACAATCACTGCTACTCATCCTTGACTATACAGGTCTCAGAAACTTCTTAGCCACAGCTAAGAAAGGGAGGATAAGAAGTCAGGGGCATAAGAAGAGGCACAGCGAGCAGTCCATCTCAGTGACCTCCTGAGATCCTATATTTTCCAAAATGAATAGTTTTTTTTCAAATGTGAATCTCATGCATGCTGCTGCTGCTTAGTCACTTCGGTCATGTCCGACTCTTCATGACCCCATGGACTATAGCCCATTAGGCTTCTCTGTCTATGGAATTTTCCAGGCAAGAACACTGGCATGGGTTGCCATGCCCTTATCTAGGGGTTCTCCCAAACTTAGAGATGGAACCCAGGTCTCCAGCATTGCAGGCAGATTCCTCACCACTGAGCCATCAGGGAAGCCCCATATATATGTTTGAAACCTTATGGACTGTAACTCACTGGGCTTTTCCATCCATGGAAATTTCTAGGCAAGAATACTGTAGTATGTTGCCATTTCCTTCTCCAATTTCAATCATAAGACATTTTAAAAATAAATTAATGGGGCTTCCTGATGGTCCAGTGGGTAAAGAGTCTGCCTTGCACTTCAAGGGGCATTGGTTTGATCCCTAGCATGGGAAGATGGTTATTATTATAAGCCTCAGTTTCTGATGAAATTAGTCTAGAGAAACAACACAATAGTCCTAAGTGACAGAAGAGTAAGTGGAGGAACTAAGTGTCAAAACCATGCATCTATGTTAATTAAGGTAGGCTAAACTGCTCTAATGAGAAGGGCATGGCAATCCACTCTAGTATTCTTGCCTAGAGAATCTCATGGACAGACTCAAGTCCATGGCTGGCTAAAATCCAAAGGGTCCCAAAGAATCAGACACAACTGAAGCAACTTAGCATACAGACACCCAAACTGCTCTAATTTTTCCATATTGCTGCTTATTTTTTCTATAATGCCTATGTGGCATTCTTCCTTTTTAGTGAGATGCTTTCCCACTTCTCAATAGGTAAGGGATGCAGATCCTTCATCTCTCAGGACTTGTCATCATCGGCATCCAATCAGTAGAGGGGAAAGAACATGATGGAGCGAAAATGGAAAGTTTTTATACATCAGGCACAATCACTGCTACTCATCCTTGACTATACAGGTCTCAGAAACTTCTTAGCCACAGCTAAGAAAGGGAGGATAAGAAGTCAGGGGCATAAGAAGAGGCACAGCGAGCAGTCCATCTCAGTGACCTCCTGAGATCCTATATTTTCCAAAATGAATAGTTTTTTTTCAAATGTGAATCTCATGCATGCTGCTGCTGCTTAGTCACTTCGGTCATGTCCGACTCTTCATGACCCCATGGACTATAGCCCATTAGGCTTCTCTGTCTATGGAATTTTCCAGGCAAGAACACTGGCATGGGTTGCCATGCCCTTATCTAGGGGTTCTCCCAAACTTAGAGATGGAACCCAGGTCTCCAGCATTGCAGGCAGATTCCTCACCACTGAGCCATCAGGGAAGCCCCATATATATGTTTGAAACCTTATGGACTGTAACTCACTGGGCTTTTCCATCCATGGAAATTTCTAGGCAAGAATACTGTAGTATGTTGCCATTTCCTTCTCCAATTTCAATCATAAGACATTTTAAAAATAAATTAATGGGGCTTCCCTGATGGTCCAGTGGGTAAAGAGTCTGCCTTGCACTTCAAGGGGCATTGGTTTGATCCCTAGCATGGGAAGATCCCACATGCTGCAGAGCAGCTGGACCAGTGTGTCCAATTATGGGCCAGCGCTCTGGAGCGCATGCGCCCAGAGCCAGTGCTCTGCTACAGGAGAGGCTACTGCAATGGGAGGCCCACACAGGCCAGAGAACAAATATGGATGAAAATAAATAAATGAAAGACCAATAAAAGTGGCCAAAATTTTTAAAATATATAAATAAATAAATTAGTAAATAAAACTTTCAAGGAGACAGTGACCATACAGTATAATGCATGGCACACAGACTTATCAATATTGAATGAATGAAAAAATACAAACCTGTATACCTACCTCTAAAATTATACGAAATCACATATCATTTGCATGTTTGCTCCATTTTTATTGCAATTTTTTTTTAAAGATTTATTTATTTATTTATTTTGGGCGGGGGTCGGGTTGGGGAGGGGGGGGGGGGCACTTCTATTGGTCTTTCATTTCTCTATTTTCATTCGTCTTCGTTCTTTGGCTCCTGTGGGCCTCCCATCGTGGTGGCGTCTGTCCTTGCAGAGCACCGGCTCTGGGCGCATGCGCTCCAGAGCTCCGGCTCGGTGATTGGACACATCAGTCCAGCTGCTCCGCGGCACGTGGGATCTTTCCAGGCCAGGGCTCGAACCGGCACCCCTTGCACTGCAAGGCAGTGTCCTTACCCACTGGACCACCAGGGGAAGCCCTTTATTGCAATTTTTGAAATAAGTGTTATTTTAATGTTTATGATTAGATAATCTATCCATGACTGTCTTAACGAAATGAAAATTCAGTAGATTCATATAAGATAGTGATTCCCATGGATGACAAATTAGGCTTGTTGGAACAATGTCCTACCTTCTTTTAACTTCAAATACCCTAAGAAAAAAAGACATGTTTGTGGGGGTAATTTGTTTCTTTATTAAGAGATACATTATGCTACAAAATGTAATAACTATTTGATTTATATGTTGAAATGCTATATAAATTAAGCATGCAATATACAACACATTTTTCCTTTGTGCAGTGGCCTTTCTCTTTAAATAGCTCTTAGTTCACTGTAATAAAAGAATATTATGATTTCATAGGCACAGGCTAGGAAAGAAATTTAATTAACATGAGCAATTTCAAAATTCATTTAAATCTCACAACGAAATATTTTATGGACCGTTAAGGTAGTAAATTATTGATTGGCTAATCAAATCCTCAATTACTGACTAACTGATAAATTGTCATCTCTCCAATAACAGATAGTCTTTAAATGCAATTGCCAACCTGACTCCCTTTCAGCATCCATCACAGATCCTTCACACTAAGGATTTTTTAAATCCTTGCCATGCATATCTGTTCATAGGCTTGGTTTACAAGTTTCTGTTTGCAATCACACCCTTCCTAGATCAGGCTCCTTTTCATGCATTTCTAACACACCTGGAGCATCAACAAGATATCATTAACAAGGGCAAAGACTCTGAGACTAATTATTATCAGGCTAATTATGTCTCAGGCCCAATCACGTTTAGTATGACAAACTTTCTGGTGACACAGCTCAACCAAACCTTGAGTTTGGGGGCTCTCAGGCTGATAGGTTATTGGAAATCCCCTGCCAGCTAGTAAGTCAAGTCTGGTTCTGTCTGCACATTTTATGCTCATTGTCTAGTGAGTCTGCAGTTACAATCTCTTTATTTTATGATTAATAGTATAGTAAAATAACTTTTTAAAGAAAAATAAATTAAGTCTTGAAAAAAAACAAATGAGCAACAATTCAGGTCCATATTTTAGAGAATTAACCATGATAATTTCAACTTTATCACAGCCCTATTGTTTGTTCATCTAAGTTCTACTCTTACTAATTCAACAAATATTGATCACATGACATTTTGAATGGCATCTGCCGTTACAGGATTTGATACAGGGGATAAAGGCAAGTGTAGAGGCAACTTATAAAAAGGAATAAATCATTTGATAGATGAATAGAGGAACTGGGAATAAATATAAAAGGGAATAGAACCAGATGAGGTCTATCTAGAGTCAAAGATTTCATTCTGACAAAAGTGATATTTAAAATGAGAACTGAAGATACAGGAATTGAGGTTTTTCAAAAAGCAAACCCGAATAGCTCTTAGTTCACTGTAATAAAAGAATATTATGATTTCATAGGCACAGGCTAGGAAAGAAATTTAATTAACATGAGCAATTTCAAAATTCATTTAAATCTCACAACGAAATATTTTATGGACCGTTAAGGTAGTAAATTATTGATTGGCTAATCAAATCCTCAATTACTGACTAACTGATAAATTGTCATCTCTCCAATAACAGATAGTCTTTAAATGCAATTGCCAACCTGACTCCCTTTCAGCATCCATCACAGATCCTTCACACTAAGGATTTTTTAAATCCTTGCCATGCATATCTGTTCATAGGCTTGGTTTACAAGTTTCTGTTTGCAATCACACCCTTCCTAGATCAGGCTCCTTTTCATGCATTTCTAACACACCTGGAGCATCAACAAGATATCATTAACAAGGGCAAAGACTCTGAGACTAATTATTATCAGGCTAATTATGTCTCAGGCCCAATCACGTTTAGTATGACAAACTTTCTGGTGACACAGCTCAACCAAACCTTGAGTTTGGGGGCTCTCAGGCTGATAGGTTATTGGAAATCCCCTGCCAGCTAGTAAGTCAAGTCTGGTTCTGTCTGCACATTTTATGCTCATTGTCTAGTGAGTCTGCAGTTACAATCTCTTTATTTTATGATTAATAGTATAGTAAAATAACTTTTTAAAGAAAAATAAATTAAGTCTTGAAAAAAAAAAACAAATGAGCAACAATTCAGGTCCATATTTTAGAGAATTAACCATGATAATTTCAACTTTATCACAGCCCTATTGTTTGTTCATCTAAGTTCTACTCTTACTAATTCAACAAATATTGATCACATGACATTTTGAATGGCATCTGCCGTTACAGGATTTGATACAGGGGATAAAGGCAAGTGTAGAGGCAACTTATAAAAAGGAATAAATCATTTGATAGATGAATAGAGGGAACTGGGGAATAAATATAAAAGGGAATAGAACCAGATGAGGTCTATCTAGAGTCAAAGATTTCATTCTGACAAAAGTGATATTTAAAATGAGAACTGAAGATACAGGAATGGTGTGGAGAAGAATATTCTATGTCAGGATGTACAAAACTTTATGTCTATTCCCACCAAGCTCATGAGTTTTGCATGTTCACATACGTATATTATCACCTACTGATAAAACAAAAGAAAAAATTCACTTAGTATAGAAGTAAGATGTTTTTAAGTGATCTAGTCAGAAGATAATCTTTATTATACTATGATACAATATTCAAACCTCTGTTTGAGCATCAGCGGAAATGATTTCTTAAACCATCGGTGGTATGTATCTTTCATCTACAGAGACAGAGCTCTAGACACAGAGGAGACCAGAGGTTAAGGTGCTGAGATAGGGCAGAAAAAGACATGTTTGAGAAACTTGGAATCATAGATTGGAACTTGAACATAATTAGGGGAGACTAAAATGCTGGAGTTGGAGATAAAAAGAGTGAAAGGTGATCTAATCTCACAAGACTTTGTAAGCTATACTCAGAGGTCTCCTGAGGATCAGTGGTGTACAAGGCTACACATTGCTGATTAAGAAGAAGGTTTGGATTGGAATAAGGAGTCACTTTCCCAGTGATTCTCAATGTGCCCATCACCACTTCTCCTGCTTTGGACATGCCATGAGTCACTGATTAAGGAACATAATTTTCATAATTCATTTAACATGTGATGGATGTTCAGGTTAAGACTGCAAAATTAAAGCACTGTAAGCTGGTTTCCAGACAAAAATGATTATAAGCATCAAATCACTGAAAATAGATGGTCTTGTTTAAATCTAAATTAGGAATATTAATAGAAAGATATATCACTTTCAAGGGCAGAATTCTCACAATATTTATTGAATTAATTTAAGAAAGTGTATTTTTAAAGAACAATATATATGAGGAAAATAGGTTGATATCTGAGAACAATTCACTTAAGATATAGAAATTTTATTATATAAAGTGAAAGTGTTAGTCACTCAGTTGTACCTGACTCTTTGCAACTCTGTGGACTGTAGCCTGCCAGGCTCCTCTGTCCATGGAATTCTTCAAGGAAGAATACTGGAGTGGGTAGTCATTCCCTTCTCCAGGGCATCTTCCCAACTTAGGAATCAAACCCACCTCTCCCGTATTGCAGGTATATTCTTTCCATCTGGGAGACCAGGGAAGCCTTATAGATATAGATGATATAGATATAGATATAGATATAGATACATTTAAACATCTTGAATGTACTGAGACCTTTGTTCCTATATCTCTTTGAGCTAAGAAATTTCTTCTAGGAACAAGGTGAAAGCCATGGAGTAAAGTGAGGAGAATCCTAAAACTTTATTCTAGTTTTATGCACAGTTGTGTCCCATATAGAGGTTCAATGGTACAAAAGAGGCAACTTTATGCCCCCGAGTAGCTATATGTAATGGAATGATTAGCCTCGCTGCACAAATCTTAGTTAGCTTAAGGCAGTGTTCAGTAAATAGAAACTAGCTTTTTCAGACTAAAATGAAAAATGAAATGAATGAAAGCATGAATATCTAAAACCTATGGGATACAGAAAAGGAGTTCTAATCAGGTAACTAGAAAACTCACAAAGAAACAACCTAATCTTACACCTAAAGGAATTAGAGAGAGAACAAAGAAAACCCAAAGTTACTAGAAGGAAATAAATCATAAAGATCAGAGCAGAAATAAACATAAATGAAGAAAATAGAAAAGATCAATGAAACTAAAAGCTGATTTTTAAAAAGCTTTTCACAGTCCTTTATCATTCATTCATTTATATATGCAATTGCCTTAGTAGACTCTTAATAAAACCTAGTTCTTGAAAACAGACAGAACTGATAAACTAGCCAAACTTAAAGCACTGTAAGCTGGTTTCCAGACAAAAATGATTATAAGCATCAAATCACTGAAAATGGATGGTCTTGTTTAAATCTAAATTAGGAATATTAATAGAAAGATATATCACTTTCAAGGGCAGAATTCTCACAATATTTATTGAATTAATTTAAGAAAGTGTATTTTTAAAGAACAATATATATGAGGAAAATAGGTTGATATCTGAGAACAATTCACTTAAGATATAGAAATTTTATTATATAAAGTGAAAGTGTTAGTCACTCAGTTGTACCTGACTCTTTGCAACTCTGTGGACTGTAGCCTGCCAGGCTCCTCTGTCCATGGAATTCTTCAAGGAAGAATACTGGAGTGGGTAGTCATTCCCTTCTCCAGGGCATCTTCCCAACTTAGGAATCAAACCCACCTCTCCCGTATTGCAGGTATATTCTTTCCATCTGGGAGACCAGGGAAGCCTTATAGATATAGATGATATAGATATAGATATAGATATAGATACATTTAAACATCTTGAATGTACTGAGACCTTTGTTCCTATATCTCTTTGAGCTAAGAAATTTCTTCTAGGAACAAGGTGAAAGCCATGGAGTAAAGTGAGGAGAATCCTAAAACTTTATTCTAGTTTTATGCACAGTTGTGTCCCATATAGAGGTTCAATGGTACAAAAGAGGCTTAACTTTATGCCCCCGAGTAGCTATATGTAATGGAATGATTAGCCTCGCTGCACAAATCTTAGTTAGCTTAAGGCAGTGTTCAGTAAATAGAAACTAGCTTTTTCAGACTAAAATGAAAAATGAAATGAATGAAAGCATGAATATCTAAAACCTATGGGATACAGAAAAGGAGTTTTAATCAGGTAACTAGAAAACTCACAAAGAAACAACCTAATCTTACACCTAAAGGAATTAGAGAGAGAACAAAGAAAACCCAAAGTTACTAGAAGGAAATAAATCATAAAGATCAGAGCAGAAATAAACATAAATGAAGAAAATAGAAAAGATCAATGAAACTAAAAGCTGATTTTTAAAAAGCTTTTCACAGTCCTTTATCATTCATTCATTTATATATGCAATTGCCTTAGTAGACTCTTAATAAAACCTAGTTCTTGAAAACAGACAGAACTGATAAACCTTTAGCCAAACTTACTAGGAAAAAAAAAGGAAGAGGGCTCAAAGCAATAAAACTGTAAATGAAAAAGGAGAAGTTACAATCGATAGTACAGAACTACAAAGGATATATTGTACATTGTCGCAGTCACTGTGGAGAAGAGTATGGAGGTTTCTCAAAAAACTGAAAATAGAACTACCACATAATCCAACATTTCCACTCCTGGGTATATATCTGAATATAACAAAAACATTAATTTGAAAAGATACATACACCCCAATGCTAATAGCAGCATTATTTTCAATTGCCAAGATATGGTCATTGCCTAAGTGTCCATCAGCTAATGAACAAATAAAAAGATGTGGTATATATAGACAATGGAATGTTTCTCAACCATAAAAAAGAATGAAATGTTGTCATTTGCAGTAACTTGGACAGACTTTGAGGGCATTATGCTAATAAGTCAGACAGAGAAAGACAAACACTGTATGATGCCACTTGTATGTGAAATCTAAAAAACACAATGCAACAAACTAGTAAATATAACAAAAACAAAGCAGGCTAACAAATACAGAGAACAAACTAGTGGTTACCAGTGGGGAGAGTTGGGGGTATGGACAACTCAGAGGTAGAAGAATAAAATGTAGGGACTATTAGATATGAAATAAGCTATAAGAATATATAGCAAAACATGGATAATAGATCCAATATTTTATAACAATTATAAATGGAGTATAACTTAAAATTATAAGTCACTATGCTGTACAGCTGAAACTTATGTAATATCGTACATCAACTACATCTCAATTTAAAAAATTGGAAAAAATAAACAGACAGACAAAAAGAGACCACTATAAGCAAGTGTATGCCAATAAAATGGACAACCTGGAAGAAATGTGCAAATTCTTAAAAAGTTATAACCTTCCAAGACTGAACCAGGAAGAAATAAAAAACATGAACAGATCAATGACAAGTACTGAAATTGAAACTATGATTTAAAAAATCCCAGAAAACAAATGCCTAGGACAAAAGGGCTTCACAGGTGAATTGTATCACATTCAAGAAGAATTAACACCTACCACTCTGAAACTCTCCTGAAAATTTCAGAGGAAGGACTACTCTCAAACTCATTCAATGAGGCCACCGTCATCATGATTCCAAAACCATAAGAAGACACCAAAAAAAAAAAAAAAAAGAAGAAGAAGAAGAAGAAGAAGATTACATGCCAGTGTCACTGATGAACATAGAAACAAAAAATCTCAACAAAATTCTTGCAATCCAAATTCAAGAATACATTAAAAGGATCATACACCATTCCAAGTGGGATTTATCCCAGGAATGCAAGAACTTTTCAATATCCATAACTCAGTATGATACACCACATCAAAAAATTGAATAAAAACTATATGATCATCTCAGTAGATGCAGAAAAATCTTTTGACACAATTCAACATCGATTTATAATTTAAAAAAATTCTACAGAATGTGGGCATAGAGGGAACATTTCTCAGCATAATAAGACCACATGTGATAAATGTACAGCTTACATCATACTCAATGATAAAAAGCTGAAAGCACTCCTCTAAGCTCAGGAACAAAGAAGGATGCCCAGCGCTCTCACTTTTATTCAACATAGCTGTGAAAGTCTTTGTCACACAATCAGAAAATAATAAAAGGAATCCAAATTGGAAAAGAAGAAGTTGTCATTATTTGCAGATGACAAGACACTACACTATAATAAATCTTAAAACTACTATAAAACTAATATAGCTCATCAATAAATCTGTAAAGCTGCAGACTACAAATATACAAAATCCTGTTGCATTTCTATACATTAACAACAAAAGAACAGAAAGAGAAATTCAAGAGAAAATCCCACTTACTACCACATCAAAAAGAATAAAAAACATTGGAATAAGCCTACATCAGGAGACAGATTGTAAGACACTGATGAAAGAAATCAAAGATGAAACAGATGAAAATGTATGTTTAACACTGTCAAGTACCATGTTCAATACTGTCAAAATGAATATACTACCCAGGGTAATCTATGGATTCCCTGCAATCTGTATCAAATTGCCAATAACATTTTTCAAACAAAATGTTTGAAATTTTTGTAGAACAAAAATTCTTAAAATTTGTATGGACACACAAAAAACCCTGAATAGCCAAAGCAATCATGAGAAAGAAAAACAGAATTGGAGTATGAATTTATGGTTACTAGAGGGTAAGGGTGAGGAGGAGGCATAGTTAGGGAGTTTGGGACTAACATGTACACAGTATTATATTTAAAATTGAATAATCAAAAAGGACCTACTGTATGGTACAGAGAACTCTGCTCAATATTATATAACAACCTAAATGGGAAAAGCATTTGAAAAAAAATAGATACATGTATAACTGAATCACTTTGCTATTTACCTAAAATTAATAGAACACTTTTAATTGACTGTGCTACAACATAAATTAAAAATAAAATACAATGGAAGGGGCCTCCCTGGTGGTCCAGTGGGTAAAGACACTGCCTTGCAGTGCAAGGGACGCTGGTTCGATCCCTGGCCTGGGAAGATCCCATGTGCCGCAGAGCAGCTGGACCCATGTGTCCAATTACTGAGCCGGAGCTCTGGAGTGTGTGCGCCCAGAGCCAGTGCTCTGCGACAACAAAGGCCACTGTGATGGGAGGCCCACACCGGACAGAGAACAAATATGGATAAAAATGGACAAATGAAAGACCAATAGAAGTGGCCCACCTGCTCCTCTCCCTCCCCACCCCACCTCCTTCAAATAAATAAATAAATAAATCTTTAAAAAAAATACAATGGAAAAACAAAACATACACATAGTCATATATTGTTCTTTTTGTTCTATTTTGTGGTAGTTGGGAAAAAGCTTATCTTGATCCTCTAAATGTATTACATGAACCATTCAAGGACTTCGAAACACATGAAAAAACACTGCTCTGTATGGTAAATACTAGTATTTAGAAGTTAGGCATCTGTCTATTTGATATTCAAAGTGTTCAACCAGTGATTTGAAATGTGTATGTTTATTTAATGCATAAGAAATATGTTTTGTGTGTGTGTATATCACGCTGAGCTGTTACAGTTTCTATCTTAACCAGTTAAATTAACAAATGCTATGAAGACAACTGGCTACATTTGTTGGCAAAAGTAACATTATTAAACAATTTCACACCTTATTGTGAAATGCAAATGAAAACAGCAATGAGATCACTCAGTCACTGCTAGAGCAGAAATAAATGTGTATAGATTTGGACTATTTGCATGGTAATTTGATTATGTGTATCAAAAGCCTTAACAATATGTATAAACAATGCAACAAAAATTCAATTACTAGAAATTTATCCTAAGGAAATAATTAAGCATATGGTCAAACTTTTAGTATAATTAACTGCAAGGATGTTTGTTTTACAGTTGTTTGTAGGAATGAAAATGTGAAAAAAATAGATACATGTATAACTGAATCACTTTGCTATTTACCTAAAATTAATAGAACACTTTTAATTGACTGTGCTACAACATAAATTAAAAATAAAATACAATGGAAGGGCCTCCCTGGTGGTCCAGTGGGTAAAGACACTGCCTTGCAGTGCAAGGGACGCTGGTTCGATCCCTGGCCTGGGAAGATCCCATGTGCCGCAGAGCAGCTGGACCCATGTGTCCAATTACTGAGCCGGAGCACTGGCGTGTGTGCGCGCAGAGCCAGTGCTCTGACAACAAAGGCCACTGTGATGGGAGGCCCACACCGGACAGAGAACAAATATGAATAAAATGGACAAATGAAAGACCAATAGAAGTGGCCCACCTGCTCCTCTCCCTCCCCACCCCACCTCCTTCAAATAAATAAATAAATAAATCTTTAAAAAAAATACAATGGAAAAACAAAACATACACATAGTCATATATTGTTCTTTTTGTTCTATTTTGTGGTAGTTGGGAAAAAGCTTATCTTGATCCTCTAAATGTATTACATGAACCATTCAAGGACTTCGAAACACATGAAAAAACACTGCTCTGTATGGTAAATACTAGTATTTAGAAGTTAGGCATCTGTCTATTTGATATTCAAAGTGTTCAACCAGTGATTTGAAATGTGTATGTTTATTTAATGCATAAGAAATATGTTTTGTGTGTGTGTATATCACGCTGAGCTGTTACAGTTTCTATCTTAACCAGTTAAATTAACAAATGCTATGAAGACAACTGGCTACATTTGTTGGCAAAAGTAACATTATTAAACAATTTCACACCTTATTGTGAAATGCAAATGAAAACAGCAATGAGATCACTCAGTCACTGCTAGAGCAGAAATAAATGTGTATAGATTTGGACTATTTGCATGGTAATTTGATTATGTGTATCAAAAGCCTTAACAATATGTATAAACAATGCAACAAAAATTCAATTACTAGAAATTTATCCTAAGGAAATAATTAAGCATATGGTCAAACTTTTAGTATAATTAACTGCAAGGATGTTTGTTTTACAGTTGTTTGTAGGAATGAAAAATGTGAAACAACCAAATTTTTCAGCAACTGAGAATTGGTTAAAAACTACAGTAAACATTCATATAATGGAAGATTATTATGCCATTAAAATATCATGTGAGAGAGGATTATAAACATTAAAATATTTTAAAAATGTGTATGTACAAAGGGGGGGATAGACAGACATACTCATGTTTAATTAAAGATGTGATGAAAATAAATCAATGACTGTATTATATTACTCACCAGCCTTATCAGCTGAAACTTGGGGAAACAGAAAAGGCGGGGTTGGCTACTTGTATCAAGAAATGATATCAGATTAGGGTATCAGGTGCATCTTCCAGAAATGGGAAATGTGGGAGTACCAGGATGCCAGGAAGAAAAAGAAAGGCAGTGGGAAAAGATGTACAGATGATGGGAGAAAGATGGGCTGGAGGACGGAACGTGGAAAGAGGAGCTTTAAGGTGTTCTCTGAAATGACACCATGTTGAATGTGCCTCCCTCACTCTTCAGGCTATGTTTTCTATTGTTTTAGCCCTGCATGACACGAGTTAATTAGACAAACATTGCTTGTGCCCAAATAGCTCATTAAGTTTGCTCAAAACATTTCCCATCTCACCCCTGGGTTAGTTGTGGCTATTATTTGTTACTGCTTTCAGCTTAGAAATCTTGTGAATAAGCAGGAATAAGAGGGAGAAAGTGAAAGTAACTGCTAGCTTGGAAGTTTTGTTGGAGCCTTATGATGCACAAGTGGGAGAAGAAGGTTATGCCAAGGCAAGGTAGCTCTAAGAAATCTGCCATCTACTTTATCCTTTAATCTTGAACTCTCTCCTGTTTCCCCTTTTCCCTTAGCATCAAAGAAGCCTGAATTCTGCCAAGAATTAAGATGATTATTTAGGACATTGGTCCACCATCTTCTCAGTTTTATGGCTAAATAAAGTCACTCTTCCTTGCTCTAACACTTTGTCTCTTTTCAACTTAACTAGAAATTTATCCTAAGGAAATAATTAAGCATATGGTCAAACTTTTAGTATAATTAACTGCAAGGATGTTTGTTTTACAGTTGTTTGTAGGAATGAAAAATGTGAAACAACCAAATTTTTCAGCAACTGAGAATTGGTTAAAAACTACAGTAAACATTCATATAATGGAAGATTATTATGCCATTAAAATATCATGTGAGAGAGGATTATAAACATTAAAATATTTTAAAAATGTGTATGTACAAAGGGAGGGATAGACAGACATACTCATGTTTAATTAAAGATGTGATGAAAATAAATCAATGACTGTATTATATTACTCACCAGCCTTATCAGCTGAAACTTGGGGAAACAGAAAAGGCGGGGTTGGCTACTTGTATCAAGAAATGATATCAGATTAGGGTATCAGGTGCATCTTCCAGAAATGGGAAATGTGGGAGTACCAGGATGCCAGGAAGAAAAAGAAAGGCAGTGGGAAAAGATGTACAGATGATGGGAGAAAGATGGGCTGGAGGACGGAACGTGGAAAGAGGAGCTTTAAGGTGTTCTCTGAAATGACACCATGTTGAATGTGCCTCCCTCACTCTTCAGGCTATGTTTTCTATTGTTTTAGCCCTGCATGACACGAGTTAATTAGACAAACATTGCTTGTGCCCAAATAGCTCATTAAGTTTGCTCAAAACATTTCCCATCTCACCCCTGGGTTAGTTGTGGCTATTATTTGTTACTGCTTTCAGCTTAGAAATCTTGTGAATAAGCAGGAATAAGAGGGAGAAAGTGAAAGTAACTGCTAGCTTGGAAGTTTTGTTGGAGCCTTATGATGCACAAGTGGGAGAAGAAGGTTATGCCAAGGCAAGGTAGCTCTAAGAAATCTGCCATCTACTTTATCCTTTAATCTTGAACTCTCTCCTGTTTCCCCTTTTCCCTTAGCATCAAAGAAGCCTGAATTCTGCCAAGAATTAAGATGATTATTTAGGACATTGGTCCACCATCTTCTCAGTTTTATGGCTAAATAAAGTCACTCTTCCTTGCTCTAACACTTTGTCTCTCAACTTACTGTACTGTCATGTGGATTTGGTAACACTATTTCACTCTGTGTGTCTGTTTACAGACCTCTTAAAACAGTAGAAAGGCTGATGTTATTTACCAAGGCTTTGTAGGTTGGCTTTTTATGTTTATTGGGCTAAAATTCTGGGCCCAGTCTGAATCATGAGGTATAAAGTTTTTACTTGTATAACTTTTAAAATATTTAATAAAGTATACAACATATAAATGTATGATTGATAATTACTAATCTCATAATTAAAGTGTTTTCGTGCCTTTTGTTAGGCTACAGCTAGTTACAAGCTGTTCAATGGCCCTATTTACTTGTTTCCTTACCTATAGCATGGGACAGTAACAAATCAGCTAACTTACTGTAATAGTGCATGCTAGTTAAAAGTCTGCTGGAATATCTATAATACACACACAATGGAATACTACTCAGTAATTTAAAAGAATGAGATAATGCCATTTGCAGCAACATGAATGGATGTGGAAATTGTCATACTGAGTGAAGTAAGTCAGGCAGTGAAAGACAAGTATCATATGATATTGCTTCTATGTGAAATCCAAAAACAGTATAAATGAACCTATTTACAAAAAAGAAATAAAGTCACAGATATAGAAAACAAATTTATGGTTACCAAAAGGGTAGGAAGTGGAGGGATAAATTGGGAGATTAGGATTACACATACTATGAATAAAACAAGTTAACTCATAAGAACCTACTGTATAACACAGGGAACTCCGCACAATACTCTGTAATGGCTTACATGAGACTAGAATCTAAAAAAGAGTGGAAATACATATAGCTCATTTACTCTGCTATACAGAAACACAACACTGTAAATCAACTATACTTTAATAAAATTAAAAAAAAATCCTACTAGAATATCTGACATCTATCAAGCCTTAATCCATGGTACTTGGCATTACTAATATTTTAATGAATCTACAAAAAGACATATGGTTATAATTCTATAAATACTCCTAATATATTTCTATTTTATCTAACTTTGCACTTAATAGCTCATAAAGATAGATATACTTGGCTATTTTATATGAATCTACAAAAGACATATGGTTTAAATTCTCTGTGTGTCTGTTTACAGACCTCTTAACATTTTACATGTACTGTCATGTGGATTTGGTAACACTATTTCACTCTGTGTGTCTGTTTACAGACCTCTTAAAACAGTAGAAAGGCTGATGTTATTTACCAAGGCTTTGTAGGTTGGCTTTTTATGTTTATTGGGCTAAAATTCTGGGCCCAGTCTGAATCATGAGGTATAAAGTTTTTACTTGTATAACTTTTAAAATATTTAATAAAGTATACAACATATAAATGTATGATTGATAATTACTAATCTCATAATTAAAGTGTTTTCGTGCCTTTTGTTAGGCTACAGCTAGTTATAAGCTGTTCAATGGCCCTATTTACTTGTTTCCTTACCTATAGCATGGGACAGTAACAAATCAGCTAACTTACTGTAATAGTGCATGCTAGTTAAAAGTCTGCTGGAATATCTATAATACACACACAATGGAATACTACTCAGTAATTTAAAAGAATGAGATAATGCCATTTGCAGCAACATGAATGGATGTGGAAATTGTCATACTGAGTGAAGTAAGTCAGGCAGTGAAAGACAAGTATCATATGATATTGCTTCTATGTGAAATCCAAAAACAGTATAAATGAACCTATTTACAAAAAAGAAATAAAGTCACAGATATAGAAAACAAATTTATGGTTACCAAAAGGGTAGGAAGTGGAGGGATAAATTGGGAGATTAGGATTACACATACTATGAATAAAACAAGTTAACTCATAAGAACCTACTGTATAACACAGGGAACTCCGCACAATACTCTGTAATGGCTTACATGAGACTAGAATCTAAAAAAGAGTGGAAATACATATAGCTCATTTACTCTGCTATACAGAAACACAACACTGTAAATCAACTATACTTTAATAAAATTAAAAAAAAATCCTACTAGAATATCTGACATCTATCAAGCCTTAATCCATGGTACTTGGCATTACTAATATTTTAATGAATCTACAAAAAGACATATGGTTATAATTCTATAAATACTCCTAATATATTTCTATTTTATCTAACTTTGCACTTAATAGCTCATAAAGATAGATATACTTGGCTATTTTTATAGTGTCCTTATTATTCATACTTGTTTATCATTAATTTGATTTTTAAATTATTTTGCATTCCAAGGAAAATCGTTTTGACTTTGATTGTGAGTGTTGTTATTAGGCTTGGGATTTATTTGCAAAGGATTATAGTTTTCAGGTTTTATCAATAATATAACTGACAAGTTTATGTCATTGTTATTCTAAGCAGTGTTGCATGTACATAGCAATAATTCATTCAAATTCCGTAAAACCTGATGGGACAGGGCTTCCCTGGTGGTCCAGTGGGTAAGGACACCGCCTTGCAGTGCAAGGGGCGCCAGTTCGATCCCTGGCCTGGGAAGATCCCACGTGCCATGGAGCGGCTGGACCGATGCGTCCAATTACCAAGCCGGAGCCCTGGAGCGCATGCGCCCAGAGCCGGTGCTCTGCGAGAAAAGAAGCCACCGTGATGGGAGGCCCACACAGGCCAAAGAACAAAGATGGATGAAAATGGACAAATGAAAGACCAATAGAATTGTCCCACCTGCTCCCCTCCCTCCCTACCCCACCCCCACCAAAAATAAATAAATAAATAAATCTTAAAACCTGATAGGACAGATACTATTAATATCTGAAATTTAGAGTTGAGGCCACTGAGCAACACAGTGGTTATGTGATTTCTCAAAGATTGCACAGCTGATAATGGGCAGAAGCGGGATTTAAATCCAGCCACAACAGTTCTACAGGCAGAGGTTGGATTTAAACCCAACCACAATGGCTCTATGGGCAGACGTGGGATGTAACCCCAGCCACTATGATTCCATGTCTGCTGTCACCAGTTAAGCTTATGCCTTCCTACTTTCACAACCCTGATTTACTATCTCAACAAATTTGTGTGGACTTTTCTTTTCAAGTAATACCCATTTCAAAATACATTCCGTTGATATGATGTCTCATAATTTCTTCCATTTATTTTCATTATTTTCTATCTGGTGATTGCTGGGACATATATTAAACAGTAATTATTTCTATACTTATCTTGTATCAAGACACTAAGTTCCTTTAATACTCTAGTGTTCTTAAATAATCCCTTTATTTTTAAAAATATATAAACTATACTATGAGTGAATAATGCAACTGTTTAAATGTAATTTTTCTTTCTTTCTAATTGATGTAAACCAGCACTTACCCATTTGAAAATGCAAAAGGATAAAAAAGAAATATTATAGCTAAACTAAGCTTTAATTTAGAGAAGAGTAAGCTAACAAGAACCATGTAAAACATTGATAGAAAAAAATATCTTACTATGGTGAAAAAGTATTTTAATATCACTAAAAATTTCAACAAAATTATTTAAGAAACTAAGACAGTTAACCGCACACATGAAACACTACAGATGCCATCAAGAATAAAGAGGTTAAACAAGTACTACTGTTGTAAAATTTGTTAGAAGGTGGAATAATCTGGACATGTTTGCATTGGCACATGAATGGGTAAATAAATGAATTATACTGAACACTGAGAGCAGCAATGTATTTGCTGACATAAAAGAATGACAACATCGATAGTTCATGTCTATGAGGAAAGAATGTTCTAATAAATAAACTCAACTGGGAAAACAAGTTAGCCTTAGTCTACTGGCAATAAACTTTATTAACAAATGATCAATGAGAAAGAAGAAAATTTCATAGAACAAATTAATATGTATATCTGGTAGGCTATATGGTTAACTTCACCAGCAATAAGGAAAATGCAAAATAAAGGATGTGTAATTTTTTTCCTCATTAGCCTGGAAAAAGTATAAACTAGCACAGTGCTGGTTGACAGTTGGTGGGAATATAGGTCATGCTAAATCTATGAAGGGAAGATATAAAATCATAATACAGAAAATTATATATATATTTATTTTACATTATTATGGTTAGATACAGATTTAAGTATACAGATTCAAGTAGTATGGAAAATGTTGTAAAAGTCATATAATTCATGTAGACACATACAAATCTAGTGTCACACAATATAAAACTAGGGAAATCAACCAGGCAGAGAATCCCAAAGAAAGTTAGGCTTAGGCCTAGTGCTGATGTCCCATGGAAAATTGTTTAATTTCATTATTACTGGTAGCACTATAGTTTTTCAAGACACTTTTTAATACTCTAGTGTTCTTAAATAATCCCTTTATTTTTAAAAATATATAAACTATACTATGAGTGAATAATGCAACTGTTTAAATGTAATTTTTCTTTCTTTCTAATTGATGTAAACCAGCACTTACCCATTTGAAAATGCAAAAGGATAAAAAAGAAATATTATAGCTAAACTAAGCTTTAATTTAGAGAAGAGTAAGCTAACAAGAACCATGTAAAACCTTGATAGAAAAAAATATCTTACTATGGTGAAAAAGTATTTTAATATCACTAAAAATTTCAACAAAATTATTTAAGAAACTAAGACAGTTAACCGCACACATGAAACACTACAGATGCCATCAAGAATAAAGAGGTTAAACAAGTACTACTGTTGTAAAATTTGTTAGAAGGTGGAATAATCTGGACATGTTTGCATTGGCACATGAATGGGTAAATAAATGAATTATACTGAACACTGAGAGCAGCAATGTATTTGCTGACATAAAAGAATGACAACATCGATAGTTCATGTCTATGAGGAAAGAATGTTCTAATAAATAAACTCAACTGGGAAAACAAGTTAGCCTTAGTCTACTGGCAATAAACTTTATTAACAAATGATCAATGAGAAAGAAGAAAATTTCATAGAACAAATTAATATGTATATCTGGTAGGCTATATGGTTAACTTCACCAGCAATAAGGAAAATGCAAAATAAAGGATGTGTAATTTTTTTCCTCATTAGCCTGGAAAAAGTATAAACTAGCACAGTGCTGGTTGACAGTTGGTGGGAATATAGGTCATGCTAAATCTATGAAGGGAAGATATAAAATCATAATACAGAAAATTATATATATATTTATTTTACATTATTATGGTTAGATACAGATTTAAGTATACAGATTCAAGTAGTATGGAAAATGTTGTAAAAGTCATATAATTCATGTAGACACATACAAATCTAGTGTCACACAATATAAAACTAGGGAAATCAACCAGGCAGAGAATCCCAAAGAAAGTTAGGCTTAGGCCTAGTGCTGATGTCCCATGGAAAATTGTTTAGGAGAAGAAACCATACTCAGATCTCTCCAGAAATGTGTAAGAAAAGTGGAAAGGGTTGCATGGCATATCTAGTCAAACAGTTTACCATGAAAATCTCCCAGTGGCATAACTGATCTTGTTAAAGGAGGACATTTTGAAATCTTATCAACTGATAGTAACCTCCTCTTCACTAGAGGCTGGCTAAGATCTGCTGAGCTAAACAAACACCGTAAGGAGAAAGGCAGCAAACTTTCAGAGTTATCCAGGTAAGTATATAACTGATACTGGTAGTTATTTTTGGAGAAAGATGTGGGATAACGTGTGGGCAAGTGTGTGATAACTTATACTTTGTACATTTTGTATTCTCTGTGGTTGAATTCATTTACCAGGAGAAAGGAATCATTTTATTGTTCGTGGCATTCAAAACTAATATAAAATAAGACATTGCTCTTCTCTTTAGTGTGGTAGGGAGGAAGCAAGTATGATGTTCTTTCTAATAATAATAGTACAAGTTTAAAGGTATTCTTAATATCAATACAGAGAAACATGATGTGATTTACAGGAAGAAATACATTTATTTGGCCATTCTGTTGACCAAATACACAAATGGGACATTTATAGATATTGGGTCTTCATATTTATTGTCACAGCTCCCAATATCCCTGGACTTTCCTGAGAGAGAAGAACAATGGGATAATATTTGGCCTTCTGTCCTCAGTTCATGAAAATGCTCAGTGAAGGTAACCTTTCAGTCCCACTCAAGGCTGAGGGCTGGCTGCCAGGAGAACCAACCACATGATTAGGTCTAGAGGATGAAATCAGTCATCACTGACCGATAGATTTTGCTAGTCCTAACTGTATAATGATGCCCCCATGAAACCTCCAAAGGTTGGCAACTTGGGTTAATACAAATCTAGGGGAAGGGGAAAAGATATAAAATTCATAATACAGAAAATTATATATATATTTATTTTACATTATTATGGTTAGATACAGATTTAAGTATACAGATTCAAGTAGTATGGAAAATGTTGTAAAAGTCATATAATTCATGTAGACACATACAAATCTAGTGTCACACAATATAAAACTAGGGAAATCAACCAGGCAGAGAATCCCAAAGAAAGTTAGGCTTAGGCCTAGTGCTGATGTCCCATGGAAAATTGTTTAGGAGAAGAAACCATACTCAGATCTCTCCAGAAATGTGTAAGAAAAGTGGAAAGGGTTGCATGGCATATCTAGTCAAACAGTTTACCATGAAAATCTCCCAGTGGCATAACTGATCTTGTTAAAGGAGGACATTTTGAAATCTTATCAACTGATAGTAACCTCCTCTTCACTAGAGGCTGGCTAAGATCTGCTGAGCTAAACAAACACCGTAAGGAGAAAGGCAGCAAACTTTCAGAGTTATCCAGGTAAGTATATAACTGATACTGGTAGTTATTTTTGGAGAAAGATGTGGGATAACGTGTGGGCAAGTGTGTGATAACTTATACTTTGTACATTTTGTATTCTCTGTGGTTGAATTCATTTACCAGGAGAAAGGAATCATTTTATTGTTCGTGGCATTCAAAACTAATATAAAATAAGACATTGCTCTTCTCTTTAGTGTGGTAGGGAGGAAGCAAGTATGATGTTCTTTCTAATAATAATAGTACAAGTTTAAAGGTATTCTTAATATCAATACAGAGAAACATGATGTGATTTACAGGAAGAAATACATTTATTTGGCCATTCTGTTGACCAAATACACAAATGGGACATTTATAGATATTGGGTCTTCATATTTATTGTCACAGCTCCCAATATCCCTGGACTTTCCTGAGAGAGAAGAACAATGGGATAATATTTGGCCTTCTGTCCTCAGTTCATGAAAATGCTCAGTGAAGGTAACCTTTCAGTCCCACTCAAGGCTGAGGGCTGGCTGCCAGGAGAACCAACCACATGATTAGGTCTAGAGGATGAAATCAGTCATCACTGACCGATAGATTTTGCTAGTCCTAACTGTATAATGATGCCCCCATGAAACCTCCAAAGGTTGGCAACTTGGGCTTGCAACAGGCACCTGAAGTAGAAGGCAGACGTGGAGGCTTGAGTCCTTTCTGATTCTATCTCTGGGTAGAATGTATCAGAATTGATGGCATTCAAGAACTGCTTGTTGGTGTGGAGAAGCCTCCATACATACAGTTTAGAATTGAGTCCAGGACCCCTTTACAATAAAGAAATGTTCAAATATGAGAAAAATCCCTAAAAAATGAATTTTAAAAAAAGCTTTCCTTAAATAATAAACAGGAAATCTTTCATGCTCTCAGCTCAAGTCGTTCAGCAAAAACCCAACAACAACCTCAGTTTGCTTCTGTAAGGGAGCAATCACCATTGTTATGTCAACAGGCTGGACCTTTTGCAACTGTTCTGTCCTACAAATACATTTATGTTGAATATCTGGCATCTTGCCAATAGAGAAGCATAGCAGCTGAGAGACGATGACCGAAAATAGCCCCTAAGCACATATGCAAGTCACTGCCTTTTTGCAACTGACCACAAACACTAGACAGAAGTGTTTATTAAATCTGGCAGAATATAAAACCTTTACAGCTTTTACTGGAAGCTGAACACAAAGCGAAGTATTTGCAAACACATGTCCACTTCTTTATACCTTTGGCTCAACAAACTAGGTGCATCCTGTTGTGTTTCTACCACATCAATAACCTGATACAAAAAACAAAATTCTCTCCCTTAAGTTTTAGCTTTTGAAAGGAAACCTAATTAGTTTGTGATTGCTGCATTCATTTTACAGATGTAATATCTGTTTTGCTTCATAGGCTTCGCAGTTCTGACAATGGACCTGCCATCCTGCTTTGTAAGTGGGGCATCTCATGAATACTCTGTAAGTGGCCCAACAAAAGCCCCATTACAAGTGTTGCTTTGCTGCCAAGGTCCAGATTAATCAATTGCTTCCCTACTTCTCCCTGGATCTCTGATCACAGTATCAACTTTGTGTCTCACTGAATCCTTCTGTTTTTTTCTTTCCTTTTTAAAGATGTTGATTCACCAATAAACCATTTATAAAAGGAAAAGGATAAAATACATCTGTGGGTATCAGAGCAAGAGAGTGTCCCTGAATGATTCCATTTTCTGAAGCTCAAGCTCTGAAAATACCAATTACATGACAGATGGGATGTGGTATACTGTTGAAAACTGACGTTCAACCTATTTCACCAATAAGTGGTTTATAAAAAGTGTTGAAAAACCTTGTACATACAGTTTAGAATTGAGTCCAGGACCCCTTTACAATAAAGAAATGTTCAAATATGAGAAAAATCCCTAAAAAATGAATTTTAAAAAAAGCTTTCCTTAAATAATAAACAGGAAATCTTTCATGCTCTCAGCTCAAGTCGTTCAGCAAAAACCCAACAACAACCTCAGTTTGCTTCTGTAAGGGAGCAATCACCATTGTTATGTCAACAGGCTGGACCTTTTGCAACTGTTCTGTCCTACAAATACATTTATGTTGAATATCTGGCATCTTGCCAATAGAGAAGCATAGCAGCTGAGAGACGATGACCGAAAATAGCCCCTAAGCACATATGCAAGTCACTGCCTTTTTGCAACTGACCACAAACACTAGACAGAAGTGTTTATTAAATCTGGCAGAATATAAAACCTTTACAGCTTTTACTGGAAGCTGAACACAAAGCGAAGTATTTGCAAACACATGTCCACTTCTTTATACCTTTGGCTCAACAAACTAGGTGCATCCTGTTGTGTTTCTACCACATCAATAACCTGATACAAAAAACAAAATTCTCTCCCTTAAGTTTTAGCTTTTGAAAGGAAACCTAATTAGTTTGTGATTGCTGCATTCATTTTACAGATGTAATATCTGTTTTGCTTCATAGGCTTCGCAGTTCTGACAATGGACCTGCCATCCTGCTTTGTAAGTGGGGCATCTCATGAATACTCTGTAAGTGGCCCAACAAAAGCCCCATTACAAGTGTTGCTTTGCTGCCAAGGTCCAGATTAATCAATTGCTTCCCTACTTCTCCCTGGATCTCTGATCACAGTATCAACTTTGTGTCTCACTGAATCCTTCTGTTTTTTTCTTTCCTTTTTAAAGATGTTGATTCACCAATAAACCATTTATAAAAGGAAAAAGGATAAAATACATCTGTGGGTATCAGAGCAAGAGAGTGTCCCTGAATGATTCCATTTTCTGAAGCTCAAGCTCTGAAAATACCAATTACATGACAGATGGGATGTGGTATACTGTTGAAAAACTGACGTTCAACCTATTTCACCAATAAGTGGTTTAGCAATAAACAAAAACAGTAATGACACAGTGTGGTAAACACTATTGGTAATTGCTTTGCTCTAATTACCCAGAAGTACAATAAAACACAGTATCTTTATTTTTTTTACATGTGATTTCCCTCTGTTCTCTTTTTATAAATTGTCTCCTCTTTAACTCTTTGCTTATGTAAACTCTTACCAATCTTTCAAGCAACGGCTCCTCAAGAAAGCCAACTGAATTTCCAACACCTAAGATGAGTCATTAATGAGTCCTTAATGTCTACATAACTTGTATCTTTCTCTACCATAGCAAGGATTACAGTCAGGTTGGATATCTTCCCTAAGCTCTGTGAAAGTTACTACTCATTCGTCTCTATCATACTTAATGACAAGAAAGTTGACTTCTATAAACCACAAGGTACTGTCCTAACCAACAAAAGTCTGTATAGTCAAAGGTATGGTTTTCCCAGTGGTCATGCATAGATGTAAGAGTTGGACCATAAAGAAAGCTGAGGAGTAGGAACTGATGCCTTTCAACTGTGGTGTTGGAGAAGGCTCTTGAGATTCACTTGGGATTGCAAGAGATCAAACCAGTCAATCCTAAAGGAAATCAACCCTGAATATTCATTGGAAGGACTGATGATGAAGCTGAAGTTTCAATACTTTGTCCACCTGATTCAAAGAAATGGCTCACTGGAAAATATCTTGATGTTGGGAAAATTAGATGGAAAAGGATAAGGGGACAACAGAGGATGAGATGGTTGGATGGCATCATTGAGTCAATGGACATGAGTTTAAGCAAGCGCTGAGAGATGACGAAGGATAGGGAAGCCTGGCATGCTGCAGTCTATGGGATCGCAAAGAGTTGGACACAACTGAGTGACTGAACTGAATTGAATTGTCCTAACCTATGCTTTTTAGAGTTTTGACTAATTAGAAGCAGGAGATCAGAGAGTGAAATGAAGGTAAGGTCAGGGATTTTATTCCCATGGATTCTTCCTTGGACTTGAGACAGGAAGTAGGAGAAGGATACCTTCAATGGAATGCAAGAGATGACATAAACTGATTAGAACTAAACAGACCAAAGATGGCAGATGAGACTACTTTCATTTTAAAACATCAGTAAGCCAGCTGACACAACCACAGGCACCATAATTCTGAGATGGACTATGAAGGTCAAAAGGTTGCGCTAACCCAACTCATAGAAATACCCATCCATTCCCAAAATAGCTGAAAGATAACTTCCACTCATGAGCTTATAAAATTACCTATCCCTGTAAAAAGTGCTTATGCCGCTAGAACCTGTCTTCTTTTCAAGATGACTCACACTCTGTCAATGGCCTGTTTCTCCTCCCTGAATAAATCCTCTTTCACTTTACTGCGGCTTGAACTTGGATTTGTTCCTGTGCAAAGCCAAGAACCCAAACTTGGCAGCTCTCACAGGGACTCAGACAGGACCTGGGATGTGACCAAGCTCTTGCATCCCACTGTCTTTCCTACAATGGACTGACCATCTTTTTCAACTCCAAATCTGTGCTTCCTTCAAAATGGCTTCCTATAAACCACCACACACCATGCTCATGCATGCTCAGTTGCTTCAATTAAGTCTGAGTCTTAGCAATCCTATGGACTATAGACTGCCAAGCTCCTCTGCCCACAAGCATTCTCTAAGTTTCTATCTGACTGAATCAATTTTGTCTTTCTGTATAACAAACATTCCATCCCTCAAGTACTAACCACCTTCAAGAGAATGGGACTATACCAAAGAACAGGAATGTTGGAGACAAGCTTAGAAATTTGCTTGTCACAGTCCTTCCAAGGTCCCCAAGAATTGATATCCCTCTAAAATGAGATGTACATTCACCTCTCTAAAGTTTCTCAACTTCAAGTCCAAGAACTTATTATGCAAATCATCTAAACCAGGTAAAGATAAAACTTTGGGGTATAATCCATTAAATTCAGTTGGTTGGGCAGAATTTTTCTTCTTCTGTAAATCTGTGAAACTAAAGGGATGAGTCATCTGGCCTTAACACTCCCAATATGTGATGATGAGACAAGTATAGATATTCCAGTTCACAAAGGGGTAAAAATAGGCGAAAGAAATGACTGCTGCCTAAAATTTCTGTAACAGAGCTGGGCAAATAGAGATTTTCCTCCACTCAGTTTCAAAGATTAGGAATAATCCTCTGGGTCTATAGGCTCTGCCCTCCACACTATTGTTTGTACTGCAAGTCATCTTCCTTTTCTTGACATGCTGCTGACACAGTTTCAGTGGTCTGAAAGTCTTTCATTTCAAATTCATATTTTCCTTCCAGTGCAAGTAAGTAGTATTTCCATTGGAAAAAAAATTTTTTTTTCCTCAAGAACACTGAGGGGGGTCGTCAACAGATTTTAGTAGGTTTCATTATTAGGCAAAAGCTATACCTACAAATAGTTTTGAGTCTTTAGCAAAAAGCTTATAGAGTCATACATTCTGTGTATTGTTCATATATTTCATTTGTTGTATATTGCGATATGCTGACATCTTAAAAACTTTTCTGGCGAGGGAGAGTCTTCCTCTCTCAGATTAGTCAGTTCTTAGAGATGGCAAAGGGTTAAGCTAGGAGCAAGGCTTTGATATGCTAACTAATGATCCATACATCTTCTACCTGGACCCTGGACCCCAGAAAATAGTATTCCCTTGCCTCAGTCATCCCACAGCCAGGTACCAGGACAACTACAGATATAGCTATAGCCCAAAGTCCACTGGAATTATTCAAATTAGCCCCTCCTAAGCTGTTTACTCTGTCCTGTTTTAACTTTTCCTGAAGAACGCTCAATAAAGGCCCTGGTCTGCATTTCCCTTTGCTTCTCACTTCCACCTGCTGACCAAAATTTGGTGCTACTGCTAGGAACAGGGGTGCCATGTGGTGCTTCCCCTTTTGAGGGTTAAATATAATCAACTTTTGTTTTCCTGAGCTTCTCCTGTGTCTCCTCTTGTGACCACACCTAACTGACCATCACATAAAAGAACACAGGGGCTTCCCTGGTGGTCCAGTGGGTAAAGGGTCTGCCTTGCAGTGCAAGGGGCACCAGTTCAATCCCTGGGCTGGGAAGATCCCACATGCTACAGAGCGGCTGGACTGGTGTGTCCAGTTATGAGCCAGCGCTCTGGAGTGCATTTGCCCAGAGCCAGTGCTCTGCAATGAGAGAGGCCACTGTAATGGCAGGCACACACAGGCCAAAGAACAAATATAGATGAAAATAAATAAATGAAAGACCAATAAAAAGAGGCTATAATTAATAAAGAAAAAGAAATACAGACTATTATGTATATATATAAGAAAAAAGAACACAGAACATTCAGCCTTTACTTTATGCCATACTATTTGCAATAATTTTTCGATTTTAGTGTTTTTGTCATCTAAAAAGGCTAAAAATTTTCAAAATCAGTAACTCCTGCTTCTTTTTTCTTGAACAATTACTCCTTCAACTTAGGTTTTTCATATTTTATTATAAGCAGCAAGGAGAAACTATGCAGAAGTTTCCAAAATATATTTAGCAATCTCCTCAGTTAAATCTTTATATTCATCATTTATGAATTGTGCTGTTAGCGTAATTGCAGGAAAAATTCTACTAAGATCTCTAATGTTACATGTCAAAGGTCCCTTTTCCCTCAGTTTCGAACAAAATGCTCTTCATTTAATTCAGATACCTTACTGGAAACATTCTCAGTGTCTGTATTTCTATTAGGTATCTGTTCAAGTTATTTAAGAATTTCACCTCGATATTCCTCCATCCTTTACCTATTATTTGATTGTAGAACTACTAATATATAATGGCCATCAGTTAAAGCAGAAACACCTAACTGACCATCACATAAATGAACACAGGGGCTTCCCTGGTGGTCCTGTTGGGACATTTTGGTATAAAAGATGTATTGTTTTTCTATTGCTATGTAATAATAAAGCACCAAAAATTTATCATTCCACAGATTTGTAGGTCAGAAGTCCAGGCTCAGCCTGGAAAGTTCTCTATTTAGGCTCTCAAAAGGCTGAACTTGGGTGAAGTCTCAAAAATGATAGAACAATCTTGGTTCATTTACAAGGCAAACCATTCAACAAAAGAGCAATCCAAACCTATGTCCTAACCACTAATGCTGAAGAAGTTGAATACTTCTGTGAAGACCTACAAGACCTTCTAGAGCTAACACCAAAAAAAAGACATCTATTCATCACAGTGGACTGGAATGCAAAAGCATGATGTCAAGAGATACCTGCAGTAACAGGCAAGCTTGACCTTGGAGTACAAGCTGAAGCAGGGAATAAGCCAACAGTTTTCCCAAAAGAATGCATTAGTCACAGCAAAAACCCTCTTCCAACAACACAAGATATGACTTCAGACATGGAGATCACCAGACGGTCAGTACTGAAATCAGATTGATTATATTCTTTGTAGGCAAAGATGGAGAAGCTCTATACAGTCAGCAAAAACATGACCTGGAGTTGACTGTGACTTCTTATTGCAAAATTCATGCTTAAGTTAAAGAAAGTAGGGAAAACCACTAGGCCCTTCAGATATGACCTCAATCAATTCCCTTGTGAGTATACAGTGAAAGTGACACACAGATGGAAGGGACTGGATCTGATAGAATGCCTGAAGAACTATGGACAGAGGTTTGTAACACTGTACAGGAGGTGATGACCAAAACCATCCCTCCAAAAAAGAGAAATGCAAGAAGGCAAAGTGGTTGTTCTGAGGAGCCCTTACAAATAGCTGAGAAAAGAAGGAAGCAAAAGGCAAAGAGAAACAGAAAGATACACTCATCTCCAGAGATCCAGAGTATAGCAAAAAGAGATTAGAAAGTCTTCCTAAGTGAACGGTGCAAAGAAATAGGGGAAAACAATAAAATAGGAAAGACTAAAGATATCTTCAAGAAAGAGTTACCAAGGGAATATTTCATGCAAAGATGGGCACAATAAAGGGCAGCAACAGCAAGGAACTAACAGAAGCAGAAGAGATTAAGAAGTGTCAAGAATATGCACAAAAACTGTAAAAAAAAAAGGTCTTAATGACACTGATAACCACAGTTGTGTGGTCACTTATCTAGAGCTAGACATTTTGTAGTGTGAAGTTAAATGGGCCATAGGAAGCATCACTATGAACAAAGTCAGTGAAGGTGATGAAATTCCAGATAAGCTCTTTTAAATCCTGAAAGATGATGCTGTTGAAGTGCTGCTTTCAATATGACAACAAATTTGAAAAACTCAGCAGTGGCTTCAGGACTGGAAAAGGTCAGTTTTCATTCCAATCCCAAAGAAAGGCAATGCCAGGGGCTTCCCTGGTGGTCCAGTGGGTAAGGACACTGCTGGCCTACGAAGATCCCACGTACTGCGGACTGGCTGGACCGATGCGTCCAATTACTGAGCCAGAGCTCTGAGGCACATGTGCCCAGAGCCAGTGCTCTGCGACAACAGAGGCCACTGCGATGGGAGGCCCACACAGGTCAAAGAACAAAGATGGATGAAAATAGCTAATGAAAGACCAATAGAAGTGGCCAGCCCACCCCCCTCCCTCCCAAACCCGCCCCCCCACCACCAAAATAGGCAATGTCAAAGAATGTTCAACCTACCACACAATTGCACTCATTTCAAATGTTAGCAAGGTAAATCCTCTAAGCTAAGCTTCAACAATACAGGAACTGAGAACTTCCAGATGTACAAGCTGGATTTAGAAAAGGCAGAAGAACTACAGATCAAATTACCAACATCTATTGGATAATAGCAAAAGCAAGGGAATTTTTAAAAATCTACTTCTGCTACACTGACTTCACAAAAGCCTTTGACTCTGTGAATCATAACAAAATGTAGAAAATTCTTAGAGATGGAAATACAGGACTACCTTACCTGTCTCCTGAGAAGGCTGTATTTGGGTCAAGAATCATTAGTTAGAACTAAACATGGACTGGTTCAAAATTGGGAAAGGAATGCATCAAGGCTGCTACTGTCACCCTGCTTATTTAACAAAAATAGAAAGAGTTTAAAACCAAGGGAATATTTCATGCAAAGATGGGCACAATAAAGGGCAGCAACAGCAAGGAACTAACAGAAGCAGAAGAGATTAAGAAGTGTCAAGAATATGCACAAAAACTGTAAAAAAAAAAGGTCTTAATGACACTGATAACCACAGTTGTGTGGTCACTTATCTAGAGCTAGACATTTTGTAGTGTGAAGTTAAATGGGCCATAGGAAGCATCACTATGAACAAAGTCAGTGAAGGTGATGAAATTCCAGATAAGCTCTTTTAAATCCTGAAAGATGATGCTGTTGAAGTGCTGCTTTCAATATGACAACAAATTTGAAAAACTCAGCAGTGGCTTCAGGACTGGAAAAGGTCAGTTTTCATTCCAATCCCAAAGAAAGGCAATGCCAGGGGCTTCCCTGGTGGTCCAGTGGGTAAGGACACTGCTGGCCTACGAAGATCCCACGTACTGCGGACTGGCTGGACCGATGCGTCCAATTACTGAGCCAGAGCTCTGAGGCACATGTGCCCAGAGCCAGTGCTCTGCGACAACAGAGGCCACTGCGATGGGAGGCCCACACAGGTCAAAGAACAAAGATGGATGAAAATAGCTAATGAAAGACCAATAGAAGTGGCCAGCCCACCCCCCTCCCTCCCAAACCCGCCCCCCCACCACCAAAATAGGCAATGTCAAAGAATGTTCAACCTACCACACAATTGCACTCATTTCAAATGTTAGCAAGGTAAATCCTCTAAGCTAAGCTTCAACAATACAGGAACTGAGAACTTCCAGATGTACAAGCTGGATTTAGAAAAGGCAGAAGAACTACAGATCAAATTACCAACATCTATTGGATAATAGCAAAAGCAAGGGAATTTTTAAAAATCTACTTCTGCTACACTGACTTCACAAAAGCCTTTGACTCTGTGAATCATAACAAAATGTAGAAAATTCTTAGAGATGGAAATACAGGACTACCTTACCTGTCTCCTGAGAAGGCTGTATTTGGGTCAAGAATCATTAGTTAGAACTAAACATGGAGCAATGGACTGGTTCAAAATTGGGAAAGGAATGCATCAAGGCTGCATACTGTCACCCTGCTTATTTAACATATACATGCAAAATTCTGGTCTGGATAAAGCACAAGCTGGAATCAATAATGCCAGGAGAAATATCAACAACCTCTTCTATGCAGATATCACCCTAATGGTAGAAAGTAAAGAGGAATGGAAGAGCCTCTTGATGATTGTGAAAGAGTAGAGTGAAAAAGCTGTCCTAAATCTCAACATTCAAAAAAGTTATAAATCTCAACATTCAAAAAACTAAGATCATGGCACCCAGTCCCATCACTTCATGGCAAATAGATGGGGAAAAAGTAGAAACAAATTTTATTTTCTTAGCCTCCAAAGTAACTGCAGATGCTGCCTGAGGCCATGAAATTAAAAGAGGTTTGGGCTTCCCTTGTTGTCCAGTGGGTAAGGACACCGCCTTGCAGTGCAAGGGGCACTGGTTTGATCCCTGGCCTGGGAAGACCCCACGTGCTGCAGAGCGGCTGGACTGATGTGTCCAATACTGAGCCGGAGCTCTGGAGCACATGCGCCCAGAGCCAGTGCTCTGGAACGAGTGAGGCCACTGCGATGGGAGGCCCACACAGGCCAAAGAAAAAGATAAAATAAATGAAAGTTCAGTAGAAGTGGTCAAGAAAAAAAAAAAAAAAAAAAAGAGGCTTGCTCCTTGGAAGAAAAGCTAGGACACATTCAGACAGTGTATTAAAAAGCATAGGCATTCCCTCCCAAACCCGCCCCCACCACCAAAATAGGCAATGTCAAATTTCATGACCGTTAGCAAGGTAAATCCTCTAAGCTAAGCTTCAACAATACAGGAACTGAGAACTTCCAGATGTACAAGCTGGATTTAGAAAAGGCAGAAGAACTACAGATCAAATTACCAACATCTATTGGATAATAGCAAAAGCAAGGGAATTTTTAAAAATCTACTTCTGCTACACTGACTTCACAAAAGCCTTTGACTCTGTGAATCATAACAAAATGTAGAAAATTCTTAGAGATGGAAATACAGGACTACCTTACCTGTCTCCTGAGAAGGCTGTATTTGGGTCAAGAATCATTAGTTAGAACTAAACATGGAGCAATGGACTGGTTCAAAATTGGGAAAGGAATGCATCAAGGCTGCATACTGTCACCCTGCTTATTTAACATATACATGCAAAATTCTGGTCTGGATAAAGCACAAGCTGGAATCAATAATGCCAGGAGAAATATCAACAACCTCTTCTATGCAGATATCACCCTAATGGTAGAAAGTAAAGAGGAATGGAAGAGCCTCTTGATGATTGTGAAAGAGTAGAGTGAAAAAGCTGTCCTAAATCTCAACATTCAAAAAAGTTATAAATCTCAACATTCAAAAAACTAAGATCATGGCACCCAGTCCCATCACTTCATGGCAAATAGATGGGGAAAAAGTAGAAACAAATTTTATTTTCTTAGCCTCCAAAGTAACTGCAGATGCTGCCTGAGGCCATGAAATTAAAAGAGGCTTGGGCTTCCCTTGTTGTCCAGTGGGTAAGGACACCGCCTTGCAGTGCAAGGGGCACTGGTTTGATCCCTGGCCTGGGAAGACCCCACGTGCTGCAGAGCGGCTGGACTGATGTGTCCAATACTGAGCCGGAGCTCTGGAGCACATGCGCCCAGAGCCAGTGCTCTGGAACGAGTGAGGCCACTGCGATGGGAGGCCCACACAGGCCAAAGAAAAAGATAAAATAAATGAAAGTTCAGTAGAAGTGGTCAAGAAAAAAAAAAAAAAAAAAAAGAGGCTTGCTCCTTGGAAGAAAAGCTAGGACACATTCAGACAGTGTATTAAAAAGCATAGGCATTACTTTGCCAGCAAAGGTCCATATTGTCAAAGATATGGTTTTCCCATTAGTCATATCTATGTGAGAGCTGGACCATAAAGAAGGGTTAGCGCTGAAGAATTGATGCTTTCAAACTCTGGAGCTTGAGAAGACTCTTCACAGTCTATTGAACTGCAAGGAGATCAAACCAGTCAATCCTAAAGAAATCAACCCTGAAAAGTCATTGGAAGGATTGATACTGAAACTCCAATACTTTGACTACCTGATGCAAAGCACCAATTCATTGGAAAAGAATCTTTTCCTGATTCTGGGAAAGACTGAGGACAATAGGAGAAGGGGGCAACAAAGGATGAGATAATTGGATGACATCACAGACTGAATGACAGGAGTCTGTGAAGGACAGGCAAACTTGGCTTGCTGCAGTCCATGGGGTTGCAAAGAGTCAGACATGACTTAATGATTGAACAACAAGGCTAAAATTAAGTACTTGGCCGGGCTTTAGTCTCATATGAGGCTCAGGGTCCTCTTTCTAGCTCTATTAGTTTTTTGACAGAACTTGTTTCTTTGTGGTTTTACAACTAAGGTTCCTGTTCTCTATTCACAGTCGTCCAGGGGCTAATCTAAGTTCCTAGAGCTTCACATTTCTGGGTCATGTATTTCATGCCATAGCCCTCATCACAACATAGCTCTTCACAAACTCAAGAACCAGCAAATGTTCTCAAATGTTTTAATCTTGTTTTTCAGGAAAAACCTGTTCCTTTTCAAGTTTTTTTATTAGTTCAGGTTCACCTAGGAAAATATTCCTTATGATTAACTTAAAATCAATATACTTTGTATATTAATTGCATCTGCAAAATTCCTTTGTTTCAACATGTAACATCATCATGGGAGTGATGTCCCATTATATTGACAATCCTACTCTCACTTAAGAGAAGGGGCTTTTATATGGCACACATAAAAAGGGATGTAATCTTAAAAGTTTGCCTACCAATTGACATAGTGCAATTTCTATCATACTTCTCCAGCAGAATGTGTAACCAATGCTCATCTACCGCAATCTCTGTTCTAGCTGCAAATTCCTTATGTATCTGCAATAAACAAAATACATTTACTCATTTCTAAGGGCCCTAGTGCCCTATCCTTTCTGGCATTGGCTTGAAGTTCAAGATCTCATCATTTAAATTAGCCCCAGGTAAATGGAGTTCCTCGAGTGCAGTTTGTTGAATATGCTTCCTCTTGGTATAAAAAGCAGACATGTTTTCTACTGCTCATAAGTCAAAACATACAATGAGGTGACAGAGAAAGGATAATAATAGATTCCTTTATTCAAAAAAATGAAAAGTCATTGGAAGGATTGATACTGAAACTCAATACTTTGACTACCTGATGCAAAGCACCAATTCATTGGAAAAGAATCTTTTCCTGATTCTGGGAAAGACTGAGGACAATAGGAGAAGGGGGCAACAAAGGATGAGATAATTGGATGACATCACAGACTGAATGACAGGAGTCTGTGAAGGACAGGCAAACTTGGCTTGCTGCAGTCCATGGGGTTGCAAAGAGTCAGACATGACTTAATGATTGAACAACAAGGCTAAAATTAAGTACTTGGCCGGGCTTTAGTCTCATATGAGGCTCAGGGTCCTCTTTCTAGCTCTATTAGTTTTTTGACAGAACTTGTTTCTTTGTGGTTTTACAACTAAGGTTCCTGTTCTCTATTCACAGTCGTCCAGGGGCTAATCTAAGTTCCTAGAGCTTCACATTTCTGGGTCATGTATTTCATGCCATAGCCCTCATCACAACATAGCTCTTCACAAACTCAAGAACCAGCAAATGTTCTCAAATGTTTTAATCTTGTTTTTCAGGAAAAACCTGTTCCTTTTCAAGTTTTTTTATTAGTTCAGGTTCACCTAGGAAAATATTCCTTATGATTAACTTAAAATCAATATACTTTGTATATTAATTGCATCTGCAAAATTCCTTTGTTTCAACATGTAACATCATCATGGGAGTGATGTCCCATTATATTGACAATCCTACTCTCACCTAGCAGAAGGGGGTATTATATAGCACACAGAGAAAGGGATGTAATCGTAAGAGTTTGCCAACCAATTGACATAGTGCAATTTCTATCATACTTCTCCAGCAGAATGTGTAACCAATGCTCATCTACCGCAATCTCTGTTCTAGCTGCAAATTCCTTATGTATCTGCAATAAACAAAATACATTTACTCATTTCTAAGGGCCCTAGTGCCCTATCCTTTCTGGCATTGGCTTGAAGTTCAAGATCTCATCATTTAAATTAGCCCCAGGTAAATGGAGTTCCTCGAGTGCAGTTTGTTGAATATGCTTCCTCTTGGTATAAAAAGCAGACATGTTTTCTACTGCTCATAAGTCAAAACATACAATGAGGTGACAGAGAAAGGATAATAATAGATTCCTTTATTCAAAAAGAAGAGAAATGGAAAGCACATAGCAGTTGCTGACTCATGATAATATAAATCCTGGCAGGGCACATCTGGTCAACTCTTAATTAGAGCCCAGTCGTTCTTCCTAGGAGTTACTCTCTGTGACTTTGTCTCCAACCTGCAGATAGTCACACTTTTTGATAAGAAATTATGCTGTCTGTTTGAGTATGTTTTTCAGCTTATGACTTGCCCCTAGTTGACTGACAGTCTCTCTCCATTTTTTTCTGCCTCCGTGCTTTTCAGTCTCAGTTTAAAAACAAATGTGCTAGCTGCATTTTGGTCAAATTGTAATTTGCTTCATTACACAGAGCCACACTCATAAAACTCTTTTAGATGGGCTTTCCTATCCTTGGGATATGTGCAAGGCTGATGAGGGTTTGTACTGATCTTCTAGGAATACCTTAACAAACAACTGTAGACTAGGTGGCTTAAACAGCAGACATTAGTTGTCCATGGTTCTAGAGGCCAGAAGTTCAAGATCAAGGTGTTAACAGGGTGGTTTCCTTTTGAAAGCTGTGAGGAAAAATCTGTTCAGTGTCTCTACCCCTTACTTCTGGGGATTTGCTGGCAATCTCTGGTATTCATCAGTTTATAGAAACGTCATCTTAATGTCTGCCTTGACATTCACATGATCTTTCTGTGAGTCTATTTCCAAATTTCTCCTTTTATAAGGATAAGAATCATAATAATCATAGTCACTCAGTCTTATCCTAATGATATAATTTTAATTTCATAAAAATCCTATCTCCAAGTGAAGTCACATTGTAAAGTACTGTGGGTTAAGCTTTCACATAAGAATTTTGGGAGAACACTATTTAACCTATAACAGGAAAGCTGTCTTAGCATTCTTACAAATCCTCATTTATAATTGAAACCACTTGTAAGGCATACCTTGATTTTTTCTTTGGGTGTATTTTTTAAATTTTATTTTTAATTGAAGTATAATTGCTTTACAATATTGTGTTGGTTTCTGCCATATGTCAACATGAATCGGTCTTCAGTTCAGTCGCTCAGTCATGACCAACTCTTTGTGATCCCATGGACTGCAGCATGCCAGGCTTCCCTCTCCTTCACCATCTCCCAGACCTTGCTCAAACTCATGTCCATTGATTCAGTGATGCCATCCAATCGTCTCATTCTCTGCTGTCCCCTTCTCCTTCTGCCTTCTATTTTTCCCAGCATCAGGGTCTTTTCCAGTGAGTTGTTTCTTCGTAGCAGGTGGCCAAAGAATTGGAGCTTCAGTCCCTCTAATGAATATTCAGTGTTGATTTCCTTTAAGATTGACTGGTTTGATCTCCTTGCAGTCCAAGAGACTCTCAAGAGCCTTCTCCAACACCATAGTTCAAGGGCAACAATTCTTCAGTGCTCAGTCTTCTTTATGGTCCAACTCTTACATCCATACCTGACTATTGGGAAAACCATAGCTTTGACTATACAGACTTCTGTTGGCAAAGTAATGTGTCTACTTTCTAATATGTTGTCTAAGTTTGTCATAGTGTTTCTTCCAAGGAGCAAGCCTCTTTTAATTTCATGGCTGCAGTCATCATCCACAGTGAGTCCAAGAAATTAAAGTCTGTCATTTTTTCCCATTGTTTGTCCATCCATTTGCTATGAAGTGATGAGAAAAGATGCCATGATCTTAGTTTTCTGAATGTTGAGAATTATGACAGCTTTTTCACTCTCCTCTTTCACCATCATCAAGAGGCTCTTTAGTTCCTCTTCACTTTCCACCATAAGGGTACTGTCATCTGCATGCCTGAGGTTATTGATATTTCTCCTGGCAATCTTGACTCCAGCTTGTGTTTCATCCAGACCAGCATTTCACATGATGCACTATGCATATAAATTAAATAAGCAGAGTGACAACATATAGCCATATTCCTTTCCCAATTTGGAGCCAATCTATTGTTCCATGTCTGGTTCTAACTGTTGCTTCTTGTCCTGCATACAAGTTTTGCAGGAGGCAGGTAACGTGGTCTGGTGTTCCCATCTCTTTAAAAATTCTCCACAGTTTGCTGTGATCCACACAGTCAAAGGCTTTAGCATAGTCAGTGAAGCAGAAATAGATGTTTTCCTGGAACTCCCTTACTCTTTCTATGATCCAACAGATATTGGTGATTTGATCTCTGGTTCGTCTGCCTTTTTTAAATCCAGCTTGTACAGTACATCTCGAAGTTCTTGGTTCATGTACTGTTGAAGACTAGCTTGGAGGATTTTAAGCATTACTTTTCTAGCATGTGAAATGAGTGCAACGGTGTGGTAGTTTGAACGTTCTTTGCCACTGCCCTTCTTTGGGAGACTGACCTTTTCCAGTCCTGAGGCCATTGCTAATTTTTCTAAATTTGCTGGCATATTTAGTGTAGCACTTTTAAAAGAATCTGTCTTAGGTACACATATGTCCCCTCCCTCTTGAATCTCTCTTCCACCTCCCTCACCTCTAGTTTGCTACAGAGCCCCAGTTTGAGTTCCTTGAATTGTAAACAGCAAGATTGTACTGATGAATCTATTTGCAGAGTACCAATGGAGATGCAGACAGAGGAAAGACTTGTGGACATGGTAGGTGGTGTGGAAGGAGAGGGTGGGATGAATGGAGAGAGGAGCATGGAAACATGCATACCCTAATACTCTTAGAAAGCTGACTCCTATATTTTCATAAGGGTCTTATAAACACACCCTGAGTGTATCTTTCCCTGAGGTCATACTTACTGCTCTGAATTTGAACTTTGCCTTGAGACCAATTTTTACTTTGAGATCCTTTTGAAAAACAGAAAGATTATCCCTGCCTTTCTATATGCTTGCTAAATTCTGCTTAAAAATTAAAACTAACTTTCCCATTTAGTGTACCTCTTTCTTCTTGTATCTATTTTCTCATAAGTAGCCAGACAATTTGAGTTCTAACTTTCTAGAAATATTTCCATCCACTTTCACAAGTTTATTAATTGCCTTCGATATTTTCCATGTTTTCATAGGCAACAGTGTTGCCTGTCACAATATAAAAATAGTATTGTTTTTTCCTCTACCCTTCCATACAAGCCTTTCTTATATTCTCCAAGCCTTCAGAATCAGGCTCCTTGAGGTCCTTCCAACTGAATCTCCTCAGTTACTTCCAGCTTCTGTTCTGCAACTTGCCCTAAGCCAGTGTCATATAGCCTTGTCTTATGCTGAAACAGAGAGACTTGCTTCCTGGTACCAAGTTCCACTCCCATTATCTGTTGCTTCATGTCAAACTACCCACATAATTAATGGATTAAAATCACTGCTTTAATCCCACACAGTTTTGTGGGTCAGGAACATGGCTTAGTTGGTCAATTCTGCCCTACATGGCTTTCACCATCTTGCATATTTTAGTACTGTTGAAGACTAGCTTGGAGGATTTTAAGCATTACTTTTCTAGCATGTGAAATGAGTGCCTGTCTTTCACTGCCCTTCTTTGGGAGACTGACCTTTTCCAGTCCTGAGGCCATTGCTAATTTTCTAAATTTGCTGGCATATTTAGTGTAGCACTTTTAAAAGAATCTGTCTTAGGTACACATATGTCCCTCCTCTTGAATCTCTCTTCCACCTCCCTCACCTCTAGTTTGCTACAGAGCCCCAGTTTGAGTTCCTTGAATTGTAAACAGCAAGATTGTACTGATGAATCTATTTGCAGAGTACCAATGGAGATGCAGACAGAGGAAAGACTTGTGGACATGGTAGGTGGTGTGGAAGGAGAGGGTGGGATGAATGGAGAGAGGAGCATGGAAACATGCATACCCTAATACTCTTAGAAAGCTGACTCCTATATTTTCATAAGGGTCTTATAAACACACCCTGAGTGTATCTTTCCCTGAGGTCATACTTACTGCTCTGAATTTGAACTTTGCCTTGAGACCAATTTTTACTTTGAGATCCTTTTGAAAAACAGAAAGATTATCCCTGCCTTTCTATATGCTTGCTAAATTCTGCTTAAAAATTAAAACTAACTTTCCCATTTAGTGTACCTCTTTCTTCTTGTATCTATTTTCTCATAAGTAGCCAGACAATTTGAGTTCTAACTTTCTAGAAATATTTCCATCCACTTTCACAAGTTTATTAATTGCCTTCGATATTTTCCATGTTTTCATAGGCAACAGTGTTGCCTGTCACAATATAAAAATAGTATTGTTTTTTCCTCTACCCTTCCATACAAGCCTTTCTTATATTCTCCAAGCCTTCAGAATCAGGCTCCTTGAGGTCCTTCCAACTGAATCTCCTCAGTTACTTCCAGCTTCTGTTCTGCAACTTGCCCTAAGCCAGTGTCATATAGCCTTGTCTTATGCTGAAACAGAGAGACTTGCTTCCTGGTACCAAGTTCCACTCCCATTATCTGTTGCTTCATGTCAAACTACCCACATAATTAATGGATTAAAATCACTGCTTTAATCCCACACAGTTTTGTGGGTCAGGAACATGGCTTAGTTGGTCAATTCTGCCCTACATGGCTTTCACCAAATATAAATCGATTTTTACTAACATTCCTGGCACTTTTCATGGGATGGTTGATGAGCTGGGCTATTGGAGCCACTCTGCCATTTATTGTGTTTTCATGGCATCAAGTTGGTCTTTCTTCCTGGTTCACCCTCTTACACAGTGGTTTAGGGTTTAGATAGACCAAAATGGAAGTTATTAGTCCTATTAAACTCTAAGTCAAGAACTCAAATAGTGTCAATGGTAGTCTTCTAGTCAAAGTAGTCACAAGTTAATTCAAATTCAAAAGGAGGGGACACTCAATGAAGGAATGTCAAAGAATTGCCAACCCTCCCTACAGCATCTCCTTGTAAATAAACCCTTGAAAAATGTCATCCTAATTTGAATATGCCATCTGTTTTTTGTTGACAGCTTAACTGATACCATTAATGGATATCACTAGAGGCTTCAGGAAACAGACCTCTAAGATGAGATTTCTGTATGTGAATTGATCATAGATCCAGGGGTACAGAGTTAATCTACCTTTGGGGTTGGAAATGGAATATGAATTATCTAATGCATACAATTATACCATGATTAACCATAGTATCACCAGTGATGATATCACATGTAACAGAGGAAGAAAACAAAGTAACAGAGGATCACTGAATGTGATAATTAGTTGCTTTGGCAAGAATAGTAATTATAAAGCCTGTGGAATCATATATTTTCTACCAATCCTAGTGAGCATCCATAAAGGCAAAGAGAAAATATAATAGATGAACAGATAGCTAAGAACAGGTATGAACTTTTAGGGCTCCATAACAGCTTCCATGAAGTCCATTATTCCTGTAGTCTCGTGATTTAAAAAAAAAAAAAAAAAAAGGCCTGAAGTTCAGGGTCTGGTGTAAGAGTTGCAGACAATAGGATGATGATGATGATAAAAACTGTACCAATTCAATTCTGCCAAGGCTTTTGTATTGTCGATAAAAACCATGAGATCCTAAGAAAAGACATGGAGATATTTGGACAGACATAGATACTACTGAAACCTTGATTCCCCAACTTCCTCTGTAAACTCCTTGCTGGCAGAACCAGCTCTTGCCCTCAGTTGAGGAAAACAGCTCTCTCCTGAAGAAGAGCGTTCCAAAATCTGGAATGGGGAAACTTCTTCATGAGCTCATCTGCGTCATGCCTTTGTTCCTTACAAATAGTTAGATTCCAACACAGCCTAGGTCAAACAGTACAGGAAGAGACATAAGAATGATAAGATCTTACCTTATGTATGGAAATTTAGAAGCTATTTTCATTTTAATGGAAGGAACAGAAGTATCCTGTTGTCATGTCTCAGGCGTATTTCCATATTTTAACCTCAGTTCCTATCAAAGCCTCAGATGACCTTTACCTTCTTGCTGTCTCACAGAACTTAATGCTAGCCCATGTCTAATGACATTATAACTCACTTGGATCCTTGTGGTAGATTACATCATTGGCCCCAAACTTTATCTCACCTTTTTTTCTAAGCCCTTGGCCAAGCAACTTTTGTATTCCTCCAAGAAAGGAAGAATATATTTTGCTACCTATTGACTTTGGACTAAGCCATGCCTCTTACCCTGGGGCCAACATCAATGGAGGCAGAAATGACCGAATGTGTGTGCTGAGATCAAATTTAAGAGGCTCTGTGTGTTGCCCACGTTTGCTCACCAGTGCTCTTACGCGCACATTAGATACCAGGAGGAGGAGATGACACCTGTGCAGCAAAGGCTGCACTCTGAACATTACACATTCAAGCTGACATAGAGTAAAGCAGTCATACCTGTTGATCTGTAAACTTAGTGAGAAATGCTTATTGTATTATGCCCGGCTACTTTGTAATTATTTGTAATGTAGCGTTACTAAGCAGTGTTTTTTTTTTTTTTTTTTTTTTTTCTGACAGATTCAATGGATGGGAGGCAGATCTAGAGAAAGTGTAATCATGTTAATAACATCTCTAAGGGTACAGTAGTCTGGGGCATGACAGAATTTCTTTTCAAAGTGAAAAATAAGTTGCCATCCACTGCTCTGTACATCATAAAGAATGAGGTATGTATACATGGTTGACCTCTTAGTATTTTAGTAGCAACAGATACAGATAATTCCTATACATGTTGGTATATGTGATTCTAATAAACCATTCGTTCTAAAAGCCACACACTATAGAAGCTGCATTTTGCATGATTGTCTCTCTTCCACTTTTCTTCCACCCTCATCCCCACCTATTTCTGCCAAGAGTACCGTTAGTAGATAAGTTAAGTTTCAGGTATTTAAGATGAAAACGATTCATCTTTTCTAATATGAGGGCTGAGGTAGGCACAGAAAACTTCTCCTAACTGATTATCTATTTTGTTTGTCTGGTCTAATGATTAAATTGACATGATATTAATTAACATGAGAAAAATTCAATTACATATGTATAGGATCCCTAAATGAAAGGCTCAATGACACTCAGGCAATCAAGGTTTTTATGCCATCTTGAGCTTAGGATAAGGAGGTATGGGTGCCAATGGGAGGAAGATAATCTACAGGAAGATGAGAAGAACCAAGATCTGATGAATGAATTTTGCCATACCATGAAGTTAAGTTTTTCTGATATAAAATTAGCTCTGCTTGGAACAATCCCCTCTCTCTCCTCTCTCCTCTTCTCTCTCTCTCTCTTTCTGTATATATATATAATTTTAGGCAGTAAAGGAAGAGGTTAAAAAACACAAAACAGGGTTTCCCTGGTAGCTCAGTGGTGAAGAGTTCACCTGCCAATGCAGGAGACATGGGTTAGATCCCTGATCTGGGAAGATTCCACATGCTGTGGAGCAGCTAAGCCCGTGAGTCACAACTATTGAGCCTGCGCTCTAGAGCCTTGGAGCCACAACTACTGAGCCTGTGTGCCGCAACTATTGAGGCCCATGTGGCCTAAAGCCCAAGTTCCACAAGAGAAGTCACCACAACAAGAAGTCTGCTCACCTCAACTAGAGAGTAGCCCAGACTCCCTGCAACTAGAGAAGAGTCTGCAGCAGTGAAGGCCCAGAATAGCCATAAATAAATAAATAAAAATTACATATCTAAAAAACCAAAATATTCCTAAATCTGCTAGGTTCTAATTACCTTTAGCTCAGAACAATCCATGTGCCAAAGTGTCTCACTTGGGAATGACAAGTGTGACAAATGACTTCGTAAGAACAAAAATTTATTTATCACAGGGTTTGCTCCAGATGAAAAGGAGAGAGAGAGAATCATTAGATCTAGACCGACTCTAGATGTACTCTAGCACTTTCTTTCTTCAGCTCACGACCCAAGCAGCTGACATGCTTGGATAGATGGATGTTCTCTCTTAACCTCTGTCCTCTGGTTGACCTCAGTGAATGGGGAATAATTTCAGGAGGTTGGAGGAAGAATGACATCTTTTTTTTCCCCTGGTTTCCTCCTTCCAAAGTCACTTTGAATTTTTTTTTTTCTTTTGGTCTTAGCAAAGGTTTTTCTAAAGACTATCTCCTCTCTGCAATTCTTTCCTTTAGTTTCTGGTAACCACTCATTCACAACTTCTTTCTTGGTAATAACAGCAGTGCTACTACTCTTACTGGCTGTGAAATACTGAATTATCCCTGTGTTTTTTTTTTTTTTTTTTAATTTTTGGCCTCTTTTTTTCAATTTTTATTTATTTATTTATTTTCATCCATCTTAATTCTTTGGCCTGTGTGGGCCTCCCATTGCAGTGGCCTCTCATGTTGCCAAGCACCAGCTCTGGGCACGTGCACTCCAGAGTGCTGGCTCGCAATTGAACACACCAGTCCAGGTGCTCTGTAGCACATGGCATCTTCCCATGTCAGGGATTGAACCGGTGCCCCTTGCACTGCAAGGCAGACTCTTTACCCACTGGACCACCAGGGAAGTCCTTTATCCTTGTTTTTACTCCCAACGAAAACTGTTCATCTCTCAGTTGTTGGACTCTCTGTGATCCCATGCACTGTAGCCTGCCAAATGTTTTTTGGGTCTCTGGCACTGAACGAAGATGAAATAGTATGGGGATCATACACAAAGATCTTGTACCTCCTCTTCTGAAGAGAATGCACAGAACTCATACTGCCATTGTGAGGCTATAAGAGTACAAGTTTGCAGCACACAAAACAAAAATTGTTCTTTTCCTTTCTTTATATTGTCATTGGGAGAGTCAAGTAAGGACAGAACAACTCCTTGGGAACCTTCAGGCTGTTTCAGAGTACTACACAGATCCAAAATATTTTAGATCAATACCTGACTTACTTGAGATTAAAAATAATAACAACAACACATGAGCTATAGAGCCCTAAAATAATAGCACATATATCATATTCTTTGTGGTGTGCCACACTGGCTTTGTCTCAAACTTCACGCAAGTACAACCTATACTGCTTTAGCTTCAGAGCATGCAGCATGAAGAATAAGAGTTTTTGAGACGCCAGTCTATTTACACTGCACCTTTTACTGCCTGAACCAATCAGAAGTTAAAAAAAAATCCAATCAGGAATAAAAATAAAATATATGAGGGGGTGGAATTCAATGAGAGAAAAGTAAAAGAAAGTATTGCCAAAAGAAAAGACCTCATAGAAATCTAAGGGGGAGAGACTAATCTGACTCAGATATTACATACTCAAACTATTTTGACCATTTTTTTAAAGATCTAACATACTGAAGGATAAACCTCAAGGAAGCTGCAAAGCACTGCTACCGAGGGCAGGAATTGATGATGTGACTTCAGATGGCAGTTTGATTGAGGGGACAGAATTAGCCTCTCCCAGGTTCTCTCGTTCTCATTTTATCCTTTATAAGTAATCTGGAGACTCATCTCCTCTTTTCAGGTTTTCCCATTTAATGTGTTTGCTGCTTACATGAAATCCTCATTGTTCTCAGGTTTGGCTACAGTGAATAACTTTGAATGGCAAAATCCAAGAAACCACTGCTAATAAATAATTAGAAATCCAAGAAAATTACCTCTATATAAAAAAGTTAAGATAAACTACACAGGAGGGGGCTTTCCTGGTGATCCAGTGGGTAAAGAGTCTGCCTTGCAGCGTGAGGGGCACTGGTTCAAACCCTTGCCTGGGAAGATCCCACATGCTACAGAGCAGCTGGACCGCTGTGTCCAACTAGGAGCCAACGCTCTGGAGTACATGTGCCCAGAGTCATACTCTGCAATGAAAGAGGCCACTGCGATGGGAGGCCCACACAAGCCAAAGAATAAAGATGGATGAAAATAAATGGGTAAAAAAACAATAAAAGAGGCCAAAAAAAAAAAAAAAAAAAAACCACAAAAACTACACAGGAGGACAGTCAAATATTTAAAGAAAGACCCAGGGACAGGCAGTGAATCTCACAGACAACAGCAAAATGTAACTTACATGGAGTTTGGAGGCATTAAATGCATTAATTAATAAGGAGCTAATTGGCTTTGCTTTGCACCTTTACTCTCTAACCAAATTGGGTCTTTAACTGTGGAAATGGCTTAGACTGGGTATGGGAAAAGCTATGTAGAGAGAAGAAGGCAGAGGATGCAGAGATGAGTTGAGGACTCAGGGTTGAGACATGGGGAAGTGGAAATAAGTCCACTTAAGGCAGACTTATCTCAAAAAGCTGAGTTGAGAGTAAAGGATGGAGATAAAGTCAGAATATATATCTAAAAGTATACAGAAAATCATCAGGAAAGAGCCCAGAACATCACTTGAGGGAAAGAGAGGGAGACTAGAGGACAATTTTGCTTATTTTATTAATAGGAATCATAAATGAAGGTATTCCTGCACTGAGATAGAATTAGTGAGGAAACAGGTGGACCGAGTCATAAAAGAGAGAGGAAGGACATTTGCTCTTCCAATTATTTAATACATTTGGGAAATTTTCAAGTCTTTTTGGTGGAGATGCTCCACAGATATGTTTTAAATAAATTTTTATTGACTTTAGTTTTCAAAGAGGGCATTTTCTGTATTTATTTTGTCTTTAGCCCACAATTAAGAATAAAAAAGAAAAATACCTGATTTATTCTTCTATAATTAAAATTTAAAGTAAGTTTAAAGTATATCTGTAATGGAACTAGAACAACCATAATGGTTAGTGGCATTTAGTTATAGACCAGTATAGGTACTAATGGAAAATATTGAACAAAATGTGTGCATGCATATTAGTATATGCACATACACTCATAAAGTAAAAGTGGTGCCATATTTACAAAATAAATTTAAAAAAACATCTTATAACTTGTTTTGACAATTTTCTGCTTTTAGCCTTATATCATCTCCAATGAGCATTTCATTTACCTAATGAAAAACATATTTACAGTAATGAGTACACAGTGTTTTAATTTGCATAGGCAAATACATTTAATCACTAGGAATAGCTGGCAGAAGTAAAGAGTATGCATGTAATTACTTCGGTGACTGCCCACTCCTCCAAGTTTATAAAAATACTTTGCAGCTGGGATTAGAGAGTAATACTTTTTAAGGGAAGGAGAGCAAATTCTTTACTGTGGGAAATGACCACGATGGTAATACTGGCTACCAATTATTGAATCTTACTTAGTATTACATGTAGTCCACATATTATTTCTATTCCACACATTAACTAAACAAGGTAGACATCACTCTCCTCATTTTAGAGATAAAGAAACAAGTTTAGTGAGGTGAAGAAATTTGCTGAAGGTCACACATTAAGAAACAGAGCTGGGTTTCAAAATCAGATCTATTGATTCTAAAACCTGACCTCTTTCCAACATAGGAAGAAAACCTTCAATTGTGAATTCATGCTACTACATTCAAACAAGTTTTCACTTTCTAATGCTTTATATTGAGTTTGGAGGTTGGGAGATAAAATTGCCAGTACCATGAGGTATTTCACAGAGCAGGTGAATGGTTTCCCAGGTGGCTCGGTGGTAAAAATCCACCTGTAATGCAGGAGATTTAAGTACAGTTCCTGGGTTGGGAAGATCCCCTGGAGAAGGAAGTGGCAACCCCTTCCAGTATTCTTGCCTGGGAAATCTCATGGACAGAGGAGCCTGGTCAGCTACAGTCTATGCGGATGCCAAGAGTCAGAAACAATTTAGCAACTAAACAACAACATTTCATAGAGTAGGTGAATGTTAGTAATATTACTTGTTCACATGGATACCAGGAGTAGTGGCTTTAGCTCCAGTAAAATATGTAGAAAATGCCACATATGACCTCTCAGTGGGTCTTGAAATTAAATATTATACAACAATAAAAATAGTGTCCTTAGTTTCAAGAGTTTGTTCTTCCTAGGTATGAATCCAATGAAAGGGAAAAAAAATTTATGGATTGAGATGCAACTATAGGTCCAAGACAATGCAAAATGTACCATGAAGTTTAAAGGAATGTTCTAGTGAGCTGACCTCCCATTGAAAGAGCTATCGAGAGCCAAAGGAGACACACACATCGTGACTCCCCATTCAACAACAGTTTTCCTTGAGTGATTTTTATGCAAAAAAAAAAGGATACATAGTATTAAAGAAAATAATTCAAAACCTACATTTAATATTTCCTATTGGTTCTTACTTATCAGTATGATTTAGCCCACCCTCCCTGTACAGTCTTCCAGTCCTCCACAATGGCCACAGAAGTTTATCTCCTTACTGATATGACTCCATAGCTCTGTACATCCCCATTCCCTGTTTAAGAAATCTTTCCCCAGCCTCAACTGGAGACTCACCATACTTTTTTTAAGGTTTAATTTTTTGGAAGTTCTATATCTGACATCCCTGTCTTCATTGAAAGCCCATCTTTAATTTCCAATTATACTTTTATGTGAAAACCTTCATAACAACTTTCAAACATTTTATAACTGTTGCTGTTACTCTGCTGTTGTACTTGTTTTAAAATTGTTATTGCCTCGCTTGGTAATTTGCCATTAACCTTAGGATAGAGGTCATATATTTTATATCTGATATCACAGCATACATCATAATAAATGGCACATATCAGGAACCCAATAAGGATTCTTGACTTAAAGTCAAATGAATACATAAAAGCAGAACATTTCTGCTACCTACCCTACTCTCATTTTGCTTATTTAATTCCTGTCCCATTTCTATGGTCAAACTAATTTTGTATAGTTGCAACTAGATACATGTGTTTTCACATTTATCTGTATCGTGAGCATTCATGTATATGCTTAAAATTCTGATGAGGTCAAACATGTCAATCTGGACAACTACATGGCTATAAGAAATTATTAGGAGTAGGGCAATAGGCTCAGACAGACTTCCAGAAACTTGGGATTACACAAATATGTGTGATAACTTTGCTGCTCAGTGTATCAGTTGCCTAAAGATTTATGTAAAAATCCACATATAAAGGGAATTTTTTAAAAAAATAGTGTCCTTAGTTTCAAGAGTTTGTTCTTCCTAGGTATGAATCCAATGAAAGGGAAAAAAAATTTATGGATTGAGATGCAACTATAGGTCCAAGACAATGCAAAATGTACCATGAAGTTTAAAGGAATGTTCTAGTGAGCTGACCTCCCATTGAAAGAGCTATCGAGAGCCAAAGGAGACACACACATCGTGACTCCCCATTCAACAACAGTTTTCCTTGAGTGATTTTTATGCAAAAAAAAAAGGATACATAGTATTAAAGAAAATAATTCAAAACCTACATTTAATATTTCCTATTGGTTCTTACTTATCAGTATGATTTAGCCCACCCTCCCTGTACAGTCTTCCAGTCCTCCACAATGGCCACAGAAGTTTATCTCCTTACTGATATGACTCCATAGCTCTGTACATCCCCATTCCCTGTTTAAGAAATCTTTCCCCAGCCTCAACTGGAGACTCACCATACTTTTTTTAAGGTTTAATTTTTTGGAAGTTCTATATCTGACATCCCTGTCTTCATTGAAAGCCCATCTTTAATTTCCAATTATACTTTTATGTGAAAACCTTCATAACAACTTTCAAACATTTTATAACTGTTGCTGTTACTCTGCTGTTGTACTTGTTTTAAAATTGTTATTGCCTCGCTTGGTAATTTGCCATTAACCTTAGGATAGAGGTCATATATTTTATATCTGATATCACAGCATACATCATAATAAATGGCACATATCAGGAACCCAATAAGGATTCTTGACTTAAAGTCAAATGAATACATAAAAGCAGAACATTTCTGCTACCTACCCTACTCTCATTTTGCTTATTTAATTCCTGTCCCATTTCTATGGTCAAACTAATTTTGTATAGTTGCAACTAGATACATGTGTTTTCACATTTATCTGTATCGTGAGCATTCATGTATATGCTTAAAATTCTGATGAGGTCAAACATGTCAATCTGGACAACTACATGGCTATAAGAAATTATTAGGAGTAGGGCAATAGGCTCAGACAGACTTCCAGAAACTTGGGATTACACAAATATGTGTGATAACTTTTGCTGCTCAGTGTATCAGTTACCAATCTGAACATCTTTTGATCATCAACATCTCTGATTCAGAAAAGATCTGGACAGTTTGGGACCTTTACTGTTAATGTGCTTTCTGACTAGTGTCTAGAGACTTGTATGTGAAACTTGTGTTTCATCTTATTCTCTGTAGATTGATCATTTCTTTATAGGACTATTTAAAAATAAATGAGAAATAGGCATAATAGAAACACTTGTCCATAGACTCAAATAAGTGAAGACAAAATATTCCTTATCTAATTTCTTCATAGCCATCAAAAAAGACGAGATCACCCATAAGAATGTGCTTGATTACTGCATCAGGTTAGGGTCATTGTCTTATTCCCACCTGTCATAATCGTGGGTCACCAAGTAGAAATTCAGAGATTTTCTAATGTGTGTGGTAGGTAGGATAACATCCCTCTAATTATACCACCTCCTCATCTCCAGAAACAGTGAGTATATTATCTTACAAGGCAAAGAGGACTTTCCAGGTGTGATTAGATCAAGAATCTTCAGATTTGCACATTATCTTGGTTATTCAGTACAATGAAAAGGGCCTTTAGAAGAGAGAAGCCAAAGGACCAAAGATAGAGATGTAAACACAGAACCAGAATGTCAGAGTCATGCGAGGTAAGATTTGAAGATGTTACACTGCTTGTGGAAGCAGCAGCCACAAGCCAACAAATGGAGGTTGCATCTAGAAGATGGAAAAACCAAGGAAAAATATTCTCCCCTGAAGACTTCAGACTCTGAAGCATTGTCAAGGCTCAGATTACAATTCTTCATATGTTTAATAGAAAAACATGTGCCCTGAAGTCAAGTACATCTCCTTGGGTGAGATTTCAACCTTCCTCTATGACAAGATAACTGACATTGGACTTGGCCTTCTTCCATAAACACTTATAAAACTGGAAAAAGCCTATAAGACAATCATTTTCATGCACTGGAGAAAAAAAAACAGAAAGCATATGTCTGTAATCCTTGAGAAAAGAGAAAGTCAGGAATAAATCCCCTATTTGCCTTGGTTGTGTAATCGCAGGCACTCCACCTACTATGGTGCAAAGTAGAGAAAACTCAAGTTTAGGGGCACTTTTCCTATACAGAGGAAGAAAGAGATTAGATTTCCAGGATGCTGAAGCAGCTCAAACATGTCAAACAGGACTAAGGAAACCAGGGAGCAACTAGGCTGTTCATGAGCAGAGGAAGACCCCATTAATCCTATAGTCAGCCCATGTTCCTTAGCTCTTTGCAGTGTGTCACCTCAAGCCTCTGTTTCAGTCCTCACCTTGCTTTTGACCCTGCCCCCCTGTTTCTCTTATGAAAACTGGACATTCTTGGATAAGGAAGAATACTCCTCCAAACTCAGGATTCTTAATCATAGTTACAAAGCACTTTCTGCTGTGTCAAGTAACATGCATATTCTGGGGATCTTAGAGGACCTCCTTTGGGAGGATACTTTTCTGTCTACTACAACCAACTATATACACAGTTATAATAACACGTCTTAAACATAAAGATACAAGCAGGTTTATGTATTATAAAACACTAAATATGATATAGACTGTAAGCCTATTCTAATATCAGAAAATACAGACTTCAGATGAAAAGTATTATCAGAGATACAGCAGTCATACGTAACAAGGAGAGTGTCAACTGAACATGTAAAATAAACATCGAGTGGAAAGCTGCTGTCTAGAAGAGAGAAGCCAAAGGACCAAAGATAGAGATGTAAACACAGAACCAGAATGTCAGAGTCATGCGAGGTAAGATTTGAAGATGTTACACTGCTTGTGGAAGCAGCAGCCACAAGCCAACAAATGGAGGTTGCATCTAGAAGATGGAAAAACCAAGGAAAAATATTCTCCCCTGAAGACTTCAGACTCTGAAGCATTGTCAAGGCTCAGATTACAATTCTTCATATGTTTAATAGAAAAACATGTGCCCTGAAGTCAAGTACATCTCCTTGGGTGAGATTTCAACCTTCCTCTATGACAAGATAACTGACATTGGACTTGGCCTTCTTCCATAAACACTTATAAAACTGGAAAAAGCCTATAAGACAATCATTTTCATGCACTGGAGAAAAAAAAACAGAAAGCATATGTCTGTAATCCTTGAGAAAAGAGAAAGTCAGGAATAAATCCCCTATTTGCCTTGGTTGTGTAATCGCAGGCACTCCACCTACTATGGTGCAAAGTAGAGAAAACTCAAGTTTAGGGGCACTTTTCCTATACAGAGGAAGAAAGAGATTAGATTTCCAGGATGCTGAAGCAGCTCAAACATGTCAAACAGGACTAAGGAAACCAGGGAGCAACTAGGCTGTTCATGAGCAGAGGAAGACCCCATTAATCCTATAGTCAGCCCATGTTCCTTAGCTCTTTGCAGTGTGTCACCTCAAGCCTCTGTTTCAGTCCTCACCTTGCTTTTGACCCTGCCCCCCTGTTTCTCTTATGAAAACTGGACATTCTTGGATAAGGAAGAATACTCCTCCAAACTCAGGATTCTTAATCATAGTTACAAAGCACTTTCTGCTGTGTCAAGTAACATGCATATTCTGGGGATCTTAGAGGACCTCCTTTGGGAGGATACTTTTCTGTCTACTACAACCAACTATATACACAGTTATAATAACACGTCTTAAACATAAAGATACAAGCAGGTTTATGTATTATAAAACACTAAATATGATATAGACTGTAAGCCTATTCTAATATCAGAAAATACAGACTTCAGATGAAAAGTATTATCAGAGATACAGCAGTCATACGTAACAAGGAGAGTGTCAACTGAACATGTAAAATAAACATCGAGTGGAAAGCTGCTGTCTAGCACAGGGAGCTCAACTCAGTGCTCGGTTATGACTTCAAGGGGTGAAGTGGCGTGGGTGGGAGAGAGGTGCAAGAGGGAGGGAATATGTATGTATCTAGAACTAATTCACTTTGTTGTTTAGAAATTAATAGAACATTATAAAGTAATTATACCATAACAATAAATAAAAGAAGATAAAGAGATGTTATATGTCTACTAAACGATGTATGTTCATATGAGCTAAGTTACTTCAGTATGTCTGACTTTGGGATCCCATGGACCTTATAGCCCACCAAGCTCCTCTGTCCATGGGATTCTCCACACAAGAATACTGGAGTGGGTGGCCATGCCCTCATCTATACCTCCAAATACATGAAACAAAAATTGTCAGAATTAAAAGGAAATGCATATATATATGATAATATTGAAAATTTAATATTACTCTCTTAATTAAACTGAGAGGACAAGTATACTAAAATACAAGTAATGATTTAGAAAACTTAAGCATTGTAAGTCACTTGATTTCATTCTTAAGAAACAGTTCCTGCCCAAACAAAAGGACATACTCTTTTCACTCATCTAATGGTAAAGAACCCACTTTCCAATGCAGGAAACCTAAGAGATGTAGGTGCAGTCCTCGGAACGAGAAGATCCTCTGGAGGAGGTCATGGCAATCCACTCCAGTATTCTTACCTGGAGAAATAGAGAAGCCTGGCAGGCTACAGTCTATAAGGATGGACGATTGTCCATCGTCACAAGTGGACACAAGTGTCCTCCGATGGACGACACAAGTGAAGTGACTTAACATGCACACAGGTATTATTCTAGACTATGAAACAACTCAAAATTTCAAAGGACTGAAAATCATACAAAATTATATTTCATAGGGCTTCCCTAGTGGTCCAGTGGGTAAGGACACCACCTTACAGTGCAAGGGGCGCCAGTTCGATCCCTGGCCTGGGAAGATCCCATGTGCCATGGAGCAACTGGACTGATGTGTCCCATTACAGAGCCGGAGCTCTGGAGCATATGTACGCAGAGCCAGTGCTCTGCAACAACAGAGGCCACCGTGATGGGAGGCCCACACAGGGCAAAGAACAAAGATGGATGAAAACAGATAAATGAAAGACCAATAGAAGTGGCCCACCTGCCCCCTCCTCCCCACCCCACCCCTCAAAAAAATTTAAATATATATATATATTTCATAATCAAAATGGTCTTATACTGGAAACAAACAATACATTTAGAAAATATTAAATATTAGCAAGCCCTTATATGGCCAAGAATAAAAAATAACTGCAAGAGAATTTTAAAATATTAAGATAACAATTAAATACAGTATGTCAAAAGTTAAAAATTCAGAAAATAGTGCTCAGAGGACAAGTATACGAAAATACAAGTAATGATTTAGAAAACTTAAGCATTGTAAGTCACTTGATTTCATTCTTAAGAAACAGTTCCTGCCCAAACAAAAGGACATACTCTTTTCACTCATCTAATGGTAAAGAACCCACTTTCCAATGCAGGAAACCTAAGAGATGTAGGTGCAGTCCTCGGAACGAGAAGATCCTCTGGAGGAGGTCATGGCAATCCACTCCAGTATTCTTACCTGGAGAAATAGAGAAGCCTGGCAGGCTACAGTCTATAAGGATGGACGATTGTCCATCGTCACAAGTGGACACAAGTGTCCTCCGATGGACGACACAAGTGAAGTGACTTAACATGCACACAGGTATTATTCTAGACTATGAAACAACTCAAAATTTCAAAGGACTGAAAATCATACAAAATTATATTTCATAGGGCTTCCCTAGTGGTCCAGTGGGTAAGGACACCACCTTACAGTGCAAGGGGCGCCAGTTCGATCCCTGGCCTGGGAAGATCCCATGTGCCATGGAGCAACTGGACTGATGTGTCCCATTACAGAGCCGGAGCTCTGGAGCATATGTACGCAGAGCCAGTGCTCTGCAACAACAGAGGCCACCGTGATGGGAGGCCCACACAGGGCAAAGAACAAAGATGGATGAAAACAGATAAATGAAAGACCAATAGAAGTGGCCCACCTGCCCCCCTCCCTCCCCACCCCACCCCCTCAAAAAAAATTTAAATATATATATATATTTCATAATCAAAATGGTCTTATACTGGAAACAAACAATACATTTAGAAAAATATTAAATATTAGCAAGCCCTTATATGGCCAAGAATAAAAAATAACTGCAAGAGAATTTTAAAAATATTAAGATAACAATTAAATACAGTATGTCAAAAGTTAAAAATTCAGAAAATAGTGCTCAGAGGAAAGTTTACTGTTTGAAACGTGTAAAAATTTGAAAAACAGAAAGACATAAATTCAGTGATTTATGTTGCCACCTGAAGTAGATAGAAAAAAGGGGCAAAGTGAAAGCATAGCAAAGAGCCGAAATCGACAACATAAAAAAGTGACAGAGTCAATGAACCACAGTTGTTCTTTGAAAAGAATTTTAAACTGTTAAACTTCCAGCAAGACAGATAAAGTGATATCAAATAGCAACATTAGAAATAAAAGATACTACTGTTTTTCAGGAATATAAAAGAATCACTAGACATTGTGAACAATTTTAGGTAAACAAATTCAATGTTATATGAAATGGTTAGATGTTCTTAAAACAACTTATTGAAATGAAACACCTAGAAACAGGAAACAAATAGCTGCATATGAAAAAAACTTAATTTCTGATTAAAATAACTTCCAACACAACAAAAACACCTCCTGAACCAGACAGTTGCACTGGCACAATGCGTTAAACAATGCAAACTTTCAGTAAATAGAGGAGGACATCCACCGGCCAACTCATTTAACAAGGTCAATGAACTGTTTAACAAGGTCAATGAAACTGATAACAAAAATAGACAAAGCCATTATAGGAAATGGAACAGACATTATACACGTAACACTCATGATTACAAAACTTTCTGCAAAGTTAAGATATTAGAAAATCAATTACACAATACATTAAAAGGATACAAAGTAATTATATAATCAAGTTGGGTTTATCCAAGGAATACAAGTGATATACTTATTCAGTGTAATTAACCACATTTACAGGTTTAAAAAAATATGGTTATCTAATTACATGCAGAAAAAGTATTCAAAAAATTCAACATCTTTTCAAAATATCTAGGGAGATTATGAAATGAACTGAAATTTCTTCAACTCTTAAACAAGTATTTATGTACATACTACATACATAATGAGGGTTTTCCTTATAAGATCAATAATAAACAATGCTCATTGAACCACTTTTAAGCAACATTCTATGAAAAGTTCTATCTAGCTCAATAAGGCAGGAAAAATACAGGAATTAAGATTGGAAAGGAAGAAGTAAAATTGTTTTCATATGTACATGATATGTCAGTATAAGCAGAAAATGCAAAGAAGTCTAGAAGAGGGGTGGGGCAAGGGGAAACTGCTAACTAATAACATTTTGCAATGCTATAAGATACAGTGTGCATATGCAGAAACCAATCGTATATAAAACCTAATTATATTTCCACATGTTAGGAATAAACTTATACCAAGAAAGTTAATACTATAGCATTCTAAAACATTAAATACTTAGAAATAAATTTAAACACTTCTAAGAACTCTATATTGAAAAGTTTAAAATATTTCTGACAGAAATTAAAGACAACCCAAGTTAATAACATGGAACTCGATGTTCACAGGTTGATGTCCCAATAGTACAAATGCATTAATTATCTTAAATTGGTCTTTAAATTAAATGAAATATCAATCAAAATTCCAGCAGGACTTTTATGTAGAGCTTGTCAAACTAATTCTAAAATTTATATAGAACTCAAACTACCTAAATTAGACAAAACAGCTTTGACGAAGAAAAGCAAAAGACTTCAAACCATCTGAATTGAATACGTATTATAACACTACAGCAATAAAAATTAAGATGCAAATTACATGAGTCAAGGCTCATTGTAATATACTCTTAAGGTATCTGTAGTTCACAACTAGATTCTATCTAAATCAGAAAAATCTTGCAAGTAATAAAAAGTAAATTATAAATACATATAAATGACTATCTGCATACTATTTATGTATATATTTCAATTCCAATATGCTGAGTCCTATCCAATTCTTTGTAACCCCAAGGACTGCAGTCTTCCAAGCTCCTCAGTCCATGAAAGTTTATTGGCAAGAATACTGGAGCGGGTTGCCATTTTCTCCTCCAGAGGATTTCCCCAACTCAGAGATCAAACTCACATCCCCCGCACTACAGGCAGATACTTTACCTCTGAGCCATGGCAACATTATGTTATTTGGATAGTCACCTAAATTCCCAAAGGTTTCTTAACCCAGCTTAAAAATGCATCCCATCAAAATTGTTGATGTGTACTCAAAGAACTGAAAATGCAAATCTTCTTCCAGTCCTCCTCTAATACCTTATTAGGTGATATTTCCTTTGCCTTTGAATGAGGATATAGGATCATAGGCATATCAACCTTCCAAATTGTGCCTTCCATTAAAGTTCTAATTAACAATGAAACTTTAGATGTTAGTTTCTGAGACCCACCTATCTTTTCTATATGGCTCTATCTGCAGCTGTGAAATTAAAAGACACTTGCTCCTAAAAACTATGGCATACTAAAAATTTCCACATGTTAGGAATAAACTTATACCAAGAAAGTTAATACTATAGCATTCTAAAACATTAAATACTTAGAAATAAATTTAAACACTTCTAAGAACTCTATATTGAAAAGTTTAAAATATTTCTGACAGAAATTAAAGACAACCCAAGTTAATAACATGGAACTCGATGTTCACAGGTTGATGTCCCAATAGTACAAATGCATTAATTATCTTAAATTGGTCTTTAAATTAAATGAAATATCAATCAAAATTCCAGCAGGACTTTTATGTAGAGCTTGTCAAACTAATTCTAAAATTTATATAGAACTCAAACTACCTAAATTAGACAAAACAGCTTTGACGAAGAAAAGCAAAAGACTTCAAACCATCTGAATTGAATACGTATTATAACACTACAGCAATAAAAATTAAGATGCAGATTACATGAGTCAAGGCTCATTGTAATATACTCTTAAGGTATCTGTAGTTCACAACTAGATTCTATCTAAATCAGAAAAATCTTGCAAGTAATAAAAAGTAAATTATAAATACATATAAATGACTATCTGCATACTATTTATGTATATATTTCAATTCCAATATGCTGAGTCCTATCCAATTCTTTGTAACCCCAAGGACTGCAGTCTTCCAAGCTCCTCAGTCCATGAAAGTTTATTGGCAAGAATACTGGAGCGGGTTGCCATTTTCTCCTCCAGAGGATTTCCCCAACTCAGAGATCAAACTCACATCCCCCGCACTACAGGCAGATACTTTACCTCTGAGCCATGGCAACATTATGTTATTTGGATAGTCACCTAAATTCCCAAAGGTTTCTTAACCCAGCTTAAAAATGCATCCCATCAAAATTGTTGATGTGTACTCAAAGAACTGAAAATGCAAATCTTCTTCCAGTCCTCCTCTAATACCTTATTAGGTGATATTTCCTTTGCCTTTGAATGAGGATATAGGATCATAGGCATATCAACCTTCCAAATTGTGCCTTCCATTAAAGTTCTAATTAACAATGAAACTTTAGATGTTAGTTTCTGAGACCCACCTATCTTTTCTATATGGCTCTATCTGCAGCTGTGAAATTAAAAGACACTTGCTCCTTGGAAGAAAAGCTATGACAAACATAGCATACTAAAAATCAGAAACATCACTTTCCAGCAAAGGTCCATATAGTCAAAGCTATGATTTTCCCAGTAGTCACGTGTGGTTGTGAAAGCACAACCTTAAAGAAGGCTGAAAATTGAAGAAACGATGCTTTTGAACTGTGGTGCTGGGGAAGACTCTTTTTTTTTTAAATTTTTAATTCTTTATTTTAAAGATTTACAGAGTTTTGTGGTTCACCAACATGTATGTTCCCAGATCATTCATATGCACATCCCTGCCCCCTGCCAATTCCCACCCCCTCCACCCCTCCGGACCATCGCCCCAAGTGACTGTAGGCACTCCTATTCCCTTAGCACTGGGGAAGACTCTTTTTTTTTCACAGTTTTTTGGGTTTTTCTTTTTTTTTTAAGTTTTTTTTATTTATTTTGGGCGGGGGTTGGGTTGGGGAGGGTGGGGAGCGGGTGGGCCACTTCTATTGGTCTTTCATTTCTCCGTTTTCGTCAGTCTTTGTTCTTTGGCTCCTGTGGGCCTCCCATCACGGTGGTGTCTGTTGTCGCAGGCGCCAGCTCTGGGCGCATGTGCTCCAGAGCTCCGGCTCGGTAATTGGACACATCGGTCCAGCCGCTCTGCAGCATGTGGGATCTTCCCAGGCCAGGGATCAAACCGGCGCCCCTTGCACTGCAAGGCGGTGTCCTTATCCACTGGACCATCAGGGGAAGCCCTGGGGAAGACTCTTGAGAGTCCTTTGGACAGCAAGGAGATCAAGCCAGTCAATCCTAAAGGATATAAATCCTGAATACTCACTGGAAGGACTGATGTGGACACTGAAGCCTTAATAATTTGGTCACCTGATGTGAAGAGCCGACTTGTTGGAAAAGGCCCTGATGCTGGGAAAGACTCCATAAGTTCTTAATTAAAAATTTTGTCCTCCTCTAATACCTTATTAGGTGATATTTCCTTTGCCTTTGAATGAGGATATAGGATCATAGGCATATCAACCTTCCAAATTGTGCCTTCCATTAAAGTTCTAATTAACAATGAAACTTTAGATGTTAGTTTCTGAGACCCACCTATCTTTTCTATATGGCTCTATCTGCAGCTGTGAAATTAAAAGACACTTGCTCCTTGGAAGAAAAGCTATGACAAACATAGCATACTAAAAATCAGAAACATCACTTTCCAGCAAAGGTCCATATAGTCAAAGCTATGATTTTCCCAGTAGTCACGTGTGGTTGTGAAAGCACAACCTTAAAGAAGGCTGAAAATTGAAGAAACGATGCTTTTGAACTGTGGTGCTGGGGAAGACTCTTTTTTTTTTAAATTTTTAATTCTTTATTTTAAAGATTTACAGAGTTTTGTGGTTCACCAACATGTATGTTCCCAGATCATTCATATGCACATCCCTGCCCCCTGCCAATTCCCACCCCCTCCACCCCTCCGGACCATCGCCCCAAGTGACTGTAGGCACTCCTATTCCCTTAGCACTGGGGAAGACTCTTTTTTTTTCACAGTTTTTTGGGTTTTTTTGTTCTTTTTTTTTTAAGATTTATTTATTTATTTTGAGCGGGGGTTGGGTTGGGGAGGGAGGGGAGCGGGTGGGCCACTTCTATTGGTCTTTCATTTCTCCGTTTTCGTCAGTCTTTGTTCTTTGGCTCCTGTGGGCCTCCCATCACGGTGGTGTCTGTTGTCGCAGAGCGCCAGCTCTGGGCGCATGTGCTCCAGAGCTCCGGCTCGGTAATTGGACACATCGGTCCAGCCGCTCTGCAGCATGTGGGATCTTCCCAGGCCAGGGATCAAACCGGCGCCCCTTGCACTGCAAGGCGGTGTCCTTATCCACTGGACCATCAGGGGAAGCCCTGGGGAAGACTCTTGAGAGTCCTTTGGACAGCAAGGAGATCAAGCCAGTCAATCCTAAAGGATATAAATCCTGAATACTCACTGGAAGGACTGATGTGGACACTGAAGCCTTAATAATTTGGTCACCTGATGTGAAGAGCCGACTTGTTGGAAAAGGCCCTGATGCTGGGAAAGACTGAAGGCAGGAGGAGAAGGGAGCAACAGAGGATGAGATGGTTGGATGGCATCACCGACCCAATGGTCATGAGTTTGAAAGCAGGCTCCTAAAGACAGTGAAGGACAGGGAGAACGGTCATGCTGCAGTCCATGGGCCCCAAAAGAGTCAGACATAACTGAGTGACTGGACAATAACAGCAAGCTTGAGCCTAGATGCTATGAGCATGATGCCCAAGATCTTAATGTGGTTGCTGGCCTGCAAGGGCAGAAATGGGGTGTGATGGGACAAGCCAAAAATTAGATACTGTAATATATATATATTTATCAGTTTGTGACACACATGGACACTCTATGTATATCAGTTTTTCTTATAGTTATAAGAGCTATTTTTTAATTTACAAGTGGACTACAGGAATTTCAGTGCAAACTAAAACTGAGAAGGAAAGGAGGACGTTGTATGATAGTTTAAAACCATTTGGAATTTACCTAAGGCCAGTGCTTTTGACCAGGAGAATAGCCTGAGCAAATTTCCTTTTTAGAGAAGTCACCTGCACAGCTGTGTGATTGTGACTGACAGATGGGAAGGCACTGGAGTTGGAGGAAGAGTATCCTGGTAAGTTTCAAGTGCATAAACAGAGGAGAAACTTACAGCCTTACTAAGACAGTAGCAACAGGAAAGCGTAAAAAAGGATATGAAAACTGTTAGAAAGACAGAATCAATATGACAGTTATTAAGAGCTAGAATTGGATAGTGATAGCAAAAAAAGAGGTCTACAAGTGCCATAGTCAGCTTAAGAATGAGCCAAGATCACCAATTCACCTGTGGCCAGCTTTAAGTCTTAGGTATTGGACACATCGGTCCAGCCGCTCTGCAGCATGTGGGATCTTCCCAGGCCAGGGATCAAACCGGCGCCCCTTGCACTGCAAGGCGGTGTCCTTATCCACTGGACCATCAGGGGAAGCCCTGGGGAAGACTCTTGAGAGTCCTTTGGACAGCAAGGAGATCAAGCCAGTCAATCCTAAAGGATATAAATCCTGAATACTCACTGGAAGGACTGATGTGGACACTGAAGCCTTAATAATTTGGTCACCTGATGTGAAGAGCCGACTTGTTGGAAAAGGCCCTGATGCTGGGAAAGACTGAAGGCAGGAGGAGAAGGGAGCAACAGAGGATGAGATGGTTGGATGGCATCACCGACCCAATGGTCATGAGTTTGAAAGCAGGCTCCTAAAGACAGTGAAGGACAGGGAGAACGGTCATGCTGCAGTCCATGGGCCCCAAAAGAGTCAGACATAACTGAGTGACTGGACAATAACAGCAAGCTTGAGCCTAGATGCTATGAGCATGATGCCCAAGATCTTAATGTGGTTGCTGGCCTGCAAGGGCAGAAATGGGGTGTGATGGGACAAGCCAAAAATTAGATACTGTAATATATATATATTTATCAGTTTGTGACACACATGGACACTCTATGTATATCAGTTTTTCTTATAGTTATAAGAGCTATTTTTTAATTTACAAGTGGACTACAGGAATTTCAGTGCAAACTAAAACTGAGAAGGAAAGGAGGACGTTGTATGATAGTTTAAAACCATTTGGAATTTACCTAAGGCCAGTGCTTTTGACCAGGAGAATAGCCTGAGCAAATTTCCTTTTTAGAGAAGTCACCTGCACAGCTGTGTGATTGTGACTGACAGATGGGAAGGCACTGGAGTTGGAGGAAGAGTATCCTGGTAAGTTTCAAGTGCATAAACAGAGGAGAAACTTACAGCCTTACTAAGACAGTAGCAACAGGAAAGCGTAAAAAAGGATATGAAAACTGTTAGAAAGACAGAATCAATATGACAGTTATTAAGAGCTAGAATTGGATAGTGATAGCAAAAAAAGAGGTCTACAAGTGCCATAGTCAGCTTAAGAATGAGCCAAGATCACCAATTCACCTGTGGCCAGCTTTAAGTCTTAGGTCAAATCAATCTGAAAGTCTCAAGAAGTCTTTAAATGTGAAACATCCAAGGGGAGATGTTCAGCAAGCAAATAAGAACATGGATGGAATTTTGGAGTAAATTCAGAGGGGTTCATCATAATTTTTTTTGGTGTAACTAAGCCGCTTTATGCTTTAGTTCACCAGCGAGCTCATGGGTAGGACACGTCATCTACTGTCTAGCTTCTGTCCCATTACCCTATTGAAACCTTGAAATCCTACATATATATTCCTGTATTCCAAGAAGCAGTTTCGGCTGACAGTGGATGATGTCAACCAGCCCCCTGCTCACTGATTCTCTTGACAAATAATTATTATTATCTTTCTGGGCCTGCATGGAACAGTGATGGTCTAATTCTTACCCTTCATTTTCAACATATACAGCATTTTTCACTCCCATGTTTTCAGCAATAACATATACTACTATAGATTCTAGCTTCTGCTCAGTGCTTCTGCCAAAGTTATAGATTCAAACTGTTACTCTGTGATTTAACACTTCTTCCTGTTTTTTTTCTTTTTTTCTTCTTAGGGTAAAGACACCTCACATTTGGCTTGTCTAAAATTGAGCCTGCAATCATTGCCCAAACCATCTACTCCTAATGGTTTCCCTAATCTAAATTAATAGAATTTTCCCAGCTGTCTGAGACAGACATCTCAACATTCATTCATCTCCCTTACTTCCCACGGGACATTAAGTTTCTATCTATTTTAACGCTTAAATCATTGATTTAATGCTTGACATCGGCACACTTTGAAATAGATTCTTAACTGGTCTGTGCCTTAAAGTCAACTTCACAATTCTTAGAATGTGATTCCTGAATTGGCAGCAGAGTATTTGTAGAATAGTACTGAATCAGAAACTCCGACGGTCTTGCCCAGTAATCTGGACTTCTGGTGATTCTGACTCATGCTTTGAAAATAATAGGGATTCTTCTGGAAGTCGAGACAGAATCAATATGACAGTTATTAAGAGCTAGAATTGGATAGTGATAGCAAAAAGAGGTCTACAAGTGCCATAGTCAGCTTAAGAATGAGCCAAGATCACCAATTCACCTGTGGCCAGCTTTAAGTCTTAGGTCAAATCAATCTGAAAGTCTCAAGAAGTCTTTAAATGTGAAACATCCAAGGAGATGTTCAGCAAGCAAATAAGAACGTGGATGGATTTTTGGAGTAAATTCAGAGGGGTTCATCATAATTTTTGTTGGTGTAACTAAGCCGCTTTAGGCTTTAGTTCACCAGCGAGCTCATGGGTAGGACACGTCATCTACTGTCTAGCTTCTGTCCCATTACCCTATTGAAACCTTGAAATCCTACATATATATTCCTGTATTCCAAGAAGCAGTTTCGGCTGACAGTGGATGATGTCAACCAGCCCCCTGCTCACTGATTCTCTTGACAAATAATTATTATTATCTTTCTGGGCCTGCATGGAACAGTGATGGTCTAATTCTTACCCTTCATTTTCAACATATACAGCATTTTTCACTCCCATGTTTTCAGCAATAACATATACTACTATAGATTCTAGCTTCTGCTCAGTGCTTCTGCCAAAGTTATAGATTCAAACTGTTACTCTGTGATTTAACACTTCTTCCTGTTTTTTTTCTTTTTTTCTTCTTAGGGTAAAGACACCTCACATTTGGCTTGTCTAAAATTGAGCCTGCAATCATTGCCCAAACCATCTACTCCTAATGGTTTCCCTAATCTAAATTAATAGAATTTTCCCAGCTGTCTGAGACAGACATCTCAACATTCATTCATCTCCCTTACTTCCCACGGGACATTAAGTTTCTATCTATTTTAACGCTTAAATCATTGATTTAATGCTTGACATCGGCACACTTTGAAATAGATTCTTAACTGGTCTGTGCCTTAAAGTCAACTTCACAATTCTTAGAATGTGATTCCTGAATTGGCAGCAGAGTATTTGTAGAATAGTACTGAATCAGAAACTCCGACGGTCTTGCCCAGTAATCTGGACTTCTGGTGATTCTGACTCATGCGGTTATCCGGCACAAGCGAAACAATGATTACCATCATAGTACATCAGTGTCCTGGCTTAGTGTTCAGTCAGTGTATGTGAGCATGTGGAAGGTGAAGTGTCTATTTTCATTTCTTCCTGTCAGATAACTGAGTTCCTTTACATGTTCTTGAGGATAGACACAGGAATGTTTCTGAATGCCTTCTATGTGATAAGTTTACAGGCATGAGCTCATTTAGTATCAAACAGAAACACATTGTCATTATTACTTTTATCCCCATCATATGTACAAATAACTGAAGTATACAGAGATCACTTCCTCAAATCACGCAACCACTAGATGAGTGCAGGATTCAAGTGTAAACCAAGACCAATAGACATTCTTAATGATTCAGATGAAAACTAAGGCCAATAAACAGCCTCTTCATTTCCCTGCCTCTAAGACTCTGCTCTATGCAAAGAGTGACAAAAGCAAAACCAGTTGCTGAGACCAATAAAACCTTGTATAATATATATGGGTGTGTGTGTGTGTGTGTGTGTGTGTGTGTGTGTGTGTGTGCCTGTGTATCTCCAATGAAACCTTGTATAATAATGTGGATACATGTGTGTGTGTGTGTATACCCAATAATACCTTGTATAATATATGTGGGGAGAGATACATGTGTGTGTGTGTGTATATACAATAAAATCTTGTATAAACATGTTTTATATAAGATATATATGTATGTATGTATTTATATATATATATAGCTTCCCAGGTGGCACTAGTGGTAAAGAACCTGCTTGCCAATGTAGGAGACATAAGAGATGCAGGATGCAGGTTTGATGCCTGGATCAGCAAGATCCCCTGGAGAAGGGCATGGCAATCCACTCCAATATTCCTATTTTTCTGGGTGGGGGGCACTTCTATTGGTCTTTCATTTATTTATTTCCATCCATATTTGTTCTTTGGCCTGTGCGGGCCTCCCATCACAGTGGCCTTTCTCGCTGCAGAGCACCAGCTCTGGGTGCATGCGTTCCAGAGCTCCGGCTCAGTAGTTGGACACATTGGTCCGGCCACTCTTCAGCAATTAGGAACTTCCCAGGCAAGGGATCGAACCGGCGTCCCTTGTATTACAAGGCAGTGTACTTCCCACTGGACCACCAGGGAAGCCCACCCACTCCAGTATTCTTGCCTGGAGAATCCTGGACAGAGGAGCCTGGACGGCTACAGTCCATAGTGTCACAAAGAGTCAGATATGACTGAAGCGACAGCATGCACATTTATGAATGCATGCACACACACACACACACACACACATATACATCACATGTAATATTAGATTATATTCTTTCAAGCAAAACAGTCTCATGTTTTGATGGACTCTAAACTCAGAAAATTGGACCATGGATGGTGAGGGTCACCAGGGGGTTGATTCTCATTACATTCCTCACAGGTAAATGCACTTGAGGAGAATTTCTTTGGATAAATGTCTCATCCTGCATAGTCAAAAAGTATATTTAATCTCTTCTAGTAATTAGTCTGCAGATGTGTATTTCAGGATTGAGTGAGTAAATAAGTTAACAGAGCTCATTAATTTTTGTGAAGAACCAGATGCAAATTTGTTATTTTCTGAAGGTGAAACACAGGCATTAGGACATTTTGTAGCTCAAAATAAAGAATGCTGGGTGAACAATTCAAAAGAAGCTTTTACAAAGGTATTTGCAAAAGTTATTTTTTCCCCACAAGCACTACAATTTAGTCTTCTGTGTAAACTTTATATATGTATATTTTATACATACTTACTTATACATGTATATATACTCTATATAGATATGTCTTTTATATAGTTAGTTGGTTAGACAGTTAGTTGAATGGCAGAAAACCTTTTCCTCTCAGCCTGTTGTTCTCTCTCAGATACTTACACTATTTTCCTTGGCTGAAAACAGCACTCTCAAGTTCCAGAAGCCTGACAACTAAGACTAATTGTGGATTTATCACTTCCCCTTTCCTTGAATATCTGATCCATCACCCACTTGGAAACTCTTATTTCCCAGTGCTCAAACCCTAACACTTTTCTGTGTCTCTATCTCACCATCTTATTCCAAAATTCTGTTACCCAAGATTCTGCATGCTGTGTGATATGGCCAAAACATCAAAAGAGCTAAATTAAAAAAAAAAAATAGCATCAGGACTTCCATGATGGTCTAGAGGCTAAGACTCTGCACTTCCACTGCAGTGGGTATGGGTTTATTCCCTGGTTGGAGAATGGCCAAAAATTAAAAGAAAATAAAATTTCAAAGTACTGTTACCATTGGCTTAGGCTTCTTCTGTTTTCTTTAATGTTCCCATTGAGAATTACATCATCTTTAAAAACACAAACTGAATGTTTATTCTCCTGTATAAAACCAGGCAGTAGTGAATTAGATCTGTAGTGCCATTGTAAAGAGAAAAAAAATCAGTGGCTTAAAACTACAGAAAACTAATCTCTCATAGTTTCTGTTGAGCACAAGTTCAGAAAAGTTTAAGAACATCCTCTCCTTAGGGCCTCAAAGCTCAAATTAAGACATTTTCATGGGTAGAATGTGCATAGTTACCCAGGTCAAAAATGATAGTAGTCTGAGCTAGTGTAGGAACAGTGGTATAAAGGAAAGTTGAGGAACATTTTATGGAAGATAGAAATCCCAGGAACTTATAAGAAGCCCATTCATTACAGATGAATTATCAACAAAGCAATGATGCTCAGCTTCCTAAAAAGTAGGTCTGATTTGATGAGTTTCAAGCATGACTTGCTTTCCTTATGGAATATGATACAGTCTTTTGACTTTACCAATGCCCCATGCATCTTTCTGACAGCTCCCTATATGGTGTAATATTGAACCATTCTAAAACTCAACATTCTTTGAAGAAATGGATAGTAAATAACCTATATTTTTGTGCCTACTCTTTCCAGTGCCTGGAACATAATATGCTACTTTCTTTTCTTGGGGGATAAAGGAAAAAAAGAAGAGCCAGCTCAATGTTATCTCCTTCATGAATCCTTCCCTTAATGATGCATCAAATAATGCATTCATGTCCATTTATGCATTTCCAAGGCACTCTGTATCTGTTATCCTGTGACTCACAAATTATATGTGATGTAGGGTTAGGATTGTGTACATCATACTTCTCCATTGTATTAGTCAGTGTTCCCTACAGAAACAGAATGAGTAACATAGATAGATAATTACAAGAAATTTTCTCATAGAGGTCAAGAAGTTCCATGATATGTGACCTGCAGTTAGAGACTCGTGAAGGCTAAAGGTTTGGTTGCAGTCTGAGACCAGTGGCCTAAGAACCACTGTAAGCATCAGTCTGAATACAGAAAAACACCAGTGTCCCAGTGTGAAGACAATCAGATGGAAACAGGGAATTTTTCTTACTCAGCCTATTGTTCTATTCAGCCTTAACCATTTGAAGGAGACCTACCCACATTAAGGACAGCATCTACTTTACTCAGTCTACCAGTTCAAACATTAGTCTTATGCAGAAATGCCCTCACAGACATACCCAGAATAATCTTCAACCAACTATGGGCATCTCAAGTTGACACAAAATTAACTATGACATCCAGCAATACTGTGATTTTCAAGTTATGGATAATATTTTATTCCTAATAGTGCCAAGTACATAGGAGGTGCTCAGTAAATATTTCTTAGGTAAATAAATACATTTTATTAAGTCACAATTACAGCCATTTGGGGGAATGGTGATTAAAAAAAAAAAAGTATCATAAAACATGAACTCAATGTTGTAAGGAAGTCATCCTAGCTCTGAATTGTTTGCTGGTTTCAGGGCTCCATGTGTCCAAATGCATCTTAGCTGATAAACAGAAAAGTAAACAGAAAGACCAGCTATCTTACTCTACAACATATATTCATGGAATGGATGAATGGAACCCCAATAAGGAAACATCTCTTATTGAAGATGCTGGTCACATACTGGTTTGAACTTCAGTGCCTTCACTAGCCCGGCCACATTGCTTTCTTTTGCTTTAATGGTTAGACAGGCTACACAGAGCTGCTTCAAAGAGTTATGGAATCCCTCACAAGTTTCAGATAAGCTATTATACAGTGAGCTCATTTAAAAGGAACTCTTCAGAAAATAAGCCTTCTTTTTTCTATCTCCCTCTTCCTCCTCCCCTCCCTTTCCACCTCATTTACAGAAATGATTATTATAGAGTGTTCTATCTATCAATTAAATCACAGCACAAAAAAATTCAAGACACATTTTGAGACCAGTCATTGCCTGTTGTCCCATTTTGAGCAGTCTAAATACTCCAAGGAAGGCATTTTCCAAGCTATAAAACCCTCCTTAAGTAAAACTGGCTTTTGTAGATTTGATTTACAGTGAGGCAATTGGCATGCATTATGATCCTGAGATTTAGGGATATAATTATAATCTGGAGTAGATATTCAACAATATAAATAAAACAGAGAGAAGTAAAAATCTATGAACTGTACATTAATATGCTAGGTTAATACACTCTTGTATAAAGGGAACTGCCAACCAAGACTCTTACTGAGCACCAAACAATGAGTCCTTTGCATCTTCTCATAGATTTGTGATACAAAAAATGTTACACTATCCCCATAAGACCATATCAAAATAACAGGGCTACAACTTAGTCCTTATTTGAATAATAAAAAATACTGAGTTTCATTACACTGAGCAAATAACACTAATTAATTTTCAGTATGAATTGCCTCTTCAGTAGTGGGTAGTTTTCCTAAAATATATACATATACCAGATAGAATGGGGAGGGGAATAAGGCAGTACAGTGCATCACAATGTACTGAGCTGGAAAAGAAATTAACTTCTTGGTGAAAAAGTTAAGACTCTACCATAATACAGAGAATTACAGAACTTAGGTGTTAGAAGATGATTAGCAAGAAACTGGTCCATGTCCCATATTTCATAGATGAGAAGTCTGAGAATTGGAGCTAGGATAAAAGTCACCATTAAGTATTGTGTGAGGGTATGTATATGTGTGTATGTAAAAGAAAAATATAAAAATCAGACCCTTTGGAAAAAATCTAATGTTTTTAATCACTCAAATGCTACCTAATTTTGCTTTTCTAACAGAAAGATGGCTACTATAGTATATCCAGAAACAAGGGATCAGTATACAGTAGACCCTTGAACAAAAGGGCCTAAACTGCATGGGTCCACTGTACGTGGACATTTTTTTTAATAAAGATAGTACCTGTATTTTCATGTTACAGATTTTTAAATGAGCTTAATTATGGGAAACACGAGTGTAAGATCACAGTATATGCATTCTAAAGAACTAGGGTTAGAGTCTTGATTCTACCAAAACTGTTTTAGCTCCCTGTTCCTGGTTGAGTCATTTATTAATCCCTTGGTTTCTGAGGGTAAGTTCAGGATGTAAATTTTTAACTGCATGGGTGATGGTGCCTGGGTGTTGTTCAAGGGTCAAGTATATGGACATTCAGGAGATTCAAGATTCAGTTCCTGGCAAAGACTAGAGAGCATGGTGCATCTCACAGAATATTGGGGGTGAGCTGAGGGTGGGGTTAAGGTTTTGGTTGATTTAGGGCTGGACAAAAAACAAAAAACCCAGTTATATCATATCTAATAGGTAAGAATAATCATTCTTAGTCACTTAGTCATGTCCGACTCTTTGAAACTCCATGGACTGTAGCCCATCAGGCTCCTCTGTCCATGGGATTTCCCAGGCAAAAATACTGGAGTGGGTTGCCATTTCCTTCTCCAGGGGATCTTCCTGATGCAGGAATTGAATTCATGCCTCCTACATTGGCAAGCAGATTCTTTACCACTGAGCCACCAGGAAAACCCAGAATTTAATTTAGAGAAAACATCATACGCTGTTTTGTATATTCACAGATGTAAACTGAAAGACTGAGCTAAAAGAAATTAACTTCTTGGTGAAAAAGTTAAGACTCTACCATAATACAGAGAATTACAGAACTTAGGTGTTAGAAGATGATTAGCAAGAAACTGGTCCATGTCCCATATTTCATAGATGAGAAGTCTGAGAATTGGAGCTAGGATAAAAGTCACCATTAAGTATTGTGTGAGGGTATGTATATGTGTGTATGTAAAAGAAAATAAAAATCATACCCTTTGGAAAAAATCTAATGTTTTTAATCACTCAAATGCTACCTAATTTTGCTTTTCTAACAGAAAGATGGCTACTATAGTATATCCAGAAACAAGGGATCAGTATACAGTAGACCCTTGAACAAAAGGGCCTAAACTGCATGGGTCCACTGTACGTGGACATTTTTTAATAAAGATAGTACCTGTATTTTCATGTTACAGATTTTTAAATGAGCTTAATTATGGGAAACACGAGTGTAAGATCACAGTATATGCATTCTAAAGAACTAGGGTTAGAGTCTTGATTCTACCAAAACTGTTTTAGCTCCCTGTTCCTGGTTGAGTCATTTATTAATCCCTTGGTTTCTGAGGGTAAGTTCAGGATGTAAATTTTTAACTGCATGGGTGATGGTGCCTGGGTGTTGTTCAAGGGTCAAGTATATGGACATTCAGGAGATTCAAGATTCAGTTCCTGGCAAAGACTAGAGAGCATGGTGCATCTCACAGAATATTGGGGGTGAGCTGAGGGTGGGGTTAAGGTTTTGGTTGATTTAGGGCTGGACAAAAAACAAAAAACCCAGTTATATCATATCTAATAGGTAAGAATAATCATTCTTAGTCACTTAGTCATGTCCGACTCTTTGAAACTCCATGGACTGTAGCCCATCAGGCTCCTCTGTCCATGGGATTTCCCAGGCAAAAATACTGGAGTGGGTTGCCATTTCCTTCTCCAGGGGATCTTCCTGATGCAGGAATTGAATTCATGCCTCCTACATTGGCAAGCAGATTCTTTACCACTGAGCCACCAGGAAAACCCAGAATTTAATTTAGAGAAAACATCATACGCTGTTTTGTATAATTTTCAGTTTAAAAAAAGGAACTAAAAAGGAATAAACTATATAGGTACTATATTTTTCATGCAACAGAAGAAATACACAAAACAACTGAAAAATCAGGCCACAAGAGTATTCATATGCTATTTTCTTAAGATGGATACACACTCCCTTCCAATCCCTTCCTTTTCTTCTTATCGAGAAAATCAGATCACAAATCCTGTGATCTCCCAACTCCAGGGCACAAAAGAAAGCTCCCTGTCAAAGTACCTTCACATGCCACCACTGGTTGTTAAAATGCAAACTCGTATGGTTCACAGAAAATCAGCATCTAGTCCCTGAATGCCTCTTATCTCTTAGTATCATTATGGGAGGACCCCTCTTGAGCCATGAAATAAAGGGCTAAAACTAGCAAGACTCCATCCCACTGTTCTTGCCATCATTTGTCCTGATAGTCACTAGCTGTACCATAGCAGCTTGAGTAACCATTCTGAAAAATTTTCTGAGTACCAGACAAGGGGTGGTCCTTCAGAGGAATGCTGTGATGACTGCCTGCCTTAAGCCATAATGAAGTTCAATCTCAATCTTTCAGAGGATCCCCAAAGTGCAAAAATTCATATAGGAAATGAATCCGCTCTTGCAGAACCTATCACTGTCCATTCATTTCCACCATGACCAAGATCTTCTGTGCCTTAAGTTCATCAGCTGTGGGCTATCACAGTTCATGATACCAGCCCTCAGTGAATAATCCCCTCCAGAGTACCAGTGACAGAAACTGAGCCTCTGACCCTAGTTCTTATTGCTCTGACCAGTCCTAGTGACCACTTTGTGGTGGGAGAAAACAGAGGCTGGTGAGAAGGGAGGATCAGATATGCAGAAGGACTGAACTGATTTATACTTCCAGATTGATAAAGGCTCCTTGGATTAGACCACAGTACCTGAATAGCTTCCAGACTAAATAATTTGACAGAAGTCAGGTGGCACACTAATATAATTAATTACATATGTTTCATATTCAACAGTCTAATTGTCGTAACAGTATTTCCTTTATGCATATTACAATATATTATGAAATGTCAGAGGTGCAAGAAATAATGGAAGTGATTTAGGCAGATCTCTGACCTTTTAAGTAAAATTTCCTGTAGCCCTCTTCAAACATAGTTATCTAGTCACATTAAGCAATTCTATAAAGAGCAAGTAACAATTTTACAAAGAAATACTAAGTTTTAGATATAGATATGCATTAAGAAGGTTCTTCTTTTATATTTCCACAGTGCACTATAATGCACAAAGTGTCTTCACCAACATTATCTCATTGTCTCATCATTACAGCCCATGTTGGGTTTCAGGGTCATCATTTAGGACATCTATTCCAATTGTCAGAGCTTGGGAAACAGAAAATGGAGGCAATTAAGTTATTTTATTCTGACCTCAGTAGAGCATGCCCAAGAATTGAAAAAGGATCTTCCTGTGACTATTTGGTTCCCTTAAATTTCTCACTTATTAATAAAAGCCAAGATATAGCAAACTTTACTCCTTGCCACTAACGATTCAGTTAATTGAAGGTTCAATTAAGATTCTTCTTTACTACCAGCCACTATCAGTCCATGCCTTCTCACTAACCCTTAATCCTTTTTCTTATTCATATTTCAGACTTTACTAATGATAAAAGAAATATGTTTCCCTAGAGAAAGTGCACACACACACATTTGTTCTACCTTGTCAAACTGTTTGAAAACTATCAATTCCCAATGATGACTGCCTGCCTTAAGCCATAATGAAGTCATCAATCTTTCAGAGGATCCCCAAAGTGCAAAAATTCATATAGGAAATGAATCCGCTCTTGCAGAACCTATCACTGTCCATTCATTTCCACCATGACCAAGATCTTCTGTGCCTTAAGTTCATCAGCTGTGGGCTATCACAGTTCATGATACCAGCCCTCAGTGAATAATCCCCTCCAGAGTACCAGTGACAGAAACTGAGCCTCTGACCCTAGTTCTTATTGCTCTGACCAGTCCTAGTGACCACTTTGTGGTGGGAGAAAACAGAGGCTTGTGAGAAGGGAGGATCAGATATGCAGAAGGACTGAACTGATTTATACTTCCAGATTGATAAAGGCTCCTTGGATTAGACCACAGTACCTGAATAGCTTCCAGACTAAATAATTTGACAGAAGTCAGGTGGCACACTAATATAATTAATTACATATGTTTCATATTCAACAGTCTAATTGTCGTAACAGTATTTCCTTTATGCATATTACAATATATTATGAAATGTCAGAGGTGCAAGAAATAATAGAAGTGATTTAGGCAGATCTCTGACCTTTTAAGTAAAATTTCCTGTAGCCCTCTTCAAACATAGTTATCTAGTCACATTAAGCAATTCTATAAAGAGCAAGTAACAATTTTACAAAGAAATACTAAGTTTTAGATATAGATATGCATTAAGAAGGTTCTTCTTTTATATTTCCACAGTGCACTATAATGCACAAAGTGTCTTCACCAACATTATCTCATTGTCTCATCATTACAGCCCATGTTGGGTTTCAGGGTCATCATTTAGGACATCTATTCCAATTGTCAGAGCTTGGGAAACAGAAAATGGAGGCAATTAAGTTATTTTATTCTGACCTCAGTAGAGCATGCCCAAGAATTGAAAAAGGATCTTCCTGTGACTATTTGGTTCCCTTAAATTTCTCACTTATTAATAAAAGCCAAGATATAGCAAACTTTACTCCTTGCCACTAACGATTCAGTTAATTGAAGGTTCAATTAAGATTCTTCTTTACTACCAGCCACTATCAGTCCATGCCTTCTCACTAACCCTTAATCCTTTTTCTTATTCATATTTCAGACTTTACTAATGATAAAAGAGAAATATGTTTCCCTAGAGAAAGTGCACACACACACATTTGTTCTACCTTGTCAAACTGTTTGAAAACTATCAATTCCCAATACTTGAACATTTATTATACAGACATGTATTTGGTTTAACAATGGCCTTTTAAAAAATAAAATACTTCTGTTTTGGCCATTAACCTTGTTGTGAACTTTGATGAGTTAAGCAAATTATTTACTTTTACTTTTTTTGGTAGCAATTGGATATTTAAATAGGAATTGAGTTAGAAAGTAGAACAGGAAAAGTATAGAGGGAGATGGATTTTTAACATGCAATTCTTTGGGATGCAGATACCTAGTTTGGGGTATACTCAAGCTAGAAAAAAAGAGAAGGAACAACATAGCAAAACATGAGAGAGGAAGAATCAGAAATTATCTGTTATCTTGGTAATGATAATGTGAAAGGTTCTGGGATTAATTCTAAACATTTAGTAGATTCACTGTGAACATTTTCCTCAAGGTGTTTAGGTCTAGATGGCTGCTAGAAGCATGAGGGAAAAAAAACACACTGATTAATCCATACATGCAAACACTTGGAACAATAGTTTGCTGAACTGTAACATGTTAGAACTAAAAGACAGATGTTCTAGTCAAAAAGATGAGCGTTCATAAACAGGAAAAGGGAATGCATTCTGTATAAGAAGCAACTGATGAGTAAAAGTTTGACTCCATTTTCTATCATTTATCTATCCATCCAATCTATATTTACTGAGTACCTACTATGCACAGGACATGATGTCAGTAGCTTCTTAAGAGTTGCTGACCTACCAGGAAGAAATGGAGAAAGTTTCCAGGGAGATGATGAAAAGATTTGGGGATGGTTATTTTCAGACCCATTTTCAAAGAAGCCTTTGAAAGCCAGATTAAGAACTTTGAATTTCATCCACTAGACATTAGAAAGCCATTCCATTTTTGTTTTTTACTCTTTTGAGAACAAACTGTGTACCTAAACTCGCACTCTTAAAAGAACCCTGTTTTGAAAACATGGACTTAAGGCAGAGAAGACATTTCTGAAGAAATCACAATTATTCCCTTCTAAAAATTTAATGTCCCACTCTGTAAATGGCATTTCCAGGGAAGATTTCAGTAAAATGAATGTTGCCAAAAGGAGCCTGTAATTCCCTAAGGAAGTAATATTAATTAGAGAAATATGTGCCTCTGAATTCATCCAATTTGCATTTTATTTTATGGTTTATTTTTTGCAGTTTACTAAATGACTGCAGTTGCAGATGGTTAAATTACTACCATCAGATGGCTTCCATGACTGGTATTACAGAAAAGGATAGAATCTGGTTCTGTATAAATAATAGAAAATAAGTCTTCAGCTTTAAAAAGAAAAAAAAAAAACAAACAGGATTTTTTCTCCTATGACTGGCCTTTTATTGGTAATGATCCTAATATAAGGTCACAAGAAACTAATGTAATTGGAAGGCTAGATTGGCCAGGAAAGCTTTCCAAGTCAACTTTCCCTTTTGCACCTAGAAGGCAACTAGCTAGCTATTGTGGCTTTTAACAGTCCTGGCGGTCACAGACATTGGAGCTAGGTTGATATTATAAGAAAACACTAGGTCCCAGATCCAGCCAGCATTGGCTATTGTGACCAACCACCCCAGCTTTCCAAAGGCTGTCTTGGTTCTAAGCACTGAAAGTCCCATATCCTAAGAAACCCTTAGTGGAAATGTTAGTCGTTCAGTTGTGTCCAATCTTTGGAACCCTATGGACTGTAGCTCACCAGGTTCCTCTGACCATAGAATTCCCCAGGCAAGAATCCAGGGAATCTTCTCAAACCAGAGATCAAACACAGGTCACCTGCATTGCAGGAACATTCTTTACCATTCTGAGCAAACTGGCATAGTCAATTCGTTTACTCTTTGCTCATAATCTTCATGAACAGCTTTTGCCAGCATTCAGCACATTTTTGTGTGTGTGAGAGAGCATAGATAAAGGGGCTCCAGAAAAGTATGTAGGTTAACTATCCTTCATGCATCAGTAAAAACTGCTTCAGCACAATCTTTTAAAATCTAGAATATGGTAAGATATGATTATTTTAGCTTGTTTTTAGTTAAAAGCTTAGAGATTCTATAAATGCTATTTACTAATACAATTCAGGTTAAAGCACCATTTAAAAGGATTTCAAATATTAATAGAAAAAATCAGTTTTAATGATCTCCACTTATAGAAAAGCATTCTGAACTGCAAAATTAAGTTATTGAGATAAGCAACTCAAGTTGGGATTCCTTCCAAATGAATGTCAATGCAATTCACCTAGATACAGACAGTGCTAACTCAGGCACAGCTTTTTTCAATATTTACTTACTAAACACCCAACAGATTATTATTTAAATTGAAGTTTAGCTGATTTTCAATATTGTATTAGTTTAAGGTATAGAGAATAGTTATTCATATTCTTACAGATTATACATCATTAAAACTTATTACAAGAAAATGGCTATATTCACTGTGCTATAATGATATAATAGTTTGTATCTCTTAATCTCATATCTGTATCTTGTCCATCCAACCCTTCAAAGATTCTTGTTAGAATTTTTTTCTATATTATAGACTATCTGCTGGGATTGGGGGTGACAGTGGATGAAAAAAAAAACATACAAAACCTCTATAATAATAAATATGCTAAGATTAAGACTAGAAACATTGGTAGCTCAAAGAACTGAGAATAAGGGGTCAACTGGTAAAATGAAGGAAAAATATTCTCAGACAAAGTAAACTTTAAATTAAAATCTGTCACATGTGTATTGTGCTGTGCTGTGTGCTCAGTCACGTCCAACTCTGTGCCACCCCATGGACTGCAGCATGCCAGGCTCCTCTGTTGATGGAATTTTTCAGGCAAGAATACTGGAGTGTGTTGCAATTTCCTTCCCTAGTAGATCTTCCCAACCCAGGGTTAAAACTCATTTCTCTTGCATCTCCTGCATTGTTAGGTGGCTTCTTTACCACTGAGCCACCAGGGAAGAGCTTGTAATTCAAGTTATTTAGGAAGTATAATCATCTTGTCTTATCAGTAAGTCGGTTGAGTAAGAATATGAAGTCAAAGGGAATATCAAGTAACTTCCAAAGCTTCTATTTTGAACACTTGGCTCTATGGTGTTGCCATTCCTTGGAAATAATAGGTTAATGCCAAATGATAGTGGATTTTGCATTAAAGTTTAAAGACTAACTGACACCAATTGCAAAGGAAGCAATTATGTAGGTAGCCAACAGCTACCAACCAAAATGGTTCATGGTTGTTCTTAGTAATGCATGATGATAAGATATTTACCTGAGTAGCAAGGTTTATGTTCTTGAGAATGCACAATGGTGCTAAAACAAAATGAATAAATAATTTTTAAAAAAAAGCAAAACCCTGCTGCTGCCCCATAGTCTAAGAAAGGTGATAGGATTCTTTCATATATATAAAACAAATGTGTATGTTACACTGCATTCATAGAGAACGTGGTACTCAGAATGAGGAAATTCATAATATATTTTACTCTGCATTGTCATACCATAGCTACTCAGTTTTTGGCTAACTAGCAACCTTAGCATCTCAGATTAGTTTGCTAGGGGGAAAAAAAAATAACCCCTTAGGGTCTCACATACATAGAGAAGCAGAATCTGCCCCTTAAATAAGACCCCACATGTATATTCTTGCCTCCTTCATCAAAGATTAATTGACCATAAGTGTGTGGTTTTAATTATGGGCTCTTTCTTTTGTGTTTCATTGATCCATAGGTCTGTTTTTGTGCCAATACCAGGCCATTTGGATTACCGTAGCTTTGTAGTATTTGTATGAAGTCTCAGAGGGTTATGCCCTTCTGCTTTGTCCTTTTTCTTTAGGATTGCTTTTGCAATTCCGGGTCTTTTATGGTTCTGTATAATTTTTAGGAATTTTGTTCTAGTTCTGTAGAAGATGTCATGGGTAATTTAATAGGCATCACATTAAATCTGTAGATTGCTTCAGCAAGTTTGGCCATTTTAAAAATACTGATTCATCCAATTTGGATATGTTTATTTCTTTTTCTTATCTGACTGCTGAGTCTAGGACTTCTAATACTATGCTGAATAGGTGAGATCAGGCACCCTTGTTTCTTATTTTAGCAGGAAGGCTTTAAGTCTTCTCCATTGAATATTATACTGCGATTTGTCTTACATAGCTTTGATCATGTTGAGTTATGTTCCCTCTATAACCACACTGGTAAGAATTTTTATAATAAATGGATGTTGAACTTTGTCAAACACTTTTTTTGCTTCTGTTGAGATTATCATGTGGTTTTCCTCATGTGTTATTGTGTGGTGCATCACATGGATCGTGTGCATATGCTGAACCATCCTTGTGAACTTGGGATAAATCCCACTTGGCAGAAATATACAATGGGAAAAAGATAGCGTCTTCAACAAGTGGTATTGAGAAAGTAAGACAACAGCATGTACATCAATGAAATTAGAACATGTTCTTTCATAATATACAAAAATAAACTCAAAATGGCTTTAAGACTTAAACATAAGATATAATACCGGGGCTTCCCCTGGTGGTCCAGTGGGTAAGGACACCGCCTTGCAGTGCAACGGGCGCTGGTTTGATTCCTGGCCTGGGAAGATCCCACGTGATGCAGAGCGGCTGGACCGATGTGTCCAAATACCGAGCCGGAGCTCTGGGGCACATGTGCCCAGAGCCAGTGTTCTGCGACAATAGAGGCCACCATGATGGGAGGCCCACATGGGCCAAAGAACAAAGACGGACGAAAATGGAGAAATGAAAGACCAATGGAGGCGGCCCACCCACTCCCCTCCCTCCCTGACCCCCGCCCAAAATAAATAAAGAAACAAATAAATCTTTAAAAAAAAAAAAGATATAATACCATGGGACTTCCCTGGTGGTCCAGTGGTTAAGAGTCCACCTTCCAATCCAAGGGATGCAAGTTTGATCTCTGGTCAGGGGACTAAGATCCCACATACCACAAGCTGACTAAACTTGCACGTCTCAACTAAGACCCTATGCAGCCAAATATATATATATATATATATATATATACGTATATATATATATATATATATGTGTGTGTGTGTGTGTGTGTGTGTATGTATATATATAAAGATATAACACCATAAAATCCCTAGAAAATATCATAGACAAAACATTCTCTGGCATAAATTATACCAATGCTTTCTTAGGTCAACCTCCCATGGCAATAGAAATAAAAACTAAAATAAACAAATGGGACTTAATCAAACTTACAAGCTTTTGCACAGCAAAGGAAACCATAAACAAAATTTAAAGACAATCTATAGAATGGGAGATAATATTTCCACATGATGTGACCAATTTCCAAAGCATCCAAACAGCTTATACAACCATAACAATAACAAAAGAAACCAACAACCCAATTTTTTGTCTAAAAATGGGCAGAAGACGTAAACAGACATTTCTCCAAAGAGAAACTATAAATGGCCATTACACAGCTGAAAAGAGGCTCAACATTGCAAATTACTAGAGAAATGAAAACTACAATAAGGCACCACCTCACACTGGTCAGAACAGCCATCCTTAAAAAGTCTACAAGGGCTTCCCCTGGTGGCTCAGAGGTAAAGAATATGCCTGCCAACGCAGGAGACACAGGTTCATTCCCTCATCCAGGAAGACCCTACATGCCGTGCAGCAGCTACAAGTGCACTCGAGAGCCAGGAAATCGCAACTACTGAACCCCTGTGAGTTGGAGCCTGTGCTCTGCAACAAGGGAAACCACCACAATGAGAAGCCCACACACTGCAACCAGAGAGAAGCCCCACTTGCCACAGCTAGAGAAGGGCCCATTCAGCAATAAAGACCCAATGCAGCCAAAATTGATAAATTACATATTAAAAAGTCTACAAATCATAAATGCTAGGGATAGTGTGGAGAAAAGGGAACCCTCTTACACTGTTGATGGGAATGTAAGTTAGTGCAGCTACTATGGAAAATAGTTTGGAGGTTCCTCAGACAACTAAAAGTGGATAACATATGACCCAAGAATCACATTTCTGGGCATATAACCAGATAAAACTATAGTTCAAAAAGACACATGCACCCCCTATATTCAGCACTATTCACAATAGCCAAGATAAGAAAACAATCTAAATGTCCAATAAGAGAAGAAGGGATAAACAAGAAGTGATACATATATAACAACAGTGGAATGCTACTCAGTCATAAAAAAAAAGGATGAAATAATGCCATTTGCGGCAACATGGATACCACTAGAGATTATCTTACCAAGTGAATTAAATCAGAAAGAAAAAAATACCTTATGATCTCACTTATATGTGTAATCCAAAGTATGACATAAATTAATTTATGAAGCAGAAACAGACTTACAAACATTGAGAATAGACTTTCGGTTGCCAAGGTGGAGGAGGATGAGGGAGGGATGAGTGGTAGGCTGTAGTTAGCAGGTGCAAGCAATTATACAAAGAACAAACAGCAAGGTCCTACTGTATAGCACAAGGAACTATATTCAATATCTTCTGATAAAACATAAGAATATTAAAAATGTACATATATACAACTGGATCATTTCACTGTGTGGCAGAAATTACACAACATTGTAAATCAACTATACTTCAACAAAAAAAAGATTTTCCAGTGACTGGAACTCACACTTCAAGTTAAGCACCACTCTAAGCCACCCTTAAAACACTTAATTTGCTTCAGACTATGACTCTTAAGAAAGTATGAACCACCTTGAAAAACTGGAAAATATAGTCAGCACAGTGAGGAAACTTGATCTATCACAAGAAACAAGAATGTTTAGCCAAGAGATAGGACAATGTACCAGGAATATGGCTTTTTTTCCCCTCACAAACTACAATGGGAAGCCCACACACTGCAACCAGAGAGAAGCCCCACTTGCCACAGCTAGAGAAGGGCCCATTCAGCAATAAAGACCCAATGCAGCCAAAATTGATAAATTACATATTAAAAAGTCTACAAATCATAAATGCTAGGGATAGTGTGGAGAAAAGGGAACCCTCTTACACTGTTGATGGGAATGTAAGTTAGTGCAGCTACTATGGAAAATAGTTTGGAGGTTCCTCAGACAACTAAAAGTGGATAACATATGACCCAAGAATCACATTTCTGGGCATATAACCAGATAAAACTATAGTTCAAAAAGACACATGCACCCCCTATATTCAGCACTATTCACAATAGCCAAGATAAGAAAACAATCTAAATGTCCAATAAGAGAAGAATGGATAAACAAGAAGTGATACATATATAACAACAGTGGAATGCTACTCAGTCATAAAAAAAAAGGATGAAATAATGCCATTTGCGGCAACATGGATACCACTAGAGATTATCTTACCAAGTGAATTAAATCAGAAAGAAAAAAATACCTTATGATCTCACTTATATGTGTAATCCAAAGTATGACATAAATTAATTTATGAAGCAGAAACAGACTTACAAACATTGAGAATAGACTTTCGGTTGCCAAGGTGGAGGAGGATGAGGGAGGGATGAGTGGTAGGCTGTAGTTAGCAGGTGCAAGCAATTATACAAAGAACAAACAGCAAGGTCCTACTGTATAGCACAGGGAACTATATTCAATATCTTCTGATAAAACATAAGAATATTAAAAATGTACATATATACAACTGGATCATTTCACTGTGTGGCAGAAATTACACAACATTGTAAATCAACTATACTTCAACAAAAAAAAGATTTTCCAGTGACTGGAACTCACACTTCAAGTTAAGCACCACTCTAAGCCACCCTTAAAACACTTAATTTGCTTCAGACTATGACTCTTAAGAAAGTATGAACCACCTTGAAAAACTGGAAAATATAGTCAGCACAGTGAGGAAACTTGATCTATCACAAGAAACAAGAATGTTTAGCCAAGAGATAGGACAATGTACCAGGAATATGGCTTTTTTTCCCCTCACAAACTACAAGATTTTCATGTGAAGTCAAGTGTTAAAAATAGGATCAATGAGCAGAACAGAAACAAAAAAAACCAAGTTATGTGTTTTAGCTCAATATAAAGTAGAATCCTTAAGAGGAAAATGTATCTATCTAAATACTTAAGGGAGGTGATCATGTGGTATCTATCTGTAAATTTTCTAACCCTAGAGATAAACAGAGAGGGAAGGAAAGAAGAAATCTATTAATATGCATTTTTGTCAATTAATAGTAGAAGGTACTTCATGTGTTTTGCATGTTTCTCATTTTACTAGATGTCTGTCATCATAATCATTACAGAAGATACAATGCAAAGAGTGTAAACAGCAAAAGATGAAACTCGCAAAATCTCATGCTAATTTCACTAACCCTACTGGCTTGATTCCATGTCAATTAAAAGGGCTACAGTGAGCTTTTCTCTTCTGTTTTACTGCTGGTATCTGGTGCTTTGTAATGAGCCCCCCTGCTTCCATCCCTTCAACCCACTGTTAACCACTGCATTTTTCAACCAATTTTTATCTTGATTTCCTACGTGTGGATACACAGGTTCTCTTCCTTTTTATTGGCTAGTAATTTGGAAATCTTTAAGTGGTAATGGGCTTTGAGCATGGTTTATGTTGGCCATTACCCCTTGTCTGAGGTTGAAACTGCAAGATGTGGGGATGTCTGCAAGCTTCACAGCTTTTATGAGCCATGGGTCTCATTTGGTTTCTACCAGCACTCTGATAGTGCCTTGCCTCCCTGTGATATTTCCTTTTGAAACAAGGTGCTTTCCATATTTCAGACATCAAAAGTGCACTGCATGAAGTAACACAGAGAATGAATCACTGGTTGCTCTTTTATTACCAAGACTCATTACATGAATAATATAGTATTTTATATAGTAAATATGTACAATGGTATTTACAGTGAATTGACCAGTAAGCGTGTGCAACTTCTGTGTTACAAATTGCTGTAAATGCCATTAAAGTAATGATCTTGTAAAAATGAATGGAAAATAGGCTGAAAGCTTGTTTTTTTTTTTTTCTCTCCCTGCAATTCATGCTTCTAACATTGGAACTGGACAAATTTATACTCCAACATGATTGATCTAACACAATTCATAAGTGATATCTTGTGACAACTGAATAATGAAAAAAAAATCTCTAGGGATCCAGGTTTTTAAGTTGTACTGTGCTTTTTTTCTCAGTAGTTTCTTTACTATCTAAATCAGCTAAGATTAATGAGAAGAATAAAAGGAAAGTATCTGAGAATTTACATTACCTACTGTGTGCTGGGAACCCCAAGCACATTTTATTTAATCCCCACAGTGACTTTAAAATGGAGCACTATCATCACATTTTATAGTAGAAGAAACTGAGTCACAGTGATGTGAACTGTTGGCACACTCTGTTGGGCATATTGTATACATGTTGGATCTTTAATCTTTTCAATAATGCTATAAAGAAGGAATCATTATTTCCATTTTGTAGATAAAAAGTGTAGCTTATACAGCCAGTAAAAGTCCAGTTTTTACCCATGTGAGTCTCAGTTACCTACATAAAAGGGTTTCTCAGTCTTTAGAGTATAAACATTTTATTTATACTGTTTATCTGTTGTGGATAATGTCTTAAGAACTGTAGGATTTTTAATAGTGTCCCTGGCCTCTCCCAGGTTTAATTAAATTCCCATATGCCTCCCCTTACCCCATGATGGTTGTGGCAACAGAAGACGTTGCCCCTTAAAGGATGTGCTAAGTCATATTCAACTCTTTGAGGCTCCATGGAATGTAGCTCACCAAGTTTCTCTGCCTGTGGAATTCTCCAGGCATTGATACTGGAGTGGGATGCCATTTCCTTCTCCAGGGGATCTTCCCAGCCCAGTGATCTAAACCACATCTCTTCTATCTCCTGAAGTAGTAGGCAGATTCTTTGCCGCTAGTACCACCTGGGAAGCCCCATCTCTTAAGGGATATCTGACAATATAACCATGGAGTAGGAGCATGTGTACATAGGAATAGCCACTGCAAGCAAATGACTGCCAACATCCTACACTAGATCTGCTTTCCTCACAACTGTACCATGAGTCTCTAATCTATCCTGAGTAAAGAGCTTGATCTGAATTGATATAATACATGCTCATGGTGGAGATTCTGGACATGTTTTCTTCTTGGTTAAAAGACAGATGTCCTGAGTCCTCTCCTTTCCCTACCATTTGGACCCTAAAATATGGCAACTTTTATGATCTGGACAGCAAAGTCAGAATGTGAAAGCCAGGGTTTTGAAGACTGGAAGCAGAAGAATAATATCATTTAGAAATGAACTGTGTCTGAGACTACCTACCTCCAAATGTCTATTTTAAGCAATAGTAACACTTCCTATGATTAAGTCACTGTCATTTGGATATTATTTCACTTGTAACTGAAATCATCTTTAACATATACCCTCCCAATAAACAAATTGTGTAATCTTTTATTATGTTTATTTTTAAAATTCTGGTGCACCAAGTTTATTCATATTCCCCAGTTCCTGACACATGACCTCCTCTGGTGACAGCCATGCCTTCTTCCCTATTTAATCCCTATTTTCCCCATATTCCACAGCAACAAATCTGGGAGTGGGGTGATGTATATTTATTAGAATCTATTTATGTCAAAAGGTGTTTTACTTGCATCTGTCACTAATTCACATAATAAAAATGCATAATAACTAGTACTAGCATTTACTATGTCCCATGCATATAGTCAAGTGCTTCTCATGCATTGACTCATTTAATGCTAACAAAATCTCTGGAAGAGAGACATTGTCCAAAACTTATAGTTGACTATACATATCTTCCACCTGGACCCCAATGTCTACCATCAAAGACAAAGGAACACTGAACATCCTAATGAGGGTCACTAATAGATCCCTGTCCTTAGAATATAGGAAAGCTAAATATCCAGGAGTAGAGCTGTATGCTTGAAGGAAACATATACTATTTACAGACACTTTACATAAAGTATATTCATGACCAGCCTTCATGTCCAGGTATGAAGGTTCTTACACTCCCACACCCCTACCAACATTTGGCAACATCCAGAGTTTTACTTTTTGTCCAAATATTAAGACTGAAATAATCTCATTATATTTACATTTCAATTTTTCTAATTACTAATAAATTTGAACACCTCCCAGTGATTTATAATGGTTATTTCTCAACAAGACTTTATTATATAGAATCTAACCCAGATTAGCTCCGTTTTATTCAAGACACACCACATTTACATTCTACACAATGATTGAGCGGGAAAAGGTTTTCCCATTTTGAATACCACAGTTTATTTGTGAGCAATCAACAGATGAGAGAGACTTGACAGTAAGAAAAATCACAATACAAAAATAACTCCCCTTTTGTTTTATTGGTTTGGGACACTAAATAGAAAATACAGGAAAAAAAGAACAGGTATTTTATTAGTGAAGAAATGTGCTAAGATTCTTCAGATTATTGTAGTTAAGATCTTGTATTCTCCACACCTATTTGAAGGTCTACTCTATAATGTGCATGGTGTATGGGAAAGCCCAAGCTCGTAAACTGTGCAGCATGGCATAACTATGATGCAATAAGGTAAGAAAAATGAGCCATAAATGAGGATATCTAACCCAGCTGGGAAACATGTCTGGATGTATTTTTGAGAGAATGATGCTTCATTTTGTCACTTTACCTGTGTTTAATTGAAAATAAGAAAAGGACTTCCCTAGTGGTCCAGTGGTTTGGAATCTACCTGCTAATGCAGGGGACATGGGTTTGATCCCTAAAACCCAATATATGGAATCCAGTCTTTCAAGAATCTCCAGACTAACCCCATGCACCATAACTACTGAACCTGTGCTCTAGAGCCTGCAAACTGCAACTACTGAGCCTCATGCCATGGCTACTGAAGCCCAAGCACCCTAGATCCCTTGACAAGAGAAGCCACTGCAATGAGAAGTCCCCACATCACAACTAGATCCTAGCCCCTGCCAGCCTCAACTAGAGGAAGCCCTTGCAGTGAGGAAGATCCAGCACAGCCAAAAGTAATTTAAAAAAAAAAAGGAAAATAAGCAAGTGTTCTTAATTCTCCATTCCTATTCCTGCCTATGAATACACACAATTCATTTTATCATTGTCACTGATGACTGAGAAAATCACAAATGCAGGAAACGGCCAGGTATTCTTAAGAACTACAGGAAGCTCATTGCTTTTGGGACAAAGAGCAAAAAACAAGTAGAATGTCAAGAGACAGAGGTGAGTAGAGCTTTTGCTGCATTAAGAAGGGAATGCCACTGAGGGCATCAGACTGGAGGGCAAAACACACAGGCTCCTTGGTGGCATCTTTTTGGTTAAGGTAGCAATATTTTAGACGCAGCAAATACACGATGGTCATGGAAAAGTAGAGTGGGGGCCCAGAGGGTCCTAGCAGCCCCCAAGAATCCTGTGACTCAAATACAGTTCATAAAGGGCCCAGGCAGCTGTGTTGCAGTGGCACACAATCGACTGGAATGATCTCTACCTTGAGAGCTTCTGGTGAGGCCTGATAATCACCAAAAAGTGTGAGCTTTCCGCAGTTCTGATTCTCTATTAGATCTCAGGGCATTTTTCAGATTTTGGAAGGAATTCAAGTTCATTGACGACAAAAGATATTAACTTGCATTTGTTTAGTGGCATGCAGGGAGACCTCAATCATTCCCTGAAACTGTTACATACCTAAAAGGTAGAAAAATTCACTAAAAGTAGGTGTTACTGCCCCTTTTCTTTCTGCACATGACTATCAGAGTTCCCTGCCAACAGAAAACTGTGCTTGTATATCTAACAAAGAAAACACTGTAACTGGTGTCCAAATAAAAAGGTTTAAGGGCCCCAATGCACCCAAAATATATGGAATCCAGTCTTTCAAGAATCTCCAGACTAACCCCATGCACCATAACTACTGAACCTGTGCTCTAGAGCCTGCAAACTGCAACTACTGAGCCTCATGCCATGGCTACTGAAGCCCAAGCACCCTAGATCCCTTGACAAGAGAAGCCACTGCAATGAGAAGTCCCCACATCACAACTAGATCCTAGCCCCTGCCAGCCTCAACTAGAGGAAGCCCTTGCAGTTAGGAAGATCCAGCACAGCCAAAAGTAATTTAAAAAAAAAAGGAAAATAAGCAAGTGTTCTTAATTCTCCATTCCTATTCCTGCCTATGAATATACACAATTCATTTTATCATTGTCACTGATGACTGAGAAAATCACAAATGCAGGAAACGGCCAGGTATTCTTAAGAACTACAGGAAGCTCATTGCTTTTGGGACAAAGAGCAAAAAACAAGTAGAATGTCAAGAGACAGAGGTGAGTAGAGCTTTTGCTGCATTAAGAAGGGAATGCCACTGAGGGCATCAGACTGGAGGGCAAAACACACAGGCTCCTTGGTGGCATCTTTTTGGTTAAGGTAGCAATATTTTAGACGCAGCAAATACACGATGGTCATGGAAAAGTAGAGTGGGGGCCCAGAGGGTCCTAGCAGCCCCCAAGAATCCTGTGACTCAAATACAGTTCATAAAGGGCCCAGGCAGCTGTGTTGCAGTGGCACACAATCGACTGGAATGATCTCTACCTTGAGAGCTTCTGGTGAGGCCTGATAATCACCAAAAAGTGTGAGCTTTCCGCAGTTCTGATTCTCTATTAGATCTCAGGGCATTTTTCAGATTTTGGAAGGAATTCAAGTTCATTGACGACAAAAGATATTAACTTGCATTTGTTTAGTGGCATGCAGGGAGACCTCAATCATTCCCTGAAACTGTTACATACCTAAAAGGTAGAAAAATTCACTAAAAGTAGGTGTTACTGCCCCTTTTCTTTCTGCACATGACTATCAGAGTTCCCTGCCAACAGAAAACTGTGCTTGTATATCTAACAAAGAAAACACTGTAACTGGTGTCAATTAATTATTAAACTGGTGAAATGGGAACAATAGAGAATAGTTCTGTTTGGAAATTATGTTTGGTGGCCAAAGATTTTCATGAATACCACATTAAGGACCCTAGTTCCTGATTCTGATAATGCTCTCTTTTTACATACAATCCAAGTTGTGTTTGCACTGAGCTCATAAGCTTTGTCTTATGGAGACAGTGACAGAAATAAGATTTTTTGTTGCTTTAGGATATTGTTCTTTTATTACCCAAAGAGAATATTCACCAAGATAGTAAAGATTTTCTTGAAGATGTGGTAGGAAATACAAAATGTGTAGGTATTGAACCATTTTTTTAAATGTCTCAGCAGTTAATGTGATTATGAAACCCCGGGACAGGTTTCAGGGAAATCCATGCGAATTTTGTTTTCATCAACCAATAGATTTTTGAAGAAGATGATTCATTTCCTCTTAGTTTAGTGCCTTAGGTCTGCCTTTAAAAAGGCATACCATCTAGTGAAATTGGAATTACTTTTGTCCTATTCAATCTTGGTTCAATTTTATCAGTAAGTGCTTTGAGAGATCTGGTGAAAATACAACTATCCATTTCTTGAAAAAAATGCTGTAAATGGATTATTTCTTTTTAGTTGGAAAACAAAATGCAGTGCATCTAAAGCATTTTTTAAAAAGCGGAATTACATTTAGCTGGTGGATATTAATTGAGAAAACATGTATTTTTTTGAAACACACAAAAAAGGTTGATTTGTGAATACATAAGTTTCTTTCAAAAAAGAGAAAAACACGTTTAATTGATTTGACATTCAAAGGGGGTGTGGGGCCTTTCCGGCAGTTCCTGATTCTCTATTAGATCTCAGGGCATTTTTCAGATTTTGGAAGGAATTCAAGTTCATTGACGACAAAAGATATTAACTTGCATTTGTTTAGTGGCATGCAGGGAGACCTCAATCATTCCCTGAAACTGTTACATACCTAAAAGGTAGAAAAATTCACTAAAAGTAGGTGTTACTGCCCCTTTTCTTTCTGCACATGACTATCAGAGTTCCCTGCCAACAGAAAACTGTGCTTGTATATCTAACAAAGAAAACACTGTAACTGGTGTCAATTAATTATTAAACTGGTGAAATGGGAACAATAGAGAATAGTTCTGTTTGGAAATTATGTTTGGTGGCCAAAGATTTTCATGAATACCACATTAAGGACCCTAGTTCCTGATTCTGATAATGCTCTCTTGTTACATACAATCCAAGTTGTGTTTGCACTGAGCTCATAAGCTTTGTCTTATGGAGACAGTGACAGAAATAAGATTTTTTGTTGCTTTAGGATATTGTTCTTTTATTACCCAAAGAGAATATTCACCAAGATAGTAAAGATTTTCTTGAAGATGTGGTAGGAAATACAAAATGTGTAGGTATTGAACCATTTTTTTAAATGTCTCAGCAGTTAATGTGATTATGAAACCCCGGGACAGGTTTCAGGGAAATCCATGCGAATTTTGTTTTCATCAACCAATAGATTTTTGAAGAAGATGATTCATTTCCTCTTAGTTTAGTGCCTTAGGTCTGCCTTTAAAAAGGCATACCATCTAGTGAAATTGGAATTACTTTTGTCCTATTCAATCTTGGTTCAATTTTATCAGTAAGTGCTTTGAGAGATCTGGTGAAAATACAACTATCCATTTCTTGAAAAAAATGCTGTAAATGGATTATTTCTTTTTAGTTGGAAAACAAAATGCAGTGCATCTAAAGCATTTTTTAAAAAGCGGAATTACATTTAGCTGGTGGATATTAATTGAGAAAACATGTATTTTTTTGAAACACACAAAAAAGGTTGATTTGTGAATACATAAGTTCTTTCACGAGATGGTCACGTCAATGTATTTGTTTGAAAATCTTTATAGAAGAAAACTAAATGGTTTCCAGAATTAATTTCTGCTCCTTCCATATTTCTGCAGTAACATTTTGGAATACCTGCTTGCAAAAGCCCCACACACATGATAGCTCAGAGCAAGCACTGAAGACACTGCTTGTGTCCCCACCAGAACCTGCTATCCAGGCTGGTGCATCCATCTGACAGTTGCTATAAATAGTTGCTACTGAGTACTCACGATGGTCACCCTTTTCAGGAGCATTTCCCTCAGCCTATAGGCTCTGACTTACCCAGGAGACATGTCACAGCTAAAGGCTGACTGCTTTGATAATAAAAAGCACCAGAACCAGGTTTCCCTGGTGGTGCAGTGGGTAAAGAGTCTGCCTTGCAGTGCAAGAGGCACTGGTTTGATCCCTGACCCGGGAAGATTCAACATGCCGTGGAGTGGCTGGGCTGGTGTGTCCAGTTATGAGCCAGTACTCTTGAGTGCGTGCACCCAGAGCCAATGCTCTGCAACGAGAGGCCCCTGCGATGGGAGCCCACACAGGCCAAAGAATAAAGATAGATGAAAAATAAACCAATGGAAAACCAATAAAAGAGGCCAAAATATTTTTTTTAATAATTAAAAAAAAAACAAAAAACACCAGAGCTTTTGCCACAGGTGGAGACATGCACCCAAAGGTCTCTGTGCACGAGGAAATCTTAGATTACCCAAGACCATATCCTTAGTCAAGCCTTTCCCTCTCACTGCACCATGCTCGTCTCTCTCTTCCAGATTTTCCCTAAAAATTTTCCTTTATTAAACGATGTGCAACCAACCCCTTCCTCAGGTTCAGATTCTGGGCAACGAGAATTGTCATGCTGTATTTCATGATAAGTATTTCAGGATTAACAACATTGGAATTACTTTTGTCCTATTCAATCTTGGTTCAATTTTATCAGTAAGTGCTTTGAGAGATCTGGTGAAAATACAACTATCCATTTCTTGAAAAAAATGCTGTAAATGGATTATTTCTTTTTAGTTGGAAAACAAAATGCAGTGCATCTAAAGCATTTTTTAAAAAGCGGAATTACATTTAGCTGGTGGATATTAATTGAGAAAACATGTATTTTTTTGAAACACACAAAAAAGGTTGATTTGTGAATACATAAGTTCTTTCACGAGATGGTCACGTCAATGTATTTGTTTGAAAATCTTTATAGAAGAAAACTAAATGGTTTCCAGAATTAATTTCTGCTCCTTCCATATTTCTGCAGTAACATTTTGGAATACCTGCTTGCAAAAGCCCCACACACATGATAGCTCAGAGCAAGCACTGAAGACACTGCTTGTGTCCCCACCAGAACCTGCTATCCAGGCTGGTGCATCCATCTGACAGTTGCTATAAATAGTTGCTACTGAGTACTCACGATGGTCACCCTTTTCAGGAGCATTTCCCTCAGCCTATAGGCTCTGACTTACCCAGGAGACATGTCACAGCTAAAGGCTGACTGCTTTGATAATAAAAAGCACCAGAACCAGGTTTCCCTGGTGGTGCAGTGGGTAAAGAGTCTGCCTTGCAGTGCAAGAGGCACTGGTTTGATCCCTGACCCGGGAAGATTCAACATGCCGTGGAGTGGCTGGGCTGGTGTGTCCAGTTATGAGCCAGTACTCTTGAGTGCGTGCACCCAGAGCCAATGCTCTGCAACGAGAGGCCCCTGCAATGGGAGCCCCACACACGCCAAAGAATAAAGATAGATGAAAAATAAACCAATGGAAAACCAATAAAAGAGGCCAAAATATTTTTTTTAATAATTAAAAAAAAAACAAAAAACACCAGAGCTTTTGCCACAGGTGGAGACATGCACCCAAAGGTCTCTGTGCACGAGGAAATCTTAGATTACCCAAGACCATATCCTTAGTCAAGCCTTTCCCTCTCACTGCACCATGCTCGTCTCTCTCTTCCAGATTTTCCCTAAAAATTTTCCTTTATTAAACGATGTGCAACCAACCCCTTCCTCAGGTTCAGATTCTGGGCAACGAGAATTGTCATGCTGTATTTCATGATAAGTATTTCAGGATTAACAACATGAGGAAAGACATTTAGTGTAGGAGAACATTATCTTCAAAAATCCAGAGACAAAAAGGGAAAAAGCTGAAGGACGCCATGCTCAGGAAGGTGTAACTTGGGACTTGTTGTCTTCAAAGAGGGAAGGCAGGAATTGGAGTCCTGATGAGAGGTTAGGTGTGTAAAGATGGATCCCCTAGTCAGTTTAGAAGAGGCTATCTAAACCTCACCTTCCTCAGAAAAATGCTTGTGCTGCAGTCTGCAGTTAAGGTGAACCCAAACATGCTCCATCAGAGCTAAATCCCCACTTCCTTGCAATTCCCTGTGCTTTTCCTCTTTTACATGTGGGTCTTCATGAGTAATTGAACCATCTGTGGGCTACAGTGTAGCCTGACGTTAGGCTGTCTTAAAGCAAAAGAAGACTTTTTCTTTTTTGTAACAGTGACAACTCAAAACCAACCCATCATTCTCCTTCACTATCTAGCCATATTATTTTGGCACCTGTCTCTGATAGTAACATGCATGCCCATAAGATACATTCTGAATGCTGGATATAAATATAAGCCAGGGGAGTCACTGTCAGGATGTAAATAAACTCTGCAAAGTATCTAAAACAGTCAGTGAATTTCACTGAACAATCTCTGAAAATGTCTTGAAATTTCATGTTACCTTCAATGTGCCCCACTCAGTGAATTTCATGTCTGTTCCTTACATTCATTTCTCAAACTCCTCCTTCGAGGAGCTCTCTGAGGAGCCTGAATGAGCAATTGTTAGAGAAGCAGACTTGTGATCCTATCCTTGGGTCTAAGCAACGACCACCTGTCCAGTTTGCGAACTGGCTGGGAATTACTGTGGGAGAAGTGTGTTCTGGAATTATAGATCAGATCAAGTTATAAAGGCTGTATTTCAATTGTTTACAGAGGTTGGAACTGGGGGTAACAAATACTAGGTCTGTGTACCAGTTTAGCCGACCTGAAGTCTCTGCAGTCCCTCAAGCAGCAGCTCTATTCCACAAAGACACTTAGATGAGTAGTCATCACCAGTTACTCAAGCAGGTCGTCCTTCAGAGTCCTGATAGGTGGGAGGGATGGAAGAGATCAGAGCTGACCAGTGACAACTCTTCTATATCTCTAAACTGTGTCTTCACAATCGTGCATTTTTATTGCAGTGCATTTTTCTAATTAGAATAGTAATGCATGATGAAAGGAGTGAAAATGCAACACAGTACATCACAGAGAAAAGAAAATCCATAACAACAACACTAACACCAATAATAGTAACAATTTATATTGACAAATTAGGATGCTTTGATGTAGCTGAATTGATGCAATCATCTTTGCAGGGTTTTTTTTTTTTTTTTTTTTTATTGCTGCGGACATTCTAAAGAAGCACTCAAAGCAAGTGTTTTGGTATAGTTTCGTGGAAACAATTACCTTAAAATGTGGAAGTCATGTGTGCCATACATACTGCATGCAGAGACCCAATCTTTATCACTGTTCTGAATCCAATTCCTTCACCCATCTTCATTCTAACAGATTGAGGGGTGGAAAAGAAGCAGGACTAACATAAACTGATCTGTTTCATGCATTTCTTCAAAGTAAAATTTCTTGGAGGCAATGTGGCAATGAGAAGCCATAATCTTAATACTATCAATTTTAAATGTAAAGTCTGAGAAGTATTTTTCTTATACAAATGAGTCCTTGGAACTAAATTGGCATTTTCTATGCATATGTGGGAGTGTGCATGCATATACACTTACCTATTCACGCACACAACCATTTCTGACTGGATGTAATGTTTATGACAGCCAAATATTGGAAATTGTCTAAATTGCAATTAAAGAGGAACTGCTTTAACAAGTTCATTGTAAAATTATATAAAGAAATTCTATGTAGCAGATTAAATTATACATATGTATGTCTGTGTGTTTATGAAAAGTGGTAAAAGTTACAATATCACTATATTTATACTTAATTATTTTACATTTTTATTTTATTTTTTTATGAAACAAAAAGTTTTAAGTATCAGCTATACCATAGCTGATATTTAAAAAACAAACAATGAATATACAAAAACACCAAAACAAAACTGAAAAGGGTTTAAGAGATGTAAAACAAATTTTGAATAAAGAGAAATAGGTAAAAGTCCTGAATTAAAGTTAAACTTTGTGAAAAATAAATAACCCACCAATTAATCATGCAATTATTTCCCATACCATATCTCCAAAGAAAATCACTGTGTGTATTTTTGGAACTTAACAAAATGACTCTAAATTTTACTTAAAACCTTAAAATAGTATAAAAATTATTATTTCATTGACAGTTGTGACTATGCCTTTTTTATGAAATATAGACTATTCATAAATTTGACCACATAATAAGCCACAAAGAATAAAGCCTCTGTGTATATCAAAGAGAAATAAGATACCATTTTCTGATCACAGAACTGGAACAAGAATGTAATAATAAAGCAACATACAAAACATCCCTAAAACCTGGTAATCACAAAAAGAAATCTTTCTGAGACAATTCAAGAAAAAAACAAACCCAAATTATAGAATACCTAAACATATCAATCATTGAAAGTCATTCATATCAGAAACAATGAAATAAAGGCATTAAGTTTAGTTGAAGACAGAAAAACAAAACAGCCAACCAAGAGAAGGCAGAAGGATGGATTTAATAAAGATAAAAGCAGAATGTAATCAACTAGAAATAAGAAAAATGGCAGAACTAATAAATAAACCAAGCACCAAATCTCTGAGCAAACCAATAAACCAGATAATGCAGAAGTAGGAAGCACAAATTCATAAAATAATAAATCATGAGGGATAAATCATGATATTTGGAGGAAATTAAAAGATTGACAAGAGACTATGTTGTTCAACTCTGCAAAAGCAATTGAAAACCCAGTGAAAAAGAAATATGTTTTAAAATTTTCACTAAACTAAACCAATTCCAGAAAGTTTATAGACCACTCACTATGGAAAAAGAGTTTGTGAAAATGCTAATCCTATGTCAAAAATTAAACTCAGGCATTTTCTCTGGAAAATGTTTGCAAAACTATTACACAGATTTAAAAATTATAAATCTATATAAAATAAAGAAGCCAAGCATATGTCTTTTATAAAAAGTTGATCTTATAATAATTAAAAACACAACAAAGAATTTGTTAAAAAACCAAAACATTGCTATTATATTATGAAACACAGTTCAGCCACATATTAAAATGATCACACCATAGCATAACCAAGTGAGATTTATTCCATCATAGCAAGACTATTTCATCATTAAGAAACCTATTCATTTTATTTTATGTTGATGGACTATGCTGTCGCTTCAGATGTCTGACCCTTTGTGACCCAATTCTGTAGCCAACCAAGTTCTTCTGCCAATGGGATTCTCCACAGAATAAAACTGGAGTGGCTGACAGGCCTGCCTCCAGGGGATCTTCCTGATTCAGGGATTGAGCCCGCGTCTCTGAAGTCTCCTGCACTGGCAGGCAGGTTATTTACCACTAGCAATGAACTACAAGAAAAAGATATATAATATTTCCATAGATGTTGAAAGACCTTTGAGAAAATCTACTATTCTTTTCATTAAAAAAATAAGGATACATGGATGTTATAAAAACATGATGAAATACAGCTACTCCAGACTTACTTTTTTCTTAGCAAGGAAACATTAAAAGCATTTTCGTCAGCATTCTAAGACAAGGATGGGTACTACTACAACCATTATGATACCATTTTGAAAGCATTGGTCATTGTAGATAGACACATAAAAGAAGCATTAGACATAAAAATGAGAAAGAAAATGGTAATTTGCCACTGATATGAATTTATACTTGGAAAACTCATGAATCAAAAGGTAAAGGCAGTTATGATGAAGAAATTGAGATGGATTTCTAGATACAAAATCCATATGTTGAAATCAATAGATTTTCTTTTACAAACAACAACAGCAAAACACAAATTGGGAATACATCCCACTTGAAGTAATTTAAACACTGAAAAACTACTTCTTAATAAACTTAATACAATCTGAACATGAAGAATATTTTAAAATATTCTTAAAAGACTAAAAAAGCTTGAACATATAGAAAGTAACGATTGTGATATGGGATAATATTCATATTTATACAAATATATAAATGTCAATTCTCTATAAATTTTTGTGACTCCTTAAATACTAATTTGTAAACATATAAGCTAACTTTCATATGAAAAATAAAGAAAATAAGCAAAAAATACGAAAAAGTAAAAAGAGGCAATAGCATATTAAAACACATTGTAAAACTAGACAGAAAAGAATATGATACGAAGTCATCAACAGACATATATTAAGGGAAGAAATCAAGCCAAATACATATAAAATGTTATTCAATATAGATAGAATTTTAAATAAATGGGGAAATGACAAATTAAATAATAAATACGCATTTTTAGTTCAAAGAAATGATCTAGAAAAAAAGCATTTATATAGAGCATCTTATACTAAGACAAATTTCAAACAGATCAAAAATATAAACATGAAAAAAATCACAAGTTAAAGGTATGTTAAACAGGGAGAAAATGTTTTTAGAGTAGGTAAGATTTGCCTAATTATGGCAACAATACCCAGAAAGCTTAAAAACTTCATCAATTTTATTATAACAAATTTGTGAATGTAACATATAATAAAATTAAATTATGAATGACCAACTATAAAACATTTCCCAAATCATATTACAAAGAGTTACTTATCTACTTATGAGAAGAATTTCTATTAATAAGAAAAATGAACAAATGGAAAGATGGACAAAAATTAAAAAGTTTCAGGAAGAGTAAAATCTAGGTGACTTCATCTTAGTGATAATCTAAGCAAAGACTCCCAGACATTGGGACTGTGTTGATAGGCCACAGGCATTAAAGTGATGAAGCTTAGTAAGAACAAATGTAGGACTATTTGATCAAAAAAGTAAAGAAAATAATGAACTGCTAATCATATAACAATATAAGATTCCATGACTCCAAACTGATATGAACAAGTCAATTAATTAATAAGCAATAAAAGAGTAAATAGGAGAGGTAGGAAAACTCTTCCTTAGTGTAGATTTCTCTCTACTCAATGTATTAAGTTGGCCAAAAAAGTTCATGGTATTATGAGAAAACCTAAACAAACTTTCCGGCCAACCCAACAGAATGAATGGTAGAAACAAAATCTTCATTTATAGATCCTAAAATTAATAAATAAATGTATGACTTGAAACATTTGCATAGACTCAAAATATCCGCCAGAAAATACTCAATAATTACAAAGGGAAAATCACCATAAAATGGAAACCCTGCCAGGTACTATCTGAAACAGGTCATGGAATTTGAGATTTTAAGTAGAGGAACCAAATCGACATTACATTCCTTGTGATACAACGGAAGACATATCATTGCTTCTAAGGTATTCTTACCCCAGAATTAGTCATAAAGAAACATTAAGCAAAATAACATCATACGCATCATACAAAATAACTGACCAATCCTCTTTAAAACATGTCAAGGTGGGCTTTCTTGGTGGTCCAGTGAGTAAAGAGTCCACCTTACAGTGCAAGGGGCACCAGTTCCGTCTCTGACCTGGGAAGACCCCACATGCCAAGGAACGGCTGAGCCACTGTGTCCAATTACGAGCCAGCGCTCTGGAGCACATGCGCCCTGAGCCAGTGCTCTGCAATGAGAGGTCACTGCAATGGGAGGCCCACCAAAAAATAAAGATAGCAAAGAAAAAAGATGGATGAAAAATAAACGATGACTTACAGGCCAAAAAAAAAAAAAAGTCAACACGATAAAAGAGGGGAGAAAGATACAGAAATTATTCCAGATTAAGAGACTAGGATATCCTGGCAACTAAGCACAGCGTGTGATTCTGAATTTAATCTTGAAAGTGTAAGTGTTAGTTGTCCAGTCAAGTCCAACTTTTTGCAATCCCATGGACTGTAGCCCGCGAGGCTCCTCTGTCCATGGAATTCTCCAGACAAAAACATTGGAGTGTGTGGCCATTCCCTTTCCCAGGTGAAATTAGCTTTGATACAAAGCTAGTTTACATACCTTATCTAAATCACCAACTATACTATCAATGTCTTTATAATGGTTTAAGAAAAAACGGTTTGGTAAATGTGCTTGTTTATCTTTTGAATCTACCAACAACTTATTAGGAAAACCTCTCCTTAGTGTACTCCATCTTTTGTAAATTCAGTTTTGAGAAAACCTAAACAAACTTTCCGGCCAACCCAACAGAATGAATGGTAGAAACAAAATCTTCATTTATAGATCCTAAAATTAATAAATAAATGTATGACTTGAAACATTTGCATAGACTCAAAATATCCGCCAGAAAATACTCAATAATTACAAAGGGAAAATCACCATAAAATGGAAACCCTGCCAGGTACTATCTGAAACAGGTCATGGAATTTGAGATTTTAAGTAGAGGAACCAAATCGACATTACATTCCTTGTGATACAACGGAAGACATATCATTGCTTCTAAGGTATTCTTACCCCAGAATTAGTCATAAAGAAACATTAAGCAAAATAACATCATACGCATCATACAAAATAACTGACCAATCCTCTTTAAAACATGTCAAGGTGGGCTTTCTTGGTGGTCCAGTGAGTAAAGAGTCCACCTTACAGTGCAAGGGGCACCAGTTCCGTCTCTGACCTGGGAAGACCCCACATGCCAAGGAACGGCTGAGCCACTGTGTCCAATTACGAGCCAGCGCTCTGGAGCACATGCGCCCTGAGCCAGTGCTCTGCAATGAGAGGTCACTGCAATGGGAGGCCCACCAAAAAATAAAGATAGCAAAGAAAAAAGATGGATGAAAAATAAACGATGACTTACAGGCCAAAAAAAAAAAAAGTCAACACGATAAAAGAGGGGAGAAAGATACAGAAATTATTCCAGATTAAGAGACTAGGATATCCTGGCAACTAAGCACAGCGTGTGATTCTGAATTTAATCTTGAAAGTGTAAGTGTTAGTTGTCCAGTCAAGTCCAACTTTTTGCAATCCCATGGACTGTAGCCCGCGAGGCTCCTCTGTCCATGGAATTCTCCAGACAAAAACATTGGAGTGTGTGGCCATTCCCTTTCCCAGGTGAAATTAGCTTTGATACAAAGCTAGTTTACATACCTTATCTAAATCACCAACTATACTATCAATGTCTTTATAATGGTTTAAGAATAAATTCTGGTTTGGTAAATGTGCTGTTTAGTTAATATATTCATATTTGAGGAATACGGTTGATGTATACAGCAGATTTAGCAAATTTGTGCAACATTTTGAAACATCTGAAATCTTTTCAAAGTGAAAAGCTGAATTTTAATAATTAAAACACCAGATAATATAATTTTTTACAGCATTGGTCAGTGTATAAGATAATAGAAACCTCAATATACTATAGCTAGAGTAAAAAAAATGGTATGTATAATATCTATGGGTTGCATCAAAATTTAAATCTTGGTGCAATGCAAATCAAAATTTAGAATTCATATAGCTTTTAACTCAGCTTTTTTACATATGGGATCTTATCCTCTATTTACACTCAAATGTGTCCAAAATGGTAAAGCGTCCAAGGTAATCACTATAATCTCATTTACAATAGGAAAGACCGGAGGCCACGTGATTTCTATCTTTATAGGACAGGCACGAAATAAAAGCATGAAACATAATAAATGCAATTAATTTTCTTCTGCTGAAAACTTTAAAAAATAAAACAAAGAAGTACTTTAATTGATAATATTGGAGAATATCTAAAATACAAATAAATTACATGGAAATGGCACGGTTCACACAATTTTATTATGTGTAATTATGAGTGTATATATACATATATTTCTTTGAAAGAAAATATAAGAAATATAGTTTGATTTGATAGTATGTTAAGAGTTATGAGAGCCATGGAATTCTCTAGGCAAGAATAAAGGAGTGGGCAGCCCCTCCCTTCTCCAGGAGGCATTTCTGACCCAGGGATCAAACCCAGGTCTCCTGCACTTCAGACACATTCTTTACCATCTGAGCCACCAGCAGAGCCTAAAGTTAAAAAAGTAAATAGCCAGATTTTCTGAGTTCCAGTCCCAACACTGTCACTACTAGTTCCAAGTCCTTGAGTAAATGACAGTCAACCCTCCCTGCCCTTTGACATGAAAGCACAGATATGGAGAGTGGACAGTACTACACCATTTTATACAAGGAACTGAAGCATCTACAGGTTTTGGTATCCACTCTGGATCCCGGAACCAATGTCAGGTGGATACCAAAGTAGATTGGGCTTGGCACAGAGTCTCGGTTTCCACATCTGTGAAATGAGGAATAACACTAGCAACAGAAAGGATTGTGCTGAGGGTTAACTGATGCAGCTAACTTAAAAGGTTCAGGAGAAAGCTTAGCACTTAAAAACAGTTCAATAACTGCTATCTTTTATCATGACTTTTAGGGAGAAGAAATCTGTGAGTGTAAGTCCAGGGTCAGGGTAAAACCTTTCACTGTACACATTTGCATATTTTGAATTTTGAGCTATGTGACTTCATTAGCTATTTAAATATAGACGAGATGAGCGAAAAAAAAACCACATTCAAATAAACACTGCATTATTCTGTAAGAATACAAATATCTCAAAAGTCTCATACTTCTTATCCAGTAATGTCCCTCTGGTAACAGCAGTACAAATATCTCCTGAAGGTCAATTTATACAGTAATCTTTAAAAATTTTAAATGTGAAAATTTAAAACATATAATCTCATTTACAATAGGAAAGACCGGAGGCCACGTGATTTCTATCTTTATAGGACAGGCACGAAATAAAAGCATGAAACATAATAAATGCAATTAATTTTCTTCTGCTGAAAACTTTAAAAAATAAAACAAAGAAGTACTTTAATTGATAATATTGGAGAATATCTAAAATACAAATAAATTACATGGAAATGGCACGGTTCACACAATTTTATTATGTGTAATTATGAGTGTATATATACATATATTTCTTTGAAAGAAAATATAAGAAATATAGTTTGATTTGATAGTATGTTAAGAGTTATGAGAGCCATGGAATTCTCTAGGCAAGAATAAAGGAGTGGGCAGCCCCTCCCTTCTCCAGGAGGCATTTCTGACCCAGGGATCAAACCCAGGTCTCCTGCACTTCAGACACATTCTTTACCATCTGAGCCACCAGCAGAGCCTAAAGTTAAAAAAGTAAATAGCCAGATTTTCTGAGTTCCAGTCCCAACACTGTCACTACTAGTTCCAAGTCCTTGAGTAAATGACAGTCAACCCTCCCTGCCCTTTGACATGAAAGCACAGATATGGAGAGTGGACAGTACTACACCATTTTATACAAGGAACTGAAGCATCTACAGGTCTTGGTATCCACTCTGGATCCCGGAACCAATGTCAGGTGGATACCAAAGTAGATTGGGCTTGGCACAGAGTCTCGGTTTCCACATCTGTGAAATGAGGAATAACACTAGCAACAGAAAGGATTGTGCTGAGGGTTAACTGATGCAGCTAACTTAAAAGGTTCAGGAGAAAGCTTAGCACTTAAAAACAGTTCAATAACTGCTATCTTTTATCATGACTTTTAGGGAGAAGAAATCTGTGAGTGTAAGTCCAGGGTCAGGGTAAAACCTTTCACTGTACACATTTGCATATTTTGAATTTTGAGCTATGTGACTTCATTAGCTATTTAAATATAGACGAGATGAGCGAAAAAAAAACCACATTCAAATAAACACTGCATTATTCTGTAAGAATACAAATATCTCAAAAGTCTCATACTTCTTATCCAGTAATGTCCCTCTGGTAACAGCAGTACAAATATCTCCTGAAGGTCAATTTATACAGTAATCTTATATAAAATTATTTCTATCAATATTCATAATTTTAATTACTGGTTTTATAATTGCATTTTAGTTATGACTATTGTTTTCATTGAATGATCTAACTTTTGAAGACATACTGATTGTAATTCAAAATAAGATACATTGCTCTTTTTTTTGTAACAAGTGTTTTGGAATAAAACACTTGTCTTTACTGCAGGTAAATGTACAAAACATGTTTATTATATGAATATAAGATTTTCAATCTTCACACTAGCTTAGTCACACGGGCTTAATAAGGACATTAATGATTACAAGTTAGACACTGGCTCAAAATTTTATTAAAATGCTGTAATTTTAATTTAGGACCATATATCCATGTTATCTGCACAAACAAATTTCATGAAATCATTATCTTGTGAATAACTAGAGCAGGGAGAATTTGCCAAGTATGGCCAATGATAAAGTCTGGAGTGATGTAATAAAATGCACTTAACTAATTTAGCTAAGTTAAAAGGCTTTATTATCCTTAATCTTTGATTCTAGAAATGGAAAATGAAGCAAGAATTTCTATTTGCATAAAAAGCTATAGGACCATGTGCATACACTCATGGGGCTTTAATCTCATAAATCCTGCACTCTCTGCCAAGACCAACACTATCACTGAAACTTAATTTGCTATCAAAAGCTCTAATTGTGTTGCAATTAAAATCCATCATTACCTTCCTTTTTAGGAAAGGAAAGTGTCCAAGCTCTTCTTGCCAAAGCTTAGTTCTACAAGACTGAATGCTAGAGACACTTAATAAAATTCGAAAATAAGAACTGTAGCCTGAAGCAACATAACATGGCTTTTTAGTTGTATTTTAATACCTTCTCCTTGCTTTAGGACTATAAAGTCACCAAATATATCCCTACACTTTCATAGTAAGGAAGAAGAAAATGGTATTAATAAGCCATTATCTCCTACCCATCATGTACATTGCTGCACATTCAACATTTAATGCTCAAAATATTCATAATGTACCGGCATACCTCAGAGATATTAATATTTGGGGGTTCAATTCCAGACTAGAGCAATAAAGGGATTATACAAATTTTTTGATTTCCCAGTGCATATATAAGCTGTGTATACACTAAACTCTATTAAGTGTGCAACAGCATTATGTCTAAAACACAACATCCGCACATTTAAAAACACTCTACTGCTCAAAAATACTAACCATCGTTTTGAGCCTTCAGTGAGTTGAAATCCTTTTAAAATACTAACCTCAACAATCCCACTGATCACAGATCACTCACTGTCACAAATGCAATAATGAAAAAGTCTGAAAGATTGTGAGAATTACCAATATGTGACAGAGAGACATAAAGTGAGCAGATGACAATGGAGAAAATGGAGCTGACATGCTTGCTTAAGTTAGGGTTGCTGTAAACCTTCCATTTGTAAACAATGCAGTATCTGCAAAGTGCAATCAAGCTAAGTGCCATAAAACAAGGTAATCTGTTTAAAAACTGTTAACCTCTTTACAAATAAGGAAACTGTCCAAAAAGTTGTATAGCCTAGGCTAGGTTGGAAATAGAACACAAGTCTCCTATAACCGTGTTTATATTTCACCAGTTGTACTTGTAAAGCCCTCTTTTCCTCCCATGTCTTTGCTCTGCATGCCTCCTCAAACTCAGTAATTTGATTGCAAGTCATGTCTATGTTCTAGTTTGGAGCACTTATTATCAAACTCTAATATGTTTATTAACATATTAACACAGAGACCTTTTTAAAACTCAAATTCTGATTGGCAGAGCCGAGTTCAGAAATTCTGCGTTTCTGTCAAGCTCTCTGGCAAAGCCCATCCTGCTGATCCAAGGACCACACATGGAGTAGCAAAGTGCCAGTGCCTTCTCTCCACCCTGAGGGGCATTCCAGCTTTAAGCAAAAGCCTTATTAAACATCTGCCATACAAACTGCTTTCCTAAAACTCATCCTGCAGTCTCATCACGTTGGCCAGTCTAAATGGATTCTAAACTTTGCTGGTATTATGGGTAAGAAGGAATTCAATATTCATATATTTTTTTGTTTTCCTCTATTACACAAGCAAGGCATATTTGTTATTTGCTATATGTGCATACTTATTCAGAAAAGAACAAGCAAAATTGAACAGCAAACTAAACAATATTTACCTGAAAACTATGTTGAGAAAAGGAGTCAGAAAAAGCCTATAGTATCTTCCCAGTATTATAATTACACACTGCTGAAATCTTTGTGGAAAGTCCTTTTGTGTTCAGAAATATACATCTACTCCATCATAAAACAGTCAGAAGAACTTGTTTCTCCATGTAAATTTCCAACACATGAGTCCCTTTCTCTGAACTTCAGTGTTCTCATCTGTTAAATGAGTTGAACCAGGTGAGCTCTAATCCACCATTCTTTGCATCTTTACCTCCGTATTATGAAGTGCTGCCCACCAGTGACTGTCCCCAGTTCCCACAAGACTTCTTATTGTCAAGAATAAGACTGAGAAAATAGCAGGTATGCCATCTTTGCCCATTCCAAAGAGCTAGGCTTTTAAAAAATCTGCACATGACTGCAATCTGCATGTGAATCTCGAGTAGCAACAGGTCTATGGGATGTTCCTCTGTCTCTAGCCCCTTGCTGCCTCAGCAGTTGAAGGTCAGCTATGCCTTCCGCTGAAGAAAGCCATTTGCTTAGATTTAGGAGGGTTTTGCAGAAGGATGCATACAATGTACAAAATACTATGATGAGTTTTAACTGTGGCAGAAACAGTATTTCTGTATATTGATGTTATCTTTCTGACTTGCTGAAATGGTATTTGTATGTAAATAGAGAGCTTGCACTTCATTTTTGTTTTTGCTTAAAACCCAATTTTTCTTGATTTTGGCAGAACTTGCTTCAAGCTCTCTGGCAAAGCCCATCCTGCTGATCCAAGGACCACACATGGAGTAGCAAAGTGCCAGTGCCTTCTCTCCACCCTGAGGGGCATTCCAGCTTTAAGCAAAAGCCTTATTAAACATCTGCCATACAAACTGCTTTCCTAAAACTCATCCTGCAGTCTCATCACGTTGGCCAGTCTAAATGGATTCTAAACTTTGCTGGTATTATGGGTAAGAAGGAATTCAATATTCATATATTTTTTTGTTTTCCTCTATTACACAAGCAAGGCATATTTGTTATTTGCTATATGTGCATACTTATTCAGAAAAGAACAAGCAAAATTGAACAGCAAACTAAACAATATTTACCTGAAAACTATGTTGAGAAAAGGAGTCAGAAAAAGCCTATAGTATCTTCCCAGTATTATAATTACACACTGCTGAAATCTTTGTGGAAAGTCCTTTTGTGTTCAGAAATATACATCTACTCCATCATAAAACAGTCAGAAGAACTTGTTTCTCCATGTAAATTTCCAACACATGAGTCCCTTTCTCTGAACTTCAGTGTTCTCATCTGTTAAATGAGTTGAACCAGGTGAGCTCTAATCCACCATTCTTTGCATCTTTACCTCCGTATTATGAAGTGCTGCCCACCAGTGACTGTCCCCAGTTCCCACAAGACTTCTTATTGTCAAGAATAAGACTGAGAAAATAGCAGGTATGCCATCTTTGCCCATTCCAAAGAGCTAGGCTTTTAAAAAATCTGCACATGACTGCAATCTGCATGTGAATCTCGAGTAGCAACAGGTCTATGGGATGTTCCTCTGTCTCTAGCCCCTTGCTGCCTCAGCAGTTGAAGGTCAGCTATGCCTTCCGCTGAAGAAAGCCATTTGCTTAGATTTAGGAGGGTTTTGCAGAAGGATGCATACAATGTACAAAATACTATGATGAGTTTTAACTGTGGCAGAAACAGTATTTCTGTATATTGATGTTATCTTTCTGACTTGCTGAAATGGTATTTGTATGTAAATAGAGAGCTTGCACTTCATTTCCTGCTGTACTTATTCCTATTAAGTACTATTAAAACCCACTTAATAAAGAAGTGACATGGTCTCATATGCATTTGCATGAAGCTAATAAAATTAACGTTAGACAGGAAATTAACTTAAATTTGGGGTGGGTGGGAACAATTAGCTGAGCTCTACCTCTTTCTGTGTGGATAATAAATAATTATCATGATTCAGAGCATACACTGAAAGAAATTTAGTTTTCTGGAGTTTCCCTTGAGAAGACAGGTTTTTTAACTCTTCGTTTGTATAGTTTGGAGTCTCTCTCCATCACACACATGACTGAAATTCTGGACTCTATTTTCTAAATGAACACCAATGGGTCCAGTCAGTCCCATCCTAAACTACCTCCCAGTTGGGGGGTGGGGGGAGATTATTGTTGTTGCTAAATCGCATAGATTTGCTGTTCCAATTTTCTCTATAGATATACCAGTTGTTTCCTGACCTTGGAGGTTTGGAAGGAAGGGATTCCCTTTCATTCATTTTGTCCTTCCTTCTTTCAATTTACTTGTCAGATTTACTACACAAATTTCTAAAAGACACTTTCTGACAAATCTTGCAATTTTATAAGACTAGAAATCATCTCTTTAATTCCTATCTAGTAAGAAAACCTTTTTAAGTGAACGGTGCAAAGAAACAGTGGACAACAACAGAATGGGAAAGATTAGAGATGACTTGAAGGAAGTAGAAGATACCAAAGCAATACTTCATGCAAAAGATGGGCAAGATAAATGTCAGAAACAGTAAGCACCTAACAGAAGCACAAGATATTAAAAAGAGGTAGAAAGAATACACAAAAGAACTATACTATAACAATCTTAATGACTGGAATAAACACAATAGTGTGGTCACTCACCTAGAGCCAGACATCCTGGAGTGTGAAGTTAAGTGTGTCTTAGAAAGCATTACTACAAACAAAGCTAGTGGAGGTGATACAATTTTAGCTGAGCTATTTCAGATCCTAAAAGAAGATGCTGTTTCAGTGTTGCACTCAATATGCCAGCAAATTAAGAAAACTCAGCAGTGGCCACAGGATGCAAAAGGTCAGTTTTCATTCCAATCCCAAAAAAGGCAATGCCAAAGAATGTTTGAACTACTGTACTATTGTGCTGATTTCATAGGCCAGTAAGATCATGCTCAAAACCATTTAACAGTACATGAGCTGAGAACTTCCAGATATACAAGCCGGATTTAGAAAAGGCAGAGGAACCAGAGATAAAACTGCCAACAGCTATTAGACCATAGAAAAAGCAAGAGAATTACCAAAAAGCACATCTACCTCTGCTTCATTGGCTATGTTAAAGGTTTTGACTGTGTGAATCACAACAAACTGTGGGAAATTCTTAAAGACATGGAAATACCAGACCACCTTACTTGTCTCCTGAGAAGACCCATGTGCAGGTCAAGAAGCAACAGTTAGAACCAGGCATCAACAATAGACTGGTCAAACCCAGGAAAGGAGTACATCAAAGTTGTATATTGTTACCTGGCTTATTTACCTTCTATGCAGCGTACATCATGTGAATTCTGGACTGGAGAGTAACATAAATCAAAACAATAATAAGTTATCACCTCATACCAGCCAGAATGGCCTTCATCAAAAAATAAATCCACAAGCAATAAATGCTGGAGAGGGTGTGGAGAGAAAGGAACCCTGTGACACTGTGAGTAGGAATGTAAACTGGTACAGCCATTCTGGAGAATAGTATGGATGTTCCTTAAGAAACAAAGAATAGAGCTACTGTTTGATCTGGAGAAAAATATGATTCAAAAGGATATATGCACATCAATATTCACTGCAGGACTGTATACAATAGCCAAGACATGGAAGCAAGCTAAATGTCCATCAACAGAGGGATGGATACAGAAGATGTGGCACATATCCACAATGGAATATTACTCAGCCATTAAAAATGAAATGATATAATCTTCAACATGGGTGGACTAGAGATTATAATACTGAGCTAACTAAGTCAAACAGGGAAACAGAAATATCACATGGTATCACTTATATGCAGAAACCATAAAGAAATTACACAAATGAAATTATTTACAAAACAGAAACAGACTCACAGATTTAAGAGAGTGGACTTATGGTTACCAGGAGATGGGGTGAAGGGAAAATTCAGGAAATTTGGGATTCACATGTACACAGTTTTATATTTAAATGGATAACCGGGCTCCCCTGATGGTCCAGTGGGTAAGGAGATAGCCTTGCAGTACAAGGGGCACCGGTTGGATCTCTGGCCTGGGAGGATCCCATGTGCCGCGGAGCAGCTGGACTGATGCGTCCAAATATTGAGCCGGAGCTCTGGAGCGCATGCGCCCAGAACCGGTGCTCTGCAACGAGGGAGGCCACTGCAATGGGAGGCCCACACAGGTCGAAGAACAAAGATGGATGAAAACAAATAAATGAAAGAGCAATAGAAGTGGTCAAAAAAATAAAAATAAAAGGATAACCAACAAGAGCCTACTGTATAACACAAGGAACCCTTCTCATTGTTATGTAACAATCTTAAAGGGGTAGAGAATTTGAAAAAGGGTAGATTCATGTCTATGAGTAACTGTACTTTGCTGTACACCTGAAATGATCACAACATTGTTAATCAACTATACTCCAATACAGAATAAAAAGTTTAAAAATATAACATGTGTTATCTGTAAATATCATTTTCCTAAATGCACTTCTCTGCTTATGTTCCCCATATATTTATTTTATCATGTTTAATGATTCTCTAATGAGGATGCCTTATCTATAATAAGGATACCTTCTAAGAAATATATCCAAGGATATCTTTATTGCAGTTTATGTAGCCAGTTCTGATTGATCACATATTTGCTAATTCTGTTAAATTCATTCACAAAATGTTTCATTTGATAGCCACATCAACTCTTTTGCATGATTTATGAACTAACCTTTCCTTATTTTATAGGTTAAAGAAGTTAAATTATGTTCCTGAGGACCCATAATTAATTTTAGAGCCAGAATTCACAAATCTGGTCAGAGTACAGATTAATGTTCCTTCATATGAAACACAATGAACTTATTCCCTGCATTGGGATACTATGTATGAATTTTGCCATATTCCATATATGTCCAAGGTCTACATAATAGAATTTTTCTATTTTGGATTGTTTCTCTCATCACTTGTCCAGGTACATTTTCATCAGATTTTTTAAAACATTAACATTTTTTTTACTACCAAACATGTTTTTCATCATCATATGAGCTATATCAAATTCCTAAACGTACTAAAGAGTCGAACGTTTAGTTCTTAAATGGGAGCTCCTTTCCCATGACAATGATTTAAAGCTCTTATTTTTCAAGTAGTGCTCCTTAAGAACATAAGTGGTGCACATTTATATCCTAGTTAGCTCTACAACATTACCATGTTGGTATTCTAGGAATCAGAGAACAAGTTGTTCTAGTTTAGAAATCACTTGGTGCAATGGGAGGCCCACACAGGTCGAAGAACAAAGATGGATGAAAACAAATAAATGAAAGAGCAATAGAAGTGGTCAAAAAAATAAAAATAAAAGGATAACCAACAAGAGCCTACTGTATAACACAAGGAACCCTTCTCATTGTTATGTAACAATCTTAAAGGGGTAGAGAATTTGAAAAAGGGTAGATTCATGTCTATGAGTAACTGTACTTTGCTGTACACCTGAAATGATCACAACATTGTTAATCAACTATACTCCAATACAGAATAAAAAGTTTAAAAATATAACATGTGTTATCTGTAAATATCATTTTCCTAAATGCACTTCTCTGCTTATGTTCCCCATATATTTATTTTATCATGTTTAATGATTCTCTAATGAGGATGCCTTATCTATAATAAGGATACCTTCTAAGAAATATATCCAAGGATATCTTTATTGCAGTTTATGTAGCCAGTTCTGATTGATCACATATTTGCTAATTCTGTTAAATTCATTCACAAAATGTTTCATTTGATAGCCACATCAACTCTTTTGCATGATTTATGAACTAACCTTTCCTTATTTTATAGGTTAAAGAAGTTAAATTATGTTCCTGAGGACCCATAATTAATTTTAGAGCCAGAATTCACAAATCTGGTCAGAGTACAGATTAATGTTCCTTCATATGAAACACAATGAACTTATTCCCTGCATTGGGATACTATGTATGAATTTTGCCATATTCCATATATGTCCAAGGTCTACATAATAGAATTTTTCTATTTTGGATTGTTTCTCTCATCACTTGTCCAGGTACATTTTCATCAGATTTTTTAAAACATTAACATTTTTTTTACTACCAAACATGTTTTTCATCATCATATGAGCTATATCAAATTCCTAAACGTACTAAAGAGTCGAACGTTTAGTTCTTAAATGGGAGCTCCTTTCCCATGACAATGATTTAAAGCTCTTATTTTTCAAGTAGTGCTCCTTAAGAACATAAGTGGTGCACATTTATATCCTAGTTAGCTCTACAACATTACCATGTTGGTATTCTAGGAATCAGAGAACAAGTTGTTCTGAGAGAAATTTTATAGAACATCACTTGGTATTTTAGGACATAGAACAGAATGTGAGTATGTGAGTTCACTGAGTTCCATAGAGGGGCCCATCTGAAGGTAAAAAGTAAGAGGCAAGTAATTCATAGAGGAATTCAGGAAAATATGACCCTTATCTCAGAAACTGTGTAGGGACAGTTATGTAACATAGTTTCTCATTATATATGGTGTTTCCTCCTGTGATGTACTGAAAAATATATACTGAAATATTATCTTTTGCCAAATACTGGGCAGAGAGTAGAAAGTATGCCACATACAGATGGCATAAACAAATATTTCAATCGATTAATGACTAATGAAACTATGATTCATACATGCCCTCTTCAGAGTGTGATGAAGGAGTTAAACTAAAGACACTCTGGATTCTGTTTGGAGAATGGCATAGGTGCTAAAGTCTTGGAGTTGGGATGTGATGATATACCAGCATTGGAAAACAAAGGCAGATAGAGCAAATGAAGTAGGAAGAGGTTCTTCCCTCTGGACCACACAATTATCTGCTCCACCCTGCAGAATGGAGGAGGGCAATAGTGAATGACCAGTGTCTAGCTAGGAAGCTGCATGTGGCAAGGTAAAGCTCTGAAGACAGTTGTGAAAACTGCTCATTTGGAAAAGAAACCAAGAGCTAACTTTTCTTCCTCCTTAGTTTTCTCAAAGACAGATGACTGGACATACACAATGTGATCAGAGATAGATCTTGAGGACTGAAAACCTTAATATCATATCTTTAGAGGAGGCAGGTGCAGATGATCATATATCTCATTTATGGAGATAGAAGAAGATATATCAGGTTTATTGCATCTTTATGGTCTTTATTTGAACAACTTTAGTGTAAGGGTGTTTAACGGGATTTAATTTTATTAAGTTGACACCCAAGCGTTTAGGAAAAAAGTATAACTAAGAGTTGATGCTGAATGAAAGGATTTTAATTGAAATTCATTCTAATCTGGGGCCAATCAGGCAAGGAGGTTAAATGCCCGGGAGGAGGTTTCACTGGGCTGACAAGATGGGGGGGGGCACAGTAGTGCTCCTTAAGAACATAAGTGGTGCACATTTATATCCTAGTTAGCTCTACAACATTACCATGTTGGTATTCTAGGAATCAGAGAACAAGTTGTTCTGAGAGAAATTTTATAGAACATCACTTGGTATTTTAGGACATAGAACAGAATGTGAGTATGTGAGTTCACTGAGTTCCATAGAGGGGCCCATCTGAAGGTAAAAAGTAAGAGGCAAGTAATTCATAGAGGAATTCAGGAAAATATGACCCTTATCTCAGAAACTGTGTAGGGACAGTTATGTAACATAGTTTCTCATTATATATGGTGTTTCCTCCTGTGATGTACTGAAAAATATATACTGAAATATTATCTTTTGCCAAATACTGGGCAGAGAGTAGAAAGTATGCCACATACAGATGGCATAAACAAATATTTCAATCGATTAATGACTAATGAAACTATGATTCATACATGCCCTCTTCAGAGTGTGATGAAGGAGTTAAACTAAAGACACTCTGGATTCTGTTTGGAGAATGGCATAGGTGCTAAAGTCTTGGAGTTGGGATGTGATGATATACCAGCATTGGAAAACAAAGGCAGATAGAGCAAATGAAGTAGGAAGAGGTTCTTCCCTCTGGACCACACAATTATCTGCTCCACCCTGCAGAATGGAGGAGGGCAATAGTGAATGACCAGTGTCTAGCTAGGAAGCTGCATGTGGCAAGGTAAAGCTCTGAAGACAGTTGTGAAAACTGCTCATTTGGAAAAGAAACCAAGAGCTAACTTTTCTTCCTCCTTAGTTTTCTCAAAGACAGATGACTGGACATACACAATGTGATCAGAGATAGATCTTGAGGACTGAAAACCTTAATATCATATCTTTAGAGGAGGCAGGTGCAGATGATCATATATCTCATTTATGGAGATAGAAGAAGATATATCAGGTTTATTGCATCTTTATGGTCTTTATTTGAACAACTTTAGTGTAAGGGTGTTTAACGGGATTTAATTTTATTAAGTTGACACCCAAGCGTTTAGGAAAAAAGTATAACTAAGAGTTGATGCTGAATGAAAGGATTTTAATTGAAATTCATTCTAATCTGGGGCCATCAGAATCAAAGCAAGATTCAGGCAAGGAGGACATGATGTGAAACCTATGGGCCACTGGGAGGGAGGTTTCACTGGGCTGACTTTATTAGCAATAAACACACACCAGCAGGGAGGTGGCACTGGTGATAAAGAATCCTACTGCCAATGCAGGAGACATAAGAGAAGCGGGTTCAATCTCTGGGTCAAGAAGATCCTCTAGGAGAGAGCACGGCAAACCACTCCCATACCCTTGCCTAAAGAATCCCATGGATAGAGGAGCCTGGTGGGCTACAATCCACAGGGTCTCAAAGAGTCAAGAATGACTGAATGTCTGAGCATCATCATCAGGGACCATGTTGGCCTTAAAGGGTGATTACTCAAAGCTGAATAAGCAATTATGAGGAACACAGAAGGGAAAACTGGAAGTTAATGTAAGACTTTGAAGTTTAAACAAAGTAATATGAATTATTTTAAAAGTTATGTAAATTCAGAGTATCTCAGTGGGGCCATGAGATTGAGGAAGACATCTACAAGTCTTTATGAACTAAATTTATTAATATGAGATCATCCTTTTTTTTGATTATTCATCCAGCCCCAATTTATAATACAAATATTCCATAAGTTTAGGTGAAGTGCCTGTGCACAGATGGCAAAGGTGCTTAAGTACTGGAGTTGCGATAGGAGGTTGCAATTTTGATGGTCTCTCTATAATGGTCAGGGAAGGTCTAAAAAGTTTCTAGATTACTTGGCAATATGTCATCTCTAAACTGAATTAACACTTACCTATCTAAATATTCTCCCTTAACTCAACTTCTCAATTCTGGTAATTTACTTTAGACAGAGCCAAGAACATGAATCATGACAAGGAAGTCAGTAAAAGAAAAGGAATAGTCATGTACTATGATAAACTGAGAAATATAAATGAGCAGAAGTCCAGCAAACACAGCAGCAAGTGGTAATTAACAGAGCTTTGTGGAGACCAGAGGATCACTGGTAAAACTAGCAAGTTGACACCCAAGCGTTTAGGAAAAAAGTATAACTAAGAGTTGATGCTGAATGAAAGGATTTTAATTGAAATTCATTCTAATCTGGGGCCATCAGAATCAAAGCAAGATTCAGGCAAGGAGGACATGATGTGAAACCTATGGGCCACTGGGAGGGAGGTTTCACTGGGCTGACTTTATTAGCAATAAACACACACCAGCAGGGAGGTGGCACTGGTGATAAAGAATCCTACTGCCAATGCAGGAGACATAAGAGAAGCGGGTTCAATCTCTGGGTCAAGAAGATCCTCTAGGAGAGAGCACGGCAAACCACTCCCATACCCTTGCCTAAAGAATCCCATGGATAGAGGAGCCTGGTGGGCTACAATCCACAGGGTCTCAAAGAGTCAAGAATGACTGAATGTCTGAGCATCATCATCAGGGACCATGTTGGCCTTAAAGGGTGATTACTCAAAGCTGAATAAGCAATTATGAGGAACACAGAAGGGAAAACTGGAAGTTAATGTAAGACTTTGAAGTTTAAACAAAGTAATATGAATTATTTTAAAAGTTATGTAAATTCAGAGTATCTCAGTGGGGCCATGAGATTGAGGAAGACATCTACAAGTCTTTATGAACTAAATTTATTAATATGAGATCATCCTTTTTGATTATTCATCCAGCCCCAATTTATAATACAAATATTCCATAAGTTTAGGTGAAGTGCCTGTGCACAGATGGCAAAGGTGCTTAAGTACTGGAGTTGCGATAGGAGGTTGCAATTTTGATGGTCTCTCTATAATGGTCAGGGAAGGTCTAAAAAGTTTCTAGATTACTTGGCAATATGTCATCTCTAAACTGAATTAACACTTACCTATCTAAATATTCTCCCTTAACTCAACTTCTCAATTCTGGTAATTTACTTTAGACAGAGCCAAGAACATGAATCATGACAAGGAAGTCAGTAAAAGAAAAGGAATAGTCATGTACTATGATAAACTGAGAAATATAAATGAGCAGAAGTCCAGCAAACACAGCAGCAAGTGGTAATTAACAGAGCTTTGTGGAGACCAGAGGATCACTGGTAAAAACTAGCAACATTAATGATGTGTTTGAGATCACATCCTGAATCCTATTGTCTTGCTGTACCCTATAATCATTCTGATCTTCAACAAATATTTGCTAGTGTAAAGTTTGGGGGGCAGGCATTATGACAAATACTATGCTACAATAATAATAATAATAAAAGAGTATTTACTCTCAAGGAATCACATTGCATGAAGGAATACACACATGCAGATGCAGAATCATATGCTGATTCACTCTTGGAAAATTAAAGACCAGTCCAAAATTTCCTGCTCCAGCCTCTGAGGATGAGCAGGGATGAAGGAAGGAAAGACAAGGAGTGGACTGGAGTGAGTAGGTGGCCTCAATATAGAGAGGTACTCGCTGATATAATAGGCTGGCATGAACCTCAAGCAGTAGAGATTTTTGCATAATGTAAAGAGTGGTGTGGTCCAGAAAAATAGTGTGGTGGACGAAGGTGCCAAATTTTACCCTAAGTTATTTCAGCAGTGTAACATGCATGTCATTTGAGAGAGCAGGAGAGGAATGGTATCATCCACAGAAGATCTTTTCTAAAGACATGACTTGAGCTCAATTCTATGAAGAGACTGAACATGCAAGATAATATATTTGCTGCCCAGTACTGGGTTCCAGGTCCAAAAATGATCAAATACCTCCATGAGAAGAAAGAATTATCAAGCAGCATGAAGGTGAGGATAATCAGAAATGACAGTTAAACTACTCCATTAAAGAATAAAGACAAACTTGGAGTTGCGATAGGAGGTTGCAATTTTGATGGTCTCTCTATAATGGTCAGGGAAGGTCTAAAAAGTTTCTAGATTACTTGGCAATATGTCATCTCTAAACTGAATTAACACTTACCTATCTAAATATTCTCCCTTAACTCAACTTCTCAATTCTGGTAATTTACTTTAGACAGAGCCAAGAACATGAATCATGACAAGGAAGTCAGTAAAAGAAAAGGAATAGTCATGTACTATGATAAACTGAGAAATATAAATGAGCAGAAGTCCAGCAAACACAGCAGCAAGTGGTAATTAACAGAGCTTTGTGGAGACCAGAGGATCACTGGTAAAAACTAGCAACATTAATGATGTGTTTGAGATCACATCCTGAATCCTATTGTCTTGCTGTACCCTATAATCATTCTGATCTTCAACAAATATTTGCTAGTGTAAAGTTTGGGGGGCAGGCATTATGACAAATACTATGCTACAATAATAATAATAATAAAAGAGTATTTACTCTCAAGGAATCACATTGCATGAAGGAATACACACATGCAGATGCAGAATCATATGCTGATTCACTCTTGGAAAATTAAAGACCAGTCCAAAATTTCCTGCTCCAGCCTCTGAGGATGAGCAGGGATGAAGGAAGGAAAGACAAGGAGTGGACTGGGTGAGTAGGTGGCCTCAATATAGAGAGGTACTCGCTGATATAATAGGCTGGCATGAACCTCAAGCAGTAGAGATTTTTGCATAATGTAAAGAGTGGTGTGGTCCAGAAAAATAGTGTGGTGGACGAAGGTGCCAAATTTTACCCTAAGTTATTTCAGCAGTGTAACATGCATGTCATTTGAGAGAGCAGGAGAGGAATGGTATCATCCACAGAAGATCTTTTCTAAAGACATGACTTGAGCTCAATTCTATGAAGAGACTGAACATGCAAGATAATATATTTGCTGCCCAGTACTGGGTTCCAGGTCCAAAAATGATCAAATACCTCCATGAGAAGAAAGAATTATCAAGCAGCATGAAGGTGAGGATAATCAGAAATGACAGTTAACAACTGACTAGAACCATTAAAGAATAAAGACAATCTGAATGATTCAGGTTAGCTAATAACAAAATTTCTGAATGTATTAGCTCCTGCTTACTGTTGGACTGTAGGATTTTCACTTCTCTGGGAGAATCCAATCATACCCTGAGCACACCATGCCTCTGAGGCAGTGCAACCATGGTGCTCAACAACACATTACAAATTTTGGAAGCTGTTTATAAACTGTACAAACTAAATGATTTTTATCAAGTGTCTTCTGACATGTGACACTTGATGCCTGTGTACACAGATGTGTCTGATTCTTTGCAACCCCATGGACTGTAACCAACCAGACTTCTCTGTCCGTGGGATTCTCCAGGCAAGAATACTAGAGAAGGTTGCTATCTCTTCTTCTGGGGATCTTCCCAACCCAGAGTTCGAACCCTCGTCTCCTGTATCTCCTGCATTGGCAGGAGGATTCTTCCACTGCACCACCTGGGAAGCAAAGGCAGTTGGAGCCCTGATTAACTTACTTTTAAGAGCCACTCTCTCAAAATAGAAATGAGAGAAATAGGAGAGAAAGAAAATTACATGAAAGATTTCAAAGATAATTTATTCACATTTAGACAGGCTAACTGTTCTAACCAGATTCTATTCACTTCTTTCCCCATTACATCTTTGAGAGAATATTCCAAGCTTCACTTCTGTATCAATTTTTTGAGTTTCTTCTACATTCTTTCTCTTTTTCCCAGAATTTCAAACAGTATTTCTTATACATAACCAACAGGGTATTATGAATTGTACATGCAATCATGAACCAGCCATAATTCCTGCCATTGTTAAACAGTTTAGTGTGAGAAATGTATAAACAAATTTTTTTATATAACATGATAACTATGCATTAATTATATGAGGACACATATTATCCACCCATTCACCCACTAGGCATTCAACACACACTTATTGAACTCCACTTATGTGCCAGGTACTGGTTAGTTACTAACAGTGAACAGGAAAAAGAGTGAGCCAGCCTTCAAGAAGCTGAGTTTCTAATTATGATCTTCTCTAGTGGATGAAAATATGCCTTGGGTAAAAAAAAATTTTCCCACAAAACAGAAGGGGACAGATACTGTAAAACGGGTGGAAGCCATAAAACAAAATTTCTGAATGTATTAGCTCCTGCTTACTGTTGGACTATAGGATTTTCACTTCTCTGGGAGAATCCAATCATACCCTGAGCACACCATGCCTCTGAGGCAGTGCAACCATGGTGCTCAACAACACATTACAAATTTTGGAAGCTGTTTATAAACTGTACAAACTAAATGATTTTTATCAAGTGTCTTCTGACATGTGACACTTGATGCCTGTGTACACAGATGTGTCTGATTCTTTGCAACCCCATGGACTGTAACCAACCAGACTTCTCTGTCCGTGGGATTCTCCAGGCAAGAATACTAGAGAAGGTTGCTATCTCTTCTTCTGGGGATCTTCCCAACCCAGAGTTCCAACCCTCGTCTCCTGTATCTCCTGCATTGGCAGGAGGATTCTTTACCACTGCACCACCTGGGAAGCAAAGGCAGTTGGAGCCCTGATTAACTTACTTTTAAGAGCCACTCTCTCAAAATAGAAATGAGAGAAATAGGAGAGAAAGAAAATTACATGAAAGATTTCAAAGATAATTTATTCACATTTAGACAGGCTAACTGTTCTAACCAGATTCTATTCACTTCTTTCCCCATTACATCTTTGAGAGAATATTCCAAGCTTCACTTCTGTATCAATTTTTTGAGTTTCTTCTACATTCTTTCTCTTTTTCCCAGAATTTCAAACAGTATTTCTTATACATAACCAACAGGGTATTATGAATTGTACATGCAATCATGAACCAGCCATAATTCCTGCCATTGTTAAACAGTTTAGTGTGAGAAATGTATAAACAAATTTTTTTATATAACATGATAACTATGCATTAATTATATGAGGACACATATTATCCACCCATTCACCCACTAGGCATTCAACACACACTTATTGAACTCCACTTATGTGCCAGGTACTGGTTAGTTACTAACAGTGAACAGGAAAAAGAGTGAGCCAGCCTTCAAGAAGCTGAGATTCTAATTATGATCTTCTCTAGTGGATGAAAATATGCCTTGGGTAGTCCACAAAACAGAAGTAACATTAAATTTCCTTCGAAGCACGGCAAGCTTTGTATTGGGCAGATCAAAGAAACACAGTCAACATGGGTGACAGATACTGTAAAACGTGGAGCCATAGTAACCCATGAAATGCTGGAGGATGGACAGTGACCACACAGGTTATAACTAGAGTGATAACTGAAGCATGGCCACAGTATACTGGTTCTCTGGGAAGTCAACTATGAGTTCTGTAAGCCAAAAATTTCATGAAAAAACAAAAGGGAAATATCTTCAGGAAAAAACAAAAGTTAAATAAAAATAATAAGTTACTTACTGTAGAATTTATTTCTCTGTCTTTAATATGGAGAAGTATACGTCCAAGGGAGGTCTACAGATTGCATAATTAATTGATAATTTGACTAGCTACTTTTTTTTTTTATCAAGCACGATTCAAGGCCACCCTTCTGTAGAACATACCTTTGGAAACAATGGAACAGAGTGAAGACCAGGCCAGCACGGGGCTGCAGATAGGGCTTGTTAAGTTTATTTGAATATTGCTGTGATAAACTATTGGGGGTATAATTTGAACTCTACTGACTAGGTGAGTATAGGAGGAGGAAAATAAAAGATTTCCATGCTTTTATTTTTTCCTCTGAACTAAACTAGTTTACTTTCTAAAAGTTCATAATCCTGAAGCAGTCAATACAAAGAAGTGCACAGAAAACCAAATATCAATGTGCCTTCATTTGAAATTTATCAACTATTAGTAATAATAGCTATTTGGGGATTTTGATATATTTGGATTAGTTAATATTTTTAAAAGTTAATTGTATCATCAAATATAAATCTCAAAATCACCACAAAAACAATAAATGCTTCAGAGGGTGTAGAGAAAAGAGAATGCCTTTAGACTGTTGATGTGCATGTAAAGTGGTAAAACAACTAGAGAGAAGAATATGGAGGTCCTTTAAAAATGAAAAGGTAAGGCTACCATATGATCCAGCAACCCCACTTCTGGGCATATATCCAGAGAAAACCCTAATTCACCCCAGTATTCACTGCAGTACTATTTACAATAGCCAGAATATAGAAGCAACCTAAATGTCCATCAAACGGAGGAATGGATAAATAAGATGTGCAATGTATATACAATAGAACACTACTCAGCCATAAAAAAGAATGAATACTTTTTGCAGCAATATGTATGGACCCAGAGATTGTCATACTGAGTGAAGTCAATCAGACAGAAAAGGACAAATATGGTATTGCTTATATGGGGAATCTAAAAAAGGGTACAAACTTATCCACAAAACAGAGATAAAGATGTAAAAAAAAAAAAACAAATTTATGGTTACAGAGGTAGCGAATGTAGGGACAAATTGGGAGGTTAGATTGATGTATACACACTACCATATACAGATAATTAATAAGGACTCACTATAATATATAGCATAAGGAACTCTACTCAACACTCTAATGACATATGGAAAAGAATCTAAAGAAGAGTGGATATATGTATGTGCATAACTAACACAACATTGTGAGTCAGCTATACTCCAATACATTTTTAAATAAATAAAAATAAATAAGCCTGAAGAACAATTTTAGTACAAACAAAAATCAACTTGAAGTATGTATTCTATAGTACCACACATAAAGTTTAAACATCTGCAAAGATTACTAAACAATGTTTTGTGGATTCACAAGTACACACACCACAGCAAAAGCACGGGATGTAATCAAGTCACATACTTACTATTTTGCTGTTCTTCTCTGCTTTCAGCAACTAGACATTATTTTCTCTCTCCCTGGTTTAGAACACCTTGTTACATTAGTTTTGAGTACAGTTTATGCAGAATATTTACCTTTCTGTTACAGGAGAGCTCAGGTGACCTTCTTGCGGGAATAGGCTGTTTCCCCCAAAGAGTCAATTCTGAAATGATCCTAAGTAAAAAACAAACAAACAAAAAAATAAGATAATTCCATTATTGGAATATACCACTCTCCCTTAATGATCTAAATTCCCCTCCCTCTGCCCTGGTATAAAAAGCTTCAATACCATGTAAAATTATGTCTTTTTACTTTGCCTTATTGTTTTCAGCCACTACTGTAAGGTCCACTGGGCTTTCCCAGTGGCTCAGCAATGACGAATCCATCTGCACTGCAGGAGACGTGGGTGTGATCCATGGGTAGGGAGGATTCCTGGAGGAGGCCATGTAGCCCACCACAGTGGTCTTGCCTGGAAAATCCCACGGACAGAGGAGCCTGGTGGGCGGCAGTCCATTGGGTTGCAAAGTGTTAAACATGACTGTAGGGACTGAGCTCACACACAAAAGGTCCACAAAGGTTCACACTAAATCAGGATCCACAAACTCTGACCCAGGGGACAGATCATGGCTGCTGCATCTGTCTCTGTCACATACAGAGGATGCTGGTTCATTTACATATTGTCTGTGGTATCTCTGCCCTGCAGTTGCAGTGATAAACACTACCATATACAGATAATTAATAAGGACTCACTATAATATATAGCATAAGGAACTCTACTCAACACTCTAATGACATATGGAAAAGAATCTAAAGAAGAGTGGATATATGTATGTGCATAACTAACACAACATTGTGAGTCAGCTATACTCCAATACATTTTTAAATAAATAAAAATAAATAAGCCTGAAGAACAATTTTAGTACAAACAAAAATCAACTTGAAGTATGTATTCTATAGTACCACACATAAAGTTTAAACATCTGCAAAGATTACTAAACAATGTTTTGTGGATTCACAAGTACACACACCACAGCAAAAGCACGGGATGTAATCAAGTCACATACTTACTATTTTGCTGTTCTTCTCTGCTTTCAGCAACTAGACATTATTTTCTCTCTCCCTGGTTTAGAACACCTTGTTACATTAGTTTTGAGTACAGTTTATGCAGAATATTTACCTTTCTGTTACAGGAGAGCTCAGGTGACCTTCTTGCGGGAATAGGCTGTTTCCCCCAAAGAGTCAATTCTGAAATGATCCTAAGTAAAAAACAAACAAACAAAAAAATAAGATAATTCCATTATTGGAATATACCACTCTCCCTTAATGATCTAAATTCCCCTCCCTCTGCCCTGGTATAAAAAGCTTCAATACCATGTAAAATTATGTCTTTTTACTTTGCCTTATTGTTTTCAGCCACTACTGTAAGGTCCACTGGGCTTTCCCAGTGGCTCAGCAATGACGAATCCATCTGCACTGCAGGAGACGTGGGTGTGATCCATGGGTAGGGAGGATTCCTGGAGGAGGCCATGTAGCCCACCACAGTGGTCTTGCCTGGAAAATCCCACGGACAGAGGAGCCTGGTGGGCGGCAGTCCATTGGGTTGCAAAGTGTTAAACATGACTGTAGGGACTGAGCTCACACACAAAAGGTCCACAAAGGTTCACACTAAATCAGGATCCACAAACTCTGACCCAGGGGACAGATCATGGCTGCTGCATCTGTCTCTGTCACATACAGGGGATGCTGGTTCATTTACATATTGTCTGTGGTATCTCTGCCCTGCAGTTGCAGAGTTGATAGCTATGACACAAGCCATATGGCTCACAAAGCCTGAAATACTTCCTATCTGGCCCTTAAGAGAAAATGCCTGCCACCCCTGCTTTAAAAGCATCGGCTGTTTCTACAGTTTGCTTTTAGAAAATTCATACATCGTGAACTGAGCAGTGGTCAGGGTTGTCACGTTTGGCCACTTGACCTTTCTTTACTGTTTTTCAAATAGAAACTAAGAAATGCATGAATGCCTATTGCAGGCAATACTTATATTTCTCCAAGAAAAATCTTAACTATGGGAGGCCCCTGTGGGGAAGCCATTTCTTGTCCTAAAATGTGTCTCAACTACAAGGTTAAAGTCAAGGAGAAAACAGTGTTTAGATATACTTTTGCAGTTTACTGATAATCACAAATTCTTGATTTTGGAAACAAACAGTAGTGATTTATATTTATACATACACACACGAACATGTGTATAACACTGCTTGGTCATGTTAATTGTCCACCTGACTTACCTAAGGACCAAACCCATTTGATGTCCCCCCAGAACATCGTGTTTGATGCTGATTTGGCTCTCAATACACCTGACATGACTGAGTGAGTAACATTTTCACATTCACTGGGTCTTCATTAATAATCTGAAAATGGCATTTTATGCTCTTTTCTAATATGTGTAGTGCAAGAAATCTTTTTTTTTTAAGATTTATTTATTTATTTTGGTGGGGGTGGGGTGGGGATGGAGGGGAGCAGGCAGGCCACTTCCATTGGTCCTTCATCTGTCCACCCCCATCCATCTCCGCTCCCGGCCTGAGTGGGCCCCCCCCCCCCATCGTGGCGGCCACTGTTGTCGCAGAACACCGGCTGTGGGAACGTGCGCTCCAGAGCTCTGGCTTGGTAATCGGACACATCAGTCCAGCCGCTCCGCGGCACGCGGGATCCTCCCAGGCCAGGGGTCGAACCGGCGCCCCTTGTGCTGCAAGGAGGTGTCCCCACCCACTGGACCACCAGGGAAGCCCAAGAAATCTTATCAGCACACAAACTGGAACAAGGTAAGCAACTTTTAAAGATACGAAGAAATAGACATGTGTGTATATATCTGTGTATGTATATATATACATGTAAACATAGATATGGCTATGGGAATAGTGATGCATATACATGTGTGCATTCTTCTGAATCTTGCTTGTAACTTTTTCTCCTTCCTAAATAATGTGCACCTTTTCATGAGTCTCATGCCATTTTTTATTTATATAATTATCCTAAATGAAGGGATACTCATTCAGATTTGCCCATAAACTGAGTGGGCTCGCTTCCTTTATTTATTTTTTTTTTTTGCTTCATTTCTGATAGTATCCTTTGATCAGACCTTAAGCTCAACAGTCGGCTGATAGATTATTAATGTACATGGTAATTTCTGAGGTCCAGGAATGGCATACTGAGAGAGCAAGATACATGGGGAGCAGAGCTAGACATTTGCCTTTATTGTTTTTCTTGTTAAAAAGATTCCTGAGCTGGGATAATATCTCCCACACGTCCATTTTGCTTGACTAGGAATACAGCACCTCTTCTGGTCAACTGCTACCATAACTTGAGAGAGAATTCCAAACCTAAGACTGCTTCCCATGGCTGAAGATGCATGCACAGGAAACTTGGGCTGCTGCAAAGTGTTGACTGACTGGTGCTATCCATCAGCAAGGGCAAGAGGGATTTCAAGGGCTATTCTTTCCACCTGCCCTCTCTATTAGCTCTTGTCCCACTAGATTAAAAACCATAGCAAGAATTTTTTGTATATATGGTAAAATGTTTAAAATCTTGACATGTATGGTACATCAAATCACAATATAATTTTTTTTAATTATAGGTGAACTTTAATGGGGGAAGGGTAGGGAAGTATATAATTAGATGTTTTATTTATATTTTTATCCTATAGTAGCAACTTTAATTGGAATATTTCCTCCTGTATCTGCCATATAATCCCAGTAATTTTCCAAGTATCATTTCAAATGGAAACACAAAATTAAGTTATCACTATTTTACATTTTGCTACAGGAAACACAATAATGAGAGGAAGGAAACACAGAAAGAAGCCCTTTAGAGCCTTTCTCTAATTTCTACTGTAATATACAGTACAGTGGCATTGTTTTGATAACAAGTTTGCATGCCAATAGTCTGAATACATGACAGACTGGGAGAAATACATAGGACACAGATTCTCATGTGATTCAGCAGTGTGAGTGTGCAAGCTAGTCACTGAAGCCGTGTCTGACTCTTTGTGACCCACCAGAATGCAGCCTCCCAGGTTCCTCAGCCCATGGGATTCTCCAGGCAAGCATACTGGAGTGGGTTGATATGCCCTTCCCTTTATGGGATCTTCCTGACTCAGAGATAGAACCTGTGTCTCTGAAGTCTCTTGCATTGGCAGGCAGGTTCTTTACTACTAGCGCCATCTGGGAAGCCCTGTGATTCAGCAGTACGCATAGCTATTTTAACAATTTACATTTTAATGTTGTGTTCTCTTAATTTCTTGGTGTGACAACTCATTTGTCCTCTATTATATTTATTTCAATAAATTATGAATAAGATTTTAATGGCATGAACATTTCATCTTCCTCCATCTCAATATTCAGATGACTGTTCTCACCCAGAGACAGTCTTTATTTTTCTTTTAGCCAATCAAGGTGATACAGCTGAATATTTTCTTATGAATGTGAATTATTCACAGATAACCACACTAACACTCATTAACAAAAATATTCAGATTCACCAAATATACATCTGAAAATTGAATGACCATATTTGGTTTTCAGGCAAAATTTTAAAATGATAATATGGATAGCTATTATAAACATTCAAATTCTACTCCTTGAGCATTTTCTACAAGCCAGCACTGCACTAGATGCTTTGCATATATTTGGGGCTATCCTTAACTTACTTTGTTAGATTATGTTCTTCAAATGAAGAGTTAGTTTCTATGACTCATGCAAGATAACTTACTCAAAGATGGCAGAATTAAGATTTCAATCATGGACTGCCATAGTCCAAATCCTACACTTTTGACTGCTACAGTACGTGATTTTAATTAAAATCCTAATGGACACCACTTTAATGGTAAAGATATGAAGTGACATTTATTAAATTCTCCAAATGAAAACTCACAATCAGGTCTTCAGGGATCAGTAGCAAGTTTCTGCCTCAAAGTGAGTAACTATGTACCATTTGACATACAGCTAGTTGTGTGCTACTGCTTCTTGAAAGAATGGCTAACTACATGCCCATAGCAATATCCTGTCAAACTCATGAAGTCATAGGTTGGACCAGTCCAACAGTAATTCATTGTAATATGAAAGTGGTATCTTCAGAGATAAGTAAGGTAGCATCCTTGCACAAGTTGATAGCTCAGAACTTCACACGATTTACTAATATTGCATTTCTGCTTCTCTCTCAGCTCATACATATAATCAAATGAGGGAATTTATTTTTTGACCCAGATGGCAGAGAAAGGAAAAAGCCAAGCTTCAGACATCGTGTGATTTACTTTGTGTCAAAAAGGAAGGATTCCAAAATAAGAATGCAAATGGACTAATGGGAAATGGCATATGATTGGCTGAATTTCCATGGGCTGAGAAGAAAGTTGAAAGACTGAGGACAGAGATATCTTGGAAAGAGGCATATGGATGTACTAATGGAAGTGGTCACAGTATTTGAAGACTTTGTACTGTGTAACAATGCCCACCCAGAAGCATACTCGGTAAGTACTGAACCGCCAAAGAGTCAAAGCAACTCTGCATTTTGCCGTAAGTCATCTGCCACCCCGTTCCTCACACAGTGAGCTCATCAAAGTCAGACAGAACCTACATGTGTTACCACTAAGATAGACACAGCTACTGCTTCTGCCAAATATTGAACCTGCCATAACACAAACCAACATTATACCCTAATTATATCCACCAATAAAACTTTTTTGGTTTTTTACACTGGATTCCTCCTACCCTAGAATAAGTAAGTGTTTAAGTGTTAGTCGCTCAGTTGCCTCCGACTCTTTGCAACCCCGTGGGCTGAAGCCTGTCAGGCTCCTCTGTCATGGGATTCTGCAGGCAAGAATACTGGAGTGGGTTACCAGTTCCTTGCCCAGAGTACCTTCCTGACCCAGGGATCAAACTGAGGTCTCCTGTGTTGTAGGTTGACTCTTTACTGTCTAAGTCACCAGGGAAGCCCAATCTTAGAATACAGATATTCATCTTGACTGAAATCAGCATATATTTTAAGCAAGGCATTTTCTTTCTGGTCATCAGGGCCCAAGCTAACATACTATGCAAGGATATTCAGAATATCTGATGAATACTAACACAGAATCCTGTAAAACACCACCACAGACCAAGCAATCACCTTCATACCAAAGGAGACATGACCATGGTTATTCTACCATACATGCTACTACCCCAGAGCTGCATCCTTGACCCAGCTGGGGTACCACCTTAAAGACAGCAGCATGCAAAGTCTCCAATTAATAGAACAGATGAATCCAAGAACTAAGTGGGTAGGAATAGGAATAGCAGTAGTTACTATCACTCATGATTTTCCTACATGGGTTATTGCACTTCCAGCCTCTATAATCTTAGAGTCTAGAGTTTCTGGTTTCAAAAGGCCTAACACTTCTACCAGGAGACACAGAGTTTCATTAAACTTTATTTTTAGGCTTCTGTCTACTCGAAGTCCTTAGAGCCAAGAGACCAGATGCAAGGACAGGAGTCAACATACTGCAAGGAAAGGAGTCAACACTGCCAGGAATAATTTATCCTGAGCATCAGTAGGTGACAGGGTTTATGAGGTTATAGATAAGTAAATCTGTCAGTCAGGTGATACATTTGGGAGTTATTTGGCACTCAATTATAAAGAAGAGGTTCACCCCATCATATGCACCACCTAGATCAGCAAAAGAGCTATATACAAGGGAGAGTGAAAGAGACAGGAAGGAAGATGAGGAGCATAATATGTGGCTCCAAGGTGCTACTCATGGTAAAGAACCTACCTACTGGTTCAGAACACCTGAAAAACATGGGTTCAATCCCTGGGTTGGGAAGATCCCCTGGAGCTCAGAGTAGGACACAACTGAAGTGATTTAACCCAAGGTCTACTAACTAACATCTCATACGCTACCCAAAGAAAAAGGAGCACCTGGAAGTCTGGAGGACTCTTTCTCAGATGAGGTAAACTCACTGTACAAAGCCACGGAATGTGGGTGATAAATGATGTGGAGTTAAGCATGCTTCATGCTGCACTACCCAAGCCTCCCCATTAATGACTGGGACACTCATCGCACTGGCCTCTGGGAGGGGTGCCTTCTATGACTCAGGGATACATTCCTCTCTGAGAATCACCTTAGAGAGGGATGCATGCAGGGATGCACCCACTATTGCACCAGTAAATGGGAGCTCCAAAAACAAAACTCTGAAATAAATAATCACATGATGGTTGATACCGAGGTATCAACAGTTTATTACCAGTTTGCAAAACTCTTGATTGCCAGCAGTTGACTCTTCACTTCAGTTTCTGCTTCCCTCTGGGAGTGGCCTGAACTGAATACATGCTACTACCCCAGAGCTGCATCCTTGACCCAGCTGGGGTACCACCTTAAAGACAGCAGCATGCAAAGTCTCCAATTAATAGAACAGATGAATCCAAGAACTAAGTGGGTAGGAATAGGAATAGCAGTAGTTACTATCACTCATGATTTTCCTACATGGGTTATTGCACTTCCAGCCTCTATAATCTTAGAGTCTAGAGTTTCTGGTTTCAAAAGGCCTAACACTTCTACCAGGAGACACAGAGTTTCATTAAACTTTATTTTTAGGCTTCTGTCTACTCGAAGTCCTTAGAGCCAAGAGACCAGATGCAAGGACAGGAGTCAACATACTGCAAGGAAAGGAGTCAACACTGCCAGGAATAATTTATCCTGAGCATCAGTAGGTGACAGGGTTTATGAGGTTATAGATAAGTAAATCTGTCAGTCAGGTGATACATTTGGGAGTTATTTGGCACTCAATTATAAAGAAGAGGTTCACCCCATCATATGCACCACCTAGATCAGCAAAAGAGCTATATACAAGGGAGAGTGAAAGAGACAGGAAGGAAGATGAGGAGCATAATATGTGGCTCCAAGGTGCTACTCATGGTAAAGAACCTACCTACTGGTTCAGAACACCTGAAAAACATGGGTTCAATCCCTGGGTTGGGAAGATCCCCTGGAGCTCAGAGTAGGACACAACTGAAGTGATTTAACCCAAGGTCTACTAACTAACATCTCATACGCTACCCAAAGAAAAAGGAGCACCTGGAAGTCTGGAGGACTCTTTCTCAGATGAGGTAAACTCACTGTACAAAGCCACGGAATGTGGGTGATAAATGATGTGGAGTTAAGCATGCTTCATGCTGCACTACCCAAGCCTCCCCATTAATGACTGGCCTCACTGGCCTCTGGGAGGGGTGCCTTCTATGACTCAGGGATACATTCCTCTCTGAGAATCACCTTAGAGAGGGATGCATGCAGGGATGCACCCACTATTGCACCAGTAAATGGGAGCTCCAAAAACAAAACTCTGAAATAAATAATCACATGATGGTTGATACCGAGGTATCAACAGTTTATTAGCCAGTTTGCAAAACTCTTGATTGCCAGCAGTTGACTCTTCACTTCAGTTTCTGCTTCCCTCTGGGAGTGGCCTGAACTGAATGACTAGCCAATGAGGTGGTACCGGGACACACATAAAGGTCAAATCCAGCTCCAGAATACTTCTGCTATGTTGTTTCAACAGTTTAATTTCTCCTTCTGCCCAAACTTGTTTTCCTCCTTCTTACAGACACTTTCATAATAAACATCTTGAACATAAATTTTTTCCTCAGAGTCTGTTTTCAGGGAACTAAACCTAGGTCAGGCAGAGTCACTGGGGAAAAAAAAAAAAAAAACAAAAACTTCATTCTCTTCCCTCATTAAACACTTTTCCTAACAACGAAATTTATATTTTAGAAGACAAAATGCGCATAATTTTCCATGTTTAATATGCCAGTAAAGAGTAGAAGATAAAGGATTAGAAAGGCAACAGACAAAAAGGATAATAAGTAATTCCAACATACATGTTAACAGTGCAAACATGCCACATGTGTGTGGTGGACACACTTACCATTTAGGACCTATAGTGTTATCTTGACAAGATAACAATTCACTTTCTATGTAGATTTGTGTTAAAAGATTTCAAAATATTTTTTGAGCCCACTTTTTTGAAAACATAAGCATCATCATCTAAAATGGAACTCATGATCTGTTCATCATGTTTCTTGTACAATAATACAAGCATGAGTTTTACAGAATCCTCATTCCAAAATTTTAAGGGAGTCAAACAAAATAATTGCTCTATATTTTTTCCCATCAACAAGAATCTAATGTTGCGTGTATTCTATGAAATGCAGGATCATTAAGTCTTTCTGAAGTCTTTGATGGGCAGATAAGGATGAAAATTGTCAGATGCCTGATGGCTAATCTCATATTTCAGCTGTACATTCAGTTAAATGTGACATTAAATGATTTCTGAGGAAAATACATTTTCTACCCATCTGCTTTGAATAAATACTTTCTAACTTCTCATTGCTTAACAAATTTCCCAGGATGTTGTACTTAGAAAAAATATATACTATTAAACATAAATTTCTCAACAGTCATACAAAATGTTAATACATATGAATAAAACCAAAAATAAAACCCAAATTATTTGGTAGCTAAGTCCTTAATCTGCCCCTTTTCCAGCTATATAGCCTACATATAATTCTTAAGGTACAGAGGCATATTTTGATAAGATAACCTTCTTTTACTGACCTTGGGAAACGGATTTTAGAATGCTCCAATTTAAAGGGACAGGAAGATATCTACAAAGAGCATAGGTAACCTAATTTGAAATAAATCTGAAAATTTGACAGAGTCCACAATGATCATCTGAACATCTGAGATCCTGTCCTGTTGATGATAATGAACATGTAAAACTATAGTAAATAAGAGATAAGAAAAAAATAAAATATCAATTGAGAGCCTATAATAATAATATAATGTTGCAGATACTATATTACAACACCTTACAAATGTTATCTTATGAATCTCCACCCACATCACTGTAGGCAATTCTATCTCTATTTGATGGACTGGGAAAATAAATGCCCGTTATTTGCCAGAGGTGTACAGCTGTATATTCCCCCCTGTTTTTGAGACTTAAAATACCAGCAAGCTGCAGGCACCAGTTTCCTGACAGCATGACTTCCCTACCTACTATCTTGACTTTCTAAGAAATCTCCCCAATCCAATAGCTTTAAACAGCAACTGTTTTACCTTTTTCAACCCAAATTACTCCATCTTAAAATGGAACTCATGATCTGTTCATCATGTTTCTTGTACAATAATACAAGCATGAGTTTTACAGAATCCTCATTCCAAAATTTTAAGGGAGTCAAACAAAATAATTGCTCTATATTTTTTCCCATCAACAAGAATCTAATGTTGCGTGTATTCTATGAAATGCAGGATCATTAAGTCTTTCTGAAGTCTTTGATGGGCAGATAAGGATGAAAATTGTCAGATGCCTGATGGCTAATCTCATATTTCAGCTGTACATTCAGTTAAATGTGACATTAAATGATTTCTGAGGAAAATACATTTTCTACCCATCTGCTTTGAATAAATACTTTCTAACTTCTCATTGCTTAACAAATTTCCCAGGATGTTGTACTTAGAAAAAATATATACTATTAAACATAAATTTCTCAACAGTCATACAAAATGTTAATACATATGAATAAAACCAAAAATAAAACCCAAATTATTTGGTAGCTAAGTCCTTAATCTGCCCCTTTTCCAGCTATATAGCCTACATATAATTCTTAAGGTACAGAGGCATATTTTGATAAGATAACCTTCTTTTACTGACCTTGGGAAACGGATTTTAGAATGCTCCAATTTAAAGGGACAGGAAGATATCTACAAAGAGCATAGGTAACCTAATTTGAAATAAATCTGAAAATTTGACAGAGTCCACAATGATCATCTGAACATCTGAGATCCTGTCCTGTTGATGATAATGAACATGTAAAACTATAGTAAATAAGAGATAAAAAAAAAATAAAATATCAATTGAGAGCCTATAATAATAATATAATGTTGCAGATACTATATTACAACACCTTACAAATGTTATCTTATGAATCTCCACCCACATCACTGTAGGCAATTCTATCTCTATTTGATGGACTGGGAAAATAAATGCCCGTTATTTGCCAGAGGTGTACAGCTGTATATTCCCCCCTGTTTTTGAGACTTAAAATACCAGCAAGCTGCAGGCACCAGTTTCCTGACAGCATGACTTCCCTACCTACTATCTTGACTTTCTAAGAAATCTCCCCAATCCAATAGCTTTAAACAGCACTGTATTACTTATCTGTGCAACAAATTACTCCAAATTCAGCAGTTCAAACCAACAAATACTTATTATCTCACATGGCTTCTGAGGATGAAGAATTCATCAGTGACTTAGGTGAATGATTTTGATTCAAGGTCTCTCCTGCAGTTAGAATCTAGTTATCAGCTCTACTGAAGGTTATCTCAAGCCTGGAATGAAGTTGCAGGATCTGCTCCCAAGATGTATTTCTCATATGGTTATTGAAAGAGGCCCCAGTTTTTCTCCTGAGTAGTGGAAGAAGGCCTCAGTTCCTCTTGGTAAGGGCTACTCCACAGTGCTACCTGCAATGACACAGGATTTCCCCAGAGCAGTATTCCAAGAGAACTAACCAAGAGTTACCATGTCATATTACACGGCCTTGAAAGTAACATACCAAGACTTTGTCATGCCCTGTTGTTCACACAGACTAACCTCAGTAGAGTGTGTAAAAGGTCTAAACAGGGATATGAATACCAGGAGCCAGGGATGGTGCCCACTTTTAACGAAGTTTCTTGAATTAAATTCCTTAAGTATCTCTCTCAAGTGTAATTTGTCTCTAATCTGAAGGTCTGTCAAACTAAACAGATAAGTCATCTGTCAAATGCTAGATAAAAACAAGCTACACTCTCTGAGATAAGGTGTTCTCGATTTGGGCTTATCTTGAGCCAGCTGAGGAACAGTGCTCTTCGGGCTCTTGGAATCTCCGTTGTTTAGGGGGATCTGTGAGCTAAACACTTGGACCTGGTCTGACAGAATGACACACTGATGTACCACTCTTGGTTTTCCTGAGGTCGTCAAGGAGGCTTTTTACAGCCACACTTTTTGCCTTATCTTTAGTCCATGTTTTCCTAGTGTCTTGGGATTGATCATTGTTATGAAGTTGTTTTTAATTTTAGCATCAGCTTCCCATGAGAAAATCTAAAAATTTTCAACACCATTAAGTCTCAACTCCTTCAAGTTTAACAATCCATCTCCTAGTTCCCCTCTCATTTCACATTTTACTTATAAGCAGTAAGATAAAAAACAAGTGGTCCCCCTACCACTCAGGCTGGAAATCTTGTTAGTGACACCATCCAATTCACTAGGTATTTTTCCTACTTTTCTCATTAATGTAGGGAAAGATGTTGCTAAACTCTCCATCGCTACATAAAAACATTCCATCACTAGATATTTCAGTTTTCAAAAAGATTCTCCTTACTTTCATCAATCACAGACTCCTCAAGGGCCATGATGTTGCTACTAAGTTTCCTCAGGGCTCTTCAAGTTTTTAAAAACACCCTCCCCTCATGTCCACTCACTGACTTATTCCAAAGCCACTTCCATGATTTTTAGTTAATACTTACACTCTTCTGGCACTCATCTGTATTAGTTAGTAATTGCCACATGACTAATTACCTCCAAACTTTGCAGCTTGAGAACAACATTTCTTAAATGGCATGTTTTCTGAGGATCTGAATCCAGAAGCAGCATAGCAGGGTGCTTTTAGTTGGGTTGTAGCTAAGGTCATCTGAGGGTCTGATGGGGCTGAAGGACTTGCTCCCAGGATGGCTTGTTTATGCGATAGGAAGCTCTGTACCTTACCACATGTATTCTCCACAGGGCTGCCTGAGTATATCCTTATAACATGGCAGCTGGCTTCCCCCAAAGAAAGTGACGCAAGGGAGTAAGGAAGAAGCCATATATCTTCTATAACTGTGATAATTAACTTTATGTGTCGACATGGCTGGGCTATAGGGTCCAGATGGTAGGTCAAACATTAGTCTGTACTTTTACAAATAAGTATCTTTGGATGAGATTAACATTTAAAAATTGGTACACTTTGATGCAGATGGTTGAGTAAGGGGCCTATCTTCCACTCTGATGCAGATCCTCCCCTCCCATCACAGATCTTTTACCTGGAAAGGCAGTTTCTTTACCAGAAACCTCTCAATATCCAAGACTGTCCTCCTTGGTGGGTTCCCAGATGGAGAACCAGAAACCCAGAGGCAGGAGATTCACTGGGGTAGGGGCGGGAGGGTGCTCTTTACTTTCATATATTATTTATTTTGATATCCTCAGATCCTGGCACAAAGGATATGCCTCTCAGTAGATACCAATTGAATAAACAATATCTCTTCTGCCTAACTGCTGTTTAGATTACAGGTCAAGAATCACTGGACTCATGTTTTAAGGACTAATTCAGATACCTCTATTCGGCTTTTTAAAGGGTCAGAAAAATAAAACAAGTGGTCCCCCTACCACTCAGGCTGGAAATCTTGTTAGTGACACCATCCAATTCACTAGGTATTTTTCCTACTTTTCTCATTAATGTAGGGAAAGATGTTGCTAAACTCTCCATCGCTACATAAAAACATTCCATCACTAGATATTTCAGTTTTCAAAAAGATTCTCCTTACTTTCATCAATCACAGACTCCTCAAGGGCCATGATGTTGCTACTAAGTTTCCTCAGGGCTCTTCAAGTTTTTAAAAACACCCTCCCCTCATGTCCACTCACTGACTTATTCCAAAGCCACTTCCATGATTTTTAGTTAATACTTACACTCTTCTGGCACTCATCTGTATTAGTTAGTAATTGCCACATGACTAATTACCTCCAAACTTTGCAGCTTCAGAACAACATTTCTTAAATGGCATGTTTTCTGAGGATCTGAATCCAGAAGCAGCATAGCAGGGTGCTTTTAGTTGGGTTGTAGCTAAGGTCATCTGAGGGTCTGATGGGGCTGAAGGACTTGCTCCCAGGATGGCTTGTTTATGCGATAGGAAGCTCTGTACCTTACCACATGTATTCTCCACAGGGCTGCCTGAGTATATCCTTATAACATGGCAGCTGGCTTCCCCCAAAGAAAGTGACGCAAGGGAGTAAGGAAGAAGCCATATATCTTCTATAACTGTGATAATTAACTTTATGTGTCGACATGGCTGGGCTATAGGGTCCAGATGGTAGGTCAAACATTAGTCTGTACTTTTACAAATAAGTATCTTTGGATGAGATTAACATTTAAAAATTGGTACACTTTGATGCAGATGGTTGAGTAAGGGGCCTATCTTCCACTCTGATGCAGATCCTCCCCTCCCATCACAGATCTTTTACCTGGAAAGGCAGTTTCTTTACCAGAAACCTCTCAATATCCAAGACTGTCCTCCTTGGTGGGTTCCCAGATGGAGAACCAGAAACCCAGAGGCAGGAGATTCACTGGGGTAGGGGCGGGAGGGTGCTCTTTACTTTCATATATTATTTATTTTGATATCCTCAGATCCTGGCACAAAGGATATGCCTCTCAGTAGATACCAATTGAATAAACAATATCTCTTCTGCCTAACTGCTGTTTAGATTACAGGTCAAGAATCACTGGACTCATGTTTTAAGGACTAATTCAGATACCTCTATTCGGCTTTTTAAAAAAGGGAGACATCAGTAAAATACATACTAAGTTATCTTTTAAAGATCCAGCCCAAATAAAACTTAATATAATGTTTTTACTTTATGTTTAAACTTCTTGGATTATAGAAAACATATTTCGGTTGTATATTTTTTGAAGGTAAAGTTGAATTAAATGCTTAGCTTGGTTGAGAATACTTCTTCCTGGTGATTGCTTGCCAAGAGTAAAGAGTAGTGCCATTAAAAAAAAAAAAATAGCACACTTTGAGTATATCAGGTGTTCTCTAAGGTAGATAGGCCTCATCTAATTGTTGAAGGCCTGATTATAATAAAAGACTGACCTCTCCCGAGCAAGAAGGAAGTGTGTGCCAGCAGACACTTGGTGCCTGAAGGCTCTAACTGCAACATGAACTCTTCCCTGGGTCTCCACTGACCCTCTCTGGATTTTGAACCTGCCAGCCTCTACAAATGCATGAGTCAATTCCTTAAGAGAATTACTCAGTCAGTCTCTCCCCCTCCCTCCCTCTCCTCTCCCTTCTTTTCTCTGGAGAAGGCTGACTAAAACAATAACTTGATCTCAAAAGTGTCAGCCATCCTTCATTCTTTTGAATATTCTATGAGTCATACAGATGAACCCTTTTAAACTCAGGAGCACCTAACAAAACTATGAATATCTCATGGAGAAGGCTGCAGGCTAAACATACTAGTCGCAAAGATTTGGATGAGATTAACATTTAAAAATTGGTACACTTTGATGCAGATGGTTGAGTAAGGGCCTATCTTCCACTCTGATGCAGATCCTCCTCCCATCACAGATCTTTTACCTGGAAAGGCAGTTTCTTTACCAGAAACCTCTCAATATCCAAGACTGTCCTCCTTGGTGGGTTCCCAGATGGAGAACCAGAAACCCAGAGGCAGGAGATTCACTGGGGTAGGGGCGGAGGGTGCTCTTTACTTTCATATATTATTTATTTTGATATCCTCAGATCCTGGCACAAAGGATATGCCTCTCAGTAGATACCAATTGAATAAACAATATCTCTTCTGCCTAACTGCTGTTTAGATTACAGGTCAAGAATCACTGGACTCATGTTTTAAGGACTAATTCAGATACCTCTATTCGGCTTTTTAAAAAAGGGAGACATCAGTAAAATACATACTAAGTTATCTTTTAAAGATCCAGCCCAAATAAAACTTAATATAATGTTTTTACTTTATGTTTAAACTTCTTGGATTATAGAAAACATATTTCGGTTGTATATTTTTTGAAGGTAAAGTTGAATTAAATGCTTAGCTTGGTTGAGAATACTTCTTCCTGGTGATTGCTTGCCAAGAGTAAAGAGTAGTGCCATTAAAAAAAAAAAAAATAGCACACTTTGAGTATATCAGGTGTTCTCTAAGGTAGATAGGCCTCATCTAATTGTTGAAGGCCTGATTATAATAAAAGACTGACCTCTCCCGAGCAAGAAGGAAGTGTGTGCCAGCAGACACTTGGTGCCTGAAGGCTCTAACTGCAACATGAACTCTTCCCTGGGTCTCCACTGACCCTCTCTGGATTTTGAACCTGCCAGCCTCTACAAATGCATGAGTCAATTCCTTAAGAGAATTACTCAGTCAGTCTCTCCCCCTCCCTCCCTCTCCTCTCCCTTCTTTTTCTCTGGAGAAGGCTGACTAAAACAATAACTTGATCTCAAAAGTGTCAGCCATCCTTCATTCTTTTGAATATTCTATGAGTCATACAGATGAACCCTTTTAAACTCAGGGAGGGCACCTAACAAAACTATGAATATCAGGAGCCAGGAATCAGTGGTTCCACTTAGAAGGCTGGCTGTGAATCCCGTGGCTAGAGGAGTTTGGCAGGCTACAGTCCACAGGGTCGCAAAGAGTTGGTTATGACTGAACTGACTTAGCCCAGCACAGAAGGCTGGTGTCACAACGATCCAAAATCTGATGACACCCAAACTTATCTTTTCAAAGACAGCTTCTCCCTTGCACTATGGATTTGTAAATCTGACTGAATACATCTATACTTAGATGCAAATAAACAATAAAAGTTAAATAGTTTCTGACTCACTGAGCCTAACCACCACCACGTAACTTGTTAATCCACCAAGGTTCTCAATTACAGTTACTAGCATAACTAACTGTCTTGTTCCTCAGGTCAAACTTTGAGTTCAACTTTGGTTCTTCTGTTTCATACTCCATATCAAATAGATGAGCCTTTCAGCTCTACCTCAAAAGCATTCTGATATGAATATTTTTCACTTCTTATAACCTTCATAACTCTCTCCCTCATCCAAGCCACTATCATCACATGAAAATGGAATTATAGAAAAAGAAATACTTTCTTTTCTTTCTATCATAAACAAGGACCTGAATTTGCCAGTACATTTTGAAATACAATAGCTTTAGGTTTAAAAAAATGTTCTCTATGGCTATACACTTAGAATTCATAATGCCTGATGTATGGTTTTAGGGAAGCACTGATTTTGATATCCTAGCAAGAGTTTCTGAAAATAGCCTCAGCACGTTCTGATGGGGCTCAAAATTTTTTCCACAGACTTGTTTCTTTTGCATTTAGTCCCTCTTGAATTCTTTGTCAACCACTCTTGGCATTTTGAATGGGAAGGTGCCACCATTTATGAAATTAAAATGCATATACAAATGCATTTTAATGTGCAACGTACACTAAAAAGCCTCCCTCGAACATTATATGACCCAGCTTTACAATGTAATTCTAGCATTAAGACTTTTTATCACAATAGAATTACCAATTCAAATTTGTTTATTTCTCCCCCACATCCATTATCAATTAGTCTTCTCCCAGACAAGCTAATACTTTTTCCCTTTATTAATGAATGGTACAATGGAAAAACACAAAGTTGGGCATGGTTTAAGCCTCCAAATTTTCAATAGAGTAAATGAGGTAGAAAATGCTTCTTATGTTCCCAGATCAAACTCTATACGGAACATGAAGAAACACCCTTCCAGGGGGTCTTTATGAAACTGCAACCTCTTATGGACCCCTTCAGATAAATAGATATTCATACTTTATGATGTAGACTAAACTTATTTAAGGAGGTAAAACAATCAGTGAAAGTGGCCTTTCTTCGATTCATGTTATGCATTTCCTTCTGCAGATGTATTAAGTAATTGTTTAGTTATCTATATAGATGAGTAAAAATTATTCCAAATAATTACTTCAAATAATTATTCCAAAAATTATCCCAGATTATTGCAAAAATTATTCTGAAATATTCCAAATATTAAAAATCATGCCAAATATCTTAGTACAACACTAACTGTCTCACTATTTGTGGCCCAGGAGTCTGAGAGCAGCTTAGGTGGATGGTCCTGGCTCAGAATCTCTCATGGGGTCCTGGTCAAGATGTTTGCCAGGCGTGCCATCATGTGGAGCTCACTCAAATGGTGCAGGCAGTCCTCAGGTCACTGGATGAATACCCAAGGCCCCTTCCCATATAGGCATCCCTACAGTATGGAGACTGGCTTTTCCTCAGAGCAAGTAATTTGACAGAGAGCTTAAGGCATGAGCCAGTCTTTTTTATAATCTCTTAAGTGATATATAATTAGTGTCCTATATTTTATTCAGTAGAAGTGAGTCCTAATCCAGCTTACATTCAAATTGGGCACAGTAAAGCTCTACTTCTTAAAGGGAGAAGCACCAAATAATTTGTGGGAAGTCACCCCAACCAGAGAATCATCCACTGTAGGTCAGCCCTGGCCCCGATCTGCTGTCAGTCCTGGTGCGTCCCCAAGTTCTCCTCCATGGACTCACACCTCCTCTGGAACAAGACAACCTACTACCCGGGTTGTAATGTCAACATAAAACTTTACGCATATTTTGTTTCGTTCTGAAATGTCAGGAACCTAGAAGCAAAATTACACTGCAGGCTTATTTTGTAGTTGCTTCCTAGTGGTTCTGAGAGTAAATTCTAAGTTAAACTCTTTAACTCCTACGCTGCCTCTGCCCCTCGAGTTTTGTGCAACTTCAAAAAATGATTTAAACTTACATTCTTTAAATTTCTCATCTGCAAAGTGCAAATAATAACAACACCTACCCAGTAGGTCTGCTGAGATGATTAAATAAGTTATTGGATGCAAAGTGCTTAGATTATTGCCTAGCTGATAGTAAATCTTTTAAAAGTATCATTATCTTAATGATCATCATTATTTTAATTGAAGCAATATCTACCCACTAGTCCAAATCATGGTCTTTAAAAAAGATATCCATTCCACAAACATAAGAGTTTGCTAATAAGCCAGAGTCTGTTTTAGGCACTGGTGGTCTAGTGGTGAAGTAAACAGACAAAAATCCTGCCTTTGGGGATCTTCTATTTTTATGAGTTTTGCTCAGTTACTCAGAGCTTCCTCTATAACTTTACTAAGAAGTTGAAAAGGAGACAATAGCAGGTGAAGGTATGGAGAATTGAAAATACAGAGAAGGTGCTGCTTTAAAGAAGTGTGTCTTAATCATCAAAGAGGATCCTGGTACCCTGCTCCACATATTTTAAAGAACAAAGTAAAATAAGTCTTGGCCTTGCCAGTAACCTGCTGTGTCAATATGATCATGTCACTTCTTTTTCAGGGGGTTTCCCATCTGCAAAATGCAGGTGATGGGCTTGTAATATACTCTTTCTTTTTTTCAATTTTTAAAAACTGTCTTCCAAAAAAGACTGGAATTCTGCTGAGATTATGCAAGCACTGTGTTGTAATTTTACCTTATTTACTAACATTTTATTTTAAAACATCAATAAAAACCTTATGCAGTCAAATGGACTATGTGTGTCTATGGTTAGTCATTTCTGACTCTCTGTGAACCCCTGGACTATCATCTGCCAGCTACCTCTACCCAGAGAATTTTTCAGGCAAGAGTACTGAAAGTGGTGAAGGTGAAAGAGGAGAGTAAAAAGGCTGACTTAAAACTCAACATTCAAAAAATGAAGATCATGGCATCTGGTCCTATCAGTTCATGGTAAATAGATGGGGAAACTATGGAGAGTGACAAACTTCATTTTGTTGGGCTCCAGAATCACTGTAGACAGTGACTGCAGCCGTGAAATTAAAAGATGTTTGCTCCTTGGAAGAAAAGCTATGACTAACCTAGACAACATATTTAAAAGCAAAGACAACACTTTGCCAACAAAGGTCTGTATAATCACAGCTAGTCAAAACTAGTTTTTCCAGTAGTCATGAATGAATGTGAGAGCTGGAAAATGAAAAAGGCTCAGCACCAAAGAAATGATGCTTTGAACCATGGTGTGGAGAAGACTCTTGAGAGTCCCTTGGATGGCAAGGAGATCAAACCAGTCAATCCTGAAGGAAATCAACCCTGAATATTCATCAGAAGGGATGATACTGAAGCTGAAGCTCCAATATGGCCACCTGATGTGAAGAGCACACTCTTTGGAAAAAACCTTGATGCTAGGAAAGATTGAAAGCAGGAAGAAAAAGGGACAACAGAGTATGAGACAGTTGGTTGACATAAACTCGATGGATATGAGTTTGGTCAAATTCTGGGAGATGGTAACAGACAGGAAAGCCTGGTGTGATGTTGTCTGTAGGATGGCAAATAGTCAGACACAACTAACTGAGCAACTAACAACAACAGCTTGTAGGGGTCTTCTGGATCCAGGGATTAAACCCCAGTCTCCTGCATCTCCTGCATTGGTGGGTGGATTCCCTACCACTGAGCCACCTGGGAAACCCCAAATAAACTATACCAGGTATTACTATGTTAGAATCTATATGGACTAAGGTTTGGCCCTAATAGCTTATCTACCAATAAGAAAAATGTCATGCATTTGAACTTAGAAAACAAATAGATACTAAGTTTTACTTTGATCAGTTTTTTTATATTGTATTCTGTATAAGAGGTGAACTGAAATAGGGTATCATAAAATAATTTTGAAATTCCTTTGTCTGCATAATAATATTTAACAGTTTGAGCCACTATTATTTGCGAGAATCTTCCTTAAGTGTTCCATGCATAATATTTCACTTGCATTTAAAAAGAATTCTACAGGGCTTTCCCTGGTGGTCCAGTGGATAAGGACACCGCCTTGCAGTGCAAGGGGCGCCCGTTCGATCTCTGGCTTGGGAAGATAACAGTGACGACAGACGCCACCGCAATGGGAGGCCCACAGGAGCCAAAGAACAAAGACAGATGAAAATAGAGAAATGAAAGACCAATAGAAGTGGCCTGCCCATTCCTCTCCCTCCCCAACCCGACCCCGCCCAAAATAAATAAATAAATAAATCTTTAAAACAACAACAAGAAAAAAGAATTCTACAGTGTTGCCACGTATACCGCCTATCTTCCTTTTAGCAAGTGAAAAAGCTGAGGCTAGACAGATTAGGTAACTTGCCTAAGCTCGTATGACATGGCACTGCTGGGATTTTTAAAGAGTTCTCAATATGTGTGCCCTCCTTTTCTTTTTTACCACCACACTGTAGGTCTTTTTAGGATCTTTTGATAAGACAACCACCATATTTATCTATCTTCTCATTCCATTTTATAAAAAATTAACTCATTTTTTAAAGTATGAGTTTGACTATAAATGTTTCAATGCCATGATTTCCCAAGAGACACATCATGTGCGTTACTGTACTTCCAGATAGAAATCTCATCATCTGTTTCTATTTCAATCTACTAATCAGTTGCAAAACTACACTGCCTCTATGGGTGTGATTGTTCTCCGTCCACAGGTTCACTGTTTATTACCTGTACCCACTCTAATAGATGCAATACTGTCCTCCTTGCAGCCAGACTCATTGCATTATCTGAGTATCCTTCAAATTGTGACCAAAATGGCATTTCTAAAGCATAAACGGACTTTTCTATCTCTCACCTGGGTAATGTCTACAGGTGATTTCTTATGCATCTACATCCCCTGACCTTGCCCTCAAGGTTTTTCACAATCTAGTCCCAGACTATTTTTCTAGAATATTATACCATTAATACTCCTTTCTCTTTAAACTCTAGTCTTTCTTTAAAAACCTATACACACACGAATCCAAAATTATCATTGTATATTATTCCACGGTGCCTAAAATTGTATCTGACATGGGGCAAGCAATAACAAATGCTTGTTGAAGAAAACTGTCTATGATTATGTCCAGTAACTATCAAAAATTGTGTGCCAGTTTTATTTAAATGTTTAATATATTAAACCAGAGTACGAAAACACAGCATTAAGTTATATTACCACAATAAATCTTACTCAATGGCCCCAAACCTTTTTAGAACTCTACTTAATTCACATGCAATAACTAAGCATAGTAAATCAAGAGATTTAAGAGAATTTGGTAACTATTCCTAAATCTAAGATTTAAATTATGAATTAGTGACTAGAAATGAAATAGTGGTTTCTGGAACTGGAAATGTCACATTTCTTGTTTTCTCCAGCTTGATCAGCTTGTGGTTGAGCAGCACAATTAATAGCTACTATTTTGGGGAAGTATATGAACAGCAATATTTTGTCTCGCTCTATGGGTGGCCTTAAGCTAGCAAAATACTGTGTTTGGCATTATCCTAACACCAGTCAATGAAGCCATCAGGCAAATGAAACTGCTTTTGTGATAAGCAGTACAGTAATTGAAAATTGTCATTCTTTTTCTCCCCAGGAAAACCTGAAACTTTCAACAGTTTTCATATCACCAGGATAAAATGAATATTTATCAAACAAGGAAAAGGGCACAACTGGGGTGTCATTTTTCTCATTGAATTATACACAATGGAGAAAGATAGTAAAACAATCATTCAAAGTTAAACCTAAGCCACTGCTGTAACGGTATAGGCAGTGATTCATGTCTATAGGTCAACGTCTCTACAGTGATGTCAGAGAGAAACACACCCTGTGAGGTTTGTAGGGTTAACTAAACTGAACCAGCAGGTGCTCTCTTTTCATTAGAATCCAGCAGTTAACTGGTTACATGAAGAACAGTGATCCAACAAAACCAATGTGTTGGAATCATCAATCGGTTTGGGATAATCCTGGGCTATCAAACAGGATCAATTTCACCCCAAAGTTAAAATTGGGTAAGGGTTCTACAGGTGATTCCTTATGCATCTACATCCCTGACCTTGCCCTCAAGGTTTTCACAATCTAGTCCCAGACTATTTTTCTAGAATATTATACCATTAATACTCCTTTCTCTTTAAACTCTAGTCTTTCTTTAAAAACCTATACACACACGAATCCAAAATTATCATTGTATATTATTCCACGGTGCCTAAAATTGTATCTGACATGGGGCAAGCAATAACAAATGCTTGTTGAAGAAAACTGTCTATGATTATGTCCAGTAACTATCAAAAATTGTGTGCCAGTTTTATTTAAATGTTTAATATATTAAACCAGAGTACGAAAACACAGCATTAAGTTATATTACCACAATAAATCTTACTCAATGGCCCCAAACCTTTTAGAACTCTACTTAATTCACATGCAATAACTAAGCATAGTAAATCAAGAGATTTAAGAGAATTTGGTAACTATTCCTAAATCTAAGATTTAAATTATGAATTAGTGACTAGAAATGAAATAGTGGTTTCTGGAACTGGAAATGTCACATTTCTTGTTTTCTCCAGCTTGATCAGCTTGTGGTTGAGCAGCACAATTAATAGCTACTATTTTGGGGAAGTATATGAACAGCAATATTTTGTCTCGCTCTATGGGTGGCCTTAAGCTAGCAAAATACTGTGTTTGGCATTATCCTAACACCAGTCAATGAAGCCATCAGGCAAATGAAACTGCTTTTGTGATAAGCAGTACAGTAATTGAAAATTGTCATTCTTTTTCTCCCCAGGAAAACCTGAAACTTTCAACAGTTTTCATATCACCAGGATAAAATGAATATTTATCAAACAAGGAAAAGGGCACAACTGGGGTGTCATTTTTCTCATTGAATTATACACAATGGAGAAAGATAGTAAAACAATCATTCAAAGTTAAACCTAAGCCACTGCTGTAACGGTATAGGCAGTGATTCATGTCTATAGGTCAACGTCTCTACAGTGATGTCAGAGAGAAACACATCCTGTGAGGTTTGTAGGGTTAACTAAACTGAACCAGCAGGTGCTCTCTTTTCATTAGAATCCAGCAGTTAACTGGTTACATGAAGAACAGTGATCCAACAAAACCAATGTGTTGGAATCATCAATCGGTTTGGGATAATCCTGGGCTATGAAACAGGATCAATTTCACCCCAAAGATTAAAAGAAGAATTACAAATGAAAATGGAAAACTGAGCATGCAAGTTTCCCTGTGTTCTCTTCCCATATCAAACTGGATCACAAAAAAAGCAAATGAAAAAAAATAAATTCATAATTGTGTCAAATTAAGGAGAGATGATCATTAGAAGACCAAAATAAACACTGAAGAATACCTAGATGATACAAATCAATCTACCTGATAAGTGAAGAAATCAATATGTGATCAAGTGATAACTTAAGAAACATATAAAGAGAAGATCCACTGCTATATTTGAATTGATAACCAACAAGGACCTACTATATAGCACAGGAAACTCTGCTTAATATTATGTGGGAGCATGGATGGGAGCAGTCTGGGGGAGAATGGATACATGTATATGTATGGCTGAATCCCTTTGGTATTCACCTGAAACTGTCATAAAATTGTTAATTGGTTATACTCCAATACAAGATTTTAAAAAGAGAGAACTCAAATGAGCAAACCAACATCTGACTCTGGAGGACATAAGAAATTCTTCTGAGAACCAATGCAAATTTAAGTAATTCTGCTTTGTATGTTCAGAAATTACAGAAGGTATTAAATTAATAAAATATAATATTATCCAAAAAATAATAATAAAAATCAAAAATTAGTCAGTGGAATTCTAAAAAATAACATCAAAATTCTGAAATCAATAAAGATATATAGTAATAGGTTGAAAGTGAATTCAGATGCAATTAGTGATCAAATATGTCAAGTCAAGGAAATTTTTCTATTGTAGATAGAGACTACAATGAGAAAAGACAGGTCCAGAATCATCTGTGTAATCTAGCCTAAAGTCCATATGCAACTGGTTTCTAAAAAGGACAATGGGGTGTCATTTTCTCATTGAATTATACACAATGGAGAAAGATAGTAAAACAATCATTCAAAGTTAAACCTAAGCCACTGCTGTAACGGTATAGGCAGTGATTCATGTCTATAGGTCAACGTCTCTACAGTGATGTCAGAGAGAAACACACCCTGTGAGGTTTGTAGGGTTAACTAAACTGAACCAGCAGGTGCTCTCTTTTCATTAGAATCCAGCAGTTAACTGGTTACATGAAGAACAGTGATCCAACAAAACCAATGTGTTGGAATCATCAATCGGTTTGGGATAATCCTGGGCTATGAAACAGGATCAATTTCACCCCAAAGATTAAAAGAAGAATTACAAATGAAAATGGAAAACTGAGCATGCAAGTTTCCCTGTGTTCTCTTCCCATATCAAACTGGATCACAAAAAAAGCAAATGAAAAAAAATAAATTCATAATTGTGTCAAATTAAGGAGAGATGATCATTAGAAGACCAAAATAAACACTGAAGAATACCTAGATGATACAAATCAATCTACCTGATAAGTGAAGAAATCAATATGTGATCAAGTGATAACTTAAGAAACATATAAAGAGAAGATCCACTGCTATATTTGAATTGATAACCAACAAGGACCTACTATATAGCACAGGAAACTCTGCTTAATATTATGTGGGAGCATGGATGGGAGCAGTCTGGGGGAGAATGGATACATGTATATGTATGGCTGAATCCCTTTGGTATTCACCTGAAACTGTCATAAAATTGTTAATTGGTTATACTCCAATACAAGATTTTAAAAAGAGAGAACTCAAATGAGCAAACCAACATCTGACTCTGGAGGACATAAGAAATTCTTCTGAGAACCAATGCAAATTTAAGTAATTCTGCTTTGTATGTTCAGAAATTACAGAAGGTATTAAATTAATAAAATATAATATTATCCAAAAAATAATAATAAAAATCAAAAATTAGTCAGTGGAATTCTAAAAAATAACATCAAAATTCTGAAATCAATAAAGATATATAGTAATAGGTTGAAAGTGAATTCAGATGCAATTAGTGATCAAATATGTCAAGTCAAGGAAATTTTTCTATTGTAGATAGAGACTACAATGAGAAAAGACAGGTCCAGAATCATCTGTGTAATCTAGCCTAAAGTCCATATGCAACTGGTTTCTACTTTAAAGGCAATGTACTTGAGGTTAAATTTCTTACTTCTTGTTTTAAATTTTTAAGTAGTTTTATTTTTAGAGATGATGAAGTTATCTTGTCCATTTTTATTATGATCATATTATCTGTACATACGGGCAGTTTAGGGTTTCTATGTTGTCATTTTATGTTGATGATTATAAGTGCCATATTCTTGGTGTGACTGATCAAAATAGAAATTTTAAATAAAGCACCTTATTTATCAACTGCTCTGAAGGAAAAGGAACAGCAGATTAAGTGTCCATTTCAATAAATGACTGAGGAATTGCAGGATCAACATCTTTACCTAACAGCACAAAGAGCCAGACACAAAGAACCTTGACAACACATATATGCCCCAGAGGGGAGAAGAGAATTCTGAATACAATATAGCAATCACCATCAGCTTTCCTCCCATTAATCTTCAGATTCAAGTAGTAACCCCAAGGATAAAGGCAGTTTTGACTTGAATAGTAAAGTAAAGGTTTGTTAAATGGTTAATATTGCATTAGGCTGGCCAAAAAGTTTGTTGGGTTTTTCCATATCCAAATGACTTTTTGGCCAGCCTACTGTACAGTACAATACTGACACATATTTCCAAACACAATGTGCACAAATGGGCTGCCAAAAAAGTGGGACATTTTTCAGTTTGAAACTATTCTTTCATGTCATAAAATTGTTAATTGGTTATACTCCAATACAAGATTTTAAAGAGAGAACTCAAATGAGCAAACCAACATCTGACTCTGGAGGACATAAGAAATTCTTCTGAGAACCAATGCAAATTTAAGTAATTCTGCTTTGTATGTTCAGAAATTACAGAAGGTATTAAATTAATAAAATATAATATTATCCAAAAAATAATAATAAAAATCAAAAATTAGTCAGTGGAATTCTAAAAAATAACATCAAAATTCTGAAATCAATAAAGATATATAGTAATAGGTTGAAAGTGAATTCAGATGCAATTAGTGATCAAATATGTCAAGTCAAGGAAATTTTTCTATTGTAGATAGAGACTACAATGAGAAAAGACAGGTCCAGAATCATCTGTGTAATCTAGCCTAAAGTCCATATGCAACTGGTTTCTACTTTAAAGGCAATGTACTTGAGGTTAAATTTCTTACTTCTTGTTTTAAATTTTTAAGTAGTTTTATTTTTAGAGATGATGAAGTTATCTTGTCCATTTTTATTATGATCATATTATCTGTACATACGGGCAGTTTAGGGTTTCTATGTTGTCATTTTATGTTGATGATTATAAGTGCCATATTCTTGGTGTGACTGATCAAAATAGAAATTTTAAATAAAGCACCTTATTTATCAACTGCTCTGAAGGAAAAGGAACAGCAGATTAAGTGTCCATTTCAATAAATGACTGAGGAATTGCAGGATCAACATCTTTACCTAACAGCACAAAAAGCCAGACACAAAGAACCTTGACAACACATATATGCCCCAGAGGGGAGAAGAGAATTCTGAATACAATATAGCAATCACCATCAGCTTTCCTCCCATTAATCTTCAGATTCACGTAGTAACCCCAAGGATAAAGGCAGTTTTGACTTGAATAGTAAAGTAAAGGTTTGTTAAATGGTTAATATTGCATTAGGCTGGCCAAAAAGTTTGTTGGGTTTTTCCATATCCAAATGACTTTTTGGCCAGCCTACTGTACAGTACAATACTGACACATATTTCCAAACACAATGTGCACAAAGTGGGACATCAGTTCACAAAACAGAACAAGCCAGCTGTGTGTTTACAGCTCTTTGTTAAACATTTGTTTTGAAACTATTCTTTCTTTGGCTGTGATTTTGTACTAAAACCCACAAAATAATAGCTAACATTTAGTGCCTGCCTGTTGGCTGCTAGACATGTAGTTTGATGCATTTCTTATATTGCATCACTTTCAGACTTTTATTCTACCCTATATGATAATTATTATTTCGATTTTAAGAATGAGAATGCTGAGACTTGATTTTATCTTGATAGCAGATATTCTATCATGATTTACAGTACGATCTGACACCAAAGTCTATATTTTCCTCACCTGGCCACTTTGCCCCAGGTGCATTCAGGTAATAGCCAGAAAAAATGCAACACAAAGTATTTCAAGGTTTTGAGTTCTGCTCACAGAATGCATTCTTTAATTTCAATTGTCTTTAATAGTTCACTTGGACTCACAAGCCTTAATTTTTTCCAATTATCTATAAGGGAAAAATGAACAAACAAAATCCAGCATGGACTGTCTTTGTAAGTTTAGTAAGCATTCTTTTCGGAACCATATCTATATTTGATCTATCTATATTTTCTCTGTTAAAAACCAATAACAGTCATTTGTTTCCTTATTCTGGGTGTTTTTCTTTGAGATTATGTTTTATTTCTGTTGGTTAGCAAGCCCAACATTATCATATTGCTTATTTTACTTTGTTTGCTAATGCACTGTCAGTGCTAGGAAGAATTCACAAGCTGGAATATGAATGCAACATCTGGTTTAGATTTAATAACATTTCATGCTGCAAATACTAATATGATTTTGTACTTCAACAAAAAAATCTCAGATTGTCATTCTAATGAAGCCTGATTTCCACAGTTCAATTCCTAAATGATATGCCATTTGCCCTATCTTTTTGAACTTGTAAAGAAGCATTAATATATGCTCCAAGCATATCCCATTCTGCTATTTTCATTTTGTCATAACATTAGATAATCTGGCACTTGCCATGTCCTTCATTTGTCAAGTTTCAGGGTCTCTCGGCAATAGGTTAAATACCTTTATATTAAGAGCTTATATATTGAGACAATTAATGTTATGGCACATGATTCATCTCTCATCTAGAAAATCAAAATCACATATCCTGATAAAAGTCATACTTGGGAAAACTTTTGATCACTCATGTACAATAAAAGTTTTTATCAGACCATAAAAGGAAGTTTCAGAGATTAAAAAAAACCAACACACTTGTGATGTTTAGTGAAGCCAGGGTTGAACGCAGAGTTAGCATCCACACATGCAATTCATAAACCAGATATTTCCTCCTACAGGTAATGAAGCCAGGACTCATTGAAACATTCACACAGAACCAGAAGTTGAAGGCAAGTGAGGTCATAAAATAACATGCTCACAAAACATTTTGTGTCTATTATATGCTAGGCACTGTGAACAACTCAAAGATGTATAGGCACAGACATTTCCTCTAGGAGTGTCATTTAGTTGGGAAAAAGCAAAATATGTATAAAGAAAATAAAATATGTATAAAGAAATACTAAAACTAAAGTCAAGATAGAAGGGCTAACTAGTTAGCTAATTTGCTAGTACTGTGGAACTTTAGAAAGTAGAGAAAGCATGCACGACTAAGTATTCAGGAAGAAACACAGAAAAATAAAAAGTTGAAGTAGAGTTCTGTATGTTAATTTGATAGCCCCTAAGTGGAAGGAGACATTCTCCAAAAGTTGACATTCTCCATTATTTTTTTTTATTGTTTTATTTCTGTTGGTTAGCAAGCCCAACATTATTATTTTTTTTGTTTGCTAATGCACTGTCAGTGCTAGGAAGAATTCACAAGCTGGAATATGAATGCAACATCTGGTTTAGATTTAATAACATTTCATGCTGCAAATACTAATATGATTTTGTACTTCAACAAAAAAATCTCAGATTGTCATTCTAATGAAGCCTGATTTCCACAGTTCAATTCCTAAATGATATGCCATTTGCCCTATCTTTTTGAACTTGTAAAGAAGCATTAATATATGCTCCAAGCATATCCCATTCTGCTATTTTCATTTTGTCATAACATTAGATAATCTGGCACTTGCCATGTCCTTCATTTGTCAAGTTTCAGGGTCTCTCGGCAATAGGTTAAATACCTTTATATTAAGAGCTTATATATTGAGACAATTAATGTTATGGCACATGATTCATCTCTCATCTAGAAAATCAAAATCACATATCCTGATAAAAGTCATACTTGGGAAAACTTTTGATCACTCATGTACAATAAAAGTTTTTATCAGACCATAAAAGGAAGTTTCAGAGATTAAAAAAAACCAACACACTTGTGATGTTTAGTGAAGCCAGGGTTGAACGCAGAGTTAGCATCCACACATGCAATTCATAAACCAGATATTTCCTCCTACAGGTAATGAAGCCAGGACTCATTGAAACATTCACACAGAACCAGAAGTTGAAGGCAAGTGAGGTCATAAAATAACATGCTCACAAAACATTTTGTGTCTATTATATGCTAGGCACTGTGAACAACTCAAAGATGTATAGGCACAGACATTTCCTCTAGGAGTGTCATTTAGTTGGGAAAAAGCAAAATATGTATAAAGAAAATAAAATATGTATAAAGAAATACTAAAACTAAAGTCAAGATAGAAGGGCTAACTAGTTAGCTAATTTGCTAGTACTGTGGAACTTTAGAAAGTAGAGAAAGCATGCACGACTAAGTATTCAGGAAGAAACACAGAAAAATAAAAAGTTGAAGTAGAGTTCTGTATGTTAATTTGATAGCCCCTAAGTGGAAGGAGACATTCTCCAAAAGTTGACATTCTCCAGAAAATATTTGTTTTTGTTTTCCCTGTTATTTTTTTGCCTTGCCTGAGGACTCCCTTTAACTAGAGTTTGCACTTTGCAGCTCTTTGGCTATAATCCACTGAATTTATGCTGAAGACTTGTTGTTCCTGTGGTCATAGATATGGGGAGATATGTTCTATAACTGTAAACTCCATCTTTTCGCTGACCGGTATCCCTGGGCTGTGAGATGGGAGGGTGGGAACAGGGATATGCATATGAATGATCTGGGAACATACATGTTGGTGAACAACAAAACTGTAAAATCTTTAAAATAAAGACTTTTTTTAAAAAAGTGACTTTAGCTATTTTGACAAGGCTACGGTTTGAAAATTATTATTCGGTGCCAAGTACCTGAAACATATTTGGATTTAGACTATTCCTTTCTCTAAGACTTGTATGTATCCTCATCTATGGTTTGAATATTTAGAAACTCAAACTATGTGAGAGGAAAAAAAGGAAATAATGTTTCGGATGGAGTATGAATCACTTTGAGGTTTGGATAAGGGTATATTATACACTAATTACTTGCCCACCATCCAGAAAAAGTGACTCATTAGAAAGTCCAGAACTCTGCCCACACACACTCTGGATAGGACATTGTAGAATGAAGCTTTGGTTCAGTTTTCTTCTGCCGCATTGCATTATGACTGCCACTCTCAAATGGATCATCCTCTTGTGCTTGTCACTTAGACACCACAGAGGTTCTTAAGCCCACCAAATCCTTACTCTCACAGAACCAGAAGTTGAAGGCAAGTGAGGTCATAAAATAACATGCTCACAAAACATTTTGTGTCTATTATATGCTAGGCACTGTGAACAACTCAAAGATGTATAGGCACAGACATTTCCTCTAGGAGTGTCATTTAGTTGGGAAAAAGCAAAATATGTATAAAGAAAATAAAATATGTATAAAGAAATACTAAAACTAAAGTCAAGATAGAAGGGCTAACTAGTTAGCTAATTTGCTAGTACTGTGGAACTTTAGAAAGTAGAGAAAGCATGCACGACTAAGTATTCAGGAAGAAACACAGAAAAATAAAAAGTTGAAGTAGAGTTCTGTATGTTAATTTGATAGCCCCTAAGTGGAAGGAGACATTCTCCAAAAGTTGACATTCTCCAGAAAATATTTGTTTTTGTTTTCCCTGTTATTTTTTTGCCTTGCCTGAGGACTCCCTTTAACTAGAGTTTGCACTTTGCAGCTCTTTGGCTATAATCCACTGAATTTATGTTGAAGACTTGTTGTTCCTGTGGTCATAGATATGGGGAGATATGTTCTATAACTGTAAACTCCATCTTTTCGCTGACCGGTATCCCTGGGCTGTGAGATGGGAGGGTGGGAACAGGGATATGCATATGAATGATCTGGGAACATACATGTTGGTGAACAACAAAACTGTAAAATCTTTAAAATAAAGACTTTTTTTAAAAAAGTGACTTTAGCTATTTTGACAAGGCTACGGTTTGAAAATTATTATTCGGTGCCAAGTACCTGAAACATATTTGGATTTAGACTATTCCTTTCTCTAAGACTTGTATGTATCCTCATCTATGGTTTGAATATTTAGAAACTCAAACTATGTGAGAGGAAAAAAAGGAAATAATGTTTCGGATGGAGTATGAATCACTTTGAGGTTTGGATAAGGGTATATTATACACTAATTACTTGCCCACCATCCAGAAAAAGTGACTCATTAGAAAGTCCAGAACTCTGCCCACACACACTCTGGATAGGACATTGTAGAATGAAGCTTTGGTTCAGTTTTCTTCTGCCGCATTGCATTATGACTGCCACTCTCAAATGGATCATCCTCTTGTGCTTGTCACTTAGACACCACAGAGGTTCTTAAGCACATCCTTACTCTCAGGAAAGGGCCCCTCCCCTGCTCCCCTGTCCTCCCTATTTCCATTACCTACAAGAATAAGGAAAGGGATCTCCCTAGCCCAAGCACTCTCCTTTCCAGTTTCTTGTTTTCAAACACATTTGAGACAGGGGATGGATGTTCTCTGAAGCACTTCTAACTTTCAGGTCTACGGAGAGGGCCCTCATAATAATATTTCAAAAATGCCTTTTTTGTTGAGAACTGTGGCTTCATCGGCCTTACTTTAGGACCCTTTTATCAAGAGTGAGGGCTTTGTTTTGATCCAAAACAATCAGCTGATTACTCTGGGTGAAATAATTGATGATAGAAACCTCCAACATCAGAGGTCATGGTAATCCAGAGACACTAGCACAGATTGCTGTCAGGCTGTCACCCCCTGCTTGTGTCAGCTATGGCATATGCTATACATTGAACTGTTTTCCCCTCAGTCCTTTTTAACCTATAATTACATTGCCAAGAGCAATTTCTTCCCAGCCATAAATTTATTTCATGAAACAGACTAACTTGAGAGCACCGTTCATAAGGCCTCTCCTCCTGACTGATGTGATGAACCATGTATTTAACCTGCAAGTGACAGGGAGTATGCATTTAATTATAACTGCCCTGGTGTATACAGATAATTAACAACCAGGATGAGTCCTCATTTGCTCACAAGGCCTGAGACTGGAAATTTCATAAGGCAAAATAATTCGACCTAAAATAAAGCCCCCTCTTGATTTGAATGGCAAATAAAGGAATAATATCTCATTGTTATACCATGCAACCCAGTGTAAGATATTTTTATGTAGTGTCATTTAAATTGACTTCACATATCCTAACACTATTCTAAGATATGTATTCCTGTCCCCATTTTACAGATGTAAAGAACAACAAATGAGACAAAGAGTGTAGCAAATATACAACAGTTAAGATAATCAGCAAGTCTGCTATGGCATACATATCTAGGGCATTGCTAAGAAAAGATAATAAATTATTTTTCAAACAAATATTGTAGGGAAAGGAATACTTCACTCACATCCGCCGTCTTCACTCTCAGCAATACACTGCTTTCTATTTCACAAGGAAAGCAAAGTCATAAGAATTTCTACAAGTTTCCACTTCTATTGTCTACACACCCACAAGGTTCTGTGCTCATAAACTTGGTTTCCATTCCTGTTATTGTCAATGATTTAAAAAATTTTCCAAAGATCAACCTATCCATCTGTACATTACACACCTCTTCTTACAGATTTTCTTTCAATATCACTATTTCTTCTGTACTCTTTCTTTGCAATTAGCAACATACAGTATTCTCTCTCTCTTTTTAAAAGTCAAACACTATCTTAGGCACATTTATCTTTAGCTATTAATACTTTCCTGCTTTCTCCCCAGTTGCTGCCTATCTGTATTATCTTAAATTCTTCTCCTCCCTTTTTCTCTAAAATCTGCTCTAGTTGGGTTTTATAAGCACCATTCATCTGAAACTATTTTGATCCAGGTGACCACCAATTTCTACTTTGTTATACCATAATCAATTTCCTCAGTCCTCACCATGCTTGACTTAGCAGCAGCATTTGACACAGTGGATAACTTCTTTTGCTTTCAAACACTTTCTTCATTTGGCTTTCAATTTCTCACCTCCCTTCCCAAACTCTCTTAGTTTGCTTTCTGCCTCACTAAGCCACTCCTTCCCAGTCTCCTCTGCTCCGTCCTTCTGTTCTGACCTATAAATGTTGGCATGACCCATGATTTCAACCTGAAACCCAAATTTTTTAAAACTTTTTCCTTATACTTCGTGTATTAGTATGTTAAGTTGTCCTCATTTGCTCACAAGGCCTGAGACTGGAAATTTCATAAGGCAAAATAATTCGACCTAAAATAAAGCCCCCTCTTGATTTGAATGGCAAATAAAGGAATAATATCTCATTGTTATACCATGCAACCCAGTGTAAGATATTTTTATGTAGTGTCATTTAAATTGACTTCACATATCCTAACACTATTCTAAGATATGTATTCCTGTCCCCATTTTACAGATGTAAAGAACAACAAATGAGACAAAGAGTGTAGCAAATATACAACAGTTAAGATAATCAGCAAGTCTGCTATGGCATACATATCTAGGGCATTGCTAAGAAAAGATAATAAATTATTTCTCAAACAAATATTGTAGGGAAAGGAATACTTCACTCACATCCGCCGTCTTCACTCTCAGCAATACACTGCTTTCTATTTCACAAGGAAAGCAAAGTCATAAGAATTTCTACAAGTTTCCACTTCTATTGTCTACACACCCACAAGGTTCTGTGCTCATAAACTTGGTTTCCATTCCTGTTATTGTCAATGATTTAAAAAATTTTCCAAAGATCAACCTATCCATCTGTACATTACACACCTCTTCTTACAGATTTTCTTTCAATATCACTATTTCTTCTGTACTCTTTCTTTGCAATTAGCAACATACAGTATTCTCTCTCTCTTTTTAAAAGTCAAACACTATCTTAGGCACATTTATCTTTAGCTATTAATACTTTCCTGCTTTCTCCCCAGTTGCTGCCTATCTGTATTATCTTAAATTCTTCTCCTCCCTTTTTCTCTAAAATCTGCTCTAGTTGGGTTTTATAAGCACCATTCATCTGAAACTATTTTGATCCAGGTGACCACCAATTTCTACTTTGTTATACCATAATCAATTTCCTCAGTCCTCACCATGCTTGACTTAGCAGCAGCATTTGACACAGTGGATAACTTCTTTTGCTTTCAAACACTTTCTTCATTTGGCTTTCAATTTCTCACCTCCCTTCCCAAACTCTCTTAGTTTGCTTTCTGCCTCACTAAGCCACTCCTTCCCAGTCTCCTCTGCTCCGTCCTTCTGTTCTGACCTATAAATGTTGGCATGACCCATGATTTCAACCTGAAACATTTTCTTTCCATATAACCTTTCTGACCTAATTTCATCTACTCTCATTTTTATGGTGATGATTCCAAACATTATAACAGCATCTCAAAGTCACCCTCAGAATCTGAGTTTCTTATATTCAAAACCCACAAACATCTATTAAGATGTCCCATTGATGGCTGAAATTAAACAGATCTAAGACTGAAATTCTGACATCCTCCCTAAGCCTGATCTCTTTTACCTCTCACCATCTCACATACTGGCAACTCCAACTTTTTACTTGCACTGGAAAACATAACTTTAATTTTTAACCTTAATCTTTTATCTCAGACCATGGGGTCATAGAGTCAGACATGACTTAACGAATGAACAACAACAACAGTTTAGTCAGAATTTAAATACAATCAATGAATTCTGTGGCCCTACCTTCAAAACACAAATTCTGAATACTTTCATCACTTTCTTCCACGTGATCCCTTTGCAGTGAGAGTGCTGGCCAATTTCACACCATAGATCTATACAATTAGATCTATAATTATGAATATTTCAGGGATCATGCAGAAAAAACATAAGATTTTTAAATATCTAGAATTTAGTAAAATGGAAACAACTTTAAATCTTGATTTTTCTTATATAGGTGTACTCTATATATTACATTTATCAAGAGCTATATAGTCCTCTGAAGAGGACAATCTGTCTTCTACATTTCCCCAGCACTCTATAGTCAGAAATGCCAATTGTTTTTGTTATGATAATTTACCTTTATGTAAGTCATGCACATTATCTTTGCTTTAAACTCCACTTTCTTTCAAATTCTGCTCTAGTTGGGTTTTATAAGCACCATTCATCTGAAACTATTTTGATCCAGGTGACCACCAATTTCTACTTTGTTATACCATAATCAATTTCCTCAGTCCTCACCATGCTTGACTTAGCAGCATTTGACACAGTGGATAACTTCTTTTGCTTTCAAACACTTTCTTCATTTGGCTTTCAATTTCTCACCTCCCTTCCCAAACTCTCTTAGTTTGCTTTCTGCCTCACTAAGCCACTCCTTCCCAGTCTCCTCTGCTCCGTCCTTCTGTTCTGACCTATAAATGTTGGCATGACCCATGATTTCAACCTGAAACATTTTCTTTCCATATAACCTTTCTGACCTAATTTCATCTACTCTCATTTTTATGGTGATGATTCCAAACATTATAACAGCATCTCAAAGTCACCCTCAGAATCTGAGTTTCTTATATTCAAAACCCACAAACATCTATTAAGATGTCCCATTGATGGCTGAAATTAAACAGATCTAAGACTGAAATTCTGACATCCTCCCTAAGCCTGATCTCTTTTACCTCTCACCATCTCACATACTGGCAACTCCAACTTTTTACTTGCACTGGAAAACATAACTTTAATTTTTAACCTTAATCTTTTATCTCAGACCATGGGGTCATAGAGTCAGACATGACTTAACGAATGAACAACAACAACAGTTTAGTCAGAATTTAAATACAATCAATGAATTCTGTGGCCCTACCTTCAAAACACAAATTCTGAATACTTTCATCACTTTCTTCCACGTGATCCCTTTGCAGTGAGAGTGCTGGCCAATTTCACACCATAGATCTATACAATTAGATCTATAATTATGAATATTTCAGGGATCATGCAGAAAAAACATAAGATTTTTAAATATCTAGAATTTAGTAAAATGGAAACAACTTTAAATCTTGATTTTTCTTATATAGGTGTACTCTATATATTACATTTATCAAGAGCTATATAGTCCTCTGAAGAGGACAATCTGTCTTCTACATTTCCCCCAGCACTCTATAGTCAGAAGCATTGCCTCCCTACCTTTTACTGTGATGGCCCAAAGTCTGTTTTGGCTTGTTATGAATACATTTTACATAAAATACTAAAAATCATGTAAGTCATAAAATGTACTATTATCTTACTTTCTTCTAACCTACCTAAAAAGCACTGGTAATTAATATACAAATGCACCTTTGATAATCCTTCACTATTGCTCTTAGATATAAAATTCCATTCAACATTTTATGGTAACATAATTTCTCAGTTATTAGTGACAGGCTAATTTTGTAAAAATCGATGCCTCTGCATACATCCCAGTAACAAAAAGTAATACAATACTATTTAAAAGTGTTAATAAATAAATAAAAGTAACTTAGCTCCTTCTACTAGTGACCAAGTTTCCATCTTATTTCCTATAAAGCTCTTGCTTACTGCTTTGAAAAAGTCCAAAATTGTTCCTATGATGGATATTTGCTTTAACAATATCCAATTTGTAACTTAATGTTGTATTTCTACACCTTTCTGAATACAAAAACTTTTCATTTTGACTTAAGATCATATTAGTCCTGCTAGAAGACATTTCAGACAACAATTTACCTCCCACACGTAGCACCAACAATGCACATAGCTCAACTATATGATGGTAGAATATGAATAACTGTTCAGTTGGACAGAAGCCAGCACTGACAACTCTATCATGGCTGTTTCTTGACTAAAAGCAATTATGAGAGGCTCAGAGCAGCCAAGGTGAGTGACTTCTGTCTTGAACCTACAGTGTGCTTTGAGAAATCCTCCGTGAGACAGACCATATGTTCTACCACACTATCAAGTTGAGGGGACTGAGACCAATAAAGATGAAATTTGCCAAAACAGGATCATAACCACTGTAGCTTGGACATTTCCTGACACAGAGCTCTCTCTTGGGGTCTGGAAAGGTTTGTTCATCTTCTTACTGTCTTCACCTGAATATTTAAAATTATCTCCAAATCTCCATACCCAAAGTCTTAGTGCCCTACCTGTTCTGGGAGGACAGAAGGAGCAATTGCTCATGTGAGATGCCAGAGCAAGCACCAAATCCAGTCCCGACTATCACGGGAGTGTGCAAACAGCAGCCCAGTTGTCTCTTGGAGACCTGAGAGCCGATACCAAGAGCTGCCCAACTGTCCTGGGAGTACGTGGATAGTAGCTGCTCATAGAAGATCAGTGAGAATGCATCGATCCCTGCCCCTGCTGGACCAGCAGTATGTGGAACAAAGTCACCTACAGGAAACCTGCAATCAGGCACTAAGCCCTGCCCCTGCCACACTGGGAGCATGCCAGGGTCTCCATGCCTACATATCCCATATCAAGTGGATTACAGCCAGCACACAATGAGGAAAAAGGAAGCAAACATCCAACTAAAAGCAGCCCTTCGATTCCAGAAAAGATGGTGGAATAGAAGGACTGAATCCCATCTCCTCTAACAAAACCACCAAATCACAAATAACTACCAACAAACAACTTTGACAAAAAAGACTGGAACTTACTATATATTTTACATCCAAAGACAAAGACAAGGCAGAACAAAATGGTAGAATGGGTACTCTCACGACATAATCAAATTTTATACCCTCCAGGTGGATAACACAGACTAGAACATCATTACATTAGAGAGGTTCTCCCATAAGAGTAGGAATCCTGAGCTCACTGATGATCACAGACATCAACATCCTCAACACATACTAGCAATCTGAATCCAACATTAAAAGGACCAAGGATTTAACAATACATTAAAAGGATCACCATGATCAAATGGGATTTATCTCAGGGATACAGGATTTTTCAATATTTGTAAATCAGTGTGATACACCACATCAACAAACTGAAGAATGAAAATTCTATGATCATCTCAAGAGGCAGAAAAACCTTCTGACAAAATTCAGTACCCATTTATGATAAAAACAAAATCTTTCCAGAGAATGGGCATAGAGGGAATATTCCTTAACATAATAAAAGCCATGTATAACATCATAACATGGTGAATATCTGAAAACATTTCCTCTAAGATCAGGAAGAAGACAAGGTTATCCACTATTGCCATTTTCATTCAATATAGATTTGCAAGTCCTCACTATGGCAGAGAAGAAATAAAATAAATCCAAACTGAAAAGAAGTGAAACTATCATTCTTTGCAGTATGATAAAAAGAAAACCAATATTTAAAATTATCTCCAAATCTCCATACCCAAAGTCTTAGTGCCCTACCTGTTCTGGGAGGACAGAAGGAGCAATTGCTCATGTGAGATGCCAGAGCAAGCACCAAATCCAGTCCCGACTATCACGGGAGTGTGCAAACAGCAGCCCAGTTGTCTCTTGGAGACCTGAGAGCCGATACCAAGAGCTGCCCAACTGTCCTGGGAGTACGTGGATAGTAGCTGCTCATAGAAGATCAGTGAGAATGCATCGATCCCTGCCCCTGCTGGACCAGCAGTATGTGGAACAAAGTCACCTACAGGAAACCTGCAATCAGGCACTAAGCCCTGCCCCTGCCACACTGGGAGCATGCCAGGGTCTCCATGCCTACATATCCCATATCAAGTGGATTACAGCCAGCACACAATGAGGAAAAAGGAAGCAAACATCCAACTAAAAGCAGCCCTTCGATTCCAGAAAAGATGGTGGAATAGAAGGACTGAATCCCATCTCCTCTAACAAAACCACCAAATCACAAATAACTACCAACAAACAACTTTGACAAAAAAGACTGGAACTTACTATATATTTTACATCCAAAGACAAAGACAAGGCAGAACAAAATGGTAGAATGGGTACTCTCACGACATAATCAAATTTTATACCCTCCAGGTGGATAACACAGACTAGAACATCATTACATTAGAGAGGTTCTCCCATAAGAGTAGGAATCCTGAGCTCACTGATGATCACAGACATCAACATCCTCAACACATACTAGCAATCTGAATCCAACATTAAAAGGACCAAGGATTTAACAATACATTAAAAGGATCACCATGATCAAATGGGATTTATCTCAGGGATACAGGATTTTTCAATATTTGTAAATCAGTGTGATACACCACATCAACAAACTGAAGAATGAAAATTCTATGATCATCTCAAGAGGCAGAAAAACCTTCTGACAAAATTCAGTACCCATTTATGATAAAAACAAAATCTTTCCAGAGAATGGGCATAGAGGGAATATTCCTTAACATAATAAAAGCCATGTATAACATCATAACATGGTGAATATCTGAAAACATTTCCTCTAAGATCAGGAAGAAGACAAGGTTATCCACTATTGCCATTTTCATTCAATATAGATTTGCAAGTCCTCACTATGGCAGAGAAGAAATAAAATAAATCCAAACTGAAAAAGAAGTGAAACTATCATTCTTTGCAGATGATATGATACTATACATAGAAAATCCCAAAGATGCTGCCAGGAAACTACTAGAGCTCATTCAAGGGATTTGGTAAAGTTGCAGGATACAAAATCAATACACACAGATCTCTTGTATTCCTATGCACTAAGAATGAAAGAGCACAGAGAGAAATGAAGAAACCAATCCCATTTACCACAATACCAAGAATAAAAAAATACCTAGAAATAAATCTACCTAAGAAGACAAAAGGCCTGTACTCTAGAACCTACAAAATACTGACCAAAGATGACACAAACATGGAGATGTACCATGTGCTTGGATTGGAAGAATATTGTCAAAATGACCCTACTACCCAAGGCAATCTATAGATTTCATGCAATCCCTATAAAATCCCAGTGGCATTTTTCACTGAACTTGAATTATTATTTTTTTAATTTGTATGAAAACACAAAAGACATCAAATAACCAAAGCAAACTTGAAAGAGAAAAATGGAGCTGGAGGAATCAGATCCCTAACTTCAGATTACACTACAAAGCCACAGTATTCAAACCAGTGTGGTACAGCCACAAAAACAGAAATATTGATCAATGGAACAGGACAGAAAGCCCAGAAATAATCACATGCACCTATGGTCAATTAACCTACAACAAAGGAGGTAATAATAAATGGTGCTGGGAAGACTGAACAGCTACATTTACAAGGAGAAAATTACTTATAAGTCTGAGAGGGAAAAAAAGAATGAAATTAGAACACTTAACACCATACACAAAAATAAACTCCAAATGGATCAAAGACCTAAACAGAAGACAAGATACTACAAAAACTCTTTGAGGGAAACATAGGCAGAATAGAGGTAAATCTCAGGAATATATTTCTACATCCACCTCATAGGCTAAAGAAAATAAAAACAAAAATAAACAAATGAGACTCATTAAGCTTTCTTTGCACAGCAAAGGAAACAATAAACAAAGCAAAAAGGCAACTCACATGATGGGATAATATATTTGCAAATGAATTGAATGACAGGGGGTTAATCTCCAAAATATACAAACAGCTCATGCACTTCTTTGTCAAGAAAACCCTAATGACCCAATTTAAAAACATGGGCAGAGAACCTAAATAAACATTTCTCCAAAGAGGATATATAAATGACCAAAAAGCACATGAAAGAATGCTTAATACTATTATCAGAGAAATGCAAGTCAAAACTACAAGGTATCACCTCACGTGGATCAAAATGGCCTTCATCAAAAAGTCTACAAACAATAAATGCTGGAAAGTGTGTAGAGAAAAGGAAACTCTCCTATACTGTTGGTAGGAATGCAAATTGGTACAACTACTATGGACAACAGTATGGAGGTTTGTTTAAAAACTTAAAACAGAACTACCATATGATCTAGCAACCCCAAACTTCAGCAGATATCTGGAGACAACTGTAATTCAAAAAAATACATGCAGCCCAATGCTCATGGCAGCATTATTTACAATAACCAGAACATGGAAGGAACCTAAGTGTCCATCAACAGATGAATGGATAAAGATGATGTGGTACATATATACAATGGAATATTACTCAGTCTTAAAAAGAACAAAATAATGTCAGCTGCAGTAGTGTGAACAGACCTAAAGATGATCTTACTAAGTACAGTAACTCACACAGAGAAAGACAAATACATGAATATCACATGCACCTATGGTCAATTAACCTACAACAAAGGAGGTAATAATAAATGGTGCTGGGAAGACTGAACAGCTACATTTACAAGGAGAAAATTACTTATAAGTCTGAGAGGGAAAAAAAGAATGAAATTAGAACACTTAACACCATACACAAAAATAAACTCCAAATGGATCAAAGACCTAAACAGAAGACAAGATACTACAAAAACTCTTTGAGGGAAACATAGGCAGAATAGAGGTAAATCTCAGGAATATATTTCTACATCCACCTCATAGGCTAAAGAAAATAAAAACAAAAATAAACAAATGAGACTCATTAAGCTTTCTTTGCACAGCAAAGGAAACAATAAACAAAGCAAAAAGGCAACTCACATGATGGGATAATATATTTGCAAATGAATTGAATGACAGGGGGTTAATCTCCAAAATATACAAACAGCTCATGCACTTCTTTGTCAAGAAAACCCTAATGACCCAATTTAAAAACATGGGCAGAGAACCTAAATAAACATTTCTCCAAAGAGGATATATAAATGACCAAAAAGCACATGAAAGAATGCTTAATACTATTATCAGAGAAATGCAAGTCAAAACTACAAGGTATCACCTCACGTGGATCAAAATGGCCTTCATCAAAAAGTCTACAAACAATAAATGCTGGAAAGTGTGTAGAGAAAAGGAAACTCTCCTATACTGTTGGTAGGAATGCAAATTGGTACAACTACTATGGACAACAGTATGAAGGTTTGTTTAAAAACTTAAAACAGAACTACCATATGATCTAGCAACCCCAAACTTCAGCAGATATCTGGAGACAACTGTAATTCAAAAAAATACATGCAGCCCAATGCTCATGGCAGCATTATTTACAATAACCAGAACATGGAAGGAACCTAAGTGTCCATCAACAGATGAATGGATAAAGATGATGTGGTACATATATACAATGGAATATTACTCAGTCTTAAAAAGAACAAAATAATGTCAGCTGCAGTAGTGTGAACAGACCTAAAGATGATCTTACTAAGTACAGTAACTCACACAGAGAAAGACAAATATATGATATCACTCACTCATATGTGGAAGCAAAGTAAAAAAAAATGACAGAAATGAACTTATTTACAAACAGAAACAGACTTACATATATCAAAAAAAAGAAAAATATATGGTTACCAAAGGGGAAATATGGAGGAAAGGAATAATTCAAGAGTTTGGGATTAAAATACACATACTACTTTACACAAAATAGCTAACCAACAACAACCTACTGTTAGCACAGGGAACCCTATTCATTATTCTGTGATAACCTATATGCAATAATAATATGAAAAAGAATGAATATATGTGCATGTATAACTGAATCACTTTGCTGTACATCTGAAATTAACACAACTATACTCCAATAAAATTTTAAAAATATTTAAATGATAAGACATTTAAATTTAAAATTTTTGATATGTGAACATTTTAATCATAGACTTCATAAAATACGGTATTTTTTCTTCTTCATTTTTCTTTTGTTATAGACAATAATTAATTCTACTGCTGTTTGATCACATTAATGCCCAAATCTTAATTCTAACATACAGAATTTTTATCTCAAGAATTTTTATTTATCTAGAATTGTTCAATTAATAATGCTTTTAATTTTGGACCCTCTATGGCAACATGTATGTGGTATTATATGACAAAGTATATGTTTATTTTTATATCATATTTAGATTTCATGCTTTTTGAATATATAATTTTCAGTATGTAAAATCAAGGCAGTTTAGGTTTTTTTTTTGGTATACTATTTGGTTTCCTAAATAGGATGAACATATAGTTTATTATATTCTTTGAGTAAATATTTCCACAGATTTTAAATAAATTTCAACCAAAATATAGGCAACTCACATATGAAAATAGTTTAATATCATTTTAAGAAATGAAGGTTGGTTTACAGAGTTGATTTTTAAAGGTTAATGATTGCAACATACTGATGGCAGCATTATTTACAATAACCAGAACATGGAAGGAACCTAAGTGTCCATCAACAGATGAAGGGATAAAGATGATGTGGTACATATATACAATGGAATATTACTCAGTCTTAAAAGAACAAAATAATGTCAGCTGCAGTAGTGTGAACAGACCTAAAGATGATCTTACTAAGTACAGTAACTCACACAGAGAAAGACAAATATATGATATCACTCACTCATATGTGGAAGCAAAGTAAAAAAAAATGACAGAAATGAACTTATTTACAAACAGAAACAGACTTACATATATCAAAAAAAAGAAAAATATATGGTTACCAAAGGGGAAATATGGAGGAAAGGAATAATTCAAGAGTTTGGGATTAAAATACACATACTACTTTACACAAAATAGCTAACCAACAACAACCTACTGTTAGCACAGGGAACCCTATTCATTATTCTGTGATAACCTATATGCAATAATAATATGAAAAAGAATGAATATATGTGCATGTATAACTGAATCACTTTGCTGTACATCTGAAATTAACACAACTATACTCCAATAAAATTTTAAAAATATTTAAATGATAAGACATTTAAATTTAAAATTTTTGATATGTGAACATTTTAATCATAGACTTCATAAAATACTGTATTTGTCCTCTTCATTTTTCTTTTGTTATAGACAATAATTAATTCTACTGCTGTTTGATCACATTAATGCCCAAATCTTAATTCTAACATACAGAATTTTTATCTCAAGAATTTTTATTTATCTAGAATTGTTCAATTAATAATGCTTTTAATTTTGGACCCTCTATGGCAACATGTATGTGGTATTATATGACAAAGTATATGTTTATTTTTATATCATATTTAGATTTCATGCTTTTTGAATATATAATTTTCAGTATGTAAAATCAAGGCAGTTTAGGTTTTTTTTTTTTTTTGGTATACTATTTGGTTTCCTAAATAGGATGAACATATAGTTTATTATATTCTTTGAGTAAATATTTCCACAGATTTTAAATAAATTTCAACCAAAATATAGGCAACTCACATATGAAAATAGTTTAATATCATTTTAAGAAATGAAGGTTGGTTTACAGAGTTGATTTTTAAAGGTTAATGATTGCAACATACTGATGATAATGGACAGCAAAGGCAGAACTCACATACTAATCTGCTAATGTATGTTTGTGTATTCATCATTTGCATCATCATGAGATTTTTAATGTTACTGTACTCTAAACGTGTGTATATGAGAATATGTAAATTTCTATGATTTTAATTTCCGTTTGGATATAAAAAGATTGTTTAGATACAATTATGGATTATATATGCACCATAGGTAATTCCAAAAATGTTTTTGCTCAAAAAGCTTCTTAATTAGGTGTGAACTTTCTCTGTACCATAATGATGTTCATCAATAAAATGTGTGTGTATCATCACACACAAAAAAAACATCTTATCTTTAACACAGGACTTTCCAATCTTTATTTGCAACAGTATAAACAATATTGTCACATGTTTCAAATTTACCAGGTATGAATTTTAAATGTTCCTCTACAGGTATGAATGAAAATCACCATTAGAATTAACTTGACTAATGTTTTGTTGGAAGCAACTGCTAACAGTGCATAAAATCGGGATCAACTGTGTCAAATTCCCATCCTACTTACAGGATCATCTCCAAGATCCATCCCAGTTTGCTGGCATAATTCCAAAGGAATCACCCCTTGGGAAATCCCCTTTATACCCTTCAATTAAAACATCACTGGCAATAAACTGTTTAAATCTCAGTCTATTAATCAATGGGATGAGGGGGGCACTGAGAGCAGGGGTGGGGAGGGGGTGGTGCCAGCATTCTGTTGGTCTGCCCAGCTCCTCCCTATTAATGATAGAGGATATTGGTGTTTTAAGTTGATTCTATTAGGAATTAATGAACTATTTTATCATTAAACATGTAGCTACAAGCATGAATGCTGTATGTTATCATTTTAGGAAATAATTCTCAGCTCACTAAGCATTTGCGTCTCTTCATATGGACATTAAATTTCATCAAAATTTTGTCAGAATACATGGCTATAGTATAGTGTTCTTTCTTGGACCTTGAGATAATACTGCTCAGAAAAAAAAGACAGCTGTAATTCTTCCCTCCTGTATGGACCTCTCTCTCAATGTAACAATGTGTATGTAAGTACAAGGAAAATATCATTTTAAGAAATGAGGGGTGGTTTACAGAGTTGATTTTTAAAGGTTAATGATTGCAACATACTGATGATAATGGACAGCAAAGGCAGAACTCACATACTAATCTGCTAATGTATGTTTGTGTATTCATCATTTGCATCATCATGAGATTTTTAATGTTACTGTACTCTAAACGTGTGTATATGAGAATATGTAAATTTCTATGATTTTAATTTCCGTTTGGATATAAAAAGATTGTTTAGATACAATTATGGATTATATATGCACCATAGGTAATTCCAAAATTTTTTTGCTCAAAAAGCTTCTTAATTAGGTGTGAACTTTCTCTGTACCATAATGATGTTCATCAATAAAATGTGTGTGTATCATCACACACAAAAAAAACATCTTATCTTTAACACAGGACTTTCCAATCTTTATTTGCAACAGTATAAACAATATTGTCACATGTTTCAAATTTACCAGGTATGAATTTTAAATGTTCCTCTACAGGTATGAATGAAAATCACCATTAGAATTAACTTGACTAATGTTTTGTTGGAAGCAACTGCTAACAGTGCATAAAATCGGGATCAACTGTGTCAAATTCCCATCCTACTTACAGGATCATCTCCAAGATCCATCCCAGTTTGCTGGCATAATTCCAAAGGAATCACCCCTTGGGAAATCCCCTTTATACCCTTCAATTAAAACATCACTGGCAATAAACTGTTTAAATCTCAGTCTATTAATCAATGGGATGAGGGGGGCACTGAGAGCAGGGGTGGGGAGGGGGTGGTGCCAGCATTCTGTTGGTCTGCCCAGCTCCTCCCTATTAATGATAGAGAATATTGGTGTTTTAAGTTGATTCTATTAGGAATTAATGAACTATTTTATCATTAAACATGTAGCTACAAGCATGAATGCTGTATGTTATCATTTTAGGAAATAATTCTCAGCTCACTAAGCATTTGCGTCTCTTCATATGGACATTAAATTTCATCAAAATTTTGTCAGAATACATGGCTATAGTATAGTGTTCTTTCTTGGACCTTGAGATAATACTGCTCAAAAAAAAAAGACAGCTGTAATTCTTCCCCTCCCTGTATGGACCTCTCTCTCAATGTAACAATGTGTATGTAAGTACAAGGAAAAGGGTCTGAACCAGCCTAAGTCAGGAACTCCCCCAAACAGAAAAAAATCCAGTTCAGCAATGTTTCCCATCCTACAAACCATGGACCCCTTGACCCAAGCAATATAATAATAATTGTGTATTTTTTCATACAACTAGTTTTGGTGTGGCTTTTTACACAGTTAAATCTAAATAATTATAAAATTATTGACCATATATTGCTACAGGTACATGTATATAGGTTGCACAAAAAATTATTTAAAAATACACAACAAATTGATGTCAGCAGCAATCCCAGGATAACATATGGATATTTTAGAGTTGTAAGTAGTCAAGTGTCTCAGCATTATTATGTGCAACTTAGTTTTTAATGTAATGCTTCTTTCTTTCTGACACCAGGGTTTTATAAATAGCATCAAATTTCTTAACTGTGATGAATTACATTAATAGAATAAACAATGTCAAACCATATATGCAGTCTCCGAGTAAATATTATTTGTCATTCTTGTAAGATAACACTTGACAATATTTGATAATTTATTAGGATTTAAGGTCTTGACATGAAAGGGTACTGGTGGGGTTTTTCTTCTGTTATGCTCTCTCTATCTCATTTTGGATTTTAGTATTCTTTGGAAAGGAACTGGGAAATGTTGCATTCTCATCTATTTTACATGTGCTGACTATAGCTCCCTAGAGCATTTGTATTTCTTTTTGTTGTTGTTTGTTTTTAAAGAATTGCCATAAATGTATTTTATTTGATTTTAAAAATGAGTAGTAACCACGTGGCACTAGTGGTAAAGAACCCAACTGCCAATGCAGGAGATATAAGAGACGTGGGATCAATCCCTGGGTCAGGAAGATCCCCTGGAGGAGGGCATGGCAACCTACTCCAGTATTCTTGCCGGGAGAATCCCATGGACAGAGGAGCCTGGTGGGCTACAGTTCACAGGATCACAAAGAGTCAGACACAATTGAAGTGACTTAGCACACACGGTACTTACACTATCTCTAAATTCTACTCTAGTTTTCCTTCATGACAATCTGCATTTAAAGTAAATTATTCCCTCCTTTCTCCATTGCTTAGACTAGTCTTACTGTTTAAAATTTATGAAGATGTGTTGCAATTTTGGGTTCAGACAGTAGGTGTGAGTAGGAGGGCCTACATTTTGGGGCAGAATATGTTCTTTAAGATTTTCACAAACATATGAATGTGGATGACCCAGAGAGAAGAGATCAGGATATTCTGTACGCCAAACAGATGGCACCACGTAGGAGTAAAAGTCTGGGGTGGTTATTAACTCCAAGAACAGCCGCAACATTAATAAAATGATCAGTGTGTCCTCATTAAATAAATGTATGTCAAGGACCTAATATCTTCAAGTAGTTGTGATAGCACCAATGAAAAAATCCAAGATACATAAGAAATAGTCTCATTTTCAAGAAATATGTACTTTGTAATAAGTAAATTAAATAACATTGTCACAAATTTTCCTCTAAACTTGTATTCTACTTAGACACAGATAAAATCCAGCATGGAATGCATATAAATCACATTCTAATAGGAGTTTTCATCTGAATAAGTCAAAGTCCCAGCAGTTTGTCTCTATTTAAATAACAAGATCTTCACATCTGGCACTGATATTTGGGAATACTGTACAAACTTTGGATTCCTAAAAGTATATTCCTTAAAGGTTGATGGAGTGGATATACTCATAAAAGATGTGTGCATGCTACTTCTCTTTGGGATTCTTTCACCAAAAGTGAGTGTTCCTAAGCCTTCAAAGAAGGTAGATGCAGAGGCAACAGGTAAAGCTTCCAGTCAGCAAGGTCTGTGCCTGGAGGATCAGAATCGAGATGCAATGCAGTGTTCTGAACAGGTATGGAAAGCAATTCATAACCAAATTTCCACTCTTGGATTTCTAGGCTGGGTTTCACTACATCAATGGGGACATCTTGTTTGATCCAGGTGCTGACTCTGGCTGCACCTGGGTTCCATCTACTCATCACACAAATCACTCAAGTTTGCTCCTCTGCTTCCCTCCCACCTACTTGCTACCAGTGGATGCTGAACTGACAACACCTCAACATGAAATGTGACTACACATTTCATGTAGTGAGTATCAGCAGAGCTCCAGTCTGGTATATTCAAACACTGGAAGGATCCCATGTTGCCTAAGAAGTGAAGAAAGGCTAGAAGAGATACCAAGTATGTACACAACAGGACAAAGGGAAAACAGTATTGCTGAAGTGTTTTATATACATTATCTTATAAAAGTCATATAGATATCTACTTTTTACAGACCAGTCCCCTGTGCTTCAGAGAGACTGAGTCATATGTTAGCTATTTGCCAACAGAACACTGATCTGAACCAACAGTGGTCTATTGCCTTTGTGATCTCCCTGATACCTTATCCTGCCAGGAATTGGAGAGTATTCACTTAGTCCTGAGTTTCTTCTGAAATGAGCTGGTATGATCCAGCAAGCCTCCAGGCACCCAAGCAACCAGAGGCACACATATTGGGAAGATTCTTTATGAACTGCTGCAGAGTTTCCAAAGAGCTCTTTGAGTCTAATGAGGCCAGCACTCAACTATTTCCTGAGCAACAGTTTTTGCATTCACTGACAGAACTTTAAAGGTTGGAACCCAGTATAAAAAGCAACACACACACACACACACACACATGTTAGGAGTTGGAGATTATATATAATTAGGAGTTTGAGATTAAATATACACACTACTATAAACAAATTAGGTATAAAACAAGACCTACACAGAGAATTATAGTCAATATCTTGTAACACCCTATAATGGAAAAGAATCTGAAATACATATATATATTAAATACATATTACATATATATACATGTAACTGAGTTACTTTGCTATATACTTGAAATGAACATGACATTGCAAATTAACTATACTTCAACTTTAAAATGTTTTTTAAAATGTTGAACAATCAAATAAAACTTACTATACTTAAAAAGGGGACTTATTACCAGCTTCCAGAGGAAAAGGAAAATGAATTACCGCTGTATTTAATCGTCTATGACATTTGAAGAGCCCATATCTCCCGTCTCCATCTAAGCAGAGCCCCTAAGGGTGATTCTTATCCATATTCCCCATGCTTTCTGTCCTGTGGGCCTGTTAACACAGCAGGGATGGAGTGCATCAGAACCAAGAGGGCACTCAGATCCAAAACAAGTAGTGATTGCTCAGTTTTAAGGAGCAGTTTAAGGAATCATTTGAAACAAAAATGTCTAGAGGGAATGCTCTGACTATGGATAGTGAATAATATGCCCCATCATCTTCTCTCTCTTGGTAAATCTTGATTGTAAGTGAGAGGATAGGGGGAGATGGAGGGGAAAGAGAGAAAGGAAGGAAAGCAGCAGAAACTAGCAGGACAGGGTCAGAGAAAAATAAAGTTACAAATATGGCAATGGTATCAGAGACATATAGGTACATCCTTTCAATAGCATGCTAAAATGAGTAACTAGCTCAACAAACCTGCTGTTAAATTTCTAGAATTTCTGTTGTTGTGGTAAAATACCAGCTATAGATTTCTGAGTTCTTTCTGTGTGCTGGGTACAGTGCTATGCCTGGGCAGACGTTATCAAATTTGACGGCAGTCTCTAGTTTTGATGAGTGTCCATGGAGCTGTTCTGGTACCTGAAAGGTGGTAAACATTACCTCCATTCCTTTAAAGCCTGACTTCAACATTATTGAGACCGATCTCTGTGCTCACTGAATTCCTAGGGCGTCCTGATAAGTCTCCATTATCTGAAGCAGAGCATGTTTTCCTTCTCAAAGCCTAAACTCTCCTAGCATACTGGAAACTGACAACGACAAAGAAAAGTCAGCCAAAACATATGATGCTGAATTGGTTATCATCACTGTTCCCTACATGAGTAATGAATCAGTTAAATACTTCACTGTCTCAAGAAATCACCATCTGTTCTTTAGTTTTTAATTGATGTAAGAGACGTTTCAGGAAATCTCCACTGGGAACAATTCTGGTGCTCATAGAAACAGGCTGGCAGACTCGTGGGTCAGCCAAACAGGTGGTACCAGGATGACTCGGCATCCTGGACAGCTGCTGTCCTACCTGGGCAAGGGGGCTGTTCCCTCCACCCACAAATCACAAACCTGCCAGCTCCACTCACAATCCCAGTGCCTTCACCTCAAATAGAAAGTTACTTCTGGAGACAGGATTTATGAGATGGGAAATGATGTAGCAAAAGGCACCATATACCCTTCTACTTCAACAGTTCAGAGAGAGAGAGGCAAGGGCGGAAAAGCTTTTTGCTAAAACAAAACAGAATTTCAGCAATTAGCCAAGAATTCCAGATGGCAAGTCTATACTTCTTTCTAGTCATTTGGATAAAATAAAAAGGTCAGAGATGTGATTCCCATGAGTAAGAACATTTCACTTTTGTAGGAATTTTAGGTCTTGAGGGCATGATCTATGTCACACTTATTTCATCTCACTTCTCAGCCCTATGGAATAAGTAGAGGACATTTCCTGATTCCTTATTGATCATTTAGGAATTAAGTACATGCTAAAACCACATAAGTATCTGCAGTAGTCTTCACAATAGTTTTGACCCCAGGCAAAGTTGTGATGTAAATAAAGCTGGTTGAGGAGGGCATGGCAATACACTCCAGTATTAGTGCCTGGAGAATTCTGAGCACAGAGGAGCCTGGTAGACTATAGTCTATAGTGTCACAAAGAGCTGGATGTGACTGATGTGACTTACCACACACATCAAAGCAATTTATAGCCCCTGTTCTGTTGCTTTATTGCTAATGTGTGAGGACTCTTGGCATATGGACACCATGGTTATCACATAGTATTACTGTAATCCCTCCTTCCCTCCCCTCCCTCCCTCTGTGAACTTTTGTGAGTCTGTGCCTACTGCATGACAGTCTTTATTCTGGGGATAAGATTGGGGAGGAAAAAAAAAACACACAACAGATACTGTTCTTCAAAAGCTCACATTCTAGTGTGAGGGCACGTATTAAATAACTGGCCTCAGGGACTACCCTGTTGGTCCAGTGGTTAAGATTCCATGCTTCCACTGTAGTGGGCCTGGGTTTGATCTCTGGTGGTAAAAGTTTTACACGCCGAATGGTGCAGCTGAAAATAATACTAATAATTGACCTTACATGAGTGAATAGTTCCAAACAGAGAAAACCCCTCTAAAGGAAGAATGACTTTAAGAAAAGTCTAAAAGAAAGAGAAGACGAGGGGATTGCGGGAAGGAATAGGTTTATTCATACTGGGCTTAGGTAGGAGCTGCCATGAGGGTTCTGGCTACACAGGCATGACCTGGAGAGAGAGACAAGCAGGAAGGGGGAGAGAGAGGGGCGGGGGGTGGTCAGGGCAAGGGGTCCAAGAGGGAAGAAGGTCCAGGGAGAAAGGGGGGGGGGCATGGGTGCCCAGAGGCCAAGGGGCCAGATAGCTAAAAGGGACCTTGCAGCCCAGAATAGGGGTTAAGTATATGGGAGTGGCCAGGGAGGTGGCTGGGGGAAGGACTGGTGCTGATTGGAGTGAGTCCACAGGTAGGAAAGCTTTCTGTCTGCAGAGGTGCTTGGTGGGAAGAGACTGCCGGAGGGCAGGGCTGTGGGCTGACTTGGCTCTTTGCAGATTTTCAACTCCAACAATGACAGCTCAGAGAAGCACAAAACACATTGCATATTGTCCATTGGCATTGGGGAATAGTTGGAGTCCCATGGGAAGAAGAGATGGGACTTTTAGACAGCTCAACAGGAATGAGAGGATCCCAGGAAATTAATGGACATAAGACACAATATAAGTCTTCACTATAGCACTAATTAAACAACATTGATACGCTAAAAAGAAGTGTTCATTTCAAAGGGAAGTTAGAAATTGGAGATTCCAGAAAACGTCATTATGAACCTGTACCACACCCTCAAAGAAGAAGCACAGCTAGACGCAAATTCACTGTATTGATCTTAGTGTGCAAAAGCATTTTTACATACTTGTATATGTTGCTGACTGGAAGAACGGGAAAGACTATAGCATTTCTTAAGTCAACTGCTACAGGCCAAGAACTCTAGGCGTTACATCATTTAATCTTCAGAGCACTGAGAGAGCAGTGTGCTACATTATCTTCTTTTCCAGAGGGGAAGACATAGCCCAACTAATGCTCTCAAGGTCTTGTCTAGTAAGTGACCAAACTGAAATTTGCAGGCATAACCATAATCTAAGTTCAGAACAACACATTTTTTCACAGTGTGGTTGATGGTTATGGTTAGCTCTAAAACACAGACATCTTCTTCCTGACAAAGAGCAGAGATGTCTATGAGAATCCTTCTTGCCACAGAACTAGTGCCCATAGACAAGACAGTGGCAATTTTCTTGGGACATTTTATGGACATAAACCTTGACAGTGATAATGACCGGCTGTGTAGAACTGAAATTTGCATTTCCTTTGTCTCCAGATTTCAGAAGTGATCTGGAAGAGCATAGCTAATATTGTAGAAAGGGACTATTTTACAACCAGGGAGGTCCAGGGGAAGGATGGTGCTGAAAAGGGACCTTGCAGCCCAGAATAGGGGTTAAGTATATGGGAGTGGCCAGGGAGGTGGCTGGGGGAAGGACTGGTGCTGATTGGAGTGAGTCCACAGGTAGGAAAGCTTTCTGTCTGCAGAGGTGCTTGGTGGGAAGAGACTGCCGGAGGGCAGGGCTGTGGGCTGACTTGGCTCTTTGCAGATTTTCAACTCCAACAATGACAGCTCAGAGAAGCACAAAACACATTGCATATTGTCCATTGGCATTGGGGAATAGTTGGAGTCCCATGGGAAGAAGAGATGGGACTTTTAGACAGCTCAACAGGAATGAGAGGATCCCAGGAAATTAATGGACATAAGACACAATATAAGTCTTCACTATAGCACTAATTAAACAACATTGATACGCTAAAAAGAAGTGTTCATTTCAAAGGGAAGTTAGAAATTGGAGATTCCAGAAAACGTCATTATGAACCTGTACCACACCCTCAAAGAAGAAGCACAGCTAGACGCAAATTCACTGTATTGATCTTAGTGTGCAAAAGCATTTTTACATACTTGTATATGTTGCTGACTGGAAGAACGGGAAAGACTATAGCATTTCTTAAGTCAACTGCTACAGGCCAAGAACTCTAGGCGTTACATCATTTAATCTTCAGAGCACTGAGAGAGCAGTGTGCTACATTATCTTCTTTTCCAGAGGGGAAGACATAGCCCAACTAATGCTCTCAAGGTCTTGTCTAGTAAGTGACCAAACTGAAATTTGCAGGCATAACCATAATCTAAGTTCAGAACAACACATTTTTTCACAGTGTGGTTGATGGTTATGGTTAGCTCTAAAACACAGACATCTTCTTCCTGACAAAGAGCAGAGATGTCTATGAGAATCCTTCTTGCCACAGAACTAGTGCCCATAGACAAGACAGTGGCAATTTTCTTGGGACATTTTATGGACATAAACCTTGACAGTGATAATGACCGGCTGTGTAGAACTGAAATTTGCATTTCCTTTGTCTCCAGATTTCAGAAGTGATCTGGAAGAGCATAGCTAATATTGTAGAAAGGGGACTATTTTACAATTTGGGTTGCCAGTTCTAACCAATAAAAAATACACTGAAAATCTAAAAATCGGGCAAATACCTAATAATTTTTAAACTCTGATTATTTCATTTTCTTTAAATCTGAAATTCAAAATTTATATGAGTGTCTTAGACTGCTATCTGAAAATACCACAGAAGTTTATTTCTCATAGTTTTTCTGGAAAGTCTGAGATTAGAATTCCAATGACTAGGTTCTTGTGAGGTCTCTCTTTCTGATCCACAGCCCTTTTTTGTGGTATCCTCATGTGGTCAAGAGCAGAGAGAAGAGAAGCAAGCTCTTTTCCATCTCTTTTCATAATGGCACTAAACCCATCATGAGGGTTCCACCTTCATGAACTAATTAACTTTCAAAAGCCCTATCCCAAATACCATCACACTGGGAATTAGGTTTTAGCATGTGAGTTTTGGAATGACAGAAATACAGCACTGGGCACATTGATTTTCTCTGGCAAACCCATTTATAATACATCTGAATTTGGAGCACAGGAGTGAAAATCCTTACATGGATCAATCTGGAATGTGGATAGAAGATGGCAGGTGATTCTCCCATTTGGTGCCAGCAAGTGGCAAAGCCCTGTGTGGTGGAATTCAGAGAAGAGACTAAGAGGGAAAGTGAGACCCACACTAAGGAGCATAAGAGAAAGAGACCTGTGGGTGGAATCTAGGCCTGAACTGGTCAGATGGCACATCTCAGCTTGACTCATCAAGATGAAGAGGGCAGGCAGAGAAGAAAGGGATTTGCATCTGGATAAGAGCATTTGGGAGACAGGCACTTTCCTGGGAAGCACATGAAGGGACACTTATTTGTCCCTTCATGGGAGATTTAAAGATCCAAATACAAGTATAGAGGAATTTCCCTTAGGTTCACCAGGCTCAGAGTTTCCACCATCCCATAGTGTGATGGGACTGGAGCTAGCACTAGAGGCATCCCATGCACCAGTCATCACTGAAGCAGAAGTAAACGGAAACAGACTGCATTCATTTCATCTCATTACTTTTGACTCTGGTATTAAACAGTTGATGTCTGGTTTTCCATACTGGAGTTTCCAGGTAAAAGATATCTTCTGGTATGATCAAGGAAAGGAAGTCATATTATTGGTGCCTCAGAAGGCAACTGCATTAACAACTATCTTGCCAGACTGGCCAAGCAGGTAAGGAGTTACTTTTACCTAAAGTGCTCATATAATACGTTTTCCTCTCTCACATGTCTTCTGTGTATTTCTTGCTTCCCTGCTTGTTCAGTGGGGCCCAAGCAGAGCAACTTTTATCTGCTTCATGCTTACTATCCAGATGACATGTGTGTCATGGAGGGAAAATACAGGATCCTAAATTATGTTTAATGGCAGGGTTATTTTAAAATGCAAAATGCCAAGAGCTCATTAAATGTTTAGAGGATTATGATAAGGGGAAAAACTGGAATACATACCATGACTCAAAACAATGAAATGGTGAACATCTTACAGAAATAGGTTCTCTTCTACTGGAACATTTACATCACAAAATTTTGCCCTATCCCAAATACCATCACACTGGGAATTAGGTTTTAGCATGTGAGTTTTGGAATGACAGAAATACAGCACTGGGCACATTGATTTTCTCTGGCAAACCCATTTATAATACATCTGAATTTGGAGCACAGGAGTGAAAATCCTTACATGGATCAATCTGGAATGTGGATAGAAGATGGCAGGTGATTCTCCCATTTGGTGCCAGCAAGTGGCAAAGCCCTGTGTGGTGGAATTCAGAGAAGAGACTAAGAGGGAAAGTGAGACCCACACTAAGGAGCATAAGAGAAAGAGACCTGTGGGTGGAATCTAGGCCTGAACTGGTCAGATGGCACATCTCAGCTTGACTCATCAAGATGAAGAGGGCAGGCAGAGAAGAAAGGGATTTGCATCTGGATAAGAGCATTTGGGAGACAGGCACTTTCCTGGGAAGCACATGAAGGGACACTTATTTGTCCCTTCATGGGAGATTTAAAGATCCAAATACAAGTATAGAGGAATTTCCCTTAGGTTCACCAGGCTCAGAGTTTCCACCATCCCATAGTGTGATGGGACTGGAGCTAGCACTAGAGGCATCCCATGCACCAGTCATCACTGAAGCAGAAGTAAACGGAAACAGACTGCATTCATTTCATCTCATTACTTTTGACTCTGGTATTAAACAGTTGATGTCTGGTTTTCCATACTGGAGTTTCCAGGTAAAAGATATCTTCTGGTATGATCAAGGAAAGGAAGTCATATTATTGGTGCCTCAGAAGGCAACTGCATTAACAACTATCTTGCCAGACTGGCCAAGCAGGTAAGGAGTTACTTTTACCTAAAGTGCTCATATAATACGTTTTCCTCTCTCACATGTCTTCTGTGTATTTCTTGCTTCCCTGCTTGTTCAGTGGGGCCCAAGCAGAGCAACTTTTATCTGCTTCATGCTTACTATCCAGATGACATGTGTGTCATGGAGGGAAAATACAGGATCCTAAATTATGTTTAATGGCAGGGTTATTTTAAAATGCAAAATGCCAAGAGCTCATTAAATGTTTAGAGGATTATGATAAGGGGAAAAACTGGAATACATACCATGACTCAAAACAATGAAATGGTGAACATCTTACAGAAATAGGTTCTCTTCTACTGCTACTGACACTACTCTAATCTGCCTTTAAACCTGTCAGTTACACTTTAAACGAGTGGCCAATCACTTTTTGTAAATTCAAAGATAAAACTTGCTAAAACATGCAGACATTCTCAGAGCAGCAGAGGTGACATTCAGAGACAACCAAATCAGAAACTGTCTGAAGTTTCTGAAGGTAAATGCTGTCTTTAGAACACTCCGCCTTTACATTTCATGTAAATTAAAAAACATTTTTTTAACTTGAAAATGAATTCTACAGAAATTAAAAAAAAAAAAGCCTGAAGGGTAGAGTCCAAACAAATGTTGTCATTAACAAACTAAGACACTACCTCACTCACTATGATCCAACATTCACCACTGTAGCACACTTCACAGTTTACAAAGCAAATTTAAATCGTTATCTATTTGCAAGCCTTCCAAAGTAAGGTGAGAGGTCAACAGAAGAAGACTTAGGGTCCAAATCTGGAGTTTTGGCTCTAAACTGCCTCTCCCAAGAACAGCAGCTAACATTAACTGAGCACATGTTAAGCCCCCAGGCAGCTTCTGTGAGTTACACAGGACATTAGTAATCTAATCCGTCTCACAGAGCTGGGAGTTAGGCACTATTTTGTTCCTCAGTTCAAAGGTAAGGAAACTGTTCTGCGGAGAGGATATGTCACTTTCCCAAAGAAATTCCTCACTCTGCTAGTAAATAATAGAAATAGGAAAGTCTCTCATCCTTTCCAGGCCTCAGCTCCTTTACTGATAAAATTTAAATAAGAAAATAGAAACAATAACACTGGACACTTGTTGCATGGTTTGGGGGTTCAGGACATGTCACCCCAAGATAGACCACAAAGGCATATAGATTACTTTGAATTAAAGCTAGCAGAAAAAATGATTTAGAATCAAATCTGATCACCTAAAAGAATTGGAAAAAGAACAACAAAACCTAAAGTCAGCAGAAAGAAGGAAATAAAGATCAGAGAGAAAATAAATAAGAGTTTGAAAAATCAATAGAACCAAGAGCTGGTTCTTTGAAAGGGTGAACAAAACAGACAAACCTCTGGCCAGGTTGGAAAGGAAAAGGAGAGACAGAGCCTAAATAAATAAGAAATAAAAAGGAGAAATAGCAGCTGATACTGCAGAATTAAAAAATATATATATTATGAACAATTATATGCCAGTAAATTCAACAACCAAGAAGAAATTGACAAGTTTCTAGAAACATACAGCCCACCAAAACTGAATCAAGAAATATACAATTTTCACAGACCAATCACTAGAAGTGAAATAAAATCTGTAATTAAAGCAAATGAAGAAAACCTGCAAACACAAGTCTAGAACCAGATGGCTTCATAGGCAAATTTTACCAAACATACCAACAAGAACTTATACCAGTCCTTCTGAAAGTCCTCCAAAAGACTGAAAAGAAACACTCCTAAACATATTCTATGAAGCCACAAGCACCCTGATACAAAAAGCAGACAAAAGATACCACCGGAAATGAAAATTATAGGCTAATATTTTGATGAACATAAATGCAAAAATTCTTAGTGAAATATTAGCAAAGCAAATTCAACAACACATAAAACCTCAGACATCACAATTAAGCTGGATTCATCCCAAGTTCACAAGGATAGTTCAATATATGAGAATCAATGTGATACACCACATAAAAGGCAAAAATCACATGATCATCCCAATAAATAAAGAAAAACCATTTGATAAAATTCAACGTCCATTGATGATAAAAACTCTTACCAAAGTGAGTATTAAGGGAACATATCCCAACATAATAGAAACCATTTACAACAAGTCCACAGTCAGTGTGAAAACCTGAAAGCCTACACACCAAAATGGGAACAAGACAAGGACGCCCCTCTCACTGGGTGCAGGCTAAGTCACTTCAGTCATGTCCAACCCTTCGAGACCCTATGGACTGTAGCCTGCCAAACTCCTCTCTCCATGGGACTCTCCAAGCAAGAATACTGGAGTTGGTTGCCATGCCTTCTTCCAGAGGATCTTTCTAATCCAGGTACAGAACCTGCATCTCCTGCATTACAGAATGATTCTTTACACTGAGACACTGGGAAACTGGCCTACTCTCACTAATTCTATTTAACACAACTGAAGTTCTAGACACAGTAATCAGAGAAGTAGAATAAATAAAAGATGTCCAAATTAGAAGGGAAAGGTAAAGTGTCATTACAAGCAGATGACACGATACAAAACTAAAAATTCCATATAACAACTACTACAACTGATAAACAAATTCAACAAGGTAGCAGGATACAAGAGGAACATTCAAAAAGTGGCTGCATTTCTTCACAGTAACAAAGAAATATTGGAAAGGAATGTAAAAAAAAAAAAAAGTTTTAAAATGTTTCCAAAAAAAAAAAACCAATTTAGGAATAAATCTGACCAAAGAGCTTAAAGACGTATGTTGAGAACTATGAAACATTAACAAAGAAAATAAAAGGTGATTCAAAGAAATGGAAAGATATCAACATCTATTGAGTTGGAAGAACATTGCTAAAATATTCACACCACCCAAAACAATCTACGGATTTAATGTGATCCCTATCAAATTACCCATGATATTTTTCACAGAATTAGTACAAATAATCCTATAATTTATATGGCACCACAGAAGACCCAGAATTGACAAAGCAATCCTGAGGAAATAGAACAAAGCAGGAGGCATAACCCTTCCAGACTTCACACAACACTAGCAATCTACAGTAATCAAAATGGCATGCTATTAACAAAGAAACAAAAACAGATATGTGAATCAATGGAATAGAATTATAGCACTCAGAAATAAATTGACACACTTATAACAGTCAGTTTATCTTCAATAAAACAGACAACTTGAAAAAGGTAGTGTCTCCATCAAAGAGTGTCAGGAAATGACAGCTGCATGTAAATCAATGTAATTAGTGCACACCCTCATACTATACACAAAAATAAATTCAAAATGGCTTGAAGAGCTAAACTTAAGATATGACTCCATAAAACTTCTAGAAGAAAACATAGGCAAAATATTTTGACTTAAATCATACCAATGTTTTCTTAGGTCAGTCTCCCAAAGCAATCAAAATAAAAGCAAAATAAACAAATGATACCTAATCAAACTTATTAGCTCTTGCATAGCAAAGGAAACCATAAAAAAGTGAAAAGGCAAACTAAGGAATGGGAGAAATATATGCAGATAATGAGACCAACAATGACTTAATCTCCAAAATATACAAACAGCTTATACAACTCAACAATACAAAAACAAAAACATCAATCAAAAAATGGGCAGAAGGGGCTTCCCTGGTGGTCCAGTGGGTAAGGACACTGCCTTGCAGTGCAAGGGGCGCCAGTTCAATCCCTGGCCCGGGAAGATCCCACGTGCCGCAGAGCGACTGGAACATTCAAAAAGTGGCTGCATTTCTTCACAGTAACAAAGAAATATTGGAAAGGAATGTAAAAAAAAAAAAAAGTTTTAAAATGTTTCCAAAAAAAAAAAACCAATTTAGGAATAAATCTGACCAAAGAGCTTAAAGACGTATGTTGAGAACTATGAAACATTAACAAAGAAAATAAAAGGTGATTCAAAGAAATGGAAAGATATCAACATCTATTGAGTTGGAAGAACATTGCTAAAATATTCACACCACCCAAAACAATCTACGGATTTAATGTGATCCCTATCAAATTACCCATGATATTTTTCACAGAATTAGTACAAATAATCCTATAATTTATATGGCACCACAGAAGACCCAGAATTGACAAAGCAATCCTGAGGAAATAGAACAAAGCAGGAGGCATAACCCTTCCAGACTTCACACAACACTAGCAATCTACAGTAATCAAAATGGCATGCTATTAACAAAGAAACAAAAACAGATATGTGAATCAATGGAATAGAATTATAGCACTCAGAAATAAATTGACACACTTATAACAGTCAGTTTATCTTCAATAAAACAGACAACTTAAAAAAGGTAGTGTCTCCATCAAAGAGTGTCAGGAAATGACAGCTGCATGTAAATCAATGTAATTAGTGCACACCCTCATACTATACACAAAAATAAATTCAAAATGGCTTGAAGAGCTAAACTTAAGATATGACTCCATAAAACTTCTAGAAGAAAACATAGGCAAAATATTTTGACTTAAATCATACCAATGTTTTCTTAGGTCAGTCTCCCAAAGCAATCAAAATAAAAGCAAAATAAACAAATGATACCTAATCAAACTTATTAGCTCTTGCATAGCAAAGGAAACCATAAAAAAGTGAAAAGGCAAACTAAGGAATGGGAGAAATATATGCAGATAATGAGACCAACAATGACTTAATCTCCAAAATATACAAACAGCTTATACAACTCAACAATACAAAAACAAAAACATCAATCAAAAAATGGGCAGAAGGGGCTTCCCTGGTGGTCCAGTGGGTAAGGACACTGCCTTGCAGTGCAAGGGGCGCCAGTTCAATCCCTGGCCTGGGAAGATCCCACGTGCCGCAGAGCGACTGGACCGATGTGTTCAATTACCGAGCTGGAGCTCTGGAGCGCATGTGCCCAGAGCTGGTGCTCTGCGACGAGAGAGGCCACTGCAATGGGAGGCCCACGGGAGCCAAAGAACAAAGATGGATGAAAATAGACAAATGAAAGACCAACAGAAGTGGCCTGCCTTCCCTGCTCCCTCCCCAACCCGCCCCCACCAACAAAAAAAAAAAAAATAGAATGAGCAGAAGTCCTAAAATATTTCTACAAAAAAAGACATACGGATGGCAAATAGGCACAGGAAAAGATGTTCACCGTAGTTAATTATTAGATGAATGCAAATCCAAACTACAATGGAGGTACAAGCTCACACCAGTCAGAATGGCCATCATTAAAACGTCTACAAATAACAAATGCTGGAGAGGATGTGGAGAAAAGGGAACCCTCCTATACTGTTACAGGAAATAAAAGTTGGGGCTTATAATGAAAAAAGTATGCAAAAGAGTATGGAGATACCTCAAAAGGCTAAAACTAGAGTTATCATACGACCCAGCCATCCCACTGCTGGCCATATATGTAGACAAAATTATAACTCAAAAGGATATATGCACACCTGTGTTCACAGCAGTTCTAATCAAAACACAAGGCATGGGAACAACCTAAATGTCCACCAACAGATAAAGAAGATGTATATGTATGTATGTATGTATGTATGTATGTATGTATGTATGTATGTATGTATGTGTGTGTGTGTGTGTGTGTATAGTATACATAAATACACATATACATAAATATATATAGTATAGATATATATACACATACATACTACAGAAAGACAAATACCATATGATGTCACTTACATATGGTATCTAAAATATGACACAAATGACAGAATTGGGCTTATAGACATACACAACAGACTTGTGGCTCCAAGGAGGAGATAGGGTGAATGGACAGAGAGTCGGGTTAGCAGATACAAACTACTATACACAGAATGGATACATAGCAGGGTCCTACTATAGAATATAGGGAACTATATTCAATATCCTGTGATAAACCAAATATATTTTTTAATGCATGTATATGTCTGTCTGAACCACTTTGCTGTATGGCACAAATGAACACAGCATTGGAAATCAATTATATGTCAATAAAAAGATAAATAAAAATTACTCTGACACCCCTCCTTTCCACCTGAGAGTGGGAAATAAACCTCAGATGGACAGGTATCTTCTCTATAGCAAGAGGATAAAAATCCTTATCATGAGAGGAAACTCAAGGCTCAGAAAGTCATACAGACAAACTTTGTTACTTCATTAGTTTGCTACCCCAGGTGACTCAGTGGTAAAGAATCCACCTGCAATGCAGGAGATATGGGTTCAACTCTTGGGTTGGGAAGGTCCCCTGGAGTAGGAAATGACAATCCATTCCAGCCTTCTTCCCTGGAAAATCCCGTGGACAGAGAAGCCTGGCAGGCTACAGTCCATGAGCTCACAAAAGAGCCAGACATGACTTAGCAACTGAACACAACCAAGCAAAAACCCTTTTGTTTTATTAAAAATATTCACAAATAATTGTTTCTTTATCTAAAAATAATATGTAAATAGTTAACTTTGTTCACTTCAGAAGTTCCATTTCTACAAGAAGTCCTTACAAATGGATTTTGTTTCCTTCTGTTAATCTGTCCTGCATTGCCTTTATTAATAGATCAGTTTAAACAACTAAGAAGGGAAGAGGGAAACATCCCCCTTCCTAGGTAATAGCAATTTTAAGGTTTTAATTTCCTTGAAAAGCATTTAAAAAACAAAAAAAGAAAGCCATGAATGATAGTTACCAACTTGCCCTGTTTTGTTCCATCAGTACTTAATATAACAGAATACTCCTAAAATATATGGGACATTACTGGTGCCCTTGATCATATTTAGTTCCTATGTAGATTTTCTCATCTTTCTATATATTATAATAATTTTAGTAGTAACTTCAGTTCACTTATGAAACTGGAAAGGTAAAACCATCAGAGAATGAGCACAAGGAACACACTTTTGATCACACAGTCAGAGTGGGTCTGACAAGTTGCTATAATGGGAGAACGGACAAGGGGAAGGATGGAGTATGTTACGAGCAAAAGGCACAAAGGTTTTTCTGGGATTTAAACTTGTGCTGGGTGACTCTAAAAACAGGGAAGTGACGATCAGCTCTGAGTTAGGTACATTAATGAAGGAATTCTGCAGCTATCCTATGGCCTTGGGAGAATCATTGTTTTATGCTGGCTTTCCCTGTGACCTTTTCTATGTCTGGCCTTTTCTACCTCTGATTACCAACAGGGCTATTTTTTTCCTTTCTCAATTCTGAATGGTTTTTGTTTTATCAAGTAAGAAGACTGTCATTCAAGTTACATTTTTCATGAGTTCACTTTATATTGCACACTGTCTAGTTGCATATACAATGATACTAAGTCTGTATTAGGACATGAAAAATCTCAATATAATTAAACAAAAATTTTAGAGCCTTATTCAATGCTCAAAATGTAAAAAAGACTGTAAAGTGTATGAAATATTATAATAATTTTAAAACTACAACATATTTTTTAAAAGGATATTTTAAAAAATCACTGCATAACAAAACATAAGCTATTTTGGCCAAGTCTTCTTAGATGACTAATCCATAAATTGTATAAACAATTTATGATTAAGCAAGAAGAGTAAAATTAAATGGGCTAGGAATTTGATGCAAATATTTTGTAAAACAAAACTAAACAATTTTACAAAAGCCAAAGAGAGGAATCAATAAAAACAATGACAAAACATAATAAATTAGAAAATAGACACTGAGTGAAAAATTTTAAATAACCAAAAGCAAGTTTTATGGGAAAACCAAAAATAAAAAATAATCACTTGCAAGACTAAGAAATATCTGATCATAGAAATCTTTAACATTAAAAAAACTGAGTTAATAAAAGAATATGTTCTTTCTACCTTGGAGAATACACAAGTAACTTGAATGTGGAAGGAAAATTTAGATCCTTGGAACTGCCCTGGATTTAAGATACTCTTCTGGAAAGTTGATTTAAACCCTAAGAGTTCAAGTTTATATTTAGAAATTGAAATGTTAATCATTTATATGATTTTATTTTATACATACATATACATATTTATAATATAGTGTGTATATGTATATGTGTGTTTTAAATAGGAAGTAAATTGTATGCTTTATAACTTGTTCATAGTATGAACATGAAAATATATTAATTAGCTGTAAAAGCAGGATATATACAATTGACTTCCTATTTAAAATAATATATGTGCATATAAGAATGTCTGCTAATATATGCAAATATGTTAATATATGTAATAACAAGACAATAGTAAAGGGTATGCTCTATAGTTTTTTTAACAAAGTATATAGAGACTTTTGAAGATAAATGTTTTAATATCCTTAGCTGTGGTTTCACGGTGTGATTTTTCTCAATGGCAATAGCATGTAGTGGACTGGATAGAGAATGAGGATGGTTTTAACACAGCCACAATTTGCTTCAGGAACAAAGCATTCTTCCTGGAAATGTACAGTTAGAATTTTCTCAATTCTCAACATATACATATGACTCCAAAGCCGCTCCTCATCTCATCTTTAACCAGGTAAAATGTCTGCATTCTACTGAATAGAAATTCTACCTCTGCCTTTTTGTTCATTTTTGTTGTTTGTTTTATTTCAGTGTCTTACAGACATGAAAAATACATTGCCCTTCATTAAGAACTCTGGTGAAAACATGTACATAACTAGATTATGAACAAATGAAACATTGGTAACTTTTCTCTGATAGAGACGTCCATTTTTTTCCTTCTCCATCCACTATACTCATTTTGCAAAAAGAGCACTCCCATCTCCTCCCACATTCTTCAACCACAGCCAAGGCCACAAGTACAGTTATATAATCCAACCACCTTGGATAAAGTTTGTTGGTTCAGGCCTGGGCATCTTATCCATGCTAAACCAATCAGATCTCACTGACCATTTAGATATAAGATCTGTTTACATAGAGAGGCTGATTTGTCTCTCCTAGGGAGTTACACTGAAAAGCTACTTTGGTGCATTCAGAGGCTAAGCATACTTAAATTGCTAAGAGAAGCAAAGGGAATTAGAAACTTAAAGAAGTCATGGGCTCATGAAAAACCAGGAAAAAAAAACGGCAAAACAGGAGACGCTATTATTCCATTTTGTGTACAGGCATTTCTCATTTTATTGCTCTTGACAAATAATGCATTTAGAAATAGATGGGTTTGTGGCAACCCCAGATTAAACCAGTCTATTGGTACTGTTTCTCCAAAAGCACTTCCTCTCCTCAAATCTCTGTGTCACATTTTGGTAATTCTTGCAATACTTCAAACCCTCAGCCAAAGCATTATAATACATTTACTGAAGGATCAGAAGATTGGTAGTTTTTGCTTTTTAGGCAATAAAATATTTTTTAATTAAGGTATGTACATTGCTTCTTTTAGACATAATGCTATTACACTTACTAAGGTACAGTATGGGGCTTCCCTGGTGGCTCACATGGTAAAGAATCCGCCTGCATTGGGGGAGAACTGGGTTCGATCCCATGACAGAGGATCCTGGTAAGCATAATTTTCATATGCACTGAGAAATGAAAAAATTCTTAAGACTCACTTTACTGCAATGTTCACTCCACTGTGGTGATCTGGAACCAAACATGCAGTTTTTCCAAGATATGCCTATTAACTGTCTATTTTTATTTCAATCCCTCCCGAGTTCTTGCTGTATCACCTATTTTTTGATTTATGAAAGAGATCACTTTACGAAAATGTACATTTCCACTGAGAACTGCAAGATGAAGTTAACATCTTCGGTTGTCTCTTCCAGTGACCACCCATTGCCTTTCCATTTTATCTTTCTCTAAGAAGGAGAAGATGCCTTTTCTTGTTGAACATTTGCTCTGTACCATTTTTAAGAGTTTTAAATACATTAACTTCTCTGATCACCACAGTAATCCTGTTAGGTCCTGTTGGCATTTTACTTGTTAGGACTCAGAGGCTATGAAACAATAATTTGCCTAAGTCACATTTCTACCTAAGGATGGAGCCAGAAATTTAGCTTAGCTGTGTTGACTCCAACGTCAAGGTAATCTCCTTAATGAACTCCTCTTTATTTCCTAATCTAGTGACAATAATTACAGAAAGTTCACCACCCATGTCCACATAAACCTTTCCCTAGCAGTACTAATTTGTGAGCTTGTTGAGATCTAGGAAATTTATTAATAAGAATTTGTGGGACTTGCTATGATTGCCTGAACTTCCTGGCACATAGCTTTATCTAAAAGGGCAACAAAATCCTTAGATTCTAAATAAAGCCTAAGACATTTAATAGCCACCAACTCATATCCTACTGAACCATAGGTGACACCTGGAATCATTCTTATAAGTAAAGCCCTGGCAACAGATAATAATTACAGTGTACCCTTGATCAACAGAGTTTGAAATACTCTGGTCTACTCATTTGTGTTTTTTTTTTTTCCCCAAAAAATATAGTACCTGTATTTTCATTTTGCATGTGTGTTCAGTCATGTCAGACTCTCTGCAACCCCATGGACTGTAGCCTGCCAGGCTCCTCCGTCCATGGAATTTTCTAGGCAAGAATACTAGAGTGGGTTGCAATTTCCTACTCCTGGTGAACCCCTGTCTCCTGCATTGGCAGGGTTCTTTATCACTGACCCACCTAGAAAATCCATCTTAAATTAACATATAGGTGAGGGGAAAAGTTTGTGTTAAATTGGAGGTCAAAACTCACGAAATCAAAAGAACCAGAATTTGAGTCTTAATTCTTTGCAAATGATTTTAGCTTCCTCTACTTGGGTGAGTCACTTATCAATCCCTTGCTTTTCAAGCAGAAACAGCAGTGCAGGGATTTTCCCTCCTCTGGCAAGTAGGGGTGAGGGAGGGACTGTGGCTCCTGGCACCACATTGTTCAAGGGCCTTCCTTGAACAATGTCCTCCCTGATACATCACCTTTCACTCACCATTATTGCTAGTGTAGGACCCTTGATGTTGTTTTCAAACTGAGAAAGAATACAGTTTTGTATAGAACTGAGCTTTGAGGAACCTTGGGTGAGAACTCTCTCTAGACTTGAACAATTCAGACCTGAGAGCCTCAGAGCTGAGATAAAGTGAGAGGGGAAACAGCGGCACCTGGCAACCTAAGCTGCATACAGGGCTGATTCCCAGGCCATGCTCTTGAGACCCCTGAGTGATCCAGTGTGACTGTGCAAGTTGCCCAGGGACTAGGTTCAGGCAGGTGTCCATCAGTGAAAAGATACTCGTGAGTGCTAAAGTGAGGCTTGGCCTCATACTGTTAGGAATTCAGCCAAGATCAAGAGCCGCAAGCCATTGTAGTAGTCTATGGAGCCAACAATGAGTCAAAATGAAGATAATGGTGGAGCTTTTCAGCACTTACTGACGTAGTTCAGCTGTTACTCAGCGCATTGGTTCCAGGAGCCTGCACGGACACCAAAATCGCAGATAACCAAATCCCTTATTTAAAATGGCATTGTACAATTACACATTTGGAGTTTGGTCTGTGAGCCTTCCCAGGTGATGCAGAGGTAAAGAATCTGCCTGCCAGTGAAGGAGACAAAAGAGATATAGGTTAGATCCTTGGGTCAGGAAGATCCCCTGGAGTGGGAAATGGCACTTGCCTGAAAAATTCCATGGTCAGAGGAGCCTGGCAGGTTACAGTCCATGGAGTGGCAAAGAGTCTGACACAGCCAAGCACACGTGCAACTGATTAGCAGCTAATTCATCAAATGAGGCTCCTTGGCTACTGAATCAGAGTATGTGAGATGACAAGATATGAAACCCTGAGGTTCAGACAACGACCAGTTAAACTACGGACTAAACTGAGAGAGCACTGACTTTTCCCTTTTATCCTCCTCCTTGCAAGGGCTCATGGGTGCAGGATCCAGGTGGAGGCTGTCTAGCTGATGAGAGAGCTGAGCTGCAGGCAACAGTCCTGCAGTTTTCTAGACGAAGCCAGGGGAGGTGGAGGAGAAGTCAGACTAGGAGTAGAAAAGTACTGGATCCTGGATCAAAGGGAGGAAAAGTGTTTCAAGGCTCTGCAGAAGCACCTGAAGAGATCATTGGTGCAAAGCCTCAATGAAAGAGGTGTAGGAGTAGGAATGAAGATGACTGAGCTAAGAATGCATACAGACAAAACATACCATTTTTAAGAGCCAAATGTATAAAACAACAGTTGACTCTAGGACATCAGGGGTTTGAACTGTTCAGGTATGCTTGTATATGGATTTTTTCAATAAATACACTCCCTTTATTTTCATTTAACAGATCTTAAATTAACTAAAGGTGAGGGGGGAGGTTTGCATTAGATTGGAGATCACAATACATTAAATCAAACCAATGAGGGATTGAGTTCTAATTCTCTGCAAATTGTTTGAACTTCCTGTACTTGGGTGAGTCAGTTATCAATCTGTTGCTCATCAGGCACAGACAGCAGTGTGAGGATTTTTTTGTTTTTTCATGAATTGAGGAGCTGAAGGACAGACTGCCTCTCCTGACTGCCACACACTGTTCAGGGGCGTGTGGTAATTCTCTGCTCCCTGATGTATCACCTGCCTCTCATTTTTGTTGCTAGTATTGGACAATTTAAATTGTTTTCAAACTGAGAATATGCCTTTGGATAGAACTGAGCCTTGAACAACTTCCAGGGAGAACTCGCTAGACCTGAACAAGTCACACCTGAGGGTCTCAGGTGAACCTGAGATTAAGTGAGAGGCAAAAACAAGGCACCTGGCAACCTAACCCAAGACAAGGCTGATTCCCAGGCCACCAGCTCTTGAGACCCCTGAGCAGCCCAATGTGACTGTGCTGGTTGCCCAGAGCTTGGTTCAGGCAGGTGCCCACCACTGAAAAGATACCTATCAATGAAAAGATACCCATGAGTGCTAAAGTGAGACTTAGCCTCATACTGTCAGGAGCCCTGCCACGACGAAAAGCCGCCAGGCATTGCAGTAGCCTACTTAGGCAACAACGAGCTAAAATGAACACAGTGGTGAAGCTTTTCCTCACTTACTCTCACAACGCAGCTGTCCCTCGGAGCACTGGTTCCAGGAGCCTGCGCAGATACCAGTATCTGCAGATTGGATACCAATATCCAAATCCCTTATGTACAATGGAGTCGTACAGTTAAACATCTAGTCTTCGGTATCCTTGGTTTCACAATAGTTAACTCACCAACTGAGGGTCCTTGTTTATTGAATCCGTGTTTGTGAAACCACAAAACTGAAACCCAAGGGTTCAGAGAACGACTGCTATGAACGACCGGCTAAACTGAGACAGCGCTGCGTTTTCCTTTTATCCTCCTCCTTGCAAGGGCTCATGGGTACAGGATCCAGGTGGAGGTTGTCTACCTGATGAGAGAACCGAGCCCCAAGGAACAGTCCTGCAGTTTTCTAGACAGCAGCAGGGGAGATGGAGGAGGGGGTCAGACTAGGAGTGGAAAATACTGGGTACCAGGTCAGAGGAAGGAAAAGCATTTCAGGGTTCTCCTGCCCTCCCTGACTCCCAAAGGAAGATCTCTTGGAAGAGGCACCTAGAGAACCTCTGCGTGAAGCATCAAAAAGAGACCTAAGAATGAGGATGACTGGGCTATAAACGCAAATATGCAAAGAGCGTGACTAGCCAGAAGGGTCTGAATCCTTGACACCACTTTCTGTCAGACTTCAGGGCATTGCCAGCTTGCCTGGCGTAGGAGGGCAGCTTAACAGGTGAACCTTTGTACTGCCTATGGGTCAAGTCTGAAAAAAAAATCAGACATAAGTTTTGAACAGGAGCTGGACTCCTTAAACACAGTGCATTAGTCCGCCCTGATAAACAATCAGTATTGGCACAGAAATGAAACTGATCTATCATCCTGTCCCAAGGAAAATTCAAACATGAGGGATGCTGAATTTTTGACAGTCTCATATTTTATCCTCATTGTACACCCACACTAATATGTGCCCTGGTCAAATTCTTCCTTCTTTATGGCCATTTTCATCATGATTTTAAGCTTATTTAATTATTACATGCTGACTTTATAAAATTAACTTTTTTAATTAATGTGTATGGCTCATAATCTCCTTGATGATTCTAGTTACTGAACTTCGATAGCTGGCATAAGTAAATATACTGTATGAGCCTATGCTACAATTAGGCTTTCTCTAAAAATCATAGTGATTGGATTTTCAGAAGGTTCAGTTGGACTGTATCTGGCTTTAATGGAATTTTCCCACATAAGTGGACTGTAGAAACTAGCTGCACAGTGATGCACAGTTATCACCAGATAACATAGCAAGCATATTACATATTTCTTTTGTTTCTTTAGTGTCTCCCACCACTAATTTTAAGTTCTCTAAGGGGCAGAATATCTTGGCTTTGTTTTAATCATTACAGAATCTCTAGCACCAAAAATAAATTTTGGCTTACTGTAGGATTCCAGTCATGTTTGTTGAGTGAATACATGACCAAAGTCAGTATTAAAGAAAGAACAGATTTTTGTTGCTCTCGGTGAATAGCTAAAATAGCCTTTAATCAGACATCACAGATGAAATGACAAATACATGCTGCACATTCACATTGTAGAGAGATGTTTGAATGCAGGAGAGACAAATTCAAATGTTTTCATATGGCAAGGCATATATTAAGACCCATGATGACAAAAGCTTCACGCAGCAATGGTGATGCAGCAGCCTCTGACAGAGGGCTAGCCTGGGGACTCTCAGTAGCCATGCTCCTAATGACTACAACTCTACTAACCTGTAGCCACTTGGGAGAAAGGCACAGCTTTTCTTACTTTGAAGGGATTTTCTGGTTTCTCAAATGACTGCCCAAGTGACTCAGTGGTTAAGGATTTGATTGAGACAAAGACTCATTCCACAGGTTGGGAAGATGCTCCTGCAGAGGGAAATGGCAACCCACTCCAGTATTCTTGCCTGAAAAATTCTGTGGACAGAAGAGCCTGGTGGGCTATAGTCTGTGGGGTCACAAAAGAGTTGGACATGATTTAGCGACCAAATAGCTTCTCAAATCATGGGCACTCACAAGAACACATACTAAAAAATAAACAAACAAACATATTCAGCAATATTAGAAGATAATGAGAAACAGTGCAAGATTATTAGTGGACTGGCCTGAATCTTGGATATCTTTCCCAATTTGACTCATAAATTCCTATTTACCTTTTTATTTTCAGTTAAAGAATGCTGTAACCAAAAGAAGAGAAATAGCAACACCCCAGTGTAATTTTATGTCAGAACCCTCATGGGGGTCACTGTATTTATGTCAACAGACTTCACGTTTAAGTTTCAGAGTAGCTCTGAAGCGTAATCTTTCAAAATTCAGTCCTATAATATTTCCTTGTAAAAGGTGTGTATCCCTATTTCCTTGATAGTTGCAGGCTTTCCTGGAGACTAGTTTTAGAGTGTTGGTTACTTCTAAAAGGTTTCCCATTGGCAAGCAAGGTTTCCAACGCTCTAGGTTATTGTTCCTTAATCAGTGATATAGCCATTCCTGCACTACATGAAGACTTTCCAAAAGTCGTCTAATTTCTGGGTCTTAAAAATATGTTTATTAACATTACTAGATAATATCAAACAGAATTCAATATTTTAAGTATAGCAGACTTTAATAACATTACAAAACTGTTTAAAATATTTCCTAAATAATTCATAGATTATATAGATATACAATTGATTTTTATATGACTTTCAATCTACAAATAATGATGAATTTATGACTAATTTTAGTAAGTTCATATATAGATTCTTTTGGATATTTCTGTATATGCAATTATTTAGTCTACAAATAATAAGAGTTTTCTTTCTCCCTTTCAAGTTCTTAAAAATGCTTATTTCTTTTACTTGTCTTATTGTACTACCTGTGTTTTTCAAGAGCACATTGATTAAAAATGTTGAGGTGTATAAAGTGTGTATTCTGCCTCATTTCTGAATTTAAAGAGAAAGTTTTTAACATTTCAAAATTAAGGATCATATTTTCTATAAATACTTTTAAAAATCAAATTAGGAAAGTTCTATTCCTAATTTTCTAAGAGTTCACAAGTATGAATTTAATGCTTAATTCTGTGGACAGAAGAGCCTTATAGTCTGTGGGGTCACAAAAGAGTTGGACATGATTTAGCGACCAAATAGCTTCTCAAATCATGGGCACTCACAAGAACACATACTAAAAAATAAACAAACAAACATATTCAGCAATATTAGAAGATAATGAGAAACAGTGCAAGATTATTAGTGGACTGGCCTGAATCTTGGATATCTTTCCCAATTTGACTCATAAATTCCTATTTACCTTTTTATTTTCAGTTAAAGAATGCTGTAACCAAAAGAAGAGAAATAGCAACACCCCAGTGTAATTTTATGTCAGAACCCTCATGGGGGTCACTGTATTTATGTCAACAGACTTCACGTTTAAGTTTCAGAGTAGCTCTGAAGCGTAATCTTTCAAAATTCAGTCCTATAATATTTCCTTGTAAAAGGTGTGTATCCCTATTTCCTTGATAGTTGCAGGCTTTCCTGGAGACTAGTTTTAGAGTGTTGGTTACTTCTAAAAGGTTTCCCATTGGCAAGCAAGGTTTCCAACGCTCTAGGTTATTGTTCCTTAATCAGTGATATAGCCATTCCTGCACTACATGAAGACTTTCCAAAAGTCGTCTAATTTCTGGGTCTTAAAAATATGTTTATTAACATTACTAGATAATATCAAACAGAATTCAATATTTTAAGTATAGCAGACTTTAATAACATTACAAAACTGTTTAAAATATTTCCTAAATAATTCATAGATTATATAGATATACAATTGATTTTTATATGACTTTCAATCTACAAATAATGATGAATTTATGACTAATTTTAGTAAGTTCATATATAGATTCTTTTGGATATTTCTGTATATGCAATTATTTAGTCTACAAATAATAAGAGTTTTCTTTCTCCCTTTCAAGTTCTTAAAAATGCTTATTTCTTTTACTTGTCTTATTGTACTACCTGTGTTTTTCAAGAGCACATTGATTAAAAATGTTGAGGTGTATAAAGTGTGTATTCTGCCTCATTTCTGAATTTAAAGAGAAAGTTTTTAACATTTCAAAATTAAGGATCATATTTTCTATAAATACTTTTTAAAAATCAAATTAGGAAAGTTCTATTCCTAATTTTCTAAGAGTTCACAAGTATGAATTAATGCTTAATTTTATCAAGTGCTCTTTTTTTTGGTCAACTGATGAAATTTATGCTATTTTCCCTTCTACCCAGCTAATGTGGTAAATTTTATTCTTAAATGCTAAACCAAACTTGTTTTACTGGAATCAACTTACCTTTATTGCCATATATTATCCTTTTAACATAACTTGTATTTGGTGTGATAATAAGTTCATTTGCCATTTACATATATTCTAGAGTGAAAATTCATTCAATTTTTGTAAGTTGCAATGTTATCAAGGTTAGCCTAACTCTATAAACTAGTAAAAGAACCTTCTTATTCTCTTATTTAGAAGTGATTGTGTGATGTTAGCCTCATTTTAAGCCTTCCTTAAAATTTATTGGTAAAACCACCTATATATGGAATATACCTTTGGATAAAATTATATTGTCCAGTATCTTACTGGATACAGAAATATTAAGATTCTATATTTCTCCTTGAGAGTGTCTGAGCACATAGGAGCTGTATGAGAGAATTTTGAAGAGTGATGGATATTTTCTGTATCCTAACGTTGGTGGCGATAATACTAATTCATGAAAGTACTAAAATTCATAGAGTCATACAAAAAAAAAAAAAGACTTCAGCTTACGAAGTGATGATTTTAGGTCTTTCTTCTCTGAGATTCATTTCTGAAACACCTTGCACATCTCTGCTTCTCTTACATTTTCTAGAGGTTTGGTTTTCCTGGGATTTCAGCTTTGAAAGATGCTCATGAAATTCTTTGGATACATCTTATTCCATTTAAAATACTCAGTAAACGTATGTAAAGGGTGTAACCCCTTTCCTTCTGTTATTTGGAGGAACTTCATCATTGTTATATACAGATTCCATCTTAGCCCAAACTATTCCTTATTTAGCTTTCAGAAGTTCAGTTTTTAAACCATAACTCCCAGTCCTGCTAAAAGGCTGTTCTTTTCCTGAATTTGATTATCCTCTTTATCTGGTCATGTATCTAGGTTTACCAAAATCTCTTTCACTTTCTTCACTACACGAGAAAAGCTTATCTTTCTTAGAAACTGAAACTCTTTCCAAGCCGCAAATGGCAAACACCAAAAAGAGACACTTTTTAAGAAGTTTATAAATTTTTATATAATATGTACTCTATTTTGGACAAAATAAAATCAAATATTGACACAGGTCATTTTTTAACAATAATAGATTTTTTTTTTTTGGCTGATCCCCAGATAAGATGGCAGAGTAGAGGGACCTGAGCTCGCTTTCTCTCAAAAAACATTCAAACCACAACAGATCTCTGAACAATCATTGACAAAAAAAAAAAGAACCTACTCAAAAAGATACTGCTGTACTTTTAAAGACAATGAATAAGCCATAATGAGATGGTAGAACAGGCACATTCACAAAACACTCAAATCTCATGCCCACTGGGTGGGAAACCCACAAACTGAAAAATAATTGTATCACAGAGGGTTTTCCATAGCAGTGAGAGTTCTGAACTACACATCTGGCTCTGAAGTTTGGTGGTCTGGAATCAAGAAGAGGAGCCCTCAGAGTGTTTGGCTTTGAAGGACTGTGAAGCTTGCTCACAGGAACTCCTTATGACTAGATGAAACCAAAACAACAGTTTTAGAGGGAACATACAAGGTTCTGTGTGCACTGGGACCCAAGGGGAAAAACTGTGACTTCATAGGAGCCTTGGAGAAGGAAACAGCAACCTACTCCAATATCCTTGCCTGGGTCCCATGGACAGAGGAGCCTGGCCGGCTATATATAATCCATGGATTTGCATGGAGTCAGACACGACTGACTTAGCATGCATCATAGGAGCCTGGGCCAGACCAATCTGCTGGTCTTAGAAAGTCTGCTGGGGAGGTCTTGTGCACCTGTGGCTTACTTCAAGGACACTGGTGGCTGACATACTGCAGAGTTCTCATTATACCTCTAGGACAAAAAACCCCCTTCCAAGGGACATATGCGAGATATTCCTTATTTAGCTTTCAGAAGTTCAGTTTTTAAACCATAACTCCCAGTCCTGCTAAAAGGCTGTTCTTTTCCTGAATTTGATTATCCTCTTTATCTGGTCATGTATCTAGGTTTACCAAAATCTCTTTCACTTTCTTCACTACACGAGAAAAGCTTATCTTTCTTAGAAACTGAAACTCTTTCCAAGCCGCAAATGGCAAACACCAAAAAGAGACACTTTTTAAGAAGTTTATAAATTTTATATAATATGTACTCTATTTTGGACAAAATAAAATCAAATATTGACACAGGTCATTTTTTAACAATAATAGATTTTTTTTTTTTGGCTGATCCCCAGATAAGATGGCAGAGTAGAGGGACCTGAGCTCGCTTTCTCTCAAAAAACATTCAAACCACAACAGATCTCTGAACAATCATTGACAAAAAAAAAAAGAACCTACTCAAAAAGATACTGCTGTACTTTTAAAGACAATGAATAAGCCATAATGAGATGGTAGAACAGGCACATTCACAAAACACTCAAATCTCATGCCCACTGGGTGGGAAACCCACAAACTGAAAAATAATTGTATCACAGAGGGTTTTCCATAGCAGTGAGAGTTCTGAACTACACATCTGGCTCTGAAGTTTGGTGGTCTGGAATCAAGAAGAGGAGCCCTCAGAGTGTTTGGCTTTGAAGGACTGTGAAGCTTGCTCACAGGAACTCCTTATGACTAGATGAAACCAAAACAACAGTTTTAGAGGGAACATACAAGGTTCTGTGTGCACTGGGACCCAAGGGGAAAAACTGTGACTTCATAGGAGCCTTGGAGAAGGAAACAGCAACCTACTCCAATATCCTTGCCTGGGTCCCATGGACAGAGGAGCCTGGCCGGCTATATATAATCCATGGATTTGCATGGAGTCAGACACGACTGACTTAGCATGCATCATAGGAGCCTGGGCCAGACCAATCTGCTGGTCTTAGAAAGTCTGCTGGGGAGGTCTTGTGCACCTGTGGCTTACTTCAAGGACACTGGTGGCTGACATACTGCAGAGTTCTCATTATACCTCTAGGACAACATTAACACAAAAAACTTCTCATTCCAAGGGGTCCCACATGGGAGGAGAGAGAGAAAGGACCTGAGAAAACATTTGAAGAGATAATAGCTGAAAACCTCCCAAATACGGGAATGGAAGTAATTACCCAAGTTCAGGAAACGCAGAGAGTTCCAGGCAGGAGAAACCCAAGAAGGAACATACCAAGACACACAATAATCAAATTGACAAAAAGACAAAAAAAAAAAAAAATACTAAAAAGCAACAAGGGAAAAGCAACAAATAACATAAAAGGGAATCCCCATCAGCTGAGTTTTCAGCACAAACTCTACAGGCCAGAAGAAAGTAGCATGATATATTTAAAGTAATGAAAATCAAAAACCTATAACCAAGAGTACTCTACCCAATAAGGCTCTTACTCAGATTCAATGGAGAAAGCAGAAACTTTACAGACAATAAAAGCTAAAAGAATTCAGCACCACCAAACTAGCTTTGCTATAAATGTTAAAGAAACTTCCTTAGATGAAAGAGAAAAACTCAAAACCAGAAACAAGAAAATTATGAATGGGAAAGCTCACCAGTAAAAGCAAACATACAGGAAAGTAGGAAATCATCCACACATAAATATGCTATCAAAACCAACAACTATGAGAAGAGGAGAGTACAAAAGCAGGATGTTGGAAATGCATTTAAAATTGAGAGACCAGCAACTTAAACCAATCTTGTTTATATATAGACTATATCAAACCTCAGAGAACTGCAAACCAAGAATCTGCAATAGATACCCACACAAAAAAGCAAAATCAATCCGAAGACAACACTAAAGGTAGTCATCAAATCACAAGAGGTCAAAAGTGTAAGGGAAGAAAAAATGACTTATAGAAACAATCAAACACAATTGGCAAAATGGTAGCAAGAACATGCATGTCAATAATTTCCTTGAATGTACTCCAACCAAAAAACCCAGACTGGATAAATGGATACAAAAACACGATACTGCTTACAAGAGACCCACTTCAGACCTAGGGATACCAACAGACTGAAAGTGAGGGGATGGAAAAATATATCCTAGGCAAATGGGAATCAAGAAAGCTGGAGTAGCAATATTCACATCAGACAAAATAGACTTTAAAGACAGGGGGCTTCCCTGGTGGCTCAGTGGAAAAGAACACACCTGCTAATGCAGATTTGATCCCTGGTCTGAAAAGATCCCACATGCCACAGAGCAACTAACTCTGTGTGCCACAAACAATGACTGTGCTCTAGACCCCAGGAACTGCAACTACGGAAATCCACACATCCTAGAGCTTGAGCTCTGCAACAAGAGAAGCCAATGAGAATCTCGAGTGCCAGAACTAGAGTATAGTAACCACAACTAGAGAAAAGCCTGTTCAGCAACAAAGACCCAGAATAGCCATAAATAAATACAAATCATTCTTTAAGATAAAAAAAGACTGTTACAAGAGACAAACAAGGACACGACATAATGATCAAGGGATCAATCTAAGAAGAAGATATATCAATTGTGAATATATATGAACCCCAAATTGAAGCACCTCAAATATATGAGACAACAGCCGTAAAGGGAGAAATCAATAATAACACAATAATAGTGGGGGACTTTAACACCCCGCTTACAACAATGAACATATCATCCAAACAGAAAATCAACAAGGAAACAAGACTTAAATGATAAAGTAGAAAAGGTAGACTTAACTGATATTCATAGAGTATTCCATCGAAAGCAGCAGAATATATGTTCTTTTCAATTGCACACAAAACATTCTCCATGATAGAGTTTGCGATTAACATATCTACACTACTCTATAAAACATAATCAACAAGGATCTACTGAATAACACAGAGAACTCTACTCAATATTCTATAATAACCTATATGGGAAAATAATCTGAAAAAGAATAGACATGCAGGGCTTCCCTGGTGGTCCAGTGGGTAAGGACACCGCCTTGCAGTGCAAGGGGCACTGGTTCGATCCCTGGCCTGGGAAGATCCCACATGTCGTGAAGCAGCTGGACTGATGTGTCCAACTACCAAGTCGGAGCTCTGGAGCACATGTGCCCAGAACCAGTGCTCTGCAATGAGAGAGGCCACTGTAATGGGAGGCCCACATGGGCCAAAAGAACAAAGATAAATAATAAAAATGAAAATTCAGTAGAAGTGGCCAAAAAAAAATACATGCATATATATGTATGTGTGTGTATATATATATATATATATATATATCTTAAAAAGATGAATATGAAAATATAAATGCAGAGGCTTGATTAAAAAATAACAATTATAGATCATTTTTAATCAAATCTAGGATTTTTTTTTCCTTTATTTTAAAGATTTTACAGGGCTTTGTCAAATCTAGGATTTAAGAAAACCTACAACAAGAATTTTATCAACATCACTATGTAGGCCCATCTGTTTTAAAATATGAAACTCATGACGAAAACATCCATAAATATGGTAAGCATAAATCAATAGAAAAGTTCACAAATTCAGGGACCCTAAGATTTCTTTACCTTTTTAAAAAGAGCCCACTTACTATAAATGTCAAACACTGTTCTAGAGGAAAAAGATTTAATCAATTAAGTTCCTATTGCTAGTAGAAAAAGAAATGTTTTCAATTATAATTTGGCAGACTTAGGAATCTAGAAAGTTGTGAAGAATATCTGTGCTAAACTCTGTATACAAACAAAGGAGAAATGGCAGAGATTTATCTAGGATGGCATGCAAATTGTAGCACATCAATTTCCTTGATTCACCAGTCCTATTTTTCAACATTTTCACTCCACTCAGGGAAAATTGCTCATAGGTAAAAGCTTAGTGGGAAAAAAAAAAGAAAGAAAAATGTTTGCCTTTTGTAATTCACAGGGAAAAAAAAAATATATATATATATATATAATGTTAGCCTGGACACATAGTGACTCTCACAGGATGGGAGTGCATAGTCCGATTCTCAATCTCAAATCTGAATGCATTGATGTGTCCCATAATAAAAGTCCAGGTTTTTGTATTATTATTAGCTATCAAAAATGATACCTTTCTAAGCTTTAGCTTTTTCTTCAAACATTGTTTGAAAATCTTGAATAAATAGCTGGTCTAAAGATGTTTTATTTGGCCCCACAGTACAGTAAAAAATCTTTAGTTTTTGTCCCTGGTTCCTAGTACAGAACTCCTAAAATCCTTGGAGTCTCCTGAGGGGTAGAAATAGATTTTGTTATTCATATTAAGCTCCTTTCAACCATGCCTGAGTTTATGCTAATGAGGTCACTATTGGTGGACCACAGATAGCACAAGATGAAGACCGATTCTCAGGAGAAAAAACCATGTCATAAGAAGATGAAGTTTCAGCCCCACCTCTGACCTCCACCAGAGGCTGAGTTCAATCACCAGGGCCAGTGATTTAATCACATAGGTCTACCTGATAAAACCTCCAGAAAAGCACCTGCGGGATGGGGTTCAGAGAGCTTCTAGGCTGGCAAACATGTCCAGGTGCTGTGCAGGTGGTACACCCAGAGACAGCATGGGAGTTTCACACCCTTATGTCTTCCTTATACTTTACGCTATGACATCTCTTCCATTTGGTTATTGTAGCCTTTCCAACAAGTGGTATGTTAACCTTTATATTAAAGTGAATTGTATTCTATATAATAAATGGTGGGCTTCCCTGGTGACCCCAGTGGTAAAGAATCTGCCATCAATGTTGGACTCCTGGGTTTAGTCCTTGGGTTGGGAAGATTCCCTGGAGGAAGAATCAAGGAAATGGTAACCCACTGTAGTATTCTTGCCTAGATAATCCCAAGGACAGAGAAGCTTGGCGGGCTACAATCCATGGGGTTGCAAAGAATCAGACAGGACTGAGTGACCAACACTTTTTTTCTTTTTAGCCTAACTTTTTTTTTTTGGCCTCCTCTATTGGTCCTTAATTTATTTATTTTCATCCATCTTCATTCTTTGGCCTGCGTGGGCCTCCCATTGAAGTGGTCTCCCTCGCTGCAGAGCACCGGCTCCAGGCGCACGCACTCCAGAGCACCGACTCATAATTGGACACACCGGTCCAGCCACTCCAAGGCATGTGGGACCCTCCCAGGCCAGGGACCGAACTGGCACCCCTTGCACTGCAAGGCAGACTCCCCACCCACTGGACCACCGGGGAAGCCACTTTTTTTTTTTCTTTTAATAAATAGTAAAGCTCTTCTTTGAACTCTATGAGTAGTTCTAGTGAAATATCAAATCTGATGGGGGAGGGGGATTCTGGGAATTCCTAAATCTGTAATTGGCCAGAAATGTGGATACCTTGGACACCCTATTTGCAGTTGAGGTTGGAATTAGGGCTATCCAGCTGACTCAGCTGGTAAAGAACCCACCTGCCAATGCAAGGGACTTAAGAGATGCAAGTTCAATCCCTGGATTAGGAAACTCCCCTGGAAAAGGGCATCACGACCCACTCCAGTATTCTTGCTTGGAGAACCCAATGGACAGAGAAGCCTGGTGGGCTACAGTCCTTAGGGCAGCAAAGAGTTGGGCATGCTATAAGTATATGCTAAGTCATCTCAGTCATTCAGTCAGTTTATTCGCTCAGTAGTGTCCAGTGACTGACTGAACTGACTGACTGACGTGACTTAGCATATACTTAGCATGGATGACTGACGAAGGCTGGTTTAATCAATGTCAGAACTAAATAGCATTTTTGGACATGCAGATTGGTGTTGAGGAATCAGAGAACCGATTTAAGGGAAAAAGCTTCAAGTCAACATCTATTAAATATTTCCTAAACACATGGCTAAATAACAATATTGTTCTCTACTCTTTCCAAAGTGAAGTCATTCAGTTGTGTCCAACTCTTCCATGGGGTCGCACAGGCTAGAGTCCATATGACCCCATGGACTGTAGCCCACCAGGCTCTTCTGTCCATGGAGTTCCCCAGGTAAGAATACTGGAGTGGGTCACCATGCCCTCCTCCAGGGGATCTTCCCAACTCAGTGATCAAACCCAGGTCTCCCGCATTGCAAGTGGATTTTTTACCCATCTAAGCCACCAGGGAAGCCCAAGAACACTGGAATGAGTAGCCTGTCCCTTCTTCAGAGGATCTTCCCAACCCAGGAATTGAACCAGAGTGTCCTGTATTGTAGGCAGATCCTTTACCATCTGAGCTGCAATGGAATTCCTCTCTTTACAAAGAGAATTCTTTTTATTATTTAATTGAATGTCTGTCATTTAGCTTACTTTGCCTCTGCTCAAGCCTTATAATATTTGTTGACATAGCAAAGGGTAAGTGATGTGACAGATTTATTTTCAATGCAAAATTTTCCCAACTGAACCTATAGAATTTAAGTGGCAGGAATAAAAGGGAAAATAAAAAGGGGGGCTATCCTAAATCTGTAATTGGCCAGAAATGTGGATACCTTGGACACCCTATTTGCAGTTGAGGTTGGAATTAGGGCTATCCAGCTGACTCAGCTGGTAAAGAACCCACCTGCCAATGCAAGGGACTTAAGAGATGCAAGTTCAATCCCTGGATTAGGAAACTCCCCTGGAAAAGGGCATCACGACCCACTCCAGTATTCTTGCTTGGAGAACCCAATGGACAGAGAAGCCTGGTGGGCTACAGTCCTTAGGGCAGCAAAGAGTTGGGCATGCTATAAGTATATGCTAAGTCATCTCAGTCATTCAGTCAGTTTATTCGCTCAGTAGTGTCCAGTGACTGACTGAACTGACTGACTGACGTGACTTAGCATATACTTAGCATGGATGACTGACGAAGGCTGGTTTAATCAATGTCAGAACTAAATAGCATTTTTGGACATGCAGATTGGTGTTGAGGAATCAGAGAACCGATTTAAGGGAAAAAGCTTCAAGTCAACATCTATTAAATATTTCCTAAACACATGGCTAAATAACAATATTGTTCTCTACTCTTTCCAAAGTGAAGTCATTCAGTTGTGTCCAACTCTTCCATGGGGTCGCACAGGCTAGAGTCCATATGACCCCATGGACTGTAGCCCACCAGGCTCTTCTGTCCATGGAGTTCCCCAGGTAAGAATACTGGAGTGGGTCACCATGCCCTCCTCCAGGGAATCTTCCCAACTCAGTGATCAAACCCAGGTCTCCCGCATTGCAAGTGGATTTTTTACCCATCTAAGCCACCAGGGAAGCCCAAGAACACTGGAATGAGTAGCCTGTCCCTTCTTCAGAGGATCTTCCCAACCCAGGAATTGAACCAGAGTGTCCTGTATTGTAGGCAGATCCTTTACCATCTGAGCTGCAATGGAATTCCTCTCTTTACAAAGAGAATTCTTTTTATTATTTAATTGAATGTCTGTCATTTAGCTTACTTTGCCTCTGCTCAAGCCTTATAATATTTGTTGACATAGCAAAGGGTAAGTGATGTGACAGATTTATTCTCAATGCAAAATTTGTAAAATGTCCCAACTGAACCTATAGAATTTATTTCTCCAGTCAGGTTGACTTATCAATCAATTATTTTTGAATTATTAACTGCAACTATTGGTCTTTTCTCACCAGATCATATATATATCTTGAGGTTAGGGAGAGTAAAGTATATTTGCCACCCACAAAGGAACTTAACATTGTACCAGAATATAGTAGAAAAACTACATCTTTATTAATTGACTTAGTATGAAACTTATAAAAAACACTGTCTTCTGTTACTGTGCTTTTTTTTGCAGTCTTGAATTGAGCTTAGTCCTCTGGCCCACACTGCACTGAAACTCTTAAGGTTTCATTTCCATCTCAGGTCCAATTAGATGTAGAACATGTTGCTAATTCTGACTTCAGGATAAATGGAAACCTGATAGGATAAGAGACCTCAATTAAGTTACTTAAACTCCTGAACATAAAGGTTCTTTATCTGTCACATCTGGTATACCTTAAAAGTATCAAATTCATGAACTCTCGTTAAAGCAAAATGAGAAATGAAAAATAAAACTTCTGGAATATTTTATTAGGTATTAAACATAACTCTTTCACCATTGAGAAAATAAATCATTTTTGTTATTGGTGTCGAGATGTACTGATGGTCATTCAGGATACAATTTATATAATGAATCCCTAGATGTTTTCTCTGTCTATATTACATAATCATTTTATTGAAATAAATAGGCATAAAAAACAGTTTTTCTCACCATCAATATTTGTTTTTTCTCTTTTATGATTAAAACATTGAAGAAACAAAAAAAAACTGATTATAATGTTTAAAGTAAGGGAAATTTAAGTGCTATTAAATTTGGTCAGACAAAAGGATTTGGGAAGAACAAAGATGATACAGAAAGAACTAGCAAAATCGTGAAGTAACTGTTGTACTTAGCATTCTAGAGACTAACCTTACACTTTTCAGACTTTAATTTCTGAAATCAAATGCATTTTGTGTAATATATCAGACACTGAGTAATTTATATTTGGAATTATTAAGTATTCAACATAAGCTCTGTAAAATCTTTTTATGAATAGTTCCCATTTTAAGTTCCAGAGATTTTTATAAGAATAAAGCCTATAGGGCTTCCCTGGTGGTCCAGTGTGTAAAGAGGCCACCTCACAGTGCAAGGGGCGCCGGTTCAATCCCTGGCACGGGAAGATTCCACATGCCGCAGAGCGGCTAGACGGGTGCGTCCAATAACGAGCCAGCACTCTGGAGCGCATGTGCCCAGAGCCGGTGCTCTGTAGTGAGAGAGGCCACTGCAATGGGAGGCCAAAGAATTAAGATGGATGAAAACGAATAAATGAAGGACCAATGAAAAAGGTCAAAAATTTTTAAAAAAAGAAAAAAAGAATAAAGCCTACAAAACGATCACTGTAACTATGTTGAATGCTCCATGCAAAGGCCCGCATTTGCCTCGTGGATTACTGATAGCCTTACACTGTATCAGATAAGAGAGTTAAGAACTTTCTTTTAACATATTAGCTGGTTGAAAAAATGAGAAGTATTTATGATAGAGATGATTTGTGGCTTACAAAATCTGAAACACTTAGTACCCAGCCCTTTACAGTAAAGTTTGCTAAACTCTATTCTGGAACATTGTTGTTGTTTAGTTGCTCAGTTGTGTCCAACTCTTGTTCCATTCCAAGGACTGCAGCCTGTCAGGCCTCTCTCTCTGTGGGATTTCCCAGGCAAGAATACTGGAGTGGGTTGCCATTTCTTTCTCCAAGGCATCTTCTCGACCCAGCAATTGAACCCATGTCTCCTGCACTGGCAAGCAGATTTTTTACCAATGAGCTACCAGAGAACTAGATTCTAGACATTACATGTATCAAAAACTTTTCAGAGACCTTCCACATTTGCGGTATCTATTATTTTTTTGTCTTTAGATTTGTAAATGATGCTCTAAATGTAACCCAGCTCCAAATAAAGGGAATCTTAGAGTCTTAATTGCGTATCGTTTTAAATAAGAATGTTCTTGCACTCAAAAATAGCCTTGCAACATTGGTATTGCAATGGGACGTAATTGATTAAATGTCTTTCTTCTCCGAGAATTGTCCTTTGAGATCTGTTCTCCTTAGCATTCTAGAGACTAACCTTACACTTTTCAGACTTTAATTTCTGAAATCAAATGCATTTTGTGTAATATATCAGACACTGAGTAATTTATATTTGGAATTATTAAGTATTCAACATAAGCTCTGTAAAATCTTTTTATGAATAGTTCCCATTTTAAGTTCCAGAGATTTTATAAGAATAAAGCCTATAGGGCTTCCCTGGTGGTCCAGTGTGTAAAGAGGCCACCTCACAGTGCAAGGGGCGCCGGTTCAATCCCTGGCACGGGAAGATTCCACATGCCGCAGAGCGGCTAGACGGGTGCGTCCAATAACGAGCCAGCACTCTGGAGCGCATGTGCCCAGAGCCGGTGCTCTGTAGTGAGAGAGGCCACTGCAATGGGAGGCCAAAGAATTAAGATGGATGAAAACGAATAAATGAAGGACCAATGAAAAAGGTCAAAAATTTTTAAAAAAAGAAAAAAAGAATAAAGCCTACAAAACGATCACTGTAACTATGTTGAATGCTCCATGCAAAGGCCCGCATTTGCCTCGTGGATTACTGATAGCCTTACACTGTATCAGATAAGAGAGTTAAGAACTTTCTTTTAACATATTAGCTGGTTGAAAAAATGAGAAGTATTTATGATAGAGATGATTTGTGGCTTACAAAATCTGAAACACTTAGTACCCAGCCCTTTACAGTAAAGTTTGCTAAACTCTATTCTGGAACATTGTTGTTGTTTAGTTGCTCAGTTGTGTCCAACTCTTGTTCCATTCCAAGGACTGCAGCCTGTCAGGCCTCTCTCTCTGTGGGATTTCCCAGGCAAGAATACTGGAGTGGGTTGCCATTTCTTTCTCCAAGGCATCTTCTCGACCCAGCAATTGAACCCATGTCTCCTGCACTGGCAAGCAGATTTTTTACCAATGAGCTACCAGAGAACTAGATTCTAGACATTACATGTATCAAAAACTTTTCAGAGACCTTCCACATTTGCGGTATCTATTATTTTTTTGTCTTTAGATTTGTAAATGATGCTCTAAATGTAACCCAGCTCCAAATAAAGGGAATCTTAGAGTCTTAATTGCGTATCGTTTTAAATAAGAATGTTCTTGCACTCAAAAATAGCCTTGCAACATTGGTATTGCAATGGGACGTAATTGATTAAATGTCTTTCTTCTCCGAGAATTGTCCTTTGAGATCTGTTCTCCTTAAGATGCATTGGTAGTCTGTCATCTGAACCTACCACAGTACATTTATCTTTAGAAGACTATTAAGAATGACTACTATTGTACATGGGTTTTAGAATATGTATAATTTCGATGTTAAGAAAATCACTAAACTGTCACTGGAATAGTTGTATAGTCTCAAAATTAAGCATAAAATTTATTACAATAATAATGCTACAGGAATTCTGTTCTATCTCTCCTTAAGGTAGAAATCTGAATTTTTTCAAATGCCCTTTCTATGTATGTTGGAACAATTATGTTCCTTTTCTCTTATTTTAAATACTATTACTATATTGTTGAGGTAAATTATATTAATTCATTTCTAATATTAAATAATATTTTCATATGCAAATGAAGTAAACTTGATCATGAAACCACAATACAAACAAACCTCTAATTCCATGGGTCTTATTATTTCCAGTTGTTAGTCATAAATTTTCTTATAGTTGCTGTGAGTCTCATCTGCTGGCCATGATGCCTACACATTTTTATATCATGCTGAGTAACAGAAGCATAATTGCTATTTGGATCCATGTATGAATTTGTGTTTGATTACATGTCAGTGGGATGTTTTTTCAGAATATGGTCCTTATTTTATAATTCTCACATGTCAATATATACATGTGTATCTTATTTGCTATCTTTATCTTACCTTGATCAATTTATTTCAGTATATTCTGAAATTTAACATGAATATATTTTTCACATGATCAGTTTAGCTATTTGTCCACGTGTCCTAGTAAAGTCTAAACAAATTAAATCCTTCATAGATATTCCTAAAATAAAACTTTATTCTGTGCATGAGGACAATTAATTTTCACAGCAGTCCTCTGGATTTTGTTGCATTACCTTTCCCATTTTACTGATATGCAAGCAGAAGCTCCAATAAGAAGTGCCATCAATAAATCAATTATAGCTCTGGGTCTTTACCCATGGCAGTCACAATCATCAATGTGACTGGGACATCAATGTGACTCATCAGTTTCAAAGATGAAATAGCTTAGTGGTAGAACAGAGTTGGTACCTAGACCTAAAGGGAATCTTAGAGTCTTAATTGCGTATCGTTTAAATAAGAATGTTCTTGCACTCAAAAATAGCCTTGCAACATTGGTATTGCAATGGGACGTAATTGATTAAATGTCTTTCTTTGAGATTCTTGTTCTCCTTAAGATGCATTGGTAGTCTGTCATCTGAACCTACCACAGTACATTTATCTTTAGAAGACTATTAAGAATGACTACTATTGTACATGGGTTTTAGAATATGTATAATTTCGATGTTAAGAAAATCACTAAACTGTCACTGGAATAGTTGTATAGTCTCAAAATTAAGCATAAAATTTATTACAATAATAATGCTACAGGAATTCTGTTCTATCTCTCCTTAAGGTAGAAATCTGAATTTTTTCAAATGCCCTTTCTATGTATGTTGGAACAATTATTTTCCCTTTTTCTCTTATTTTAAATACTATTACTATATTGTTGAGGTAAATTATATTAATTCATTTCTAATATTAAATAATATTTTCATATGCAAATGAAGTAAACTTGATCATGAAACCACAATACAAACAAACCTCTAATTCCATGGGTCTTATTATTTCCAGTTGTTAGTCATAAATTTTCTTATAGTTGCTGTGAGTCTCATCTGCTGGCCATGATGCCTACACATTTTTATATCATGCTGAGTAACAGAAGCATAATTGCTATTTGGATCCATGTATGAATTTGTGTTTGATTACATGTCAGTGGGATGTTTTTTCAGAATATGGTCCTTATTTTATAATTCTCACATGTCAATATATACATGTGTATCTTATTTGCTATCTTTATCTTACCTTGATCAATTTATTTCAGTATATTCTGAAATTTAACATGAATATATTTTTCACATGATCAGTTTAGCTATTTGTCCACGTGTCCTAGTAAAGTCTAAACAAATTAAATCCTTCATAGATATTCCTAAAATAAAACTTTATTCTGTGCATGAGGACAATTAATTTTCACAGCAGTCCTCTGGATTTTGTTGCATTACCTTTCCCATTTTACTGATATGCAAGCAGAAGCTCCAATAAGAAGTGCCATCAATAAATCAATTATAGCTCTGGGTCTTTACCCATGGCAGTCACAATCATCAATGTGACTGGGACATCAATGTGACTCATCAGTTTCAAAGATGAAATAGCTTAGTGGTAGAACAGAGTTGGTACCTAGACCACAGGAATCACTGATCCCTAGACTGCAGTTGAAGGTTTTTGTGTGTATGAAATTTGAGGAGTCCTGTTACCTAGGACTCATGAGATCCAGGCTATTGTCTGGGTGATGGGCAGTTTTCTTCATGTAGTTAGTCTGACCTCTACCTTCCAACATGGGGCACACTGGATGGGTGGGAAAAGGAGCAGATATTTCATACTAGATCTATTTAAGCATACATGTTTGCTGATGGAAATTATTTAGTAGACAAGCAGAAGCTGATAAGATGATCAATAGATCAGGTAATTCTAGGAGCAATGGGCTTGATCATGGGAGAGGAGCTAGTTTTAAATGTGCACAGTGAGCAGGATAGAGATTTTACCAACTGGTAAGTATTCCTGAGAAAAATTTATATTGGGGATGCATAACTAAAGCTAGGTGTCCTATGTGAGAAGAAAAATAAAAAAGATTATGAGATTGATAGTATAGAATTTGTAACTCCTGATAATACTGAAAAATTCTCAAAGTGGGTTATTGGATTTGGTGAACTTGAAAAATAAGAGAGAGTTACCAGGGTGGTGCATACTCAAAATCTAGATTCTAGAAATGCCATATTTATTGGTAATGACAAAGCCCAGAAAATGACCATGGGAGAGGGCAGTGGAAGTATGATGGAAATAGAGATGATTGCAGCTGAAATGTTCAAGTGTCTATAAAGCCTGATTTCAGATTGTTTCCTCTCTCAGTTAAGACTGTCCCATCATTCCAATAGCTCAGAACAGAACCCTTGGGGCCGTCATTTTCTCCTTTTATTGCACACTCACTACATCCGATCAATAAAATTCTGTTTCTTTCATAGATATTCCTAAAATAAAACTTTATTCTGTGCATGAGGACAATTAATTTTCACAGCAGTCCTCTGGATTTTGTTGCATTACCTTTCCCATTTTACTGATATGCAAGCAGAAGCTCCAATAAGAAGTGCCATCAATAAATCAATTATAGCTCTGGGTCTTTACCCATGGCAGTCACAATCATCAATGTGACTGGGACATCAATGTGACTCATCAGTTTCAAAGATGAAATAGCTTAGTGGTAGAACAGAGTTGGTACCTAGACCACAGGAATCACTGATCCCTAGACTGCAGTTGAAGGTTTTTGTGTGTATGAAATTTGAGGAGTCCTGTTACCTAGGACTCATGAGATCCAGGCTATTGTCTGGGTGATGGGCAGTTTTCTTCATGTAGTTAGTCTGACCTCTACCTTCCAACATGGGGCACACTGGATGGGTGGGAAAAGGAGCAGATATTTCATACTAGATCTATTTAAGCATACATGTTTGCTGATGGAAATTATTTAGTAGACAAGCAGAAGCTGATAAGATGATCAATAGATCAGGTAATTCTAGGAGCAATGGGCTTGATCATGGGAGAGGAGCTAGTTTTAAATGTGCACAGTGAGCAGGATAGAGATTTTACCAACTGGTAAGTATTCCTGAGAAAAATTTATATTGGGGATGCATAACTAAAGCTAGGTGTCCTATGTGAGAAGAAAAATAAAAAAGATTATGAGATTGATAGTATAGAATTTGTAACTCCTGATAATACTGAAAAATTCTCAAAGTGGGTTATTGGATTTGGTGAACTTGAAAAATAAGAGAGAGTTACCAGGGTGGTGCATACTCAAAATCTAGATTCTAGAAATGCCATATTTATTGGTAATGACAAAGCCCAGAAAATGACCATGGGAGAGGGCAGTGGAAGTATGATGGAAATAGAGATGATTGCAGCTGAAATGTTCAAGTGTCTATAAAGCCTGATTTCAGATTGTTTCCTCTCTCAGTTAAGACTGTCCCATCATTCCAATAGCTCAGAACAGAACCCTTGGGGCCGTCATTTTCTCCTTTTTATTGCACACTCACTACATCCGATCAATAAAATTCTGTTTCTTTCATATTTGAAAAATATCCTGATTTGTACCACTTCTCACCATCTTGGTCAAAACAATCATTATCTTTTGACTAGATTATTTCAAAGCCAAATAGAGTATTTACTTGGTTTTGCCCTTTATGCCTTCAATCTGTCATCAATATTGCAATAAGAATAAGTCTGCTAAAATAATAGTAGCAGATGGAAACTACTGAATAAAGAATGGGAAAACAAGGTCCTAATATATAGCACAAAGAATTATATTCAATATCCTGTGATAAACCATAATGGAAGCTAATATTTGTATGCATGTTATAAATTTTATAGTATATTTAATTGCATGATATTACATATTATATTTAGCATAATATAATATATTAATTATGTATAATTAATGCATTATAATATCATATATATTAATATATGATATATAATTATATAATATAACATATTATATATAATGGTTTATCTGTACTACATATATATTATATGTGTAATATTATATAATATGACAATATTATATAAATAATATGTATAATAATATATATTACATGTATGTTACAATATATAGTAATATTTAATATATGTAATGATACCATTGAATAATATATTTTAAGTGATATATTCTATAATGTATAATAGTATGGAACATTATATATTATGTCTATATATCTATAGATATATAATATTGTATAATAACATAATATCATATATATTACATATCATATATTATCTATGTAATGTTTATATTATATATTATATGGTATAACATGTATATTGTGATATATATCATATATATTACATAACATTATATAATGTTATTTGTCATATATGTATATATTTCCTCTATGACATATTATATACATTACATATTAAATATATATTCTGTATATTATATGAGATATGATATTACAATTTTATATAACATTGCATAATATTATATATAATGTATTAAATCTATATTAGTATATTATATATAGTGCATATATAATACAATATAAAATATCATATACTATTATAATATATACTACATATCATATAATGTATACATCATAATAGTATATGATTTTTATATTATACAATATGTATTATACATATGAATGTATACGTATACATATAATTAGATATATCACATATATAGAAATAATAATCACATATAGATTTATATATAATATTTGTGTGTAATATACATACTATATATTACATATAATATATAATATATGTAGTATATGATATATATTAAATATCAGAATATTATATATATTATTATGAATATATATTATATACATCACATATATATACATATAGTTATGTGATATATCATATTGTCATATAATATAGCATAATTATATACATTATATATCATATACGTGTTATTATTATTTATTACATACATAATAATATTATGTAATATAAAATAAAAATATACATATATGTTGATATTCAAGATAATACAATATAATGCATTAACATCTATTATATAGTAAATATTAATATATAATATTATGATATATCAATTGTATATCATATCATATTATATTATCTATAATATGCAATAGAAATATATTTAACTGAATCAGTTATATATAGAACATACACAATTGAATATTCACAATTGTATATTTAATATATATCATATACTGATTATATAACATATAATCAGTATATGATATATAATCATCATTATATGTTATATAATCAATATATGATATATATTAGCATCATAATTATATATTATATAATATAATTATATATTGTTTATGTATATATACCTGAATCACTTTGCTGTACAGCAGAAATTAGAATAACACTTCAAGTTATCTATAGTCTGTGTGTTAGTTGCTCAGTCACGTCTTACTCTTTGCAACCCCATGAATTGTAGTGCACCATGGAATTCTCCAGGCATGAATACTGAAGTAGGTAGCCATTCCCTTCTCCAGGTGGTCTTTCCAACCCACGGATCAAATCTGGGTCTCCTGAATTGCAGGGAGATTTTTTACCATCCTGACCCACCAGGGAAACCAACTGTAAATCACTTATACTTCAATTTTAAAAAGAAGAAAAGAAGAAACCTGCTAAAACAAGATTATTCAGATTATGTCTTCTGGTGTTTCAACTTTCCCATGGTTTTCCATATAATTTAGAGAAAAAGTCAAATTTTTACTATGTGTATCAATCAGCTGTTGTCACAACAATGTGTAAGAAAGTATACCAAATATCAGCGGGTTCAAACTACAGTACTTCATGCTCATGGTTACCGAGTGATTGTGGTTTCCTTGTGGCAGTCTAGGCTCAGCTGCAATTGATTCAACGTACAGATGGCGTTTTTAGTCAGTGCATTCCACATGACCATCCAAAAATCAAGCTGCAGGGAGTACAATGTAACAATATGAAGCCAAGTCAAGTGTGTCTGATCAAACCTGCTAAGGTGCTAGAAGGGGATTAGAAATGCAAGAGATGCAGTAAGAGAAGGCCAGTGAAAGACAAAGGGAGGACGTACTATTAGGCAGGAAGAATTTTCACTGCAAAGTTGCAATTCAGGTCTGATAATTTTACAATCAGTGAGAGGAAGAAGAAATGGGTAGTGTGAATATCAGATTGCAAGTACACTTCTAAGAAAGTCTCAGCTAGACCAGTGTGGAATCTTTGAGCCTAAAGTCCCAAGCAAGCAGGCTTACATTTCACAAAAATGGCACTTGTGCACATGCAACACTCAGTAATTGGCTAAGAACAGCCCAGTAGAAGTGTATTCTCTGAGTGAACACCATAAGGTAACAGAGGGATGTACTAGGCCTTCTAATTCCAGTTATGATGGTGGAAGCAGGCTTTCTTGAAGGAGATCTGAGCATTTGTTGAGATCTGCTTGTTATAATGCCAAATCGACAAAATTGGGACAAGGAAGTATATCCTCCCATGGAAGTAGGGAAGAGAATATTATCAAAAAATAATTTAACAACAACAAAAACTAAAATGTTAATGAGTCAGGCTTCTCTTTACCTCTGCTCTTATTTATTCTCATTTTTGTCTCATTGTGCCCCTTCTAGCCACATCACTTCTTCATTTATTCTGGAGTGCACCAGACATGCTCCAATCAGAGGAATTCTACCTAGAACATTTTGCCTAGATGCCTACATGAGTCTCTTTTTCATTTTTTTCTAATGTTTACTCAAATGTCAACCTGTCAGCAAAGCTTTCTCTGATCACCTTTTCTAAAATTGCAATCCCCGTCAGCATAAAGCACACTCCATAAATCACTTTCAGAGTTTATCATTTTTCTGATTTTTAAATGCAGGCTAGATTAGTCAAAGAAAAGAAGCACACAAAACAGTATAAATCTCAAATTTTGGTACTATAATGTCCTAGCTGATGCAGGCAGCAGATAATCGAATTATTCTTAGAAAGAAGCACTATAATTGTTCCTTTTAAACTTTTTTAAAAAAAAGCAAGAAATTTTTAGTCAGTGCATTCCACATGACCATCCAAAAATCAAGCTTCAGGGAGTACAATGTAACAATATGAAGCCAAGTCAAGTGTGTCTGATCAAACCTGCTAAGGTGCTAGAAGGGGATTAGAAATGCAAGAGATGCAGTAAGAGAAGGCCAGTGAAAGACAAAGGGAGGACGTACTATTAGGCAGGAAGAATTTTCACTGCAAAGTTGCAATTCAGGTCTGATAATTTTACAATCAGTGAGAGGAAGAAGAAATGGGTAGTGTGAATATCAGATTGCAAGTACACTTCTAAGAAAGTCTCAGCTAGACCAGTGTGGAATCTTTGAGCCTAAAGTCCCAAGCAAGCAGGCTTACATTTCACAAAAATGGCACTTGTGCACATGCAACACTCAGTAATTGGCTAAGAACAGCCCAGTAGAAGTGTATTCTCTGAGTGAACACCATAAGGTAACAGAGGGATGTACTAGGCCTTCTAATTCCAGTTATGATGGTGGAAGCAGGCTTTCTTGAAGGAGATCTGAGCATTTGTTGAGATCTGCTTGTTATAATGCCAAATCGACAAAATTGGGACAAGGAAGTATATCCTCCCATGGAAGTAGGGAAGAGAATATTATCAAAAAATAATTTAACAACAACAAAAACTAAAATGTTAATGAGTCAGGCTTCTCTTTACCTCTGCTCTTATTTATTCTCATTTTTGTCTCATTGTGCCCCTTCTAGCCACATCACTTCTTCATTTATTCTGGAGTGCACCAGACATGCTCCAATCAGAGGAATTCTACCTAGAACATTTTGCCTAGATGCCTACATGAGTCTCTTTTTCATTTTTTTCTAATGTTTACTCAAATGTCAACCTGTCAGCAAAGCTTTCTCTGATCACCTTTTCTAAAATTGCAATCCCCGTCAGCATAAAGCACACTCCATAAATCACTTTCAGAGTTTATCATTTTTCTGATTTTTAAATGCAGGCTAGATTAGTCAAAGAAAAGAAGCACACAAAACAGTATAAATCTCAAATTTTGGTACTATAATGTCCTAGCTGATGCAGGCAGCAGATAATCGAATTATTCTTAGAAAGAAGCACTATGAATAATTTAACAAGAGTTTGCCTTCAAGAAAATATTGAATTCAAAGCATTTTGCAAATAATTCAATAAGCAAGAACAAATACTACAATAGCTACTTTTTTAAGGGGAAATGTGCAGACACAAGGAAAAGCCATCCCTCTTTCCCTATTGGCTTCCGTCAACTCCATGAGAGATAATCTAAAAAATAACACCCTGGATCTTTGATTATCAAGTGTAATAAAATGATTCAGGCAAGTTTCCTGCTGTTGTACTGTGAGGCAAATAAATACTGTGATAGATAGTCTTATGTGTTAGTTTTGTAGGCAATAGTATCCATTTAATCAAACACATATTTATGTTTTGCTAATAAAGAAACATGCAGATGTGGTGAAAATCTGCAATCAGTTGAAAGTTATTCTTGGTAATCCAGATGGACTTCATACAATCAACTCAAAGATCTTAAGGAGAAAGTATAGTAACCTAGGGATGAAGAAATTCTGCCTGTGGATTGCATACATACTACACATATCTAGAACATCACACCTTTTATACATCTTTATAATATTATAGCATATATCTTATACTATTATACTTGCATAACATTAGGAGCACAACAGAGATAATATTATAGTATATATGTCTGCATGTCTGCCAGTGTGCTCAGTCATGTCCAACTCTTGGCAACCCCATGAACTGCAGTCTACCAGTCTCCTCTGTCCATGGAACTTTACAGGCAAGAATAATGGAGTGGGTTGCCATATCCTCCTTCAGGGCATCTTCCTAACCCAAGGATCAAACCTGCATCTCTTGCATCTCCTATACTGGCAGGTGGAGTCTTTACCAGTGAGTCCCCTGGGAAGCCCATAGTGTACATATCTCCATCCTGCTGGTCATTTTCTCTTGTAAAACTCTCACAGATACATGCACCAAATAAAACCTTTAAGATTAAATCATATGGACACTATTATGGTATATTATTACATATTATATATATATATGTATATATCATATTACATATAATTAATAGCTTTTTACTCATTTAAAATCTAATAATTTGCACTCCTTCTCTACTTGTCAATGTCAAGAGGACATTAGGAACTTTGATGGGTTTCCCAGAGTACTCTGGTTGCAGAACTCCATAAAACAGAAAGGAGTATCCTCAGTTAAAAAAATCCTCAAACATGCCAGATATTATATGGTACACTTTACATATGTTATCTAAAGTTAATCTTTTCAGGAAGTACATACACCTCCCCGCCTTTTCACAAGGAAGTTAGTGGAGGGTTAACAGGCTAAGAAAAGGCACTGCAATGTATAGAAGCTGTGAGAATGAGTCAGGCAGACATCAACATACATCCCCGCAGCTCCCCATACGCTGCATTTCATATGTGTTTTGGACATTTTCAGTTCTCTGAGACTCTTTCCTCATCTCTTAAATGGAAATGACCAAAACTGTCTCCCTCTGATGGGGACTGTGAAGATCGAAGCAGCGTATGGGAATGCTTAGTCAGGTGTCAGGCACATTAAAGATGCTCCCAAATTTTTGCACCTTTAATATTCTACAAATCACATCATACTTCAGTCGCCATCAGACATGCTGTAGACACTTTTTACTGAGTTTCCCCTGGTGCAGCAAAAGGTAAAGAAACATTCCTGTAGCTGCATTTTCCCAGCAGGATAAATGGATTTTCCATCTTAAATGACCAAGGACAATTCTAAGGAGTTCTGTCCACTGCTGTTTTTAGAACTGCCTTAATCTCTGCCATTCTAAAAGTAGATTCATAAAGAATTGATTTAATTCGTGTGAGATTTTGACCAAAAGGTGGCAAGGAAAAAAACTACAAGATCCCTTAAAAATTCTTTTTAATCTCTGGAACCATTTCTAAGTAAATAACATTTCCCTTTATTTTCGCCAAAGGATCAAACCTGCATCTCTTGCATCTCCTATACTGGCAGGTGGAGTCTTTACCAGTGAGTCCCCTGGGAAGCCCATAGTGTACATATCTCCATCCTGCTGGTCATTTTCTCTTGTAAAACTCTCACAGATACATGCACCAAATAAAACCTTTAAGATTAAATCATATGGACACTATTATGGTATATTATTACATATTATATATATATATGTATATATCATATTACATATAATTAATAGCTTTTTACTCATTTAAAATCTAATAATTTGCACTCCTTCTCTACTTGTCAATGTCAAGAGGACATTAGGAACTTTGATGGGTTTCCCAGAGTACTCTGGTTGCAGAACTCCATAAAACAGAAAGGAGTATCCTCAGTTAAAAAAAAAATCCTCAAACATGCCAGATATTATATGGTACACTTTACATATGTTATCTAAAGTTAATCTTTTCAGGAAGTACATACACCTCCCCGCCTTTTCACAAGGAAGTTAGTGGAGGGTTAACAGGCTAAGAAAAGGCACTGCAATGTATAGAAGCTGTGAGAATGAGTCAGGCAGACATCAACATACATCCCCGCAGCTCCCCATACGCTGCATTTCATATGTGTTTTGGACATTTTCAGTTCTCTGAGACTCTTTCCTCATCTCTTAAATGGAAATGACCAAAACTGTCTCCCTCTGATGGGGACTGTGAAGATCGAAGCAGCGTATGGGAATGCTTAGTCAGGTGTCAGGCACATTAAAGATGCTCCCAAATTTTTGCACCTTTAATATTCTACAAATCACATCATACTTCAGTCGCCATCAGACATGCTGTAGACACTTTTTACTGAGTTTCCCCTGGTGCAGCAAAAGGTAAAGAAACATTCCTGTAGCTGCATTTTCCCAGCAGGATAAATGGATTTTCCATCTTAAATGACCAAGGACAATTCTAAGGAGTTCTGTCCACTGCTGTTTTTAGAACTGCCTTAATCTCTGCCATTCTAAAAGTAGATTCATAAAGAATTGATTTAATTCGTGTGAGATTTTGACCAAAAGGTGGCAAGGAAAAAAACTACAAGATCCCTTAAAAAAAATTCAGTTAGATTTATATTGAAACAAAAGGATTGGAACAAATGGAACAAAAGAAAACCAATCTATTGCTGTCGTTGATAGTAAATAACATTTCTCTCCTTTATTTTCTGCCAAAGGCAGTTAGATTTTACCTTCGAAATAGTTGACAATTCTTTTGTTTTTCTTTTTTTGACTTTCAATTTTCCAAGGAGGGGAGGAAATTCCAATGATAGCCAAGTTTTGACTTGTGCTGTTTTATTTTTCCTGTCAACATGAAACTGTTGGATTTACTGGTAAAGGAGAGTACTTCTGAATTGCAAAACTGTGCTTTCTGATAAATACTTTATCATGTCTGAAAAATAAAAGCAATGAAAAAATGCAATAAATTCTAGTTTGGGAAGAAGCAGATTAACGCTTTGCAATATTAACCTCAGAGAAGTGTGCCAGAGAGCTGAGGTAGCCAGTCCCTGCTTATTCCTCTCATCTTACATGGGCAGGTACCTGCTATTCCTCAGAGCTTTCAGGGTTTTTATAAAAGTCTTCACGTTCAGCTTTCCCACCTACTCTCCCTTCCCCCACATCTACAAGAGGAATGAATCCTTGGTGTAGAGAGGCATCTTGGCATTAGTTGACCTTACACCTTTGCATAGTGTTGACCTGAGTTTTAAGCCAGACTTCCAAGTGTGTGAGCTGATTACCTATGTGGTATGAACAAGCCTCTACTTCCTCATCTATAAAAGAAAGATAACACATGGACCTGATGTGATGTTTTAAGAATTAAAAGAAACAGTGTACTTGAGGAAATAAACAAAAAACATAGCATGTTGTGCAATGGCTAGCTATTGCATTAATATTAGCATGATTAGTATTACTTTTATGGTTGTCAGTGAGTGAACCGTTTGGGGACTTGGGTTCTGGTATCAAACAGATCTGATTGCAAATCCCATATCTAGCTCTATACACCTTGGACAAATTCTATAATCTTATCTTGTTTTAGTTTCCTTGTCCATATGATTGGAATAATATCACTTCTCTCATTGTGTTGCAATGAAAATGAAGATGTAAACACACAGGTTAATACAGTTATGGTTATTACTTAAGCCCTGAAGATACACTAATGTATTAGGTATAATTATTAGTAAGGTATGGCCTTCCCATGTGGTACTAGTGGTAAAGAACCCACTTGCTAATGCAGGAGACATCAGAGATGTGGAAGGTCCCCTGGAGGAGGGCCTGGCCACTCACTCCAGTATTCTTGTCTGGCGAATACCCATGGACAGAGGAGACTGGAGGGCTACACTCCAAAGGATTTCAAGGAGTTGGACACAAATGAAGCGACTGAATATGCAGGCACATACCAGTGGAGAAACTGGGGCTCATATCATTTAAGAAAATCATCCACAGTTAACAGAAGATTTGAATCCTGTTTTTTCTCAAATCTAAACCTGAGATAGTTCCATAACAGAGCTCAAGACAATAATCTGCAAAACAAAAATGAGTCCTTCTCTTTTCTCCTGTCACACTCAAGTCATCATCTAATTTCTCAGTTCTGCTTTCAAAATGAGTCCAGAATCTAACCATTTCATACCACCTCTGTCACATTGCCCTAAGTCAATCCATCAACACAGTTCACCTGAATCATGTAGGAAGTCTCAGAACTGATCTATCTGCCCCAATGATTGCTTGCAAAGCTTGTTCTCATCAAAGAAGAAAGACTTACCCTTCAAAAATAAGAATGAGGTAATTCAACAATCTCCTTCAGAATAAAAACAAAATCCTTATCATGACCTGTGCTGTGCTGTGCTTCATTGGTCAGTTGGGTCCAACTCTTTGCGACCCCGTGGACTGCCACCTGCCAGGCTCCTCTGTCCATGGGAATTCTCCAGGCAAGAATATTGGAGGGAGTTACCATGACCTCCTCCAGGGGATCTTCCCAACCCAGGTCTCCCATACTGCAGGTGGATTCTTTACCATCTGACCCACCAGGACAGTCCTGTCATGACCTGCAGAGCCCTGATGACCTGATCTTTGTTGAGCATCTACCTGACCTTTCTTTCTGTTACCCTAGTACTTCATCATTCTGTCCCAACCATACCAGCTTTCTTGCTATTTCTCAAACAGACCAAGAGCTCTGCAGCCTGAGGGTATTTGCACACTCCATTATCACTGCCTAGAAACTTGATTGGTTTTTTTGTTTCTTTCACATACTGCTCAAATGTTACTCTACCAAAGAAGAATTCCCTTACTACTGGATATACAACACAGCACTTTCTCCCTGACTCTGTCTATTACCCTCTGTATTTTCTTCCACAGTCCCTAGGGCCATTTGACATTTTCTTTTAGTCCATCAGAGATGTGGATCCCTGGAGGAGGGCCTGGCCACTCACTCCAGTATTCTTGTCTGGCGAATACCCATGGACAGAGGAGACTGGAGGGCTACACTCCAAAGGATTTCAAGGAGTTGGACACAAATGAAGCGACTGAATATGCAGGCACATACCAGTGGAGAAACTGGGGCTCATATCATTTAAGAAAATCATCCACAGTTAACAGAAGATTTGAATCCTGTTTTTTCTCAAATCTAAACCTGAGATAGTTCCATAACAGAGCTCAAGACAATAATCTGCAAAACAAAAATGAGTCCTTCTCTTTTCTCCTGTCACACTCAAGTCATCATCTAATTTCTCAGTTCTGCTTTCAAAATGAGTCCAGAATCTAACCATTTCATACCACCTCTGTCACATTGCCCTAAGTCAATCCATCAACACAGTTCACCTGAATCATGTAGGAAGTCTCAGAACTGATCTATCTGCCCCAATGATTGCTTGCAAAGCTTGTTCTCATCAAAGAAGAAAGACTTACCCTTCAAAAATAAGAATGAGGTAATTCAACAATCTCCTTCAGAATAAAAACAAAATCCTTATCATGACCTGTGCTGTGCTGTGCTTCATTGGTCAGTTGGGTCCAACTCTTTGCGACCCCGTGGACTGCCACCTGCCAGGCTCCTCTGTCCATGGGAATTCTCCAGGCAAGAATATTGGAGGGAGTTACCATGACCTCCTCCAGGGGATCTTCCCAACCCAGGTCTCCCATACTGCAGGTGGATTCTTTACCATCTGACCCACCAGGACAGTCCTGTCATGACCTGCAGAGCCCTGATGACCTGATCTTTGTTGAGCATCTACCTGACCTTTCTTTCTGTTACCCTAGTACTTCATCATTCTGTCCCAACCATACCAGCTTTCTTGCTATTTCTCAAACAGACCAAGAGCTCTGCAGCCTGAGGGTATTTGCACACTCCATTATCACTGCCTAGAAACTTGATTGGTTTTTTTTGTTTCTTTCACATACTGCTCAAATGTTACTCTACCAAAGAAGAATTCCCTTACTACTGGATATACAACACAGCACTTTCTCCCTGATTCTGTCTATTACCCTCTGTATTTTCTTCCACAGTCCCTAGGGCCATTTGACATTTCTCTGTTAATTGAGTCCTAGAAGCAAAGTTATTGTTTAGTTACTCATCCCTAGGTGTCCTAGCCTATGACAGTGCCTGGCACATAGACAGCATTCATGGATATTTGTTGGGAAGAAAATAAAATGAATGAATGAATGTGATATTTATCTGATACTCTGGGTAAAGATTTAACCAGGAAGAAAGACTGATATATTGGAGTTTTCCTCATTCCCAAAGAACCACTGGAGGGAGATTGAGGCAATAAAAATCTACAGTTCTCAAGGAGATAATCAGACAGAATTCTATTCTCTTTCCAAGTAATCCAGATATTCAATGAATATAATTCTGTCCTTCCAAGAAACTCCCCGGAGGCATAGAAAAAAATGTAAGTCTGTCTTTACTAAATACCTAGCCAGTACTGACAGCACAGTCCCATGAGTCTAATTCCCAGTTTTAGTTAAAAGAACTGCAAAGAATGAAAAATGTGGTGCATACAATTAAGGAATTCATACTCAGTTGATGAATTTAAGGTTATTCATTCTGGGCTGTAAGGAGATAAATGAAGATGAAGACTGGTTGCAGTGCATTTGGCAAAGTCAAGCCAAAATAACAAAGCAAATTCTTTACTAGAGTTTTATTTATAAGAATTTTATAAGCAATGATATAGAAAAAAATCTATCTACCAGGTGTCAATTTGAGCACATTAGATGGCAATGTTTTATCCACCAATCACAGCTTCCCTACAATTTGCTCATCTCCTGAGATGGATGGTGAAGGTTGCATTAATCCAGACTGTCAACTCAGTCTCTCACCACCAGAATATAAAACGCTATGTGCCCAGCATTTCTTTAGTAGGAGAAACTGAGAAATCCCTTACATGTGAGGCCTATGGCCTTCACAGGCACAGTTTATAAACAACACGGTATGACCAAACTAATTCATTTTTAAAGATACAAGGAAGAATTGTAGACATTTTCCAACAGGAAATAACTTCTGTCAAATAGTCATCTTTTATTCCCAAAGAAATATTTTACATCAGAGTACTCAGAAAAAGGCCTAATGAGAGCCATATATATTCCATCCCACTTGCAGTGTGCTCTCATACTAGGTTTAAAAATTTCACCTATATGTATAACTAAATCACTCTGCTGTATACCTGAAACTAATACAACATTGCCAATCAACTATATTCCAATATAAAAGAAATTTTTTAAAGCAAAACTAAAATAAGTTTTTAAAACAGATTTATATTGCCATACATCACAGTAAGCCAGTCAAATAAGAAGGAAAAAGAAAATAAGCAAAAGGTAAAATAAAAGACCTGGTACAAAGAAAGAAAAGGTAGATGGAGAGCAAGTCCCCCAACTGCATTAAACAGCAGAAGAATGCTCTTAGGAATCAGCCAGAGGAGTGGAATTAATCCTGCCTTCCATGGGAACACCCAAGAGATGTTTAAACAATATGGATACTCAGGTCTCCCCTAAAGAGATTCTCACCAAATTACCTGGGCATAAAACAGGCGTTAGTGCATTTTACAGACTTACATGGTGATTAGGATGTACAGCCAGGATGAAAAGCACTGTGTCAACCTAGCCCAGGAAATCCAAAGAAGCTAAATGAGAGTCCAGAGGCACAGAAAATCAAGACTTAACCCAGTTTTCATCTCTTAATTAATGGTTCTTTCCCTCCATTTAATTCTACAATCTCTGAATCCAGGCTCCCCTGGTCGCTCTGATGATAAAAAATCTGCCTGCAACAGGGGAGACCAGGGTTCAATTCCTGGGTCAGGAAGATCCCCTGGAGAAGGCAATGGCAACCCACTCCAGTATCCATGGACAGAGGATCTTGGCAAGCTACAGTCCATGGGGAGTCACAAAGAGTTGGACATGACTGAGTGATAACACTTTCACTGAATCTAACCTAATCCATAATTAAGATTAACTAAAGCTATGAAATGGCCTAATTCTTTAAAATTTGGAAGAAAGCCTCAAGGAACAAGTATTCTGTGTACATCATTGTGTGATTAGAATCCTCACTGCTAAGACAGCAAACTACAGGCATTCTCATAATACAAAGATAAATCAACCAAAAATCTTATTCTCAATAATCTGAGGCTGAATTATAATCATCACAATATCGTGCCAGGCACTTTCTCTTAACTCCCCACGACATCAAGGCTGTATGTTGTGTCTAATGGTAACTCAGTGGAGAAATATCCTAACAGGAGACAGTCACTTTCTGTAATGGCCCTGGACTTTTACTGCTGTGGCCCTGAGCTTTATTTGCAATGAACTGTAAATCCTCATTGGTATGCACCTACACACCCCCAGATCTATTGGGGAAGCCAGATGATCTAAACTATAGTCAATCTTAAACTGTTAACACAGAAACAGAAATGTGCTAGAAATGAATTTGATCTGTTTGTGAAGACACAAGCATATGATGGGGTTGGAACATTAGTCAAAGAAGCAGGCAGCCAGCTCTCCCAGGACCCCGCCTATAACTTATCTTTCACTGCTAAACACATTTTGGTTATTGTACCACAGTAACATGCGTTTTCTTCCCTACACAGTCATAGCAATAGAAAGTTATTGCTATGTGATTTCTCCCCTTTATAAATGCAGTCAATTTCCAAGGTCTACCTATTTATAATAATACAAATTTATATTCATGACAATTTAGAGTATAAGGAAAAACTACATTTTCATATTAACTGCTATATAAGGTGCTCAGAGGAAATTTTAATGGGAAGGTTGATGTAAGTTTTGCTCTAGAGGAATAAATATTGAAGCCAGCTAAAGTGTTGCTCATTTATCTTCTTTAAATATTTCAGAAGATTTGTTTTAACTTCTCTTTACAAATGCTGACTTCAACATTACCTTATAAATGTATTTCTGAACCCCCTAAACAGCTGCACTGATTAGCTTCCTGTGTTTATACATGTTAAGGAAACTATGTATTAAGTCCCGCAAGAAAGCCCTACAAGAAAGCCAAAATATCAGACCACTGAGTTTAGATAGTAGTTGCCAGGAGTCTAACATCATGTGAGATATATCGTGTGTGTGTGCGTGTGTGTGTTAGTCACTCAGTTGCGTCCAACTCTTTGTGACCCCACAGATGGTAGCCTGCCACGTTCCTCTGTCCATGGATTTCTCCAGTCAGGAATATTGGAGCAAGTAACTATTCCCTGCTCTAAGAGATTTCCCTGACTTAGGAGCTGAACCCAGGCCTCCTATATTGCAGGCAGATTCTTTACCATCTGAACCACCAGAGAAGTCTGAGATATAGCAGCAGTTTAACACATGTTTTCTGTGTGGACACTGTGAGTTACTTTACATGTGTTATTCCATGTAATGTAAAAGTTATCAATAGAGAACGACTATCCTCATTTTGCAGGTAGGTGAGAAACCAAAACAGAGATGCTCAGACTACAATGCTGTCCACTTAGCAACTGACTTTGTTGTTTTAATTTTATGAAGCTATAAATTTCACTTTTGTCCAAGTATTAATGAACTTCAACACTGCAACTTCCTAAGTGCCTAATGAGACTTGCCTTTGGGCAAACAATCGAATAAACAAACAAAATTACTCCCTATAGTTATCTACATACCAAAGCACTGAATGTTCAAGTTAGAAAAGAGGTCAACTACCTCACTTTGCAGCGATGAACCAAAGAACATCATACCTTACTCAGGGCTGCACAATTATTTACTACTAAATTGTTGGTAATGGCTAGTCAATATAATGTTCTGCTGAGCTAATATTTTCTTAATTTGTATATGCTTTCTAATGTGCCTAATGGTTTGCTTTAATAGATCATTTGAAAGTTGACTTTGAGCTTTTCAATAAGAGGTAGAAAAAGAAATTGCAATTGGGTGTCAGTTATTTTCACCAATATTTTAAAATAAATTATAACATGTATAAAGAAAACTCAATTGTCATATCTTTCTGTATAGTCCTCTGCCTACTCCTAACTTTTTTGTCTCCTCTGAAGTAAAAAAAGGAATCTGTTCATAAAACCCATTGATTTGTTCTACAATTTCATTTTACGTTCAGCTAAAATAGTTCCACAGTATTGGCTATACATACTAAGAGGCTCAAAGAAACAACATGGCACCACAAATAAACAAAATTGCAAAGGGTACACAGAACCAAGGTCACAGGTATAAGTTTCAAATCCCTCTCCCCTCCCCCACCACATACATGCACCACTTTCAGCTGTGTGAATTTAGGTTGTTTAATCTCTTCTTATGTGTGTGTATACAGTCGCCCAGCTGTGTCCGACTCTTGGCGACCTCATGGACTACAGCACGCCAGACCTCCCTGCCCCTCACCACCTCCTCACCAATCTCATCTTATTTAAGTGTTATTTCTGAAAACAAATATTAATAGGTATGCATCTCATAGGATAGATGGAGGTTTAAATGGAAAAAATGCATACAAAGAAAGTATCACAGTCTTGAGCATATAGTGTTGATAATAGTGTGTATTTATCATTTGACAAATATCACCCTAAGTGTTTTCATTCATTATTTCATTTAGCCTCAAATGCTGAAGCCCACAATTTTTTTTTAATCACTCTCCTTAACTGTCTCCAACTGCTGTCATTTATAGCTCTTGAATATGACAGATCATGTTTGCATCATTGCTGTCTCTTAGAAGCAGTGTGAAAAGGGTCAACTCCTGCTTGTATGGAGAAATAGAGATCTTCGCTTATATCTGCAGACACAATTAATTAATTTACTGCCTATCCTAGGGCAAGTACACAATAAGAATTTAATGTGTTCAGTCACTGAGTGTTGTCTGACTCTGCGGCTCCATGCCTGCCCTGCTCCTCTGCCCACGGAATTTTCCAGGCAAGAATACTGGAGTGGGTTGCCATTTCCTACTCCAGAGGATCTTCCTGGTCCAGGGATAAAACCCATGACTCTTGAGTTTCTTGTATTGGCAGGCAGATTCTTTATCACTAGCACCATCTGGGAAGTCAATGCCATTAAATTTATACACCATCAATAGTAAGGAACATCATTATTTCATGTTGCACTGGAACAAAAAGAAATGCCAACTAAAGTATAATACTTCTTGATCACACTGATCATAAAACACATTGCTACTTTACAGGTGTTAGGATGTGAAAAAGAAGGATGCATCTTAGAATCAAAGAAATTCAATAATTCCTTTCTAGGAAATAAATGCATTACCTATTTCCCATGAAAGATTTATCTACATTATTTGTAAGGAATTTTCAATTTTTTTAAACTTTGCATTTTTGCTTTTACAGAGTTTTGTTGTTTGCAGATATACACTTGAGTGAGATAAAATTATCCATCTGATTCTTCACTGCCTTTGTGGCAGTATTGTACATGTAGACCCTAGAGTCCTGGTGGGTCTTTCCTAACTACTTGACGTTGAGCTTGTCCATGGGATTTGATTAAGCTATCACAGGGTTCCTCAGTATCAGCCTAAACTGAATCGAGGGATAGGTAATTGTTGTGTATCTACGGACCCTACCCACTAGGTGCCAATTATGCCCCTGTCTCCCTACGAGTTACAACCAAAAATGTCATGAAATTTTGTAAAATGTCCCCTGAGCAGGGGATGAAATTGAAGGTGTTGAAAATCATTGGGTTAACAGGATGCTCATGGACCTGACTTGAATATGAACTTAAAATTTGTTAGTATGAAGAGGTTTTTCCTTTTGTACTATGCTGTTCAAACATGAGGAGATCTTCCCCCTGGTTTGCTCCCACTTTAGTCTGCTCTCCTCTCTCTGAGTGAAGCCTGATTCATAGCTTGAGCCAGAGCCAGGCTTGGTCAGTCAATTACACACTTTCACTTTCTTAGGTTTTTTTCTTCTTTGGCAAGCCTATATCCTCTGGCAATTCCTTCAGAAGAGAAGACTATATTCATACTTTCATCATCAGTTTTTGTTTTTTAATTAACTTTAGGTCAAAGTTTGTTTTTACCTAGAATATGAGGGTATTATATCATCATTTTCTCATTTCAGCTTTCTAACAAATTGGAGTATACAGATGTCCACTGCTATGTAGCTTCCAGGTCCTCTGAGAAGCCTGCTTTTTCTTTCACCCTTTGGAATTTCTTTTAGACTTCTCTTTATAGTAGGGTGTTGAAATAGCATAGTAATATACCTTAGGTTTCATTTTTATATTTACTCATCTGGGTAATTGGGGGTCTAAGAATTTTTAAATCATTATTAATGGAAAAGTTTCCAATATTATTCTTTTTTGAATTTTATTTATCTTTTTTCCTTTTTTGGCTCTTCTGGGTTTTCACTACTGCCACAGGCTCTTCTCTAGTTACAGAAAGTGGGACTTCTCTCTAGTTGAGGTGAGCAGGCTTCTTGTTGCAGTGATTTCTCTTGTGGCACTCGGGCTCTAGAGCACACGGGTTTCAGTAATTGCGGAACATGGGCTCCATAGCTGCGGCTCCCAGGCTCTAGAGCACAGGCTCAATAGTTGTGGCTCACGGACTTAGTTGCTTCGCAGCATGTGAGATCTTCCCGGATCAGGGATCAAACCCATGTTTCCTGCACTGGCAGGTGAACTCTTTACCACTGAGCTACCAGGGAAGTCCTCCAGTACCATTCTTTATTTAACTCTCTCTCACCCTTTTCCTCTTTCTTCTCTTTGCGGAACTCCTGTAAGTTACTTATGGGACATACTTTTCCTTTTGCTCCAATTTCTATGAGCTTTTTATTCTTACATTTTAATCTTTCTATTGCATTAAAGATTCACACACACACACACACACACACACACACACACACACATATATAATAACTCTTTCCTACTATTTTTCCTTTATCAATAGTCTATATTTTCATATTTCATAGATTCAATACATTTTATCATCACTAGGGATAATATAAATAGATGTGATAGAAACTGTCTTTCATGCTGTAGATTTCTTTATATTTTTGTTGATTCTTGCCTGTTCATATTTGAGTCAGGCCTTGGAAAGTTCAATGACTGCATTATGTTTCAGGGTCTCAAAACCTTTTCTTCTGTGGTAGTCAGTGCTCTGGAGAAGAAGCTCCAGGTCTTCTGCCTGGAGGTAGAAATCTCACTGTAACATTCTGATTCTGAGCCAGAAATGATTCTGGGTGGATGACTTCAAGATTCACTCTGATAGTTTTAGCTGCATTGTTTTGCTTTTAGTATATTCACTTTATCTCCACCCAGGTGGTGCTATTGGTAAAGAACACACGTGCCAATTCAGGAAATGTAAAAGATGCGGGTTGGATCCCTGGGTCAGAGCCCTGGAGGAGAGCCTGGCAACCCACTTTCCTTTTGGGTAATTTCAAGAATTTTTAAATCATTATTAATGGAAAAGTTTCCAATATTATTCTTTTTTGAATTTTATTTATCTTTTTTCCTTTTTTGGCTCTTCTGGGTTTTCACTACTGCCACAGGCTCTTCTCTAGTTACAGAAAGTGGGACTTCTCTCTAGTTGAGGTGAGCAGGCTTCTTGTTGCAGTGATTTCTCTTGTTGTGGCACTCGGGCTCTAGAGCACACGGGTTTCAGTAATTGCGGAACATGGGCTCCATAGCTGCGGCTCCCAGGCTCTAGAGCACAGGCTCAATAGTTGTGGCTCACGGACTTAGTTGCTTCGCAGCATGTGAGATCTTCCCGGATCAGGGATCAAACCCATGTTTCCTGCACTGGCAGGTGAACTCTTTACCACTGAGCTACCAGGGAAGTCCTCCAGTACCATTCTTTATTTAACTCTCTCTCACCCTTTTCCTCTTTCTTCTCTTTGCGGAACTCCTGTAAGTTACTTATGGGACATACTTTTCCTTTTGCTCCAATTTCTATGAGCTTTTTATTCTTACATTTTAATCTTTCTATTGCATTAAAGATTCACACACACACACACACACACACATATATAATAACTCTTTCCTACTATTTTTCCTTTATCAATAGTCTATATTTTCATATTTCATAGATTCAATACATTTTATCATCACTAGGGATAATATAAATAGATGTGATAGAAACTGTCTTTCATGCTGTAGATTTCTTTATATTTTTGTTGATTCTTGCCTGTTCATATTTGAGTCAGGCCTTGGAAAGTTCAATGACTGCATTATGTTTCAGGGTCTCAAAACCTTTTCTTCTGTGGTAGTCAGTGCTCTGGAGAAGAAGCTCCAGGTCTTCTGCCTGGAGGTAGAAATCTCACTGTAACATTCTGATTCTGAGCCAGAAATGATTCTGGGTGGATGACTTCAAGATTCACTCTGATAGTTTTAGCTGCATTGTTTTGCTTTTAGTATATTCACTTTATCTCCACCCAGGTGGTGCTATTGGTAAAGAACACACGTGCCAATTCAGGAAATGTAAAAGATGCGGGTTGGATCCCTGGGTCAGAGCCCCTGGAGGAGAGCCTGGCAACCCACTTCACTATTCTTGCCTGGAGAATTCCATGGACAGAGGAGACTGGAGGGTTATAGTCCTTTGCATCACAAAGACTCAAGCGGTTATGACTGAAGCAGCTTAATTTCCCAATGGCAGTGTCAAATCCAGAAGCTTTCTGATTTAATTTCTAAAAAAAAAAAAAAACAACCAGAAAACTGCTCTTTGGAAAACTTTCTTGATTGGAATTGGAATTTTCTGTGTCATTTACTTTAACAAGTTACATATAAACTACAATGAACATGGAGGGAAAGAGTGGCAAAATGGCTTCAGTGTCACATCGTCAGTAGAGAGGAGACTGCTGAGATGGATGAGATGCAGAAGAGGATCTGAAAGTCAAAATGACCCTTTGGTAGAATTCACACAAGTTTCCAACCCCAAACCTGAACCCAGCTTCTCAGAGCACTGGGTGACTCCAGTTACAGAGTCTCTCTAAGATTCTACTCAGGAATATAGTTTTTTTTTTTTTTATTGGCAGCTATCTCTGCAAGTAAAGCTTAGACTTTAAGAAAAGAGAACTCCTACTCCTGAACATATATCTAGACAAAAGCATAATCCAAAAAGATATATGGAACTCCATGTTCACAGTATTATTATTATTCACCATAGCCAACAGTTATTCACAACATGGAGACCACTGAAATGTTCATCAACAGATGGATCGATAAAGAAGATGTGATATACAATGGAATACTACTCAGCAATAAAAAAGGATGAAATGGGATTCCCTGGTGGTCCAGTGGATGGGTAGTCCACCTTGCAGCACCGGTTTGATCTCTGGCCCGCGAGGACCCTGCATGCCCTGGAGTGGCTGGACTGGTGTGCCCAGTTGTGAACTCAGGAGAGCATGCACCTGGAGCCAGTGCTCTGCAGCAAGGGAGGCCACTAAGATGGGAGGCTCACACAGGCTGAAAAGAGAAGATAGATGAAAAATAAATAAAAATGGAAAATCAATAAAAGAGGCCAAATTTTTAAAAAAGAATGAAATAATGTCATTTGCAGTGATATGGATAGAACTAGAGATCATCATACTAAGTGAAGTAAGTAAGAGAGAGGAAGACAAATAACACATGCTATCAGTTATATGTAGAGTCTAAAATATGACACAAATAAAGTATCTATGAAATAGAAACAGACAGACATGGAGAACAGACATGTGGTTTACAAAGTTGAGTTGAGGGAGGTATGGACTGAGAGTTTGGGGTTAGCAGATCTATTAAAAACAGAATTGATAAACAATGAGGTCTACTGGAGAGCATAGGGAACTATATTCAGTATCCTGAGGTAAACCATAATGGAAAAGAATATAAAATAGAAGGAATCACTTTATTACACAGCAGAAATTAACACAAAATAGTAAATACACTATACTTCAATGAAAAGAAAGGAGTAGATATAATTCTGTTTAATTCCTCAGACTTAACTGGAAATTGGGGACAACAGTTTTACAAAGGACATAAAAATCTATGCCCTGCTTGTAATTTTTGAGGATGACACTTTCAAAGGTGGGAGACCTGTCTAACAGTAAATGATGAAATCAGGGATCCATAATTTCTGAGCTATTTCAAATAGCTGAATCTGATAGTAAAGCTTAGACTTTAAGAAAAGAGAACTCCTACTCCTGAACATATATCTAGACAAAAGCATAATCCAAAAAGATATATGGAACTCCATGTTCACAGTATTATTATTATTCACCATAGCCAACAGTTATTCACAACATGGAGACCACTGAAATGTTCATCAACAGATGGATCGATAAAGAAGATGTGATATACAATGGAATACTACTCAGCAATAAAAAAGGATGAAATGGGATTCCCTGGTGGTCCAGTGGATGGGTAGTCCACCTTGCAGCACCGGTTTGATCTCTGGCCGCGAGGACCCTGCATGCCCTGGAGTGGCTGGACTGGTGTGCCCAGTTGTGAACTCAGGAGAGCATGCACCTGGAGCCAGTGCTCTGCAGCAAGGGAGGCCACTAAGATGGGAGGCTCACACAGGCTGAAAAGAGAAGATAGATGAAAAATAAATAAAAATGGAAAATCAATAAAAGAGGCCAAATTTTTAAAAAAGAATGAAATAATGTCATTTGCAGTGATATGGATAGAACTAGAGATCATCATACTAAGTGAAGTAAGTAAGAGAGAGGAAGACAAATAACACATGCTATCAGTTATATGTAGAGTCTAAAATATGACACAAATAAAGTATCTATGAAATAGAAACAGACAGACATGGAGAACAGACATGTGGTTTACAAAGTTGAGTTGAGGGAGGTATGGACTGAGAGTTTGGGGTTAGCAGATCTATTAAAAACAGAATTGATAAACAATGAGGTCTACTGGAGAGCATAGGGAACTATATTCAGTATCCTGAGGTAAACCATAATGGAAAAGAATATAAAATAGAAGGAATCACTTTATTACACAGCAGAAATTAACACAAAATAGTAAATACACTATACTTCAATGAAAAAGAAAGGAGTAGATATAATTCTGTTTAATTCCTCAGACTTAACTGGAAATTGGGGACAACAGTTTTACAAAGGACATAAAAATCTATGCCCTGCTTGTAATTTTTGAGGATGACACTTTCAAAGGTGGGAGACCTGTCTAACAGTAAATGATGAAATCAGGGATCCATAATTTCTGAGCTATTTCAAATAGCTGAATCTGATAGGTTCAGTTTAGATAAGGTGAGTATAAACCTTGTGTGTAACTTCAAAATATCAACTGCACAAGTGCAAAATATACAAGAATGTGAAACACTCTAGAGGTTTAGGTGACTTAGTGCTCACTCTGCCCTACCAGTGTGCCAGCAGTGCTGAGAAGGCCCATGTGCTCTTAAATTGCATTAAGTTTGATTGCACTATTCATTTTTAATTACACTTGGAATATTCTTGGTCATACAGTTTAATAAGGTACTGATAGACTAGAAAGTATGTAAATGAGATGGCTTCCCTGGTGACTCAGTGGCAAAGAAACTGCCTGTCACTGTAGGTGATGCAGGTTCCATCCCTGAGTTGGGAGCCCCCCCTGGAGAAACAAATGGCAATCCATTGTAGTATTCTTTCCTCGGAAATCCTATAAACAGAGGAGTCTGGCAGGCTACAGTCCATGCAGTTGCAGAAGAGTCAAACACAGCGACTGAAAACCACAAAACAATATAGATAAGGAGGACAAGATGGCTTTAGGACTTGGTATTTTTCTTTTGAAAGAGTGAGTCATTTTACCCCCAAAGGATGAAAGCTCATGGCTGAAGGATAGTTGCCTTCAGATATTGTACAAGCAAAAGAGCAAACTCTCATTTTCCAGAGGAATTGATGGCAGAACTCATGAATAAAGTTAATTAAAGGTAATGTCTGGCCCATTATAAAAGAGGAATGTTCATCAAACATAGGTTGCTGATGGATTAATAATAATAAAATGGAGGCATAGTTCTCATTGAAAGGAAAAATATTGTTTCTGTGTATTGTATGGTGACAGATGTTAACCAGAATCATTGTGATGATCATTTTCCAATATATACAAACATTGGATCATTATGTTGTACACCTAAGACTAATATAATGTTATATGTCAATTACATCTCAATGGGAAAAAATGGAGGCATGCCAACATTACTGTGCTTGCCATTAGAAGACTGTGTATCAAGAGATTTTCCAAGAGTCCTTACCTTGTACCAATTACAAGGCTAAGTGCTTCTCAATTAGGCCATCAGGCAGGAAGTTTCATTATTCACCCTTTACATTTGAGGAGAAATGAGATTCAATAATTTACCCAAGGTCATAGCACTAGATAATTAGAACTAAAATTAAACATTTTATTCTTAGGCTTCTGCTCTTAACCCCCTAAGCTACAGGGCTCTCAAATGAGGAGGAAGCTTCTCTGACTATTAGAAAACTAGCACCCAGCCCAAACTATCACCAAGTCCCACCATTATCATCCCTTCTCCCTAATGCCTATGAATTCTGTGTGCTCAATAGCTCTCTGGTAGAAAACTCCCCCTAAAGCTTGTTTATTCTAACAATACCTGGAAAGACGGATAACAACAAACAAATATGTTGCTCACCAGCGAGGATGGGGTAGAAAATCAGCAGCTCAAAAGAAAACAGTCAGGAGTTTGGCAGGCTACAGTCCATGCAGTTGCAGAAGAGTCAAACACAGCGACTGAAAACCACAAAACAATATAGATAAGGAGGACAAGATGGCTTTAGGACTTGGTATTTTTCTTTTGAAAGAGTGAGTCATTTTACCCCCAAAGGATGAAAGCTCATGGCTGAAGGATAGTTGCCTTCAGATATTGTACAAGCAAAAGAGCAAACTCTCATTTTCCAGAGGAATTGATGGCAGAACTCATGAATAAAGTTAATTAAAGGTAATGTCTGGCCCATTATAAAAGAGGAATGTTCATCAAACATAGGTTGCTGATGGATTAATAATAATAAAATGGAGGCATAGTTCTCATTGAAAGGAAAAATATTGTTTCTGTGTATTGTATGGTGACAGATGTTAACCAGAATCATTGTGATGATCATTTTCCAATATATACAAACATTGGATCATTATGTTGTACACCTAAGACTAATATAATGTTATATGTCAATTACATCTCAATGGGAAAAAATGGAGGCATGCCAACATTACTGTGCTTGCCATTAGAAGACTGTGTATCAAGAGATTTTCCAAGAGTCCTTACCTTGTACCAATTACAAGGCTAAGTGCTTCTCAATTAGGCCATCAGGCAGGAAGTTTCATTATTCACCCTTTACATTTGAGGAGAAATGAGATTCAATAATTTACCCAAGGTCATAGCACTAGATAATTAGAACTAAAATTAAACATTTTATTCTTAGGCTTCTGCTCTTAACCCCCTAAGCTACAGGGCTCTCAAATGAGGAGGAAGCTTCTCTGACTATTAGAAAACTAGCACCCAGCCCAAACTATCACCAAGTCCCACCATTATCATCCCTTCTCCCTAATGCCTATGAATTCTGTGTGCTCAATAGCTCTCTGGTAGAAAACTCCCCCTAAAGCTTGTTTATTCTAACAATACCTGGAAAGACGGATAACAACAAACAAATATGTTGCTCACCAGCGAGGATGGGGTAGAAAATCAGCAGCTCAAAAGAAAACAGTCAGGAGTTTGGAGCCACAGTTGTAGCCTCTAACAGGGCAAAGGGTGAGCAGAACCTCAGATACCAGAGGAATAAAGAAGTCCCCCTAACCCATGGTAGATCTGAGGACATCTGGGTGCCCTACAAAGGGGAACATCTGCTCCACCACCACACATTCTCCCTGGCGGGCTGAGGGTTGAGGACGAAGAAGCAGGATACAGGGAAAGACTGCAGTAATTGCTAATCCAGCAGAAGGGCACTAAAGTATTTAAATTTAAAGCCTTGCTGCAGTTTTGATATATTCATTCTCATTGGTGAAAAAGACCCACCAGATATGTTTCCATACATTTCAGCTTCAGTTATAAATTCAAATTCTTTCCCAAAGAGAAAGATCTGGAAACAAATCAGAGGCTGTGGTGTGGACACCATTGGTGTCCTGTTGTATTCCATAGAGTTAAGAAATGTTCACATTTTCCAGGTTTAGAGTTATCTTTCCAGGACACCAGTAACCCTCTGAGGCAAATGCACCTTAACTCTCCTCTCTGCTCTGAGGTCCATCTCTACCCCATGCCAAATACCTAAGTCATAAATATAAGATGACTGCATCTTCTTCAGTCTGAACAATAATCTTTTTTTATAACCATTTCTAAATTTACTTTGGAGTACTTTCTGTTCATAATGGAGTATATGTATGTATTTTGTGAAATGTTGATTTGGTGTGTAGTACTTTTTGGTCTTTTTTTTCATGGCTAAACAGGAGCCTTCCAAGAAGCCTATGGTGAGTTAATGTCTTTCAAAATGCACGACATGCTTTAAAACATTAATCCAAGATTTATGCTTTTCTGAGCCATGTTCTGCTACTCTCGGAGACTTCCATGTTTTATAAATGACTGCCTGGGGGATTTCTGGTAAGAAATGGTTAAACATTCAAGTCCCTGACTTTTGCAACATAAGGATAATGAAAATTATGACTTGAGAAAGGACCATGAATTCAATGACAACTGTCTTATGGTATGTACGGTAGATTTCCTTTCCACTGAAAGCTAGAGCAGCCCAAATGACCTTCCTGACAGCCACACAGCATAAGAAAAGCAAAAAGGTGGCTCATCTAGTCTTTGCAGCCACAGTTGTAGCCTCTAACAGGGCAAAGGGTGAGAACCTCAGATACCAGAGGAATAAAGAAGTCCCCCTAACCCATGGTAGATCTGAGGACATCTGGGTGCCCTACAAAGGGGAACATCTGCTCCACCACCACACATTCTCCCTGGCGGGCTGAGGGTTGAGGACGAAGAAGCAGGATACAGGGAAAGACTGCAGTAATTGCTAATCCAGCAGAAGGGCACTAAAGTATTTAAATTTAAAGCCTTGCTGCAGTTTTGATATATTCATTCTCATTGGTGAAAAAGACCCACCAGATATGTTTCCATACATTTCAGCTTCAGTTATAAATTCAAATTCTTTCCCAAAGAGAAAGATCTGGAAACAAATCAGAGGCTGTGGTGTGGACACCATTGGTGTCCTGTTGTATTCCATAGAGTTAAGAAATGTTCACATTTTCCAGGTTTAGAGTTATCTTTCCAGGACACCAGTAACCCTCTGAGGCAAATGCACCTTAACTCTCCTCTCTGCTCTGAGGTCCATCTCTACCCCATGCCAAATACCTAAGTCATAAATATAAGATGACTGCATCTTCTTCAGTCTGAACAATAATCTTTTTCTATAACCATTTCTAAATTTACTTTGGAGTACTTTCTGTTCATAATGGAGTATATGTATGTATTTTGTGAAATGTTGATTTGGTGTGTAGTACTTTTTGGTCTTTTTTTTCATGGCTAAACAGGAGCCTTCCAAGAAGCCTATGGTGAGTTAATGTCTTTCAAAATGCACGACATGCTTTAAAACATTAATCCAAGATTTATGCTTTTCTGAGCCATGTTCTGCTACTCTCGGAGACTTCCATGTTTTATAAATGACTGCCTGGGGGATTTCTGGTAAGAAATGGTTAAACATTCAAGTCCCTGACTTTTGCAACATAAGGATAATGAAAATTATGACTTGAGAAAGGACCATGAATTCAATGACAACTGTCTTATGGTATGTACGGTAGATTTCCTTTCCACTGAAAGCTAGAGCAGCCCAAATGACCTTCCTGACAGCCACACAGCATAAGAAAAGCAAAAAGGTGGCTCATCTAGTCTTTGCTGTCTCGAGAGATCATTCTTTTCACATTGAAATAGAGTATAGAGTTCTTGCAGGCTGCTTCATCAGCACTCATTCACTTCCTGTGGGGAAAGGGCAGTGAGAGAGAGACTGATGTACAGCCGTGAGTGACAAAACAGTCTCCCTTTACCCACACCACTGAGGGAATGATGTGCATAGAAATTTGGAGAGGCAAGTGTACAGTATGGGAACAGTGAAATGAGATGAGAGAGAACAAAGCCAGATGGAAAAGATTTGGGGTGTTATATGGAAGTATTGGGCTGCCCTGGTGGCTCTTCAGTATAGAATCAGCCTGTGGAGACCTGCATTTGAGCCCTGGGCTGGAAAGATCTCCTGGAGAAGGGAATGGCAACCCCCTCCAGGATTCTTGCTTGGGATCCCATGGATGGACATAGGAGTCTGTTCAGGTACATTCCATGGGGTTTCAGAAATGACAGATATGAACTAGTGACTAAACAACAACAACAACAAATGGAAGGATTAGGTTGCAGGTGGGGAGCCATTGCCGCATAGATAAAAAGCCTACGTAGGGTTTTGCATTGTAGAAGCATCACTGTGGCTTTGCACAGTCCTGTGTTGCAAACTGTCAAGCCTGCATGTGATCATCAGTCCTAAAATAGTTACTTAAGAGTCTCAAGAGCTCCTCATTTAACTCACTCCAAGTAAGAGTTCCATTTGCCTAGTATACAAAGCATTGATTTATGATTTTTTTTTTGGTCCTTTTTTTCATGGCTAAACAGGAGCCTTCCAAGAAGCCTATGGTGAGTTAATGTCTTTCAAAATGCACGACATGCTTTAAAACATTAATCCAAGATTTATGCTTTTCTGAGCCATGTTCTGCTACTCTCGGAGACTTCCATGTTTTATAAATGACTGCCTGGGGGATTTCTGGTAAGAAATGGTTAAACATTCAAGTCCCTGACTTTTGCAACATAAGGATAATGAAAATTATGACTTGAGAAAGGACCATGAATTCAATGACAACTGTCTTATGGTATGTACGGTAGATTTCCTTTCCACTGAAAGCTAGAGCAGCCCAAATGACCTTCCTGACAGCCACACAGCATAAGAAAAGCAAAAAGGTGGCTCATCTAGTCTTTGCTGTCTCGAGAGATCATTCTTTTCACATTGAAATAGAGTATAGAGTTCTTGCAGGCTGCTTCATCAGCACTCATTCACTTCCTGTGGGGAAAGGGCAGTGAGAGAGAGAGACTGATATACAGCCGTGAGTGACAAAACAGTCTCCCTTTACCCACACCACTGAGGGAATGATGTGCATAGAAATTTGGAGAGGCAAGTGTACAGTATGGGAACAGTGAAATGAGATGAGAGAGAACAAAGCCAGATGGAAAAGATTTGGGGTGTTATATGGAAGTATTGGGCTGCCCTGGTGGCTCTTCAGTATAGAATCAGCCTGTGGAGACCTGCATTTGAGCCCTGGGCTGGAAAGATCTCCTGGAGAAGGGAATGGCAACCCCCTCCAGGATTCTTGCTTGGGATCCCATGGATGGACATAGGAGTCTGTTCAGGTACATTCCATGGGGTTTCAGAAATGACAGATATGAACTAGTGACTAAACAACAACAACAACAAATGGAAGGATTAGGTTGCAGGTGGGGAGCCATTGCCGCATAGATAAAAAGCCTACGTAGTTGTGCATTGTAGAAGCATCACTGTGGCTTTGCACAGTCCTGTGTTGCAAACTGTCAAGCCTGCATGTGATCATCAGTCCTAAAATAGTTACTTAAGAGTCTCAAGAGCTCCCTCATTTAACTCCACTCCAAGTAAGAGTTCCATTTGCCTAGTATACAAAGCATTGATTCTTGATTCTGGGGTCATTATGAGCAACAGTGGTGTCAGCCTCCAAATGCAGAGAAATGAGCAGGTGTTCTTACTCTAGTTACCTCAGTCTCTCTTTCATTAGCAATTCAGAAGTGTTCTTAGGTCATTCAAATGTCAGTGGAAAGGGAGACTTTGAGTGGTGAAAAAAATAAGGATGACTAATTATGTGGTGTAACTTCCCCCTCCTCATGCCAAGAAGTAATTTGACACTTGTCTTGAGAGGAGTCTTCTTCCAGAAGGCAATGTCAATGATCATTCTAGGAAATTTACTTGGGTTGATTTGACTCGAAAACATGATATCTGCATGTCCCCTTGCTGTCTTTTGAAATGATCACAACACTGTTAATTGGTGATACTTCAAAATAAAAAGTTTGAAAAAATATGGTATTTTTCCATGCCTTATCTCTTCTCTGCCTTAAACCTCTTATTGGTCATGTGCACTCAATTATTTCTGTTTTACAAAAGGTGGAGACATGATAATACTCAGAAGGATACGTTACTTTTCATTGGAAAAATATAATTAATCAACAGAAATTGGACTTGAACTAGTTATCTACTGACCACAGGGCTCCTAATCTCTCTTCTTAAGATCAGTGGAAAATAGTACCATTTAAATGCCAGGTGTTTATATTCATATGGAAAGAAATGATACTCCATGTTAACTGACAAGTACACATGGCTTCTGAGCCTGTCTGTTGTTCTCAGTGGCTTAGTTTCTATTTTTCATCTGATGGAACTTTGGCAGCAAAGTAGCACAAAGACAATTCAGTATCCAAGTAGGAAATAAACAGACACTTTTCCAAGGACAACTGCATTTCTGTAATAGAAGGCAGTGTACAGGAACAGAGCGAGGTATTCCATGGCCTTGTCAGGCCCCTGGTGTGTTTATCTAATTCTCTCTGCTATTTCTGAACTCCAAGTGAGAATATAAATCTGTCACCCTCACCCAAGTGGAAGCAGGAGGAAAATGAGAATCAAATAAGAGTTTGAAGTATAAAATTACACAGACAGAATTTTATACCAAGGAATGGTTTTAGGAAGTGAGCAAGATGATTTTTATTTGTAAATATGGAACATTCTGAATGCAGAGGGACCTGTCACACATAGTATATTGTGATGCGGTCCCTGAACACTTAATGACATTCGTTTTATTACCATTCTCCTCTGGAGCAGAATGACATACTAAACTGATCAAGAGAAGACTTTGGCTTCCTCGAGATGTTTACAGCAATTGTTGACACTGAATAATGTGAAATGCTCTTTTCTTTTGCTGTTGACTCTTGCATTGTGAACTTCCTCCTCATGCCAAGAAGTAATTTGACACTTGTCTTGAGAGGAGTCTTCCAGAAGGCAATGTCAATGATCATTCTAGGAAATTTACTTGGGTTGATTTGACTCGAAAACATGATATCTGCATGTCCCCTTGCTGTCTTTTGAAATGATCACAACACTGTTAATTGGTGATACTTCAAAATAAAAAGTTTGAAAAAATATGGTATTTTTCCATGCCTTATCTCTTCTCTGCCTTAAACCTCTTATTGGTCATGTGCACTCAATTATTTCTGTTTTACAAAAGGTGGAGACATGATAATACTCAGAAGGATACGTTACTTTTCATTGGAAAAATATAATTAATCAACAGAAATTGGACTTGAACTAGTTATCTACTGACCACAGGGCTCCTAATCTCTCTTCTTAAGATCAGTGGAAAATAGTACCATTTAAATGCCAGGTGTTTATATTCATATGGAAAGAAATGATACTCCATGTTAACTGACAAGTACACATGGCTTCTGAGCCTGTCTGTTGTTCTCAGTGGCTTAGTTTCTATTTTTCATCTGATGGAACTTTGGCAGCAAAGTAGCACAAAGACAATTCAGTATCCAAGTAGGAAATAAACAGACACTTTTCCAAGGACAACTGCATTTCTGTAATAGAAGGCAGTGTACAGGAACAGAGCGAGGTATTCCATGGCCTTGTCAGGCCCCTGGTGTGTTTATCTAATTCTCTCTGCTATTTCTGATCTCCAAGTGAGAATATAAATCTGTCACCCTCACCCAAGTGGAAGCAGGAGGAAAATGAGAATCAAATAAGAGTTTGAAGTATAAAATTACACAGACAGAATTTTATACCAAGGAATGGTTTTAGGAAGTGAGCAAGATGATTTTTATTTGTAAATATGGAACATTCTGAATGCAGAGGGACCTGTCACACATAGTATATTGTGATGCGGTCCCTGAACACTTAATGACATTCGTTTTATTACCATTCTCCTCTGGAGCAGAATGACATACTAAACTGATCAAGAGAAGACTTTGGCTTCCTCGAGATGTTTACAGCAATTGTTGACACTGAATAATGTGAAATGCTCTTTTCTTTTGCTGTTGACTCTTGCATTGTCTGACTTCTGTGGGTGCTTTAGGTCTTTGCAATGGTTTACTTCCTAGGTCTGAATACGAGTCACAAGGCACAGATTCATCACTTGTAGATCTGTATATTATCACTGTTGTTAAGAAAAGATATGAAGTGATTCAGAAGAAGGGTACTGTATAGTTTCTCAGTCAAGGAAAACTATCAAAAAGACCTGCTTTTAGATTTTTCTTTAATAGTATAGAACTTGACTCAGACGAAACTAGACTGGATTCCCAACTAGAACATACAGAGCAGAGCCCTTCTTAGAGGATTATAGGTAGAAACAGGGACTCTACTGAGTATCTCTGGGATCTTACTCTGTGTTTTTTAGCTGGTTGTTGGAGAGGAGTGGGAAGGGGAAGGTAACTAATTTCTGATTGCTGTTCTATCCTGTAATTTTATACCAGACATCAAAGCAAGAATATTCTCACCTTTTCTCTAACATGCTGGTATTATTGTCATTTTGCAGGAATACCTATAATATAAATTGCCAAGGCAAGAGATAGGTCTCAAACTCAGATCCTCTGATTACACCTTGAGTGCTGTTATCACCCAGGATTCTGATCTGGAAGTAATGGATGTTGTTTTTGTTTAGTGACTAAGGTGTTTGATTCTTTCAAGATCCCATGAATTAAAACCCTCCAGGCTCCTCTGTCCATGGAATTTCCCAGGCAAGAATACTGGAGTAGGTTGCCATTTTCTTTGCCAGGGAATTTTCTCGACCCAGGGATTGAACCCACATCTTCTGCTTGGCAGGCAGATTCTCTATCATTGACCCACCAGGGAAGCCAAGTGACAGAGAACCAGTTCAAAGTATTTCAGGTGAAAAGGAATTGATTAGCTACCCAAGAGATGGAAATCCAGAGACAACTGAGTGACTGGGTCTCAGAAACTTCACACATCTAGGGCATTCTCTGAGTCTCGTCCCTTCTCTTTGCTTGACTGCATCCGTTGTCAACTGTCTTCATCCACAGAGAAGGAAATACAGCTACTTGATGACTCCTCTAACTCCCATTTTCAAAGCTTCAATATAGAGACTGGAATGGAAAATCTGCCTCTCTGTAAATGCACTGGGGAAATTTCTGATTGGTCCCACCTAGATCACCCACAAACCAATGAACTGTGCCCATCAGATGAATTATTACGATCAGCCTGTCTTTCTCAGGCAGATTCCCAGTAATGACAGAAAGGGCAGTGCACACTACATGAACTAATCTGGAAGACACAGTGGCTGGGAGTGGGAGCGGAACTTCCATCTCTGACACTATAAACATGTATGTGTCCTGTACCTTCATGGCAAGGCTGCCACTGTTGGCGGCTCCTCTGATCTTAGAACGGACCATCCTCTTGGGCTGAATCCATGTCTGCTTGTTTCATTGGTAATGTACCACATTCCACTAGAGCACTCTGCCCAGCTGAACCTCTCCATCAAAAGTTGGAGCCACAATTATTTCCTGACGCCGAGGATGTCATCGAAGTGAACAAGACAGGAGTTCCAGTTGAAACCTTCATTGGCATTAGAGGAGTGGGAAGGGGAAGGTAACTAATTTCTGATTGCTGTTCTATCCTGTAATTTTATACCAGACATCAAAGCAAGAATATTCTCACCTTTTCTCTAACATGCTGGTATTATTGTCATTTTGCAGGAATACCTATAATATAAATTGCCAAGGCAAGAGATAGGTCTCAAACTCAGATCCTCTGATTACACCTTGAGTGCTGTTATCACCCAGGATTCTGATCTGGAAGTAATGGATGTTGTTTTTGTTTAGTGACTAAGGTGTTTGATTCTTTCAAGATCCCATGAATTAAAACCCTCCAGGCTCCTCTGTCCATGGAATTTCCCAGGCAAGAATACTGGAGTAGGTTGCCATTTTCTTTGCCAGGGAATTTTCTCGACCCGGGGATTGAACCCACATCTTCTGCTTGGCAGGCAGATTCTCTATCATTGACCCACCAGGGAAGCCAAGTGACAGAGAACCAGTTCAAAGTATTTCAGGTGAAAAGGAATTGATTAGCTACCCAAGAGATGGAAATCCAGAGACAACTGAGTGACTGGGTCTCAGAAACTTCACACATCTAGGGCATTCTCTGAGTCTCGTCCCTTCTCTTTGCTTGACTGCATCCGTTGTCAACTGTCTTCATCCACAGAGAAGGAAATACAGCTACTTGATGACTCCTCTAACTCCCATTTTCAAAGCTTCAATATAGAGACTGGAATGGAAAATCTGCCTCTCTGTAAATGCACTGGGGAAATTTCTGATTGGTCCCACCTAGATCACCCACAAACCAATGAACTGTGCCCATCAGATGAATTATTACGATCAGCCTGTCTTTCTCAGGCAGATTCCCAGTAATGACAGAAAGGGCAGTGCACACTACATGAACTAATCTGGAAGACACAGTGGCTGGGAGTGGGAGCGGAACTTCCATCTCTGACACTATAAACATGTATGTGTCCTGTACCTTCATGGCAAGGCTGCCACTGTTGGCGGCTCCTCTGATCTTAGAACGGACCATCCTCTTGGGCTGAATCCATGTCTGCTTGTTTCATTGGTAATGTACCACATTCCACTAGAGCACTCTGCCCAGCTGAACCTCTCCATCAAAAGTTGGAGCCACAATTATTTCCTGACTCCTAGGATGTCATTGAAGTGAACAAGACAGGAGTTCCAGTGAACCTTCATTGGCATTAGCAACAAGGGAATCTTGGCAGCCATGTAACAAAATTTCAAAACTGCTGACTGCAAAATACAATTGGATTAAATTGAAGAAAGTTCTGAAACTTTCCCTAAAGTGACAATGACAGTCTCCACCAGCTTCTCTAAAGCAATACCAAATAAATACTTGAGATTGATGGCAACACCACGTTTGCTATATGTAGGAAGACACAAGAAAAGAGCTCTAATGCCCTTCCAGTGGAAAGGCTGCTTTAAGTTTCTCCAAAAGGGAAATTCTGGAATCATGTATACCTTAGATAATCAAATAATTAAGTGAATATGAGCTTAGTAAAACCCTTATAGTTTGCATTGTAGAAGAGATGCTGATAAACAAAGGAACCATGGGAGGATGAGGTGAGGCTAGACTTAGAAGGGAGGTCATTAAAGCAACAACTGTTTAGCATCTGTCTAGACTTGGGATCGATGCTTATGCTATAGCAGTGGCAATAGAAAGCCACTGGTTTCCCTGTACTCAGGGCAGGAGCATGAAGCGATGAGGTGGTGGTACAAGTACAGCCTCTTGGAAAACAGTGATGGTAGGTGAGCACCTGGCCACACTCTGCAAAGAGCTAGGAGCATGCAACTTTCATCTTTCAAATAAACCGCAAAGAAAAGGAATCCTTCAGAAGAGAAACAGAGCCCCCTGTTGGGATTTTGACATGAATTTATGTACTACCTTGTGAAAGATTCACTTGAGAACATGACAACATTCAAGAGAATAGCTGATTCTGACTGTGAATTCAAATCATCCCAGATGTCTTCACAATTTCCAATGCCCAGGCAACGTCCCATCCAGTTAAGTCAGAATCTCTGGAGGTGAGTCTCACTGTGTACTGTCTTTAAGCCACCCTGGATTCCACTGTGCAGTTATGGTTGAGAAGCACTGCTCTAAATAAACATGTGGTAAATAAATGTCTCTTTCTGTAAGAATAAGCAGAATGCATGAAAAATCACGAGAATTAAAAAAGTGACCACAACGCTACAATGTTGGGGCTTCTGAAGGAAATGGGGAAAAAGTTAGTAGAGGTTATTAGTTTTTTTAAAAAAATTTAAAAAACCCATTAACTTGTATGGAAATCTTTTTAAAAATTCATTGTTCACTCTGAAATACCTTTCTCAAATCAATTATGGCTCTCATTCTTCTTCTGATGAATAGCAATATTTCAAGGTAGAATTGCCAGTTCATAAAACACATCTTTTAGCTGCAGCACTGTTGTCTTTATCTGAACAATGCCTTTCCAGTTATTTAAGAGCTTAATTTCATTTGGATTAGATCATTTTAATGAAAATCATGGGAAGAAAAGAAAATTAAAAATGAAGTTACTAGTCAGAGTCAGCATAATTATAATAGGATAAAACTTAGAGATAAAAACTATTAAGGGTATATAAAGAAATTGAATCTTTAGTCTTAGTCATTAGATAATCATAGTCAACTGTGTGTGTGAAACTGTGATGCAAAGTAAGAATTAAAAACTAAAAATCTAAAATATCTATATATATAGTATATATAGATACATGTGTACATGTTAATCGCTCAGTCATGTCTTACTCTTTGTGACCCCATGGACTGTAATTCATCAGGATTCTCTGTCCTTGGGATTTCCCAGGCAAGAATCCTGAAGTGGATTTAGACTTGGGATCGATCTATGGAAAACATTTTGACCGCAATGAAGCGATGAGGTGGTGGTACAAGTACAGCCTCTTGGAAAACAGTGATGGTAGGTGAGCACCTGGCCACACTCTGCAAAGAGCTAGGAGCATGCAACTTTCATCTTTCAAATAAACCGCAAAGAAAAGGAATCCTTCAGAAGAGAAACAGAGCCCCCTGTTGGGATTTTGACATGAATTTATGTACTACCTTGTGAAAGATTCACTTGAGAACATGACAACATTCAAGAGAATAGCTGATTCTGACTGTGAATTCAAATCATCCCAGATGTCTTCACAATTTCCAATGCCCAGGCAACGTCCCATCCAGTTAAGTCAGAATCTCTGGAGGTGAGTCTCACTGTGTACTGTCTTTAAGCCACCCTGGATTCCACTGTGCAGTTATGGTTGAGAAGCACTGCTCTAAATAAACATGTGGTAAATAAATGTCTCTTTCTGTAAGAATAAGCAGAATGCATGAAAAATCACGAGAATTAAAAAAGTGACCACAACGCTACAATGTTGGGGCTTCTGAAGGAAATGGGGAAAAAGTTAGTAGAGGTTATTAGTTTTTTTAAAAAAAATTAAAAAACCCATTAACTTGTATGGAAATCTTTTTAAAAATTCATTGTTCACTCTGAAATACCTTTCTCAAATCAATTATGGCTCTCATTCTTCTTCTGATGAATAGCAATATTTCAAGGTAGAATTGCCAGTTCATAAAACACATCTTTTAGCTGCAGCACTGTTGTCTTTATCTGAACAATGCCTTTCCAGTTATTTAAGAGCTTAATTTCATTTGGATTAGATCATTTTAATGAAAATCATGGGAAGAAAAGAAAATTAAAAATGAAGTTACTAGTCAGAGTCAGCATAATTATAATAGGATAAAACTTAGAGATAAAAACTATTAAGGGTATATAAAGAAATTGAATCTTTAGTCTTAGTCATTAGATAATCATAGTCAACTGTGTGTGTGAAACTGTGATGCAAAGTAAGAATTAAAAACTAAAAATCTAAAATATCTATATATATAGTATATATAGATACATGTGTACATGTTAATCGCTCAGTCATGTCTTACTCTTTGTGACCCCATGGACTGTAATTCATCAGGATTCTCTGTCCTTGGGATTTCCCAGGCAAGAATCCTGAAGTGGATTTATATACAAAATGTATATATAATATACATATATATATATAAGATATATAAAACATGTCCTTGAAATTAGTGACTAAAGGTTACTGTAGGGAGAAATTTTAAAATGATATATTTGGCTCTCTGAGAACTTATAAAATGTAAATCTATCTTCTCAAATTATACATATTTAACTTGTCCATGTTTTCAGAAATGTATTATGTATGAAATTAAGGAACTGAGCAAAATTTGAGGAAGCAGAAAAAAACAGAAGATAGCATTCCAAAGACTATTTTAGGCAGTGACACATTAATTGAGGATGAGTAGTTTGTTTGAGAGGCAGGATCAGCACCCAGAAAGAGGGAGTGGTGGAGCAGCAGGGAACAGAGGAAGCCATTAAGTACACAGTATTAGGTGATCACTACTCTAGCCAACCAGAGCTTGACCCCTTTGGGCACTGTGAGCTTGCTTAGAACACTGCCTTCGTACTCTCTCTCCCACCTGAGGGACAAGAGAGTGGGTGTTCATGCACCAGTAGAGGCTGGTGCCAGGGGACATTCATCTCTTGACATCTATGTTCTGTTCAGATGGAATCCCTGCTCCCTAAGACAAGAGCTACATGTACCAGCAGTTGGATAAGCACAGGGAGACATGAATAGGGTTGTAACAGCATCTGCTAAAAAGTGTGCTTTGAAATAAAACAGAGCAGGGGTCAGCAAACTTTTTCTGAAAAGTACCAGCTGGTAGATATTTTAAGTTCTGTGTACCACATATGGTCACACTCACATATTTTTCTTTTTCCTTTCTTTCTCTATTTAAAAATGTAGAAACAATCTAGCTCATATAAAAATAGGGGCTGGGTCACATTTGGTTGCAAATGTTGATTGGGCTTTAGTCTTAGTCATCAGATAATCATAGTAAACTGTGTGTGTGAAACTGTGATGCAAAGTAAGAATTAAAAACTAAAAATCTAAAATATCTATATATATAGTATATATAGATACATGTGTACATGTTAATCGCTCAGTCATGTCTTACTCTTTGTGACCCCATGGACTGTAATTCATCAGGATTCTCTGTCCTTGGGATTTCCCAGGCAAGAATCCTGAAGTGGATTTATATACAAAATGTATATATAATATACATATATATATATAAGATATATAAAACATGTCCTTGAAATTAGTGACTAAAGGTTACTGTAGGGAGAAATTTTAAAATGATATATTTGGCTCTCTGAGAACTTATAAAATGTAAATCTATCTTCTCAAATTATACATATTTAACTTGTCCATGTTTTCAGAAATGTATTATGTATGAAATTAAGGAACTGAGCAAAATTTGAGGAAGCAGAAAAAAACAGAAGATAGCATTCCAAAGACTATTTTAGGCAGTGACACATTAATTGAGGATGAGTAGTTTGTTTGAGAGGCAGGATCAGCACCCAGAAAGAGGGAGTGGTGGAGCAGCAGGGAACAGAGGAAGCCATTAAGTACACAGTATTAGGTGATCACTACTCTAGCCAACCAGAGCTTGACCCCTTTGGGCACTGTGAGCTTGCTTAGAACACTGCCTTCGTACTCTCTCTCCCACCTGAGGGACAAGAGAGTGGGTGTTCATGCACCAGTAGAGGCTGGTGCCAGGGGACATTCATCTCTTGACATCTATGTTCTGTTCAGATGGAATCCCTGCTCCCTAAGACAAGAGCTACATGTACCAGCAGTTGGATAAGCACAGGGAGACATGAATAGGGTTGTAACAGCATCTGCTAAAAAGTGTGTTTTGAAATAAAACAGAGCAGGGGTCAGCAAACTTTTTCTGAAAAGTACCAGCTGGTAGATATTTTAAGTTCTGTGTACCACATATGGTCACACTCACATATTTTTCTTTTTCCTTTCTTTCTCTATTTAAAAATGTAGAAACAATCTAGCTCATATAAAAATAGGGGCTGGGTCACATTTGGTTCACAGGATATATTAATAGACACCTAAAATAGAGAATATATTTTTTAAAAAATACTACAAACCAAATTTATCAGTGAATATGATCAATCAAAATGAATAACATCTTCTAAGATAAAGATGATCTTTGCATGAAAAACATTTATCACATATTGTTTATATAATACACTTAAAATCATTACTTTAGAAAAACAGTTGTACAGACACATTAGATGATTAGAAATAGATACAGGGTGGGCAGGGGCAAACCTAGAATCTAAGGCATTAATTTTTCATTCAAGATTCTCTGTTCAAAAATAATAGGCCATTTAGTCAAGGCGAAAAAACTCAGTTATCCTTTTCTTAGGTCTTTTTATGTTTTTCAGCATTAGCAAGACAGCAGGATACACTCCCTCTTGTTTAAGGAATCCATGGACTTCTCTTTCCTCCTTGTCCCAGACTCCAATAAGCTTTCTCATCCAAAGGATCTCTATCTCTTTCACCTTCTTATAATCACTCACTCTATCTTCAATCACGCACCTGGATATTCAATATAGTCTCCTAGGTAGGTTTAAGATTTTGACACAAAAGGAAAGAAGAGAAATAAGCATCCTCACAAGAAAATTCTGCTCTCTGCCCAACATTTTCCTTGCTAGGAACCAGTTTGGTTCCTATTTTCATACTCCACTAAATATGTAAAGGCAAAACTATTACAGACTATTCTCTTTAAATATAGTGAGATTATACACAAAATACAAAAGTGATAGAAACAAAATCAAAACTTTCAAGCTCTCATACTTTTTCCTGAGTTAAGAATCCAAAAAATTGTTTATTATTTTCACAATAATGATTGTGAGAACACTACATATCAAAATGTGGAAGGTATGTCCGATGAAGTGATCTGAGAAAAATGTTGAGGTTTATTCCAGGTTTTGACATAGATAGACCTTCTCTTACATGTTATATGACATGTTGTGCAGTTAGGGGAATACTTAGAGCAATGTCTCTAAATAATTACTACTAGGAATTGTTTAAAAGGACCTTTCTATTAATCAAAAAATTCTTCTCTCTCATGGAATACTGTGTGAGAAATAGTGTATAAAACAAGAAAGAATAAAAATTCTTGGGCTTCTCTGGTGGTCCAGTGGGTAAGGACACCACCTTGCATTGCAAGGGGTGCCGCTTCCATCTCTGGCCTGGGAAGATCCCAGGTGTTGCGGAGTGGCTGGACTGATGTGTCCAATTACCAAGCTGGAGCTCTGGAGCGCATGCGCCGAGTCGGTGCTCTGCAACAGAAGCCACTACGATGGGAGTCCCACACGGGCCAAAGAACAAAGATGGATGAAAACAGATAAATGAAAGACCAATAGAAGTGCCCCCCCAATCAAAAGAAAAAAAAAAAAAAATTCTCGGGCTTTCCTAGTGGTCCAGTGGATAATGACACCCCCTTGCACTGCAATGGGCGCCAGTTTGATCCCTGGCCTGGGAAGATCCCATGCTGCTGAACCGATGTGTCCAATTACCAAGTCGGAGCTCTGGAGCACATGCACCCAGAGCCAGTGCTCTGCAGTGAGAGAGGCCATGGCGATGGCAGGCCCACAAAGGTCAAACTATGAAGATGGATGAAAAATAAATAAATGAATGAAAGACCAATAGAAGTGGCCAAAAAAAAAAAATTCTCCATCAATTAGAGATCTGAGAAATAGGTGAATTCATATTGGGAATTAGATTGCTCTCTTAAAACTTTCTGGTAATGACAATAATAAGGAAATGGAGACTGCATCTCTAAACACTTGATGAAGCAGAATAGCATTAAAACACTCTGCCAGGGGCTACCCCTGGTGGTCCAGTGGGTAAGGACACCGCCTTGCAGTGCAAGGGGCGCCGGTTCGAGCCCTGGCCTGGGAAGATCCCATGTGCCGCGGAGTGGCTGGACGGATGTGTCCAATAACCGAGCCAGAGCTCTGGCGCGCATGCACCCAGAGCCAGCGCTCTGCAACAACAGACGCCACCACGATGGGAGGCCCAAAGGAGCCAAAGAACAAAGACGGATGAACACAGAGAAACGAAAGACCAATAGAAGTGGCCCGCCTGCTCCCCTCCCTCCCCAACCCGACCCCTGCCCAAAATAAATAAATAAGTAAATCTTTAAAAAAATAAATAAAATAAAATAAAACACTGCCTAAAGCTGATAAAGGATTTCCACAAAATTTAAATTAAAAACCAGTATTAGGAAGGCCGCTGGAACCCGGAGCGAGAAGGTTGCAGAAACCCAGAGCGAGAAGCTGTGGCACGGCGAGTAAGTTTAACCACTCCAACTGGAGGGCTTGCTGAACAGAGAGGGGAAGTCGCCCACGGGTTGCTGACCAGGGACTGGGCACGAACTGGACAGGAAAGCTCCCGCCCACCTTTGGGACTTAGGCACGTAACCGGCAGGGCACGTGTGCCAGCGGCGGAGGAGCCCGCACACCCCTAGAGCTGCAGCAGCAGCGGAGGAACCCAGGGAAAGAGCAGGAATTGGAGACTACTGGCGGGTGCGCGGTAGAGCTGGGGCGCCACCCTCGAACACAGGGCTGCGTGCGCCCGGGCCCCTGCCCGACGGACTGGGATCAGCCCACCTTCCCGGCCAGCACCCAGTGTGGCAGCAAAGCCCTCATTTTGCTGAACACAAAAACATAAACCATAGCAACCGGCGCTATAAGGGAAGGACTACGCCATCAAGACACCACCATCAAGAGCAGATTGGTGTCCAACAGGCAGTTGAGAAGATAAAAACCAGGGACAGTATTTAGCTTTTTTTTTTTTTTTTTTTTTGCTTGTTTATTTGTGGTGGACTATTTTGCTTATTCAATTGATTGGTCTGGGGTTTATTAGTTTGTTTGTTTATTCTGGTTTTTTTTTTGTTTTCATTTGTTTGTTTTGTTTTTTGTGTTTTTTGTTTTTTGGTCTCTTATTAATTTTTTCTGCCCTTTTTAACTTTTAATTTTTTTTTTGACTTTATTTTATTATTTCTTTTTTTTAAATTTTAATTTTAATTCTTGGAAACCTCTAATTCTTTCCTCTTTCCCACTGCTTTCTACCTCTATGTTCTAAATGTAAAACATTTTTCTATCTACCAATATCCTTTAGATAAATTAATTCCTATCTTCCTGTCTCCACTATTCTCTTCCAAATACACTAAACAATACACACACTAATCTTCACTACCTAACCCTATAAAATCCTTCCAAGACGAATCTATTCCTTCTCATTACCTATACACTCTCCTCCTCGTCACCCCCAACACATGTCCTAGTTAAAAATTGCTCTCATTGTAATTATACAAGCCAGGACCTTGCGCTGGATCTATTTATTCAGGCACTATTTTAATTAATTCAAAGCTTAACGGGTAAGTATCATCTATAATTGCGTGATTTGCCAGAAACATTTCCTGTGCCTTATCTCTGTAAAACTGGTCAGTTGTGGGGATTGCTTATGATTATGTTAGAAAACATCTGCATGCTTTTATGACTGTCACCCATCAGGGATGCACCTCTTGTTTCTCAGATGCTAGTGTGTGAACTAATATCACGGAACACCATAGCAAACCAGACATAGAGCCTACACCCCCTGACCAATCATCAAACCAAGGATCCTCGGAGCGGGAGCCTTGATTCCAAGACCCAACAGTATCAAAGAACATACAACGCTACAGATTATTCGCCTGTAAACAAGACCTAACACCATCCAAGTCACAAACCACTGAACACTTCTAGAAGGACAGAAACCCAAAGGAAGGCAGAATTCAACCAAGAAGCCTGGTGGGGAAAAAAAACTCCACACACACAGACACACACAAAGAAACAAAAATTAGCCTAATAATGAAAAGTTAGAGAAGCACTGCACAAATGAAGGACCAAGCTAGAGAAACACCGCTTCAAATGACAGAGGAGGAGATAGACAAACTATCTGAAAGAGATTTCAGAAAAGCTATACTAAAGAAGATGCAAAACACCAAAAACAGAATATTAGAGGAAATTAGTGCACTGAAAAAAGATATGCAGGAAATGAAAAATAAGCAAATAGAGATCACCAACTCAATTGCTGAATTCAAAAATACTATAGAAGGTCTCAGCAGTAGAGTATCAGAGGCAGAAGAACGGAAAAGTGAGCTGGAAGACAGAATGGTGGAAATAAGTGCTGAAGAGCACAACAAAACTGAAAGAATTAAAAGAACTGAGGATAGCATGAAAGACTTATGGGACAATATCAAAATCACCAACATTAGAATTATAGGAGTTCCAGAGGAAGAAGAGGGGAAGAAAGGCTATGAAAATATTCTTGAAGAGGTTATAGTGGAAAACTTCCCCAGCATCGAAATACAAATACACTTCCTAACCCCCTTTTTTTTTTTTCCCCCCCCGTCACCCCAAACACATGTCCTAGTTAAAAATTGCTCTCATTGTAATTATACAAGCCAGGACCTTGCGCTGGATCTATTTATTCAGGCACTATTTTAATTAATTCAAAGCTTAACGGGTAAGTATCATCTATAATTGCGTGATTTGCCAGAAACATTTCCTGTGCCTTATCTCTGTAAAACTGGTCAGTTGTGGGGATTGCTTATGATTATGTTAGAAAACATCTGCATGCTTTTATGACTGTCACCCATCAGGGATGCACCTCTTGTTTCTCAGATGCTAGTGTGTGAACTAATATCACGGAACACCATAGCAAACCAGACATAGAGCCTACACCCCCTGACCAATCATCAAACCAAGGATCCTCGGAGCGGGAGCCTTGATTCCAAGACCCAACAGTATCAAAGAACATACAACGCTACAGATTATTCGCCTGTAAACAAGACCTAACACCATCCAAGTCACAAACCACTGAACACTTCTAGAAGGACAGAAACCCAAAGGAAGGCAGAATTCAACCAAGAAGCCTGGTGGGGAAAAAAAACTCCACACACACAGACACACACAAAGAAACAAAAATTAGCCTAATAATGAAAAGTTAGAGAAGCACTGCACAAATGAAGGACCAAGCTAGAGAAACACCGCTTCAAATGACAGAGGAGGAGATAGACAAACTATCTGAAAGAGATTTCAGAAAAGCTATACTAAAGAAGATGCAAAACACCAAAAACAGAATATTAGAGGAAATTAGTGCAGTGAAAAAAGATATGCAGGAAATGAAAAATAAGCAAATAGAGATCACCAACTCAATTGCTGAATTCAAAAATACTATAGAAGGTCTCAGCAGTAGAGTATCAGAGGCAGAAGAACGGAAAAGTGAGCTGGAAGACAGAATGGTGGAAATAAGTGCTGAAGAACACAACAAAACTGAAAGAATTAAAAGAACTGAGGATAGCATGAAAGACTTATGGGACAATATCAAAATCACCAACATTAGAATTATAGGAGTTCCAGAGGAAGAAGAGGGGAAGAAAGGCTATGAAAATATTCTTGAAGAGGTTATAGTGGAAAACTTCCCCAGCATCGAAAAGGAAATAGTCAACCAAGTCCAAGAAGCACAAAGAGGTCCACACAGGATAAACCCCAGAAGAAACACACCAAGGCACATTCTAATCAAACTAACACAGGCTAAATATAAAGACAGAGTACTAAAAGCAGCTAGGAGCAAACGACAAATAACATATAAAGGAGACCCCATACATCTAACTGCGGATCTCTCAACAGAAACCCTGCAGGTCAGAAGAGAATGGCAAGATACATTTAAACGGCTAAAAGAGAATAACCTCCAACCAAGAATTCTCTACCCAGCAAGAATCTCATTCAAAATTGGTGGAGAACTCAAAAGCTTCACAGACAGGCAAAAACTAAAAGAATTCTGTACCACAAAACCAGCACTACAACAAGTGTTAAAGGGCCTGATATAACCAATAAATACAAGAGTAGAAGAAGTCCTACAAATCAAACCTCAGATTTCTAAGAAGATGACAATAGGAACATTCATATCAATAATTACTTTGAACGTAAATGGACTAAATACTCCAACAAAATGACACAGGCTGGCTGAATAGATCCAGAAGCAAGACCCATATATATGCTGTTTATAAGAGACCCACTTCAGACCTAGAGACACTCATAGACTGAAAGTGAGAGGCTGGAAAAAGATATTCCATGCAAACGGAAATCAAAAGAAAACTGGGGTAGCAATCCTCATATCAGACAAAAGAGATTTTAAAGTAAAGAAGATTCTAAGAGACTAGGCAGGTCACTACATCATGATTAAGGGATCCATCCAAGAGGAAGACATAACAATCATGAATATCTACGCACCCAACACAGGGGCACCTCAATACACAAGACAGATACTTTCAGACTTAAAAGAAGAAATCAACAATAACACAGTAATAGTAGGAGACTTTAACACTCCTCTCACACCAATGGACAGATCATCCAAACAGAAAATTAATAAAGAAACACAAGCCTTAAATGTCACACTAGAAAAGATGGACCTCATCGATATCTTTAGGACGTTCCATCCAAAAGCAGAAGAATTAAAAGAACTGAGGATAGCATGAAAGACTTATGGGACAATATCAAAATCACCAACATTAGAATTATAGGAGTTCCAGAGGAAGAAGAGGGGAAGAAAGGCTATGAAAATATTCTTGAAGAGGTTATAGTGGAAAACTTCCCCAGCATCGAAAAGGAAATAGTCAACCAAGTCCAAGAAGCACAAAGAGGTCCACACAGGATAAACCCCAGAAGAAACACACCAAGGCACATTCTAATCAAACTAACACAGGCTAAATATAAAGACAGAGTACTAAAAGCAGCTAGGAGCAAACGACAAATAACATATAAAGGAGACCCCATACGTCTAACTGCGGATCTCTCAACAGAAACCCTGCAGGTCAGAAGAGAATGGCAAGATACATTTAAACGGCTAAAAGAGAATAACCTCCAACCAAGAATTCTCTACCCAGCAAGAATCTCATTCAAAATTGGTGGAGAACTCAAAAGCTTCACAGACAGGCAAAAACTAAAAGAATTCTGTACCACAAAACCAGCACTACAACAAGTGTTAAAGGGCCTGATATAACCAATAAATACAAGAGTAGAAGAAGTCCTACAAATCAAACCTCAGATTTCTAAGAAGATGACAATAGGAACATTCATATCAATAATTACTTTGAACGTAAATGGACTAAATACTCCAACAAAATGACACAGGCTGGCTGAATAGATCCAGAAGCAAGACCCATATATATGCTGTTTATAAGAGACCCACTTCAGACCTAGAGACACTCATAGACTGAAAGTGAGAGGCTGGAAAAAGATATTCCATGCAAACGGAAATCAAAAGAAAGCTGGGGTAGCAATCCTCATATCAGACAAAAGAGATTTTAAAGTAAAGAAGATTCTAAGAGACTAGGCAGGTCACTACATCATGATTAAGGGATCCATCCAAGAGGAAGACATAACAATCATGAATATCTACGCACCCAACACAGGGGCACCTCAATACACAAGACAGATACTTTCAGACTTAAAAGAAGAAATCAACAATAACACAGTAATAGTAGGAGACTTTAACACTCCTCTCACACCAATGGACAGATCATCCAAACAGAAAATTAATAAAGAAACACAAGCCTTAAATGTCACACTAGAAAAGATGGACCTCATCGATATCTTTAGGACGTTCCATCCAAAAGCAGAAGAATACACTTTCTTGTCAAGTGGTCACGGAACATTCTCCAGGATAGACCACATCTTGGGCCACAAATCTAACCTCACTCAATTCAAGAAAAGCCAAATTATATCAACCATCTTCTCAGACCACAATGAAATGAGACTAGAGATCAACTACAGGAAAAAAAAGCTAAAAACACAAACACATGGAGATTTAACAACACATACCTAAAAAGCCAACTGACTACTGAGGAAATCAAAGGAGAAATTTAAAAATTCCTAGAAGAAAATGATAATGAACATACGACCATACAAAACCTAGGGGATACTGCAAAAGCAGTTCTAACAGGGAAATCTATAGTAATACAATCCCACCTCAAGAAACTAGGAAAATATGAAGGAGATGACGGAACCCTCTGCTTAAAACAGTTGGAGAAAGAAGAACAAAAACACCCCAAAGCCAGCAGAAGAAGAGAGATTATAAAGACTAGAGCAGAAATAAATGAGAAAGAAACGAAAAAAACTATAGTACGAATAAATCAAACAAAAAGCTGGTTCTTTGAAAAGGAAAACAAAATTGACAAGCCATTTGCCAGACTCATCAAGAAAAAGAGAGAGAAGAACCAGATCAACAAAATCAAAAACGAAAAAGGAGAGATTACAACAGATAATGCAGAAATCCAAAGGATTCTAAGAGACTAGTATGGGCAGCTCTATGGCAACAAACTGGACAACCTGGAAGAAATGGACAGTTTCTTGGAGAAGATTAATCTCCCAAGACTGAGCCAGGAAGAAACAGAAACTTTGAACAACCCAATCACAAGCTCAGAAATCGAATCTGTGATTAAAAATCTACCCCAAAATAAAAGCCCCGGGCCAGATGGCTTCACAGCCGAATTCTACTGAACATTTAAAGAAGAGCTAATGCCTGTCCTTCTAAAACTTCTCCAAAAAATTGCACAGGAAGGAACACTTCCAAACACATTCTACGAGGCCACCATCACCCTGATACCCAAACCAGGCAAAGACAACACAAAAAAGGAAAACTATAGGCCAATTTCACTGATGAACTTAGATGCCAAGATCCTCAACAAAATCGTAGCAAACAGAATTCAATGACACAGCAAAAAACTCATACATCACGATCAAGTTGGATTCATCCCAGGCATGCAAGGATTCTTCAACATCCGCAAATCAATCAATGTGATATACCATATCAAAAAATTGAAAGACAAAACCACATGATCATCTCAATAGATGCAGAAAAAGCCTTCGACAAAGTATAACATCCATTTATGATAAAAAAAAAAACTCTTCAGAAAATGGGCATAGAAGGAGCCTATCTCCACATCATAAAAGCCACCTATGAGAAGACCACAGCAAACATTGTCCTCAACGGTGAAAAACTGAAAGCATTCCCTCTAAGATCAGGAACAAGACAGGGGTGCCCACTTTCACCACTACTATTCAACATAGTCCTGGAAGTGCTAGCAACAGCAATAAGAGAAGAGAAAGAAATCAAAGGAATCCAGATTGGAAAGGAAGAAATCAAACTCTCTCTTTTTGCAGACGACATGATATTATACATAGAAAATCCCAAAGACACGGTTACAAAGCTGCTAGAGCTAATCCACGAATTCAGCAAAGTCGCAGGATACAAAGTCAACACACAGAAATCACTGGCACTCCTATACACAAACAATGAAAAATCACAAAATGAAATCAAAGAGGCAGTCCCCTTCACCATTGCAACCAAAAGAATCAAATATCTAGGAATGAACCTACTCAAAGAAACAAAAGAATTGTACACAGAAAATTACAAGACACTCATGAGAGACTTTAAAGAAGACTTAAACAGATGGAGAGATATTCCATGTTCCTGGGTCAGAAGAATCAATATTGTGAAAATCACCATACTACCAAATATCATCTACAGATTAAATGCAATACCTATTCAACTTCCATTGACATTTTTCACAGAACTAGACCAAAGAATCACACAGTTCATATGGAAACACAAAAGACCTCGAATAGCCAAAGCAATCCTGAGTAAGAAGAACGGAGCTGGAGGAATCAGTCTCCCTAACTTCAGACTCTACTACAAAGCAACGAGGCCACCATCACCCTGATACCCAAACCAGGCAAAGACAACACAAAAAAGGAAAACTATAGGCCAATTTCACTGATGAACTTAGATGCCAAGATCCTCAACAAAATCGTAGCAAACAGAATTCAATGACACAGCAAAAAACTCATACATCACGATCAAGTTGGATTCATCCCAGGCATGCAAGGATTCTTCAACATCCGCAAATCAATCAATGTGATATACCATATCAAAAAATTGAAAGACAAAACCACATGATCATCTCAATAGATGCAGAAAAAGCCTTCGACAAAGTATAACATCCATTTATGATAAAAAAAAAACTCTTCAGAAAATGGGCATAGAAGGAGCCTATCTCCACATCATAAAAGCCACCTATGAGAAGACCACAGCAAACATTGTCCTCAACGGTGAAAAACTGAAAGCATTCCCTCTAAGATCAGGAACAAGACAGGGGTGCCCACTTTCACCACTACTATTCAACATAGTCCTGGAAGTGCTAGCAACAGCAATAAGAGAAGAGAAAGAAATCAAAGGAATCCAGATTGGAAAGGAAGAAATCAAACTCTCTCTTTTTGCAGACGACATGATATTATACATAGAAAATCCCAAAGACACGGTTACAAAGCTGCTAGAGCTAATCCACGAATTCAGCAAAGTCGCAGGATACAAAGTCAACACACAGAAATCACTGGCACTCCTATACACAAACAATGAAAAATCACAAAATGAAATCAAAGAGGCAGTCCCCTTCACCACTGCAACCAAAAGAATCAAATATCTAGGAATGAACCTACTCAAAGAAACAAAAGAATTGTACACAGAAAATTACAAGACACTCATGAGAGACTTTAAAGAAGACTTAAACAGATGGAGAGATATTCCATGTTCCTGGGTCGGAAGAATCAATATTGTGAAAATCACCATACTACCAAATATCATCTACAGATTAAATGCAATACCTATTCAACTTCCATTGACATTTTTCACAGAACTAGACCAAAGAATCACACAGTTCATATGGAAACACAAAAGACCTCGAATAGCCAAAGCAATCCTGAGTAAGAAGAACGGAGCTGGAGGAATCAGTCTCCCTAACTTCAGACTCTACTACAAAGCAACAGTCATCAAGACAGTATGGTACTGGCACAAAAACACGACTATAGACCAATGGAACAAGATTGAGAACCCAGAGATCAACCCACGCACCTATGGGTACCTTATTTTTGACAAAGGAGGCGAACATATAAAATGGGAGTTGGAACATTCCCTGACACCATACACTAAGATCAACTCAAAATGGATTAAAGACCTAAATGTAAGACCAGAAACCATCAAACTCTTAGGGGAGAATATAGGCAAAACCCTCAGGGACATCAATCAAAGCAAGATCTTCTCTGACCCACCTACTAAAATAGTAGAACTGAAAAGAAAAATGAACATGTGGGACCTCATGAAACTTAAAAGCTTTTGTACAGCAAAAGAAATTACAAAAAAGCTGAACAGACACCCCACAGAGTAGGAGAAAATCATAGCAAATGAAACAACAGACAAACAATTAATCTCCAAAATCTACAAGCAACTCAGACAACTCAGCACAGGGAAAATGAGCAGCCCAATCAAAAAATGGGAAAAAGATCTAAAGAGACGCCTCTCCAAAGAGGACATACAGATGGCCCAAAAGCACATGAAATGAAGCTCAACCTCACTTATCATTAGAGAAATACAAATTAAACCCACAATGAGATACCACCTCACACCCATCAGAATGGCCATCATCCACAAATCGACAGACAATAAATGCTGGAGAGGGTGTGGAGAAAAGGGAACCCTCTTGCATTGCTGGTGGCAATGTAAATTGATACAGCCTCTATTCAAGACAATATGGAGATTTCTTAAAAAACTAAAAATTGAAGCACCCTATGAGCCAGCAATCCCACTATTAGGCTTATATCCTGATGAAATCAAAACTGAAAGAAGCACCTGTACCCCAATGTTCATTGCAGCTGTCTATACAATAGCCAGAACATGGAAGCAACCTAGATGTCCATTGACAAATGAAGGGATCCAGAAGCTCTGGTACATATAAACAATGGAATACTACTCAGCTGTTAAAGGAAATGCAGAAGACTCAGTCCTAATGAGGTGGCTAGGTCTAGAACCTATCATAAAAAGTGAAGTAAGTCAAAAAGAGAAAGACAAATACGGTATACTAACTCATATATATGGGATCTAGTAAGATGGTCATGATAACACACGCAGTGAACTCATGGAAAAACAGAGAATAAACATAAGGACATTGTGGAGACCGAACAGTGAGAGGGAGGCATAGAGGAAGTAAAATCGAAACTTATACTGGCATGTGTGGTAAAGACAGTTATGGTCATTGTGCTAAGGGAATAGGAGTACCTACAATCACTTGGGGCGATGGTCTGGAGGGGTGGGAGTGGGGGAATTAGGTGGGGGGAGAGTCCAGGGATATGCATATAAATGATCTGGGAACATACATGTTGATGAGCAACAAAACTCTGTAAAATCTTTAAAATAAAGATTAAAAAAAAAAAAAAAACCAGTATTAGTCATGAACATAGATTCAAACAATCCATATCAAATCTTGGCAAATGAAACCCAGACTTACATGTAAATAATAATTCATAGTGAGCAAGTACTGTTATCCATATAATGCAAGGCTGGTTTCACATTTAGAAATCAAAATGTGATTTGCCACATCAACATGTAAAAGAAAAGAAAAGTACATTATCATCACATCTCAATAACCTTAACAGAGGCAAAAGAAACACTTTGGAAAGAAAAATCTCTGATCAAACTTGGAAGAGAAGGCATTTCTTCAAACACAAAGAGAAATACAAATTAAAACTACAATGAGATACCACCTCACACCCATCAGAATGGCCATCATCCACAAATCGACAGACAATAAATGCTGGAGAGGGTGTGGAGAAAAGGGAACCCTCTTGCATTGCTGGTGGGAATGTAAATTGATACAGCCTCTATTCAAGACAATATGGAGATTTCTTAAAAAACTAAAAATTGAAGCACCCTATGAGCCAGCAATCCCACTATTAGGCTTATATCCTGATGAAATCAAAACTGAAAGAAGCACCTGTACCCCAATGTTCATTGCAGCTGTCTATACAATAGCCAGAACATGGAAGCAACCTAGATGTCCATTGACAAATGAAGGGATCCAGAAGCTCTGGTACATATAAACAATGGAATACTACTCAGCTGTTAAAGGAAATGCAGAAGACTCAGTCCTAATGAGGTGGCTAGCTCTAGAACCTATCATAAAAAGTGAAGTAAGTCAAAAAGAGAAAGACAAATACGGTATACTAACTCATATATATGGGATCTAGTAAGATGGTCATGATAACACACGCAGTGAACTCATGGAAAAACAGAGAATAAACATAAGGACATTGTGGAGACCGAACAGTGAGAGGGAGGCATAGAGGAAGTAAAATCGAAACTTATACTGGCATGTGTGGTAAAGACAGTTATGGTCATTGTGCTAAGGGAATAGGAGTACCTACAATCACTTGGGGCGATGGTCTGGAGGGGTGGGAGTGGGGGAATTAGGTGGGGGGAGAGTCCAGGGATATGCATATAAATGATCTGGGAACATACATGTTGATGAGCAACAAAACTCTGTAAAATCTTTAAAATAAAGATTAAAAAAAAAAAAAAAAAACAGTATTAGTCATGAACATAGATTCAAACAATCCATATCAAATCTTGGTAAATGAAACCCAGACTTACATGTAAATAATAATTCATAGTGAGCAAGTACTGTTATCCATATAATGCAAGGCTGGTTTCACATTTAGAAATCAAAATGTGATTTGCCACATCAACATGTAAAAGAAAAGAAAAGTACATTATCATCACATCTCAATAACCTTAACAGAGGCAGAAGAAACACTTTGGAAAGAAAAATCTCTGATCAAACTTGGAAGAGAAGGCATTTCTTCAAACTAATTAAGATATTAACCAAACATGTATAATAACTTCATATTTAATGATAAAACATAAGGGCTTTTTTTCATAATAGCCCTATGTTGAACCATCAGCAGGCAAATAAATGACAAAATGGTGGTATATTCATACAATTAAATACGAAACTCAGTAGTAAAATGAACACGTATATACAAAAGTAAACACAAATGAATCTCAAAAATAGTATGTAAAATAAAGGAAACCAGATATAAGAGCACTTAAAATATCTGATTTATATGAAATTGTACAATCCATAAAACTAATGTATAAAGTTAATGTATAGTTAATATATACATAATCTCTACATCCATGTACAAAACTAACTCATAGTTTTGAAAATTACTGGTTGCCTGAAGCAGCAGTAGGGGATGATTTCACGCAAAAACCACAAGGGAACTTTCTGAGACTATGGACATGCTCTACATCTTGAAAGGGGCTATGGTTAACGTAAGTGTGTAATTTTATCAGTTCTCAAAGGTCAACTTCAAATGATTGGCCTTCTATATAAATTATACTCCAAAAAGTTGATTAAAATCAACTTTAGATTTTATTTAATATACATTAAATAAATGTACTTTAGATTTTACTTAATATACATTCCCTGGTGGCTCAGATGGTAAAGAATCCACCTATGCTGCAGAGACCCAGGTCTGATCTCTGTGTTGGAAATATCTCCTGGAGAAGGGAATGGCTACCCACTCTAGTATTCTTTCCAGGGAAATCTCATGGACAGAGGAGCCTGGTGGGCTCCAGTCTATAAGGTCACAAAGAGTTGGACAAGACTGAGTGACTAAGATACAGAACAATTTATTCTTTCTGGTCTAAATTGTAATAAATAGATCATAGATTATCGATAAATATAGTAGATGTGAGAGCTGTTAAAGAAAGTCAAAAACAATACAAGATGATATTAGCTATGGTACAAAAGAGATTTCAGGCAAGTCTTTATTTTTGATAATAACTGACAAATGTAATTTACAGATTTGCTAAAAATGAACATGGATTGCCCTTTGCTGTAAGTTTAAAAAGGGTTATGAAAAGGTACAAAAAATATATAAAATGTATGCTATGTGGTAGAGTTTCAGGACATGTTCTGGAACTTCCTTTCAGTTCTTTTTTTTCCTTTTTTTTATACTCTCTTTTACCAGTCCATTCTATTCCCAGTCTCTTGTGCACTGACTTCTATTTTTCCTTTATTCCCATTGTATTATACATTCATTCCTCTATATCCAGATTCAACAATATTTGATGAAAAGTTTTTCCTCAGTTTAATTCAAGTTGGTACCAGAAATCATCAAGGAACTAATTATCAAGTTTACACAACACTGAAGCAAACATAGCCATACACAAACACAAGATGATAAGAAAATAGAATGTGTCTCTGCTATAATTGCATTTTTTCATTTCTCCTGACCTTAATTCAACCAGGACCACAGTTTCTCACATGCCTCCTGGGATATCAAAGTCAACCAGCCCTAAGAGAAAATCTGACTATGAACCACAGTGGTAAACTTACACTCCAGGGACCTTCTCAGACACGGCCTGAAGAAAAGCACTGTTTTACACAAACTTGTAGTAATTGGCCAAATCCTGTTGCTGTGTTCTCTTTTGGAAAACAGCTGGGAAGGCTCCCCTTTTCTTAGCTGCCCTCTAAAGGAAAACCTTTGAGATCTTATCTTTGGTGATCCAGGAAGTCAGTCTATCCATTTTGGTAAACAAGGTGTTCCCAGAGAGGAAAAATGTAAGAAAGAACACATTGGCTTATTGTACTCAGTGCTGGTTAATATTGAGAGAAGACTAAAAGGAAAAAACAACAAAAATACTTGTTACTTCTCACTTTATGAGGTGTTTCCTCACTTCAGTTTTATAACCCTTCCCTGAGGAAGGAGTTTTTAGAAGAAAACAGAAATAAAGTGCACCAATACAAGGATACTGTCTTTATTTGCTGATCACTTGATAGTTTAGGTTTAAAATCCTAAGAGAGGAATGGATCAGAAATGAATAAATTCTATTATTAGGACTATTATTGAAATGATGAAAGTTACAATGTGAATATTGTAAGAGGAATTGCATTTCTATACAACTGTTGCTTTTCAGTCATTAAGTGGCATCTGACTCTTTACAATGCCATAGACTGCAGTACCAGCACACCAGCCTTCTCTGTTCTTCACTATCTCCAATAGCTTGCTCAAATTCATGTCCATTAGGTTGATGATGCCATCCAACGATGTTATCCTCTGTCATCCCCTTATTCTCCTACCCCTAATATTTCCTAGCATCAGGGTCTTTTCCAATGAGTTGACTTTTCATATCAGGTGGCCAAAATACTGGAGCTTCAGTTTCAGCACCAGTTCTTCCAATAAATATTCAAGGTTGATTTCCTTTATAATTGACAGGTTTGATCTTCTTGCACTTCAAAGGACCCTCAAGAGTGTTCTTCAACACCATAATTCAAAAGGATCATTTCTATATACTAACAATAAACCATTGGGAAACACAATGAAAATACCACTTTTTAGAGATATAAGGAAACCATAATTCTTGTTTAGAAATGAATTTAACAACAACAAAAAAAGGTGAAATGGCTGTACACTGAAAACTAGAAAACATAGACAGAGAAATAAAAGAAGACCTATGTAAATGAAAGAGCACATTCATAGAATGTAAGGCTAAATATTGTTAAGGTTCTCTCCACATTGATGCATATATTTTCTCAGCAGGGACAATATCACCCCTCAAAAGGATGAAAATTGTTCTTAGCTGCCCTCTAAAGGAAAACCTTTGAGATCTTATCTTTGGTGATCCAGGAAGTCAGTCTATCCATTTTGGTAAACAAGGTGTTCCCAGAGAGGAAAAATGTAAGAAAGAACACATTGGCTTATTGTACTCAGTGCTGGTTAATATTGAGAGAAGACTAAAAGGAAAAAACAACAAAAATACTTGTTACTTCTCACTTTATGAGGTGTTTCCTCACTTCAGTTTTTATAACCCTTCCCTGAGGAAGGAGTTTTTAGAAGAAAACAGAAATAAAGTGCACCAATACAAGGATACTGTCTTTATTTGCTGATCACTTGATAGTTTAGGTTTAAAATCCTAAGAGAGGAATGGATCAGAAATGAATAAATTCTATTATTAGGACTATTATTGAAATGATGAAAGTTACAATGTGAATATTGTAAGAGGAATTGCATTTCTATACAACTGTTGCTTTTCAGTCATTAAGTGGCATCTGACTCTTTACAATGCCATGGACTGCAGTACCAGCACACCAGCCTTCTCTGTTCTTCACTATCTCCAATAGCTTGCTCAAATTCATGTCCATTAGGTTGATGATGCCATCCAACGATGTTATCCTCTGTCATCCCCTTATTCTCCTACCCCTAATATTTCCTAGCATCAGGGTCTTTTCCAATGAGTTGACTTTTCATATCAGGTGGCCAAAATACTGGAGCTTCAGTTTCAGCACCAGTTCTTCCAATAAATATTCAAGGTTGATTTCCTTTATAATTGACAGGTTTGATCTTCTTGCACTTCAAAGGACCCTCAAGAGTGTTCTTCAACACCATAATTCAAAAGGATCATTTCTATATACTAACAATAAACCATTGGGAAACACAATGAAAATACCACTTTTTAGAGATATAAGGAAACCATAATTCTTGTTTAGAAATGAATTTAACAACAACAAAAAAAGGTGAAATGGCTGTACACTGAAAACTAGAAAACATAGACAGAGAAATAAAAGAAGACCTATGTAAATGAAAGAGCACATTCATAGAATGTAAGGCTAAATATTGTTAAGGTTCTCTCCACATTGATGCATATATTTTCTCAGCAGGGACAATATCACCCCTCAAAAGGATGAAAATTGTTCTTAGAGGACAACAGCTTGTCATCTTTCAAGGTTCAACCCTACCTGATTGGATCTTTTTTTTTTTTAAAGATTTATTTGTTTATTTATTTATTGGGCGGGGTCGGGATGGGGAGGGAGGGGAGCGGGTGGGCCACTTCTATTGGTCTTTCATTTCTCTATTTTCATCCGTCTTTGTTCTTTGGCTCCTGCGGGCCTCCCATCGCGGTGGCATCTGTCGTTGCAGAGCGCCGGCTCTGGGCGCATGCACTCCAGAGCTCCGGCTCGGTGATTGGACACATCAGTCCAGCTGCTCCACGGCACGTGGAACCTTCCCAGGCCAGGGCTCGAACCGGCGCCCCTTGCACTGCAAGGCGGTGTCCTTACCCACTGGACCACCAGGGGAAGCCCCTGATAGGATCTTATTCCTTATTATTAAAGTATTTTGCTTGAGGAGATGTAAAGAGAATTCTTTCTTTTTTTTTTTTTTTTTTTGATAAGTCTAAAATTTACATGGAAATTCAGATGCCTTAGCAAAGTGAAAAAAGATTTGGAAAAGAAGACTCAAGACAGAGTATATTAAATTAAGGGTAAAAATTTAAAAACAGTAAGACATAGACTAACAGATTAGAGAAATAAATTTGCAAATGTAAGGTCAACTGATTTTTTGGACAAATCATCCAAAGTAGTTCAGTGAGGAAAGGTAGTGTCTTTTTAATGAGTAAAAGCTAGATATGTGAAAAACCTGACCTGTATATGATGCTACACAGAAAAATTAATGTGAGATTTAATATAAAAAATAAATATTCATACCTTAATTGAAACCCTTCAAAGGACCCTCAAGAGTGTTCTTCAACACCATAATTCAAAAGGATCATTTCTATATACTAACAATAAACCATTGGGAAACACAATGAAAATACCACTTTTTAGAGATATAAGGAAACCATAATTCTTGTTTAGAAATGAATTTAACAACAACAAAAAAAGGTGAAATGGCTGTACACTGAAAACTAGAAAACATAGACAGAGAAATAAAAGAAGACCTATGTAAATGAAAGAGCACATTCATAGAATGTAAGGCTAAATATTGTTAAGGTTCTCTCCACATTGATGCATATATTTTCTCAGCAGGGACAATATCACCCCTCAAAAGGATGAAAATTGTTCTTAGAGGACAACAGCTTGTCATCTTTCAAGGTTCAACCCTACCTGATTGGATCTTTTTTTTTTTAAAGATTTATTTGTTTATTTATTTATTGGGCGGGGTCGGGATGGGGAGGGAGGGGAGCGGGTGGGCCACTTCTATTGGTCTTTCATTTCTCTATTTTCATCCGTCTTTGTTCTTTGGCTCCTGCGGGCCTCCCATCGCGGTGGCATCTGTCGTTGCAGAGCGCCGGCTCTGGGCGCATGCACTCCAGAGCTCCGGCTCGGTGATTGGACACATCAGTCCAGCTGCTCCACGGCACGTGGAACCTTCCCAGGCCAGGGCTCGAACCGGTGCCCCTTGCACTGCAAGGCGGTGTCCTTACCCACTGGACCACCAGGGGAAGCCCCTGATAGGATCTTATTCCTTATTATTAAAGTATTTTGCTTGAGGAGATGTAAAGAGAATTCTTTCTTTTTTTTTTTTTTTTTTTGATAAGTCTAAAATTTACATGGAAATTCAGATGCCTTAGCAAAGTGAAAAAAGATTTGGAAAAGAAGACTCAAGACAGAGTATATTAAATTAAGGGTAAAAAAATTTAAAAAAACAGTAAGACATAGACTAACAGATTAGAGAAATAAATTTGCAAATGTAAGGTCAACTGATTTTTTTGGACAAATCATCCAAAGTAGTTCAGTGAGGGAAAGGTAGTGTCTTTTTTTTTAATGGCAGTAAAACTGCTAGTTATTCATGTGAAAAAACCTGACCTGTATATGATGCTACACAGAAAAATTAATGTGAGATTTATAATATAAATAAACATAAAAGCTAAAACAATAAAAATTTCTAGATAAAGACACTGGTGAATATTTTTCTGAAATGGAGTGAATAACAATTTCATTGATGTACAAGTGGTACTAAACATCAAATAAAAAGCCAATTCATTAGACATTATTAAATAATCTCCTCAAAAGACACCAGTAAGAAAATAAAAAGCCAAGGCACAGATTTGGAGAAAATATTCTCTGTACCTCGAAAACATCCACCATTACACATGCCAACATATGTGTATGTGTGTGAGGGCCAGTGTGTGGGAACACATATGTATCTGTGTATAAAGCACAACGACAAAATAAAAATAGACACAATAATTCACTATCCAATTAAAATAAGGTAAACCTTGAACAGACACTTCAGGAATAATGTTCTCCAAAAGGCACATGGTAAGATGTTCAGTGGATTAGTCATCAGATAAATGTAAAACAAACCACAGTGTGATACCACCACACACCCACTAGAATGGTTTTTTCATTCCATTTGTTGGCAAATTTGTGAAGCAACTGATATGTTCATGTATTACTGCTTGAGTGCAAAATGGTACAAATGTTTTGAAAAACAGTTGGTTTCTTATGAAGTTTAACATATGCTTTCTGCACAATCCAACAATTTCACTTTCAGAAATTTTCCCAAGAGACATGAAAACACATTTATGAAAAGACCTGTATAAAAATGTCCACATTTTACTGATATGTTCTCAAAGTTGAAATCAATCAATGTGTCTATAAACGAGAGAATGGATTAAAAATAAGATAGTATATTTGTAGAATAGAATACTATTTAGTGATGAAAGAAGACATAGACTAACAGATTAGAGAAATAAATTTGCAAATGTAAGGTCAACTGATTTTTTTGGACAAATCATCCAAAGTAGTTCAGTGAGGGAAAGGTAGTGTCTTTTTTTTTAATGGCAGTAAAACTGCTAGTTATTCATGTGAAAAAACCTGACCTGTATATGATGCTACACAGAAAAATTAATGTGAGATTTATAATATAAATAAACATAAAAGCTAAAACAATAAAAATTTCTAGATAAAGACACTGGTGAATATTTTTCTGAAATGGAGTGAATAACAATTTCATTGATGTACAAGTGGTACTAAACATCAAATAAAAAGCCAATTCATTAGACATTATTAAATAATCTCCTCAAAAGACACCAGTAAGAAAATAAAAAGCCAAGGCACAGATTTGGAGAAAATATTCTCTGTACCTCGAAAACATCCACCATTACACATGCCAACATATGTGTATGTGTGTGAGGGCCAGTGTGTGGGAACACATATGTATCTGTGTATAAAGCACAACGACAAAATAAAAATAGACACAATAATTCACTATCCAATTAAAATAAGGTAAACCTTGAACAGACACTTCAGGAATAATGTTCTCCAAAAGGCACATGGTAAGATGTTCAGTGGATTAGTCATCAGATAAATGTAAAACAAACCACAGTGTGATACCACCACACACCCACTAGAATGGTTTTTTCATTCCATTTGTTGGCAAATTTGTGAAGCAACTGATATGTTCATGTATTACTGCTTGAGTGCAAAATGGTACAAATGTTTTGAAAAACAGTTGGTTTCTTATGAAGTTTAACATATGCTTTCTGCACAATCCAACAATTTCACTTTCAGAAATTTTCCCAAGAGACATGAAAACACATTTATGAAAAGACCTGTATAAAAATGTCCACATTTTACTGATATGTTCTCAAAGTTGAAATCAATCAATGTGTCTATAAACGAGAGAATGGATTAAAAATAAGATAGTATATTTGTAGAATAGAATACTATTTAGTGATGAAAGAAGACAGACAACTAATACATGAAACATCATTATGATGAATGAAAAAACCTGGACACAAGAGTACACACTGCATGATTCTCTTTCTATGACATGCAAGAATAAGGGAAAACTATGGTGATAAAGATAAGAACAGCGATTATCTCTGGGAGATGGAATTAACAGAAAAAAATGAGATGAAGAGAAGAAAATGAGATGAGAGTTTTTGAGATGATGATTTGGTGGTTACAGAGAAGCACAGATTTGAAACAATTTATTGAAACATACATTTACTATCTGTGTATTTTATTTATGTAAATTATACTTCAACTAAAAAATAAGATATATGTAAAAAAATGACAGAAGTATAACCTATAAATCAAAATCCACTGGAAAGACACATCAAAACAAAGACAAATGGATGACACTAAAGCATAAGGCTTAGGGAGATAGGTGTGTACATTCTCAATTGCTCAGTTGTGTCCAACTATTTATGACCGCTGTCGCCCACCAGGCTCTCCTGTCCATGGAATTTTCCATGCAAGAATACTGGAATGGGTTGTCATTTCCTTCTCCAGGGTGTCTTCCTGACCCATGGATCAAACCAACATCTCCTGCATCTCCTGTACTGGCAGGCAGATTCTTTACCACTGAGCCACTTGGGATGCCTAGGGAGGTACAGTTGTATGATAAAACTAAAGAAATGCAATGAAGTGATTATTAAAATTTAGGAGAATATTTGCTTAATGGGAATAGGAGAGACTTTACTAAGAACAAAGCATTTTGAGGGGCTTCTAGTATGGCTGACAATATTTTTCAGCCTAATCTGTGCTTGGGCTCAGTGTCTGACTCTTTTGTGACACCAGGAATTGTAGCTCACCAGACACCTCTGTCCATGGGATTTTCCAGGCAAGAACACTGGAGTAGATTGCCATTTCCTCCTCTAGGTTTGACCTGATTGGTCAAGTGCTAATAAAGATGTTAGTTTCATAATAATCAATTAACTGTACATGTATTCTATAGTAGTTCTCTATATCTATATTTTAGTTTACAAGTGAGAATAAATAAACAAGTTTAAAAATAAATCAAAGCAACCTGTGCAATATAATATGTTTGAAGACTCCAAGAACATGTGATTTAAAATGAGACTTGAAGGACAAAAAGGAGCTAGTCTTATGAAAAATAAGGAGAGAAAGAAATGCATGTAAGGGAAACTGAAAGCAAGTTACTGTGACTGCTGCATGATGAATTTGTGGAATAAGGAAAACTATGGTGATAAAGATAAGAACAGCGATTATCTCTGGGAGATGGAATTAACAGAAAAATGAGATGAAGAAGAAAATGAGATGAGAGTTTTTGAGATGATGATTTGGTGGTTACAGAGAAGCACAGATTTGAAACAATTTATTGAAACATACATTTACTATCTGTGTATTTTATTTATGTAAATTATACTTCAACTAAAAAATAAGATATATGTAAAAAAATGACAGAAGTATAACCTATAAATCAAAATCCACTGGAAAGACACATCAAAACAAAGACAAATGGATGACACTAAAGCATAAGGCTTAGGGAGATAGGTGTGTACATTCTCAATTGCTCAGTTGTGTCCAACTATTTATGACCGCTGTCGCCCACCAGGCTCTCCTGTCCATGGAATTTTCCATGCAAGAATACTGGAATGGGTTGTCATTTCCTTCTCCAGGGTGTCTTCCTGACCCATGGATCAAACCAACATCTCCTGCATCTCCTGTACTGGCAGGCAGATTCTTTACCACTGAGCCACTTGGGATGCCTAGGGAGGTACAGTTGTATGATAAAACTAAAGAAATGCAATGAAGTGATTATTAAAATTTAGGAGAATATTTGCTTAATGGGAATAGGAGAGACTTTACTAAGAACAAAGCATTTTGAGGGGCTTCTAGTATGGCTGACAATATTTTTCAGCCTAATCTGTGCTTGGGCTCAGTGTCTGACTTTTTTGTGACACCAGGAATTGTAGCTCACCAGACACCTCTGTCCATGGGATTTTCCAGGCAAGAACACTGGAGTAGATTGCCATTTCCTCCTCTAGGTTTGACCTGATTGGTCAAGTGCTAATAAAGATGTTAGTTTCATAATAATCAATTAACTGTACATGTATTCTATAGTAGTTCTCTATATCTATATTTTAGTTTACAAGTGAGAATAAATAAACAAGTTTAAAAATAAATCAAAGCAACCTGTGCAATATAATATGTTTGAAGACTCCAAGAACATGTGATTTAAAATGAGACTTGAAGGACAAAAAGGAGCTAGTCTTATGAAAAATAAGGAGAGAAAGAAATGCATGTAAGGGAAACTGAAAGCAAGTTACTGTGACTGCTGCATGATGAATTTGGGGAATAGTGTCACGTAGTTATGTTGATGATGAACACATGAGACATAGCATGCAGGATTATAGATTAAGATAAGGAATTTGAGTATTATTCTACATGAATTAAGATAAAGAATTGAAGTGACAGAGGAAACACTTCTCACCTGACACTTATAAGAGATTTGGCTATGGTTTTTGTGCAAGAATTTCATTAAAAGACAAGAGAGCTTCCCTGGTGGTCCAGTGGGTAAGGAAACCGCCTTGCAGTGCAAGGGATGCCGGTTCGATCCCTGGCCTGGGAAGATCCCATGTGCCACGGAGAAGCTGGACTGATGTGTCCATTACCGAGCCGGAGCTTTGGAGCGCATGCACCCAGAGCCGGTGCTCTGGGACAGCGGGGGCCATTGCGATGGGAGGCCCACATGGGCTGAAGAACAAAGACGGATGAAAATAGATAAATGAAAGGCCAATAGAAGTGGCCCACCTGCCCCCACCCTCCCCCCACTCCAAAAAAAACAAGAAGAATGGAATTAGGGAGAAAGGGTGATAACAATGTAGATAGATTAGAGACACAGTAATCGGACTCAGGCAGTGACAGTGGAGACAGGGAGACAGGGAGGTATTTGATGGGTGACCAGAAGTAAGAAACTAATAATTCTTGTTGGTTTCCATCAAGATTAATTAAGCAGGAGATAATGTCATTTAAATACATAGAGATAGAGATAGAGAGAGAGAAGAGAGAAATTGTAGTCGATTAATGTAGGAAAACCTTTGGGGGAGGAAAGCTAACAACTAATTTTAGTGGTTAACATTCAACCCTCTGAGAAATTCCCTGGCAGTCAGTAGTTAAGACTCCACACTTCCAGTGGGTATGGGTTTGATCCCTCATTGGGAATCCCACTTGCTCTGTGATGTGGACAAAAAACAATAACAACAAAAAGAAAACTACAAAAATCAACACTACCGCCAAAAACCTGATGCCCATTTCCTACTACCCCATTCCACAGTGTGGCAAGAGTTTGTCTTCCTGACTATTAACCCTCACTTGTCAGACTAACTTTTGTCCCAACCACACTATCTTTTTTTTTTTAATAATTTTATTTATTTATTTATGGGGGGGCAGGTTAGGGTGGGAAGGGGGCGGGCGGGCCACTTCTATTAGTCTTTCATTTATCTATTTTCATCCATCTTTGTTCTTCGGCCCATGTGGGCCTCCCATCGCAGTGGTCTCTGTTGTCGCAGAGCACCGGCTCTGGGCGCACGCACTCCAGAGCTGCGGCTCAGTAATTGGACACCTTGGTCCAGCCGCTCCGTGGCACGTGGGATCTTCCCAGGCCAGGGATGGAACTGGCGCCCCTTGCAGTGCAAGACAGTGTCCTTGCCCACTGGACCACCATGGAAGCCCCCAACAACACTATCTTTGACTCATCCTCTTGACACCCATATTCACATATGTCTATTTAAAGTACATTTATTTTCATGAATGGAAGACCCTTTCTACTATGAGCACATGGTTAGATTTGTAAATATCTGCTAAGGTTCACCTCAAAGCTTACCATTTTACTGAAAGTTTATTGGGACTTGTATAGCATTTGCCTGGTCTATTTCTACATACTACGTCCACTATAGTTTTATCATATTATGTTTATTCATTTTTTTATATATTTCCCATTAAGATGAAAACCCATTAAAAAATAAGAATGATAGCACTGGTTCACCTTTCTATCTTTACCATTAATAGTGCATAAATAGGAGCTATTAATAAACATTTATTCTATTAATAGATAAACATTTATTCTATTAATAAATAAACATTTATTAAATGGTTTTTCTGGAAGAAGTTCAACCAATTCATGATCTTGCAAAATTTGAGAAAATCTACACGCTTAAAGCTATTTCTGATGAAAGCATATAGCAATTCAATTCTCAAAATATATTAATATACTGATCAACTCTCATGGGCCAGAGTTAGATATTAGAACTGGAAAAAAGGAGTAATAAATGCTACTTTGCTTAATATACTCCCCCATCTAGTTGGTTAGTGACATTTGAAAAGGAAACTAAAATGAAATGTGGTAAATGTTATAATTTTGTTAAAACAAAGAGATGTAGGAATGCAAATGAAGGAGAAAATTCTTCTACTCAGTGGGGATTCCCTTTAGAAGTCACCTTTGATCTCACTTGTGAGTCTGGAGTAGTCATTTTACTTTTTTAAAGAAAATTCAATTTATCTATCAATTCGGCTTGGTGAATTCCAGTTTTGAAAAATGTGGTCACTGTTATTGCCTTTTTCACACCTTATTTACACACACTGAGTGAGTCAGGAGAGGCTTGTTAGAGCCATTAACCCATGCACACCCTCACTCCCTTCCTATATCTTGAATAGAAAGCTACCTGGATGGGAAGAACTCTGAGTGAGCTTCAGCCTTTAATGGTCACTGGCTGCAGGAACTTGGGTATGTCACTCCTCTTTAAGAGGCCTCATTTTCTTCATTTATAAAATAACAGGAGTGGAATAAATCTCTATTACCTTGTTTTCACACCAAGCTCCAGTACATTTCAAGAAATCCAGATCAATATTTTTTAGAGGAAGTTAGTTCAGAAAAAAGAACAAAACTATATATAGGGCTTCCAGTTTCTAGTTCCATGTATGGAAGGAAGCCCCGCGTTCAATCTTCTTGGTATAGATTTCCTGTTATTCTATATAGTCCATAAGTTTTACATATTATGTTTATTCATTTTTTATATATTTCCCATTGATGAAAACCCATTAAAAATAAGAATGATAGCACTGGTTCACCTTTCTATCTTTACCATTAATAGTGCATAAATAGGAGCTATTAATAAACATTTATTCTATTAATAGATAAACATTTATTCTATTAATAAATAAACATTTATTAAATGGTTTTTCTGGAAGAAGTTCAACCAATTCATGATCTTGCAAAATTTGAGAAAATCTACACGCTTAAAGCTATTTCTGATGAAAGCATATAGCAATTCAATTCTCAAAATATATTAATATACTGATCAACTCTCATGGGCCAGAGTTAGATATTAGAACTGGAAAAAAGGAGTAATAAATGCTACTTTGCTTAATATACTCCCCCATCTAGTTGGTTAGTGACATTTGAAAAGGAAACTAAAATGAAATGTGGTAAATGTTATAATTTTGTTAAAACAAAGAGATGTAGGAATGCAAATGAAGGAGAAAATTCTTCTACTCAGTGGGGATTCCCTTTAGAAGTCACCTTTGATCTCACTTGTGAGTCTGGAGTAGTCATTTTACTTTTTTAAAGAAAATTCAATTTATCTATCAATTCGGCTTGGTGAATTCCAGTTTTGAAAAATGTGGTCACTGTTATTGCCTTTTTCACACCTTATTTACACACACTGAGTGAGTCAGGAGAGGCTTGTTAGAGCCATTAACCCATGCACACCCTCACTCCCTTCCTATATCTTGAATAGAAAGCTACCTGGATGGGAAGAACTCTGAGTGAGCTTCAGCCTTTAATGGTCACTGGCTGCAGGAACTTGGGTATGTCACTCCTCTTTAAGAGGCCTCATTTTCTTCATTTATAAAATAACAGGAGTGGAATAAATCTCTATTACCTTGTTTTCACACCAAGCTCCAGTACATTTCAAGAAATCCAGATCAATATTTTTTAGAGGAAGTTAGTTCAGAAAAAAGAACAAAACTATATATAGGGCTTCCAGTTTCTAGTTCCATGTATGAGGAAGCTGGAAGTCATTACTCCATGTTAATAACAAGTAAATAGTCGAATAGACTGAAAAATCAACTCTTCTTGGGTTTCCTAAGAGACGAGAGACACAGATCAAACTATTGTGGAGGAAGAAGGGAAAGGGGTGTCCGTTATGTGTATGCTATTCTTTTTGTATTGTCCCAGAATCCTTGAATAGTCTGTTCACTTTTTTTCAGTTTTTGTTATCACTGCTTTTCAGTTTTTGAGAAATTCTTATACTGCTAGCGCAGTCTTTCCTCAACAAGGTCTAGTCTACTAATATGACCATCAAAGGAATTACAGTGATTTTTATCTCTAGCATTTCTTTTTATTTCTTTCTTAGGATTTCCATCTCTCAGCTTGCATTGTCTAACTTCTGCAGACCATCTGTTTATCTGTTATAGTCCTTAGCCTATTAATCTTAGTTGGTTTAAATTCCCAGTCTGATAATTCCAACCACTCCTGCCATGTTTGGTTTTAATGCTTGCTTTGTCCATTCATACTGTAGTTTGAGCTTTTAATATGCCTTATAACTTTTTCTTCATAGCCAGACATGTTGTATTTACCAAGTAAAAAGAACTATTAAAAATAGGTCTGTAGTACTGTGGTATAGGGGGAGTGGAAGAGTTCTACAGTCCTATGACTAGATCTCAGTCTTTAAAGGGCCTATGCTTATACACTGTGAACTTCAGAAGTATTCTTCAGGTTGGTTCTCCTACTTTAAATGGGATAAGTTGACTAGACTGTGTTGAGTTGGGTATTGGCTTTCACAGCATATTTGGAATCTGATACTATCCACACATTTTAGTTCTGATTAACCAGCTTTCCCTCCGGGTAGGCCTTGCTTGCACACCCTCACTCCCTTCCTATATCTTGAATAGAAAGCTACCTGGATGGGAAGAACTCTGAGTGAGCTTCAGCCTTTAATGGTCACTGGCTGCAGGAACTTGGGTATGTCACTCCTCTTTAAGAGGCCTCATTTTCTTCATTTATAAAATAACAGGAGTGGAATAAATCTCTATTACCTTGTTTTCACACCAAGCTCCAGTACATTTCAAGAAATCCAGATCAATATTTTTTAGAGGAAGTTAGTTCAGAAAAAAGAACAAAACTATATATAGGGCTTCCAGTTTCTAGTTCCATGTATGAGGAAGCTGGAAGTCATTACTCCATGTTAATAACAAGTAAATAGTCGAATAGACTGAAAAATCAACTCTTCTTGGGTTTCCTAAGAGACGAGAGACACAGATCAAACTATTGTGGAGGAAGAAGGGAAAGGGGTGTCCGTTATGTGTATGCTATTCTTTTTGTATTGTCCCAGAATCCTTGAATAGTCTGTTCACTTTTTTTCAGTTTTTGTTATCACTGCTTTTCAGTTTTTGAGAAATTCTTATACTGCTAGCGCAGTCTTTCCTCAACAAGGTCTAGTCTACTAATATGACCATCAAAGGAATTACAGTGATTTTTATCTCTAGCATTTCTTTTTATTTCTTTCTTAGGATTTCCATCTCTCAGCTTGCATTGTCTAACTTCTGCAGACCATCTGTTTATCTGTTATAGTCCTTAGCCTATTAATCTTAGTTGGTTTAAATTCCCAGTCTGATAATTCCAACCACTCCTGCCATGTTTGGTTTTAATGCTTGCTTTGTCCATTCATACTGTAGTTTGAGCTTTTAATATGCCTTATAACTTTTTCTTCATAGCCAGACATGTTGTATTTACCAAGTAAAAAGAACTATTAAAAATAGGTCTGTAGTACTGTGGTATAGGGGGAGTGGAAGAGTTCTACAGTCCTATGACTAGATCTCAGTCTTTAAAGGGCCTATGCTTATACACTGTGAACTTCAGAAGTATTCTTCAGGTTGGTTCTCCTACTTTAAATGGGATAAGTTGACTAGACTGTGTTGAGTTGGGTATTGGCTTTCACAGCATATTTGGAATCTGATACTATCCACACATTTTAGTTCTGATTAACTAGCTTTCCCTCCGGGTAGGCCTTGCTAAGAGTAACAAAGTTCTCTGGTATATTTTTAAATGATCCCCTTTCCCTTGATGGATATACTGAATTAAAAAAAAAAAAAAGTAAAATGACTATTCTATATTCACAAGTGAGATCAAAGGTGACTTCTTAAGGGAATCCCCACTGAGTAGAAGAATTTTCTCCTTCATTTGAATTCCTACATCACTTTGTTTTAATGAAATTATGACATTTACCACATTCCATTTTAGTTTCCTTTTCAAATGTCACTCATCAACTAGATGGGAGAGTATATTAAGTAGAAGTAAGGCAAAGAAAGAAAAAACCTTTAAAGGAAAGGAAGGCAAAAATTATACCTGACTTCTCCCCAGAAACCATGCAATCAAGAAGAGAGCAGCAGGAAATATTTAAAGTGTTCAAAGAGAAAACTCACCAACCTAGAATTCTATATCCCACAAAATTAACCTTAGAAAGTGAAGGAAAAATAAAGACTTTCTCAGAAAAACAAAGTGAGTTTGTTTCCTGTAGACCTATTTTGTAAGACATGTTAAAAGAAGTTCTTTATAAAGTAGTGATTGAGTCTTTGCAACCCCATGGACGGTAGCCTGCCAGGTTTCTCTGTCCATGGGATCACTCTCGCTCTTTCTCTCTGGTAATAGATGCACTCTTGGTCAATTGAGTATCTAACCATGGACCTAACAAATCTGAGTTTTTCTACAATTGGTTTAAATTCCCAGTCTGATAATCCCCTGCCATGTTTGGTTTTAATGCTTGCTTTGTCCATTCATACTGTAGTTTGAGCTTTTAATATGCCTTATAACTTTTTCTTCATAGCCAGACATGTTGTATTTACCAAGTAAAAAGAACTATTAAAAATAGGTCTGTAGTACTGTGGTATAGGGGGAGTGGAAGAGTTCTACAGTCCTATGACTAGATCTCAGTCTTTAAAGGGCCTATGCTTATACACTGTGAACTTCAGAAGTATTCTTCAGGTTGGTTCTCCTACTTTAAATGGGATAAGTTGACTAGACTGTGTTGAGTTGGGTATTGGCTTTCACAGCATATTTGGAATCTGATACTATCCACACATTTTAGTTCTGATTAACTAGCTTTCCCTCCGGGTAGGCCTTGCTAAGAGTAACAAAGTTCTCTGGTATATTTTTAAATGATCCCCTTTGCCTTGATGGATATACTGAATTAAAAAAAAAAAAAGTAAAATGACTATTCTATATTCACAAGTGAGATCAAAGGTGACTTCTTAAGGGAATCCCCACTGAGTAGAAGAATTTTCTCCTTCATTTGAATTCCTACATCACTTTGTTTTAATGAAATTATGACATTTACCACATTCCATTTTAGTTTCCTTTTCAAATGTCACTCATCAACTAGATGGGAGAGTATATTAAGTAGAAGTAAGGCAAAGAAAGAAAAAACCTTTAAAGGAAAGGAAGGCAAAAATTATACCTGACTTCTCCCCAGAAACCATGCAATCAAGAAGAGAGCAGCAGGAAATATTTAAAGTGTTCAAAGAGAAAACTCACCAACCTAGAATTCTATATCCCACAAAATTAACCTTAGAAAGTGAAGGAAAAATAAAGACTTTCTCAGAAAAACAAAGTGAGTTTGTTTCCTGTAGACCTATTTTGTAAGACATGTTAAAAGAAGTTCTTTATAAAGTAGTGATTGAGTCTTTGCAACCCCATGGACGGTAGCCTGCCAGGTTTCTCTGTCCATGGGATCACTCTCTCTCTTTCTCTCTGGTAATAGATGCACTCTTGGTCAATTGAGTATCTAACCATGGACCTAAAAACAGATCATTGTCTAATACTGTCCTACTGAACTAAATACTGGAGGCAGTTCCACTGTGTGACTTCAATTTATTGTATAGCTAACCAATGAGATTGATATAGTGCAGGTGAAAGAGTAGATAAATAGATCATGAGACAGAATAGAGATCCCAGAAACAGACCAACCATAAGTATAGTCAACTGATCATTGACAAAGGAGCAAAGACAATACAGTGGAGAAAAAGATGGTCTCTTCAACAAACAGCGCTGAACTGATTGAACATTCACATGTAAAAAAAAAGAAAGAAAGAAAGAATCTAGACACAGATATACATCTTCCACAAAAAAGACTTAAAATAGATCTAAGTGTAAACCATAAAACAAACATAAAACAATAAAACCCTTAGAAAATAGCAGAACAGAAAACTTAGATGACATTGGGTATGGTGATGCCTTTTTAGATATAGCGTTAGTACATGCTCAGCCACTAAGTCACATCCCATTCTTTGCGACCCCATAGACTGCAGCTCACCAGGCTTCTGTGTACATGGGATTTTCCAGGCAAGAATACTGGAGTGGATTGCCATTTCCTCCTCCAGGGAATCTTCCTGATCCAGGGATCAAACCCACATCTCCTGTGTTTCCTGAGTCTCCTGCATGGCCAGGCAGATTATTTACCACTGAGCCACCTGGGAAGTGCTTTAGATTTAATCTATAAAAGAAGTTATTGAGAAACTAAGGTTCATCACAATTAAAAACTTCTGCTCTGGGAAAGACAGTATCAAGAGAATTATAAGACAAGCTACAAACTGGAAGACAATATTTTCAAAAGACACATATGGTGAGAGACTGTTATCCAAAATATGTAAAGGGCTCTTAAAACTCAACAATATATTCATACAGAAAATAAAGACTTTCTCAGAAAAACAAAGTGAGTTTGTTTCCTGTAGACCTATTTTGTAAGACATGTTAAAGAAGTTCTTTATAAAGTAGTGATTGAGTCTTTGCAACCCCATGGACGGTAGCCTGCCAGGTTTCTCTGTCCATGGGATCACTCTCTCTCTTTCTCTCTGGTAATAGATGCACTCTTGGTGAAGTGAGTGTCTAACCATGGACCGAAAAAGAGAGCATGGTCTGATACTGTCCTACTGAACTAAATACTGGAGGCAGTTCCACTGTGTGACTTCAATTTATTGTATAGCTAACCAATGAGATTGATATAGTGCAGGTGAAAGAGTAGATAAATAGATCATGAGACAGAATAGAGATCCCAGAAACAGACCAACCATAAGTATAGTCAACTGATCATTGACAAAGGAGCAAAGACAATACAGTGGAGAAAAAGATGGTCTCTTCAACAAACAGCGCTGAACTGATTGAACATTCACATGTAAAAAAAAAGAAAGAAAGAAAGAATCTAGACACAGATATACATCTTCCACAAAAAAGACTTAAAATAGATCTAAGTGTAAACCATAAAACAAACATAAAACAATAAAACCCTTAGAAAATAGCAGAACAGAAAACTTAGATGACATTGGGTATGGTGATGCCTTTTTAGATATAGCGTTAGTACATGCTCAGCCACTAAGTCACATCCCATTCTTTGCGACCCCATAGACTGCAGCTCACCAGGCTTCTGTGTACATGGGATTTTCCAGGCAAGAATACTGGAGTGGATTGCCATTTCCTCCTCCAGGGAATCTTCCTGATCCAGGGATCAAACCCACATCTCCTGTGTTTCCTGAGTCTCCTGCATGGCCAGGCAGATTATTTACCACTGAGCCACCTGGGAAGTGCTTTAGATTTAATCTATAAAAGAAGTTATTGAGAAACTAAGGTTCATCACAATTAAAAACTTCTGCTCTGGGAAAGACAGTATCAAGAGAATTATAAGACAAGCTACAAACTGGAAGACAATATTTTCAAAAGACACATATGGTGAGAGACTGTTATCCAAAATATGTAAAGGGCTCTTAAAACTCAACAATATATTCATACAGAAATTATGCTTACTTTTATGATTAAAAATCAATAGAGGAAAATCATATTACAATAAAATTTACCAAGAAAAGTTGGATACAGTTAATATGGTATCAATGAAACAACTGACAAAGGATTAATTTCCAAAATATACAAGCAACTCATACAACTCAATACAAAGAAACCAACGGCCCAATCAAAAAGTGGGAAGAAGATTGAAGACATACATGTGGCCAAAAAGCACATGAAACAATGCTCAATATCACTCATTATTAGAGAAATGCAAATCAAAACCACAAGATATCACCTCATACCAGTCAGAATGGCCATCATCAAAAAGTCTAAAAGCAATAAATGCTAGAGAGGGTGTGGAGAAAAGGGAACACTCTTGCACTGTTGGTGTGAATGTAAATTGATAGAGTCACTATGGAAGACAGTATTGAGATTCCTTAAAAAACAAGAAATAGAACCACCATATGACCCAGCAATCCCATCACTAGGCATATACCCTGAGGAAAGATACATGTACCCCATTGTTCATTGCAACACTGTTTACAATAACTAGAACATGGAAACAACCTAGATGTCCATCAACAGCTGAATGGATAAAGAAGATGTGGTACAGATATACAATGGAATACTATTCAGCAACAAAAACGAATGAATTTGAGTTAGTCCTAACGAGGTGGATGAATCTACAGCCTACTATACATAGTGAAGTAAGTCAGAAAGAGAAAGATAAATATTGTATACTAGCACACATATGGAATTTCTCTTTCTTTCTGCAATTAGAATTACTTGTAAAGTGTCATATCATCTAGAATAAAAATAAAATTTTTAAATACAGTAAGTCCCCTCAAAAAACAAGTTCCATTCTGAGAAAGCATTCATAAGTTCAGTCTGTTCATAAATCCAACAAAGTTAGCCTAATACGCAACTAACACAACTAGCAATATGGTACTGTACTGTAATAGGTTTATAATTCCTTTCACAAAAATTATACATAAAATACAAATAAACAAAAAATAGAAAAAAATTTGATTTTATAGTACAGTACCTTGAACAGTACAGTAGCATAGTACAATAGCTGGCATACAGGAGCTGGCATCAAGTGAAAAGGCAAGAAGAATTACTGATTGGAAGAGGGAAAAGGGTGGGAGATGATAAAGTTGAAGGATCATCAGTAATAGGGGACAGAGAGCAAGCTGCAAGCTCACTCACACTTGATGGAATGCATGTTGGCAGCTTTGAAAGCTCACAACTTAAAGGTTCATAGGTAGGGGACTAGTGGTTTTCATTCCATTTTAATATTCTATAAATCAATTTATTTTCATTGTCTTATTATACTAACAATTTAAGAGAAGATATTACAAAAATCCTTCCCCTCAATTTGTTAACAAGAGTGAGACAGGAGAAAATGCTGTTGTAGCCATCCTGCGCATGTGTAACAAGATAAACAAGCCCAGTCAGAAACCGCGCCCTTCAGTCTGAAATTCTTTCCTAGCAGGAAAGCCTTTTTACCAATTTGAATGTATATTTGTTTTTTGAATGGGCTCAGCAGGGTCAGGCTGAGTGTGATAATGATGTTCTTACAGGTCTTAATCTTCAGAGCCTGCCTTGGCTTGCTCTAGCCTTCACCCTAGAGGATTTCCTCCACATTATTCTCAGATATGCAACACAATACCCTGGACTCTACATGTAGTGAGTGTGTCTACACATTCATTTATATCCAGCTTGCTTGCAAAAAAAAAAAACTTACTGAGACATTTTGAAATGGAAACCGGAATGAGAAAAACAAGCAGGAAATTTCCCTATAAATGTAGACTCTCAGCCTAAAGGGAGTTGTATTTCCACTTGTAAAGCAGAAAAAATTTGCCAGCTCTCAGGAAGTATAACAGGTGTTTTCCCGGCCAAGAGGAGCTGGGAGCCAAAGAGCTCATAAAAGCAGAAAAAACTAACACTTTGCACTAACACTCCACCTCTCGACCAGGTAGACTGCTGGCTTTCTCTTCTTGCCCCTCCCAGTTATAGCAGAACCTGAGGGTGAATGAACAAAAGTACAGTGACAGCAGGAATCACAAGACCATGGCTGTTGGGCACTGAGATGTGGTCCATGGGCAGAGAATGCACTCCTGGGGCTTTTGTGTGGCCACCAGAGTGTGCTGGAATGGACAATGGATCTGTACATTGTTAGAACAGCTCCTGGTTCTGTCACTCCCTTCAAATTGTGATGCTCTATGCTAGGTTTGTCAACTACAAATTGGCACTTACCAATTACATTGCCAGTGATTGAAGAGCAAGGGCATTTGCCATCCACTACTGTGGAGACTGAACAGTGCTGTGACAGCTGCTCACTCTCAACATCCTCTGAGGGAGTTCATGGTGGAGTGAGGCACTCTGTGCTCCAGAGGGTCTTGGTGGGACAGGCAGATGTTTTTAGGAACAGATTTTATGATCTCAATCCTTACATCTCCTCATACCTAGAAAAGTCCTAAGTTCCTTCATGGTGACATCAGATCCTCATGACTAACCAAAAATCCCCTTTGTAAAACGAGTGTTTAATGGTATTGAACTCTGCCCCCTTCATGAAAACCTTATATGTTGATTTTCCTCATGCAGCCTCTTTGGAGCAGTGTCTCAGAGCTGTCTGAGGAGATGCCTCCTGGACTGCAGTCCTAATTGTGCCCCAAATAAAACTTCCCCCACAACTCTAATGTTGTTCATCTTTCTTTAGTTGATAGTCCACACAATCAAAGCTATGCTTTTTCCAGTAGTCATGTACAGATGTAAGAGTTGGACCATAAAGAAGGCTGAGTACTGAAGAACTCATGCTTTTGAACTGTGATGTTCAAAACTGTGATGCTTGAGAGTCCCTTGGACTGCAAGGAGATTGAACAAGTCAATCCTAAAAGAAATCAACCCTGAATACTCACTAGAAGGACTGGTGCTGAATCTAAAGTTCTAATACTTTGGCCACCTAATGTGAAGAGCCAACTCATTGGAAAAGACCCTGATGCTGGGAAAGAATGAAGGCAGGAGGGAAAGGGAATGACAGAGGTCGAGATGGTTGGATGGCATCACCAACTCAATGGACATGAGTTTGAGCAAGCTCTAGGAAGTAGTGAAGGATAAGGGAAGCCTGATATGCTGGTGCTGCAGCCCATGAGGGTTGCAGAGAGTCAGGCACAAATGAGAGACTGAACAAATGCTAGTGAGCAGCCTCTTGACAACTTGTGTGTTTTCCTACAGGGGCTGCTTTTCTGACCTTGATCTTGGGAAAGGAAAGGATACAGAAAGAGCTGTGGTGCATATATACTAAGAATTTTAGACATAAAAAGGAACACAGTTGAGTTGTCTGTAGTGATATGGATGAACCTAGAGTCTGTCATGCACAGTGAAGTCAGAAAGAAAAACAACAAATGTTGTATATTAACAAATACATATGGAATCTAGAGGACTTCCCTGGTGGCTCAGGTGGTAAAGCATCCACCTGCAAAGCAGGAGACAGGAGTTCAATTCCTGGGTCAGGAAGATCCCATGGAGATGAGAATGGCAACCTACTGTAGACTAAAAAATACAGTCACAATCTGAAAGTACAGTGTTATTTTATTTAGTGGGAATGTTTAGAACTCTGAGTCTAGCAGACAACATCAGTAGCTCTGAGAAAATTGCTCCATGGAGGCAGGAGGGAAAGTTAGTCTATGTACAAGTTTGCAACAAAGGGAGGCCAGTCAGAACCCCAATGATCAGGTACCAAGATAAGGAATTTAGCATTCTACATAGAGGAAGGTGCAAGCCTCTGGGCTCTCTGAATTCATTCCTTTCATATGCTCCTCTCCTATCTGGGGACAATTCTGCTTCCTTGTTCATCTTGCTTCTTGCATTTCCCCAGTCCTTCAGCCCTCAGCATAGGGGTGGGGTGGCAGCATCCACTGGATTGCAGTTTTGGGAGCCTTCATTCACATTTGGAGGTCAGAAATAGCTGATGGCTGTGACATTTTTTGTTTATTGATATGACAGGAAATATTTTCACTTCACACCACTCCAGTAATTTTGCCTGGAGAATCCCATGTGTTGTAGAGAGGAAACTAATTCTGATTCCATGTTGCAACTATTTCTTTGACTTGCTTTTCATTGATTTTGTGTATAAGAAACAGAGGTCGAGATGGTTGGATGGCATCACCAACTCAATGGACATGAGTTTGAGCAAGCTCTAGGAAGTAGTGAAGGATAAGGGAAGCCTGATATGCTGGTGCTGCAGCCCATGAGGGTTGCAGAGAGTCAGGCACAAATGAGAGACTGAACAAATGCTAGTGAGCAGCCTCTTGACAACTTGTGTGTTTTCCTACAGGGGCTGCTTTTCTGACCTTGATCTTGGGAAAGGAAAGGATACAGAAAGAGCTGTGGTGCATATATACTAAGAATTTTAGACATAAAAAGGAACACAGTTGAGTTGTCTGTAGTGATATGGATGAACCTAGAGTCTGTCATGCACAGTGAAGTCAGAAAGAAAAACAACAAATGTTGTATATTAACAAATACATATGGAATCTAGAGGACTTCCCTGGTGGCTCAGGTGGTAAAGCATCCACCTGCAAAGCAGGAGACAGGAGTTCAATTCCTGGGTCAGGAAGATCCCATGGAGATGAGAATGGCAACCTACTGTAGACTAAAAAATACAGTCACAATCTGAAAGTACAGTGTTATTTTATTTAGTGGGAATGTTTAGAACTCTGAGTCTAGCAGACAACATCAGTAGCTCTGAGAAAATTGCTCCATGGAGGCAGGAGGGAAAGTTAGTCTATGTACAAGTTTGCAACAAAGGGAGGCCAGTCAGAACCCCAATGATCAGGTACCAAGATAAGGAATTTAGCATTCTACATAGAGGAAGGTGCAAGCCTCTGGGCTCTCTGAATTCATTCCTTTCATATGCTCCTCTCCTATCTGGGGACAATTCTGCTTCCTTGTTCATCTTGCTTCTTGCATTTCCCCAGTCCTTCAGCCCTCAGCATAGGGGTGGGGTGGCAGCATCCACTGGATTGCAGTTTTGGGAGCCTTCATTCACATTTGGAGGTCAGAAATAGCTGATGGCTGTGACATTTTTTGTTTATTGATATGACAGGAAATATTTTCACTTCACACCACTCCAGTAATTTTGCCTGGAGAATCCCATGTGTTGTAGAGAGGAAACTAATTCTGATTCCATGTTGCAACTATTTCTTTGACTTGCTTTTCATTGATTTTGTGTATAAGAAACAGCCTTTGTTGCTTTTTATAATCATACTTAATGGCTTGCCTGAAGGACCCTGCCCCTCTGCCTGACTGTTAAGCTAAAGTGCATTTTTTCAGAACCCTGCCCACCTGTGGACTGTATGGAAGAAGAAATTAACACATCCCCTGCCTTCGGCTCCACATCTAGATGTTTGCAAGATTAATGACCTTTGTACTTGCATCCTCACCTCCTCCCCATCTCTGATCTATAAAGGAACCTGTCATCCAGACCCCATTAAGACGATTATCTTGAGGCCCTAACCTGCCATCTTCTGTGTCAGCTGCTTTCCGAATAAAGTCATTTTCCTTGGCTCAACACCTTGACTCTTGGACTCTATGATTCATTGGACTCTCATGTGGTAAGCAGAGCCAGCTTGGACTTGGTAACACAGGGACTGAGGAGTCTGGTGGGCTACAGTCCATAGGGTCGCAAAGAGTCAGACATGACTGAAACAACTAAGTACACACATATGCATGGAATCTAGAAGAACAGTACTAATAAACCTATTTTCAGGATAGTAATGGAAAGACAAACATGTAAGGGTTAGGAGGGAAAGGTGCAGGGCACAATTTTTGAAAAGAATGACATAGCCCAAGGACACAGCATAAACCCATTGGACCCAAATGGGTCAAAAAAATGGCAGACCAGACCTTGATTCTCAGTCAGCAAGCTAAATGACACACCCAGAGGTGCCATGACAGTTCCGCCCCTTCCCTAAAGAGCTGGAATAATCCTCCCACTCATTAGCATATGGAATTACCCAACCCATAAAAGCTAAGAATGCCATGTTTTCAGAGCTGCTGGATTCACTCTGCAATGGCCCACACTCTGTGGAGTGTGCTTTCTCTGAATCTGAATAAATCTATTTCTTATCTATTACTTTGTCTCTTGCTGAATTCTTCTTAGCAAGGAGACAGGAAGCACCTGAGCCTCAGTGGGTCCAGATGTTGGGTGAGTGATTTTAATTACCAGGGTTTTGGCTGGGTTTGAGTCCCGGCCACATGGGTTCGAGTCCCAAACAGGGTTTTGGCTGGGTGTGAGTCCCGGCTACTGTGGGTTCAAGTCCCAAGCAGGGTTTGATTAGGTCTGGGCCCTGGGTTTAAGTTTTGAATCAAGATAAAACCCTTTCAAACATAGAGAATTCACTTGTGGACACAGTGGGGTAAGAAGAGAGTAGGAAGAACTGAGAGAAGAACATTCACATATATATACTACCATGTTCAAAATAGCTAGTGGAAAGCTGCTGTACAACACAGGGAGGTCAGCTCCGTGCTCTGTGAGGACCTAGAGGGGTGGGATGCATTAGTGGGAGGGATTCTCAAGAGAAAAGGGTTATATGTATATTTATAGCTGATTCACTGTTGTACAGCAGAAACTAACACAGCATTGTAAAGCAATTACCCTCTGTAAGGAATAGAAACTTGAAATGGTCCATTTTCAAGACAAAGCAACTAGCTATGAGCGAAAAAATTACTAGCTGCTAAACTTGCAAATATGACAAAGTTGAGGCCTGGACTCTTTAGATAAAGTTAGGACTGGGGGAGGGAGAACAGACTGGATCCTAATGAGACAGGACACCACCCATCATGTGTGCTTTAGCTCTAAACTTGCCTAATGACTTCTGGACATAATGCAGTTCATGTACCTGGAGAGTTCCTAAGAAAACAGGATGTCAGGGGAGGGGATAAACTAGCAAGAATGTCTTTGTTGAGAAATATGGATGTAAATTGGGAAGGAAGAAAGAAGGATACCCTATAAGGAAATAATGATTAAAAATAAATATAAAAGGAAGAGCTGAAATAACCCTTGTACAACCCATGACTTCAGTACACCATCTTACCCACATGTTAGCCACTCCTGACTGCATTCTCACACTATCACTAGCTTCCTAGCCTTTCACAGTGATATGGGAGGTACATAAAGAGTAGGTTCTTCTCCTTTGCCTGACATGCATTCAGTAGGGACATATCTGGTATGTATCTGGTATCACTCTAGGAGCTTGGAATAGATAAACAAGGTCTATACCTCAGGGAGCTTCCATTGCAATGCAGAAGATAATCAAGTTAAGACTTACGTCTTTTTACTGAGCGAGGTCTCAGATTCAGCTTTACTCTAACTTCAAGGGCTCAGTATGTATATGCAAAGTTCTAGTCCAGAAATCTGTTCTTGAATTTTAACCTTTATTAAAAATGGTACATCAAGCTAAATCCAATGGGTGTAAGACCAAGGTCAAAGGTCATGTTTTTTAAAATCCAGTGATAGTCAATGTCACCTATGTTTGTGAGATACAAATTTTTGTTCTTCACTAAGTTTTAAAACATAGTGCAAGACGGCAAAAAATTATCCTAATAATTGTACCAACACAGCTATACAAAGATGTTGGTATTCTCAGAATTGATAAAAGAGATTTATAATAAAATTTGCATAATGAATCCTGTATTAGATCACCACTCTTACATGAAAGTATAAATTTTGTCTTTAGAAGTACAGTTGAAGGGTGACAATGCGCTGAAAGTAAAGATGACCAGAAAATTCTAACAGGGCTGTAAAAATGGCTCATACCTTATTATCATACTATTACTTCAAAATATGAGAATTCTACAGCATTTATCTTTCAAAATTAATTTTAAAAATATTTATTTCTTAGCCCTCATAGAGTTTTCATTGATAAGTTTTATGAGAATATATATCTTCAACTATATTTTCTAAATTTATATCTTTGTATTATAAGTGAGCCAGTAATAATTTTCCCATAGTTGCTATAATTTTTAGAATTTAGTCTTACAGATTTACTTAAATGTTATCACTGATTACTGCCATATATAGAAAGATAGTTGTTCTGTGTTCTTTCTTCATAAGCTTGCACCTTACTGAAATTTTTCACTGTAATTAATAATTTTTGTCAGTTTAAGTTCTTAGGTTCCATGGTAGAGTCATATGATCTGCAAATAATGATGAATTTCCCAGCCTTTTCCAATTATATGGTTCCATTTTCTCATTTTTTGCAAATTGGATTGATTATAATATGCAGAAAACTCTTACAAAGTTTTTTTTAGAAGAATGGTTTACATATAACATTGTTACAGACCTGAGTTAACAGGAATGTTGCACCTCGAAGCAGTGGATCTGGTATGTATCTGGTATCACTCTAGGAGCTTGGAATAGATAAACAAGGTCTATACCTCGGGGCTTCCATTGCAATGCAGAAGATAATCAAGTTAAGACTTACGTCTTTTTACTGAGCGAGGTCTCAGATTCAGCTTTACTCTAACTTCAAGGGCTCAGTATGTATATGCAAAGTTCTAGTCCAGAAATCTGTTCTTGAATTTTAACCTTTATTAAAAATGGTACATCAAGCTAAATCCAATGGGTGTAAGACCAAGGTCAAAGGTCATGTTTTTTAAAATCCAGTGATAGTCAATGTCACCTATGTTTGTGAGATACAAATTTTTGTTCTTCACTAAGTTTTAAAACATAGTGCAAGACGGCAAAAAATTATCCTAATAATTGTACCAACACAGCTATACAAAGATGTTGGTATTCTCAGAATTGATAAAAGAGATTTATAATAAAATTTGCATAATGAATCCTGTATTAGATCACCACTCTTACATGAAAGTATAAATTTTGTCTTTAGAAGTACAGTTGAAGGGTGACAATGCGCTGAAAGTAAAGATGGATGACCAGAAAATTCTAACAGGGCTGTAAAAATGGCTCATACCTTATTATCATACTATTACTTCAAAATATGAGAATTCTACAGCATTTATCTTTCAAAATTAATTTTAAAAATATTTATTTCTTAGCCCTCATAGAGTTTTCATTGATAAGTTTTATGAGAATATATATCTTCAACTATATTTTCTAAATTTATATCTTTGTATTATAAGTGAGCCAGTAATAATTTTCCCATAGTTGCTATAATTTTTAGAATTTAGTCTTACAGATTTACTTAAATGTTATCACTGATTACTGCCATATATAGAAAGATAGTTGTTCTGTGTTCTTTCTTCATAAGCTTGCACCTTACTGAAATTTTTCACTGTAATTAATAATTTTTGTCAGTTTAAGTTCTTAGGTTCCATGGTAGAGTCATATGATCTGCAAATAATGATGAATTTCCCAGCCTTTTCCAATTATATGGTTCCATTTTCTCATTTTTTGCAAATTGGATTGATTATAATATGCAGAAAACTCTTACAAAGTTTTTTTTAGAAGAATGGTTTACATATAACATTGTTACAGACCTGAGTTAACAGGAATGTTGCAAGCATTAAAATGATTATGGTATTTATGACTTTTTCTATTATTACAGTTTAAGAGTGACACATAATCTTAAAGTGGCATCAGTCTAATCTTAGTATTACTAACAAAAATTGATATTTTACTTTGTGTTTTGTTAAATGTTTCTTCATTGTAAAACTAGATAAACATGTCTTTGATCCATTAAGATATCTTTAGATATCACCAGATTTCTAATTTCAGCCATCCATATATTTCCTGTTTATCAGATAAACACTACAGTGCTCTCCTGTTTTAATTTATTATAAAAATCCTTGGCTCACTTTCATATAGATATTTGACATCTAAAATAATGAGAAATGTGTTATAATTATCTATTTTGTGTTACCTTTGCCATTTTTAAAGAGGTATTTTAGTCCCTTAAAATAAATGGAGAAGTATTATTTTCACATAATCTGCAATGTCTTTTATAGTACTGAAATCTTTGTTCTTTAAAGTTATATGCAGTTTTTGCCTGAATTTATTATTTTGACTGGACAGTTTTTTAAAAATTATCCTGTTTTGAAAAGTTTAAAAATTACTCTTATGAGCTTCCAGTAAATTTGAAAAAAAAAAGTGAGCTGTTATTTAAACCTCCTATCTTTAAACATATAATACTTATGAACAAATATAATAAAGTTTCTGGTTCTACATGGTAGCATTAAGTATCAATATGTGGAACTACCCAAGTATTATAAATGAAGAGGAATCTCAAAATGAGGGTAAATATTGGAAGCTGAACACAGAATGGTTCACAGGTTTATATGCTTTAAAGCTGCAGAAATTATAGGCAGAGATTTGCAAGGTGAAATTAAATAAATTTATAAAATTAAAAGTATTAAAATAAGAATTCAATTTTCAAAGACAAATGTTACATTTCACAAAGAAAATGACTAGATATCAGGCTAACAGTGAAATCTCAACCAATTTCAAAGAACCAACACTATCCTGACTTTTTCTATTACAATAAAATGCCAGGGATCTTCAATTAAATGACAGTCTAAACCCTATATTATGAGAAACTAAAATAAAGGAGAGATTTCCCTGGTGCTGCAGAGGATAAGACTAAGCTCCCAATGTAGGGAGACAGAGTTCAATCCCTGGTCAGGGAACTAGATTCCACATGCTGCATGCAGCTAAGACCTGACACACACCTCCGAAATAACAAAAGTAATAATTTTAAAAGGAAGAAAAAATAAAATAAAGAATACCTGAATTATCCTATGGTTTAAGACGAAAGTGTGAAAGATGTTATAAAAGATTCCATCAAAAACAGATATATATGCTAAAGTAATACAAACATTTCAGCATTAAATTCAGTTAATACTAAGAAAAACTGAAATAATATATTTGAAATAATCAGCTAAAGAATGTTCAAGTTACCACACAACTTCACTCAGCTTTCGCATGCTAGCAAGATTATGCTCAAAAATCCTTCAAGCTAAGCTTCAACAGTACATGAACTGAGAACTTCCAAAAGTATTTAAATTTTTTTTCCGCAATGTCTTTAAGTACTGAAATCTTTGTTCTTTAAAGTTATATGCAGTTTTTGCCTGAATTTATTATTTTGACTGGACAGTTTTTTAAAAATTATCCTGTTTTGAAAAGTTTAAAAATTACTCTTATGAGCTTCCAGTAAATTTGAAAAAAAAAAAGTGAGCTGTTATTTAAACCTCCTATCTTTAAACATATAATACTTATGAACAAATATAATAAAGTTTCTGGTTCTACATGGTAGCATTAAGTATCAATATGTGGAACTACCCAAGTATTATAAATGAAGAGGAATCTCAAAATGAGGGTAAATATTGGAAGCTGAACACAGAATGGTTCACAGGTTTATATGCTTTAAAGCTGCAGAAATTATAGGCAGAGATTTGCAAGGTGAAATTAAATAAATTTATAAAATTAAAAGTATTAAAATAAGAATTCAATTTTCAAAGACAAATGTTACATTTCACAAAGAAAATGACTAGATATCAGGCTAACAGTGAAATCTCAACCAATTTCAAAGAACCAACACTATCCTGACTTTTTCTATTACAATAAAATGCCAGGGATCTTCAATTAAATGACAGTCTAAACCCTATATTATGAGAAACTAAAATAAAGGAGAGATTTCCCTGGTGCTGCAGAGGATAAGACTAAGCTCCCAATGTAGGGAGACAGAGTTCAATCCCTGGTCAGGGAACTAGATTCCACATGCTGCATGCAGCTAAGACCTGACACACACCTCCGAAATAACAAAAGTAATAATTTTAAAAGGAAGAAAAAATAAAATAAAGAATACCTGAATTATCCTATGGTTTAAGACGAAAGTGTGAAAGATGTTATAAAAGATTCCATCAAAAACAGATATATATGCTAAAGTAATACAAACATTTCAGCATTAAATTCAGTTAATACTAAGAAAAACTGAAATAATATATTTGAAATAATCAGCTAAAGAATGTTCAAGTTACCACACAACTTCACTCAGCTTTCGCATGCTAGCAAGATTATGCTCAAAAATCCTTCAAGCTAAGCTTCAACAGTACATGAACTGAGAACTTCCAGATGTACAAGCTGAATTTAGAAAAGGCAGAGGAACCAGAGATCAAATTGCCAACATCTGCTAGGTCATAGAAAAATCAAGGGAATAAAAAAATCTATTTCTGCTTCATAAACTATGCTAAAGCCTTTGACTGTATGGATCACAACACATGAGGAATATTCTTAATGAGATGGGAAAATCAGAACACCTTGCCTGCCTCCTGAGAAATTTGTATACAAGATATAAGGCAACATTTAGAACTGGACTTGGAACAACTGACAGAGTCAAAAGTGGAAAAGATTACATCAAGACTGTATATTGTCACCCTGCTTATTTAACTTATATGCAAGGTACATCATGTGAAATGCTAGGCTGGAAGAATCACAAGCTGGAATCAAAACTGAAAGGAGAAATATCAATAACCACTGATATGCAGATGGTACCAGTTTAATGACTGAAAGTGAAGAGAAACTAAAGAACCTCTTGATGAAGGTAAGAGAGAAGAGTGAAAAAGCTGGGTTAAAACTCAACATTCAAGAAACAAAGATCATGTTATCTGCTCCTATTACTTCATGGCAAATAAATGAGGAAAAAATGGAAACAGTGTTAGAATTCATCTTCATGGGCTCCAAAATCATTGCAGATGGTGACTGCAGCCACAAAATCAAAAGACAGTTGGCTCCTTGTTAGAATAGATAGCTATGACAAGCATAGACAGTGGATTAAAAAGCAGAGACATCACTTTGCTTACAAAAATCCATATAGTCAAATCTATGGGGCTTCCCTGGTGGTTCAGTGGGTAAGGACACCGCCTTGCAGTACAAGGGGCGCCAGTTCGATCCCTGGCCTGGGAAGATCCCATGTGCCACAGAGCGGCTGGACCGATGTGTCCAATTACTGAGCCAGAGCTCTGGAGTGCATGCGCCCAGAGCCATTGCTCTGCGACAACAGAAGCCACCGCGATGGGAGGCCCACAAGAGCCAAAGAACAAAGACGGATGAAAACAGACAAATGAAAGACCAATAGAAGTGGCCCACTCACCCCCTCCTTCCCCAACCTGCCCCCCCCCAATAAATAAATAAATAAATAAATATTAAAAATAAAAAATCTATGCCTTTTCCAGTAGTCATGTATGGATCTGAGAGCTGGGCCATAAAAAAGGTTGATCACTGAATAATTGATCGACAGACAATAAATGCTGGAGAGGGTGCAGAGAAAAGGGAACCCTCTTGCATTGCTGGTGGCAATGTAAACTGATACAACCTCTATGGAAGACAATATGGAGACTCCTTAAAAAACTAAAAATAGAAGCACCCTATGACCCAGCAATCCCACTATTAGGCTTATATTCTGATGAAATCAAAAATGAAAGAGGCACCTGTACCCCAATGTTCATTGCAGCTCTCTATACAATAACCAGAACATGGAAGCAACCTAGATGTCCATCGACGAATGAATGGATACAGAAGCCCTGGTACATATATACAATGGAATACTACTCAGCTGTTAAAAGAAATGCAGAAGACTCAGTCCTAGTGAAGCGGCTGGATCTAGAACCTATCATAAAAAGTGAAGTAAGTCAAAAAGAGAAAGACAAATACAGTATACTAACACACATATATGGACTAGTAGGACGGTCTTGATAACACACGCAGGGAACTCATGGAAAAACAGACAGAGCATAGACATAGGGACATTGTGGGGAAGAAATAGGGAGGGGGAGGCATGGAGACAGTAACATGGAAACTGATACTGTCATGTGTGGAAAAGATAGCTATTGTCATTGTGCTAAGGGAATAGGAGTACCTACAATCACTTGGGGCGATGGTCTGGAGGGGTGGGGGTGGGGAACTGGGTAGGGAGAGGGTCCAGGGATATGCATATGAATGATCTGGGAACATTCATGTTGGTGAACAACAAAACTCTGTAAAATCTTTAAAGAATAAAAAAAAAAAATTCAAAAAAAAAAAAAAAAAAAGATGTGGTACCCATATCCATTGAAATTTAACTCGGCCATAAAGAAAAGAATGAAATAATGCCATTTGCAGCAATACAGATGGACTTAGAGATCGTAATACAAAATGAAGTAAGTCAGACACAAGCATCATATGCTTAGTGGAATCTAAAAAATTGTACAAATGAAATTATCTACAAAAAGCTATCTTAAGGGCTTCCCTGGTGGTCCAGTGTGTAAGGACACTGCTTTGCAGTGCAAGGGGCGCTGGTTTGATCCATGGCCCAGGAAGACCCCATGTGCCACGGAGCAGCTGGACCAATGCGTCCAGCTACCAAGCCGGAGCTCTGGAGCCATGCGCCCAGAGCAAGTGCTCTGCGAAGAGAGAGGCCACTGCGATGAGAGGCCCACACAGGCCAAAAGAAGAAAGATGGAAATAAATGAAAGACCAGTAGAAGTGGTCAAAAAAAAAAAAAAGAAAAGAAAAAGAAAACTATCTTAAATAAGGCCAGTTTGTCTGTCCTGCTCAGTGCTTCCCAAACTGATTATTGTGTGCGGACTAGCTGTTCTGGTTTTGGAATATCAGTACTATGTGGCTAAAACTCTTCTTGTTTGGAAAACCATCCAGCTATTACGAGTCTGCAGGGGGGCAGAGCATGGGGGAGGGGTATATTATAAAGCTTGGGTTAATTCTAAGAAATGTCTTGATGCAATAAAGCAGCCATGATTCTGGAAAAAAAAACATAAAGTTGATCACTGAATAATTGATACTTTTGGGCTGTGGTGCTGGAGAAGACTCTTTTTTTTTTAATGGCAGAACTTTGTATTTTATTACTATATGATCTATGTCCCTATTTTTTTTTTTTATTTTACTTTTGCAGAGTTTTTTTAAATTAATTAATTAATTTATTTATTTGGCTATTCTGGGTTTTCACTGCTACTGCACGTTCTCCACTAGTTGCAGGAAGTGGGGGTTACTCTCTAGTTGAGGTGAGCAGGTTTTTTGTTGTAGTGACTTTTCTTGCTGTGGAACTCATGTTCTAGGCAACACAGGCTTCAGTAGTTGTGGCACATGGGCTCAGTAGCTGTGGCTCTGAGGCTCTAGAGCATAGGTTCAACAGTTGTGGCTCACAGGCTTAATTGCTCCACGGCATGTGGGATCTTCCCGGATCAGGGATCAAACCCATGTCTCCTGATCTGGCAAGCAAACTCTTCACCACTGAGTTACGGGAAGTCCTACTTTTACAGAGATCGTAATACAAAATGAAGTAAGTCAGACAAAGATATAGCTAGAATCTAAAAAATTGTACAAATGAAATTATCTACAAAAAGCTATCTTAAGGGCTTCCCTGGTGGTCCAGTGTGTAAGGACACTGCTTTGCAGTGCAAGGGGCGCTGGTTTGATCCATGGCCCAGGAAGACCCCATGTGCCACGGAGCAGCTGGACCAATGCGTCCAGCTACCAAGCCGGAGCTCTGGAGCCATGCGCCCAGAGCAAGTGCTCTGCGAAGAGAGAGGCCACTGCGATGAGAGGCCCACACAGGCCAAAAGAAGAAAGATGGAAATAAATGAAAGACCAGTAGAAGTGGTCAAAAAAAAAAAAAAAGAAAAGAAAAAGAAAACTATCTTAAATAAGGCCAGTTTGTCTGTCCTGCTCAGTGCTTCCCAAACTGATTATTGTGTGCGGACTAGCTGTTCTGGTTTTGGAATATCAGTACTATGTGGCTAAAACTCTTCTTGTTTGGAAAACCATCCAGCTATTACGAGTCTGCAGGGGGGCAGAGCATGGGGGAGGGGTATATTATAAAGCTTGGGTTAATTCTAAGAAATGTCTTGATGCAATAAAGCAGCCATGATTCTGGAAAAAAAAACATAAAGTTGATCACTGAATAATTGATACTTTTGGGCTGTGGTGCTGGAGAAGACTCTTTTTTTTTTAATGGCAGAACTTTGTATTTTATTACTATATGATCTATGTCCCTATTTTTTTTTTTTATTTTACTTTTGCAGAGTTTTTTTAAATTAATTAATTAATTTATTTATTTGGCTATTCTGGGTTTTCACTGCTACTGCACGTTCTCCACTAGTTGCAGGAAGTGGGGGTTACTCTCTAGTTGAGGTGAGCAGGTTTTTTGTTGTAGTGACTTTTCTTGCTGTGGAACTCATGTTCTAGGCAACACAGGCTTCAGTAGTTGTGGCACATGGGCTCAGTAGCTGTGGCTCTGAGGCTCTAGAGCATAGGTTCAACAGTTGTGGCTCACAGGCTTAATTGCTCCACGGCATGTGGGATCTTCCCGGATCAGGGATCAAACCCATGTCTCCTGATCTGGCAAGCAAACTCTTCACCACTGAGTTACCGGGGAAGTCCTACTTTTACAGAGTTTTGTTGCTTACTGCTATACATAAACCTGAATCAGTCATAGGTATGCACTTGACCACTTCCACTTGAACTTCCCTCCCATCTCCTTCCCCATCCCACCCCTCTAGGTTGTTGCATAGCTCCTGTGTAAATTCCTTTAGTCTTACAGCATATTCACAGTTGTTGTCTCTTTCACATATGGTAATGTAAGTTTCCTTGTTACTCTTTCCATAACTCTTGCCCACCAGTCCCTTCCCCCAATGTCCATAAGTCTGTTCTCTATGTCTGTTTCTCCATTGCTGCTCTGCATATACATTTATCAGTACCATCTTTCTAGATTTCATATATATATGTGCTAATATACTATATTTATCTTTCTCTTTCTTACATACTTTACTTTGTATAATAGGTTCTAAGTTCATCCACCTCATTGGGACTAACTCAAATGCATATTTTTTTATGGCTGAGAAGCATTCCATTGTATATATGTACCACAGCTTCTTTATCCACTTATCTGTTGATGGACATCTAGGTTGTTTCCATGCTTTATCTACTGTAAAAAGTGCTGCAATGAACATTAGGGTACATACATTTCTTTCAATTTTGATTTCCTCAGAGTATATGCCTAATTGTGGGACTGCTGGGTCATACAGTGGTTCTATTCCTAGTTTTCTAAGGAATCTCCATACTGTCTTCCATAGTGGCTGTATCAATTCACATTCTCACCAACAGTGCAAGAGTATTCCCTTTTCTCCATACCCTCGCCAGCATTTATTGTCTGTAGATTTTTGGATGATGTCCATTCTGACTGGTATGAGGTGATATCTCATTGTGGTTTTGATTTGCATTGCTCTAATAATGAGTGATGTTGAGCATCTTTTCATGTGTTTTTTGGCCATGTGTTTGTCTTCTTTGGAGAGATATCTGCTTAGATATTTTTCCCATTTTTTGATTGGGTTGTTTGTTCTTTCGGTGTTTAGTTGTATGAGCTGCGTGCATATTTCAGAAATCATTTCTTTGTCGGTTGTTTCATTTGCTATTATTTTCTCCCATTCTGAGGGTGGCCTTTTCATCTTGTTTACAGTTTCTTTTGCTGTGCAAAAGCTTTTAAGTTTCATTAGGTCACACTTGTTTATTTTTGTTTTATTTCCATTACTCTAGGTGGCGGGTCATAGAAGATCTTTGCCATAGCACCCTGAGTGTGCCCGATCTCCTCTTGAGAAGACTCAACAGTCTCTTGGACAGCAAGAGATCAAACCAGTCGATGTCAGTCCTAAAGGAAATCAAGTCTGAATATTCACTGGAAGGACTGGTGCTGAAGCTCAAGCTCCAGTACTTTGGCTACCTGATGAGAAGAGCCAACTCATTGGAACAGACCCTGATGCTGGGTAAGATTGAGGGCAAGAGGAGAAGGGGGCAACAGAGGATGAAATGGTTGGGTGGCATCACTGATTCAATGGATGTGAGTTTGAGAAAACTCAGGAAAATAGCTATGGACTGGAAAGCCTGCCATGCTGCAAGTTCCTGGATCGCAAAGAAGTGGACACGACTTAAGTGACTGAACAACAGTAGCAATTTATACGAAATATCTCAAAGAAATAAATTTACATACAGAAAGTAGCAGTTGCTTAGAATTGAATGGGAATTGTGTGGGTGGGAGAGGAAGAGCTTGTTTAATTTAAACAAATTAAAATGTTCATTAATGGGTACAAGATAAAATAGATCTGAAATGACTATACTAAAATGGCTATACTACTCTGTGAATATGTTAAAAAGCATTATAAAATCACTTTAAAGGAGTGAACTTTATGGCATGAAAATTATATCTCGATAAAACTGCTTATTTTTTTTTAACTTCATGCCACGAGCTCTTTTGTAGTTATTTATTATTTTTATCCATCATTATTTTTCAGCATGTGTGGGCCTCCCATCTCAGTGGCCTTTTTCACCGCAGAGAACCAGCTCCAGGCATATGCACTCCAGAGCCCTAGCCCCTAATTGGACACACTGGTCCAGCTGCTCCACAGCACATGGGATCCTCCCCGGCCAGGGATTGAACAGGTGCCCCTTGCACTGTAAGGAGGTGGACTCCTTATCCACTGGACCACCAGGGAAGCCCAAACTGCTTATTTTTTTTTTAATTAAGATCTATTTTGCGAAATGTGTTTCACAAAGATAATACCCATTAATAATTTTTGCTATATGACACTGGAAATGACCATCAATGGTATTTGTATTTGATCTAACTGATAGTTAACTTTGTTACAATAATAAATTAACATAATTAAAGATTAAGATTGGAGATTTATATATATATAATAATATATAATAAGGTTTAAGAATCATTTACAATTGAAACATATTCTCAAATGTATAGGAAAGGGGAACAATTCTTTATCCTGGTAAAATAGATCTTGCAAACACTGAAACTTCCTTTTAGCTGGCAAAAGGAATATCAATGAAGGGACAGATAAATATGTTATATTCATAAAGTGAATAAAGCTAACAATTAAATAATTAAAATAGGACTATTTTATCAATCTGAATTCATCTCAGAAACATAGATTAAGTGTAAAAAGAAAATTATACAAACTATAAATCAATTCTCAGGCATACGGTAGGTGATCTATGCATTAAAAATATACAGAGATTGTTTGGAACTTGAACCAAAATTATGCCAAACAATTACACAACAGTGTTTGCTTTTAAAGAAAAAAGGAACTAAAAGAAATATTAGAGAAGTTTCAGATTTATCTGTGTTTTATATATTTAATTAAAAAATTTTAATCTAGGCTTAATGGGAATTGTGTGGGTGGGAGAGGAAGAGCTTGTTTAATTTAAACAAATTAAAATGTTCATTAATGGGTACAAGATAAAATAGATCTGAAATGACTATACTAAAATGGCTATACTACTCTGTGAATATGTTAAAAAGCATTATAAAATCACTTTAAAGGAGTGAACTTTATGGCATGAAAATTATATCTCGATAAAACTGCTTATTTTTTTTTAACTTCATGCCACGAGCTCTTTTGTAGTTATTTATTATTTTTATCCATCATTATTTTTCAGCATGTGTGGGCCTCCCATCTCAGTGGCCTTTTCACCGCAGAGAACCAGCTCCAGGCATATGCACTCCAGAGCCCTAGCCCCTAATTGGACACACTGGTCCAGCTGCTCCACAGCACATGGGATCCTCCCCGGCCAGGGATTGAACAGGTGCCCCTTGCACTGTAAGGAGGTGGACTCCTTATCCACTGGACCACCAGGGAAGCCCAAACTGCTTATTTTTTTTTTAATTAAGATCTATTTTGCGAAATGTGTTTCACAAAGATAATACCCATTAATAATTTTTGCTATATGACACTGGAAATGACCATCAATGGTATTTGTATTTGATCTAACTGATAGTTAACTTTGTTACAATAATAAATTAACATAATTAAAGATTAAGATTGGAGATTTATATATATATAATAATATATAATAAGGTTTAAGAATCATTTACAATTGAAACATATTCTCAAATGTATAGGAAAGGGGAACAATTCTTTATCCTGGTAAAATAGATCTTGCAAACACTGAAACTTCCTTTTAGCTGGCAAAAGGAATATCAATGAAGGGACAGATAAATATGTTATATTCATAAAGTGAATAAAGCTAACAATTAAATAATTAAAATAGGACTATTTTATCAATCTGAATTCATCTCAGAAACATAGATTAAGTGTAAAAAGAAAATTATACAAACTATAAATCAATTCTCAGGCATACGGTAGGTGATCTATGCATTAAAAATATACAGAGATTGTTTGGAACTTGAACCAAAATTATGCCAAACAATTACACAACAGTGTTTGCTTTTAAAGAAAAAAGGAACTAAAAGAAATATTAGAGAAGTTTCAGATTTATCTGTGTTTTATATATTTAATTAAAAAATTTTAATCTAGGCTTCCCTGGTGGTCAGTGGGGGAGAGTTCACCTGTGAATGCAGGAGACGTGGTTTCCATCCCTGAACAGGGAAGATTCCACATGCTGTGGAGCAACCAAGTCCATGAACCACAACTGTTGAGCCTGTGCTCTAGAGCCTCGGAGCTGCAACAATTGAACCCACACACCACAACTACCAAAGCCCATGTGCCCTAGAGCCGGGGTTCCACGACGTTACCTTAACAAGAAACTTCCTCACCTCAACTAGAGAGTAGTCCCCTCTCCTTGCAACTAGAGAAGGGCCTGCAGCATCAGTGAAAACCCAGAATAACCAAAAATAAATAAAATTTAAAGACATCATTCATTTAAAAAAATTTTAATCTAACAAAGATAAAAATGTCAACAGTAATCCATTTGTGCAATGCACACATGGGTTTATGTCATCATCTGTAGTTTACTGTGGCTTTAAATCTATAAAGTCATTTCTGAGCAATTTTAATATTCTTAAAATGTCCTTACATACTTCTAAATTATATATTTTAAAGAATAATGTTATTTAAAATTATTAAATTTGCATGTTAAAGGTTTATTAGCCAGTACTATTAATTTTAGTGTCTGTGCTGATCCATTTTCTTTTCTAAACATAAAATATATTTTTATTTTAGCTTTATCACAGTAAGTCACAAAGATACTCAGAAATTATGGAATATTTACCACAAAGCACATTAATGACACATCTGAGTTAAAATATGTGAATAATTACTTAATAGTACCTAATATCCATTAAAGATATTTTTTCATGGATATTACCCTACCAAGTTTTCTACTTTTTCCTGAGAAAATGCTGGCACATTATATATTTCAAATTTATGTAGTTCTGTAATAGTATTTTATCAATCTGAATTCATCTCAGAAACATAGATTAAGTGTAAAAAGAAAATTATACAAACTATAAATCAATTCTCAGGCATACGGTAGGTGATCTATGCATTAAAAATATACAGAGATTGTTTGGAACTTGAACCAAAATTATGCCAAACAATTACACAACAGTGTTTGCTTTTAAAGAAAAAAGGAACTAAAAGAAATATTAGAGAAGTTTCAGATTTATCTGTGTTTTATATATTTAATTAAAAAATTTTAATCTAGGCTTCCCTGGTGGTCAGTGGGGGAGAGTTCACCTGTGAATGCAGGAGACGTGGTTTCCATCCCTGAACAGGGAAGATTCCACATGCTGTGGAGCAACCAAGTCCATGAACCACAACTGTTGAGCCTGTGCTCTAGAGCCTCGGAGCTGCAACAATTGAACCCACACACCACAACTACCAAAGCCCATGTGCCCTAGAGCCGGGGTTCCACGACGTTACCTTAACAAGAAACTTCCTCACCTCAACTAGAGAGTAGTCCCCTCTCCTTGCAACTAGAGAAGGGCCTGCAGCATCAGTGAAAACCCAGAATAACCAAAAATAAATAAAATTTAAAGACATCATTCATTTAAAAAAATTTTAATCTAACAAAGATAAAAATGTCAACAGTAATCCATTTGTGCAATGCACACATGGGTTTATGTCATCATCTGTAGTTTACTGTGGCTTTAAATCTATAAAGTCATTTCTGAGCAATTTTAATATTCTTAAAATGTCCTTACATACTTCTAAATTATATATTTTAAAGAATAATGTTATTTAAAATTATTAAATTTGCATGTTAAAGGTTTATTAGCCAGTACTATTAATTTTAGTGTCTGTGCTGATCCATTTTCTTTTCTAAACATAAAATATATTTTTATTTTAGCTTTATCACAGTAAGTCACAAAGATACTCAGAAATTATGGAATATTTACCACAAAGCACATTAATGACACATCTGAGTTAAAATATGTGAATAATTACTTAATAGTACCTAATATCCATTAAAGATATTTTTTCATGGATATTACCCTACCAAGTTTTCTACTTTTTCCTGAGAAAATGCTGGCACATTATATATTTCAAATTTATGTAGTTCTGTAATAGTATTTAGGATTAATTCTAATCTTTATTAAAATAGCACATGTCTGTTGAACTGATAAATTAATACATGGAAATCTAGAAGCAATTTCTTTCTTGGTATTATGTATTTTTTATTAGTGTATAGTGGAATTAAGCTGTTCAATATGAAATTCTCCTTATTTACTACATTCAAGTCACACCAGTCTTCACTCCTTACCGTTTTGTACTAATATTGTTCTTTTACGATATTCTCCTCTTACTTCCCCAAACTCTACTACTTTGTTTGGAGGAGAAAATACCTGAGCCATGGGTCTATCCCATTATATCATATTTTCCGAACAGCACTACTTGAGGCAAAAATATTTTGATGCTTGTGGAAAATATAGGTTCTTTTTTAAAAAGAAAATGATATAATGCAAGAAAACATTTTAATTGGATTTGGCCTATAATTAGTAATTGATAAAAGCTTGTTGTTCTTTATTAACTGCTTGAGTGAAGATCAGGGAGGGAGAGAAAGATGTTATATTTAATTCAAGTTTCTTTTAATAGTGAGCTAATACATTATTTTAAAGTGTCATCTCATAATATTGGTCATGTGTGTTAAATTTTAGAGTTCTATTGTTTTATCCATTTAAAAATCTAAAAAATTGCATATGGAATCCTTATTCTATTTTCTTGTTCAAAGAATTTTTGTTTATATACATGTAGGTACACTATGTGAACTTTCCACAATATTGAGAGGAAAATCTTACACCCTACCTTTATTTTATGGAGGATGTAGCTGGTTCCTAAATATCTTAAGATTTAGGAATTAAGTGAATAAATAGGCTTTGTTGATTATTTAATTTAAAGAATTTTAATATTCTTAAAATGTCCTTACATACTTCTAAATCATATAATTTAAAGAATAATGTTATTTAAAATTATTAAATTTGCATGTTAAAGGTTTATTAGCCAGTACTATTAATTTTAGTGTCTGTGCTGATCCATTTTCTTTTCTAAACATAAAATATATTTTTATTTTAGCTTTATCACAGTAAGTCACAAAGATACTCAGAAATTATGGAATATTTACCACAAAGCACATTAATGACACATCTGAGTTAAAATATGTGAATAATTACTTAATAGTACCTAATATCCATTAAAGATATTTTTTCATGGATATTACCCTACCAAGTTTTCTACTTTTTCCTGAGAAAATGCTGGCACATTATATATTTCAAATTTATGTAGTTCTGTAATAGTATTTAGGATTAATTCTAATCTTTATTAAAATAGCACATGTCTGTTGAACTGATAAATTAATACATGGAAATCTAGAAGCAATTTCTTTCTTGGTATTATGTATTTTTTATTAGTGTATAGTGGAATTAAGCTGTTCAATATGAAATTCTCCTTATTTACTACATTCAAGTCACACCAGTCTTCACTCCTTACCGTTTTGTACTAATATTGTTCTTTTACGATATTCTCCTCTTACTTCCCCAAACTCTACTACTTTGTTTGGAGGAGAAAATACCTGAGCCATGGGTCTATCCCATTATATCATATTTTCCGAACAGCACTACTTGAGGCAAAAATATTTTGATGCTTGTGGAAAATATAGGTTCTTTTTTAAAAAGAAAATGATATAATGCAAGAAAACATTTTAATTGGATTTGGCCTATAATTAGTAATTGATAAAAGCTTGTTGTTCTTTATTAACTGCTTGAGTGAAGATCAGGGAGGGAGAGAAAGATGTTATATTTAATTCAAGTTTCTTTTAATAGTGAGCTAATACATTATTTTAAAGTGTCATCTCATAATATTGGTCATGTGTGTTAAATTTTAGAGTTCTATTGTTTTATCCATTTAAAAATCTAAAAAATTGCATATGGAATCCTTATTCTATTTTCTTGTTCAAAGAATTTTTGTTTATATACATGTAGGTACACTATGTGAACTTTCCACAATATTGAGAGGAAAATCTTACACCCTACCTTTATTTTATGGAGGATGTAGCTGGTTCCTAAATATCTTAAGATTTAGGAATTAAGTGAAATGAAGTGAAAGTCATGTCGGACTCTTTGCGACCCTTGGACAAGCCACGGGATTCTCCATGCAAGTGGGTAGCCTATCTTTTCTCCAGGGGATCTTCCCAACCCAGAGACTGACCCCAGGTCTCCAGTACTGCAGGCAGATTCTTTACCATCTAAGCCACCAAATAATACAAGTAATTTATATTAGATGGAAATTCAATGTTAAAGGATGCCAACATGTATTTAATTTCTAATTGAATAGATAAAATACAGAGGAGGATATAAACCTAGATCTCCTGGCACCTTCCAGTACATCTCATTCACTCCAAATCTATTTCCTTCTTTCATTGTCAAAAGAATCTAAAATGGTTCTCTAGATTCTAGGGAGATTCAGGTCACAGGTCACAGTGTTCCTGTTTGTATTTTAGGGGGAAAATACTTGTTTGTATTATAGATCCTTATAAAGTAGATCAATGACAAAATAGAATTTTTCAAAGGTTTTTCAAAGGTTTTTGGTTAGGTTTAGCATCTGAATCATTTAAAAATGCAACTCTGTGTGTTGAAAAGCATTGCTGAAACATCAGCAGCTCAGCTAGAATTTCCTAGGGAAAAGATTCTATAAAATACACTCAGACATGTGCAACCACATCCACTTCTGCTGCTGCCCCAACTGCTGTGTGTTGAAAATAAAATTCCAGTCTGTTATTAACATACCTTCAAAAATAAAGATATTTGGCATATGGCTGGATATATAGGCATTGAAAATCAAATTATCTAAGAAATCCAGTTATTGCTGAGTCTTGTTGTCAAAGTCTATTAAAAATTGTTATGTAAAATTACCTAAATATCTGAAGGAAATGGAATTAAATTATATGTCAAGAAATGGAAAAAGTTTGATTACTCATCTTTATGACTCACCTATCCAAGTGCCCACCTGGAACTTTTTAGATTCCTTTCCAGCTTCCTTTTTACCTCCAAAATCAAAATATATAAACTTATATATGTGGACATAAATATTTAGAGAAGGTATGTGATGCAGTACAAAACAAAGGTTATTGAAGTTTAACTCCTTTCCTGCCTTTTGTTCTATTAAATCTGAATTCCTATGTGAAATTATGTAAGGCCAGGGAGGTGGTGAGAGACAGAAGCATTAAGGTGAAAAGTCAGGCTAACCCTGATGAGAAAAGAGAAGTACTGTGATCCTTGCACAGGAAGAACTAGAGGTCCACGAATGGCAAGGAGGTGCACACCCTCCTGCAAGGGCCAGTGCAGCGTGGGGATGCTTGTGCACCCAGGGAGACAAGGCTGTCAGAGTCACCTGGGAACCACAGGGTACTGTTCTCATAATTGACATTGATTACGTAAGCACAGCATCTTGTGTGTGTTCAAGAGAGGTAAAAAAAAAAAGAAAAAGAAAAACAAATCATTCACGTTAAGCCAAACCTAACAACTCTTACAAATGATTATTTTAAAAGTACATTTAGGGGCTTCCCCTGGTGGTCCAGTGGGTAAGGACACCGCTTTGCAGTGCAAGGGGCGCCGGTTTGATCCCTGGCCTGGGAAGATCCCATGTGCCACAGAGCGGCTGGACCGATGTGTCCAATTACCGAGCCAGAGCTCTGGAGCACATGCGCCCAGAGCCAGTGCTCTGCGACAACAGAGGCACTGCGATGGGAGGCCCACAAGAGCCAAAGAACAAAGACGGATGAAAATGGAGAAATGAAAGACCAATAGAAGTGACCCGCGCACTCCCCTCCCTCCCCAACTCGACCCTGCCCAAAATAAATAAATAAATAAATCTTTAAAAGTACATTTATGGTTAGATTATGTGTGGGAAAGAGAAAGAATTAGTAGAAAAGGAATAGAGATTGTGCAATGCAGTCATAGAAAAGACACAGAAAACTGGTGCAAAGCCCAGTCAGACACTTCAGGCGTGTGTCAAGAGGACTGATTGAGTTAGGTAGGTGTATCTTGTTGAGGTCTGATGGGCCCTGGTGGGACATTCAGGGCAGAGCATGGCATAGCAAAGTAAGACTCCTCAATTCCTATATGCATAGAGCATCTCCAATACGGGTTCTGCTAAAAAGATTAAATTGCATCTTTCCAACCACTTTTTTCCACATGGAGCATACAATATATTTTGAGTTTGAGTTTTTGAACTATAGAGTGACTAGGAGGTAGGTCAAAAAACAAAAGAAAAAGAAAATCAGTACAATAACATGAAAACTATAAGGTCAAAAGAACCTCTAAAAGAATCATTTAACCTGTATTCTATCCAAATCATCTTGCCAAAATCATCTTACTCATTCATTTCTTTGAAAGCCTGTCTGTCTCACTGGGTGGGCTGGTTTTCCTTGACTGCCTCAGGCTACAGTTGATAAGGAAAGCTGTATTGGTATCCTGAAATCAAGTTAAGAGAAGTTTAAAGAAACTCTGAAGACATTTCTCTTTTCAGCTCTGAAACTACTCCATTAAACCTGTTCAATTTTCTAAATCAATATAAAATTTTTTCACCCGTTAAGCCAAACCTAACAACTCTTACAAATGATTATTTTAAAAGTACATTTAGGGGCTTCCCCTGGTGGTCCAGTGGGTAAGGACACCGCTTTGCAGTGCAAGGGGCGCCGGTTTGATCCCTGGCCTGGGAAGATCCCATGTGCCACAGAGCGGCTGGACCGATGTGTCCAATTACCGAGCCAGAGCTCTGGAGCACATGCGCCCAGAGCCAGTGCTCTGCGACAACAGAGGCACTGCGATGGGAGGCCCACAAGAGCCAAAGAACAAAGACGGATGAAAATGGAGAAATGAAAGACCAATAGAAGTGACCCGCGCACTCCCCTCCCTCCCCAACTCGACCCTGCCCAAAATAAATAAATAAATAAATCTTTAAAAGTACATTTATGGTTAGATTATGTGTGGGAAAGAGAAAGAATTAGTAGAAAAGGAATAGAGATTGTGCAATGCAGTCATAGAAAAGACACAGAAAACTGGTGCAAAGCCCAGTCAGACACTTCAGGCGTGTGTCAAGAGGACTGATTGAGTTAGGTAGGTGTATCTTGTTGAGGTCTGATGGGCCCTGGTGGGACATTCAGGGCAGAGCATGGCATAGCAAAGTAAGACTCCTCAATTCCTATATGCATAGAGCATCTCCAATACGGGTTCTGCTAAAAAGATTAAATTGCATCTTTCCAACCACTTTTTTCCACATGGAGCATACAATATATTTTGAGTTTGAGTTTTTGAACTATAGAGTGACTAGGAGGTAGGTCAAAAAACAAAAGAAAAAGAAAATCAGTACAATAACATGAAAACTATAAGGTCAAAAGAACCTCTAAAAGAATCATTTAACCTGTATTCTATCCAAATCATCTTGCCAAAATCATCTTACTCATTCATTTCTTTGAAAGCCTGTCTGTCTCACTGGGTGGGCTGGTTTTCCTTGACTGCCTCAGGCTACAGTTGATAAGGAAAGCTGTATTGGTATCCTGAAATCAAGTTAAGAGAAGTTTAAAGAAACTCTGAAGACATTTCTCTTTTCAGCTCTGAAACTACTCTCCATTAAACCTGTTCAATTTTCTAAATCATATTGTCTTTCTCTCTTCTTCCCTGTCAAAGCTATACCCTTTATCAGTAAAGTCACTTTCTTGGGAACTGGCAGCTGAAAACTAGAAATGCAAGATTCTAAGCCCCATTAATGCTAGAGTAGCCAGACATTTAATAAATATCTGTCATTTTAACTTTGTTCTGTGATTCTCAACATGTCAGAATTAACAACAAAAAATGGTGGAATGGAATTTTTAACATAGACAAGGATGTATAGTACAGATATTATGGGAGTGCAATACACTTGGTTTGATGTTGCTTGTAAAATTCCAGTTAAATTTGTAAAGTCTGACCTAAAATATATCTCAGTCAAATATTACCATCAACATAACATTATTTCATTATTTCACATGCACCATTTCATGTGCATCATTTCACATAGAACTTGAAAGCATAAAGAATTCAATTGACTTTTCACTTTGGTTGTATCTATTTTAAATAAGAAAATGACAATATTAACTGTTATTTATGAAACTGTTGAATAAAAATGAAAAACAGCAAACTTAAAAGAAATATAACTATAATCTTGCCTATTGTCTAAGGAAGCATTGTGAATATTTCAAGTTATTTTAAAAATCATTTTGTTGTTTAGTTGCTAATTCCTTGCAGCCTCATGGACTATAGCACACCAGGCTTCCCTGTCCTTCACTATCTCCTGTAGTTTGCTCAAACTAAAGTACATTGAGTCGATGATGCTTTGTAACCATCTCATCCTCTGCCATCCTGTTCTCATCAGGCTTTCCTAGCAATCAATCTTTCCTAGCGTTAAGAAAAAGAAAATCAGTACAATAACATGAAAACTATAAGGTCAAAAGAACCTCTAAAAGAATCATTTAACCTGTATTCTATCCAAATCATCTTGCCAAAATCATCTTACTCATTCATTTCTTTGAAAGCCTGTCTGTCTCACTGGGTGGGCTGGTTTTCCTTGACTGCCTCAGGCTACAGTTGATAAGGAAAGCTGTATTGGTATCCTGAAATCAAGTTAAGAGAAGTTTAAAGAAACTCTGAAGACATTTCTCTTTTCAGCTCTGAAACTACTCTCCATTAAACCTGTTCAATTTTCTAAATCATATTGTCTTTCTCTCTTCTTCCCTGTCAAAGCTATACCCTTTATCAGTAAAGTCACTTTCTTGGGAACTGGCAGCTGAAAACTAGAAATGCAAGATTCTAAGCCCCATTAATGCTAGAGTAGCCAGACATTTAATAAATATCTGTCATTTTAACTTTGTTCTGTGATTCTCAACATGTCAGAATTAACAACAAAAAATGGTGGAATGGAATTTTTAACATAGACAAGGATGTATAGTACAGATATTATGGGAGTGCAATACACTTGGTTTGATGTTGCTTGTAAAATTCCAGTTAAATTTGTAAAGTCTGACCTAAAATATATCTCAGTCAAATATTACCATCAACATAACATTATTTCATTATTTCACATGCACCATTTCATGTGCATCATTTCACATAGAACTTGAAAGCATAAAGAATTCAATTGACTTTTCACTTTGGTTGTATCTATTTTAAATAAGAAAATGACAATATTAACTGTTATTTATGAAACTGTTGAATAAAAATGAAAAACAGCAAACTTAAAAGAAATATAACTATAATCTTGCCTATTGTCTAAGGAAGCATTGTGAATATTTCAAGTTATTTTAAAAATCATTTTGTTGTTTAGTTGCTAATTCCTTGCAGCCTCATGGACTATAGCACACCAGGCTTCCCTGTCCTTCACTATCTCCTGTAGTTTGCTCAAACTAAAGTACATTGAGTCGATGATGCTTTGTAACCATCTCATCCTCTGCCATCCTGTTCTCATCAGGCTTTCCTAGCAATCAATCTTTCCTAGCATTAAAGCTGTTTTCCAGTGAGTCAACTTTTCACATCAGTTTGCCAAAGTATTGGAGCTTCAGCTTCAGAATCCATCCTTCCAATGAATATTTAGGGTTAACTTTCTTTAGGATTGACTGGTTTGATATCCTTGCATCAAAGACACTCTGGAGAATCTTCTCCAGCACCATAGTTTGAAAGCATCAATTCTTCAGCAGTCAGCCTACCTTATGGTCCAACTCTCATGTCCATACATGACTACTGGGAAAACCATAGCTTTGACTATATGGATTTTTTTCAGCAGTGTGATGTCTCTGCTTTCTAATACTTTGTCTAGGTTTGTCATAGCTTTCTTTTCAAGGAGCAAGTGTCTTTTAATTTCATGACTGCAGCCAACATCCATAGTGATTTTGGAGCCCAAGAAAATAAAATCTCTCACTGTTTCCATTTTTTCCCCTTGTATTTGCCATGAAGTGATGGAACCTGTTGCCATGACCTTAGGTTTTTGAATGTTGAGTTTTAAACCAGGTTTTTCACTCTGTTCCGTCACCTTCATCAGGAGGCTCTTTAGTTCATCTTTACTTTCTGCTGTTAGAGTGGTATCTTCTGTTGATACCACTGAGGTTGTTGATATTTCTCCCTGCAATCTTGATTCCAGCTTGTGATACATCCAGCATGGCATTTCACATGATGTACTCTGTATATAAGTTAAATAAGCAAGGTGACAATATCCAGCCTTGTCGTAATCCTTTAGCAATTTGGAACCAGTCTGTTCCACATCTGGCTCTAACTTTTTAATGACAATATTAACTGAAACTGTTGAATAAAAATGAAAAACAGCAAACTTAAAAGAAATATAACTATAATCTTGCCTATTGTCTAAGGAAGCATTGTGAATATTTCAAGTTATTTTAAAAATCATTTTGTTGTTTAGTTGCTAATTCCTTGCAGCCTCATGGACTATAGCACACCAGGCTTCCCTGTCCTTCACTATCTCCTGTAGTTTGCTCAAACTAAAGTACATTGAGTCGATGATGCTTTGTAACCATCTCATCCTCTGCCATCCTGTTCTCATCAGGCTTTCCTAGCAATCAATCTTTCCTAGCATTAAAGCTGTTTTCCAGTGAGTCAACTTTTCACATCAGTTTGCCAAAGTATTGGAGCTTCAGCTTCAGAATCCATCCTTCCAATGAATATTTAGGGTTAACTTTCTTTAGGATTGACTGGTTTGATATCCTTGCATCAAAGACACTCTGGAGAATCTTCTCCAGCACCATAGTTTGAAAGCATCAATTCTTCAGCAGTCAGCCTACCTTATGGTCCAACTCTCATGTCCATACATGACTACTGGGAAAACCATAGCTTTGACTATATGGATTTTTTCAGCAGTGTGATGTCTCTGCTTTCTAATACTTTGTCTAGGTTTGTCATAGCTTTCTTTTCAAGGAGCAAGTGTCTTTTAATTTCATGACTGCAGCCAACATCCATAGTGATTTTGGAGCCCAAGAAAATAAAATCTCTCACTGTTTCCATTTTTTCCCCTTGTATTTGCCATGAAGTGATGGAACCTGTTGCCATGACCTTAGGTTTTTGAATGTTGAGTTTTAAACCAGGTTTTTCACTCTGTTCCGTCACCTTCATCAGGAGGCTCTTTAGTTCATCTTTACTTTCTGCTGTTAGAGTGGTATCTTCTGTTGATACCACTGAGGTTGTTGATATTTCTCCCTGCAATCTTGATTCCAGCTTGTGATACATCCAGCATGGCATTTCACATGATGTACTCTGTATATAAGTTAAATAAGCAAGGTGACAATATACAGCCTTGTCGTAATCCTTTAGCAATTTGGAACCAGTCTGTTCCACATCTGGCTCTAACTGTTGCTTCTTGACACCCATACTGGTTTCTCAGGAGACAAGTAGGATGGTCTGGTATTGCTGTATTTTTAAGAATTTTCCATAGTTTGTTATGATTCACACAGACAAAGACTTAAGCACAGCCAATGAAGCAGAAGCAGATGTTTTTCTTGAATCATTACATGTAAGAATTTTGAACAATTAACAGTTAGTGTATGTTATTATATGTAATAAATTTGTATACAATTGCAAAATATATAATTGTTGAAATGTAGTTGATTTCACCTTTCTGAAAAGCTGTTTAGGGATACTTGATAACTAAAACATGATTTTACTCATTAATCCACTATTTTTAGCATCAAAAACCTTATATACAGAAATAAGCAGAGTGCTCATACAGATTTAACATTCAACAATAATGTTTATAAAAGCAAAATATGCAGACATATTTTTAAACTTCCAAGTGAATAGAGTACGTCTATATTTTGTAAACACATAATCATATTCACTTATACTAAACACTGGAAATATACAAAATGTTAAAGGTGTTGACAGCTAGGTGGTGAAATTGGAGGTTGTTCATTTTATTTGTTATACTTTGCAGGATTTTAAAAAATTACTTTTATTAAGTAAACAGAATCTGTAATCAGAAAACAATGCAAAACAAAAAACATAGGTGATGAAAAGTCCTTTAAGTGGGCTTTAAAGACAATATTGTATTTCTTAATTGGGTAACCAATTATACTTGGCTATTTGTTTCTGTTATGCTTATGAAGTGATGGAACCTGTTGCCATGACCTTAGGTTTTTGAATGTTGAGTTTTAAACCAGGTTTTTCACTCTGTTCCGTCACCTTCATCAGGAGGCTCTTTAGTTCATCTTTACTTTCTGCTGTTAGAGTGGTATCTTCTGTTGATACCACTGAGGTTGTTGATATTTCTCCCTGCAATCTTGATTCCAGCTTGTGATACATCCAGCATGGCATTTCACATGATGTACTCTGTATATAAGTTAAATAAGCAAGGTGACAATATACAGCCTTGTCGTAATCCTTTAGCAATTTGGAACCAGTCTGTTCCACATCTGGCTCTAACTGTTGCTTCTTGACACCCATACTGGTTTCTCAGGAGACAAGTAGGATGGTCTGGTATTGCTGTATTTTTAAGAATTTTCCATAGTTTGTTATGATTCACACAGACAAAGACTTAAGCACAGCCAATGAAGCAGAAGCAGATGTTTTTCTTGAATCATTACATGTAAGAATTTTGAACAATTAACAGTTAGTGTATGTTATTATATGTAATAAATTTGTATACAATTGCAAAATATATAATTGTTGAAATGTAGTTGATTTCACCTTTCTGAAAAGCTGTTTAGGGATACTTGATAACTAAAACATGATTTTACTCATTAATCCACTATTTTTAGCATCAAAAACCTTATATACAGAAATAAGCAGAGTGCTCATACAGATTTAACATTCAACAATAATGTTTATAAAAGCAAAATATGCAGACATATTTTTAAACTTCCAAGTGAATAGAGTACGTCTATATTTTGTAAACACATAATCATATTCACTTATACTAAACACTGGAAATATACAAAATGTTAAAGGTGTTGACAGCTAGGTGGTGAAATTGGAGGTTGTTCATTTTATTTGTTATACTTTGCAGGATTTTAAAAAATTACTTTTATTAAGTAAACAGAATCTGTAATCAGAAAACAATGCAAAACAAAAAACATAGGTGATGAAAAGTCCTTTAAGTGGGCTTTAAAGACAATATTGTATTTCTTAATTGGGTAACCAATTATACTTGGCTATTTGTTTCTGTTATGCTTATGATAATTTTTACAATTTATATGTAGTACTTAAAATGTTTGAATCTATGTATAATATTTGGATTAAAAAGTCATTTCATGAAGGTCCTCATTCTAAAAGGAAACCTCATGGTAAAACAGAAAAAGGGGACTTCCCTGGTGATCCACTGACTAAGGCTCCACGCTCCTAATGCAAAGGACTGAGGTTCAATACCTGGTTGGGGAACTAGATCCCATATACCACAACTAAGAGCTTACATGCCAAAACTAAGACTCAATGTAGTCAAATAAAGGAATAAATATTTTTAAAAATGTATATGTCCTTACAGGTATTGTTGAAATTAATATAATGAGTATTAGCATTAGCTCTTTAAATAAAATATTATTAAAAATTATAGGACTTCCCTGGTGGTCCAGTGAGTAAACAGTCTGCTTTCCAGTGCAAGGGGCAGTAGTTCCATCCCTGGCCTGGGAGGATCCCACATGCCGCGGAGCAGTTGGACCATGAGTCCAATTATGAGCCAGTGCCCTGGATCACATGTACCCAGAGCTGGTGCTCTGCAGTGAGAGAGGCCACTGCAATGGAAGGCCCACACAAGTCAAAGAATAAAGATGGGTGAAAATACATAAATTAAAAAAAAAAACAATAAAAGAGGAAAATTTTAAAAAGTAATAAAAAAATTTATAGTTAACAGTACCGTACTACATATTACAATTGCTAAGAGCCTATATATTAAAATTTTATATCAAAACTTTTAAACTTCCAAGTGAATAGAGTACGTCTATATTTTGTAAACACATAATCATATTCACTTATACTAAACACTGGAAATATACAAAATGTTAAAGGTGTTGACAGCTAGGTGGTGAAATTGGAGGTTGTTCATTTTATTTGTTATACTTTGCAGGATTTTAAAAAATTACTTTTATTAAGTAAACAGAATCTGTAATCAGAAAACAATGCAAAACAAAAAACATAGGTGATGAAAAGTCCTTTAAGTGGGCTTTAAAGACAATATTGTATTTCTTAATTGGGTAACCAATTATACTTGGCTATTTGTTTCTGTTATGCTTATGATAATTTTTACAATTTATATGTAGTACTTAAAATGTTTGAATCTATGTATAATATTTGGATTAAAAAGTCATTTCATGAAGGTCCTCATTCTAAAAGGAAACCTCATGGTAAAACAGAAAAAGGGGACTTCCCTGGTGATCCACTGACTAAGGCTCCACGCTCCTAATGCAAAGGACTGAGGTTCAATACCTGGTTGGGGAACTAGATCCCATATACCACAACTAAGAGCTTACATGCCAAAACTAAGACTCAATGTAGTCAAATAAAGGAATAAATATTTTTAAAAATGTATATGTCCTTACAGGTATTGTTGAAATTAATATAATGAGTATTAGCATTAGCTCTTTAAATAAAATATTATTAAAAATTATAGGACTTCCCTGGTGGTCCAGTGAGTAAACAGTCTGCTTTCCAGTGCAAGGGGCAGTAGTTCCATCCCTGGCCTGGGAGGATCCCACATGCCGCGGAGCAGTTGGACCATGAGTCCAATTATGAGCCAGTGCCCTGGATCACATGTACCCAGAGCTGGTGCTCTGCAGTGAGAGAGGCCACTGCAATGGAAGGCCCACACAAGTCAAAGAATAAAGATGGGTGAAAATACATAAATTAAAAAAAAAAACAATAAAAGAGGAAAATTTTAAAAAGTAATAAAAAAATTTATAGTTAACAGTACCGTACTACATATTACAATTGCTAAGAGCCTATATATTAAAATTTTATATCACAAGATTTCTTTTAGTAACTATGTATGATGTCAAATTTAACTAGGCTTATTGTGTTGGTCACTTTACAATATATACAAATAATGAGTCATTGTGCTATATACCTTAACTATATACCTCAATAAAAATTTTTTTTTAAATTATAAATGACATAATCTCTCAACCCAAAAGCAAATTATGAAGAACAAGAACAGTTACTCTCTTCATTAACAGAAAAGTATACTTACTGAAAAAGAGAAGGGAAATTTTTCATTACTGAAGATGCTATGAATATATATCTTAGAAATTCGAGATAATTAGTTGAAAAATTCTTACAATAGAAAACCACTAAGAAAACTCAACAAATTGATTGGTTAAAAATTTAATATCATAATCATTATGAGACCTTCCTGAAGCCACAACTTTTTAATTTGAATCAGTATCTAAGTAACAAAAATTACATTTTTGAATTGGCTAATAAAGTTCTTAAATCTCTCTTAATCTATAGATTTCTTCAGAATAAAAATTTTCTTGCAATATGAAAAAATTCTGTAAAGACTGTAGACTATTTATGTGATCAAAGTGTTTTTTTTTTAGGGTTTTTTTTTTTTAATTTAATTCTTTATTTTAAAGGTTTTACAGAATTTTGTTGTTGTTCAATCAAAGTGCTTTTTGATATGTTCCTCTGCATCTTTGCTTGCTCTCAATTAATACTTGGGCTGAGAGGTTTAACCTAACTTAGTTTTGATATTTGTGAGAGAGGAAAAATACTTCATATTTATAGGTAGTTTGTATTTCAGCATCAAGGCATATATAATGTCTAGTCATCTCTCTTTTTGTGATACCAGCAACCATTAAAAAATGATACTTAGGTCTATGAAAAATTCATTAAGTGTGGCAAAACAGTGATAAGCCACTTATATCATTTTTTCCTCCATGTTTTGCTTTGAATATTTCTATAAATAAAAATTTCTCAATTTCTTAGTCTACTGGAATATACATTTGTTTATGTTATATTTATTTTTTATTTATTTTTGGTTGTGCTGGGTCTTCACAGCTGTACAAGCTACTCTCATTGCAATGCACAGGTTTATCATCACGGTGCAAAGCACGGGCTCTAGGGCACCTGGGCTCTGTAGTTGTGGTTCATGAGCTTAGTTGCTCCACTACATGTGGGATCCTCCTGGATTAGAGATTGGACCCATGTCTCGTGCATGGCAGATGGATTCTTTACTACTGAGCCACCTGGGAAGCCCTGCTGGTATATTTTTAACAGAAAAAATAGACAAGGGTGTATTCTTTCCCATTAACTACCCTTTTTCAAAATAATAATTTAGTTCACTAGCATCCTCGCAAATTGACCAATTTATTTTCTTTAATTTCCACATGATAACATTACTTTTTCAAACTCTAATGGATTGGATGCATAATCCTTAATATTCTTAATATGAGTTAATGGCTAAATTTCCCATTTTATGTCCTGTGTATTTTTCTTTTAACATGTTGTATTTAATTGACTGCCATTATTTATTGAACTAAAGTATAATTATAAAAGTTTCATCAAAGTAGATTTAGGAAATATATCAATGTTGATTGTTTTCAAGATTTAATTAATAAGAGTAATGACGAGATGAAAACAATTTAACACAACTCTCTTTGGTAATTTTTCATGATTTTTTAAGAATAAATTAGAGAAGAGTTGCTTTCCAAATCAAATAGTATAAGTACTTTATGACAAATCCAGTATAAAAAACCACATTTCTCTTAAGAAAGTGTTTACTATTTTAAATTCTTAGCTGAGGGGCTCAGGAATTCCATGTTTCCCAGTACCAGTTTCTAATTACTGTAAAATGAAATATATGAAAAAAAAATCTTATCACATAGTTAATACAAACTTTGCTTACTCAACTAGTGAAAAAACTTCATATTTATAGGTAGTTTGTATTTCAGCATCAAGGCATATATAATGTCTAGTCATCTCTCTTTTTGTGATACCAGCAACCATTAAAAAATGATACTTAGGTCTATGAAAAATTCATTAAGAGTGGCAAAACAGTGATAAGCCACTTATATCATTTTTTTCCTCCATGTTTTGCTTTGAATATTTCTATAAATAAAAATTTCTCAATTTCTTAGTCTACTGGAATATACATTTGTTTATGTTATATTTATTTTTTATTTATTTTTGGTTGTGCTGGGTCTTCACAGCTGTACAAGCTACTCTCATTGCAATGCACAGGTTTATCATCACGGTGCAAAGCACGGGCTCTAGGGCACCTGGGCTCTGTAGTTGTGGTTCATGAGCTTAGTTGCTCCACTACATGTGGGATCCTCCTGGATTAGAGATTGGACCCATGTCTCGTGCATGGCAGATGGATTCTTTACTACTGAGCCACCTGGGAAGCCCTGCTGGTATATTTTTAACAGAAAAAATAGACAAGGGTGTATTCTTTCCCATTAACTACCCTTTTTCAAAATAATAATTTAGTTCACTAGCATCCTCGCAAATTGACCAATTTATTTTCTTTAATTTCCACATGATAACATTACTTTTTCAAACTCTAATGGATTGGATGCATAATCCTTAATATTCTTAATATGAGTTAATGGCTAAATTTCCCATTTTATGTCCTGTGTATTTTTCTTTTAACATGTTGTATTTAATTGACTGCCATTATTTATTGAACTAAAGTATAATTATAAAAGTTTCATCAAAGTAGATTTAGGAAATATATCAATGTTGATTGTTTTCAAGATTTAATTAATAAGAGTAATGACGAGATGAAAACAATTTAACACAACTCTCTTTGGTAATTTTTCATGATTTTTTAAGAATAAATTAGAGAAGAGTTGCTTTCCAAATCAAATAGTATAAGTACTTTATGACAAATCCAGTATAAAAAACCACATTTCTCTTAAGAAAGTGTTTACTATTTTAAATTCTTAGCTGAGGGGCTCAGGAATTCCATGTTTCCCAGTACCAGTTTCTAATTACTGTAAAATGAAATATATGAAAAAAAAATCTTATCACATAGTTAATACAAACTTTGCTTACTCAACTAGTCAAATTTTTCTCTGCCTTAAGATCTCAACTTTGATTTCTCTTCTTTCCAAAGATGTATGAACACTCAAGACTGCATATATCCAGTTATTATGAAAGAAAATTTAAATTTTACAGCTATAATTCTGCATTCTACTGTGGAAGATTTTCCCCCACATCTCCAAGCAAATTTCTGACATCAGCAGTAAGTCCTACAGTTCAACTCAATCCTGGTACTGTGTACAGGGAGATAGCACCAGAGTTCACAGGTTAAGGACTCAGTTCCACAAAACTGCCTTCTACTTTAGGCACCAATCATAGGTCTAGGCTGTTCTGCCTGTGTTCCTGAGCAACTGACTATTAACCAGAATTTCCTACGACCCCCTTCTTGTGTTTGATTAATATGCTAGAGTAGCTCAGAACTCAGAAAATCAGTTGAGTCACTAGATTTTCAATTTATTACAAAGGATGTTAAAAGATAATGACTCAATTGCCAGATAAAGGTCTTTACAGATCAAAGTGTGAGGAAAGAGGGCAGTGCTTCTCTAAGGGCCCATCTCCCTGAATCTCCATGTGTTCAGCAACCATGAAGTTCTCAGAACTTCATTTGGGGTTTATTACATAAGCATGATGATTGATTAAATCATGGGCCACTGGTGTGTGGGTGTGTGTGCTGTGTTCTCAGTCAGGTCCAATTCTTTGCAATTCCATGGACCATAGCCCTCTAGGCTCTTTTGTCCTTTAGGCTCTTTTGTTTTTCCCGAGGAACTTCCTGGGGAAAAAGTTTTCCAGGCAAGAAACTCAGTCTCTCCATAAAAGTTGATGTTTTCAAGATTTAATTAATAAGAGTAATGACGAGATGAAAACAATTTAACACAACTCTCTTTGGTAATTTTTCATGATTTTTAAGAATAAATTAGAGAAGAGTTTTAACTATATGTACTTTATGACAAATCCAGTATAAAAAACCACATTTCTCTTAAGAAAGTGTTTACTATTTTAAATTCTTAGCTGAGGGGCTCAGGAATTCCATGTTTCCCAGTACCAGTTTCTAATTACTGTAAAATGAAATATATGAAAAAAATCTTATCACATAGTTAATACAAACTTTGCTTACTCAACTAGTCAAATTTTCTCTGCCTTAAGATCTCAACTTTGATTTCTCTTCTTTCCAAAGATGTATGAACACTCAAGACTGCATATATCCAGTTATTATGAAAGAAAATTTAAATTTTACAGCTATAATTCTGCATTCTACTGTGGAAGATTTTCCCCCACATCTCCAAGCAAATTTCTGACATCAGCAGTAAGTCCTACAGTTCAACTCAATCCTGGTACTGTGTACAGGGAGATAGCACCAGAGTTCACAGGTTAAGGACTCAGTTCCACAAAACTGCCTTCTACTTTAGGCACCAATCATAGGTCTAGGCTGTTCTGCCTGTGTTCCTGAGCAACTGACTATTAACCAGAATTTCCTACGACCCCCTTCTTGTGTTTGATTAATATGCTAGAGTAGCTCAGAACTCAGAAAATCAGTTGAGTCACTAGATTTTCAATTTATTACAAAGGATGTTAAAAGATAATGACTCAATTGCCAGATAAAGGTCTTTACAGATCAAAGTGTGAGGAAAGAGGGCAGTGCTTCTCTAAGGGCCCATCTCCCTGAATCTCCATGTGTTCAGCAACCATGAAGTTCTCAGAACTTCATTTGGGGTTTATTACATAAGCATGATGATTGATTAAATCATGGGCCACTGGTGAGGGGGTGTGTGTGTGCTGTGTCCTCAGTCATGTCCAATTCTTTGCAATTCCATGGACCATAGCCCTCTAGGCTCTTTTGTCCATGGAATTTTCCAGGCAAGAATACTGGAGTGGGTTGCCATTTCTTACTCCAGAGGAACTTCCTGAGCGAAGGATCAAATCCAGGTCTCCTGCACTGGCAGGCAGATTCTTCATCACTAAATGCCCTGGGAAGCACAACTCCAGCTCCTCTCTCCCACAAAAGGTTGGGTAAAACTGAAAGTTCCAAATCTCTAATCACATGGTTGGCTCCACTGACAATCTGCCTCTCTCCTTAGGTGCTTTCCAAAATCCTCATTAAATTAACAAAAAACAGCTTTATTCTTCTTATTATAGGAAATCCAAGGCCTATATTAGCTTTGTGACCGATATAAGAATGGAAAGCAAATACATCTTTCTTATAATAAATCATAATAATCACAATATGACACTAGCCACAAATGTCTTTATAACACATGTGACATTGCTTTTGGAGAGATACCCTGTGCCTTTTCGTGAATCTTGCCTATGGAAAGGTAGATACAGAGGAACCATCCCCAGGTCAGATACAGGTGAAGAAGCCAAAATAGTAGAATCCTATTAATCAGAGTAGAAACAACTAGCTGTTCTAAAACAAATATTTAATCCTCTACAGTGTATAAAAGGATATATGCCTTCCCCTAGATCTCAGACATCGCACAATATTAGGTTCTTCTTGCATCATTCACTACAGATTTGTCCATGATTAACCCAGGCACTAGATAAATCCAGTGATGCTGACACAAAGTGCTCAGTGCCTATAGACAGACAAGAGCAAGGGTAGACTGTCTCTTTCTACATATTTGAAACTCTGTAAAGAGTCACTCTCTAGCACTTTTTATCAGAAGTTGTCCCAGTAGAGAGCAGATGACAGAGTCAAATTAGATACTTAAAGAGTGTCTAATAAAAAGCCTGTGAGCAGATGTGTAGTGGAGTTTTAGGGAAAATAAGAAATGGCGCAATATCTGAGGGCTTGTGACAGCAGAGACCTATTGTTGTATCCTAAACCTGAGGAGGTTTCATTTTCTCAGTAATATGAGTTAATAAATCTGAAACTAATTTTCATGTATTTTAGACTTGACAATAAGTTTTCTGAGGATTGGAGAAGGGGATTATATGGAAATGAGAAGACTAGAATTCTATGAGTACATGTGTGCTCAGTCCTGTCTCTGCAACACTGTGGACTGCAGCCTGCTAGGCTCCTCTGTCCATGAGATTTTCCAGGCAAGAATACTGAGTCGGTAGTCATTTCCTCCTCCAGGGGATCTTCCCTACCAAGGGATCAAATCTGGGTCTCCTGCATCTCTTGCATTGGCAGGCAGATTTTTTTACCACTCAACCACCTAGGAAACCTATAATTCTATGGTATTAGATTAGATGTGGAGTTATCAACATAAACTGGTAGATCTTCCATAAGTCTGTCTACTGAGAGGCCTAGAAGCAGCACCTAAAGAGCAATGAGCACACTTTGAACCACTAGCAGGAAGTAAACCTCCATGGAAAAATGGAGCCTTGTCTAGGACAAGTGCCTAGGACTGAGACACTAAACTTAACAAGACTCAAAATTTGTGTTAAGCCACAAAGTAAGAAAGTACTTAAAGAAAGGTGTGACATAGCAATTCCACTTCTGGGCATATACCCTGACATAACTATAATTGAAAATATACCTTCACCCTGCAGTGCTATTTACAATAGCTAGGACATGGAAACAACCCAGATATCTCTCACAAATAGATGGATAAAAATGTGTGGTACATATATACAATGGAATATTACATATCCCATTAGTTCTAGTGAGGGAGATGAATCTAGAGCCTGTTATAAAGAGTGAAGTAAGTTGGAAAGAGAAAACCAAATACTGCATATTGGAATATTGCATGTGATTTCACTCCCTCAGCCTGCAAGGGTCAGATTTTTTTCTTTTGTATTTTGAAAAACATTGGAGAAGCTGGAGCTGTTAAACTTTATCTTGGGGAAAACCTGAGAACTGGTTTATTTGGTGTTGTGGAACCTCTTATTGTTTTCAATACACAAAAAGTCATCAACTGTTTTGTATACTTGTTTTCCTTGAGAACTTGGGTTTCATTTGGTGTTGTAGGAACCTCTAGTTAAACACAATATGAGTTAATAAATCTGAAACTAATTTTCATGTATTTTAGACTTGACAATAAGTTTTCTGAGGATTGGAGAAGGGATTATATGGAAATGAGAAGACTAGAATTCTATGAGTACATGTGTGCTCAGTCCTGTCTCTGCAACACTGTGGACTGCAGCCTGCTAGGCTCCTCTGTCCATGAGATTTTCCAGGCAAGAATACTGAGTCGGTAGTCATTTCCTCCTCCAGGGGATCTTCCCTACCAAGGGATCAAATCTGGGTCTCCTGCATCTCTTGCATTGGCAGGCAGATTTTTTTACCACTCAACCACCTAGGAAACCTATAATTCTATGGTATTAGATTAGATGTGGAGTTATCAACATAAACTGGTAGATCTTCCATAAGTCTGTCTACTGAGAGGCCTAGAAGCAGCACCTAAAGAGCAATGAGCACACTTTGAACCACTAGCAGGAAGTAAACCTCCATGGAAAAATGGAGCCTTGTCTAGGACAAGTGCCTAGGACTGAGACACTAAACTTAACAAGACTCAAAATTTGTGTTAAGCCACAAAGTAAGAAAGTACTTAAAGAAAGGTGTGACATAGCAATTCCACTTCTGGGCATATACCCTGACATAACTATAATTGAAAAATATACCTTCACCCTGCAGTGCTATTTACAATAGCTAGGACATGGAAACAACCCAGATATCTCTCACAAATAGATGGATAAAAATGTGTGGTACATATATACAATGGAATATTACATATCCCATTAGTTCTAGTGAGGGAGATGAATCTAGAGCCTGTTATAAAGAGTGAAGTAAGTTGGAAAGAGAAAACCAAATACTGCATATTGGAATATTGCATGTGATTTCACTCCCTCAGCCTGCAAGGGTCAGATTTTTTTCTTTTGTATTTTGAAAAACATTGGAGAAGCTGGAGCTGTTAAACTTTATCTTGGGGAAAACCTGAGAACTGGTTTATTTGGTGTTGTGGAACCTCTTATTGTTTTCAATACACAAAAAGTCATCAACTGTTTTGTATACTTGTTTTCAGTTTTCATTTCAAAAAACAAGTACTGAATGGGAGCCAAGATGGGGGAGGAATGAGGGGAAGATTTCACCAGCTCCCCAACAGAATCACCAGAACTAATCAAGAAAAGAACCACCACCAACAAACCAGCCGCTAGACGACAGAAGAATTCCACAGGTCCGCGAGAATACAAGAGTGAATAGCCAGAAATTTCCCGGAGCTAGGGTTCTAAGAATCCTCTGTCCTATCCCCACACCGGACCGCACCGACGGAGAGCGCGCCAGCAAGTGCCCTAAAAGGGGGCCTAAGCAGAGCCTTGGGGGAGAAAGGGCAGCGCTCAATGTGAAAACTCCAAGAATCCGCCCGGATCACCGGCAGAAATTAAGACACTGAGAAGATAGGATACAGCAGGGCCGAGCAGAACGCGCTTGCTGCCTGGCGACCTCAGGCCGGACTGAACGAGACGGGAGAGCGCCCAGTGTGAGGATCGCAGCGCTTGGCCGCCGGGCGAAAATTGCGACTTTCCGCCTGGCACCGGGTGAGTTCAAACACTCCTAGTAGGGGACTGGCTGAAGGGGAAGTCGCCCGCAGATTGCTGACCAGGGACCGGGCTCGAGCGGGACGGGGAGACTTGTGCCTACCTTTGGGACTTGGAGGCGCAACTGGCAGTGCGCGCGCCAGTGGCGGAAGAACCCCTGCACCCCCATAGCTGCACCCCCATAGCTACACCCGCAGCGGCGGAAGCCGGGAGTAGGGCAGGTATCACGCCCAACACGGGATTGCGCGCGCACCACTGTCCCCCGCCCGACGGACTGGGATCAGCCCGCGCTCCCGCCCAACCCGGGACAGCGAGCGCACCGCGGTCCCCCGCCCAACGGACAGAGATCAGCCCGCCGTCCCCGCCAGCATCTGAGCTTGCAGACCGGTGCCATAAGGAAAAGGCTGCATCATCAAGACAACACCATCGAGAGCAGACTGGCTTCCAGACAGATGAGAGGATAAAAACCAGGGACAGTATTTAGCTTTTTTGTCTATCTGTTGTGGACGGTTCTGCTTAGTCGTTTAATTGGTCAGGTTTGGGTTTGTTTTTTGTTTTTTTTTTCTCTCTCTCTCTCTCTTTGATCTCTTCTTATTAAGTTTCTCCTCGTTTTTTTTTGTTTTGTTTTGTTTTGTTTTTGTAATTTTTAATTTTTTTGATTTTTAATTATTAATTTTTTTATTATCAATTATTTTAATTTTAATTCTTGAACTTCCAATTTTCTTTCCTCTTTCCCACTCCTTCCTCCCTCTATGTTCTAAATCTAAAACTTTCTCCTATATACCACTACCCCCTAGATAAATATTTCCGACCTTCCTGTCTCCACTATTCTCTCCCAGCTGCACTAAACAAAACAACACACTAATCTTGGCTACATAACCCTATAAAATCCTTCCAAGTTGAATCTATTCCTTCTCATTACCCATACATTTTCCACCTTCTCACTCCCAACACATGTCTTAGTTAAAAATTGCTTTCAATGACGAAATAGTCCAAGCCAGAACCCTACCCAAGATCTATTTTTCCAGGCACTATTCTAATTAACTCAGAGCTTAATGGGCAAGGACTATCTTTGATTGTGTCGTTTGCCAGGAAAATTTCCTATGCTTTATCACTGTAAAACTGGTTAGATGTGGTTATTGCTGTGTATGTATATATATCTTATGACTAGGTTAGAAAACATCTGCATGCTTTTATGACTGTCACCCATTAGGGACACACCTCTTGCCCCTCAGTTCCTAGTATTTGAACTAATATCATGGAACACTATAGCAAACCAGGCATAGAGCCTACATCTCCTGACCAATCATCAAACCAAGGATCCTCGAACTAGAAGCCCTGATTCCAAGACCCCACACTATCAAAGAACATACAACACTAGAGATGAAACGACAGAGAAACACTGCACAAATGAAGGACCAAGCTAGAGAATCACAGCCTCAAATGACAGAGGAGGAGATAGACAAATTATCTGAAAGAGAATTCAGAAAAACTATTCTAATGAGGATGCAAAACACCGAAAACAGAATATTAGAGGAAATTAGTGCATTGAGAAAAGACATGCAGGAAATGAAAAATAAGCAAATAGAGACCACCAACTCAATTGCTGAACTCAAAAATATGATAGAAGGCCTCAACAGTAGACTATCTGAGGCTGAAGAACGGATAAGCGTGCTGGAAGATAGACTGGTGGAAATAACTGGTGAGGAACAGAACAAAGCCGAAAGAATGAAAAGAACTGAGGAAAGCCTCAGGGACCTATGGGACAATATCAAACGCACCAACATTAGAATTATAGGAGTCCCAGAAGAAGAAGGGAAGAAAGGTTACGAAAAAATTCTTGAAGAGGTTATTGTAGAAAACTTCCCCAGCATGGGAAAGGAAATAGTCAGCCATGTCCAAGAAGCACAAAGAGTTCCATACAGGATAAACCCTAGAAGAAACACACCAAGGCACATTCTAATCAAACTAACACAGACTAAATATAAAGACAGATTACTAAAAGCAGCTAGAAGCAAACAACAAATAACATATAAAGGAAACCCCATACGTCTAACTGCGGATCTCTCAACAGAAACCCTGCAGGCCAGAAGAGAATGGCAGGACACATTTAAACGGCTAAAAGAGAATAATCTGCAACCACGAATTCTCTACCCAGCAAAAATCTCATTCAGAATCGATGGAGAAGTCAAAAGCCTCTCAGACATACAAAAACTAAAAGAATTCTGTACCACAAAACCAGCCCTACAACAAGTGTTAAAGGGCCTGATATAGCCAATAAATACAAGAATAGAAGAAGTCCTACAAACCAAACCCCAGACTTCTAAGAAGATGACAATAGGAACATTCGTATCAATAATTACTTTGAATGTAAATGGATTAAATGCTCCAACCAAACGACACAGGTTGGCTGAATGGATCAAGAAACATGACCCATATATATGCTGTTTACAAAAGACCCACTTCAGACCTAGAGACACTCATAGACTGAAAGTGAAAGGCTGGAAAAAGATATTCCATGCAAATGGAAATCAAAAGAAAGCTGGAGTGGCAATCCTCATATCAGACAAAATAGATTTTAAAGTAAAGAAGATTCTAAGAGACAAGGCAGGTCATTACATCATGATTAAAGGATCCATCCAAGAGGAAGACATAACAGTCATGAACATCTACGCACCCAACACAGGGGCACCTCAATAAATAAGACAGATACTTTCAGACTTAAAAGAAGAAATCAATAATAACACAATAAGAGTAGGAGACTTTAACACTCCTCTCACACCAATGGATAGATCATCTAAACAGAATATTAATAAAGAAACACAAGCCTTAAATGCCACACTAGAAAAGATGGACCTCATCGATATCTTTAGGACGTTCCATCCAAAAGCAGAAGAATACACTTTCTTCTCAAGTGCTCACGGAACATTCTCCAAGATAGACCACATCTTGGGCCACAAATCTAACCTCAGTCAATTCAAGAAAACTGAAATTATATCAACCATCTTCTCAGACCACAATGCAATGAGACTAGAGATCAACCACAGGAAAAAAATCACTAAAAATACAAACACATGGCGATTAAACAACACTTACCTAAAAAACCAACTGATCACTGAGGAAATCAAAGAAGAAATTAAAAAATTCCTAGAAGAAAATGACAATGAATATACGACCGTGCAAAACTTGTGGGACACTGCAAAAGCAGTCCTAAGGGGGAAATTTATAGCAATACAATCCCACCTCAAGAAACTAGGAAAATATGAAGCAGATGACCTAACCCTCCGCTTAAAACAATTGGAAAAAGAAGAACAGAAATATCCCAAAGCCAGCAGAAGACGTGAAATTATAAAGACTAGAGCAGAAATAAATCAGAAAGAAATGAAAGAAACTATAGTTCAAATAAATCAAACAAAAAGCTGGTTCTTTGAAAAGGTAAACAAAATCGATAAGCCTCTGGCGAGACTCATCAAGAAAAAGAGGGAGAAGAACCAGATCAACAAAATCAAAAACGAAAAAGGAGAAATTACAACAGATAATGCAGAAATCCAAAGGATTCTAAGAGACTATTATGAGCAACTCTATGGCAACAAACTGGACAACCTGGAAGAAATGGACAGTTTCTTGGGGAAGATTAATCTCCCAAGACTGAGCCAGGAAGAAACAGAAACTTTGAACAACCCAATCACAAGCTCAGAAATCGAATCTGTGATTAAAAATCTACCCAAAAATAAAAGCCCAGGACCAGATGGCTTCACAGCCGAATTCTACCAAACATTTAAAGAAGACCTAATGCCTGTCCTTCTAAAACTCTTTCAAAAAATTGCACAGGAAGGAAAACTCCCAAACACATTCTACGAGGCCACCATCACCCTGATACCCAAACCAGGCAAAGACAACACAAAAAAGGAAAATTACAGACCGATTTCTCTGATGAACTTAGATGCCAAGATCCTCAACAAAATCGTAGCAAACAGAATTCAACGACACATCAAAAAACTCATACATCATGATCAAGTCGGGTTCATCCCAGGCATGCAAGGCTTCTTTAACATCCGCAAATCAATCAATGTGATACACCATATGAACAAACTGAGAGACAAAAATCACATGATCATTTCAATAGATGCAGAAAAAGCCTTCGACAAAGTACAACATCCATTCATGATAAAAACTCTTCAGAAAATGGGCATAGAAGGAACCTATCTCAACATAGTGAAAGCCATCTATGAGAAGCCCACAGCGAACATTGTCCTCAATGGAGAAAAACTGAAAGCATTCCCTCTAAGATCAGGAACAAGTCAGGGGTGTCCACTTTCACCACTACTATTCAACATAGTCCTGGAAGTTATAGCAACAGCAATAAGAGAAGAGAAAGAAATCAAAGGAATCCAGATTGGAAAGGAAGAAGTCAAGCTCTCTCCTTTTGCAGATGACATGATATTATACATAGAAAATCCCAAAGAATCTATTACAAAGCTACTAGAGCTAATCAATGAATTCAGCAAAGTCGCAGGATACAAAGTCAACACACAGAAATCACTGGCATTCCTATACACAAACAATGAAAAATCAGAAAATGAAATCAAAGAGGCAGTCCCCTTCACCATTGCAACCAAAAGAATCAAATATCTAGGAATAAACCTACCCAAAGAAACAAAAGAACTGTACACAGAAAATTACAAGACACTCATGAGAGACATTAAAGAAGACTTAAACAGATGGAGAGATATTCCATGTTCCTGGGTCTGAAGACTCAATATTGTGAAAATGACCATACTACCAAATATCATCTACAGATTCAATGCAATACCTAGTCAACTTCCACTGACATTTTTCACAGAACTAGACCAAAGGATCACACAGTTCATATGGAAACACAAAAGACCTCGAATAGCCAAAGCAATCCTGAGAAAGAAAAACGGAGCTGGAGGGATCAGCCTCCCTAACTTCAGACTCTACTACAAAGCAACAGTCCTCAAGACAGTATGGTACTGGCATAAAAACAGAACTATAGACCAATGGAACAAGATCGAGAACCCAGAGATAAACCCACGCACCTATGGGTACCTTATTTGACAAAGGAGGCGAACTATAATGGTAGAAAAAATTCAACGACACATCAAAAAACTCATACATCATGATCAAGTCGGGTTCATCCCAGGCATGCAAGGCTTCTTTAACATCCGCAAATCAATCAATGTGATACACCATATGAACAAACTGAGAGACAAAAATCACATGATCATTTCAATAGATGCAGAAAAAGCCTTCGACAAAGTACAACATCCATTCATGATAAAAACTCTTCAGAAAATGGGCATAGAAGGAACCTATCTCAACATAGTGAAAGCCATCTATGAGAAGCCCACAGCGAACATTGTCCTCAATGGAGAAAAACTGAAAGCATTCCCTCTAAGATCAGGAACAAGTCAGGGGTGTCCACTTTCACCACTACTATTCAACATAGTCCTGGAAGTTATAGCAACAGCAATAAGAGAAGAGAAAGAAATCAAAGGAATCCAGATTGGAAAGGAAGAAGTCAAGCTCTCTCCTTTTGCAGATGACATGATATTATACATAGAAAATCCCAAAGAATCTATTACAAAGCTACTAGAGCTAATCAATGAATTCAGCAAAGTCGCAGGATACAAAGTCAACACACAGAAATCACTGGCATTCCTATACACAAACAATGAAAAATCAGAAAATGAAATCAAAGAGGCAGTCCCCTTCACCATTGCAACCAAAAGAATCAAATATCTAGGAATAAACCTACCCAAAGAAACAAAAGAACTGTACACAGAAAATTACAAGACACTCATGAGAGACATTAAAGAAGACTTAAACAGATGGAGAGATATTCCATGTTCCTGGGTCTGAAGACTCAATATTGTGAAAATGACCATACTACCAAATATCATCTACAGATTCAATGCAATACCTAGTCAACTTCCACTGACATTTTTCACAGAACTAGACCAAAGGATCACACAGTTCATATGGAAACACAAAAGACCTCGAATAGCCAAAGCAATCCTGAGAAAGAAAAACGGAGCTGGAGGGATCAGCCTCCCTAACTTCAGACTCTACTACAAAGCAACAGTCCTCAAGACAGTATGGTACTGGCATAAAAACAGAACTATAGACCAATGGAACAAGATCGAGAACCCAGAGATAAACCCACGCACCTATGGGTACCTTATTTTTGACAAAGGAGGCGAACATATAAAATGGGACAAAGACAGCCTCTTCAACAAATGGTGCTGGGAGAATTGGACAGCTACATGCAAAAAAATGAAGGTGGAACATTCCCTGACACCATACACTAAGATCAACTCAAAATGGATGAAAGACCTAAATGTAAGACCAGAAACCATCAAACTCTTAGAGGAGAATATAGGCAAAACCCTCAAGGACATCAATCAAAGCAAGATCTTCTCTGACCCACCAACTAAAATAGCAGAACTGAAAAGAAAAATGAACATATGGGACTTCATGAAACTTAAAAGCTTTTGTACAGCTAAAGAAATTACAAAAAAGCTGAACTGACGGCCCACAGAATGGAGGAAAATCATAGCAAATGAAACAACAGACAAAGAATTAATCTCCAAAATCTACAAGCAACTCAGACAACTCAGCACAGGGAAAACGAACAACCCAATCAAAAAATGGGAAAAAGACCTAAAGAGACGCCTCTCCAAAGAGGACATACAGATGGCCCAAAAATACATGAAATGATGCTCAACCTCACTTATTATTAGAGAAATGCAAATTAAAACTACAATGAGATATCACCTCACACCCGTCAGAATGGCCATCTTCAAGAAATCTGCAGACAATAAATGCTGGAGAGGGTGTGGAGAAAAGGGAACCCTCTTGCATTGCTGGTGGGAATGTAAATTGATACAGCCTCTATGGAAGACAGTCTGGAGATTTCTTAAAAAACTAAAAATAGAAGCACCCTATGACCCAGCAATCCCACTCTTAGGCTTATATCCTGATGAAATAAAAACTGAAAGAAGCACCTGTACCCCAATGTTCATTGCAGCTCTCTATACAATAGCCAAAACATGGAAGCAACCTAGATGTCCATCGACGAATGAATGGATCCAGAAGCCCTGGTACATATATACAATGGAATACTACTCAGCTGTTAAAAGAAATGCAGAAGACTCAATCCTAATGAAGTGGCTGGCTCTAGAACCTATCATAAAAAGTGAAGTAAGTCAAAAAGAGAAAGACAAATACAGTATACTAACACACATATATGGAATCTAGTAGGACGGTCTTGATATCACACACAGGGAACTCATGAAAAAAAAAAAAAAAAGACAGAGCATAAACATAGGGACATCGTGGTGAATAAATAAGGAGGGGGAAGCATGGAGGAAGTAACAAGGAAACCTATAGTGTTATGTGTGGAAAAGATAGCTAGTGTCACAGTGCTAAGGGAATAGGAGTGCTTACAATGGCTTGGGGCAAAGGTCTGGAGGGGTGGGATGGGGGGATCTGGGTGGGTGGGGACCATGGATATGCATATGACTGATCTGGGAACATACATGTATGTGAACAACAAAACTCTGTAAAACCTTTAAAATAAAGAATAAAAAGAAAAAATAAAATAAAAAAAAACCCTCAAAAAAAAAAAGCAAAAAAAAACAAGTACTGTAATTACAGCTATTAGAATAAAATCTCTTAACTATGAAAAATATATATATACACATATATATGGAATCTAGAAAAAATGGTACTGAGAACCTATTTCCAGGGCAGGAATAGAGACTCAGACATAGAGGACAGACTTATGGACACAGTGGAGGAAGGAAAAGGCGGGACAAAGTGAGAGAGTAGCACTGAAATATCTACATTACGATACGTAAAACAGATAGCTAGTGGGAAGTTGCTGTATAACACAGGGAGCTCAACCTGGTGGAAAGTGAGAGGGAAGTTTATGAAGGAGGAGGCATGTATAGCTATGGCTGATTCATATTGATGTATGGTAGGAACCAACACAACATTGTAAAGCAATTATCCTCCAGTTAAAAATAAATCTTGAAAAAAGAATGGTGGGACACGTCAAGAGGATATTAGAATCAGTCTGACTAGCCAAGACTCTGAGAATCTGACTTGAAAATAAACATCAGAGTAGCAGATTATAACACTGTTAAGAAAATTAAAATGCTTAAGTCTGTACTCATGTAAATAAAGAATAAGTCAATAAATACATGAGAAAGAAGGAAAGGGGAAAAATGACTACAAGAAACTGAAGAAAGCCACACATCAGAAACTCTGGCCTTTGGTATGAAGATACAGTTCACCAGTGGTGAGCCAGAAAGAAGAAAGCTAAAAGGCAAAGAGTTGCCTATCAGCCTTCTCTTTCACCCCACCCCACCACCAGTCTCCTGCTTGTGCCTCTCATTGATGGATCCTTACCAGAATCTAGAAGTCACAGCAGCAGCACATCCATGTAGTCTGTGCAGGTCAGATTCCTGGAAACTAGAAAACAGGATGACAGGACGGTTTGTCCATTAGAGCAAAAAGAGATGATCCAGCAAAATCTTTCTGACATGGTTGCCACAGATGTTTTCCAAAATAGACATTTAGTCATGTTTGTTTGCTTCAGTCATATCCAACGTTTTGCGACCCCCATTGACTGTAGCCTGCCAGACTCCTCTGTTCATGGGAAAGCAAGAATACTGGAGTGGATTGCCATGCCCTCCTCCAAGAAATCTTTCCAACCCAGGGACTGAACCCACATCTTTTACGTCTCCTGCATTGGCAGGTGGGTTCTCTACCACTAGTGCCACTTGGGAAGCCCCTTTATTAAACAATTATTGCCAAAACACAGAACCTCATGAAACACAAACTCTTCACAACTTGGTCCTAACCTGTCTTTTTAAGTTTCTCTTCAGTACTGTGTTGCTTTATATCATAAACCAAACTCCAGTATTATCAAAACTGTGATGCTTTAGAAACAACTCACTTACAGCATTGTAGCTTTACCTAAGTTTTCTGTTGCTTGAGAACTCTCCTCTCATTTATTTAACACAAAATTTCCTACAAATTCTTAAAGATCTGGGACAAATTCTTAAATGATCTTAAAGAGATCATTTCTCTTCTTTCCAAACATCATTTGTTGTTCAGTCACTAAGCAGTGTCCGACTCTTTGGGATCCCACGGACTGTAGCACTCCAGGCTTCCCTGTCCTTTGCCATCTCCTGGAGTTTGCTCAAACTCATGTCCATTGAGTTGGTGATGCCAACTAACAAGTAAAATTTTACTCCATTTTTATTAGGCAAAGGTAATTTATGAGAGATTTATGCTTCAATAATCTTTATTCCAAAATCAATTGTCAACATATAACATGTAATTTATTTTTTATCTCTTTCTCAGTAAAATACATGAGAAAGAAGGAAAGGGGAAAAATGACTACAAGAAACTGAAGAAAGCCACACATCAGAAACTCTGGCCTTTGGTATGAAGATACAGTTCACCAGTGGTGAGCCAGAAAGAAGAAAGCTAAAAGGCAAAGAGTTGCCTATCAGCCTTCTCTTTCACCCCACCCCACCACCAGTCTCCTGCTTGTGCCTCTCATTGATGGATCCTTACCAGAATCTAGAAGTCACAGCAGCAGCACATCCATGTAGTCTGTGCAGGTCAGATTCCTGGAAACTAGAAAACAGGATGACAGGACGGTTTGTCCATTAGAGCAAAAAGAGATGATCCAGCAAAATCTTTCTGACATGGTTGCCACAGATGTTTTCCAAAATAGACATTTAGTCATGTTTGTTTGCTTCAGTCATATCCAACGTTTTGCGACCCCCATTGACTGTAGCCTGCCAGACTCCTCTGTTCATGGGAAAGCAAGAATACTGGAGTGGATTGCCATGCCCTCCTCCAAGAAATCTTTCCAACCCAGGGACTGAACCCACATCTTTTACGTCTCCTGCATTGGCAGGTGGGTTCTCTACCACTAGTGCCACTTGGGAAGCCCCTTTATTAAACAATTATTGCCAAAACACAGAACCTCATGAAACACAAACTCTTCACAACTTGGTCCTAACCTGTCTTTTTAAGTTTCTCTTCAGTACTGTGTTGCTTTATATCATAAACCAAACTCCAGTATTATCAAAACTGTGATGCTTTAGAAACAACTCACTTACAGCATTGTAGCTTTACCTAAGTTTTCTGTTGCTTGAGAACTCTCCTCTCATTTATTTAACACAAAATTTCCTACAAATTCTTAAAGATCTGGGACAAATTCTTAAATGATCTTAAAGAGATCATTTCTCTTCTTTCCAAACATCATTTGTTGTTCAGTCACTAAGCAGTGTCCGACTCTTTGGGATCCCACGGACTGTAGCACTCCAGGCTTCCCTGTCCTTTGCCATCTCCTGGAGTTTGCTCAAACTCATGTCCATTGAGTTGGTGATGCCAACTAACAAGTAAAATTTTACTCCATTTTTATTAGGCAAAGGTAATTTATGAGAGATTTATGCTTCAATAATCTTTATTCCAAAATCAATTGTCAACATATAACATGTAATTTATTTTTTATCTCTTTCTCAGCTAAACTGAGATCTTTGTATTTTTGTCATATCCCTGATATAGAATTCATGAGCTCTATAAATAATTGTTGAGATGAATATATGATGATTCAAATTATATAGAAATCTTATTTTTCACACTATTCTTCATAACACTACATTCAGTTACAATGTTCTAAGAGTCAGATCCTCAAATCACCAGGCACCTTGATCACCACACAGCTAATTCTACCAAACCACCAGCTCTTATACTTACTTAATATACAGTATTTCCTCTGAACAAAAATTCCACTGCAAAAACATTTTGAAAAAAGTATCAAGACATCACAAAATATTTTAAGAATACCTTGGCATTTATATAACTGACATTGAAAATTACATATATTTTGGCCCTTGTATTCTGCAGTTGGTTGAATCTGTAGATATGGAACCTGCAGATATGGAGGGAAGATGCCTAATAGAAAGATAGATAGATAATTGAATTTGATTACAGGATAGCACCATATCAGAGGAATGACTGGGCTTTTATGTCCTCCTTTTATAAATAATGAAATGAAGATTCAAGAAAGTTAAATATCTTTCTCATGGCCAACTATCTTGAAAAGAGGCAGGATAGAATGTTCATGATGGATAGTATTCTCTGTAAAGGAGTTTAGAAAAACAAAGAAGATGTCAATAAAGAGACAGACTCTCTTAATAATAGCTGTAATTCCCTGTGTTATACACTATATCCTTTCTGTTCTATACATAGTAGTTATATCTCTTAATTCCATAATTATAACTTTCCCTTCCCCATTTCTCTCCCAGCTGATATCCACTAGTTTGTTTTCTGTATCTTTGAGTCTGTTTCTGTTTCACTACATAAATTCAACTGTTTTGTTTTTAGATTTTATTTTTAGATTTCACATATATATGTATGCACATATAATTTACAGTGCCTTTCTCTATATGACTTATATAACTATTATTTTGTGATAACTTAAATAGAATATAATCTATCAAAATACTTATTCACTATATTGTACACCTGAAGCTAACAGAATTCTGTAGATCAACTATACTTAAAGAAAAACTACATCAGAAAAAAAAAAAAAAAAAGAGAGAGAGAGAGTCTTTCCTGACAAAGGTGCTGGGGAAAAGCCAAACCTCCTGAATTTAATACTGGGATGTCTACATCAAACCCTGTCTTCTCCCTAGAGAAGCATCAGCAAAAATTGCCAATTTTGCCCATGAAAAGGAAGGATGATCTTCTGTTGATGTGGTTTCTTTCCTTCTTTCAGGTCAAGTAAATGATCCTTTTCTGTACAGGGAATGTCAGTCTGTTAGCCTGAGGAGATTAATGCAAGTCCTAAATGAGAGTGATCTGTTTTTCCCTCACTGGCCAGGTCTGGCTGGGGAAATGAATTGCTGCCGATTTTTTTGCACAAAAGAAATATTGCTCTTACTAGAATTACTAAATTGAATTGGAGATTTGCTCACATTAACTCTTCAGTAGTTGCTACTACAAGAAGTGCTTTATTTAGGCAACTTGTAGGAAGCAGAATTTCAGACTGGTTACAAGAGGAGGAAAGTAAATTACAAATACGCACGTCAAAGATGTGACTGTCATGGAAGTCAAAGAACAGAAACATTGTAGGATGAATTTGAACACCTGTAACTGATAGGAGAGTCTAGACATGGGGTGGTGACAGGCACTTCAATGGTAAAAGAAGTCACAAAGATTCTGTTAGAGTAACTGCCATGAACATGAAAATGGTTACACTTTGTATGTCTGTTTCTTTCCAGTCTGCTAATCACTTATATATTTTTAATATTTCTTTACTTAAATTCTTAAGACAGTTAGACCTGCTTATATAGAATTTAATGGCCTGCTTCTTAAAATCGAATATGGATATGGATCAATAGGAATCTTAGTAAAATTATGACTGATTCAGGAGGTTTTAGGTAAAGTCTGAGATTTTGCATTTTTAATGAATTACCTGGTGATGCCAAAGATGCTTTTCCACAGATGATGGTATGACATGGGTGCAAGGTAGAGAATCTTGCCAAGTCAGGCAATAGGTGTACTATGCTGGTTCTAAGGCTTGATTATTCTTGGGTCATATGTCTATGATTTATCCAAACAATTCGAGCCAGGGTTTGGGGAGAGGTTGCTCACTGTATGAAATATACATGGACTGTGAAAGGGCAGGTTTACCAAGGAAGAGACTGGGATTGGGCTGGCAGTTTATGGCTCCTATCAGAAGTTACTTTCCACTGAGTATTGGTTTTAGTTCAGTAACTTTATCCACTGGTAAGTACCATCACTGAAGATCAAAAAGGAGTCAGACACTCAGAGCCTCCCTATTCAACATATTACTTCTTGCTTTAAGACATGAGGAAAGTCAAAGTCAAGTCACTCAGTCATGTTTGACTCTTTGCAATCCATGGACGAGCCATGGGATTCTCCAAGCAAGAGAAGTAGCCTAGAGTCAGTAGCATTGCAGGTGGATTCCTTACCATCTGAGCCACCAGAGAAGCCAAGAATACTAGAGTGTGCAGCCTTTACCTTTTCCAGGGCTCTTCCTAACCTAGGAATTGAACTGGGGTCTCTTGCATTGCAGGTGGCTTCTTTACCAACTGAACTACAAGAGAAGCCCTAAGATATGAGGAAGTGACCTCATTTTCTCATTTCCTACTTACAGCAGGGAGAACTTTACTCACTAGTAATTTTGCTAAAAATGTGTTCCTCTTAAAAGCAACAATCTTGGTAAGAGGTGTTTATTAGCAAAGTTGTGGTCTCAAATATTTTTGGCATGATGTGGAAAAAGCTAGAACCTGGGATATTTAATGCAAATTCTCTATCCTGAAAATGGTTACACTTTGTATGTCTGTTTCTTTCCAGTCTGCTAATCACTTATATATTTTTAATATTTCTTTACTTAAATTCTTAAGACAGTTAGACCTGCTTGTATAGAATTTAATGGCCTGCTTCTTAAAATCGAATATGGATATGGATCAATAGGAATCTTAGTAAAATTATGACTGATTCAGGAGGTTTTAGGTAAAGTCTGAGATTTTGCATTTTTAATGAATTACCTGGTGATGCCAAAGATGCTTTTCCACAGATGATGGTATGACATGGGTGCAAGGTAGAGAATCTTGCCAAGTCAGGCAATAGGTGTACTATGCTGGTTCTAAGGCTTGATTATTCTTGGGTCATATGTCTATGATTTATCCAAACAATTCGAGCCAGGGTTTGGGGAGAGGTTGCTCACTGTATGAAATATACATGGACTGTGAAAGGGCAGGTTTACCAAGGAAGAGACTGGGATTGGGCTGGCAGTTTATGGCTCCTATCAGAAGTTACTTTCCACTGAGTATTGGTTTTAGTTCAGTAACTTTATCCACTGGTAAGTACCATCACTGAAGATCAAAAAGGAGTCAGACACTCAGAGCCTCCCTATTCAACATATTACTTCTTGCTTTAAGACATGAGGAAAGTCAAAGTCAAGTCACTCAGTCATGTTTGACTCTTTGCAATCCATGGACGAGCCATGGGATTCTCCAAGCAAGAGAAGTAGCCTAGAGTCAGTAGCATTGCAGGTGGATTCCTTACCATCTGAGCCACCAGAGAAGCCAAGAATACTAGAGTGTGCAGCCTTTACCTTTTCCAGGGGCTCTTCCTAACCTAGGAATTGAACTGGGGTCTCTTGCATTGCAGGTGGCTTCTTTACCAACTGAACTACAAGAGAAGCCCTAAGATATGAGGAAGTGACCTCATTTTCTCATTTCCTACTTACAGCAGGGAGAACTTTACTCACTAGTAATTTTGCTAAAAATGTGTTCCTCTTAAAAGCAACAATCTTGGTAAGAGGTGTTTATTAGCAAAGTTGTGGTCTCAAATATTTTTTTTTGGCATGATGTGGAAAAAAGCTAGAACCTGGGATATTTAATGCAAATTCTCTATCCTGAAAATGGAGAGATCATTCTAGAATACACCCTTTATTTACTCACCAACACTGATGATTTACCTCCAGAATAAAGACCAAGATCTTCTGCTTTGGGGGGTTCTTCAGAATCTGATTTCAGTGTGTCTTTCTGTGTCATCTCCTACCACACTGGTGCATGTCCTATCCTGTGTAGTTCTATGTCACACCTAGCTATTTGCCACAATCTGTCTCAAAGACTCCTTGAGACCCTGATTTTACTCTAGCTTTTTTTACCTAGAATGTGGTTCCTTGTATATTTGCAGCTCATATTTCTGTCCATCCTCTGGTCATTCCACTTAAAATTAGGTGTATTGTTTTTTTGTTCCAATAGCCTAAAATAGCACTTAGTACAGTACACTTGTTTATGTCTGTCTACTATAAAAATTATTTCAAATCTTGTATCTTAATAGATCAAACAAGTCAATTCTAAAGGAAATCAACTCTGAATATTCATTGGGAGGACTGAGGCTAAAGCTGATGCTCCAATACTTTGGCCACTTGATGTGAAGAGCTGACTCACTAGAAGAGATGAGTTGAACCTAGGAAAGATTGAGGGCAGGAGGTGAAGGGGACATCAGAGGATAGGATGGCTGGGTAACATCACTGACTCAATGGGTATGGATTTGAGCAAACTCTGAGAGACAGTGAAGGACAAGGAAGCCTGGCATGCTGCAGGTCACAAAGAGGTGGGTACAACTTAGTGACTGAACAGCAGCAGTGAAAATCTTCATAGATAACCAATGTTTAAGGGAATGAAGGAATTGGTTAATCTTCAGAGGCAGAGTTGAAGATACAGTGGTTGGAGGCATCTAGGTGGGGGGGTGTGAAAGCAGGAGAAGAAACAAGTAAATAACAAGGGGTAAACCACAGACGAGCTATACATTTCACACCCAGTGAATGGACTGGCACAGGTATTTCTGTCATTTGCTTCTCATTTGACTCAGTGCTGGATCTGTTTGTTTTCAGCAAGTTAGAAGGATTTTTGCATCCTGAGTTCACAGTTTCTGGAATATTTACTTCTCCTAAATGAAACCACTCTTCATAAATCAGGATTCTGGTGCTACAACTGCAGCTGAACTGAAAGTCAACATCAAAAAGTGACTCATGGAAATGGCAGGGAAAGCAAATCAAATATCAAATAAAGCTAGTTCCTTCACTCTCCCAAACTGATTATTGTTCTTTGGAAGATAAAATATTTAATCCACCCTGGAGCTATGAAATCCAGGAGCTGTTATTACTGAACAGCTTCATTGCAACAGGTTAGATGTGTTCATCTTAGTACTTTATAAGTTTGCCTGGAAAACATACTCATGAGGTCATTTGACTGAGCTTCATTGGCTTATATTTATTCCAGAGAAAATAAATGTATTTCTGTTTGCACAAATAGCTCAGTTCTTTACTGTTTTCTCATGCCATCCTTGATTTTAAGTGATTACAGCTTTAACCATCTGATCCAAAGATTTCATATATATATGCCTCCCTTTTGCTCCAGAGGACATGATGTGAATGTATTTACTATGTAACATGTAGTCTATTGTTATAAGGAATGGTTTACTCTAGTCAGCTCAAAGACATGTTAACAGACATGATGAGTTAACAGCAGACACAGAGCGAGATATGAGCGTTGTGTTTCCATTTGGATAATCTGTTGTTATTTCAATAGACCAGTTTTCTCTCCCCTGCAGAAAACAGAAGAAAAGGCAGAGAAAGGCTTGAGAAGAGGAGACATGTCCCAGGAGGGAATCACTGGGACAGAGTGCCTGGTAGCTAGGGTCAGCCTACTTCAACTCTTGTCTCCCTGGTGGCTCCTGGCAACCTTTTCAAGCTTAAACACCTTGGTGGTTTTAGAGGCAATGTTTCTGAAAGCCGTGGAAATGGCCAATGTTCCACTTAGATGGAAAGTGGAACATACTGAGAGACCTCGGTGCACTTTGCATGCTTCCATCTTTCAGACCAAGCAGTCCCTTTAGCCTCGGTAGCTATGCACACAAAGAAGCAAGATTTTTTTTGTTGTCATTTAGCTCACACTGGCAGCTGTTTGCATCCAGGACCTTTAGCTCTTCCAGTAGACTCCACTTGCTTGTGGTCTTCATACTTCATGTGAAGCAGAGTGAGCACCACTTGGCCTCTGGAAATTCTTTTATCATGCCTCCATTGCTAACCAGGTGAAGTTCAAGCTGCATGTCTCCACTAGATCTGTGCGCCCTGACTGTTCCCTGGAGGAAAGGCTGGGATCATCCCAAAGGGCATATTCTACTGGTTGTGTATATGTCAGAGCTGTTTGGCATGGAAGGAATTTCATGTCGGGAGCGCCACCATTGGTGGGAGCTGGTTTCCAAAGGTAAATGTATTGCTGAAGCCAGAGTTCATCTTGGCTTCAGAGAACATCTTGATGTTCATGTCAGCATTCAAGAGCAGGTTTTTTGTCTTTCAGTCTCTATAACAAAGCACTGCATACACAGCAGATACTTCCTGGTGCAATTTTTTTCAGGTCATAAGCCATCTAACACATCTCTTTCACTAGCGTATCCCATAATGAGGTAGATTCTCAGTCTTGACATTGAACTGCTTTCCCTTTTGGTGAAAATGAACCTTGAATTTTCTGAAGTTTAATACTGAGTTTCATACTCATGGTCAATTCACTCTTAAATATCTTGAAGTTTTATCAAAATAAGGCCCAGAAATCTCAGTATATAACTTGAGGTGACAGATTTATAATTCACTTACAAAAGTGCTGAATTTCCTTCTAGTTAATTGTATCTGAAAGATTTTCGGGGATTTGTGAGGTGCACAAACATTCATCACTGGTGGCAGTGTAAACTGGCATAGCTATCTTTTGGTGGAAATTTTATAATACCTATGCAATTAAAATATACATATGCTTTTAACTTGAAGTTCCACTTTGACAAGTCTAGTATTCAGAAATGCGTATATGGACACAAAGATATTGTGTGCAAGGATGATCATAGCAGCACTATTCATAATGATAAAAAATATTTTTAAAGATGAAAAATATGAGCTAAGATGAATGTCCACCCATAGAGAGATGGCAAAGTATCTATGACACTTTCATACTCTGCTTAATAGATTCCTATCATTCTGTTCATCCAGATAACCTTTACCCTTGTGATATATGTTTAGAGATGTAGAGAGACCATTATTAAAACTACCCCAAGTTCCTGCTCCCAACCCTCTATTTTAAGATAAAAACTGGCATAGTTTAATTTCTCTGTCCTGTAGGCCACTGTTGAATGTTCCAGACTTGAGTAATTGAACAAAGATATGACAGTCACAATTCCCCAGTCTTTCACATACACTTGAATGATCCAGAGATGGAGAGCTAACCCAAGCTGAATCAGTGCCATAAATTTTTGAAGAGGAACTAAGAAAGAGGAGCCTGGGAATTTGTTGGTAGTCTCACTCCACTACCTATAGAGATGATTTGCTTTGAAATGAGACAAACAATGTGGCTCACAATATGCAAGAATCTGAATTTAGAGGAGAGTGTTCAAAATTTTGGTTTCAGGAAATACTGAGGCCAACTCCACCTTCTGATCCTATAGTTCAATCATTCATTCCTTCTTTGGAATTTATGATCAGTAATTTCTCCATTAAACTGAAACAGATCAAATTGAGTTTTGACATTATATTGATGAGCAAAAAGGCATATTTCATAACAATATGAATAATTTGGTATAAGTTTTATGAAAGTTATGCCATATTTGTATATGAATCTAAATGTCACCATAGGAGAGACACACCAAAGCATTGGCACTAATTGCTGGGCTGGATGAGGCACAAGTTGGAATCAAGATAGCTAGGAGAAATACCTCAGACATGCAGATGACATCACCCTAATGGCAGAAAGCAAACAGAATCTAAAAAGGTTTTTGATGAAGGTGGAAAAGGAGAGTGAAAAAGCTGGCTTACAACTTAACATTCAAAAAACTAAACTCATGGCACCTTCTCCCATTATTTAATGACAAATAGGTGGGAAAAGCAGGAAACAGTGACAGATTCTATTTTCCTGGGCTCCAAAATCACTGTGGACAGTGACTTAAATTATAAGATGCTTGCTCCTTGGAAGAAAAGCTATGACAAGCCTAGGCAACGTATTAAAAAGTAGAGACATTACTTTGCTGACAAAGTATACGCTATGGTCTTCCCAGTACTCATGTATGGATGTGAGAGTTGGACCATAAAGAAGGCTGAGTGCCAAAGAATTGATGCTTGCAAACTGTAGTGCTAGATAAGACTCTTGAGAGTCCCTTGGACAACAAGGCAATCAAACCAGTCAATCCTATAGGAAACCAACCCTGAATATTCACTGGAAGGACTGATGCTGAAACTGAAGCTCTAATTCTTTGGCCACCTGATGTGAAGAGAGGAATCACTGGGAAAGACTGAGGGCAGGAGGAGAAGGGGACGACAGAGAATGAGATTGTTGTATGGGATCATTGACTCGATGGACATGAGTTTAAGCAAACTCAGGGAGATACTGAAAGACAGGGAAGCCTGGCATGCTGCTTTCCATGGGAACACAGAGTCAGACACGACTTAATGACTGAACAACAACAATCCTTGGAGTAGTCAGCAACAAGAGAAAGAACCTCTTCCACTTTTATCTTGTGGGCTTTTATATTGACTAGCATTTTAACAATAAACTGTATTAGTTTTGCTGTTGAAAAATAATTTTAAAATCCCATCAACTAAAATCTTCAAGGAAGAATATATAAAGGAAAACAAACAAGTGCCTTTTGCCACTCACTCTCAAACATTGATACCATGTTGTGCACCTGCATTGGTTCCACAATGAAGCCGGATACCGAGAAACTTAGTTTGATATTGGACATAAGGAGATATTTTGTTTTGGTATAAGTTTTATGAAAGTTATGCCATATTTGTATATGAATCTAAATGTCACCATAGGAGAGACACACCAAAGCATTGGCACTAATTGCTGGGCTGGATGAGGCACAAGTTGGAATCAAGATAGCTAGGAGAAATACCTCAGACATGCAGATGACATCACCCTAATGGCAGAAAGCAAACAGAATCTAAAAAGGTTTTTGATGAAGGTGGAAAAGGAGAGTGAAAAAGCTGGCTTACAACTTAACATTCAAAAAACTAAACTCATGGCACCTTCTCCCATTATTTAATGACAAATAGGTGGGAAAAGCAGGAAACAGTGACAGATTCTATTTTCCTGGGCTCCAAAATCACTGTGGACAGTGACTTAAATTATAAGATGCTTGCTCCTTGGAAGAAAAGCTATGACAAGCCTAGGCAACGTATTAAAAAGTAGAGACATTACTTTGCTGACAAAGTATACGCTATGGTCTTCCCAGTACTCATGTATGGATGTGAGAGTTGGACCATAAAGAAGGCTGAGTGCCAAAGAATTGATGCTTGCAAACTGTAGTGCTAGATAAGACTCTTGAGAGTCCCTTGGACAACAAGGCAATCAAACCAGTCAATCCTATAGGAAACCAACCCTGAATATTCACTGGAAGGACTGATGCTGAAACTGAAGCTCTAATTCTTTGGCCACCTGATGTGAAGAGAGGAATCACTGGGAAAGACTGAGGGCAGGAGGAGAAGGGGACGACAGAGAATGAGATTGTTGTATGGGATCATTGACTCGATGGACATGAGTTTAAGCAAACTCAGGGAGATACTGAAAGACAGGGAAGCCTGGCATGCTGCTTTCCATGGGAACACAGAGTCAGACACGACTTAATGACTGAACAACAACAATCCTTGGAGTAGTCAGCAACAAGAGAAAGAACCTCTTCCACTTTTATCTTGTGGGCTTTTATATTGACTAGCATTTTAACAATAAACTGTATTAGTTTTGCTGTTGAAAAATAATTTTAAAATCCCATCAACTAAAATCTTCAAGGAAGAATATATAAAGGAAAACAAACAAGTGCCTTTTGCCACTCACTCTCAAACATTGATACCATGTTGTGCACCTGCATTGGTTCCACAATGAAGCCGGTAGAGAGCTGTGATTGCTTCTGATAGAAAGCCAGAGTTGTGGAGTGACTTTCCAACTCACAAATGCCTAATTTATGAACACCTGGCACATAAAGAGAAAGTTACTGCCCTAGTTCACTTGCCAGGAGACAACATTAGCAGAGTGACAAACACTTCAGCTTTGTATTTTGAATTGTACCCTTCTGTTTATGAGCTATGGAATACCAAGTGAGTTATTTAGCCTTTGTGCACCTCTGTTCCTCATCAATAAAATGTGCTAAGAATGATTCTTAACTTGCATGATTGCTATGAAGTTTAGCAGATACAGTGCATGGCAAAACTCAGCACATACAATACACTCTATCTATGCAAATGTTAGCCATCAGTGTTCCAAAAGGCACCTTGTCCTCTAGGTGTTCAAGGCTTCATTGCATTTCTGTATTTTTTTCCCTAATGGAAAACTTTGTATCTGTTACCAGGTACAGACAGAAAATCCCTTGAAATAATGATTTTCCTGTCATGGTGACAAATTTCGACATGGTAGAATCAATTTCTTCAGAATTAATTCTTTTCCCACATATCTGCACATCATTTGATTGGAGTAAAGCTACCCTTATGTTTATTAAGTTTATCACGATAAAAGCAGAAAGCATGTACTCCTTAATCTATGCCATTTCAAAAATACTAAGATTCATGCTTTTTTTTGTAAGGCAAGGTGTGACTTTTTAAATTATTATTCTTTATTTTAAACGTTTTACAGAGTTTTGTTGTTCACAGACATGTATGTTCCCAGATCAGTCATATGCATATCCCTGGACCACACCCCCTGAGTTCCCCCCATCCCACCCATACATGAACAATCAGGGAACGGGGGCCTGGCATGCTGCTTTCCATGGGAACACAGAGTCAGACACGACTTAATGACTGAACAACAACAATCCTTGGAGTAGTCAGCAACAAGAGAAAGAACCTCTTCCACTTTTATCTTGTGGGCTTTTATATTGACTAGCATTTTAACAATAAACTGTATTAGTTTTGCTGTTGAAAAATAATTTTAAAATCCCATCAACTAAAATCTTCAAGGAAGAATATATAAAGGAAAACAAACAAGTGCCTTTTGCCACTCACTCTCAAACATTGATACCATGTTGTGCACCTGCATTGGTTCCACAATGAAGCCGGTAGAGAGCTGTGATTGCTTCTGATAGAAAGCCAGAGTTGTGGAGTGACTTTCCAACTCACAAATGCCTAATTTATGAACACCTGGCACATAAAGAGAAAGTTACTGCCCTAGTTCACTTGCCAGGAGACAACATTAGCAGAGTGACAAACACTTCAGCTTTGTATTTTGAATTGTACCCTTCTGTTTATGAGCTATGGAATACCAAGTGAGTTATTTAGCCTTTGTGCACCTCTGTTCCTCATCAATAAAATGTGCTAAGAATGATTCTTAACTTGCATGATTGCTATGAAGTTTAGCAGATACAGTGCATGGCAAAACTCAGCACATACAATACACTCTATCTATGCAAATGTTAGCCATCAGTGTTCCAAAAGGCACCTTGTCCTCTAGGTGTTCAAGGCTTCATTGCATTTCTGTATTTTTTTCCCTAATGGAAAACTTTGTATCTGTTACCAGGTACAGACAGAAAATCCCTTGAAATAATGATTTTCCTGTCATGGTGACAAATTTCGACATGGTAGAATCAATTTCTTCAGAATTAATTCTTTTCCCACATATCTGCACATCATTTGATTGGAGTAAAGCTACCCTTATGTTTATTAAGTTTATCACGATAAAAGCAGAAAGCATGTACTCCTTAATCTATGCCATTTCAAAAATACTAAGATTCATGCTTTTTTTTTTTTGTAAGGCAAGGTGTGACTTTTTAAATTATTATTCTTTATTTTAAACGTTTTACAGAGTTTTGTTGTTCACAGACATGTATGTTCCCAGATCAGTCATATGCATATCCCTGGACCACACCCCCTGAGTTCCCCCCATCCCACCCCTCCAGACCATCACCCCAAGCCATTGTAAGCACTCCTATTCCCTTAGCACAGTGACAATAGCTATCTTTTCCACACATAAAAGTATAGGTTTCCATGTTAGTCCCTCCATGCTTCCCCCTCCCTATTTCTTCCCCACAATGTCCCTATGTCTATGCTCTGTCTGTTTTTCCATGAGTTCCCTGCGTGTGTTATCAAGACCGTCCTACTAGATTCCATATATGTGTGTTAGTATACTGTATTTGTCTTTCTCTTTTTGACTTACTTCACTTTTGATGATAGGTTCTAGAGCCAGCCACCTCATTAGGACTGAGTCTTCTGCATTTCTTTTAACAGCTGAGTAGTATTCCATTATTAGTACCAGGGCTTCTGTATCCATTCATTTGTCGATGGACATCTTAGGTTGCTTCCATGTTCTGGTTATTGTATAGAGAGCTGCAATGAACATTGGGGTAGAGGTGCTTCTTTCAGTTTTGATTTTGTCAGGATATAAGCCTAATAGTGGGATTGCTGGGTCATAGGGTGCTCCTAGTTTTAGTTTTTTAAGAAATCTCCATACTGTCTTCCATAGAGGCTGTGTCAGTTTACATTGCCACCAGCAATGCAAGAGGGTTCCCTTTTCTCTGCACCTTCTCCAGCATTTATTGTCTGCAGATATTTTGATGATGGCCATTCTGACGGGTGTGAGGTGGTATATCATTGTAGTTTTAATTTGCATTTCTCTAATAATAAGTGAGGTTGAGTCATATCATTGTAGTTTTAATTTACAAAAACAGAAAATGTACTCCTTAATTTTCTAAATTTTCTTTTCCCACATATCTGCACATCATTTGATTGGAGTAAAGCTACCCTTATGTTTATTAAGTTTATCACGATAAAAGCAGAAAGCATGTACTCCTTAATCTATGCCATTTCAAAAATACTAAGATTCATGCTTTTTTTTGTAAGGCAAGGTGTGACTTTTTAAATTATTATTCTTTATTTTAAACGTTTTACAGAGTTTTGTTGTTCACAGACATGTATGTTCCCAGATCAGTCATATGCATATCCCTGGACCACACCCCCTGAGTTCCCCCCATCCCACCCCTCCAGACCATCACCCCAAGCCATTGTAAGCACTCCTATTCCCTTAGCACAGTGACAATAGCTATCTTTTCCACACATAAAAGTATAGGTTTCCATGTTAGTCCCTCCATGCTTCCCCCTCCCTATTTCTTCCCCACAATGTCCCTATGTCTATGCTCTGTCTGTTTTTCCATGAGTTCCCTGCGTGTGTTATCAAGACCGTCCTACTAGATTCCATATATGTGTGTTAGTATACTGTATTTGTCTTTCTCTTTTTGACTTACTTCACTTTTGATGATAGGTTCTAGAGCCAGCCACCTCATTAGGACTGAGTCTTCTGCATTTCTTTTAACAGCTGAGTAGTATTCCATTATTAGTACCAGGGCTTCTGTATCCATTCATTTGTCGATGGACATCTTAGGTTGCTTCCATGTTCTGGTTATTGTATAGAGAGCTGCAATGAACATTGGGGTAGAGGTGCTTCTTTCAGTTTTGATTTTGTCAGGATATAAGCCTAATAGTGGGATTGCTGGGTCATAGGGTGCTCCTAGTTTTAGTTTTTTAAGAAATCTCCATACTGTCTTCCATAGAGGCTGTGTCAGTTTACATTGCCACCAGCAATGCAAGAGGGTTCCCTTTTCTCTGCACCTTCTCCAGCATTTATTGTCTGCAGATATTTTGATGATGGCCATTCTGACGGGTGTGAGGTGGTATATCATTGTAGTTTTAATTTGCATTTCTCTAATAATAAGTGAGGTTGAGCATCATTTCATGTGCTTTTGGGCCATCTGTATGTCGTCTTTGGAGAGGTGTCTCTTTAGATCTTCTTCCCATTTTTTGATTGGGTTGTTCGTTTTCCCTGTGCTGAGTTGTCTGAGTTGCTTGTAGATTTTGGAGATTAATTCTTTGTCTGTTGTTTCATTTGCTATGATTTTCGTCCATTCTGTGGGCCGTCAGTTCAGCTTTTTTGTAATTTCTTTAGCTGTACAAAAGCTCTTAAGTTTCATGAAGTCCCACATGTTCATTTTTCTTTTCAGTTCTGCTATTTTAGTAGGTGGGTCAGAGAAGATCTTGTTTTCATTGATGTCCTTGAGGGTTTTGCCTATATTCTCCTCTAAGAGTTTGATGGTTTCTGGTCTTACATTTAGGTCTTTCATCCATTTTGAGTTGATCTTAGTGTATGGTGTCAGGGAATGTTCCAACTTCATTTTTGTGCATGTAGCTGTCCAATTTTCCATGCACCATTTGTTGAAGAGGCTGTCTTTGTCCCATTTTATATGTTCGCCTCCTTTGTCAAAAATAAGGTACCCATAGGTGGGTGGGTTTATCTCTGGGCTCTCTATCATGTTCCATTGGTCAATAGCTCTGTTTTTGTGCCAGTATCATACTGTCTTGATGACTGTTGCTTTGTAGTAGAGTCTGAAGTTAGGAAGGCTGATTCCTCCAGCTCTGTTTTTCTTTCTCAGGCTTGCTTTGGCTATTTGAGGTCTTTTGTGTTTCCATATGAACTGTGTGATTCTTTGGTCTAGTTCTGTGAAAAATGTCAGTGGAAGTTGACTAGGTATTGCATTGAATCTGTAGATGATATTTGGTAGTATGGTCATTTTCACAATATTGAGTCTTCAGACCCAGGAACATGGAATATCTCTCCATCTGTTTAAGTCTTCTTTAATGTCTCTCATGAGTGTCTTGTAATTTTCTGTGTACAGTTCTTTTGTGTCTTTGGGTAGGTTTATTCCTAGATATTTGATTCTTTTGGTTGCAATGGTGAAGGGGACTACCTCTTTGATTTCGTTTTCTGATTTTTCATTGTTTGTGTATAGGAATGCCAGTGATTTCTGTGGGTTGACTTTGTATCCTGCGACTTTGCTGAATTCGTGGATTAGCTCTAGCAGCTTTGTAACCGTGTCTTTGGGATTTTCTATGTATAATATCATGTCGTCTGCAAAAAGAGAGAGTTTGATTTCTTCCTTTCCAATCTGGATTCCTTTGATTTCTTTCTCTTCTCTTATTGCTGTTGCTAGCACTTCCAGGACTATGTTGAATAGTAGTGGTGAAAGTGGACACCCTTGTCTTGTTCCTGATCTTAGAGGGAATGCTTTCAGTTTTTCACCGTTGAGGATAATGTTTGCTGTGAACTTCTCATATATGGTTTTTATGATGTTGAGATAGGTTCCTTCTATGCCCATTTTCTGAAGAGTTTTTATCATAAATGGATGCTGTACTTTGTCGAAGGCTTTTTCTGCATCTATTGAGACAACCATGTGATTTGCTCTTTTGAAAGGGTTGATCTTAGTGTATGGTGTCAGGGAATGTTCCAACTTCATTTTTGTGCATCTGGCTGTCCAATTTTCCATGCACCATTTGTTGAAGAGGCTGTCTTTGTCCCATTTTATATGTTCGCCTCCTTTGTCAAAAATAAGGTACCCATAGGTGGGTGGGTTTATCTCTGGGCTCTCTATCATGTTCCATTGGTCAATAGCTCTGTTTTTGTGCCAGTATCATACTGTCTTGATGACTGTTGCTTTGTAGTAGAGTCTGAAGTTAGGAAGGCTGATTCCTCCAGCTCTGTTTTTCTTTCTCAGGCTTGCTTTGGCTATTTGAGGTCTTTTGTGTTTCCATATGAACTGTGTGATTCTTTGGTCTAGTTCTGTGAAAAATGTCAGTGGAAGTTGACTAGGTATTGCATTGAATCTGTAGATGATATTTGGTAGTATGGTCATTTTCACAATATTGAGTCTTCAGACCCAGGAACATGGAATATCTCTCCATCTGTTTAAGTCTTCTTTAATGTCTCTCATGAGTGTCTTGTAATTTTCTGTGTACAGTTCTTTTGTGTCTTTGGGTAGGTTTATTCCTAGATATTTGATTCTTTTGGTTGCAATGGTGAAGGGGACTACCTCTTTGATTTCGTTTTCTGATTTTTCATTGTTTGTGTATAGGAATGCCAGTGATTTCTGTGGGTTGACTTTGTATCCTGCGACTTTGCTGAATTCGTGGATTAGCTCTAGCAGCTTTGTAACCGTGTCTTTGGGATTTTCTATGTATAATATCATGTCGTCTGCAAAAAGAGAGAGTTTGATTTCTTCCTTTCCAATCTGGATTCCTTTGATTTCTTTCTCTTCTCTTATTGCTGTTGCTAGCACTTCCAGGACTATGTTGAATAGTAGTGGTGAAAGTGGACACCCTTGTCTTGTTCCTGATCTTAGAGGGAATGCTTTCAGTTTTTCACCGTTGAGGATAATGTTTGCTGTGAACTTCTCATATATGGTTTTTATGATGTTGAGATAGGTTCCTTCTATGCCCATTTTCTGAAGAGTTTTTATCATAAATGGATGCTGTACTTTGTCGAAGGCTTTTTCTGCATCTATTGAGACAACCATGTGATTTTTGTCTCTCAGTTTGTTGATATGGTGTATCACATTGATTGATTTGAGGATATTGAAGAAACCTTGCATGCCTGGGATGAACCCAACTTGACCGTGATGTATGAGTTTTTTGATGTGTCATTGAATTCTGTTTGCTACGATTTTGTTGAGGATCTTGGCATCTAAATTCATCAGGGAAATCGGCCTGTAATTTTCCTTTTTTGTGTTGTCTTTGCCTGGTTTGGGTATCAGGGTGATGGTGGCCTCGTAGAATGTGTTTGGAAGTTTTCCTTCCTGTGCAATTTTTTGAAAGAGTTTTAGAAGGACAGGCATTAGCTCTTCTTTAAATGTTCAGTAGAATTCGGCTGTGAAGCCATCTGGCCCGGGGCTTTTATTTTTGGGTAGATTTTTAATCACAGATTCAATTTCTGAGCTTATGATTGGGTTGTTCAAAGTTTCTGTTTCTTCCTGGCTCAGTCTTGGGAGATTAATCTTCCCCAAGAAACTGTCCATTTCTTCCAGGTTGTCCAGTTTGTTGCCATAGAGTTGCTCATAATAGTCTCTTAGAATCCTTTGGATTTCTGCTTTATCTGTTGTAAACTCTCCTTTTACGTTTTTGATTTTGTTGATCTGGTTCTTCTCTCTCTTTCTCTTGATGAGTCTTACCAGAGGTTAGTCAATTTTGTTTACCTTTTCAAAGAACCAGATTTTTGTTTTATTTATCCGTACTATAGTTTCTTTCATTTCTTTCTCATTTATTTCTGCTCTAGTCTTTATAATTTCTCTTCTTCTGCTGGCTCTGGGATGTTTTTGTTCTTCTTTTTCCAATTGTTTTAAGCGGAGGGTTAAGTCATCTGCTTCTTCGAGGTGGGATTGTATTGCTATAAATTTCCCTCTTAGAATTGCTTTTGCGATATCCCATAGGTTTTGCACGGTCGTATGTTCATTGTCATTTTATCCAGGAATTTTTAAATTTCTCCTTTGATTTCCTCAGTAATCAGTTGGTTTTTTAGGTATATGTTGTTTAATTGCCCTGTGTTTGTATTTTTAGCGTTTTTTTTCCTGTAGTTGATCTCTAGTCTCAATGCATTGTGGTCCCTTATGGCATTGGTCTGCAAACTCAGGTGCTGGACTGGACGGCGGGCTGATCCCAGTCCGTCGGGCAGGGGGCCGCGGTGCGCTGTCCCGGGTTGTGGGGGGCGCGCGGGCTGATCCCAGTCCGTTGGGCGGGGGGCCGCAGCGCGCGCACAATCCCGTGTTGGGCGGGGGCGTCCTGGCTCTGCCGCGCACCCGCCGGTAGCTTCCAATACCTGCCCTTCTCGCAGGCTTCCTCCGCTGCGGGTGTAGCTATGGGGGTGCACGGGCTCCTCCGCCACTGGCGCGCACGCACTGCCGGTTACGCCTCCAAGTCCCAAAGGCAGGCACAAGCTTCCCGTCTGGCTCGAGCCCGGTCCTCGTCAGCAATCTGTGGGCGACTTCCCTTCAGCCAGTCTCCCACTAGGGAAATCACAGATTCAATTTCTGAGCTTATGATTGGGTTGTTCAAAGTTTCTGTTTCTTCCTGGCTCAGTCTTGGGAGATTAATCTTCCCCAAGAAACTGTCCATTTCTTCCAGGTTGTCCAGTTTGTTGCCATAGAGTTGCTCATAATAGTCTCTTAGAATCCTTTGGATTTCTGCTTTATCTGTTGTAAACTCTCCTTTTACGTTTTTGATTTTGTTGATCTGGTTCTTCTCTCTCTTTCTCTTGATGAGTCTTACCAGAGGTTAGTCAATTTTGTTTACCTTTTCAAAGAACCAGATTTTTGTTTTATTTATCCGTACTATAGTTTCTTTCATTTCTTTCTCATTTATTTCTGCTCTAGTCTTTATAATTTCTCTTCTTCTGCTGGCTCTGGGATGTTTTTGTTTTTCTTTTTCCAATTGTTTTAAGCGGAGGGTTAAGTCATCTGCTTCTTCGAGGTGGGATTGTATTGCTATAAATTTCCCTCTTAGAATTGCTTTTGCGATATCCCATAGGTTTTGCACGGTCGTATGTTCATTGTCATTTTATCCAGGAATTTTTAAATTTCTCCTTTGATTTCCTCAGTAATCAGTTGGTTTTTTAGGTATATGTTGTTTAATTGCCCTGTGTTTGTATTTTTAGCGTTTTTTTTCCTGTAGTTGATCTCTAGTCTCAATGCATTGTGGTCCCTTATGGCATTGGTCTGCAAACTCAGGTGCTGGACTGGACGGCGGGCTGATCCCAGTCCGTCGGGCAGGGGGCCGCGGTGCGCTGTCCCGGGTTGTGGGGGGCGCGCGGGCTGATCCCAGTCCGTTGGGCGGGGGGCCGCAGCGCGCGCACAATCCCGTGTTGGGCGGGGGCGTCCTGGCTCTGCCGCGCACCCGCCGGTAGCTTCCAATACCTGCCCTTCTCGCAGGCTTCCTCCGCTGCGGGTGTAGCTATGGGGGTGCACGGGCTCCTCCGCCACTGGCGCGCACGCACTGCCGGTTACGCCTCCAAGTCCCAAAGGCAGGCACAAGCTTCCCCGTCTGGCTCGAGCCCGGTCCCTCGTCAGCAATCTGTGGGCGACTTCCCCTTCAGCCAGTCTCCCACTAGGAGTGTTTGAAGTCACCTGGTGCCAGGCGGAAAGTCGCGATTTTCGCCCGGCCGAGCGGCGGAGCGATTTTCACACTGGGTGCTCCCTCCCGGCTCCAGGTTGCTAGGCAGCACTCCAATTGCATTCCGTCCGGCCCTGCTCCAGTATCTTGTCTTCACAGTGTCTTAATTTCTGCCGGCGATCCGGACGGATTCTTGGAGTTTTCACGCTGATCGCTGCCCTCTCTCCCCCGAGCCTCTGCTTAGGCTCCCTTTTAGGGCACTTGCTGGCGCGCTCTCCATCGGTGCAGTCCGGCGTGGGGGTTAGGATAGAGGATTCTTAGAACCGTAGCTCTGGGAAAGTTCTGGCTGTTCACTCTTCTACTCTCGCGGACCTATGGAATTCTTCTGTCGTCTAGCAGCTGGTTTGTTGGTGGTGGTTCATTTCTTGATTAGCTCTGGTGATTCTGTTGAGGAGCTGGTGAAATCTTCCCCTCATTCCTCTGCCATCTTGGCTCCCCTCCCCAATTCATGCTATTTTTCACATACTAAAAATTCCTGATGTCTGATATCCCTTAGAAATCATGGAATTTTTCAAAATGCACCATCCAGGCAGCAGACCAGAAGCTACCTGTGTGGTAGGTTGTTACTGCCTCAAATGGGTCAGCTTGACCATAGCCATACATTGTACAATGGCTTTTTGTGTTATTTACATTGCTAGTAAGAGATGGATTGAGTTTAGTTAACCTTTTAAAATGTTCTCAAAAATAATACACTATGACCAAGTGGTAAAACAGACATTATTGTATATTCAAAGAATTACAGAAAAGAGCAGCATGATGTATACTAAAACTCTGTATATCTAAATATTAGTATATCTAAAATAAAATTTCAAAATCAAATTACATTAGTCAAAATTATATCAGATGGCAGTGTGTTGGAAGTTGACTACACTTTATTTTGCTTTGCTATTCATAAAATAATGCCACTAGATATTAACTTAAATTCAAATGAATATAGTAACCACATCAAGAAATATGTGGGTTTCTTCACCCTTGTTCCTTCAGTGCAGAATCTACTGACCACAGCCTATATGCCAGGCCTATTGATGGGCACTATTTTCTTCCACCAGAGGTCAAAGATTTTCCTATAGCATTTTATCTAAAACAAAGCCCTTTCTCCTACCATCATTTGCAGTGGCTGTACTTTCACTTCTAATCTTTATATTTTTGCTGCCATTATGAGCAAACAGATTCAGCGATTGAGCTGGATTCTGTTTTTGATACAGAGGACTTTACAAGTGGACCTTCCCACTAAGACAGTGGGCTTTTGAGGAAGAATACATTTTCTTGTAGAAAGGATGCAACTTACTATGAACTATAATGTCCTCAGATGTTTATTAAATTCAGGATGCAGTGGCAGTGTTCATGTTGAACCTCTAGTATTTGAGATAATACAAGTTTGGACACACAGGATCAAAGAAAGTACACAGGAAAGAGCTGAACAATACTGCTCCTGGATTCTGTCAGTGAGAAGAAGAGATCACACAGGACCACTCAGAGAACTGCCATAGAATTTTGGTTGTATTAAGAATCCAGATGTGAGAGTCAGGAAATGTGTCAATCAAGAAGGAAAGTGGGAGTTTTCAAGGAGAAACAGAGAATTTTCTCATTAGAAAATCCACTAGCATCAGAGAGGAAGCCACTAACTTCCAAAAGATAAATCTTCGAGAGGCAAGATAAACCTAGAGTCTGTCATGCAAAGTAAAGTCAGAAAGATAAAAACAAATGCCCTATATTAATGCATATATTTATGGAATCTATAAAAACCGTACAGATGAACCTATCTGCAGGGCAGGAATAGAAACCCAGACACAGACAATGGACCTGTGGACATTGGCGTGGTGGGAAAGGGGAGGGTGGGACAAATCGAGAGTAGCATCAACATATATACACTACCTTGTGTAAAACAGGTAGTGGGAAGCTGCTGCACAGGACAGGGAGCTCAGCTCAGTACTCTCTGATGACCTAGAGTGGTAGAATGGGGGAGTGAGAGAAAGGTTCAAGAGGTAAGAGCAGTGCAGTTAATCTATTTTTGACCACTAGATATTAACTTAAATTCAAATGAATATAGTAACCACATCAAGAAATATGTGGGTTTCTTCACCCTTGTTCCTTCAGTGCAGAATCTACTGACCACAGCCTATATGCCAGGCCTATTGATGGGCACTATTTTCTTCCACCAGAGGTCAAAGATTTTCCTATAGCATTTTATCTAAAACAAAGCCCTTTCTCCTACCATCATTTGCAGTGGCTGTACTTTCACTTCTAATCTTTATATTTTTGCTGCCATTATGAGCAAACAGATTCAGCGATTGAGCTGGATTCTGTTTTTGATACAGAGGACTTTACAAGTGGACCTTCCCACTAAGACAGTGGGCTTTTGAGGAAGAATACATTTTCTTGTAGAAAGGATGCAACTTACTATGAACTATAATGTCCTCAGATGTTTATTAAATTCAGGATGCAGTGGCAGTGTTCATGTTGAACCTCTAGTATTTGAGATAATACAAGTTTGGACACACAGGATCAAAGAAAGTACACAGGAAAGAGCTGAACAATACTGCTCCTGGATTCTGTCAGTGAGAAGAAGAGATCACACAGGACCACTCAGAGAACTGCCATAGAATTTTGGTTGTATTAAGAATCCAGATGTGAGAGTCAGGAAATGTGTCAATCAAGAAGGAAAGTGGGAGTTTTCAAGGAGAAACAGAGAATTTTCTCATTAGAAAATCCACTAGCATCAGAGAGGAAGCCACTAACTTCCAAAAGATAAATCTTCGAGAGGCAAGATAAACCTAGAGTCTGTCATGCAAAGTAAAGTCAGAAAGATAAAAACAAATGCCCTATATTAATGCATATATTTATGGAATCTATAAAAACCGTACAGATGAACCTATCTGCAGGGCAGGAATAGAAACCCAGACACAGACAATGGACCTGTGGACATTGGCGTGGTGGGAAAGGGGAGGGTGGGACAAATCGAGAGTAGCATCAACATATATACACTACCTTGTGTAAAACAGGTAGTGGGAAGCTGCTGCACAGGACAGGGAGCTCAGCTCAGTACTCTCTGATGACCTAGAGTGGTAGAATGGGGGAGTGAGAGAAAGGTTCAAGAGGTAAGAGATATATGTAAACACATAGCTGGTTCACTCCGTTGTACAGCAGAAACTAATACAACAGTGCAAAGCAAGTATATCCTTACCCCACCCCACCCCCACCAAAAAAAAAAGACTCTTCTAGGAGATGCAACAGTTCCTCTGCCTTCCATACACAGAACTCCCCCAACTCAAATGGCAACCCACTCCAGGATTCTTGCCTGGAGAACCCATGGACAGAGGAGGATGGTGGGCTGTAATCCACAGGGATACAAAAGTGTCAGGCACGACTTAGTGACTAAACAGCATCTTTGTCTCAGGGATCCCTTTCAGCAGTGAGAGAGATTCACATTATGAAGCAGGTGTGTGGGGATAAGACACGGAAGGCACCACCGCCTTAAGCCACCATTTCATGTGCCCTCCTGGACATTGTCTCTTTGAGTAAAGTGTCACATGTGAACATTTAATATTTTAAAAGTTTCTTTTTCATTTCTGCCCCACTCAAACTTTTTCCCCAGTGTTGTTTAGTTCAATTTCCACACTTAAGTGAAACTACACTATAACCCAATTAAGGCAGTATTTCTGAATCACAGCCCTCATGGGAAGATTCATTGCATACCTGTAATATGCTGGTAGTTTTATTCCCTGCCACATTGGGGATTAATGAGGTATTTATGGAAAAAACATGAGAATTATGTACCATGCAAGGTATTATGTTTTTGAGGAAATATGACTTGAGCTTCAAGTAATTTATAACTAGGCTTTGTAACAGGTACTTTGTTTTTCTTTCTTTTTAAGTGAGTGCTACTTGGATGATAACAGTATAGAGAAGCTCATGTGAGCCTATTGTCTTCACATTCAGGTACCTCTGAAAAATGGATTCAAATTCTGGAATTGCCTATATTTCAGACAATCTCTTGCTCTTATACTTACATTTTGCCTTTCCTTTCCTTGTTCCTGTTTTCCTCTCACACAATATCTAGCAAAAAACTTTTGCAATACCTTTGACCTTGCACATAGTTGCTGTCGTTCAATCACTAAGCCATGTCCAACTCTTTGCAACCTCATGGACTGCAATAGAGTAGGTTTTCAAAATTTACTTGTTGAAACAAATAAATGCATAGCCAGTGAATGCATGGGTGAATAAACAATGAAACGAAAAGGTGATTTTTTGACTTAAGAGAATGGACTCAGAGAATGATGGAGGATGGACTTGGAGACACAGAGGGGGAAGGAGAGGATAAGACAAACTGAGAGAGTAGCCCTGACATATGCACATCACCATGTGCAACACAGCTAGTGGGAAGCTGATACCTAGGGAGCCCAGCCCGTGCTCTGTGCTAGCCGAGAGGGGTGGATGAAGGGGTGGTGGTGGGAGGGCCACTTCACAGGGAGGGGATATATACACTCCCACTCAAACTTCTTGAGTTGTATTATAATTATGACTTATTCATGCAATTGTACAGCAGAAACCAACACACATTCTAAAGCAATTACCCTCCAACTAAAAAAAAAAGTAAAATCTACTTTTGATCCTAACCATTGAGGAGCAGAGTTCTAATGACACTATTGTGATCAATAGGTGACATTCTTTCTCCCTTCATCTATGAGATGTACAGTCACACTCCCCCTCTTAAGCTTCTAGGATGCTTCTTTCTTAAAGCTCTGTCTCCCAGAAATTGATGAATCAAGTCACTCTCCTGAGTAGCTGGTCCTTCCATCTTGTTTCACAGCTTTCAGATAAACATGACTTTGCAGCTCTCCATGGAGTCACAAAGAGACGGACACAACTGAGTGACTAACACTACAAAATAAGATATGTTGACTGGCTAAATCTGACTAAATCAATATTTCTCCCCCAAACTCTCTCTCCTTTTTTACTTTCCACATCCCCTATCCTTCATCTTTCTCCTTATTCTCCAATACGGTGCATTATCCTGCTTCTGATATTTTAACCATAATCCCATTATTTGCATACTGATTAAATCGTGCACCTCCTCAGCAACTCCTTCCTAAATTGTGTGGATGGCTTTTAGATCCTCCTAAGTCTCTTCACCACATTTAAAAATCTGTTTATGTATATACACTGTGTTAAAAATTGTGTGACGCTATTTTGCAACATAGTTGCTGTCGTTCAATCACTAAGCCATGTCCACTCTTTGCAATAGGAGTAGGTTTTTCAAAATTTACTTGTTGAAACAAATAAATGCATAGCCAGTGAATGCATGGGTGAATAAACAATGAAACGAAAAGGTGATTTTTTGACTTAAGAGAATGGACTCAGAGAATGATGGAGGATGGACTTGGAGACACAGAGGGGGAAGGAGAGGATAAGACAAACTGAGAGAGTAGCCCTGACATATGCACATCACCATGTGCAACACAGCTAGTGGGAAGCTGATACCTAGGGAGCCCAGCCCGTGCTCTGTGCTAGCCGAGAGGGGTGGATGAAGGGGTGGTGGTGGGAGGGCCACTTCACAGGGAGGGGATATATACACTCCCACTCAAACTTCTTGAGTTGTATTATAATTATGACTTATTCATGCAATTGTACAGCAGAAACCAACACACATTCTAAAGCAATTACCCTCCAACTAAAAAAAAAAGTAAAATCTACTTTTGATCCTAACCATTGAGGAGCAGAGTTCTAATGACACTATTGTGATCAATAGGTGACATTCTTTCTCCCTTCATCTATGAGATGTACAGTCACACTCCCCCTCTTAAGCTTCTAGGATGCTTCTTTCTTAAAGCTCTGTCTCCCAGAAATTGATGAATCAAGTCACTCTCCTGAGTAGCTGGTCCTTCCATCTTGTTTCACAGCTTTCAGATAAACATGACTTTGCAGCTCTCCATGGAGTCACAAAGAGACGGACACAACTGAGTGACTAACACTACAAAATAAGATATGTTGACTGGCTAAATCTGACTAAATCAATATTTCTCCCCCAAACTCTCTCTCCTTTTTTACTTTCCACATCCCCTATCCTTCATCTTTCTCCTTATTCTCCAATACGGTGCATTATCCTGCTTCTGATATTTTAACCATAATCCCATTATTTGCATACTGATTAAATCGTGCACCTCCTCAGCAACTCCTTCCTAAATTGTGTGGATGGCTTTTAGATCCTCCTAAGTCTCTTCACCACATTTAAAAATCTGTTTATGTATATACACTGTGTTACAAACGAACTTGCACTTACGCCATCAAAGCACAGTAAAGCCTTGCCACTTGTTTCACTGTTGGTCTTTATTCCACTGTTTTCATTTCATGGTGTGATGCCCAACGCCCAAGGGGAGGTCTCTTTCACTTGATGTCCAACCCACACCAGCTCCAGTTTAGGCTTCAGGTACAGAGGCCAGTGGTTGAAATACACTGATATGTATTAAGTGTCCTACTTGGTGGTAAGTGACACACCTACACACACATAACTTGGTTTTAGCACACAAGCCTATAGTTTTTATGGTATTATCTCATTTTATAGAGCGTGAAATTAAGCTTTGAGAGGACTCTTAAACAGAGGGGCAGAACTCACTCTGGGAAAGGCGGTATTAGATCTCAGCCTTTCCACTCCCACTTTACCTTGCTCTTTGTCAAGTCAAACTTTTGCCTAAAACACATTCACTGTTCCGTAGTTCCAGAACTTTTTTTCATTTTTCATGTTAAATGGAAACTCTGTACCTATTTAGCAGTCACTTCCCCTAACTCTAACTCTAATCCTGGAGTAGGAAATAACTACCCACTCCAATATTCTTGCCTGGAAAATTCCATGGACATAGAAGTCGAGTGGGCTACAGTCCATGGGGTCATAAAGAGTTGAATATGACTGAGCACATGCAAACACTCCCATAATGGATTTGGCTGTACACTGTTAACATAACAAAAGCCCTGAATGTATACTTCAAAATGAATAAAATAGCAAATTATCTATTATTTAGTCACAAAGAGACGGACACAACTGAGTGACTAACACTACAAAATAAGATATGTTGACTGGCTAAATCTGACTAAATCAATATTTCTCCCCCAAACTCTCTCTCCTTTTTTACTTTCCACATCCCCTATCCTTCATCTTTCTCCTTATTCTCCAATACGGTGCATTATCCTGCTTCTGATATTTTAACCATAATCCCATTATTTGCATACTGATTAAATCGTGCACCTCCTCAGCAACTCCTTCCTAAATTGTGTGGATGGCTTTTAGATCCTCCTAAGTCTCTTCACCACATTTAAAAATCTGTTTATGTATATACACTGTGTTACAAACGAACTTGCACTTACGCCATCAAAGCACAGTAAAGCCTTGCCACTTGTTTCACTGTTGGTCTTTATTCCACTGTTTTCATTTCGCGGGTGTGATGCCCAACGCCCAAGGGGAGGTCTCTTTCACTTGATGTCCAACCCACACCAGCTCCAGTTTAGGCTTCAGGTACAGAGGCCAGTGGTTGAAATACACTGATATGTATTAAGTGTCCTACTTGGTGGTAAGTGACACACCTACACACACATAACTTGGTTTTAGCACACAAGCCTATAGTTTTTATGGTATTATCTCATTTTATAGAGCGTGAAATTAAGCTTTGAGAGGACTCTTAAACAGAGGGGCAGAACTCACTCTGGGAAAGGCGGTATTAGATCTCAGCCTTTCCACTCCCACTTTACCTTGCTCTTTGTCAAGTCAAACTTTTGCCTAAAACACATTCACTGTTCCGTAGTTCCAGAACTTTTTTTCATTTTTCATGTTAAATGGAAACTCTGTACCTATTTAGCAGTCACTTCCCCTAACTCTAACTCTAATCCTGGAGTAGGAAATAACTACCCACTCCAATATTCTTGCCTGGAAAATTCCATGGACATAGAAGTCGAGTGGGCTACAGTCCATGGGGTCATAAAGAGTTGAATATGACTGAGCACATGCAAACACTCCCATAATGGATTTGGCTGTACACTGTTAACATAACAAAAGCCCTGAATGTATACTTCAAAATGAATAAAATGGCAAATTATCTATTATTTGTATATTACACACTAAAAAACCACACACACACACACACATACATTTATGATCTTCTTCTTCCCAATGTTTTTCATAACTCCCTTTCCTTAAAAGTTACGCCAATAATTACAGAGTCTAGGGTGAAATGCCTAAGCTGGTTTTATTAACTTAAAATCCTGTGTACTATATTTTTATTATCTCTATTTTTGCTTCACCTGGTTAAATATAAATTTCATGGCACAGGGACAGAGACAGTATTATCACTTATCAAAAACTGTAGCTCACAGGGGGACTGCAATGAGTTTTAAATCACTAAAGTTTTCTGCTATAGGAATGCTATTTCTCAGAGAGGAATTCACCATTTGCACAAAGAATTTCCTGGTATTTTATTTGGTCTGTTGAGTATAAAATGAATCTTGGGGCTTTCACTGGAGTTTCCACTTGACAAGCCCTTGACGCGATGTTGATGACTTCCAAATCTCTTTTCCAGCCCACATCCTCTCTCCTGAGCACTAGAACATATATCCAGCTGCCTACTGGATATCACCTTGACAGCCCTCAGACACCTTCAGCTTAGCTTGTCCAAGGCTGTACTCCTTATTTTGCACTCTCTGACCTGCTGCTGTTTCTATATTTTTTTATTTCACTGAAAGATATAACTATCCACTAAGATGTCCAAACAAGACGTCCAGGCCTTATTCTCAAATTTTCCTCTCCCACCCATGTCTTATCAATCAGCACATTCTTTAGAGTCTATAACAGGATCTCTCAAGGTCTATTTTGAAGGATCAGCCTACGCACACCTACACATGCGTGCACACAGAAACCCTTCCATTTTGATTGCTTACAGTGGTACAACTATCCATTTGCTCTGGTAAATTGATCTCTGTAGTCACAGAATCTCACCCAAAAGAAAACTTGGGAAAATAAGTCAACAGAAGATAAGAAAAATGCATCATTTACCTTGAGCCTGTACCACAAATTTAATTCTCTGTTTTCTCTTGCTAAGTCAGTGAATGTTTAAATGGCAGCAGGCAATTTGATGCTCTTTCTTTCTTCGGTCTAGATAAATAGCTTTTCCTCAACACACTTGCTCATCACTTCTTGGAGAAGCAATTGTAGACCATATGGAGAAATTATTTTGGCATATAACTGATATGTTTACCTGACATTGCACTTGTTTTTGTGCATGCATGCTAAGTCACTTCAATCATTTCCAACTCTGTGCAATCCTATGGACTGCAACCTGCTAGGGTCCTCTGTCCATGGGATTCTTCAAGAAAGAATATTGCAGAGGGTGGTCATTCCCCTCTCCAGGGGATCTTCCTGGCCCAGGGATCAAACCAGTGTCTTTGATGCCTCCTGCACTGGCATGTGGATTCCTTACCACTAGCACCAACTGGGATGCCATTACTCCAAAAATCCAGATTACTACAATATCAAAATTTTGACTCTTACATTGCAAAATATGTGATCTAGATATATTTGTAAAATTACAAAATAATTTTTTCCAGACTTTTGACTTATTTTTGAGAATTGCTAATTTAGAGCTGGACATGTAAAAAATAGTCTTTCCTCCTTCATTGTCTACTGAGAAATCATGCTGAAACAAGGTTACTGAGAAATAGCAACTCAGTATTATCTTCTAAAATTCTGACATTTGTGGAAAGGATGTCAGAAGAAATGAATAAATAGGAAAAACACAGGATAAGCCCTTCAACCTCCTGCCGATTTCTACCTACTAGTGACATACAGAAGCCAAAGGCAGCCACAGGTGGCACGATTCATGATGGAGCCTGCGGTGCAATCCACATCCCTTTGAGGCTCTTTTTTTTTTCTTTTTTTTTAAAGATTTATTTATTTTTTGGGGGGTGGGGGGGGGAGGGAGGGGAGCAGGTGGGCTAATTCTATTGGTCTTTCATTTGTCCATTTTCATCCATCTTTGTTCTTTGGCCCGTGTGGGCCTCCCATCGCGGTGGCCTTTGAGGCTCTTTTAAAAGGGCTGACCCTCTCCCAGGCTCTTCTCAGCCCCAGTCATGTGGCTCGTGACTTAATACTCTGCATGGAGTTCAAAGTCCTCCTGCACATCTGGGGAAGCCAGGAACTCACTGAAATTCTTTCCTCTGAGGGAAAAATTATGAGTTGAGATCTTTCTTGTCACTAAATTGTGTCACTAGGGGAAGTACTTAGGGCTGGTAAAGTCATTTGTTTCTTTTACCTTCTCCTATGCATACAAACTTGTATTATTTGCCCCAGAGGAGTGTTCAAACTTCAATTCTGGAAACCTAGATGTCCCCCAAGTCTCTCATATTCATGCATGACTTCTAAGACTGCCTAAGTCAATGTTTTCCAAGAGGTCCCAGACCATAGTCAGGAGGGACTGGAGTTAGTTCATGAGCCCCTGCAGGGTCAGTGTCCAGTTCAGGCTCCACAGATAGGACCAAATATTCCTATTCCACAAAGTATACATTGTCGAGACTCCTCCGAGGTCCCTTTGCATATGATGTTTGATCCCATGGCTCCCACAAAGGCAGTTTTATCCATGGATGGATACCAGAATATTTTTACTGAAGGGGGAATATGAACAGGGGACATCTATTTCAACCATGTTGTTGATATCACTCCACAGATAAAATCTGAATAAAAATATGCCTACATATATAGTAATATAATATAACAATATGTTCATTTTATATTTAATACACATGAATACTCTACAACAAAATATTAGTGTGTGATAAATGGTCATGCATGGTTGCAAGTGTTCTCTAATTTATTTGAAGTGGTTTCATAATAGTTCTGAATCAGCTTAAAAGTTTATGATGTTTACACTACTGCCAGTCATTAGGAAAACAATACAAAAAGGCATATCTAAAATGCTGACCAATAAATTAAAATGGAACCATAGGAAAGGTTTAAATGATCCAAAAGAAGATAGGCAATGGTAAACAGAGAAAGAACAATTGTGGGGACTAAGAGAAAACAAAGAATAAAATGGTACAACTGAATCTAATCTTATCTGTATTAATTTTAAATGTTACTGGAATAAACCCACAAAAGAAAATATAGAGATTGTCAAACAGGTTAAAAAATAGCATAAATTGTCTACACCTTGCATACACATCTCAAATGTAGAAACAAATATAGATTGAATATAAATGATGAAAAGGAGATATCTCACGCCACTATAAGCATCAAAAGGCAAGAATATTAATAAATATTCTGTAAGTCAAAGATATTTGACTTAGATGATGAGGAATATATCATAATAAAATGGTCAATTCAAGACATAGAATTTTATCATTTGTATCAATCACATGAATCAAAAATTAAAGTGATTAAAATAGGCACATCTGTCATCATTTCTGAAGACTTAACAATTCCCTCTTTCAATGGATAAAACAACTAGATAAAATGCCAGAAAAGGCAGAGATAACAAGAATGATATGAAAAAAGAAGATAAGATAAGAAAAGACACAAATGGCCCAAAGTGGAAAGATGTAAACTTTTTTTTCTGGGATAGGCAACATGATTATTTTATAGAGAAATCTAAGAAATTGACAAAAACAGTATTTGAATATGTAAATTGAATAATGTCAGAAAACACAGAGGTATATTTACAAAATAAAATCTGTACTTATATATCACCAGTAAAGAAATGGAAAATCAAACAAAAAATTTTATTCTCTTTATAAAGAGATATACTTAACACAAGATATGTAAAGAAACATAGTTTAAGTGTACTGAAAGTTATAAATACTACTGAGAAATATTAAAGAAGAACTAAGAAATGAAAAAATATACTGCTTGGGATTCAATATTGTTAAGATACTGATTTTTCAAAATTAGTCTATAAGCCTTATTTAATTTCACACCATAGTTACAAGCTTTTATTGTAGCATTTGATTAGCTAATTCTGAAATTAATAGACATGGAAATGATATACATAGGCCCACAAATCTAAAAACATTAATAAACACTTAATATGATCAACTCAGAGACTCTTATCAAGATATGTTATAATCAAAGTAGTTAAAAGCAAAGACAAGAAAGAATCTGAAGGCAGCAAGGAAAATGAAGCAAACTCAACAAGCACAAGAGATCCTTAGTGAGATTAGCAGCCAATAACATCAGAAACCATGGAGGCAGGAAGGCAGTATGAGGACATAAAGTTTTAAAAGAAAAAAAAAAATGTCAAGAGATAATTCTGTATCTTCAAAATCTGTACTTCAAACAATGAAAGAGAAATTAAACATTCCTAGGTAAACAAACAAATGAACCCTGAGGGTGTTTATTAACACTAAACAAGCCCTACAAGGAATCCTAAAGGGAGTCCTTTAGATTCTAAAGGCAGAACACTAGATAGTAATCTGAAGGTCTATGAAAAAACACAAATTGACAATAAAAGTGAATACACAGACAATTTGAAAGGCAGTATCACTAAACTTTTGTAACTTCAGTTTTTATTTTTCACACAAATGAATAAAAATAATTATAAATCTATGTTTGGGGGCATATAATGTATAAACAGGCCTTTGTACAAAGAAGATATAGAATGATATGCAAAAAGAAGATAAGATAAGAAAAGACACAAATGGCCCAAAGTGGAAAGATGTAAACTTTTTTTTCTGGGATAGGCAACATGATTATTTTATAGAGAAATCTAAGAAATTGACAAAAACAGTATTTGAATATGTAAATTGAATAATGTCAGAAAACACAGAGGTATATTTACAAAATAAAATCTGTACTTATATATCACCAGTAAAGAAATGGAAAATCAAACAAAAAATTTTATTCTCTTTATAAAGAGATATACTTAACACAAGATATGTAAAGAAACATAGTTTAAGTGTACTGAAAGTTATAAATACTACTGAGAAATATTAAAGAAGAACTAAGAAATGAAAAAATATACTGCTTGGGATTCAATATTGTTAAGATACTGATTTTTCAAAATTAGTCTATAAGCCTTATTTAATTTCACACCATAGTTACAAGCTTTTATTGTAGCATTTGATTAGCTAATTCTGAAATTAATAGACATGGAAATGATATACATAGGCCCACAAATCTAAAAACATTAATAAACACTTAATATGATCAACTCAGAGACTCTTATCAAGATATGTTATAATCAAAGTAGTTAAAAGCAAAGACAAGAAAGAATCTGAAGGCAGCAAGGAAAATGAAGCAAACTCAACAAGCACAAGAGATCCTTAGTGAGATTAGCAGCCAATAACATCAGAAACCATGGAGGCAGGAAGGCAGTATGAGGACATAAAGTTTTAAAAGAAAAAAAAAAATGTCAAGAGATAATTCTGTATCTTCAAAATCTGTACTTCAAACAATGAAAGAGAAATTAAACATTCCTAGGTAAACAAACAAATGAACCCTGAGGGTGTTTATTAACACTAAACAAGCCCTACAAGGAATCCTAAAGGGAGTCCTTTAGATTCTAAAGGCAGAACACTAGATAGTAATCTGAAGGTCTATGAAAAAACACAAATTGACAATAAAAGTGAATACACAGACAATTTGAAAGGCAGTATCACTAAACTTTTGTAACTTCAGTTTTTATTTTTCACACAAATGAATAAAAATAATTATAAATCTATGTTTGGGGGCATATAATGTATAAACAGGCCTTTGTACAAAGAAGATATAGAAATGCCCAATAGTCACAAGAACTGATAGGAAACATCAATAGTCTTAGGAATAGTCAATAGGAAAATGCAAATCAAAACCACAATGTCAATTCATACCTACTAAGATAGCTATAATTTAAAAATTAAAAATATAATGCTGGGGAGATATATAGAAATTGGAAACTTTGTACATTGCCAATGGGAATGTGACATGCTAGGTCAGATGTAGAAAAGAACTTGGTAGTTCCTTGGAGAGTTATATATAGAATTACCCTATGGCCCATGTGTGTTAGTTGCTCAGTCATGTCTAACTCTTTGCACCCTTGAACTGCAGTCAACCAGCCTCCTCTGTCCATGGGATTTCCTGGGCAAGGAGACTAGAGTGGGTTGCCATTATTCCCTTCTCCAGAGGATCTTCCTGACCCAGGGATAAAACCCAAGTCTCGTACACTGGAGGCAGATTCTTCACCAGCTAAGCCACCAAGGAAGCCCCTGGTTCATTTGGCCTATGAGTCACAGAAATTTCATGACAGTGTTGTGAGACCATCACATTCTAGAACTTATTTCTTCTTAATGATATAAATCACATTGTTGTTGTTTAATCACTAAGTTGTGTGTGACCCTTTTGTGATCCCCATAGTTTGCAGCCTGCCAGGCTCCTCTCTCCAGGATTTCCCAAGCAATATAGAAGTGAGTTGCTATTTCCTTCTCCTGACCCATGGATTGAACTCACATCTCTTATGTCTTGCATAGCTTATCTGTATCTTCAAGATCTGTACTTCAAACAATGAAAGAGAAATTAAACATTCCTAGGTAAACAAACAAATGAACCCTGAGGGTGTTTATTAACACTAAACAAGCCCTACAAGGAATCCTAAAGGGAGTCCTTTAGATTCTAAAGGCAGAACACTAGATAGTAATCTGAAGGTCTATGAAAAAACACAAATTGACAATAAAAGTGAATACACAGACAATTTGAAAGGCAGTATCACTAAACTTTTGTAACTTCAGTTTTTATTTTTCACACAAATGAATAAAAATAATTATAAATCTATGTTTGGGGGCATATAATGTATAAACAGGCCTTTGTACAAAGAAGATATAGAAATGCCCAATAGTCACAAGAACTGATAGGAAACATCAATAGTCTTAGGAATAGTCAATAGGAAAATGCAAATCAAAACCACAATGTCAATTCATACCTACTAAGATAGCTATAATTTAAAAATTAAAAATATAATGCTGGGGAGATATATAGAAATTGGAAACTTTGTACATTGCCAATGGGAATGTGACATGCTAGGTCAGATGTAGAAAAGAACTTGGTAGTTCCTTGGAGAGTTATATATAGAATTACCCTATGGCCCATGTGTGTTAGTTGCTCAGTCATGTCTAACTCTTTGCACCCTTGAACTGCAGTCAACCAGCCTCCTCTGTCCATGGGATTTCCTGGGCAAGGAGACTAGAGTGGGTTGCCATTATTCCCTTCTCCAGAGGATCTTCCTGACCCAGGGATAAAACCCAAGTCTCGTACACTGGAGGCAGATTCTTCACCAGCTAAGCCACCAAGGAAGCCCCTGGTTCATTTGGCCTATGAGTCACAGAAATTTCATGACAGTGTTGTGAGACCATCACATTCTAGAACTTATTTCTTCTTAATGATATAAATCACATTGTTGTTGTTTAATCACTAAGTTGTGTGTGACCCTTTTGTGATCCCCATAGTTTGCAGCCTGCCAGGCTCCTCTCTCCAGGATTTCCCAAGCAATATAGAAGTGAGTTGCTATTTCCTTCTCCTGACCCATGGATTGAACTCACATCTCTTATGCTGCAGGTATAAAAGCAATATATCTTTACTCTCTTTTAGTAATAAAGTTTTAATTTTTTCTATCATATTTGGAAGATCTACTAGGACAAAAAGTCAAATCCCATGGAGTATAAGTGAAGGAATACTCAGATACTGAGAATCAAATATAAGCAATCTGGTGATAAAATCTGGGCTGTAAAGGTCTATGAACAGACACAGTCTATTATTCAATCAGAACTTTTCCTCTCCTTCGTAAAGAATGATTTAAGTCATTATCATCTCATACCTAGAATGCTGGCAACATACTTCTGTTCTCCCTATCATCTGGTTCACTTTCCTGCATTCTCTCTTTAATACTGCATCAAAAAGAAAAAATATTTCTGAAAAATGACTCTGATCATGCCACTTCCTTATTGTCATACGCATTCATCTCTCCTGAAATAAGACTAGCACTGTGACTCAGTATGACAGAAGAAGCCTTCTCTAATTAATCACAGAATTAACCAAAAAGTTGCTGCTCGGCAAATAACAACTTGATCAGTGGATGATCAGTGGTTTCTATCCAGGAAATTAAAGAAAAAAGCAAGCATAATGGTGGGAATAAGTTCCTTTATATATACTTTCTGTCACCGTCACTGTGAAGGATATTTTGAGAGGAAAGGAGACTTTCAAGCCTCAAATATGTGCCTTTTCTGACATATCTTTTGCCTCTACCTTTAAGAATCGGAGAACCTAACAGGAAATACAAAGCTTATACAAAAATCTGCCCTGTGTTTGGGACCTGAGAAATATGCTAAAGCAATTGAGTAAAAGATTCCATTTTCACCTTGAGGACCCAGAGATAGCTATAGACATTTGATCTGAGCCTTGACAGAGGAGTAGGGCAAGTAGGGGGAGACCCCTGCAGGTCCTGGTGTGTGAAGTTCAGGGAAGAGGCATATGTGGTCACGCTGTGCTGCGGTGTGCTACTTGACTCTAGAGCCGAGCACCTGACATTCTGCAACCTGCATGAGCAGTAGATTGGAACACCAGTCTGTCTGGTTTTGGAGGGTTTGATTGCTAGTAAGAGAACTCAGAAGCTGAGCATTCACTATGCATACTCTTGAAGCCCCAGCTAATTCTCCACAAAGCCTGGACCCTGGCTGTTTTCTCTCCTAGTCTACCCTCCCTGTGGGTAATTCATTTTCTGCTCCTGAAAGTCAGAAGGACCCTGCGGGGCTCCTAGGCCCAAAAGTCTGGCCCCGGGCTTTTGCCCCATGGTTCCCAAGAGCAGGTTCCAAGTGAATACTCAGATACTGAGAATCAAATATAAGCAATCTGGGATCGGGTAAAGGTCTATGAACAGACACAGTCTATTATTCAATCAGAACTTTTCCTCTCCTTCGTAAAGAATGATTTAAGTCATTATCATCTCATACCTAGAATGCTGGCAACATACTTCTGTTCTCCCTATCATCTGGTTCACTTTCCTGCATTCTCTCTTTAATACTGCATCAAAAAGAAAAAATATTTCTGAAAAATGACTCTGATCATGCCACTTCCTTATTGTCATACGCATTCATCTCTCCTGAAATAAGACTAGCACTGTGACTCAGTATGACAGAAGAAGCCTTCTCTAATTAATCACAGAATTAACCAAAAAGTTGCTGCTCGGCAAATAACAACTTGATCAGTGGATGATCAGTGGTTTCTATCCAGGAAATTAAAGAAAAAAGCAAGCATAATGGTGGGAATAAGTTCCTTTATATATACTTTCTGTCACCGTCACTGTGAAGGATATTTTGAGAGGGGAAAGGAGACTTTCAAGCCTCAAATATGTGCCTTTTCTGACATATCTTTTGCCTCTACCTTTAAGAATCGGAGAACCTAACAGGAAATACAAAGCTTATACAAAAATCTGCCCTGTGTTTGGGACCTGAGAAATATGCTAAAGCAATTGAGTAAAAGATTCCATTTTCACCTTGAGGACCCAGAGATAGCTATAGACATTTGATCTGAGCCTTGACAGAGGAGTAGGGCAAGTAGGGGGAGACCCCTGCAGGTCCTGGTGTGTGAAGTTCAGGGAAGAGGCATATGTGGTCACGCTGTGCTGCGGTGTGCTACTTGACTCTAGAGCCGAGCACCTGACATTCTGCAACCTGCATGAGCAGTAGATTGGAACACCAGTCTGTCTGGTTTTGGAGGGTTTGATTGCTAGTAAGAGAACTCAGAAGCTGAGCATTCACTATGCATACTCTTGAAGCCCCAGCTAATTCTCCACAAAGCCTGGACCCTGGCTGTTTTCTCTCCTAGTCTACCCTCCCTGTGGGTAATTCATTCTCTGCTCCTGAAAGTCAGAAGGACCCTGCGGGGCTCCTAGGCCCAAAAGTCTGGGTACCCCATTTCCTAATGATAAGATATAGGCTGTATTCAGCCTCCATGACCTTCCCTAAGTTCCCAAGAGCAGGTTCCAACAGTGGCTAATTAGGGAAGAAAGGCAATAAGGAGAAGTGAAAGGAGCTGTTGAAAGAAACCAAAAAATGCAGCCTTGGGGCAAGGTCTGGCTACTCCTCCAGGGATTTCCATGACAATATCTTTGAGCTGTTTTGCAGATACTATACCCTTCACCAAGGGGAATAAGGTAACTGTAAGCTGCCCACAAGCTCATAGACCCCAGACCACTGGAACCAGAAGACTGATGAAGCTGCCTCCCACTTAACTCACCACCAACCAATAAGAAGAATGTCCATGAACGGATCATGCCCTCTTTGAAACATTACTGTAAAACTCCCTCACTACCCTTTCTAGGTTGGGACACACAGTTTTGAGGTCATTAGCCTGCTGTGGCCCCCTTTGCCTGTCAAAACAACATAACTATTCTTTTCTGCTTCACCCAAATCTTTCTCTCTGAGATTTAATTCGGTGTCAGGGTAGAGAGGTCAGATTTGACTTCAGTCTCTCTCCATGTTCTGCCTCTAACACCATAATATCAGGCTTTAGTCAGTGTCTTGCTACCAGAGGAAATGGATTTCCAAAACCATTCTTCCTGTTGCTTTATACTTCCCTAAGCCTGGGTTTTATCACCAGAAGACTAGAAGAAAGAGAAGAGAATGCTAGCCTCAAAACAGATCTGTATTCTACTCATGGCTCTTCTACTTGTAGATATGTGACCCTGGGCAAATTACTTAACCTCTCTGAGCAACGTGTAAAATGGTGATAACAATTCTTATCTTAAAGAGGTGCCATGAGGATAAAATAAAATGGCTAAGCCTCTAGTTCTTAGATGTTCCATGGAGTGTTAGTTGTCTTTCCACTCTGGTCTCCAGGCTCAATCAGGTCAGACTGGGGGCCCTTACTTCCCTCTTGCTTCAGTCTTCAATTAGGGCAGCTTAATGAATTCTCTGCTGTGATCATTACTGACTCTCCTGGTTTCTTGCTCAGAGGCCAAAGACAGTATTATACAGCAAGGCTTAAAGGCTCCTTTTTAAACTTAAACTAGGCTCATTGGGGAGGCTAAGAGCTAAAGCTCTGACTTGTTCTGGCATCTGAGCTGATTCGTATTAGAGCTGCCTTTGTAACAACTGGAGGGAAAGAAGAATACTCTAATCAGTCTAAGCCCAGAGGAAAAGTAATTGCAAATTTACGGAGACAAAAACAGGTGTGTGAAATGGTGTGTAACGGAGCCTGTCACAATTCCCCAGCCATGGCTCCAGGTTGGGAGCCCTCAATCTAGGAAAGAAAAAAAAAAAAATAGGAGTATCTTAGCAAGTTTGTGCCACAGGAAGGGCAATGTTTATTCAGCACAGAGATAGATAGCGAGTGGATGCACTGACAAATGCAATCTAGGCTCTCTGATTTGATTTCAGCTGGAGTGTTATTTAGAGACTTAATCATGTAATGCCCAGTGGCACCAAGAACTCATGTGGATCTGATTGAAATCTTTGCTCCTGCTAGTTTCAGGGTACATATAACTGAGGGTGGCCAGAGGAAGACCATCTGCTTGCTTGCAAAACAACATAACTATTCTTTCTGCACCCAAATCTTTCTCTCTGAGATTTAATTCGGTGTCAGGGTAGAGAGGTCAGATTTGACTTCAGTCTCTCTCCATGTTCTGCCTCTAACACCATAATATCAGGCTTTAGTCAGTGTCTTGCTACCAGAGGAAATGGATTTCCAAAACCATTCTTCCTGTTGCTTTATACTTCCCTAAGCCTGGGTTTTATCACCAGAAGACTAGAAGAAAGAGAAGAGAATGCTAGCCTCAAAACAGATCTGTATTCTACTCATGGCTCTTCTACTTGTAGATATGTGACCCTGGGCAAATTACTTAACCTCTCTGAGCAACGTGTAAAATGGTGATAACAATTCTTATCTTAAAGAGGTGCCATGAGGATAAAATAAAATGGCTAAGCCTCTAGTTCTTAGATGTTCCATGGAGTGTTAGTTGTCTTTCCACTCTGGTCTCCAGGCTCAATCAGGTCAGACTGGGGGCCCTTACTTCCCTCTTGCTTCAGTCTTCAATTAGGGCAGCTTAATGAATTCTCTGCTGTGATCATTACTGACTCTCCTGGTTTCTTGCTCAGAGGCCAAAGACAGTATTATACAGCAAGGCTTAAAGGCTCCTTTTTAAACTTAAACTAGGCTCATTGGGGAGGCTAAGAGCTAAAGCTCTGACCTGTTCTGGCATCTGAGCTGATTCGTATTAGAGCTGCCTTTGTAACAACTGGAGGGGAAAGAAGAATACTCTAATCAGTCTAAGCCCAGAGGAAAAGTAATTGCAAATTTACGGAGACAAAAACAGGTGTGTGAAATGGTGTGTAACGGAGCCTGTCACAATTCCCCAGCCATGGCTCCAGGTTGGGAGCCCTCAATCTAGGAAAGAAAAAAAAAAAAAATAGGAGTATCTTAGCAAGTTTGTGCCACAGGAAGGGCAATGTTTATTCAGCACAGAGATAGATAGCGAGTGGATGCACTGACAAATGCAATCTAGGCTCTCTGATTTGATTTCAGCTGGAGTGTTATTTAGAGACTTAATCATGTAATGCCCAGTGGCACCAAGAACTCATGTGGATCTGATTGAAATCTTTGCTCCTGCTAGTTTCAGGGTACATATAACTGAGGGTGGCCAGAGGAAGACCATCTGCTTGCTTGAATCAGGAAAAGTTGATTTAACTCCTGGCTTCCAAGATGCAAAATACAAAGAGAACACCCCAGTATCCAAGTACAGAAAAGCTGTTGGACACAGAATAGCTCATCATTCTTTGTATCGACTGGGCCTAACATGACACCACTCTCTCCTGCCAAGACTGGTTCAGTTACCTTTGAATCCAACTATTTCATAGACTCAGACTATTAGAGATGAAGGAATGAGGGACTCTAAGTATCTCATTTCAGAGATGAGAAATATGAGACCCGAAGAGAGTGTAGTTTATCAAGATCACAAAAATAGTTACAAAAAACCAGTGTGAAATGATAGGTCTCCCAATTCTCAGTGTTACTCTTTTTATGGCATTTGCAAAGATATAATAGTCAATGATGCTAAATTAATGTTTCTTCCCTCAAAACAGAGAGGACCATTTGCCTATTTTCTCCAAAGTGCTAAGCCATGTGTGTGGAATCTATACTGTTATTTTCTAAATGTTGTTTGTAGTTTAAAATTTTAATCCTTTAGTAGTCAGTTGGTACCATGTTCTTTACAGCTTCACTTTAATAGAGTTAATAAGAAATAAAGGACATGAGAGGGCTTTGATATTCACTGAGGAAATAGACAGAGGACCCTGTCATAGACACACCTGAATTGATAAAATTGTTACGAGAAGGCCCAGAAATGTGACTAAAGTTCAAGCACAATAAAATGTATAAGAAATCCATTTTAATTATTTTTCAAGTAATTGGAATTCAAATTTGGTTTTTCTCAAAGCCCAGAGGAAAAGTAATTGCAAATTTACGGAGACAAAAACAGGTGTGTGAAATGGTGTGTAACGGAGCCTGTCACAATTCCCCAGCCATGGCTCCAGGTTGGGAGCCCTCAATCTAGGAAAGAAAAAAAAAAAAAATAGGAGTATCTTAGCAAGTTTGTGCCACAGGAAGGGCAATGTTTATTCAGCACAGAGATAGATAGCGAGTGGATGCACTGACAAATGCAATCTAGGCTCTCTGATTTGATTTCAGCTGGAGTGTTATTTAGAGACTTAATCATGTAATGCCCAGTGGCACCAAGAACTCATGTGGATCTGATTGAAATCTTTGCTCCTGCTAGTTTCAGGGTACATATAACTGAGGGTGGCCAGAGGAAGACCATCTGCTTGCTTGAATCAGGAAAAGTTGATTTAACTCCTGGCTTCCAAGATGCAAAATACAAAGAGAACACCCCAGTATCCAAGTACAGAAAAGCTGTTGGACACAGAATAGCTCATCATTCTTTGTATCGACTGGGCCTAACATGACACCACTCTCTCCTGCCAAGACTGGTTCAGTTACCTTTGAATCCAACTATTTCATAGACTCAGACTATTAGAGATGAAGGAATGAGGGACTCTAAGTATCTCATTTCAGAGATGAGAAATATGAGACCCGAAGAGAGTGTAGTTTATCAAGATCACAAAAATAGTTACAAAAAACCAGTGTGAAATGATAGGTCTCCCAATTCTCAGTGTTACTCTTTTTATGGCATTTGCAAAGATATAATAGTCAATGATGCTAAATTAATGTTTCTTCCCTCAAAACAGAGAGGACCATTTGCCTATTTTCTCCAAAGTGCTAAGCCATGTGTGTGGAATCTATACTGTTATTTTCTAAATGTTGTTTGTAGTTTAAAATTTTAATCCTTTAGTAGTCAGTTGGTACCATGTTCTTTACAGCTTCACTTTAATAGAGTTAATAAGAAATAAAGGACATGAGAGGGCTTTGATATTCACTGAGGAAATAGACAGAGGACCCTGTCATAGACACACCTGAATTGATAAAATTGTTACGAGAAGGCCCAGAAATGTGACTAAAGTTCAAGCACAATAAAATGTATAAGAAATCCATTTTAATTATTTTTCAAGTAATTGGAATTCAAAGTATTTGGTTATATCTCTAATCTTCTACTGGCACACTATATTCCAACTTTCAAAAATTGAGGAGCTCTTATGGGTCTATTTTGTTCAACAATCATTTTTAGTGATTCTTTAGCCAGGTAACTCCTAAATATTTCCTTTTACTTTTATCAGTAGGCTTCTGACTTGCCCAAGCTTATTCTTTTCTCAAATAATTCTTAGTAAAGTCAAAGAAAAAATACAATAGTTTTGAATATACTTATGTATGGAGAACTTTAGGTATTAAAATCCCCAGATGGCTTCAGAAATGGGTAAAATATTGAGAGCAGGGGGACTGCTCTGGTGATCCAGTGGCTAAGACTCCACGCTCCCAATACATTGGACCTGGGTTCAATCCCTAGTCAGGGACTTAGAGTTCACATGCTGCCACTATGAGTTCACATGCCACAACTAAATACACACATAAATACATACATACACACATACATAAATATAAAAGTAGTTCACTGAATAAATATCCATCCCTCCAGAAAAAAAGATTGGAGGCAGGATAAAGGTGATAGAATGCAGTAGCATTAAAATCCTCCTCGACACTTGACTCCTATGCATTGAGCATGTGTCTGTGTGCCTGATTAGCTGTTTACCTAATCTCTGTCTATTTCTATCTAACAAGAAACTGTGTTCAGAGAAAGAAGTGACCAGCTTCCTGTAGTCTTCTCCATCCATGAACAAGAAAGAAAATCCACAAATACCAGACATGTGCCCTTGTCATGAATGCTTTTAGATCATTGGTTGCTGACAGCTGTGCTCCTGGCCCCACATAGAGGACCATTTGCCTATTTTCTCCAAAGTGCTAAGCCATGTGTGTGGAATCTATACTGTTATTTTCTAAATGTTGTTTGTAGTTTAAAATTTTAATCCTTTAGTAGTCAGTTGGTACCATGTTCTTTACAGCTTCACTTTAATAGAGTTAATAAGAAATAAAGGACATGAGAGGGCTTTGATATTCACTGAGGAAATAGACAGAGGACCCTGTCATAGACACACCTGAATTGATAAAATTGTTACGAGAAGGCCCAGAAATGTGACTAAAGTTCAAGCACAATAAAATGTATAAGAAATCCATTTTAATTATTTTTCAAGTAATTGGAATTCAAAGTATTTGGTTATATCTCTAATCTTCTACTGGCACACTATATTCCAACTTTCAAAAATTGAGGAGCTCTTATGGGTCTATTTTGTTCAACAATCATTTTTAGTGATTCTTTAGCCAGGTAACTCCTAAATATTTCCTTTTACTTTTATCAGTAGGCTTCTGACTTGCCCAAGCTTATTCTTTTCTCAAATAATTCTTAGTAAAGTCAAAGAAAAAATACAATAGTTTTGAATATACTTATGTATGGAGAACTTTAGGTATTAAAATCCCCAGATGGCTTCAGAAATGGGTAAAATATTGAGAGCAGGGGGACTGCTCTGGTGATCCAGTGGCTAAGACTCCACGCTCCCAATACATTGGACCTGGGTTCAATCCCTAGTCAGGGACTTAGAGTTCACATGCTGCCACTATGAGTTCACATGCCACAACTAAATACACACATAAATACATACATACACACATACATAAATATAAAAGTAGTTCACTGAATAAATATCCATCCCTCCAGAAAAAAAGATTGGAGGCAGGATAAAGGTGATAGAATGCAGTAGCATTAAAATCCTCCTCGACACTTGACTCCTATGCATTGAGCATGTGTCTGTGTGCCTGATTAGCTGTTTACCTAATCTCTGTCTATTTCTATCTAACAAGAAACTGTGTTCAGAGAAAGAAGTGACCAGCTTCCTGTAGTCTTCTCCATCCATGAACAAGAAAGAAAATCCACAAATACCAGACATGTGCCCTTGTCATGAATGCTTTTAGATCATTGGTTGCTGACAGCTGTGCTCCTGGCCCAACAGCTTTCATAAGACAAGTTGTTGAAGCAGAGAATGTGTATTTCAAACCAGCTGGATATATAGGACCAGAGTCTTGTTTACCAGCAATCCTGGTCTTACAGAGTACCCTCACCCTTCCACCTCACCCAATCCATTATCAGAAGTAAAAGCTGCTTAACACTGGTTCAGATTTTCCAAAGAGGTAATGTCATACTTGCTTCCACATCCCCTCCTAGTGCCTCTACATCAGAACTGGAAGCTAATTTCTCCTGGATTTCAGCACATGGCACTTAGAAATCAACACATGTGGTAGTTCCGTGAGGCACATTTTTGTTTAAAAAAATAACTTTCATAATTTTATATAAATATGCCCTGTGTCTTCTGTGAGACTGGCAAGTGGTTATGTGCTCATTCATTTAATGAAGACCTGCTTTGGGTGCACATTTCCCCATATGGTAAGTTGAGGCCATTGTAGCAGAATTCAAAAACTTTCCTCTAAAATATTGTATTGCTTTGTTGTCATTCTTGTTTAATCACTAAGTCATGTTTGATTCTTTGCAACCCCATGGACTGTAGTATACCAGGCTCCTCTGTCCTCCACTATCTCCCAGAGTTTGCTCTATGTCCATTGAGTCAGTGATGCTCTCTAACCATCTCCTCCTCTGTTGTCCCTTCTCCTCCTCCTTACAGTCTTTCCCAGCATCAGGGTCTTTCTCAATAAGTTGGCTCTTTACATCAGGTGGTCAAACTACTGGAGCTTCAGCATCAGTCCTTCCAAAGAATATTCAGGGTTGATTCAAGGGTTTTATTTCTTTTAGCCGATTGATAGAATGCAGTAGCATTAAAATCCTCCTCGACACTTGACTCCTATGCATTGAGCATGTGTCTGTGTGCCTGATTAGCTGTTTACCTAATCTCTGTCTATTTCTATCTAACAAGAAACTGTGTTCAGAGAAAGAAGTGACCAGCTTCCTGTAGTCTTCTCCATCCATGAACAAGAAAGAAAATCCACAAATACCAGACATGTGCCCTTGTCATGAATGCTTTTAGATCATTGGTTGCTGACAGCTGTGCTCCTGGCCCAACAGCTTTCATAAGACAAGTTGTTGAAGCAGAGAATGTGTATTTCAAACCAGCTGGATATATAGGACCAGAGTCTTGTTTACCAGCAATCCTGGTCTTACAGAGTACCCTCACCCTTCCACCTCACCCAATCCATTATCAGAAGTAAAAAGCTGCTTAACACTGGTTCAGATTTTCCAAAGAGGTAATGTCATACTTGCTTCCACATCCCCTCCTAGTGCCTCTACATCAGAACTGGAAGCTAATTTCTCCTGGATTTCAGCACATGGCACTTAGAAATCAACACATGTGGTAGTTCCGTGAGGCACATTTTTGTTTAAAAAAATAACTTTCATAATTTTATATAAATATGCCCTGTGTCTTCTGTGAGACTGGCAAGTGGTTATGTGCTCATTCATTTAATGAAGACCTGCTTTGGGTGCACATTTCCCCATATGGTAAGTTGAGGCCATTGTAGCAGAATTCAAAAACTTTCCTCTAAAATATTGTATTGCTTTGTTGTCATTCTTGTTTAATCACTAAGTCATGTTTGATTCTTTGCAACCCCATGGACTGTAGTATACCAGGCTCCTCTGTCCTCCACTATCTCCCAGAGTTTGCTCTATGTCCATTGAGTCAGTGATGCTCTCTAACCATCTCCTCCTCTGTTGTCCCTTCTCCTCCTCCTTACAGTCTTTCCCAGCATCAGGGTCTTTCTCAATAAGTTGGCTCTTTACATCAGGTGGTCAAACTACTGGAGCTTCAGCATCAGTCCTTCCAAAGAATATTCAGGGTTGATTTCTTTTAGGATTGATTGGATTGATTTCCTTGCAGTCCAAGGAACTCTCAAGTATTTCTCCAGCATCACAATTTAAAAGCATCAATTCCTTAGCACTCATGCTTCTTTCTAGACCAACTCTTATGTTCATACATGACTCCTCAAAAAACCAGAGCTTTGACTATGCAGGTGAATTAAATAACACCACTCAGTCTTTCCACTATGAGTGTTCTTTCTATGCTTCCTCATATAGTGTCATGGCTTTCTCTCATAACTGCATGACTTTTCAGCCATTATCTCCAGCAAAAGCTTCAGTTTTCAACTGAAGACTGTGTATCAAGTTAGTTGCTATACACCTCTGCCTAAAGGACCCAAACTAACAAATCTAAATGTCAATCCATTATCTTATACTTTTTCCCTCTCCATACACATACAAATACACACTATCAACTGACCCACCTCCTGTGCTTTCCATCTCAGACTATATCACCATAATCCATCTAGTCAAACACGCTGGAAAGCTGAAGCTTGCCTCGTTTTCTCTCTCTCAGAATTTAGTGAAGCCTTTTCTCTCAGTGGTTCCAGCTTCTATTCCTTCAGACAGAGTTTGACTTCTTAAGCTGACGCCTACCTCTTCGGCATTTCTCCTTTGAATGAACTTCATTTTCTTTAGCATAGTATATTCTAGCACATCTCTCTTTTCTTCCATAACCGTTTTCTTTCTTCCTCATAAGTGTTTCCCTATAAACTTAGGTTATTAAGACCAAATGCCATGTTCTCTATGAGACTTTTCATCTTTGGTTTTCCTGTGTTTTAGCATTTTATTCAAAAACTTTCCTCTAAAATATTGTATTGCTTTGTTGTCATTCTTGTTTAATCATGTATTTGATTCTTTGCAACCCCATGGTTTTCCTCCTCTGTCCTCCACTATCTCCCAGAGTTTGCTCTATGTCCATTGAGTCAGTGATGCTCTCTAACCATCTCCTCCTCTGTTGTCCCTTCTCCTCCTCCTTACAGTCTTTCCCAGCATCAGGGTCTTTCTCAATAAGTTGGCTCTTTACATCAGGTGGTCAAACTACTGGAGCTTCAGCATCAGTCCTTCCAAAGAATATTCAGGGTTGATTTCTTTTAGGATTGATTGGATTGATTTCCTTGCAGTCCAAGGAACTCTCAAGTATTTCTCCAGCATCACAATTTAAAAGCATCAATTCCTTAGCACTCATGCTTCTTTCTAGACCAACTCTTATGTTCATACATGACTCCTCAAAAAACCAGAGCTTTGACTATGCAGGTGAATTAAATAACACCACTCAGTCTTTCCACTATGAGTGTTCTTTCTATGCTTCCTCATATAGTGTCATGGCTTTCTCTCATAACTGCATGACTTTTCAGCCATTATCTCCAGCAAAAGCTTCAGTTTTCAACTGAAGACTGTGTATCAAGTTAGTTGCTATACACCTCTGCCTAAAGGACCCAAACTAACAAATCTAAATGTCAATCCATTATCTTATACTTTTTCCCTCTCCATACACATACAAATACACACTATCAACTGACCCACCTCCTGTGCTTTCCATCTCAGACTATATCACCATAATCCATCTAGTCAAACACGCTGGAAAGCTGAAGCTTGCCTCGTTTTCTCTCTCTCAGAATTTAGTGAAGCCTTTTCTCTCAGTGGTTCCAGCTTCTATTCCTTCAGACAGAGTTTGACTTCTTAAGCTGACGCCTACCTCTTCGGCATTTCTCCTTTGAATGAACTTCATTTTCTTTAGCATAGTATATTCTAGCACATCTCTCTTTTCTTCCATAACCGTTTTCTTTCTTCCTCATAAGTGTTTCCCTATAAACTTAGGTTATTAAGACCAAATGCCATGTTCTCTATGAGACTTTTCATCTTTGGTTTTCCTGTGTTTCTCTTATAGCATTTTATACATTAGATAGTGATGACCCCTTAATTTTCCATTATCTTGCATGTACTGATATGATGCACCCCCCCCCCATTTTTCTCCATTTCTCCAGCACCTAGCATGTTTGTAGCAGGCACTCAGTAAATATTTATTGATAATCAACTGAACAAGTGATTTAAGGTAAGAACAAAGCCCTGGAAGAACAGGTCTACTGAGTGGTTGGTCACTGGAGCAAAGAATAGGGAAGCACTTTCTTGGGATGACAGCTCAGACAGACAAAGGCATAGAGTTAATTGGAAGCAATATCCTCCAGGGGCTCACTTAGTCCTATAGCCACCTAATAAATGGTAGGTCTGCCATACTTAAATGAGAGTAGGCATCATGAACCTACTAAAGAAAGAAAAGGTATGTGACACCAAAATGTGTACTAAAACACTGTATACTGATAGGTAATGAACACATTGCATCAAAAGTATGCTTAACCTATCACGTGAAGAGATGGCCTGAAAGTCAGCCTGCCTTGGCTGGTTAAAGAATCAAATCATGGATTCCCCGTTGGCCTCATTCTCCTTAACACCATCATAGCCATATTCATGAATTAATATAAACTCTCTAAAATGTATCCCTACTTCCAAATGTTTCACTTTATTTCCCTTAAGTGTAATATATAATTATTTCAAGTATTAAAACTATGGGCTAGGAAGAGTGCCTACTAGTTTTACTATTCTGGGATTGAGTGAACTAGTTACCATATAATTATAATTTTATGATTTATATGATATGACTTTTCAATTAAATTTTGGGCCAGTAGGTCCTCAGTTTCATCCCTAAGTATATTCCTAATACTTGGGCGGATGCTAATTCACCTTCCGTAGTATTATTTCTATAATTTTTTATTAGTTAGATCCAGAACACCTAAAATGCTACCTTCAGGTGGACTAGTATAATATTTTTTTTTAATGAGAGTGAAAATCTTATATAGTAAAGACTGGAGTCATTTATTTAATGTATGCTTATTCTTTTATTATCCTTGAATAATTTGTTATCTTTTGTTTGTTTAAATTATGGTTTCATGTATTCTATTTTTGTTTTCATCTAATGGAAAGGCATTTAAATGACCTACATTTTTGGAGGAAGAAACTGAGGCAAAACAAACAAGGATGTTTAATAACAATAAAAATGGTGAGTCCTTGAGTTTGATATTTAGTTCATTTCTACTCTCTGCAAGGAACTGTGCAAAACAAATAAACAAGGATCCTTCCTTCATGAAAGAAAACACAATAGTAAAAATGTATTGATTATAATAAGTATAATGAAAAAAAGCAGAGTGTTGAGGCAAAGAATTAAATCAATCTACTTCAGGTAAAGTAATCCAGAAAAGATTCTATGATGAAATGACATTAATTTGGAGATATGCATGAGAATAACATAGGAAAAAAATAGGAAGGAAGGTTTTCCAGTTAGGGAATTCCATGGAAAAAGACCATAGACTGGGGAAACTCTTGATCCATCCAAGGTACAGAGAAGAATTCAGTATGGGTGACGTCCAATGGCAGAAGAAGGAGGAAGTGGAAAAAGATAAAATTAAAAAGGCTACGTTGCAGCCAGAAATGCCTTTTAGCCATCTTGTAAGTGCAATGAAACTCTTATGAAGGACATAAACATGAGAATGGGATGACTGAATTTTTTTTAAAGATTGTTTTATAGATTGAAGATATGGTAAGTACCGGTGGGGAAAAAAAAGACTAGCAAAGAAACTACTGAAGTAACTAGGAAATGAATGATAGACTGGACAAGAAATGCTGCAGGAGTGATGACAATGAGGCAAATTACTCAGTTGTATAAAATGGATAATAAAAATACCCTCATAATTAGGGAAAAAAAGATTATATGAAATTGTGCCTTTAAAAGCACAAAGGACTGTTCTGGCACATAGAAAACTTACATTTATTGCTATTACAGTGGCTAATGCTATGACTGATGTATGGAGTTACTTGGTTTGCTTCTGGGCTTCCCAGGTGGTGCTAGAGGTGTTTGGATGGCAATGAGGGAGAAAAGTTAGTTTGGTGTATTTTAACTTATTTGTTTAGAAAGAAATTTAATATAATTATGCTATTCTGTCTTAGGGGGTGTTATTAAGAATGATGATAGGTAATATTTAATGAGTTTTGAAGAGAAGAAATAGTTGATTTTTTTCTTTTTTGGTGCTGAGACCTGGGATCAAACCAGGGACTTTGTCTTTTAAAAAATCTAATGATTAACTGACTCAGGGAAAATTAGAACTTCACCATCCTCTTCTCTTTACCTCTCTTCCCTCCAAGGAACTGTGCAAAAAAATCCTTCCTTCATGAAAGAAAACACAATAGTAAAAATGTATTGATTATAATAAGTATAATGAAAAAAAGCAGAGTGTTGAGGCAAAGAATTAAATCAATCTACTTCAGGTAAAGTAATCCAGAAAAGATTCTATGATGAAATGACATTAATTTGGAGATATGCATGAGAATAACATAGGAAAAAAATAGGAAGGAAGGTTTTCCAGTTAGGGAATTCCATGGAAAAAGACCATAGACTGGGGAAACTCTTGATCCATCCAAGGTACAGAGAAGAATTCAGTATGGGTGACGTCCAATGGCAGAAGAAGGAGGAAGTGGAAAAAGATAAAATTAAAAAGGCTACGTTGCAGCCAGAAATGCCTTTTAGCCATCTTGTAAGTGCAATGAAACTCTTATGAAGGACATAAACATGAGAATGGGATGACTGAATTTTTTTTAAAGATTGTTTTATAGATTGAAGATATGGTAAGTACCGGTGGGGAAAAAAAAGACTAGCAAAGAAACTACTGAAGTAACTAGGAAATGAATGATAGACTGGACAAGAAATGCTGCAGGAGTGATGACAATGAGGCAAATTACTCAGTTGTATAAAATGGATAATAAAAATACCCTCATAATTAGGGAAAAAAAGATTATATGAAATTGTGCCTTTAAAAGCACAAAGGACTGTTCTGGCACATAGAAAACTTACATTTATTGCTATTACAGTGGCTAATGCTATGACTGATGTATGGAGTTACTTGGTTTGCTTCTGGGCTTCCCAGGTGGTGCTAGAGGTGTTTGGATGGCAATGAGGGAGAAAAGTTAGTTTGGTGTATTTTAACTTATTTGTTTAGAAAGAAATTTAATATAATTATGCTATTCTGTCTTAGGGGGTGTTATTAAGAATGATGATAGGTAATATTTAATGAGTTTTGAAGAGAAGAAATAGTTGATTTTTTTTTTTTTTTTTTTTTGGTGCTGAGACCTGGGATCAAACCAGGGACTTTGTCTTTTAAAAAATCTAATGATTAACTGACTCAGGGAAAATTAGAACTTCACCATCCTCTTCTCTTTACCTCTCTTCCCTCCAAGAAGTCTCTTCAGTATTTCTAAGTCTTGAAGCCTTATCCTAAGAATAGTACAAGCATCATGACAATTCTCTACTCATGTTGGAATCATCCCTTTATTGGAAATTGCCCTATAATCTCTTGGTATGTCAATGCTAAAAGGAAACTTAGGGGTAATTTGTCTTAATTCTCTTGGTTACAAATACAGAGGCAGGATCAGAGGAAAGGAAATGCTGTGAATCTTTAGGGGACCAGACTACCACAGACTGGGTATCAGAGTGAACTAAGTTCAAGCTCTTTATCTATCATTGCCGTATTGTAACAAATCATAACTTTCTTTGTTAAGTGTAAAGTTTTGTCAACACTTAACAAAGCTTGAGTAGTTTGATTTTTTTTAAATTTTGACCTCTTTTATTGTTTTTTAATTTATTTATTATCATCCATCTTTATTCTTTGGCCTGTGTGGGCCTCCATTTGCAAGTGGCTTCTCTTGTTGCAGAACACCAGCTCTGGGCAAATGCATTTCAGAGTGCTGTCTCATAATTGGACACACAGGTTCAGCTGCTCCTTGGCATGTGGGATCTTTCTGGGCCAGGTATTGAACTGGTGCCCCTTGCATGGCAAGGCGGACTCTTTACCCACAGGACCACCAGGGAAGCCCTGATTTCTTTGTTGTAAAGGAAGATCCTACTATCTGTCCTGCCTCTCCAAGGAGCTTCCACGAAGAATGAATAAAATAACGTACATAAAGGCATTTTATGAATGAAAAAGTGCATTTATCATCAATCTTCTGCCATGTTTACAGTCACCAAACCAACAGATGGGTGTACCTAGATGTAGTTAGTATAACTCAAAATCTTCTGAGGTAAATTTATTGGGAGGCTATGTCTTAAGTCCATGTGTAACTTACATAAGTGACCTGAAAACTCAAGTACATATTTCATGGATGGTTAAGATGTTTAGACTTCAGTACCACCTTGTACAATATAGTACCATTATTTACATTTTACTATAAGAAAATATGCCCAGTTTAGCGAACCCATGCATCAGTTGCTCAGTTGGGTCTGACTCTGTGACCCCATGGACCCACATGGACCCCATGTGACCCTGTAGCCTGCCAGGCTGCCTTGTCCATGAGATTTTTCGGCAAGAATAATGGAGTGGGTTGCCATTTCCTCCTCCAGAAGATCTTCCTGACCCAAGGATCATGCATCTCTAAGGTCACAGAGCCACTAGGCAGCAGAGTCTAACTTCAAACTTTGATCTGCCTTGTTCAGAAAGCCATAAAATTTTAACTACTAATAGAGAGGCTATACCACAGTCACAGAAATAAACTGACACTGTTTCTGCAAAAAAAAAAAAAAAAAAAGAATCCTTTAAGTGACCAAAGTTGATTAGGAAACCAAAGGCACATTTTTATTCTCCAGCATGTGGTGAAATTTGGCTGACACGATATTGCAATTGAGCAATTGGGCGTATAAATTACTGGTAAAAACACACTGCAGATGGCAATTAATTACCATGCAACCCTGCTCTATTACACAGTGAAAGATTGACAAAGATCCTGAGACAAGACTGAATCAGGAGATGACAACGTACGTGGGAAACTGCCCTCTGCTGGTCAAGGCAGTGCCCTGTCCTTGTTAAACAGGGATGCGTTATTCAAAGATGCAAATGAGATATTTTGAGCACTTTTATATTTATGAATTTATTACTCTGAGACGGTTGGGAGTTTTAATTTTGTGGTTAGCCCACCTGCTGTTTCTTTATTAAAATCTTAGTTCTGATTAATCAAAAATGCTCTTTATAGTCAGGTCACATAGATTCCATAAAAAAGGATGCACTAGTTCGTGCTGGATTTGGTGAGATTTATCTTTTAAAAATGCACCCTGATTTATATGTGTGCTCACAAGTGTGGCAGCGAATTAAAATATGATAGTAAGTGGGAAAGTTTCATGGCTTTCTGAATGTGGTCATAAATAAGGAATTTCATGAATGAAAAGTGCATTTATCATCAATCTTCTGCCATGTTTACAGTCACCAAACCAACAGATGGGTGTACCTAGATGTAGTTAGTATAACTCAAAATCTTCTGAGGTAAATTTATTGGGAGGCTATGTCTTAAGTCCATGTGTAACTTACATAAGTGACCTGAAAACTCAAGTACATATTTCATGGATGGTTAAGATGTTTAGACTTCAGTACCACCTTGTACAATATAGTACCATTATTTACATTTTACTATAAGAAAATATGCCCAGTTTAGCGAACCCATGCATCAGTTGCTCAGTTGGGTCTGACTCTGTGACCCCATGGACCCACATGGACCCCATGTGACCCTGTAGCCTGCCAGGCTGCCTTGTCCATGAGATTTTTCGGCAAGAATAATGGAGTGGGTTGCCATTTCCTCCTCCAGAAGATCTTCCTGACCCAAGGATCATGCATCTCTAAGGTCACAGAGCCACTAGGCAGCAGAGTCTAACTTCAAACTTTGATCTGCCTTGTTCAGAAAGCCATAAAATTTTAACTACTAATAGAGAGGCTATACCACAGTCACAGAAATAAACTGACACTGTTTCTGCAAAAAAAAAAAAAAAAAAAAGAATCCTTTAAGTGACCAAAGTTGATTAGGAAACCAAAGGCACATTTTTATTCTCCAGCATGTGGTGAAATTTGGCTGACACGATATTGCAATTGAGCAATTGGGCGTATAAATTACTGGTAAAAACACACTGCAGATGGCAATTAATTACCATGCAACCCTGCTCTATTACACAGTGAAAGATTGACAAAGATCCTGAGACAAGACTGAATCAGGAGATGACAACGTACGTGGGAAACTGCCCTCTGCTGGTCAAGGCAGTGCCCTGTCCTTGTTAAACAGGGATGCGTTATTCAAAGATGCAAATGAGATATTTTGAGCACTTTTATATTTATGAATTTATTACTCTGAGACGGTTGGGAGTTTTAATTTTGTGGTTAGCCCACCTGCTGTTTCTTTATTAAAATCTTAGTTCTGATTAATCAAAAATGCTCTTTATAGTCAGGTCACATAGATTCCATAAAAAAGGATGCACTAGTTCGTGCTGGATTTGGTGTGAGATTTATCTTTTAAAAATGCACCCTGATTTATATGTGTGCTCACAAGTGTGGCAGCGAATTAAAATATGATAGTAAGTGGGAAAGTTTCATGGCTTTCTGAATGTGGTCATAAATAAGGAATTTCATGACCAAGTTGCTCTGTGTAATAGCCATGTCTCTCTTCACCTATGGGCGAAGTTACTCTATTGGTTGAAACTGTGGTAAACTAGAATTGGGTTTGCATAGCCTCATAAAACTGGCATCAAAAGTCCACAATCCAATCAACTGCCACAGTTTTTTTATACACATGGCACTAAAGCATGTGAATTCTTTGAAGCAATAGAAATGATGATTGTCTTTCTGCTACTAGCCAGAATTTGGTCGACTAGCAGTGGCCAGGAAGGCTGACTTTGGGATTTCTTCTATGGAGCTTCGAAAAGTAGCAGGCACAGGACCTGGACATGAGATTTGGAGACCAGGTAGAGCAGCAACGAAACTGTTCTATAGAAAGAATTGGAGAGAATATCTAAAATGGATGTAAGTGGTATTCTGATATGTATATACACATACACACACACGCATATTTATCTATACATGTCCATATATATATATATATTCAAAGTATACTTTGGATTCTATTGCACCTTCAAGTATCACTTATTAAATATCCATATGACAATCTCTTAGAGATTGGACATGTTACCTTAATATATAAATCTCTCTTAAGGAAACTTCTAATATCCTCCCCAAAATCTAATATTATTTCAGACATACACATAATGAAATGTAATTTAACATCTAGAACTATAAAGCAAATAAGACAGTCAAGGTCAAAAGAGTGCCGTTATTTACACTGAATACAAGAAGTTCTTTATGAGATAAATTTCACTGTCAAGATGCCAGAAGACTCTAAAGGAAGAGATGTTTGTAATTACAGAAAGCAGTAGAGCAGAGGAGACTAACATTTCTCAGGAACTGTATCTCTGTTTACCACGTGCTTTGGGGTAATTTCTTTTATTTATTTATTTATTTATTTATTTATTTTTAATGACTTTTTAAATTTTTCTACTCTTTTTGGGGGGGTTGGGGAGGGAGAGGGGCAGGCGGGCAACTTCTATTGGTCTTTCATTTATCTATTTTCATCCATCTTTTGTTTTTTGGCATGCATGGGTGCCCCAGAGCTCTGGCTCGGTAATTGGACACATTGGTACAGCTGCTCCGCGGCACGTGGGATCTTCCCAGGCAAGGGATCGAACCAGCGCCCCTTGTACTGCAAGGTGGTGTCCTTACCCACTGGACCACCAGGGAAGCCCTGGGGTAACTTCTTGACCTGTCTGAGCCCTTGGGATGTTATGGGCATACCTCAGTGGATTTTTCAGAGAATTAAATTTCATACAAAAATGCCAAGCATACAGTAGACATCACAAAATGTTAGTTTAAGTCTCTTTCTTGGCAAATTTATCTAGTACTATTAGTCTGAGTGATTTGGTCTGACTTTTCCCTGCCCCAAATTTTTCATGCATACCAAAGGCAATATAATTATCCCTTTTTGGCAATTAGGAATCTCTTTAGTTTTGTGTCTTTTTAGCTAAGTTGAGCTGTTCTGATGGAAGCACAGGGAAGATGGCTGCTAGCCAAGGACCCGTAGCTTTGCAGGTGGCACTAGTGGTAAAGAGTCCACCTGGAAGGCTTCCCTGGTGGTCCAGTGGTAGTGTCTGCCTTGCAGTGCAAGGGGTACCAGTTCGATCCCTGGCCTGGGAAGATCCCACATGCTGAGGAGCAGCTAGGCCAGTGTGTCCAATTAGGAGCCAGGGCTCTGGAGCACATGCGCCCAGAGCCAGTGCTGTGCAACGAGAGAGGCCACTGCAATGGGAGGCCTGCAAAGGTCAAAGAATAAAGATGGATGAAAGATAAGTGATGCCTTAGAGGCAAAAAAAAATGCTGCCAATTAGATTATCACACACACACACACACACACAAGAAATAATTATAAATAAAAAAAGAAAATGAATAATGTAAAAAAAAAAAAGACTCCACCTGCAAATGCAGAAGATGCAAGGGACTCTGGATTGATGCCTGAGTCAGGAGGATTCCCTGGAGGAGAAAATGGCAGCCCACTGCAGTATTCTTGCCTGGAAAAGTCCATGGACAGAGGAGCCTGACAGACTACAGTCCATAGGGTTCCAAAGATCAGAGATGACTTAGCGACTTTCAGTTTCATGATACTGAGCCATGGAATCCTAGCCATGTGAGTGAACCCAAGAACAATACTGTGGAAAGTGAAGCAGTGAAAGGAGTGGTAGTTATGAAGTTGAAGGGGGAATTTATAGGAAGCAGTGTGGCATGGGAGCCTAAGGTGGAGATTTTAGGGCAGAGACAGTAGCGTAGAAGAACACAATCGTGGATCCATGGCTGAGATCAACTGAAAAAGGAGGATATGGCTGATGATCCTGTGACAAAGTTCTAGAATGATTGTGCACCTGTGTAGGTTGTGTTCAGTCTGGACGAGGAACATGGTTAGGACTGAGAGAATGCTGATGAGTTAGGTACTAATGTGTAAAAAAAATGAGAAGGAACAATTTGGACCTTGGTAAGTGACACTTAACCAAGAAGATAGTCAGAGATGTGAGACATAGAGAAGCAAAGCTATTTATGCGGTAAGAGGAAGAAAGTTTAGGAAGTAGAATAGGAAAGTCAAAAATCACCTCTGTGTGCTATCTTTTTCCAATGTTTTTGGAATACTTTGTTCATTGGTCCAAAACCCAATCTTCCTTCAAGCTTAAATCAAATCCACATTTCTCATGAAGGCTTCTTTCTCTTCTCTAGGTTTTGTTTTCTCCAAAGCCTTCACCCGGTTTGGGATTGAATGGTTGATCAATTTTCCTTAAGATGTTTCCTCTTGGAGCCTGGCACATGCGCCCAGAGCCAGTGCTGTGCAACGAGATGCCACTGCAATGGGAGGCCTGCAAAGGTCAAAGAATAAAGATGGATGAAAGATAAGTGATGCCTTAGAGGCAAAAAAAAATGCTGCCAATTAGATTATCACACACACACACACACACACAAGAAATAATTATAAATAAAAAAAGAAAATGAATAATGTAAAAAAAAAAAAGACTCCACCTGCAAATGCAGAAGATGCAAGGGACTCTGGATTGATGCCTGAGTCAGGAGGATTCCCTGGAGGAGAAAATGGCAGCCCACTGCAGTATTCTTGCCTGGAAAAGTCCATGGACAGAGGAGCCTGACAGACTACAGTCCATAGGGTTCCAAAGATCAGAGATGACTTAGCGACTTTCAGTTTCATGATACTGAGCCATGGAATCCTAGCCATGTGAGTGAACCCAAGAACAATACTGTGGAAAGTGAAGCAGTGAAAGGAGTGGTAGTTATGAAGTTGAAGGGGGAATTTATAGGAAGCAGTGTGGCATGGGAGCCTAAGGTGGAGATTTTAGGGCAGAGACAGTAGCGTAGAAGAACACAATCGTGGATCCATGGCTGAGATCAACTGAAAAAGGAGGATATGGCTGATGATCCTGTGACAAAGTTCTAGAATGATTGTGCACCTGTGTAGGTTGTGTTCAGTCTGGACGAGGAACATGGTTAGGACTGAGAGAATGCTGATGAGTTAGGTACTAATGTGTAAAAAAAATGAGAAGGAACAATTTGGACCTTGGTAAGTGACACTTAACCAAGAAGATAGTCAGAGATGTGAGACACAGAGAAGCAAAGCTATTTATGCGGTAAGAGGAAGAAAGTTTAGGAAGTAGAATAGGAAAGTCAAAAATCACCTCTGTGTGCTATCTTTTTCCAATGTTTTTGGAATACTTTGTTCATTGGTCCAAAACCCAATCTTCCTTCAAGCTTAAATCAAATCCACATTTCTCATGAAGGCTTCTTTCTCTTCTCTAGTCTGTTCTCATGTCACTTTGATCATTCCTTAAGATGTTTATCCTCTATAACACCTGGTTTGGGATTGAATGGTATAAAGCCCAGTTCATTTAATGTTGTCTCCCCATGTAGGCTGCTAGCTCCATGATGTTAGCAATCTTAGTTTCCTGTACATTTATATCTGATAGTTCTTAGCACAATTTAAAGCATATTTGTAAAATTACAGGCCAATTTCACTGATGAATCTAGATGCCAAAATCCTCAACAAAATCCTAGCAAACAGAATTCAACAACACATCAAAAAGCTCATACATCACGGTCAAGTTGGGTTCATCCCAGGCATGAAAGGATTCTTCAATATCCACAAATCAATCAATGTGATACACCATATCAACAAACTGAGAGACAAAAATCACATGATCGTCTCAATAGATGCAGAAAAAGCCTTCGACAAAGTACAACATCCATTTATGATAAAAACTCTTCAGAAAATGGGCACAGAAGGAACCTATCTCAACATCATAAAAGCCATATATGAGAAGCCACAGCGAACATTATCCTCAACGGTGAAAAACTGAAAGCATTCCCTGTAAGATCAGGAACAAGACAAGGGTGTCCACTTTCACCACTACTATTCAACATAGTCCTGGAAGTGCTAGCAACAGCAATAAGAGAAGAGAAAGAAATCAAAGGAATCCAGATTGGAAAGGAAGAAGTCAAACTCTCTCTTTTTGCAGACGACATGATATTATACATAGAAAATCCCAAAGATGCTATTACAAAACTACTAGAGTTAATCAGCGAATTCAGCAAAGTCGCAGGATACAAAATCAATATACAGAAATCACTGGCATTCCTATACACAAACAATGAGAAATCAGAAAACGAAATCAAAGAGGCAATCCCCTTCACCATCGCAACCAAAAGAATCAAATATCTAGGAATAAACCTACCCAAAGAAACAAAAGAACTGTACACAGAAAATTACAAGACACTCATGAGAGACATTAAAGAAGACTTAAACAGATGGAGAGATATTCCATGTTCCTGGGTCTGAAGAATCAATATTGTGAAAATGACCATACTACCAAATATCATCTATAGATTCAATGCAATCCCTATCAAATTTCCAATGACATTCTTCACAGAACTAGACCAAAGAATAACACAGTTCATATGGAAACACAAAAGACCTCGAATAGCCAAAGCAATCCTCAGGAAGAAGAATGGAGTTGGAGGGATCAGCCTCCCCAACTTTAGACTCTACTACGAAGCAACAGTCCTCAAGACAGTATGGTACTGGCACAAGAACAGAAATATCGACCAATGGAACAAGATCGAGAACTCAGGGATAAAGCCACGCACTTATGGGTACCTTATTTTTGACAAAGGAGGCAAAACTATAAAATGGGACAAAGACAGCCTCTTCAACAAGTGGTGCTGGGAAAACTGGACAGCTACATGCAAAACAATGAAGTTGGAACATTCCCTGACACCATGCACAAAGATCAACTCAAAATGGATGCAAGACCTAAATGTAAGACCAGAAACCATCAAACTCTTAGAGGAGAATATAGGCAAAACCCTCAAGGACATCAATCAAAGCAAGATCTTCTCTGACCCACCTACTAAAATAGCGGAACTCAAAAGACAAATGAACATGTGGGACCTAATGAAACTTAAAAGCTTTTGTATAGCAAAAGAAATCACAAAAAAGCCGAACAGACAACTCACAGAGTGGCAGAAAATCATAGCAAAGGAAACAACAGACAAAGAATTAATCTCCAAAATCTACAAGCAACTCAGACAACTCAGCACAGGAAAAATGAACAACCCAATCAAAAAATGGGAAAAGGACCTAAACAGACACCTCTCCAAAGACGACATACAGATGGCCCAAAAACACATGAAACGATGCTCAACTTCACTAATAATTAGAGAAATGCAAATCAAAACTACAATGAGATATCACCTCACACCCGTCAGAATGGCCATCATCAAAATATCTGCAGACAATAAATGCTGGAGAGGGTGCGGAGAAAAGGGAACCCTCTTGCATTGCTGGTGGGAATGTAAATTGATACAGCCTCCATGGAAGACAGTCTGGAGATTTCTTGAAAAACTAAAACTAGGAGCACCATATGACCCAGCAATCCCACTCTTAGGCTTATACCCTGATGAAATCAAATCTGAAAGAAGCACCTGTACCTCAATGTTCGTTGCAGCTCTCTATACAATAGCCAGAACATGAAGCAACCTAGATGTCCATCAACAAACAAATGGATCCAGAAGCTCTGGTACATATATACAGAATCTCAGGAAGAAAGAAAATGGAGTTGGAGGGATCAGCCTCCCCAACTTTAGACTCTACTACGAAGCAACAGTCCTCAAGACAGTATGGTACTGGCACAAGAACAGAAATATCGACCAATGGAACAAGATCGAGAACTCAGGGATAAAGCCACGCACTTATGGGTACCTTATTTTTGACAAAGGAGGCAAAACTATAAAATGGGACAAAGACAGCCTCTTCAACAAGTGGTGCTGGGAAAACTGGACAGCTACATGCAAAACAATGAAGTTGGAACATTCCCTGACACCATGCACAAAGATCAACTCAAAATGGATGCAAGACCTAAATGTAAGACCAGAAACCATCAAACTCTTAGAGGAGAATATAGGCAAAACCCTCAAGGACATCAATCAAAGCAAGATCTTCTCTGACCCACCTACTAAAATAGCGGAACTCAAAAGACAAATGAACATGTGGGACCTAATGAAACTTAAAAGCTTTTGTATAGCAAAAGAAATCACAAAAAAGCCGAACAGACAACTCACAGAGTGGCAGAAAATCATAGCAAAGGAAACAACAGACAAAGAATTAATCTCCAAAATCTACAAGCAACTCAGACAACTCAGCACAGGGAAAACGAACAACCCAATCAAAAAATGGGAAGAAGATCTAAAGAGACACCTCTCCAAAGACGACATACAGATGGCCCAAAAGCACATGAAATGATGCTCAACCTCACTTATTATTAGAGAAATGCAAATTAAAACTACAATGATATACCACCTCACACCCGTCAGAATGGCCATCATCAAAATATCTGCAGACAATAAATGCTGGAGAGGGTGCGGAGAAAAGGGAACCCTCTTGCATTGCTGGTGGGAATGTAAATTAATACAGCCTCCATGGAAGACAGTCTGGAGATTTCTTGAAAAACTAAAACTAGGAGCACCATATGACCCAGCAATCCCACTCTTAGGCTTATACCCTGATGAAATCAAATCTGAAAGAAGCACCTGTACCTCAATGTTCGTTGCAGCTCTCTATACAATAGCCAGAACATGAAGCAACCTAGATGTCCATCAACAAACAAATGGATCCAGAAGCTCTGGTACATATATACAATGGAATACTACACAGCTGTAAAGAGAAATGCAGAAGAATCAGCCCCAATGAGGTGGCTGGATCTAGAACGTATCCTAAAGAGTGAAGTCAGTCAGAAAGAGAAGGACAAATACAGTATATTAACACATATATATGGAATCTAGTAGGATGGTGATGATGGCACATGCAGTGAAGCGACGGAAAGATAGACATGGACAGTGGACATATGGACATTATTGGGAAGGAACAGAGGGTGGGAGGTGTAAAGGAAGTAGCATGAAGGCCTGTACTACCATAAGTGAAGAAAATAGCTATAGTCATTGCTCTGTGAGAAAAGGGGACCCTTCAGGACTGCTGTGTGATGGTTGGGAGGGGTGGGAAGGGGGGGATATACATATGACTAATCTGGGAACATGCATATCTGTAAACAACAAAACTCTGTAAAAATTAAAAGTAAAATAAATGTGTTTTTTAAAAAATAAATAAATAAAGCATATTTGTGAATCATAAATGCAATATAATTACATTATCAACTTGTTTTTCTTAGGAAAGACCACTCTTAATTTTGAATGTGACCTGCATGTCTCACACAACTAGTGTGGAATATAGAATATAAATATGATTCCCTTAACCATTTGAGGACCTACTTTTTCTTTTCTTTTATTTTTTTGATAGAGAAGGAGTAGATTTATTCAGATTCCGACAGAAGTGCACTTGAGGACTTAATTTTGGAAAGCTGTAGCATTGTCTTGCATCTTAAGTAGCCCTTCATAATTTGTCCTAAAATGTGTCAAGGCAAAACTCCAGTTGGAAAATTTTGAAGAAAACAAAAATCGAGGCCTTTGATTTTTACTTAATAGCAAAATCTAAAATTTTGGAACCAAACTTGAAATTCTGATTCTGAAGGAAAGGGGGATATACCAGGTGATATATCATGAAGTCTTTCCTCTCCTCTTCTTTCTCAGGGAATGTTAGATGACTAAAGATAACTGTGCCAATATATTTAAAACAACTTTTTCTTTGTTTAACACAAAGCAACGAACACTCCTGAAGCAGAGCATGCAACAGGAACAGTAACCAAGTCTCCTCTGGCTCTCTTCCAGTGATATTTACAAACAAATGGAAGTGGATATACAATGGAATACTACACAGCTGTAAAGAGAAATGCAGAAGAATCAGCCCCAATGAGGTGGCTGGATCTAGAACGTATCCTAAAGAGTGAAGTCAGTCAGAAAGAGAAGGACAAATACAGTATATTAACACATATATATGGAATCTAGTAGGATGGTGATGATGGCACATGCAGTGAAGCGACGGAAAGATAGACATGGACAGTGGACATATGGACATTATTGGGAAGGAACAGAGGGTGGGAGGTGTAAAGGAAGTAGCATGAAGGCCTGTACTACCATAAGTGAAGAAAATAGCTATAGTCATTGCTCTGTGAGAAAAGGGGACCCTTCAGGACTGCTGTGTGATGGTTGGGAGGGGTGGGAAGGGGGGGATATACATATGACTAATCTGGGAACATGCATATCTGTAAACAACAAAACTCTGTAAAAATTAAAAGTAAAATAAATGTGTTTTTTAAAAAATAAATAAATAAAGCATATTTGTGAATCATAAATGCAATATAATTACATTATCAACTTGTTTTTCTTAGGAAAGACCACTCTTAATTTTGAATGTGACCTGCATGTCTCACACAACTAGTGTGGAATATAGAATATAAATATGATTCCCTTAACCATTTGAGGACCTACTTTTTCTTTTCTTTTATTTTTTTGATAGAGAAGGAGTAGATTTATTCAGATTCCGACAGAAGTGCACTTGAGGACTTAATTTTGGAAAGCTGTAGCATTGTCTTGCATCTTAAGTAGCCCTTCATAATTTGTCCTAAAATGTGTCAAGGCAAAACTCCAGTTGGAAAATTTTGAAGAAAACAAAAATCGAGGCCTTTGATTTTTACTTAATAGCAAAATCTAAAATTTTGGAACCAAACTTGAAATTCTGATTCTGAAGGAAAGGGGGATATACCAGGTGATATATCATGAAGTCTTTCCTCTCCTCTCTTCTTTCTCAGGGGAATGTTAGATGACTAAAGATAACTGTGCCAATATATTTAAAACAACTTTTTCTTTGTTTAACACAAAGCAACGAACACTCCTGAAGCAGAGCATGCAACAGGAACAGTAACCAAGTCTCCTCTGGCTTTCTCTCCTTCCCAAGTACTCCTCCCATTATTTTTTGTATCTGATAAAATTTTTAGTCAAGGAAATGCACATAAAAGGCCTAGTCTTCAAATGGTACATTGTGTATAAAACTACATTTAAAATATGCATCTGAAAATCATTTTATGAAATCCATCATATCAACAAGTTAAATAAGATTACATCAATAACTACTGAAAAAGCATTCGACAGAATCTAACACTCATTTGTGATAAAAACTCTCAGGAAAGTAGAAATAGAGGGAAAGTTCCTTAAAGTGATAAGGCATATATACAGAACTATCCTTCAAGTTTCTTGCCTGGGAAAGCCCATGAACAGAGGAGCCTAATGGCTGATAATCCATGAGGTTGCAAGAGTCAGACATGACTTAGTGACAGAAAGAACGAAATATACAAACCTCTACAGGTAATATACTTAACAGTGATGAATTAGATACCATATCCCTAAGATCAGTACCAAGACAAGAATGTACTCTCTTACAGAAAGTGGTATTCAACCTCATGCTGAAAGTACTAACAAGCACAGTAAGAAAAAAAGGAAAGGAAAAACACAGAGATTGGGAAATAAATAAAACTTTCTTTTTTCAAAGATGATTGCCCAAATACAAAACCCCAAAGAAAAAGAAAAAAGCTCCTGAAACTAGTAAGTGATTATAGCAGATCTGCAGGATACATATTAATACGTGTGCTGTGCTAAGTCACTTCAGTCATTTTTCAGTCATTGAGGCTGCATAGACTGTAGCCCACCAGGATCTTATGTCCATGGGATACAAACAGCAATTGCTTTCCTATAAATAAGCAATGAATAAATGGAATTTGAAAGTAGAAACACAAGACCATTTTTATCAAAACCAAAAATTAAATACTTAAGCGTAAGTCTAACAAAACAAATATTGTTGTTGCTACTGTTGAGTCACTGAGTCATGTCTTACTCTTGTGACACTGTGGAATCTAGCCTGCCAGGCTCCTCTGTCCATGGGATTTCCCAGGCAAGAATACTAGAATGAGTTGCTATTTCCTTCTCTAGGGGGTCTTCCAGACATGGGGATTGAACCTTCATCTTCTGCATCGCAGGTGGAGTCTTTACCACTGAGTCACATGAGAAGCTCTACACAAAGCACATACAGAGTCTATATGAGGAAAACAACAACACTTTGAATTTTAAAAATCAAAGATATAAATAAATGGAGAGGTAATCCACATTCAGAGATAGCATCACTCAATACTGTCAAGATGTCAGCTCTTCCCTAATTGGTCTATATATACAAATAAATCTCAATCAAAATCCCAACAAATTATTCTGTGAATATTGACAACTGAATTCTAAAATTTATACATAAAGGCAAAATACCAAGAAGAGCCAACAAAATAAAGAAGAACAAAGTCAGAAGACTAATGCTATTCAACTTTAAGACTTACAATGAAGGTATAAATGGTTGTCTGAAGAGGTCTTACAAATAGCTGAGAAAAGAAGAGATATGAAAGGCAAAAAAGAAAAGAAAAGTATACCCATCTGAATGCAGAGTTCTAGAGAATAGCAAAGAGAGATAAGAAAGCCTTCAAAAGAAATAGAGGAAAACAACAAAATTGGAATGACAAGAGATCTCTATAAGAAACTGAGAACTACTACCAAGAGAACATTTCATGCAAAGACAGGTACAATAAAGGACAGAAACACTCTGGACCTAAGAGAAACAGAACATATTAAGAAGAGGTGGAAGGAGTAAAAAGAAGAACTATACAAAAAAGATCTTAATGAACCAGATGACCACGATGGTGTGATCACTCACCTAGAGCCAGGTACCTTAGAGTGTGAAGTCAAGTGGGCCCTAGGAAGCATTACTACAAACAAAGCTAGTGGAGGTGATGGAATTCCACCTGAGCTGTTCCAAATATTACAAGATGATGCTGTGAAAGTGCTGTACTCAATATGCCAGCACATTTGGAAAACTCAGCAGTGGCCTCAGGACTGGAAAAGGCCCGTTTTCACTCCAATATCAAAGAAGGCCAATGCCAAAGAATGTTCAAACCACTGCACCATTGTACTCATTTCACATGCTAGCAAAGTAATGCTCAAAATCCTCCAAGCTAGGCTTCAGCAGTACGTGGACCAAGAACTTCCAGATGTACAAGCTAGATTTAGAAAAGGCAGAGGAAGCAGAGATCAAATTGCCAACATCTGTTGGATCATAGAAAGAACAAGGGAATTCCAGAAAAACATCTATTTCTGCTTCATTGACTATGCTAAACCCTTTGACTGTGTAGATCACAACAAACTGGAAAATTCTGAAAGAGATCGGAATATCAGACCACCGTACCTGCCTCCTGCAAAACCTGTACGCAGGACAAGAAGCAACAGTTAGAACTGGTCATGGAACAAGAGACTGGTTCCAAACTGGCAAAGTAGTACATCAAGGCTGCATATTGTCACCCTGCTTATTTAACTAATGTACAGAGTGCATCATTCCAAATACCAGACTGATTGAAGCACAAACTGGAATTAAGATTGAGGAGAGAAATATCAGCAACCTCAGATATGCAGATTACACCACCCTTATGGCAGAAAGTGAAGAGGAACTAAAGAGTCTCTCAATGAAGGTGAAAGAGGACAGTGAAGAAGCTTGTCTAAACCTCACCCTTCAAAAAATGAAGATTGTGGCTCCTGGTCTCATAACTTCATGGCAAATAGATGGGCAAACAATGGAAACTGGGACAGACTTTATTTTCTTGGGTTCCATAATCAGTGCAGATGTTGACTGAAGCCATGAAATTAAAAGAGGCTTGCTCCTTGGAAGAAAAGTTATGACAAACAGTGTATTCAAAAGCAGAGACATCACTTTACTGACAAAAGTCTGTATAGTCAAACCTATGGTTTTCCTAGTAGTCATGTATGGATGTTAGAGTTGGACCATAATAAGACTGAGTATGAAAGAATTGTTGCCTTTGAATTGTGGTATTGAAGAAGACTCTTGAGAGTCCTTTGGTCTGCAAGGGGATCAAACCAGTCAATCATAAAGGAAATCAGCCCTGAATATTCATTGGAAGGAATGATGTTTTAGCTGAAGCTGAAACTCCAATAGTTTGGCCACCTGATATGAAGAGACAACTCACTGGAAAAGACCCTGATGTGAACGACAGGGGAAACCTGGTGTGTGGCAATTCATGGGGTCACAAAGTGTTGGACACAACTGAGCAACTGAACTAACTCATAGAAATATCAAAATATTCCAGGAAACCAGAGGAAAGGAGACCTGTTATAGTACAAAGGTAGTGGTATAAAGTTTAGCAAAACTATTGCTTGTGATATCATGAAAAATCGAAAACTTTCTGAATGAACTGACAATTTACCTAAGAAGTTTCCTGGCCATTTTGAGGGTTCTTCATGGATTTATTTATTCATTTATTTTTGCTGTCTATAATGCAATGAGAAAAAAGATAGTCTCAAGAATAAATTGTTCAGTTCACACACGTAATTAGAACTGGTCATGGAACAAGAGACTGGTTCCAAACTGGCAAAGTAGTACATCAAGGCTGCATATTGTCACCCTGCTTATTTAACTAATGTACAGAGTGCATCATTCCAAATACCAGACTGATTGAAGCACAAACTGGAATTAAGATTGAGGAGAGAAATATCAGCAACCTCAGATATGCAGATTACACCACCCTTATGGCAGAAAGTGAAGAGGAACTAAAGAGTCTCTCAATGAAGGTGAAAGAGGACAGTGAAGAAGCTTGTCTAAACCTCACCCTTCAAAAAATGAAGATTGTGGCTCCTGGTCTCATAACTTCATGGCAAATAGATGGGCAAACAATGGAAACTGGGACAGACTTTATTTTCTTGGGTTCCATAATCAGTGCAGTCATGAAATTAAAAGATTATTGCTTCATGGAAGAAAAGTTATGATAAACCTAGACAGTGTATTCAAAAGCAGAGACATCACTTTACTGACAAAAGTCTGTATAGTCAAACCTATGGTTTTCCTAGTAGTCATGTATGGATGTTAGAGTTGGACCATAATAAGACTGAGTATGAAAGAATTGTTGCCTTTGAATTGTGGTATTGAAGAAGACTCTTGAGAGTCCTTTGGTCTGCAAGGGGATCAAACCAGTCAATCATAAAGGAAATCAGCCCTGAATATTCATTGGAAGGAATGATGTTTTAGCTGAAGCTGAAACTCCAATAGTTTGGCCACCTGATATGAAGAGACAACTCACTGGAAAAGACCCTGATGTGAACGACAGGGAAGCCTGGTGTGTGGCAATTCATGGGGTCACAAAGTGTTGGACACAACTGAGCAACTGAACTAACTCATAGAAATATCAAAATATTCCAGGAAACCAGAGGAAAGGAGACCTGTTATAGTACAAAGGTAGTGGTATAAAGTTTAGCAAAACTATTGCTTGTGATATCATGAAAAATCGAAAACTTTCTGAATGAACTGACAATTTACCTAAGAAGTTTCCTGGCCATTTTGAGGGTTCTTCATGGATTTATTTATTCATTTATTTTTGCTGTCTATAATGCAATGAGAAAAAAGAGATAGTCTCAAGAATAAATTGTTCAGTTCACACACGTAATTAGAAGGAAACAAAGAATTTTTTTCAGCCAGCAAAATGTTCTTAAGAAATGACTTCAAAAGCTAATATTCAATATAACCTTGAATATTCATTGGAAGGACTGATGCTAAAGCTGAAACTCCAATACTTTGGCCACCTGCTATGAAGAGCCAACTCATTGGAAAAGACTTGGACGCTGGGAAAAATAGAAGGCAAAAGGAGAAGGGGATGACAGAGGATGAGATGGTTGGATGGCAGCACTGAGTCAATGGACATGAGTTTGAGCAGTCTCTGGGTTATGGTGAAGAACAGGGAAGCCTGGCATACTTCAGTCCATGGGGTGTCAAGCAGTTGGCCTTGACTAAGATACTGAACTGAACTCAGAGGCAAGATCAAGTCCAGGGTGAAACTGAGATATTTTGTTAATATCTCTGAAAAATCTACTGTAGAGTATCATAAAATTTTCACATGGGCTAATGTCCCTTGGAGAATCTTCAGGTAGTGCCTCAAGATTCTAAACACTGAGCAACTGAACTTCTAATACTCTTAAGAACATGGTTCATTATCAGCCTCATATAGAGCTCTATATAAAGAAGTTCTATAAGATTTGTGTGTGTTACTTTTGTCTAATTGAGTGCACTGTACTAATATTCAGAGATACTCACAAATTTTTTTTTAGATTAATGTTCAAATGAAAACTACCTGCTTGAGCTAAAGTGATAAAGACAGTATGAATGAGAGCTGGGATTATGGAGGAGGGACTTCAAATTATTAAACTACTAGATGTAGAATGCAAACTAAGAAGAATACTTTGTTGAATTCACAGGCAACTTTTCATGTAAAGGGGAGGATAACTCAGGGAAGAAAAGCCCAAAGTATACATCCAAGCAATGGAAGTGAGTCCTCATAACAACAACGACAAAAAAATTGGATATAGAGAAAAGGGAACCTTATCGATCCACTGCTGAATCTGATATAATGAGATGTTTGACAATTTACCTAAGAAGTTTCCTGGCCATTTTGAGGGTTCTTCATGGATTTATTTATTCATTTATTTTTGCTGTCTATAATGCAATGAGAAAAAAGAGATAGTCTCAAGAATAAATTGTTCAGTTCACACACGTAATTAGAAGGAAACAAAGAATTTTTTTCAGCCAGCAAAATGTTCTTAAGAAATGACTTCAAAAGCTAATATTCAATATAACCTTGAATATTCATTGGAAGGACTGATGCTAAAGCTGAAACTCCAATACTTTGGCCACCTGCTATGAAGAGCCAACTCATTGGAAAAGACTTGGACGCTGGGAAAAATAGAAGGCAAAAGGAGAAGGGGATGACAGAGGATGAGATGGTTGGATGGCAGCACTGAGTCAATGGACATGAGTTTGAGCAGTCTCTGGGTTATGGTGAAGAACAGGGAAGCCTGGCATACTTCAGTCCATGGGGTGTCAAGCAGTTGGCCTTGACTAAGATACTGAACTGAACTCAGAGGCAAGATCAAGTCCAGGGTGAAACTGAGATATTTTGTTAATATCTCTGAAAAATCTACTGTAGAGTATCATAAAATTTTCACATGGGCTAATGTCCCTTGGAGAATCTTCAGGTAGTGCCTCAAGATTCTAAACACTGAGCAACTGAACTTCTAATACTCTTAAGAACATGGTTCATTATCAGCCTCATATAGAGCTCTATATAAAGAAGTTCTATAAGATTTGTGTGTGTTACTTTTGTCTAATTGAGTGCACTGTACTAATATTCAGAGATACTCACAAATTTTTTTTTAGATTAATGTTCAAATGAAAACTACCTGCTTGAGCTAAAGTGATAAAGACAGTATGAATGAGAGCTGGGATTATGGAGGAGGGACTTCAAATTATTAAACTACTAGATGTAGAATGCAAACTAAGAAGAATACTTTGTTGAATTCACAGGCAACTTTTCATGTAAAGGGGAGGATAACTCAGGGAAGAAAAGCCCAAAGTATACATCCAAGCAATGGAAGTGAGTCCTCATAACAACAACGACAAAAAAATTGGATATAGAGAAAAGGGAACCTTATCGATCCACTGCTGAATCTGATATAATGAGATGATTACATTATAAGCATCTTGGGAGGGAATGAATATATTTTGCCTGTAACAGAAATACACATATATAAATATACATCTGTGGCTAGACAATGGATGGGAACAGATTATATTTTCCAATTCTAGTCAAACTATCTCCCATCCCATTTAGGGTATTCTAGAGCCTTGTCACCTCCACTGTGCCACCAGGAGATGGAGTCAAATTTCCTCTCCTTGAATACAGGCAGGCTTGACTTTCTTGTAACTAACAGAATATGGTAGAAGTAACACTGCATGTCTTCTGAGGCTAGATCACAAAAGGCAGACAACACCTGCCATGAAAATAGGAGCACTTGCAATTAGAACTCTGAGTCACCATGAAAGCAATCTGAAGCCACCATGCCATTAAAAAAAAAAAAAGGAAAAACCCCACCTACTCAAACTAGCCCATGTGCATATACCATGTAGAAACACTCTGTACTTTATAAGAGAGAGAAATACTGTCACTTAGCCAGCTCTCAACTGTTCCAGCCCACCCTGCTGTTGGAGACTCATTCACCATGTGACTTGAACTTCTTGAGAGACTCCAAACACAAATCACCCAGTCAAGACTTTCCCAAATTCCTAGTTCAGAGAAAACATGACAAGTCATAACATTATTGATCTTACTATAAGACATAAAGTTTTGATGTGATATGTTGCCCGTAATACATAACTGGAATACATACAAGGTAATATGTGTGTGTTACTTTTGTCTAATTGAGTGCACTGTACTAATATTCAGAGATACTCACAAATTTTTTTTTAGATTAATGTTCAAATGAAAACTACCTGCTTGAGCTAAAGTGATAAAGACAGTATGAATGAGAGCTGGGATTATGGAGGAGGGACTTCAAATTATTAAACTACTAGATGTAGAATGCAAACTAAGAAGAATACTTTGTTGAATTCACAGGCAACTTTTCATGTAAAGGGGAGGATAACTCAGGGAAGAAAAGCCCAAAGTATACATCCAAGCAATGGAAGTGAGTCCTCATAACAACAACGACAAAAAAATTGGATATAGAGAAAAGGGAACCTTATCGATCCACTGCTGAATCTGATATAATGAGATGATTACATTATAAGCATCTTGGGAGGGAATGAATATATTTTGCCTGTAACAGAAATACACATATATAAATATACATCTGTGGCTAGACAATGGATGGGAACAGATTATATTTTCCAATTCTAGTCAAACTATCTCCCATCCCATTTAGGGTATTCTAGAGCCTTGTCACCTCCACTGTGCCACCAGGAGATGGAGTCAAATTTCCCTCTCCTTGAATACAGGCAGGCTTGACTTTCTTGTAACTAACAGAATATGGTAGAAGTAACACTGCATGTCTTCTGAGGCTAGATCACAAAAGGCAGACAACACCTGCCATGAAAATAGGAGCACTTGCAATTAGAACTCTGAGTCACCATGAAAGCAATCTGAAGCCACCATGCCATTAAAAAAAAAAAAAAAAAGGAAAAACCCCACCTACTCAAACTAGCCCATGTGCATATACCATGTAGAAACACTCTGTACTTTATAAGAGAGAGAAATACTGTCACTTAGCCAGCTCTCAACTGTTCCAGCCCACCCTGCTGTTGGAGACTCATTCACCATGTGACTTGAACTTCTTGAGAGACTCCAAACACAAATCACCCAGTCAAGACTTTCCCAAATTCCTAGTTCAGAGAAAACATGACAAGTCATAACATTATTGATCTTACTATAAGACATAAAGTTTTGATGTGATATGTTGCCCGTAATACATAACTGGAATACATACAAGGTAATATGTAGTGTTTGATTCTACCTCTCTATATACAGACATAAATATATAATATATACAATATTATATATACATGGTGGTGGTATAATTGTTAAGTTGTGTCCGACTCTCATGACCCCATGGACTGTAGCCTGCCAGGCTCCTCTATCCATGGGATTCTCCAGGTGATAACACTGGAGTGGGCTGCCACTTCCCTGGTTGCAGGTATACACATGAACACTACCTATATTCCATTTTAATCATTTTATCACCTTTTCACAATTCCAGACTTTCACCAAGCACCAAAAAGAAAGTATCTATTGTGTTTGTCTGTTTCCGCTAACTACACAACTCCATTCAGGCAGCTCTTCAATAGGTGAGCTATCATTTTAAGATTTTTCCTACAAAGTATCATTGGCATTCTTCATATCTCTTTACAATAATATTTCATTTTTAACTTACAGTATTTGTTTATTGCATTATAGAAGAAAATATATTTGATATTTTCAGTGCATTTGCAACACCATGTTTAAAAGTACATATTAATGAAGTCATTAGCTATTGAATAATTAGGTAAATACTTTCTAAATATTTTATATTGTGCAAATACATTTCGTGAATTGTCAAATGAATATGCAAAAGCGTTCTGGTAGTATCTAAGAAAATATTTTAATAGCATTACAGTGCATTACTTTTTCTCACTGAAAATAATGAAAAGTTTACTTTCAAAAATTTAACATATACATATTTCAGTAATGGGTTTAGTTTGTATAAGAAGGGAAACTTCTCAATAAAAATCTCCTGTAATTACTAAGAAAGAGACTGTCAAATAGGAAAATGGAAAATTTACATGTTTATAAATATGCAATTCACAAAAAAAATCTCGGTAGGTTGTGTTGCAGGTAAAATAATATGTCCCCAAAATGCCTGAACAGTTCTTCAGAAACTGTAATGTGTTACCTTACATGGTAAGAGTACCTTCATCTGTGACTTTTCAGTACAAGGGTACCCCACTTGGGCTAATTCAGATTAACTCTAAAAGGCCATCCTGTAACCCATCAGGCTCCTCTATCCATGGGATTTTCCAGGCAAGAATACTGGAGTGGGTTTCTATGCCCTCTTCCAGGGGATCTTCCCAAACCAGGGATCAAACCTGTGTCTCTTACATCTCCTGTATTGGCATGTGGGTTCTTAACCACTAGCACCACCTGGGAAGCCCAGGAAACTCAGAGACACTCCTAAAATAACTTCCTGTATGTTAATCTCTATCATAGGATTTTCTTCCTGGGAAATCAAATCTACAACAGGCAGTATGAGTTATGTGTGTGCTGGAGAAGAAATCAAGGGAAAGCCACATCTATGTTGGTAGACACTAGACAGAGGGGAACAGCAGAAGGAAACACTGATGGTCCTATAGATTCAGAAACAATAAACCTGAAATGAACCTGAAAGTCAAAGCACATAAGAGAGTGCTATCACAGAAAACAACAGTTAGAACATCTAAGATTTTATGCCTCAAACTACTAGAATTAACTCTTTCAGAACTCTGGAAATTGATCAAAGGTTTGCAGCAACTAGGGGAATACTTATTCATGAAAAAGAGCGAGGTCTCAGGAAGATCAGTGATCTCTGCACCACTTTAACTTGATCTGGCCACATCCCCTACTCTCCAGCTCAGTAGCAACCCTGTGAAAGCCTTACACTCTCACAAGGTCAATGGGGTTGACCATGAGGCTCTGCATACACAGCAGGGAATGACTAATGAAGTTTCCAACTGCCACATGCTGCAGCTTCACCCAACATACCTATAGGAACCCTTCACCAAGAGAAGATGCATGAGTTCTACACTTTTAAGGAAACCTCTCTTCAATCATTAGTTGAGTACTAAACTAAACAAACACAAACTTCAGTGGCCATACCTCACAAATACAGACTTTACAAAATTACTGTATAAAAGGTGTGAAAAGTGACACCATCAACTACAGGAAGCAGCAAAATAACAAATCCTGGGAAGGTGGAAGATATGATGTTTTAGAGTTGCAATTACGTTATTTAACATTTCCATTTGCCTTGGTTTTTTTCAATAACAACAATAACAAAAATGAGATATGCAAAGAAGCAAGAAAGTACTGCCCACAAATTAGACCAAAAAAATTCTAAAACTTTCCCTATGGAAAGCTCAGACACTACAATTATTAGACAAAGATTTACTCAGGTATTTTGATATGTTCCAAGAGCTAAAGGAAATAATGATTTAAGAACTAATGAGAAGCATACAAATAATGTGTCACCAAATAGAGAAAGCAGTGAAATGAGCGACTTAAAAGAAGGAGGAGGAGAAGGAGAAGAGGAAGAAGAAGGGAAAAATAGAAATTCTACTGAAATTTTTTATTTGAAAAAAAAAAAAAACCCTGAAAATAGGTGTTCAGAGAGAGACAACTCATGAGTTAATTTTTTTCCCTCCCCCCGCACCCCCCCCCCAAAAGGTGTATGGAACTGGAATAAGAATAAACATATACATCAATGCACTGGAAACAATTATTCAGAAATAAACTCAAAGAATTATGTCAACTGATTCTCAGCAATGTTTCCAAAGCCATTCAATGGGAAAAACGTCTTTTCAAAATCTGGTATTGACACAACAGGATATACACATTCAAAGAAGATGAACACCAACTTCACGCCACACAAAAGTTACTCAAATGGATCAAAGACCAATATACACAAAATAAGCCTCAAAAAATCTTAGAAGATATCCTAGGGGTATGTATTTTTGACCTGGGATTAGGCAGGGGCACCTTAAACCACAACTAACCAAAACACAAAATAGACGAACTGGAATCCATAAAAATAAAACTTAAAAAGTTCTTTTGTACCAAGGACACTAGGAAATTGAAAAGACAGTCCATAGAAAGAGAGAAAATATTCACAGAATATATACAGAACTCTTTCAACACAATGAGAAGAGAATTCAATCCAAAAAAAAAAAAAATTGGGCAAAGAATTTGAATAGACATTTATCCAAACAAAATATTCAAATGTCCAGTTATCACATGAAAATATGCTCAATATGATTAGCCACCAGAGAAACACAATTCAAAACTGCAGTGAAATACAGTTTCACACTCATTTTAGTGGCTATGCAAGAAAAGCATGGGTCAAATGTTGGGGACGATTTGGAGAAAGTGAAACTTTCATATACTGATAGGGTGGAAATAAAACCCACCAGCACTTATTCTTTTGTTCCTCCTGTAACCTGGAATCAGCTCAGAAGGGGGAATAGGGGGAAGCCAAGATGGAGGAGGAATGAGGGGAAGATTTCACCAGCTCCCCAACAGAATCACCAGAACTGATCAAAAATAATGATTTAAGAACTAATGAGAAGCATACAAATAATGTGTCACCAAATAGAGAAAGCAGTGAAATGAGCGACTTAAAAGAAGGAGGAGGAGAAGGAGAAGAGGAAGAAGAAGGGAAAAATAGAAATTCTACTGAAATTTTTTATTTGAAAAAAAAAAAAAACCCTGAAAATAGGTGTTCAGAGAGAGACAACTCATGAGTTAATTTTTTTCCCTCCCCCCGCACCCCCAAAAGGTGTATGGAACTGGAATAAGAATAAACATATACATCAATGCACTGGAAACAATTATTCAGAAATAAACTCAAAGAATTATGTCAACTGATTCTCAGCAATGTTTCCAAAGCCATTCAATGGGAAAAACGTCTTTTCAAAATCTGGTATTGACACAACAGGATATACACATTCAAAGAAGATGAACACCAACTTCACGCCACACAAAAGTTACTCAAATGGATCAAAGACCAATATACACAAAATAAGCCTCAAAAAAATCTTAGAAGATATCCTAGGGGTATGTATTTTTGACCTGGGATTAGGCAGGGGCACCTTAAACCACAACTAACCAAAACACAAAATAGACGAACTGGAATCCATAAAAATAAAACTTAAAAAGTTCTTTTGTACCAAGGACACTAGGAAATTGAAAAGACAGTCCATAGAAAGAGAGAAAATATTCACAGAATATATACAGAACTCTTTCAACACAATGAGAAGAGAATTCAATCCAAAAAAAAAAAAAAATTGGGCAAAGAATTTGAATAGACATTTATCCAAACAAAATATTCAAATGTCCAGTTATCACATGAAAATATGCTCAATATGATTAGCCACCAGAGAAACACAATTCAAAACTGCAGTGAAATACAGTTTCACACTCATTTTAGTGGCTATGCAAGAAAAGCGTGGGTCAAATGTTGGGGACGATTTGGAGAAAGTGAAACTTTCATATACTGATAGGGTGGAAATAAAACCCACCAGCACTTATTCTTTTGTTCCTCCTGTAACCTGGAATCAGCTCAGAAGGGGGAATAGGGGGAAGCCAAGATGGAGGAGGAATGAGGGGAAGATTTCACCAGCTCCCCAACAGAATCACCAGAACTGATCAAAAAATGAACCACCACCAACAAACCAGCCGCTGGACGACAGAAGAATTTCATAGGTCCGCGGGAGTAGAAAAGTGAACAGCCAGAACTTTCCCAGAGTTATGGTTCTAAGAATCCTCTATCCTAACTCCCACGCCAGACCGCCCCAACGGAGAGCGCACCAGCAAGTGCCCTAAAAGGGGGCCTAAGTGGAGGCTCGGGGGAGAGAGGGCAGCGATCAGCGTGAAAACTCCAAGAATCCGCCCGGATCGCCAGCAGAAACTAAGACACTGCAAAGACAGGATAATGGAGCAGGGCCGGGCAGAACGACTGCTGCCTAGCGACCTGGAGCTGGGAGGGAGCGCCCAGTGCGAAAATTGCGCTGCTTGGTGGGGCGAAAATAGCGACTTTCCGCCTGGCACCGAGTAAATTCAAACACTCCTAGTGGGAGATTAGCTGAAGGGGAAGTCGCCCACAGATTGCTGACCAGGGACTGGGCTCCAGCCAGACTGGGAAGCTTGTGCCTGCCTTTGGGACTTGGACGCGTAACTGGCAGTGCGCGCGCGCCAGTGGCGGAGGAGCCCGTGCACTCCCATAGTTGCACCCGCAGCGGAGAAAGCCGGGAGAAGGGCAGGTATTGGAGGCTACCGTTGGGTGCGTGGCAGAGCTGGGGCGCCCACGCCCAACATGAGAATGTGCGCGCTGCGGCCCCCTGCCCTACGGACTGGGATCAGCCCGCCATCCCGGCTAGCACCTGAGCTTGCAGCAATGCCTTATTTGGCTGATAACAAACCATAGCAACCGGTGCCTTAAGGGAAAGGCTACATCATCAAGACAACACCATCGAGAGCAGATTGGATTCCACCAGACAGATGGAGGATAAAAACCAGGGACAATATTTAGCTTTTTTTGTTTGTTTATTTGTTGCGGATGGTTCTGTTTATTCGTTTGATCTGTCAGGTTTGGTTTGCTTTTTTATTCCCTTTTGTCTCTTCTTATTAAGTTTTTCTTCCCTTTTTAATTTTTAATTTCTTTTTTTTCTGATTTTTAATTTTTAATTTTTTTTTAAATTTTAATTCTTAGAAACTTCTTATTTTCTTTCCTCTTTCCCACTCCTTCCTCCCTCTATGTTCTAAATGTAAAACTTTCCCCTATCTACCACTATCCTCTAGATAAATATTTCCTACCTTCCTGTCTCCACTATTCTCTTCCAGCTGCACTAAACAATACAACACACTAATCTTGGTTACATAACCCTATAAAATCTTTCCAAGACAAATCTATCCCTTCTCATTACCCATATACTCTCCACTTCCTCACCCCCAACACATGTCTTAGTTAAAAATTGCTTTCAATGAAATGGTCCAAGCCAGGACCTTGCCCCAGATCTATTTTTCCAGGCACTATTTTAATTAATTCAGAGCTTAACAGACAACTATCATCTTTGATTGCATTGTTTGCCAGAAAAATTTCCTATGCTTTGTCACTGTAAGACTGGTTAGATGTGGTTATTGCTGCACATGTATGTATATCTTATGACTATGTTAGAAAAGGTCTGCATGCTTTTATGACTGTCACCCATCAGGGACACACCTCTTGTTCCTCAGATGCTAGTATTTGAACTAATATCACGGAACACCATAGTAAACCAGACATGGAGCCTATACCCTTTGACCAATCATCAAACCAAGGATCCTCAGAGTAGAGGCCCTGATTCCAAGACCCCACACTATCAAAGAACATACAACACTAGAGATTGTTCACCTGTAAACAAGACCTAACACCACCCAAGACACAAACCATTGAACCCTTCTAGAAGGACAGAAACCCAAAGGAAGGGAGAATTCAACCAAGAAGCCTAGTGCGGAAACGAACTCCATACACATAGACTCACACAAAGAAACAAAAACTAACCTAATAATGAAACGACAGAGAAACACTGCACAAATGAAGGACCAAACTAGAGAATCACAGCTTCAAATGACAGAGGAGGAGATAGACAAATTATCTGAAAGAGAATTCAGAAAAACTATACTAATGAGGATTCAAAACACTGAAAACAGAATATTAGAGGAAATTAGTGCACTGAAAAAAGACATGCAGGAAATGAAAAATAAGCAAATAGAGACCACCAACTCAATTGCTGAACTCAAAAATACTATAGAAGGTCTCAACAGTAGAGTATCAGAAGCAGAAGAACGGATAAGTGAGCTGGAAGACAGAATGGTGGAAATAAGTGCTGAAGAACAGAACAAAGCCCAAAGAATTAAAAGAAGTGAGGATAGCCTCAGAGACCTATGGGACAATATCAAACACACTAACATTAGAATTATAGGAGTTCCAGAAGAAGAAGAGTGGAGAAAGGCTATGAAAAAATTCTTGAAGAGGTTATAGTGGAAAACCTCCCCAGCATGGAAAAGGAAATAGTCAACCAAGTCCAAGAAGCACAAAGAGGTCCATACAGGAGAAACCCCAGAAGAAACACACCAAGGCACATTCTAATCAAACTAACACAGACTAAATACAAAGACAGATTACTAAAAGCAGATAGGAGCAAAAAACAAATCAGATATAAAGGAGACTCCATACATCTAACTGTGGATCTCTCAACAGAAACCCTGCAGGTCAGAAGAGAATGACAGGACACATTTAAATGGCTAAAAGAGAATAACCTCCAACCAAGAATTCTCTACCCAGCAAGAATCTCATTCAGAATTGGTGGAGAACTCAAAAGCTTCACAGACAGGGAAAACTAAAAGAATTCTGTCCCACAAAACCAGCACTACAGATGCTAATTTGAACTAATATCACGGAACACCATAGTAAACCAGACATGGAGCCTATACCCTTTGACCAATCATCAAACCAAGGATCCTCAGAGTAGAGGCCCTGATTCCAAGACCCCACACTATCAAAGAACATACAACACTAGAGATTGTTCACCTGTAAACAAGACCTAACACCACCCAAGACACAAACCATTGAACCCTTCTAGAAGGACAGAAACCCAAAGGAAGGGAGAATTCAACCAAGAAGCCTAGTGCGGAAACGAACTCCATACACATAGACTCACACAAAGAAACAAAAACTAACCTAATAATGAAACGACAGAGAAACACTGCACAAATGAAGGACCAAACTAGAGAATCACAGCTTCAAATGACAGAGGAGGAGATAGACAAATTATCTGAAAGAGAATTCAGAAAAACTATACTAATGAGGATTCAAAACACTGAAAACAGAATATTAGAGGAAATTAGTGCACTGAAAAAAGACATGCAGGAAATGAAAAATAAGCAAATAGAGACCACCAACTCAATTGCTGAACTCAAAAATACTATAGAAGGTCTCAACAGTAGAGTATCAGAAGCAGAAGAACGGATAAGTGAGCTGGAAGACAGAATGGTGGAAATAAGTGCTGAAGAACAGAACAAAGCCCAAAGAATTAAAAGAAGTGAGGATAGCCTCAGAGACCTATGGGACAATATCAAACACACTAACATTAGAATTATAGGAGTTCCAGAAGAAGAAGAGTGGAGAAAGGCTATGAAAAAATTCTTGAAGAGGTTATAGTGGAAAACCTCCCCAGCATGGAAAAGGAAATAGTCAACCAAGTCCAAGAAGCACAAAGAGGTCCATACAGGAGAAACCCCAGAAGAAACACACCAAGGCACATTCTAATCAAACTAACACAGACTAAATACAAAGACAGATTACTAAAAGCAGATAGGAGCAAAAAACAAATCAGATATAAAGGAGACTCCATACATCTAACTGTGGATCTCTCAACAGAAACCCTGCAGGTCAGAAGAGAATGACAGGACACATTTAAATGGCTAAAAGAGAATAACCTCCAACCAAGAATTCTCTACCCAGCAAGAATCTCATTCAGAATTGGTGGAGAACTCAAAAGCTTCACAGACAGGGAAAAACTAAAAGAATTCTGTCCCACAAAACCAGCACTACAACAAGTGTTAAAGGGCCTGATATAGCCAATAAATAGAGTAGGACAAGCCTTACAAATCAAACCCCAAATTTCTAAGAAGATGGCAATAGGAACATTCATATCAATAATTACTTTGAACGTAAATGGACTAAATGCTCCAACCAAATGACACAGGCTGGCTGAATAGATACAGAAGGAAGACCCATATATATGCTGTTTACAAGAGACCCACTCCAGACCTAGAGACACTCATAGACTGAAAGTGAAAGGCTGGAAAAAGATATTCCATGCAAATGGAAATAAGAAGAAAGCTTGGGTAGCAATCCTCATATCAGACAAAATAGACTTTAAAGTAAAGAAGATTCTAAGAGACTAGGCAGGTCACTACATCATGATTAAGGGATCTATCCAAGAGGAAGACATAACAGTCATGAATATCTACGCACCCAACACAGGGGCACCTCAATACATACGAAAGGTACTTTCAGACTTAAGAAATCAACAATAACACAGTAATAGTAGGAGACTTTAACACTCCTCTCACACCAATGGACAGATCATCCAAACAGAAAATTAATAAAGAAACACAAGCCTTAAATGTCACACTAGAAAAGATGGACCTCATCGATATCTTTAGGACGTTCCATCCAAAAGCAGAAGAATACACTTTCTTGTCAAGTGGTCACGGAACATTATCCAGGATAGACCACATCTTGGGCCACAAATCTAACCTCACTCAATTCAAGAAAAGCCAAATTATATCAACCATCTTCTCAGACCACAATGCAATGAGACTAGAGATCAACTACAGGAAAAAAAAAGCTAAAAAAACAAACACATGGAGATTTAACAACACATACCTAAAAAGCCAACTGACTACTGAGGAAATCAAAGGAGAAATTAAAAAATTCCCAGAAGAAAATGATAATGAACATACGACCATACAAAACCTATGGGATACTGCAAAAGCAGTTCTAACAGGGAAATCTATAGCAATACAATCCCACCTCAAGAAACTAGGAAAATATGAAGCAGATGACTGAACCCTCTGCTTAAAACAGTTGGAGAAAGAAGAACAAAAACACCCCAAAGCCAGCAGAAGAAGAGAGATTATAAAGACTAGAGCAGAAAAAAATGAGAAAGAAACGAAAAAAACTATAGTACGGATAAATAAAACAAAAAGCTGGTTCTTTGTAAAGGAAAACAAAAATGACAAGCCACTGTCCAGACTCATTAAGAAAAAGAGAGAGAAGAACCAGATCAACAAAATCAAAAACGAAAAAGGAGAGATTACAACAGATAATGCAGAAATCCAAAGGATTCTAAGAGACTATTATGAGCAACTCTATGGCAACAAACTGGACAACCTGGAAGAAATGGACAGTTTCTTGGGGAAGATTAATCTCCCAAGACTGAGCCAGAAAGAAACAGAAACTTTGAACAACCCAATCATAAGCTCAGAAATCGAATTTGTGATTAAAAATCTACCCCAAAATAAAAGCCCAGGGCCAGAGGGCTTCACAGCCGAATTCTACCAAACATTTAAAGAAGAGCTAATGCCTGTCCTTCTAAAACTCTTTCAAAAAATTGCACAGGAAGGAACACTTCCAAACACATTCTACAAGGCCACCATCACCCTGATAAAAAAAACAAAAAGGAAACACAAGCCTTAAATGTCACACTAGAAAAGATGGACCTCATCGATATCTTTAGGACGTTCCATCCAAAAGCAGAAGAATACACTTTCTTGTCAAGTGGTCACGGAACATTATCCAGGATAGACCACATCTTGGGCCACAAATCTAACCTCACTCAATTCAAGAAAAGCCAAATTATATCAACCATCTTCTCAGACCACAATGCAATGAGACTAGAGATCAACTACAGGAAAAAAAAAGCTAAAAAAACAAACACATGGAGATTTAACAACACATACCTAAAAAGCCAACTGACTACTGAGGAAATCAAAGGAGAAATTAAAAAATTCCCAGAAGAAAATGATAATGAACATACGACCATACAAAACCTATGGGATACTGCAAAAGCAGTTCTAACAGGGAAATCTATAGCAATACAATCCCACCTCAAGAAACTAGGAAAATATGAAGCAGATGACTGAACCCTCTGCTTAAAACAGTTGGAGAAAGAAGAACAAAAACACCCCAAAGCCAGCAGAAGAAGAGAGATTATAAAGACTAGAGCAGAAAAAAATGAGAAAGAAACGAAAAAAACTATAGTACGGATAAATAAAACAAAAAGCTGGTTCTTTGTAAAGGAAAACAAAAATGACAAGCCACTGTCCAGACTCATTAAGAAAAAGAGAGAGAAGAACCAGATCAACAAAATCAAAAACGAAAAAGGAGAGATTACAACAGATAATGCAGAAATCCAAAGGATTCTAAGAGACTATTATGAGCAACTCTATGGCAACAAACTGGACAACCTGGAAGAAATGGACAGTTTCTTGGGGAAGATTAATCTCCCAAGACTGAGCCAGAAAGAAACAGAAACTTTGAACAACCCAATCATAAGCTCAGAAATCGAATTTGTGATTAAAAATCTACCCCAAAATAAAAGCCCAGGGCCAGAGGGCTTCACAGCCGAATTCTACCAAACATTTAAAGAAGAGCTAATGCCTGTCCTTCTAAAACTCTTTCAAAAAATTGCACAGGAAGGAACACTTCCAAACACATTCTACAAGGCCACCATCACCCTGATACCCAAACCAGGCAAAGACAACACAAAAAAGGAAAACTATAGGCCGATTTCCCTGATGAACTTAGATGCCAAGATCCTCAACAAAATCCTAGCAAACAGAATTCAACGACACGTCAAAAAACTCATACATCACGATCAAGTTGGATTCATCCCAGGCATGCAAGGATTCTTCAATATCCGCAAATCAATCAATGTGGTATACCATATCAACAAACTGAAAGACAAAAAACACACGATCATCTCAATAGATGCAGAAAAAGCCTTTGACAAAGTATAACATCCATTTATGATAAAAAACTCTTCAGAAAATGGGCATAGAAGGAACCTATCTCAACATAATAAAAGCCATCTATGAGAAGCCCACAGCGAACATTGTCCTCAACGGTGAAAAACTGAAAGCATTCCCTCTAAGATGAGGAACAAGACAGGGGTGCCCACTTTCACCAATACTATTCAACATAGTCCTGGAAGTGCTAGCAACAGCAATAAGAGAAGAGAAAGAAATCAAAGGAATCCAGATTGGAAAGGAAGAAATCAAACTCTCTCTTTTTGCAGACGACATGATATTATACATAGAAAATCCCAAAGACACGGTTACAAAGCTGCGAGAGTTAATCAGCGAATTCAGCAAAGTCGCAGGATACAAAATCAATATACAGAAATCACTGGCATTCCTATACACAAACAATGAGAAATCAGAAAACGAAATCAATTCCCTTCACCATTGCAACCAAAAGAATCAAATATCTAGGAATGAACCTACTCAAAGAAACAAAAGAATTGTACACAGAAAATTACAAGACACTCATGAGAGACATTAAAGAAGACTTAAACAGATGGAGAGATATTCCATGTTCCTGGGTCGGAAGAATCAATATTGTGAAAATGAAAAAGGAGAGATTACAACAGATAATGCAGAAATCCAAAGGATTCTAAGAGACTATTATGAGCAACTCTATGGCAACAAACTGGACAACCTGGAAGAAATGGACAGTTTCTTGGGGAAGATTAATCTCCCAAGACTGAGCCAGAAAGAAACAGAAACTTTGAACAACCCAATCATAAGCTCAGAAATCGAATTTGTGATTAAAAATCTACCCCAAAATAAAAGCCCAGGGCCAGAGGGCTTCACAGCCGAATTCTACCAAACATTTAAAGAAGAGCTAATGCCTGTCCTTCTAAAACTCTTTCAAAAAATTGCACAGGAAGGAACACTTCCAAACACATTCTACAAGGCCACCATCACCCTGATACCCAAACCAGGCAAAGACAACACAAAAAAGGAAAACTATAGGCCAATTCCCCTGATGAACTTAGATGCCAAGATCCTCAACAAAATCCTAGCAAACAGAATTCAACGACACGTCAAAAAACTCATACATCACGATCAAGTTGGATTCATCCCAGGCATGCAAGGATTCTTCAATATCCGCAAATCAATCAATGTGGTATACCATATCAACAAACTGAAAGACAAAAAACACACGATCATCTCAATAGATGCAGAAAAAGCCTTTGACAAAGTATAACATCCATTTATGATAAAAAACTCTTCAGAAAATGGGCATAGAAGGAACCTATCTCAACATAATAAAAGCCATCTATGAGAAGCCCACAGCGAACATTGTCCTCAACGGTGAAAAACTGAAAGCATTCCCTCTAAGATGAGGAACAAGACAGGGGTGCCCACTTTCACCAATACTATTCAACATAGTCCTGGAAGTGCTAGCAACAGCAATAAGAGAAGAGAAAGAAATCAAAGGAATCCAGATTGGAAAGGAAGAAATCAAACTCTCTCTTTTTGCAGACGACATGATATTATACATAGAAAATCCCAAAGACACGGTTACAAAGCTGCGAGAGTTAATCAGCGAATTCAGCAAAGTCGCAGGATACAAAATCAATATACAGAAATCACTGGCATTCCTATACACAAACAATGAGAAATCAGAAAACGAAATCAATTCCCTTCACCATCGTAACCAAAAGAATCAAATATCTAGGAATGAACCTACTCAAAGAAACAAAACAATTGTACACAGAAAATTACAAGACACTCATGAGAGACATTAAAGAAGACTTAAACAGATGGAGAGATATTCCATGTTCCTGGGTCGGAAGAATCAATATTGTGAAAATGACCATACTACCAAATATCATCTACAGATTCAATGCAATACCTATTCAACTTCCATTGACATTTTTCACAGAAATAGACCAAAGAATAACACAGTTCATATGGAAACACAAAAGACCTCGAATAGCCAAAGCAATCCTGAGTAAGAAGAACGGAGCTGGAAGAATCAGCCTCCCTAACTTCAGACTCTACCACAAAGCAACAGTCATCAAGACAGTATGGTACTGGCACAAAAACACGACTATAGACCAATGGAACAAGATTGAGAACCCAGAGATCAACCCACGCACCTATGGGTACCTTATTTTTGACAAAGGAGGCAAACATATAAAATGGGACAAAGACAGCCTCTTCAACAAGTGGTGCTGGGAAAACTGGACAGCTACATGCACAAAAATGAAGTTGGAACATTCCCTAACACCATACACTAAGATCAACTCAAAATGGATGAAAGACCTAAATGTAAGACCAGGAACTCTAAAACTCTTAGGGGAGAATATAGGCAAAACCCTCAGGGACATCAATCAAAGCAAGATCTTCTCTGACCCACCTACTAAAATAGTGGAACTGAAAAGAAAAATGAACATGTGGGACTTCATGAAACTTAAAAGCTTTTGTACAGCAAAAGAAACTACAAAAAAGCAGGATAGACACCCAACAGAGTGGGAGAAAATCATAGCAAATGAAACAACAGACAAAGAATTCATCTCCAAAATCTACAAGCAACTCAGACAACTCAGCACAAGAAAAATGAACAACCCAATTGAAAAATGGGAAAATGATCTAATGAGATGCCTCTCCAAAGAGGACATACAGATGGCCCAAAAGCACATGAAACGATGTTCAACCTTGCTTATTATTAGAGAAATGTAAATTAAAACTACAATGAGATATCACCTCACACCCGTCAGAATGGCCATCTTCAAAAAATCTGCAGACAATTAAAAGGGAACCCTCTTGTATTGATGGTGGGAATGCCAATTGATACAGCCTCTATGGAAGACAGTCTGGAAATTCCATAAAAAACTAAAACAGATGGAGAGATATTCCATGTTCCTGGGTCGGAAGAATCAATATTGTGAAAATGACCATACTACCAAATATCATCTACAGATTCAATGCAATACCTATTCAACTTCCATTGACATTTTTCACAGAAATAGACCAAAGAATAACACAGTTCATATGGAAACACAAAAGACCTCGAATAGCCAAAGCAATCCTGAGTAAGAAGAACGGAGCTGGAAGAATCAGCCTCCCTAACTTCAGACTCTACTACAAAGCAACAGTCATCAAGACAGTATGGTACTGGCACAAAAACACGACTATAGACCAATGGAACAAGATTGAGAACCCAGAGATCAACCCACGCACCTATGGGTACCTTATTTTTGACAAAGGAGGCAAACATATAAAATGGGACAAAGACAGCCTCTTCAACAAGTGGTGCTGGGAAAACTGGACAGCTACATGCACAAAAATGAAGTTGGAACATTCCCTGACACCATACACTAAGATCAACTCAAAATGGATGAAAGACCTAAATGTAAGACCAGGAACTCTAAAACTCTTAGGGGAGAATATAGGCAAAACCCTCAGGGACATCAATCAAAGCAAGATCTTCTCTGACCCACCTACTAAAATAGTGGAACTGAAAAGAAAAATGAACATGTGGGACTTCATGAAACTTAAAAGCTTTTGTACAGCAAAAGAAACTACAAAAAAGCAGGATAGACACCCAACAGAGTGGGAGAAAATCATAGCAAATGAAACAACAGACAAAGAATTCATCTCCAAAATCTACAAGCAACTCAGACAACTCAGCACAAGAAAAATGAACAACCCAATTGAAAAATGGGAAAATGATCTAATGAGATGCCTCTCCAAAGAGGACATACAGATGGCCCAAAAGCACATGAAACGATGTTCAACCTTGCTTATTATTAGAGAAATGTAAATTAAAACTACAATGAGATATCACCTCACACCCGTCAGAATGGCCATCTTCAAAAAATCTGCAGACAATTAAAAGGGAACCCTCTTGTATTGATGGTGGGAATGCCAATTGATACAGCCTCTATGGAAGACAGTCTGGAAATTCCATAAAAAACTAAAAATAGAAGCACTCTATGACCCAGCAATCCCAGTACTAGGCTTATATCCTGATGAAATCAAATCTGAAAGAAGCACCTATACCCCAATGCTCATTGCATCTCTCTATACAATAGCCAGAACATGGAAGCAACCTAGATGACCATCGACAAATGAATGGATACAGAAGCCCTGGTCCATATATATAATGGAATACTACTCAGCTGTTAAAAGAAATGCAGAAGACTCAGTCCTAATGAAGTGGCTGGCTCTAGAACCTATCATCAAAAGTGAAGTAAGTCAAAAAGAGAAAGACAAATACAGTATACTAACACACATATATGGAATCTAGTAGGACGGTCTTGATAACACACGCAGGGAACTCATGGAAAAACAGACAGAGCATAGACATAGGGACATTGTGGGGAAGAAATAGGGAGGGGGAGGCATGGAGGGACTAACATGGAAACCTATACTGTCATGTGTGGAAAAATAGCTATTGTCACTGTGCTAAGGGAATAGGAGTGCTTACATTGGCATGGGGCAATGGTCTGCAGAGGTGGGATGGGGGGAACTCAGGGGGTGTGGTCCAGGGATATGCATATGACTGATCTGGGAAAATACATGTCTGTGAACAACAAAACTCTGTAAAACCTTTAAAATAAATAATTAAAAAAAAAAAAGAAGGGGGAATAGCATTCATTTAGCAACTATCCTCTGAAACTTGTCACTATACACCCAATAATGCAGGGGAAAAGACTTTCCTGGCCAAGGTCCTTTTAAATTTCTGCGTTTCTACTTTTCTTGCATGTTGTTGTTGCTCTCGTTTCCTTTATTTCTCAACATTCTGTTTGACTTGTCTGTTTCTACACTTTTCAATTTCAGAAAATGCGTACGCATTGTCGTTTTGACATATATGATGGATAAGTACAATTCAGTAGTTGTTTTATAGATGGCAAGTAGGGCTTCCTCTGGTAAGAGTTGACCAGAAAAGTTACTAAAAGAATAGAGGCTGGTAACACCACAAAATACTGCACTGGAATTCTTAATATCTTTCCAAATAAACTACTAGACAGAATGAGAAGAAAGTAAATAGCTATAGTCTAAGAGATAGTAGGATTGAATGAAAAACTAGAGAATCAATAGATTCAGGGAGAGACTTTCTCTAAGGCATAGTGAAGGGTGTTAAGGGTTCCTGAAAGTTAATATCTGGAGTGTCAATAAGTATATCAAAGGAAAAATGGAAAAGGAAATGAAAGACCAAAATCCTTTCACAAATATTAACCTATGTCACAAGTCAGTGTTCAACGTAGTAGAAGACTTCATACACTATGGAGGTGATTTTAAAATAATATAATTAGGGCTTCCCTGGTGGTCCAGTGGGTAAGGACGCCGTCTTGCAGTGCAGGGGGCGCTGGTTCCATCCCTGGCCTGGGAAGATCCCACGTGCCGCAGATCGGCTGGACCGATGTGTCCAATTGCCGTGCCGGAGCTCTGGAGCGCAAGCGCCAAGAGCCGGTGCTTTGCGACAGCAGAGGTCGCTGTGATGGGAGGCCCACACGGGCCAAGGAACAGAGATGGATGAAACTATACAAATGAAAGACCAATAGAAGTGGCCCGCCTGCTCCCCTCCCTCCCACCCCATCCCCACTAAAATAAATAAATAAATAAATCTTTAAAAAAATAATAATAATATAATTAACTTCAATTTTTATTTGTGCTACAGATACAAAAAAAACTAATTAAGCAAAATTATTAATTACTCAATTTTTTCTACAGATACCATATTATAGGGAACAATAGCTCAGATATTCAGTGAACTTTGACAGCAAAACTGTTAGTGCTAGATGCTTCAAGGGGAATAGCATTCATTTAGCAACTATCCTCTGAAACTTGTCACTATACACCCAATAATGCAGGGGAAAAGACTTTCCTGGCCAAGGTCCTTTTAAATTTCTGCGTTTCTACTTTTCTTGCATGTTGTTGTTGCTCTCGTTTCCTTTATTTCTCAACATTCTGTTTGACTTGTCTGTTTCTACACTTTTCAATTTCAGAAAATGCGTACGCATTGTCGTTTTGACATATATGATGGATAAGTACAATTCAGTAGTTGTTTTATAGATGGCAAGTAGGGCTTCCTCTGGTAAGAGTTGACCAGAAAAGTTACTAAAAGAATAGAGGCTGGTAACACCACAAAATACTGCACTGGAATTCTTAATATCTTTCCAAATAAACTACTAGACAGAATGAGAAGAAAGTAAATAGCTATAGTCTAAGAGATAGTAGGATTGAATGAAAAACTAGAGAATCAATAGATTCAGGGAGAGACTTTCTCTAAGGCATAGTGAAGGGTGTTAAGGGTTCCTGAAAGTTAATATCTGGAGTGTCAATAAGTATATCAAAGGAAAAATGGAAAAGGAAATGAAAGACCAAAATCCTTTCACAAATATTAACCTATGTCACAAGTCAGTGTTCAACGTAGTAGAAGACTTCATACACTATGGAGGTGATTTTAAAATAATATAATTAGGGCTTCCCTGGTGGTCCAGTGGGTAAGGACGCCGTCTTGCAGTGCAGGGGGCGCTGGTTCCATCCCTGGCCTGGGAAGATCCCACGTGCCGCAGATCGGCTGGACCGATGTGTCCAATTGCCATGCCGGAGCTCTGGAGCGCAAGCGCCAAGAGCCGGTGCTTTGCGACAGCAGAGGTCGCTGTGATGGGAGGCCCACACGGGCCAAGGAACAGAGATGGATGAAACTATACAAATGAAAGACCAATAGAAGTGGCCCGCCTGCTCCCCTCCCTCCCCACCCCATCCCCACTAAAATAAATAAATAAATAAATCTTTAAAAAAATAATAATAATATAATTAACTTCAATTTTTATTTGTGCTACAGATACCATATTATAGGGAACAATAGCTCAGATATTCAGTGAACTTTGACAGCAAAAACTGTTAGTGCTAGATGCTTCTCAGTAAACACTAAGCTTAAAAATAAGACACACAACTTCAAAGTGAGCACCTTAAAGAACTTCTAAGTGATAAAATAATTACACTTTACAATTACAAAACACAGACATTACAAAATAACCACTCGAGGATACTAACATTTAGCTAGGCAACTAAAGATGAAGATACTAAATAAATACCCAAGCTTAAAGGTCAGACTCAGAAATGTGGATGTATCACTTATCAACTAAAATTTTAAAAGGATTATGAAAAATTCTGAGCTCAACAGACATGTTTTTTCACTTGTGAGAGATGTACCTAAGGAGTAGCAGATACAGTGTTTCCCAGGTGAGAGAACAGTAGCTGAAGTTCTTGTATGGAGTTACTCTGTCAAATTCACAGTGCCTCAAAATGAGTAGCATAGGAAAGTCTGCCATTATTACAGCCAAGCTTTTCGGGGTTGACAATGAGACTTGGAAGCTATGATCAACAAAAATCAGGTCCTGAAGTTCATCATGTATCTAGTGACTACAAAGAAACATCAAACCCCTCTGCGTGAGGATCAGTTAGTAGAGGAAGTAAATTAATAATCATTCATAGTTTAATGTCTTAAGACATGGGTCTGAACACATGGTTAAAATTTTATCATTTACACATTAAAGTTCCTTTCAAAACTTGAAACAAAAAATTAGTCTCTCAAAACAAAAGAAGAGCTTGAAAACTATCCACATTAGCCCCATGTAAGACTTTACTTCCTTCTAGGATGTTATGACCAAGCATAAGAATACACCATTCTTGGGGGCTTCCCTGGTGGTCCAGTGGGTAAGGACACCACCTTACAGTATAAGGGGCACCGGTTGGATCCCTGGTCTGGGAAGATCCCATGTGCCATGAAGTGACTGGTCAGATGTGTCCAACTACTGAGCCGGAGCTCTGGAGCACGTGTGCCCAGAGCTGGTGTTCTGCAGCGACCGAGGTCACTGTGATGCGAGACCCACATGGGCCAAAGAACAAAGATGAATGAAAATAGATAAATGAAAGACCAATAAATGTGGCCAAAAAAAAAAAAAAAGAATACACCATTTTTCTCACATTTCTAAAAGAATGAACCTGGGAATTTATAAAAGTCATCATCAATATCTGTGATTGCTTGATGATTAATAATGGCTATGCAGCCATCATTTGCACAGGGAAAGAATAGTGCAGATGGAAGCATCTTTTTTTTAATTGTGCTTATTTTTAATTGGAGTATTTATTTACATTGGTGTATAGATCTGAACATTTTAAAGATGTATATGGTAAATATTTAGAATGTACGAAAACTGCAAGATTGGAGAGTCATTCTAAAGGCTATATTAATACAAATTAATGTCTTATATTCAGTCCAATAAAGAAGCAAATGTCATATTGTGTTTAGTGCAAAATTGAATCTAACAACATACATATTTAAGTTAGTGCTCTCTGAGGTTCTTCAGTGCTCTCCAATGTTCTCCAGTGATCTGTTTACTACATTCTAATAAGAGAAACACCAAATGAATGAGACATGTGGGGGAGGCCATAATGCTGGCAAATATCTCTGAAGTACTCAACTATACAAAGTACTTAAAAGTACTTTAAGGAGTGGTAATCTAGTTTATATTCAATTTATTTCATTTCCCTACAAAGCCCTGAGGAACATACTCCATTTGTTGCACAAAAGCCAATTACAGTAATGGGCTGTTCATAAGAGTTTCCAGCTTTCAGAATTAGTCCTTACTATTTAACAGTACATTTTCAGATGGCTGTGAGGCTAATCATTTCTAATTCTTCAGTAACTGTGTTTCTCAGATCTAAAACAACACCATTCTCTTAGTATTCAGTGTAGACCAAAGTGAACAAACAGAAGAGGACAACAGAAAGACCTTGGTTTATCATAAAAACAGAATCACAAAAATAATTTCATGGTAACTAGATCCCCTGGCAAGAATATAAATTGTTTAAATTGTTCAAATACTTTTATAACACTCCCATTAGAAGAACAACTCTGCTTCAACTACTGAGCCGGAGCTCTGGAGCACGTGTGCCCAGAGCTGGTGTTCTGCAGCGACCGAGGTCACTGTGATGCGAGACCCACATGGGCCAAAGAACAAAGATGAATGAAAATAGATAAATGAAAGACCAATAAATGTGGCCAAAAAAAAAAAAAAAGAATACACCATTTTTCTCACATTTCTAAAAGAATGAACCTGGGAATTTATAAAAGTCATCATCAATATCTGTGATTGCTTGATGATTAATAATGGCTATGCAGCCATCATTTGCACAGGGAAAGAATAGTGCAGATGGAAGCATCTTTTTTTTAATTGTGCTTATTTTTAATTGGAGTATTTATTTACATTGGTGTATAGATCTGAACATTTTAAAGATGTATATGGTAAATATTTAGAATGTACGAAAACTGCAAGATTGGAGAGTCATTCTAAAGGCTATATTAATACAAATTAATGTCTTATATTCAGTCCAATAAAGAAGCAAATGTCATATTGTGTTTAGTGCAAAATTGAATCTAACAACATACATATTTAAGTTAGTGCTCTCTGAGGTTCTTCAGTGCTCTCCAATGTTCTCCAGTGATCTGTTTACTACATTCTAATAAGAGAAACACCAAATGAATGAGACATGTGGGGGAGGCCATAATGCTGGCAAATATCTCTGAAGTACTCAACTATACAAAGTACTTAAAAGTACTTTAAGGAGTGGTAATCTAGTTTATATTCAATTTATTTCATTTCCCTACAAAGCCCTGAGGAACATACTCCATTTGTTGCACAAAAGCCAATTACAGTAATGGGCTGTTCATAAGAGTTTCCAGCTTTCAGAATTAGTCCTTACTATTTAACAGTACATTTTCAGATGGCTGTGAGGCTAATCATTTCTAATTCTTCAGTAACTGTGTTTCTCAGATCTAAAACAACACCATTCTCTTAGTATTCAGTGTAGACCAAAGTGAACAAACAGAAGAGGACAACAGAAAGACCTTGGTTTATCATAAAAACAGAATCACAAAAATAATTTCATGGTAACTAGATCCCCTGGCAAGAATATAAATTGTTTAAATTGTTCAAATACTTTTATAACACTCCCATTAGAAGAACAACTCTGCTTCATAGCTAGTTTATATAGACAAGAAAGCATAGTCCAATGATAACTTCTTAGCTCTGTGGCTCCCTTTGCAATTCTTTTTTTTTTTTTTAAAGATTTATTTATTTATTTATTTTGGGCTGGGGTCAAGTTGGGGAGAGAGGGGAGCAGGCGGGCCACTTCTATTGGTCTTTCATTTCTCCATGTTCATCCGTCTTTGTTCTTTAGCTCCTGTGGGCCTCCCACTGCGGTGGCGTCTGTCGTTGCAGAGCGCCGGCTCTGGGTGCATGTGCTCCAGAGCTCCGGCTCAGTGATTGGACACATCAGTCCAGCCACTCCGCGGCACGTGGGATCTTCCCAGGCCAGGGCTGGAACCGGCGCCCCTTGCACTGCAAGGCGGTGTCCTTACCCACTGGACCACCATGGGAAGCCCCCTTTGCAATTCTTTAAATGAGATTCACTTGGAAGAAGTGCATTATGTTAAGTGGAAATTCTCTGGTTGAAAATGAAGTGGAGAAGCTTTTTAAGTTTGCCCCTAGGTCTTGCCTCTCATCCTCCTAGGATCTGCTAAACAATAGCTCTGTTCTCTTGGGAAAGTCATTCTCTTTTCTGTCTCCAGTTTTCTTGTCTGTAAAAGAGGGCTATATCTTTCTCATAAAATGTTGAACAGTTGGAACTCTTCAATGTGGAAAAGTCACCCAATGTACGTCCAATGGATGATCACTAGATGTTCGTTTCTCTTCCAAAAATCTGGCTCCCTGAAGTCATACCTAAAGAAGATATTTTATTTTCCAGGACCAATAATTTCTTTTCTGGTCTCTGGGTCACATTCTGCTATTACAGTCTGATCAGATGGGGTATTTCAGACACTTCTTTGGCCCCTGGAGTTTTCTTAATGCTTTATTTATTTTGGGGGGGGAGGGGAGGATTAGGGAGGGAAGGGGGCCGGCCACTTCTACTGGTCTTTCATTTATCTATTTTCATCCATCTTTGTTCTCTGGCCCCTGTGGGCCTCCCATCATGGTGGCCTCTGTTGTTGCAGAGCACCGGCTCTGGGCACATGCGCTCCAGAGCTCCGGCTCAGTAATTGGACACAATCGGTCCAGCCGCTCCGTGGCACGTGGGATCTTCCCAGGCCAGGGATCGAACCGGTGCCCCTTTTACTGCAAGGAGGTATCTTTACCCACTGGACCACCAGGGAAGCCCTGGAAATTCTTAAATCTCCCCGTATTTCTCAGTGGGAGTTCTGTGGGTATTTGAGGTGGGAAAATTAATTGTGTAGGGTTTTTCCAAAAATATTGGATGTTTGAAACTCTAAATGCTTTTCATTAAATGCAAAAAACAAATCAGTCATTGTAACAACCCAAATGGAAAAATCAACAAAATACACCTAAACATCTCTGATCACCCATACTTTCTGCTATAAAGGACTACTAGACCCTTCAAAATCCTGCAAGAGCTCTGTTCACTTTATCTGTGACCTTACCAGTTGAATGAAATATATTCACTAGCCAGTTTTGATAGGCTAGATTCATCTTCAGGTTACTTAAGATAAAACCCCTCTTCTTCATCTATTATTATAAACCAGATTTGGTCCAGGTTAACTAGAAGGTGTGTGAACTTGAGGCAGCATCAGCTCTTCAGATTGATGATATTTAGTTAGCTCTGAAAAACTTTAAAGTCTGCATCTGGGAGAAACCTGTATATCCCAACCTGGTTTTCAGGATGTGATCCACTTGTAGACTGGAAGCTTCAAAACTGAAAACAGATTCCTCACCATCCATAGATTCCTTTGAACAGACTGTCAAGTTTACTCAATCAGCTTTTTTTGATTAGCATATAACCAGAACCGCTTTAAATTATAGTGACAAATGTCCTCTTCCCCAATACCAAATAACCCCACATGTCCTTTTATTTAAGGGATGCCATATGCTTGTTTGTGTGTTTTTTGCACTGAGTTTCTCAATACTTGCAGCTAGAACTTGGAATAAAGTCAGTTTGGGGCTCTTCAGATGGGGTAATTTATGATTTGCTCTAATACTTTCCTCCTCTGTTCTGAAGGTGACTCATGTTTTTTGTTTCCAAGGCTAAATGGCTTTATTTTGCTATTGGCTAATTTTCCATTTCTGATCTTGAAACACTTCTACTTCTCAGTTGACTTGCAGAGAAGATGACTGGGTAGATTCTCTGAAAGCAGTAAATAAACACAACTTCCTGACTCTGCGTCGATACCTGCCCTTGTGGTCTCCCAACACTTACTGATCGGTCCAGCCGCTCCGTGGCACGTGGGATCTTCCCAGGCCAGGGATCGAACCGGTGCCTTTACTGCAAGGAGGTATCTTTACCCACTGGACCACCAGGGAAGCCCTGGAAATTCTTAAATCTCCCCGTATTTCTCAGTGGGAGTTCTGTGGGTATTTGAGGTGGGAAAATTAATTGTGTAGGGTTTTTCCAAAAATATTGGATGTTTGAAACTCTAAATGCTTTCCATTAAATGCAAAAAACAAATCAGTCATTGTAACAACCCAAATGGAAAAATCAACAAAATACACCTAAACATCTCTGATCACCCATACTTTCTGCTATAAAGGACTACTAGACCCTTCAAAATCCTGCAAGAGCTCTGTTCACTTTATCTGTGACCTTACCAGTTGAATGAAATATATTCACTAGCCAGTTTTGATAGGCTAGATTCATCTTCAGGTTACTTAAGATAAAACCCCTCTTCTTCATCTATTATTATAAACCAGATTTGGTCCAGGTTAACTAGAAGGTGTGTGAACTTGAGGCAGCATCAGCTCTTCAGATTGATGATATTTAGTTAGCTCTGAAAAACTTTAAAGTCTGCATCTGGGAGAAACCTGTATATCCCAACCTGGTTTTCAGGATGTGATCCACTTGTAGACTGGAAGCTTCAAAACTGAAAACAGATTCCTCACCATCCATAGATTCCTTTGAACAGACTGTCAAGTTTACTCAATCAGCTTTTTTTGATTAGCATATAACCAGAACCGCTTTAAATTATAGTGACAAATGTCCTCTTCCCCAATACCAAATAACCCCACATGTCCTTTTATTTAAGGGATGCCATATGCTTGTTTGTGTGTTTTTTGCACTGAGTTTCTCAATACTTGCAGCTAGAACTTGGAATAAAGTCAGTTTGGGGCTCTTCAGATGGGGTAATTTATGATTTGCTCTAATACTTTCCTCCTCTGTTCTGAAGGTGACTCATGTTTTTTTTGTTTCCAAGGCTAAATGGCTTTATTTTGCTATTGGCTAATTTTCCATTTCTGATCTTGAAACACTTCTACTTCTCAGTTGACTTGCAGAGAAGATGACTGGGTAGATTCTCTGAAAGCAGTAAATAAACACAACTTCCTGACTCTGCGTCGATACCTGCCCTTGTGGTCTCCCAACACTTACTGACCAGATCTCCCAGGCACTGGTATTCTTGAACTGAACTCTTCATATTAGAACATACACTGTTAATCACAAAAGAAATTTTTGCCTATAAGGTGTGGATAGTTGGTGTGTGGAAACTTTACTGTGCCTCCATTGACAATGGAACCTGTCTCTTTTCCTAGATACCCCAAATCAAAAGACTGTGCAGTCACACTTTGGAAAAGCAGCTGAACCAGACTCCAACAGCTTGAGGCAATCACTAAGCAACTGTCAGAGGGAACCACAAGTGATTTCTCTTTGTTGTACTGGTGACAGAGGCGCTCTCTGAGTTGGCTTATAGTAACAAACAGAGCCACTGAGAGTTTTTCAACAGGTCTCCAAACCTCCACAAATGGGTCCCTGCAGACTCAAGTAGGGTGAGGTCCTTCAGTCTCTCACCCAGGCAGATTGACAATGAGAAAACACTGTGGCTGGCTTGCTAGTGCAGCAACCCATGAACCTATATAATGGCATCTGTCTTCTCTACCACCTGGTTCCCAAGCAGGGAGGGGTTATTAAGGCAAAGGAATGTAAACAGGCCAAAACAAAAACTTAACACAGAGAATATAGTGTTGTATAATTCCTAACATGAGTTATGACAGGAATGCTTACAAAATTCCTTTTCCATCGTGATTCATGATCACTTAAACACTATTAATAATGGTGTTCTCCAAGAGAAATTTTGTTTTTTGCACTTATTGTCCTTTTATTTAAGGGATGCCATATGCTTGTTTGTGTGTTTTTTGCACTGAGTTTCTCAATACTTGCAGCTAGAACTTGGAATAAAGTCAGTTTGGGGCTCTTCAGATGGGGTAATTTATGATTTGCTCTAATACTTTCCTCCTCTGTTCTGAAGGTGACTCATGTTTTTTTTGTTTCCAAGGCTAAATGGCTTTATTTTGCTATTGGCTAATTTTCCATTTCTGATCTTGAAACACTTCTACTTCTCAGTTGACTTGCAGAGAAGATGACTGGGTAGATTCTCTGAAAGCAGTAAATAAACACAACTTCCTGACTCTGCGTCGATACCTGCCCTTGTGGTCTCCCAACACTTACTGACCAGATCTCCCAGGCACTGGTATTCTTGAACTGAACTCTTCATATTAGAACATACACTGTTAATCACAAAAGAAATTTTTGCCTATAAGGTGTGGATAGTTGGTGTGTGGAAACTTTACTGTGCCTCCATTGACAATGGAACCTGTCTCTTTTCCTAGATACCCCAAATCAAAAGACTGTGCAGTCACACTTTGGAAAAGCAGCTGAACCAGACTCCAACAGCTTGAGGCAATCACTAAGCAACTGTCAGAGGGAACCACAAGTGATTTCTCTTTGTTGTACTGGTGACAGAGGCGCTCTCTGAGTTGGCTTATAGTAACAAACAGAGCCACTGAGAGTTTTTCAACAGGTCTCCAAACCTCCACAAATGGGTCCCTGCAGACTCAAGTAGGGTGAGGTCCTTCAGTCTCTCACCCAGGCAGATTGACAATGAGAAAACACTGTGGCTGGCTTGCTAGTGCAGCAACCCATGAACCTATATAATGGCATCTGTCTTCTCTACCACCTGGTTCCCAAGCAGGGAGGGGTTATTAAGGCAAAGGAATGTAAACAGGCCAAAACAAAAACTTAACACAGAGAATATAGTGTTGTATAATTCCTAACATGAGTTATGACAGGAATGCTTACAAAATTCCTTTTCCATCGTGATTCATGATCACTTAAACACTATTAATAATGGTGTTCTCCAAGAGAAATTTTGTGCATTTTATCCCCAGTCATAGAGGGGGAAATATCAACATGCCTCCTATCACTTCCCATTGTTTTTCAGTTTTGTTTATTCTTTCTCATAGGATTGGTTTGTTTATTTTTAAACTAAGGGGATTTTATGATAATCCATTTTGAAAGATAGCAAATGAAGCAAATCCCATGATCCACAGGAAAAATGTAATTCAGCATTATTCTTTTTTTTTTTAATTTTATTTATTTATCTTTTGGGGGAGGTGGGGTGAGGAGGGAGGGGGATGGGCGGGCCACTTCTATTGGTCTTTCATTTCTCTGTTTTCATCCATCTTTGTTCTTTGGTTCCTGTGGGCCTCCCATTGCGGTGGCCTCTGTTGTTGCAGAGCGCTGGCTCTGGGCGCATGCACTACAGAGCTCCAGCTCAGTAATTGGACACATCGGTCCAGCTGCTCCGTGGCACGTGGGATCTTCACAGGCCAGGGATCGAACCGGCGCCCCCTGCACTGCAAGACAGTGTCCTTACCCACTGGACCACCAGGGGAAGCCCCAGCATTATTCTTTCAGTTATTTAAATAACTGCTCTTCTCATCCAATGAGGCTGCTGTGCAAAATGTGGCTTCTTGCCCCACACTAGCAGGTTCTTGCTCTATGAGGGAGGTTGAGTGGATATACCTGACACTAGTGTAATGATAGGACGTTAAGGACCAGAGAGGCAGGAATTTGGTGACTGGGCCCCTTTTCACTGCAAGATCAGTGTCTTTGTTGTACTGGTGACAGAGGCGCTCTCTGAGTTGGCTTATAGTAACAAACAGAGCCACTGAGAGTTTTTCAACAGGTCTCCAAACCTCCACAAATGGGTCCCTGCAGACTCAAGTAGGGTGAGGTCCTTCAGTCTCACCCAGGCAGATTGACAATGAGAAAACACTGTGGCTGGCTTGCTAGTGCAGCAACCCATGAACCTATATAATGGCATCTGTCTTCTACCACCTGGTTCCCAAGCAGGAGGGGTTATTAAGGCAAAGGAATGTAAACAGGCCAAAACAAAAACTTAACACAGAGAATATAGTGTTGTATAATTCCTAACATGAGTTATGACAGGAATGCTTACAAAATTCCTTTTCCATCGTGATTCATGATCACTTAAACACTATTAATAATGGTGTTCTCCAAGAGAAATTTTGTGCATTTTATCCCCAGTCATAGAGGGGGAAATATCAACATGCCTCCTATCACTTCCCATTGTTTTTCAGTTTTGTTTATTCTTTCTCATAGGATTGGTTTGTTTATTTTTACACTAAGGGATTTTATGATAATCCATTTTGAAAGATAGCAAATGAAGCAAATCCCATGATCCACAGGAAAAATGTAATTCAGCATTATTCTTTTTTTTTTTAATTTTATTTATTTATCTTTTGGGGGAGGTGGGGTGAGGAGGGAGGGGGATGGGCGGGCCACTTCTATTGGTCTTTCATTTCTCTGTTTTCATCCATCTTTGTTCTTTGGTTCCTGTGGGCCTCCCATTGCGGTGGCCTCTGTTGTTGCAGAGCGCTGGCTCTGGGCGCATGCACTACAGAGCTCCAGCTCAGTAATTGGACACATCGGTCCAGCTGCTCCGTGGCACGTGGGATCTTCACAGGCCAGGGATCGAACCGGCGCCCCCTGCACTGCAAGACAGTGTCCTTACCCACTGGACCACCAGGGGAAGCCCCCAGCATTATTCTTTCAGTTATTTAAATAACTGCTCTTCTCATCCAATGAGGCTGCTGTGCAAAATGTGGCTTCTTGCCCCACACTAGCAGGTTCTTGCTCTATGAGGGAGGTTGAGTGGATATACCTGACACTAGTGTAATGATAGGACGTTAAGGACCAGAGAGAGGCAGGAATTTGGTGTTTCACTCAATAGGAGGCCAACACTACTATTGTTCTGGATGTGTGAACAACAGAAATATAGCCAATGTTGTCACTCATTGTATCCGATTCTTTGAGACCCCACTGTAGCCTGCCAGGGTCCTCTGCATAAAATGACTTGAGGCTAATGAGGATTAGTAGAGTCAACATCTGAGCATCCAGATTCCGTTTGATCTCAGCTCTCTAGGTTTCCAGTGCTGCTTACTCTCCAGAGGTGTCTTAGACCAGAGCACCCTCCCAGCAAAAACTGTTGTTGAGTTCAGTCTCCAAGTCATGCGTGACTCTTTGCGACCCCATGGACTGCAGCACACGAGGCTTCCCTGTCCCTCACATTCTCTTCGAGCTTGCCAAAGTTCATGTCCATTGCATCAGTGATGCCATGCAACCATCTCATTGTCTGTTGCCCTCTTCTCTTTTTGCCTTAAATCTTTCCCAGCATCAGAGACTTTTCCACTGAGTTGGTTCTTCACATCAGGTGGTCAAAGTACTGGAGCTGCAGCTTCAGTATCAGTCCTTACAAGGAGTATTCAGGGTTGATTTCCTTTAAGATTGACTGGTTTGATCTCCAAGAAACTCTAAATTGTATTCAGGGTTGATTTCCTTTAAGACTGACTGGTTTGCTCTCCAAGAAACTCTTAATTGTCTTCTCCAACACCACAGTTCAAAGACATCAATTGTTCGGCACTCTGCCTCCTTCATGGTAAAGCTCTCACAATTGTACATGACTACTGGAAAGACCAAGACCTTAACTATATGGACTTTGTCAGAAGAGTATGGTCTCTGCTTCTCAACACACTGGCTAGGTTTGGCATAGCTTTCTTGCCAAGAAGCAAACTTCTAATTTCATGACTGCAGTACCATCACAGAGATTTTAAAGCCCCAAAAGGAACTAACTGCCTTTCCCATTTCTTTCAGTTATTTAAATAACTGCTCTTCTCATCCAATGAGGCTGCTGTGCAAAATGTGGCTTCTTGCCCCACACTAGCAGGTTCTTGCTCTATGAGGGAGGTTGAGTGGATATACCTGACACTAGTGTAATGATAGGACGTTAAGGACCAGAGAGAGGCAGGAATTTGGTGTTTCACTCAATAGGAGGCCAACACTACTATTGTTCTGGATGTGTGAACAACAGAAATATAGCCAATGTTGTCACTCATTGTATCCGATTCTTTGAGACCCCACTGTAGCCTGCCAGGGTCCTCTGCATAAAATGACTTGAGGCTAATGAGGATTAGTAGAGTCAACATCTGAGCATCCAGATTCCGTTTGATCTCAGCTCTCTAGGTTTCCAGTGCTGCTTACTCTCCAGAGGTGTCTTAGACCAGAGCACCCTCCCAGCAAAAACTGTTGTTGAGTTCAGTCTCCAAGTCATGCGTGACTCTTTGCGACCCCATGGACTGCAGCACACGAGGCTTCCCTGTCCCTCACATTCTCTTCGAGCTTGCCAAAGTTCATGTCCATTGCATCAGTGATGCCATGCAACCATCTCATTGTCTGTTGCCCTCTTCTCTTTTTGCCTTAAATCTTTCCCAGCATCAGAGACTTTTCCACTGAGTTGGTTCTTCACATCAGGTGGTCAAAGTACTGGAGCTGCAGCTTCAGTATCAGTCCTTACAAGGAGTATTCAGGGTTGATTTCCTTTAAGATTGACTGGTTTGATCTCCAAGAAACTCTAAATTGTATTCAGGGTTGATTTCCTTTAAGACTGACTGGTTTGCTCTCCAAGAAACTCTTAATTGTCTTCTCCAACACCACAGTTCAAAGACATCAATTGTTCGGCACTCTGCCTCCTTCATGGTAAAGCTCTCACAATTGTACATGACTACTGGAAAGACCAAGACCTTAACTATATGGACTTTGTCAGAAGAGTATGGTCTCTGCTTCTCAACACACTGGCTAGGTTTGGCATAGCTTTCTTGCCAAGAAGCAAACTTCTAATTTCATGACTGCAGTCACCATCCACAGAGATTTTAAAGCCCCAAAAGAGGAACTCTGTCACTGGTTCAAACTCTTCCCCCTCTATTTGTCATGAAGTGATGGACTGAATACCATGATCTTAGTTTTTTTAACATTAAACTTTAAGCTGGGTTTTTCACTTTCCTCCAGGAAAAAGTACCATACTCCCAACTCCCAATCTTTGTTCTTCATTTCCCTGGCTCTTCAACTACTGTTTATCCCATCCCCAATTTAGCATAAATCACTCTCAGACTAGTAAGTGGTAATGTTCCTTTAAGCCCACCTCATCTCTGTATTAGTCAAATATACAGTGTCCCCCGTGGCAGCCCTGACAGGACATATCCAACCATGCACTCTCATCTTGAGCAATAACTGTGCAAAGTAGTGTGTGATAACTCACAACTCGACATAAACTACTGATATTACATTTATAGAAAACTCTGAATTATATTACTAGCAGGGGAATTATTTTCATTAAATTGTCAACATTCTCAGTTTTGTTTCCCTCTTGTTAGCAAGAGATGGTATATGGAAAATGAAAACAAATTATATATATATTTGTATATACATACATAATATTTCTACTATAAGATGCTTGAGTTTTTCCACCTTTATTCCCATTCCAAGACTTGGTACTGTGCATGAGGAACAAACATAGCTCTTAAAAGCTACTCTAGTTTTATCATAGACTTTATGCATTCCTGTGTCAAAATAACACAGGATTTGTCCAGTGGAGGCTTTGCCTTGCAGATGTTATGAACTATTTAATGTTTAAATGGGTAAGAAACAAGTTGTGCTTTTCTTGTATTAGTCCTAGAGACTGTTTCATAATTGTCCAAAATGTGATTACTTATAATTTATATTTTATATAAAATTTAGTTAATGTTGGAAATGAACTGACTTTGGAGTTCAAAATTTACATTCAATTATCAATTAGGACAACACTGAAAAGCCAGCTTGTAAAGTTCACATGATTGAGTGATTGATTGATTGATTGATTTTTGGGCAGAGGTCAGGTTGGAGAGGGAGGGCAGTGGGCTGGGCCACTTCTATTGGTCTTTCATTTCTCTATTTTCATCCGTCTTTGTTCTTTGGCTCCTGTGGGCCTCCCATCGCGGTAGTGTCTGTCGTTACAGAGCGCCGGCTCTGGGCGCATGCACTACAGAGCTCCGGCTTGGTAATTGGACACATCGGTCCGGCCGCTCCACGGCACGTGGGATCTTCCCAGGCCAGGGATCGAACCGGCGCCCCTTGCACTGCAAGGCAGTGTCCTTACCCACTGGACCACCAGGGGAAGCCCCACATGATTTTTATTGCTACTTTTTAAAAGATTTATGCAGTATTTTAAGGAAATATTTTAATTAATACCTGTGACATTTTATAAAAATTCACAGAGAAGGGAAATGTTAATTGTGTGTATAACATAAAGTTTTACTCTCTTCACATTTTAAGAGACTAAATAGAGAGAAAAACAAAACATCATTACCTTTCAACTTCCTGAAAAGTTTCTAGGATATGTAAGTACTAAAAAACAATTTTTAAAACACACTTTAAGTAGGCTATCTGTGTGTTCACACATAGACAGATATATTTCCCTGCTGGCTACATTTCTTCAAAAACTTAACATTTTTCTGGGACAGTCTCTCAAGCAACTAATGTAAATTAGCCCCATAAATGAATTATTATCACTCATAAACATGTTTTTTAAAAACTCAGTAAAAAAGGTAACTCTGTTGTTAATTGCTACTAACTTCACAATTGCGTTAACTTTGACTCCCTCCATAATTCCCTGAAATTTTATCTCATCAGCTCTAATTATGTTGCTATAAACAGTGCTACCAACTTCTACCCACTTGTTTGTATCAACCTGGTGTTTGGATTTGTAACAGGTACCACTTGAGGTTAACTCAGACATTCATTCTAACGAAACTAAGTGTTGCTCATGTGTCATTTCCTACGAAATTGGCTAATGCCTTATTTTCTCTTAATCCATGGACACTGAAATTCACAGTTAAGCACTCATCCCAGTATTCCTTTATACTGTTTGGGCCAAGGATGGGACTCATACTAACTGAGTTCAAGAAAATATAAGCAACTGTACTGATATTGTGTTATATTGGAGAAAAGATAATGAAACAGAAGAATGACCCAGAGTAAAGTGACACAAATATGACAAATTATTTTTAGACAAAGTTGAAAGCTCTATGCCATGGAGAAAATGTAGTCTTTTCCACAAATGGCACTGGGATCTGCATAAGCAAATAAATAAATCTCATCAAAGTCCTCTTATCTCATATAATTATGATTCAAAATTGATCCCAGGCCTAAGTACAAATTTTAAAACTATGGTATACCTCGGAGATAGTGAGGGTGCTGTTTCAGACCACTGCAATAAAGCAAATACTGTAATACAGTGAGTCACACATATTTTGCAGTTTCTCAGTCCTTACAAAAGTTATGCTTACACTATACAATTGTCTTTTAAGTGTGCAATAGCATTCTGTCTAAAAAATTTGCACATCTTAATTTAAAAATGCTATATTTCTACAAAAATGCTAACTATTCTCTGAGGCTTCAACAAGGCATACTCTTTTGCCAGTGGAGGATCTTACCTCAGATGTTGATGGCTGTTGACTGATAGGGTTGGTGGAGGCTGAAAGTCAGTGTGGCTGTGGCCATTTCTTTAAAATGAGACAACAGTGAATTCTGCCACACTGACAGACTCTTCCTTTTGAGAATGATTTCTCTGGATCATGCAATGCTGTTTGATGGCATTTTATTCAAAGTGGAACTTCTTTTCGAAGTTGAAGGCAATGCTCTCAAATCCTTTTGCTGTTTTACCAACTAAATTTATGTAATATCTTAAATCATCTGTTGTCATTTTAACAATCCACATAATATCTTCACCAGGAGTAGATTCCACCTCAATAAAACAGTTTGGTTGCTCATCCATAAGAAGTAACTTCTCATCTGTTGAAGTTTTATCATGAGATTGCAGCAATTCAGTCACAGCTTCAGGCTCCACATCTAAGTCTATTTCTTTTGCTATTTCTATCATATCCACAGCTATCTTTTCCTACGAAATTGGCTAATGCCTTATTTTCTCTTAATCCATGGACACTGAAATTCACAGTTAAGCACTCATCCCAGTATTCCTTTATACTGTTTGGGCCAAGGATGGGACTCATACTAACTGAGTTCAAGAAAATATAAGCAACTGTACTGATATTGTGTTATATTGGAGAAAAGATAATGAAACAGAAGAATGACCCAGAGTAAAGTGACACAAATATGACAAATTATCTTTAGACAAAGTTGAAAGCTCTATGCCATGGAGAAAATGTAGTCTTTTCCACAAATGGCACTGGGATCTGCATAAGCAAATAAATAAATCTCATCAAAGTCCTCTTATCTCATATAATTATGATTCAAAATTGATCCCAGGCCTAAGTACAAATTTTAAAACTATGGTATACCTCGGAGATAGTGAGGGTGCTGTTTCAGACCACTGCAATAAAGCAAATACTGTAATACAGTGAGTCACACATATTTTGCAGTTTCTCAGTCCTTACAAAAGTTATGCTTACACTATACAATCGTCTTTTAAGTGTGCAATAGCATTCTGTCTAAAAAATTTGCACATCTTAATTTAAAAATGCTATATTTCTACAAAAATGCTAACTATTCTCTGAGGCTTCAACAAGGCATACTCTTTTGCCAGTGGAGGATCTTACCTCAGATGTTGATGGCTGTTGACTGATAGGGTTGGTGGAGGCTGAAAGTCAGTGTGGCTGTGGCCATTTCTTTAAAATGAGACAACAGTGAATTCTGCCACACTGACAGACTCTTCCTTTTGAGAATGATTTCTCTGGATCATGCAATGCTGTTTGATGGCATTTTATTCAAAGTGGAACTTCTTTTCGAAGTTGAAGGCAATGCTCTCAAATCCTTTTGCTGTTTTACCAACTAAATTTATGTAATATCTTAAATCATCTGTTGTCATTTTAACAATCCACATAATATCTTCACCAGGAGTAGATTCCACCTCAATAAAACAGTTTGGTTGCTCATCCATAAGAAGTAACTTCTCATCTGTTGAAGTTTTATCATGAGATTGCAGCAATTCAGTCACAGCTTCAGGCTCCACATCTAAGTCTATTTCTTTTGCTATTTCTATCATATCCACAGCTATCTTTTCCACTGAAATATTGAACCCCTCAAAGCTATTCACAGGATTTGGAATCAACTTCTTCCAAACTCCTGTTAATACTGATAGCTGACTACTTCCCATGAGTAATAAACATTCTTAATGGCGTCTAGAAGGCTGAATACTTCCCAGAAAGTTTTGTTTTTTGTTTTTGTTTTTTAATTTGGGGGGGAGGGGGGCGCAGGGAAGGCCGGTTAGGGAGGGAAGGGGGCGGGCAGGTCACTTCTATTAGTCTTTCATTTATCTATTTTCATCCAGCTTTGTTCTTTGGCCCATGTGGGCCTCCCATCACAGCGGCCTCTGTTGTCACAGAGCACCAGCTGTGGGTGCATGCGCTCCAGAGCTGTGGCTCGGTAGTTGGACACATCGGTCCAGCCACTCCGCGGCACGTGGGATCTTCCCAGGCCAGGGATCGAACCGGCGCTCCTTGCATGACAAGGCCATATCCTTACCCACTGGACCACCAGGGAAGCCCATCCCAGAAAGTTTCTAATTTGATTTTCCCAGATGCATTACAGTATTCACTATCTATGGTAGCTATAGCTTTCTGAAATGTATTTCTTTCTTTTCTTAAAAAAATTTTGGCCTCTTTTATTGGTTTTTCATTTATTTATTTTCATCCATCTTTATTCTTTGGCCTGTGTAGGTCTCCCATCACAGTGGCCTCTCCCATTCAGAGCACTGGCCCTGGGCACATGCACTCCAGAGTACTAGCTCCTAATTGGACACACCAGTCCAGCCACACCGCGGCACGTGGGATCTTCCCCAGCCAGGGATCAAACTGGTGCCCCTTGCACTGCAAGGCGGACCCAATGGACCACCAGAGAAGCCCTGGGATGTACTTCTTAAATAATAAGGATCCCATATAATTTATAGATTGAATGGTTATTCTAAATTTTTTTTTAATCTTCCTGAACATTTTTCACTTACAGAAAATTAAATTTTCTCTAAAACAAAATAAACGCTTTCAAAAAGAAGAAAACCAGATTTCCTCATTGTGCAATCTTAGCACAAAAACAGCTTTTGACTTTATAGCTTTTATATTTTTGATGGGGTGTAAGGAGGACATTACATAGATATTTCTTTTGTTTAGTATTTTTCTCTGTTAGCAAATAAATGATAATATTTCCGTTAACAATAGAAAGTTAATTTATTTCAAGTGGCAATTTAAATCTTAGCAAAGTTCTCATTCTAGAGCGTATCATGGTTTTTTTTCATTTTTTAATTTCTGATTGGAGTAAAAACTTTCCATTTCCCCATTAGAACCCACAGGTCTGGAAATCTGGAATATGGTTAGTGTACATGTCTCATCTACATTAAATGTAACCATTCATCAGATTTTATAAATATAATGATGTCATACTGTCAAACTTTCAGTTTGACTGCAAAAAATACAGCCTATAGCAGGAGCCTTAGTAGTGAACCCTGACGCCCACAGGATTTTATTTTCCTGGTTAGTCTTGGGCCTATTCTGTTCTCCAGAGTCTCTGAGAGCTTTCAAGGAAATCTCTAATCCCTTCAGAATGAGTCCTCAAAGGCTGACACACGAAAGGGATATGGATTCTCAAGTCTGAAAGACTGGAAATAAGAAAACATATATCCTTAAATATACACACTGCACAATCCATAAACTGACCTAGTATTAGACAGATGTTGAGGATTAATTTATTTTGGGGTCACAGTTTTATGCAATTCATCCGTTAAACAAGATAGAAAACTACTCAGTGAAGAAGAAAAATATTCTATAACTATCAAGCAAAGATGAAACAAATGACAGTTGTCTAGGAACTGGGTCCCATCACAGTGGCCTCTCCCATTCAGAGCACTGGCCCTGGGCACATGCACTCCAGAGTACTAGCTCCTAATTGGACACACCAGTCCAGCCACACCGCGGCACGTGGGATCTTCCCCAGCCAGGATCAAACTGGTGCCCTTGCACTGCAAGGCGGACCCAATGGACCACCAGAGAAGCCCTGGGATGTACTTCTTAAATAATAAGGATCCCATATAATTTATAGATTGAATGGTTATTCTAAATTTTTTTTAATCTTCCTGAACATTTTTCACTTACAGAAAATTAAATTTTCTCTAAAACAAAATAAACGCTTTCAAAAAGAAGAAAACCAGATTTCCTCATTGTGCAATCTTAGCACAAAAACAGCTTTTGACTTTATAGCTTTTATATTTTTGATGGGGTGTAAGGAGGACATTACATAGATATTTCTTTTGTTTAGTATTTTTCTCTGTTAGCAAATAAATGATAATATTTCCGTTAACAATAGAAAGTTAATTTATTTCAAGTGGCAATTTAAATCTTAGCAAAGTTCTCATTCTAGAGCGTATCATGGTTTTTTTTCATTTTTTAATTTCTGATTGGAGTAAAAACTTTCCATTTCCCCATTAGAACCCACAGGTCTGGAAATCTGGAATATGGTTAGTGTACATGTCTCATCTACATTAAATGTAACCATTCATCAGATTTTATAAATATAATGATGTCATACTGTCAAACTTTCAGTTTGACTGCAAAAAATACAGCCTATAGCAGGAGCCTTAGTAGTGAACCCTGACGCCCACAGGATTTTATTTTCCTGGTTAGTCTTGGGCCTATTCTGTTCTCCAGAGTCTCTGAGAGCTTTCAAGGAAATCTCTAATCCCTTCAGAATGAGTCCTCAAAGGCTGACACACGAAAGGGATATGGATTCTCAAGTCTGAAAGACTGGAAATAAGAAAACATATATCCTTAAATATACACACTGCACAATCCATAAACTGACCTAGTATTAGACAGATGTTGAGGATTAATTTATTTTGGGGTCACAGTTTTTATGCAATTCATCCGTTAAATATGTTAGAAAACTACTCAGTGAAGAAGAAAAATATTCTATAACTATCAAGCAAAGATGAAACAAATGACAGTTGTCTAGGAACTGGGAAATTCTGCCAGGAGCTATGCTCATTAACCTACTTCTCAATTGCATAGATGAAAAGGATCCGTCCACTACTTTGATCAAATCAAATATCAAGTCTGAGTCATATACATCATTTGAACAGTGTTCATACATACATATATGTGCTCAGACGATTCAGTCATGTCTGACTCTTAGAGACCCTATGGACTATAGCCTGCCAGGCTCCTCTGTTCATGGGATTCTCCAGACAAGAATATTGGAGTGGGTTTCCATGCCCTTCTCCAGGTCATACATACACATAAACATGCACACTCATACACACACACACACACACACACACATATAGAGAGAGACATACAGACACAGACATACATATATAGAGATATGTACATTAACACAAAATTGCACATATACATATCAAATACATGTGTATGTGTATATATTACGTATATACCAGTTTACATATGAAATCAGACAAAATATGATACAATAATATATATTTAATTTATCCTCAAGATTCAGTGAATATCACTCCAAATTTTCTGCTTTAGTGATCAAAGTAATTTCAGAAGATGTTTTATATTTTTAAATAATATTTTAAAATACCTTATGGAAAAAGGTTGGCAATTTTAAAAAAATGAAAGGAAATTTTAAAATAAGTAAAATTTATATTGAGGTGGTAAATTATATAAATAGTGCTCTGAAAACTTGAACAAGTGCCATGAAAAACATTCTTGAGGTGCTTTTCCATAATGTAAAGGAGCAAGACAAAAATTTGCAGAAAGACAAAAAATGTGAAGAACAGCCATCCAATCTATAAATTATATGGGATCTTTTGGAAGGAACCATCATGGTAAAGAATTTATTTGCAATGCAAGAGACCTAAGTTTGACCCTGGGATCTAAAAAAAAGAAGATTCCATGGACAGAGCAGCCTGGAAGAAGGAAATGGACATGACTGAGCAACTGTCACTTTTACTTTGGAAGGATAGCAAAGACTGGAAATAAGAAAACATATATCCTTAAATATACACACTGCACAATCCATAAACTGACCTAGTATTAGACAGATGTTGAGGATTAATTTATTTTGGGGTCACAGTTTTATGCAATTCATCCGTTAAATATGTTAGAAAACTACTCAGTGAAGAAGAAAAATATTCTATAACTATCAAGCAAAGATGAAACAAATGACAGTTGTCTAGGAACTGGGAAATTCTGCCAGGAGCTATGCTCATTAACCTACTTCTCAATTGCATAGATGAAAAGGATCCGTCCACTACTTTGATCAAATCAAATATCAAGTCTGAGTCATATACATCATTTGAACAGTGTTCATACATACATATATGTGCTCAGACGATTCAGTCATGTCTGACTCTTAGAGACCCTATGGACTATAGCCTGCCAGGCTCCTCTGTTCATGGGATTCTCCAGACAAGAATATTGGAGTGGGTTTCCATGCCCTTCTCCAGGTCATACATACACATAAACATGCACACTCATACACACACACACACACACACACACATATAGAGAGAGACATACAGACACAGACATACATATATAGAGATATGTACATTAACACAAAATTGCACATATACATATCAAATACATGTGTATGTGTATATATTACATATATACCAGTTTACATATGAAATCAGACAAAATATGATACAATAATATATATTTAATTTATCCTCAAGATTCAGTGAATATCACTCCAAATTTTCTGCTTTAGTGATCAAAGTAATTTCAGAAGATGTTTTATATTTTTAAATAATATTTTAAAATACCTTATGGAAAAAGGTTGGCAATTTTAAAAAAATGAAAGGAAATTTTAAAATAAGTAAAATTTATATTGAGGTGGTAAATTATATAAATAGTGCTCTGAAAACTTGAACAAGTGCCATGAAAAACATTCTTGAGGTGCTTTTCCATAATGTAAAGGAGCAAGACAAAAATTTGCAGAAAGACAAAAAATGTGAAGAACAGCCATCCAATCTATAAATTATATGGGATCTTTTGGAAGGAACCATCATGGTAAAGAATTTATTTGCAATGCAAGAGACCTAAGTTTGACCCCTGGGTCAGGAAGATCCTCTGGAAGAGGAAATGGCAACACACTACTGTATTCTTGTCTGGAGAATTCCATGGACAGAGCAGCCTGTCAGGTTACAGATCAAGGGTTCACAAAGAGTTGGACATGACTGAGCAACTGTCACTTTTACTTTGGAAGGACCCACTGAAATTATTAAAAGAGTCATCAGAATGCAATAAAAAATATGTTAAAATGAAAAGCATAATTAGTAAATTTGAAACAAAATTAAAGTATACAAATTTAATAATACTATTATACTACTATTATGTTAATATAGAAAAATGAACAAATGATGATGTTGTTAGGTTAATGATAACGTAGCCAGATTCATACTGAACGTGGATTTCTTTGCTACAGTGCTAAAACTCAAAAGTTAAGAAACTTTTTTTTTTAATTAAAATGTAATTCTGGTTCCTCTAGTAAAGAAGTAGTAAGATCTCATAAGACTGGCTCACACACACAAAATCATTATAAAATATGAACAAAGTACAAAAAACAGGCACCTGAAGACACTGCAGAGTTAATAGAAGTGGCCAGAATCTTGTGGGTGTATATCCTCAGAGGAGAAGTAGTCTACAAATGGATTTCATGTTGTCACGGCTTTTAGATTTGAGCTGAAGCATTCAGGCATGTATGAGAAGCAACACAGATGTTATAGGAAAAACCAGTCTCCTTGTCCTGGCTATTTCCATTCTCTAAGAATTAGGAGAAACTGGGAAGGCTAAGAAGGAAAAACTGGAAGGGATGGTCTAATTCCGTCTAGAGATATTTGTCAACCACACACATGAAGGAAACTCAAAGCAACTTGATTAAAAACAAAAATTCTGTATTAAAATGAGACCTTTGGGTCAATAAACAACATTTGCCATCATCTTAGGCAAAAAACCACAGAATTCAGATTCTAAGAAAATTACCCAACATACAAAGAGCTAAGAATCTGGAACATATTTTCAAGAGTGAAGAAAATCACTGAGATTGACTCTGAGATGACCAAAATGTTGGAACTAGCAGTCAAAATTTTTAAAGTGATTATTACAACTCTCATCAGTGAGGTGAAACAAAATGCACTTTCAATGAATAAAAAGGTAGGGAATCTCAGCAGAGAAATATAAAATTACTTTTAGAAGAAACAAATTGTTATTCTAGGCAAGGAAACTTAATAGATCAATAGAAAATATTTAATGTCAATAACTAAGAAGAAAATTCCATGGACAGAGCAGCCTGTCAGGTTACAGATCAAGGGTTCACAAAGAGTTGGACATGACTGAGCAACTGTCACTTTTACTTTGGAAGGACCCACTGAAATTATTAAAAGAGTCATCAGAATGCAATAAAAAATATGTTAAAATGAAAAGCATAATTAGTAAATTTGAAACAAAATTAAAGTATACAAATTTAATAATACTATTATACTACTATTATGTTAATATAGAAAAATGAACAAATGATGATGTTGTTAGGTTAATGATAACGTAGCCAGATTCATACTGAACGTGGATTTCTTTGCTACAGTGCTAAAACTCAAAAGTTAAGAAACTTTTTTTTTTAATTAAAATGTAATTCTGGTTCCTCTAGTAAAGAAGTAGTAAGATCTCATAAGACTGGCTCACACACACAAAATCATTATAAAATATGAACAAAGTACAAAAAACAGGCACCTGAAGACACTGCAGAGTTAATAGAAGTGGCCAGAATCTTGTGGGTGTATATCCTCAGAGGAGAAGTAGTCTACAAATGGATTTCATGTTGTCACGGCTTTTAGATTTGAGCTGAAGCATTCAGGCATGTATGAGAAGCAACACAGATGTTATAGGAAAAACCAGTCTCCTTGTCCTGGCTATTTCCATTCTCTAAGAATTAGGAGAAACTGGGAAGGCTAAGAAGGAAAAACTGGAAGGGATGGTCTAATTCCGTCTAGAGATATTTGTCAACCACACACATGAAGGAAACTCAAAGCAACTTGATTAAAAACAAAAATTCTGTATTAAAATGAGACCTTTGGGTCAATAAACAACATTTGCCATCATCTTAGGCAAAAAACCACAGAATTCAGATTCTAAGAAAATTACCCAACATACAAAGAGCTAAGAATCTGGAACATATTTTCAAGAGTGAAGAAAATCACTGAGATTGACTCTGAGATGACCAAAATGTTGGAACTAGCAGTCAAAATTTTTAAAGTGATTATTACAACTCTCATCAGTGAGGTGAAACAAAATGCACTTTCAATGAATAAAAAGGTAGGGAATCTCAGCAGAGAAATATAAAATTACTTTTAGAAGAAACAAATTGTTATTCTAGGCAAGGAAACTTAATAGATCAATAGAAAATATTTAATGTCAATAACTAAGAAGAAAATAATTTTGAAGGGTGAACCTTAAGTAATTTTTAGATGATATCAAATGGTTGAAATATGAGCAACTGGAGTTCCAGAAAGAGGGCAAAGGAAAAATAATGTAGAAAATCATTTGGAAAATAATGTTGAAAAGTTCTCAAATTTGATAAAAAACAGAAACCAGTCAATTAGAATAAACACACAGAAGCCACACCAGGACATGAGTCACATTGTCATCAAAATTTGAAAGTTAAGTATAAAAATCACCTAGAGAAACAACACACTACATGCAAGGAAACACTGATTTATTAAGAAGTGACTTCTTAGAAACTATGAGAAAAAGAAGAGAGACTGAAATAACATCTATAAAGGCTTGCCCCAAAAGGTTAATTTGGAAGACAATGTCTAGGATAAGTATTCTTACAGAGTGAAGTTGATAGGGAGACATTTTCAGAATTTTAAAGAAGTTACTGCCAGGAATTTACTGCATCTAAATATACATTTACTGCAGCTGAATTTACATTCAAGGCAGGTAATAATTTTACCATAATAAATAATAATTTTATCATACATGCTGATATATACACTGTAAGATATGGTAAAGAATTTCTTCAAATGAAGGAGAAGGATACCTAATACAAACCTGGATTCTCAGAAAGGAATAAAAAGCACTGTAATGGTGGTAAATATTTGAATAAATGCCAAAGAGCATTATGTTTATTTCTTAATTTTCATGTAGTTCATATAATTAAACCAAAATTATTATATTGTCTCATGGACATTATCACCTGTGTGTAAGTGAAATGCATAAAACAACTATATGTATAGAGGTGGAATATTTTAATATTTTATGTAAAGTAAGTCAATCTTAACTGTAAGTGAATTGGGAAAAATTAAAGATGAATGTTTTAATTTCTACAGCAACTACAAAAAATATAATGCAAAGGACAGCAAAAGAGAAATTAGAAAATTAACATTGAATATTAATACATATTCAAATGGTTGAAAGATTAAAAAAAAGAGAATAGAAAGTAAGAAATAAAATGATAGATTACTCAATCAAATCATATTAGAAATTAATGGAGTAAACCATGTGAGTGTCCCCTATGAAAGTCTCAAAACATGAAGCAAAACTGACAGTCAATTTAAAAGTTAGATAAACCCATAATACTATGAATCTTTTCACATCATCTCAATAATTCATAAAATGAGACATGAAAACTAAAGCAAAAATATGAAGATCAGAAACTCCTATCAAACTCACTGACATAATTAATATATTTACAGAATACTACATCCAACTGCATCTGAATATACATTTAAAGCACATGATAATTTTACCATGATAAACTATATGTTGATATATAAAGGAAGTAAAAATACATTTTAGAAAGTGTATTCTCTGAATATAGTAGAATTATATAGGAATAGTCAATTGGCATAATAAAAATTTTCAAATAAGTAAATATTAAAGAACTTTCTTTTAAATGATAAACAAGTCAAAACAGAAATATCAAGAGTAACTGTTTTAAAGTGAACAATAATGAATATACACTGTATCCAAAGTTCTAGAGTGCTGTTGAAACAGTGCATATAGGGAACTTTTACTCTGAAATGTGTATATTACTAAGATGTAAATTTAGTGATACAAGATGTGACCTTAAAAAATTAGAATAAAAGTGAAACATTAAATAAAAAATAAGTATAAATAAATTATCCAAATTTATCTAACTATAGGATTAAAGTTAGTGAGTTTCAATGACATATATAAATTGCATTTCAATAAAACTGGAGGAGAGAAAAACCCAAATCAAAAACACTACATGCTATAGGATAATGAATGTATAAAAAAGAAAATACTCCTACAGAAATAGCTGAAATTTTGTTAAACATAAATGCAATAGTTTCACATTCCACTTTATGCTCACTAGGATTTTCAATGTTTGTATGTAAAAGATTAACATCAATATGCATTTCTCTTTATAAGTATGTTGTATATCATGTAACATTTTCAAAGATATTTAATAGCAATGAATACTCAGTGAAAATGTCTAAAATTATAGAAATAAAGATTATTTTCATATGATTTATTACAGTTATCTGCCAAATTAGTTGAAAGTAATAACTCAAAGATATGGAATAAATGGCATATGCTTCCTTTCTTGACCAACACTAAAAAAAAAAACAGAAAAAAGACTGTTTGTAACATGGTCTTCACTATTCAATGAAATGCTTTAATTTGCTCAGGTTCATGACCACTGAAAAAACACAGCATGCTTCTCTTTTTAGCATTTGTTAAGAAAAAGTTAAACTTTGTATAAACAGTGCCTTGTACTTCTAGAACTATTAATTCTAAAGAAAGTCTTTTCCAAGCAGAAGTAACTGTACAGAGCAACATAATGAACACTACCATTCAAAAAAATTTTGAGAAATAGTTTTCTGAATCTTCAAATTGATTGACCTGGGTTAACTTTATTTTCATATTGGTAAATTTATCACCTGTCAGCAGACTTCTTTTTAGAATCATTTTTTAAGTATCTGTCATACAGTATGGTTTAACTATGAACATAAAAATAAGACCCTATGCATAATTTAGTTCTAACTACAGTAATAATTTAAGCAAAATTATTGCATGAAAAGAATTCAAGTAATAAACTATTGAATCTAAAATATGACATGCTAATGTTATTGAATTAAACTGTGTGAATAAACTTAAGTGTTGGGATGTATATTTTACTTGACAAGAATATGTGTCAGTAGTACTGAGCATCTAAGGGGCACTTTACAACATTTTTGTTTTTAAGTACCATTGTGGTATTTCAGGTAAAGTCTACTAGAAACCAAAAAAATTTTTTGTCCACTGCCAGAATTGGCCATATCAAGAATTCTGCCTAATCTTCTAGGAGAGAGCATTGTCTGAGATGGCAATTGGTTGGCTTTCTGACAAATGGCCGTGTTCACACAGAGCAATAAACTGCAAAATACCTGACTGTTCATTCACCACTCAAAAATCTTCCTGACAGATTGCACCAAAACAATCCTGGAGGCCAAACAAGAATAGATGTAGCTTTAATAAGCTGAGAGGGAATGCTATGATTCACATCCAAGGTCTTTTCACAATTTGCGTTCTTCCTCTAACAAGGTACAGGACTTGAGCTACTCCTCTGGAATACCAAATGCACGAGAACATGCCCCTCATCCATACACTTAGATGAAAGCTGAACTCAATTATCTGGATAACTTTACAGAGGACGGCCAGCTGCAAGGCAGCCTACCTGGTAGAGGCCAAATAGCAGGCCCCTTTAAACATTCTTCCAAAGGAAGAAAAAATCCCACACTCCATTCAAGGGGAAATAGCCTCTATACAAAAGTGTTGTTTGAACAAGCACCTTTCCTAAGTCTAAGGATCTTACCATAGCAAAAGCAAAGGCTGACAAAAACAGTATGTTATGATCTGTTCCTGGAGACTTCATCTAAAATTTGATGTCTGGGTAGTGGAGTGGTTTAGGAATCTTAGGTTTTACTTCTTTCAAGACAAAGCTTCCCACTGGATCGAAATTCTTTGTTACTCTAACTTTATACTCATCCCACACTGTGTGGGAAATGTTTGTGGCCTGCATAGATGGTTGAAATGGGGAGTCATCATATTAATGGATTGGAAAAAATAACTCGCAGTGAGCTTACAATCCTTGAAATCCTTGACCTAAAACTTTGTAGCCTTCTTTGATATTTAAATTTCTCTTTCTTCAGAATGGATTGTGCCAATATTAAACCTATAACACTGACCTTGGAGGGTGTTGGGATGTATATTTTACTTGACAAGAATATGTATCAGTAGTACTGAGCATCTAAGGGGCACTTTACAACATTTTTGTTTTTAAGTACCATTGTGGTATTTCAGGTAAAGTCTACTAGAAACCAAAAAAATTTTTTGTCCACTGCCAGAATTGGCCATATCAAGAATTCTGCCTAATCTTCTAGGAGAGAGCATTGTCTGAGATGGCAATTGGTTGGCTTTCTGACAAATGGCCGTGTTCACACAGAGCAATAAACTGCAAAATACCTGACTGTTCATTCACCACTCAAAAATCTTCCTGACAGATTGCACCAAAACAATCCTGGAGGCCAAACAAGAATAGATGTAGCTTTAATAAGCTGAGAGGGAATGCTATGATTCACATCCAAGGTCTTTTCACAATTTGCGTTCTTCCTCTAACAAGGTACAGGACTTGAGCTACTCCTCTGGAATACCAAATGCACGAGAACATGCCCCTCATCCATACACTTAGATGAAAGCTGAACTCAATTATCTGGATAACTTTACAGAGGACGGCCAGCTGCAAGGCAGCCTACCTGGTAGAGGCCAAATAGCAGGCCCCTTTAAACATTCTTCCAAAGGAAGAAAAAATCCCACACTCCATTCAAGGGGAAATAGCCTCTATACAAAAGTGTTGTTTGAACAAGCACCTTTCCTAAGTCTAAGGATCTTACCATAGCAAAAGCAAAGGCTGACAAAAACAGTATGTTATGATCTGTTCCTGGAGACTTCATCTAAAATTTGATGTCTGGGTAGTGGAGTGGTTTAGGAATCTTAGGTTTTACTTCTTTCAAGACAAAGCTTCCCACTGGATCGAAATTCTTTGTTACTCTAACTTTATACTCATCCCACACTGTGTGGGAAATGTTTGTGGCCTGCATAGATGGTTGAAATGGGGAGTCATCATATTAATGGATTGGAAAAAATAACTCGCAGTGAGCTTACAATCCTTGAAATCCTTGACCTAAAACTTTGTAGCCTTCTTTGATATTTAAATTTCTCTTTCTTCAGAATGGATTGTGCCAATATTAAACCTATAACACTGACCTTGGAGGGTGTTGGAAAAGTTAAAGACTTAGTGTAACATCTCAAACAGCAGACCCTCATTGTTGTGCCAATTTCCTTCTCCCATTCTTTTCCTCAGAACAGATTCTAAGCCCCATTTCTAAGAATTTCTAAGTCAAGTTGAAACTCTTCTTTCTTGGCTTGATTTAGTCCCATTTTATCCTTTTGTCTCATCCAATGGATTTATATAATCCTTTATATTCACTGTAATCCTATTTTTCATCCTCTATTCCTATGCATACATGCACAAATAATCCCCACCCAGACCCCCAAACAAACAGACATCAATACATACCAGCACATAAATCTGGCTAGGATATTTGATCTACAGCAGAAGTTCGTCTTTCCCATTTGAAGTTTTTCTTAATCTAAAGATTTCATATGAAGAGTCCAGTTTTGACTGATTCCCACACTGTATGGCTTGTATTCAACTTACATTACAACCAGTTGAAACAGACACTGTCATTTTTTATATCCCTTCTATTTTACTTCCTGTAATGATAATGACACTTCTCCCACCCTGTGAACTGAGGGTGCTTTAAAAAGAAATTATATAATTCACATCTTGGCAGAGGTTTTAACATTTATACCATGCAGTTTTTCCATCTTCCTTATGATTAAAAATGTTTTAGAAAATGACCGCTCTGTTAGCCTGGGCCCCCAACAGAGGGCAATGATGATAACACAGATCAGAGGCCCAGCCAACTATCGAAGAAACATATCATGAACAGGAAATAAGTATTTCTAGGCCTTTTGGGGCAACAGTGAAAAAGTATGTTATGATCTGTTCCTGGAGACTTCACTTTTCTTTTTCAACCAAGACAAAGCTTCCCACTGGATCGAAATTCTTTGTTACTCTAACTTTATACTCATCCCACACTGTGTGGGAAATGTTTGTGGCCTGCATAGATGGTTGAAATGGGGAGTCATCATATTAATGGATTGGAAAAAATAACTCGCAGTGAGCTTACAATCCTTGAAATCCTTGACCTAAAACTTTGTAGCCTTCTTTGATATTTAAATTTCTCTTTCTTCAGAATGGATTGTGCCAATATTAAACCTATAACACTGACCTTGGAGGGTGTTGGAAAAGTTAAAGACTTAGTGTAACATCTCAAACAGCAGACCCTCATTGTTGTGCCAATTTCCTTCTCCCATTCTTTTCCTCAGAACAGATTCTAAGCCCCATTTCTAAGAATTTCTAAGTCAAGTTGAAACTCTTCTTTCTTGGCTTGATTTAGTCCCATTTTATCCTTTTGTCTCATCCAATGGATTTATATAATCCTTTATATTCACTGTAATCCTATTTTTCATCCTCTATTCCTATGCATACATGCACAAATAATCCCCACCCAGACCCCCAAACAAACAGACATCAATACATACCAGCACATAAATCTGGCTAGGATATTTGATCTACAGCAGAAGTTCGTCTTTCCCATTTGAAGTTTTTCTTAATCTAAAGATTTCATATGAAGAGTCCAGTTTTGACTGATTCCCACACTGTATGGCTTGTATTCAACTTACATTACAACCAGTTGAAACAGACACTGTCTTTTTTTATATCCCTTCTATTTTACTTCCTGTAATGATAATGACACTTCTCCCACCCTGTGAACTGAGGGTGCTTTAAAAAGAAATTATATAATTCACATCTTGGCAGAGGTTTTAACATTTATACCATGCAGTTTTTCCATCTTCCTTATGATTAAAAATGTTTTAGAAAATGACCGCTCTGTTAGCCTGGGCCCCCAACAGAGGGCAATGATGATAACACAGATCAGAGGCCCAGCCAACTATCGAAGAAACATATCATGAACAGGAAATAAGTATTTCTAGGCCAATGAAATTTGGGATATTCTTTATTACTACAGCTTAATCTACCTTCTCAGGAGTAGTATACTGTTCCAGTCTGAGCCAGATCCTTTAAGAATTTAGACTTCAGCCTTATTTTCTGTAATATAATTTCTGTAAGGCTTTCTAATATGATAATAATTTCACTTGATAGGATCATTTTTTTTTTTTAGGATCATTTTTATAACTCCAATTCCACAATAAGAGACTGCAGGTCTGTCCTTGATTATAATTTCTTGGATTTCTATATTGACCTTGTCGTGGGTTTTCCATCAATATAATCCTCCCATCTGTTGCAAAAGCATTCATTCATCCTGGGTACCTTAATGATGATTGCTTTCATAACCTGTGATCTGATAATTCCACCTTCCTTGTACAAAAGATTTGATATCCCCAGCCTTAGTGCCTTTTTCCAGCATCATCATCTGGATGGAATTCCCCTACGGTCTATTCAGCCTCTACTGCTGTGGCAATAGCGATTTGGTTTTTATGCCATTCCCAGTCTATAATGAAATAAGTAATTTTGATTAAGCCACACATTCATCCAATAATGGAATATCCATCCTCTGAGTTACTAGACTTTGTGACATCAACATTTTGAGCTTTAATTCTGATGCATCTTGTGACTTTTGTGAACATTTAATAAAATATGTTGACATAGGGGCTTCCCTGGTGGTCCAGTGGGTAAAAAGTCTGCCTGCAGTGCAAGGGGTGCCAGTTCGACCCCTGACCTGGGAGGATCTCATGTGCTACAGAGCCGCTGGACTGGTATGTCCAATTATGAACCAGCACTCAAGCATATGTGCCCAGACCTGGTGCTTGGCAACAAGAGAGGCCATTGCGGTGGGAGGCCCATAGATGGGTAAAAATAAATAAATAAATAATCAATATAAGAGGACAAAATTAGAAAAAAATAAGCATAATGCTGCTGATGATAATGTCTTTAAAATAATATTGCCATAGATATTTTGATTAATTGTGTGTTAAGTTCATTTATCTATGGGAGCTGGGAAAATGATTCAGAAAAGTAAATCATTTTTTATCATTTCTATATGTGTGTGCACATACACACACACACATTCATTGCTTAGAGCTAAGTGAACTGCCTTGTAAATACATATTTTTCATAGATCCTATGGTTGATAAATGAATCATTACATTTTCAACAGAAAGAACACTGCTTCCTGAATAATTTTCAGAATTTTATAATTCACTCAAAGAATAAAATGTCTGTAGAGTACCCAAATGGCATTATTCTCCAGTAATCTGCAGTAAAACCCTTCAGAGTTTTGTTTTTAAATATTGGGAAATCATACTAATAATCCAATATAGCGATCACCTACTCTTACCACCAGGTATGCTACCCTGGAGGCAGGCCTCTAGAAAGCCTATGTCAATGTTTTGTGGATTCTTGACATTCTGGCTCTATCCACACCTCTCAGTCCAACTCTGCCTACTCTCACACTCAATAACTGCCATGGACTGAATGTTTGTGTCTCCCCTCAAATTTTCATGTTGAAGCATAACTCCCAAGGCAATAATATTTGGTGATAGATCCTTCAGGAGTTGAGTAGATCATGCATGGTCCACCCTCATAAATTGGAAATGTTCTCTTTCAAAATAAAATCCAGACAAATTCCCTGTTCATTTTTCCACATAAGGATACAGAGAGAAGATGGTTATCTAAGAATCTCGTGGTAAGACCTCACCAAACACTGACTCTGCCATGCCTTGATCTTGGACTTTTCAGCTCCTAGGCCTATTAGAAATACATCTCACCCAGTCTTATGATATTTTTGTAATACCAGCCCGAACAGAGTAAGACAATGACCTATCATTGGTTTGTGCTTGGACTCTCATTCAACCCTCTTATCAGTAAAATACTCTACCCTCAGCCCCCTGCTAGAGAGGAACAAGCATTCCAGACTCACATTCACTCACACCAACCACAGGGGCAGCTTTTCAGGGTTAAGCACCTCAGTCACAGCAGTCACAGTATACTCCGGCATGTTACTCCTCGTAGGAAACAGGGGAAATGCTTCAGGGAGGAGATGAACCTAAAGTCCAGGAAAACGTTAAGCAATATCCTTCATAAAAGAATCACACAATCTTGAGGCCAAGAGATCAACACAGGTGGACATTATCATATACAGAGTCACTGGGAGAAAACTGAGTGAGTCATATAAGGCCTTAAACTTTTATAAAGAAACTGTGTTTTTGTTTTTATACAAAGGAAAGAACTACAAAGGAAAGGATTAGATGCTTAAAGCCTTCTACCTCAAGCAATAAACTAAGTGAAGAAGATTAAGAGAGAGGGATGGTAACAGAACTCAGAAGGAGATCAATAATTAGAGGATTTTTAGGGTGAACACTGATAAATGTTGAAGAGTATTAAGCAGAGAGCCCACAAGAATCAGTGGTAGCCTGGTTAGAACAGAATAAGCCCTCTAGGGGCCAAGCCATGTTTTCTACTTCCTTTCCTCACCCAATGCCAATACCCTGGTGCTGAGAATAACAGAAGGCAAAAGGAGAAGGGGATGACAAAGGATGAGATGGTTGGAATGCATCACTGAACCAATGGACATAAGTTTGAGCAAGATCCTGGAGCTGGTGAGGGACAGGGAAGCCTGGAGAGTTACAGTTCTTGGAAGCACAAAGAATCAGACACAAATGAGCAACTGAACTGAACTGAACTGAACTGAATGGAGAAACATCCTCTGTGAGAAACATCCTCTTGAAGATATTAAGGTTTGGATTAAAGGGATATGTTTAGGGTTAGGGATAGCTTTAGGGTTATAGTTAGGTTTCAGTTGGCATTTGGGTTCGGATGGAGTCACAGTCAGGGTTAGGGTTAGGTTTAGGTTTAGGATAAGAGTTGGGTTCGTTTTAGGGTTAGGGTTAGAGTAAAGGGTTATATTTAGGGTTATGGTTAGCCTTAGTGTTAGGGTAGGGTTGGGTTATGGTTAGGGTTGGGATTGCATTTAGGGTTTGTGTCAGGGTCAGAGTTAGGGTCATGGGGTAGGGATAAGGTAGCATTAGGTTTAGGTTAGAGTGTTCTCACACTTTCACGCTCTTTACTTCAGCATTCTCACCAGGTTCTCTCAAGCAGTCTCTAAAAAACTTCCCATATGAACTGAAATGGAATGAGATGGCCACTGTAAACTTCCACTCAGATTATCCTTTCTATCAAAGGTTTCATCACCAGAGGCACTTTAATCTTCCACTCAGACTATTCTTTCTATCAAAGGTTTCATCTCCAGAGGCATGCTAGAAGGGAGCTTAATTAATCTGAATCAGAGAACAATTCTGAAATCTTTTTTTTTTTTCCATTGGAGGAAGGAAACTCTGTATCACTTCAGGTATTTCTACCCTTTCTGACTCACCTAAGGGAAACCAAATAAAAGTCATAATCAACAGAGAAGAGGATTCAAAAGAGTACACTGAGAATGCTGTATCTAGAGAAAGAATTAGAGGACAGGGAAGACAAAGATCTGCCAAGGTGTCCTTCAAGAGATGAGTGGATAATCAAAGTCCAATTCATCCATCCATAGTGTGAAAACTATTCAGTGATTAAAAAGAAGCCATCACATTACTCAAAGACAATGTGTCTGACACTTTGCAACCCATGAATAAGTCATGGAATTCTCCAGGCAAGAATACCAGAGTGGGCAGCCTATCTCTTCTCCTATGAATCTCCCTAATCCAGGAATCAAACTAGGCTCTCCTGCTTTGAAGGCAATTCTTTACTAGCTGAGCTACAAGGGAAACCCGTTCAAAGATAAGAAGTAAGAATGACAAGGCTCTATTCCCTATGAGTCCATTATGTGGCATTCTGGAGAAGGTAAAACCACACAGATGTAAAAGAGATCACTGATTGTCACAAATTTAGGGAGAGGGGGTGGTAGAATAGGTAAACACAAGAGAAATTTTAGAAGCAGAAACAAACCATAAAACTAACCATGCAACTCTTCTCTGTGTTACAGCAGTAGTGAACACAGGACACAATGCATTTTTAAAAACTCATAGATCTTTACAGCATAAAGAGTGAGACTTAATGCATGTAAAAGAGAGAAGATATAATTTAAAACAAAAACTGTCACAAGATACAAGGGAGATTATATAATTCCATAAAGGATAATTTCCCAGGAAAGCATATTTATGAAATATATACATTTAATATTAGAGAACTCAAATATATAAAACAAACATTAAAGATAAGTAAGGTGAGAAATAGCGACACAATAATAGTAGAGAACTTTCAGTGTTTCATTTTCAGTACAACCAAACTGAAGATTAATTAGTAAGCAAACATAGTGCTTGAAAACACTATAGCCATGTGCACTAACAGACATATAAAGGACATTTAACCTAACAATAGCAGGGCACACATTCTTCTCCAATGCACTTGGAATATTCCCCAAGATAAATCCCACATAGGGTCACAAAATGAGTCTTTGCCAATTTTGGGAAACTGAAAGCAAGCAATTTATCTTTTCTTACTAGAATGGAATAAAACTAGAAATTAATACTTATTTAATTATTAAATATTAGAACTTATCTAATATTAAATAATTCATTCTTAAATAACTAATGAGTCATAGCAGAATTTACAAAGGAATTTAGAAAATTATCTCAAGACAAATGAAAACACAAACAAGTTATAAAAAATTTATGGGATACAGCAAAAGTGATATACAGAATTTATAACAGCAAATGCTTACATTAAAAAAAAAAAAGCAAAGCTCTCAAATCAATAACCTAACTTTATACTTCAAAAAAAATTCCCAAGGAATCAAACTAGGCTCTCCTGCTTTGAAGGCAATTCTTTACTAGCTGAGCTACAAGGGAAACCCGTTCAAAGATAAGAAGTAAGAATGACAAGGCTCTATTCCCTATGAGTCCATTATGTGGCATTCTGGAGAAGGTAAAACCACACAGATGTAAAAGAGATCACTGATTGTCACAAATTTAGGGAGAGGGGGTGGTAGAATAGGTAAACACAAGAGAAATTTTAGAAGCAGAAACAAACCATAAAACTAACCATGCAACTCTTCTCTGTGTTACAGCAGTAGTGAACACAGGACACAATGCATTTTTAAAAACTCATAGATCTTTACAGCATAAAGAGTGAGACTTAATGCATGTAAAAAGAGAGAAGATATAATTTAAAACAAAAACTGTCACAAGATACAAGGGAGATTATATAATTCCATAAAGGATAATTTCCCAGGAAAGCATATTTATGAAATATATACATTTAATATTAGAGAACTCAAATATATAAAACAAACATTAAAGATAAGTAAGGTGAGAAATAGCGACACAATAATAGTAGAGAACTTTCAGTGTTTCATTTTCAGTACAACCAAACTGAAGATTAATTAGTAAGCAAACATAGTGCTTGAAAACACTATAGCCATGTGCACTAACAGACATATAAAGGACATTTAACCTAACAATAGCAGGGCACACATTCTTCTCCAATGCACTTGGAATATTCCCCAAGATAAATCCCACATAGGGTCACAAAATGAGTCTTTGCCAATTTTGGGAAACTGAAAGCAAGCAATTTATCTTTTCTTACTAGAATGGAATAAAACTAGAAATTAATACTTATTTAATTATTAAATATTAGAACTTATCTAATATTAAATAATTCATTCTTAAATAACTAATGAGTCATAGCAGAATTTACAAAGGAATTTAGAAAATTATCTCAAGACAAATGAAAACACAAACAAGTTATAAAAAATTTATGGGATACAGCAAAAGTGATATACAGAATTTATAACAGCAAATGCTTACATTAAAAAAAAAAAAGCAAAGCTCTCAAATCAATAACCTAACTTTATACTTCAAAGAACTAAACAAGAAAATGAAGGAAAGTCAAAGTTAGCAGAAAGAAGAAAATAATAATGATTAAGACAAATCTAAATGAAATGGAGATGACCAAGAGGGAAAAAAAATCAACAAAATCAATAGTTGGATTTTGAAACGATAAAACTGACAAATTTTACCTAGAGTAAAAAAAAAAGGATATTCAAATAGTCAAAATTAGAAAAGAAAAAGAAGATGCATTATACTGATGTCATAGAAATAAAAGCTTATGAAACTACTATGAACAATTTTACCTCCAACAAATTGATTAATCTAAAATAAATGGATACGTTCTTAGAAACATACAGCTGACCAAGACTGAATTATGAAGACATAGACAATTTCAACATATCTATAACTAGCTAAGAGATTTAAGCAATAATGAAAACATTTGACAAAGAAAAGTCCAAGTAGCTTTACTGGAGAATTCTATTAACTATTTAGTGAAGAATCAACATCACTCTTCCTCACACTGTTCCAAAGTATCAGAATAGGAAGGAATTTTCAAACTCATCCTGAAAATATTAGTAGCAGGGGATGTTTAGATGACAGCCTGTACTAGGTGCTAATGATATTATTTTGCTAGAAGTAAACTTAAAGGAAGTTTAAGTTTAAGGAATTGCTTGGATTTCTAAATTGTATGCATGTGACTCTGATGTTCTGATAATGTCTTTGGATATTTGAAAATGGGATACATATCTGATTTAGGGCTGTGCATGTATGCATGCCCAGTCACTCAGTCATGTCCAATTCTTTGCCATCCTATGGACTGTAACCAGACAGTTTCCTCTTAACCAGGCAAGAATACTGGACTAGGTTGCCAGTTCCTCCTCCAGAGGGTCTTCCTAATCTAGGGATCCAAACCACATCTCCTGCATTGGTAGGCACCAGTTTAGGATTAGATTATTTTACCTTTAGAAGGGTTAAATAGCCAAAGTAGATACAGGGGAAGACACCTTCAGGCTGAAGATACTAAAGGACACGAGCTTCTACCAAGATTTTATAACTTTCTGAGACAGAGCTGAGTAAAAAATTGGGGAGGAGGTTCTTGAGTTGTAAACTTTTTTTTTTCTATATGGTAAGTAAAAATATTTGTTAGGTTGTCACATGGAGTTCACCATACAGCTGCAGAGCTGAGGTGAACAATAGTGTGCTAGATGACTATTTGACCTGGTTTACAGCTTAGGCTTGAAATAAATTCAATTGTTATCTTTCTGACATAATTCACCTTTGCCCATGTGACTAGTTGAAAATTTAACTAGTGAAGAAGTGACATACTCGTATGGAGGAAAAGCACCCTTGTTTTTATCTTTTCTGACAATAGTCAGCTGCCCCTCAGGCTCATCAAAGCCTTGAATAATGAAACCCATGAGTTAAGAGAGAACAAACCAACAACAACATAAGGTCACATAAAACAAGAATACATTTTTTGAAAAACTGCTTGGGTTGAAACCTTTTCATTCCTATTTACCAGTTGTGTGACTGTAAGTAAATCACTTAATACTGGTAAATCACATTTATCATTTTTAAAATAGTGATATACGTCAGCACTTACCTCAAACTATCATCATAAGCCTTTAATGAATAATATTTGAAAAGTATTTATCCTAGTGCCTGATACATAGTTTCAATACAATTGGCTGCAACCACCATTATTATTTTTAAGAACAGCATATGGTCACACATTTCACTCATCCTCTATTCATGTCTTGCCTTGATCTCATTATATTCAGATCATCCCAACTAATTTTGTACATAGCACATTGATGATTCTCTGTTTCCTCATGTTCCTCTCTCCTTCAAAGTTTACATGCTCTGTAAGTCTCTCTGTGTCTAGGAACATTAGGCCTTCTCTGATGTGAACTCCTAACCTCCCCCTCCTCTATGCCCTTTCAACTGCACGACCATATGGCTCAGCCTTCAGCACCAAGCAGGTCATTAATTGACTGGATAAAGGTTTTCCCATGTGACTCGACCCCTCAAATAAATTAAATAAAATATTAATGGCAAAGCTACTAAAACATTAAATATAATTTGTTATCTCCTTTAGAAATATGTAGCAATAACTGACAATATCCTGTTGCTGTCCAAACTGTTAAACAGGGGCCAAAGCTCAAGAAGGCAGCGGTATCAAGGGTGCACCTTCTTCTCCTCTCTCCATTTTCATTATTTGTTAAGAATAAATTTAGCATCCAGGTCTGGCTAGTGGAAAAAATCAACAGGAACTTTAAGGATTTCTTTCTCCTTGTAAGTCATAAGGACAGTCCAAACAAGCTCGGTTTGAAGGCTGAGAGAATCATCTGGTCCTCCTACTCCTTTGTGAGTGCTTTGATTCTACAGATGAGAAAAAAGAATCCTAGAAATATAATGACTTGCTCCAAAAATCTTGTATTTTAACATAGTCACTCTAGGCTCATAAGCTGAATGAAACCCATGAGTTAAGAGAGAACAAACCAACAACAACATAAGGTCACATAAAACAAGAATACATTTTTTGAAAAACTGCTTGGGTTGAAACCTTTTCATTCCTATTTACCAGTTGTGTGACTGTAAGTAAATCACTTAATACTGGTAAATCACATTTATCATTTTTAAAATAGTGATATACGTCAGCACTTACCTCAAACTATCATCATAAGCCTTTAATGAATAATATTTGAAAAGTATTTATCCTAGTGCCTGATACATAGTTTCAATACAATTGGCTGCAACCACCATTATTATTTTTAAGAACAGCATATGGTCACACATTTCACTCATCCTCTATTCATGTCTTGCCTTGATCTCATTATATTCAGATCATCCCAACTAATTTTGTACATAGCACATTGATGATTCTCTGTTTCCTCATGTTCCTCTCTCCTTCAAAGTTTACATGCTCTGTAAGTCTCTCTGTGTCTAGGAACATTAGGCCTTCTCTGATGTGAACTCCTAACCTCCCCCTCCTCTATGCCCTTTCAACTGCACGACCATATGGCTCAGCCTTCAGCACCAAGCAGGTCATTAATTGACTGGATAAAGGTTTTCCCATGTGACTCGACCCCTCAAATAAATTAAATAAAATATTAATGGCAAAGCTACTAAAACATTAAATATAATTTGTTATCTCCTTTAGAAATATGTAGCAATAACTGACAATATCCTGTTGCTGTCCAAACTGTTAAACAGGGGCCAAAGCTCAAGAAGGCAGCGGTATCAAGGGTGCACCTTCTTCTCCTCTCTCCATTTTCATTATTTGTTAAGAATAAATTTAGCATCCAGGTCTGGCTAGTGGAAAAAAAATCAACAGGAACTTTAAGGATTTCTTTCTCCTTGTAAGTCATAAGGACAGTCCAAACAAGCTCGGTTTGAAGGCTGAGAGAATCATCTGGTCCTCCTACTCCTTTGTGAGTGCTTTGATTCTACAGATGAGAAAAAAGAATCCTAGAAATATAATGACTTGCTCCAAATCTTGTATTGAGTAGTATATTAAGGGATTTCTTGAACTCATCTATTTCCCTTTTTATTATTTAGTTTCCTCAGATGTTTTTTCTAGACATTTTATCTTCAACAGCTTGCTTTCATGCTCTGAACCCTGGCTGCCCCAAGGATACCAAATACTGAAAAGTTCATTCATGACCTCCTTTTCTTTCTCACTTTGCTTTCTGTTGCACTTTCTCTTCCATTTCTTCTGAAAACTCCAACCCTGACACCCTTTATCTACACCAATGCTCAAGCATATATTTAATATTTATCGCTATTGATTTCTATGCCTTTATTTCCAAGCATCTTATGCAGTCTTTAATGAAAGTTTCATGTTTTTTAAAGGAGATTTTCTAAATGAAAAATACTTCCTACATTTAAATAAATTGCATATAAATCTGGAAAGTACAAAGAATGAAAAAGTACAGCTTTCAATGACTCAGTACTAGCTTACGGAACAGAACATTAAAAATATTGTAAAGTTTCTGAATACCTCTCGCTGTAAGAATATATCTCCCTTATTCCCAGACTTAATTTATAGTCCTAATTGTGCTTGACATTTCCTTGTTTTTCACTGTAGTTTTACTGTGGATGTTTATCTAAGATTCATTGTTGATTTGAAGGGAATCAGATTGAAAAGGCCCCTGTATTTTTTTGTTGTTTGTTTTGTTTTGTTTTGTCAATTTATTGTTAATTTTCAGCACAGTGTCCAAGAAAGTAGAAACAGTACTTTCTGTTTGTTGTTTTGTTTTTATTATTTGAATTAGCAAAATAAAACATTATCTCACTGAATATCCACAGCTGCCCTTCAAGATTCGCTGGAAGGACCAGTATGCTCTCCATTTGACGGATGGGGGACCTGAGGCTCTGAGAGGTTTACTCATACCATTTTCTTCCAGGCTGGGTAGATAGAGGACTAGAGACACTTCATTCCTGACTCCTTCTCCATGGTCACTGCTAGCACAGTAGGCCACCTTGCAATGTCGCTTTGGTTTTACTACAGGAAGAACCACTTTTGAGGTTTCTTGAAACTAGATCACATCTCCATGTTTACATTTTTTTCATCCCCCATAACCACTAGAATGCTAAATTCACATTTTGTCAGAAACAGAGAAGTTAGATGTTGAGAAAGACTGCAGCTTCCCTCTTTTCAAGCAGGGATTCCTGAATTAATTTACTGGCATGAAACAGAAACGTTGTGATGGGAATCGAGGAGAGGCTGGCATTATAAGGGCAACAGATAAGGCCAGAGAATTGTCCATTCAGTTCAAATCAACACCCTGCAAACTACAGCAAATTAGTGATGAAGTTTGCCTTCGTCCTTATGTTTGTGGTTGTTGTTTAGCTGCTAAGTCCTGTCTAACTCTTTGTGATCCCATGGACTGTAGCCCACCAGGCTCCTCTGTCCATGGGATTTTCCAGGCAAGAATACTGGAGTGGGTTGCCATTTCCTACTTCCAGGGATCTTGCCGACCCAGGTATCAAACCTACATCTCCTTTACCACTGAGCCACCAAGAAATCGTTTTCACCAGCAGAGTAATCTCCCATTTTGCCCTGATGGTTGCTCTTTGTTGGAATCCTCCATCATGATGTTGTCTTGGTGTTGTATGTCCAAACCAAAGGCTGTCACTACTGTCTAGCCGCTCCTGTCACAAGATCTAGACGAGACATGTCTCTGCTTAGGTTAGCACTCTATTTCCTGCTTTTTTGGTAGTTTTTTCTCACTTTTTCATCACCTCCCCAAAAGGTTATATCATTGATCACAGTTCTAGGTCATAACAAATGAAAGTTAAGAAAGAAGCAAGACAAATGGAAGTGTAATAATCTAGTTTAAAAAGCATGATTTTAGAATTTAGAAAATTAGATTTAACATCTAATTTCTGTCAATCATGTGCTGTATCTCCTTATTTAAATGATTTACCTTGTTTGTAAAATGATATAGATAAGATTTCCCTCACATTGTTACTGTGAATTCTTTTTCCAGATGATAAAGTTGAATGCACTATCTAAGCTCTGAAGGTTTAAATGATTATAAGATTTTTTTTAAGAAAAAATAATTTTTATGACCTGAAAAAATTAGAAAGGTGTATAATTAAACATCAGTTACTGTACGGTTTTTGACAGTGTTTTGGGGGGGAGGGGTGGTGGGTGGGCCACTTCTATTGGTCTTTCATTTGTCTATTTTTCATCCATCTTTGTTCTTTGGCCTGTGTGGGCCTCCCATCGCGGCGGCCTCTGTTGTCGCAGAGCACCGACGCGCTCCAGAGCTCCAGCTCGGTAATTGGACACACGGGTCCAGCCGCTCCGCGGCACGTGGAATCTTCCCAGGCCAGGGATCGAACCAACGCCCCTTGCACTGCAAGGCGGTGTCCTTACCCACTGGACCACCAGGGAAGCCCCTGACAGTATTTTTTAAATACTCATTTTCTTAGAAAGACGACTGCACAAGAAATGAACAATACATGCTAAACATGGAGAAATGAAATATATTAAAACGATCTATGAAGTAGTTTAAAAACAATATAAATACATTATTGCAAAATTTTGCCCTTAGTTTTCAGGTAAGTAATCAAAATAGGAAGTATATTGGGTTCTTTATTTTGTCATTTCTGATAACAAAGGAATCTTACAAGTGTTTCTGGAGAGAGATTTGATTCAGGCACAGATTTAAAATTTCCTAGATATAATTTCTCTCTTTTTATTAATATCATAATTAGGCTTCATGTAAATCTACCCACTTCCTACTAATCTCTTTGTTATGCTTCATGTAAATTTCTACACATTTAAAAATACAGAGCAGTATATGAATATTTGAAAGACTCACACTGCCATCACTGGCCTATTGTTTTAAAATGGCAAGTTACAACAGGAGAAGAATTCAAATGTCAAAATCCTGAGCTTTCAGCTGGATTCTTGACAGGTCTGTTGGGAACAAATTTATTCAAAAAAAAATTGTCCAAGGCCATGAGGACTATGGTGCTGACAATGTGTATGAATAAAAACGTCATTTTGTCTCTGCCCAGTAACCTCATAATATAATTTTCATTAGAAAATACTGAGTTATCCCTGGAGTATTTAGCAAGGGTAAATCATATTCATTCTATTTTCCTGATTCAGAAGCTACTTTCTTTTCCTTGCCACTCTAATGATACCTGTGTGAATTCAATCACCTTACATTTTGTCAAAATACTTTCAAAGTGTTGCCAAAAACCTGCCTCCTTTAATAAAGCAGCTTATTCTAGTGAAATGGCTTTTCCTCATGATTTCATGGCCTCCTCTTTCTACTCCTTGGAAATCTTATTTTTCTCTGGATTGAAGGATTTATTTTATTTTATTTTTTTTTTTTAAACCTTTATTTTACTTTTAACTTTTACAGAGTTTTGTTGTTCACAGACATGCATGTTCTCAGATTAGTCACATGTATATCCCCCCCTTCCTCCCTCCCGACCATCACACAGCACCCTGAAGGATCCCCTTTCCCTCTCACATCACCAGCCCACGCAAATACTCATTTTCTTAGAAAGACGACTGCACAAGAAATGAACAATACATGCTAAACATGGAGAAATGAAATATATTAAAACGATCTATGAAGTAGTTTAAAAACAATATAAATACATTATTGCAAAATTTTGCCCTTAGTTTTCAGGTAAGTAATCAAAATAGGAAGTATATTGGGTTCTTTATTTTGTCATTTCTGATAACAAAGGAATCTTACAAGTGTTTCTGGAGAGAGATTTGATTCAGGCACAGATTTAAAATTTCCTAGATATAATTTCTCTCTTTTTATTAATATCATAATTAGGCTTCATGTAAATCTACCCACTTCCTACTAATCTCTTTGTTATGCTTCATGTAAATTTCTACACATTTAAAAATACAGAGCAGTATATGAATATTTGAAAGACTCACACTGCCATCACTGGCCTATTGTTTTAAAATGGCAAGTTACAACAGGAGAAGAAATTCAAATGTCAAAATCCTGAGCTTTCAGCTGGATTCTTGACAGGTCTGTTGGGAACAAATTTATTCAAAAAAAAATTGTCCAAGGCCATGAGGACTATGGTGCTGACAATGTGTATGAATAAAAACGTCATTTTGTCTCTGCCCAGTAACCTCATAATATAATTTTCATTAGAAAATACTGAGTTATCCCTGGAGTATTTAGCAAGGGTAAATCATATTCATTCTATTTTCCTGATTCAGAAGCTACTTTCTTTTCCTTGCCACTCTAATGATACCTGTGTGAATTCAATCACCTTACATTTTGTCAAAATACTTTCAAAGTGTTGCCAAAAACCTGCCTCCTTTAATAAAGCAGCTTATTCTAGTGAAATGGCTTTTCCTCATGATTTCATGGCCTCCTCTTTCTACTCCTTGGAAATCTTATTTTTCTCTGGATTGAAGGATTTATTTTATTTTATTTTTTTTTTTAAACCTTTATTTTACTTTTAACTTTTACAGAGTTTTGTTGTTCACAGACATGCATGTTCTCAGATTAGTCACATGTATATCCCCCCCTTCCCTCCCCTCCCGACCATCACACAGCACCCCTGAAGGATCCCCTTTTCTCACAGAGCAATGACTAGAGCTATTTTCTTCACTTATGATAGTACAGGCCTTCATGCTACTTCCCTTACGCCTCTCAACCACTGTTCCTTCCCCACAATGTCCATATGTCCACTGTCCATGTCTGTCTTTCTGTCGCTTCACTGCATGTGCCATCATCACCATCCTACTAGATTCCATATATATGTGTTAATATACTGTATTTGTCCTTCTCTTTCTGACTGACTTCACTTTTTAGGATACGTTCTAGATCCAGCCACCTCATGAGGGCTGATTCTTCTGCATTTCTCTTTACAGCTGTGTAGTATTCCATTGTATATACGTACCAGAGCTTTTGGATCCATTCGTTCGTCGATGGGCATCTAGGTTCCTTCCATGTTCTAGCTATTGTATAGAGAGCTGCAATGAACATTGGGGTACAGGTACTTCTTTCAGTTTTGATTTCATCAGGGTATAAACCTAAGAGTGGGATTGCTGGGTCATATGGTGCTTCTATTTTTAGTTTTTTAAGAAATCTCCAGACTGTCTTCCATAGAGGCTGTATCAATTTACACTCCCACCAGCAATGCAGGAGGGTTCCCTTTTCTCCGCAGCCTCTCCAGCATTTATTGTCTGTCGATTTGTGGATGATGGTCATTCTGACGGGTGTGAGGTGACATCTCATTGTAGTTTTGATTTGCATTTCTCTAATTATTAGTGAAGTTGAGCATCGTTTCATGTGTTTTTGGGCCATCTGTATGTCATCGTTGGAGAGGTGTCTGTTTAGGTCCTTTTCCCATTTTTTGATTGGGTTGTTCGTTTTTCCAGTGCTGAGTTGTCTGAGTTGCTTGTAGATTTTGGAGATTAATTCTTTGTCTGTTGTTTCATTTGCTATGATTTTCTCCCACTCTGTGGGGTGTCTGTTGAACTTTTTTGTAATTTCTTTTGCTGTACAAAAGCTTTTAAGTTTCATTAGGTCCCACATGTTCATTTGTCTTTTTAGTTCCACTATTCTAGTAGGTGGGTCAGAGAAGATCTTGCTTTGATTGATGTCCTTGAGGGTTTTGCCTATATTCTCCTCTAAGAGTTTGATGGTTTCTGGCCTTACATTTAAGTCTTTATGGATTGAAGGATTTAAGTCTCTTTTTAAGTCTATGCTTTTAAAAATAATTTATAACACACTGGATTTAAGTATCTTTTTGGGATAACTGTCTTGAATTCAATTTAATGAAATTTATTATTTCCCTTGAAAAATTTTACCTTCTTCCAAATGCTTAATTTATTTTCCTCCATATTACATATGCTTCCTGCTTTATATTCCCAAAGAATTAAAGCATTTTTTCACTTATGCAAAAAACAATTAGGGAAAAAAATGCAATTGGTTGGTAATTTTCAATGCAGTCTTCTCCTATTTCACATATAATGATGATGAAAGCAGAAACATATGAAGTAATGCATGTTGCTTCTAGAAAGTGAGGCATTCTCACTCACTGAATGACAATGGATGACCACTAAGGAACTCCATCTGTAACCTATTTGTGCAGAGCCCAGGGAAAGAATCAGCCTTGTCTGCAAGAACGAAAGAGGTATCATCCTTTCTTCACTTTTCCCTAGGCTCGCAATGCAAGATCCCGCTGAACAGAACACATTGTGGCTGTATCTTGTGGTTTTATCTCTCCTGTAAGGCTGGTCCTTTGTGAAGAGCACAGCCGGTGTTCTCTCCAAGTATCTTTGAGTATCTCTCTATACACACTCATGTGGAGACCACGACATCCAGCAACAGATCAGCCAGAGCAGTGGGAGCTGGTAGTGGCAAATTGAATACTAGGATACACTGTCTCTATCACTACATGTGGCAAAATAGTATAGACAGAATGAAAGTCAGATGCTGCAAACTACAAGTTTTACTTTTTACTCACCTCGAGTGGATTCAGAAGGCCAGAGAACTAATAAGCACAAGAGGTAGCATAAGCCTCTCCTTGGTCTAACAGAACTGCATATTATGAAAGTTAATATCTGCTTAGATGCAGAAAAGGATTTCGTTATTAGGCTAACCGGCCTTCTTTAACAGTGTAAAGGGGAGTTGAGCTGTATAAGTCCAGGCAATTCACTCATGATGTATCAAAAGGAAAATATCCAGATTTATTTGTTTTCTTTCAGCAATGGCTAACCAGAAAAAAATAGCTGACATATATAAAATGTATCCATTTACAGAGCATGTATTGTGCCAGCATTTTTTCTTGGCCCTGGGGATGCCTTTAGGAGAAACGGGAAGCAAAAATGAAAAGATAAGAGAATTAAAAAGAACCATCAAACCAACACAACATTGTATTTGCCTCCAATTAAAAAGAAAAGCTAAAGTTGAAAGAAAACATCAAAGACAGATGATTAAGATGACTTGAAAAAAACAATTTTTAAGCATAGAGAAGAGTAAGGTCTTCATTAAAGACAATTAATAGAAATTATGATGTGGTCCTCTTCTCAATTATTTCTTTCAGCCCTTTTTTATTCCACTTAATTTCTAGAATTCTTCTAGGAAGTTGTTTCCATGGAAAATTGTACCTCTCGTTTCTAGGAAAAGTATTGACTTAACATGAAAAAATTAATACAAGATTGGACAATGGTTTTAAAACCACTAAGGAACTCCATCTGTAACCTATTTGTGCAGAGCCCAGGGAAAGAATCAGCCTTGTCTGCAAGAACGAAAGAGGTATCATCCTTTCTTCACTTTTCCCTAGGCTCGCAATGCAAGATCCCGCTGAACAGAACACATTGTGGCTGTATCTTGTGGTTTTATCTCTCCTGTAAGGCTGGTCCTTTGTGAAGAGCACAGCCGGTGTTCTCTCCAAGTATCTTTGAGTATCTCTCTATACACACTCATGTGGAGACCACGACATCCAGCAACAGATCAGCCAGAGCAGTGGGAGCTGGTAGTGGCAAATTGAATACTAGGATACACTGTCTCTATCACTACATGTGGCAAAATAGTATAGACAGAATGAAAGTCAGATGCTGCAAACTACAAGTTTTACTTTTTACTCACCTCGAGTGGATTCAGAAGGCCAGAGAACTAATAAGCACAAGAGGTAGCATAAGCCTCTCCTTGGTCTAACAGAACTGCATATTATGAAAGTTAATATCTGCTTAGATGCAGAAAAGGATTTCGTTATTAGGCTAACCGGCCTTCTTTAACAGTGTAAAGGGGAGTTGAGCTGTATAAGTCCAGGCAATTCACTCATGATGTATCAAAAGGAAAATATCCAGATTTATTTGTTTTCTTTCAGCAATGGCTAACCAGAAAAAAATAGCTGACATATATAAAATGTATCCATTTACAGAGCATGTATTGTGCCAGCATTTTTTCTTGGCCCTGGGGATGCCTTTAGGAGAAACGGGAAGCAAAAATGAAAAGATAAGAGAATTAAAAAGAACCATCAAACCAACACAACATTGTATTTGCCTCCAATTAAAAAGAAAAGCTAAAGTTGAAAGAAAACATCAAAGACAGATGATTAAGATGACTTGAAAAAAACAATTTTTAAGCATAGAGAAGAGTAAGGTCTTCATTAAAGACAATTAATAGAAATTATGATGTGGTCCTCTTCTCAATTATTTCTTTCAGCCCTTTTTTATTCCACTTAATTTCTAGAATTCTTCTAGGAAGTTGTTTCCATGGAAAATTGTACCCTCTCTCGTTTCTAGGAAAAGTATTGACTTCATCAACATGCTCAAAACCATCAACTGGTGCTTATATCCACCCAAGATCAACAGGGAAAAGGTTCTGTTCTTGTTATCAGCTTTGTAAAGGGGCTTCCTTCAGCAGAGTTTTTGGGATCTTAGCAACCAAAGGGAAGATGTCTCTTATACTCTACTTTCTTTGGAAAGGGAGATTTTGTTACAGGTTGAATTATATCCTCTCCCCAAGAAGGTGAAATTCTAGCTATAGAGCTGCAGATACCTGGCTTAGGCTAGGTGATGAAAGAAATCTGTAATATAACAACTTTTATTTCTATCCTGGATCTTTGTTTTTAGCACAATCTCCTGTTTATTTTTTTTCCTCATTTAATTCATTCCATATAAGTCAATGTTATTTATTATCATTTCCATCATAAATTCATGGACACAGACAGAGGCAGTGAAACTCAAACCAATAGTGTATTCTTTAAAAAAGAAACAAAGAAAGAAAAACATTTATTATATTTATTTCGCCTCACCAGGTCTTAGTCGCAGCATGTGGGATCTAGTTTCCTAGCTAGGAATTATACCAAGGGCCCCTGCAAGAAAGTGCAGAGTTTTCACCACTGGACCACCAGGGAAGTCCCCTAATAGTGCATTCTTGTTATCTATAAGTAACTTGTAAATGTTAGCTGTATGTGAGGAAAAAAATACAACATTATATTAGAAAGTAGCCTTTAGTTTTAAAAGGGGTGCATGTGTGGAGGGGTGAAATATCTTGTGGCATCATACCAAGGAGTTTTCATCTTGAAGGAACTAATTATTAATTAAAGAATTTTATAATAAAAAATAAAATATAAGATCTTTAGCCTTGAAAAGGCCATTGACCAATGATGATTATAGAGGGTATAAATTGGGGGCAGGTGATTCCAGCTTGTAGCTGTGAAAACTGATCAGGTTCAAAGTAAATATTGCACTGGACAAAGTTAAACTGGCAAGGAAAACTTTATTCAAGACTATTGCAGTAGGGGAAAGGAAACCTGAAACAAAAGATGAATTTTTAAGCAATGGGCTGAGCTAGTAAAAGAGTGCTGGTGGACTTTAGGATGAAGATTGATCAATGGAATATACTGAGCTCCTTGCATTATTCCTGAGTTTCTGATGTTTTCCTCTGTGATAAAGACATCTTTTCAACAAATAGTGTAGCAACAAATGGATATAGACACAGAGGGAAAGTGACCCTTATCTCATGATACACACAAAATTCAATCCTTTAAGATAGTTTAAAGGTCAAAATGTAAAAGCTACATCTGTAAAACTTCCAAAATAATGCATAGGAGGAAAACTTTTGCTACTTTAAAGTGAACAAAAGATTTTGTAGTTCACACACACAAAAATGGCATACAAGAAATATATTGATAAATCATAGTTCATCAAAATTATAATATCTGATTTTCAAAAGGTTCTATTAAGAAAATGCTAGTTTAAAATTTTTTTCCTAAAACTTACCCCTATGCTTTATGCATTTTTCTGTTTATGTTTCCATATTATATTTCTAAAGCCTAGTTTAATAAGGAGTAGTTTTTATTTTATCTTCAATGGTTAGCATGTATTTAGAGCAAATATTATTTTAAAATTTAATGCTAATTATATATCTTGCCATATTTGTGATTAAATTATTACTAATTTTTCTGACAGTCAAAATTTTTCATAGTCAAAATATATGTGAAGATCATGTAGCTACATAATGACTTTGAGGCGATTTTAAAAAAATAAAATGTAAAATTATTTCTATACTAGAAATAGAAACCTTGTGTATAGACCTACATGAACAACTGGAACAAAAGATTCTGGAACCAAGAAGTTTGTGACACTTAGCTGTGTTCCCTCCCCTGAATTCTAACTAAGGTAAGATGGTTCTCAGTCTGCAAGCTTTCCTTATAAAGCTGCAGTTCCTTGCCCAGCAACTCATTTCTCTAATTACTGGCCTGCCCTATAGCCAGCAGTAGAAGCTTGGGACCAGTGACAGCGGAAAAGAAAGATTCAGGCTAGGAAATCACTCTCATCAGCGGATGTGCATATTGCTAACAGTTGATTAATTCAGTGTTCACTGGTAGTGTAGTGTGTCATTAAACTATTTTTAATGCTTCACACAGATAGCTTTAAATCAATAGCTAGTGAGCCTCATACTTACTTCTGAGTGGCAAGGTGTCATTTGTTTTTAATACTATTCTCATAGTCTTGTTTATTAAAGTGTAAAATCTACCTAAATGTTTCATTAAAGTATTCACTAAGAATTCCAAGGTTAAATTAAACATCAGTTAAAACCAAAACTGAAAGATAAAAAAAACCCATGGTGAAACAAAAATAAGATATTCGCTCACTTGAATTAGAACAGTATATTATAAAGCACAGGTTTTGGTTACAAAATAATACCTAACAACCTAGGTAAACAGAGAAATCTCATCTGATAAAATCTCAACCAGAGACCTCCCTGGTGGTCTAGTGCTAAGATTCCATGCTCCAAGTGCTGGCGAACCAGTTTTGATCTCAGGAGAGGGAACTACATGCCACATGACACAACTAAAGATCATATGTGCCACAACCAAGACCCAGTACAGCCAAATAAATAAATGTTAATTAATTAACTTTAAAAATTTTACCTAATCAAAGCACCAGTTAATAAACAGCCACTGTGACAAAAGTCGAACATGGCAATGCACACTCTCAGAGGGAAAAGATACAGTCGCTTCCTTGAGAACACGCTTCTGCATTTGCATTCTTTGTAGTATGTGACGGGTTTCTATGGAAAATACCAAATGTAGGATCAAGTAGCCTATATTACTTTACCAAAATGAAATACAACTCAGCTCAGTTTAGCCCCATGAGCATACCATTCTGAGCTGTGTTTAACTTTGAGAACTCATGCCCAAAGATCTCCAAAATCACCTGTTCTTGCTTGAAATTGACAAACTCTCTAAAGAGAAACCAAGGGCCAACATCCACTACTAGACCCAATTTATTGTCTATTGACAAACCCTGTGAGCTCTGGGACAACAGCTTCTAAAAATAAAGGAAGGAGAGGATAAATGGTTAAATCGAAATCCTTTGTATTCCTTTATGAAATAAAAACAAACTGGGAAGTTGCACTTCTGGGAAGATGGGATAAACACTCATTTTCCTATTCTCTCCACTATAAATGACAGAAACAAACTTAACCATTTGAGAAAATGGACAGAAAAAGGCAGACCAGCTGGGCATCTCAGAGCTGGAGGAGCAGTATGGCGATGAGTTACTCTGAGTTTTCTCTGTTTTATAGATCCCATACTTAGAGCCTGAAGAAGCCAGAAATCAAAAAAGATGCCAATGTGTTCAGGTCCAAAGAAGCCTGCTCTCTCTACCAAAGAATCCAGACAAGATAGAAAATGTTGAGGCAATGGCTGTTTTAAAAAAACATCATTTTCCCAAAAAAAGAAATTGAATTAGAACAGTATATTATAAAGCACAGGTTTTGGTTACAAAATAATACCTAACAACCTAGGTAAACAGAGAAATCTCATCTGATAAAATCTCAACCAGAGACCTCCCTGGTGGTCTAGTGCTAAGATTCCATGCTCCAAGTGCTGGCGAACCAGTTTTGATCTCAGGAGAGGGAACTACATGCCACATGACACAACTAAAGATCATATGTGCCACAACCAAGACCCAGTACAGCCAAATAAATAAATGTTAATTAATTAACTTTAAAAATTTTACCTAATCAAAGCACCAGTTAATAAACAGCCACTGTGACAAAAGTCGAACATGGCAATGCACACTCTCAGAGGAAAAGATACAGTCGCTTCCTTGAGAACACGCTTCTGCATTTGCATTCTTTGTAGTATGTGACGGGTTTCTATGGAAAATACCAAATGTAGGATCAAGTAGCCTATATTACTTTACCAAAATGAAATACAACTCAGCTCAGTTTAGCCCCATGAGCATACCATTCTGAGCTGTGTTTAACTTTGAGAACTCATGCCCAAAGATCTCCAAAATCACCTGTTCTTGCTTGAAATTGACAAACTCTCTAAAGAGAAACCAAGGGCCAACATCCACTACTAGACCCAATTTATTGTCTATTGACAAACCCTGTGAGCTCTGGGACAACAGCTTCTAAAAATAAAGGAAGGAGAGGATAAATGGTTAAATCGAAATCCTTTGTATTCCTTTATGAAATAAAAACAAACTGGGAAGTTGCACTTCTGGGAAGATGGGATAAACACTCATTTTCCTATTCTCTCCACTATAAATGACAGAAACAAACTTAACCATTTGAGAAAATGGACAGAAAAAGGCAGACCAGCTGGGCATCTCAGAGCTGGAGGAGCAGTATGGCGATGAGTTACTCTGAGTTTTCTCTGTTTTATAGATCCCATACTTAGAGCCTGAAGAAGCCAGAAATCAAAAAAGATGCCAATGTGTTCAGGTCCAAAGAAGCCTGCTCTCTCTACCAAAGAATCCAGACAAGATAGAAAATGTTGAGGCAATGGCTGTTTTACTCCAGCCAAACACCACAGAAACAACTGTTGGTCCCACCTGACCCAGACAGTCAAAGGTTAAGGGAGAAGCCTAGACTTCTGCTTCTGAAGACCGAAAGTCCACAGCCTCTGTTTCTCCACCAGAATAATGTCAGAAAAAGATGAGAAGAGAATACCTTCATTTCTGATGAGTGGTAACAAGCCGCCAGCCTCTAATGAGATGTCAGGGAAAACCAGCAGGGAGCCTGATTTCACCACCACCAGCAGTCATGAGCCATCCCTTGATTACTCTGTTGGCATTGTGTCACAGAAGGCCGAATGGAGAGGAGGGACTTTCATCATCTTCCATCTATAACACAAAGTGATAATCACATAGTCCGCAGACTCCATTCAGAAGGAGGCCACAATGGGATCAGTAACAAGGAATCTACAACCAGTGGGGTACCACTGAAGGACTAATGGTTACCCTTCATTCTACCCTCCATGTAGCAGGTGTCAACACTTGCTCCGGTGTTTACAAAGGTGAAATGTGGAAACTGGGCCTCTGTCCCTACCTAACAGTAATAAAGTGAGGTCCTTTCTTTTTCAGTAAAGCAGTCAGCTAAAGGAGAAAGTTTAAATAAGATCCAGAGCTTCATAATGTAATAAATTAAATTTCCAACTTTCAATAAAAGATCATTCATCAAACCAATAACAAGGAAGATACCAAATTGAATGAAAGACATAATTAATAGGTGCTAACTGTGATATATAGATTTTAGAGTTATGTGACAAATATTTTTATAGAAACTATTGTAAAAAGAAGGTTCAGTGAGAAATTATGAACATGAAATTTTTAAATGTTTATAATAGTCTCAGCAAAGAAATAAAAACCTTAGCTAAAGATAGAATATATAAAGAAACAAGTAGAAAATTTAGAACCAGCTGGGCATCTCAGAGCTGGAGGAGCAGTATGGCGATGAGTTACTCTGAGTTTTCTCTGTTTTATAGATCCCATACTTAGAGCCTGAAGAAGCCAGAAATCAAAAAAGATGCCAATGTGTTCAGGTCCAAAGAAGCCTGCTCTCTCTACCAAAGAATCCAGACAAGATAGAAAATGTTGAGGCAATGGCTGTTTTACTCCAGCCAAACACCACAGAAACAACTGTTGGTCCCACCTGACCCAGACAGTCAAAGGTTAAGGGAGAAGCCTAGACTTCTGCTTCTGAAGACCGAAAGTCCACAGCCTCTGTTTCTCCACCAGAATAATGTCAGAAAAAGATGAGAAGAGAATACCTTCATTTCTGATGAGTGGTAACAAGCCGCCAGCCTCTAATGAGATGTCAGGGAAAACCAGCAGGGAGCCTGATTTCACCACCACCAGCAGTCATGAGCCATCCCTTGATTACTCTGTTGGCATTGTGTCACAGAAGGCCGAATGGAGAGGAGGGACTTTCATCATCTTCCATCTATAACACAAAGTGATAATCACATAGTCCGCAGACTCCATTCAGAAGGAGGCCACAATGGGATCAGTAACAAGGAATCTACAACCAGTGGGGTACCACTGAAGGACTAATGGTTACCCTTCATTCTACCCTCCATGTAGCAGGTGTCAACACTTGCTCCGGTGTTTACAAAGGTGAAATGTGGAAACTGGGCCTCTGTCCCTACCTAACAGTAATAAAGTGAGGTCCTTTCTTTTTCAGTAAAGCAGTCAGCTAAAGGAGAAAGTTTAAATAAGATCCAGAGCTTCATAATGTAATAAATTAAATTTCCAACTTTCAATAAAAGATCATTCATCAAACCAATAACAAGGAAGATACCAAATTGAATGAAAGACATAATTAATAGGTGCTAACTGTGATATATAGATTTTAGAGTTATGTGACAAATATTTTTATAGAAACTATTGTAAAAAGAAGGTTCAGTGAGAAATTATGAACATGAAATTTTTTAAATGTTTATAATAGTCTCAGCAAAGAAATAAAAAACCTTAGCTAAAGATAGAATATATAAAGAAACAAGTAGAAAATTTAGAAGGATAAATAAATAAAATTAAAAGAATAAATAGATCTATAAGCAGAGCTGAAAAACTCCACTTTCTCAACAATTAATAGAACAACTAGATAAAAATCAACACAGATATAGAAGAACTCAAAAACCCGCAAAACCATCACAATGTAATTTCTTTTGTAATGCAGTTCACCCATCAACAGGAGTAAACTCAGATACACATTATTCTCAATTTCTCATTAGACATATACCAAGATAACATCCTGAGCCATAAAATAAACCTCAACAAACGTAAAAGAACTGAAATGGAAAAGGTGGTCTCTGATTATAATGAAGTCAAACAAGAAATTAAAAACACAAAGAGCAACAGGAAAATCTGCAAACATTCAGAAACTAAACAACGTATACCTCAATAGTCTATGGGTCAAAGAGGAAGTTTCAAGGGAAAACAAATGTACATTGAACTGAGTGAAAACAAAGAGATTATCATACTAAATAAAGTAAAACAGAGAAAAACAAACATGATATCACTTATATGTGGAATCTAAAAATAGTACAAATGAGCTCCTTTTTAAAAACAGAAGCAGGCTCTTAGATATGGAAAACCAACTTACAGTACCAAAGAAAAAGTGGCGGGAGAGATAGATTGGAAGTTTGGGAAGAACAGATGCACACTACCATACATAAAACAAATAAAGACCAAAGATTAACTACACAGCATGAGTAACTATATGCAATAAATTATAATAACCTATAATGGAAAAGAATTTTTAAAAGAACATACATAGACACATATATATGTATAACCAAATCACTTTAGCATAGGGAACTGTATTCAATATTTTGTCATAACCTACAATGGAAAAGAATTTTTAAAAGAATATAGATGTACACATATATGTATAACCAATTCTGGCAGGCAGATGTGGAGATCTTATCTTGTAGACACCCAAGAGGAGCCTTATATGTAAATCCCCTTGCATATTAAACCTGCCATCTCTCAATCTGGAATGGTCTGCCTCTTTCTTTTGTCCCTCTTTGCCTTCTGTGCATGGTGGTTAGTTTGTGTACCAACAACAGGGAAAATCAAGATCACTCATACATTGCTGGTGAGAGTGTAAAATGGTACAGCCATTGTGGAAAACAGTTTGACGGTTTATTAAAAAATACAAATATAATTAACGTGTGTGTGTGTGTGTGTGTGTGTGTGTGTGTGTGTGTGTGTGTGTCAGTCATTCAATCATGCCCAACTCTTTGTATACCCATGGAATGTAGCTTACCAGGTTCCTCTGTCCCTGGAATTCTCCAGGCAAGAATACTGGAGAGGGTTGTCATTCTCTTCTCCAGGGCATCTTCCCAACCCAGGGGTCAAACCTGAGTCTCCCACATTGTAGGCAGATTCTTCATCATTTGAGCCACCAGGGAAGCCCCTCAACTAACATATGACCTAGAAATCATGCTCAGGAATATTTAGCCCAGATTAACAGAAACTTATGTTCACAAAAAACCCTCTATATGAATATTTAGAGCCGTTTTATATATTCATAATAGTCCCCAGGTGGAAACAATCCAGATGTCCTTTAATGGATGAATGATCAAATAAACAATACTATATCCACACACAGATACTACCAAGGAGAGAAGAAAAAGCAGATAATACTGGCACAACCACACAAATACACAACCACAACAGTCTAGATGGATATCCAGGGATTTAAGCACAATGGGAAAAAGAGCTCCCAAGCTACATACAGTATGATTCCGTTAATGTCTTCTTCTTGAAACGATAATATTATAGACAGAGGAAATTAGTGGTTACCCAAGGGGGGGTTTTTTTAGATAGAATTTTAAAAGAACATACATAAAAACATATATATGTATAACCAAATCACTTTAGCATAGGGAACTGTATTCAATATTTTGTCATAACCTACAATGGAAAAGAATTTTTAAAAGAATATAGATGTACACATATATGTATAACCAATTCTGGCAGGCAGATGTGGAGATCTTATCTTGTAGACACCCAAGAGGAGCCTTATATGTAAATCCCCTTGCATATTAAACCTGCCATCTCTCAATCTGGAATGGTCTGCCTCTTTCTTTTGTCCCTCTTTGCCTTCTGTGCATGGTGGTTAGTTTGTGTACCAACAACAGGGAAAATCAAGATCACTCATACATTGCTGGTGAGAGTGTAAAATGGTACAGCCATTGTGGAAAACAGTTTGACGGTTTATTAAAAAATACAAATATAATTAACGTGTGTGTGTGTGTGTGTGTGTGTGTGTGTGTGTGTGTGTGTGTGTCAGTCATTCAATCATGCCCAACTCTTTGTATACCCATGGAATGTAGCTTACCAGGTTCCTCTGTCCCTGGAATTCTCCAGGCAAGAATACTGGAGAGGGTTGTCATTCTCTTCTCCAGGGCATCTTCCCAACCCAGGGGTCAAACCTGAGTCTCCCACATTGTAGGCAGATTCTTCATCATTTGAGCCACCAGGGAAGCCCCTCAACTAACATATGACCTAGAAATCATGCTCAGGAATATTTAGCCCAGATTAACAGAAACTTATGTTCACAAAAAACCCTCTATATGAATATTTAGAGCCGTTTTATATATTCATAATAGTCCCCAGGTGGAAACAATCCAGATGTCCTTTAATGGATGAATGATCAAATAAACAATACTATATCCACACACAGATACTACCAAGGAGAGAAGAAAAAGCAGATAATACTGGCACAACCACACAAATACACAACCACAACAGTCTAGATGGATATCCAGGGATTTAAGCACAATGGGAAAAAAAGAGCTCCCCAAGCTACATACAGTATGATTCCGTTAATGTCTTCTTCTTGAAACGATAATATTATAGACAGAGGAAATTAGTGGTTACCCAAGGTTAAAGAGGGGTTGGGAGTAGAAGGTGTATGTGATTGTAAGCAGGCAGTATGAGGCATCCTGGTGGTGACAGAAATAGTCTATACCATGACTGTATTAATAGCAATATCTTAGGTGTGAGGCTGCATTAGAGTCTTAGTGGGCTTTAGTATTGGCAAAACCAGGTAAAGGGGGACAAGGGAATTGTGCATATTATTTCTTAGAAGAGCACAGAAATCTATAATTAATTCAAAATAAAAATTAAATTAAAAAGTTAACAGGGGACAGTCCACATAAGTTAGAAGGTAGTATATGGTAGCACAAAATAATAACTACATAAGCAAAGCACTATTGAATGGAGGATTTCTAGTTCAACTTAATAGATGAAATTGAGGGAATGCATTTCAGAAGAAGGAGCATAGAGGTAGGATTAAGGATCTAAGCAAATCCTGAAAGATGGAGACCCCTGGCTGAATGATACTGAAGACAGCAGTACTGAAGGCTGGCAAAGGAGCAAAAGAGGGGGACTGGTTGAGGACACTGTCTGGAAAGTGGAGGGGGGAGATTAACAAAAGAAGTTTCTATGAGGCAGCCTCCCCAGAGTTAGAGAGGACAGAAACAGGTGAAGCATTCTGTGTTGAAAGAAATATCAGAACTATGATTTGTGAATGCCTTGAGGACAAGGACATCGCTTATTCAATATTGTGTCACCAAACTGATGTCTGACATCTGATGCATAAAAAATGCTTCATTAAACGATGTTGCTGATTTCACTAAAAGCAATTTCAGTACAATGACAGAGGCAACAGACAGATTTCAATGGACTGTAGAGAAAAAGGGAAGTGAGAAAATAACTCTTTCAAAAGTGTTGGTTGTGAAGGTAAGAGTCAAAAAAAAAAAAAAAATTAGGAGCCAAGGACATACGTTATAGTATGTTCTTTTCATGTCTGTTAAGATGTGAGAAACTTGCATTGTATCTTTACTAGGAAAAAAAGCCATCAGAGATGAGGAGAAATGGAAAATCCAGGAGGGAAGATGAAAGGTAGACATGGAAATGAACTCAAAGGAAGTAAAACAGATTCAGATGTTTGCATGTGGAGGATTAGGAGTGTAAGCCAGATGGCCTCTTTTCACTTAGGTGGGAGGTGGAATGTTCTGCTGGGAGAGTAGAGACAGACTAAGGGCCAGGAGAAAGGCCTGGGTTAAAAAAGAACAGATGGAAAGGTGCAACTGAGTCTTAGTGGGCTTTAGTATTGGCAAAACCAGGTAAAGGGGGACAAGGGAATTGTGCATATTATTTCTTAGAAGAGCACAGAAATCTATAATTAATTCAAAATAAAAATTAAATTAAAAAGTTAACAGGGGACAGTCCACATAAGTTAGAAGGTAGTATATGGTAGCACAAAATAATAACTACATAAGCAAAGCACTATTGAATGGAGGATTTCTAGTTCAACTTAATAGATGAAATTGAGGGAATGCATTTCAGAAGAAGGAGCATAGAGGTAGGATTAAGGATCTAAGCAAATCCTGAAAGATGGAGACCCCTGGCTGAATGATACTGAAGACAGCAGTACTGAAGGCTGGCAAAGGAGCAAAAGAGGGGGACTGGTTGAGGACACTGTCTGGAAAGAAGTATGGTTTGGAGGGGGGAGATTAACAAAAGAAGTTTCTATGAGGCAGCCTCCCCAGAGTTAGAGAGGACAGAAACAGGTGAAGCATTCTGTGTTGAAAGAAATATCAGAACTATGATTTGTGAATGCCTTGAGGACAAGGACATCGCTTATTCAATATTGTGTCACCAAACTGATGTCTGACATCTGATGCATAAAAAATGCTTCATTAAACGATGTTGCTGATTTCACTAAAAGCAATTTCAGTACAATGACAGAGGCAACAGACAGATTTCAATGGACTGTAGAGAAAAAGGGAAGTGAGAAAATAACTCTTTCAAAAGTGTTGGTTGTGAAGGTAAGAGTCAAAAAAAAAAAAAAAATTAGGAGCCAAGGACATACGTTATAGTATGTTCTTTTCATGTCTGTTAAGATGTGAGAAACTTGCATTGTATCTTTACTAGGAAAAAAAGCCATCAGAGATGAGGAGAAATGGAAAATCCAGGAGGGAAGATGAAAGGTAGACATGGAAATGAACTCAAAGGAAGTAAAACAGATTCAGATGTTTGCATGTGGAGGATTAGGAGTGTAAGCCAGATGGCCTCTTTTCACTTAGGTGGGAGGTGGAATGTTCTGCTGGGAGAGTAGAGACAGACTAAGGGCCAGGAGAAAGGCCTGGGTTAGGAACAGATGGAAAACGAGAGTACAAACTGAACTACCAACATAAGATCATTTTTCATAGACATTTGTCACCACATGGGCTGCACCTTTATGCACGGAAGTGTGCACCAGGACCCCTAACCCCACATGATGCATGTCTCCTTTGAACCCGATTTTTGCTCACAATAACTGAAGACCAAATGGGCTATGTATAAATGTTGATAATACTTCCCAAATCACATTTAATCAGTACCATATGTTCTTGAATTTATACAAACATGTCATTTTTCAGAGCTACATTTAGGTAGTATGCTTTGTTCAAAGACAAAATAAATGGAGGAGCCTGGAGATTGATTTGTTCACTTGCCTTTGTGTGTGCACTCTACTGAGCACAGAATATCTTATGAGTCATAGAAGAGCATGACCTATTTTTAGACAAATGCTTTCGCAAATTTCATCTACAGTGGTAGAAGAATACTTTAAATCCTAATTGAACCAAGCTATCTCATTACCTGGCTATACTGACCGATGAGCGTTGTCATGGTGATGAGGCAATCAGGTTAGCAGGTCCTACTGTGAGAATCTTCCATTCCAAATGCTTTATCAAGTTCCATCTTGCTCATTTCCAAATAGCATCTAATCAGCAGGAATATAAAGAACATGATTTAGTGACACAGAAGTAGAAGCCACAAAAGAAAAAACATTTTCTTTTAACAATTCTAATGCCAAAGCATGTTGACATAAAATTTACAAAGGAAGAAATTTTTAAAACTTTGATAAACAATTTTAAGCTGCTGAACAACAAATTAAAACTTCAAGATATATGTATCCATTTTAACACTTTAAACTTTTATATGAATCTAGGTGAAAATCAAAGTCCAAACAATCAAATGTTCTGTTGTGTTCACAATTGGTCTCAAAGATAATTACTGCTTGGGTTATGAATTGAGTTATGTACTGCTCCAAATTTATATGCATAAGTCCTAACCTCCAACATAATGGTATACTGGAGTTGTAGCCTTTGGGAGATAATTAAGTTTAGATGAGGTCATAAGGAGGGTGTCCCATTATGGGATTAGTGCATTTAAAAGACAAGGAAGAGACACCAGGTTCCACTCTCATGTATTGGCTCCCACTCTCCTCCCTCCTTTCCTCATTCCCTCCCTCAGTCATCTGAAGACACACTAAAAAGTCAGTTATCCACAAGCCAGGAGTAGGGCGCTTATCAAGAACCACAGCAGTTGGCACATTAATCTTGGACTGCCCAACTTCAAGAAATAAATTCCTATTGTTTAAGCCATCAAACCTATGATATTTTGTTATGGCAGCCCCTAACTAATAAATCTTGTTTAAATGGGACATAAACACATCTTATAGCTCGGTGGAGGTCAGGTTTTGACAAAATATAAGTAATTTTCACGCTCAATAATAAAATCTAAGAGCAAGAGTTCAAAGAGGCTTCAATTATCTCTCAAAATGGGAATACAGAACTATACTCTCTTTTTGAGACAATAAAGAATTTAAAATTTTTATCACTTCTGCATGTTTGCTATTGTTATGTTCTTAACCTAAGTGGCAATCAAAGTGCTTAAATCAGAAGGCATTATGAAATTGTTTAGTTGCAGAAGGAAGGGGAAGAACCAAGAAAACTACATTCTTTTTTTTGTCATTTGCAGTATGGGAGGAAAGCTGCATGGAATAAAATGCTTATAACAAGATTTAAAGAGAAAATAAAAGTTTTGGATAAAAATGGCAATAGACGAGTCAATATATGTCTTTTAAATTTCTTTTAAATTTCTCATTAAAATTTCCAGGAAGACATACTAAAACATCATACAAAGATGAACAACTACACTAATCGCCCCAAATAATACAGGATAACGTACCAGAATCTACAGTTCAATTATACTAACTGAATTTTATGTGCTACAAAGATTAGTATCATAATTGTTTAATTCACTATAGTGTGTGCCCAGAATCTAGGCTAGCCCTTGGTACTCATTAGGTGCTCAGTAAACATTTGTTCTCCTTATTGTTAGCTAAACATTTACTGAGAATTGATTGAGAAGAACCTTTTGAACCACACACCATATGCTTTCCCCTTAGAAAGATAACATCTTAGATAGCTTCCAAAGAAAGCAGGCAGACACAATTTCCCACCTTAATGTATATTCAGAGACACAGAGGTTACATCACCCAGTGGAAAACCTGCTACATAAGTGCTATCATCTGGGCAAGTCAGAACAAGAATGATTGCCCTGTATTTTTTTTTTTGAAACAACTCTTCTTACAAATATATGACTCCAAACTCTCAGGATTTCACATCACAGTACAATAGAGGGGTATAAGGGCACGTGCTGCAGTGTGGTAAATATAGATAAGAAAACTTAGGAGCAATTCATTCTGAGCTATTTAGACTTTCATACCTTACAAGATACAAGGAGAATTATAAACAACATGTGATTCTGTGGCTTATTCCTAGAACTGAGCTCTCAGTGCAAAGTAGATTCAGTTGGGATTAGTTCCAACACACACACATACACCAAAACCAATACCCACTGACATGGCAAACCAGAATGAAGGAGAATATTTATCCATTTAGCCATCATAACTAGATGCGAGTAAGAAAAGGCGACAGCATCTAAGTGGACAGTGAGCCCTAAAGCTAAGGTCACCCTGTCCATGAATATCAGAAGCCAATATCAGAACTGAAGACTTTAATTTAAGCAAAACACAGATCCAAGTAATAATAAATGGGATGTGTGAAATGCTAGGTTAAACATGCAAAGATCTTCAAGAAAAACAAGATTTGGAATGATTTTTCTAAAAGGAAAGGAAGAATACATGTATATCTTTTTCCTTCTAGCTACTGCTATCCACTAAATACAAATGAGCTTTTTCAGTAATAATTAAAATTACAACCTCCAATATAAAATTGAACTTCCCTCAAAATATTCCTTTAGCAAAAAATAATAACGGTTTTTTGGTCATTGGTGAAGGATCTCTTAATTAGCATTGCATAATTAGCAATCCTATGATTCTGTGGAAACTGACAACTTTGTGTAGTTTTTAAAATAATCTTTAAATTTTTTTTTCTCATTTCAACAAAATGCTTTTAGTAAACTGTGGTGCATTTTGAACAAAGTGAAATGGATATTCCGATGAGAAACTGAGGTTGGTATAAGTACTTGTATCACAGTGTATTTTACCAACAAAGCACCTATGGCCCTGAGAGGGGGATTTTTAGTCCCACAGCTGACACAATTCCCCACCTTAATGTATATTCAGAGACACAGAGGTTACATCACCCAGTGGAAAACCTGCTACATAAGTGCTATCATCTGGGCAAGTCAGAACAAGAATGATTGCCCTGTATTTTTTTTTTTGAAACAACTCTTCTTACAAATATATGACTCCAAACTCTCAGGATTTCACATCACAGTACAATAGAGGGGTATAAGGGCACGTGCTGCAGTGTGGTAAATATAGATAAGAAAACTTAGGAGCAATTCATTCTGAGCTATTTAGACTTTCATACCTTACAAGATACAAGGAGAATTATAAACAACATGTGATTCTGTGGCTTATTCCTAGAACTGAGCTCTCAGTGCAAAGTAGATTCAGTTGGGATTAGTTCCAACACACACACATACACCAAAACCAATACCCACTGACATGGCAAACCAGAATGAAGGAGAATATTTATCCATTTAGCCATCATAACTAGATGCGAGTAAGAAAAGGCGACAGCATCTAAGTGGACAGTGAGCCCTAAAGCTAAGGTCACCCTGTCCATGAATATCAGAAGCCAATATCAGAACTGAAGACTTTAATTTAAGCAAAACACAGATCCAAGTAATAATAAATGGGATGTGTGAAATGCTAGGTTAAACATGCAAAGATCTTCAAGAAAAACAAGATTTGGAATGATTTTTCTAAAAGGAAAGGAAGAATACATGTATATCTTTTTCCTTCTAGCTACTGCTATCCACTAAATACAAATGAGCTTTTTCAGTAATAATTAAAATTACAACCTCCAATATAAAATTGAACTTCCCTCAAAATATTCCTTTAGCAAAAAATAATAACGGTTTTTTGGTCATTGGTGAAGGATCTCTTAATTAGCATTGCATAATTAGCAATCCTATGATTCTGTGGAAACTGACAACTTTGTGTAGTTTTTAAAATAATCTTTAAATTTTTTTTTCTCATTTCAACAAAATGCTTTTAGTAAACTGTGGTGCATTTTGAACAAAGTGAAATGGATATTCCGATGAGAAACTGAGGTTGGTATAAGTACTTGTATCACAGTGTATTTTACCAACAAAGCACCTATGGCCCTGAGAGGGGTATTTTTAGTCCCACAGCTGACCTGACTTTCCTTCCCTCTTTCTATGGCGGTGACTTTGTCATGCTCTTTTCTCTTTTTCTTTCTCTCTCCATTTCCTGCCTAACCAGCCAAATGGAAAGCCCATTTACAGTTTAGGAAATACTGATAAAGCTTATGGAAAGATGAACATAACATTAACTAACCAAATGAATCAATGTTTTTCCTCTTTGATCTTCTTACTTTTCTATCTGGGCTCTCTTTTTTCCCTTTCCAACTCATACCTCCTATATGCAACAAACTATTATCAACTAACTCTTTCTTTCCTTTTTCTTTTCTCTATCTCCCCACAAGTCTCCGTTATTTGGGTTTTCTCTTACTTCAAATGTTTAATTTGGATGACACATGAAATAATCTTTTTCAAAAATTTCTGTAATAAGAGTCCAATTTACTAGAATACAGGAAAAGGTTTATTTTTAAATATTTTCTTCCTGGCTGTAGTTAATGGAAGAAAAGTGCCATGATCATGAGTGTAACAACCAGAGGCTCAGTCTGGGACCACAGACTCTTCTCTCTTACTTCATAGAAAGGCATCATTGATGAGCAACATCCCAGTGTATGGATGGACCAAAGGACATTTTTACATTTGTTCTGGTGGATAAATCCTTGAGCATTTGGATTCTACTGTGACTTGAAGGAAACTAGTGATATATTGTTACAGAAATTCCAGTAGCCATGCTGGGTCAGTAAAGTTCATTCCTCACAGGGAATCAGAGGGAGAAAGCATGTGCCTCAGCATCTGAGAAGAAGGCATTTCTAATGTGAGCTCATGTCTCAAGGAAATCGATCAAGTTCAAGACTATGCAGACAGCATTTTATAAAGCAACTGAATCTAGTCAGGAAAGACAAATCAGCAGCGAGACAGCTTGGAAAAAACTGAGCCTGGCACAGGTCAGCTCCCTGATGCAGTGGAAAGTTGGCTAATATAAAGAATGGAAGAAGCGTGTGAATAAAACAAAGGGAAATTTGAGAATTAGGGACTTTGCAATCAGAAATAAGGTTTCACAGATTTTCTTGGGTCATAAGAAAGTTTTGTTTGCATTTTTCTAATGTAGTAAGCAATTTCACCAAGAATTCTCCCATGGATTCACATCCTTTAAAGTCACATATTCATATATCTCTGTAAGTCACCCATACTGTATAAACTTAACACAGTTGTCCACAGGGCACACTTATCACAGTGGGCCAATAACGCTTATGTCAGCTCTTACCACAAAGTTATCTTAAATCGTGATTGGATGGGAGTCTACTCTCCCAAATCAGAAAGACTGAGTTGCCACAATGATTCTCAAGGACTTAACCCCCAATTTTATGTTTCATGAAGTGTATTCCATAAATATTTTCAAAATTTTATTTATTGCAATATTGATATCTGTGTTGTAAGAACTATTTAGCTCAATAGATTGTTGGGTTCAGAAGAAAGGACTAAGAAGAAGTAGAGAAAACGAACATATTAATAACAACTTTCTGTATCTCTCAATTTTTGTAGGAATATTTTTGGTACTTTGCAGGGTAGAGGATCCACTGTTGAGGTCATCAGCCTTTCAATTAAAAGCTTTAACAGCAATTGGTGACTATTGCCCAAAGTGACTGTTTCATTAAAAATTGTTTCATTCTTTCTATATTTATTGAGCAGAATTATAGAAAAAGAATTTTGATACTTGATACATTCTTAGCATTAGCAACTTGGCACTTGATACATTCTACTGTGACTTGAAGGAAACTAGTGATATATTGTTACAGAAATTCCAGTAGCCATGCTGGGTCAGTAAAGTTCATTCCTCACAGGGAATCAGAGGGAGAAAGCATGTGCCTCAGCATCTGAGAAGAAGGCATTTCTAATGTGAGCTCATGTCTCAAGGAAATCGATCAAGTTCAAGACTATGCAGACAGCATTTTATAAAGCAACTGAATCTAGTCAGGAAAGACAAATCAGCAGCGAGACAGCTTGGAAAAAACTGAGCCTGGCACAGGTCAGCTCCCTGATGCAGTGGAAAGTTGGCTAATATAAAGAATGGAAGAAGCGTGTGAATAAAACAAAGGGAAATTTGAGAATTAGGGACTTTGCAATCAGAAATAAGGTTTCACAGATTTTCTTGGGTCATAAGAAAGTTTTGTTTGCATTTTTCTAATGTAGTAAGCAATTTCACCAAAAATTCTCCCATGGATTCACATCCTTTAAAGTCACATATTCATATATCTCTGTAAGTCACCCATACTGTATAAACTTAACACAGTTGTCCACAGGGCACACTTATCACAGTGGGCCAATAACGCTTATGTCAGCTCTTACCACAAAGTTATCTTAAATCGTGATTGGATGGGAGTCTACTCTCCCAAATCAGAAAGACTGAGTTGCCACAATGATTCTCAAGGACTTAACCCCCAATTTTATGTTTCATGAAGTGTATTCCATAAATATTTTCAAAATTTTATTTATTGCAATATTGATATCTGTGTTGTAAGAACTATTTAGCTCAATAGATTGTTGGGTTCAGAAGAAAGGACTAAGAAGAAGTAGAGAAAACGAACATATTAATAACAACTTTCTGTATCTCTCAATTTTTGTAGGAATATTTTTGGTACTTTGCAGGGTAGAGGATCCACTGTTGAGGTCATCAGCCTTTCAATTAAAAGCTTTAACAGCAATTGGTGACTATTGCCCAAAGTGACTGTTTCATTAAAAATTGTTTCATTCTTTCTATATTTATTGAGCAGAATTATAGAAAAAGAATTTTGATACTTGATACATTCTTAGCATTAGCAACTTGGCATTTCTCAACAAATGATTAAAAAAACGATTCTTCCTGAGCATACACTATACCTCAGATAACGTGAATAAGCCATACACTTGTTAATACATTAATATCAATGACCTTTGGGAAAATAATGATTACTTTCTTACAAGTGGAAAACTCAACGCTCAATGGGGCAAACAGTTGACTCATAAACAAATCACTCTTCACTTTGAATACAGTTTCATTAACTTTGTATCATTTATAAGGCTCTTCAACATTCACTGGGGACTTTAAAATCGCAATAACTGTTTTCATTTCTACTTCAACTCCTGCCATCATCATGGGGCATTTTACCCCTTGACACATTTAATGATCTACCCTTCAGTCTAATTCTTATAATCCCTTAATCTCTCCAAATCCAGCAAACTTCATACTCATTCCTTACAAATTCATGGATTGTTTCAGCACCTGGATATGTTCTACTTTGGAATTTCAGACTTAATGTTTCACATTTGGCTTCAGCCTCCTAGCCTGCCCATTCTCCTCTCCTTAGGTGCTGATAACTGCAGTAAGCCCTCAAGCACCTCAACTCCTCCCCTGGCTCCTAATCTCCTCAGATACAAGATGATCTCACTTTTCATATTGTCTCTCCCCGAAACTGTCCTTTCTTGAGTCCTGTCATTTTTCTTACACCCTTGTACCTCTGTTTACCCTATACAAATCCTTAAAATTGGTCCTATTTATTTGACATTCCTGTTCTCTACTCCATCTGGGATATATAGAATTTCTGGTGGATATGATTTAATTGGACATATAACCACCAACATAAACTTATGGTTTTCAAGTCTCTTGAATCTTAGACTGTTTTATCCTTTCTCTTGTAAATTTATCTTCTCTCTTTTAAATACATCCTTCCAAATGGCATTTAAACCAGTTGTTTCTCCCAGAAGCTCATGTATCTTCCTTTAGAAAAAAAAGCCATAAAATATTAGAATCCTACAATACCCTCTAGATTCTGCCATTTCTTGTCTTTGCTTTGCATCTCGAACTTCTCAGCTAGTTATCTATATGCAATGTATTCATTTGTGTTCTGGATTTCATCCCCTATCACATCAGTTTTCCTCCCACTTCAATCTGATGAACAATCCGTTGAAGCTTTTCTTGAATCTGTGCCTTTTGTAGACGTTTTGCCCACCATTTTATTTTTAGAGACTAAAGGTAATGGAATATAACAGATATTCACTAAATATGTGCTGTGCTGAATGAATAAATTAATGAATCTTTCCCTAAGTTTCAGATTTTCTAGTTATTTTCAACTTATTCCTAGATATCCTGAATTGCATGTTTTAAAGGCATCTGAAAATGATTTTAATGCTTTTCTCCATTCCTGTTGCTACACACACACACATCTATTATGACAGCATCATGGACCTTCTCATTCAAAATCAGCATCTGGAAGTTTTCTTTAAACTTGGTTTATTTTCTCTTTAGCTCTCTAGAGAGAAAATTATAAGACATTATCAAGAATTATTAAATTAAAAAATGGTGAAACATACCTTGTACAGATTTAGGAGACCCAATGCTATAAATAATCCTGCACAGTATTCTTAGAATCGACCTGAAGATTCACTACAATTTCTACTTCTCCCAGTAATACTATTTATGTATTGTTGACAGTTGTATTGAATATAAAAATTAATTTGGGGGGGACATTATACAGTATTATTTACAATATTTAGTCTTCTGAATCATATGCAGAGTACACGTTGTTGGAGGAGAATTTTGACAAACTGATACCCAAATTCACACTGAAATACAAAGCCAAAAAAAAGATATAGAAAAAAGAAGAAGAAAAGGCTTAGAGGAATTAGAACAGTAGATATTCAGATACAAAGTTCTAGAAGTTAAGACAATGAAGTACTGACTAAAAGACAGTACATCATTCAATGGAAGATAAAAAATAATCCTGAGATATACCTACATATGCACAGACCTCCCTGCTTCCTGAGTTCGTGATAAAGATGTCATTGCAGAACAATGGGAAAGCATGGTCTTTCCAACATATCATGCTGGTCAAGTGGCCATGCATATTAAAATCCAATACCCTCTAGATTCTGCCATTTCTTGTCTTTGCTTTGCATCTCGAACTTCTCAGCTAGTTATCTATATGCAATGTATTCATTTGTGTTCTGGATTTCATCCCCTATCACATCAGTTTTCCTCCCACTTCAATCTGATGAACAATCCGTTGAAGCTTTTCTTGAATCTGTGCCTTTTGTAGACGTTTTGCCCACCATTTTATTTTTAGAGACTAAAGGTAATGGAATATAACAGATATTCACTAAATATGTGCTGTGCTGAATGAATAAATTAATGAATCTTTCCCTAAGTTTCAGATTTTCTAGTTATTTTCAACTTATTCCTAGATATCCTGAATTGCATGTTTTAAAGGCATCTGAAAATGATTTTAATGCTTTTCTCCATTCCTGTTGCTACACACACACACATCTATTATGACAGCATCATGGACCTTCTCATTCAAAATCAGCATCTGGAAGTTTTCTTTAAACTTGGTTTATTTTCTCTTTAGCTCTCTAGAGAGAAAATTATAAGACATTATCAAGAATTATTAAATTAAAAAATGGTGAAACATACCTTGTACAGATTTAGGAGACCCAATGCTATAAATAATCCTGCACAGTATTCTTAGAATCGACCTGAAGATTCACTACAATTTCTACTTCTCCCAGTAATACTATTTATGTATTGTTGACAGTTGTATTGAATATAAAGATTAATTTGGGGGGGACATTATACAGTATTATTTACAATATTTAGTCTTCTGAATCATATGCAGAGTACACGTTGTTGGAGGAGAATTTTGACAAACTGATACCCAAATTCACACTGAAATACAAAGCCAAAAAAAAGATATAGAAAAAAGAAGAAGAAAAGGCTTAGAGGAATTAGAACAGTAGATATTCAGATACAAAGTTCTAGAAGTTAAGACAATGAAGTACTGACTAAAAGACAGTACATCATTCAATGGAAGATAAAAAATAATCCTGAGATATACCTACATATGCACAGACCTCCCTGCTTCCTGAGTTCGTGATAAAGATGTCATTGCAGAACAATGGGAAAGCATGGTCTTTCCAACATATCATGCTGGTCAAGTGGCCATGCATATTAAAAATCTGCAACTCTATATACACAGATCAACTCATGGAGGATTATATACCTAAAAAAAGAAGCTGAAACAATTTCTGGAAGAAAATGTAAAGGAAGAGTTTCATAAACTTGAAGATAAGGAAATCTAGTATAAATGCAGAAAAAGCACTAATGCTACTGGTAATGATATTGGTCTACATTAAAATTCTGTTTATCAAAACATGCCACCAAGGGAGTGGAGAACCAACCCACAAAATGGGAGAGGATATTTGAAATGTTATTGTGAAATAAATTATATATAGAATATACAGAAAGAAATGAGACATCAATAGAAAAAATGGGATAGCTATCTAAATAAGCATTTTAGCGAAGAAAAAATTCATCTGACAAATATACATAGAGAAAGAATCATCTTCAGGTGAATGCAAATTGAAAACACAGTAAAATACTGCTATCTTTACCCTCAAACAGAAAGGCTAAAATGAAAAGGACTTTCAACACTAAGTAAGTGCTGGTGATTACATGAAGCAACCCACATCTCACACAGTGCTTCAGAGTAGAAGCATTAATATATATTGATAAAACTTCAGAAAGCTTGTTGTATATATCAAGGTATGTACATATTCTATGACCCAACAGTTCCATCCATTGCTATATATTTTACAAAACTGCACACATATTTATAACCAAAAGACATAGATAAGAAAGGTTATATGACCATTTTTTATAAGAGCCCCAAACTGAAAACTATCAGTAGTAGAGCAGATAAATACATTGTGAGGTATTCATACAACTGGAGAAACTATGAGCCGGAACTCTCTGTAACAATGTATAACAAAATGCTTGTTTTTTTAAGCATCATTTCGAATCAAAGAAGTTGAGACACAAAATAGTACAATGTTATATGATTATATGTATGTAAGGACAAAAAGAGACAGATTAATCCATGATTTCAGAAGCTGAGTTCATGGATAGTGACTGGAGATCTGGAATCTTCTAATTCTTGGTTCCCATGTTAGTCACCTGAGACTGGGTTCACTTTGTGAAATGCATTAAGCTATATATATTTTATCTGCATACTTCTGTGCATGTGTGTCATACTAAAAGTTTACTAAAATAGAACTTCAATCCTATTTCTCTAATGTCATCACAAAAGTATCAGTTGAATCCACACTTTCATTCCTCTGTCATTGCTGTAGAGTTTCTCACCTTCAAAATGGTAGAAGCTTGCCATCCTAAGTACTGCCATGCAATCTTCTTTGAAAACTCTCTAAATGGCAAATATAACCAACCCAGTGGCCTATTTAAAGCCCTTTAAAGTTGACCTAGTATTCAAGTTCCTTGCTGACAAATACTCCATTATTTCTATTTTCCTCTATTGTTTATTGCTCACTTTCCTACTTATATTCTTGGTGTGTACTGAAAATTGACATATATTATTTTATAATGTTCAACAGATACTAATTACCAAGCTGGCATCTGAAACCAGGTATGCATGACTCTATAACGTATGTTCTTTCTGTAACATGACAATACCCACTACTCCGTGCATGGGGAACAACTTGCTTATTATAGAATGAATTTTCTTTAGTTCAGTAACATCTAGTTTGAAATAGCTGGATTTTTAAAATAAAGAAAATAAAGAATCAAAGCCATTAAAGTTCATTTTTAGGGTTTTCCCCAGCTGTGCTCCCATCTCATTGTATACTTATAATAGCAAAAGGTTTGACATTGTCATTTATCCTGAGGGAAATGCAAAAAACACACCAACAGGAGAAAACCATAATCACATTCTACTTTTCAAAAATTAAAATGAGAGGAGGGGTGAAGCAGATTAGAAGGGCCACGACTGAAAGTACAGAACAAGAAGAATTTTTAACAGTAACCCAGCTTCAATTATAAAATGTGAGGTATTCATACAACTGGAGAAACTATGAGCCGGAACTCTCTGTAACAATGTATAACAAAATGCTTGTTTTTTTAAGCATCATTTCGAATCAAAGAAGTTGAGACACAAAATAGTACAATGTTATATGATTATATGTATGTAAGGACAAAAAGAGACAGATTAATCCATGATTTCAGAAGCTGAGTTCATGGATAGTGACTGGAGATCTGGAATCTTCTAATTCTTGGTTCCCATGTTAGTCACCTGAGACTGGGTTCACTTTGTGAAATGCATTAAGCTATATATATTTTATCTGCATACTTCTGTGCATGTGTGTCATACTAAAAGTTTACTAAAATAGAACTTCAATCCTATTTCTCTAATGTCATCACAAAAGTATCAGTTGAATCCACACTTTCATTCCTCTGTCATTGCTGTAGAGTTTCTCACCTTCAAAATGGTAGAAGCTTGCCATCCTAAGTACTGCCATGCAATCTTCTTTGAAAACTCTCTAAATGGCAAATATAACCAACCCAGTGGCCTATTTAAAGCCCTTTAAAGTTGACCTAGTATTCAAGTTCCTTGCTGACAAATACTCCATTATTTCTATTTTCCTCTATTGTTTATTGCTCACTTTCCTACTTATATTCTTGGTGTGTACTGAAAATTGACATATATTATTTTATAATGTTCAACAGATACTAATTACCAAGCTGGCATCTGAAACCAGGTATGCATGACTCTATAACGTATGTTCTTTCTGTAACATGACAATACCCACTACTCCGTGCATGGGGAACAACTTGCTTATTATAGAATGAATTTTCTTTAGTTCAGTAACATCTAGTTTGAAATAGCTGGATTTTTAAAATAAAGAAAATAAAGAATCAAAGCCATTAAAGTTCATTTTTAGGGTTTTCCCCAGCTGTGCTCCCATCTCATTGTATACTTATAATAGCAAAAGGTTTGACATTGTCATTTATCCTGAGGGAAATGCAAAAAACACACCAGAACAGGAGAAAAACATAATCACATTCTACTTTTCAAAAATTAAAATGAGAGGAGTGGTGAAGCAGATTAGAAGGGCCACGACTGAAAGTACAGAACAAGAAGAATTTACTCTGTTAACACAGATAAAAGCCACTGACAGCTTCAATTATAAAGCCACTTGAGAGCTTCTAGACAAATTCATTCATAAATAAATGATAAAACATTTTAAAGATCATGAAATGTCTATTCTCAGAGGTAATGAGATGAAGAAATACAAAGGATATTAAAGAATAACTCCCTTTAAAATAGTGGGTTGGTTACTTGTATGTGTATTATGCTTCAGTTTTTTAGCAAGTCTTCCCCTCTAGTGTCTGCCCACCCTAAAACAACTTCTTTTACCAGTGTCTTGTGTCCTTCCTGAGTTATTTTATCATATAAAGCTTAAATCTTTTTTTTTTTCCACAAGTAGCGTATGAAACACACTTCACTTTGCTTCCCCTTCTCCCACTTTATATGTCTTGTGGATTGCTCAGTTTCAACACATATAGTTCTGTCTTTGTTGTTTTTGTGTTTGTTTGTTTGCTTGTTTAATGGGAACATTTTCCTAGCTCTGAATTAAGAAATTGGAGGTCTAAAAAGAGAAAGAGTTTTCCAAGATATCATGTCAAATGACAGAAGCCTTAGACGAAAGAATAGATGTTCTATGATTCCAACTATATTAAATTTTATAACAGGGAAACAAATACATTGTCCCTCAGTCAAAAAAAAAAAAAAAAAACGTGGGTTGGACCAGATGATCTTTTGAGGTATATCATCCATGCATAAGGTTTTAAAAATTCTCTGGGATCTAATAATAAGGTATCTGTTACACCCACAAATACTGCTTGAAAATATTATTCCTAGATGTTTTGCAACTGACTGGTAATTAAAATTTTCATGGAGTAAGAAGTAATAGTATAAAAGAAATGGTAAAGAATCAGAAAATGGGAAAAATCAATATTCCTAGCATATAAATATAATATGATGATTATAGTTGATAAGATACACAGTATAACAATGACTTCTTGTTAACAATGATAATCCAGGTTTAAAACCCCACATTATTAAAAATTGAGGCAAGACGGAAATGACATGCACTCCTACTATGTGGTAATATACATCACACCATCTTAAGCAGATATTGTTCCATCATAGATATTGCTCTCTTTCCCAAGGTAATATAGAAAGTTAAAGCATGTTTACTTTTGAGGTAAAGGCAAATCATATTTAATATAATTAGTATGTGTAAGATTCAAGACACTGAAGAAGAAAAAAAACACAAAAAAATTGTCTGATATTTAACAATCTTGGAAGAGGAGTAATAAAGTCCAAAGTATGTAGTATAAAATAAGAGGGCAAAAGTACAACAAAAATGCAGGTTACCATAATGACTGTAAAATAATTAAATTCTTCTTGCATTGGTAAAAGAATCTCAACCAATTATATAATGTGAATAGCACTCTAAAATGGAGTGGGGCAGAAAGTTAACATAAAAAAGATGGACAGTTATATTTCAGGCAATTATACATGAAAAGAAAGCAGCTTTGGCAATATCATATAATAGACATCAAGACAAAAACATAAAATGGGAAAATAAGTATTCCTTATATGAATAACAAATGAATATATATAAATAATAATTATGAGCATTTATGTTTCACATAATTTAATCAAATATTTTAAACAAAAATGCAGATATACAGGAAGAGTTGATAAAACTGAAGCCACATTGACCACTTGAATACAACTCAATATTTTTAACAAAGAAAATAGACATCAATTAACAGAGATAGATGACTTGAATAAGATAATACAATGAAAGCTAACACCTACAGTGTCTACTATGTGTCAAGCACTGCTGTATATTTTATACATACTATTATATTGATTGAGTCATTTACTATTCATGGCAGCCCTTTAGAAGGATGCTATTATAACTTCATTTACAGATAAGGGGATTGATACAAACAAGATTAAATTACTGGACTAATGTTACAGTTTGAGATTGGTTGAACCAAATATCAAGCAGAGGCAACATGTCTCCAGAGATTTAGCTCTTAAGTGCTTTGTTGTAGTCTCTCAATTAATTAGGGTGAAGAGGCATAAATAGAATTTGTGCTTAGACACAGACTGTACACATTCTTTTAAATGTCTATAATATGTTCACATACATAATCAATAAATGTCAAAACATAGAAAATATGCAAACAATTCTTTTGCCTCAAAGTAATAAACATAAAATACAAGATAACTAAGGCTATAAAACAGAATGTGCTTTATCCATTATTAGTTTATTTATCAAAAATATGCTTTGATAAATAAGTGAGGAGGCAAAATGAAATTCAAACTGGTATTGCAGACATTTTACAATAAGAAACCAATAAAACTTCAGACATCAATCAAAGGCATACACAGAGGAAAATGAATCAACATATATAGATATATGAACACCTATTGTATAAGAGAGAATGTGAATAAAGGAAAAATGAAGGAAGGGAAGACAATAAGTAATATTCCTATGTCAGTGTATGAAAAAAAAAAGTCAGATGAAGCCTAAAAGAATGAGTCTTAAATATTTTGGTAAATATTCACAATGTAAAATTGAGAATATGAGAAGAATGTATGTAGGTCAATAAATTCTTGATTCTGATTGTGTTTCTATAACCAAATAATATAGATTTTTTTAAGTAGGACAGAAACACAGTAAATTAACTGTGATAATACTCTTAGTAAAATTATCAATAATCACCATTTTTATGTTCTGAAATACATTTTAAATGTTCTACAGTTAATATTCTGTCTCATATCATTTGCATGTAAAATAATTGCTATTTACACAGCACTGGGACCAGCACTGAGAGATGTAACAATGAGTGAGATGAACAACAAAAGCTAGAATCCAAAGAAAAATTCAAAAAGAAAACCAAGAAACTTAAAAAAATTTATAGACACAACAAACTGGATCACTTCGAAAAGCATCATTAGGCAGAAATTAACTCATGATTCTGTTTATCTAAAAACATACTAAAATGATTTGCCAGTGTTAAGAATCAGAATTGGTCTCCTGAAGGAATAGTGGATGGTAGGAAAGAAAATGAACAAGAAAGAGATTACAGGAAAACTTGCTGGGTTGATGAAAACATCTCATACCTTGTTTGGAAGGGGATTACTAGGCAGTGTACAATTTGAGACAGAACATTTAAGTCTGTTTTCTCAGTCTTCGAATTTGTGTCAGCCTTATTATTTGCTTTGGTCAAAAAAAAAGAGGCAGAGGGATTTCCCTGGTGGTTCAGTGCTTAAGAATCTGCCAGTCAACGCAGGGGACACGAGTTCTATCCCTGGTCCAGGAAGATTTCACATGTCAGGGGGGCAATGAAGCCCATAGGCCACAACTACCAAGCCTGAGCATTGTAACTACTGAGCCCTGGTGCTGGAACAGGAGGAGCCCTGCAATGAGAAGCATGCCCACCACAAGCATAAAGAGGAAGAGTCGGACACTGTGCAGCCACAGAAGAAAATGAATCAACATATATAGATATATGAACACCTATTGTATAAGAGAGAATGTGAATAAAGGAAAAATGAAGGAAGGGAAGACAATAAGTAATATTCCTATGTCAGTGTATGAAAAAAAAAAGTCAGATGAAGCCTAAAAGAATGAGTCTTAAATATTTTGGTAAATATTCACAATGTAAAATTGAGAATATGAGAAGAATGTATGTAGGTCAATAAATTCTTGATTCTGATTGTGTTTCTATAACCAAATAATATAGATTTTTTTAAGTAGGACAGAAACACAGTAAATTAACTGTGATAATACTCTTAGTAAAATTATCAATAATCACCATTTTTATGTTCTGAAATACATTTTAAATGTTCTACAGTTAATATTCTGTCTCATATCATTTGCATGTAAAATAATTGCTATTTACACAGCACTGGGACCAGCACTGAGAGATGTAACAATGAGTGAGATGAACAACAAAAGCTAGAATCCAAAGAAAAATTCAAAAAGAAAACCAAGAAACTTAAAAAAATTTATAGACACAACAAACTGGATCACTTCGAAAAGCATCATTAGGCAGAAATTAACTCATGATTCTGTTTATCTAAAAACATACTAAAATGATTTGCCAGTGTTAAGAATCAGAATTGGTCTCCTGAAGGAATAGTGGATGGTAGGAAAGAAAATGAACAAGAAAGAGATTACAGGAAAACTTGCTGGGTTGATGAAAACATCTCATACCTTGTTTGGAAGGGGATTACTAGGCAGTGTACAATTTGAGACAGAACATTTAAGTCTGTTTTCTCAGTCTTCGAATTTGTGTCAGCCTTATTATTTGCTTTGGTCAAAAAAAAAGAGGCAGAGGGATTTCCCTGGTGGTTCAGTGCTTAAGAATCTGCCAGTCAACGCAGGGGACACGAGTTCTATCCCTGGTCCAGGAAGATTTCACATGTCAGGGGGGCAATGAAGCCCATAGGCCACAACTACCAAGCCTGAGCATTGTAACTACTGAGCCCTGGTGCTGGAACAGGAGGAGCCCTGCAATGAGAAGCATGCCCACCACAACTAGAGGAAGTCCAGTGCAGCCACAAGAGAATGAATGAGTGAGGCAGAAAGGACAACTGTGACATTTCTGAGCCTAGACTGTAAGAGGCATTATCCTATTCAACAGATTGGATCCAGGACTGCCATCTCATTTACTCTGAGTATGAACAGCTTTTCATACCAGGGGTGACCTGGACAAAGTCATGTCAAAGGGCTTATGAAGGTCTCTTGATCTCAGAACACAACACAATGTTCTCTTGGTCTTCAAATCTAGACTGGATGAATTCTGAAGTAAGCCATTTAAATGTATTAGTCTCAGCTGCGTGTTTTAGTCCTAGATGAGAAAGATCAGGCCTTTTGGCTCTATCGTATAGTCTCAGATTGGAATAGCCTCATTCATCAAAGCTACAGCTTTCAGTTATGATGATAGCAAAGGAAATGTGTGGGCCCGTTGGCAAAGCCATTAGCACATCATGTCTAGGGGATCTGCCAATAGATGACAGATGTGTACAGTATGTAGCCCTGGCATTCACTCTTGTTCTTGCCTGGGCCTCGGAAGATGTCATGTAATTCTCCAAAATGATGTGGTAGAAACACTATCCATCTGGGGTCAAGCAGACTTGGGTTTAACTCTGGCTCTGAGGAAAACTGTGTAACTTTACTCAAGCATGTTAACCTCTTAGAACTTCAGTTTTCTCATTTTTACAGTGTTGGAAAATCCTTCATAGGATTACTTTAAATGTCAATTAATTTAAGCAATAAAAGTTAGCATTGTATATGTATAAGACAGACATCTAACCCATACTATACACTCAGTTCTGTCAGTGATCTAGAAGACAAAGATCATGCCTCTTCCATAATTGTTTTCATTGACAGAATTCAAGGGATTCAATACATGATAGAAAAACTAATGTCTCTATTTCCAATATTGACACATTCATTTTTAACTTGGGAGGTTTTAACTTTCATCTTCATGAATCTCTTATTAATCAGTAGTATGGACTTTCACCTTAAACTCTAATTAAACAAACCCCTAGGCCACAACTACCAAGCCTGAGCATGACTGGGGGGAACAGGAGGAGCCCTGCAATGAGAAGCATGCCCACCACAACTAGAGGAAGTCCAGTGCAGCCACAAGAGAATGAATGAGTGAGGCAGAAAGGACAACTGTGACATTTCTGAGCCTAGACTGTAAGAGGCATTATCCTATTCAACAGATTGGATCCAGGACTGCCATCTCATTTACTCTGAGTATGAACAGCTTTTCATACCAGGGGTGACCTGGACAAAGTCATGTCAAAGGGCTTATGAAGGTCTCTTGATCTCAGAACACAACACAATGTTCTCTTGGTCTTCAAATCTAGACTGGATGAATTCTGAAGTAAGCCATTTAAATGTATTAGTCTCAGCTGCGTGTTTTAGTCCTAGATGAGAAAGATCAGGCCTTTTGGCTCTATCGTATAGTCTCAGATTGGAATAGCCTCATTCATCAAAGCTACAGCTTTCAGTTATGATGATAGCAAAGGAAATGTGTGGACCCGTTGGCAAAGCCATTAGCACATCATGTCTAGGGGATCTGCCAATAGATGACAGATGTGTACAGTATGTAGACCTGGCATTCACTCTTGTTCTTGCCTGGGCCTCGGAAGATGTCATGTAATTCTCCAAAATGATGTGGTAGAAACACTATCCATCTGGGGTCAAGCAGACTTGGGTTTAACTCTGGCTCTGAGGAAAACTGTGTAACTTTACTCAAGCATGTTAACCTCTTAGAACTTCAGTTTTCTCATTTTTACAGTGTTGGAAAATCCTTCATAGGATTACTTTAAATGTCAATTAATTTAAGCAATAAAAGTTAGCATTGTATATGTATAAGACAGACATCTAACCCATACTATACACTCAGTTCTGTCAGTGATCTAGAAGACAAAGATCATGCCTCTTCCATCATTGTTTTCATTGACAGAATTCAAGGGATTCAATACATGATAGAAAAAAACTAATGTCTCTATTTCCAATATTGACACATTCATTTTTAACTTGGGAGGTTTTTAACTTTCATCTTCATGAATCTCTTATTAATCAGTAGTATGGACTTTCACCTTAAACTCTAATTAAACAAACCACTGAACCTCCATCGCGTCATACATGGCCAGGATATTTGTTGTCATTGAATAGTAAATTGTCAACCTATGAGAACATTATATAGATTTGGTTATAATGGAGAAAGTATCTTATAGTTTTCTGGGCAGACGAGTAATAGCAGAAAGAGATGGCTTACCAAAAAAAAAGGAAGATATTTTTTCCATATATACTACCATGTATAAAATAAACAATTAATGAGAACCTACAGTAAAGCACAGTGAACGCGACAATAATATCTGGTGACCTAAATGGGAAAGAAATCTAAAAAAGAGTGGCTATGTATATGCATAACTTATTCATTATGCTGTGCAGCACAAACTAACACAACACTGTAAAGCAACTAAAATCCAATAAAAAAAGAAAACTTAAATATGCTTTGAAAAACAGATCAGAATTCATCCTGTCAGAGAGTCTTCCCTTGTGATAGTCTCATTTGTCAAAGTCATGGATTATAGATATGAAAATATCAAAGAGAGTTTGTAGCTTCCTCATAAGAAGCCCTGGTGTCTCAGACAATAAAAAATCTGTCTGAAATGCAGGAGACCCATGTTAAATTCCTGGATCAGGAAGATCCCCTGGAGAAAGGAATGGCTACTCACCCTAATATTCTTGCCTGGAGAATTCCATAGACAGAGGAGCCTGGCGGGCTACAGTTCATGGGATTACAAAGAGTCAAACACCACTGAGTGACTAACATACATAAGAAGCCAATTGTGCATGACTTAGGCATATGTACATTATATTAGAAGAATACCTCAGTCCAGCATTGGAATAGAAGTAGAGAAGAGCTGCTAGGATAGTATCCTGCCAAGATCTGCGCCCCTGAGACCAAGAATCTTTCCACACCTCCCACCTTACCTCCTCTCCCTACTAGCAGTAGCTTGGAGCATAGCTGATAACCATGGGGATGAGAAAGACATTAACTACCAAAATTAGGCTGGGTTTAAGATTCTCAGACTCATCTTTCTCCCATAATTTTGTTGGTCACAATGAGTAAATCAATTTATCTGATCCAGAACAAATCAATTTCCTTTTCTAAGTCTCAGTTTCCTCAAACTTAAGGGAAGGGAGAAAACTAAATGAACTCTTTAGTGACAGACCAATTTTAAGGCCTTTTATGATTCATTCTCATCTTTTTTTCACAGCTCCACATTCTTCACATGGAACCAATTCTTTATCTACAAAAGCAGCTACTGCTTCCAGCCACAGACAAATAGCTGTAGGTGGGCATAGAAAGGTAATTCTAATTGCTTCCTCTTGGCCAGCTAGAACAAGAATTTGCTGCCACATTTTTCAGGTGGGCCCCTGAAAACCTGTATAAAATAAACAATTAATGAGAACCTACAGTAAAGCACAGTGAACGCGACAATAATATCTGGTGACCTAAATGGGAAAGAAATCTAAAAAAGAGTGGCTATGTATATGCATAACTTATTCATTATGCTGTGCAGCACAAACTAACACAACACTGTAAAGCAACTAAAATCCAATAAAAAAAGAAAACTTAAATATGCTTTGAAAAACAGATCAGAATTCATCCTGTCAGAGAGTCTTCCCTTGTGATAGTCTCATTTGTCAAAGTCATGGATTATAGATATGAAAATATCAAAGAGAGTTTGTAGCTTCCTCATAAGAAGCCCTGGTGTCTCAGACAATAAAAAATCTGTCTGAAATGCAGGAGACCCATGTTAAATTCCTGGATCAGGAAGATCCCCTGGAGAAAGGAATGGCTACTCACCCTAATATTCTTGCCTGGAGAATTCCATAGACAGAGGAGCCTGGCGGGCTACAGTTCATGGGATTACAAAGAGTCAAACACCACTGAGTGACTAACATACATAAGAAGCCAATTGTGCATGACTTAGGCATATGTACATTATATTAGAAGAATACCTCAGTCCAGCATTGGAATAGAAGTAGAGAAGAGCTGCTAGGATAGTATCCTGCCAAGATCTGCGCCCCTGAGACCAAGAATCTTTCCACACCTCCCACCTTACCTCCTCTCCCTACTAGCAGTAGCTTGGAGCATAGCTGATAACCATGGGGATGAGAAAGACATTAACTACCAAAATTAGGCTGGGTTTAAGATTCTCAGACTCATCTTTCTCCCATAATTTTGTTGGTCACAATGAGTAAATCAATTTATCTGATCCAGAACAAATCAATTTCCTTTTCTAAGTCTCAGTTTCCTCAAACTTAAGGGAAGGGAGAAAACTAAATGAACTCTTTAGTGACAGACCAATTTTAAGGCCTTTTATGATTCATTCTCATCTTTTTTTCACAGCTCCACATTCTTCACATGGAACCAATTCTTTATCTACAAAAGCAGCTACTGCTTCCAGCCACAGACAAATAGCTGTAGGTGGGCATAGAAAGGTAATTCTAAGATTGCTTCCTCTTGGCATCAGCTAGCCAATCCCATCAAGAAATTCTAGCTGCCACATTTTTCAGAACCAAGCTGTTCTTCCCTTCAGTAACTTCAGTCTCCACTCTGAAATTCTGGGTTTGGTCCATGCTTTTATTTTCCTTTAGCTTGGTCACAACTCTTTTTGCCTCTGGCTCTTTATTCCAGGTTGCGCTTGAAAACTGTTTGGAAAGCTCTGAGTCCACTATTCTGGAACAGCTGTTAATGAAAACAATCTGAGTTGACGCTGCTTCTGTTCCGCAGCAGTGATTTAGCTCAGACTAACTTCTCACCCCACAATTATGGGCTTGCCACAGTCATCCTGTGGGGCCTGTGTCTGGCAGAGAAAAGTACATGGGCAGAACAAGGAGAGCATGTAGAATAAGCCGGGAGCCCCTGGATGACAAGTCTCCCCAAGAGACCTTTCCCAGCTGGAGCCAGCCAAGCCGAGCCTTTCTGCTGACAGATGCGCCTGCTTCCAGCCATGTGTCTCTCAACATGTTATTTGAAAAGGCCTGTAAGGTAGCTCTGTGGCCTCATTTCTCTACGGATCTCCGGGGAAGCCAGCTTTCTTGGTGACTGTAAAAATGATGCCATTCCCCTGCTTTAAAGGCTTTCACAGACTGCTTATCACCTAAAGTATAATATGTAACCTTTTATAACAATATCTTACAGGATTGTTATAAGATTAAATAATTAAAATTAAATAATCTATTCATATGCCTAAGGTATTGCATGTTGAGAAGAAGTATTTGTGTGAACTCTGTGAGGTAGTGAGGGTTGGCGAACCACTGAGTGCTGCAGTTCATGGTATCACAGAGTCAGACAAGACTTAGCCACCGAAAAGCAATGATGCAAGAATTAAGCAGCCTCCTTCACCTTCTTACTACATGATCTGGTCCTTACCTATTCTCCAGGTATATCTCCTGCTATTCTCATCACAATAAAGGACAGAAATAGTATGGACCTAACAGAAGCAGAATATATTAAGAAGAGGTGGGAAGAATACACAGAAGAACTATACAAAAAAGATCTTAATGAGCTGTATGTCTGTGATGGTGTGATCACTCACTTACAGCCAGACATGTTAGAATGCAAAGTCAAGTGGGGCCTAGGACTAGTGGAGGTGATGGAATTACAGCTGAGCTATTTCAAATCAAAAAGATGATACTGTTAAAATGCTATATTCAATATGCCAGCACATTTGCTTTCTTAATTGTCTTCTTGTCTAGATGAGTTTATAATTGTGTAAGAGAGCTGACCCTCAATAAACAAATAACTCCTCAATGAAGTTGTGAATGATGAAGAAAACTCCCTTCCTTGGCTCTTGATTCTTTTTTTACTCACATCATGGGCTTTTTGTTCCTTTCAAGACATGTCTCTTTAACCTAGTCATGTTTCAATACATACTATCAGAGAATTACAGAGGACCTCAATAGATCATTCAAGAAAAACATTTCTTATTTTTCAGACATGGAAACAGCCTCAGTGATGATGTGCAAACAGCCATGTGGGTGCATGCTCAGTTGCTTCAGTTGTGTCTCTTTGTGACCCGATGGACTGCAGGCAATCAGACTCCTCAGTCCATGGGATTCTCCAGGCAAGAGTACTGGAGAATGCCCTAATTCAGGGGATCTTCCTGACACAGAGATTGAACTCAGGTTTCCTGCATACAGGCTGATTCTTTACCACTGAGCCACCAGGGAAGCCCACAGAGATGTTCAAACCATTCCTGAGGTGAGTGGTGAACTATGGAGAAAGCTGAAATTCCAATGACATGCACTTTGATTTTAAGCACATATTCTTTGCCGAGTGTCGGTTTAGCAGGTTTGGGGAAAGGCACTTTGAAAAAAGTAATCATTACAGATTGATAAGATTAAATAATTAAAATTAAATAATCTATTCATATGCCTAAGGTATTGCATGTTGAGAAGAAGTATTTGTGTGAACTCTGTGAGGTAGTGAGGGTTGGCGAACCACTGAGTGCTGCAGTTCATGGTATCACAGAGTCAGACAAGACTTAGCCACCAAAAAGCAATGATGCAAGAATTAAGCAGCCTCCTTCACCTTCTTACTACATGATCTGGTCCTTACCTATTCTCCAGGTATATCTCCTGCTATTCTCATCACAATAAAGGACAGAAATAGTATGGACCTAACAGAAGCAGAATATATTAAGAAGAGGTGGGAAGAATACACAGAAGAACTATACAAAAAAGATCTTAATGAGCTGTATGTCTGTGATGGTGTGATCACTCACTTACAGCCAGACATGTTAGAATGCAAAGTCAAGTGGGGCCTAGGACTAGTGGAGGTGATGGAATTACAGCTGAGCTATTTCAAATCAAAAAGATGATACTGTTAAAATGCTATATTCAATATGCCAGCACATTTGCTTTCTTAATTGTCTTCTTGTCTAGATGAGTTTATAATTGTGTAAGAGAGCTGACCCTCAATAAACAAATAACTCCTCAATGAAGTTGTGAATGATGAAGAAAACTCCCTTCCTTGGCTCTTGATTCTTTTTTTACTCACATCATGGGCTTTTTGTTCCTTTCAAGACATGTCTCTTTAACCTAGTCATGTTTCAATACATACTATCAGAGAATTACAGAGGACCTCAATAGATCATTCAAGAAAAACATTTCTTATTTTTCAGACATGGAAACAGCCTCAGTGATGATGTGCAAACAGCCATGTGGGTGCATGCTCAGTTGCTTCAGTTGTGTCTCTTTGTGACCCGATGGACTGCAGGCAATCAGACTCCTCAGTCCATGGGATTCTCCAGGCAAGAGTACTGGAGAATGCCCTAATTCAGGGGATCTTCCTGACACAGAGATTGAACTCAGGTTTCCTGCATACAGGCTGATTCTTTACCACTGAGCCACCAGGGAAGCCCACAGAGATGTTCAAACCATTCCTGAGGTGAGTGGTGAACTATGGAGAAAGCTGAAATTCCAATGACATGCACTTTGATTTTAAGCACATATTCTTTGCCGAGTGTCGGTTTAGCAGGTTTGGGGAAATGGCTGATTCATTTCCAATCTAGAAAAATTTGAGCACAACTAGAAAGATTTCAAAACCCAACATAGCCAATCAGTTCCTCTGTGACTATCTGTTGAGAGCTGATCTAAGTTAACTTGGCCATTGATAGGTGAAATCTTTGGCAAATATTGGCCCGGGATTAGAGGTAGGATGAAACTATCTCTATCTCCACAGGCTCAACTGGGTGGTATACAATAAAAGCAAGTTTCAGACCAAGTAATGCAACCTAAAGGGACACTAATCAGCTAAGCAGGCATATACTGTTCTTGTTACAAATTCTTGTAAACTTGCTGGAGTCATGACTATATATCAAGCACAGAGGTTTAACATTAAGCCACTGTATGAAAGGTTCACTCCAAGGCAAAAGCAACAGATATTTTGGTAGCATGACCAACAGCTACTCTTGTTAGATTCAGGGGTGGCATCTTCTGTTAACTGGTCGAGGGACTCAGGACCAAGTCAATTTCTAGTTAAAGAGCCCTTATGGGAGGGGATAAGGTACTTGTTTCACCAAATTATGCAAGAGTAAATGTAATCACACAAATAATTCTAGCCAGATAGCCAAGCACACATAGTAAACACATTTTTACTCATAAAAAACTATTCCTAATATTATGTAGTTGGAAACTCCCCTTGAACATATTCCAATACTGATCCTTGAAATGCATGTGTCTACAACAGGTAAGCAGAGGTTAACTCACTATACCCAGGACCTGAATTCCTCAGTAGAAATCTTTAGGTATTAACTGATCTTCTAAAGTGCACATGAAATCCATTTACCTTCATATGTATTACCTTGTTTGTTATTGTTATTCAGTCACTAAATTGGGTCAGACTCTTTGCCACCCCATGAATTGCAGTACACCAGGCTTACCTGTCCTTCACTATCTCTGAGTTTGCTCAAACTCACATCCATTAAGTCAGTGAGGCCCAACCATCTCATCCTCTGTCACCCAATTCTCCTCTTTCCCTGAATATTTTCCAGCATCAGGGTCTTTTCCAATGAGTCAGCTCTGTGCATCAGGTGGCTAAACTATTGGAGCTTCAGTTTTATCATAAGTCCTTTCAGTACAGACAAATAAATCATACAACGCTATACTGTTTGTGATCCTAAAGCAATCTTATATATCTCTGTTAGAATCTTCAGTGCATAGAGTAGTTGTTCTAGGTAATGGGCCTATTTCTGCCACCAAAAACTTTATGTTATTTCTATGCTCCTAAGCACCCAGCTAGCACCATGTCTGGTATAAAGAAAACATGCAATAAATGCTTATGATCTTTAAATGAATTAGAACAAGCAGTTTTAGGAATTATCACATGGATTAGTCAGTTTGGACGGACATTTATCTCTCCTAGCTCCAGAAGCTGGAGGTCCAAGATCAAGGTGCCCACAGATTCTACTCCTGGTGAGAACCTTCTTTCTAGTTTGCAGATTATTGCCTCCTGTCTGTTCTCACATGGTAAAGAAAGAGAGTGTGTGCACTCTGGTCTCTCTTCCTCTCTTAAGACCTCTAATTCCATCATGGGAGCCTCCCTGTCATGACCTCACTTAAGTCTAATTAACTCCCCAAAGTCCAACTTCCAAACACCATCCCACTTGGTGATACAGAGCTTCAATATCTTAATTGAAGACACAGTCATTCATGCCATAACACCACTCGGCTGCCTCTGCTGTGATCATTCTGACCAAGGGCAACGCAAAGATGGTAGGAAGGTCTGTTTCACTTAGAAACTGATCATTACATGGATGATAAAAACTGATTTTGTACTATTAGATTCCATTGTATCTGAACTTCTCTTCCATCAAAGAGGCTAATATGTCCCTTGAAGAGCGAGTACTTTAAAGTAGGCTGATCTTACAAGGGAAGGCAGAATCTTTGTGGTCAGCAATAACACACGGGGAATGGACAGGGGCAGGAAGGGCATGAAATGAGTAAACCATTTGCCCATCCCAAACCAGCTTTGCCCATCCATTCTTTGCTTTACTTTAAGAGGCTTGATTCTGTTTTCACCCAGCATAGAAACTGGCCTTTAGAGTTTGCCACATATGCTGAAACATAAGGTTCTGTCTATTTGCATTGTAATAGATGCACAATTGAGTCACAAAACCTTGGTGCTCTCTAACATGACAAATGAATCATTTGTTTCCAAAACTATTGGGGAGCTTTGGAGTCAGGCAGCCTGGCAATCATAAAGCCTCTCCCCCAGAAACACAGAGAAATGCAGACAAGCAGCACTTGGCTTTGGGAGTCATCTCCTTAAGAGTGGTCAATGCCATCATCCTCTTACAACCCCCAGGGGACCAGGGCAGTAGCTTGCCCAAGCCAGCATATGGTGCTCATCTTATTAACATAATCACAAGACTCCAGCAAACTGTTTTCAAGATAATTTGGGCCCCTGTGAATAGCTACCCCTCTTCCCAGCCCCTGCTCAGCTCTGGAAGGGATGATGCATGTACATTTTCTTTGCCCAGTGGACTCCAAAGAAATCTTGCCAGTGTTTATAATATCTGCAAAATCCCTCTGTAAATAACACCCAGGCCACACAGCAGGCTGAAGCCAAGAAGCTCAGTTCCGCCTGACAGCTTTTCCCCAAGTTGTTGTTTTTGCAGTTGGAAGGGAAGACCCCTGAACAGAAGATTCACAGCAGTCTTAACTTAGAGTTTTTATGGTTGTTTTATGGAAAGTTTTATACACACACACACACACACACACACATATATATATATATGAAAGATATGTGAACTCAGCTTGCCTACCTAGAAACCTCTTTCTTTTTGTGCTGGTCAGTGACAAGTGAAAAAAGAAGGATAAAACTAGGCCTTAGTTTACAAAAATACACATGCAACATGGTATCTATTCAGGCAAGGACTGACCCCGCAACCTCATCCCAATCTCTCCAATCCTTTCAAACCATGAACACTAAGGTTTAGAGAAGACACTTTAGCTTAACAGTATCTTGGGAGACAACTGGTCTAGAAAATGAGACTTTAGAGAAACACATCTTTAAGATGTAAAGTGAGGTTTCCTTCAATCTTCTGAAGAAGCTTGATTCTGTTTTCACCCAGCATAGAAACTGGCCTTTAGAGTTTGCCACATATGCTGAAACATAAGGTTCTGTCTATTTGCATTGTAATAGATGCACAATTGAGTCACAAAACCTTGGTGCTCTCTAACATGACAAATGAATCATTTGTTTCCAAAACTATTGGGGAGCTTTGGAGTCAGGCAGCCTGGCAATCATAAAGCCTCTCCCCCAGAAACACAGAGAAATGCAGACAAGCAGCACTTGGCTTTGGGAGTCATCTCCTTAAGAGTGGTCAATGCCATCATCCTCTTACAACCCCCAGGGGACCAGGGCAGTAGCTTGCCCAAGCCAGCATATGGTGCTCATCTTATTAACATAATCACAAGACTCCAGCAAACTGTTTTCAAGATAATTTGGGCCCCTGTGAATAGCTACCCCTCTTCCCAGCCCCTGCTCAGCTCTGGAAGGGATGATGCATGTACATTTTCTTTGCCCAGTGGACTCCAAAGAAATCTTGCCAGTGTTTATAATATCTGCAAAATCCCTCTGTAAATAACACCCAGGCCACACAGCAGGCTGAAGCCAAGAAGCTCAGTTCCGCCTGACAGCTTTTCCCCAAGTTGTTGTTTTTGCAGTTGGAAGGGAAGACCCCTGAACAGAAGATTCACAGCAGTCTTAACTTAGAGTTTTTATGGTTGTTTTATGGAAAGTTTTATACACACACACACACACACACACATATATATATATATGAAAGATATGTGAACTCAGCTTGCCTACCTAGAAACCTCTTTCTTTTTGTGCTGGTCAGTGACAAGTGAAAAAAGAAGGATAAAACTAGGCCTTAGTTTACAAAAATACACATGCAACATGGTATCTATTCAGGCAAGGACTGACCCCGCAACCTCATCCCAATCTCTCCAATCCTTTCAAACCATGAACACTAAGGTTTAGAGAAGACACTTTAGCTTAACAGTATCTTGGGAGACAACTGGTCTAGAAAATGAGACTTTAGAGAAACACATCTTTAAGATGTAAAGTGAGGTTTCCTTCAATCTTCTGAAGAAGTATTTGTGACCTTTTTCTAAGCATAAAGGAAACCCTAATAATCACATTTTAATGCTCATAGGTAGAGTAGAAAAGGGAATGTGGGGGAATAAAACAATATTATATAATTAGTTGTGGAAGTAAATAATGACCATCTGAGAGAAAAGAAGGCCATTTATTCATAGCTTGCTACAGCACAGGAGTCAGCTATCATTACTTGTGTTTGGCAAAGATTCAAAAGCTGGCAGAGGAAGGACTTCCTTGACAGTCCAGTGGCTAAGACTCCATGCTGTCTATGCAGGGAGCCTGGGGTGGATTCCGGTCAGAGAACTAAATCTCACATGCTGCAACTAAGACTTTGCATGTCTCAGCTAAAGATCATGCATGCCACAGTAAAGATGGAAGATTCCAAGTGCCACAACTAAGACTTGGCACAGCCAACTAAATAAATAAATATACTTTTAAAAATGTAGACAGAGGAAAGTGGGGGAAAAAGAAAGTGCATTGGAAGACACTATGGGTGTAGAAGCTGAAGGTGGCTAACTCAAAGTTGGTGCATCCTCTGTGACTGGTTTGGGAAGCATATTTTGCTTTCCCTGGTGGCTCCAGAGTTGGAAGCAGAGGCAAAAAATAGAAAAGCTGACAGTTAGGTCTGAGCAAGGTCTGATCCTTCTGGACTGACTGCTGCAGAGGCTATGGTTTGGCATCCTGGACTGGCCACCAAAGAGGCTGTGAGTCAGGGTTCTATTGTTCGACATTTTTTTCCCTCTGGTCATCATGTCATAGACATTATCTATTTATACCTATAGTCTCTCATACCAAATGACAGGTACCATCATTTCATTTAATCTTCACATTAATAAACATAAAAATGACTGTATTTCACTGCCTTTCAAAAGAAGACACTGAGGCAAGTTGTTCAAGGTGCCAGGGGTTGCAAATGGCAGGACCTACTAGTGGCTGTAGAGATATTGTACTATGATTTGTATTTCTCTAATGACTACTGATAGTGGACATATTTTTATGTGCTTCTTAGTCATTTTCTTATCTTCCTTGGAGAAATATCTTCCTTTTCAGGTGTTTGAAAATTTTCAGTTGGGTTATTTGTCTTTCTATTAGTGAGTTGTAAAACTTTCTACCATTTTGTTACTTATTCTAGATACAAATCAATTATTTAAATGATTGAAAATAATTTCTTCCATTCTGAAGATTCATTTTCCACTTTATTCATAATGTCATTTGAAGCACAAAATTTATAACACTGATGAAGTCCAACTAAACTATTTTTGATGCTCATGGTTTTGATGTTATAGCTAAGACTCTTTTGCCAAATTTGAAAACATGAATATATATCCCCATATTTTCTTCTAAGAGCTCTGGAGTTTTAGCTCTTATACTTAGTTTTTAACCTATCTTGAGTTAATTTGTATATACCATGTGAGGTAAAGTCCAGTTTGATTCTTTTCTATGTGGTCATTCAGTTGTCCCAGCTCTGTTTGCTGAAAAGATAAAATTAATAGCCTTTTATCTCATTAATACTCTTGGCACCCTTGTTGAAGATCAGACAACCAGAGATTTATCAGTTTATTTCTGGATTCTCAATTCTATTCCTTTGATCTTTTTTTGTTCCTTTGATCTTTAGGTCTATCTTCATGCCAGTCCCAAACTATCTAAATTATTGTTGTTTTGTAGAAAGTACTGAAGCAGTTTTTAAAGTCCTCCCACTTGTTCTTCATTTTCGAGATGGTTTTGGCTATACGTGGTCCCTTGCAAATCTATTAAATATAAGAATATGAAAGTCAGCTTTTAAATTTTTACGAAGAAGTCAGATGAGATTCTGAGAGAGATTGTAAATTGGCCAGGGACTTTTTCTGTACTAACAATATCAGGTCTTCCCCCATCCATGAACATAAATATTTTTCATTTTTTAAGGCCTTCTTCAATTTCTGTCAACTGTGCTTCGAAGGTCTTAGAGTATAAGTATTGCACATCCTTTGTTAAACTTAGTCCTAAATAATTTATTAATTTTTATGATGCTGTGAATATAATTGCTTTCTTAAGTTTACTTTTTAGGACCTACTAGTGGCTGTAGAGATATTGTACTATGATTTGTATTTCTCTAATGACTACTGATAGTGGACATATTTTTATGTGCTTCTTAGTCATTTTCTTATCTTCCTTGGAGAAATATCTTCCTTTTCAGGTGTTTGAAAATTTTCAGTTGGGTTATTTGTCTTTCTATTAGTGAGTTGTAAAACTTTCTACCATTTTGTTACTTATTCTAGATACAAATCAATTATTTAAATGATTGAAAATAATTTCTTCCATTCTGAAGATTCATTTTCCACTTTATTCATAATGTCATTTGAAGCACAAAATTTATAACACTGATGAAGTCCAACTAAACTATTTTTGATGCTCATGGTTTTGATGTTATAGCTAAGACTCTTTTGCCAAATTTGAAAACATGAATATATATCCCCATATTTTCTTCTAAGAGCTCTGGAGTTTTAGCTCTTATACTTAGTTTTTAACCTATCTTGAGTTAATTTGTATATACCATGTGAGGTAAAGTCCAGTTTGATTCTTTTCTATGTGGTCATTCAGTTGTCCCAGCTCTGTTTGCTGAAAAGATAAAATTAATAGCCTTTTATCTCATTAATACTCTTGGCACCCTTGTTGAAGATCAGACAACCAGAGATTTATCAGTTTATTTCTGGATTCTCAATTCTATTCCTTTGATCTTTTTTTGTTCCTTTGATCTTTAGGTCTATCTTCATGCCAGTCCCAAACTATCTAAATTATTGTTGTTTTGTAGAAAGTACTGAAGCAGTTTTTAAAGTCCTCCCACTTGTTCTTCATTTTCGAGATGGTTTTGGCTATACGTGGTCCCTTGCAAATCTATTAAATATAAGAATATGAAAGTCAGCTTTTAAATTTTTACGAAGAAGTCAGATGAGATTCTGAGAGAGATTGTAAATTGGCCAGGGGACTTTTTCTGTACTAACAATATCAGGTCTTCCCCCATCCATGAACATAAATATTTTTCATTTTTTAAGGCCTTCTTCAATTTCTGTCAACTGTGCTTCGAAGGTCTTAGAGTATAAGTATTGCACATCCTTTGTTAAACTTAGTCCTAAATAATTTATTAATTTTTATGATGCTGTGAATATAATTGCTTTCTTAAGTTTACTTCCAGAATTATAAGTATATAGAAATACAACTGGTAATTGATTATGTGCATTAATCTTATATCCTGCAACCTTGCTGAACACATTTTTTAATTCTAGAAATTTTTGAGCAGGTTCCTTAGGATTTTCTATATAAAAGATCACATGATTTGGGTTCTTAAGTTCCTTCTTTACTGCATACTTTTTCATTAAGTGAATATTTTCTAACAAAATATTTTCATTTAACTGATGATGTTGACACTATAGTTTTTGAGATCTTTTTTAATGTTTGCTCCAGAATTTACCATATGCATTCTGTCCAGCTTAGCTTCAGATTTATACAAGCTCAATTCAAGTGATACAAAGAAAGACTACTCCATTCTCTTTGCTACCTTATGTGGTATTATTTTTATACACATTACATCTATGAATATTACTAGTTTGCTTGGGCTGCCAGAGCAAATCATCCCAGATCAAGTGACTTAAGCAACACATCTCTGCTCATAGCTCTGGAGGCTAGGCATCCAAGATGAAGATGTCAGTAGTTTGGCTTCTTCTGAGGCTTCTCTCATTGGCTTACAGGTGGCTGTTTTCTCACTGTGTCCTCACAGGGCCTTCCCTCTGTGCACATACATCCCCAGTGTCTCCTATTGTGTCCAACTTTCCTCTTCTAGCAAGGATATCAAATAGATTAACTTAGAGCCAACTCTAATGGTCTCACTTTTACTTAATCACCTCTTTAAAAGCCCTCTCTCCAAATACAGTTATGTTCTCAGGTAATAGGGGTCAGGGCTTCAATTTAAGAATTTGGAGGGGACACAATTCATTTTATAACAACCATGTAATCCTTACCCCACTCTATAGTGCTTATCAAGCCCTAACTCAACCAGTCTATACTTCAGATTGTAGTTAAAGTGGTCTTTAAAATAATGGAAATTTGATAAAAGACATTTGGCATGCATAAAGTCTTTGTAAGTAAAAGTGTTAGTCGCTCTGTCATGTTAAACTGTCTGTGACCCCATGGACTGTCATCAGACTCTTTTGTCCATGGGATTCTCCAGGCAAGAATACTGGAGTGGGATGCATGTCCCCCTCAGTAGATCTTCCCAATCCAGGGTTCAAACCTGGATCTCCTGAATTGCAGGCAGATTTTTTACTATCTGAAAGACAGCATTTACTTTTGGATCAAAATATGACTGTCATGACCTACCTGCTTTACAGTGATACAGTATTTAAATGAGCCAACTCTGAAGCCTGACTACCAGGTTAAAATCATAACTTCCCTTCTTACCAGCCATTAATTTCATGAAATAGCTATTTCATTTCTCTTAGTCTCAGTTTCTTTGTATATAAAAATAATAGTTTCTGTTAGAGGTTGTAATAGTTGTGAAACTTCTTTGGTAAGGATTAAGTGAGATAATTCAGGGAAAGTGCTTAGCACAGAGTAAAAGTTTCAAAATGGTCATTTATTAGTATTTAGCTCTATATTAACTTTTCTTATTTTGTACCTCCCTGTTCCCTATTTCTACAGTCCCAACACACCTGTCTTATTTTAATCCTTAGAAATGCAAGCCTGAATACATTCTCTTTGAAAGTTCCAGAATATCATGTAAATGGAGTCATATGTTTTGAGACTGGTTTCTTTTATTTAGCTTAATGCATTGAAGATTTAGCCAGGTTGTTCTGCATATCAGTTGGTTCTTCATTTGTGCCACTGGGCAATATTTTCATTGTAGGTTGTACCATAATTTGTTTAGCCACTTGTTCACTGAAGATCATTTGGGCTGTTTCACTGTTTGGTGGCTATGCTTAATGCTACTAAAAATATCTAAAACATTTATATACATTTGGAGGGGACACAATTCATTTTATAACAACCATGTAATCCTTACCCCACTCTATAGTGCTTATCAAGCCCTAACTCAACCAGTCTATACTTCAGATTGTAGTTAAAGTGGTCTTTAAAATAATGGAAATTTGATAAAAGACATTTGGCATGCATAAAGTCTTTGTAAGTAAAAGTGTTAGTTGCTCTGTCATGTTAAACTGTCTGTGACCCCATGGACTGTCATCAGACTCTTTTGTCCATGGGATTCTCCAGGCAAGAATACTGGAGTGGGATGCATGTCCCCCTCAGTAGATCTTCCCAATCCAGGGTTCAAACCTGGATCTCCTGAATTGCAGGCAGATTTTTTACTATCTGAAAGACAGCATTTACTTTTGGATCAAAATATGACTGTCATGACCTACCTGCTTTACAGTGATACAGTATTTAAATGAGCCAACTCTGAAGCCTGACTACCAGGTTAAAATCATAACTTCCCTTCTTACCAGCCATTAATTTCATGAAATAGCTATTTCATTTCTCTTAGTCTCAGTTTCTTTGTATATAAAAATAATAGTTTCTGTTAGAGGTTGTAATAGTTGTGAAACTTCTTTGGTAAGGATTAAGTGAGATAATTCAGGGAAAGTGCTTAGCACAGAGTAAAAGTTTCAAAATGGTCATTTATTAGTATTTAGCTCTATATTAACTTTTCTTATTTTGTACCTCCCTGTTCCCTATTTCTACAGTCCCAACACACCTGTCTTATTTTAATCCTTAGAAATGCAAGCCTGAATACATTCTCTTTGAAAGTTCCAGAATATCATGTAAATGGAGTCATATGTTTTGAGACTGGTTTCTTTTATTTAGCTTAATGCATTGAAGATTTAGCCAGGTTGTTCTGCATATCAGTTGGTTCTTCATTTGTGCCACCGGGCAATATTTTCATTGTAGGTTGTACCATAATTTGTTTAGCCACTTGTTCACTGAAGATCATTTGGGCTGTTTCACTGTTTGGTGGCTATGCTTAATGCTACTAAAAATATCTAAAAACATTTATATACAGGTTTATTTGTGAACACAACTTTTCATTTCTTTAGTATAGCATCTAGAAGTAGAATTACAGGATGATATGAGAAAATGTCAGACTTTTCCTGAGTGTACCATTGTATCATTTTTTATACCCACCAGCAAGGTGCAAAAGAGTTCCTATGGCTCTGTATTCTAGTCAAAATTGTGCTTGTGCTTTTAATTTGAATTTGTTCAATGACTAATAATTTTGAACACATCTAATATGCTCATTTGCCACTTACATCCCTTTTTTGGTGAAGTGTCTCTTCAAATATTTTGCCTACTTTAAAAAGTAGATTATTTTCTCATTTTGCAGATTTGAGAGTTCTTAATATATCCTGATTAGGCTTCCCAGGTGGCTCAATGGTTAAAAAAAAAAAAATCTGCTTACAATGCAGGAAACGTGGATCCAATCCCTTAGGCAGGAACATCCTCTGGAGAAGGGAATGACAAACCACTCCAGTATTCTTACTGGGAAAATTCCATGGACAGGGGATCCTGGAAAGCTACAGTCCATGTGGTCTCAAAGAGTCAGACATGAGTGAGCATGCACAATATATCCTGATATATATTTCAAATATTTTTCTTAGTCTGTAGTTTACCTTTTTTTTTTCTCAAAAATGATGATATCCATTTTATCATTTTTGTATCAGTTAAGTCTTGCATCTAAGAACTGTTGCCTACATTTGTCCTTCCGTTTTCTACTAAAGGTCTAATTATGTTTTAGCTCAATTATTTTTTCTTCTTCAGGTCCCATGTCACTCTCTCAGGGAAGCCTTCACTAACTTCTCAGACAAGGTAGGTAAGATCACCGTGCTAAACATCTTCAGAGCATTTTAAACACCTTTCCCATATTTGCCCCAGTTTGTAATTATATACATTGTAGGATTATTTGCTAAATGTCTGCCATCTTCCAGACTGTTTCTCACTGGAGTCTATCTTTGCTTGCCATTATACCACCAAGTCGAATATAGTTTACTTCATAGAAATTGAGAGAATAAATGAACAGAATAAGCAAATGTGTGTCACTATATGCCATAAAAAGTATATTAAGAAAAAGTGCTGTCATCCTAAGTCCTTTAGCTACTTAAGCTCAACAATTTGTCAAGAGGGAATGAGGTCAAGCTGAAGCTACTAACACATTTTTGCCCCAGGGCCCATTCTAGAGGAAAAACACACAGGAACAGGGCTGACATTAATTTAGGGTCTATTATGTCTCTGGCATTTTATGTAAAAACAGCTGAGGCTCAAGGGTGCTGACCTTGCTTGTGCTTTTAATTTGAATTTGTTCAATGACTAATAATTTTGAACACATCTAATATGCTCATTTGCCACTTACATCCCTTTTTTGGTGAAGTGTCTCTTCAAATATTTTGCCTACTTTAAAAAGTAGATTATTTTCTCATTTTGCAGATTTGAGAGTTCTTAATATATCCTGATTAGGCTTCCCAGGTGGCTCAATGGTTAAAAAAAAAAAATCTGCTTACAATGCAGGAAACGTGGATCCAATCCCTTAGGCAGGAACATCCTCTGGAGAAGGGAATGACAAACCACTCCAGTATTCTTACTGGGAAAATTCCATGGACAGGGGATCCTGGAAAGCTACAGTCCATGTGGTCTCAAAGAGTCAGACATGAGTGAGCATGCACAATATATCCTGATATATATTTCAAATATTTTTCTTAGTCTGTAGTTTACCTTTTTTTTTTCTCAAAAATGATGATATCCATTTTATCATTTTTGTATCAGTTAAGTCTTGCATCTAAGAACTGTTGCCTACATTTGTCCTTCCGTTTTCTACTAAAGGTCTAATTATGTTTTAGCTCAATTATTTTTTCTTCTTCAGGTCCCATGTCACTCTCTCAGGGAAGCCTTCACTAACTTCTCAGACAAGGTAGGTAAGATCACCGTGCTAAACATCTTCAGAGCATTTTAAACACCTTTCCCATATTTGCCCCAGTTTGTAATTATATACATTGTAGGATTATTTGCTAAATGTCTGCCATCTTCCAGACTGTTTCTCACTGGAGTCTATCTTTGCTTGCCATTATACCACCAAGTCGAATATAGTTTACTTCATAGAAATTGAGAGAATAAATGAACAGAATAAGCAAATGTGTGTCACTATATGCCATAAAAAGTATATTAAGAAAAAGTGCTGTCATCCTAAGTCCTTTAGCTACTTAAGCTCAACAATTTGTCAAGAGGGAATGAGGTCAAGCTGAAGCTACTAACACATTTTTGCCCCAGGGCCCATTCTAGAGGAAAAACACACAGGAACAGGGCTGACATTAATTTAGGGTCTATTATGTCTCTGGCATTTTATGTAAAAACAGCTGAGGCTCAAGGGTGCTGACCTTGACTTTGACCTGTATCACTCATCTAATAAACTGAGAAACTCTCACATTGCTTGAAGCTGGAATCCAGACTCAACGTTCTCTTCCTATTCTGTGCTGCTTCCCCACCACTTTCCTTCCCAAAATAGATTTAAAAGTTATTTTTCAAAAGCATATGTAGTTGTCAGAAGATACCAATTTGAAGGCCTCTCAGATGCATCTTGGGAGGGTTATAGATCTCTTTTTTCTTTTTAGATATTCCTTCATAAGATAATATAACAATTTTATACAAAAAGCTCATCCTATCCTATCTTCTAGGCAAGATGCTGTGATGGTCATCTTGAGTTATATAATCATAAAAAGATGTGAAAATTGTATCAAAATATGAGAGAACCTTAAAAACCTGTTTCTCATGGTAGGAAAGTGGACAAGCTCTTAAGCCTTATATAAATTAATCAGTGAATAAATAGTGTTCCTGTCATAGAAGGGTCATAAGGAACAAAGTTGTCAGTCTTATAAAGAAAGCATAATGCTCCTCACATAATAGAGCTCAGTAAATGAGAGCTTTCCTTTTCCCTATCCCACAACAATAGGGGTTGCCTTCACTGATTAAAAAAAAAAAAAAAGACTGCAAGAAAAGCCCACACAATAGCAAAAGAGGCATTGCCCAGACCTGCTTGTCTATGAGCCAACTCCTGAGGTACTGTTGAGGACCCTTATTAAGAAGCTTCACTTACTATCTCAGTTCCTGTGATAACTGAGTCTCACACTTTTCTTTGTATCACTTTGGTCTTCTGTTTTAGTGCCTCAGTTTCCTAAACACTGTACCTCCTGTAAACCTGTTGAGACATATCCAAGTCGAATATAGTTTACTTCATAGAAATTGAGAGAATAAATGAACAGAATAAGCAAATGTGTGTCACTATATGCCATAAAAGTATATTAAGAAAAAGTGCTGTCATCCTAAGTCCTTTAGCTACTTAAGCTCAACAATTTGTCAAGAGGGAATGAGGTCAAGCTGAAGCTACTAACACATTTTTGCCCCAGGGCCCATTCTAGAGGAAAAACACACAGGAACAGGGCTGACATTAATTTAGGGTCTATTATGTCTCTGGCATTTTATGTAAAAACAGCTGAGGCTCAAGGGTGCTGACCTTGACTTTGACCTGTATCACTCATCTAATAAACTGAGAAACTCTCACATTGCTTGAAGCTGGAATCCAGACTCAACGTTCTCTTCCTATTCTGTGCTGCTTCCCCACCACTTTCCTTCCCAAAATAGATTTAAAAGTTATTTTTCAAAAGCATATGTAGTTGTCAGAAGATACCAATTTGAAGGCCTCTCAGATGCATCTTGGGAGGGTTATAGATCTCTTTTTTCTTTTTAGATATTCCTTCATAAGATAATATAACAATTTTATACAAAAAGCTCATCCTATCCTATCTTCTAGGCAAGATGCTGTGATGGTCATCTTGAGTTATATAATCATAAAAAGATGTGAAAATTGTATCAAAATATGAGAGAACCTTAAAAACCTGTTTCTCATGGTAGGAAAGTGGACAAGCTCTTAAGCCTTATATAAATTAATCAGTGAATAAATAGTGTTCCTGTCATAGAAGGGTCATAAGGAACAAAGTTGTCAGTCTTATAAAGAAAGCATAATGCTCCTCACATAATAGAGCTCAGTAAATGAGAGCTTTCCTTTTCCCTATCCCACAACAATAGGGGTTGCCTTCACTGATTAAAAAAAAAAAAAAAGACTGCAAGAAAAGCCCACACAATAGCAAAAGAGGCATTGCCCAGACCTGCTTGTCTATGAGCCAACTCCTGAGGTACTGTTGAGGACCCTTATTAAGAAGCTTCACTTACTATCTCAGTTCCTGTGATAACTGTGCTTTCAGTCTCACACTTTTCTTTGTATCACTTTGGTCTTCTGTTTTAGTGCCTCAGTTTCCTAAACACTGTACCTCCTGACTAAGAGCGCCATCGTCTTTGCTTCAAGTCAACAAAGTAGGGAGACCACAGAGAGCATGGCTACTGAATGGCATGGTTCACCAGAAGGCTGCCTTTGCAGACTAGCTACCATATTGCTCCTCTATTCCAACAAACTAGACTTGATGATACAGTTCAGCAGAGACACCACTTAGACAAAGCCCCATCCTACTGTTCTGAAGAGGAAGGTGGAAAAGACTCCTAGAAGAGGGACAAGAAAGCTAGTTGTCTCATATCACCCACTGTGGGTTCTGTCCTTTGTCTCACCACTACCATGAGGGCTCCCCGTTTTCACATTCTTTCATTTTATCAGTGATCCCTGAAGGAAAAGGTGAAGTGGGAATGGCACGTGTTCATTTATAGAACAGAAACAAAAAGTGTTCTCTGCCTCTAACCTATCCCATTCCCTCACCCAGAACCCCGAGCCCAGTCTGCAGTTCAGTTCTGAAATACCCAAGAAGGCATGTCACTGCAGCATGAGACAGCAGCTGGCTATCACTGGGAGATGTGACAGATATTTCTCCTCTAGGCTTTTCATGTGGAATCACTCTTTCCTGTCAGATCTGTCTGTTTGCACTTGACCTTTCAGTGAAAGCATGGAGCTCTGTTAACAAGCCCTTCCTGTACAGGAAGTGATAAAGCCCCAGCCACTGCCCCAGCTTCCACACTGTGGGTGTTCCACTATCTGACCCCTCAGGATACCACAAGGGGTTCTGTTTCAGGTGCACACGAGGGCAGGTCTTCTTCATACTTCACGTACAAATTCAGCTGGAGGAGGGGTTCTCCATATGAGGAGCATTTCAAAGTATAATATTCCATTCTCTGTGGCCTCTTGATAATATTAATTACTCTGTTCCCCAGTGAGCCTATTGGAGTTGGAAATTATACAAAAGAAAGTGATAAAGATCAACTACTTGTTTTCCCAACAAACCTTCTCAGTTGATTGATGATTAAATATTTACTAGGATCCCAAGCTATGGCACTATCATACCAGTTTTGAAGGGATTATACATTAACAAAACATATGTTAGTAATTTCTATGAATTACTAACATTTTGTAATGATATGGTAAATCCCTATATTTCACCTTTCATGTGCCAGGCAGTGTTCTGACTGCCTTATGCATAATAATTAATTAAATTCTCACGACAACCAAATAAATTTAGCACTATTTTTAGTCCCATTTTACAGAGAGATTAAGTACTCTGCCATGATATACTGAGTGCTACAGGCAGGATTCAGATTTAAACTCTCTAACTTTCTTCTGTTTTGCATTTTGTATTTCCCAAATCACTTGCATACAATCTACCTGATTTGGAAGGCAGGGAGGATTCTTACATTGGGCAGATAAGGAAGGTGAGATTGAGAGAGGCAATGTGTATCTCTGAGTTTTGCTCAGGGCATTTCTGAAGCTAATTCAAAACTTCACCTAAAGAGCCATTTTAAGGAAGTCCAGATTTTTTTCCTACTTTTTGGCTGCACCACACAACCTGTGGGGTCTCAGTTCCCTAACCAGGGATGGAACCCATGCCCCCAGCAGTGGAAGCCAGGTGTCTTAACCACCAGACCTTCAGGGAAGTCCCTGTCTAGAATGATTTAATGTGCATCTCCTCTCCTTCCCAATACCAGACAGATGACATGAAACATCATACCCGACACCAAAGCAACCTGCTTGCTCTAAGAGCTATGCAGATTCCTGTGCACAGTTAGGGCCTGGGACAGTTCATGGAATAAGGTAATTTTTACCCTAAAGTTTTGAATTTTTGATCACCCAGGGTAGATGGATAAATATTATCAGTGAGAATTTTCCCTGCATTCTGACACATCTGGCCTCTGGATCCGTGGTCACTCTCTCATAAGGTGAGTCCACACAGTCTCTGAACTCCTAAGCCTTCCATGACACTCTGGCACAAGAAACCAGCCAAAGGCGGACGGGGGGTGGTTCTGGCTTCCCTGATTTCCCCTATCTGCCTGTTGGCCCGCCCTCACTTCCAAACAGCTCATTGACAACAGTTAAACATCACTGGTAGCCTTCTTGGAGAACTAGAGAAACCAGTAGGAGAAAGCAGTGTCTGCCTTATGAGCCACTGAGTGGGCCTTTCTGTGAGGGTCAGGTCTTGTGATACAAAGGGCCTGCCCTCCATAGCATTTTTAACTAATATCCTACCAGATAATTTGCTGATTATGTTCATTTTTATTTTTTCCCCTCCAGCTGTAACCCAGGCTCCATAAAGGCAGGGATTTAGTCGTTTTTCATAATTGATGCTACTACCTAGAAGAACCCTAAGCACACCTGAGTTGCTAAAGTCATACAGGAAATTGATAAATAAAACAGCAAATGAACCTTATATTTCCTACATCTTCTACAAGCATCTCATATTACTAAAAATTAAACTGGGGACTTCTTTGGTGTTCCAGTGGTTAGGACTCCACACTCCCACTGCAGAAGGCACCAGTTTGACCCCTGGCCAGGGAACTAAGAATCCATAAGCCTCACAACTTGGCCAAAAAAAAAAAAAAAATTAAACTGATTATAGTTTTGTTAAAACTACTCACATCTATCTCTCCAAGTCAGCTAGCTAGAAAAAGCCCAGTGTCATTGCAGTCACCCACTTTGCCCCTCTTATTTCATCTGCTCACCATAGACAATGTCAACTCCCCTAGACTGGCAACTGATGATCAGATCTTTGCCTAAGTCATTACAACGTTTCTCATAAGCTATTTTGCCTCTGCTCTGGCATCCATTCAATGCTTGGTTTCTAAAGGAAGCCTCTCCTGTTCAGTCAATGAGATCCTGGATATCACAACAGAAGAAGATGCATGGGTTGAAGGCCTAACATTTGTCTCCAATGAAGCCCTGGGCAAGAGACAAGCACAGCTTGAAAGCAAGTGTAGCTGCCGCTGGATGTGTGTGTACTAGAGGCATAGTTCCTCTGACCATAGTTCCTGTGACTAGAGGCAAAACTACTTCCAAACATAGGTGTTTTCTCAGTGGTGCTAGCTTCTACAAAGTCAAAAGGAGGGTACTCTGCCTGGGTGTATGTTGGCCGTTTGGACAGAAGGTGAGACTACAAATGTCTTCCTAAAACTGCAGGGGATTTTCCCCTCTGACTATAGCTCCCCATGTATTCTGAATACTGCTGTGAACGGCGGTGTCTCCAGGCACTGATAGGACACTGGCCCCTCCTACTGCATCCCCTGTGCTCTGGAAAAGTGGATCCCAAGTGCTCTGATGGAAGAAGGCAGGAACGCAGTGGACTCCGATCAGAGGTATTTCCCATGAATACCTAGAACAGGTGGGCCTCAAGCATTATGGATGAAGAGCTTCAGGTACTATGGATGAAAAGCAACTCTAAGCACAGGTATGGTCCTCTCCCCTCCTACCGCACCACCTGTGTTCTGGAAAGGGAGGCCCCAGGAGCTTTGACAGTATGCGAGAAGAACAATGGCCCCATGCACAAGTATGGTACCAGGTCCTCTGAATGCATCAGATGTGTGGTGCCCCAGGAGGCCTCAAGTCTTCTGACAAAAGGCAGAAAAGCAGTATCTCCCAATATCAACACTGTGTCCACCCCTCTGACTACCGATGCACTCTGACCAGAAGAAGGAACAGAACTGTCTCCTAGAACATAGTGTTCTTTTCAGCAATACTATCTCATCCACTAGTATCTGGGTTGCTCTGAAGGGTCATGGGGAGATGAGAAGGGAGCCCCAAGTGCTCTGACCACAGGCAGGAAGGAAAGTGCCTCCTGAGACAGGCCTGCTTTCCACAGAGCCAACCTCTCCAAATGTGGGCACTTCAGGACCAGAGGCAGAGGCCAAGCCTTCACCAGCACAAGCAGCGGTGCAGGGTATCCCTCTCAGTCCCGGATCAAGCTAAGTGCTCTGGACATGGAGCTGGGACCTGATGTAGTCACACTGAGCCTAGAGCTGCTGCTACTCACAGGGGCCACAGATCCCATAAAAGGAAATGGGTGTTGGCTAAAGGTCAGCTCCTGCCTTCAGAATTGGGCATTCTTATAGCAGCCCCAAAGCCATATATAGGGGCCTCACCAGTGAGGAAAACACTTAAGGCATCACAAAAGGCCAGCTGGATATGGACAGAGATGCTAGAGGTGGAACATAAGGAAGTCGAGAAACTGACAGAAGGGTACTGCTAGTGGATGGCTGGACTGCAAGAGAGGTTAAGTCTGGAGCTGGTGCTGAGGCTGCCAAGATTCCAAAAGGGAAAGCGCTGTCAAAGTTGGTGGCTTCAGGCCAAGGCCCATCAAGACTCCTAATTGTGGGCTAAGCGGTTTCTCCTGGGACAAAGGAAAGACTGAATCATGTGTTTAGGTGGCTGACAGAATGTGCAGACAGGTGGTGACAACTAGCGTTGAAGCAGTGCAGCCACTGGGCAGCACACTCTCACAACAAGGGAGTGCCACGGAAAATGGAAAGAAGCTCTCACTGGAGCTAGGGGAGGATACCCAGTGATGGCAGTTATGGAATGGGGTGTGCTATCCAGATAATTTCATCAGAGTCAAAGGCAGGCTTGGATGCAGAGGCGTGGCTACTGCACTGGAGGCAACTGGGGACAGTGATGGAGAAGTCTGTGCCTAGAGGCACTGAGCAGAAGGCCTGGCTGTTGCCTATCAGGGGTCCCTAAAGCAGGCCAACAGCAAGGTGGGACTGCTGACCACCAACGCAGGTAGGCTGGGGATACCTGTCCCACAGTGCAGTGGGACTGGACAAATGGGAGGGAGCTCCCCTCCAAGCAGGGTGAGCTCTGAAGATGAAAGCCTGGGATGGAGAAGAGGTATCCAGGTTGACTGTATCAAAGTCCAAAGTAGTGGGCTGGGCCAGTCAGACGTGCTGGCTGCGCAGGCACAAGTGACTGGAAAAGCAGAGAAGGGCTTCATGGTGAAGATGGGGTGCTGGTGGGAGGCTGGAGGACGGATCTAGAAGATCAAAGCAGAAGAATTCACACACAGAGGCACAGATGACCCTGTTCTAAAGAAAAAAGGCCTGAAGGAGAGGGCTGAGGTGCTAGGAGGGGAGGGGAGATCAGGAGTAGAAAATGCTGAAGCTAGGCACAGTCTGCAGGCTCCCTGGAGCCAGGCCTTGTGTGTTGTCTCTGTGGCCATGTGTGTTTTCTGTGTTTGCTTCACCCAGCACTTTCCCCCAGTGTCACAGGAGAACAGACAGTTCAAAGCCAGCAGTGCTGGAGCAACTCAGAACCCACTGAGGGACCCAAGAGACCCAGCTCTTACAAGAGCCCAGTAGAAGAGACAGTTGGCTGGAGGGGAAAGTGGGAAGGGTCAGGACAGTTGCCACCAGTCAGATACTAAGATGAGAGGGGAGATTAAGCAGCACAGGTCATTAGATCCCTCAGTCTCTTTCTTTCCAAGACCATCTCAGGTGACACTCATCCACTTTATAGAACAATGGAAATGGATATAACTTAATTAAGCTGGTAGAGTCTAGAGTGTACACATTTGTCAAAACTTACCAAACTTTTTACTGCAAATAAATGCCTTTATTTTATGTAACTTTTATCCTAAGAAGGTTGACTTTGATGCAAGAATATGCAGAATATAATTTTAAAGTCTTTTTTGAATGGGCAGATGTTGCCTCACAGATGAAATGGACAAAAATCATGGCAAAGAAGGTGATAATTTGTTCACAACTATTTTAAGAATTTATAATACATTTTAGAAAAATCCAAGCAGAGAAGATAATGCTAATGTGGTGGGATGGCAGAAAACAAGATAACAGGTGTGGGGTGGGTTAGGCAAACAAAGAGGGGAAGAAGTCCAACAAGCTGATACAGAATAGGCTTGCTGAACATATTCACAGAAGTGGCTCATGCTTCTCAGAGAGACCATTCCCATATCCACTGATGAGAAGACCGTGGACTGGGAATTCACAACTGCTAGGACACATGCCTAGACTTTGGGACCCTAACTCTAGCTGCTTTAGTCAGGTCTTCGATCTCTGGATCAGTCAGCACACATAAAAAAGAGCCAAATGTGAGAACCATAATATGTAATATATGTAAAAACTCTTCATAATAGCTCCATAGAAAAGTGTAAATACCAAAGGAAATGCGTCAGTGAACATGAAGATAGATTAATAGAAATTGTCTAAAAAGCAGAGGGAAAAGGACAGGGAAAAAATTAAGCAAGGCTCAAAAACCTATAAGAAAGTATCAAAGCAGGAAAATATTCAAGTCATCTGAGTGCCAGAATGAATAAAAAGAAGGTGCTTACAAATAGGCAGACAGAAAGTCAAAACAAACTCTGTAGCTTTGTCTTAAAAATGGAAGTATCAGGGCTTCCCTGGTGGTTCAGTGGGTAAAGACTTCACCTTGCAATGCAAGGGGCATTGGTTCAATCCCTGGCCCAGGAAGATGCAATGGGAGCCCCCACACGGGCTAAGGAGTAAAGATGGATGAAAACAAATAAATAAATAAACCAATAAAAGAGGCCAAAATCTAAAAAAGAAAAAAAAAAAAAAACTTGAAAAAATGGAAGATTCAGTAAAAATTTCAAGTTTTAGTATAGATGAGTCATAAGTATGGAACTAGAGAGGTGTGTTTGTGTGTGGGTATGTGTATTTCATGGTTTTGTCTGTGAGAAAGGACTTAGCAATCAGGACAGCCTAGTAGTAATGAATATAAAGAGTACTCAGCTCTTAGTTTCTAAATGCCATTCTGAAATACAAGGACCCTGGGATCCTCAGAAAAATGGCTGACTCCAGACTGGACTGCAAAAGTTCAGATGAATTTGAAATATCTTGCTATGCCAGAAAGTAAGGAAATTCTCAAAGAACAGTTGTTCTCAAAGAACAACACAGAAGCCTGATTGAAAGTGTGCCTACTGGCCAAATCAGGGAAAAGTGTTATCCAAATTAACAGTTACATATTATTTCATTGGATAAAATAAAATTCTAGACACCTGTGAAGATACAAACAAATGCAAACATTTCATATTTTAAAAATACATTTAAAAATAAATAAATAAATCAGTTACATGGAAGAAAAATCTATTTGCTCAAATAATATAGAAGGGATAATGAAATTCTAAAATTATCATTTGATAACTATTATGCAAATAATCCAGAGAAGCATGAATTATGAATAGATTCTAAAACCTATGGGTGAAGGTATGATGAAAAGGAAATTATTTAGTTTCAAAGTATATTAATTACAAATGGGAAAAAAGATAATCTTAAGCAAGGCTCAAAAACCTATAAGAAAGTATCAAAGCAGGAAAATATTCAAGTCATCTGAGTGCCAGAATGAATAAAAAGAAGGTGCTTACAAATAGGCAGACAGAAAGTCAAAACAAACTCTGTAGCTTTGTCTTAAAAATGGAAGTATCAGGGCTTCCCTGGTGGTTCAGTGGGTAAAGACTCCACCTTGCAATGCAAGGGGCATTGGTTCAATCCCTGGCCCAGGAAGATGCAATGGGAGCCCCCACACGGGCTAAGGAGTAAAGATGGATGAAAACAAATAAATAAATAAACCAATAAAAGAGGCCAAAATCTAAAAAAGAAAAAAAAAAAAAAACTTGAAAAAATGGAAGATTCAGTAAAAATTTCAAGTTTTAGTATAGATGAGTCATAAGTATGGAACTAGAGAGGTGTGTTTGTGTGTGGGTATGTGTATTTCATGGTTTTGTCTGTGAGAAAGGACTTAGCAATCAGGACAGCCTAGTAGTAATGAATATAAAGAGTACTCAGCTCTTAGTTTCTAAATGCCATTCTGAAATACAAGGACCCTGGGATCCTCAGAAAAATGGCTGACTCCAGACTGGACTGCAAAAGTTCAGATGAATTTGAAATATCTTGCTATGCCAGAAAGTAAGGAAATTCTCAAAGAACAGTTGTTCTCAAAGAACAACACAGAAGCCTGATTGAAAGTGTGCCTACTGGCCAAATCAGGGAAAAGTGTTATCCAAATTAACAGTTACATATTATTTCATTGGATAAAATAAAATTCTAGACACCTGTGAAGATACAAACAAATGCAAACATTTCATATTTTAAAAATACATTTAAAAATAAATAAATAAATCAGTTACATGGAAGAAAAATCTATTTGCTCAAATAATATAGAAGGGATAATGAAATTCTAAAATTATCATTTGATAACTATTATGCAAATAATCCAGAGAAGCATGAATTATGAATAGATTCTAAAACCTATGGGTGAAGGTATGATGAAAAGGAAATTATTTAGTTTCAAAGTATATTAATTACAAATGGGAAAAAAGATAATCTTAAGCAAGACATCTTAGAAACACACAAGTTAATGAAGTATCACAGTTATTATCAGTAATGGAACAATTAACAGGATGTTCTCACTGGTGTAACACACTGAAAAGTACATTTATGACATCACTGCCATGAAATTCTTGCCAGAAATGTATAATTTTAATCTCGTCATGAAGAATTAACTAAATGAAAATGAAAGATGCTCCACAAAATACATGGCTTGAACTTTTAAAATTGTCAACCTCATGAAAGTCAAGGAGGAACTAAGGAATTATCCTGGATTAAATGAATTTAAACTGATGTGACAACTAAATGCAGTATGTGATCATGGAGTGGTTCCAGGACTGGAAAGAAAGTTATTTAATCTACCCCTGTCTTTGGCTATAAAGTACACCATTAGGACAGTTTATGAGATTTGAACAAGATCGATAGAAAATTATAATAATATCCACCAATGTGAATTTTTCAAACTTTAAATTGCACTGTGATTATAAAAGAATGATCTTGATATACATGGAAATACACACTGAAGAATCTAAAGAAAAGAGGCATTATATTAACACTGCACTATAAAATACCAAGTATAAAATGTAATAAAAGTATACCACTTACGATGCAACAAACTCTGAGATTTGAAGGAATAATAGAAAAGGACATCTGAATAAATAGTTAGATTTACTATTTTCATGGATAGGAAGAATCAGTATTCTAAAAATCTCCATTCTGTCTAAGGTAATTTCTAATATCAAAAGAATTCAATGTACTTCAATGGTACTGTTTGTAGAGTTAGACAAACTTGTGCTAAAATCAATTTGTACTAATAAGTAGGAAAAGAACCAGATAATCTAAAAAGAATAGACGGCCTAGAGGGGTGGGATGGGAGGGAATGGGATATTAAGCTGGAATTATATATATCTGTAAACAACAAAAATCTGTAAATCAAAAAAGGAAAATAAAAAAAATTGTGATTGTGGAAAAAAAATTCAAAAATAAATAAATAAGTAAAAAGAATAGAACATGAATAGATCTTCCTTCATGACTATTAGTATGGCAACTAAGACACTGGAGTATTAAAAACAGATTGAATTAAGGCTGTCATAACAAAAGAAAATACTTGGTGACTTACACAATAGATTCATTTTCTCACAGGTCTGAAGGCTAGAACTTCCCAGTCATGGTGCCAGTTGACTGTATTCCTGGTGAGAGCTCTTCTCCTGACTTGAAGAGAGCCATTGCTTAATACATACTCACATGGCCTTTCCTCCACAGCATCTGTGGGGAGAAGAGAGTGAGTGAACTCTGGTATCTCTTCTTCTAATAATGGAACCAGTTCTACTCAATTATAGCCCCAACCTTAGAGTCTCACTTAACTTTTATTTCTGCTAACTTCCCGTATATAGTCATGTAAGAATTCTCTTAACCTTGATGTTCAATCAACTTTTTCTTTCTCCACCATTAATATCAAAACAAGTTCCCCTTCCTTTCCACCCTTGACACCTAACAACCTTCTTAGTAATTTTTCTCTCCCATCATGCTGACTTGATTACAAACCCCTACTGGTCCCTGTTGTATTTGGGAGCTTCCCAGGTGGCTCAGTGGTAAAGAATCTGCCTGCCAATGCAGGAGTCACAAGTTCAATCCCTGGATTGGGAAGATTACCTTGGAGAAGGAAATGGCAACCCCCTCCAGTATTCTCACCTGGAGAATTCCATGGACAGAGGAGCTTGGCAGGGTACAATCCACTGGGGCTAAACCACCATCACCACATTGTAGTTGGAGTTTAGTCTGTCTCCTCTACTACAATAGTTCAGTCCCTATTTTATTCAATAAACTCTGTCTTGCTATTTTTAGCAAATGTCAAGTGATTTTCAGGTTTAAATGGAAACTTAAATCTTAGGAAAATAGAATATTAAAGAACAAAAATGGGAGGTAGACAGACAACTGACTTTATATACTCATACCATGAATAATGATGATGATGATAAAAATGAAATTAAAACCCTATTTTGTACCAAAGGTTAAAACGTCTGTTATTTTATACTATAGATTAAAAATAAATTTCAAATGAATTTGAAAACACGAAAATCAAAACTTCAATATTTTAAATTCAGTATTAATTAAAATTTATTTTAATAAAAAGCACAAGTTTGGGTATTAGAAACCTTGAGAGGCTATGATATTTGAAGAATGCAAAGCCCTGGATTAACCATTAGCCTTTGCTTGAGTAGATAAGAAGATCAGTGATCATTTACATATCAGCTACCTTTCTCCTAGAGGCATTGAAGGAGAGCTCTTCTCCTGACTTGAAGAGACCCTTTAATACATACTCACATGGCCTTTCCTCCACAGCATCTGTGGGGAGAAGAGAGTGAGTGAACTCTGGTATCTCTTCTTCTAATAATGGAACCAGTTCTACTCAATTATAGCCCCAACCTTAGAGTCTCACTTAACTTTTATTTCTGCTAACTTCCCGTATATAGTCATGTAAGAATTCTCTTAACCTTGATGTTCAATCAACTTTTTCTTTCTCCACCATTAATATCAAAACAAGTTCCCCTTCCTTTCCACCCTTGACACCTAACAACCTTCTTAGTAATTTTTCTCTCCCATCATGCTGACTTGATTACAAACCCCTACTGGTCCCTGTTGTATTTGGGAGCTTCCCAGGTGGCTCAGTGGTAAAGAATCTGCCTGCCAGTGCAGGAGTCACAAGTTCAATCCCTGGATTGGGAAGATTACCTTGGAGAAGGAAATGGCAACCCCCTCCAGTATTCTCACCTGGAGAATTCCATGGACAGAGGAGCTTGGCAGGGTACAATCCACTGGGGCTAAACCACCATCACCACATTGTAGTTGGAGTTTAGTCTGTCTCCTCTACTACAATAGTTCAGTCCCTATTTTATTCAATAAACTCTGTCTTGCTATTTTTAGCAAATGTCAAGTGATTTTCAGGTTTAAATGGAAACTTAAATCTTAGGGAAAATAGAATATTAAAGAACAAAAATGGGAGGTAGACAGACAACTGACTTTATATACTCATACCATGAATAATGATGATGATGATAAAAATGAAATTAAAACCCTATTTTGTACCAAAGGTTAAAACGTCTGTTATTTTATACTATAGATTAAAAATAAATTTCAAATGAATTTGAAAACACGAAAATCAAAACTTCAATATTTTAAATTCAGTATTAATTAAAATTTATTTTAATAAAAAGCACAAGTTTGGGTATTAGAAACCTTGAGAGGCTATGATACTTTGAAGAATGCAAAGCCCTGGATTAACCATTAGCCTTTGCTTGAGTAGATAAGAAGATCAGTGATCATTTACATATCAGCTACCATGAAATAGACTGTAACTTATTATCATAAAATGTACCTTCTGCCTAAGCCTGTTTCTTAAAAGAGGGAAAGTACTTTTCGAAAATCATAAAGTTTATTTTTTAATTTTTTTTTGGGGGGGGTGATTGGGGAGGGAAGGGGACAGGCGGGCCACTTCTATTGGTCTTTCATTTATCTCTTTTCATCCATCTTTGTTCTTTGGCCTGTGTGGGCCTCCCATCACGGTAGCCTCTGTTGTCGTAGAGCACCGGCTCTGGGCGCATGTGCTCCAGAGCTCTGGCTCGGTAATTGGACACATCGGTCCAACCGCTCCGTGGCACGTGGGATCTTCCCAGGCCAGGGATCGAACTGGCGCCCCTTGCACTGCAAGGTGGTGTCCTTACCCACTGGACCACCAGGGAAGCCCTACTTTTAAAAGCAAAATACTGTTGACTTCTGCCTTTGTAATTATGGATATTTAAAATAAGAAACTAGCATCAAAATGTCTGTTACAGAAAACTGTGTCTCTCCATTAAGAATTGTGAATTATTTTCCATGGGTGCTTACTCTTACACATTTTATGATGATAAATCTACTGATTGTACAATCACTTATCTTGATAAGACTAATACTGTGAGTGTTTATAAAATTAGAAGAGTATGTTAAATCATTTCTCCTTTTAAAAATCATTTAAATTCTAAAAGATTACTTCAAAACATAATGTAGAAACTTCATTTCTATGACAACAAAACATAAAAACACTTTATGAAACTCGTAGAAGAATACGTAGAGTATTTTTGCATCCCACAAGAAAGGAAAGATAAACACACAACACACTGATAAAATGAACAAAAAATCCTGTATAACAAAGACATCATAAACAACAAAGATAAAAATATATTTGGAGATGGTATTTGCAGCATGTATAACAGTTATCAAGAACATACAAAGAATTCAATTTTCAATTTTAAAAAAACAACATATACATTTTTTTCCTGTTTTTATTGATTTTTTTATCCACTTATATTCATCCATCTTTATTCTTTGGCCTGTGTGTGACTCCCATCACAGTGGCCTCTCTCCTTGCAAAACACCGACTCTGGGCACGTGAGCTCACTCCAGAGTGCCGGCTTCTAATTGGGCACACCAGTCCAGCCACTCCACGGCACGTGGGATCTTCCCAGGCCAGGGATCAAACCAGTGCCCTTTGCACGTGAGGCAGACTCTTTATTCACTGGACTACCAGGGAAGTCCCCGTTTTTTAAAAAAATACATCACTTGTAAAAGTTGGGCATGACATGAAAAGCAATTCACAAAAGAATGACCCAGGGTACCAAAAATCATGAGAAAATCTCAAATCATGTGAGAAAAAAGCCAATTATTTTTTTAAGTTACCTTTTTATAATTCTTGGAGCAAAAAAATATCTGACATGCTTTAAGTTGGCTAGGATTGTAAGCAAAAAGGAAGTCAGCCTTCCTAATGGAGGAAATATCCACTATGGAGAACATCTGGTCTAGTAACTTTAAAAACTTGACTGTGCCTTCATGACAACCTACATTTGGTAAGTGCTTTCAAGAAATCTTGCACATGAACAATACCGGACACGTCAAGGATTTTTTTATAGCACTGTATTATAAAAAATTGATAGTATTTAAACATCCATCATTAAAATAAACTGTGCAGTATTCATATGCTGAAATTACACTTATGATGAACAGCCTTAATTTAAATATAGCATATGGGAAGAACTTCAGGTTGCATAAAGAATAATAATTTCTGTGAAATTTTAAAACAGCGATACAGAAAGAAATTTATGTATTAACTCCTCTTAAATTTGGTACAAAAGTATACAGTATATATGCTGATGCTGATTAATACTATGCATCAACTTGGCTAGACAGATATATACTCACACACACACACACATATATATATATATATTTAGAGAGAGCACACAAGAGAGAGACCAAGGGAGGGACAGAAAGGGGCACAAGGTTAAGAAACAAAACCCTGACTAATACTGTACTATTCAAGTCTCAAAACATTCACAGGAAATATGTGAAGCTAACTTTAGGTCAGTAGAAGGAAGGAGAGATGAAAATTGGCAATAACAAAAACTGGCTTACCTACAGTGTTTTACTGAAGTATTACATCATATGTAATTTTATATAAATACAGTGGCCTCTCTCCTTGCAAAACACCGACTCTGGGCACGTGAGCTCACTCCAGAGTGCCGGCTTCTAATTGGGCACACCAGTCCAGCCACTCCACGGCACGTGGGATCTTCCCAGGCCAGGGATCAAACCAGTGCCCTTTGCACGTGAGGCAGACTCTTTATTCACTGGACTACCAGGGAAGTCCCCGTTTTTTAAAAAAATACATCACTTGTAAAAGTTGGGCATGACATGAAAAGCAATTCACAAAAGAATGACCCAGGGTACCAAAAATCATGAGAAAATCTCAAATCATGTGAGAAAAAAGCCAATTATTTTTTTAAGTTACCTTTTTATAATTCTTGGAGCAAAAAAATATCTGACATGCTTTAAGTTGGCTAGGATTGTAAGCAAAAAGGAAGTCAGCCTTCCTAATGGAGGAAATATCCACTATGGAGAACATCTGGTCTAGTAACTTTAAAAACTTGACTGTGCCTTCATGACAACCTACATTTGGTAAGTGCTTTCAAGAAATCTTGCACATGAACAATACCGGACACGTCAAGGATTTTTTTATAGCACTGTATTATAAAAAATTGATAGTATTTAAACATCCATCATTAAAATAAACTGTGCAGTATTCATATGCTGAAATTACACTTATGATGAACAGCCTTAATTTAAATATAGCATATGGGAAGAACTTCAGGTTGCATAAAGAATAATAATTTCTGTGAAATTTTAAAACAGCGATACAGAAAGAAATTTATGTATTAACTCCTCTTAAATTTGGTACAAAAGTATACAGTATATATGCTGATGCTGATTAATACTATGCATCAACTTGGCTAGACAGATATATACTCACACACACACACACATATATATATATATATTTAGAGAGAGCACACAAGAGAGAGACCAAGGGAGGGACAGAAAGGGGCACAAGGTTAAGAAACAAAACCCTGACTAATACTGTACTATTCAAGTCTCAAAACATTCACAGGAAATATGTGAAGCTAACTTTAGGTCAGTAGAAGGAAGGAGAGATGAAAATTGGCAATAACAAAAACTGGCTTACCTACAGTGTTTTACTGAAGTATTACATCATATGTAATTTTATATAAATGCACATATTTATATCTCAAGTAAAAAAGGTAAAATGCTAATTCTAGAAAGTAGGAACATGGACATGATTTCCATTACTCTCTCTACTTTATATATAATTTTAACCACAAAACAAATAAGCACTGCATAAGAGAGCAGTTTTATCTGCATTATTACAATGGTGCTCTTTTGTATGGACTTCTGCTTCAAGTGGCCTGTGAATACTGCCTCAGTAAAATGTCCCTCAGGCTTCCCTGTTCCTGTACTTTAATTTCATTTCATTCAGCAACATTCAACCTCCTAACTCAATCACTAATACAGAAGGAAACATGCCCTGAATAAAAAAAAAAAAAAAAAGTTTTGATAACTAAAATTAAAATAGCCAACTGCAAATCAATAATTTAACTCCAGTTTATTCACCAGCTTTGTTTCTTCCACCCTGATCTGTCGTCTTCATGGTCCAGCCAATAGGGTGCCCCAGGTCTCCATGGCTGTTACGAAGGAGACCATCAGGGGACCTTCAGCATGTCTTTCCTAATGTAGACTGTGACCACTGCAACCCACAGGTTTAACACGCATAGAATTACGAACGCTCACAGAGTTCCTCTAAGGGTGGGATTACTGTGCACACTCAGAGGGAAACCTCTTCTCTCCTAAGTAGCTAAACTTGTTTCCCAGATCACAGGATGTCACCTGCTCTAATAAGGTCATTGAACCTCAGCCTCAACCCAATCAGGAGTCCTTCTCTTTCAGAAAGACTAAGCCTCCTTCCATCAGGTAAATTTTGTAACCAAATGACGACTTTTTTTTTTTTTTATTAATCTCCAGGTTTAACCAGGGACAGGAAATTAACAATTTTGATGGTAAACAGTATGGTAGATGCAGAATGGTGTTATTTACTTACTTTTCATAATTTAAAATCCCTTTGAGACAGGCCTTCTCCACTTTAAGAAGAGGTGATTGTGGCACAAAGGTTAAATGGTTTGTCCATAAACACATTACTATGATTGATTGGGTATCTGATTTAAACTCAGAGCTGTCTGCTTCCGGGGCGTTTGGGTGGATCGATCAAGATGGTGGAATTAAGAGGATGTGGAACTAACCTTTCCCATGAACACATCAAAAATACACTGATATGCAAATGAATTTCCACTGAAAACTAACTACAAGGATTCCTGTGTAACCAAGGCTGCAAGTAAGATCCACATATAATTGGGGAGAAAGGGAAGGTTGGGTAGATGATTAAGTTCAGACCTGAGCCACTAGGAGGTAACTCAGCAAAAGGGACAATCCACACGAAGACTCCGGCCTTGAGGAATGAACAGTGCTCTAGTCCTGGGGTCCTATGTTGGAGGAGATGAATCCCCATGGGTGACTGGAGGACGGCTGGTACTAACAGGAGGCTGTGAGAAGCTAAGACTCTGCTCGAGAGGAGTGCAGGACTGCTGGTTTGTTCCCAAAAGAAGGGAAGAAAGGGCAGAGACAAGATGGCTGGTAAAGGTTTTGGGGTTTCCTGTGACTGCCTAGACATGTGCCCACAGCTAAGCTGGCTGAATCCTCCAGCCCTGCTCATTCCAAATCACACCACGGCACTGGATCTGGGTAGCCACCACCAAGGAGAAGACTTGGTCATGGGACTCAGAGATGACACAGTCCCAGGGCAAAGCCTGGGCAGAGTGGTGGCAGCCATTGTTCAGCATGTCAGACAAGCTAAGAGCAATGAAGGCAGACACTCCATCACAGCTCACACCTTGATACACCCCACGAGTTCACACAAGGCACACCTAGCTTGCTGTGTGGCTCCACAACAAGGCATGGGGCTAGGGGAGGCGCAGAGGCTGGGGGAAGTGACCATTGTGTGGGACAAAGGGGACTTGCACTGGAGGCTGCATCTGAGCAGAGCAAGGGAAACAATCAGGGGTGCCTTCACAGACAGGACCCCTGTCGGCAGTTGCCACAAGCAAATAAGAGCTGGCACAGGCTTGGTTTGCTTCCAGCACTCCCTCTGTCTGGGGCAAGTGTCCCAGTGCTAGGAAAGAGGAAACACACAGTTGAGGAAAACAGAACAAGCTTGGGCCCTCAAGGCTTCTGCTCCAGCAACCTGGGATCACACCTTGCCCTTTGATGGAGTAGTGGCAGGCATGGAGAAGAGGGAAAGTACCGCCTCACACTTGGCTCCAGTACTAGTGACTGCATCTCCAGTCTGCCCCTATCAAGGCGATAGTGATCAACATACCCTGAGGAAAGTCGTGACTTGCTACCATGTCGAGGCCAGCTCTCCAAAGACATTGGGCACTTGATGTCTATACACAGATGAGAACATCCTTTCAAGACTACAACAGGTATTTGTTTCATCTGAATCCTTAACTGGCAGAGATAGTTAAACAAAATGAAAAGGCAGAGGCTCTCAACTGAAAAAGCAGGAGCAAAATCCTGAAAAAATAATGAAACAAATTAAAAATTCATCAGACAAATCCTGGGGTCCTATGTTGGAGGAGATGAATCCCCATGGGTGACTGGAGGACGGCTGGTACTAACAGGAGGCTGTGAGAAGCTAAGACTCTGCTCGAGAGGAGTGCAGGACTGCTGGTTTGTTCCCAAAGAAGGGAAGAGAGGGCAGAGACAAGATGGCTGGTAAAGGTTTTGGGGTTTCCTGTGACTGCCTAGACATGTGCCCACAGCTAAGCTGGCTGAATCCTCCAGCCCTGCTCATTCCAAATCACACCACGGCACTGGATCTGGGTAGCCACCACCAAGGAGAAGACTTGGTCATGGGACTCAGAGATGACACAGTCCCAGGGCAAAGCCTGGGCAGAGTGGTGGCAGCCATTGTTCAGCATGTCAGACAAGCTAAGAGCAATGAAGGCAGACACTCCATCACAGCTCACACCTTGATACACCCCACGAGTTCACACAAGGCACACCTAGCTTGCTGTGTGGCTCCACAACAAGGCATGGGGCTAGGGGAGGCGCAGAGGCTGGGGGAAGTGACCATTGTGTGGGACAAAGGGGACTTGCACTGGAGGCTGCATCTGAGCAGAGCAAGGGAAACAATCAGGGGTGCCTTCACAGACAGGACCCCTGTCGGCAGTTGCCACAAGCAAATAAGAGCTGGCACAGGCTTGGTTTGCTTCCAGCACTCCCTCTGTCTGGGGCAAGTGTCCCAGTGCTAGGAAAGAGGAAACACACAGTTGAGGAAAACAGAACAAGCTTGGGCCCTCAAGGCTTCTGCTCCAGCAACCTGGGATCACACCTTGCCCTTTGATGGAGTAGTGGCAGGCATGGAGAAGAGGGAAAGTACCGCCTCACACTTGGCTCCAGTACTAGTGACTGCATCTCCAGTCTGCCCCTATCAAGGCGATAGTGATCAACATACCCTGAGGAAAGTCGTGACTTGCTACCATGTCGAGGCCAGCTCTCCAAAGACATTGGGCACTTGATGTCTATACACAGATGAGAACATCCTTTCAAGACTACAACAGGTATTTGTTTCATCTGAATCCTTAACTGGCAGAGATAGTTAAACAAAATGAAAAGGCAGAGGCTCTCAACTGAAAAAGCAGGAGCAAAATCCTGAAAAAATAATGAAACAAATTAAAAATTCATCAGACAAAGAATTCAAAGCATTGGTAATACAAAAAATGTTAAGAGAATTAGGGAACAGAATAGATGAATGTAATGAAACTTATAACAAAGACCTAGAACATATAACACTGACTCAATTAGAAATAATGAATTCAATTACTGAAATAAAAAAATCACTAGAAGGTATGAATTGTACACCAAGCGATACAGAAGCATATGTAAGTGATATCTGGACAATAGAACAATGAAAATCACCCAATCAGGACAGCAAAAAGAAAAATGAATTAAAAAATTAAACAATTTGAGAGATCTCTGAAATAATAATGAACATATCAACATATACACAATAGGTATCTCTGAAGAAGAGATGGGAGGGGGGATCAAAAGTGTATTTGACTATATTTGATTATGGCTGAAATTTTATTAAACCTGAAGAGGGAAATAGATAACTCAGGTACAAGAAGCAGAGATGGTCTCAAGAGGAACCCAAAGAGGCCCACATTCAGATGCAGTATAATTAAAATGAAAGACATTAAAGAGAATTTTAAAGGCAGTATGGGAAAAAGATTCATATACAAAGGAATCTTCATAAGACGATTGGCTTATTTCTCTGTGAAAACTGTTCACGCCAGAAGAGAGTGGCATGACGCATTCAAAATGCTGAAAGGGAAAACCTACAGACTATAATACGTGACCCAGCAGGATTATAATTTAGACTCAAAGGAGAGATAAAACATTCTCAAACAAAAACTGTAAGAGTTATAATCTTAGTAACTTTTCCTAAAGGGAAAAGCCCGAACCTCACACCTTGCCCTTTGATGGAGTAGTGGCAGGCATGGAGAAGAGGGAAAGTACCGCCTCACACTTGGCTCCAGTACTAGTGACTGCATCTCCAGTCTGCCCCTATCAAGGCGATAGTGATCAACATACCCTGAGGAAAGTCGTGACTTGCTACCATGTCGAGGCCAGCTCTCCAAAGACATTGGGCACTTGATGTCTATACACAGATGAGAACATCCTTTCAAGACTACAACAGGTATTTGTTTCATCTGAATCCTTAACTGGCAGAGATAGTTAAACAAAATGAAAAGGCAGAGGCTCTCAACTGAAAAAGCAGGAGCAAAATCCTGAAAAAATAATGAAACAAATTAAAAATTCATCAGACAAAGAATTCAAAGCATTGGTAATACAAAAAATGTTAAGAGAATTAGGGAACAGAATAGATGAATGTAATGAAACTTATAACAAAGACCTAGAACATATAACACTGACTCAATTAGAAATAATGAATTCAATTACTGAAATAAAAAAATCACTAGAAGGTATGAATTGTACACCAAGCGATACAGAAGCATATGTAAGTGATATCTGGACAATAGAACAATGAAAATCACCCAATCAGGACAGCAAAAAGAAAAATGAATTAAAAAATTAAACAATTTGAGAGATCTCTGAAATAATAATGAACATATCAACATATACACAATAGGTATCTCTGAAGAAGAGATGGGAGGGGGGATCAAAAGTGTATTTGACTATATTTGATTATGGCTGAAATTTTATTAAACCTGAAGAGGGAAACAGATAACTCAGGTACAAGAAGCAGAGATGGTCTCAAGAGGAACCCAAAGAGGCCCACATTCAGATGCAGTATAATTAAAATGAAAGACATTAAAGAGAATTTTAAAGGCAGTATGGGAAAAAGATTCATATACAAAGGAATCTTCATAAGACGATTGGCTTATTTCTCTGTGAAAACTGTTCACGCCAGAAGAGAGTGGCATGACGCATTCAAAATGCTGAAAGGGAAAACCTACAGACTATAATACGTGACCCAGCAGGATTATAATTTAGACTCAAAGGAGAGATAAAACATTCTCAAACAAAAACTGTAAGAGTTCATCAATACTAAACCAACCAAAATAAAACTGTTAAACAGCTTTTCCTAAAGGGGAAAAGAAGTAAGAATCTATACAAAAGGGAAAATCCCACTAGGAAAAACAAATATATAGTAAGGATTGAGGATAAAACAATTAAATAGACAGACAAATATTCAAAGATAAAATTATATTAATAGCTAGAACTACAATAAAAAGTTGAAGAGTGGGCTTCCCTGGTGGTCCAGTGGGTAAGGACACCACCTTGCAGTGCAAGGGGTGCCGGTTCGATCCCTGGCCTGGGAAGATCCCATGTGCTGCAGAGCAGCTGGACTGATGTGTCCAATTACCGAGCTGGAGCTCTGGTGCGCATGCGCCGCAAGCCAGTGGTCTGTGACAACAGAGGCCACCGTGATGGGAGGTCCACACGGGCCAAAGAACAAAGATAGATGAAAAGAGATAAATGAAAGACCAATAGAAGTGGCCTGCCCATCCCCCTCCCTGCCCAACCTGCCCCAACCCCACCCCCCAAATAAAAGTTGAAAAGGAAATATGAAGATGTAGAATATGAGATCAAAAAATGTGTAGGAATAGAGTGAAAAATGTAGATCTTTAAGAATGTGTTTGAACTTCAAATGACTACTAGTTTGAAACTGATATACTACTAACTCAACTTATATGAACCCATGGTAACCGCAAATCAAAAACATGAAATATTAATAGATTCACAAAAACTGAAAAGAAAGAAACACAAGCTCAATACCAAAAAAAAAAAAATCATCAAACCACAAATGAATACAATAGCTAGAACTTGGAAGGAACCTAGATGCCCATCGACGAACGAATGGATCCAAAAGCTCTGGTACATATATACAATGGAATACTACACAGCTGTAAAGAGAAATGCAGAAGAATCAACCCTAATGAGGTGGCTGGATCTAGAACGTATCATAAAAAGTGAAGTCAGTCAAAAAGAGAAGGACAAATACAGTATATTAACGCATATATATGGAATCTAGTAGGATGGTGATGATGGCACATGCAGTGAAGCGACGGAAAGACAGACATGGACAGTGGACATATGGACATTGTGGGGAAGGAACAGTGGGTGAGAGGCGTAAAGGAAGTAGCATGAAGGCCTGTACTATCATAAGGGAAGAAAATAGCTAGTCATTGCTCTGTAAAAAAAGGGGATCCTTCAGGGGTGCTGTGTGATGGTCGGGAGGGGAGGGAAGCGGGGGATATACATGTGATTAATCTGAGAACATTCATGTCTGTGAACAACAAAACTCTGTAAAAGTTAAAAGTAAAATAAAGGTTTAAAAAAAAAAAAAAACCACAAATGAAGGAAAAAAAAAGAAGAAATGGTCAGAGAAAAAAGACAAAAACAAATGGAAAACAAACAATAAAATGGTAGTAAGTATGTACCTACAAATAATTACTTTAAATGTCAATGAACTACATGCTCCAAACAAAAGTCAGAGTAGTTGATCGGACATAAAAAGTAAGACTCATCCATATGTTGCTTACAAGAGACTCACTTCAGAGCTAAAAGCACACATGCTTGAAAGTGAGAATGTGGAAAAAAATATTCATAGAAATGGAAATGATGAGAACACAAGGGTAGTAACATGTCAGACAAAATCGCCTTCAAAACAGGGGTAAAAGCAAAATTTTCAAAACAGAAGATAGATGTGTAGGAATAGAGTGAAAAATGTAGATCTTTAAGAATGTGTTTGAACTTCAAATGACTACTAGTTTGAAACTGATATACTACTAACTCAACTTATATGAACCCATGGTAACCGCAAATCAAAAACATGAAATATTAATAGATTCACAAAAACTGAAAAGAAAGAAACACAAGCTCAATACCAAAAAAAAAAAAAATCATCAAACCACAAATGAATACAATAGCTAGAACTTGGAAGGAACCTAGATGCCCATCGACGAACGAATGGATCCAAAAGCTCTGGTACATATATACAATGGAATACTACACAGCTGTAAAGAGAAATGCAGAAGAATCAACCCTAATGAGGTGGCTGGATCTAGAACGTATCATAAAAAGTGAAGTCAGTCAAAAAGAGAAGGACAAATACAGTATATTAACGCATATATATGGAATCTAGTAGGATGGTGATGATGGCACATGCAGTGAAGCGACGGAAAGACAGACATGGACAGTGGACATATGGACATTGTGGGGAAGGAACAGTGGGTGAGAGGCGTAAAGGAAGTAGCATGAAGGCCTGTACTATCATAAGGGAAGAAAATAGCTAGTCATTGCTCTGTAAAAAAAGGGGATCCTTCAGGGGTGCTGTGTGATGGTCGGGAGGGGAGGGAAGCGGGGGATATACATGTGATTAATCTGAGAACATTCATGTCTGTGAACAACAAAACTCTGTAAAAGTTAAAAGTAAAATAAAGGTTTAAAAAAAAAAAAAAAACCACAAATGAAGGAAAAAAAAAGAAGAAATGGTCAGAGAAAAAAGACAAAAACAAATGGAAAACAAGCAATAAAATGGTAGTAAGTATGTACCTACAAATAATTACTTTAAATGTCAATGAACTACATGCTCCAAACAAAAGTCAGAGTAGTTGATCGGACATAAAAAGTAAGACTCATCCATATGTTGCTTACAAGAGACTCACTTCAGAGCTAAAAGCACACATGCTTGAAAGTGAGAATGTGGAAAAAAATATTCATAGAAATGGAAATGATGAGAACGCAAGGGTAGTAACATGTCAGACAAAATCGCCTTCAAAACAGGGGTAAAAGCAAAATTTTAAAAAGGCATTAAATAATGATAAAGGGGTCAGTGCAAGAAGAAGATATTATACTCATTAATACAGATGCACCCAATATAAGAGCACTTAAAAATATAAAACAACTACTAACAGACATAAAGGAAGAAATTGACAATAATGCAATAATATTAGGGAAATTTAACATCTCATTTACATCAATGCACAGATAATCCAGACAGAAAATCAGTAAGGCAATACTGGGCTTGCGTGTGTGTGTGTGTGTGTGTGTGTGTGTGTGTGTGTGTGTGTGTGTGTGTGTGTGTGTGTGTGTGTGTGTGTGTGTGCATGGGCTTTTTGTGATTCCATGGAGCTTGCCATGCTCCTCTGTTCATGGAATTCTCCAGGTAAGAATACTGGAGTGGGTTGCCTTGCCTTTCTCCAGGGTATTTTCCAAACCCAGGGTTCAAACCCTGGTCTCCTTTATTACAGGCAGTTTCTTTACCATCAGGAATGTATATCTAACTGATCTAATCTCCAGGATCTGCTGTCACTGAGTCCTGACAACCACCTGTCTCTGTTCAAATCACCATACTTTTGGGTAGTTGTATAAGACACATTTGTGTTCTGTTATTATCCTTTCTGGGCAATCTACCCAATATCTTGCTAGTGGGGTTATTATTAATTTCTAGCCACTGGACTACCAGGGAAATCCCAGATTGCTTTTTCAAATTGAGGATTTATGTATCAAATCTTTTTGACCTTATAAAACTTTACTCAATACTTTTTACCTGAGGATATTTTTTCTCTGGTTGGGATTTTCAAAAGTGTTGACTTTAAAATGCTTATTTTATTTATTTGAATATTAACATAGTCTGTTTTTAAAAATACTGATTGGTAGGTAACTTTAAGAAATCTCTAAAGCATAGTGCTAAATATAAAAAAGCAAGTCAAATTTTTTTTAAAAAAGAAACTACCAAAAAGCTATATACAGTATGAGACTGGTAAAAAATACCAAATCAGCTTTATTTGTGCGGGTACATAGATGCTTTACCATCCTGGTGGCCTAGCCTACAATGCAGGAGACTCGGTTCACTTTTTGGGTTGGGAAGATCCCCTGGAGAAGGAAATGGCAACCCACTCCAGTATTCTTGCCGGGAAAATTCCATGGACAGAGGAACCTGGCAGGCTACACACAGTCCATGGGGTCACAAAGAGTCAGACACACCAAGCAACTAACACACAGCCCCATGGACTTTTGGAAAGGAAGCATTTCTTCAAATCCTAAGGTAAATTACATATTTAATTTAAAAGAGAAATTTCTCAAGTCACAGCATTAAAAATAAAAACAGATCTTTGGCCCTTTAAGAATTAACTACTTAAAAACAAAAAAAGAATTAACTACTTTCTAATTCGTATCCTTATCTCAACAAACTGAGTGGATATGCATTTTTCTTCTCCACTGCCAATAACATGGAAAGCCATGCCATTATACTAGCATCTCTAGGGATCAGTCTCCCAGAGGCCTTCCCACCATACAAACAGGAGAGGCTCGGTGATTGCTGGGTACCTCCCTACTTTGATTGTTTGAAAGTAACAGTTCACCTCTTAGAGACCTTGGGCTTTTGGCTTCATAGACTCTAAATTATGTTACACAATTCATTTGAAGAGGGTCGTTGCCCAATAATGCTGATCTACTTTTTTTTTTTTTTTTAAACTCAGCAAATGGGTTATTTGATTTTCTCCTCTTCCCAATTAGCATCAACGGTAGATTTCCTAACAGCGTGATTTGAGCTTGAAGGTTAAACATGGCATGTCTGTCTGTTGTTCAAATCAATGCTGCTCTGACATTGCTATTTCTCACCTAAACTTCCATCGATGATTTGATTTAAACCAGCTGTTTTGGCTAATTCAGTAATTAGTGACTTGGCAAAGCACTAATCCTATTGGAAGGTAGGAAAAAATAACTCAGATTTACATATGTAATGAAATTTCAGCACAAATAGTTTGCTCCAAAGAATGATAATATTTAATATGAAACTCAAGTTTAAAAAACTTAAAGCATACTAAATGTCCCAGCACATAAGATCCATACACTTGTATTTTTCCATTTTATTTACCTGAAATTCCTCAGCACATAGATCCTTTTGGTGGCCTAGCCTACAATGCAGGAGACTCGGTTCACTTTTTGGGTTGGGAAGATCCCTGAGAAGGAAATGGCAACCCACTCCAGTATTCTTGCCGGAAAATTCCATGGACAGAGGAACCTGGCAGGCTACACACAGTCCATGGGGTCACAAAGAGTCAGACACACCAAGCAACTAACACACAGCCCCATGGACTTTTGGAAAGGAAGCATTTCTTCAAATCCTAAGGTAAATTACATATTTAATTTAAAAGAGAAATTTCTCAAGTCACAGCATTAAAAATAAAAACAGATCTTTGGCCCTTTAAGAATTAACTACTTAAAAACAAAAAAAGAATTAACTACTTTCTAATTCGTATCCTTATCTCAACAAACTGAGTGGATATGCATTTTTCTTCTCCACTGCCAATAACATGGAAAGCCATGCCATTATACTAGCATCTCTAGGGATCAGTCTCCCAGAGGCCTTCCCACCATACAAACAGGAGAGGCTCGGTGATTGCTGGGTACCTCCCTACTTTGATTGTTTGAAAGTAACAGTTCACCTCTTAGAGACCTTGGGCTTTTGGCTTCATAGACTCTAAATTATGTTACACAATTCATTTGAAGAGGGTCGTTGCCCAATAATGCTGATCTACTTTTTTTTTTTTTTTTAAACTCAGCAAATGGGTTATTTGATTTTCTCCTCTTCCCAATTAGCATCAACGGTAGATTTCCTAACAGCGTGATTTGAGCTTGAAGGTTAAACATGGCATGTCTGTCTGTTGTTCAAATCAATGCTGCTCTGACATTGCTATTTCTCACCTAAACTTCCATCGATGATTTGATTTAAACCAGCTGTTTTGGCTAATTCAGTAATTAGTGACTTGGCAAAGCACTAATCCTATTGGAAGGTAGGAAAAAATAACTCAGATTTACATATGTAATGAAATTTCAGCACAAATAGTTTGCTCCAAAGAATGATAATATTTAATATGAAACTCAAGTTTAAAAAACTTAAAGCATACTAAATGTCCCAGCACATAAGATCCATACACTTGTATTTTTCCATTCTGTGAATACCAAACTTGTGCCTTACCTTGTTCCAAATGCTTCACATACATTACTGTAATCCCAGTTTCCCAGGTGGCACAGTGGTAAAGAACCTTCTGCTAATGCACAAAATGCAAGAGACATGGGTTTGATTCTTGGGTCAGGAAGAAACCCTGGAGTAGGAAATGGTATCTCACTCCAGTATTTGTGCCTGAAGAAATTCCACGGTCAAAGGAGCCTGGTGGGCTACAGTCCATGGAGCAAAAAGAGTTAGACACAACTAACAGTTGAGCACATGCATATTAATACATAGAGATCATAAAAGGTAGATATTAGCAGCTCAACTTTACAGATGAGAAACTCAAGCCTAGAAATACACAATGTTTTTACCAATGTCACATCGTCACAAAGTGAAAGAGCAGCTAGTCAAACTTAGTTGTGTCCAACCCCAAGTTCCATGCTCTTTAAATTATTCCCCATGAATCTTTCATATTTTCTCACAGACCCAATGGGTAATCAACCTTGACAGTCACAACTATCTTAGGTCAAGAAAGCTGAATATTTTGTCTTGAGTGTGCCTTTGAATGGCTGGGATGTCGTGTCCAAAAGCTCTAGAGAGGGACGCTGGGTATAGGACCAGGTCTCCATTTAAAGATGCAAAATTGTTTGTATGTTTAGTCATGTGTTAGAAATTATTTGACAATGTTGAAATTTCTGCTATTACTATTCTATAAACAGCGGCTTATATTACAGATCTAGAAATGTCAGTTCCACATGCATTAACCTAACTGCTGGCATGGATGTGTATTCTTTTGACCTCAGGCCCAGTGGCATTCTCCATATTTTTATCCCAAGAAAAACCTTAGAAAGGGAGGGAAAAAAGTGGTTTTTTTCTATTATCTTGTGGCTAAATGATGACTAGACCTATAATATTTTTATATAGAAAATCACTTATAAATAACCAATACAAAAAATGTATGTTTATTGAATGAAAAACTCTCAGTGTGGCTTTACGTGCATTATCTCATTTAATCTCTTTCCTTTAGGATTGATTGATTTGATCTCCTTGCAATTAAAGGGACATTCAAGAGTCTTAGTTTGAAAGCATCAATTCTTTAGCACTCAGCCTTCATTAGGGTCTAATCCTCACATCTATACATTATCACTAGAAAAAAAAACCATAGCTTTGATTACACAGACCTTTGTCAGCAAAGTGATGTTTCTGCTCTTTAATATACTGTCTAGATTTGTCATAGCTGTTCTTCCAAAGAGCAAGCATCTTACAGTCATTGTCTGCAGTAATTTTGGGCAAAGAAAATAAAATCTGTCACTGCTTCCACTTTTTCCACATAGGTAATTAATCAGCATGTTCTTTGTGTGAAGTCCTGAAAAATTTCAGAGCCTCCTCCACTTTGAGTATCCACACCTCCCTCAAAAACCCTATATAACTCTCTCAGTAGTCACCCATGGGTTGATATGAAGGGACAGAACTTTGAAGTCTAGTTCTAACCTTACCAGATGCTGGCAAAGCCACTTAGACATTTTAGGGAATGTGGCAGGCAGCCACATCATGCTGCTGCCTTGCTTTGGTGAGTTAATCCATGATGTGTGGCTGCTTTTCTAATAGGACACCAAGATCCACAGGAAACAGGTGATTACTTAGTCCAACTGTCTTCCCCAGAGACAAACACCAACAACCCAAGGTCTTATCTTCTTCCAGTGCTGAGCCACTGTTTACAGAATTCAAATTTCATTTAACTAAGAAAACGCATTGTTAAATTGATTTTCTCTCAAAACACACTTGGGTTTTGTAAATGTACACAGAAAGTAGTTTTCTGATGTTAAATAACAATTCCCTGGAGAGTTTGCAGAGCAGCCTCAAAGTTAAACATAAACTCCATTTCTTTCCACACCACCCAGCTCTCTTTATCATTTAAATTAGGCAAGTTGAAGTGTTACAGATTCTACACCATGCTGGGACAATGTAGATGCTCAAATGGATAAAGATTTTAAAAGTAGTTACGCCCAATCTTTAATAAAATTACAAGTAATATTGTCGAAATGTTTTAATAGAAAATCCCCAAATTGCAAATGCCATGATTTAAATTATCTGGAATTAATCCTTTGGCTTCATTTTTAAAAAGCTTTTGTTTATTCACTGGTAGATAAAAATGAATTTTAAATATAAGTATATTTCCTTTCAAAGAAAATGTTCAAAGAGATTACAAAAAAAGACAAAGATGTAGTGTTTATAGAAAGTTGTTTTATGTAATTATATTTGTAAGAAATTAGAAAGCTAAGGACCAGATTTAAAAAATGGTAAAATAAACCACATAATTTCATTACAGAAAATATATTCAAAAATATGTATTTCTAAATATTAACAATTTGGAAAATAATGAAAAAATGTTTAGACAATAAGTATATAATCTCACAACAAGTAGATGACAACTACTAATATTTTTATAGAAATTCAGTAATTTTCTATGCATTTTAATAGTTAAATGCATTTATTTTATATGTTTAGGATTTCATATGCGTGTTATGTTTTTATGTATATAGGCATATACAGTACAGATGTATGTGTATGTGTATATACATGCATATACAGCTGTGTGTACCTGTGAATGTGCACATGTATTGTGTGTACATGTATGTGTATGTATGTTGTGCATAATTATTTGTAAATGTGGTCATATGCCATGTATATATGAGGGTATGTGTGTGTTTCTGTATATTTGTGCTTATTGGCATGTGTATGTCTTTGTTTATTCAAATACGGGTATGTGTGTGAGTGTCTGTATATATGTGATTATGTTTGTGTGTGCGTGCATGTTTGTATTTGTATGCCTGCACATCTGTTTGTCTGTTTGTGCATGTTAACCTAAAATAATATGTAGTCCTCTCATTACCATTTAATTCTAAAGAGCTTTTTAGCTTGTCTTTATTATTTTTGTTCTTATAATATATCTACAGTTTATATTCCATAGTTTAAAGGGTCAAGTAATTTTTGAGGCTTGTTTCAGAAATACCCCTTTTCTCCTCATAAGCAACCAGTTTAAGACTGTGAGCCAAATCTTCTATTGTTTGACTTCATGCATCTAAAAGACACACTTGTACTTCTATAATATTTACCATGGGGAAAATGGATGCTCAAATGGATAAAGATTTTAAATAGAGAAATTAAACAAGTAATATTGTCGAAATGTTTTAATAGAAAATCCCCAAATTGCAAATGCCATGATTTAAATTATCTGGAATTAATCCTTTGGCTTCATTTTTAAAAAGCTTTTGTTTATTCACTGGTAGATAAAAATGAATTTTAAATATAAGTATATTTCCTTTCAAAGAAAATGTTCAAAGAGATTACAAAAAGACAAAGATGTAGTGTTTATAGAAAGTTGTTTTATGTAATTATATTTGTAAGAAATTAGAAAGCTAAGGACCAGATTTAAAAAATGGTAAAATAAACCACATAATTTCATTACAGAAAATATATTCAAAAATATGTATTTCTAAATATTAACAATTTGGAAAATAATAAAAAAATGTTTAGACAATAAGTATATAATCTCACAACAAGTAGATGACAACTACTAATATTTTTATAGAAATTCAGTAATTTTCTATGCATTTTAATAGTTAAATGCATTTATTTTATATGTTTAGGATTTCATATGCGTGTTATGTTTTTATGTATATAGGCATATACAGTACAGATGTATGTGTATGTGTATATACATGCATATACAGCTGTGTGTACCTGTGAATGTGCACATGTATTGTGTGTACATGTATGTGTATGTATGTTGTGCATAATTATTTGTAAATGTGGTCATATGCCATGTATATATGAGGGTATGTGTGTGTTTCTGTATATTTGTGCTTATTGGCATGTGTATGTCTTTGTTTATTCAAATACGGGTATGTGTGTGAGTGTCTGTATATATGTGATTATGTTTGTGTGTGCGTGCATGTTTGTATTTGTATGCCTGCACATCTGTTTGTCTGTTTGTGCATGTTAACCTAAAATAATATGTAGTCCTCTCATTACCATTTAATTCTAAAGAGCTTTTTAGCTTGTCTTTATTATTTTTGTTCTTATAATATATCTACAGTTTATATTCCATAGTTTAAAGGGTCAAGTAATTTTTGAGGCTTGTTTCAGAAATACCCCTTTTCTCCTCATAAGCAACCAGTTTAAGACTGTGAGCCAAATCTTCTATTGTTTGACTTCATGCATCTAAAAGACACACTTGTACTTCTATAATATTTAGTCTTGAATATTAGCTAGTACTTCCCAAACTTAATAAGGAGGCTTCTCTGTCTTTCATCAAATCTCCCCAGCACCATTCACGTCTACCCTAGCAGTCCCATATTTTCTCAGTGTACTCTAATTTTGTTCAGATCAATATTCATGTCCACTTTAGTATTCCATGTAAACACAACTAATCATTGATTCCTTTTGTTTCTTAAAAAGTGCACTGTTTTTCTTTCACTTGTTTACTCTGAGCATATCATGATTTTACAATAAAAATTCTTCCAGTTGTGTAATTCTCATGGGACGTGGTTGAGACACATCAGTTGTTCCATCTTTCAAGGCACTTGCTTGAAGAGTGCCTCCCAGTTTCTTAGACGTTCCAAACTGGAGAGATGGCATACTTGGACTGCTCTCATTTTAGGAACTGTACTGTCATGCTGAGAATTCTGCTTCTGTTGCATTGGAGCCTTTATTTCTTTAATTCTTTATCTTCCACTTTATTGGTTTACTCCACTGTATTGGTTTACTCCAAATTGGTAAAGTATTTCTTCAGTGGTTTCCTGAGCAAAGGAGTGTATAAAAGACTACTTTTTAAAAGAGTATTCATTTCTGACAAATTTCTAAGTCTACTGTCACAGTAGTTTGTTATTTTCAAGGTATTGCTCCATTGTCTTGTAGATTCCATAGGCACAATGAGGACTAACTAAAGAGCTAAAGAGGAACTAAAGAGCTTCCTGATGAAGGTGAAAGAGGAGAGTGGAAAAGCTGGTCTAAAACTCAACATTCAAAAACCGAAGATCATGGCATCCACTCCCATCACTTCACAGCAAATAGATGGGTGAACAATGGAAACAGTGACAAACTTCATCTTCTTGGGCTGCAAAATCACTGGAGATGGTAACTGCAGCCATGAAATTAAAAAACACTTGCTCCTAGGAAGAAAAGCTATGGCAAATCTAGACAGAGTATTAAAAAACAGAGACATCACTTTGCCTATAAAGCTCCATATAGTTAAAGCCCTGGTTTTTCCAGTAGTCATATACGGATCTGAGAACTGGACAATAAAAAAGACTGAGAGCCTAAGAATTAATGCCTCTGAACCAGTAATGCTGGAGAAGGCTCTCAAGAGTCCCTTGGACAGGAAGGAGATCAAATCAGTCAATCCTAAAGGAAATCAACCCAGAATATTCACTAGAAGTACTGATGCTGAAGCTGAAAGCTCTAGTACTTTGGCCACCTGATACAAAGAACCATCTCACTGGAAAAGACGCTAATGCTGGGAAAGATTGAAGGAAGGAGGAGAAGGGGACAAGCGAGGATGAGATGCTGGATGGTATCACTCAATGGGCATGACTTTGCAAACTCTGGGAGATGGTGAAGGACAAAGAAGCCTGGTGTGCTGAAGTGAGTGTCCAGTTGTGTAATTCTCATGGGACGTGGTTGAGACACATCAGTTGTTCCATCTTTCAAGGCACTTGCTTGAAGAGTGCCTCCCAGTTTCTTAGACGTTCCAAACTGGAGAGATGGCATACTTGGACTGCTCTCATTTTAGGAACTGTACTGTCATGCTGAGAATTCTGCTTCTGTTGCATTGGAGCCTTTATTTCTTTAATTCTTTATCTTCCACTTTATTGGTTTACTCCACTGTATTGGTTTACTCCAAATTGGTAAAGTATTTCTTCAGTGGTTTCCTGAGCAAAGGAGTGTATAAAAGACTACTTTTTAAAAGAGTATTCATTTCTGACAAATTTCTAAGTCTACTGTCACAGTAGTTTGTTATTTTCAAGGTATTGCTCCATTGTCTTGTAGATTCCATAGGCACAATGAGGACTAACTAAAGAGCTAAAGAGGAACTAAAGAGCTTCCTGATGAAGGTGAAAGAGGAGAGTGGAAAAGCTGGTCTAAAACTCAACATTCAAAAACCGAAGATCATGGCATCCACTCCCATCACTTCACAGCAAATAGATGGGTGAACAATGGAAACAGTGACAAACTTCATCTTCTTGGGCTGCAAAATCACTGGAGATGGTAACTGCAGCCATGAAATTAAAAAACACTTGCTCCTAGGAAGAAAAGCTATGGCAAATCTAGACAGAGTATTAAAAATCAGAGACATCACTTTGCCTATAAAGCTCCATATAGTTAAAGCCCTGGTTTTTCCAGTAGTCATATACGGATCTGAGAACTGGACAATAAAAAAGACTGAGAGCCTAAGAATTAATGCCTCTGAACCAGTAATGCTGGAGAAGGCTCTCAAGAGTCCCTTGGACAGGAAGGAGATCAAATCAGTCAATCCTAAAGGAAATCAACCCAGAATATTCACTAGAAGTACTGATGCTGAAGCTGAAAGCTCTAGTACTTTGGCCACCTGATACAAAGAACCATCTCACTGGAAAAGACGCTAATGCTGGGAAAGATTGAAGGAAGGAGGAGAAGGGGACAAGCGAGGATGAGATGCTGGATGGTATCACTCAATGGGCATGACTTTGCGCAAACTCTGGGAGATGGTGAAGGACAAAGAAGCCTGGTGTGCTGAAGTCCATGGAGTCACAGAGAGTCAGACATGACTGAGTGACTGAGCAACAGTGTTATACTCATTCCTGAAATCTTAGAGAATATGATTCTACTCTGTTATTTTTTCTCACTTTTGTTTATCCTGTCTTGTGCAGCATTTTTTTTTTTTTAATTTGGCTTCCAATTATGAGCTCAAATATCCTTTGAAATTTTGCTCTGGGAATTCTTTGAGACGTTCAATGAAGGTGGATTGTTCACAAGAGTATTTACATCTGCTTCTTGCAGCTCTTGAGGACAATACTAACTCAGAACCACTTTAACCTAAATCCTCAGCTATGGTTTTAATTACCGCTCCCAGGCAGTATAAATGTGGGCTGTAAACTCACATGAGTGCTGGGTTATGGATTACTTATTCCAAGAAAAAACTATTTTGCACTGTGTCCAGCACCAAAGATCTAGACATAAATTTCTGTGCTCCTCTACTCAAACCATCTTCTTCACGCCTTCTTCTCAGCCAAGTTCTAAACTGTCTTTACTACCCAAGTTCAGCTTCCAGCTTAAAGTCTGTCTGAACATTCTGGCCAATATTAATGTGAAATGTTTCCAACTCTTATATAAGATATATAAACAATATATATTATAGGGCTTCAAATAAGATAATCATCATCTCTATTCTATGTATTGAGAAGTTGAGCTTAAAATTACATATTTTTTTTTTTTATTTCTTGTTTTTTCTAAGACCACATAAATTAACAGGCACTGAAACTGGTGTTTTGGGCTTTCCACTGATTCCTCACCTTGAGACTGCAATAACACAGAACACCAAATTGTACTTATTTCTTTTCTGTCAAAATTACATCTCCACACTATGTACAGTTGTAGTTCTTAAGATAGGTTGAGATGGAGGGAGCTTAACTACCAGTCTGTATTTGGTAGCAGACCATTAAAAGGACTTCCAAAACATGCAATCTAAGTAAAATGTAAGCCTGCTTCACGTTGTTCTTTAACTGTGAAATAGGGGGTGACCCACAGGGGTCATAACAGGGTCTGGCACCTTACGATCCTGAAAGCCTGTCCTCTAAGACTGAAGCTGATATTTTCTTACCTGTGTAGCACCCACAGGAGCAACTATTACAGTTCTTCTTCATCCCCCCTTTCTTCCTCCACCTGAGTTCCTGAGAGTCTCTGGAGAGTTTAGATGATATACCAGCTCATGGTTTTAGGAACCCTGCTTTCAATAATACTAGTACTACCAGAGCTGTTTTTAAAAATCAAAACTATGTAAAAGAGCTTTTAGAAGGCTTCATAGTGTAAAAGGTGCACATTGTAAACAATTAAATAAGCCATTTGCAGCAACACGGAGGGACCTGTAGATTATCGTACTAAATTAGTTAAGTCTGTCAGAGAAAAACACAAGTCATATGGGATCACTTATATGTGGAATATAAAAAATGATGTAAATGAACTTACGTACAAAACAGAAATAGACTCACAGACATATAAAATAATCTTATGGTTACCTAAGGAGAAGAAGCGGGAGGTGTCAATTAGGAGTGTCAATTAGGAGTTAGGGATTAATATATACATAATACCACAGATATAGAAAACAATCCTACTACCAAAGGGGGAAAGGAAAGGAGAAGGGATAAATTGGGAGACTGGGATTGACATATGCACACTACTATATATAAAATAGGTAACTGATAACAACCTAATGTAGAGCATAGGGAACTCTACTTAATATGGTGTGACCTATATGGGAACAGAATCTAAAAAACAGTGATTCACTCTTTTTAACTGATTCACTTTCCTGTACAAGCAGAAACTAACACAACACTGTAAACCAACTATACTCCAATAAAAATTAATTTAAAGAAATAAAGACATATACACACTACTGTATATAACATAGGTAACCAACAAGGACATACTGTATAGCACAGGAAAATATACTCAATATTCTATAATAACCTACAAGGGAAAAGGATTTTTAAATGAACTATATTTACATATATATGTATACACATACACATGCATATATATATATATATATATATATATATATATATATACACACACACACACATATACATATATGACTTTGCTGTATACCCGAAAACTAACACACATTGCAAATCAACTGTACTTCCATTTTTAAAAAAAGAGAATATAAATTTTTATACAATTTCATGTATCTCCCTAAATTAAACAAGATGCTGCCATTTTACTGAATTTACTTTGCACGGACTGAGAATTCCTAGTGAACACATCCCTTCTTCTGCCTAGGTTTACATCCGTACTTTGCCATGAAAAGGTTAGAACTAATAGTCCTAGACATCTCCTCCAATTTAACACTTTATCACCATCTCACTTCCTTGTTCCCCTGTCCATACACACCTGTTGGAATTCTCTGTTTTTTTTTTTTTAAAGATTTATTTATTTATTTTGGTGGGGCGTGGGGTGGGGAGGGAGGAGAGCAGGCGGGCCACTTCTATTGGTCTTTTATTTGTCCATTTTCATCCATCTTTGTTCTTTGGCCCATGTGGGCCTCCCATCACAGTGGCCTCCGTTGTTGCAGAGCACTGGCTCTGGGCGCATACGCTCCAGAGCTCTGGCTCAGTAATTGGACACATTGGTCCAGCCGCTCTGCGGCACGTGGGTTCCTAGGCCAGGGATGGAACCGGCAACCCTTGCACTGCAAGGCGGTGTCCTTACCCACTGGACCACCAGGGAAGCCCCTGGAATTCTCTCTTGATTTTATCTCTTTTAGACATGTTCCTAGCTCCCTAATGTATGTCAGCACCTTAAGAACAGGGACTTCATCCATTTCCTACTGTTCACTCCTCATGGCTCCTGACAGCACTGGTACCTGGTAGGCCCCAAGGGAGTGAGGGTCAAATCACCTTTTACGATAAGTCTCTTTCCTATGCCCTTCCTTCACCTCTGTGGCCCACACTCCAGTGCTTCTCAAGTCACATATATGTTTTTACATTGTGGAAGCTCTGACTTCACCAAATGCTTCGCACCCACCTCGTACACCATTCTCAATCACCAACCAAATGACACAAAGACAAAAAACACCCACCACCATTCTCTCTTGTATATGTATCCACTCTCCTAATTGTGCTGTTTAAAAACAATACCTAGCTTCTACATACCCTATTAACAGTATATAACTCACTTAGGTTCATTTAGTAACAGCATTAGGTATAAATAATATTTATCTCAATTTTCCAGATGTGGAAAGTGGGGTTCAGAAAAGAGAAATAGATTCTCCAAGGTCACAGTTATGTAATGGCTCAGTCAGATCTGGCATCCCATGAATATCTATGATCAAAGCATTACATCACCTTCTGGAATATTGGACATCTTGTAGCGTCTTGCTCAGGAGAAGGATGAAGGGTAGGTTCTCTGTATCTTTCCACCAACTAGGTCTCTGATTTTCCTGGGGGATAAGATTTAAGCATCTTAATTTGGAGGCTTCTCTGAGAAACACAGAGATGAATGGGGCTGTGTTTATGCTTATGTCGTGGATTTAGCTGAGTCTGTGGCTCAGAAGACATGTTCTAAATGATGTCTGAAATAGAAAATTCTCAATTCTGAACTCCAGGATTTCATGGTGAGAGCCTGAGTTCCTGTTGGGTATTAGGTATTTTTGTTCATGGTTCGATTTAGACACAGCATGAAACCTGCCTGTGTCTCTCTTGACTACCTTCCCACATCCTAATCCCAAGAAATTACCCAAGTAATATTTGGAGTCATGGAGTCCTAAATCTGCTTGTTTCAAAAAAATTTAACGGATCAGAGGAATTTTAAGAAGTGGCTAGAGAGCTCTCTGGGTTTTCTTTTTAAAAGATGCTGTATGACTCAGGGAACTCACACCAGGGCTCTGTAAGAAGCTGGAGGGGTAGAAAGGGTGGGAGTGGGGAGGGAGGTTCAGAAGGGAGGGGATAAATGTACATCTATGACTGATTCATGTTGATGTGTGGCAGAAACCAATATAATATTGTAAAGCAATTTTCTATCAAATAAAAATAAATGCATTTGAAAAAATACACTGATTTCATTTATGAAGGTTTCACTCTGATAACCAAAGGCCTCATCTCCAAATACTACCTCACTGGGGATAAGGTTTCTACATGTGAATTTGGTGGGAACACAAACATATAGCATCTATATAGCATCTGTCTCATCTGAAAAAACAACAACAACAAGATCAAAATTAGGATGAAACCTATGATGAAAACCAAAGAGGCAATGTTCTGATGTTGGTAGGAAAGGCACTTTAGTCGGTTTGAGAACTAACTAGAAAATCATGGAGTAATAACTCCATTTGTGGCAGCCTGTCTTAGTATCTTCCCATACACTGATTCTTCAACTGATTGAGCTTAAGAATGTTTCTTTTATCTTATTTCCCACCTCCCACTTCCTGATAATCTAGACTTAGTCCCAGAATACTTGAACATATCTTTTAGGTGCCTCTCCTTGTGTAAGGGGCTCAGCATTCAGTATGCAACTTGTCACCACAATCTCTAGGAATCGGGTATTATTTCCAATGAAAAAGCAGGAGCTCAAGGAGGGAAACTACTTGCCCAAGTTCATGGATATAGTAAACAAGAGTCCATGAGGTTTCAAAGAGTCAATACAACTTAGTAACTAAACAATAACATGAAATACATTAAGCAAGGTAGTATCAAATAGGGAGCAAGGTAATATCAAATTGATATATTTGATGGATGAAAACATTTGAGTATTTGGAAGTTTACCTCAAGGGTAGAGCAAACTTACTTCAGTCCAACTTTAAGGTCTCCATGTAACATCTATCCTCCTGCCAATGGAGGAGACCATGATTCATACAACATACACATTTTATTGCTGAGCTGGGTAAGAATGCAGGTCTTTATGGGCCCACTGCAAAGTGTACTCTGCCTTCAGATATCTTAAGTTTCTAGCGTATCCTTATGGTTAAGCTAACAACACTAAAACTCCACCTGCAGAAGAAATGCCTCAGACTTGCACATTTCAGATTCCTAGCATTTCCACATGCCTCTTGGACTGGTTATAATTTAGAATGACCTCTTGGCAGTACTAATTTCTGAGATAAATAACAATAGCAATGATTACAGTAATACAAATGATCGATAATAATGATAATGATGCTGAAGATGATATTACCACTATAGGCTCCATTACAAGGAACCTCATTTCCCAGGATGAATGGGTTGAGGGAGAGCAAACAGAAAATCTGTAATGAAAAGGCTTAGCTGGTAAATTACCGTATGTGAATCTGCTTTGATTTTTGCATTTGCTGTAGGACAATTTGAATTCTAAATGGCACTTCAATCCAGAATGTGTGAAATATGAAATTCACACAGCTCAAGTCATACAACTGAGGTCTGATAAATATCCTCAAGTAATCAGAGACAATGAGCCAATAAGACCATATCTGTTTCCATCCACACAGGAGGCCAATTTTAAAAGATAGATTCCCTTTTAGAAAGTCTGAGACCATCTTCCAGCCCTAAATGACTGACCTAGATGGTGAGAGGCCAACACAAATGCCATGAGCAGCAGTACAACAGTGACCATTCTTAAAAACTAGCTCCTCATGTCATCTTATTTGTCATGCCTTGTAAGTCAGTTAGACAGAGACTTCAAGCTTTGCTGACACTTGGGGTATGTACACAGCCCCCTCTGGCTTCTGTAATCTTTCTCAGGCTCCATTTCCATAATGGATGAATATTTATTCTCCAGAATATTTTATAAGCAAAACAGTCCTGCCTCAGGAGGAAAACTTAAATCCTTAGAAAATAAGAGAAAAAGCCCTAATCTCTAAGAAAGAGGACTGAGACTGAGCACCCCGAATCAGAAAAGACTCAGGGGTATGATGCTAGGCAGTGAATCTGACATCAAAATGTGCAATATTATCTTTAAGGTCTATGACTCTCCTGCCAATGGAGGAGACCATGATTCATACAACATACACATTTTATTGCTGAGCTGGGTAAGAATGCAGGTCTTTATGGGCCCACTGCAAAGTGTACTCTGCCTTCAGATATCTTAAGTTTCTAGCGTATCCTTATGGTTAAGCTAACAACACTAAAACTCCACCTGCAGAAGAAATGCCTCAGACTTGCACATTTCAGATTCCTAGCATTTCCACATGCCTCTTGGACTGGTTATAATTTAGAATGACCTCTTGGCAGTACTAATTTCTGAGATAAATAACAATAGCAATGATTACAGTAATACAAATGATCGATAATAATGATAATGATGCTGAAGATGATATTACCACTATAGGCTCCATTACAAGGAACCTCATTTCCCAGGATGAATGGGTTGAGGGAGAGCAAACAGAAAATCTGTAATGAAAAGGCTTAGCTGGTAAATTACCGTATGTGAATCTGCTTTGATTTTTGCATTTGCTGTAGGACAATTTGAATTCTAAATGGCACTTCAATCCAGAATGTGTGAAATATGAAATTCACACAGCTCAAGTCATACAACTGAGGTCTGATAAATATCCTCAAGTAATCAGAGACAATGAGCCAATAAGACCATATCTGTTTCCATCCACACAGGAGGCCAATTTTAAAAGATAGATTCCCTTTTAGAAAGTCTGAGACCATCTTCCAGCCCTAAATGACTGACCTAGATGGTGAGAGGCCAACACAAATGCCATGAGCAGCAGTACAACAGTGACCATTCTTAAAACTAACTCCTCATGTCATCTTATTTGTCATGCCTTGTAAGTCAGTTAGACAGAGACTTCAAGCTTTGCTGACACTTGGGGTATGTACACAGCCCCCTCTGGCTTCTGTAATCTTTCTCAGGCTCCATTTCCATAATGGATGAATATTTATTCTCCAGAATATTTTATAAGCAAAACAGTCCTGTCTCAGGAGGAAAACTTAAATCCTTAGAAAATAAGAGAAAAAGCCCTAATCTCTAAGAAAGAGGACTGAGACTGAGCACCCCGAATCAGAAAAGACTCAGGGGTATGATGCTAGGCAGTGAATCTGACATCAAAATGTGCAATATTATGGCACCTGAAAAAATGTCTTTTCATAAAGGGATATTTCTTATCTCCAACTGAATATCTCTGCCAAAAGGAAAACAGGCAGTATCCATGTAACAGGAAATGGCTGTTAGATTTCCAAATTTTTAGAGGATAAAATGCTTCTTTTAATCATGGTCCAAAGCTATCTGTAAGGTCTCATTGAAAAATGTATATAAAATAATGAGTACAAAGTTCTTGTATGTAAGGAATATTATCCTAAGTGTCTTAACTCATTCTGTCCCAGACAAGACTGTTGTTTTCTTGAGCCACTGTTGATTTCTTGAGACAACACACAGGGATCTTTTATCATCTCGATGTCAGAGACCAGCATGTGGCTCATGGGGCGACACTGACTGACATAAACCTAAGGATGAAAGCAATCCTCAGGCCCCAACCCTAGCCAGTCACACAGTATACAGACAACTTATGTACATGTTCACCAGTTTCTACTCACATCCCTCTGATATATACACCATAGATCACCCAAAGTCAGTGAATAGTTAACTTACTAGCTAAAACACCTCCTCACTACACTTCCCAAAGGTGACCCAGTACTGTCTCCTGAAAAGACAGAGAAAGTGTCATAAAACCTACCTGAAGAAATAATGACTAATCCCCAAGGATTCCTCATTACCCTATGAATAGATAAAGAAGATATAGTATATGTATATACAATAGGATATTACTCAGCCATAAAAAGGAATGAAACTGGGTTTTTGTAGAGAGGTGGGTCATCTAGTAGACTCTAGATCTACTAAAAATAGAGTGTACTAAAACTAAAAAAACAACAACCACAAAAATGCATATAAGCAAAACAATAATAACAAAAGCAAAAAAAAAAAAAAAACAAACCCAAACCCTTTCTCTTCGTTAACATCTTTTTCTCTGTCTCTCTCTGTCTCTGTCTTTCTTTCTGTTCCTCTCTCAAAAATCTCTGTATCTGATACACACACACACACACACACACAGACACACACACACACAGACACACACACACACACACAAAACTAGTAACAGAGTCAAAAAGAGTTAGCAATATGATATGATAAGAGAGATCAGAAAGCATTCTTATCCCCCAATATATCCTCAATAGTCTTGTTTTATAGGGGCTTCAAAAATCCCATTATTTTATCACCTACTTTTGAATCAGGAATGCTCTCTAAAAGTGTTTGATCTTTTGAATATATGCTATCATTTACCCAATGCTTCATTAATGTGAACTTACTAGAAATGGGGTACCAAAGCAAGGTTCAGTGAAAGAAGACAGCAAGACAGAATGAGGATAGAAAATCGTGACTGTGGTAGTCCTAAGGCATCATGGGTGCCAGAACTCTTAATGGCTTCATGAACTGTCCCCAGAGCTTATCATGCATGTGTCATACAAATAAAGAATTATTTTCAGAGCTTTAAACTTGAATTGTGTGTTTACAACACAAATCAGCCACCAACATATTTTGGCTTCCTTTAAAATTCACTTGTTGTGTGTCATTTATTTATTCACTCAGAAATATTTTGACCACACTTCATGTATCAGGCATTGTGTCAGAAGCGATAGGGACGGAATAGAAAAAGAAATCATGGTCCGCACCCATACAGATATTTCTTTCTTAATGGGGAGGAGAACAACTCAGCAACTATGTTAAAATGCAGCAGGTGTTAGGTGAGGCTGCTAGGGGAGAAACTGCAGGATATCAAGGGGAGACTAGAAGAGTCAGGATGGTTGTTCTGGAGATAAGATTAAGCTTTTGAGTATAAGTAGAAATGATGCAAATGAGAAGAGTGATGCATTCAGGAACAAAACACCATATGACAGGAGCTCAGAAACTGATGGGGAAAGGTGCTTACAAGACTTGAGAGGTGAGCAGGGGGACAGACAATGAAGTATATTAGTCACATCAAATCAAAACAAAAACACACTGTACCTTTTAAATCAGACAGAATGTAGCATGGGGCTGAATAGCTAGGAACCAAACAGAGGACAGAGAACTTAGCAACAGCAGGGAAGGCTTTGTACCCTCTAGATTGAAGAAGCAAACGGAGGAGCCCAAGGACTGGGGTAAAACCGGGAACCACAGTAAACTTCCACCGAGAGCTAGAACCACTAAGCAGCAAGAATATTATTCAGCCATAAAAAGGAATAAAATTGGGTTACTTTAAGAGACATGGATGGACCTAGAGCCTGTCATACAGAGTGAAATAAGTCACAAAGAGAAAACAGGTATTGTATATTAACACATATATATGTAGAATCTAGAAAAATGGCATGATGAACCTATTTGCAGGGAAGGAATAGAGATGTAGATGATGAGAATGGATGTAGATACAGGGAGAGAAAAGGGTAGTGAGGTGAACTGAGAGACTAGTATTGACATGTATATACTACCCCATGTAAATCAGATAGCTAATCAGAATCTGCTGTGTAGCACAGGGAGCTCAGCTTGGTGCTCTGTGATGACCTAGAGGGTGGGGAGGGCAGGGTTGGAGGAAGGTCCAAAAGGGAGGAAATACATGTACACATATGACTGATTTACTTCATTGTGCAGCAGAAGCTAAACAGCATTGTAAGGAAACTATACCCCAATAGATAAAATAAAATAGGAACCAAATGCTAAGAAAATAAAAGGAAAAGTTCTAGAGATAAGAAAAGAGGCAGAAAAATGTCCAGGTTTTCTTCTCTTCCCTTACTTTTCAGCATTAACAGTGTCTCCCATTGGTCAAGCCCAGCTGGATATCCCATAGTGAGGGAACCTGGCAGAGGCAAACTCATGCAATAGAGAGAAGAGTTGGGAAGAAGTGATCAGAGAACAATGATTTCGTTTTTACCTTTGAGCAAAGAGAAGTCCTTGAAGATTTATTGCCTCTGCACATGGCAACAAAAAGTCAGAGGCAAGCATCAGTGTTTAAGGAGAGTTACAGGTTAAAAATTTTTAATTGAGAAATCATATCCATTGCCTTGCCTTTATTAAATTTGAAGATAATCTTCACTCCATGTTATCAGTGGCAAGACCTGTGTTCTCTGGGAGAGGAAACTGATGTTACTGGAGGAGAGTCCCTAATGCTGGACTCAGGACGATCATCATGGGAAGCAGGGAGTAGAGATCAAGCCCTGGGGCAAACAGTGAAGAACGAAACATGGAGAAGGACTCTTCAATTTAGAAAATTTTTATTTTACCAAAAGCAAATTTCATTCACCGTGACCCTGGCTGACTCTTACTTCCTCCATGTTGGAGCTTTCTGTGACCACTCTGAGCAGCCCTCAGTCATTTCTTCCATTTGTGAATTTCCAGATCCTCAGTGTGGAACAGTGGAATCTTCAGAGAGGATGCAAATATCCAGTTCCTGCAAAGTTGAATCCACATGTGGCTGTAGAACACTTGAAATGTGGCTCATGGGCCTGAACCTAGTTTTTAATCTTATTTATTTTGAATGGACTTATATTTAAATAGGTACCTGTGGTCAGGAGCTAACACATTGGCCACCACAGCTGATGCACCTACTGCCAACTCTGTAGTGATGGTCTGGACAGTGTTAAAGTTAAATCTCTCTATGCATGTTGTTCTCCATGCTAGCTGCTGACTTCAGGTAAACTGCAGAACATGGCTGAAAAAAAGCTTCCCCTCTTTATAAATTAAATAATAGAAGATTCTTCTCAAGGAATGAAAGGATAAAAGGGAAAACTAAGTGAATTACCTAGCGCAGAAGTTTTCAAGTTATATGTGTCCTTTCCCCCAGAACTTACAACTCCCCTTTCTTAGAAAACCGGAGTTGGAGGGATCAGCCTCCCCAACTTCAGACTCTACTACAAAGCAACAGTTATCAAGACAGTATGGAACTGGCACAAAAACAGAAATATCGACCAATGGAACAAGATCGAGAACCCAGAGATAAACCCATGCACCTATGGGTACCTTATTTTTGACAAAGGAGGCGAACATATAAAATGGGACAAAGACAGCCTCTTCAACAAATGGTGCTGGGAAAATTGGACAGCTACATGCAAAAAAATGAAGTTGGAACATTCCCTGACACCATGCACAAAGATCAACTCAAAATGGATTAGAGATCTAAATGTAAGACCAGAAACCATCAAACTCTTAGAGGAGAATATAGGCAAAACCCTCAAGGACATCAATCAAAGCAAGATCTTCTCTGACTCACCTACTAGAATAGAGGAACTAAAAAGACAAATGAACATGTGGGACCTCATGAAACTTAAAAGCTTCTGTACAGCGAAAGAAATCACAAAAAAGCTGAACAGACACCCCACAGAGTGGGAGAAAATCATAGCAAAGGAAACAATAGACAAAGAATTAATCTCCAAAATCTACAAGCAACTCAGACAACTCAGCACTGGAAAAATGAACAACCCAATCAAAAAATGGGAAAAGGACCTAAACAGACATCTCTCCAACGACGACATACAGATGGCCCAAAAACACATGAAATGATGTTCAACCTTGCTTATAATTGGAGAAATGCAAATCAAAACTACAATGAGATATCACCTCACACCCGTCAGAATGGCCCCAAAAAGTCAGAGTTTAACTTATTTATTTTGAATGGACTTATATTTAAATAGAAAAAACCCCTTGCCTCTCTTAGTGAACAGTGTTAAAGTTAAATCTCTATGCATGTTGTTCTCCATGCTAGCTGCTGACTTCAGGTAAACTGCAGAACATGGCTGAAAAAAAGCTTCCCCTCTTTATAAATTAAATAATAGAAGATTCTTCTCAAGGAATGAAAGGATAAAAGGGAAAACTAAGTGAATTACCTAGCGCAGAAGTTTTCAAGTTATATGTGTCCTTTCCCCCAGAACTTACAACTCCCCTTTCTTAGAAAACCGGAGTTGGAGGGATCAGCCTCCCCAACTTCAGACTCTACTACAAAGCAACAGTTATCAAGACAGTATGGAACTGGCACAAAAACAGAAATATCGACCAATGGAACAAGATCGAGAACCCAGAGATAAACCCATGCACCTATGGGTACCTTATTTTTGACAAAGGAGGCGAACATATAAAATGGGACAAAGACAGCCTCTTCAACAAATGGTGCTGGGAAAATTGGACAGCTACATGCAAAAAAATGAAGTTGGAACATTCCCTGACACCATGCACAAAGATCAACTCAAAATGGATTAGAGATCTAAATGTAAGACCAGAAACCATCAAACTCTTAGAGGAGAATATAGGCAAAACCCTCAAGGACATCAATCAAAGCAAGATCTTCTCTGACTCACCTACTAGAATAGAGGAACTAAAAAGACAAATGAACATGTGGGACCTCATGAAACTTGAAAGCTTCTGTACAGCGAAAGAAATCACAAAAAAGCTGAACAGACACCCCACAGAGTGGGAGAAAATCATAGCAAAGGAAACAATAGACAAAGAATTAATCTCCAAAATCTACAAGCAACTCAGACAACTCAGCACTGGAAAAATGAACAACCCAATCAAAAAATGGGAAAAGGACCTAAACAGACATCTCTCCAACGACAACATACAGATGGCCCAAAAACACATGAAATGATGTTCAACCTTGCTTATAACTGGAGAAATGCAAATCAAAACTACAATGAGATATCACCTCACACCCGTCAGAATGGCCATCATCCCCAAATCGACAGACAATAAATTCTGGAGAGGCTGCAGAGAAAAGGGAACCCTCTTGCGTTGCTGGTGGGAATGTAAATTGATACAGCCTCTATGGAAGACAGTCTGGAGATTTCTTAAAAAACTAAAACTAGAAGCACCATACGACCCAGCAATCCCACTCTTAGGCTTATACCCTGATGAAATCAAATCTGAAAGAAGCGCCTGTATCCCAATGTTCATTGCAGCTCTCTATACAGTAGCTAGAACATGGAAGCAACCTAGATGCCCATCGACGAATGAATGGATACAGAAGCCCTGGTACATATATACAACGGAATACTACACAACTGTAAAAAGAAATGGAGAAAGGCTTCCCTGGTGGTCCAGTGGGTAAGGACACCACCTTGCAGTGCAAGGGGCGCCAGTTCGATCCTTGGCCTGGGAAGATCCCACGTGCCCCGGAGCGGCTGGACCGATGTGTCTAATTACTGAGCTGGAGCTCTGGAGCGCATGCGCCCAGAGCCAGCGCTCTGTGACAACAGAGGCCACCGCGATGGGAGGCCCACAAGAGCCAAAGAACAAAGACGAATGAAAACGGACAAATGAAAGACCAATAGAATTGGCCCGCCCGTCCCCCTCCCTCCCTCCTCACCTCCCCCAAAAATAAATAAATAAATAAATGTTAAAAAAAAAAAAGAAATGGAGAAGAATCAGTCCTAATGAGGTGGATGGATTTAGAACCTATCATAAAAAGTGAAGTAAGTCATAAAGAGAAGGACAAATACAATATACTAATACATATATGTGGAATCTAGTAGGATGGTAATGATAACACAGGCAGTGAAGCAATGGGAAAACAGACTTGGACAGTAGGCATATGGACATTGTGGGGAATGAACAGTGCATGGGAGGTGTAAAGGAAGTAGCATGAAAACCTACACTATCCTATATGAAGAAAATAGCTATAGTCATTGCTCTGTGAGAAAAGGGAATCCTGCAGGGGTGCTGTGCGATAGCCTGGAGGGGCGGGATGGGGAGGGGATATACATATAACTAATCTGGGACCATACATAACTGTAAACAACAAAACTCTGTAATATTTAAAAGTAAAATAAAAGTTAAAAAAATAATAAAAGTTAAATAAAAATTTAAAAAGAGAGAGGAAAAAAAAGAAAAAAGAAATAAAAAGCACCACTTTCTTATACATTGCTGGGACTTTTTAAAAAGGCTATTATAAAATCACAGGGTGGATTTTTATATCAAAACTGAAGAACTCCTGTTTGTAAACGACTTTGACTCTTTCAAAACAGTTACCTCATTGGTGTTAACACTGTCATTCCTTAAATCACTTTATACTAACTCTTTCTTAGAATCATTCGCAGAGTCATTTTCTAAGCCATCCAAGAAAACCATTTCATTCACATTTGGTATCATTTCTAGTTTGTGAAGTCATTTTTATATTTTATTTCTCTCATTTTTAAATTATATACTTTATATTAAAACATAGAAGATACAATAAAATTAAAATTTTTTACAAGTCTATCAGCAGAAATTAAGGAGAATTAACATTTTTATAAAATTTACTAGAGGCATTTTTGATGTTTCTTTGAAAATATAAAACATGATCCTATTTTACACACAATGTGCTAAATTTTCTCACATAAACATTAGAGTTTATGGCATGAATTATTCATGAGTTTTTTTAAACACTAGTTTGCAAAATATCCTATCATATGGATGTATAAAACCATACAAACTACTCCTGTGTGGCTCCTATTTGTTTTTAAAGTAAAAAGAAATATTTCCTAATTTGTAAGGCTTAATTCTGAATGCTTCCTGTTTTCTCCAACCACTAAAATGAAGGAAATTGGGTCATTTATAGTGATGTGGATGAACCTAGAAACTGTCATAGACAGTGAAGTAGATCAGAAAGAGAAAAAACACCCATAAACATAGAATCTAGAAAAATGGTACAGATGAACCCATCTGCAGGACAAGAATATAGACACTGACGTGAAGAAGGGACTTGTGGACAGAGGGAAGGAAGGAGAGGGTGGGAGGAGCTGAGAGCATAGCCCTGACACACACACATCCCCATAGTCAGTGTATGCAGTAGGAGACTCACCTCTGTGCTGCTGATGGCCTAGAGGGCTGGGATGCAGGGGTGGTGGGAGGGAAGCCTAAGAGGGAAGGGGTGTATGTACACATATAGCTGATTCATGTTGTATGGCAGAAACCAACACAGTATTGTAAAACCATTATATTCTAATTTAAAAATGGGAAAAATATAAATGAATACTTTTTCCTTTCTCCAAAATGCAGCCTACTCCAAAAGGAAGGACAGAGAAACAGTTTTCAAATTATCTATTATATAACAAGTATATATACATATAATCTCATTATGTGCTTGTTATATTAATCTATTATATATAATACATCTATAGATACATAGATATATATGTACTTATTATATATATATATATATATATATATATATATATATGATCTCATTTTGTCCTAAAGATCTTGATATATATAATACAATGCCCCAAATTTTTAGCAGTTTAGAACAAGTTACTCTTGGAAATTGTGTATCTAAGTCATAAATCTAGGAAGTGTCTGAACCAGAATTTGAGATCCAGGACATCTGACTCCCAGTCCCTACTGAACATCAGCAGGTGACAGCAACTGACTGGCTTCAACTGAAAAGTGGTGAAGCCGGAATCTGTGTGTCATCTCTCATAACTTGCAGGTTCTCAGAATAGTCATACAAGCTACTTTGGCAGAAGAGAAGCAAAGGGCAAAAAGTAATTCAACTCTTTCAAAGCACAGAACAGAAAACCTTTTTTTTTTTTTTTAACTATGACCCTTTCAGAAGATTGGCCCTGTCAACTCTGCCTGCACACATCCGTCAATCCTGCAGCAGCCTTTCACCCTCCTGGCAACTAGGACCTTTCTGCCACAGCCCACAGTGACAGTTTGAGCAATTTTAACCTAGAAACTGTCATAGACAGTGAAGTAGATCAGAAAGAGAAAAAACACCCATAAACATAGAATCTAGAAAAATGGTACAGATGAACCCATCTGCAGGACAAGAATATAGACACTGACGTGAAGAAGGGACTTGTGGACAGAGGGAAGGAAGGAGAGGGTGGGAGGAGCTGAGAGCATAGCCCTGACACACACACATCCCCATAGTCAGTGTATGCAGTAGGAGACTCACCTCTGTGCTGCTGATGGCCTAGAGGGCTGGGATGCAGGGGTGGTGGGAGGGAAGCCTAAGAGGGAAGGGGTGTATGTACACATATAGCTGATTCATGTTGTATGGCAGAAACCAACACAGTATTGTAAAACCATTATATTCTAATTTAAAAATGGGAAAAATATAAATGAATACTTTTTCCTTTCTCCAAAATGCAGCCTACTCCAAAAGGAAGGACAGAGAAACAGTTTTCAAATTATCTATTATATAACAAGTATATATACATATAATCTCATTATGTGCTTGTTATATTAATCTATTATATATAATACATCTATAGATACATAGATATATATGTACTTATTATATATATATATATATATATATATATATATATTTTGATCTCATTTTGTCCTAAAGATCTTGATATATATAATACAATGCCCCAAATTTTTAGCAGTTTAGAACAAGTTACTCTTGGAAATTGTGTATCTAAGTCATAAATCTAGGAAGTGTCTGAACCAGAATTTGAGATCCAGGACATCTGACTCCCAGTCCCTACTGAACATCAGCAGGTGACAGCAACTGACTGGCTTCAACTGAAAAGTGGTGAAGCCGGAATCTGTGTGTCATCTCTCATAACTTGCAGGTTCTCAGAATAGTCATACAAGCTACTTTGGCAGAAGAGAAGCAAAGGGCAAAAAGTAATTCAACTCTTTCAAAGCACAGAACAGAAAACCTTTTTTTTTTTTTTTAACTATGACCCTTTCAGAAGATTGGCCCTGTCAAATGTGCCTGAACACATCAGTCAATCCTGCAGCAGCCTTTCACCCTCCCTGGCAACTAGGACCTTTCTGCCACAGCCCACAGTGACAGTTTGAGCAATTTTAATTAACAGACGCCATTTGACTGGAGGAAATTATTTCCCCAAATGCCAATCAGTCCTGTTCTCCCTTTCTTGATTTCCTAAACAAAGACTGCAGTTGATACCGCTGTGAGCAATGTGACACTAGCCCTCGGGCCAGCAGTGGCCAGTGTTTCAACTAAGCCTTCTGTAAACCAGACAGGATCAGGAATGAACTTAAGGCAAAGGTACAAAAGCCCTTTCAAACTCCTCCTAGAAATAATCATGGAGTTGCCCAGTGGCACTTGTGGTAAGGAACCCGCCTGCCGATGCCACAAGAGCTGTTTCAATCCCTGGATCTGGGATACACTGGAGTAGGAAATGGCAACCTGCTCAAGTATTCTCATCTGGAAAATCATGGACAGAGGAGCCTGATGGGCTATAGGCCAAGGGGCTGCAAAGAGTTGGACATGACTGAGCAACTGAGCATGTACACACAAGTACTCATATCCAGAAGCTTTCCTAAAGTCTGGGATTTTGTTTTAGGGGGGGAAGAAGTTAGCCAGTTATTCTGTTCTTTATAGGAAAAGAAATTGATCTTTGTAGCTCTAAGACCTCATCAACGCGCTCCTCAAATGGAGGGCCCCTTAAGATGGCAATGCTTTGGGGAAGAAAATGAAGGTAGGTGTGAACGCAAGTGACACAAATTTAGCTGATGTAGGGCTTCAGAGAAGTAAAGATGAATGTATCTATAAAATGCAGCAGCAGATTAAGACATCCTCCAGGAAACACATACAATATTACATGTTTAGAATGATAACTCTGGGAGCTTCTGGCAAATAAGGTGTTTCTTTTCTGCTCCATGTGGTTCAAACTGCAAAGGAGCTGACTTGTGTATAGAATAGGAGGAAAAAATTTCAGAATGTAACTCACAGAAAAGCCTAACTTCGGAACCTTGTCCTTATAAAACCACAAATAATATAATATATGGTTGCCAGGAAAGGCACCCTTTTAGTTCTTTGAGACACAGCATAACAGGTAAGAACATCTACAATGGAATCCATATCTGCGTGGGTGGAAATACTGGCTTGTCGTCTGCTCTGTGACTTTGAGCCAATTACTTAACTTCTTTGTATCTCAGCTTCTTCATCTGTAAATTGGGGTTAATCACTCACAGTTCCTGCTTCCTAGGGGTGTCACAATATGTGTACCATTTCAAGCAGTGTCGGAAACAATATGGTAAGCCTTATGTAAGAGTGTATCACAACTGGAGGAAATTGTTTCCCCAAATGCGAATCAGTCCTGTTCTCCCTTTCGTGATTTCCTAAGCAAAGACTGCAGTTGATACCGCTGTGAGCAATGTGACACTAGCCCTCGGCCAGCAGTGGCCAGTGTTTCAACTAAGCCTTCTGTAAACCAGACAGGATCAGGAATGAACTTAAGGCAAAGGTACAAAAGCCCTTTCAAACTCCTCCTAGAAATAATCATGGAGTTGCCCAGTGGCACTTGTGGTAAGGAACCCGCCTGCCGATGCCACAAGAGCTGTTTCAATCCCTGGATCTGGGATACACTGGAGTAGGAAATGGCAACCTGCTCAAGTATTCTCATCTGGAAAATCATGGACAGAGGAGCCTGATGGGCTATAGGCCAAGGGGCTGCAAAGAGTTGGACATGACTGAGCAACTGAGCATGTACACACAAGTACTCATATCCAGAAGCTTTCCTAAAGTCTGGGATTTTGTTTTAGGGGGGGAAGAAGTTAGCCAGTTATTCTGTTCTTTATAGGAAAAGAAATTGATCTTTGTAGCTCTAAGACCTCATCAACGCGCTCCTCAAATGGAGGGCCCCTTAAGATGGCAATGCTTTGGGGAAGAAAATGAAGGTAGGTGTGAACGCAAGTGACACAAATTTAGCTGATGTAGGGCTTCAGAGAAGTAAAGATGAATGTATCTATAAAATGCAGCAGCAGATTAAGACATCCTCCAGGAAACACATACAATATTACATGTTTAGAATGATAACTCTGGGAGCTTCTGGCAAATAAGGTGTTTCTTTTCTGCTCCATGTGGTTCAAACTGCAAAGGAGCTGACTTGTGTATAGAATAGGAGGAAAAAATTTCAGAATGTAACTCACAGAAAAGCCTAACTTCGGAACCTTGTCCTTATAAAACCACAAATAATATAATATATGGTTGCCAGGAAAGGCACCCCTTTTAGTTCTTTGAGACACAGCATAACAGGTAAGAACATCTACAATGGAATCCATATCTGCGTGGGTGGAAATACTGGCTTGTGCGTCTGCTCTGTGACTTTGAGCCAATTACTTAACTTCTTTGTATCTCAGCTTCTTCATCTGTAAATTGGGGTTAATCACTCACAGTTCCTGCTTCCTAGGGGTGTCACAATATGTGTACCATTTCAAGCAGTGTCGGAAACAATATGGTAAGCCTTATGTAAGAGTGTATCACAACTCAATTTTTTAACACGATCATATTCCTGTTCTTCTTTCTTACCTAACCATTGAAATATGAGCAGCTTCAGGCAACATGGGCACAGAAACATTTCATCTCTCAAGACTCTTACTCTGCTCTCTTTTCAGCTTTTCAGTGGGCATATTCGGCTGAATATTCACACTTTCCTGCCCTTCTGCTTACATGTTCGTGTTTCCTGGCAACCTTCCCTCATTTCTCTCCAGAAGCCTCATAAAATGAGTGGATCTCCTTCTGTTCAAGGTAAACCATTTTGCCTTCCCTTGGGAACGTTAAAATTCCAGTCTCCTCTCCCAGCAATATCTCTGCTCATTCTCCTTTCCGTGTATAAACAAATTCAAGTTGCTATAGGTTTAGCAAGACCCTTCCAATCCTACCCTTTATCCCCATGGACTGTAGTCAGCAGGTTTCTGTGTCCCTGGAATTTTCCAGGCAAGAAATACTGGAGTGGGTAGACATTCCCTTCTCCAGGGATCTTCCCTATCCAGGGATTGAACCCAGGTCTCCTGCATTGCAAGCAGATTCTTTACCATCTGAGCCAACAGGGAAGTCTCCTTTCTGTCTACAGCCTTCTCTAATTGATATCACAACCACAGTTCAGGTTGGAAATTTTTCTCTAATTTTTTTCCAACAAAGATTTTGGACTTCTGGCCCTAGAGGAAAAGGGTCTCTTCTTCCTCAGCCCATCTAGTAATGGGGATTCTTTTTTTTTTAATAAACAAAGAAAAGGAAATTACCTCTTGTAAGGGTTGAAAACTGTCAGTTTTTGGCAATGCAAAGAGTATATTCATGGAAAAAGATTAGCGTTCTTAGCCTGGTTGCCAGGAAAGGCACCTTTTAGTTCTTTGAGACACAGCATAACAGGTAAGAACATCTACAATGGAATCCATATCTGCGTGGGTGGAAATACTGGCTTGTCGTCTGCTCTGTGACTTTGAGCCAATTACTTAACTTCTTTGTATCTCAGCTTCTTCATCTGTAAATTGGGGTTAATCACTCACAGTTCCTGCTTCCTAGGGGTGTCACAATATGTGTACCATTTCAAGCAGTGTCGGAAACAATATGGTAAGCCTTATGTAAGAGTGTATCACAACTCAATTTTTTAACACGATCATATTCCTGTTCTTCTTTCTTACCTAACCATTGAAATATGAGCAGCTTCAGGCAACATGGGCACAGAAACATTTCATCTCTCAAGACTCTTACTCTGCTCTCTTTTCAGCTTTTCAGTGGGCATATTCGGCTGAATATTCACACTTTCCTGCCCTTCTGCTTACATGTTCGTGTTTCCTGGCAACCTTCCCTCATTTCTCTCCAGAAGCCTCATAAAATGAGTGGATCTCCTTCTGTTCAAGGTAAACCATTTTGCCTTCCCTTGGGAACGTTAAAATTCCAGTCTCCTCTCCCAGCAATATCTCTGCTCATTCTCCTTTCCGTGTATAAACAAATTCAAGTTGCTATAGGTTTAGCAAGACCCTTCCAATCCTACCCTTTATCCCCATGGACTGTAGTCAGCAGGTTTCTGTGTCCCTGGAATTTTCCAGGCAAGAAATACTGGAGTGGGTAGACATTCCCTTCTCCAGGGATCTTCCCTATCCAGGGATTGAACCCAGGTCTCCTGCATTGCAAGCAGATTCTTTACCATCTGAGCCAACAGGGAAGTCTCCTTTCTGTCTACAGCCTTCTCTAATTGATATCACAACCACAGTTCAGGTTGGAAATTTTTCTCTAATTTTTTTCCAACAAAGATTTTGGACTTCTGGCCCTAGAGGAAAAGGGTCTCTTCTTCCTCAGCCCATCTAGTAATGGGGATTCTTTTTTTTTTAATAAACAAAGAAAAGGAAATTACCTCTTGTAAGGGTTGAAAACTGTCAGTTTTTGGCAATGCAAAGAGTATATTCATGGAAAAAGATTAGCGTTCTTAGCCTGCACCAGACCCAGACACTGTTTTGTAAAAGTCTGAAAGTAAAATTCCAAGGAAATTGAAGGGTTCGGAGATAAGAATTCTCACATACCTTAGGTAAGGAGGGAGAGATGGTGGTGGGAATAAAAGAATGGAGAAGAAATAAATCCCTAACCTTTTTCTAAGCCAAGTTTAGCCAACCTCTGCTCCTGACAATTGTTCACTCTGGACAATAACACACTTTTCCTAGAAGGAAGAATGAACCAGTTATGTCTGTGAGTCTTATTTTCAAGAAGACTGAATATCTACCTTAGTTTCTTAGTGTAACCAAATACCTGCAAATTGGGGACTTCTCTTCCTCTCTCCAAATATGTTTTTAACACGTAAAACTAATAGGAAAATGTTCTACACTTCTTAATTTCAATTCATCCTGGTTATTCCATTAACCAAATCCTGCCACTTTCTAAACATTTTTCTCCACTGAAAATTTTCTGATTCTCAAAACCTACCCTTGTCTAGTGATATTAAAGAAGAGCCAGAAGATCACTGTAGGCACTCTAAGTTATTTTCCATGTGTCTTGTCGCAGTTTGAAGATATTTTCACCAGAGAACTGTCAATTGTATCAACTGTTGAAGATCTATTCCTGAGTCATCCATAACTCAGCTGAAGAAGAGGTGAACAGAAGTGGCAGATGAATTGACCAACGTCATCACACTGTTAAGATTACCAACAAATTAAAACATTCTAAAGGTCTGGCAATTCATTATCCTACAAAAGAAGCCAAGGGAAATGGGGGATCAGCATTGCTTCTCTAATGTAAAAACTAGGTTTCTTCTGAACTTATATCATAATAAAAGGAACATTGCATGGACAGGATTCTCAGAGCTCATTTCAGGTCTTATGGGAGCCATAGGTGGGATGGAACTATTGAAAAACTCTTCGAGGTGATATTAAAAATGACTGTTTATGCAACTGCAAGGTTTCAGTATACTGTCCTAAGTTTTACTTCATATGATTTACTCAGGACAGTCTAATCATCTTGCCTACTTTGTTCCTGAATCTCCATGGTAGGTATTCTCAGCCTAGGCCTTTTTATCACCATTACTGTGAATCTTACTAACTCTAGCAATACAGACCTGTTCTAATGAATCAGATGAGAGATCACCATTTCCAATCTCTCAGACTCAGTCCTCACCCAGAGCCCCACTTAATTCTTCATGTCCCATTGACAACATTCATAGGAATCTGCCCCCCACCTCAAGGAGCATTCATTGTTTAACTTTTTATTTTCATAGCATTATTGTGTGCTTTTCAGGGTTGCAGACTACTGTGCAACTTTATCATGTAAGCACAGAGAAGGAAGAAAGTAATAACAGACATGAGCAGGCTGCTGTAAAATCCAGAGGGTGGAACTTGGAACTCACTTTGAATTACCTTTCCATCTGGCAAGATCGATGCATACAGCCTGTTTAACATTATGTGCATTAATTTCCTCACAGTGTTTTTAAACACAAGCATGTATGAATTTGGCTCTTGGAAATCCTGAAAAGAGTACCATGGTTCTGGTCACATTTGCATCTCTTTCCCACGATCAACACAAATATGTCTGTTTCTACAGTGGAATGAAGGAACTAGGCCTATCTACAGGTCAAAAGTCCTGGCTCATCAAGACCAAGAAACATGTGATCTCTGTGAATCAAATACCATTGCTAAAAATTAAAAATTCTCTCTCAGCATGGCCCATGTTATACTTTTAAATTATTCCGGGGATTTAAGATATTTTCACCAGAGAACTGTCAATTGTATCAATTTAATTTCAGCTTGAAGAAGAGGTGAACAGAAGTGGCAGATGAATTGACCAACGTCATCACACTGTTAAGATTACCAACAAATTAAAACATTCTAAAGGTCTGGCAATTCATTATCCTACAAAAGAAGCCAAGGGAAATGGGGGATCAGCATTGCTTCTCTAATGTAAAAACTAGGTTTCTTCTGAACTTATATCATAATAAAAGGAACATTGCATGGACAGGATTCTCAGAGCTCATTTCAGGTCTTATGGGAGCCATAGGTGGGATGGAACTATTGAAAAACTCTTCGAGGTGATATTAAAAATGACTGTTTATGCAACTGCAAGGTTTCAGTATACTGTCCTAAGTTTTACTTCATATGATTTACTCAGGACAGTCTAATCATCTTGCCTACTTTGTTCCTGAATCTCCATGGTAGGTATTCTCAGCCTAGGCCTTTTTATCACCATTACTGTGAATCTTACTAACTCTAGCAATACAGACCTGTTCTAATGAATCAGATGAGAGATCACCATTTCCAATCTCTCAGACTCAGTCCTCACCCAGAGCCCCACTTAATTCTTCATGTCCCATTGACAACATTCATAGGAATCTGCCCCCCACCTCAAGGAGCATTCATTGTTTAACTTTTTATTTTCATAGCATTATTGTGTGCTTTTCAGGGTTGCAGACTACTGTGCAACTTTATCATGTAAGCACAGAGAAGGAAGAAAGTAATAACAGACATGAGCAGGCTGCTGTAAAATCCAGAGGGTGGAACTTGGAACTCACTTTGAATTACCTTTCCATCTGGCAAGATCGATGCATAGAGCCTGTTTAACATTATGTGCATTAATTTCCTCACAGTGTTTTTAAACACAAGCATGTATGAATTTGGCTCTTGGAAATCCTGAAAAGAGTACCATGGTTCTGGTCACATTTGCATCTCTTTCCCACGATCAACACAAATATGTCTGTTTCTACAGTGGAATGAAGGAACTAGGCCTATCTACAGGTCAAAAGTCCTGGCTCATCAAGACCAAGAAACATGTGATCTCTGTGAATCAAATACCATTGCTAAAAATTAAAAATTCTCTCTCAGCATGGCCCATGTTATACTTTTAAATTATGGATCTGGATTAAGCAAGTTGTGCAGGAATTGGCTCATAGAAAAATGTCAAGTAGAGTTCTGCTTTGGCTGGTCTAAATGGTCACAACATCAGCCAAAAGCTATGGAAAGCGGGTACATCTCTCAGGCCAGGAATGGGGACAAAATGCAGATCTGAAGGCTGCAGTGTGTCCTGGGAATTTCAGAGCTCATGGTAAACTGCTGACTACCCCTGAACACAAAACCAAAAGAGCGGATTTTTAGACTCTATTTGCTACTGACTTTTATAGGGTTTATTCTGGTGAAATGTAAACATGTTTTCATATGGAAATTGTATTACTTATTTGGCATAATCTCTCTCTACCCTCCCCTTGCCTCCTTCCCTCTCTCTCCTTCCCTCTCCTTTTTATATCCTTCACTTTTCATGGAGGCTGCACCATGATTGATGGCATGGCTCATCTGCAGAACTCCAGACAATAATTGATTTCTCTTCACAGTGAATTAGTGGCATCTTTCATAATTCTTAAGCTCCCAAACTCACTTCCTTCTCCTCACTTTCAGATAAGTCTCCTGTTTTCGTGATATAATCTCAGTTTGGGGAAACCAAACTGGCGCTCTGCATCAGAGATCCACATTATCAGTCACTTAGACTCAATCCGCCACAAACACCATTCAGGTCTTGGCATCCTTTGACAACTGATTTAACCCAAATATAGAAATGAATTTGCAGATGTCATATCGTGTTACTCAAGGTTCAGCTGCCCCTTTCTTCCCTTCTCTCTTCTCAATTGCATGATAGAGAATTGGGGAAGAAAATGTTTAAGGAGCATGTTTTCTATATTCTCTCCATTAATAAATATATGACATTTGCTAATCCAGTTCAAAGTCTGCTGGCCTTGGCTCAAGTTCGGGCTCTAATATTATCTGCCTGTGGCATAACCTCTCTGATCTCCAGTGTTCTCATCTTCAAAGTGGGGATAAGAATAATCCAGTTTCACAAAGTAGTTCACTGAGTCCACATGTATTTACTCCACTAACCCTAGGTCAGGAATTCTAAGTCCCTACCTGGTTTAACACCATTTATCCCATCACAGTCTTCAAGATAGGTAGATCTCCATTTTTTATATTGAAAGAAGAGAAAAGCACCACGCTATTAAAAGCTGGGCTGGTGACCAACACTACAATACAGGATGCACGGCGGCGTCTGAGGCTTCTCTAAGCCAACATCTCCTACCTTTCTGAACCCTGCATCTACCTCCAGCAACTACCCTCCAGCGGGCTGCATGATTCTGACACCGTGCAGTAGAAAATACCCTGAAGCATGCACTAGGGTAGTTTAATGCACACTGATTCCTCTATGGCCCAATAAATATCTTTCAAGTTGAGCAAACAGCCCTCTTGTCCAAGAAGTAAGGGGGAGACAAGACAAGAGGTGATGCCACCATCCTCCTCTCCTGTCCAATCAGATTCAGAGAAAGAGACTCTCACAACAGCTCCCCTAATTGGTTTTATTACCTCATTAGGGGAAAAATATGTAAGTCTCTAAAGTGGTAATTTAATTTGCCCCAGATCGCCCAACAAAATAAGTAGTAATTATGTTTCTAATGTTCTCTAACTCCAAAGAGCAAACTCTTTCACTGTAAAACCCTATATCCTTTGGTAGTCTTAAGTCTATTCACCGATGACTTTCATCACTCCATCTTATGGCACACAATAGGTCTCCCCCTGTATTTGGGTGGGGCTCTTTCTCATTTATTTATTTTCCCAATTCTGTTTTCTGTACTGGGTAGACTTCTAAGCATACAGAAATTAGCCATGAGGAGGAGGTATACTAGAATGAATTTCACATTATTTGTGACAAAGTGTTTACTCTATGAAAACCACAATGTGCAGATGAGTAAGTGTTGATTGAATCAATCGATAAAAGAAAAGCAAAGTAGCAGAATAAAACAAGAAGGTCACCAAATCTCTAGCCAACTTCTAGACTCAGTGGCATCATTAAAAAATTCTTGAGACTTTGGTAAATTACATTTCACTGAGTCTCCATTGTATCAGCTGTAAAATAAAGCTATTATTGAACTTTTTATGCCTGAAGTCTGTATATGAAATGGATTGTGGGGTCACTATTACATAAGAGGCCAGTATTAGAAGTTTTACATGCAGTAATTTATTCACCATTCAATTTTTGGGCTGGTCCACACTCTTGAAACTGCATCCAACTTTCAAAAGATACACAGACATTTTCTGATCTCTAAGATCAAAGAAGACGGGCCTATGATATCAGTAATTAAGAGCATAGCAGCTGTAGCCTTTTCATCCCAGCATGATCATTTAATGTGTCCATCAATACTTGTGTTCATTTTTAGGGATTCAATTTCTATATTACAGAGTCTCATTTAACCTAATCTGATCAGTACTTTATCAGCATCAGGATAGTGTCCAAATCCAGCAAATGGAAGCATTCCAGGACAAAGAATCAAAACATTCAAATAACCCGGAGACTCTTGTTCAGTGCAACTAAGTGTTCAGATCAATAGCCATAAACTCAGTGGTTCAGATGCAGGTGATAGAACAAGTTATCAGGCCCTCGACTATGCTGCAATCTGCACATCTCACAATAAATTCAAAGAAGAGAAAAAATTATGTCTAAAACATTAGGAACCATGTTGTCTCGGCAACTGAGCTACTACATTATAGATGAGGAAACTCTTAAAGACTAACTTGGCATCCTTCCTACTCTTTTAGAACACTACACACAACTGGGGAGAATGTAATTAATTTGTCATTGACCTAACTTGTATGTGTCTCTATGGTTAGGGAAAAAAACGCCATGAAGGTGGTGATTATGAATGTCCTGTGTCTTCAGAGTCTACCAGAGTACCTGGCATGGAGCCTCAAAAAACTCTGTTGTGATTTTTAAAATGTGAAGTATTTCAGGACATATCAACATACATTTTTCATTCAGTCAGACAGTGAGCCGATATTGAGCATTCGTTATACAGCAGGCATGATGGTAAAACAATGATAAACAAATTTGGCCTGGAACAGTCCCTCTGGTGGGTGAAATAGACACTAACTTATTATTTCCACAATTAGATATTTAGTTATAATTATAGATCATTCCATTTGAAGAACAAACACAGTTTGCCCAGAAAATATATGACTTGATCCAAGCTGTGTGAGGAGAATCCAGGGAAAGATTTCCCAACAAAGTGACATTTTCAGCAAAATGTAAAGAATGGTGAGTACTTAATATGAAAAGTGGGGGAGAAGAAAGAATATTCTAGAATTCCCTGAGATGCAAATGAGAAAGATGCATTTGAAGAACTGAGACAAGCCAAGTGTGGCCTGATAGAAAGACTGAGCCAAAGGAAGTGCTCTAAGACAGTTTTGAAGAATCAGGACAGTTTTGATGAAATGGATGGGCCCAGACTCTCTAGAAATTTTTAGATTAAGACTTTGTTTTTCATTACTCCAAGAAGAAAAACAAGCTACTGAATGAGTGCAAAACAGAAACTTGTTTTTAAGAGATCATTCTAGCTGCACAAATGATCTTGGAGTGAAGAAATAAAACACGGGAGGCAAGGGGACCCATCAAGGGGGGTGACTTGATGACTGTTTAGATCCTCAAAGTAGAAATGAAGCAAGAAAAAAAGAAGTGCAGCTGATTTCTAATTTGGGGAGAAAAGGAAGTGGTAAATTTGATGGAATATAGTGATTGGGATATGCTGATGGAGATGGAAAATGTTAACAATAAATCCCAAGGTTTTGGCTCACACCATTAAGATAGATAGAAGCCAATTCAACCCCAACATATGCATTAGGCTTTGAAGGCACAGTGTTTGGGCTCAGAATATTTTCAAGACCCACAGAACTACTCTTTAAATCATAAAAGCAAAATAAAAAAATTTCAAAAAAGTACTTAGCTATATATGCCCATCTTTAATTGTTATTGTTACGTCCAACTCTTTGCAACCCCATGGGCTGTAGTCTGCAAGGCTCCTCTGTCCATGGGACTTTCCAGGCAAGAATACTGGAGTGGGTTGTCATTTCCTTCTCCAGGGGATCTTTCCCACTTAGGGATCAAATCCGCATTTCCTGGTTGGCACCAGAGAATTTTTTCACCACTGAGCTACCTGGAAGGCATCCGTATTTATACCACTACAGTCCCAAATCATAATTATTTCCACAATTAGATATTTAGTTATAATTATAGATCATTCCATTTGAAGAACAAACACAGTTTGCCCAGAAAATATATGACTTGATCCAAGCTGTGTGAGGAGAATCCAGGGAAAGATTTCCCAACAAAGTGACATTTTCAGCAAAATGTAAAGAATGGTGAGTACTTAATATGAAAAGTGGGGGAGAAGAAAGAATATTCTAGAATTCCCTGAGATGCAAATGAGAAAGATGCATTTGAAGAACTGAGACAAGCCAAGTGTGGCCTGATAGAAAGACTGAGCCAAAGGAAGTGCTCTAAGACAGTTTTGAAGAATCAGGACAGTTTTGATGAAATGGATGGGCCCAGACTCTCTAGAAATTTTTAGATTAAGACTTTGTTTTTCATTACTCCAAGAAGAAAAACAAGCTACTGAATGAGTGCAAAACAGAAACTTGTTTTTAAGAGATCATTCTAGCTGCACAAATGATCTTGGAGTGAAGAAATAAAACACGGGAGGCAAGGGGACCCATCAAGGGGGGTGACTTGATGACTGTTTAGATCCTCAAAGTAGAAATGAAGCAAGAAAAAAAGAAGTGCAGCTGATTTCTAATTTGGGGAGAAAAGGAAGTGGTAAATTTGATGGAATATAGTGATTGGGATATGCTGATGGAGATGGAAAATGTTAACAATAAATCCCAAGGTTTTGGCTCACACCATTAAGATAGATAGAAGCCAATTCAACCCCAACATATGCATTAGGCTTTGAAGGCACAGTGTTTGGGCTCAGAATATTTTCAAGACCCACAGAACTACTCTTTAAATCATAAAAGCAAAATAAAAAAATTTCAAAAAAGTACTTAGCTATATATGCCCATCTTTAATTGTTATTGTTACGTCCAACTCTTTGCAACCCCATGGGCTGTAGTCTGCAAGGCTCCTCTGTCCATGGGACTTTCCAGGCAAGAATACTGGAGTGGGTTGTCATTTCCTTCTCCAGGGGATCTTTCCCACTTAGGGATCAAATCCGCATTTCCTGGTTGGCACCAGAGAATTTTTTCACCACTGAGCTACCTGGAAGGCATCCGTATTTATACCACTACAGTAAAATGCAATCTCTACTTTTTTTATGGAGGAAGTAAAAGTGTGTAGGGCTCAGGAGAGTTATAATGTAGCCTTGGGCCAACTGTCACTGAGACAGAAAATTGGAGGAAGACCAGGTGGGCATGGGACCAGAGAGCTGTGACACTGCAGTACAAGTCTGTTCCAATATTAGTCTTATTTTGAGGTACCCGTGACATATTCAAGTGCAAATGACAAAAAGTACCTTAGATATATCACTTAAAAATGACTATGATGTACTTAAACTTAGGGTTACTGGTTGGGGGCGGGGAATGGGATAGTTAGGGAGTTTGGGATGGACATGTATACACTGCTATATTTAACATGGATAACCAACAGGGACCTATTGTACAGCACAGGGCACTCTGCTCAGTTATATAACAACCTAAATAGGAAAAGAATTTGAAAAAGAATAAATACATAACTGAATTACTTGTTGTTTACCTGAAACATTGATTTTCAACTATACTCCAATGTAAAATGTTGAAAGATTAAAAAAAAAAAAATGACTGATGGTGTTCCCAATGTCCAAAACAAATGTCAAAACAGTGTTGAATTTGGAGTCATGAAATAATAAATTTCAGCTCCATCTCCACCACTGATATGCTCTTTAATTATTGTAACCGCCTAGAATAACACTATTTTTCCTATAAGAAATGTTTCAAAATATGCGTTGGTCACGACACTTACTCTAGCTGTAGTGAGGGGGCTACCAAATACAAAGTGAGCCAATCAGAGTCCACCTCTGGAACTTGGTATTTGAAGGTAATTGGGAAGACCTCTGTGCCCTCTAGAGGTAAAGCCATTGGAATGTTCCCTCAGAATTGCCAGGGGAAGGGTAAACTGCCACATGGAGAAAACTGCCTGAGAAAAGGAAGCCAGTCTGTATACATGCATGCTGAAACTTCAGTCGTGTCTGACTCTTTGTGATCCTATGGACTGTGGCCACCAGGTTCCTCTGTCCATGGGATTCTCCAGGAGAGAGGAGTTGGTTGCCATGTCCTCTTTCAGGGAATCTTCCTGACTCAGGGGGTCAAACCCACGTCTCTTATGTCTCCTGCATTGGCATGTGGGTACTTTACCACTAGCCCCACCTGGGAAGCTTGAGACAATGAAGACAGCCTGCAGAAAGTGACAGATAACAATTCAGAGAAACCCTGATGACTTCAGAATCTCTATTTCTAATCCTCCTTGCACATTTACCCTTACACTGTCCAGATAGTTGACTAATAAATTATCTATCCATCCATTTTGACAACATTATCATAAAGCAAGGACGTTGGTTAATATAACTAAAAACTACTAATATGATCTTCGGTAAGTCGTAAAGTCTTCCCAAGCCTAAAGTTTCTGGTCTTTAGACTGGATATGGCAAAACATATATCAAACTGTTGGAAAGATAATTATATTAGAAAATTATTTTTAAAAAGCTTCAACATACATATATTATTTATCATTGTTTTATGAAGGAATGAAATTGTAGGTGAGACACATAGAGTTGTCCTTTGGAGTTCTTTGGCCCAGAGAATATGCAGGCTGTTACTGTGAAACCATAAAATGGGGTTTAACAGACAAGATCAGGCATGTTCAGGGTGGTATGGCCATAGACTCAAATGGGGTTCAAAGAACCCATTTTAGACTACACCATTAGATAGAAGTCATATTAATTTTCTGTTGTGTTCTGTAGTTCATGCTCATTTTTACCAATTTGCCAATGTTTGCCAAAGTCAGCTCACTCAGAAGGAAATTCATATAGGGCTATATTAAGTCGCCCATTCACTTCATTCCAATATTTACAGTAAAAATCTTCTTGTCTCTGCCTTTGAAGTGCCCTGTCCTTTTATAACAACTTTTACTCACTGTACTAAATATAATGAATTGGTTTTGTCTGTAGATTGTGAAGTCTTCAAGGGCAGCCTCGTAGTCTCAGTTACGTATGTTCCTAGCACTGAGCGTATAATAGGTACTCAATAAATATTAGTTGAATAAATGGATGAGTTCAGGTGTATTGTATCTCTAACTAATAAAAAACACATTAGTAAGTCTAAAGCCAATAATCTGTGTTCCACACCACAGAATCTGAAAACTTTAAATTTTTAATCAGCTGGATCAAACCCACGTCTCTTATGTCTCCTGCATTGGCATGTGGGTACTTTACCACTAGCCCCACCTGGGAAGCTTGAGACAATGAAGACAGCCTGCAGAAAGTGACAGATAACAATTCAGAGAAACCCTGATGACTTCAGAATCTCTATTTCTAATCCTCCTTGCACATTTACCCTTACACTGTCCAGATAGTTGACTAATAAATTATCTATCCATCCATTTTGACAACATTATCATAAAGCAAGGACGTTGGTTAATATAACTAAAAACTACTAATATGATCTTCGGTAAGTCGTAAAGTCTTCCCAAGCCTAAAGTTTCTGGTCTTTAGACTGGATATGGCAAAACATATATCAAACTGTTGGAAAGATAATTATATTAGAAAATTATTTTTAAAAAGCTTCAACATACATATATTATTTATCATTGTTTTATGAAGGAATGAAATTGTAGGTGAGACACATAGAGTTGTCCTTTGGAGTTCTTTGGCCCAGAGAATATGCAGGCTGTTACTGTGAAACCATAAAATGGGGTTTAACAGACAAGATCAGGCATGTTCAGGGTGGTATGGCCATAGACTCAAATGGGGTTCAAAGAACCCATTTTAGACTACACCATTAGATAGAAGTCATATTAATTTTCTGTTGTGTTCTGTAGTTCATGCTCATTTTTACCAATTTGCCAATGTTTGCCAAAGTCAGCTCACTCAGAAGGAAATTCATATAGGGCTATATTAAGTCGCCCATTCACTTCATTCCAATATTTACAGTAAAAATCTTCTTGTCTCTGCCTTTGAAGTGCCCTGTCCTTTTATAACAACTTTTACTCACTGTACTAAATATAATAAATTGGTTTTGTCTGTAGATTGTGAAGTCTTCAAGGGCAGCCTCGTAGTCTCAGTTACGTATGTTCCTAGCACTGAGCGTATAATAGGTACTCAATAAATATTAGTTGAATAAATGGATGAGTTCAGGTGTATTGTATCTCTAACTAATAAAAAACACATTAGTAAGTCTAAAGCCAATAATCTGTGTTCCACACCACAGAATCTGAACTGAAATCTAATCAGCTGGATCAAGATTTGAAAGTGTGTTTCTCAACAGGTGGTGTTGTGTCTGAGGACAGCCTGGAGCCCCTTCATGAGAGCAGTACTGTGTGGCTAGATGGGGACTGTCTTTGACTCAACCTGTGGCAGGATGGGGGCTCTGCCTAAGAGCACCTAAAAGACCATATTTCAATACAATATGATTGACTGCTCAAGATGCTGCCACTCCACAGCCCCTGGTCCTTACTTTGTAGATCCATCCTTAAGGCTTTTAAGTTTTACTTAGGTAAAAACTGATAAAATAGTCAGAAAGAGTCTTTGCTGCAAAAAAGCTACAAATTACATAGGCATAAGAGAGTATCATAAAGACTAGAACTCATATTTTTCACATTCCAATAAGCGTGGCATCATTTAAAGCTCAAAAGCTTAGCCAAGTTGCCATCCAGATGGAATTTATAATAAATGTTATAAAGCCCCAAAAGCCAGAAATTCTAGCCAAAGCAAGGACAAGCTATAAAAGGTCTATACCTCCCTAGTGGGACAATAATAACACCACAAACATGCTCGTAGTTTGCCAGAGGTTTTGCTCTTTTATTCTTTTCTTCAGTAAACATTTATTGTGAACCTTTTGTGGGCTGAGGAATGCTTGGAGACTGGGATTATGAGTTGGCCCCATGAAGCTGAGGAGAAACATAAACACAAACTCAGACACACATAGATACAACACGCAATTAATAAAAGCAAAGCTAGTCAGTCTAAGGCAGTATAATTTATTAATGACTAACGCCCATTCACTTCATTCCAATATTTACAGTAAAAATCTTCTTGTCTCTGCCTTTGAAGTGCCCTGTCCTTTTATAACAACTTTTACTCACTGTACTAAATATAATAAATTGGTTTTGTCTGTAGATTGTGAAGTCTTCAAGGGCAGCCTCGTAGTCTCAGTTACGTATGTTCCTAGCACTGAGCGTATAATAGGTACTCAATAAATATTAGTTGAATAAATGGATGAGTTCAGGTGTATTGTATCTCTAACTCATAAAAAACACATTAGTAAGTCTAAAGCCAATAATCTGTGTTCCACACCACAGAATCTGAACTGAAATCTAATCAGCTGGATCAAGATTTGAAAGTGTGTTTCTCAACAGGTGGTGTTGTGTCTGAGGACAGCCTGGAGCCCCTTCATGAGAGCAGTACTGTGTGGCTAGATGGGGACTGTCTTTGACTCAACCTGTGGCAGGATGGGGGCTCTGCCTAAGAGCACCTAAAAGACCATATTTCAATACAATATGATTGACTGCTCAAGATGCTGCCACTCCACAGCCCCTGGTCCTTACTTTGTAGATCCATCCTTAAGGCTTTTAAGTTTTACTTAGGTAAAAACTGATAAAATAGTCAGAAAGAGTCTTTGCTGCAAAAAAGCTACAAATTACATAGGCATAAGAGAGTATCATAAAGACTAGAACTCATATTTTTCACATTCCAATAAGCGTGGCATCATTTAAAGCTCAAAAGCTTAGCCAAGTTGCCATCCAGATGGAATTTATAATAAATGTTATAAAGCCCCAAAAGCCAGAAATTCTAGCCAAAGCAAGGACAAGCTATAAAAGGTCTATACCTCCCTAGTGGGACAATAATAACACCACAAACATGCTCGTAGTTTGCCAGAGGTTTTGCTCTTTTATTCTTTTCTTCAGTAAACATTTATTGTGAACCTTTTGTGGGCTGAGGAATGCTTGGAGACTGGGATTATGAGTTGGCCCCATGAAGCTGAGGAGAAACATAAACACAAACTCAGACACACATAGATACAACACGCAATTAATAAAAGCAAAGCTAGTCAGTCTAAGGCAGTATAATTTATTAATGACTACTTCTCAATCTTCAGTTTTAGCTCAGTCAGTTCAGTCGTTTAGTTGTGTCTGACTCTCTTCAACCCCATAGACTGCAGCATGCCAGGCTTCCCTATCCTTCACCATCCCAGGCTTATGTAATGGACTGACTCAACTTTACATAATTGACTATGTCTCCCCAAAATTGGTGTATTGATATTCTAACCCTCCGTGCTTCCAAATATGGCTCTATTTATAAACAGGGTCACTCGAGATATCATTAGTTAACATAAGGTCATACTGGAGTAGGGTGCTTTCCTAATGCAATGTAACTGGTGTTCTTGTAAAAAGGAGAAATTTGGATATAGACACTCACACCATGTGAAGATTACACATATGCTTTCACAAACAAAGGAGCTACTAGAAGAGAGGTCAGGAACAATTCCTTCCCTTGTACCTTCAGAGGGAGCATGGCCCTTCAGACAGCTTGACTTCAGACTTCTAGCCTCATTTATTGTAAGACAAGACATCTGATGTTTTTTTTTTAAAGATACTTACTTTGTGGTACATTGTTAAAGCAGTCAGGAAACTTAGATGCTGTAGTTTTCTCATCTGTATAATGAATGCTACAAAACCTGCACGTCAGTACTGACTGATAAAGGACAAAGTAAACATATGAAGGTTTATGAACTTCAATGTTTAGCATATACTCACATATGATGAGGCAGGAAAATGTAGGTCATCCACAAGAACCTTTCTTTAGGGCTTCCGTGGTAGCTCAGGGATGAAGAGTTTGTCTGCCAATGCAGGAGACACGGGTTCGATCCCTGATCCAGGAAGATCCCACATGCTGAGAAGCAACTAAGCCTGTGAGCCATAACTATTGAGCCTGTGCTAGAGCCTAGTGGGACAATATCCCCCGCTCGTAGTTTGCCAGAGGTTTTGCTCTTTTATTCTTTTCTTCAGTAAACATTTATTGTGAACCTTTTGTGGGCTGAGGAATGCTTGGAGACTGGGATTATGAGTTGGCCCCATGAAGCTGAGGAGAAACATAAACACAAACTCAGACACACATAGATACAACACGCAATTAATAAAAGCAAAGCTAGTCAGTCTAAGGCAGTATAATTTATTAATGACTACTTCTCAATCTTCAGTTTTAGCTCAGTCAGTTCAGTCGTTTAGTTGTGTCTGACTCTCTTCAACCCCATAGACTGCAGCATGCCAGGCTTCCCTATCCTTCACCATCCCAGGCTTATGTAATGGACTGACTCAACTTTACATAATTGACTATGTCTCCCCAAAATTGGTGTATTGATATTCTAACCCTCCGTGCTTCCAAATATGGCTCTATTTATAAACAGGGTCACTCGAGATATCATTAGTTAACATAAGGTCATACTGGAGTAGGGTGCTTTCCTAATGCAATGTAACTGGTGTTCTTGTAAAAAGGAGAAATTTGGATATAGACACTCACACCATGTGAAGATTACACATATGCTTTCACAAACAAAGGAGCTACTAGAAGAGAGGTCAGGAACAATTCCTTCCCTTGTACCTTCAGAGGAGCATGGCCCTTCAGACAGCTTGACTTCAGACTTCTAGCCTCATTTATTGTAAGACAAGACATCTGATGTTTTTTTTTTAAAGATACTTACTTTGTGGTACATTGTTAAAGCAGTCAGGAAACTTAGATGCTGTAGTTTTCTCATCTGTATAATGAATGCTACAAAACCTGCACGTCAGTACTGACTGATAAAGGACAAAGTAAACATATGAAGGTTTATGAACTTCAATGTTTAGCATATACTCACATATGATGAGGCAGGAAAATGTAGGTCATCCACAAGAACCTTTCTTTAGGGCTTCCGTGGTAGCTCAGGGATGAAGAGTTTGTCTGCCAATGCAGGAGACACGGGTTCGATCCCTGATCCAGGAAGATCCCACATGCTGAGAAGCAACTAAGCCTGTGAGCCATAACTATTGAGCCTGTGCTCTAGAGCCTCAGAGCCACAATTATTAAGCCCATATGCCACAACTACTGAAGCCCCTGTGCCCTAGAGCCAGAGTTCCACAACAAGAGAAGTCACTGCAGCAAGAAAGCCTGCTCACCTCAACTAGAGAGTAGCCCAGACTCCCTGCAACTAAAGAAGAACCTGTGACAGCAGTGAAAAACCTAGAATAGCCAAAAATAATAAATAAATGAATAAAATTTTTTAAAAAAGAACCTTTCTTCATCATAGGCCAAGCCATAAGCCATATTATCTTTCCCAGCAAGTCTGAATTTACTTGCTTCCAATTTTAAAAGTAAAATATGGAGCTTAGACCCTTCCTGTATGATAAGGAGTCACATGTAAGCACTTCAAATGTGACTAATTAGAACTGAGATGCACTATAAGCATAAAACACACAAGTTTCAAAGTACTTATATAAAAAAAAAATCTCATAAATATTTTTATACTACTCCACATTGAAATGATAATATCTGAGGTATATTAAATTAAATATATTACTAAAATTACAAATTAGTTTCTCCTGTTTTTGTTTGTTTTACTTTTTAATGGAGAATTTGTAACCATATATGTGACACAGCTTACATATGTATTGGACAGCACATGCATAGAGGTCAAACACAATGTTACATTTTCCTGAAATCTCAGGCTATTTTCCATCCTGGCTATGTGTCAGTTACAACAGGTCTTCCTTCAGATCATCGCATCAGAGCACACTGCAGTCGCTGGCCAGTGGTTCCATCAACTGTGGCCATACTGTCGGGGGAGGTTTTAGAAGCCGAGACCTTTGATAACTTTGCTATGCTTGTCTCCCACCCTCACTGCCTCAGAACTTCTACTCATCTCACTGGTGGTGGAACTCGGATTTCAGTTCACAACTGAGTTAGGAAATTAGTGGCCTCTGCCCTCGGATTAAGAGACTGAGTATTTGAGAAATGATTCCCCCAAGGTCAGACGAAGAGTCTAGATCTTTTGATTTTGAAGTTAAACAGACTACAGTTGAAATATGACAGTGGAAGACAGACCACAAGCTGTCACTTACTCTCCCTGAGACTTTCAACATGTACTTACTGAGGGCCAAGCATTATCCAGATAATTGAAATAGAGGTAATTATGAGATGAATTTAACTACTGTAAGACTCAGACTCAATTTGGGAAACTAATATTTACCTCCAGGATTACAGTGAAAATTGAATAACACCTCATATGTGTCTTATTTTATGTGGATATAATGTGTATTATCAATGCCATTACCTTAAATGACATGCCATACAAAAAAATGTTAATGCTATGCCTGACACATAAGAGTTGTTCAGTAAGACCATCCTCTTTCTTCCGCACAATGAAGTGAGCCTTCCAATGGCCCCAAAATGTCTCCCAAAATATTCCTTTTAGATGGGTGAAAATTATAGTCTAGAAAGATATGCAACACATACACCCATCACATAGACTGTTACTAATTCTATGACCTAATTTGAATTCTTCTGGATTTAAAATTTAATGGTTCCCATGTTCTGGTGTTGCCAGTAACAACAGTCACTGAACAGCCTATGTTCTGTTCAAGATGCATGTGTGCTCAGTCATTCAGTCATGTCTGGCTCTTTGAGGCCTCATGGACTGTAGCCTGCCAAGATCCTCTGTCTATGGGATTTTCCTCGCAAGAATACTGGAGTGGGTTGCCATTTCCTCCTCCAGTGGATCTGCCCAACCCAGGGATTAAACCCAAGTCTCCTGCACTGGCAGTTCTTACCACTAGCACCACCTGGGAAACCCTCTGTTCAAGATACAAGGGATACAAATACTTGGTTATAGCACCAAGTACTTATAATATAATATTTGTTATCTTTCCATAAAAACAATTAATTTCTCATGTGCAGTTGCCATATTTTATCTTCTAGAGCTTATTATTACTCTCTGTATAAAGTAAAACCTTGGTAAATGTTTTTAAATTATGTTGACTGATAATTCAATATCGGCAATACAAATTGCACCAGTTTACATGACATGAAAAACATCTTTTTCCCTAGTGATCATGCCAAGGACCTAAACTTCCAGGGGAAGCCATCCATGGCTTTGGCTGCCCTCTGTCTGATAGGGAAACAAAGCTTTGAAGAAGATAATTGAGGGTCTAGTATTGTCTGCATAATTTTCCAGATGTTCAAGGGAAACAGGCCCATTGGGCTGGAAGATTTGGGAAGAAATTACTGTCAACTACTTTAAGCGAGTGTTCATAAATGGCATGGCCCTACAGAGTTCCCAGATTGCCTCATCCTCCATGATTTTATCATTTCTCCACTGAGCCTTCAAGAGTGTCTCTCCTCTATAGCTTTAAAACTCTGTACACTTGCCCCCTTGCCTGCTCTCATTTCAAGCTTCTTTGTTGCTCTCTATTCCCTTTTGATGTAGTGAAAAATCAACAAAGAAAACCCTCTGGAGAACAAGCGTTGTGAGGATGTATGTATGACACGGTAACACAAAGCCTGCAAAGAACCAAGAATCTTAGAAATGTTGGCAGGTGATTAAGGAACTAGCGATAAATGCAGAAGCCAGTTTGGGTGCAGGAAATAAAGACAGTAGGCCACTGTGTGGAGCCAGATTCAGTCTTAAAGTGTGTATTCAGGGAAGGCAGGATTCAGCTAAATGAGAAAATGGGGACAAATCTCAGGCCTCAGTGATAGGCTGCCATGGATACACAGGATGCCCTACTGGGCAGAGATGAACACATAACAAGAATAAAATCCTCAGGTTTCCCTGGTGGTCCAGTGGGTAAAGAGTCCACTTTGCAGTGCAAGGGGAACCAGTTTGATCCCTGGCCCAGGAAGTTCCCACGTGCCACAGAGAGGCTGGACTAGTGTGTCCAATTGCAAGCCAGTGCTCTGGAGCACATGCACCCAGAACCAGCACTCTGCAACCGGAGAGGCTGCTATGATAGGAGACCCACAGAGGCCAAACGGTAGAGATGGATGAAAATAAATGGATAGAAAAATCAATGAAAAGAGGTCATGGGTCAAAAAAAAATTAAAAAAGAATAAATCCTCATGCTCAGGATGCATGACAAAGTCAGGAGCTACCAAAGCCTAAAAGCAAAAGAATCAAGGATAATTCAATATCGGCAATACAAATTGCACCAGTTTACATGACATGAAAAACATCTTTTTCCCTAGTGATCATGCCAAGGACCTAAACTTCCAGGGGAAGCCATCCATGGCTTTGGCTGCCCTCTGTCTGATAGGGAAACAAAGCTTTGAAGAAGATAATTGAGGGTCTAGTATTGTCTGCATAATTTTCCAGATGTTCAAGGGAAACAGGCCCATTGGGCTGGAAGATTTGGGAAGAAATTACTGTCAACTACTTTAAGCGAGTGTTCATAAATGGCATGGCCCTACAGAGTTCCCAGATTGCCTCATCCTCCATGATTTTATCATTTCTCCACTGAGCCTTCAAGAGTGTCTCTCCTCTATAGCTTTAAAACTCTGTACACTTGCCCCCTTGCCTGCTCTCATTTCAAGCTTCTTTGTTGCTCTCTATTCCCTTTTGATGTAGTGAAAAATCAACAAAGAAAACCCTCTGGAGAACAAGCGTTGTGAGGATGTATGTATGACACGGTAACACAAAGCCTGCAAAGAACCAAGAATCTTAGAAATGTTGGCAGGTGATTAAGGAACTAGCGATAAATGCAGAAGCCAGTTTGGGTGCAGGAAATAAAGACAGTAGGCCACTGTGTGGAGCCAGATTCAGTCTTAAAGTGTGTATTCAGGGAAGGCAGGATTCAGCTAAATGAGAAAATGGGGACAAATCTCAGGCCTCAGTGATAGGCTGCCATGGATACACAGGATGCCCTACTGGGCAGAGATGAACACATAACAAGAATAAAATCCTCAGGTTTCCCTGGTGGTCCAGTGGGTAAAGAGTCCACTTTGCAGTGCAAGGGGAACCAGTTTGATCCCTGGCCCAGGAAGTTCCCACGTGCCACAGAGAGGCTGGACTAGTGTGTCCAATTGCAAGCCAGTGCTCTGGAGCACATGCACCCAGAGCCAGCACTCTGCAACCGGAGAGGCTGCTATGATAGGAGACCCACAGAGGCCAAACGGTAGAGATGGATGAAAATAAATGGATAGAAAAATCAATGAAAAGAGGTCATGGGTCAAAAAAAAATTAAAAAAGAATAAATCCTCATGCTCAGGATGCATGACAAAGTCAGGAGCTACCAAAGCCTAAAAGCAAAAGAATCAAGGAGACACTCTTGGTATCTGTCTGGATACCTTCTGTAATCATCTCCTTGCACAGGACTTCCAAGGCATATGCCCTTCTCACTAGAATGAAAAACAAGATTTAGGAAACAGAGAAGAATAACTAACTTAACTACAGTTTACTTCCTAGAAGAAACCGATATTAATATCAGAGATATGTTTCCTTTAAGTCTTTCTCCCTCTTTCTCTCTCCCTCTAGTTTATACTCTTCCATAAGTAATTTGGTACATTGATTTTTTTCATGCATATAATAAGAATTACGTATGTATACCTATGACTGATTCATGTTGATACTTGGCAGAAAATAACAAAATTCTGTAAAGCTATTGTCCTTCGATTTAAAAAATAAATTAATTTTAAAATAATAATATTAACTGGCCCATCATAAAATGTTCCTTAAAGTATCACTTTAATGAAAGACTAGTATTTCATTTTATATAGGAGTCATAATTTATTTAACACACTTTATAGTTATTATTTTGTGATTATGAAAATATGTGACGTGGCATTTAAAATGCCTGATAATGCATATCTTTGGTCATATATCTTTGTCTAATTATTGGGAACTTCCTTAGATTGTATTAATGAGCATAAGCATCTTAAAGACACATACTGTTTATATACTATTAAACTCCTTTCAAGAAAGTCTTGTCTATTCTGCAACCCACTAAGAAAGCAAGAAATGCGTATTTCAGCTAAGTCTCTTTGGATTGAAAATGATCAGTTTTTAACTGACTACTAATTAGGTATGTAAAATGATGATATGCAATTTCTGTTTAATATGCTTTCTTTAATTAGAAGCAACCAATGATTTTTTTTTTAATTTTTTTTAAAGATTTATTTATTTATTTATTTTGGGCGGGGGTCGGGTTGGGGAGGGAGGGGAGCGGGCGGGCCACTTCTGTTGGTCTTTCATTTCTCTATTTTCATCCGTCTTTGTTCTTTGGCTCCTGTGGGCCTCCCATCGCGGTGGCGTCTGTTGTCGCAGAGCACCGGCTCTGGTCACATGCGCAACAGAGCTCTGGCTCTTTGATTGGACACATCGGTCCAGCCGCTCCGCGGCACATGGGATTTTCCCAGGCCAGGGATTGAACCGGAGCCCATTGCACTGCAAGGCAGTGTCCTTACCCACTGGACCACCAGGGAAAGCCCGATATTAAAATATTTTTACTAGGTATTTGACTTTCCTTAAGAAATGACAATTCATATTCTTTGTCCATTTTATCACTATCCTGACAAGTCTCTTCAACTTGTGATACATCCATCAGCACTGTACACATTAAGGATATCAACTCCTCTTCATTATTTGTGAATATTCTAACTATTTAGTCTCTTTCTTTTTAACTTTTGGAGAAAATGGTGCTGTTTGAATCTTTAATATAATCAAAGTCATCATCTATTGCCTTGGTAATGGCTTCTGCTGATTATATATGTGGCAGAAAGTCTTTGTTCTTAAAGTCCATCAAATTATACAAAATTTTTTCTTTCTGAAAATAGCTTTCTTGCTTTATACTTAGTTCAATTACTCCATTTGTAAATCACTTTAGCAAACAATTACTCATGTCAAAAAGCCATTTCTGACATCAAATGATTTATTAATTATATTGGGATAAAAAGATGTCATAAAATGACCGTATGGAAGAGATATGATAAATCACCTTGTTCTTATGGTGAGATTTTAGACTGCCTTAAAATCTTTTCCTAGGAGAGTGTTAGGAATTAGAAAAATTCTTAAAGTACAGTATTAAGTGTAAAGAAGCAATTACACTAATACACTCTTACACTAATAAAACTATAAAATAATGTTTATAGTTTAACCCCTATTTCATAAATACTACTACATTTAATGCTCCAACTGTACAAACAGCTATAAATATGAAAATGAATATATGGTAGATTTCAAAATGCTAAAAATATTTGTTTCTAGGCTGTGAGATCAATGTTGACTTTTTGTCTATTCTTCACTATTTTCCAAATTTTCTACAGTTGGCAATAATGTCTTTTAAAATAAAAAAATAAAGTTTTAGTAAAGAGGGCAGTTTGGATTGAACATAAGGCTTTTTTCTTCATTAATACTTTAATAAAAATAAACTTTTCAATAGCTAGTTCCAATTTTCATAGCATTTTACAGTTCTTTTCCTTTCTTATTCATTTCAGGGATGAAAGAAAATAGATGGAGATCAATTCTCTTGAAGTATGCTTTAATGGTCTGAAGTCACTTTCAAAGGGAATTGAGATAGATTCTCTGATTTTTACTAGGTATTTGACTTTCCTTAAGAAATGACAATTCATATTCTTTGTCCATTTTATCACTATCCTGACAAGTCTCTTCAACTTGTGATACATCCATCAGCACTGTACACATTAAGGATATCAACTCCTCTTCATTATTTGTGAATATTCTAACTATTTAGTCTCTTTCTTTTTAACTTTTGGAGAAAATGGTGCTGTTTGAATCTTTAATATAATCAAAGTCATCATCTATTGCCTTGGTAATGGCTTCTGCTGATTATATATGTGGCAGAAAGTCTTTGTTCTTAAAGTCCATCAAATTATACAAAATTTTTTCTTTCTGAAAATAGCTTTCTTGCTTTATACTTAGTTCAATTACTCCATTTGTAAATCACTTTAGCAAACAATTACTCATGTCAAAAAGCCATTTCTGACATCAAATGATTTATTAATTATATTGGGATAAAAAGATGTCATAAAATGACCGTATGGAAGAGATATGATAAATCACCTTGTTCTTATGGTGAGATTTTAGACTGCCTTAAAATCTTTTCCTAGGAGAGTGTTAGGAATTAGAAAAATTCTTAAAGTACAGTATTAAGTGTAAAGAAGCAATTACACTAATACACTCTTACACTAATAAAACTATAAAATAATGTTTATAGTTTAACCCCTATTTCATAAATACTACTACATTTAATGCTCCAACTGTACAAACAGCTATAAATATGAAAATGAATATATGGTAGATTTCAAAATGCTAAAAATATTTGTTTCTAGGCTGTGAGATCAATGTTGACTTTTTGTCTATTCTTCACTATTTTCCAAATTTTCTACAGTTGGCAATAATGTCTTTTAAAATAAAAAAATAAAGTTTTAGTAAAGAGGGCAGTTTGGATTGAACATAAGGCTTTTTTCTTCATTAATACTTTAATAAAAATAAACTTTTCAATAGCTAGTTCCAATTTTCATAGCATTTTACAGTTCTTTTCCTTTCTTATTCATTTCAGGGATGAAAGAAAATAGATGGAGATCAATTCTCTTGAAGTATGCTTTAATGGTCTGAAGTCACCTGCTACCTCCTCACAAACTAGCCCCCCATTTAGGTTGTATTGTTTGATTTCCTAGGAATACGCTGTACCTTTTCACTCAGTTGATGTTATGACACATGATGTTCTCTTGCTTTTCAATGCATCACCCCCACTGCCCTTTCTCTACTAGCTTCTCACTGCTAACAATATTTTATCTCTTCTTTATGACTGGAATACTACTCAGTCATAAAAGGAATGAAATGTTGTCATTTGCAATAACAAGGATGGACTTGGAAAGTAAGTAAAGTAAGTCAGAGAAAGACAAATATTGTATGATTTCACTTATATGTGGAATCTAAAAAATAAAACTAGTGACTCTAACAAAAAAGAAACAGACTCATAGATATAGTGAACAAACTAGTAGTTACCAGTGGAAAGAAGGCAGGGAGGGACAAGACAAGTATAAGAGATTAAGAGGTACAAACTACTATGTACAAAACGAATAGCTTATAAGGATACACTGTACAACGCAAGGAATATAGCAAATGTTTTATAGCTATAAATGGAATAAAATGTTTAAAAATTGTGATTTGTTATGATGTACACCTGAAACTTACATAATATTATACATCAACTATACCTCAATAAATAATTTTTAAATGCTTCTCAATGCAAAGAATGCCACACCAAAAAAAGTATCTGTAAAATAAAGCAAGAGAATCTAAGAGTAGATATCAAAGTGGACCTGCTGCACAGCACAATAAAAACGCAGTGGAGGGGGGTGGAGCTAAGATGGCGGTGTAGAAGGACGTGCACTCATCTCTCCTGCAAAATCGCCTGAATTGCGACGAGTTCCTGGGAAACCATCGATGAAAGGAGGTTGGATCTGATCACAGAGAGGATACCCCACATCGAAGAACAAAGGAGAAGCCACATCAAGACGGTAGGAGGGGCGCAATCGCACTTTTAAAAGTCAAACCTCATACCCGCCAGAGAGGCTGGGTGGGCCAAAGGCACAAAGCCTGTTGCAGATCAAAACCCGGGAAAGGAGCAGTGACACCCACAAGGGACTGAGCCAGACCTGCTTTGGAGGGTCCAGGTGCCCCCCTGAGCTAGAAGTGCCCTTAAGCAGGCCTCGGAAGGACGGCACTCAGTTTCCTTTGGAGGAGGTTACCATTAACCCGATCACAGAGTCACCGAGGAGGACTGGAAAGTCTCTGTGCACTGTGATCCGGGAGAGGGTAATAGCGATCCTGCATGAGACTGAGCCAGACTCACCTCTGAGTAACCTGACGTCTCCCGTGGTGGCGGGGGTCGACGGTGGCCTGCAGCAGGTCGGGGTCACTGTTGAAGTGCTTCCCATAGAGCGTGTGGGAATAAATCCTCTGTGAGACAGACGCCATTTTCCCTACTGTAGTTTGGCTGCTGGGCAAGCTACAGGGGAGGGAATTTAGCTCCACCCAGCAAGAAAAGGGATTTGGATTAAGAAACTCCCAGGGCCAGCCTGGGTGGGCCTTTTAATTCTGAAATAGGCCGAAATAAATAGGCAGTCAAAGAGGTTTTCAGATCCAACCACTGCCAGAGGCAAGAAAAAGACTGATAATTCCTGAATAGTCAGCAAGAGACAGAAGAACATAAACACTACTTTCATGTTTTGTCTGAAGCTAGAGTTACTGCTGGACTTTAAAATTTCATTTTTTGTATTGTATCACTTTGTTTCAATTTTTTTTTCTCTTTTTTCCAAACCCACTCAGTGCAACCCCCGCTTTTTTTGGGGGGGGGGGTGTGAGAGTGGGTGTATTCATCTCTTTCACTGAATTTTATTGAAGCTACTAATCTTATCAGTAACACTGAATATATTCAAGGTTACATAAATTTTTTTTTTTCTTTTTCCTTTTAAACCACACATTTTATTTTGGTATAAACTTCTGGTTCCCCATTGGCCTTTTAAGGTTCTGTGGGGGGTTTGTATGTTTTTATTATTTTTGCTTTGTTTTTCTATATAATTAGCTCTTTTAATTTTTTAAAAATTTTTCATTTTTACTACTACTTCTTCTATAAATCTTTGCTTTCTCTGAAGCTCCTTTCTTATAGCACTAAATTCTAATACATACAAATCTTTATCTCCCTATATTTAACTTTGCAATATTATTCTATATTTCTCTTCTATCCTCCCTTTCTCTTTTTCCCTTTCTCCACCATATTTCTTTGTCTGTTCTGTCCTCATTGCCTTATCCCCAATGGGGACCCTGCTCTAACATTATTCTCCAATTGGTGCTCTACTTAGTTTGGTTATTAACTGGTGGATATCATTCTTGGTTTTCTCTATTCGCCGTGCTAATGTATTGTACTGTATTTTTGGTTGGAATGCTTGGGTTATGTTACAGCTGTATATGTTTATGTGTATAATTCAATACACTAGATAGCATTTGCATAAATTTTTAATTGCCATTTGTCAAAGGTATACCTTCTATTTCTCATTTGCATATATATTTTTTAAGATCATTTAATGCCATGACAAACCAGTCGTGAAATCTTCATTCCCTGGTCAGGCAACAAGCCCCGGGGCTTTAGGGAGGGAGCACTGACTCCAAAACTCTACAATACTAGAGAACGCCTAACACTAAAGAGCAGTATACAAGCGACAACGCCAACAAAGGTAATCACTTGTATGCAAGTCCTGACATCACCCAATCACCATCATCACCCAGAATAAGAAGCCCCATCCAAATAACAAACACCAACAGACATAACTCAAAGTCTGGGAAAAGGAAATCCCAAACAGAGTCAGTTAAAAAATTAATAATAACAATGAAACGGCAGAGAAATACCACACAAGCGAAGGAACAATCCACAAACACACAAGATCAAATCAATGAAGAGAATTTGGACAAACTTTCTGAAAGTGATTTCAGAAGAATGATAGTAAAGATGATCAAAGACACTGAAAACAGAATTTCAGAGAAATGCAAGACACAACTAACACACTGAATAAAGAAATACAAGAACTTACCAAAAAAGTAACAGAGACAAACAACTCAATTGCTAAACTCAAAAACACTGTAGAAGGAATCAAGAGCAGAGTATCTGAGACAGAAGACCGGATAAGTGAGCTGGAAGATAAAATGGTGGAAGTAACTGCTGAAAAACAGACTCTAGCTCAAAGAATGAAAAGAGCAGAGGACAGCCTCAGAGACCTCTGGGATAATATCAAACGCACCAATATTCGAATTATAGGGGTTCCAGAAGAAGAGGAAAAAAAGAAAGGCTATGAGAAAATTTTTGAAGAGATTATAGTTGAAAATTTCCCCACCATGGGAAAAGAAATAGTCAATCAAGTCCAAGAAACACAAAGAGTACCATACAGAATCAATCCGAGAAGAAACACACCAAGACACATATTAATGAAGTTAACACAAATTAAACACAAAGATAGAATTCTCAAAGCAGCAAGGGAAAAGCAACTAGTGACATACAAGGGAAAGCCCATACGTTTAACAGCTGATCTTTCAACAGAAACTCTGCAGGCCAGAAGGGAATGGCAGGACACATTTAAACGGCTAAAAGAGAATAATCTGCAACCAAGAATCCTCTACCCTGCAAGGATCTCATTCAAAATTGATGGAGAAATCAAAAGCTTTACAGACAAGCAAAAATTAAAAGAATTTAGTCACACCAAACCAGCCTTACAACAAGTGTTAAAGGGACTTATATAGACAACAAGTATAAAAGGAGAAGATCCACAAAACAAACCCATCATAACATCTAAGAAGATGACAATAAGATCATTTGTATCAATAATTACTTTGAATGTCAATGGACTAAATGCCCCCACCAAAAGACACAGAGGGGCTGAATGGATCCAAAAACACGACCCATACATATGCTGCCTCCAGAAAACTCATTTCAGACCTAGAGACACTCATAGACTGAAAGTGAGAGGCTGGAAAAAGATATTCCATGCAAATGGAAATCAAAAGAAAGCTGGAGTAGCAATCCTCATAGCAGACAAAATAGATTTTAAAGTAAAGAAGATTCTAAGAGACAAGGCAGGTCACTACATCATGATTAAGGGATCCATCCAAGAAGAAGACATAACAATCATAAATATCTATGCACCCAACACAAGAGCACCCCAATACATAAGACAAACACTTTCAGACATAAAAGAAGACATTGACAGTAACACAGTCATAGTAGGAGACTTTAACACTCCTCTCACACCAATGGACAGATCATCCAAACAGAAAATTAATAAAGAAACACAAGCCTTAAATGCCACACTAGAAGAAATGGACCTCATTGATATCTTTAGGACTTTCCATCCAAAAGCAGAAGAATACACCTTCTTCTCAAGTGCTCATGGAACATTCTCCAGGATAGACCACATCTTGGGCCACAAATCAAACCTCAGTCAATTCAAGAAAACTGAAATTCTATCAACCATCTTCTCGGACCACAATGCAGTGAGACTAGAGACCAACTACAGGAAAAAAAACCGCCAAAAACACAAGCACATGGAAATTAAACAACACGTACCTAAAAAAACAACTGATCATTGAGGAAATCAAAGGAGAAATAAAACAATTCCTAGAAGAAAACGACAATGAACACACGACAGTGCAAAACCTATGGGATACTGCAAAAGCAGTCCTAAGAGGGAAGTTTATAGCAATTCAATCCCACCTCAAGAAACTAGGAAAATCTCAAACAGATGACCTTACCTTATGCTTAAAACTGGAGAAAGAAGAACAAAAACACCCCAAAGCCAGCAGAAGAAGGGAAATCATAAAGATCAGACCAGAAATAAATGAAAAAGAAACAATAGTAAAGATAAATAAAACAAAAAGCTGGTTCTTCGAAAAGGTCAATAAAATCGACACACCACTGGCCAGACTCATCAAGAAAAAGAGAGAGAAGAACCAAATCAACAAAATCAAAAACGAAAAAGGAGAGATTACAACAGATAATGCAGAAATCCAAAGGATTATAAGAGACTATTATGAACAACTCTATGGCAACAAACTAGATATTCCATGCAAATGGAAATCAAAAGAAAGCTGGAGTAGCAATCCTCATAGCAGACAAAATAGATTTTAAAGTAAAGAAGATTCTAAGAGACAAGGCAGGTCACTACATCATGATTAAGGGATCCATCCAAGAAGAAGACATAACAATCATAAATATCTATGCACCCAACACAAGAGCACCCCAATACATAAGACAAACACTTTCAGACATAAAAGAAGACATTGACAGTAACACAGTCATAGTAGGAGACTTTAACACTCCTCTCACACCAATGGACAGATCATCCAAACAGAAAATTAATAAAGAAACACAAGCCTTAAATGCCACACTAGAAGAAATGGACCTCATTGATATCTTTAGGACTTTCCATCCAAAAGCAGAAGAATACACCTTCTTCTCAAGTGCTCATGGAACATTCTCCAGGATAGACCACATCTTGGGCCACAAATCAAACCTCAGTCAATTCAAGAAAACTGAAATTCTATCAACCATCTTCTCGGACCACAATGCAGTGAGACTAGAGACCAACTACAGGAAAAAAAACCGCCAAAAACACAAGCACATGGAAATTAAACAACACGTACCTAAAAAAACAACTGATCATTGAGGAAATCAAAGGAGAAATAAAACAATTCCTAGAAGAAAACGACAATGAACACACGACAGTGCAAAACCTATGGGATACTGCAAAAGCAGTCCTAAGAGGGAAGTTTATAGCAATTCAATCCCACCTCAAGAAACTAGGAAAATCTCAAACAGATGACCTTACCTTATGCTTAAAACTGGAGAAAGAAGAACAAAAACACCCCAAAGCCAGCAGAAGAAGGGAAATCATAAAGATCAGACCAGAAATAAATGAAAAAGAAACAATAGTAAAGATAAATAAAACAAAAAGCTGGTTCTTCGAAAAAGTCAATAAAATCGACACACCACTGGCCAGACTCATCAAGAAAAAGAGAGAGAAGAACCAAATCAACAAAATCAAAAACGAAAAAGGAGAGATTACAACAGATAATGCAGAAATCCAAAGGATTATAAGAGACTATTATGAACAACTCTATGGCAACAAACTGGACAACCTGGAAGAAATGGGCAGTTTCTTAGAGAAGATTAATCTCCCAAGATTGAACCAGGAAGAAATAGAAACTATGAACAAGCCATTCACAAGCTCAGAAGTCTAATGTGTGATTAAAAATCTACCTAAAAATAAAAGCCCAGGGCCAGATGGTTTCACAAGTGAATTCTACCAAACATTTAAAGAAGAGCTAATGCCTGTCCTTCTAAAACTCTTCCGAACAACTGCACAGGAAGGAACACTTCCAAACACATTCTACGAGGCCACCATCACCCTGATACCAAAGTCAGGCAAAGACAACACAAAAAAAGAAAATTATAGGCCAATTTCACTGATGAATCTAGACGCCAAAATCCTCAATAAAATCCTAGCAAACAGAATTCAACAACACATCCAAAAGCTCATTCATCACGATCAAGTTGGGTTCATCCCAGGCATGCAAGAATTCTTCAATATCCGCAAATCAATCAATGTGATACACCATATCAACAAATTGAAAGACAAAAATCACATGATCATCTCAATAGATGCAGAAAAGGCCTTTGACAAAGTACAGCATCCATTTATGATAAAAACTCTTCAAAAAATGGGCATAGAAGGAACTTATCTTAACATCGTGAAAGCCATATATGAGAAACCCACAGTGAACATTATCCTCACTGGTGAAAAACCCAAAGCATTCCCTCTAAGATCAGGAACAAGACAAGGGTGTCCACTTTCACCACTCTCATTCAACATAGTCCTGGAAGTGCTAGCAACAGCAATAAGAGAAGAGAAAGAAATCAAAGGAATCCAGATTGGAAAGGAAGAAATCAAACTCTCTCTTTTTGCAGATGACATGATATTATACATAGAAAATCCCAAAGACACTATTACAAAGCTACTAGAGTTAATCAGCGAATTCAGCAAAGTCTCAGGATACAAAGTCAATATACAGAAATCACTGGCATTCTTATACACAAACAATAAAAAATCAGAAAATGAAATCAAAGAGGCAATCCCCTTCACCATCGCAACCAAAAGAATCAAATATCTAGGAATAAACCTACCCAAAGAAACAAAAGAACTGTACACAGAAAATTACAAGACACTCATGAGAGACATTAAAGAAGACTTAAACAGATGGAGAGATATTCCATGTTCCTGGGTCGGAAGAATCAATATTGTGAAAATGACCATACTACCAAATATCATCTATAGATTCAATGCGATCCCTATCAAACTTCCAATAACATTCTTCACAGAACTAGACCAACGAATAACACAGTTCATATGGAAACACAAAAGACCTCGAATAGCCAAAGCAATCCTCAAGAAGAAGAATGGAGCTGGGGGGATCAGCCTCCCCAACCTCAGACTCTACTACAAAGCAACAGTCCTCAAGACAGTATGGAACTGGCACAAAAACAGAAATATCAACCAATGGAACAAGATCGAGAACCCAGAGATAAACCCACGCATCTATGGGTACCTTATTTTTGACAAAGGAGGCGAACATATAAAATGGGACAAAGACAGCCTCTTCAACAAGTGGTGCTGGGAAAATTGGACAGCTACATGCAAAAAAATGAAGTTGGAACATACCCTGACACCATGCACAAAGATCAACTCAAAATGGATTAGAGATCTAAATGTAAGACCAGAAACCATCAAACTCTTAGAGGAGAATATAGGCAAAACCCTCAAGGACATCAATCAAAGCAAGATCTTCTCTGACCCACCTACTAGAATAGCGGAACTCAAAAGACAAATGAACATGTCGGACCTCATGAAACTTAAAAGCTTTTGTACAGCGAAAGAAATCACAAAAAAGCTCAATAGACAGCCCACAGAGTGGCAGAAAATCATAGCAAAGGAAACAACAGACAAAGAATTAATCTCCAAAATCTACAAAAATAGTGCAAACTCTCTCTTTTTGCAGATGACATGATATTATACATAGAAAATCCCAAAGACACTATTACAAAGCTACTAGAGTTAATCAGCGAATTCAGCAAAGTCTCAGGATACAAAGTCAATATACAGAAATCACTGGCATTCTTATACACAAACAATAAAAAATCAGAAAATGAAATCAAAGAGGCAATCCCCTTCACCATCGCAACCAAAAGAATCAAATATCTAGGAATAAACCTACCCAAAGAAACAAAAGAACTGTACACAGAAAATTACAAGACACTCATGAGAGACATTAAAGAAGACTTAAACAGATGGAGAGATATTCCATGTTCCTGGGTCGGAAGAATCAATATTGTGAAAATGACCATACTACCAAATATCATCTATAGATTCAATGCGATCCCTATCAAACTTCCAATAACATTCTTCACAGAACTAGACCAACGAATAACACAGTTCATATGGAAACACAAAAGACCTCGAATAGCCAAAGCAATCCTCAAGAAGAAGAATGGAGCTGGGGGGATCAGCCTCCCCAACCTCAGACTCTACTACAAAGCAACAGTCCTCAAGACAGTATGGAACTGGCACAAAAACAGAAATATCAACCAATGGAACAAGATCGAGAACCCAGAGATAAACCCACGCATCTATGGGTACCTTATTTTTGACAAAGGAGGCGAACATATAAAATGGGACAAAGACAGCCTCTTCAACAAGTGGTGCTGGGAAAATTGGACAGCTACATGCAAAAAAATGAAGTTGGAACATACCCTGACACCATGCACAAAGATCAACTCAAAATGGATTAGAGATCTAAATGTAAGACCAGAAACCATCAAACTCTTAGAGGAGAATATAGGCAAAACCCTCAAGGACATCAATCAAAGCAAGATCTTCTCTGACCCACCTACTAGAATAGCGGAACTCAAAAGACAAATGAACATGTCGGACCTCATGAAACTTAAAAGCTTTTGTACAGCGAAAGAAATCACAAAAAAGCTCAATAGACAGCCCACAGAGTGGCAGAAAATCATAGCAAAGGAAACAACAGACAAAGAATTAATCTCCAAAATCTACAAGCAACTCAGACAACTCAGCACTGGAAAAACGAACAACCCAATCAAAAAATGGGAGAAGGACCTAAACAGATACCTCTCCAATGATGACATACAGATGACCCAAAAGCACATGAAACGATGCTCAACCTCGCTTATAATTGGAGAAATGCAAATCAAAACTACAATGAGATATCACCTCACACCTGTCAGAATGGCCATCATCCACAAATCGACAGACAATAAATGCTGGAGACGGTGCGGAGAAAAGGGAACCCTCTTGCGTTGCTGGTGGGAGTGTAAATTGATACAGCCTCTATGGAAGACAGTCTGGAGATTTCTTTAAAAACTAAAAATAGAAGCACCATATGACCAAGCAATGCCACTCTTAGGCTTATATCCTGATGAAATCAAATCTGAAAGAAGCACCTGTACCCCAATGTTCATTGCAGCTCTCTATACAATAGGTAGAACATGGAAGGAACCTAGATGCCCATCGACGAACGAATGGATCCAAAAGCTCTGGTACATATACACAATGGAATACTACACAGCTGTAAAGAGAAATGCAGAAGAATCAGCCCCAATGAGGTGGCTGGATCTAGAACGTATCATAAAAAGTGAAGTCAGTCAGAAAGAGAAGGACAAATACAGTATATTAACACATATATATGGAATCTAGTAGGATGGTGATGATGGCACATGCAGTGAAGCGACGGAAAGACAGACATGGACAGTGGACATATGGACATTGTGGGGAAGGAACAGAAGGTGGGAGGCATAAAGGAAGTAGCATGAAGGCCTGTACTATCATAAGTGAAGAAAATCGCTATAGTCATTGCTCTGTGAGAAAAGGGGACCCTTCAGGGGTGCTGTGTGATGGTTGGGAGGGGTGGGAAGGGGGGAATATACATATGACTAATCTGGGAACATACATATCTGTAAACAACAAAACTGTAAAAGTTAAAAGCAAAATAAAGGTTTAAAAAAAGAAAAATAACCATTAGATGCGAAAAAAAAAAAAAATCAGTGGAAAGCTTCCCTGGTAGTCCATTGGTGAAAGAGTCCATCTTGCAGTGCAAGGGGCACCAGTTCGATCCCTGGCCTGGGAAGATGCCACGTGCCATGGAGCAACTGGACCAATGTGTCCAATTACGAGCCAGCGCTCTGAAGCACATGCACCCAGAGCCGGTGCTCTGCAGCGACGGAGGCCACTGCAGTGGGAGGCCCACACATGCCAAACAATAAAGATGGATGAAAATAAATATAAAAACAAAAGAGGCATGATGAGGGAAAGGGGGAAAAATTAAATGCAGTGGAATAAAGAATGCAAGTTTTAAGCCATGTGAAACCAAATATCCTAGATGTTTTCATTTTACCTGAATAAAACTACACTGATCTTAAAGATCTTTCTTCTCACCTTTTGTAAATCTGAAAATTATCAGGAAGGTGCTCTGGTTCTCTAAAACCCCACACTGAGTGACCCAGCAGTCCCACTCTTAGGCTTATACCCTGATGAAATCAAATCTGAAAGAAGCACCTGTACCCCAATGTTCATTGCAGCTCTCTATACAATAGGTAGAACATGGAAGGAACCTAGATGCCCATCGACGAACGAATGGATCCAAAAGCTCTGGTACATATACACAATGGAATACTACACAGCTGTAAAGAGAAATGCAGAAGAATCAGCCCCAATGAGGTGGCTGGATCTAGAACGTATCATAAAAAGTGAAGTCAGTCAGAAAGAGAAGGACAAATACAGTATATTAACACATATATATGGAATCTAGTAGGATGGTGATGATGGCACATGCAGTGAAGCGACGGAAAGACAGACATGGACAGTGGACATATGGACATTGTGGGGAAGGAACAGAAGGTGGGAGGCATAAAGGAAGTAGCATGAAGGCCTGTACTATCATAAGTGAAGAAAATCGCTATAGTCATTGCTCTGTGAGAAAAGGGGACCCTTCAGGGGTGCTGTGTGATGGTTGGGAGGGGTGGGAAGGGGGGAATATACATATGACTAATCTGGGAACATACATATCTGTAAACAACAAAACTGTAAAAGTTAAAAGCAAAATAAAGGTTTAAAAAAAGAAAAATAACCATTAGATGCGAAAAAAAAAAAAAAATCAGTGGAAAGCTTCCCTGGTAGTCCATTGGTGAAAGAGTCCATCTTGCAGTGCAAGGGGCACCAGTTCGATCCCTGGCCTGGGAAGATGCCACGTGCCATGGAGCAACTGGACCAATGTGTCCAATTACGAGCCAGCGCTCTGAAGCACATGCACCCAGAGCCGGTGCTCTGCAGCGACGGAGGCCACTGCAGTGGGAGGCCCACACATGCCAAACAATAAAGATGGATGAAAATAAATATAAAAACAAAAGAGGCATGATGAGGGAAAGGGGGAAAAATTAAATGCAGTGGAATAAAGAATGCAAGTTTTAAGCCATGTGAAACCAAATATCCTAGATGTTTTCATTTTACCTGAATAAAACTACACTGATCTTAAAGATCTTTCTTCTCACCTTTTGTAAATCTGAAAATTATCAGGAGAACTTCTTGGTGCTCTGGTTCTCTACAGGCTCAGCACTTGACCTCCATAGGAGACATTTCCTCCAGCTGCCAGAGAGATGATTAATGCCAATGAAAGCAATCATCAGGAGACAATGGTGCCTATGAGGTCCACATATTTACTTGCTCTGAATTAAAATGCTCCAATTGCAGATCCACTCTCATCCCCTGTATTTATGGTTTCCTCTGCCTTGAAGCAAGCGCAGTGAGTGCCATGATAAATCGGCTGGAATCCTGTCTTGTTTCCAGGCAGGCCCTGTAAATTTCTGAGCTTTGCTTTGCAACCCTTCATTCTGATTTGTAACATTCAACAACACGGTCAATGATGCACAAAGGGTCTGCGGGCCCATTTCTTCCAGCTGAGCAGTGGCCAAGGGGTCCTGGTCTTTCCTCCTCCCCAGTGTCAACAGAGCAGTGCTAAACCATGGCATCCAGCGCTCCTCAGGGAAGATGATGGGCTTGTCTTCCCCATCAAGACCTTCATCTAAAATGTGGCAGATGCTGAGTGGGGCGTGACCTTGTCGAGATGTGGTTGATGTCAGTGTAGATAAGTGTTAGGAAGGATGCAAGTCCTAACTACAGTGTCTTCCCTGCACTTATGGGGGAAAAAACATAATATGAATCCTCTGGGAAAATTTACAACATATCCACTCCTTGCCAGCACTCCTGCAGAAGCTAAAGAAACAGGAGCAAACAGAATAGAGTCCTTGACCTCTTGGAGCTTAGATTCTCTTGCCTTACTTTACTCAATGAATGAATTAATGATCAAATATAAGCCTAGCCCAAGAAGAGGCTGCTACCAATGTCATACGAGCCAGCGCTCTGAAGCACATGCACCCAGAGCGGTGCTCTGCAGCGACGGAGGCCACTGCAGTGGGAGGCCCACACATGCCAAACAATAAAGATGGATGAAAATAAATATAAAAACAAAAGAGGCATGATGAGGGAAAGGGGGAAAAATTAAATGCAGTGGAATAAAGAATGCAAGTTTTAAGCCATGTGAAACCAAATATCCTAGATGTTTTCATTTTACCTGAATAAAACTACACTGATCTTAAAGATCTTTCTTCTCACCTTTTGTAAATCTGAAAATTATCAGGAGAACTTCTTGGTGCTCTGGTTCTCTACAGGCTCAGCACTTGACCTCCATAGGAGACATTTCCTCCAGCTGCCAGAGAGATGATTAATGCCAATGAAAGCAATCATCAGGAGACAATGGTGCCTATGAGGTCCACATATTTACTTGCTCTGAATTAAAATGCTCCAATTGCAGATCCACTCTCATCCCCTGTATTTATGGTTTCCTCTGCCTTGAAGCAAGCGCAGTGAGTGCCATGATAAATCGGCTGGAATCCTGTCTTGTTTCCAGGCAGGCCCTGTAAATTTCTGAGCTTTGCTTTGCAACCCTTCATTCTGATTTGTAACATTCAACAACACGGTCAATGATGCACAAAGGGTCTGCGGGCCCATTTCTTCCAGCTGAGCAGTGGCCAAGGGGTCCTGGTCTTTCCTCCTCCCCAGTGTCAACAGAGCAGTGCTAAACCATGGCATCCAGCGCTCCTCAGGGAAGATGATGGGCTTGTCTTCCCCATCAAGACCTTCATCTAAAATGTGGCAGATGCTGAGTGGGGCGTGACCTTGTCGAGATGTGGTTGATGTCAGTGTAGATAAGTGTTAGGAAGGATGCAAGTCCTAACTACAGTGTCTTCCCTGCACTTATGGGGGAAAAAACATAATATGAATCCTCTGGGAAAATTTACAACATATCCACTCCTTGCCAGCACTCCTGCAGAAGCTAAAGAAACAGGAGCAAACAGAATAGAGTCCTTGACCTCTTGGAGCTTAGATTCTCTTGCCTTACTTTACTCAATGAATGAATTAATGATCAAATATAAGCCTAGCCCAAGAAGAGGCTGCTAATGCCATGGTCATCTAAACTGTACGTGCTCCTCCAGGCTAGATGATACAACACTCACAGTGCAACCCAGGCAATTAGTGAAAGCAAAGTAAATGGTTAAATGGGGTTTTGAGGTCTCCATGCCTTTCACATATAATAAATGCTGCCCATTTTTTTAAAATTGTATTTGCCAACTGCAAGTCATCTCTTTGAACTAGTATTTTTTTAAGTGTCAAAATATCATACTTACATAGCCACAGTGTTCATACATATTTTTGTTTTAGCATTATTGTCTCCTTCATTTGTGGTCTATGAGAATCGAGTATAGAGCAAGTCTAGTTCAAAGCAGCAGAGAAACTCACCGATTACCTAGCCCAGCATTCAACCATCCCTGTGAGCAGAGTCAGAACCCTATTTAAATGAATGCTTGCTTCCATGGAATATAAAAACAAAGTAGCATGGGAAATTAAGAACATGGGTTTTCCCCATTCTCCAGACAAAGACACATTTTGATTTCAGGTGTTAATGTATAGAAGCTGGACAATAAAGATGAGACATTACCGAAGTCTGAGATGAAAGAAGACAGAGAAGTTGTGTAAAAGAGTAACTAGTAGGAAGCTGCTGTATAGCACAGGGAGCTCAGCTCTGCACTCTGTGATGACCTCAATGTGTGGCAGAGTTCCAGGGATCGAGGCTCAAGAGGGAGGGTATATATGTATACATATAGTTTCACACTGTTGTACAGCAGAAACCAGCACAACATTGTAAAGTCATTGTCTTCCGATTTAAAAAATAAATACAAACAAAATGAAATGAAAATTCACTGAAAGTAAAAAGAACAAGAATCAACAAAACAAACACCCCAAAAGCAAGGCATGAATAAGAAACACAGCCATAGGCCTTGGGAACTTAAGACAGTAAGGGCCAGAGAGTAAAAGAAAGAAGAAAGGTAGAAGAGAAGACACCTGGTGCTCTGAGCCCTGTACTAGGGACTGAGCCCTTTCACATACCACGCTGTATATAATGGTAATAGCATTTTTTGCAAAATTTATATTATTTAAACTCAAAGAAGCAACAAATCCTCAATGATCTGAGAAGTGAATCAACATGCACACAATCACCCAGAGGATAACCAGAGAGCTGAGACTCAAACTCCTGACACCAAGAGATCTAGGCATGTGAACTGCCTTTATATCATCAAAGCAGAAGAAAACATCACTGCTTTACACAAGGAATGTCTATATTTTATCTGACTGATCTAAAATATGCATTTCCCCTAACCTGATAGGACATTAAGTGATTTGACCCATTTTAGAAGAGCTTAAGGAAGAGGGAACATAAGTTACTCTTTAATGTTCATAATTATATGCCCTATGACAGAAACACAATTGAACCAAAATTGAAACACTGTAAGCTAAATATTAAATGGTTTTCTTAGTTTTATCTCCATGTACTGGCCAACAGCCTGTACTAACACTGATTTTCCAGTATTATATTAGCAAATAAAATGGGAAATTTCATCCCTCCTGAATAAAATTATCAACAGCTCTCTGCCCATTTAACAACAATAAGCTTTTATGAGGATACAATATGATGATCTTGCCTGAAACACATTTTTTGTATCATAATACCTTAGAATTGGAAGAAACTCTGGAACTTTTCCATTTCCAGGAAGACAAGCATACCTCACCTCAACTTCCTCTGATGAAGACTGGCCTTGTTGAGCGCAGTGTTGAGAAGCATTCCAAAGTCAGCTCCTGGCTCCAGAGGCTGAAGGTCCCTTAGAAGATGGTTACAGCAAGGAGCAGAAAATCTTTGTCAACCTTTAAATCAACTGATATTTAAAACCTGAGAAAATTCCTCATAATACAATATCATAAATATTTCCTATACATTACCTACTTTAATATTCCTAAGCTCTTAACAATTTTGGTACTACTTTTACTGCCCTTTTATTTAAAAGACAGTTGAGGGAATTGAAGCTGAGAAAGGTTAAAATTGTGCCCAAATTATTTTCTCAGTAAAGTGTTACCAAGTCAAGTACCTTGGGAGAAGAGGAAAAAAAAAAAAACACCTGGTGCTCTGAGCCCTGTACTAGGGACTGAGCCCTTTCACATACCACGCTGTATATAATGGTAATAGCATTTTTTGCAAAATTTATATTATTTAAACTCAAAGAAGCAACAAATCCTCAATGATCTGAGAAGTGAATCAACATGCACACAATCACCCAGAGGATAACCAGAGAGCTGAGACTCAAACTCCTGACACCAAGAGATCTAGGCATGTGAACTGCCTTTATATCATCAAAGCAGAAGAAAACATCACTGCTTTACACAAGGAATGTCTATATTTTATCTGACTGATCTAAAATATGCATTTCCCCTAACCTGATAGGACATTAAGTGATTTGACCCATTTTAGAAGAGCTTAAGGAAGAGGGAACATAAGTTACTCTTTAATGTTCATAATTATATGCCCTATGACAGAAACACAATTGAACCAAAATTGAAACACTGTAAGCTAAATATTAAATGGTTTTCTTAGTTTTATCTCCATGTACTGGCCAACAGCCTGTACTAACACTGATTTTCCAGTATTATATTAGCAAATAAAATGGGAAATTTCATCCCTCCTGAATAAAATTATCAACAGCTCTCTGCCCATTTAACAACAATAAGCTTTTATGAGGATACAATATGATGATCTTGCCTGAAACACATTTTTTGTATCATAATACCTTAGAATTGGAAGAAACTCTGGAACTTTTCCATTTCCAGGAAGACAAGCATACCTCACCTCAACTTCCTCTGATGAAGACTGGCCTTGTTGAGCGCAGTGTTGAGAAGCATTCCAAAGTCAGCTCCTGGCTCCAGAGGCTGAAGGTCCCTTAGAAGATGGTTACAGCAAGGAGCAGAAAATCTTTGTCAACCTTTAAATCAACTGATATTTAAAACCTGAGAAAATTCCTCATAATACAATATCATAAATATTTCCTATACATTACCTACTTTAATATTCCTAAGCTCTTAACAATTTTGGTACTACTTTTACTGCCCTTTTATTTAAAAGACAGTTGAGGGAATTGAAGCTGAGAAAGGTTAAAATTGTGCCCAAATTATTTTCTCGTAGTGAACAAGTTCGCACTTGTTACCAAGTCAAGTATGGCTTCAAAACCATGCTTCTTCCTGGAAATGACTTACTGCTCACTAGAAGTATTTTATTTGAGGAACTGTTTGAGCTGTGGGTGTGACTGGGAATGTGCGCGTGCGACAGGGATGTGTGCGTGTGTGCACACACATGTGTGAGTGTGTGTTTTTCCCTGTATGTGACTCATTTATAAAACGTACCTACACAGCTATGCACTGGTTTCACCTATCTCTAAACTAAACTCTACACTAACACTGTTTGATAGCCTCCTATTCAGATGGATCTCTCAAGTTGCCTTAGCTACATCTGAAGATTCTCATAGAAAGATAAATGCATACATAGAAAGTATCAATGCTATTGCCTTAGTGCTGTTAAATATGTTCTTTGAACCTATGTGTAGACGTATAAAGGTTTTTTTGGACCTGATTACTTTTTTCTTCTACTTTACGAGTTCATCCAGTCATTTATGTTTGTAGTTCAAACATACATATGCATACATATATACTTACATATATATATATATATATATATATATATATATCCATATACATATCCATATACATATATATGGTACCACTACATGTCATACATTGTTCTAGGCATGTGGAATACACTAGTGAACAAGACAGACATAAAACCCTGCCTGTATAGAACTTACTTTTCTATAAAACTAATGAATCACATACTATATTAAAAGCTGAAAAGTGAGATGAAAAAATGGAACATCATGGGAGTATTGAAGAGATATACATTAGTATGGATTCCTCCTTTTCAATTAAGATGATCAGATTAGGTATCTTTGGGAAGATAAAATCTGAGCAAATACTAGAAGAAAATGGGAGAACTCTTCATTTAGATACTAAAGTCAGCTCCTGGCTCCAGAGGCTGAAGGTCCCTTAGAAGATGGTTACAGCAAGGAGCAGAAAATCTTTGTCAACCTTTAAATCAACTGATATTTAAAACCTGAGAAAATTCCTCATAATACAATATCATAAATATTTCCTATACATTACCTACTTTAATATTCCTAAGCTCTTAACAATTTTGGTACTACTTTTACTGCCCTTTTATTTAAAAGACAGTTGAGGGAATTGAAGCTGAGAAAGGTTAAAATTGTGCCCAAATTATTTTCTCGTAGTGAACAAGTTCGCACTTGTTACCAAGTCAAGTATGGCTTCAAAACCATGCTTCTTCCTGGAAATGACTTACTGCTCACTAGAAGTATTTTATTTGAGGAACTGTTTGAGCTGTGGGTGTGACTGGGAATGTGCGCGTGTGACAGGGATGTGTGCGTGTGTGCACACACATGTGTGAGTGTGTGTTTTTCCCTGTATGTGACTCATTTATAAAACGTACCTACACAGCTATGCACTGGTTTCACCTATCTCTAAACTAAACTCTACACTAACACTGTTTGATAGCCTCCTATTCAGATGGATCTCTCAAGTTGCCTTAGCTACATCTGAAGATTCTCATAGAAAGATAAATGCATACATAGAAAGTATCAATGCTATTGCCTTAGTGCTGTTAAATATGTTCTTTGAACCTATGTGTAGACGTATAAAGGTTTTTTTGGACCTGATTACTTTTTTCTTCTACTTTACGAGTTCATCCAGTCATTTATGTTTGTAGTTCAAACATACATATGCATACATATATACTTACATATATATATATATATATATATATATATATATATCCATATACATATCCATATACATATATATGGTACCACTACATGTCATACATTGTTCTAGGCATGTGGAATACACTAGTGAACAAGACAGACATAAAACCCTGCCTGTATAGAACTTACTTTTCTATAAAACTAATGAATCACATACTATATTAAAAGCTGAAAAGTGAGATGAAAAAATGGAACATCATGGGAGTATTGAAGAGATATACATTAGTATGGATTCCTCCTTTTCAATTAAGATGATCAGATTAGGTATCTTTGGGAAGATAAAATCTGAGCAAATACTAGAAGAAAATGGGAGAACTCATCATTTAGATACTGAGAAAGAGAGATCCTAAGGCCTGAACATGCCTGACATATTCAAGACACAGCAAGAAATATACTTATGTGGCTGTAAGATCGTCAACAGGAGGGAAAAGTAGAGGTAAAATCAGAGGAAGATGACCACAAATGGTGCAGGGTTACTACAAGGGCATTGTCATGTATTGTGAGCAAGACAGGGAAAGAGTGGAAGAATCTGAGCAGAAAGATGACTTTATTTGACCTCCTTTTTACAAGAAACACTCCAGATGCTGTGTAAAGAATAGATGATGTGGTCCAAAAGTTGGGAGCATGAACCCAGTTTGAACAAGACTGCAGAAATTCAGGCTATGGATCAGGTTGACTTGGGTGGAAGTGATAGCAGGAAAGGTGATCTGATGTTGTCAGATACTGAATACATTCTGAATGTAAATCCAGTAAGATTTCCTGACACTTTGGATACAGAGCACAAAAGAAAGATTGCAGTCAAGGAAGGTTTGGGCTTGAGCAACTTGTAGGAAACAGCTATCAATTATTGAGATGGAGAAGTCTTCAGGGGAAGGAAATTTGAAAAATGGGGGTTGGATTCAAAGGTTCTGCTTAAGCATGCTGAATTTGAGATGCTTATCAGATTTCCAAGTGGAAATTTCAGGTTCAGATTTCAAGAGGAAGTCTAGATGAGGGAAAGGATGAAGGTATAGATCTGGAATTTATAAGCATATAGATGTTATATAAACTCTGTAAATTATGAAATGGTCAAAAGAAAGATGTCCATTAAAGATAAGAAAGCTATTCCCTGAGAAACTGAAACTTCTGGAATTTGTGAAGGAGGAATGCTGTGAGCAAAGGAGACAGAAGAACAACAAAGCACTATGCTTTATCATAGAAGCCAAGCAAGAGACTCACTGTAAAGTATTTTGTATTTTAAATTACTGAGAAATGGAAGAATTTTAGGAGGTAGACACTGGATTTAGTAACACAAGTTTCATTGGTCATGTTGAAGACAACAGTTTTTTTTGTATGTTGTAAATTACTGAGAAATGGAAGAATTTTAGAGTACACTGGATTAGTAACACAAGTTCATTGGGAATGAAGAGAGATCTAAGGCCTAAAAAACATCATTTAGATACTGAGAAAGAGAGATCCTAAGGCCTGAACATGCCTGACATATTCAAGACACAGCAAGAAATATACTTATGTGGCTGTAAGATCGTCAACAGGAGGGAAAAGTAGAGGTAAAATCAGAGGAAGATGACCACAAATGGTGCAGGGTTACTACAAGGGCATTGTCATGTATTGTGAGCAAGACAGGGAAAGAGTGGAAGAATCTGAGCAGAAAGATGACTTTATTTGACCTCCTTTTTACAAGAAACACTCCAGATGCTGTGTAAAGAATAGATGATGTGGTCCAAAAGTTGGGAGCATGAACCCAGTTTGAACAAGACTGCAGAAATTCAGGCTATGGATCAGGTTGACTTGGGTGGAAGTGATAGCAGGAAAGGTGATCTGATGTTGTCAGATACTGAATACATTCTGAATGTAAATCCAGTAAGATTTCCTGACACTTTGGATACAGAGCACAAAAGAAAGATTGCAGTCAAGGAAGGTTTGGGCTTGAGCAACTTGTAGGAAACAGCTATCAATTATTGAGATGGAGAAGTCTTCAGGGGAAGGAAATTTGAAAAATGGGGGTTGGATTCAAAGGTTCTGCTTAAGCATGCTGAATTTGAGATGCTTATCAGATTTCCAAGTGGAAATTTCAGGTTCAGATTTCAAGAGGAAGTCTAGATGAGGGAAAGGATGAAGGTATAGATCTGGAATTTATAAGCATATAGATGTTATATAAACTCTGTAAATTATGAAATGGTCAAAAGAAAGATGTCCATTAAAGATAAGAAAGCTATTCCCTGAGAAACTGAAACTTCTGGAATTTGTGAAGGAGGAATGCTGTGAGCAAAGGAGACAGAAGAACAACAAAGCACTATGCTTTATCATAGAAGCCAAGCAAGAGACTCACTGTAAAGTATTTTGTATTTTAAATTACTGAGAAATGGAAGAATTTTAGGAGGTAGACACTGGATTTAGTAACACAAGTTTCATTGGTCATGTTGAAGACAACAGATTTTAGTGAAGTTAGATGAATATGAGGCAAATAGAAGCAAGAGGAAGAAAGAAAGGAACATGAGAAAGTAACACCTTGAGTGACAATTGTTTGCAGATAAGGTAGGCTAAAGTTGAAGGTGAACTGTGAAGTTACCTACAGTTAACTGTGTATTGTACCTAAATTCAAATCATGGCTCTATTACTCAATATTAACTTTGGAAACTTGGGAATATTATTTCACTTTGCCAAGCCTAAGTTTTATCATATGGAAGTTATAGCTATTATTAGAATCTACTTTATTTATATTCTGGGAAAACTAATTGAAGTAACACATTTGAACCCCTTCCCTTGTGTCTAAGATGGTAAAGAATTTGCCTGCAATGCAGGAGACAGGGTTTTATCCCTTAGTCTTGAAGATCCCCTGGAGAAATGAATAGCTATCCACTCTAGCATTCTTCTTTTTTTTTTCCATCATGCCTCTTTTAGTTTTATATTTACTTTCATCCATCTTTTATTCTTTGGCATATGTGGGCCTCCCATTGCAGTGGCCTCCCAGTAGCAGAACATGGGCTCCAGGCGCATGCACTCCAGAGTGCAGGTTCGTAATTGGACACACCAGTCCACCCGCTCTGTGGTATGTGGGATCTTCCCAGTCCAGGGATCGAACCGGTGCCCCTTGCACTGCAAGGCAGACTCTCTACCCACTGGGCCAGGGAGTCCCCCATTCCAGTATTCTTGTCTGGAGAATTCCATGGATGGAGAAACCTGGTGGATTACAGTCCACAGGGTTGCAAAGAGTAAGACATGACTGAGCAACTAACACTTTGCAAAGTATATTGAACATAGTAGGCTGTCAATAAATGTTAGCTATTATTATTTCTATCATAATCTTTAACTGGAGGAGGGCATGGCAACCCACTCCAATATTCTTGCCTAGAGAATTCCATGGACAGAGAAGCCTGGAGAGCTACAGTTCATAAGGTTACCCACAAAGAATCAGACATAACTAAAGCAAATGAACACATAAACTTTAACATGAATAGCTTTTGAAACATCTTGCTGTGAAAAGAAACACAGGTAGACACTGGATTTAGTAACACAAGTTTCATTGGTCATGTTGAAGACAACAGATTTTAGTGAAGTTAGATGAATATGAGGCAAATAGAAGCAAGAGGAAGAAAGAAAGGAACATGAGAAAGTAACACCTTGAGTGACAATTGTTTGCAGATAAGGTAGGCTAAAGTTGAAGGTGAACTGTGAAGTTACCTACAGTTAACTGTGTATTGTACCTAAATTCAAATCATGGCTCTATTACTCAATATTAACTTTGGAAACTTGGGAATATTATTTCACTTTGCCAAGCCTAAGTTTTATCATATGGAAGTTATAGCTATTATTAGAATCTACTTTATTTATATTCTGGGAAAACTAATTGAAGTAACACATTTGAACCCCTTCCCTTGTGTCTAAGATGGTAAAGAATTTGCCTGCAATGCAGGAGACAGGGTTTTATCCCTTAGTCTTGAAGATCCCCTGGAGAAATGAATAGCTATCCACTCTAGCATTCTTCTTTTTTTTTTCCATCATGCCTCTTTTAGTTTTATATTTACTTTCATCCATCTTTTATTCTTTGGCATATGTGGGCCTCCCATTGCAGTGGCCTCCCCAGTAGCAGAACATGGGCTCCAGGCGCATGCACTCCAGAGTGCAGGTTCGTAATTGGACACACCAGTCCACCCGCTCTGTGGTATGTGGGATCTTCCCAGTCCAGGGATCGAACCGGTGCCCCTTGCACTGCAAGGCAGACTCTCTACCCACTGGGCCAGGGAGTCCCCCATTCCAGTATTCTTGTCTGGAGAATTCCATGGATGGAGAAACCTGGTGGATTACAGTCCACAGGGTTGCAAAGAGTAAGACATGACTGAGCAACTAACACTTTGCAAAGTATATTGAACATAGTAGGCTGTCAATAAATGTTAGCTATTATTATTTCTATCATAATCTTTAACTGGAGGAGGGCATGGCAACCCACTCCAATATTCTTGCCTAGAGAATTCCATGGACAGAGAAGCCTGGAGAGCTACAGTTCATAAGGTTACCCACAAAGAATCAGACATAACTAAAGCAAATGAACACATAAACTTTAACATGAATAGCTTTTGAAACATCTTGCTGTGAAAAGAAACACAAAGTGGGAGTTATAAGAAATAATGTTAGATAGTTTTAAATATAACCCTAGTTCTTCCTGTTACAAATACATATACAAAATAGTACACAAACATCTCACAAATATTACTTGAGATAGGAATAAATAGACCCATGGTGCACATATTCAGTAAACTATTACAACTGATTTCCATTTTAAGGCTTGAATAGAACAGTGATTTTGATGTCCCTGGAAACATCGTTAAACAGAATTCACCTGTATACCCATTTAGATCAAAGAACATACTTCTTTGGAGAGTGCTTTTAGAAGCACAGGGCTTTACTAAACTGTCAGATGATTCATAAGTGATGTCAGATGATTCATAAGTGATGATGTCATTGAATCATCACTTATTAAAGTACATGCTGTGGTTGCCTGGAAACCAACTTCCCGCACCTGTCTTTGAGTTCATGATATTTCTGATCCAGAATTCTACATGAGGGTCAAATATCCATTATTTCCATAGGATGAGAGAATCTAAAATAGCAGTAAATGAGACCAAAGAACATCACCAAAGAGCTGATCCTCAGACCCAAGCAATACAGAAGACTCCCCAAGTTTAATTTGAAAAATAAGGCTAAAAAATTCGATTTTTCTTATTTGAAAGCCAAATTTTACTACATATTATTTCTTGTCCCAGCCCACAGCATCCTGCCATTTGCAACACAGATGAAACTGGAGGACATCATGCTAACTGAAATAAATCAGACATAGAAAGAAAGAAAAATATTACATGATCTCGGTTATATGTGGAATCTAAAAAATCCACAGAAGCAGAGGAGGGAATGCTGGTTGATGACCAGGGATAGGGAAGTAGGGAAATGGGAAGATGTTGGTCAAAGGATACAACGTTGCAGCTATGTAGGAAGGAAAGCTCTGAGATTTAACTATAGCATAAAGTCTGTCTTGAACACAGCAGTAAAACGTAGAGAAAGGAGGGTGGCAAAACACAAACATCAGTAAATCTACTTCCAAAAACTTTGAAAACTCTGCTTGGACAATTGGTATCCACTGGCTTTAAAATTATAAACCAAGTCCATAAAAGGAAAGTGTTACTCACTGAGTTATGTCCAACTCTTCGCAGCCCCATGAATATTAGCCCTCCCGGCTCCTGAGCTCATGTAACTTTCCAGGCAAGGATACTGAGGTGGGTTGCCATTTCCTACTCCAGGAGATCTTCCTGACCCAGGGATTGAACGTGGTTCTCCTACATCTCAGGTAGATTCTTTATCATCTGAGCCACCAGGGAAATCAGATTATAAATGTACTGTCATTTCCCCCTGATCTGAGATTTCACTTTCCACTGCTTCAGTTGCCCAGAGTCAACGGTGCTCAAAAGTATTAAATCAAAACTTCCAGAAATAGTTCATAAGTTTTAAATTGCACATCCTGTATATGAAATCTCTTGCTAGCCCAACTCTGTTCTGCAGAGGACAGGAATCTTCATATCGACCAGTGTATCCCCGTCTGCTAGGTACTGAGCCGCTGTCATGGTTACCAAAGTGTGGTGGTGCAGCCAGGTGTCTGCATTCGAGCCACTTTTATTTCACATGATGACCTCCCTGAGCACAAGAGCAACGGTGCTGGCAATTCAAACATGCCAAAGAGAAGCCCAGAAGTACGACCTTTAAGTGAAAAGGAGAACGGTTCAACTTAATAAGGAAAGAAAAAAACTTGCACTCTGAGGATGCTAAGGTCTACAGTCAGAACAACTCCTCCATCTGTGAAATTGTGAAGAAGGAGAAAGCAATTCATGCTAATTTTGCTGTCGCACCTCAAGAAGCAGAAGTTACAGCCACTGTGCATGATAAGGGCTTACTGAGGATAGAAAAGACATGAAAGCAATACACTCAGATATTTCAAGAGAGAAAACACATACTCACACGACTTTACTACAGTATATTTTTATAAATATTTTATTATTAGCTATTATTGTTAATCTCTTACTGAGTTTAATTTATGCATTAAATGTTATCATAAATAGAAGAAAAACATAGAATACATAGGGTTGGTACTATCTAGAGTTTTAAGCATTCACTGGGGATCTTGGAAGTTATAAAAATACTGTAAAGCTATTCAAACTTTGAAAACTCTGCTTGGACAATTGGTATCCACTGGCTTTAAAATTATAAACCAAGTCCATAAAAGGAAAGTGTTACTCACTGAGTTATGTCCAACTCTTCGCAGCCCCATGAATATTAGCCCTCCCGGCTCCTGAGCTCATGTAACTTTCCAGGCAAGGATACTGAGGTGGGTTGCCATTTCCTACTCCAGGAGATCTTCCTGACCCAGGGATTGAACGTGGTTCTCCTACATCTCAGGTAGATTCTTTATCATCTGAGCCACCAGGGAAATCAGATTATAAATGTACTGTCATTTCCCCCTGATCTGAGATTTCACTTTCCACTGCTTCAGTTGCCCAGAGTCAACGGTGCTCAAAAGTATTAAATCAAAACTTCCAGAAATAGTTCATAAGTTTTAAATTGCACATCCTGTATATGAAATCTCTTGCTAGCCCAACTCTGTTCTGCAGAGGACAGGAATCTTCATATCGACCAGTGTATCCCCGTCTGCTAGGTACTGAGCCGCTGTCATGGTTACCAAAGTGTGGTGGTGCAGCCAGGTGTCTGCATTCGAGCCACTTTTATTTCACATGATGACCTCCCTGAGCACAAGAGCAACGGTGCTGGCAATTCAAACATGCCAAAGAGAAGCCCAGAAGTACGACCTTTAAGTGAAAAGGAGAACGGTTCAACTTAATAAGGAAAGAAAAAAACTTGCACTCTGAGGATGCTAAGGTCTACAGTCAGAACAACTCCTCCATCTGTGAAATTGTGAAGAAGGAGAAAGCAATTCATGCTAATTTTGCTGTCGCACCTCAAGAAGCAGAAGTTACAGCCACTGTGCATGATAAGGGCTTACTGAGGATAGAAAAGACATGAAAGCAATACACTCAGATATTTCAAGAGAGAAAACACATACTCACACGACTTTACTACAGTATATTTTTATAAATATTTTATTATTAGCTATTATTGTTAATCTCTTACTGAGTTTAATTTATGCATTAAATGTTATCATAAATATGTATATAGAAGAAAAACATAGAATACATAGGGTTGGTACTATCTAGAGTTTTAAGCATTCACTGGGGATCTTGGAAGTTATCCCCCCAAGAAAAAGGGGGACTACTGTAAACACTATGCTATTCAAATAGACTTGTTAAAGTAGTTCCTGGGAATCGATATTTTATTAAAATTCTGAGGTTAGTGAAGAAGGATTTATCATTAATATAAATCACCAAAATCACTTTAAAAATATTAATTTGTAATCCTTCCAAGTTTCTCAATGTGCCATATCAATATAAGTGCTTGTTTATTCATGTGGTTAGTCACTATGATTTAAAATTCCAAAATAGGGCTTCCCTGGTGGTCCAGTGGGTAAGGACACCGCCTTGCAGTGCAAGGGGCACCGCTTTGATCCCTGGCCTGGGAGGATCCCACGTGCCACGGAGCAGCTGGACCAATGTTTCCAATTACCGAACTGGACAACAGAGGTCACTGAGACGGGAGGCCCACACGGGCCAATGAACAAAGATGGATGAAAATAGATACATGAAAGACCAATAGAAGTGGCCCACCCACCCACCCCTCCCCAACCTGCCTCCCTCCCCCCAAAAAAATTAAAAAAAAAAAAATCCAAAATACCACATTGCCCTTTTTTTTAAGGAGATAGACATAAGCATTTTAAACACAAAGTCACCTTAACCTCTGTAATTATTGATCTTTAATTAGTATTTATGCAGTTACTAACATAATTATTTAACACTCCAGTGTTTTCTCATGTCCATTTGGTCCTCACATGCATTCTGTGACTACTTTCCCTTCCCATTTGCAAAAGAAAAAAGTCTAAGAAATCTGACATTTGTATCCTCAGATTGATCCTGGCCAAACTTTATTTTTCTATACAGTATAATTCTATTTATATAAAATTCTAGAAAGCAAAAACTAGTCTATAGTGATAGAAAAGAGATCAATGATTGTCTGGTGATAAAATGAGAGCAGGAGAAGAGCAGGAAGAGATTACAGAAAGTCATGAGGAAAATTTGGGGAGTCAGCCAGCCTTTCTTGTCTCATCACTCTCCCGCACCTGCCCTCCTCTTCTGTATTTTTTCCTTTAGCAACACCCTGCACTGAGACTTCCGACTCACCTCTATTCCCATAGACTCCCGGGCCTGGGTCCACTGTGCCTGTTCTCTACCTGCAGATGTTTAGTTACCCTGAAGCCTGAGTTCTTATCTTGCCAGTTCAGGGATGTCTTCTCACATGCCTGTACCCCTAGACCCACAAAAAAGGGAAATTTTTCTTTTAGGGGTTCTTGGTGTTCTCTCTTTACCACAGTGACCACTTCCTTCCTTACAGTGGGCTTCCCTGGTGGTTCTGGGGTAAAGAATCTGCCTGCCAACTCAAGAAACACAGGTTCAATCCTTGGGTCAGGAAGATCCCCTGAAGAAGGAAATGGTAACCCATTCCAGTATTCTTGCTTGGAAAATCCCATGGACAGAGCAGCTGGAGGGCTACAGTCTATGGGGATGTAAAAGTGTCAGACACGACTTAGTGACTAAACAACAACAACCTCCGTACAGTGTTTTTTAAGGATCTTCCAAAAATGCTATTATTATTATCTGCCATATTTGAGATCTAAATAGAATTTTTTACCAAACTCTGAAGAGTAAAAACAAACAGACAGAACTAAATAATTTGAAGGAGAAAATTAAATTTTGTTTGGACTGAAAAGATCTGTCTTTGAAGGAGAAAATAAGCATTTTAAACACAAAGTCACCTTAACCTCTGTAATTATTGATCTTTAATTAGTACTTATGCAGTTACTAACATAATTATTTAACACTCCAGTGTTTTCTCATGTCCATTTGGTCCTCACATGCATTCTGTGACTACTTTCCCTTCCCATTTGCAAAAGAAAAAAGTCTAAGAAATCTGACATTTGTATCCTCAGATTGATCCTGGCCAAACTTTATTTTTCTATACAGTATAATTCTATTTATATAAAATTCTAGAAAGCAAAAACTAGTCTATAGTGATAGAAAAGAGATCAATGATTGTCTGGTGATAAAATGAGAGCAGGAGAAGAGCAGGAAGAGATTACAGAAAGTCATGAGGAAAATTTGGGGAGTCAGCCAGCCTTTCTTGTCTCATCACTCTCCCGCACCTGCCCTCCTCTTCTGTATTTTTTCCTTTAGCAACACCCTGCACTGAGACTTCCGACTCACCTCTATTCCCATAGACTCCCGGGCCTGGGTCCACTGTGCCTGTTCTCTACCTGCAGATGTTTAGTTACCCTGAAGCCTGAGTTCTTATCTTGCCAGTTCAGGGATGTCTTCTCACATGCCTGTACCCCTAGACCCACAAAAAGGAATTTCTCTTTTTAGGGGTTCTTGGTGTTCTCTCTTTACCACAGTGACCACTTCCTTCCTTACAGTGGGCTTCCCTGGTGGTTCTGGGGTAAAGAATCTGCCTGCCAACTCAAGAAACACAGGTTCAATCCTTGGGTCAGGAAGATCCCCTGAAGAAGGAAATGGTAACCCATTCCAGTATTCTTGCTTGGAAAATCCCATGGACAGAGCAGCTGGAGGGCTACAGTCTATGGGGATGTAAAAGTGTCAGACACGACTTAGTGACTAAACAACAACAACCTCCGTACAGTGTTTTTTAAGGATCTTCCAAAAATGCTATTATTATTATCTGCCATATTTGAGATCTAAATAGAATTTTTTACCAAACTCTGAAGAGTAAAAACAAACAGACAGAACTAAATAATTTGAAGGAGAAAATTAAATTTTGTTTGGACTGAAAAGATCTGTCTTTCTGGATTTCCAGGCCAGAAAAAATGAAAGATACTTTGTTTCATTTTCATTCTAAATTTAAAAGCAACTGTTGCTAAGGATATAAAAATGAAGGAACCCATGATTGCTGAAACGACTTTGAGTCCTATGACCATTGTGTCTTGAAAATCTATAACAACTGGATTAGAGAGTTCAGTACCCTTTTCCTTTAGCACAGTGACATGGGTCTGTACTCAGATTAATATATACCAGCATCCAAGAAGTCTTATTTGTGCTTCTGAATCCTTGCTATGACTATTCCCAAAGGTAACCACTTATTTGATCTTCCATCATCCTAGATTGATTTTGTCTGTTTACATATTTTATCAAATAGAAACATACAGAATATATTCCTTTGTGTCTGACTTCTTTTCCTAAATACAAATGCATGAGATTCAACCACATCATTGTACATTGCAGTTGTTGTGTTCTTTGAAGAATACATTCCACTGTATCAATCTACCACAGTTGATTATCCTCTCTATGGATGAAGAACATGTAAGTCATTTCAAGTGTAAATAGTGCCATGGTGAACATTCCTGAAGGTGTCTCTTGTTGCATACATTTATATACATACATTGGTTAGATCCTCAGGAGTGGAAATGATGGGTCACAGGCTATGTCTTCCATAGATTTAGCTTCGGTAGATATTGTCATTTTTCCAAAGTAGTTCTAAAATTACACTTCCACTGTCGGTGAGTAAGAGCCCCCACTACCTCACACTTCTGCAAAGATTTGCAGTGAAATGTCCTTTTTAGCACTTCTAGGAGAGTAGTTGGAAGTAGTATCAGTAGTCTTCTTCAAGACAATCTCAAGAGAGGCCACTTAGGTTCATCTCAAACAGGAAAAGGAGATCTGATTCTATTGGCAAATGAAGCTATTCTCTTTATATAGGTGTATCAGGGTGGTGTACTCTTTCTGCCAGTCCTGTGGCACCATAACATGCATTATTTCATTGGAGAAGGAAATGGCAACCCATTACAGTATTCTTGCTTGGAAAATCCCATGGACAGAGCAGCTGGAGGGCTACAGTCTATGGGGATGTAAAAGTGTCAGACACGACTTAGTGACTAAACAACAACAACCTCCGTACAGTGTTTTTTAAGGATCTTCCAAAAATGCTATTATTATTATCTGCCATATTTGAGATCTAAATAGAATTTTTTACCAAACTCTGAAGAGTAAAAACAAACAGACAGAACTAAATAATTTGAAGGAGAAAATTAAATTTTGTTTGGACTGAAAAGATCTGTCTTTCTGGATTTCCAGGCCAGAAAAAATGAAAGATACTTTGTTTCATTTTCATTCTAAATTTAAAAGCAACTGTTGCTAAGGATATAAAAATGAAGGAACCCATGATTGCTGAAACGACTTTGAGTCCTATGACCATTGTGTCTTGAAAATCTATAACAACTGGATTAGAGAGTTCAGTACCCTTTTCCTTTAGCACAGTGACATGGGTCTGTACTCAGATTAATATATACCAGCATCCAAGAAGTCTTATTTGTGCTTCTGAATCCTTGCTATGACTATTCCCAAAGGTAACCACTTATTTGATCTTCCATCATCCTAGATTGATTTTGTCTGTTTACATATTTTATCAAATAGAAACATACAGAATATATTCCTTTGTGTCTGACTTCTTTTCCTAAATACAAATGCATGAGATTCAACCACATCATTGTACATTGCAGTTGTTGTGTTCTTTGAAGAATACATTCCACTGTATCAATCTACCACAGTTGATTATCCTCTCTATGGATGAAGAACATGTAAGTCATTTCAAGTGTAAATAGTGCCATGGTGAACATTCCTGAAGGTGTCTCTTGTTGCATACATTTATATACATACATTGGTTAGATCCTCAGGAGTGGAAATGATGGGTCACAGGCTATGTCTTCCATAGATTTAGCTTCGGTAGATATTGTCATTTTTCCAAAGTAGTTCTAAAATTACACTTCCACTGTCGGTGAGTAAGAGCCCCCACTACCTCACACTTCTGCAAAGATTTGCAGTGAAATGTCCTTTTTAGCACTTCTAGGAGAGTAGTTGGAAGTAGTATCAGTAGTCTTCTTCAAGACAATCTCAAGAGAGGCCACTTAGGTTCATCTCAAACAGGAAAAGGAGATCTGATTCTATTGGCAAATGAAGCTATTCTCTTTATATAGGTGTATCAGGGTGGTGTACTCTTTCTGCCAGTCCTGTGGCACCATAACATGCATTATTTCATTGATCTTCTTAAGAATCTTATGGAGCAAGTATTATGATCCTCTTTTTTTACCAATGAAGAAAGTCAAGTTTAGAGAAGCAAAATACTTTTCTCAAGGACTCATGAGGAATAGTAGGCAGATCTTGTATTTAAACTCATATCTATCTACCAAACTCAAAAGCCTATTTGTTTTAAGAATTACCTTGGAGCTTCCTTAGTCGCAAATCTACCTCCTAATGCAGGAGACATGGTTTTGATCTCTGATAGATGAAGATTCCATATACCTTGGAGCAACAAATCCTATGCGCTATAACTACTGAGCCTGTATTCTAGAACCACAACTACTGAGCACACGTGCCACAACTACTGAAGCCCTAGAGCCTGTGCTCTGCAACAAGAGAAGCCACTTCAATGAGAAGCCTGCGTACTCCAACTAGAGAGAAACCTCTGCTCACCTAATCTAGCGGGAAAAGGCCATGCAGTGGCTAAGACACAGTGCAGCCAAAAAATAAGCAAATAAAAGATAAATAAAACTCTTTGAAAAAAAAGAATTAGCTTGATTGGATGTTAAATAAAAGCCCTTCACCTAAAATTTGTATTTTGCAAACTCATCAGAAATTTTTCCAGGTATGGAGACTGAGACAGAAGAGTTCATTAGAATCATAACATAACACAATTGACATTAAATCTTAGCTCCCTCTTCTGCAGGAAACTCCCTCATCTCTCTTACTTGGAAAAAATGCTTTTAAATAATCAAACTCTTGTTGCATACATTTATATACATACATTGGTTAGATCCTCAGGAGGAAATGATGGGTCACAGGCTATGTCTTCCATAGATTTAGCTTCGGTAGATATTGTCATTTTTCCAAAGTAGTTCTAAAATTACACTTCCACTGTCGGTGAGTAAGAGCCCCCACTACCTCACACTTCTGCAAAGATTTGCAGTGAAATGTCCTTTTTAGCACTTCTAGGAGAGTAGTTGGAAGTAGTATCAGTAGTCTTCTTCAAGACAATCTCAAGAGAGGCCACTTAGGTTCATCTCAAACAGGAAAAGGAGATCTGATTCTATTGGCAAATGAAGCTATTCTCTTTATATAGGTGTATCAGGGTGGTGTACTCTTTCTGCCAGTCCTGTGGCACCATAACATGCATTATTTCATTGATCTTCTTAAGAATCTTATGGAGCAAGTATTATGATCCTCTTTTTTTACCAATGAAGAAAGTCAAGTTTAGAGAAGCAAAATACTTTTCTCAAGGACTCATGAGGAATAGTAGGCAGATCTTGTATTTAAACTCATATCTATCTACCAAACTCAAAAGCCTATTTGTTTTAAGAATTACCTTGGAGCTTCCTTAGTCGCAAATCTACCTCCTAATGCAGGAGACATGGTTTTGATCTCTGATAGATGAAGATTCCATATACCTTGGAGCAACAAATCCTATGCGCTATAACTACTGAGCCTGTATTCTAGAACCACAACTACTGAGCACACGTGCCACAACTACTGAAGCCCTAGAGCCTGTGCTCTGCAACAAGAGAAGCCACTTCAATGAGAAGCCTGCGTACTCCAACTAGAGAGAAACCTCTGCTCACCTAATCTAGCGGGAAAAGTCCATGCAGTGGCTAAGACACAGTGCAGCCAAAAAATAAGCAAATAAAAGATAAATAAAACTCTTTGAAAAAAAAGAATTAGCTTGATTGGATGTTAAATAAAAGCCCTTCACCTAAAATTTGTATTTTGCAAACTCATCAGAAATTTTTCCAGGTATGGAGACTGAGACAGAAGAGTTCATTAGAATCATAACATAACACAATTGACATTAAATCTTAGCTCCCTCTTCTGCAGGAAACTCCCTCATCTCTCTACTTGGATAATTTTCAGTTGCAAAGTATTCAATATGCACATTTAAATAAGTGGTGCTATGCTTTTTGAAAACCTAATCAGGCATCTGAAAATTTAGATTTTACTTTAACATCTTATTTATAAGCCCATATTCTTCAGTATTTACCCCCTAGAATCTAAAACCATCCAGAAATAAATATGATGCACATGCCATCATATGTGTTATATGACAGAAAAGGAGGTATTTCTTTTGCAACAGTTGGAGGCATAACAGATGCACTATAGTGTTTCTGAGTTGGGAAGAATCCTCCGGGAATCTGTGTTACTTCTGCGCTATATTTTTGCAATACAGTTAATTTGTGTCAAGTACTATAGAAGTTCAATGGACAGAGGTCTGCAGGCAATTTCTCTCAGGAACACATAGACATTCCCTTTCTGCAACAGCTGATCCTTTTTGAGCTCTTCTAAGCCTGCTCTGAGTGCTCATTCTAGACAATCTTGATCAAGAGCTTGTAGCACCTGAACTCAGACTCGTGCTGCAGGAGCACCAAAATCTGCTCATCAGAAATTTCCCATAAACCAGGGGAACCCATTCTCTCTGCCCAAGCAGCTATTGTATGAATGGTTCTACAAACCCCTACAGGTGTCTTTGTGGAGCAGTAGCTGTCCTCCCATTTGAGCTGCTGAGCTCCATCTTAGCTCTGGCATCATAGAGAAAAGTCATAAGGGAGCAAAAGTCATGAAGACATGGAAGTTTGTATTGAGTTCCCTTCCTCCCTCTTGAGTTCTTATGGCTGCACAAATAATACAATTGACACAAGAAAGACTAGCAGGAGAAAAAATAATAACTTCATTTGTGTGCATGGAGGACTTATAGAAATAAGTGTTTGAGCACATATCTTTGTATTTTCTCTTTGAAGAAAAAGAATTAGCTTGATTGGATGTTAAATAAAAGCCCTTCACCTAAAATTTGTATTTTGCAAACTCATCAGAAATTTTTCCAGGTATGGAGACTGAGACAGAAGAGTTCATTAGAATCATAACATAACACAATTGACGTTAAATCTTAGCTCCCTCTTCTGCAGGAAACTCCCTCATCTCTCTACTTGGATAATTTTCAGTTGCAAAGTATTCAATATGCACATTTAAATAAGTGGTGCTATGCTTTTGAAAACCTAATCAGGCATCTGAAAATTTAGATTTTACTTTAACATCTTATTTATAAGCCCATATTCTTCAGTATTTACCCCCTAGAATCTAAAACCATCCAGAAATAAATATGATGCACATGCCATCATATGTGTTATATGACAGAAAAGGAGGTATTTCTTTTGCAACAGTTGGAGGCATAACAGATGCACTATAGTGTTTCTGAGTTGGGAAGAATCCTCCGGGAATCTGTGTTACTTCTGCGCTATATTTTTGCAATACAGTTAATTTGTGTCAAGTACTATAGAAGTTCAATGGACAGAGGTCTGCAGGCAATTTCTCTCAGGAACACATAGACATTCCCTTTCTGCAACAGCTGATCCTTTTTGAGCTCTTCTAAGCCTGCTCTGAGTGCTCATTCTAGACAATCTTGATCAAGAGCTTGTAGCACCTGAACTCAGACTCGTGCTGCAGGAGCACCAAAATCTGCTCATCAGAAATTTCCCATAAACCAGGGGAACCCATTCTCTCTGCCCAAGCAGCTATTGTATGAATGGTTCTACAAACCCCTACAGGTGTCTTTGTGGAGCAGTAGCTGTCCTCCCATTTGAGCTGCTGAGCTCCATCTTAGCTCTGGCATCATAGAGAAAAGTCATAAGGGAGCAAAAGTCATGAAGACATGGAAGTTTGTATTGAGTTCCCTTCCTCCCCTCTTGAGTTCTTATGGCTGCACAAATAATACAATTGACACAAGAAAGACTAGCAGGAGAAAAAAATAATAACTTCATTTGTGTGCATGGAGGACTTATAGAAATAAGTGTTTGAGCACATATCTTTTGTATTTTCCAGGCAAAGAAACAATAAATTTGTGAATAATTGCTAAGACAAAGAAACCTGGACTTTGGGTGCTTAATTAGTGAAGGATCTAAACAGTTTGTGCTGGAAGCCATAAATTAGAGAAGTTACAAGGTTTATATACAAGCTTTTCAGCCACAAAGTCCTATCTCTGATAATAAGGGTGTCCTTCTACCCTGGGTGCAACGATTGCATCTAACACAGGAGAGATGTATTTCCTGCTTTCAAGAAGGGAGCGAGGAGGGTCAAAGTGTCTCTCTTTCATCACCAGTTTCTAAAGCAATTTTAATTCAAAGTAATATGTCCTTGAGACGGATTCTGGGGTGACCTGCCCTGAGCCCAACACTATTCTCTTTATATAGGTGTATCAGGGTGATGGAATTTTCATTAGTCTTCAACTGTCTTATGGTTCAGTTCAGTCATGTCTGACTCCTTGTGGCCCCATGGTCTACAGTCCACCAGGCTCCTCTGTGCATGGATTTTTCCAGGCAAGAACACTGGGGTGAGTTGTCATTTCCTCCTCTAGGGGCTCTTCCCCACCCAGGGATCAATCTATGGTCTCCTGCATCTACTGCATTGGCAGGCAGATTCTATACCTATTGAGCCACCAGAGAAACCCATCTCCTCGCTGCATACTCTAAAAAATCAAGAATGGTGACATCAGCAAAATGTGAGCAAAAGCATGAATAAGCTGGTGTACTCTTATTCACATTCCCTTTCTCTGCAGCAGTCACTACAGAAGTTTGTATTTAGATGAAGATACCACAAAATCAAAACAGCGTAGAACGTGGGCACCTCAGGAAGGACAGAAACTCTGCAATGCCTCTTATCCCTGGAGCTGACTTTGAGTGAATGGGTAGTAAACAAAATAAACTGTTATTCAGTATTTCATCAAGTCCCTGAGACGCTGACATTTTGTTTCTGCAGCCCAATAAACAACAATAAACTGATTATTTCCTAAGTAAATTACAAAAAACAAGTCATGAGAAAAAATAATAACTTCATTTGTGTGCATGGAGGACTTATAGAAATAAGTGTTTGAGCACATATCTTTTGTATTTTCCAGGCAAAGAAACAATAAATTTGTGAATAATTGCTAAGACAAAGAAACCTGGACTTTGGGTGCTTAATTAGTGAAGGATCTAAACAGTTTGTGCTGGAAGCCATAAATTAGAGAAGTTACAAGGTTTATATACAAGCTTTTCAGCCACAAAGTCCTATCTCTGATAATAAGGGTGTCCTTCTACCCTGGGTGCAACGATTGCATCTAACACAGGAGAGATGTATTTCCTGCTTTCAAGAAGGGAGCGAGGAGGGTCAAAGTGTCTCTCTTTCATCACCAGTTTCTAAAGCAATTTTAATTCAAAGTAATATGTCCTTGAGACGGATTCTGGGGTGACCTGCCCTGAGCCCAACACTATTCTCTTTATATAGGTGTATCAGGGTGATGGAATTTTCATTAGTCTTCAACTGTCTTATGGTTCAGTTCAGTCATGTCTGACTCCTTGTGGCCCCATGGTCTACAGTCCACCAGGCTCCTCTGTGCATGGATTTTTCCAGGCAAGAACACTGGGGTGAGTTGTCATTTCCTCCTCTAGGGGCTCTTCCCCACCCAGGGATCAATCTATGGTCTCCTGCATCTACTGCATTGGCAGGCAGATTCTATACCTATTGAGCCACCAGAGAAACCCATCTCCTCGCTGCATACTCTAAAAAATCAAGAATGGTGACATCAGCAAAATGTGAGCAAAAGCATGAATAAGCTGGTGTACTCTTATTCACATTCCCTTTCTCTGCAGCAGTCACTACAGAAGTTTGTATTTAGATGAAGATACCACAAAATCAAAACAGCGTAGAACGTGGGCACCTCAGGAAGGACAGAAACTCTGCAATGCCTCTTATCCCTGGAGCTGACTTTGAGTGAATGGGTAGTAAACAAAATAAACTGTTATTCAGTATTTCATCAAGTCCCTGAGACGCTGACATTTTTGTTTCTGCAGCATAACCTACTATATCCTAATATATTCAGCAATCTCAAGGTGTTACATCTATCAAGACTCTAATGGATCCATCTAGTACATTTGCCTCCTATAGTTAGCAATTCATAACAGTGAAATAAAAATACATAAGCTCATTGTAAAACCTCATCGTCCCCTTCTCCTACTTGTTCTTCCTTAATACTTTTGTTTACCTGGGAAAAACCAAGTATGACCTAAAACTAAGGTCCACCTTTCTTAATTTCTAAAGTACACCACATTGTCTATTAAGTATTTCTTTCTGAATCAGTTTTAGAAAAGTTATCATAAATATGTGTGTGTGTGTGTGTGTAAATAAGGATTTTGTGATTGACTTTTCTCTTTTTGATTTTCTTTTAAACTTTTAATTTTCTCCCATGCTTTATACACTTAAAATTGAGTAATACCAGTCCCTGCCCTCCCTGATTCTATTGCTGATAAACTATTCAGTATCTCCTATTCCCTTTTTCCAGACAAATTTTAAAATCATATAATTCAAAATTATGTTTGAATTACATTTGCAATGGTGCTAATTTTATAAGAAAATTGGGAATACATTTTAAATAATAGCTGAGAGATCCAGGTGCATTGTTTGTCTCCATCACTTCTGCCTTCTTGTTTATCCCAATAAAATATCATAGTTTCCTTGACAAAGATCTAGTATAATTCTTATTCAGTTAGGCACTGATTATTATAGGTAATTCAGTTGCATTATGAATGGAACCTCTCATAAGTTTTTAATTAATTTTTACTAGTTAATGAGATGTTTTTTTAATAGGGATCATATGGTCTCCTGCATCTACTGCATTGGCAGGCAGATTCTATACCTATTGAGCCACCAGAGAAACCCATCTCCTCGCTGCATACTCTAAAAAATCAAGAATGGTGACATCAGCAAAATGTGAGCAAAAGCATGAATAAGCTGGTGTACTCTTATTCACATTCCCTTTCTCTGCAGCAGTCACTACAGAAGTTTGTATTTAGATGAAGATACCACAAAATCAAAACAGCGTAGAACGTGGGCACCTCAGGAAGGACAGAAACTCTGCAATGCCTCTTATCCCTGGAGCTGACTTTGAGTGAATGGGTAGTAAACAAAATAAACTGTTATTCAGTATTTCATCAAGTCCCTGAGACGCTGACATTTTTGTTTCTGCAGCATAACCTACTATATCCTAATATATTCAGCAATCTCAAGGTGTTACATCTATCAAGACTCTAATGGATCCATCTAGTACATTTGCCTCCTATAGTTAGCAATTCATAACAGTGAAATAAAAATACATAAGCTCATTGTAAAACCTCATCGTCCCCTTCTCCTACTTGTTCTTCCTTAATACTTTTGTTTACCTGGGAAAAACCAAGTATGACCTAAAACTAAGGTCCACCTTTCTTAATTTCTAAAGTACACCACATTGTCTATTAAGTATTTCTTTCTGAATCAGTTTTAGAAAAGTTATCATAAATATGTGTGTGTGTGTGTGTGTAAATAAGGATTTTGTGATTGACTTTTCTCTTTTTGATTTTCTTTTAAACTTTTAATTTTCTCCCATGCTTTATACACTTAAAATTGAGTAATACCAGTCCCTGCCCTCCCTGATTCTATTGCTGATAAACTATTCAGTATCTCCTATTCCCTTTTTCCAGACAAATTTTAAAATCATATAATTCAAAATTATGTTTGAATTACATTTGCAATGGTGCTAATTTTATAAGAAAATTGGGAATACATTTTAAATAATAGCTGAGAGATCCAGGTGCATTGTTTGTCTCCATCACTTCTGCCTTCTTGTTTATCCCAATAAAATATCATAGTTTCCTTGACAAAGATCTAGTATAATTCTTATTCAGTTAGGCACTGATTATTATAGGTAATTCAGTTGCATTATGAATGGAACCTCTCATAAGTTTTTAATTAATTTTTACTAGTTTAATGAGATGATTTTATCTTTAATAGATCTATTTTGTTTTCACTTTCTATTAAACTCTTAATATAAGAACGTTCTTAGCATCTGTACCATAACAACACAAAACTGGAAAGAATTCAAATATACAGCAAAAGAGAAATGGATAATTGACTGTGATATATTTACATGATGAAGAATCATAGTTAAATGAGAGAATTAACCACTGACCCACCAATCTCAGGTAATGTGAAAGATGCCAGACCAAAAGGAGCAGATCCCATATGAATCTGTTCACAGGAAGTTCACAAACACAGAAAACTAATCTGGCATGTCTGAAGTCAAAATACTGGTTACTTGTAGAGGGATGCTGACAGAGAAAGAACAAGAGGGAACTTCTGGTTGATGAAAAAGTCTTGTGTCTTGATTTGAATTGTGGTTACATGGTGTAAATTTTTTGTCCATTTTTCTATGTCTGAATTATACCTCACTGAAACAAACACACACATATAACAGGCAAAACTAACCTAATGAACATAAAATTTAAAAGACAGTGACATTGGGAAAGAACATGAGAGAAACTTCTCAGGGGGTGAAAGTGTTCTACATCTTGGTCTAAATGGTGGATATGTGAGTTTCAATATAGGCAAAAGCTCATCAAGCTGGACAAGGAAAATTCTGTGGATGCTGTGTACATTTTATCTCAGTGAAAAAAATCTAAAAGCTAATAACTTACTTTTTCCACCTAATTTTCTTTTGAATTTTCTTAGCATGCAATAATAATATTCTGCCTTATTTTCTCTAATGTAGCTCATGTTGTTAATTCTAATTACCAGAATTTTTAAATATCAAAAAATTTTTATATTGTTTTGGCTTATAAATGCCTTCATCTATGATATTATGATATTAAACAATATCTTTCTCCAGCAAAGGAGTTTGTAACCAACTTAAAAGGTAAATGGGGTTTTGCTGGTGGTCCAGTGCATAAAGAGTCTGCCTTGCAGTACAACGGGCACCAGTTCAGCCCAGGAAGGTCCCACAAGCCATGGAGTGGCTGGACCGGTGTGTCTAATTGCAAGCCAGAGCTCTGAAGCACATGCGCCAAGAGCCAGTGTTTTGCAATGAGAGAGGCCACTGCAATGGGAGGCCCACTCAGGCCAAAGAATAAAGGATGGATGAAAAATAAATAAATAAAAAAACAATAAAAGAGGCCAAATTAAAAAAAAGAACAGTAAATGAACAACATATAGGATAGCATATGTGTATCATGTAATGTCACTGAAATAGAGCTTAGAAGTTAGTATGAAATGATAATTTCCCTCAAACACAATACTGGGAAATGCCTTGAAAGTGTATTTTATAAAAGTGCAAATATCCAATGAAAATGTGAAATATGATTAATTGCACTAATAAACAAAGCAAATTTAAATAAGACATTAATTATTAAATTGATTATGTCTAAGTTAATAGCAGTTAATAATACAAGCTCTGGGATCTCCCTGAGTCTCTCCTCTCTATGATCCAGTATCCTTGTATTTACTGTGGAAGTAACACTGATAACACACAGTGCTTATACAAGGATTAAATTTATAAAGCTCTTAATGACTTGCCTAGCATATAATCAGTACTCAATAAATGTCAACTATTGTTATCATTATGGCTCTTAATGTTTTTGGCAAAGATGAAAAGATTGATATCACTCTGTAATGATAATAGGCAAATACTAATAGAATCTGTCTGCCAAAGCAGGAGATGCAAGAGATATGTGTTTGATCGCTGGTTTAGGAAGATCCCTTCAAGTAGCAAATGGCAACCCACTCCAGTATTCTTGACTGGAAAAACCAATGGAATGAAGAGCCTGGTGCGCTACAGTCCATGGGATCCCAAAGAGTCAGACACAACTGAGCACATACACAATGGTGAGTGATTAAAATTATCCCATTCTTTCTGGAGGGCCAGTTTGTGAGTATGTATATGAACTTTAATTTCAAGCTCAAACATGTTTTTAAGTGTTTTTATGGATTTAGAGTGAAGTCAGCTTTTATGAGTCTTAATCTCCCTGTTGAGAAAAAGTGCTTGAGCTTTCAAATCTGGGCTAGGCTGTCTGACACTAGGATTTAGCATGTTTTGAGTTCTGAGTGTGCCGCAGAGTCACAAATAATAATAAAGATAATCACTGATCTACTAAGTTGCTTTTGAGGACTCTGAGTCTAAAGCCCCAGCTCTGTGCTCTGTCAAGGTGGTTGGGCCCAGTGCAGACTCCAAAGTCAACATCTGAATATATGACCTTGAGCAAATCACTTAGCCTCTTCCTTCTACAAAAGCAGTTTGTGTATATAACATAATTATAACAACTATGTAAACACTCGATGACTCAGTAGTTTGTCAATGTACAGAATGTGCTGTGGCTTTAATCCTTAATACTTTTATGCGTTATACACTATTACCGTCCCTTAACACATTTCCTGGCACAAAGTAGATGGTCAATAGATATGCTGAATAGATAAGAGGATAATCAGTATTTAAATATGAATATAAATCTTCATGTGGGCAAATAACAGAGCCTGTGTCTCACAGGTCATTAGTGGTAGAGCAGAGTTGCAATTGGTGTCTGTTTTACTAATCATCACAAGCTGGCTCTTTGAGCGCTGTGGAAGTAACACTGATAACACACAGTGCTTATACAAGGATTAAATTTATAAAGCTCTTAATGACTTGCCTAGCATATAATCAGTACTCAATAAATGTCAACTATTGTTATCATTATGGCTCTTAATGTTTTTGGCAAAGATGAAAAGATTGATATCACTCTGTAATGATAATAGGCAAATACTAATAGAATCTGTCTGCCAAAGCAGGAGATGCAAGAGATATGTGTTTGATCGCTGGTTTAGGAAGATCCCTTCAAGTAGCAAATGGCAACCCACTCCAGTATTCTTGACTGGAAAAACCAATGGAATGAAGAGCCTGGTGCGCTACAGTCCATGGGATCCCAAAGAGTCAGACACAACTGAGCACATACACAATGGTGAGTGTTTAAAATTATCCCATTCTTTCTGGAGGGCCAGTTTGTGAGTATGTATATGAACTTTAATTTCAAGCTCAAACATGTTTTTAAGTGTTTTTATGGATTTAGAGTGAAGTCAGCTTTTATGAGTCTTAATCTCCCTGTTGAGAAAAAGTGCTTGAGCTTTCAAATCTGGGCTAGGCTGTCTGACACTAGGATTTAGCATGTTTTGAGTTCTGAGTGTGCCGCAGAGTCACAAATAATAATAAAGATAATCACTGATCTACTAAGTTGCTTTTGAGGACTCTGAGTCTAAAGCCCCAGCTCTGTGCTCTGTCAAGGTGGTTGGGCCCAGTGCAGACTCCAAAGTCAACATCTGAATATATGACCTTGAGCAAATCACTTAGCCTCTTCCTTCTACAAAAGCAGTTTGTGTATATAACATAATTATAACAACTATGTAAACACTCGATGACTCAGTAGTTTGTCAATGTACAGAATGTGCTGTGGCTTTAATCCTTAATACTTTTATGCGTTATACACTATTACCGTCCCTTAACACATTTCCTGGCACAAAGTAGATGGTCAATAGATATGCTGAATAGATAAGAGGATAATCAGTATTTAAATATGAATATAAATCTTCATGTGGGCAAATAACAGAGCCTGTGTCTCACAGGTCATTAGTGGTAGAGCAGAGTTGCAATTGGTGTCTGTTTTACTAATCATCACAAGCTGGCTCTTTGAGCCAGCTATACCACCACGGAAAAGGGAAGTTATTCAGCTATAAGCATCCACAGTTCTCTTCCCTGTTTTTGCCTCTTATTCTTTCATTCCTTTTCTCTGGAAAGTAAAAGAGGTTTATCCTCTTTCATTATCTCCCTTCTTCCTCTGGACTTCTAAAATTGCCCTGCTCTTTTTTTATACCCATGACTTTGCTAATGTGACTTCATCGGGTGTTTTCTTCCCTTCTCTCTTCTCTAGATCAATGGTCTCTGCCCCCCATCAAGTGGTTGATTCCACCAGCTTTCATTTTCAAGTCTCTTAAGGCCCTTGGTGAGAAAGCCATTTGAACCTCTTCCTTTCATAATGTTTTGTTTCCCTCCACAGCAGAGTGGTTTACTATGATGGCAAATCTGTTCTTACTGTCGAAGTTTCTCCATCTTCAGATATGGCTCCAGCCTCTGACTGGGTGCTAGGATGTTAAGAAAACTTAAAAATTCTATTAGATGACCAGCCTGGTGAGTTCATAACATGAACAGTGCTAGGATCCCCTGAGGTATCTCCGACAGAATCTTGCAGGCATTTTATTACAGGAAAGCCCTGTGTTTCTCTGGATCTCATTTTGGTTGTTTTGATTTATGTGAAGGGCTTATTAAATAATTGCTTTTTTTCTGTCTTCTCTTAGTCCCAATTCCTAGGACAATGGAAAATATTGATCAGCTGTTCCTTGGAATTGGTTATCATTACTGTCAAGGTGGTTGGGCCCAGTGCAGACTCCAAAGTCAACATCTGAATATATGACCTTGAGCAAATCACTTAGCCTCTTCCTTCTACAAAAGCAGTTTGTGTATATAACATAATTATAACAACTATGTAAACACTCGATGACTCAGTAGTTTGTCAATGTACAGAATGTGCTGTGGCTTTAATCCTTAATACTTTTATGCGTTATACACTATTACCGTCCCTTAACACATTTCCTGGCACAAAGTAGATGGTCAATAGATATGCTGAATAGATAAGAGGATAATCAGTATTTAAATATGAATATAAATCTTCATGTGGGCAAATAACAGAGCCTGTGTCTCACAGGTCATTAGTGGTAGAGCAGAGTTGCAATTGGTGTCTGTTTTACTAATCATCACAAGCTGGCTCTTTGAGCCAGCTATACCACCACGGAAAAGGGAAGTTATTCAGCTATAAGCATCCACAGTTCTCTTCCCTGTTTTTGCCTCTTATTCTTTCATTCCTTTTCTCTGGAAAGTAAAAGAGGTTTATCCTCTTTCATTATCTCCCTTCTTCCTCTGGACTTCTAAAATTGCCCTGCTCTTTTTTTATACCCATGACTTTGCTAATGTGACTTCATCGGGTGTTTTCTTCCCTTCTCTCTTCTCTAGATCAATGGTCTCTGCCCCCCATCAAGTGGTTGATTCCACCAGCTTTCATTTTCAAGTCTCTTAAGGCCCTTGGTGAGAAAGCCATTTGAACCTCTTCCTTTCATAATGTTTTGTTTCCCTCCACAGCAGAGTGGTTTACTATGATGGCAAATCTGTTCTTACTGTCGAAGTTTCTCCATCTTCAGATATGGCTCCAGCCTCTGACTGGGTGCTAGGATGTTAAGAAAACTTAAAAATTCTATTAGATGACCAGCCTGGTGAGTTCATAACATGAACAGTGCTAGGATCCCCTGAGGTATCTCCGACAGAATCTTGCAGGCATTTTATTACAGGAAAGCCCTGTGTTTCTCTGGATCTCATTTTGGTTGTTTTGATTTATGTGAAGGGCTTATTAAATAATTGCTTTTTTTCTGTCTTCTCTTAGTCCCAATTCCTAGGACAATGGAAATTATTGATCTGCTGTTCCTTGGAATAGGCATGGTCCTGCATCCCTTCGTTTCAGGCCCAGATACAATACTGACTGAGTTTCAACTTTGTGGCAGTTGTTCTGCTGGGCTGAGAGTTTGGAGAGAAAGAACAGAGAAATCAGACATATCCCTGATTGTCAAGGAGAAAAACAATAGACATAACTGCTATTCCAAAAAGGAAATGTGTTCTTTCCAGTATGTTCTCTTCTAATATTTACAGCCATCTGTTTTTCACAGATAAACGGAGGCACAGAGGATTGAGGAGTTTGTCCGAATTCACAGAGCTAAGGAGGCCAAGGAGCTAGGTTTCATATATTAGATGGTGCCAGTGTTTTCTATTGGCTCTCTGCTACATGAGTGATAAACACCCTTTGTTTATTTCTTTGTTTATGTCCTAATTGGTGAAGGCAGGCCTGAAGACAAAGTTCCAGGAATGTATACAGTAAATGTTAGTCACTCAGTCATGTCCCACAACTCTTTGAGATCACATGGGCTGTAACCTGCCAGTTTCCTCTATCCATAGAATTCTCCAGGAAAGAATATGGAGTGTGCTGCCATTCCCTTCTCCAGGGGATCTTCCCAACCCAGGGATCAAACCCAGGTCTCCCACATTGTAGGCAGATTCTTTATCCTCCGAGCCACCAGGGAAGAATAAGTAGCACATGACAAATGCACCTATAGCACGCTATTTCCCAAGAGGTGTAGACTGCTGCATAGAACATACTTTCAGCAATTACTGGAATACTTCCAGGATTAGCTGATATCCTTGATTTTTTCAATGGCGAGGTCCTAGCAACTGCAAATTTGGGGTTTTCTTACTCCATTTTTCATGGGGCATCTAGGTGTGGCCTAGAAACTCTCCCTAAACTGCTCTGTTCCAGGCAGGCCTTTCTAGGGGGCACAGTTCAAGCACCCTAAGTATCTAAGTGTCTACATCTCCTCACTCAACACCAGTTTTTTTGGTGCTTCCTCCTTGCTGTTCCCAATAAGCAGATTGTCAGGCACATAGCATGACTGTTACCAACATGCAGTTTGTCAGAACACAGCATGACTTAGGATCATAAATCACACCTAACTTGGTAGAAAGAACTCCTTTCCAAAGGTGGATACACTGCAGGCTCCCTTCTGCTGTGCAGAGAGGTCACCTGAGAGCCATGATGCTTCAGCATTATAAATCAGCACCAGGCATGCGACAGTATCCTGACAGCAGGACAGTTATTGTCCTGGAAATAAGAAATGCAAATTTCTCTTCCCTCACTGCAAAGGCAACCAGTGCAGTTATTCTATGATATTGATCAATGATTACACCCCGAAAACAGGACAGTCACCCTTTTCCTCATGGCTCACGACTCACAGAGGGGGGTAAGGAAAGGCCAAGGAGCTAGGTTTCATATATTAGATGGTGCCAGTGTTTTCTATTGGCTCTCTGCTACATGAGTGATAAACACCCTTTGTTTATTTCTTTGTTTATGTCCTAATTGGTGAAGGCAGGCCTGAAGACAAAGTTCCAGGAATGTATACAGTAAATGTTAGTCACTCAGTCATGTCCCACAACTCTTTGAGATCACATGGGCTGTAACCTGCCAGTTTCCTCTATCCATAGAATTCTCCAGGAAAGAATATGGAGTGTGCTGCCATTCCCTTCTCCAGGGGATCTTCCCAACCCAGGGATCAAACCCAGGTCTCCCACATTGTAGGCAGATTCTTTATCCTCCGAGCCACCAGGGAAGAATAAGTAGCACATGACAAATGCACCTATAGCACGCTATTTCCCAAGAGGTGTAGACTGCTGCATAGAACATACTTTCAGCAATTACTGGAATACTTCCAGGATTAGCTGATATCCTTGATTTTTTCAATGGCGAGGTCCTAGCAACTGCAAATTTGGGGTTTTCTTACTCCATTTTTCATGGGGCATCTAGGTGTGGCCTAGAAACTCTCCCTAAACTGCTCTGTTCCAGGCAGGCCTTTCTAGGGGGCACAGTTCAAGCACCCTAAGTATCTAAGTGTCTACATCTCCTCACTCAACACCAGTTTTTTTGGTGCTTCCTCCTTGCTGTTCCCAATAAGCAGATTGTCAGGCACATAGCATGACTGTTACCAACATGCAGTTTGTCAGAACACAGCATGACTTAGGATCATAAATCACACCTAACTTGGTAGAAAGAACTCCTTTCCAAAGGTGGATACACTGCAGGCTCCCTTCTGCTGTGCAGAGAGGTCACCTGAGAGCCATGATGCTTCAGCATTATAAATCAGCACCAGGCATGCGACAGTATCCTGACAGCAGGACAGTTATTGTCCTGGAAATAAGAAATGCAAATTTCTCTTCCCTCACTGCAAAGGCAACCAGTGCAGTTATTCTATGATATTGATCAATGACTTTAATCTATGTCTGCCCTCAGTTTATAAAATTCATGTGGCAGCAGTCACCCTTTTTCCTCATGGCTCACGACTCAGGAAGCATGTGATTTCCCCAGATATCATGTGACTCATTTGGGCCACCTTGAAACGGTGGCTATTAAAATGGCAAGTTTTGGAGAGCAATTTTAGTAGTAGCTGTTTCACCTGGAAATTGAATTGGAGGCTTGCACACTTAGAGGAGCTGTGTGACCTTCACAAGTTAGTTGATCTCTCTAATCCAACTTCTCATATGACAAATATCATCAAAAATACCTGCAGCAGAGACTAGTTTTGAGGGTCAACTTGGAGAATTACTTATTTTGTGTTTACTAGGCTGTATTTAGTCGTGCTGGGCCAGAGAGCTAGGCAAAGTTCAGCTAAAAAGAGATGAAAAAAAAAAGTGAATCTATACAAATGGATCTATCAAGGTACAGGGAAAAAAAATAGGAATGAATGCTGCCAAGAGATTGTTTGACTCTGTTTTTTACACAGAAACTGACAAGCAGATCCAACTGATTTTTTACAAAAATGACTGATACTCACTAAAGGAAAAGGAGTCTGACAACGCCTAGATACCTACCCTCTGCAGGACCCTCAACACATGGAAATTACCTCTGTTTATTTTGCACATTTCCCTCAATTCCAGAATAGTCTCTGGAAGCTCACATTTGGAGAGACAGATGGCTTTATATTAGCATCACATGTTCTATTATCATCATACCTGACTATAGGAAGATATAGGAAGAGATATTCTGATGTATAAGTTACATGAGTTTTACATAAGATTACAATTTTAATGTAGGATTTCTGGATATTGGAAGAAGAAAACGGTTGAAGAAATCCATCTGGGGTCCCACCCAAGTGGAACCCAGATACATCTGACATTTATTGGAGGGCAGAGATTGTAAGATGCCCGAATGTACTGGGAGGAGAGAAGGACTTAGATCAACCTCTTTGGATACAGACAAAGCTGTAATTGCTGGCTCACTACTTCATCTTCACTGATAACTTCACAACTGTTTGTTATGGCATATGGAATAAGATGATGACCCAAGAACTCTCAATCTTGCCTTTCTAAAAATCTCCTGTTCTTGTTAACCACGGATATCATGAATTTAAAGTAATTTGTGGTTTATCTTCCTGACATTGGCCCAGATAAGCAAGCAGGCATTAGAACACAAAAAAATCTTGCAGTACTTATTTTCAGTTGCGTCCTATTGCAAGGAAGCTTACACAATTATGTAAGGAATCACACAGATATTGGGACCAAATATATTAATTTTCTGGCCCTACCTGATGGCTGATGGACCAACTGATCACAAAGAAAACTGTGTGTGCAGAGAGGTCTGACCAAAGCTTTGGACTCTGTATGAAAAAGTCTTATACATAGAAGGGTCATCTATGAATTGGCTTCTTTCAGTCAACTGGCTGACCTCCACCATCAGAGCAATAAATTGTGTATATTTCACATGAAGCCAACAGGAATAATAAGGAGGGACTTGCCCTGAATCTGAGACAAGAAAGCAATATAACAGTTACATATTGAATGTTTATTTTCCTCCAAAATTCTTATGTGAAAGCTTTAACCCTCGATGTGATGAAACTTGGAGGTGGAACTTTTGACTAACAATGATTATCTTAGGAATGAATGCAAATTTCTGTTTTTACACAGAAACTGACAAGCAGATCCAACTGATTTTTACAAAATGACTGATACTCACTAAAGGAAAAGGAGTCTGACAACGCCTAGATACCTACCTCTGCAGGACCCTCAACACATGGAAATTACCTCTGTTTATTTTGCACATTTCCCTCAATTCCAGAATAGTCTCTGGAAGCTCACATTTGGAGAGACAGATGGCTTTATATTAGCATCACATGTTCTATTATCATCATACCTGACTATAGGAAGATATAGGAAGAGATATTCTGATGTATAAGTTACATGAGTTTTACATAAGATTACAATTTTAATGTAGGATTTCTGGATATTGGAAGAAGAAAAACGGTTGAAGAAATCCATCTGGGGTCCCACCCAAGTGGAACCCAGATACATCTGACATTTATTGGAGGGCAGAGATTGTAAGATGCCCGAATGTACTGGGAGGAGAGAAGGACTTAGATCAACCTCTTTGGATACAGACAAAGCTGTAATTGCTGGCTCACTACTTCATCTTCACTGATAACTTCACAACTGTTTGTTATGGCATATGGAATAAGATGATGACCCAAGAACTCTCAATCTTGCCTTTCTAAAAATCTCCTGTTCTTGTTAACCACGGATATCATGAATTTAAAGTAATTTGTGGTTTATCTTCCTGACATTGGCCCAGATAAGCAAGCAGGCATTAGAACACAAAAAAATCTTGCAGTACTTATTTTCAGTTGCGTCCTATTGCAAGGAAGCTTACACAATTATGTAAGGAATCACACAGATATTGGGACCAAATATATTAATTTTCTGGCCCTACCTGATGGCTGATGGACCAACTGATCACAAAGAAAACTGTGTGTGCAGAGAGGTCTGACCAAAGCTTTGGACTCTGTATGAAAAAGTCTTATACATAGAAGGGTCATCTATGAATTGGCTTCTTTCAGTCAACTGGCTGACCTCCACCATCAGAGCAATAAATTGTGTATATTTCACATGAAGCCAACAGGAATAATAAGGAGGGACTTGCCCTGAATCTGAGACAAGAAAGCAATATAACAGTTACATATTGAATGTTTATTTTCCTCCAAAATTCTTATGTGAAAGCTTTAACCCTCGATGTGATGAAACTTGGAGGTGGAACTTTTGGGAGGTAATTAAGGTTGGATGAGATCATAAGCATGGATCCCTGGTGGTGGGATTAGTACCCTTGGGAGATCACTTTCTCTTTTTACTCAATGTCTGCACAGTGAAGAGGTCATGTGAGCACAGAAGGATGGAAGCTGCCTACAACCCAAGAGAAGGACCTCAGAAAGAAACCTATCTTGCCAGCAACTTGATCTTGAACTTCCCAGCTTCCAGAAGTGTGAGAAATAAATTTCTGTTGTTTAAGTGCCCAGTCTACAGAATTTTTCATCAAACTACAGTTGATTTATAAGACTGTGTTAGTTTTAGGTGTATAGCAAAGTGATTCACACACACACACACACACACACACACACACACACATATATATGTATATATATAACCCCACACATACATACAGCTTTTCAGATTCTTTTCTATTATAGGTTTTTAGAAGATATTGAATGTTATTCCCCATGCCATTATATTACTTTTTTTTGCCATTATATTACTTTTATGGCAGTCCAAGCTAACTAAGACAATGTTTATTAGCACTGTCTAAAAACTTTGCTCTATGTTATAGCCCTTGAAAAACTAATTTTAAGTTTTAGTTAACAGTGCCATAAAGCAGATAAACAGAAAAAGCAGTAAACATTTAGAGAAACATTCAGATACATTAAGAGACAAGTGTGTCACCTTAAAGATTTAATCCAAGAAATAGTCTTGGCAGGAAATGCGAAAGAAATGATGTGGTGAGAGTTGAGAACAGCCTTGATTGCTACAATCATCAACATAGTTGCTCAGTGTACAGCAGTCCAGTTTACCAACATAGCACTCCCAGCTTCAGTGATGTGGCCTGGAAATCACAGGCATGCTGCTTGGTAGCAAGTTATATGAACAAGTGCAGAAGGAGTCCTTGGAGAAAGGACTGGGAAAAACAGTGTCAGAATTCACTCAGGCACCTAAACTGGAAATTACAGTTATTTTCATCCACACATGCATCCAGCAACCAGTGTAAATTGATTCTTCAACAAAAAATCTTTCAGATTCTTTATTCTGCCTCCTTTCCACTATCATCATCATCAGGCAGTGTTTTATCATGTTTCTCGATGTGATGAAACTTGGAGGTGGAACTTTTGGGAGGTAATTAAGGTTGGATGAGATCATAAGCATGGATCCCTGGTGGTGGGATTAGTACCCTTGGGAGATCACTTTCTCTTTTTACTCAATGTCTGCACAGTGAAGAGGTCATGTGAGCACAGAAGGATGGAAGCTGCCTACAACCCAAGAGAAGGACCTCAGAAAGAAACCTATCTTGCCAGCAACTTGATCTTGAACTTCCCAGCTTCCAGAAGTGTGAGAAATAAATTTCTGTTGTTTAAGTGCCCAGTCTACAGAATTTTTCATCAAACTACAGTTGATTTATAAGACTGTGTTAGTTTTAGGTGTATAGCAAAGTGATTCACACACACACACACACACACACACACACACACACACACATATATGTATATATATACACACACACATACATACAGCTTTTCAGATTCTTTTCTATTATAGGTTTTTAGAAGATATTGAATGTTATTCCCCATGCCATTATATTACTTTTTTTTGCCATTATATTACTTTTATGGCAGTCCAAGCTAACTAAGACAATGTTTATTAGCACTGTCTAAAAACTTTGCTCTATGTTATAGCCCTTGAAAAACTAATTTTAAGTTTTAGTTAACAGTGCCATAAAGCAGATAAACAGAAAAAGCAGTAAACATTTAGAGAAACATTCAGATACATTAAGAGACAAGTGTGTCACCTTAAAGATTTAATCCAAGAAATAGTCTTGGCAGGAAATGCGAAAGAAATGATGTGGTGAGAGTTGAGAACAGCCTTGATTGCTACAATCATCAACATAGTTGCTCAGTGTACAGCAGTCCAGTTTACCAACATAGCACTCCCAGCTTCAGTGATGTGGCCTGGAAATCACAGGCATGCTGCTTGGTAGCAAGTTATATGAACAAGTGCAGAAGGAGTCCTTGGAGAAAGGACTGGGAAAAACAGTGTCAGAATTCACTCAGGCACCTAAACTGGAAATTACAGTTATTTTCATCCACACATGCATCCAGCAACCAGTGTAAATTGATTCTTCAACAAAAAAAAATCTTTCAGATTCTTTATTCTGCCTCCCTTTCCACTATCATCATCATCAGGCAGTGTTTTATCATGTTTCAGTGTGAGATTCTCTTAGCACCCCCTGCATGCATGTCCAGACCTCTTATTCCTCCTCAAAGTAACCCTCTTGTAGTTTTCCTACAATACCAGCAATGTATTTGTTTCACAGATCTGATCATCCCACAAAGACAGTTGACAGCTTTCTACCACCTGAAGATGCTCTGTCCTGTCTTTTTGCTCCAGGTCCAGTTCTGCTCACTTCCTTCTCTAACCCCAGGAAGACTCCATCACTATACTACCCACCTTTCCCTCAACAAATTTTTGATATTCTCACCTGTGAGCAAGAGCTTAAACAAGCCTTCACCCAACCATACATCATCAGAATGGAATTAACTACCCTAGTTGGCAGAATAAAGACTTCCCAAAGATGCTAACATCCTATTTTCTGTAACTTATGAATATGTTGTTATATAGTGAGGGAGAATTAAGGTTTCAGAAGGAATTCAAGTTGCTAACCAATGGCCTTGAAACTTATCCTGAATTATTCTGTAGGCCCCGTGAAATCATAAAAGTCCTTTACATGCAGAAGGAGGAAGCAGAGGCTTCATGATACAATGTGAGAAACACTCAATGTGAGTGGTCACTCCAACACTGAAGTTGCAAGTGGTCATGAGCCAAGGAACAGGAGCAGCTTCTTTTTTTTTTTCAAAACTTTTATTTTACTTTTAACTTTTACAGAGTTTTGTTATTTACAGAGATGTATGTTCCCAGATTAGTCATATGTATATACCCCCATCCCACCCCTCCAGACCATCACACAGCACCCCTGCAGGATCCCCTTTTCTCACAGAGCAATGACAATAGCTATTTTCTTCACATATGATAGTATAGGTTTTCATGCTACTTCCTTTACACCTCCCATGCACTGTTCATTCCCCACAAGGTCCATATGTCTGCTGTCCATGTCTGTTTTTCCATCGCTTCACTGCATGTGTTATCATTACCATCCTACTAGATCCCATATATATGTGTTAGTATATTGAACTTGTCCTTCTCTTTTTGACTTACTTCACTTTTTATCATAGGTTCTAGATCCAGCCACCTCATTAGGGCTGATTCTTCTCCATTTCTTTTTACAGCTGTGTAGTATTCCATTGTATATATGTACCAGAGCTTTTGTATCCATTCATTCATCAATGGACATCTAGGTTGCTTCTATGTGCTAGCTATTGTATAGAGAGCAGGAGCAGTTTCTTTAGTTCAGTTCAATCGCTCAGTGTTGTTTGACGCTTTGCAACCCCAGGGACTGCAGCATACCAGGCTTACCTGTCCTTCACCCTTTCCTGGAGCTTGCTCAAACTCATGTCCATTGACTCAGTGATGCCATCTAACCATCTCATCCTGTCGTCCCCTTCTCCTTTTGCCTTCTATTTCCCAACATCAGGTCTCCTTCTTGTAGCTGCACTATACTACCCACCTTTCCCTCAACAAATTTTTGATATTCTCACCTGTGAGCAAGAGCTTAAACAAGCCTTCACCCAACCATACATCATCAGAATGGAATTAACTACCCTAGTTGGCAGAATAAAGACTTCCCAAAGATGCTAACATCCTATTTTCTGTAACTTATGAATATGTTGTTATATAGTGAGGGAGAATTAAGGTTTCAGAAGGAATTCAAGTTGCTAACCAATGGCCTTGAAACTTATCCTGAATTATTCTGTAGGCCCCGTGAAATCATAAAAGTCCTTTACATGCAGAAGGAGGAAGCAGAGGCTTCATGATACAATGTGAGAAACACTCAATGTGAGTGGTCACTCCAACACTGAAGTTGCAAGTGGTCATGAGCCAAGGAACAGGAGCAGCTTCTTTTTTTTTTTTCAAAACTTTTATTTTACTTTTAACTTTTACAGAGTTTTGTTATTTACAGAGATGTATGTTCCCAGATTAGTCATATGTATATACCCCCATCCCACCCCTCCAGACCATCACACAGCACCCCTGCAGGATCCCCTTTTCTCACAGAGCAATGACAATAGCTATTTTCTTCACATATGATAGTATAGGTTTTCATGCTACTTCCTTTACACCTCCCATGCACTGTTCATTCCCCACAAGGTCCATATGTCTGCTGTCCATGTCTGTTTTTCCATCGCTTCACTGCATGTGTTATCATTACCATCCTACTAGATCCCATATATATGTGTTAGTATATTGAACTTGTCCTTCTCTTTTTGACTTACTTCACTTTTTATCATAGGTTCTAGATCCAGCCACCTCATTAGGGCTGATTCTTCTCCATTTCTTTTTACAGCTGTGTAGTATTCCATTGTATATATGTACCAGAGCTTTTGTATCCATTCATTCATCAATGGACATCTAGGTTGCTTCTATGTGCTAGCTATTGTATAGAGAGCAGGAGCAGTTTCTTTAGTTCAGTTCAATCGCTCAGTGTTGTTTGACGCTTTGCAACCCCAGGGACTGCAGCATACCAGGCTTACCTGTCCTTCACCCTTTCCTGGAGCTTGCTCAAACTCATGTCCATTGACTCAGTGATGCCATCTAACCATCTCATCCTGTCGTCCCCTTCTCCTTTTGCCTTCTATTTTTCCCAACATCAGGCTCTAGCAGCAGCTTCTTGTAGCTGAGAAAAGCAAGGAAAACAGATGGTCTCCCAGAAGCTCCAGAAGGAGCACAGCTCTGCTGACACCTTGGTTTTAGACCTGAAAGATCCATGTGGGGCTTCTTAGTTTCAGAGCTGTAATGTAATAAATTTGTGTTGTAGTAAGCCACTAATTATGTGGTATTTTGTTACAGAAGTAATGGAAAGCTAATACGTTGTGCTCATTCATTATTTTGTCCAGACTGAGCACTATTCAATTCCATCAACTAGCTAAGTGCTGTGGTGGAAACAGAAGAAATATAAGACCCGGTCCTGTTGTTGTTGTTCAGTTGCCAAGTCGTGTCGGACTGTTTGTGACCCCATGGACGGCAGCAAGCCAGGCTTCCTTGTCCTTCACCATCTCCCAGAGTTTGCCCAAGTTCATGTCCATGGAACTGGTGACATTATCCATGCAGTAATGCAGTCTTGACTCACAGGCATTTAAAACCCATTTCGGAGAGATAAGAAGAAGCAATGTTTATCAAACACTGATCCTGGCAGACATGGCTCTGTATGGTGCAGGTATGACCTCATTTTCTCCCCCTACAACACCATAAGGTAGCCTCAGCGAAGTTAATAAAATGAATACAGGGAGAACTGGCATTTGAGCTCAAGCTCAAGTGACCACCAAAATTCATTTAGTTGTCCCCTCCTGAGTTTCTTTTTTTTTTTCTTTTATGTGTGTGTGGTAAAAGAACAGATAATTACTTTGAGGTTTCAGAGGAAGGAGATAACATTTGAATTGGAAAAATCAATAGCAGCTTCTGGCAGTAGGAAGATTTTGAACTAGAACCAGGTTTAGAGGACTAGTGTGTATTTATTATGGCATACACAGCAAGAGTGATAATTAAATGCATGTGTTTCTCTTAAGATTCATCTATGTTTTTGTGTAGTTTCCTAATCTTATTCATTTTAATCACGAAGTAGTAGTCTGCTATATGAATACGCCACAATTTGTTTATTCATTTACCCATTCAAAGATAGGGCTTCCTTGGTGGCTCAGTGGTAAAGGATCTGCCTTCAGATTCCGGGAGACTTGGGAAGGAGACCTGGGTTTGATCCCTGGGTTGGGAAGATCCCTTGGAGGAGGGCATGGCAAGCCACTCCAGTACTCTTGCCTGGAGAATTCCCATAGACAGAGGAGCCTCGCATGCTACAGTATATAGGGTCTCCCAGAGTCAGATATGCCTGAAGTGACTAAGCAGCAGCAGCAGCAGCATTCAAAAATAACCTGCTGGCTTTGTTTTCAGAGATACAAAGACAAGTTCTTATGAATATTTCTATGAAACTATCAACAAAATGAAAAGATCATCTACCTAGTGGGAGAAGATATTTGGAGATCAGATATCAGATAATGAGTAAATATGATGATCTAAAATATATAAATAACTTACACAACTCAGCAACAACAAACAACCTGATTTTACAATGAGCACAGGAGCTGAATGGGCATTTTTTCCACAGAAGCCATTCAGATGACCAACAGACACATGAAAAGATGTTTAACATCACTAATTATTAGGGAAATGCAAATGAAAACCACCATGAGATATCACTTCACAAATGTTAGAATGTTTATTGTCAAAAAGGCAAGAAATAGGGGCTTCCTGGTGGTCCAGTGGGGTAGAGAGTCTGCCTTGCAGTGCAAGGTGTTACAAACACTTTGAGTTGTCCCTCCTCCCCTGAGCCTCAGCGAAGTTAATAAAATGAATACAGGGAGAACTGGCATTTGAGCTCAAGCTCAAGTGACCACCAAAATTCATTTAGTTGTCCCCTCCTGAGTTTCTTTTTTTTTTCTTTTATGTGTGTGTGGTAAAAGAACAGATAATTACTTTGAGGTTTCAGAGGAAGGAGATAACATTTGAATTGGAAAAATCAATAGCAGCTTCTGGCAGTAGGAAGATTTTGAACTAGAACCAGGTTTAGAGGACTAGTGTGTATTTATTATGGCATACACAGCAAGAGTGATAATTAAATGCATGTGTTTCTCTTAAGATTCATCTATGTTTTTGTGTAGTTTCCTAATCTTATTCATTTTAATCACGAAGTAGTAGTCTGCTATATGAATACGCCACAATTTGTTTATTCATTTACCCATTCAAAGATAGGGCTTCCTTGGTGGCTCAGTGGTAAAGGATCTGCCTTCAGATTCCGGGAGACTTGGGAAGGAGACCTGGGTTTGATCCCTGGGTTGGGAAGATCCCTTGGAGGAGGGCATGGCAAGCCACTCCAGTACTCTTGCCTGGAGAATTCCCATAGACAGAGGAGCCTCGCATGCTACAGTATATAGGGTCTCCCAGAGTCAGATATGCCTGAAGTGACTAAGCAGCAGCAGCAGAAATTCAAAAATAACCTGCTGGCTTTGTTTTCAGAGATACAAAGACAAGTTCTTATGAATATTTCTATGAAACTATCAACAAAATGAAAAGATCATCTACCTAGTGGGAGAAGATATTTGGAGATCAGATATCAGATAATGAGTAAATATGATGATCTAAAATATATAAATAACTTACACAACTCAGCAACAACAAACAACCTGATTTTACAATGAGCACAGGAGCTGAATGGGCATTTTTTCCACAGAAGCCATTCAGATGACCAACAGACACATGAAAAGATGTTTAACATCACTAATTATTAGGGAAATGCAAATGAAAACCACCATGAGATATCACTTCACAAATGTTAGAATGTTTATTGTCAAAAAGGCAAGAAATAGGGGCTTCCCTGGTGGTCCAGTGGGGTAGAGAGTCTGCCTTGCAGTGCAAGGGGCACCAGTTCAATCCCTGGCCCCAGAATATCCCACATGCCATGGAGCAGCTGAACCAGTGTGTCCAATTGCGAGCCAGTGCTCTGGAGCACATGCTCCCAGAGCTGGTGCCCTGCAAGGAGAGTGGCCACTGCAGTGGGAGGTCCACACAGGTCAAGCAATAAAGATGGACAAAAATAAATAAATTTTTTAAAAAAGAAACAATAAAAGAGGCCAAAAAAAGAAAAAAAAGGTGAGAAATAACAAGCGTTGGAGAAGAGAGAATTCATATACTGTTGTGAGGAATGTAAACTGGTACAGCCACTATTAAAAACAGTATGGCAATTTCTCAAAAAATTAACAATAGAAATATTCTATAACCCAGCTATTCTGTATCTCTGTATTTAACTGAAGAATACAAAAATACTAATTCAAAAAGATATATTCACACCTATATTCACTGCACTTCACAACAGTCAAGGTATGGAAATAAATTGAATGTGCACTGACAGATGAATGGATACGTATAAAAATTAGAATACTACTTAGGCATAAAAACCATGAAATCTTCCCTTTTGCAACAATACACATGGACTTTGAGGATATTATGCTAAGTGAAATAAGTCAGACAAAGCTAAATACTTTATGATTTTACTCATATGTGAAATATGCAAAATAAACAAGTGAATCAACCAAACAAACCAGAAACAAACACGTAGATAGAGAATCAAGTAGTGGTTAACAGAGGGGAAAGAGTAGGGAGGGCAGGGCCACATTAATGAAATGGGACAACTATATGGTGACAGATGGAAACTAGATGTTTGGTGGTGAGCACACTGTAGTGTATACAAAATTGGAAATATAATGTTGCACACATGAAACTGATACTATGTTATAAACCAGTGCTATCTCATTTTAAAATGTCTCAAAAATATTTTAAAAGTGATATTCCACTATCTGCTTGCTCACATTTTTTTCTGATAAGTCTGCTTTCAAGTTTATATTCTCTACTATGTGCCTTCTTGGGGAGTTTGTTGATCTTGATTATGTGGCTATAGCATTTTCATCGAATTTTCCACGAAGTTCAAAAAATGAAATTCTTGTCTTTGGTAATATTGTAATACATAGACTGCATATGCCCCCAAATTAACAGATTTATAAATTATTTATATTACTCTCACTTGGTTTATGGTGACAGAACCATTGGAAGTCACAATCTGTAGGTGACGGGCCTCACGAGTATGCATAACAGCATCAGGAGCAAATAACTTCTTCAAACTAAGGAAGGATGGCTGCCTAACTTTTAGAAGCCTCCTAACAAGAGATTATCTTATCATGTTTCTCCTCTTCCTAGCACCTACTGGAATAGTAGCATATTATGTCAATGCCACCTCAGATATTAACTCTTCTGTTTTCCACACAGAGTTACTGCCAAGAAAACACTATTTATATTGTAGACTATTCAGTTCAGTTCAGTTGCTCATTTGCATCTGACTCTGTGACCCCATGGACTGCAGCACACCAGGCTTCCCTGTGCTTCACCTTCTCTCAGAGCTTGTGCAAACTTATGTCCATTGACTCAGCGATGCCATCTAACCATCTCATCCTCTGTAATCCCCTTCTACTTTTGCCTTCTATTTTTCCCAACATCAGGGACTTTTCCAATGAGTTGTCTCTTTGCATCAGGTGGCCAAAGTATTGGAGTTGAAGCTTCAGCGTGAGTCCTTCCAATGAATATTCAGGGTTGATTTCTTTTGGGACTGACTGGTTTGATCTCCTTGCAGCCCAAGGGACTCTCAAGAGTTTCCTCCAACACTACAGTTTAAAGGCATCAATTCGGTACTCAAACTTCTTTATGTTCCAACTCTCACATCCAAACATGACTACTAGGAAGTAGTTGTTTTAGGTTTTGGGGACTTTTAGGAACTCTTATTTTTAGTATTTAATTTCCATAGGTGGAGGGATTAGTATGAAGGTATTAAGTGAGAAGAGTAAGATTTCAAACAGGATCAACTTTATGGCTGGCTTCAACTCTAGTTGGAATCCAGAATAAAATCAGTGAACCATGATATAGGGTAAATACAATGAGGATAAACATGATTAAAGTTAACATATCAATACTATAAAGGTTATATTTAAAATGGTACCAAATGCACCTTGATTAGGATTCTGACTGTCATTCAGTAGCTGTATTAGGGTTTAGGAGCTTCTGTAAAATAACATAATCTTGTTTAAGGGTTTATTATAATATCTGCATGAAATAAGGGAGGTTAAGTGCTCTCAGAAAACTTCCTGCTAAACACTGAGACCCTAAGAACTGATAGTTATTACTGATTAGGCAATTAAAAAAATAAAGTTAAAGTTTTAATTGGAGAGATAGAATGTACAAACTTGGCTAATAAATTTCATGTTTCTAAGGCTCCAATCAATCTGTTTTCTATCTAGGACTTACTTTACATGATCTGTAAATCAGAGGAAAGAATGGATTCAAGGCCTGAGAGTAAGCCAATGACCCAGAAGCCAAAAGAAGTCTGTAGATGTTATCTAGCCAGAACAATAAAGAAAGGTATTAAAGGGCCTCTGGTGGTCCAGTGGGTAAAGAGTCTGCCTTGCAGTGCAAGAGGCATCGGTTTGAGCCCTGGCCTGGGAAGATCCCATGTGCCGCAGAGTGGCTGGACCAATGTGTCTAATTACTGAGCTGGAGCTCTGGAGTGCATGCACCCAGGGTCAGTGCTCTGCAACGAGGGAGGCCACTGCAATGGGAGGCCCACACAGGCCAAAGAGTGATGATGGATGAAAAATAAATAAATCAAAAATCAAAAAAAAAAAAATAAAGGCCAAGATCAAAAAAAAAAGAAAAAAAGAAAGAAAGAAAATAAAAGGTAGTAGTAAAGATGGAATACCAAGTAAAGAGTTTGAATTGTTAAGGTGAAGAAAAGACCTGAATAAGAGAGGGATGGAGAGAGAGATGGGAATTTGTCAAGCACTTGTAATTGGGGGCAAGGTTTCTTGTCTATAAATTTACTAATTTACCACTACACTCACTACTCATGGGAATGAAAACATGATTAAATAAAGTGACCATCCACATAAATACCACAATGGCAGACCCAAAGTGGAACTTAGTAAATAGGAGCTGCTATTATTATGACAATGCTGGATAGGTCATGAATCCCCTGGGCATAATTTTTTCAGTTAGCCATACCCGCTTCTGGCCTTAAGGCAACAGAAATTCCAAAAAACGGAAAGTGGAGTTGAAGACACATAAAGGAGCACTGAAATGAAAAAAAGGTATACATGGAGAAAAGAGGAAAATAATGTGTCAACATGGTGTTAACGCTCCTAGTGTCCACTGGGGCTGGACTGCAGAGCTGTCTGTTCTGTCTGAACTGTTTGGAAATGAACATGTACTCTAAGTCTGCTTCCATTCTGCCCCCTGGGGAGTCTTTTGAGACTATGAACATTCTAAAATCAAACTGAGCATTTATCACTCTTATTCCCACTTTATAGACAAAAAGAGAGATTCAGAGATGCCTAGAGATTAGTTCATGGTCCCTCTGCTTTTGTGATTGACCGATCTTTAAACCCGGCCACTCTCCTTAGTGTAAGCTCCCATTCCATTCCACCTTGTTGCTATATAAGGATCTTGTTAGATATTTCAACAGCATTGCCTCACAAAGGTGTAACTGCTATAAAACTAAACAGCAGGGCAGATGTTTGCTGGAGGCTGAACTAGATCTGTCTGTGAGTACGGAATTGCCATCTCAGCTTTGCCGCTAATGCACAGTCTGCTTGTCCACCTCGGGCACCAGAAACAACGAGGAAGACCTTCCATATGGCTAAGTCTCCAAAGCCGTGTGATACCACTGCATTTTCTTTACTGCCTAAGCCAGGCACAGCTAGAGCAAGGTTCTAGCTTTAGTCTTGATGAGCAGGGGCTGCCCACAGAATTCACCGCATGTTCAGGTCCAGGCAGAGTCTTCCTGGCAGAGTTTTCCAAACAGAGTAATTAGAGAAATTTCAGATTGGATATTTTATTAATGAATGAGAGTGCACGTGGGTACTGAAGGGTATCCGAAAGCATATGCATATTTATGCCATGAAAGCATTTTGAGCTTACTTGAATTTCAGTACTGCAGGAGCACAGTTGGTATCTGGCAGCTTAAAGTGAGTAAAATGAAATCCTTCCCTTTCACAATTATATAAAGATAAGTCATAAATCAGGAAGGTTATGTTGTAAATCATCTCAATGACTTTTATTAACTGAGGTCTCAGGGGTATTGGTGGAATTTGGTTGCACTCACAAAACTTATGAGTATGGAAGCCAGGATGTCCATGAGAAGGAACAGAACAAAATTCACAAAAGGTGAAATGAAAAAAAGGTATACATGGAGAAAAGAGGAAAATAATGTGTCAACATGGTGTTAACGCTCCTAGTGTCCACTGGGGCTGGACTGCAGAGCTGTCTGTTCTGTCTGAACTGTTTGGAAATGAACATGTACTCTAAGTCTGCTTCCATTCTGCCCCCTGGGGAGTCTTTTGAGACTATGAACATTCTAAAATCAAACTGAGCATTTATCACTCTTATTCCCACTTTATAGACAAAAAGAGAGATTCAGAGATGCCTAGAGATTAGTTCATGGTCCCTCTGCTTTTGTGATTGACCGATCTTTAAACCCGGCCACTCTCCTTAGTGTAAGCTCCCATTCCATTCCACCTTGTTGCTATATAAGGATCTTGTTAGATATTTCAACAGCATTGCCTCACAAAGGTGTAACTGCTATAAAACTAAACAGCAGGGCAGATGTTTGCTGGAGGCTGAACTAGATCTGTCTGTGAGTACGGAATTGCCATCTCAGCTTTGCCGCTAATGCACAGTCTGCTTGTCCACCTCGGGCACCAGAAACAACGAGGAAGACCTTCCATATGGCTAAGTCTCCAAAGCCGTGTGATACCACTGCATTTTCTTTACTGCCTAAGCCAGGCACAGCTAGAGCAAGGTTCTAGCTTTAGTCTTGATGAGCAGGGGGGCTGCCCACAGAATTCACCGCATGTTCAGGTCCAGGCAGAGTCTTCCTGGCAGAGTTTTCCAAACAGAGTAATTAGAGAAATTTCAGATTGGATATTTTATTAATGAATGAGAGTGCACGTGGGTACTGAAGGGTATCCGAAAGCATATGCATATTTATGCCATGAAAGCATTTTGAGCTTACTTGAATTTCAGTACTGCAGGAGCACAGTTGGTATCTGGCAGCTTAAAGTGAGTAAAATGAAATCCTTCCCTTTCACAATTATATAAAGATAAGTCATAAATCAGGAAGGTTATGTTGTAAATCATCTCAATGACTTTTATTAACTGAGGTCTCAGGGGTATTGGTGGAATTTGGTTGCACTCACAAAACTTATGAGTATGGAAGCCAGGATGTCCATCCCAGCTGCTGGCCCGGGGATTTTGCACTCCATGTCTGGGGAGAACCACAAATGTACAAAGTACTTGTTCCTTCTCCTCTGATTTTTCCCTTTCCTTTTGCTTCTGTTTATCTTTTATTCTCCAATTCATTGTGCAATAATTTTCTAATTCTTTGCCTATTTTATGAACATTTTACTTTATTCCCTTTTCAGAAAAGATAGGAATATTCTTTATATGAGGTGTTCAGTATGAAAGAGTTTTTGTTTGTTCTGTTTCCAAGGTTTAAAAATGGAAACCCAAAGAGGATAAATGTTTCACACAAGTTTACACATCTATCCAGATACATGCTGGGGCTGAAATTCATCATCCTTCACTGTTGATCTCGTGGTTTTGTTTTATGTTTTGTAACTATACTATACTTTTTCGCATTACAGTCAACACTTTTGGGCCATGACTTTCATTATATTATTGGTAACATGACAGCAATTTTCTTTCTTCAACACTTATAAAAACTCATAAAAAATTTTAGTTCTTGCTTCTCTGAATTTCCTAAAATTCTAAAAATAGGGCTCACAAATTCCATCGGTGAGACTTTATGGCAACTAGTTTCAGAATATATCAAAGGCGCCTATACAGCAGAGCCTTTGTTGTGGTGCCTCACAAAGTAAATATGATCCTATTAGAAAAGCACAAAACTATTTTTTCAACAACTATTAAGACATTAGTGAACAGGTATTTCTTCATTAGTACACTCTTCTCAATTTATACTCACTTTGAAAAGCTCATTTGCCTAGATCCTTCAAGTTTTTATTTGAAGAATCACCAATCACTACCTAGATTACCCAAAATTTCTTTCAGAAAAAAAGAGTTAGAAGGGGGAAAAAAGTTAAAAGGTAGATGTGTGGGATGGGGGAGATCAGGAGGGAGGTCCAAGAGGATATACGTATATATACATATGGCTGATTCATTTTGTGGTAAAGCAGAAACTAACACAACAGTGTAAAGCAACTATACTCCAATAAAAAACTTAAAAATTAAAATAGGTTTTGTGATGTAAAAGATCAAGTAAATCTACTTTCCTCCTATGGTGTATATTTAAGCTAGATTTCCAGACCTCATTTCCTTCACTGTTACCCACCTTGAGACTCTGGAAATGCCTGGACAGTCTAGCAGAGTAGATTAACAAGTTGTCTATTTGCTGGAGGATATAATTAATCTCATGGATTATTTAAGTCTAAACAAGTTTGAGCTAATGGCTGACAACAAGAGCTAAGACCACTATAATAAAATCTGCTATCAGAAAAGATAGAATTTTTGAGGTGTTCAGTATGAAAGAGTTTTTGTTTGTTCTGTTTCCAAGGTTTAAAAATGGAAACCCAAAGAGGATAAATGTTTCACACAAGTTTACACATCTATCCAGATACATGCTGGGGCTGAAATTCATCATCCTTCACTGTTGATCTCGTGGTTTTGTTTTATGTTTTGTAACTATACTATACTTTTTCGCATTACAGTCAACACTTTTGGGCCATGACTTTCATTATATTATTGGTAACATGACAGCAATTTTCTTTCTTCAACACTTATAAAAACTCATAAAAAATTTTAGTTCTTGCTTCTCTGAATTTCCTAAAATTCTAAAAATAGGGCTCACAAATTCCATCGGTGAGACTTTATGGCAACTAGTTTCAGAATATATCAAAGGCGCCTATACAGCAGAGCCTTTGTTGTGGTGCCTCACAAAGTAAATATGATCCTATTAGAAAAGCACAAAACTATTTTTTCAACAACTATTAAGACATTAGTGAACAGGTATTTCTTCATTAGTACACTCTTCTCAATTTATACTCACTTTGAAAAGCTCATTTGCCTAGATCCTTCAAGTTTTTATTTGAAGAATCACCAATCACTACCTAGATTACCCAAAATTTCTTTCAGAAAAAAAGAGTTAGAAGGGGAAAAGAGTTAAAAGGTAGATGTGTGGGATGGGGGAGATCAGGAGGGAGGTCCAAGAGGATATACGTATATATACATATGGCTGATTCATTTTGTGGTAAAGCAGAAACTAACACAACAGTGTAAAGCAACTATACTCCAATAAAAAACTTAAAAATTAAAATAGGTTTTGTGATGTAAAAGATCAAGTAAATCTACTTTCCTCCTATGGTGTATATTTAAGCTAGATTTCCAGACCTCATTTCCTTCACTGTTACCCACCTTGAGACTCTGGAAATGCCTGGACAGTCTAGCAGAGTAGATTAACAAGTTGTCTATTTGCTGGAGGATATAATTAATCTCATGGATTATTTAAGTCTAAACAAGTTTGAGCTAATGGCTGACAACAAGAGCTAAGACCACTATAATAAAATCTGCTATCTGTATTACATTCATGCCTACACTCCCTTCTGAAAGAATGTACCTACAATTCAGCCACTATATAGCTTTTCTTTCTACCCTATGGGAACCATGGGGTCCACGGTCTACAGCTATTTGAGCAAAGGATGAGCACTTCCTCCAATGCCAATAACATAATAGAGTGAACAATGACCTCTGCCTTGACACAGTGAAGTGAATGGTGTTGGTCATAGTTTTCTTGCAGAAATTTTAAATAAGAAAAGCTGAAAACATCTGATCATAGTTGGGGAGCTCTAGAATAGAAAGATAAAAAGGTAAAACTGACACTTTGCCTTGCTTCTGTATGAAAAAAATGTTTGCTATTTAGTGCGGGCATAAAAAACACTGCATCAGAAATAAACCTCAAAACACAAGAACACTCTATTGATTATTGTTCCCCCAAGTGAATAGTCCTTTGAGCCCCTATTTCTGTGTGTTTCTAATTCCCTAATGAAAACAACTTTATCTCAAATGTTAGCAATACTGGTATTTAGAAGCACGTGCCAACCCATGAGGATTTACTGATTGTAAGAGACAACTTATGTTTTCCTACCAATAATCAGACTACGTGTAGCTTCCTTTTCCTCTAGAATCTCAATGTACATTTTACTCACAGTCTCCAGTGCTTCTGAAATCTGGACTTTCTCTGTAGCAAATATTTCAAGTAAATAATATTTTATTTTCATGTTCAATATTTTTTTGATCTCATAATTCTTACATACAGAGATCACAAGTGACAGTCTATGAAATCAACAGAATTTATTATTTCTATTTCTATTTATTATTTCAGTTTCAGTCCACATGTATACTTAAAATCAACGTCCTCTTTTGGGAAAAATAAAGGTGACTTTTTCTTTACAACCAAAGACGGAAACTAAAACATGCTCCAATCAACTGAGAAAGTCTAATCATCTTTAACACTGAGGGAGTGTACAGAACACTCTTGCTTGTGGAAAGTTGCCTACTAAACTGAGGCTCCTTGGCTGGGGGTCATAAGAGAGTGAATTATAAAGTACTATCGTGTAAATATGCATGAGTTTATTTTCTAAGTAATCTTCCAAAGTCGCTAAGGTTTCCTTGAAATATACAGTATTGCCTCCCAAACCTGAGCTATGAACCATAGAAGAGTCCATTTGTGATGTGTTGAATAAAAATAGGGAAAAAATTTCATATGATTACTTTTATGAAGTAAATTCCATAAACTTTAAGAAATGTTCTTCATTTAAATATCATACTCTTTCTATATTCTGAAGATCAAATATATTCTCTTTTATGAAAAGATGATTAATATTAAATAGTATGTCTTTCCAATACCTTGAATTCAGCTTATAAAATGTTGACACGATATGTCAAACTAAAAGTTATCTTTTAAATGTTGCTAAAACTTGAAGTTCAAAAATCTGGGCCACTGAAGCAGGGAGTATGGAATCAAATTACAAGCTGAGTTTTGGAAGTTTGGGAATGAGTTTCCAAATAAAGAAATCTTTAACACCATCCACATACTCCCCAGTTTCACGTGGAGACTACTGGGGTGAAACCAAGATCTGCTAGAAAAATATCAATGCACTTGAGCCATGAGGCCATAACAGAAGCCCACAGATGTAGCCAAGAATCAGACATCAGTTAAATAATCAGAGGAATTATGATGAGTTTTGGGGCAGTCAAGGGAAGAGAGGAGCTAATCACAGCGAAGGTGGGGATGGGCGTTAACGGGGTTACTTTTTGAGCCCACAGGTTCTGTGAAAGGGCTTAGGGGGCTGGAGTTCTAATAATTTAAAATGACTGGGTAGACATCAATTATTATTATTTGTTACCATCACTACAAACGTTTTCCCAGAGGATGTCTCCTGACCAATGAGACCTGGGGAAGGTGAATCATATAATAAAGTCAGAAAGGGGTGGAGACTATACCAGAAGTAAAAGAAATACTAGGAAAAGCTTTGAATAGCCTCTTCTGCAAGGTTTGACTTTTCCATCTAGACCTATGGTTCTTACTCCTGGCTTCATGGGAGAAATATCTGGGAAATTTAAATAACTTCCCAAAAGGGCACTATGATGAGTTTTGAGGCCTTGATCTCATCTACTGCATGCCCTTGTGAAAGCATTTATTTCGAGTTCCTCATTACAAAATAGTCACTGGAATAGACGATCTCCTTCTGGCTCAGAGGTTCTAAGAGTCTATTCTCTTAGGTATTTCCATCAGTTTTTCCCAAAACAAAATGGCCATGTCTGGATCCCAAAGCAGGAAAATGAAATTTATGTTAATGCTGTTTCATTTGTTTAAATTTTGCTGAAGACAGTTTTTGTCTTTAAATGAGAGACAGTAAAGAATAAAAGAATCTCACTTCTTTCTATGTTGGAAAAACATAGCCATGGCCCACTGAAAGACCCACTGAAAGTCCTGTGGTGACCTATCCAAGAGCTGGCTGGAATTTCACCCTCTGGCACTTTCCAGAAAGTTGTTCGCAAGGAGGTGCTCATTAGAGGTACTCTCCTACAAAGCCACTTGAGAAGCAACTGAGAGAAACTGCCAGCCACCAGTTGTTGCTGTCTGCTGTGCACTGGAAGGCTAGGATGCTGGAGAGATTGCACCCACGGCTGGGAAATCATGGATGCTACAGGAGTAGGACCTGGGGGAACCACACACTCAGTAGTAGCCTGCCAAGAAGTGCACTGGAACCAGGAAGCAAAACTCCTTTCTCTCCCCTGAAGTGAGCCTCCAGCATATCTGTACTATCAACATCAGTATTGCGCTTACCAACAAAGCAAAAAAACATCAACATTGTCTCACCAGCAAAACAAAACTTTATATAACAGGTCCCAGATCCGTTTCTGGAGCAGGCTAAAGGGTCAATTAGAAGCTAAGATGCAATAAATCAATAACTGACACAAGCTTCCTGAGAGATACATGTTTGACTGATCACACGTTATTTTGCCTGCAGGCCAAAGAGGCTTCAGAATATTTCTGAAAACCATCACCGATGTGTATACCAATTGTTTTCTGGGTGCTGCCTCCAAAGTCCCCACTATGTGAGACCAGCCCAGGCAGCTAGATTTTGATCCAATTATCTGTACCCTATGTGTCCCTCCTCTTCCTGCCTTACCACAGGAACATTGTGATCCATTATCTGGGAAATTTCAATAACTTCCCAAAAGGGCACTATGATGAGTTTTGAGGCCTTGATCTCATCTACTGCATGCCCTTGTGAAAGCATTTATTTCGAGTTCCTCATTACAAAATAGTCACTGGAATAGACGATCTCCTTCTGGCTCAGAGGTTCTAAGAGTCTATTCTCTTAGGTATTTCCATCAGTTTTTCCCAAAACAAAATGGCCATGTCTGGATCCCAAAGCAGGAAAATGAAATTTATGTTAATGCTGTTTCATTTGTTTAAATTTTGCTGAAGACATTTTTTGTCTTTAAATGAGAGACAGTAAAGAATAAAAGAATCTCACTTCTTTCTATGTTGGAAAAACATAGCCATGGCCCACTGAAAGACCCACTGAAAGTCCTGTGGTGACCTATCCAAGAGCTGGCTGGAATTTCACCCTCTGGCACTTTCCAGAAAGTTGTTCGCAAGGAGGTGCTCATTAGAGGTACTCTCCTACAAAGCCACTTGAGAAGCAACTGAGAGAAACTGCCAGCCACCAGTTGTTGCTGTCTGCTGTGCACTGGAAGGCTAGGATGCTGGAGAGATTGCACCCACGGCTGGGAAATCATGGATGCTACAGGAGTAGGACCTGGGGGAACCACACACTCAGTAGTAGCCTGCCAAGAAGTGCACTGGAACCAGGAAGCAAAACTCCTTTCTCTCCCCTGAAGTGAGCCTCCAGCATATCTGTACTATCAACATCAGTATTGCGCTTACCAACAAAGCAAAAAAACATCAACATTGTCTCACCAGCAAAACAAAACTTTATATAACAGGTCCCAGATCCGTTTCTGGAGCAGGCTAAAGGGTCAATTAGAAGCTAAGATGCAATAAATCAATAACTGACACAAGCTTCCTGAGAGATACATGTTTGACTGATCACACGTTATTTTGCCTGCAGGCCAAAGAGGCTTCAGAATATTTCTGAAAACCATCACCGATGTGTATACCAATTGTTTTCTGGGTGCTGCCTCCAAAGTCCCCACTATGTGAGACCAGCCCAGGCAGCTAGATTTTGATCCAATTATCTGTACCCTATGTGTCCCTCCTCTTCCTGCCTTACCACAGGAACAAGACTCTAGACGTGGGACTCAGACCTCTAAGTATTTCCCTCCAAACTCTTGCTTAATATTCTACAGACACCAAAGTCGGAGGAAATTAAGCAAAAAGATAATTTAAGTTAAAAAGTAATTTTTGAATCAATGCTTATGACTTTAAGTTTTAAATAAATTCATGCCCAGTATAAGAGAGCAGGATAAAAATAACAGACTAATACAGACAGTGGAAGAGGAAGAGGTGAAATATTGAGAAGACAAGAGTTTTTAAATCAGAAATAATTGCCTATCCCAAGCAGGACTGAGATCACAAGATCTAGGCAAATATTAAGCACAGCTAAATGCTTGACTATATTCCCTTACAGCTTCTCCCAAAAGATTTTCCATTCTCCTTATTTTTTGTTCAGTAGGAGTTCCTTAAGCAGAATGGCTGAAGCTTTAGACAAACATTACTGATATCACATTCCCTTATTTCATGCAGATTAAAAGAGCTTAATATCTTGGCATTTGATTTCTGAATACAAAGAGACAGAGCCATGGTGAATGGAAGCAGTGTATAGTGAGTGCATTTTTCTCTTCCTCTCCTGGAGGCCATATTGTCACCTATATATTTCAAACAAACTCCCAGCTGGCCCCAGAAACATGAAGTACCTGCGGTCGTGGGCTTTCTCCTGCACAGAAACAGGTGTTTTTGAAGTGATGAGTAGAGAAATCTCGGCTGTCCCTATATAGGGTTCTATGGGTGAAGGGGATTTTAAAAGTACCAAGTACCAAGTTCCAGAGTCAGACTTTATCACTGCAGCTCCTGAAACTAAATCACATGAAATTACATCAATGACCGATAAGGATCAATGTTGATAAGCATGTCAGGATCAACTCATTAGAAATACCAGTTAATTCCAACTGAGATCAGTTCACATGGCTGGTTTGCTGAGCATTTCACTGTGCATGTACCATGTCTTATTTTACTGGAAACATTTTCTTCTTTTAAAATATAACTTTTATCTACCACTATAAAAATAATACATGCACAATGATAATAAAAACTTAAGGGAATACAGAGTAACACAAAGAGGAAGATAAAAATCTCCTATAGCTCCACCTCACAGATGAGAGTTTCATTCTAGAGGTCTCCAGATACTGAAATTTGCCAGTATGGTAAGAAAGAGGAAGACAGAAGGTGGAATCACCACACCTCTCCCTTTTTTGTTTTATTTGATTTCTTGTGATGCACTGCTATTTCAGTGTGCAAAGGACTCTTACCAAGTTGTAGCCAGAAGCTGACCCTCAATAATTTAAAGTCTGGCATCTTGGTTAGTAACTTGTATTTTAATCTCTTGAGTACCCATTTCCTTTCCTCACATATAAGGGATAATTTTCGTTATTGTTTTGGTTTAGTCGTAGTTGTGTCTGACTCTTTGCAACCCCAAAGACTGTAGCCCACCAGGCTCCTCCATCCAAGGGATTTCCCAGGCAAGAATACTGGGTGGGTTTCCATTTCCTATTCCAGGGGATCTTCCTGACCCAGGAAATCAAGCCCAAGTTTCCTGAACTGGCAGGCAGATTCTTTACCACTGAGCTACTAGGGAAGCCTGATTTATTTAAAAACTGGTGCAATTGCCAGTCAGAATGGCCATCATCAAAAAATCTACAGATAATAAATGCTGGAGAGGGTGCAGAGAAAAGGTAACACTCTTGCATTGTTGGTGGAAATATAAATCGATACAACCGCTATAGAAGATAGTATGGAGATTCCTTAAAAATACTAAAAACAGAAACACCATATGACCTAACAATCCCACTATTAAGCTTGTACCCTGATGAAATCAAAATTGAAAGAGACACCTGTACCCCAATGTTCATTGCAGCACTCTATACAATAGCCAGAACATGAAAGCAACCTAGATGTCCATCAAAGAATGAGTGAATAAAGAAGCTATGGTACATGTATACAATGCAATATTTCTCAGCTGTAAAAAGAAATGCAGAAGAATGAGTCCTAATGAGGTGAATGAATCTATAATCTATTATACAAAGTGAAGTAAGTCAAAAAAGGACAAATACTAACACATATATATGGAATCTAGTAAGATGGCACTGATAAATACACACGCAGAGCAGCAACAGGAAAACAGACATAGAGAACAGAACTATGGACACTGAGAGGAGTCAGGGGTGGGTGAGAGGTATGGGAGGATTACCATGGAAACCTATACTATCTTATGTAAAAGAGGTAACTATTGTCAGTGCGTTGTGGGACTAGGGGATCTTACATGGGGATGATGTGATGGCCTGGAGGAGTGGGACGGGGGACGCTGGGAGGGGGCACAGCAGGGAGGGGTCAGGGATATACCTATGACTGATCTGGGACTATACATATCTGTAAACAACAAAATGCTGTAAAAGCAAAACAAAAATAACTAAAAAAACAACAACAACCAAAAAAAAAAACTGGTGTAATTGGATGGAGATGTCCTGAGATATTTATTGCATGACCACGTAAGAGTCTTGCATTCCTTCTGGGGCTTTTGGACCAGTATGGCTGACACTTGAGTTTTCTAGACTAGCTCCAAAGAGAGCACACCAGGAAGAATAGCTCACCACTCTATGGTGAACACATGGCAGTCAATGTGAAATGTCACAGGCAGTGTTCATGAGTGACAGACCAAACTTCATGGTGTGGAATGAACATAACAGAGATGGAACCAATTTCATGTTTGCCACTTCCCCAGCTTGTACACTTGAGCAAGTAACCTAACAATTTGCTACTTCTACTTGTATATCACTTGTGGAGGTTAACAATCACACTGTCCTCATTGGATTATTTTCAGAACTATATGTATGACTGAGGCTCTTTGTAAAAGAAATTTCCTTAAAAATACTAAAAACAGAAACACCATATGACAAATTTGCAATAAATTTAAACACCTGTACCCCAATGTTCATTGCAGCACTCTATACAATAGCCAGAACATGAAAGCAACCTAGATGTCCATCAAAGAATGAGTGAATAAAGAAGCTATGGTACATGTATACAATGCAATATTTCTCAGCTGTAAAAAGAAATGCAGAAGAATGAGTCCTAATGAGGTGAATGAATCTATAATCTATTATACAAAGTGAAGTAAGTCAAAAAAGGACAAATACTAACACATATATATGGAATCTAGTAAGATGGCACTGATAAATACACACGCAGAGCAGCAACAGGAAAACAGACATAGAGAACAGAACTATGGACACTGAGAGGAGTCAGGGGTGGGTGAGAGGTATGGGAGGATTACCATGGAAACCTATACTATCTTATGTAAAAGAGGTAACTATTGTCAGTGCGTTGTGGGACTAGGGGATCTTACATGGGGATGATGTGATGGCCTGGAGGAGTGGGACGGGGGACGCTGGGAGGGGGCACAGCAGGGAGGGGTCAGGGATATACCTATGACTGATCTGGGACTATACATATCTGTAAACAACAAAATGCTGTAAAAGCAAAACAAAAATAACTAAAAAAACAACAACAACCAAAAAAAAAAACTGGTGTAATTGGATGGAGATGTCCTGAGATATTTATTGCATGACCACGTAAGAGTCTTGCATTCCTTCTGGGGCTTTTGGACCAGTATGGCTGACACTTGAGTTTTCTAGACTAGCCCCAAAAGAGAGCACACCAGGAAGAATAGCTCACCACTCTATGGTGAACACATGGCAGTCAATGTGAAATGTCACAGGCAGTGTTCATGAGTGACAGACCAAACTTCATGGTGTGGAATGAACATAACAGAGATGGAACCAATTTCATGTTTGCCACTTCCCCAGCTTGTACACTTGAGCAAGTAACCTAACAATTTGCTACTTCTACTTGTATATCACTTGTGGAGGTTAACAATCACACTGTCCTCATTGGATTATTTTCAGAACTATATGTATGACTGAGTCTCTTTGCTGTTCACCTGAAACTACCACCACATCAGTAACTGGCTATACAGAAATACAAAATTAAAAGTTTAAACTTTGAAAAAAAATATCTAGGCAGGCCTCTAACACACTATCTGGTACCCAAGAGATGCTTAATAAGCATTGTTTCCTCCTCTCTTCCTCCTAGTCATCTACTAAGATCTGGAGTCAAAGGGGGTGGCATGTTTGAAATCATTTTTACTTTCAATTTCTTTGGGCTCAGTGTGTGTCTGTCTCTCCTTTCCTACTTGAGAGTTTGTTACTCCAGGCCAGCAATACTGATGGTGTTGCTATGGCTACCACTATCCGGTGACTTGGAGCAGTGATAAGCCACAGGAGGCAGAGCATGTGTTCTCCTACAGATGTCCTCAGAACCACAGGTAAGGAAGAGTCAGCCTTGGGAGGACACTTGGGTATGAAATTCTGGGCCTTCAGTGGTGGGTAAGGGTTGAAATCAAGCCTGTGATGTGAGGACTGTGCTTGTGAGGGCCACCTTACACCACCTGCCCTTGGGTGTCAGGTCCTTCCAAATGAGCAACTCTCACATAGGGGGAAACTCAAAACACAAATTTATTACTCTCTATTTTTGTTTCTTTTTATTTCCACTGATCGCTCTCCTTCTTCCCTTGAAAATAGATTCCATGATTTTAACTCTGTGGGGAAAAAAAATGAGAGAAAGAGAAATGCTTTTTCCTTTAATTAAAGTTGCTTACCGAATCAATTCCATTAATAGAAGGCAGCAATATCCAGGCACATTGGTTTCATTCATTTCATACTGTAAGCTGTATGGTATCGATTCTTCCTCTTTTTGTCCAGCTATCTTGGGTATTCTGACCTGGTACGACACAGGTCCATAGTTTGAACACAGCTGATTTATCAATTCCTGGTCAAAATTCTCCACCTGAAAAGAGAATAAAAGAAAGAAATGAAAAAAAAAAAAAAAAGGAACAGCATGAATTACATTACCTAGCCAAGTCATTCAACACATGTTATCTCATTCCATCTTCCCAATTATTCTGTGGAGTAGCTGACATTTCTTCATTACTTTACCTGTGGTCATGGACTTAGTAAGTCTCTGCACCACTCTGTGAGCCTGGGACGATCTAATTGCCTTGTAATGACACAGACACCTTATACTCAGTACAGAACATTACACCTGTGTCAAAGAAGGCATGGCATTAAAAGCTGTCTGTGATAATGGGCCAGTGTCATGTCTGAGATTTTGTTCTAAGTCTTTATTCAGTGTAACCTGTTCTCAGGGCTGCTGGCCTTTGAAAAATACACACCTAGGGAAGAAGAGGAAAGAACAGATGTTGCCTGTGGCACTGCATGTCTAATGCATACTGCTACATACCTCGGCTCCTGAAAATGAACTCCTTTTAGTTTCTTACTACTTTAGGTTTGGTGGCTACTTACACAACAGAAAAAATATGTATGTTACCCTTTTCCAATCTAATCCTGGCTGTGAGGAGACAGAAAGGCATGATGAAAAAGAAAAAGGCTTTTAAATCATGAATAACCAGGGTATGAATCCTGGATGCCTTCAGCAACCTGACCCAGTTCTTTATCTCTAAGGGGAATCAGCAAGACTCTCTTCTGGCAATGGCTGAAGATGTGAAACCTGGTCTACACACATCAAGCCCACCATAGTCAACACAGGCCTTGTAATATCAAGTCATTCTGAATGAAGAGCTATCATGTTCCAGAGACTCAAAACACAGATTCAATTAACCTGTATTTTTGTCTCTATTTTCACTCTAATCTCTATTTTCTGTCTTATGGCCAAATAACTACTGGAGAATTTAATGAAATGACCAATCTGAAGTTCCTAGTATCTTGTCTGGCTATAGCAGATGCTCAACAAAATCAGTTCCCCTTCTCTTCTCCTTTCTCTTTTCCAAAGGAGAGGAGAATCCACTCCTCTCTTATTGATACAAACTCCTCTGATCTTATTCACAAGTCTAATTTCCACAGGCAATAGCTCCTTGTGAAGATCACGAAGGTCAACATTCACTCCATTAAAAAGTACCTAAACGTTACTCCTATGGGAGGTTTAATTATTTGGAAAACTTGCACTCACCATATATGAAGGAGAATAAAAATTGAAAGCTACCAGTCATGGGTTTGACCCTCAGAAAGCTTACAGCTCTACTGGGGAGAGTGCAATGCAAGAGGGAGTTGTGAATATGGGCTGAGGGATGCTATACTTCATATAGGGATTATGGGTTAGAACCCTGGAATCATAGGACTGTAGGAAGTCTTTCTAACCCCAGTTCAAGTAGATACCTAATAACAGAAGAGAACTCTCCAGAAGATTTAAAATCCTATAGCATTTCCAACCTTTCAAGATGAAATATGGCCCCCACTCCTGAAGAGAGATTGAATCTCTACCAGACAGGCTTATTAGCAATCACCTTGATATCCAGACTTTGCAATCAAAGAGAACCAGTTCAAGAATTGACTGATTAAAAACATTAGTCCCTAGTGAATTGTATTTCAATATTTGACTATGAGATTAGGGACCCTGTACAATGCATGGAGCAGACAAATCTTTGTCTACACTCTTAAGCTGCATTGATGTAGCCCAGGCTGCTGGCCTTTGAAAACCTCTGGTAGAGGTAGGCAAACCTCCGAGCTGTTTGAGAAACCAAGCTATCTCAATTTGATGGGTCAAATCTTGGAGTGAGCAGGCTCTCCTGAAAATCCAAACTGGCCACTGAAAGGATAATCCACTCTCCCTTCCAGAGACTTGCCCACAGTCTTCTCAGAAGAAATGATATTCCCAGATCTCTGGTAGCATGAAGTTTCCATGGCAACTGTGTGCAACTAGAGAGATCTCGGCAATATACTCTCTTAGGAATCTCTGTTAAAAGCTATAGTCATTTTGTTCATTTGTTTTCTTTTCCTCTACAGGCAGAAGATTAGAGAAAACAAATACAGGGAAAGAGAAGAAATAAGCCAACATTTATTCAACCTACGTTAGAGGTCAGGCACTGCTCTGTGTGCTCATTTCCTATTATCAGTCATGCAAGATGCCATTAACTCTGTTCTTCAGGTACAGACCTCAGATACAGAGCTCAGGTTAACTCAGGGTTAAAAGTGACTTCTCCAAGGTTATTTAGTGGGTAAAAGGTGAGATCAGACTCAAACCCATGACTATCTGGATGAAAATACTCGTACCATTTTCCTTGTTTTTCCCAAAAGCTAGGATCCAGCTGTTCTCTCACTTTCTCTTTTCATTTTCTTCTCCTCTTTATTCTATCTTTTGTCTGGGTCTGGTCTTAGTTGCTTAAGTCAGACTCTCTAGTTGCTACGCATGGGCTTAATTGTTCCACAGCACATAGGATCTTGGACCTCCCTGATGGCTCAGATGGTAAAGAATTTACCTCCAATGCAGGAGACCCAGGTTCAATTCCTGGGTTGGAAAGATCCCCTGGAAAAGGGAATGGCTACCCATTTCTGTAATCTTGCCTGGAGAATTCCATGGACAGGGGATCTTGGCAGGATTGTGGTCAGAGTCTCAAAGAGTCTTTGAGACTCTTTGTGGGTCTCAAAGAGTCAGACATGCTGAGCAACTTTTACTTACTTACTTAGGTAGGATCTTAGTTCCTCAACAAGGGACCAAACCCACATCCCTTGCATTGTCAGGCAGATTCTTAACCCCTCGACCACCAGGGAAGTCCCATGTCTTTCTTAATTTTCTCTCCTTCCTTTTCTTCATGTCCTTCCCTCACTCTCGACTATTTATGTCCATATAGGTCACGCTTGTTGACATTGGTTCATGCTTCTCATTGAACATAATTTTCAAAACAACCAAATGTCTATCAGAGGAACAAAGCTTTCAGTGGAAAGTTAGAAGTCAAGATTGTGTTTACCTGTCAAATTATAAGGAATTTTTGTTTTTTTTTTTTATTACTAGAAGATTCTCGCATAGGCAACTGTGTGCAACTAGAGAGATCTCGGCAATATACTCTCTTAGGAATCTCTGTTAAAAGCTATAGTCATTTTGTTCATTTGTTTTCTTTTCCTCTACAGGCAGAAGATTAGAGAAAACAAATACAGGGAAAGAGAAGAAATAAGCCAACATTTATTCAACCTACGTTAGAGGTCAGGCACTGCTCTGTGTGCTCATTTCCTATTATCAGTCATGCAAGATGCCATTAACTCTGTTCTTCAGGTACAGACCTCAGATACAGAGCTCAGGTTAACTCAGGGTTAAAAGTGACTTCTCCAAGGTTATTTAGTGGGTAAAAGGTGAGATCAGACTCAAACCCATGACTATCTGGATGAAAATACTCGTACCATTTTCCTTGTTTTTCCCAAAAGCTAGGATCCAGCTGTTCTCTCACTTTCTCTTTTCATTTTCTTCTCCTCTTTATTCTATCTTTTGTCTGGGTCTGGTCTTAGTTGCTTAAGTCAGACTCTCTAGTTGCTACGCATGGGCTTAATTGTTCCACAGCACATAGGATCTTGGACCTCCCTGATGGCTCAGATGGTAAAGAATTTACCTCCAATGCAGGAGACCCAGGTTCAATTCCTGGGTTGGAAAGATCCCCTGGAAAAGGGAATGGCTACCCATTTCTGTAATCTTGCCTGGAGAATTCCATGGACGGGGGATCTTGGCAGGATTGTGGTCAGAGTCTCAAAGAGTCTTTGAGACTCTTTGTGGGTCTCAAAGAGTCAGACATGCTGAGCAACTTTTACTTACTTACTTAGGTAGGATCTTAGTTCCTCAACAAGGGACCAAACCCACATCCCTTGCATTGTCAGGCAGATTCTTAACCCCTCGACCACCAGGGAAGTCCCATGTCTTTCTTAATTTTCTCTCCTTCCTTTTCTTCATGTCCTTCCCTCACTCTCGACTATTTATGTCCATATAGGTCACGCTTGTTGACATTGGTTCATGCTTCTCATTGAACATAATTTTCAAAACAACCAAATGTCTATCAGAGGAACAAAGCTTTCAGTGGAAAGTTTGAAGCCAAGATTGTGTTTAACTGTCAAATTATAAGGATCATTAGCTGTCTTCTGTCCTTCTCTCTTTATCTCTTTATATACTTTTGGAGTTATTCATTACTTAAGACCTCAGTTTTTTCTTTAAATGACACTTCAGTTATTGCTCCCCAAACATATAGTGAAGTTAAGGAACTGTATGCTGGAAGGTGGTATAAAATTGTCAAAAGAAGATGAACTCTTTTACCACAATTTAATTTTATAGAAAATTTCTGTTGTATTCATACTTGTTGTTTTTAGCCATGATTCATACATAGTGACTTGAAAGTATGGTGGCTGCGTTTCATTTGCCATTAGTATTCAGGAGAATATTTTATAGTGATGACATAAAACACAAGGTTAATACCAGTCAACAGGTCACATGTGCCATTTGCTGTCCACCGTAAAAAACTGTGACTAAGATTCTAAGCAAATAGGCTGACAGTAAGGAATGCACATTGCTTTTAAAAGCACAACTTCAGTTTTGTTTAGGAACCTGAATAGCTGCAATCCCTGTTAACAACATCGTTTATTTTGGAGACTGGAAGTTTTTTAAACAGCAGTTGGAAAAAAATGTAGGTCAATGTAAGAAAATTATGTTGGGGAATTTGTTCCATACTTCAGAATTGGGCCATGCTTTGAGGTCAGCACAAACACAGTGCCACCAACTCAATCTCACACCTGCCTCCTGACTGCCCTTCCCAACTCCTTTACACAGCAGCACTCAACCTCATCCAGCCACTGAATACACATCAAAACAAAAAACAAAAAAAAACTAGAAATCATCTTGGATCTGAACTGCTAGTCTTTCCCTGGTCCTCAGGCTTCGATCTGCTTCATCCTGGATCTCCTGGCCAACAGCTTTTATTCTTGTTTTATCCCATATCTGACCTGGGAAGACCAGAGTTGGAGTTCTCCAGGATTATTTAGCATGGAGCTTTATGTGATTTCATAGATCAGGATCCACACCAGGATGTATTCTCGTTCCATAATACGGGTTAACAGGTGGGAATTCAGGAAGTCAGAGTGTAGGGGGACTAACAAGTAGGAAGAGTGCTCCTATTATCTAATACAGAATAATAAACCACTCCAAAATTTAGTGGATAGAATAAATACATTTATTTTTGCTCATTAATGTGCACTCTGGGAGAGCTGGAAGGGAGGGAGCAGCTAATCTGGTTTACTTTGACTGTTTCATTAGCCATTTGAAGACACTGATGCAGTCTATGCACATCAGCATCTGGACCTCAGAGGTGGGTGGAGACAGGTGGAGAATGAAACTGGGTAGACAAACACAAAACATCACCCAAAGGCATCAATGTAGAATAGGGTAGATAAGACAGCAAGGGGTACTCTTCGTTGAATAGACAGGTTAATAAGTGTGAGGCCATCTTATGTAAAGTCACTAGGTAAAGTTTATGATGGACAAGGACTTATTAAGGGCTATTTGGACAGTCAGCACTAGAAGAAGAAATGCCTTGCTGGAGTCCACCTGAAGATGGGATGTCCCTCTGACACAAATTTGGGAGAGCCTGCCCGTAGTCCTCGACAGTCCTTAGACTTTGGGCAGTCTGTTATCTCTTTACTCCTATTTAAGAGAATGATTATCTTAAGTAATAAGATAATCACTATTATCTTATTTCCACAGTTTCTACGGAACTACAGAAAGTATGGAAAACAATACATATAGAGAAACTATGCAAAACAATTCAATTATTGGACTCTATATTTTAAATAGCCTTAGGGACAGGAGAGAATTGTCTATTTCTAATTAGTTATGCTGACAGAAGCTTCACAATGTAGGCAGAACAACTTTCAGGGAAAATATAGCTATGTGAATATAAACATACATATATATATTTATATATATACATTTCTAGTGTATGTACATATATGGAAATATTTTGGACAGAACTATAGACAATAACACATATACTGAACTTTTTTCTCCAAAGTTGCTCTCCTTAAAGTGTACACACATGCACACACACACACATACATGTATCTGCTGTGGTGATAAAGCCTTAGTCTCAGTTGGAGATGTCTACTGCTTGGTTCCCCTAGAGTAGTATTGGGTTGGCCAAAAAATTTGTTCTGGTTTTTCATAAGATATTATGGAAAAACACAAATGAACTTTTTAGCCAACTCAGTAACTATGTTCTGATGTTATGCCTTAGCTGGGGGATGGTGAAGGAAATATTTATTCCATAATGTGTACCACAGCATTCTTTAGGATGTCTGTCATTGACAAGCCATCCATACCCGTGAAGAGCTGATCCTTACTTTGACACTCAAGACTCTTTCAGTTCCACTTGCATTTCCTAATGGTTTTGAACTCTCTTGAGTACAAAGGAACTTCCCAAGACTTCTGTATCATCATGTGGTGCACCTGTTTGGCTAAGCCCCTATGTGCTCAGATATCAGCAGCTTTTCTGGGGCTCTCTAGCCTTTCTGACCTGTATGCTGGGAAAGAGATCATAGGATCTTTGGGGTTTGAGGCTTACTGGCATCTAAAGTGTAATCATTTCTTCTGTTACTCTGCTTGGTGTAGCCTGTTATACACTAAAGGTTAGTAATGTCTTCTTAAAAAACATGTTATTCTTGAGGCGGAAATAGCAACCCACTCCAGTATTCTTGCTGGGATAATCCCATAGACAGAGGAGTCTGACAGGCTTCAGTCTATGGGGTTGAAAGAGTTGGACATGACTTAGTGACTGAGCATGCATGCATCAAAAGATGCCATTAAGAGATTCAGAAGCCAAATCACAGCATGTACATATCTGACAGAACATTTATGAAGAGGGCTTTCCCAAACAAGAGGAGGGTGGAGGATAATGGAACTGGAAGGACAAATGAACAACATCCCTCAAAGTTATCAATACAGAATGAGGTAGGCAAGGGAGCAAGGGTACTATTCATTGAATGAACAGGTTAATAAGTATGGGACCATCTTGTGAAAATGCATCTAGCAAAGGTTATAATTGATAAGGACATATTAAGGGCTATTTGGACAGTCAGTGACAGGGAGAGAATCCAATAGAAAACCAGACAGAATCCTTGAGCTGGCACATCATATTTAAGATCCAATGTCAGATAAACATTTCAAAACGTTCTCATCTTCTCATTGATCAAAGACATGCAAATAAAAAACAATATCAAAAAAAAACAATATCAAACACCAGAATTGACAAAGTTCTAAGTATCAATGATAACATTTGCTGGAGAAGTGGGAAGCTACACAAACTTTCATAGTTTGCTGTTGGTAAGCATGTTGGTATAACCACTGAGGTATACTGGCAGTATCATCTAAAGCTAATCTTACATACAGGCTCTGACACAGCAGTTGCATGCTTTAGTATATTCAAAATATAAATTTATACATACATTCATACAAATACAGTTTCAAGACCCCTCATGGGAGCATGGCTTGTAGTAATCTCACAATGTCAACAGTAAAAGGGGCCATCAGCATTTGAATGTATAAATCATTGCATTTAGAATTGAAAATTAATAAACTACCCTCATCAAATACCTGTTTGGCTAAGCCCCTATGTGCTCAGATATCAGCAGCTTTTCTGGGGCTCTCTAGCCTTTCTGACCTGTATGCTGGGAAAGAGATCATAGGATCTTTGGGGTTTGAGGCTTACTGGCATCTAAAGTGTAATCATTTCTTCTGTTACTCTGCTTGGTGTAGCCTGTTATACACTAAAGGTTAGTAATGTCTTCTTAAAAAACATGTTATTCTTGAGGCGGAAATAGCAACCCACTCCAGTATTCTTGCTGGGATAATCCCATAGACAGAGGAGTCTGACAGGCTTCAGTCTATGGGGTTGAAAGAGTTGGACATGACTTAGTGACTGAGCATGCATGCATCAAAAGATGCCATTAAGAGATTCAGAAGCCAAATCACAGCATGTACATATCTGACAGAACATTTATGAAGAGGGCTTTCCCAAACAAGAGGAGGGTGGAGGATAATGGAACTGGAAGGACAAATGAACAACATCCCTCAAAGTTATCAATACAGAATGAGGTAGGCAAGGGAGCAAGGGTACTATTCATTGAATGAACAGGTTAATAAGTATGGGACCATCTTGTGAAAATGCATCTAGCAAAGGTTATAATTGATAAGGACATATTAAGGGCTATTTGGACAGTCAGTGACAGGGAGAGAATCCAATAGAAAACCAGACAGAATCCTTGAGCTGGCACATCATATTTAAGATCCAATGTCAGATAAACATTTCAAAACGTTCTCATCTTCTCATTGATCAAAGACATGCAAATAAAAAACAATATCAAAAAAAAACCAATATCAAACACCAGAATTGACAAAGTTCTAAGTATCAATGATAACATTTGCTGGAGAAGTGGGAAGCTACACAAACTTTCATAGTTTGCTGTTGGTAAGCATGTTGGTATAACCACTGAGGTATACTGGCAGTATCATCTAAAGCTAATCTTACATACAGGCTCTGACACAGCAGTTGCATGCTTTAGTATATTCAAAATATAAATTTATACATACATTCATACAAATACAGTTTCAAGACCCCTCATGGGAGCATGGCTTGTAGTAATCTCACAATGTCAACAGTAAAAGGGGCCATCAGCATTTGAATGTATAAATACATTGTGTCATATTCATACAAACAACCTTATACAGAATTGAAAATTAATAAACTACCCTCATCAAATACATGAACAACATGAATAATCCTTGGATAATTTTGAGCAAAAGAAGCCAGCCATACATAAATTTCAGCAACAAACACAACTGTCCAAGGGTATTCAAAGTCTAGATAGTGATTGCTTTTAGAGGGAAAGTGACTGAGAGCGGCACAGGTGCTTTTATTTATGAAAATGAATGTAGCTGATCTTAAATCAGCCTTTCACTCTCAGAATCCAAACTCATCTAATTTAAAAAGTAAGTTATCTAACCATATACTGATACTTTGTGCATTTGTCTGTGTATGTACTCCAAAAGCTTAAAGGAAAAATAACATAACAAAATTTAAGAGGTTTGATAAAATTTTGTCATTAACTTTAACATAATTCTACATTATTGTTTCAAGTCATAGTCTCATAAACAATGGGAGGTTTGGAAGTGGCTGAATCACTTTGAACCTACCCTTCCCCTCCTCTTGAGTGTCAATTACCACATGCAAAACTACAAGATCCTCCTATTTGTGAAAAGCTGGTTAGTATTTGCACTCTTTGCCCCAGGAAAATCTTTCACAAGATTAGATGAGGGGGGTGAAGGAATTCTAAAAGTTATACTCTCTCTTCTGCATTGACATCTAGGGTAGTCAGACTTGAATGGAACTTCACTGACTCAGTGGTAATTTTTACTTGGGAAACATCTTTGTAGACATGCTAAATCTCTTCAGCTATGTCTGCCTCTTTACGACCCTATGAACTGTAGCCTTTCAGGTTTCTCTGTCCATGGGATTCTCCAGGCAAGAATTCTAGAGTGGGTCACCATGCCCTCCTCCAAGGAATCTTCCCTACCCAGGGATTGAACCTACATCTCTTATGTCTCCTGCATTGGTAGGAGGATTCTTTATTACTAGTGCCACCTGGAAAGAAGAAGCATCGTCACCCAGTGAAAATTAAAACGAAGCCCCAAATGAGGGTTGAGGAAAGGGAATGAAGCTGCTTAGTAATGACTCTGACTTTGGGATTTATAAGAAAGCATTTGGATCAGATCATAAGATTGCTCATTCGGTTGTCCATCTCAACTTCCCAGGGCAAGAAAGCAGAGGCAGAGCATCCCATGGTCATGTAAGAGGTTTGATCAAATTTTGTCACTAACTTTGAGATAAGTGATACCAAGAGGATTAAGAGTGGGGAAGAGAGATTTCTATTAGAACACTCCAAGAAGTATAGGAATAGTGACTACAGAGATTTCAACCTTGCATATTGTACTTGCCTATATAGATTCCTTCATACAACTAAGTCATTTCTCTAGGTGACCTGGAGCTCTGAGCATCAAAGACAAGAAAATTTACCTGAAAATAATTTTCTTCGGGCTTCCCTGGTTGCCCAGTGGGTAAGGACACTGCCTTGCAGTGCAAGGGACACTGGTTCGATCCCTGGCCTGGGAAGATCCCACGTGCCGCAAAGCGGCTGGACCGATGTGTCCAATTACCGAGCTCGGGCTCTGGAGCGCATGCGCCCAGAGCTGGTGCTCTGCGACAACAGAGGCCACTGCGATGGGAGGCCCACAGGGCCAAAGAACAAAGATGGATGAAAATGGACAAGTGAAAGACCAATAGAAGTGGCCCGCCTGCTCCTCTCCCTCCCTACCCCACCCACACCAAAGTAAGTAAATAAGTAAATCTTTTAAAAAATAAATAAAAAAAATAATAATAATTTTCCTCATGCTAGAGTAAAATGAACGATATGTCAAGATAAAATGTAACAAGTTCAGGATAGACCTAGAGTCTGTCACGCACAGCAAAGTATTTCAGAAAGAGTAAAACAAATATATAATATTTATGGCCTCTAGAAAATGGAACTGATGAAACCATTTGCACAGTAGGAATAGAGATGCAGACATAGAGAAGAGACATATGGACACAGAGGGGGACAGAGGGGTGGGACAAATGGACAGAGTAGCACTGAGACCAGGGGGCCCTCCTCCAAGGAATCTTCCCTACCCAGGGATTGAACCTACATCTCTTATGTCTCCTGCATTGGTAGGAGGATTCTTTATTACTAGTGCCACCTGGAAAGAAGAAGCATCGTCACCCAGTGAAAATTAAAACGAAGCCCCAAATGAGGGTTGAGGAAAGGGAATGAAGCTGCTTAGTAATGACTCTGACTTTGGGATTTATAAGAAAGCATTTGGATCAGATCATAAGATTGCTCATTCGGTTGTCCATCTCAACTTCCCAGGGCAAGAAAGCAGAGGCAGAGCATCCCATGGTCATGTAAGAGGTTTGATCAAATTTTGTCACTAACTTTGAGATAAGTGATACCAAGAGGATTAAGAGTGGGGAAGAGAGATTTCTATTAGAACACTCCAAGAAGTATAGGAATAGTGACTACAGAGATTTCAACCTTGCATATTGTACTTGCCTATATAGATTCCTTCATACAACTAAGTCATTTCTCTAGGTGACCTGGAGCTCTGAGCATCAAAGACAAGAAAATTTACCTGAAAATAATTTTCTTCGGGCTTCCCTGGTTGCCCAGTGGGTAAGGACACTGCCTTGCAGTGCAAGGGACACTGGTTCGATCCCTGGCCTGGGAAGATCCCACGTGCCGCAAAGCGGCTGGACCGATGTGTCCAATTACCGAGCTCGGGCTCTGGAGCGCATGCGCCCAGAGCTGGTGCTCTGCGACAACAGAGGCCACTGCGATGGGAGGCCCACAGGGCCAAAGAACAAAGATGGATGAAAATGGACAAGTGAAAGACCAATAGAAGTGGCCCGCCTGCTCCTCTCCCTCCCTACCCCACCCACACCAAAGTAAGTAAATAAGTAAATCTTTTAAAAAATAAATAAAAAAAATAATAATAATTTTCCTCATGCTAGAGTAAAATGAACGATATGTCAAGATAAAATGTAACAAGTTCAGGATAGACCTAGAGTCTGTCACGCACAGCAAAGTATTTCAGAAAGAGTAAAACAAATATATAATATTTATGGCCTCTAGAAAATGGAACTGATGAAACCATTTGCACAGTAGGAATAGAGATGCAGACATAGAGAAGAGACATATGGACACAGAGGGGGACAGAGGGGTGGGACAAATGGACAGAGTAGCACTGAGCCATATACATTACCATGTGCAGAACAGATAGCCAGCGGGAAGTCACTATATAACACATGATGCTCAATCGAGTACTCTGAGGAGCTAGAGGGGTGGGATGGAGTGGAGAGTGAGAAAGAGGTTCAAGAGAGAGGCAACATATTTATACTTATGGCTGATTCATGTTGTTGTGTGGCAGAAACCAACAAACCATTGTGTGTAAAGCAATTTTCCTCCAATTATGAAATTTTTGACAACTTGTAAGTATAGTACTTATAAATACTCTTCTTGAACTCATCAACCTAACTGTATAAATTGCTTGATTTAATCAAAAATGTTTGAAAAAAGGTTCTAATTCCAACATCTTGGCTCTCCAGTGGGGTTACGGTTGATGGCTGTGCTGAGACATCTTCCCAGTGCAGAGGGACATACTTTAACTGACCTCCTTCCCTCCCTAGTTCACAATAATGAATTCCTGGCAGGTGTTCCATACAATGTGGCCATAACCCCCAATTCTATCCCTGTGTACAGGCGATTGGGACACAAGACCCAAACAGCTAATCAGAAGCATGTCTCTAAGAACTGAAATTTAGAGTTGAAGCAGTTATGTCTGTTTGGTTAATGCCAACAGACAAAACACAGGAAGGGTGAGTCACTTGTTTTTTCATTATGTGGGCTTCAAAATGAAGAAAACTGGTCTGCAAAAGAGGAGAGAAACAAGAAAGATACATACAGAGAAACTGTCAAGCTGCACCGTAGCCTCTAGCACTACATTCTTACCCTTGGGTTTCAAAAGACACGTCTCTGTTCTCATACAAAATGTCTCCATTTAATCTGATTGATGAAGTGTAACATCTTTTTATTTGCTGTAAGTTAAGTCCTAATATACAAGGTATTACCACCCTGAAAAAAAACAAATGCTTAGGTATTCCATCTTGGCATGAACACTTCTTATGTTCATTCAGATATCTGCCCCTTTAAATCTATAGCTTAGCTTCAAATAGATTTTCTTTTCTCACTTTCTCAAAAATATTTTCTTTCATGAAAAAGTCCAGACTTGCTTGCCCTTTGTTTTTCAGTTTCCCTCTGGAACCAAATGAGACCAAGGTAGTTATTTAGTTTTGTTCTCTGGTTGCTCTTCACGATGATGAAAATTGTAAATTTTTGTTTATTGAATTTTTACCTTCTTACAAGTTGTAATGTTTGCATTTGACAGCATCTCATGCTGCAAGTAAGAGGAAAGGACAACACCAAGCTATATTCTAGTATTCTATATGAAGATCTGCCTGTAATTCTCATTCCCCAAGGAGCAAGCATTCTGGCCACCTCCCCTTGGCAGAGAAAGGGAAAGTTTTTGTGAGAAGCCCAGGCAATAATAAGGGAAGTGTGCACATTATGTGCTGACTTGCTTTGCAGAACCAGGTTCATGTGATGGAGATCGATTTTCTAGGCAGCAATTACAGATTCACCAAGGAATCAATACAGCTAAATTTACATTGACCTCAGCACAAGAGTTGGTAGTGGAGTAAGTACCTTCAGGCTCTTGTCTGGGGAAATTCAAATAGATATAGATATAAATGCCCCTTAGTTTACAAGTTTTTTCTGGAAACACATGGCTGGCCAGGAAAATAAAGATGGATCCCTGGTCACATGGTACCTGCAAGGTTCTTAGATTAAGTAGGAAAAATGATAGTGTCATGAAGAAAATGGCATTGGTAATAATAGACTACCATTCAGACAGAGAAGGAGAAATATCATATGACATCCCTTATTGGTGGAATATAAAAAGAAATGATACAAATGAACTTCTTTACAAAAGATAAACAGACTTACAGACATGAAGAATGAACTTACGGTTGCCAGGGGAAGGGATAGTTAGGGAATTTAGAATTGATGCTATATTTAGAATGGATAACCAACAACAACCTACTGTCGAGCACAGAGAACTGTGCTCAATGTCATGTGGCAGTCTAAATGGGAGAAGAGTTTGGGGGGAATGGATACATGTAAACGTATGGCTGAGTCTCTTTGCAGTCCACCTGAAACCTTCACAACATTGTTAATTGGTTATACTCCAATACAAAATAAAAAGTTCAATAAAAAAAAATAGACTAGTATCTATTGACTATTTAACATGTATCTGGCATGGTGCTAATAACAATACGAGGAGAAGTAGTATTATTATTACCACGTGTTGATGAGTAAACTAGCTCAGAGAAACTGAGTCACACAGACCGAAGCGTTGGAGCTTGGACTTGAGGCAGGTAGTCTGCCTTCCGTGTTCAGGTTCGGAGGGCTCAGGTGAGACTCATTCCCTTATCTATTCATGGACTATGGGGTATCTGCTAAGTTTCCACTCCTAGCTTTTAGGTGAGGGCTGTCAGAGAATCCCAAGGCCAACATAAACTGAGAGCATGTGGCATAAAAGCCTGGAGAATCATGTCAGAACCTAAGATGAACACAGGAACAACAAGTAGCCAAACACAGTTGGGGGCCAGAAGGGACATGGAGAGCAGTTCATTTCATGATCAGTTAAAATCTTTAATAGCAAGAGTGTCAATACAGGAGACAGGCATGTGTGCTTCAAGTTGGCAGTGCCAATTCCATATGTCAGGGAAAGTGATCAGCCACCCAGGGCTTTTTCAGACAGCCAAAGGAAGCAAGCATCCTCAAACAACCCATCCATGTGGTGGCAGCACAAACCTCAGAGATGGAGCCTATGGTCCAGTTCAGCTGTGTCGCTCTGTCCCTGCCCAGACTGCATGAGTTTCTAAGTCCTTTTCTATGGGAGTAGGGAAATTGTTATTTCTAAACTGCATTCACACCCAAGTCCCATGAGGAGAAGGAATGGCTGAACTAGCATTTGAACTGAGAACTTCAAGCCTGCACAATCTTTTTATCATAATTCCCAGCATCATTCCATCACAGATGATTTAACATCTGCCAAAAGCTTTATAAACTGTAAAATCTCCATATACATGTATGGTTGAGGAATTCTCAAATGGAGAATGACCATTTTGAAGACCTCTTCCATATTCCCTTCATACCAAAGATGGCCCCTCCTAGTTCACAGCAGGGGTGTGGTAGACACACCCAAATGGCTTCCCCTTTGTCATGGGTCATTAGCCATCCTCACTCACAGGCTGTTCTATGGCTTCCTCCTGATTTCTTCTCTCCTCCCTCCCCCAGCTGCACTCCACTCCTTGTTAGCTGGTTTATCTCAGTTCAGGTTCCCTAGAACACCAAGTACATTTTCTCAAAGTATCTGTGGCACTAAATTCAACTCACTTTGACCTTTGGACATTTATGGTGAGTCCTAGTCTTTTTCAATATGTATCCATGACTTTTAACCTCCTAACGAAGCAGCTAGGAAACCACTGATTTTATTTCTTATAAACAGAGGGGTTGGGAAGACTTGAATTTCCCAGAAGCTGGGACTCTCCTGATTCAACAAACAACCATCTCAAAAAAAAAAAAAAAACTATGGGTATCTGCTAAGTTTCCACTCCTAGCTTTTAGGTGAGGGCTGTCAGAGAATCCCAAGGCCAACATAAACTGAGAGCATGTGGCATAAAAGCCTGGAGAATCATGTCAGAACCTAAGATGAACACAGGAACAACAAGTAGCCAAACACAGTTGGGGGCCAGAAGGGACATGGAGAGCAGTTCATTTCATGATCAGTTAAAATCTTTAATAGCAAGAGTGTCAATACAGGAGACAGGCATGTGTGCTTCAAGTTGGCAGTGCCAATTCCATATGTCAGGGAAAGTGATCAGCCACCCAGGGCTTTTTCAGACAGCCAAAGGAAGCAAGCATCCTCAAACAACCCATCCATGTGGTGGCAGCACAAACCTCAGAGATGGAGCCTATGGTCCAGTTCAGCTGTGTCGCTCTGTCCCTGCCCAGACTGCATGAGTTTCTAAGTCCTTTTCTATGGGAGTAGGGAAATTGTTATTTCTAAACTGCATTCACACCCAAGTCCCATGAGGAGAAGGAATGGCTGAACTAGCATTTGAACTGAGAACTTCAAGCCTGCACAATCTTTTTATCATAATTCCCAGCATCATTCCATCACAGATGATTTAACATCTGCCAAAAGCTTTATAAACTGTAAAATCTCCATATACATGTATGGTTGAGGAATTCTCAAATGGAGAATGACCATTTTGAAGACCTCTTCCATATTCCCTTCATACCAAAGATGGCCCCTCCTAGTTCACAGCAGGGGTGTGGTAGACACACCCAAATGGCTTCCCCTTTGTCATGGGTCATTAGCCATCCTCACTCACAGGCTGTTCTATGGCTTCCTCCTGATTTCTTCTCTCCTCCCTCCCCCAGCTGCACTCCACTCCTTGTTAGCTGGTTTATCTCAGTTCAGGTTCCCTAGAACACCAAGTACATTTTCTCAAAGTATCTGTGGCACTAAATTCAACTCACTTTGACCTTTGGACATTTATGGTGAGTCCTAGTCTTTTTCAATATGTATCCATGACTTTTAACCTCCTAACGAAGCAGCTAGGAAACCACTGATTTTATTTCTTATAAACAGAGGGGTTGGGAAGACTTGAATTTCCCAGAAGCTGGGACTCTCCTGATTCAACAAACAACCATCTCAAAAATAAGATAGTAGAATGTAAGAAAAATGAGGAAAACAGAGAAGTTTAACATTCCTGATGAAGAAAGTATACGTCATATAGCACAATCTTTGTATTGGAAGCTGGAAAAGGTAGGTAATTTTGCTTGAACTGGCTAATAGTGAAGAATTCAGGTTTAGTACAACAGTTAATCAATTAATTTTTAAAGCCACACTTATCAAAACAGTTGTTTAAACAGATTCCCAGTTATAAAAATAAATGAGCCATGGAAATATAACATACATCATGGCAACTATGGTTAATAATACCATGTCGCATACTGGAAAGCTGCCAAGAGATATTAAAAGTTTTCATCACAGGAAAAAATTCTGCACCTATACATCATGACAGATGTTATGTAGACTTATTGTGGTGACAATCATTGTGCAATATATACAAATCATAAATTATTATATTGTACACCTGAAGCCAATTAATTGTATGTAAAGTATACCCATCTTATATTTCATGGAAATGAATGATCTGTCATAACTAACTCTGAGTCTGTACTGGTATGTTTTGAATTAACCAACTTTTATTTATTAAGATCTCTGGGTAAACCTGCTTAGGCTCACTATTCATTATTGTTGTTCTTGCTCTGAAATGGGACTGACCAATAACTTCAAGAATGGAAGGAGAATGCTGTCATTGCACTTTGACTGGTGTAAGTGCCTCTTTCTAGGCTGAAATGCTATGCTATGCTGCTGAAATGTACACCCAAATGGCTTCCCTTTGTCATGGGTCATTAGCCATCCTCACTCACAGGCTGTTCTATGGCTTCCTCCTGATTTCTTCTCTCCTCCCTCCCCCAGCTGCACTCCACTCCTTGTTAGCTGGTTTATCTCAGTTCAGGTTCCCTAGAACACCAAGTACATTTTCTCAAAGTATCTGTGGCACTAAATTCAACTCACTTTGACCTTTGGACATTTATGGTGAGTCCTAGTCTTTTTCAATATGTATCCATGACTTTTAACCTCCTAACGAAGCAGCTAGGAAACCACTGATTTTATTTCTTATAAACAGAGGGGTTGGGAAGACTTGAATTTCCCAGAAGCTGGGACTCTCCTGATTCAACAAACAACCATCTCAAAAATAAGATAGTAGAATGTAAGAAAAATGAGGAAAACAGAGAAGTTTAACATTCCTGATGAAGAAAGTATACGTCATATAGCACAATCTTTGTATTGGAAGCTGGAAAAGGTAGGTAATTTTGCTTGAACTGGCTAATAGTGAAGAATTCAGGTTTAGTACAACAGTTAATCAATTAATTTTTAAAGCCACACTTATCAAAACAGTTGTTTAAACAGATTCCCAGTTATAAAAATAAATGAGCCATGGAAATATAACATACATCATGGCAACTATGGTTAATAATACCATGTCGCATACTGGAAAGCTGCCAAGAGATATTAAAAGTTTTCATCACAGGAAAAAATTCTGCACCTATACATCATGACAGATGTTATGTAGACTTATTGTGGTGACAATCATTGTGCAATATATACAAATCATAAATTATTATATTGTACACCTGAAGCCAATTAATTGTATGTAAAGTATACCCATCTTATATTTCATGGAAATGAATGATCTGTCATAACTAACTCTGAGTCTGTACTGGTATGTTTTGAATTAACCAACTTTTATTTATTAAGATCTCTGGGTAAACCTGCTTAGGCTCACTATTCATTATTGTTGTTCTTGCTCTGAAATGGGACTGACCAATAACTTCAAGAATGGAAGGAGAATGCTGTCATTGCACTTTGACTGGTGTAAGTGCCTCTTTCTAGGCTGAAATGCTATGCTATGCTGTCAATAGTCCGAGGCATTCATCCTGAAATCATAGTGCAAACCATTAAGCTTGGGGTTATTCTCAACTCTTTGTAATTTCATAAGCTGTAGAGACCCCACCGATCACAGAAGTCTGAGAAGTGAATGTGTATTGTTAGTGGAAAGTTTTGTGCTTTGAGAATCCCCATAAAGAAATGCAAAAAGATGAGAAGTTTGACATGATTCAGACCAACTGGGACCACTCCTGTTGGACTTATGATATCTGGTAATGGCTCTTCTCTTCTAGAGAGCAGCAGTCAGCTGTGCCCTGAAACCCCCCTGGGGAATGTTCTCCAAGACCTCCTGGGGAGCACCTGTGTCATTTACCCATCACATAGGTCCTTCCAAGACCACAGCTTAATGCTTCCTCAAGTCTCCTTGGCTACCTGTTTCATGTTGACCTCTTGCACCCTGTTTCTAACTGCAGGACTTTTGAACATGCCCTTTTTTCAGACGTTTCCTTCCACCCTGGGCTGGACTTTCTAGCATCAATTTTGTGAGGCAGGAGGCTGGTCATTTGGTCTTTCCTGGTGACTCAGTGGTAAAGAATACACCTGCAATGCAGGAGACCTGGGTTCAATCCCTAGGTTTGGAAGATCCCAAACCCCAGAGAAGGCAATGGCAACCCTCTTAAGTGTTCTTGCCTGGGAGATCCCAAGGACAGAGGAGCCTGGCAAGCTACAGTCCATAGGGTCACAAAGAGTCGGACATGATTTAACAACTGAACAACAGCAAGGCTGGTGGTCCTTTGCTTCTCATCCCTCAGCTCCCTACTATAAAGCTGTTCTCTCTGAATTTTTCTCTCCACATTTGGCATTTGGGGATGATTGACTGTCAAGCTTGATACAAATTATCAACTCTCCTGCAGCAACCTGGCTACCAGAAACACAACAATGTGGCCTTTCCTAGAGACAAGGATTCCCAACTTTTACAGCCATCTTCAAGCCGCTAACTATACTAGTGTGTTCATCTGTGTGTGTGTGTGTGTGTGTGTGTGTGTGTGTAGAGGTAAGAAAGGCAGAGAGGATGGACCTTTGACCAACTTTACATCAACATTACTTGAACCACTGAGTAATTCCTGTTAGGAAGGCAAGGCCCCAGTGTGAGGTTGTGAGTCCCCCATGGCAAGGTCCATAGAGCAGTTTTTTTTTTTTTTTAAAGATTTATTTTTATTTATTTATTTTGGGTGGGGGTCGGGTTGGGGAGGGAGGGGAGCGGGCAGGACACTTCTATTGGTCTTTCATTTCTCTGTTTTCATCCGTCTTTGTTCTTTGGCTCCTGCGGGCCTCCCATCGCGGTGGCGGCTGTTGTCGCAGAGCGCCAGCTCTGGGCACATGCGCTCCAGAGCTCCGGCTCGGTGATTGGACACATCAGTCCAGCCGCTCTGCAGCACATGGGATCTTCCCAGGCCAGGGATCGAACTGGCACCCCTTGCACTGCAAGGCGGTGTCCTTATCCACTGGACCACCAGGGGAAGCCCCATAGAGCAGTTTTTACCCCTCTGTTATTCCCATAGAAGCTCCTAGCATGGTACCAAGCACATTTTAAGACCTCAATAATACTAGTCATTTCCTGAAGAAGGAAATGGCCACCCACTCCAGTATTCTTGCCTGGGAAATTCCAAGGACAAAGGAGCCTGGTAGGCTACCGTCCATAGGGTTACAAAGAGTCTGACGTGACTTAGCGACTAAACAACAATAGTAGTCATTATTATTCAAACTACTTTTGTTGTTGTTATTATTGCATCCTGGGCATTGCTTTTATTAAAGCCATTTTTATTATCTATTTTAAAATTAAATGCAAGTAACCAGAGCCCTGTTAAAGTACTCAGCCAAAAATAAGCAGGTAAATAACCTTACTAGGACACCATTACCATCCAGAATGGCGTAGAAAATGTCAACCCACTTGCCTAGAGAATCCCGTGGACAGAGGAGCCTGGTGAGCTATACTGCATGGGGTTTCAAAAAATCGGACATGACTGAGCAACTAACACTTTCATCACCCAGAAGAGAGCCAACAGCACTGGAAGTATTTGACCAAAATCGGACATACTAGTTAGATCATGTTAAACTGACTTTCAAGTATGATTTCATTTAATTCATTCCCCAGAACCAACACAAAGTGCAGTTGGCAATCTAAATGAGCACAGGCCTCTGGGGTATAGAGGCCGGAGGCTTCCCACTGACCTATAGGGAGGCCGACTCTCTAAGGCTTCTTCCTCTGGGTCTCAATGTGTACTCAGATTCAAGCTGATGTGGCCATAGAAGCTCTTTCTAGGAGCAGCCTGATTCTTCATGATCTTTTCCTCTTACACTGGGGATGGAGCTTGTCCTAACATCTTATTGGTTTAGAAAATATTCCTTAAAGACTTTATACAGGAGCCTTATTTTATGGGATCATCTGCCTGTTTAATTATGACTACATGCAAAAAAGGCTTCCTGGCCATGCATACATTTTGCAATAATGCTATATAAATATTTAAACAGCTGGGCTTCTCTGTATCCTTAAGAAAAGTACCAATCTTTGCTAAGGAAGAAGGGCCTAAAGTGAAGAAGCTGTGGAAATCTATGCAGAAGTTCATCTCCACATACAAACAGGATGATGGATTTTTTTAAAGCTATTAAACAACAATAACAACAACAACAACAACAAACCTTTGCCCTTTGCCTTGACCATTTACCAGTGTAGCTTATAATAATGCCCTAATGGGACTTTAGAATAGAAGAGGCACAAATGAGAATCCTAATTTTACCATTTACCAACTGGACAAAACTATGCAAGTCATTTAATCTCTTTGAGCCCTACTTTCCTCATTTGAAAAGTGGGAGAAATAATGTGGAAAACACTATAGATTCCTCAAAAACTTAAACATGGAACTGTTGCAGGGAGGAAACCAACTCTGACCCCATGATGGAATTGCTTCTTTGACTTGCTTTTTGCTGCTTTTGTTATTATAATTATACAAAATGATTTGCCTTAAAGAATCCTGCCTCTCTGACTATTAAACTAAAGTACCTTTGTTCAGAACCCTATCCACCTGCGGATGGCAGGAAGAAGAAATTAACTCATCCTCTGCCTGAGATGGGCCACTATAGGAGACATTTGCAAGATTAATGGTCTTTTTTTACTTTGCTTCCTCACCTCCTCCAATCTCTGATCTATAAAAGCGGAAGAGAGACAACAGCACTGGAAGTATTTGACCAAAATCGGACATACTAGTTAGATCATGTTAAACTGACTTTCAAGTATGATTTCATTTAATTCATTCCCCAGAACCAACACAAAGTGCAGTTGGCAATCTAAATGAGCACAGGCCTCTGGGGTATAGAGGCCGGAGGCTTCCCACTGACCTATAGGGAGGCCGACTCTCTAAGGCTTCTTCCTCTGGGTCTCAATGTGTACTCAGATTCAAGCTGATGTGGCCATAGAAGCTCTTTCTAGGAGCAGCCTGATTCTTCATGATCTTTTCCTCTTACACTGGGGATGGAGCTTGTCCTAACATCTTATTGGTTTAGAAAATATTCCTTAAAGACTTTATACAGGAGCCTTATTTTATGGGATCATCTGCCTGTTTAATTATGACTACATGCAAAAAAGGCTTCCTGGCCATGCATACATTTTGCAATAATGCTATATAAATATTTAAACAGCTGGGCTTCTCTGTATCCTTAAGAAAAGTACCAATCTTTGCTAAGGAAGAAGGGCCTAAAGTGAAGAAGCTGTGGAAATCTATGCAGAAGTTCATCTCCACATACAAACAGGATGATGGATTTTTATTTTGAAAGCTATTAAACAACAATAACAACAACAACAACAACAAACCTTTGCCCTTTGCCTTGACCATTTACCAGTGTAGCTTATAATAATGCCCTAATGGGACTTTAGAATAGAAGAGGCACAAATGAGAATCCTAATTTTACCATTTACCAACTGGACAAAACTATGCAAGTCATTTAATCTCTTTGAGCCCTACTTTCCTCATTTGAAAAGTGGGAGAAATAATGTGGAAAACACTATAGATTCCTCAAAAACTTAAACATGGAACTGTTGCAGGGAGGAAACCAACTCTGACCCCATGATGGAATTGCTTCTTTGACTTGCTTTTTGCTGCTTTTGTTATTATAATTATACAAAATGATTTGCCTTAAAGAATCCTGCCTCTCTGACTATTAAACTAAAGTACCTTTGTTCAGAACCCTATCCACCTGCGGATGGCAGGAAGAAGAAATTAACTCATCCTCTGCCTGAGATGGGCCACTATAGGAGACATTTGCAAGATTAATGGTCTTTTTTTACTTTGCTTCCTCACCTCCTCCAATCTCTGATCTATAAAAGTACCTGGCATCCAGTCCCCAACAAACGGCTGTTTCGAGGTGCTTGCCTGACATTTTCTCAGTCAGCTGGCTCCCGGATTAAAATCTCTTCCTTGCCTCAATAACTTCTCTCTCGGATTCACTGGACTATTGTGTGACAAGTGAGCTTGGACTCAGAACAAAATTACCATATGATCCAATAATTCTATTCCGAGTACATACATAAAACAATGGAAAGCAGGAATTGAACGGATATTTGTACACCCATGGTCATAGCACTGTTACTCACAATAGCTAAAATGTGGTAGCAACTAAGATATCTATTGACAGATGAATGGAATAAAATGTGATACATATATGTACAGAATGGAATATTGTTCACCTTTTAAAAGAAAAGAGATTCTGACAAAACATGGATGAACCTTGAAGATGTTATAGTATATAAAATAAGCCAGACAGAAAAGAAGATGAGAAAGAGTAGAGCAGTGATTAGACATGCAGATCCTGACTGCACCACTTCTCTGTCTGTGCCTCTGTGCCATGGCTTCACCACTGCAGCCCTCTATCCATGGAGATGATGACATCATCTTCCTAATAGTTTTGCTAGAAGAAGTTAACTCATGGGAATGTGTAAAGTGCTTAGCGTGTTGCCTATGGGTGCAGTAATATTTCTCAACTATCCTTGATTATTCTCCATCTGAAGTGACTCCTGGCTTATTCTAAGGGAGGAGTTCTCAAACTTGACTAAATATGAGTCACCTAGGGCTTGAAAACATTAGAACCCACCCACAAAGTTTCTAAATAGAGCAGGACCTGAGAACTGCAGGGCTGGAGAAGATTCTTGAGAGTACTTCAGACTGCAAAGAGATCAAACAGGCCAATCTTAAAGAAAATCAAGAATATTATAATTATACAAAATGATTTGCCTTAAAGAATCCTGCCTCTCTGACTATTAAACTAAAGTACCTTTGTTCAGAACCCTATCCACCTGCGGATGGCAGGAAGAAGAAATTAACTCATCCTCTGCCTGAGATGGGCCACTATAGGAGACATTTGCAAGATTAATGGTCTTTTTTTACTTTGCTTCCTCACCTCCTCCAATCTCTGATCTATAAAAGTACCTGGCATCCAGTCCCCAACAAACGGCTGTTTCGAGGTGCTTGCCTGACATTTTCTCAGTCAGCTGGCTCCCGGATTAAAATCTCTTCCTTGCCTCAATAACTTCTCTCTCGGATTCACTGGACTATTGTGTGACAAGTGAGCTTGGACTCAGAACAAAATTACCATATGATCCAATAATTCTATTCCGAGTACATACATAAAACAATGGAAAGCAGGAATTGAACGGATATTTGTACACCCATGGTCATAGCACTGTTACTCACAATAGCTAAAATGTGGTAGCAACTAAGATATCTATTGACAGATGAATGGAATAAAATGTGATACATATATGTACAGAATGGAATATTGTTCACCTTTTAAAAGAAAAGAGATTCTGACAAAACATGGATGAACCTTGAAGATGTTATAGTATATAAAATAAGCCAGACAGAAAAGAAGATGAGAAAGAGTAGAGCAGTGATTAGACATGCAGATCCTGACTGCACCACTTCTCTGTCTGTGCCTCTGTGCCATGGCTTCACCACTGCAGCCCTCTATCCATGGAGATGATGACATCATCTTCCTAATAGTTTTGCTAGAAGAAGTTAACTCATGGGAATGTGTAAAGTGCTTAGCGTGTTGCCTATGGGTGCAGTAATATTTCTCAACTATCCTTGATTATTCTCCATCTGAAGTGACTCCTGGCTTATTCTAAGGGAGGAGTTCTCAAACTTGACTAAATATGAGTCACCTAGGGCTTGAAAACATTAGAACCCACCCACAAAGTTTCTAAATAGAGCAGGACCTGAGAACTGCAGGGCTGGAGAAGATTCTTGAGAGTACTTCAGACTGCAAAGAGATCAAACAGGCCAATCTTAAAGAAAATCAACACTGAATATTCATTGGAAGAACTGATAAAGCTGAAGCTCCAATACTCTGGCCACCTGATGCAAAGAGATAACTAGATGGAAAAGACCCTGATTCTGGGAAAAATAGAAGAAGGAGACAACAGAGGATGAGATGGTTGGATGGCATCACCAACTCAATAGACATGAGTTTGAGCAAACTCCAGGAGAGGGCAGCCTGGTGTGCTGAAATCCAGGTGTCACAAAGAGTCGGACATGACTGTGCAACTGAACTGAACTGAACTGAAAATCTGTACTTTTAAAAAGTTCTCAGGTGAAGCTGATTCTGCTGGTCTGAGGGACCACGCTTAAGGACCGAGCAGTTGTATTTTAGCAAACCTCTCCTAAGTGATTCCCAGCGTAAGATAAAGATTGAGAATGGCAAACTCCAAGTGGAAGACAGAAGAGCCTGGTGTGCTGTAGTCCATGGGGGTGCAAAGAGTAGGACATGACTTAGTGACTGAACAACAATAAAAAAAGTTTGAGAACTGCTCTTACAGTTATTAAAACCCAACACACTTAATCCTTCTTATCTGTTCATCTTGGCATATCTCTAAGTCTTCAGGCCATGGAGGCATCAAAACCCTCCTTTACACTTTTTTAACAGTAAAAACTGATTAATTTCTGCCCAGGTTCTTCCATGCTTAGTTATATAAATAATTCTCCACATAGCTTGGTAAAAATTGAAATAGAGTGTTGGTCACCAAACAAGTTGAAGTGATTTTTCAGACTTTCAAAGGAAACATGTTCTTACTTCCAATAATGTTTCTAGTGCTAGAGATGGTAAGATTTAATCATCAAAGTCTTTACTGTGGGCGTACTCACCAACTGTTTTAGGAGATATTCTATTGTCAGAAAAAATGATCTGAAGCTTAAAAATAAAAAATGTGGGCACTGTGTCCTTTCAATATATGGGGCAAAGACCACTTGAAGATTGTTCAGGAGAATGCACTTAGTTCATCTCTCTGTTTAACTAAGACTAATTAAAAGCTATAGAGAACATATGTACACCTATGGCTGATTCATGTTGATGTATGGCAGAAACCAACACAATATTGTAAAGCAATTATCCTTCAATTAAAAACTTTTAACGGGCTTCCCTGGTGGTCCAGGGGGGCACGCCTTGCAGTGCAAGGCGCGGTTCGATCCCTGGCCTGGGAAGATAGAAGAAGGAGACAACAGAGGATGAGATGGTTGGATGGCATCACCAACTCAATAGACATGAGTTTGAGCAAACTCCAGGAGAGGGCAGCCTGGTGTGCTGAAATCCAGGTGTCACAAAGAGTCGGACATGACTGTGCAACTGAACTGAACTGAACTGAAAATCTGTACTTTTAAAAAGTTCTCAGGTGAAGCTGATTCTGCTGGTCTGAGGGACCACGCTTAAGGACCGAGCAGTTGTATTTTAGCAAACCTCTCCTAAGTGATTCCCAGCGTAAGATAAAGATTGAGAATGGCAAACTCCAAGTGGAAGACAGAAGAGCCTGGTGTGCTGTAGTCCATGGGGGTGCAAAGAGTAGGACATGACTTAGTGACTGAACAACAATAAAAAAAGTTTGAGAACTGCTCTTACAGTTATTAAAACCCAACACACTTAATCCTTCTTATCTGTTCATCTTGGCATATCTCTAAGTCTTCAGGCCATGGAGGCATCAAAACCCTCCTTTACACTTTTTTAACAGTAAAAACTGATTAATTTCTGCCCAGGTTCTTCCATGCTTAGTTATATAAATAATTCTCCACATAGCTTGGTAAAAATTGAAATAGAGTGTTGGTCACCAAACAAGTTGAAGTGATTTTTCAGACTTTCAAAGGAAACATGTTCTTACTTCCAATAATGTTTCTAGTGCTAGAGATGGTAAGATTTAATCATCAAAGTCTTTACTGTGGGCGTACTCACCAACTGTTTTAGGAGATATTCTATTGTCAGAAAAAATGATCTGAAGCTTAAAAATAAAAAATGTGGGCACTGTGTCCTTTCAATATATGGGGCAAAGACCACTTGAAGATTGTTCAGGAGAATGCACTTAGTTCATCTCTCTGTTTAACTAAGACTAATTAAAAGCTATAGAGAACATATGTACACCTATGGCTGATTCATGTTGATGTATGGCAGAAACCAACACAATATTGTAAAGCAATTATCCTTCAATTAAAAACTTTTTAACGGGCTTCCCCTGGTGGTCCAGTGGGTAAGGACACCGCCTTGCAGTGCAAGGGGCGCCGGTTCGATCCCTGGCCTGGGAAGATCCCACGTGCCGCGGAGCGGATGGACTGATGTGCCCAATTACCGAGCCAGAGCTCTGGAGCGCATGCGCCCAGAGCCAGCGCTCTACAACGACAGAGGCCACCACGATGGGAGGCCCACAGGAGCCAAAGAACAAAGATGGATGAACATAGAGAAACGAAAGACCAATAGAAGTGGCCCGCCTGCTCCCCTCCCTCCCCAACCCGACCCCCGCCCAAAATAAATAAATAAATAAATAAATAAAAATTAAAAAAAAAAAAACTTTTTAAAAGAATAACATCAATCATAAAACCTGAAAAAAGCTATAGATGCAATGAAGTTATTTATTAACATAAGTGTTTTTGTTCCACAGAAATGCAAATAATTTCTGTCAAATAAACAGATTAATCCCACAAATAGACAATATATTAAACATTAAAAAGTTAGGATCTAACTCAACAATCATCTCAACATTTCTTTGCTTAATTGCTGTGAATCTTGCCTCTTAAATGCTCTTTGAACCAGTCACAACATACTACTGATTCCCTTATTAATTAATAAGTAAAATCGACATGTGCTCATTTTATATTTGCCTAAGAATCATGATTTTGCATTTCTGAACATTATACTTTTAACACTGTTCACTAAAGAACTCATTCAAAATAGTTTCCCAGAGGACTGGGCTTGAACCTTGTAAAAATTACTTCTCTGTGACATATGTGTATGACTAGTAGTTAAATTTTACTATAACCAGCTTAGGTACATTGCAACAAAAGATAGGAAAGCTAAAGAACTGTGGTTTTGGGGATCATTCCAGTTTCCTCATAGAAGAGGTACTCAGGTGGTGATCTCCAGGTATTCTGCCTTTCCAAGGGGAAATACTGCCTGTATAATTAGAAACTCCAATTTGAGGTTAACGTGTCTTAGGCACCCTTGAGTGCAAGGCCTAGTTCATCCTCTGGAAAAAAGCATGAACATATGTATGCCTAAGGCTGATTCATGTTGATGTATGGCAGAAACCAACACAATATTATAAAAAAATTATCCTTCAATTAAAAACTTTTTAACGGGCTTCCCCTGGTGGTCCAGTGGGTAAGGACACCGCCTTGCAGTGCAAGGGGCGCCGGTTCGATCCCTGGCCTGGGAAGATCCCACGTGCCGCGGAGCGGATGGACTGATGTGCCCAATTACCGAGCCAGAGCTCTGGAGTGCATGCGCCCAGAGCCAGCGCTCTACAACGACAGAGGCCACCACGATGGGAGGCCCACAGGAGCCAAAGAACAAAGATGGATGAACATAGAGAAACGAAAGACCAATAGAAGTGGCCCGCCTGCTCCCCTCCCTCCCCAACCCGACCCCCGCCCAAAATAAATAAATAAATAAATAAATAAAAATTAAAAAAAAAAAAACTTTTTAAAAGAATAACATCAATCATAAAACCTGAAAAAAGCTATAGATGCAATGAAGTTATTTATTAACATAAGTGTTTTTGTTCCACAGAAATGCAAATAATTTCTGTCAAATAAACAGATTAATCCCACAAATAGACAATATATTAAACATTAAAAAGTTAGGATCTAACTCAACAATCATCTCAACATTTCTTTGCTTAATTGCTGTGAATCTTGCCTCTTAAATGCTCTTTGAACCAGTCACAACATACTACTGATTCCCTTATTAATTAATAAGTAAAATCGACATGTGCTCATTTTATATTTGCCTAAGAATCATGATTTTGCATTTCTGAACATTATACTTTTAACACTGTTCACTAAAGAACTCATTCAAAATAGTTTCCCAGAGGACTGGGCTTGAACCTTGTAAAAATTACTTCTCTGTGACATATGTGTATGACTAGTAGTTAAATTTTACTATAACCAGCTTAGGTACATTGCAACAAAAGATAGGAAAGCTAAAGAACTGTGGTTTTGGGGATCATTCCAGTTTCCTCATAGAAGAGGTACTCAGGTGGTGATCTCCAGGTATTCTGCCTTTCCAAGGGGAAATACTGCCTGTATATTAGAACTCCAAGGTGAGGAACTTTAAACCATATTACCATGGAACTTTTTACTAAGTTATGTTACCTAAAACCAGTATCAAGTTTCAAGCTCTTGCTTAATTTCTGATTATGTCACTTCAGGCATCATCTCGCTATACTGTCCCCAGTTTCTATGTAATAATCCAGTATAACCATGTAATGATGACGACTGAGGGCATATGCCAGAATCTCCTACATCACAAGGCAGGGAGAAACTGAGCACAGTCGGCCTAGATACACCATATTTTTTCAATCTTCTCTATATTGGGTCCTAGTTTCTTAGAGGGAGTGGGCATTTTTTTTTAAAACAAATAGATAAAATCACTTTTCCTCAATGGAAAATGTTCACTAAAATCTTATTTTCTGAAACGCAAATTAGGTGATATTTTAGAAATTGAGAAAAAGCAATTTTTCTCCCAAAAGAAAATTTGAGAAAAGGAAATAATACATGAAAATACAAAACAAAATTCAAAACTAAAAGTTAGTAAATTAATGGATAAACTAAAAATAGTTGCTTAAAAACCTAATAAAATATGAAAATATTATTAAGTTAAATTAAAAAATGAATAAATCAAAATTTTAAAAAAAGATATAACAAAATGATTAAATTATAATGGGCTATGGTCATGATTTTGTAACAAAATTAGAAATATTGATGAAATGCTTCATGTTTTAAAAGATCAACAAGTATGTGATGATAACAGCCAAACTACCACCAAAATTAACATAGTAAGAAACAGAATAGCTGAATGGAACAAAAATTCTTAAAGATTAACAAATGATAGTGTCCCAGAGGACTGGGCTTGAACCTTGTAAAATTACTTCTCTGTGACATATGTGTATGACTAGTAGTTAAATTTTACTATAACCAGCTTAGGTACATTGCAACAAAAGATAGGAAAGCTAAAGAACTGTGGTTTTGGGGATCATTCCAGTTTCCTCATAGAAGAGGTACTCAGGTGGTGATCTCCAGGTATTCTGCCTTTCCAAGGGGAAATACTGCCTGTATATTAGAACTCCAAGGTGAGGAACTTTAAACCATATTACCATGGAACTTTTTACTAAGTTATGTTACCTAAAACCAGTATCAAGTTTCAAGCTCTTGCTTAATTTCTGATTATGTCACTTCAGGCATCATCTCGCTATACTGTCCCCAGTTTCTATGTAATAATCCAGTATAACCATGTAATGATGACGACTGAGGGCATATGCCAGAATCTCCTACATCACAAGGCAGGGAGAAACTGAGCACAGTCGGCCTAGATACACCATATTTTTTCAATCTTCTCTATATTGGGTCCTAGTTTCTTAGAGGGAGTGGGCATTTTTCTTTAAAACAAATAGATAAAATCACTTTTCCTCAATGGAAAATGTTCACTAAAATCTTATTTTCTGAAACGCAAATTAGGTGATATTTTAGAAATTGAGAAAAAGCAATTTTTCTCCCAAAAGAAAATTTGAGAAAAGGAAATAATACATGAAAATACAAAACAAAATTCAAAACTAAAAGTTAGTAAATTAATGGATAAACTAAAAATAGTTGCTTAAAAACCTAATAAAATATGAAAATATTATTAAGTTAAATTAAAAAATGAATAAATCAAAATTTTAAAAAAAGATATAACAAAATGATTAAATTATAATGGGCTATGGTCATGATTTTGTAACAAAATTAGAAATATTGATGAAATGCTTCATGTTTTAAAAGATCAACAAGTATGTGATGATAACAGCCAAACTACCACCAAAATTAACATAGTAAGAAACAGAATAGCTGAATGGAACAATAGAGAAAATTCTTAAAGATTATCCACAGCAATGAAGGTCCCCAGTGTGAGAGGGATTTTTTCACTTTACCCTTTGAAAATTTCAGTGTATCACCTATTCCATGGCAGACAGCAAGAGGAAAGCATTTGCAACCAATTAGCAGAAAAGCTAATATCCAGAAGGATGGAAGATGTCTGATATCAGATCTGGCTTCAAGTTCAGATCCAGTAGATTTTCAGCTATGGCCCCTTTACCCAATATTGTTCAAGAGGAAGTTACAAGAATGATACGAATTTTCAAGTGGAAAGAACATCTGAACAGACTGTATATTTTGTCCATAGAAGCACAATTATACACTATTGATCAACTATCTGTGAAAGACACACAAATTGCTCTAATTATTAATGATATCATTTGAAAGAGCTTTCAAGTGGCTGAGAAAATAGGTGAAGTTGAGAACCTGGATGCTGCGATTGAAAAGTATGAAAGACTAGACAAAATTGAAGCTCTTTAATCCATGAGAACCACTCTGTATTGATGACCGTGTATGGCTGATTGAAAGGGGGTTTTGCCCAGAGAGAGAAGACAATAAAACCACCCACCTATGCACTTTAAGTTTTTTGTAAGAAAGACATAAAGTCTTATTTTTTATGAAGTTGTCCAACTAATATTTAATCAATTAGAAAAAAAGAAAGAACGAGAAAGGAAGAAAAAAAGTAACTTGCAACAAAAAATCAACAATAGAAAGTTTAAAAGTAGAATACAAAAATATGTCACAAATCTAATTCTCCATTTTAAGACACTAATTTTGTAGTAATTAGACATCTGTGTATTTATATAGTATTTTGACATATCTTTATATATTATAACTAACATATTTATCATGTATAACATAATGGCAATTTTCTTTTTGTTTTGTGTATGTAAAAACAGGTTCACAACAACATATTGTGGTTTAATATTATTTTTCATTTAAAATATATCATGAACTTCTAGTTGTAGGGGGATAGGATATATATACTTTTCCCTATTCCTCTCACTAAATACAGCTAAAAACCTTAGCTTATATAGAAAACAATACAGAAAGACTCTAAAAGACAAAAGTAAGAATGCAGACTGACTAAGAACCCACTTCAGTACTCTTGCCCGGGAAATCCCATGGCCAGATCAGCCTGGTGAGCTACAGTTCATGGGGTAAACAAGACTTAGACATGACTGAGCAATTAAACAACATCATACACACACACACACACAGACATACGTACATACATCTTTCTTTCCATTTCCTCTGCTAGCCTTGTATTCCAGTACTGATTGGACCAATGTGTAAACTCTCTTGGTTCACAGATTCCACTGTTCTCTTTCAGCTGGCTCCATAATACCTATACTTCTCTCTTTTCTGTATTTCACTATCTCTAGGCCTACCTGAGCCCTCAGAGATCCAAATAGAAGTGTTATGATCTTTTCCAAGTAGTGCTCCCAAAAGCTTGCAATTCTGTTTTTTAATTCTCTGGGGTTTGATCAACACCTATGACTGAATCATTTTCTGTGTATCATTTTCTTGATGTAATAGGTCTTATCTGTTATGAACGTGAAATGACTGTTATTATCCAAACTCATCTTCCTATCTCCTTGTCTTCAGAAATCTTGGGGATGCTACCCACAGGAATTAATACCCAGTGAAAAAAACAATATACTAATTCATTCAGCATTAAAAAAGCACCTTCACACTTCAATGTAATTCTCTGTTATGCTATTTGGTAAAATATGGTATAATCCAAAGGGTCACTGGTAAAGAATCTGCCTGCCAATGCAGGAGATGTGAGACTTGGGTTCAATCCCTGGGTTTGGAAGATCCTCTGGAGCAGGGCATGGCAACTCACTCCAGCACTCTTGTCTGGAGAATCCCATGGACAGAGGAGCCTGGCAGACTACAGTCCATAGGGTCACACAGAGTCAAACATGACTGAAGTGACTTAGCATGCACGCACAGTATAAACCAAAGACCTCAACCTTGGCTCTTCTTTTCCCCTACCTAGACCTTCAGGAAGAACCTGACCTTACTACTATTACTACTGGAGATAGATAAGCAATAACTGGAAGTTAAGATGGTGGGTCTTAGCTTGAAGAGGCAATGAAATGAGCTTGATTATAATGTTATAAAATTTTATCTGATTATAAAGTTATAAGAGTTATATAACTTGATTATAAAGTTATAAAATATATAAAAAAATTATAAACTCATAAAATTACATTTAAAGAGGTCATCAATTTATTCTCTTAGTTGTTGAATTTTTTCAGTTCTGGACAATCTTTCCTTCTCATTATCTAAAATAATCAAACAGGTTTTTTAAATATTTTTCCCCCAAATGAGAAAATGTCTGTTAGCACCATACCTGGTTTATCATTCAGTTATTTTTATAAATAATTAAAGCATATTGGAAGATTTCAAGTGGAATATTTCAAATTCTTATGGGACATTCTCAGCATTATGAGAGATGAAGATGTCCACTTTCACCTCTACTCTTAAATATTGCACAGGAAAGGAATAAACTGTGTCAGAATTGGTGTGGGATGGGTTTCCATATGTTTACATTTTATTCTACTTAATGCTGAAGAACTAAAACAATCCCCAAGGTTCAAAATTCAGGCATAAAGCAGTACAATGAAGTATTTATCTCCCATCCCTGTCACTGATCTCAGTTTCCTTTCCAGGAGGAATTATGTTATTAGGTGCTTTCAATCTTTCTGGATATATTTTACATACACACATTCAAGAAAGATGACTATCTAATGATGAACTTTATATTTCAGGAACAATAAATTCCCTCTCTGCAGCTGACTCCAATTCAATGGTAGCTGGTGCATGGATTTAATCCCAGGAGGAGCAAGGAGACTCAAAAGGAGATGGGAAAATAGTTACTGCCTTCAGAGACCCATAGCCCAATACCATGATTTCCAGCATAGATTTCTAAAACCTCAGAATGCTTTGGCTTTTTAAATTCTCAATCCTTGGTTAATGTTTGCTACTTAAGTGGCAGTACAACCCCGTCTTCCAACACATATTTTTGTACACCACAATCATATATATACGTATATATATATATTACATATATATATAATATATATATAGGGAAAATACAAGCAAGAATTGGACTTAATTTATATCTCTCAGACTTATTGTTTCATTTATTAATTTACTTTACTAACATTTTTGAAACATGTTTAATGTCTCAAAAAAGACATACATCACAACTACCAACCAGTTTATCTTCTAGAGGTGAGACAGGCAATATTAATTATAAGTAAACTCAAAGTGACTACATGAGTCATAGGGCCAAGTGAAAACACGAACCTCTTGTTCAAAAGTTATTAACAATTTCCAGATGGTGCAAGCAGAGCATAAAACCAAGCTTGCAACCATAAAACTGATTCTGAGTAAGCTGATGTTCCGCTTTAGACTGCACATAATAAGTGTGAAAAATAAAAAAAAGTAAGTATGACAGGCTGATATAAACTAAGAGGTTTCACGTTATTAGGGAAAATGAAGAGGAAAGGCATCTCTCTAAGACAATGAATGATCTAAAAGAAGAGAAGGGTAAAGCCACGAGGCTATCTGAGGAGAAGTTTTCTTGGCAGAGGGCACAGAGGCTCAAAATGGGAACATACCTATGTCCAGCCTTCCTAAGAAATAGGTTGGAGTGGAGAGAAATACTAGAAAAATATGGGACCAAAGACTTTTAGGGTAGGGGAGAAGATTATATGGCAAAAATCATCTAAGTCCTCTTGGGTCATATTTGGTACTTTTGCATTAACTAAGTGACAGTACCCAAAGTCTCTCACACCTAGAATAAGTGTACATTCTTGCTGGTAGCAGCAAAAACTACAATACTTGCCATTTCAATCTAATTTATCCTCTCCCTTGACTTTGAAAGAAGAGGAAATGGAGAAGAGATATGTATTGAGATCATATCAAACAACAAAGTGAATTCATCAAAATCTCTCTAATATTATCACTTAGACAATACTATACCTATCATACAAGGTGACTCAGGTCCCATGCACTCCTCCTGGTTCCCAGGACCATGGTCTGGCTCATTCTCTTCTCCCTAACCCCACCTAGTACATTCATAAAGATCCCTATAAACTAAATGACCAATACAGTGGTTGCTCTGGTTCTAAACTCATACTATCTAAATAACAGTCTTTTCTGAAACAACATTCCTCGGATATTTGTTTTTAAAATAAATCTATTTTTAGCAGGAGAAAGCACATTATTTGCAGAACTTTCTCAACAGATAAAAACTTGCAGCTGCTGATCACATATTAAGTTGCCAAATAACCATTTTATATGTATACTAAAGAATATTTATTGAATAAATATTTCTACCAATTGAAAGCCATTTCCCTGGTGGCTCAGTCAGTAAAGAATCCACCTGCAGTGCAGGAAATCTAGGTTTGATCCCTGGGTCAAAAAGAGAAAAGAAGGAAACGGCAACCGACCCCAGTATTCTTGCCTGAGAAACCTCATGAACAGAGGAGCCTTGAGGCTACAGTCCATGTAGTCACAAGACTCTGACATGACTCAGCAACTAAACCACAAACCAACCATGCTAAGCTTTATGCAGGAGGCAGTGAAAGAGAAGACATTATTCTTTTGCACAAGGAACTCCCACTGGCATGCAGGAGAGTAGATAGGTGCTCAGATTGCAAACAGGGAGCCAAGGACAAATTAGAAATGGACAGAGTATTCAGAGAACCCCGAAAAGCAGGAGATCACACCTGACTGCAGAGTATGAGGTTTCATGGAGATGTGGCAGACACAGTATAATCACAGTAAGGTGTATTTTCTACTCTTCATCCAACTGGTGGCAAAAAGAAGAGAAAATAAGAAATACATAGAAACATGCATCAGAAGACATACTGAAAGGATAAAAAATAATGAGGAGAAATAATTCAGGAGGAGAAGAAAAAGAGGGTGCAGAAATCTTATAGAAAAATAGTACTTGAGAAGACATGAAGGAAAAAGTAAAAAGAAAGATAAAAGAAATGGAACAGAGAAAAGGAAAAGAATGCAAAAAGGCTGAGAGAAGAAACTTTAGAGAACAAGATAGTGAGATTAGAGGGAGAATTCTAAAAGTGAGGCTGTGGTCCGTAAGATGATGAAATGCTAAATCGTGCATCAAAATCTGTCAGGCTGTGGGCCTCTATGCAGGAGTTTCCCTGAATACAAAGCCTTGGGTCTCATATCTTAATCTCCACCTACTTCTAGATCCACGCAGATCAGCGCCCCTTTCTATTTTGCTTTTGTTCAATGTAGCAGCAACAAACACTTGCTCATTTTGCTTAGAAAACTCTCAGGATCAAATCTCAAAATCTCAACCCAAGAAGCACCATGGGTTTCTGCTGGATGGTTGCCACTTGTTCGAAAGTCATGGAGCCTCTGCGCAAAGACCCTTGCAAACAGAGCCGGGAATCAAGAACACTTTCATGTGACCTGAAGTTACCCAGCAGGTCCAGAACTGAAACTTTCACAGCTACTTTTTCATATACAAATAGTGTTAAATTTGAAACCAGCAGCTGTGCACTCTAACCACTTTCTCTTGCGTGATTTATTCCAATTGCACTTCTTAAATAAAACTTTCATTTTAGATATGGAAATAGATTTCCTTCCTGAACAACTTGTTCTTCTAGAAATAAGTGTTGAGTCAGATATGTGACAATGATTCTTCCTAAAGAAATATGCTCCATAAACAGCGCCTTCCTATTTGCAGTTGACTCGTGTTCCTCTTTGCTGGGAAAGCTTCTTCATCCACATTTTGGGGATGAAGAGGAAGTGTCTCATGGAGATAGAATCAAAGAGATTTCTGACGACTGAAAATTGCCTATGGAGCAATTTAAAATGTCTTTTAGAGGCAGGAAAATGCGATTCAAGACATCAGTAGGCGCTCAAAACTGGTAGCTACATCCACCACATCTCATAGACATAAGAATCAGAGTATCTTTTTAAGTCTTTGGTCTGGAAAGAGTAATTTTCATCTCAGAATCTGCCATACTTTATGTCTCCTAGAACGGTCTTTGCTTTGGCGATTTTATAATAAATGAAATTTCCTCTTTGTGAACAGTGTCCCTATAGCTCACATTATGGTAAGTACCATACATAAATTACATCATATTATCCTTACAACAACCATAAAAGGAAGGCATGCTGATCTCCATTAAACAGACCAGGACATTGAGAATCAAGGGTATCCTGGGTCATCCAACAGTAAAAGTCAGAATTTACATTAGAACCCCAACTAGATTACTCTAAATATTAAGCACATAATCACTATCCTTAGTGACCTCTAAAGGAAGCCTCCAGATCAGAAAATATATTCAGCATGGTAGGCTCCCAGCTGGTGGGCTGGCTCAAGGAATCGGCCTCCTTAGGAACCATCATGGACAGAGTCTGTTTCATAAAACAGGAAAAAAAGTGAAGAGAAAAAGCCCAAACAAAGCCCTTGAAGGAAAGTCAAAGATAGCAATTGTGTAAACCAGATGGAGAATAGATGTACTAGGACCAAAAACCAAGTGTCAACACTACACGCAAACTTGATATAAATAGGCACAGGTTAGATACAAGTGGGGATGATCTGGAAAAACTAGTTTAATGCATTTAGATTCTCTATGGGTTTCTGATAAATGGGTGAGTTCAAAGAACATTTTATCTAATGGAAACTAATACTTAATAAAATGGTGATGTGTCTGCAAGCAGCAAATAGGCAGGAAGTTCTGGCAACTGTGGTGCTATTATTTTCATTAATTAAGAGAAGCAGTACATGGAGTTAGAAATATGCTATGCATTCAAGAGGTGATGCTGGAAACCAGCACTAAATCTATTTAATGCACTGAAGCGTCGATATATGGTACCTGCATGCACATGTGCTCAGTCTCTTCAGTTGGGTCTGACTCTGCGATACTATGGACTGTAGCCCACCAGGCTCCTCTGTCTATGGGATTATCAAGGCAAGAATACTGGAGCAATTTAAAATGTCTTTTAGAGGCAGGAAAATGCGATTCAAGACATCAGTAGGCGCTCAAAACTGGTAGCTACATCCACCACATCTCATAGACATAAGAATCAGAGTATCTTTTTAAGTCTTTGGTCTGGAAAGAGTAATTTTCATCTCAGAATCTGCCATACTTTATGTCTCCTAGAACGGTCTTTGCTTTGGCGATTTTATAATAAATGAAATTTCCTCTTTGTGAACAGTGTCCCTATAGCTCACATTATGGTAAGTACCATACATAAATTACATCATATTATCCTTACAACAACCATAAAAGGAAGGCATGCTGATCTCCATTAAACAGACCAGGACATTGAGAATCAAGGGTATCCTGGGTCATCCAACAGTAAAAGTCAGAATTTACATTAGAACCCCAACTAGATTACTCTAAATATTAAGCACATAATCACTATCCTTAGTGACCTCTAAAGGAAGCCTCCAGATCAGAAAATATATTCAGCATGGTAGGCTCCCAGCTGGTGGGCTGGCTCAAGGAATCGGCCTCCTTAGGAACCATCATGGACAGAGTCTGTTTCATAAAACAGGAAAAAAAGTGAAGAGAAAAAGCCCAAACAAAGCCCTTGAAGGAAAGTCAAAGATAGCAATTGTGTAAACCAGATGGAGAATAGATGTACTAGGACCAAAAACCAAGTTTCAACACTACACGCAAACTTGATATAAATAGGCACAGGTTAGATACAAGTGGGGATGATCTGGAAAAACTAGTTTAATGCATTTAGATTCTCTATGGGTTTCTGATAAATGGGTGAGTTCAAAGAACATTTTATCTAATGGAAACTAATACTTAATAAAATGGTGATGTGTCTGCAAGCAGCAAATAGGCAGGAAGTTCTGGCAACTGTGGTGCTATTATTTTCATTAATTAAGAGAAGCAGTACATGGAGTTAGAAATATGCTATGCATTCAAGAGGTGATGCTGGAAACCAGCACTAAATCTATTTAATGCACTGAAGCGTCGATATATGGTACCTGCATGCACATGTGCTCAGTCTCTTCAGTTGGGTCTGACTCTGCGATACTATGGACTGTAGCCCACCAGGCTCCTCTGTCTATGGGATTATCAAGGCAAGAATACTGGAGTGGGTTGCCATGTTCTCCTTCAAGGGATCTTTCTGACCCAGGAATCAAACACGCATCTCTTGTGGCTTTGGCACTACCGGAGATTCTTTACTGGTGAGCCACTAGGGAAGCCCCTATATATGTTACATATTCTCTTCTATTTCCTTCAAGATTTTCAAATCGTATCTTATATTATTACATCATTTTTAAATGTACTCTTTTTTTGGTAAAAAAAAATCTATATCCTGTTATTAAAAAGAAAATTAAAAATAATAAAAATAGTATGATACTCACAAAGCACCATCAATCTTTGGTAAGTATTGAACTGAAACAAATTGACCATGAAATATTTCTCAAGAAACAGATGAGTTTATTCACAATCTGCAGAGAATTAAAATTGGGGGTCTGCAACCATGGCAAAGCACATGCAAGTCCCTGCACATCAAGAGAAGGAGAATGCTTTCACAGAAAGGAAAAGTAAGTTGGGAGAGCTATAAAACACAGAGTGTATGACTTCTCATTGGTTGAATCCTTGCCAGGAAAGGAATCTTTCTCTTCCTGTCAGGCTCTCACCAGGGGTATGAGAGATTCCTTTTCTGGCTCCCAGTTCTATGTAATTAAGGTTTCTTTTATTAATTTTTACATGTGTTAGTATAGTCACCTCTCATATTTATGCATACATAGAAAAAAATAAAGAGAGGGAGGGAGAGGAAGAGGGAGAAAGAAAAAGCAGAAGAAAGAAAGAATGCAAAGAAGGAGAGAAGGAAAAGAAAGAAAGAGTAGGAGGAACAGTTGAAAAAGAACTGCAAAAATAAATGTGTGAAAAATCATATAATTGTATTTATAACAAATAAGTTAGAGTGCAGTTAAACTTAAGTGAAACAAAAGGACAGGCACTATCCTGTAATGACCTATATAGGGAAAGAATCTAAAAAAGAGTGGATAATAAGTACATATCTGATTCGCTTGCCTGTACATCTGAAACTAACACAAAATTGTAAATCAGCAATATGAATGCGTTAGTCGTTCAGCCCTGTCCAACTCTTTGCAACTCCATGGACTGTAGCCCACCAGGCTCCTCTGTCCATGGATTTCTCTAGGAAAGAATACTGCAGTGGGTCACCATGTCTTCCTCCAGGGGATCTTCTCAACCAGGGATCCAACCCAGGTCTCCCGCACTGCAGACTTTTTACCAAAACCATTATACAGCAGAGATTTTTTAAAAAACATTAGGGGGAAGAGTGTGAGACAGAATGAATGGAAAACTAAATGAGAACTGAAGAGAATTACCTCTTACTTTGGTAGCGCCTTCTAATTCTCACCCTGTCTGCCTTTCCTCTTATGCTCCGGGAGATCTACACTGCACAGTGTTCTTTTGTTGATCAGTGGGATCAAGTGACTATTGCTAGCCAATGAGTCAGAGTGGAAGAATGATGTGACTTCCAAGGAAGGCACATCCATCATTTTCCATGTATGCCTCTCTAACAGGCTCGTCCCCTGCTGTGTTCACCAGGGAGGCTACATAATTCAGATGGCGCAGCTGCAAGACAATAAAATTAAATGAATACAGGTGCCTGGACCTGTAGCCATGCTTGCAACAAGAAGAAACAAAGTTTTCTTATATTCATCTACTAAGATTTCAGAGATGTATGTTACTGTAACTTATCCTAGCCAGTCTTGAATAATAGTCCACATAAGAAATATTTGGTTCCTAAAACATGCCTCTACACTTTAGAAAGTGATATTAAAAATAACAAGTTGGGGACTTCTCTGGTGGTCCAGTGGGTAAAGATTCCTCCTTGCAGTGTAATGGGCGCCGGTTCAATCCCTGGCCCGGGAAGATGCCACATGCTGCAGAGCAGCTGGACCGATGTGTCCAATTAGGAGCCAGTGCTCTGAAGCTCATGTGCCCAGAGTCGGTGCTCTGCAAGGAGAGAAGCCACTGCAGTGGGAGGCCCACACAGGCCAAAGAATAAAGATGGCTGAAAATAAACAAATAAAATAAATAAATAAAATAAAAGAGGCCAAATTTTTTTTTTAAATCCCATTAGTAAAAAAATAATAAGTTGAAATATACCACATCAGCTTCTTTTTTGTAAATGTACTTTTCGCAGTTGTTTTATTTTACACTCTAAATAAATGGATAAAGGAACCACCACAAGTGCTTTCAACATGCTTTCTATTTCTTTAGTATCTTGAGGTATGTCTTGTTTCTTTGGGTTTTGTCATTCATTAGAGTTTGTTGCTGGTTAATTACTTGTTGATTTTGATAGTAGGAGCTCAGATGCTTCAGTCATAAACTTCTTGACCATTTATAATTGTTTCTTTGTTATCTTTATACTTGAATTGACAACAGAGCTGAAAATATGAATATTAGGTCACACTTTATTTCTCATAGAATTTTCTCAGAATATATTTTCTGAGAAATATAAGTGAATATATACCTTATACCTGAATAAGTGTTAATGTAGAAAGTCTGAAGCCCAAACTCTAAACAATTTGCTTTGTCTGCCTCAATGACTACCCACATAAGCCTCCTTTTTATTTTTAAATTTAATATTCTTAAGCTATGAGTTTGTGTTAATTTTTCTGTATCAAGATCTTCTGGGAATTGATGTGCCCTTTTGCTCTGCAGAAAACAGTGTTCTTTATTTTTAGAGAAATTTTTCATTTACACATTTCATTACATTTTATTTTATATTTGGCCGTTTTCAAGGATATCAATTATGTACGTATTATATCTCTTTTCCCATCCATGTCTGTGATCTTTTCTATAATAACTGTCTTTTGATTATATTCTAATTCATGTTACTTCTACCATGGCTTTCATCTCTCTAATGGACTTTGTTTTTCTTCCATTTTTCATCTCACTTTTTAATCCTTATGTCTCTTTTGTTGGGGACTTCTCTGGTGGTCCAGTGGGTAAAGATTCCTCCTTGCAGTTAGGGGGTAAGGGAATGCCACATGCTGCAGAGCAGCTGGACCGATGTGTCCAATTAGGAGCCAGTGCTCTGAAGCTCATGTGCCCAGAGTCGGTGCTCTGCAAGGAGAGAAGCCACTGCAGTGGGAGGCCCACACAGGCCAAAGAATAAAGATGGCTGAAAATAAACAAATAAAATAAATAAATAAAATAAAAGAGGCCAAATTTTTTTTTTAAATCCCATTAGTAAAAAAATAATAAGTTGAAATATACCACAGCAGCTTCTTTTTTGTAAATGTACTTTTCGCAGTTGTTTTATTTTACACTCTAAATAAATGGATAAAGGAACCACCACAAGTGCTTTCAACATGCTTTCTATTTCTTTAGTATCTTGAGGTATGTCTTGTTTCTTTGGGTTTTGTCATTCATTAGAGTTTGTTGCTGGTTAATTACTTGTTGATTTTGATAGTAGGAGCTCAGATGCTTCAGTCATAAACTTCTTGACCATTTATAATTGTTTCTTTGTTATCTTTATACTTGAATTGACAACAGAGCTGAAAATATGAATATTAGGTCACACTTTATTTCTCATAGAATTTTCTCAGAATATATTTTCTGAGAAATATAAGTGAATATATACCTTATACCTGAATAAGTGTTAATGTAGAAAGTCTGAAGCCCAAACTCTAAACAATTTGCTTTGTCTGCCTCAATGACTACCCACATAAGCCCCCTTTTTTATTTTTAAATTTAATATTCTTAAGCTATGAGTTTGTGTTAATTTTTCTGTATCAAGATCTTCTGGGAATTGATGTGCCCTTTTGCTCTGCAGAAAACAGTGTTCTTTATTTTTAGAGAAATTTTTCATTTACACATTTCATTACATTTTATTTTATATTTGGCCGTTTTCAAGGATATCAATTATGTACGTATTATATCTCTTTTCCCATCCATGTCTGTGATCTTTTCTATAATAACTGTCTTTTGATTATATTCTAATTCATGTTACTTCTACCATGGCTTTCATCTCTCTAATTGACTTTGTTTTTCTTCCATTTTTCATCTCACTTTTTAATCCTTATGTCTCTTTTTTGAGGTCCTTTGTAAAAGAGAACATGCTGTCTACAACATTCTGGAGCCTGTACAGAATTTTGTGCCTGATAATTTCTGTCTCATATATTTTTCTGCTTCTATAAGGTTTTCAGTTGCTCTTTCCTTAAGTATATTATTTTTAAAAATTATCTAATGGCCATCTATCTATTCATCTATATGCCTGTCTATCCATGTATGTATAAAGCAGAGAAGGAATTTAAACATCCAAAATTCAGATATACAAAAATATAACTTTATTTTATATAGGTACCCTCCTACTGGCTTAAGTCTCTCAGTCTGCCTAGAATAGACAACTTACTCTTTTTATTTTTTTAATTTTAACCTCTTTTATTGGTTTTTTATTTATTTTCATCCATCTTTATTGCTTGGCCTGTGTGGGCCTCCCACTGCAGTGGCCTCTCTCCTTACAGAGCACCAGCTCTCGGCGCATAAGCTCCAGAGTTTTGGCTCGTAAATGGACACACCAGTCCAGATACTCCACAGCACATGGGATCTTCCCAGGCCAGGGACTGAACCGTGCCCCTTGCATTGCAAGGTGAACTCTTTACCCACTGGACCACCAGGGAAGCCTGATAATTTATTCTATATGATATGCTCACATGCTTTCTTGATTTATTGATTTTGAATATGATTGATTCACGATGGGATTTTTTTAATCACAAAATATTACTAAAGAGAATTAAAGAAATGAATTGACAGACTTCTCTTTGACCCACCCTAGAGGAGGAATGGCAACCTACTCCAGTATGCTTCCCCAGAAAATCCCATAGATAGAGGAGACTAGCAGGCTACAGTCCATGGGATTGCAGAGAAAGGGACACAAATAAGCACACACATATCATCAATATCTCCTTAACCCAAATCAGGATTATCTGTGCTCCCTTCTCATCTAGGCCTTAATTTTGGATTATAAAGACTAAATACAGGCTCTCAGTATAAACAATGTTGCCACCTCCCACACTAAGAGATGAACAAACTCTAGCATACTTTCTAGCAGTCCAGAACCATATTCCTAGGATGATCTAGGCATTGTTAAATTCCTTCCTGGGGAAGCTCAAAACTGAAGAAAGAATTTTCTAATCGTCCCAGCCAATACCTGTAAAGAAATGCTATCTCCCAGTCTCTGTAGGAGTATAAGAGCCTACCTTCAACATTGCCAGTTAGCAAATCCAAATGGTCTAATCACATTGACTACCCTCCCTATTCACTTTGTAACTTTCAACTTCCTTGGTTTTGCTGGAGCCCCTGTCATTTCTTCTCCCTCATTCTTCCTTTAATATGGGTAGCAACCTTTTCAACCCTGAATAAAGAAATGGCAACCCACACCAGTATTCTTGCCTGGAAAATTCCATGGACAGAGGAGTCTGGCAGGCCACAGTCCATGGGGTGGCAGAGTCAGGCACGACTGACTAACACACAACCTCTTCAAAGACTGAAGTTGAGCTCAATTTAAACTTGATTCTCTTCCCTACTGTAGTCGTTACTAAGTAAAACCTATCTTACCTTTTTTAACAAATGCCTAACTTTGTTTCTGACAGACTTCATCAAGATATATTATATACATGAATTATTATAATAAAATCAAATTTCTCCAGATTATTCTCAAAATTCGGTACCATCCCAATAAAATGTCTGAAATGTTTGCCTAAGTAACTTACCAGATTCTAATTAATTCAGGAAATAAAGTTTAAGAATAGCCATTAAAATTTAAAATAATTAAAAGGAATTGCCTTACAAAATATAAAGTTGGTTATAAAGCTGTTCTGAATAAGAAGATATGGAGTCCAGGGATCTATGATGAGACTGAGCAACCTACTCCAGTATGCTTCCAGAAAATCCCATAGATAGAGGAGACTAGCCGGCTACAGTCCATGGGATTGCAGAGAAAGGGACACAAATAAGCACACACATATCATCAATATCTCCTTAACCCAAATCAGGATTATCTGTGCTCCCTTCTCATCTAGGCCTTAATTTTGGATTATAAAGACTAAATACAGGCTCTCAGTATAAACAATGTTGCCACCTCCCACACTAAGAGATGAACAAACTCTAGCATACTTTCTAGCAGTCCAGAACCATATTCCTAGGATGATCTAGGCATTGTTAAATTCCTTCCTGGGGAAGCTCAAAACTGAAGAAAGAATTTTCTAATCGTCCCAGCCAATACCTGTAAAGAAATGCTATCTCCCAGTCTCTGTAGGAGTATAAGAGCCTACCTTCAACATTGCCAGTTAGCAAATCCAAATGGTCTAATCACATTGACTACCCTCCCTATTCACTTTGTAACTTTCAACTTCCTTGGTTTTGCTGGAGCCCCTGTCATTTCTTCTCCCTCATTCTTCCTTTAATATGGGTAGCAACCTTTTCAACCCTGAATAAAGAAATGGCAACCCACACCAGTATTCTTGCCTGGAAAATTCCATGGACAGAGGAGTCTGGCAGGCCACAGTCCATGGGGTGGCAGAGTCAGGCACGACTGACTAACACACAACCTCTTCAAAGACTGAAGTTGAGCTCAATTTAAACTTGATTCTCTTCCCTACTGTAGTCGTTACTAAGTAAAACCTATCTTACCTTTTTTAACAAATGCCTAACTTTGTTTCTGACAGACTTCATCAAGATATATTATATACATGAATTATTATAATAAAATCAAATTTCTCCAGATTATTCTCAAAATTCGGTACCATCCCAATAAAATGTCTGAAATGTTTGCCTAAGTAACTTACCAGATTCTAATTAATTCAGGAAATAAAGTTTAAGAATAGCCATTAAAATTTAAAATAATTAAAAGGAATTGCCTTACAAAATATAAAGTTGGTTATAAAGCTGTTCTGAATAAGAAGATATGGAGTCCAGGGATCTATGATGAGACTGACAGAACAGAATGGAATAATCAAGTACACATTGACAAGTATACTCAACATTTTATTAGGAAAACATTACTACTCAATGAGAAAAGAAGGAACTATTTAATATATACTGATCTGGGACAATTTATCTACTTGGGAAAATTTTGAATTAGGTTTTAAATTTGCTCAATGCATAAAAATGAAACATTACCATTGATGTAAATTTTTTAAATATTAAAACCATATCTATTGTTTACCTAAAACAAACACACTGCCAATTATTTCTCCAGCAAATGTGGCTCAGACAGTAAAAAATCTGCCTACAATGAAGGAGACCTGGGTTTGATCCCTGGGTCAGGAAGATCCCCTGGAGAGAAGAGTGGCAACCCACTCCAGTATTCTTGCCTGGAGAGTTTCAGGGACAGAGGAGCCTGGTGGGTAAGAGTCTACTGGGATCTCTGAAGAGCTAGACATAACTGAGTGTCTAACATTTTCACTTTTCAAAAGTAAGTTTATTCAAGAATTGTAATTTGAGGGCTTCCCTGATGGTCCAGTGGGTAAAGAATCTGCCTTGCATTGCAGGGGTCATGGGTTCGATCCCTGGCCAGGAAGATCCCACATGCCGATGAGCGGCTGGACTGGTGGGTCCAATTATAAGCCAGCACTGGAGTGCATGCGCCCAGAGCCAGTGCTCTGCAACTAGAGAGGCCACTGCAGTGGGAGGCCCATACATGCCAAAGAATAAAGATGGATGAAAAATAAATGATGACTCAGAGGAAAAAGAAAGAAAGAAAGAAAGAAAACAAATCCATTAAAAAAAAAATTCACTAAAAAACAACAAAAAATAAAAAACAACAAAAAAAAGAACTGTAATTTGGAGTCCATAACCATGGCAAGCCATTTGCAAGTTTCCACACAGCAAAAGAACACTTTTGGAGAGAGGAAAAGGAAGGCAAGAGGACTTTAGTCGTCAAAGAGCCCTAGTTTTTCAATGGCTAAATCCTTGCCAGAACTTTTCTCTTCCCTTCCTTCTCCTGAGTCTATTCAATTGAGGCTTCTGTTTCTTAATTTTTTACACTATACATTGTATTGCTTGTTATTCACATATAAATATATATACTAAAAGCATTTAGAAATGCATGGGAATGATGAATAAATAAGGATCATAGTTATTTGTGGGGAAGCCAGATGAATGTAGTCAGAGATGGAACACAAGAAGCTTTAACTGTATCGGTAACAATTTATCTCTTTAGAGATCATTTGAGACAATTTGAAAAGATACTAAAAGTATTTAAATGGCCATTTGTTTTACTCTATATAACTCTCTGCGTGCTGGACCTATTCTAAGTAAATTAGCGGGGGAAAAGAGAATTAACATTCACTGAGTTCTTACTCTGCCAATCATGAAGTTAAAAGTCTTTACTTACAATTGGATATATTTATTTTATAAAACCCCTATAAAATGGCCATCACTTCGGTCCATTTTATTTACAATGAAATTCTATCTCAAGGTTAAATTTTTAAAAGGTTAAAATATCCAGAAATATCTGGTTCCAAACACCAGAGAGGCGTTTTGCTAAACCATGAATTTTTAAAACATGTCTCTGAAGCAAAGCATGATGAACCCAAAGCTTTGATTCAAGTTTAATTTGTCTCCATAAGTCCCTAGAGCATTTTTCATGGTGCTTTCGTACAAGTTTTTAACACAATCATAAAGATTGGGTGCTAATATGATAAAAATTCTATCATACATTTGCCAAATGATATGGATGGTGTGCCACCAAAAAAGCAGAAGCAATTTATAAAGCATCTTCTGAAGTTATTTGCCATTTACTCCCTCAAAGTAGTTAACAGGAAAATTGCCTGGATGTGACTTTGGCTATGATGCTTGCTGTTTCAATTATTCTGCTTCTGGCTTGCCTGCCCAGGCTTTTAAACCCAGAACAAGGGTTTCAGACTGAGAAAAGGGAAGGGACTGAAATAACTGCTCTCCTAGACTCTCCTGGATAAAGTCATCCAAGAGGGAGGAATATAGAAAACAGAAAAAACTATCACATTTTTAATCGCTTTCTGTGGCTTTTTTTAAAAAGTTTCTCTAAAATACATGCTTTGAGGTGAAAGGCTGTTGTATCATAGGAAATACCAATATTTAATATTATTAGATGTTTCAAAATACTCCCTAGAGTACTCACACTAATTGATTCTGCGACAATAGTGCATGAGCTTTCCTGCTGTGTCATAATCTATCACATGATAGTATCAGGCTTTTAAATTTGTGTGAATCTGTGAATCTTAATGATGTGAAATGCTATTGTTGTTTTACTTTATACCTCTAGATCCTTGAGGAAGTTAGGAAAGAATATTTTTTTTCTTTCTTTCTTTTTTTTTTTTTTTTTTGGTTGGCTGTCTTAAATTTCTCTGTGAATTGCCCATTTATATCCCTCATATACTTTTAAAACCTGTTTACTTACAATTTTCATATTGATTTGTAAGAGTTCTTTGTATACTTTAGATACAAGACTTTTTTTTCAGTTTTATATAGTAAGACTATTTTTTCTAAACTAATGAAATACTTGATATTTTCTGTACCTACCACATTACTGTGTTAAAATTTTAGCTGGAAAATGTGGACATTGGATGGTTACACTCATTCCAGGAATACCACTGACTTAATTGGAAAATAAAAATGTCGGTCCACTATGCTTTCTTCCTGACAAATTTAAATGACCAAAGTTGGGGCTCTTTGAAAAGTTTATTTTTTATAAATCTATAGTAATCAGGACTCTGTGATATTGGCAAATGGATAGACACATATATCAGGGAGACCATAAACAGATCCATCAAAGTATAGTTAACTGACCTTTGACAAAGGAGTAAAGTCCATTCAATGGAAAAAGGATAATCTTTATAACAAACAGTGCTAGAACAATTAGACATCTATCAAAAATAATAATAATAATGTTACTCATTGCAGAAAAATTACCTATAAACAGGTCATGGACTTGACTATAAAACTTCCAAAAGAAATCATAGGAGAAAATCTGTCTGACTTTGGATTTTGCAATGAGCTTTTAGATACAATTAAAACAAAATTCATGAAAGAACACTATATATGCAATTTTATTAAAAGTAAATACCGAAAAACTTCTGCTTTGTAAAAGACATCATTATAGGAAACAAAAGATAAACCAAATATTCAAAGAAAATATCTGAAAACCACCTAACTGATTAAGGATTTTAATCTAAAATATACTCCAAAATTATAAACCCAACAATAAGAAAATAAACAACTCAATTGAGAAGAATATTCCTGCTGTGTCATAATCTATCACATGATAGTATCAGGCTTTTAAATTTGTGTGAATCTGTGAATCTTAATGATGTGAAATGCTATTGTTGTTTTACTTTATACCTCTAGATCCTTGAGGAAGTTAGGAAAGAATATTTTTTTTCTTTCTTTCTTTTTTTTTTTTTTTTTGGTTGGCTGTCTTAAATTTCTCTGTGAATTGCCCATTTATATCCCTCATATACTTTTAAAACCTGTTTACTTACAATTTTCATATTGATTTGTAAGAGTTCTTTGTATACTTTAGATACAAGACTTTTTCAGTTTTATTTAGTAAGACTTTTTTTTCTAAACTAATGAAATACTTGATATTTTCTGTACCTACCACATTACTGTGTTAAAATTTTAGCTGGAAAATGTGGACATTGGATGGTTACACTCATTCCAGGAATACCACTGACTTAATTGGAAAATAAAAATGTCGGTCCACTATGCTTTCTTCCTGACAAATTTAAATGACCAAAGTTGGGGCTCTTTGAAAAGTTTATTTTTTATAAATCTATAGTAATCAGGACTCTGTGATATTGGCAAATGGATAGACACATATATCAGGGAGACCATAAACAGATCCATCAAAGTATAGTTAACTGACCTTTGACAAAGGAGTAAAGTCCATTCAATGGAAAAAGGATAATCTTTATAACAAACAGTGCTAGAACAATTAGACATCTATCAAAAATAATAATAATAATGTTACTCATTGCAGAAAAATTACCTATAAACAGGTCATGGACTTGACTATAAAACTTCCAAAAGAAATCATAGGAGAAAATCTGTCTGACTTTGGATTTTGCAATGAGCTTTTAGATACAATTAAAACAAAATTCATGAAAGAACACTATATATGCAATTTTATTAAAAGTAAATACCGAAAAACTTCTGCTTTGTAAAAGACATCATTATAGGAAACAAAAGATAAACCAAATATTCAAAGAAAATATCTGAAAACCACCTAACTGATTAAGGATTTTAATCTAAAATATACTCCAAAATTATAAACCCAACAATAAGAAAATAAACAACTCAATTAAGAAATAGGTGAAAAATCTGAGCAGGTATATTAATGGAGAAGATATGCAGCTAAAAAATAAGCAAATGAAAAATTTTCAACATAAATTGCTATCATGTAATTGCAGATTAAAACAACAAGGAGATACTACTACATACTTATTGAAATGGCTAAAATCCAAAAACAGTGGAAATACCACATGCTGGTGCTGATGAGGAACAACTGCCATTTTCATTCATTGTTGGTAAGAATTCAAAACAATACAGCCATTTTGGAAGCTTTGGGGTAGCTTTTTAAAGAATTAAACATAGTCTTAAAGTATGATCCAGCCATTGTACTCCTAGATATTTTTTCCAATTGATTTGAAAACATATACCCACACAAAGATCTGTACATGAATGTTTATAGCAGCTTTATTCACAACTTTCAGAACTATAGAGACAATTGGAAGGGAGATGTCCCTCAGCAGGTTAATGGATAAACATTCATACAATAAAGTATTATTCACAACTTTGTAATAAATGAGTTTTCAAGATTTGAAGGAGTTTTACAAAAAGAGACTCACAGACTTGGAAAATGAACTTATGATTTCTGTGGAGACAGTCAGGGAGTTTGGAATGGCCATGTACATACTGTTGTATTTAAAATGGATAACCAACAAGGACCTATTATATAGCACATGGGCCTCAGTGTTATGTGGCAGCCTGAATGGGAGAGGAGTCTGGGGGAGAATGGATACATGCATATGTAAGACTGAGTCCCTTCACTGTTCACCTGAAACTATCACAACATTGTTAATTGGCAATACACAAAAACAAAATAAAAAGTTAAAATAAAAAAAGATACAAAGGAGTTTTAAATACATTTTGCTAAAAGAAAAACTGAAAAGTCTACATATTGTATGATTCCAATTATATGACATTCTGGAAAAACTGCAACCATGGAAACAGTAAAAGATCAGTTGAATACAAATCATGTTTTTACTGTCTGTATACTATGCTACTTTGACATCTTGGGGCCTGTGGAATGTCTCTCCCCAGATTAGCTAATTCCTAGTACTGGCAAACCACTGTTCTGAAAGCATGTCTTTGATATGTAAACCAAGCAATCCTGAGCTCTTCCCAACAACCATCTTCTTTATCTAAATTTCACACACTGGGCAGATGAAAATGGCCTTGACTGCTGTGTTCATGAGAAAGATAGCATAGAAAGTCTAACTCTGGGATGTCCTACAAACACCTACACAGTAATCTTCAACATGGGGTTTCGATGGAGTCTGTGGTAAAGAATCTGCCTACAATGCAGGAAACTGTCTTCAATACATGACACATGCTTTTGATGCCCGAGATGGGAAGGTACCCGGAGGAGGAAAGGGCAACCCACCACCCCATCTCAAAATTGTTGACATAATACAAAACAAAGAAAGTCTGAGTAACTCCACAGTCAAGAGGAGTCAAAGAAAACACATTAACTGAATGCAATGTGGCGTCCTGTATGTGATCCTGAAATAGAAAAGAACACTAGCTTAAAAAATTAGGAAATCTGAATAAACTATCAACTTCAGTTAATAATAATGTGTGGATATAATTATGATAACTGTCATGTTAATATAAGAGAAACTGAGTCCAGGATAAATGAGAATTCTCTGCACTATTCTCTCAACTTTTCTCTAAGTGTAAAACTCCTCTAAAAAACAGTCTAGTTAAGAAACGAAATGCAACCAATTTTCACAATAAGGGAAAATCTCAAACACTCAAAATATTATATTTCAACATCAGGGAAGAGTGTTGTAATTTCTGACACCAGTTTTAAGAAATATACCCCAACTGAATTGGAGAGATTAAATAGAATACCTTCTATTAAATAATTCCAGAACTCAAGGTACTTATATAGTGGAAAGCTTTACAAACAAGAAGATTTACAATCCTGCATATTTTTAAGGAAAGAGAGAGAAACAAAATTTACCAAGAGTAATTTATTGACATAGTTAATTTCTTGAATTATGAAAGAATATTTTTCCCCTCAGAATTTCTCCAGGTCCATGTAATCCACAGACACACAAAACTTTAGGTTGAGTAAAATGAGCCCTAGATTTCCAACTATGTTGGATATGTTTTATAGAGCAGACAACAAGAAAAGTGGAGAGAGGGAGTGAATGTTTCTAAATTGAATCAATTCACTTACAAACATATCCTCAAAGTATCTATGAGATTGTCTTAAGGCAAAAGAATCAGATCGAACAGTTGACTCTGTTAACTGTAGCATGTTAAGCAAATCACGGGGCTGCCAGGAATGATGTATTTGGGTGATCATCTAGATGCTATCATACATAAGCAGACAAAATAGCCACCCTTAAAAAAGGATTTAGGCACTCATTTGGCAGTACATATACTAAAATTGGAAAGAGGCAGAGATGAGCATGGTCTTTGCATAAGAATGGTCTGGAAATTCTTGAAGCACTTCATATTTTGGTGTCAAGGTAAAGGTAACAGTAACTTCATAAAAATGATTTGAGTCATGTCCCTTCCTCTTCTATTTTCTGGAAGAGATTATGTAGTATTGGTGTTAATTCCTCTTTAAACATTTTGTAGAATTATCAGTGAAATTATCTGGTCCTGGAGATGCCTTTTGAAGGAATTTTTTCATTACAAATTCAATTTTCTTAATATTAATAGGGATATTTACTTTTTTATATTGGGTAGGTTATGATAGTTGTATTTTTTAGGAATTAGACTATTGTAAGATATCAAATTTGTGTGTGCAAACTTATTCATGCATGCATGTATGCTAAGTTGCTTCAGTCATGTCCAACTCTGTGCATCCCTATGGACTGTAGCCTGCCAGGCTCTTCTGTCCATGGGATTCTCCAAATAAGAATACTGGAGTGAGCTGCCATGCCCTGCTCCAGGGAATCTTCCCCAATCCAGGGATCAAATCAAAGTCTCTCACGTGTCCTGTATTGGCAGGCAGGTTCTTTACACTAGCGCCACCTGGGAAGCCCAAAGTTATTCATAAAAATCCTTTATTATCCTTTTGATATATACAGAAACTATAGTGATATTGCCTGTCATTCATGATACCAGTAACTTGTGTCCTCTTTCTTGTCACTCTTGCTAGAGATTTGTTTATTGACCTTTTCAAGATCTATTGGGGTACAGATGCTTCATAATATTATGCTAGTTTCTGCTGTACAGTGAACTGAATCAGCCATATGTATACACATACCCCTCCCTTCTGGAATTCCCTTCCATGCAGGTCACCACAGAGCACAGAGTAGAGTTCTATACAACAGGCTCTCACTAGTTCCATATTCCATATGCAGCAGTGTATACATGTCAACCCTAATCTCCCAGTTCATCCTCTCCCTCTTCCTCCCACTGCTTGGTACCCGCACATTTCTTCTCTAAGTCTATTTCCCTATTTCTGCTTTGCAAATAGGTTCACCTGCACTACTTTTCTAGATTCCACGTGTGTGTATATATATATATATCTGAAAAAGAGTCATATCTGCTGAAAAACGAGCAGGGGTTTTTCAGTGTCAGCAGGGGTGAGAGTTCTGGCTCCCCACTAGTCAGGACTACCATCTCCTTGGGAGGGTTAGGAGTATCACTTACTACTCCGCATGTGGTCTCCACCAAGACAAGGGTGGGAGGAAGGCTCTGTTGTCTCTGGGCAGTGGTAAAAGTTAAGAGTTCTCCACTAGGCCTCCTCTAGCACCACCCAAGCAAGGAGAGAGAGAGGCGCCTTGTTTAAAAGAAATCTGAGGGGCTTCCCTGGTAGTCCAGTGGTTAAGACTCCATTCTCCCAATGCAGGGGGCCTAGGTTTGATCCCTGATCAGGGAACCAGATCCCATGTGCTGGAACTAAGGGTTTGTATTCTGCAACTTAAAGATCCTGCATGCCACAACAAACCTCATACCACAAGTAAGATCTGATACAGCCAAATAAATAATAAATAAATTTTTTGAAAAGGAACTTTAAATGCCCTCTGTGAGGGAGGCCAACCGTCCTTACCCTGGCAAACTCTGCCAAAGTCTTTTCCAGAATTGGTAAATGAGATGTGGGAACACAGTCTTCAACTGTCTGTTTCTCCTGGGACTTGAAAGTATATGCTGAATGGTGAAACCAGATAGAAACTAGTTTTCAGCTTTATGTCAGAATTAAAGCTGTGGATATAATAGCATTACCTAATAGGCAATTGTGAACACTGAATGAGTGAAGACCCTAGAACGGTGTTTTAATAAGTATTCAGGGAATATAAACACTACCACCATCCTCTGCAATATTAGAAGCATTATTCTTGTTCAGATGGCTTGGGCTTGGATTGCCTCATTTTCTAGATCAAGCAGTCAATCTTTCTTTCTTTATGGTATTACTGCACAGGACATGTAATCTTGGTTTCCTAACCAGGGATGGAATATGCACTCCCTGCAGCAGTGTATACATGTCAACCCTAATCTCCCAGTTCATCCTCTCCCTCTTCCTCCCACTGCTTGGTACCCGCACATTTCTTCTCTAAGTCTATTTCCCTATTTCTGCTTTGCAAATAGGTTCACCTGCACTACTTTTCTAGATTCCACGTGTGTGTATATATATATATATCTGAAAAAGAGTCATATCTGCTGAAAAACGAGCAGGGGGTTTTCAGTGTCAGCAGGGGTGAGAGTTCTGGCTCCCCACTAGTCAGGACTACCATCTCCTTGGGAGGGTTAGGAGTATCACTTACTACTCCGCATGTGGTCTCCACCAAGACAAGGGTGGGAGGAAGGCTCTGTTGTCTCTGGGCAGTGGTAAAAGTTAAGAGTTCTCCACTAGGCCTCCTCTAGCACCACCCAAGCAAGGAGAGAGAGAGGCGCCTTGTTTAAAAGAAATCTGAGGGGCTTCCCTGGTAGTCCAGTGGTTAAGACTCCATTCTCCCAATGCAGGGGGCCTAGGTTTGATCCCTGATCAGGGAACCAGATCCCATGTGCTGGAACTAAGGGTTTGTATTCTGCAACTTAAAGATCCTGCATGCCACAACAAACCTCATACCACAAGTAAGATCTGATACAGCCAAATAAATAATAAATAAATTTTTTGAAAAGGAACTTTAAATGCCCTCTGTGAGGGAGGCCAACTGTCCTTACCCTGGCAAACTCTGCCAAAGTCTTTTCCAGAATTGGTAAATGAGATGTGGGAACACAGTCTTCAACTGTCTGTTTCTCCTGGGACTTGAAAGTATATGCTGAATGGTGAAACCAGATAGAAACTAGTTTTCAGCTTTATGTCAGAATTAAAGCTGTGGATATAATAGCATTACCTAATAGGCAATTGTGAACACTGAATGAGTGAAGACCCTAGAACGGTGTTTTAATAAGTATTCAGGGAATATAAACACTACCACCATCCTCTGCAATATTAGAAGCATTATTCTTGTTCAGATGGCTTGGGCTTGGATTGCCTCATTTTCTAGATCAAGCAGTCAATCTTTCTTTCTTTATGGTATTACTGCACAGGACATGTAATCTTGGTTTCCTAACCAGGGATGGAATATGCACTCCCTGCATTGAAAGTGCAGAGTCATAACCACTGCACCACCAGGGAAGTCCTCAATCCTATCTTTTACTTGCTTTTATTCACAACATTCAGTAGCAGGAAAATCCCGAGTGAAAGCCACTTTCCCTTTTTTAAAGGAAAAGCCCATTTAACTCCATTTATTGATTCTTACGATCATGTCTCCTATCAACTATGTTCTTGATCAAAGAATCCCTTCCTGTATCTTATATCTATGAAAGTTAACCATCGATTTGATTGTCAATTTTCCCCCATTGGATTAAAGGGTATATCCTGGTGTTTCGAATGTGACAGTGCCAAAGAAATGCTAACAACAAAAACAACAAAAGTTCCAAATACAACCTATGACCAGAAGTGATGAATTTTAGCAGACACCATTTCCTCCATGGAGAAGTGGTATCTTGGAGTGACTGCCTGGCTCATATTCATGCTCTGAAAAACATCCCCAGCACTAAGAGGAAACCCCAGTTGACTGACTTATGCCTTTCCCTTGAACAAGTTGGTGACTAGTGAGTTTCTTTTACAGACGCCTAAGCTAGACAGAGCACAGACACCATTCAAATGAGGTGAGTCACACTCATGTTAGTGCTGGGACAGAAGGATTATGAAGTTACCAGAGTTGCCCTGATGTCTCCTTCATGACTCAATATCCAGCTCTGTTGTGATTACACACAACACTCCAGAATGCTTCCTGTAACATCTTCTATTTTCCTTAAGCCAAACAGTGTTGATTTCTATTGATTACAACCAAAAACTAACAAAAGGAAACACATCTAATCTTTTTGCCTGTGAGACAAGAAAAATAATAGGGAGTTCACTGGAGTATTGAATGAGGATGAAGACAAATCTCCTCCCCTTTACAATTTTCCAAAGGGCTGGCAATGCTTTAGTCTCTGGTGTAATCATTGATATCTGTGATGGAAGGAAAAAGAATTTGGAATTTTTAAGCCTATGCTTCCACATGCTTGGAGAGGTTTTTATTTTTTGGGGCCCTCATTTTCTAGATCAAGCAGTCAATCTTTCTTTCTTTATGGTATTACTGCACAGGACATGTAATCTTGGTTTCCTAACCAGGGATGGAATATGCACTCCCTGCATTGAAAGTGCAGAGTCATAACCACTGCACCACCAGGGAAGTCCTCAATCCTATCTTTTACTTGCTTTTATTCACAACATTCAGTAGCAGGAAAATCCCGAGTGAAAGCCACTTTCCCTTTTTTAAAGGAAAAGCCCATTTAACTCCATTTATTGATTCTTACGATCATGTCTCCTATCAACTATGTTCTTGATCAAAGAATCCCTTCCTGTATCTTATATCTATGAAAGTTAACCATCGATTTGATTGTCAATTTTCCCCCATTGGATTAAAGGGTATATCCTGGTGTTTCGAATGTGACAGTGCCAAAGAAATGCTAACAACAAAAACAACAAAAGTTCCAAATACAACCTATGACCAGAAGTGATGAATTTTAGCAGACACCATTTCCTCCATGGAGAAGTGGTATCTTGGAGTGACTGCCTGGCTCATATTCATGCTCTGAAAAACATCCCCAGCACTAAGAGGAAACCCCAGTTGACTGACTTATGCCTTTCCCTTGAACAAGTTGGTGACTAGTGAGTTTCTTTTACAGACGCCTAAGCTAGACAGAGCACAGACACCATTCAAATGAGGTGAGTCACACTCATGTTAGTGCTGGGACAGAAGGATTATGAAGTTACCAGAGTTGCCCTGATGTCTCCTTCATGACTCAATATCCAGCTCTGTTGTGATTACACACAACACTCCAGAATGCTTCCTGTAACATCTTCTATTTTCCTTAAGCCAAACAGTGTTGATTTCTATTGATTACAACCAAAAACTAACAAAAGGAAACACATCTAATCTTTTTGCCTGTGAGACAAGAAAAATAATAGGGAGTTCACTGGAGTATTGAATGAGGATGAAGACAAATCTCCTCCCCTTTACAATTTTCCAAAGGGCTGGCAATGCTTTAGTCTCTGGTGTAATCATTGATATCTGTGATGGAAGGGAAAAAAAAGAATTTGGAATTTTTAAGCCTATGCTTCCACAGTTAACTGTGAAGCTCTGTCCTTTGATTCACCTTCTTTGTAGTTTGCCATAAATTATATCTTTTTGTTTTCAAATAAAGAAAATGGACAATAAATAATCTTTTCAGCAAAGTGAGTACATTCATTTGTTCATTCGGAAGTAATTATCAAATAGCTGGTGTTGTGTTGTAATTTGTGTTTATAAATTAATTTCAAAGATATATTACTTTTAATCCACATGAACTACTTATCAGATAAATATTGATAAAATGGAAATAGCAATAATATTTTCTCATTAAGTTGATCATTTCATAATTAGTTAGTATAAGTAAATTCTAACTTTTTAAATGTTTACTAGTAATCTGGAGGTTCCTAAGAACGAGAAAGGAACGGATGGCAAAGAATACAACTTATAAAGTTCAAAACTAAAAAAAAAAAAAAAAACCTGTAGTATCTGATAATGAGAAAAGGGAAGAGCCATTAAAAGTTTTTATAAAGGGTAAATTTGGCATAGGTATCTAGCTCCTCTTTCATCTCCCCAGCTCTCTTCACATTGAAATCACCACAGGGGAAAAAAAAACAGGGAAAACAACTGAATCAGAAATAGTTACACCTATATTACAAAGTGAAAGATTCTAACCCAAAAACTAAATATACTGTGTTATTACAACAATGTGACATTCTGGAAAAGACAAAACTATGGAGACAGTAAAAAGATCAGCAGTTGACAGAGGTTAAGGAGGTAGGAGGAATGAGGGAGCACAGAGTATTCTCAGAGCAGTGAAACCACTTTGCATATGAGGCTGGATACATAGCATCACAAATGTGTCCAAACCCATAGAATTTACAATGGTTTCTCTGCTGGATCAGTGGTAAGAATGTACCTGACAGTGCAAGAGGTGTGGATTCTTCCCTCCAGTGTTCCTACCTGGAAAGTCCCACAGACAGAGGAGCCTGCTGGACTACAGTCCATGGGGTCGCAAGAGTCAAGCATGACTGAGCAACTAAACAACAATAGAATGTATAATACCAAGAGTGAATCCTAATAGAAACTGTAGGTTTGGGTGGATAATGTTGCATCAACGTAGGTTTATTCATTGCAACAGATGCACCACTCTGGTTGATAATGGGGAAAGGTACGCATGAGTAAGAGCAGGGAGTATATGGGAAATCTCTACCCTCCTTCAATTTTGCTGTGAACCTAAAACTGCTTTTAAAAATAAAGCCTATATTCTAACGGAACAAAAATAAGTAGGTGCACCGTAAAGCCAAAACTCCAACAACATTTTGTCTCCTGCAGCATAAGTATCATCAGATTGCAGGTTAAATTTAAAAAAAAAAAAGAAAAAAAAAAAAAGTAAACTTACGATCCTCACATCCAATAAAGTAGCTCAGCCTCATGAGAAGAGCTCAAACAAGTTCAATATGCAGAGTCAGGCAGGAATTGGGGAAGTTCTTTCAGAATCCCTTCCACCTCTAATGGATGCCCCATAGAGAGGCCATGCAAGTCCCCAGTAGAAAATTCTCAGAGCACAGCTATCAGCATACCCTGGAGTTAAGTCAAGGTTACTAAATTTATATTAAAAAAAAAAAAAAAAAAAGTCCAACTGAAAAAGAGAGAGAGAATGACTGGACTCAATAATAGATGGATACCAATGGCTTTGACTTTCTCAACATCATAAACTGACTGGTAAGTGGTCATTGCCATGACTAGAAAACAGAAAAAATAGCCCCTTTCTCTTCCTCCTAGATGGCAAGTTAACCCAAATTTATATTAAAAAAAAAGGGTCCAAGCATGAAAAGAGAGAGAAAAGTTGACAGAGGTTAAGGAGGTAGGAGGAATGAGGGAGCACAGAGTATTCTCAGAGCAGTGAAACCACTTTGCATATGAGGCTGGATACATAGCATCACAAATGTGTCCAAACCCATAGAATTTACAATGGTTTCTCTGCTGGATCAGTGGTAAGAATGTACCTGACAGTGCAAGAGGTGTGGATTCTTCCCTCCAGTGTTCCTACCTGGAAAGTCCCACAGACAGAGGAGCCTGCTGGACTACAGTCCATGGGGTCGCAAGAGTCAAGCATGACTGAGCAACTAAACAACAATAGAATGTATAATACCAAGAGTGAATCCTAATAGAAACTGTAGGTTTGGGTGGATAATGTTGCATCAACGTAGGTTTATTCATTGCAACAGATGCACCACTCTGGTTGATAATGGGGAAAGGTACGCATGAGTAAGAGCAGGGAGTATATGGGAAATCTCTACCCTCCTTCAATTTTGCTGTGAACCTAAAACTGCTTTTAAAAATAAAGCCTATATTCTAACGGAACAAAAATAAGTAGGTGCACCGTAAAGCCAAAACTCCAACAACATTTTGTCTCCTGCAGCATAAGTATCATCAGATTGCAGGTTAAATTTAAAAAAAAAAAAGAAAAAAGGCAAAAAGTAAACTTACGATCCTCACATCCAATAAAGTAGCTCAGCCTCATGAGAAGAGCTCAAACAAGTTCAATATGCAGAGTCAGGCAGGAATTGGGGAAGTTCTTTCAGAATCCCTTCCACCTCTAATGGATGCCCCATAGAGAGGCCATGCAAGTCCCCAGTAGAAAATTCTCAGAGCACAGCTATCAGCATACCCTGGAGTTAAGTCAAGGTTACTAAATTTATATTAAAAAAAAAAAAAAAAAAAGTCCAACTGAAAAAGAGAGAGAGAATGACTGGACTCAATAATAGATGGATACCAATGGCTTTGACTTTCTCAACATCATAAACTGACTGGTAAGTGGTCATTGCCATGACTAGAAAACAGAAAAAATAGCCCCTTTCTCTTCCTCCTAGATGGCAAGTTAAATCCCTCAGCAACTTAGTCAAAAGCCTAGTAAAACGTCCTAATGACAGAGATGCCACAGAAAGGAAGAATGCTGTGGGTTTCACAAAGCATAAAAGGCTCTCTTTCTAAAATGTCATCAGAATGAACATTTGCATTACCATTAATTTGACTAGTTGGGCATTTCTGTCTTCTTCAGTATACAAGGTTCAAGTAAGTTACATCTGGCAAAGCCACTACAGTAAATGTAAAGGCTTTCGTTCACTTTAGTTCCCATTAATATTCCTTGGTTATTCATTCAGCTGTGGTTCTAATGCAGTTGTCCCAGTAAAGAACTGTTATTAAGGACCTGCTCATTAATTCAGTCTTATTTTAAATCATTCAATATTCAACAAGTAATTGTTTGTTTTACTGCAAACCAGAAGTAACTACAGGAAAACATGTAAACATGAAACAGTCATAAAACATGCACTTACAAAGTACAACATAGCCCATGATGGAAAATGAGAGAGTCTGCTAGGAGGACCGGCTCTGGAGGTCAAGGAAGGCTGGTGCTGAGATCTAAAATATGAGCTGGAGACAGCTCCTGCACCATCGCAGGTAAACATCGCTACGCAAAGTTGAACAAGACACAGGTCTGGGCTCTAAAGCTCATGAGAGTGTCTGTACTGGACCTTGAAGAATGAAAAGACTTTCAAGGACTTTGGAAGGGGATTCCCAACTGAGGGAACCAAGATACAATTTTGCCACTTTCTAAAATGGTGTCTTCTAAATACAAAGGAGTGGGAGACATCTAGTGCCCACCAGATAGACTATATCGTTCCCATCCTATATTACTGATCGACCAATTTCTAAAAGTCCTCCCCGGACTCATCCAATTGTGTATTGAAAATGTCAGCTTGGGGGCACAGTCAAGTTCAGGGCTCACTCACCCATGTGCTTTGCCCTCTCACACTAAAACACTCTTATCCTACCTTTCAGAGAAACAAGCAAAGCCAAGTTCCTAAGGAGATGGTGGTCTGAATTAGATGGGGGACACAGAATACCATAAAAGAGGGCTTCCCCTGGTGGTCCAGTGGGTGGGGACACCGCCTTGCAGTGCAAGGGGCGCCGGTTCGAGTCCTAGCCTGGGAAGATCCCACGTGCTGCGGAGCAGCTGGACTGATGTGTCCAATCACCGAGCCGGAGCTCTGGAGCGCATGTGCCCAGAGCCGGTGCTCTGCAACGACAGACGCCACCTCGATGGGAGGCCCACAGGAGCCAAAGAACAAAGACAGATGAAAACAGAAATGAAAGACCAATAGAAGTGGCCCGCCCGCTCCCCTTCCTCCCCAACCTGACCCCCGCCCAAAAATAAATAAATAAATAACTCTTTAAAAAAAAAAAAAAAAGAATACCATAAAAGAATGCATCACGGCCCACCTTTACCTAAGTTTAGGATTTTCACAGAAAGATAGGAGTTGCCCCAGGGCTACTTCTATCAGCAGACCCATTCATTGTTGACAGGCTTTAGTTTTAAATTCCATTTCCTTTCAGTTTTCAGCCAGGAAGCCAGCTCTATACCCCATAGTGTTACATAAAGGGCCATTGTGGCAGGATTAATTTAGGCTTACCAAAGGAAGATTCTTGAAGGCTCCCTTAATCCCCATCCCCATTTTACTGCTTCCTTCTATTGTCTGATACAAGGGAGCTGTGAATTTACTGAGAATAACTATCAGTGAAAGAAGTTATCCTTCTGGTCCAAGTATCACTTGCATCTTTTTGTTTGTATCATACATAATCACTCCCCCAAAGAACCTTGTATACAAGCAAAAAAATTCTACATCAGACTCAGTCTTATCTATATAGCCAAGTAGGATCTCAAACAACTTGATGGTGATCAACTTTCCTTCACTTCAGATTAGAAATGGAAAGAACAGAAGCTTCCCCACCTCTCCGTCACATTGAGAAGCTAGTGTTATTTGTGGGACGTGTAGTTTAAAAGGTGTTAACTGTGTAGCAGAAGAATGCAGCCTAAAGAGGCACAGAAAAGGAATTATTTGAAAAGCTACAGGGTGAATGTGCATGCTCAGTAGCTCAGTGGTGTCTAATTCCTTGTGACCCAAAGGACTGTAGCCTGCCAGGCTCCTTTGTCCCTTGGAATCCTCCAGGCAAGAATACTGGAGTACGTTACCATTTCCTACTCAAGAGGATCTTCCCTACCAGGAATCCAACCCAAGTCTTCTGCATCATTACCACTTGGCCACGTGGGAATCCCCTACATTGGTGAATAGTGTCCAGGTAAACACCAGTTCTCTGTCCAGAGTGATAAACATTGTGTCTATCTATCACTCAGGGAGACTGGGGCACAAACACTGTTTAAAGTGAATCCATTGGTAAGTGTGGGTTCTGAGTGGAAAGACATTTTTTGCTATTAATTACTGGATATTTTCCGTTAATGTCTCCCTAAAAATTGCCATTTGGGAAGAAAATAAAAAGTATAAAATTAAGATTCAGGCAGACCTGGGTTAGAATCCTGACACAGTTGGATATAGTTGAGTCACTTTGGGAAATTATATAGATTTTCTCATTGTGATAATAAATTTAATCCCAGAAGTTCAGGTCCACACAGTGTTACATAGGCTCATTTCTTCCAGTGCCTCCCTGCTAAGGAAAATTATAATCCTTAGAATAGCTCAAATGATAACTGTGATCAGTGGTTTAGAAGGCAAGCTGTTTGTGACCCCAAAGATTCAAGCCTCCCTGCTAAGTTAATCCCCATCCCCATTTTACTGCTTCCTTCTATTGTCTGATACAAGGGCTGTGAATTTACTGAGAATAACTATCAGTGAAAGAAGTTATCCTTCTGGTCCAAGTATCACTTGCATCTTTTTGTTTGTATCATACATAATCACTCCCCCAAAGAACCTTGTATACAAGCAAAAAAATTCTACATCAGACTCAGTCTTATCTATATAGCCAAGTAGGATCTCAAACAACTTGATGGTGATCAACTTTCCTTCACTTCAGATTAGAAATGGAAAGAACAGAAGCTTCCCCACCTCTCCGTCACATTGAGAAGCTAGTGTTATTTGTGGGACGTGTAGTTTAAAAGGTGTTAACTGTGTAGCAGAAGAATGCAGCCTAAAGAGGCACAGAAAAGGAATTATTTGAAAAGCTACAGGGTGAATGTGCATGCTCAGTAGCTCAGTGGTGTCTAATTCCTTGTGACCCAAAGGACTGTAGCCTGCCAGGCTCCTTTGTCCCTTGGAATCCTCCAGGCAAGAATACTGGAGTACGTTACCATTTCCTACTCAAGAGGATCTTCCCTACCAGGAATCCAACCCAAGTCTTCTGCATCATTACCACTTGGCCACGTGGGAATCCCCTACATTGGTGAATAGTGTCCAGGTAAACACCAGTTCTCTGTCCAGAGTGATAAACATTGTGTCTATCTATCACTCAGGGAGACTGGGGCACAAACACTGTTTAAAGTGAATCCATTGGTAAGTGTGGGTTCTGAGTGGAAAGACATTTTTTGCTATTAATTACTGGATATTTTCCGTTAATGTCTCCCTAAAAATTGCCATTTGGGAAGAAAATAAAAAGTATAAAATTAAGATTCAGGCAGACCTGGGTTAGAATCCTGACACAGTTGGATATAGTTGAGTCACTTTGGGAAATTATATAGATTTTCTCATTGTGATAATAAATTTAATCCCAGAAGTTCAGGTCCACACAGTGTTACATAGGCTCATTTCTTCCAGTGCCTCCCTGCTAAGGAAAATTATAATCCTTAGAATAGCTCAAATGATGATAACTGTGATCAGTGGTTTAGAAGGCAAGCTGTTTGTGACCCCAAAATTCAAAGAATAATGCAACAGCAAAGCATTTTTCAACCTATGCACATCTTAAAAAGGCAACCCAAATGCTGTATTTCATGACCTCCAACCTGGAGAAGGGAAAGGCTACCCACTCTAGTATTCTTGCGTGGAGAACTCCATGGCTTGTCCATGGGTTGCAAAAAGTCAGACACAACTGAGCAATGTTCACTTTAAATCTAACAAGAGAAATCAGTTCAGACAGACTCCTTCCTCCCCCAGATTGACGGAGGTCCCTTTCACAACAGGTGAATACAATACCATCAGCAAAAGGGATCCACTGAGACCAGAATCAAAAATAAGTAACTGTAGTAGCAGTCTTCATCATCAAGTCTGAGGACTCTACTTTTCCCCAAAGAGATACCAAGGTGAGGAGAGAGAACCAGAGCAAAGAATCTCAATTATAACAAGCAGTCTGGTCCAGGAAGCCTCTTGTCCCACACATTCTGAAATTGTTCCTCACCTGTCTAGAGACACCTATGCAGTGTGGGGGAAAAGATCTAAGTTGGGACAGGTAGGGTTTCACTCCACATCCACTCTCCAACAAGAGACAACCAACAGCTGGACCTGGGAAAACTCCTTTCACCCCTCAGACAGCACAAGAAAAACTAGTAGGAGGGAGACCCATGGGCAGCAGATAAACCAAGAATAACAAAATAACATTCAAAAGATTTGGAGAAGTAAACACTCATTGGAACCACAGCACACATGCTATGACCTGTAGGCTAAAACTAATTTGCCATAAATTTTTAGGGGAAATTTTTAATTTTATAAAATTTTAACTGGATATTTTCCGTTAATGTCTCCTAAAATTGCCATTTGGGAAGAAAATAAAAAGTATAAAATTAAGATTCAGGCAGACCTGGGTTAGAATCCTGACACAGTTGGATATAGTTGAGTCACTTTGGGAAATTATATAGATTTTCTCATTGTGATAATAAATTTAATCCCAGAAGTTCAGGTCCACACAGTGTTACATAGGCTCATTTCTTCCAGTGCCTCCCTGCTAAGGAAAATTATAATCCTTAGAATAGCTCAAATGATAACTGTGATCAGTGGTTTAGAAGGCAAGCTGTTTGTGACCCCAAAATTCAAAGAATAATGCAACAGCAAAGCATTTTTCAACCTATGCACATCTTAAAAAGGCAACCCAAATGCTGTATTTCATGACCTCCAACCTGGAGAAGGGAAAGGCTACCCACTCTAGTATTCTTGCGTGGAGAACTCCATGGCTTGTCCATGGGTTGCAAAAAGTCAGACACAACTGAGCAATGTTCACTTTAAATCTAACAAGAGAAATCAGTTCAGACAGACTCCTTCCTCCCCCAGATTGACGGAGGTCCCTTTCACAACAGGTGAATACAATACCATCAGCAAAAGGGATCCACTGAGACCAGAATCAAAAATAAGTAACTGTAGTAGCAGTCTTCATCATCAAGTCTGAGGACTCTACTTTTCCCCAAAGAGATACCAAGGTGAGGAGAGAGAACCAGAGCAAAGAATCTCAATTATAACAAGCAGTCTGGTCCAGGAAGCCTCTTGTCCCACACATTCTGAAATTGTTCCTCACCTGTCTAGAGACACCTATGCAGTGTGGGGGAAAAGATCTAAGTTGGGACAGGTAGGGTTTCACTCCACATCCACTCTCCAACAAGAGACAACCAACAGCTGGACCTGGGAAAACTCCTTTCACCCCTCAGACAGCACAAGAAAAACTAGTAGGAGGGAGACCCATGGGCAGCAGATAAACCAAGAATAACAAAATAACATTCAAAAGATTTGGAGAAGTAAACACTCATTGGAACCACAGCACACATGCTATGACCTGTAGGCTAAAACTAAACAGGGTGACTGAATGGAAAAATAAATTATTTAAATAAGACCAAGAGTCTCCTAACATAATAGACAAAGTGTCCAAGGCATAATCAAACCTTGTACTCACCCTATAAAGAGCCAGGAAAATGCCAACTTGAATGAGAAGTCAATCAACTGCTGCTGATACTGAGATGAATCTGTAGATGAATTATCAGACAGGAATTTTAAATCAGGCATCACAAAAAAAGGTCTGATCATCAATTACAAATTCTCTTGGAACAAATGGAAAATATCTCAGTAAAGAACTACATAAAATTTTTAAAGCAAATAGAAATCAGAAATAGAAATAGAAAACAGAATTGAAAAATACAGTAACAGTATTAAACTCAACTTCTGGACTTTGTGGGGTTTTTTTTGTTTGTTTGTTTTAAAGATGCTGCATGTCAAATGCACAACCTGGTTCCTTCCACAGTATAAGATTCCAGTGAATCTTAGAATAGTTCCTTTTAAGTAAATCCTATGATTGTGGACACCAAGAAATGCTGTATTCTTAAAGCTCCTCACAAAAAGGATTGAAGGCATCATTTCAATATCAACCCAAGCAAAATATTTTTCCAAAACTATGCTACTTTTTACTTTCTGAAGGTAACAAAACTAGTTAATCAGCAAATAATTACTAAGCAAGTTTAACGATTGTATTCACTCTTAAATTCAAACTGTGGTTTTCCCAATACTCATGTATGGATGTAGACCATAAAGAAGGCTGAGCGCCAAAGAGTTGATACTCTTGAATTGTGGTGCTAGAGAAGACTCTTGAGAGTCCCTTGGACAGTAAGGAGATCAAACCAGTCAATCCTAAGGAAAATCAACCCTGAACATTCATTGGAAGGATTGAAGCTGAAGCTGAAGCTCCAATATTGTCACCACCTGATAGAAAGAGCAAACTCACTGGAAAAGACCCTGATGCTGGGAAAGATTGAGGACAAGAGGAGAAGGGGGCAACAGAGGATGAGATGGTTTGGAGGCATCACTGACTCAATGAATGTGAGTCTGAGCAAACTTGAGGAGATACCAAAGAACAGGGAATTCTGGCATGCTGCAGTCAATGGGGTCGCAAAGAGTCAGACATGACTGAATGACTCAATAACAACTACTACCTCCTCCTATAAAAATAGGAGCAAGGACTCTAGTCTTATATGCCCATCGTGGTTACCACTGAGGAACTCATTGTCCAAGCTTTCATGTCTCATCCAGAGCCAGATGTATCCTTACCCAATTCTCCCTCAGTCTCCCATCCCACCAGTTCCAAACAAGAGTCACTTAGGGAGGCTTGAAAGCCACTGGCTCTCAGTATCCTGCGCAGGAGCTCTGGAAGCCATATTCTCCAAACCAAATAAGCTAAAACCCCTCTAATACGGCATGTGAATGGGAAAGGGGTCTCAAGTCTAAACATTACACAAACTCCTGCTATCTTCGAAGTATTAGAAAAAATGGCCCTCTTCCAGTGAAGCCAAGCCAGCTGTTCTTCCTTAATTGTTAGCATTTTCTGTGAGCCAGAAAGTCCAAATCCAAACTCTGGGTAGATAATCTGACCTGCTCTTTTTTGAAATAACCCTATGAAAGTCCTGAAGGGGATGAAGGATCAGGCTCTGTCATCAGAGAGCAGACAACAGTGAAACAATTAACTGTAACATATCTGTGACCATCTGAATTAAAGTGCCTAGTGAAGACAAAACTTGGGGAGACTAAATAGCCACCATCACAGATCAGTATGAAAAACATCAAAAACTCAAAGTAGTTTAGGGTGGAATGGTTATTATTAGCAGCACTAGATATGTTTATAAAGGAGAAAAGTCTGAAAATTCTCGAGGCACATACTGCAAATTTGGAACTTGTGAGCATACTCTGAAAGAAAAATTAACAGGATGGAAAAAGCTGAAATCTATCTAAGACTTTCAAAATTGTAGTTGAAAATTACAGTATCAATTAAATCTAAAACCTTGGCAAGTCTTTTCTATGGACATTAGTATTTCAGTTGGGAAAACATGGAATCCTGAAAATAAAGAATGAGGAGGGGGTATAGTATCAATCAACCCTGAATCTAAACCCTAATACTGATTCAGCTCCCTTTGCCATCTCTTCTGGTGAGTTAGCCCTGACATTCCTAGAGGACCTGTAAACATCTTCACTCATGGAGTTGTTCTCATTGCTTCTTCTTGCATGCCCTACATCTTCTCACTCCATCCGATCTAATCTCCTTCTGTGCCTGCAAACCTGGACAGGGAGTCAGATGATGGCATTCCCCAAGGGCCAATAGCCATGTCACATCTAAGAGAGAAAATGTATCCTCCAAAAGAACTGAAGGGCTTCATTTATCTCTACCTGAATAATTTTTGAAATACATGTTAAGAATGGATTCTGTATATTTAAACGGCTAAAAGAGAATAACCTGCAACCACGAGTTCTCTACCCAGCAAGAATCTCATTCAAAATCGATGGTGAAGTCAAAAGCTTCACAGACAAGCAAAAACTAAAAGAATTCTGTACCACAAAACCAGCCCTACAACAAGTGTTAAAGGACCTGATATAGCCAATAAATACAAGAGTAGGAGAAGCCTTACAAATCAAACCCCAAATTTCTAAGAAGATGACAATAGGAACATTCGTATCAATAATTACTTTGAATGTAAATGGATTAAATGCTCCAACCAAACGACACAGGCTGGCTGAATGGATCCAGAAGCAAGACCCATATATATGCTGTTTACAAGAGACCCACTTCAGACCTAGAGACACTCATAGACTGAAAGTGAAAGGCTGGAAAAAGATATTTCATGCAAATGGAAATCAAAAGAAAGCTGGAGTAGCAATCCTTATATCAGACAAAATAGACTTTAAAGTAAAGAAGATTCTAAGAGACAAGGCAGGTCACTACATCATGATTAAGGGATCTATCCAAGAGGAAGACATAACAGTCATGAATATCTACGCACCCAACACAGGGGCACCTCAATACATAAGACAGGTACTTTCAGACATAAAAGAAGAAATCAACAATAACACAATAATAGTAGGAGACTTTAACACTCCTCTCACACCAATGGACAGATCAACAAAACAGAAAATTAATAAAGAAACACAAGCCTTAAATGCCACACTGGAAAAGATGGACCTCATCGATATCTTTAGGACGTTCCATCCAAAAGGAGAAGAATACACTTTCTTGTCAAGTGGTCACGGAACATTCTCCAGGATAGACCACATCTTGGGCCACAAATCTAACCTCAGTCAGTTCAAGAAAACCGAAATTATATCAACCATCTTCTCGGACCACAATGCAATGAGACTGGAGATCAACTACCAGAAAAAACCCTAAAACAGAAACACATGGAGATTAAACAATACATACCTAAAAAACCAACTGATCGTTGAGGAAATCAAAGGAGAAATTAAACAATTCCTAGAAGAAAATGACAATGAACACATGACAGTGCAAAACCTATGGGATACAGCAAAAGCAGTTCTAAGAGGGAAATTTATAGCAATACAATCCCACCTCAAGAAACTAGGAAAATATGAAGCAGATGACCTAACCCTCCGCTTAAAACAGTTAAGAATGGATTCTGTATATTTAAACGGCTAAAAGAGAATAACCTGCAACCACGAGTTCTCTACCCAGCAAGAATCTCATTCAAAATCGATGGTGAAGTCAAAAGCTTCACAGACAAGCAAAAACTAAAAGAATTCTGTACCACAAAACCAGCCCTACAACAAGTGTTAAAGGACCTGATATAGCCAATAAATACAAGAGTAGGAGAAGCCTTACAAATCAAACCCCAAATTTCTAAGAAGATGACAATAGGAACATTCGTATCAATAATTACTTTGAATGTAAATGGATTAAATGCTCCAACCAAACGACACAGGCTGGCTGAATGGATCCAGAAGCAAGACCCATATATATGCTGTTTACAAGAGACCCACTTCAGACCTAGAGACACTCATAGACTGAAAGTGAAAGGCTGGAAAAAGATATTTCATGCAAATGGAAATCAAAAGAAAGCTGGAGTAGCAATCCTTATATCAGACAAAATAGACTTTAAAGTAAAGAAGATTCTAAGAGACAAGGCAGGTCACTACATCATGATTAAGGGATCTATCCAAGAGGAAGACATAACAGTCATGAATATCTACGCACCCAACACAGGGGCACCTCAATACATAAGACAGGTACTTTCAGACATAAAAGAAGAAATCAACAATAACACAATAATAGTAGGAGACTTTAACACTCCTCTCACACCAATGGACAGATCAACAAAACAGAAAATTAATAAAGAAACACAAGCCTTAAATGCCACACTGGAAAAGATGGACCTCATCGATATCTTTAGGACGTTCCATCCAAAAGGAGAAGAATACACTTTCTTGTCAAGTGGTCACGGAACATTCTCCAGGATAGACCACATCTTGGGCCACAAATCTAACCTCAGTCAGTTCAAGAAAACCGAAATTATATCAACCATCTTCTCGGACCACAATGCAATGAGACTGGAGATCAACTACCAGAAAAAAAACCCTAAAAACAGAAACACATGGAGATTAAACAATACATACCTAAAAAACCAACTGATCGTTGAGGAAATCAAAGGAGAAATTAAACAATTCCTAGAAGAAAATGACAATGAACACATGACAGTGCAAAACCTATGGGATACAGCAAAAGCAGTTCTAAGAGGGAAATTTATAGCAATACAATCCCACCTCAAGAAACTAGGAAAATATGAAGCAGATGACCTAACCCTCCGCTTAAAACAGTTGGAGAAAGAAGAACAAAAACATCCCAGAGCCAGCAGAAGAAGAGAAATCATAAAGATCAGAGCAGAAATAAATGAGAAAGAAACAAAAGAAACAATAGTAAAGATAAATAAAACAAAAAGCTGGTTCTTTGAAAAGGTAAACAAAATTGACAAGCCACTGGCCAGACTCATTAAGAAAAAGAGAAGAACCAGATCAACAAAATCAAAAATGAAAAAGGAGAGATTACAACAGATAATGCAGAAACCCAAAGGATTCTAAGAGACTATTATGAGCAACTCTATGGCAACAAACTGGACAACTTGGAAGAAATGGACAGTTTCTTGGACAGGATTAATCTCCCAAGACTGAGCCAGGAAGAAACAGAAACTTTGAACAACCCAATCACAAGCTCAGAAATCAACTTTGTGATTAAAAATCTACCCCAAAATAAAAGCCCAGGACCAGATGGCTTCACAGCCGAATTTTACCAAACATTTAAAGAAGAGCTAATGCCTGTCCTTCTAAAACTCTTTCAAAAAATTGCACAGGAAGGAAAACTCCCAAACACATTCTACGAGGCCACCATCACCCTGATACCCAAACCAGGTAAAGACAACACAAAAAAGGAAAACTATAGGCCAATTTCACTGATGAACTTAGATGCCAAGATCCTCAACAAAATCCTAGCAAACAGAATTCAACGACATGTCAAAAAACTCATACATCACGATCAAGTTGGGTTCATCCCAGGCATGCAAGGCTTCTTCAACATCCGCAAATCAATCAACGTGATACACCATATCAACAAGTTGAAAGACAAAATCACATGATCATCTCAATAGATGCAGAAAAAGCCTTCGACAAAGTACAACATCCATTTATGATCAAAACTCTTCAGAAAATGGGCATAGAAGGAACCTATCTCAACATAATAAAAGCCATCTATGAGAAACCTACAGCGAACATTATTGTTAATGGTGAAAAACTGAAAGCATTCCCTCTAAGATCAGGAACAAGACAGGGGTGCCCACTTTCACCACTGCTATTCAACATAGTCCTGGAAGTCCTAGCAACAGCAATAAGACAAGAGAAAGAAATCAAAGGAATCCAGATTGGAAAGGAAGAAGTCAAGCTCTCTCTTTTTGCAGACGACATGATATTATACATAGAAAATCCCAAAGAATCTATTACAAAGCTACTAGAACTAATCAATGAATTCAGCAAAGTTGCAGGATATAAAGTCAACACACAGAAGTCACTGGCATTCCTATACACAAACAATGAAAAATCAGAAAATGAAATCAAAGAGGCAATCCCCTTCACCATTGCAACCAAAAGAATCAAATATCTAGGAATAAACCTACCCAAAGAAACAAAAGAACTGTACACAGAAAATTACAAGACACTCATGAGAGACATTAAAGAAGACTTAAACAGATGGAGAGATATTCCATGTTCCTGGGTCTGAAGACTCAATATTGTGAAAATGACCATACTTCCAAATATCATCTACAGATTCAATGCAATACCTATTCAACTACCATTGACATTTTTCACAGAACTAGACCAAATAATAACACAGTTCATATGGAAACACAGAAGATCTCGAATAGCCAAAGCAATCCTGAGGAAGAAAAATGGAGTTGGAGGGATCAGCCTCCCTAACTTCAGACTCTACTACAAAGCAACAGTTATCAAGACAGTATGGTACTGGCACAAAAACAGAACTATAGATCAATGGAACAAGATTGAGAACCCAGAGATCAACCCACGCACCTATGGGTACCTTATTTTTGATAAAGGAGGAGAAACTATAAAATGGGACAAAGACAGTCTCTTTAACAAATGGTGCTGGGAGAATTGGACAGCTACATGCAAAAAAATGAAATTGGAACATTCCCTGATGCCATACACTAAGATCAACTCAAAATGGATTAAAGACCTCAATGTAAGACCAGAAACCATCAAACTCTTAGAGGAGAATATAGGCAAAACCCTCAAGGACATCAATCAAAGCAAGATCTTCTCTGACCCACCAACTAAAATAGCAGAACTGAAAAGAAAAATGAACATATGGGACCTCATGAAACTTAAAAGCTTTTGTACAGCTAAAGAAATTACAAAAAAGTTCAACAGACACCCCACAGAGTGGGAGAAAATCATAGCAAATGAAACAACAGACAAAGAATTAATCTCCAAAATCTACAAGCAACTCAGACAACTCAGCACAGGGAAAGAAATCAAAGGAATCCAGATTGGAAAGGAAGAAGTCAAGCTCTCTCTTTTTGCAGACGACATGATATTATACATAGAAAATCCCAAAGAATCTATTACAAAGCTACTAGAACTAATCAATGAATTCAGCAAAGTTGCAGGATATAAAGTCAACACACAGAAGTCACTGGCATTCCTATACACAAACAATGAAAAATCAGAAAATGAAATCAAAGAGGCAATCCCCTTCACCATTGCAACCAAAAGAATCAAATATCTAGGAATAAACCTACCCAAAGAAACAAAAGAACTGTACACAGAAAATTACAAGACACTCATGAGAGACATTAAAGAAGACTTAAACAGATGGAGAGATATTCCATGTTCCTGGGTCTGAAGACTCAATATTGTGAAAATGACCATACTTCCAAATATCATCTACAGATTCAATGCAATACCTATTCAACTACCATTGACATTTTTCACAGAACTAGACCAAATAATAACACAGTTCATATGGAAACACAGAAGATCTCGAATAGCCAAAGCAATCCTGAGGAAGAAAAATGGAGTTGGAGGGATCAGCCTCCCTAACTTCAGACTCTACTACAAAGCAACAGTTATCAAGACAGTATGGTACTGGCACAAAAACAGAACTATAGATCAATGGAACAAGATTGAGAACCCAGAGATCAACCCACGCACCTATGGGTACCTTATTTTTGATAAAGGAGGAGAAACTATAAAATGGGACAAAGACAGTCTCTTTAACAAATGGTGCTGGGAGAATTGGACAGCTACATGCAAAAAAATGAAATTGGAACATTCCCTGATGCCATACACTAAGATCAACTCAAAATGGATTAAAGACCTCAATGTAAGACCAGAAACCATCAAACTCTTAGAGGAGAATATAGGCAAAACCCTCAAGGACATCAATCAAAGCAAGATCTTCTCTGACCCACCAACTAAAATAGCAGAACTGAAAAGAAAAATGAACATATGGGACCTCATGAAACTTAAAAGCTTTTGTACAGCTAAAGAAATTACAAAAAAGTTCAACAGACACCCCACAGAGTGGGAGAAAATCATAGCAAATGAAACAACAGACAAAGAATTAATCTCCAAAATCTACAAGCAACTCAGACAACTCAGCACAGGGAAAATGAGCAGCCCAATCAAAAAATGGGAAAAAGATCTAAAGAGACGCCTCTCCAAAGAGGACATACAAATGGTCCAAAAGCATATGAAACGATGCTCAACCTCGCTTATTATTAGAGAAATGCAAATTAAAACCACAATGAGATACCACCTCACACCTGTCAGAATGGCCATCATCAACAAATCGACAGACAACAAATGCTGGAGAGGGTGTGGAGAAAAGGGAACCCTCTTGCATTGCTGGTGGGAATGTAAATTAATACAACCTCTATGGAAGACAATATGGAGATTCCTTAAAAAACTAAAAATAGAAGCACCCTATGACCCAGCAATCCCACTATTAGGCCTATATCCTGATGAAATCAAAACTGAAAGAGGCACCTGTACCCCAATGTTCATTGCAGCTCTCTATACAATAGCCAGAACATGGAAGCAACCTAGATGTCCATCGACAAATGAATGGATCCAGAAGCTCTGGTACATATATACAATGGAATACTACTCAGCTGTTAAAAGAAATGCAGAAGACTCAGTCCTAATGAGGTGGCTGGCTTTAGAACCTATCATAAATAGTGAAGTAAGTCAAAAAGAGAAAGACAAGTATAGTATACTAACTCATATATATGGGATCTAGTAAGATGGTCATGATAACACACACAGTGAACTCATGAAAAAACAGAATAGACATAAAGACATTGTGGAGACCGAACAATGGGAGGGAGTAACATGGGAACCTATACTGTCATGTGTAGAAAGGATAGCTATTGTCATTGTGCTAGGGGAATAGGAGTACCTACAACCACTTGGAGCAATGGTCTGGAGGGATGGGGGGGGGGGCCCTGGGTGGGGGGAGGGCCAAGGGATATGCATCTGATTGATCTGGGAACATACATGTACAAAAATAAATAAATAAATAAATAAATAAATAAATTAAAAAAAAAAAAAAAAGAATGGATTCTGAAATGCCAGGCCAAGAAAAACTAGCACAACTTTAAATTCCCCTTAATAGATCTGTTATGCACTTTAAAGCATTTCTGAACTCAGTGTGTTAGCACAAGCAGCAGGGAGTAGTTCTAATTGGTTGCTTGGTTGATTAACTGAAATATGGATTCAACAAAGGCCTGCACTAAATGAAGTTAAGATGCCAGCAATTTCTTAATGTGCTATTAAAGAAGGACTACAGAGTCTTAGGGAGATATAAATATTGGAGTGGATTTAACATGTGCAAAATCCCCAGTCCAAACTAAGCTCTTCCCTCAAGGTCGGAGATGCTGGTAGGAACTACGGTGTCTGAAATAGTTTCCTTCCTTTCTATGGGAATAGCACAATCATGAATGGCCAAGGCCAGGCAGTGTTACCATAGTTGAGAAAGTACATAGACCAAAAATGCAGCATTAGGGATCTGAACGGTCTGCTCTGAAATGAGCTTTGTGGAGACTAACAACTAAATGGGCATCCTACTAATTTCCTCAAGTAACTAGGGCACAAACGAAACAAAGACATTCAAAGTCTTATAGAGCAGCCAAAAGAGAGTCATAATCCTTTATCTAATACCCTAATCCGAGCCACTTCAAAAAAAAAAAAAAATCCAGGGTTTACTGAATAAAGGGGAGGCTTAAACAAATGAATGGGATAAATAAATAAAGGGAAGGAGTTATCTTGAGAAATGGTCTCCAACAACAACAGCCGCAAGAATTCAGAATCTTACTCTAAGATTCTCGTTAAGGAGCCCGTGGCCATTTTCCAGGATAACTGTGCAGTGGGGAAAAGAAAATATTCACATTTTTCAGAATTTATTAAACACTCATACCTGGAGTGTGTGGGGATTGGGGTTCCTCCCCAAGTGGCACTGGTGGTAAAAGAATCCACCTGCCAATGCAGGAGTCACAAGAGACTAGGGGTTGGACCTCTAGCTAAGGAAGATTTCCTGGAGTAGAAAATGGCAATCCACTCCATTATTGTTGCCTGTAATATTCCATGGACAGAGGAGCCTGGTGGGCTACAGTTCATGGGGTTGCAGAGTCGGACACAACAGAGCACACACACAGAACTGGGACAACACTCGTTCTTCGAGCCCATTAACAGCACTACTTTCTACCCCTCAGAATATGGATCCAATCTATTTTTCTCTGTTATTCTAAAATTATTCCTCTATTTTATAGAGCCAGTAAGATCCAACACACATGCCAGGTAATGCTTACTGGGAATTGCTGTTTTCAACAGCTAGTAAAATCTACACATTGGGTTCTCGATGTAAAGTAAGGGCCTAGTAGAAATATCTGGCCATGAAATATCAAAGCCAAATTCATACGCAGGGGAGCTGCAGAAATGCATTCTGTCACTGAAATCTTGGGACGTGCAGGAGGTAATGATAGAGGTTATTCCACAAAAGATATGGATCATAAAGAACAATACAAACCATTATCAGACCATGAACATAATTTTAGCTACTTGTTTCAGATGTGTACTATCTTCCAGAACATATCACTATAATTCCTGGATCCTGATATTCAGTTACTAACATAAAAGATATTTTTTGTGGGGCTTCCCTGGTGGTCCAGTGGGTAAAGAGTCCACCTTGCAGTGCAAGGGGTGCCTGTTTGATCCCTGGCCTGGGAAGATCCCACGTGCCAAGGAACAGTTCGACCAGTGTGTCGAATTGCAAGCCAGTGCTCTGGAGCACATGCACCCAGAGCCAGTGCTCTGCAATAAGAGAGGCCACTTCAATTGGGAGGCCCACACAGGCCAAAGAGTAAAGATGGATGAAAATAAATAGATGAAGAACCAACAAAAGAGGCCAAAATTTAAAAAGATACTTCTCACTATCACAATCGCAAGGGAACACCATGTAATAAGTGATCTTTACTTTCTCTATGACTCAACATTTGGCAGGAAACTGATGACACACTCGAAATGGGTAGCTAAAATGGTTTATTCGTTGGATTATTTCCAAGGTCTAAACAGGGTTAAGGGAAACCAAGGAGGAATATTGAAGTAGTCTTGGGTTAACAATAGCAGGAAGTCATTACCATCCCCAGGCCTGAGGAGGCAAATGCAGGGAGAGACGAATAGGACTTGTGGTTGCATGACAAGGAAGCTCAAGGAAGTTTTGGTCTCATGGGGTTGCAGAGTCGGACACAACAGAGCACACACACAGAACTGGGACAACACTCGTTCTTCGAGCCCATTAACAGCACTACTTTCTACCCCTCAGAATATGGATCCAATCTATTTTTCTCTGTTATTCTAAAATTATTCCTCTATTTTATAGAGCCAGTAAGATCCAACACACATGCCAGGTAATGCTTATTGGGAATTGCTGTTTTCAACAGCTAGTAAAATCTACACATTGGGTTCTCGATGTAAAGTAAGGGCCTAGTAGAAATATCTGGCCATGAAATATCAAAGCCAAATTCATACGCAGGGGAGCTGCAGAAATGCATTCTGTCACTGAAATCTTGGGACGTGCAGGAGGTAATGATAGAGGTTATTCCACAAAAGATATGGATCATAAAGAACAATACAAACCATTATCAGACCATGAACATAATTTTAGCTACTTGTTTCAGATGTGTACTATCTTCCAGAACATATCACTATAATTCCTGGATCCTGATATTCAGTTACTAACATAAAAGATATTTTTTGTGGGGCTTCCCTGGTGGTCCAGTGGGTAAAGAGTCCACCTTGCAGTGCAAGGGGTGCCTGTTGATCCCTGGCCTGGGAAGATCCCACGTGCCAAGGAACAGTTCGACCAGTGTGTCGAATTGCAAGCCAGTGCTCTGGAGCACATGCACCCAGAGCCAGTGCTCTGCAATAAGAGAGGCCACTTCAATTGGGAGGCCCACACAGGCCAAAGAGTAAAGATGGATGAAAATAAATAGATGAAGAACCAACAAAAGAGGCCAAAATTTAAAAAGATACTTCTCACTATCACAATCGCAAGGGAACACCATGTAATAAGTGATCTTTACTTTCTCTATGACTCAACATTTGGCAGGAAACTGATGACACACTCGAAATGGGTAGCTAAAATGGTTTATTCGTTGGATTATTTCCAAGGTCTAAACAGGGTTAAGGGAAACCAAGGAGGAATATTGAAGTAGTCTTGGGTTAACAATAGCAGGAAGTCATTACCATCCCCAGGCCTGAGGAGGCAAATGCAGGGAGAGACGAATAGGACTTGTGGTTGCATGACAAGGAAGCTCAAGGAAGTTTTGGTCTCAGTGGTATAAAGTAGCCATGACCATTTGAAGAGATGATGAGAGAGAGCCAGGGGAAAATAACACTCAGATATCTTTCCTTCTAATCTTCAGTACCCTGCCAGTACTTTCAGGAAATAAATCAGCTGGGATCCAGACAATGGAGCCTTAGAATTCAGCTTCAGGGTGGGGAGGAGCATAGAATTGTATTTATAAAGAGCAATAGAAGAAAGTTCTTCAGCAATGACCTCTTGTGATAGGACTGGGAGAGTAGGAAGTAGCAGAGATCCTAGATTGCCTGAGAAGATTCTCACAGCAGAATCAATCCACAGCAGTACAAAGTGGTCACCTCAGACAGAGGTGTAGGATCTCGCTTGATCTGGGACATTTCAGAGTACACATTCAAAAGGAAAGAACAAGTTGCTACATATACACTGCATCCTGTGTCACAAAGGAAGTGATATCTGGCTCAGGGCTCCCATTTTCTTTCTTTCTTTTTTTTGTTTGTCTTCATTTTTGAGGTGACATACACATCAGGGTGTGCTGTTTTGATAAATGTACCTAAAGAATCGAAACTCTCAGCTTAAAGGACCTAGAGCAAGGCCAGAGCTCCAGATGGTGCAGGCTATCCATCAAGCTTTACCTGTGGATTTAATGTTGCTTTAGGTGTTTGTGGAAGGTCAGTATGCTTTATAGAACCCAGGTCAATCCACACTCAGAGAAGAACATCAGAAATGTCAGAGTTTGGAGCAAATCTATGCCTGCTCTATTTTTGAGTAATAGACTTGTTACTGGGTTTTGGTAGAAACTCAACACCCAGTGATAAAGTACCAGATGATGCTGAAGCCAGGGCTTCCCATCGAGGATTGAGAACTATCTGATCCACCTTGGCATAAAATTAGGCATCCCCAGCAGCACACCACCACCAAGCAAAAGGGGAATGAAAAGCACTAGGCCCAAACAAGTCACAAGTAGGTTCTAGGAGTAAGTTTCCCACACTACTAGAATGCCTTCCCCTTCTGTTCTGCTACTCTTTCCTTGACCACCGCCATGGTCTCACTGAAGTACTCTCTCCCTAATTCGGTAAGGGAAAAGTGAGAACCAGGCTTTCAAGTATCTCTATACAGCATATTGGCATCAGCTAGAACTGGAGTCCTTTAGCATTAGTTGGAGAAGGAAATGACAATTCACTCCAGTGTTCTTATCTGGGAAATTCCACGGAGAGAGGAGCCTGGAGGACTGCAGTCCATGGGATCACAAAGAGTCAGACATGACTGAGTGACAAGCACACTCTGGCATTACCATTCCACTCCAAGGGCTCAAGGTCCTATCTAGTTTTCTTCCCTCACTCTGATCCAACCACATTGGCTTCTTCTTGTCCTCCAAGCACCGCCATCCCACAAATTTGTATCTGTCTCAGGATGCCACACTCCCTGTTCATTCATTTCACCACAAACAGTCTTGGGGTTGTCTACAGAAGACTCGGCTAAACAAACACTCATTCCCGAATCTTGTCTCCCTTGACTGGCTCCACAATAGAAACCGGAAAACAATCACTCTCCAGAGTGCCTTGCATCAAGAGGTGTTGGCCGTGACAGGGTGAGGCACAATAAGTCATAAGCAGAGACTTCTGGGACCGTTTTTACTTTCCTTATTTAAAAAATGTCATAAATTATAGGCACCAGGGCTAACTGCAAGGCAGCAATCTGCGTGGTCACAGAGCGTTCTGCTCTCGGAAGGACCCTCCCACACCTTCCCACTCAATGTAATATTCATTCTGCTATTGCCCTTTTGAAATTCTTAATAAATTTGTCTTTGAATTTATGTTCAAAGTGAAATCCTAGGAGACAGTAAAGTATGATCATGATCACGAGTAGCAGAGATTCTCCAGTGACAAGCTCAGCAGATAAGGCACACAGTGAAGGCACTTGGGCAGTTGACCAAGATGCTGACCACACTTGCCTTGGGCAACTGGAATACCATGGTGCCCCAAAATGGTGGGCAGGGCCCATGGGCCAGCAGTGCAGTAGGAGGACAGGCCCCCAACAAGTAGGTTCTAGGAGTAAGTTTCCCACACTACTAGAATGCCTTCCCCTTCTGTTCTGCTACTCTTTCCTTGACCACCGCCATGGTCTCACTGAAGTACTCTCTCCCTAATTCGGTAAGGGAAAAGTGAGAACCAGGCTTTCAAGTATCTCTATACAGCATATTGGCATCAGCTAGAACTGGAGTCCTTTAGCATTAGTTGGAGAAGGAAATGACAATTCACTCCAGTGTTCTTATCTGGGAAATTCCACGGAGAGAGGAGCCTGGAGGACTGCAGTCCATGGGATCACAAAGAGTCAGACATGACTGAGTGACAAGCACACTCTGGCATTACCATTCCACTCCAAGGGCTCAAGGTCCTATCTAGTTTTCTTCCCTCACTCTGATCCAACCACATTGGCTTCTTCTTGTCCTCCAAGCACCGCCATCCCACAAATTTGTATCTGTCTCAGGATGCCACACTCCCTGTTCATTCATTTCACCACAAACAGTCTTGGGGTTGTCTACAGAAGACTCGGCTAAACAAACACTCATTCCCGAATCTTGTCTCCCTTGACTGGCTCCACAATAGAAACCGGAAAACAATCACTCTCCAGAGTGCCTTGCATCAAGAGGTGTTGGCCGTGACAGGGTGAGGCACAATAAGTCATAAGCAGAGACTTCTGGGACCGTTTTACTTTCCTTATTTAAAAACTGTCATAAATTATAGGCACCAGGGCTAACTGCAAGGCAGCAATCTGCGTGGTCACAGAGCGTTCTGCTCTCGGAAGGACCCTCCCACACCTTCCCACTCAATGTAATATTCATTCTGCTATTGCCCTTTTGAAATTCTTAATAAATTTGTCTTTGAATTTATGTTCAAAGTGAAATCCTAGGAGACAGTAAAGTATGATCATGATCACGAGTAGCAGAGATTCTCCAGTGACAAGCTCAGCAGATAAGGCACACAGTGAAGGCACTTGGGCAGTTGACCAAGATGCTGACCACACTTGCCTTGGGCAACTGGAATACCATGGTGCCCCAAAATGGTGGGCAGGGCCCATGCCCAGAATGGCAACAGGCTTAGAGGCCGTGCACTGCAGTGCAGTAGGAGGACAGTTTGCAATCCTCCCTCAAGTCCTTTGCTATGGCCTCTGCATAAATATTAACTCTGCCCTCAGCACCAGGACAGAAATGCCAGTGCTCAGGCAGCAAATTTTGTCAGTAAATTTTTACAAAATAATAGCGTATGCATGGACATTGCAATAAAGCATATCATATTGAAGAGCTAGAGTTATTAGGATTCTTCAAAGAATTTAGAATTTACAGCATGGAAAACTATAGAAACATTGCAAAGCACATAGAAATGAACTTTAAAGATGTGGCATTCCACAGAAAACAACCCTTTTCAAATGAAGCTTCAATTATTAATGAGGAACACAATTTTAAAATTAATGTTTTCTTTTTAATTGAAAATACAATGATGAACTGCATAAACAGGCATTTTGAATTATAGACATGAAGCTACTTCCTGTTTCTTGTTCAACCTGCATACACTACAGAAAATGTCAGAGGAGACATTAAAATGCCATGGTACAAATTTACACTTAAAATAAAATTCAGACTTACTGAAAACTTATTTTAGAAAAATTATTTCATGAGAATCAGCTTTGGATGTACTAAAATTTTTATTTCAAAATAATTTATTGGAAAAACTTTTTCATGTTGCCACAGCCTATAAAATACTCTTAGCCACTCCCATGACAATTGTTGCCTCAGCAGAAAGATACTTCCCAAGATTAAAAAATTATCAAAAATGATTTGAAGTCTTGCATTTGTCAAGAGTGACTGGTGTTACTTTCAATTACATTGATTGAAAATTAACCTACTTTGAGTATAAATTTTGATGACCTAGTAAATGAAATTGCAGAAAAACAAAGCAGAAAAAGATGATTTCAGATAGCATGTTACTCAGTCGTATATATTGTTTTATTTAAATCTATGGCACCAACATTGTTTTTGCAGTTGGTAAGTTTATGTTGTCACTCATGTGTCACTGTTATCTTGTATATAAGTAGTCAAATATTTTTAAGTGAAAACACTTTCTTTTGTCTTAGTCCTTTCTTTAAAAATATTCTAATTTTGATATTCTACTTTCTCCAAGTTTATTATTTTAAATTTTTTATTGGCTGCACTGGGTCTTCATTATTTTTGCTCAGACTTTTTCTAGTTGTGGCAAGTGGGTTCTACTCTTCTTTGTGGTACATTGGCTTCTCATTGCAGTGGCTTCTCATGTTGAAGAGCACAGGCTCTCAATGAGTGGGCTTAGTAGTTCTGGCAAGTGGGCTCAGCCACTTTGAGGTATGTGGAATCCTTCTGGACTAGGGATTGAACCCATGTCCCCTGTACTAGAAGGCAGACTCTTCTCCATTGAGCCACCAGGGAAGCCCTGTGTTAGTCCTTTTAAACATCACTTTCTCCCTACTTTATGAATAAGGAGCATACAGGTAGCCAGCCCTGACAGACACTCCCACTTCCTTTTCTTTAACTTGAATGCCCATGTGATGCCTAGGTGATTGTAGTCATTTTGAAATCATGAAGAGAAAATCCAACATATTAAAAATGGATAATCAGAATGATAAGAATGCTCTTGATATTGTCATTGAACTAATACATGGATATTTTCAACTGTCCACGTCTAGATATGTTGTACAGCTACAAAAAAAAAATAAAATAAAACAAAGTTTCAATGAGTTGAGACATTGTTCATCCTCTTTTCTGGAATGTCTAGACACCCATCACTTGGAGGTCAGTTCATATGTCTCTTCTCAGAGATAAATTCCACGATGCTTTAAAAATTTTCCCTCCCACTGTCATATTCACCCTATTACCCTGCATAACATGCATCACTACCTTAAATGACCTTATGCTTTATTTGCATGATTACTTTCTCCCAATTAAATTATAACCTCCATAAGAGCAGAGATATTTTGTCTTTTTTTACACCATGGCACAACCAGCACCCTGACACAAAATACCTACTCAAGAAGCATTTGAATGAGTTAGTGAATGGATGAATTAAAAAAGACTTCCCTCAGCAGAGAGACTAGGCTCAGGATCACAAAACAGAGAAGGGGCACCTCTCTACCATTTTTTCAGCAGTAATAACAAAGGGTGCTTTTTTTAAGTGAAAACACTTTCTTTTGTCTTAGTCCTTTCTTTAAAAATATTCTAATTTTGATATTCTACTTTCTCCAAGTTTATTATTTTAAATTTTTTATTGGCTGCACTGGGTCTTCATTATTTTTGCTCAGACTTTTTCTAGTTGTGGCAAGTGGGTTCTACTCTTCTTTGTGGTACATTGGCTTCTCATTGCAGTGGCTTCTCATGTTGAAGAGCACAGGCTCTCAATGAGTGGGCTTAGTAGTTCTGGCAAGTGGGCTCAGCCACTTTGAGGTATGTGGAATCCTTCTGGACTAGGGATTGAACCCATGTCCCCTGTACTAGAAGGCAGACTCTTCTCCATTGAGCCACCAGGGAAGCCCTGTGTTAGTCCTTTTAAACATCACTTTCTCCCTACTTTATGAATAAGGAGCATACAGGTAGCCAGCCCTGACAGACACTCCCACTTCCTTTTCTTTAACTTGAATGCCCATGTGATGCCTAGGAGAGAGTAGTCATTTTGAAATCATGAAGAGAAAATCCAACATATTAAAAATGGATAATCAGAATGATAAGAATGCTCTTGATATTGTCATTGAACTAATACATGGATATTTTCAACTGTCCACGTCTAGATATGTTGTACAGCTACAAAAAAAAAATAAAATAAAACAAAGTTTCAATGAGTTGAGACATTGTTCATCCTCTTTTCTGGAATGTCTAGACACCCATCACTTGGAGGTCAGTTCATATGTCTCTTCTCAGAGATAAATTCCACGATGCTTTAAAAATTTTCCCTCCCACTGTCATATTCACCCTATTACCCTGCATAACATGCATCACTACCTTAAATGACCTTATGCTTTATTTGCATGATTACTTTCTCCCAATTAAATTATAACCTCCATAAGAGCAGAGATATTTTGTCTTTTTTTACACCATGGCACAACCAGCACCCTGACACAAAATACCTACTCAAGAAGCATTTGAATGAGTTAGTGAATGGATGAATTAAAAAAGACTTCCCTCAGCAGAGAGACTAGGCTCAGGATCACAAAACAGAGAAGGGGCACCTCTCTACCATTTTTTCAGCAGTAATAACAAAGGGTGCTTTTTCTTCAAGTACTTACAAGTGTAAGATATTGTGAGCTATAAATTTCCTTGTGCTAGCTGGCAAGAATATTTCTTACCCAAGTCTGAAATGTACAAAACTGAGCTTCCATGAAGGAAAATGGAGTCTATTCTCTTAAAAGCGTCATCATGCCCCTGACTGTATTACCCAACTTGCCTCCATAACAAGGCCCTCTAGTGTCCCACATGTTCAGCACATGAAACGGTACCCATGCATGTTAATGTATCTAAGATCACTTTTGATGATCATTTTGCAGTGGAAAATGCAGTGATTATAAGTGAAATCACATCCCAAGAGGCAAAAGTCATGATATAGAGCCTTTCCTAGCTGATGTGAAAACTCTCATCCATGACCCATGCTCCCCAGCATCTTCCTCCATCTCAAATAGACCTTGAAGATGTGTCTTTTTCCTCAGTTACCTTATTTATTACCCCAATATTTGTCTCTGCTTTGAATACCTGGAACTTCCCAGGTGGCATAGGTAATGCCTGCTAATGCAGAAGATGCAAGCAATGCAGGGTTGGGAAAAATGGCATCCCACTCTAGTATTCTTGCCTGGAAAATCCCCTGGACAGAGGAGCCAACTGGGATACAATCCATGGGGTCGCAAAGAGTCAGATACAACTGTGTGCTATTTAATTGAAGTCACATTTCTCTTCTTAAAACTTCTATTTTTCCCACTCGCATTGATAAAAGTTCCCTTCTAATCTGAAGGCCAGGACCTCCTCTCCAAGTAGCAGAATTAAGGTTAAATTCAGGTATGACTGCAAATCCAGTGGCTTTCCCATCACCCCAGAACAGGCACGTGCCATTTGGCAAGGCATTTGGACCTTATGAGGTCTCAAGGTGACCCTTGAAACCACATCAATGTCATTCAGCACCCCTTTTCCTTCCCCCCAATTAAATTATAACCTCCATAAGAGCAGAGATATTTTGTCTTTTTTTACACCATGGCACAACCAGCACCCTGACACAAAATACCTACTCAAGAAGCATTTGAATGAGTTAGTGAATGGATGAATTAAAAAAGACTTCCCTCAGCAGAGAGACTAGGCTCAGGATCACAAAACAGAGAAGGGGCACCTCTCTACCATTTTTTCAGCAGTAATAACAAAGGGTGCTTTTTCTTCAAGTACTTACAAGTGTAAGATATTGTGAGCTATAAATTTCCTTGTGCTAGCTGGCAAGAATATTTCTTACCCAAGTCTGAAATGTACAAAACTGAGCTTCCATGAAGGAAAATGGAGTCTATTCTCTTAAAAGCGTCATCATGCCCCTGACTGTATTACCCAACTTGCCTCCATAACAAGGCCCTCTAGTGTCCCACATGTTCAGCACATGAAACGGTACCCATGCATGTTAATGTATCTAAGATCACTTTTGATGATCATTTTGCAGTGGAAAATGCAGTGATTATAAGTGAAATCACATCCCAAGAGGCAAAAGTCATGATATAGAGCCTTTCCTAGCTGATGTGAAAACTCTCATCCATGACCCATGCTCCCCAGCATCTTCCTCCATCTCAAATAGACCTTGAAGATGTGTCTTTTTCCTCAGTTACCTTATTTATTACCCCAATATTTGTCTCTGCTTTGAATACCTGGAACTTCCCAGGTGGCATAGGTAATGCCTGCTAATGCAGAAGATGCAAGCAATGCAGGGTTGGGAAAAATGGCATCCCACTCTAGTATTCTTGCCTGGAAAATCCCCTGGACAGAGGAGCCAACTGGGATACAATCCATGGGGTCGCAAAGAGTCAGATACAACTGTGTGCTATTTAATTGAAGTCACATTTCTCTTCTTAAAACTTCTATTTTTCCCACTCGCATTGATAAAAGTTCCCTTCTAATCTGAAGGCCAGGACCTCCTCTCCAAGTAGCAGAATTAAGGTTAAATTCAGGTATGACTGCAAATCCAGTGGCTTTCCCATCACCCCAGAACAGGCACGTGCCATTTGGCAAGGCATTTGGACCTTATGAGGTCTCAAGGTGACCCTTGAAACCACATCAATGTCATTCAGCACTCTGATTTAATTGGAAATGGCAACACTTAGATGCAAACTTAAGTCCTACAAATATATTCTTTGAAGGAAAGATAAGCTTGCAAAAAGAGTGCACGCACACACATACACACAATTGACAATAATAAGATGATAATGACCACCATAATAGCAAGTGTTTCAAATCATTATTCAATATTTATAAGAAAACAAGATTCCTAACAGCAAAGATGTTGTCTTCTTTATTTTTTCATTAACTACTGGTATTTCTTCAACACAGACTTTTATGAGCTATAAGAAGGCACATGATAGTGCACATGTATTTTGTGGGGTGATACATGCACAAACCACTCCTACTTCATAGTCTTTTATAATTTCCAAAGCTCTTTTCTGTCTATTTTATTCTTAGAATGTCCCTGTGAAGGGAATAGATTATTATCAACACAAATTACAGGTGAGAACATTGAGAAAGTTGCCCAAATTTAAGTTCACATCTCTGCCTCTCACCATTATGATGAAATGTCTTTCTCAGCTCAAAAACTTCTTAAGATATAATGAAGTTGAATTTGGTTATCACACAGTTTTTTCTTTTTTTTTCTTATCTAATTTGAAAGTCTTTTTAGTATAATAAAACATTTTCCCATCCTAGTGTATGACAGTACATGTGGGAACACAGGAAATAGAAAGTAACAATGCAGGACTTCCCTGGTGGTCCAGTAGCTAAGAATCAACCTTCCAATGCAGGGGAAGCATGTTTGATTCCTGGTCAAGGAACAAAGATGTCCACATTTAAAAATTTGCTACTGAGTCCCTGGACAGAGGAGCCAACTGGGATACAATCCATGGGGTCGCAAAGAGTCAGATACAACTGTGTGCTATTTAATTGAAGTCACATTTCTCTTCTTAAAACTTCTATTTTTCCCACTCGCATTGATAAAAGTTCCCTTCTAATCTGAAGGCCAGGACCTCCTCTCCAAGTAGCAGAATTAAGGTTAAATTCAGGTATGACTGCAAATCCAGTGGCTTTCCCATCACCCCAGAACAGGCACGTGCCATTTGGCAAGGCATTTGGACCTTATGAGGTCTCAAGGTGACCCTTGAAACCACATCAATGTCATTCAGCACTCTGATTTAATTGGAAATGGCAACACTTAGATGCAAACTTAAGTCCTACAAATATATTCTTTGAAGGAAAGATAAGCTTGCAAAAAGAGTGCACGCACACACATACACACAATTGACAATAATAAGATGATAATGACCACCATAATAGCAAGTGTTTCAAATCATTATTCAATATTTATAAGAAAACAAGATTCCTAACAGCAAAGATGTTGTCTTCTTTATTTTTTCATTAACTACTGGTATTTCTTCAACACAGACTTTTATGAGCTATAAGAAGGCACATGATAGTGCACATGTATTTTGTGGGGTGATACATGCACAAACCACTCCTACTTCATAGTCTTTTATAATTTCCAAAGCTCTTTTCTGTCTATTTTATTCTTAGAATGTCCCTGTGAAGGGAATAGATTATTATCAACACAAATTACAGGTGAGAACATTGAGAAAGTTGCCCAAATTTAAGTTCACATCTCTGCCTCTCACCATTATGATGAAATGTCTTTCTCAGCTCAAAAACTTCTTAAGATATAATGAAGTTGAATTTGGTTATCACACAGTTTTTTCTTTTTTTTTCTTATCTAATTTGAAAGTCTTTTTAGTATAATAAAACATTTTCCCATCCTAGTGTATGACAGTACATGTGGGAACACAGGAAATAGAAAGTAACAATGCAGGACTTCCCTGGTGGTCCAGTAGCTAAGAATCAACCTTCCAATGCAGGGGAAGCATGTTTGATTCCTGGTCAAGGAACAAAGATGTCCACATGTCAATTAGCAAGTAAGTTCACTACCTGCAACTACTGAGTCCACACACTCTGGAGCCTGTGTTCCAAAACCAGAAAAGCCCACAAGCCAGAACAAAGACTCAATGCAGCCAAAAAGAAAACCAAAACAAAACAAACAAAAATTACCAAAAAAAAAAAACCCGATAACAAAGAGATAATGCATTTACATGACATTAATTTCTCAAGCACTCAGTAGTTCCAGTGTATTAATATATAATACTCCTATTTGATGAATTAGGTCCAGAAAGCTTGTGAATTTAAAGAAGTGAAACTAATAACTCTGATAGAGCAAATGGAGAGCTCTACTCCAAATACTTCATCCCCTCACATGTGCTGATGTCCATAGCAATGAAAAATGTTTGCAGTTTTATTTAAAGAAACAAAAAGCCTGAAACTGCAATATAAATATCCTAATCTATCCACTTCCTATTTTTAAAGAGCCATAAAACTAATAACTGAATGAGATGTCCATATTGAATGAAGATATTTTTTTAAGTTTAATGACTCTAAGACTATTGGAAATATTGACCCAGGGCCCAGAATACTAGTTAACAAAAACAAAGTTTCTGAGATCATCAATATTAGAGGGTCAAATTACTCACTCATGAATTCATTTAATAAATACTTTCTGAGAACTTATTTTCTTTTGTAAATTGAGAAAGGCATTGGATTAATCTAGATGAATTTGCTTAAGCCATGTAAAAGAGAAGTGCATGTGAGCTCAAGCGCTCAGTCGTGCCCAACTCTTTTCAACTCCATGGACTGCAGCCCAGCAGGCTCCTCTGTCCATGGAATTTTCCAGGCAAGAATACTGGAGTGGGTTGCCATTTCCTTCGCCAGGGGATCTTCCTGACCTAGGGATCAAATCTGTGTCTCTTGAGTCTCCTGCTATCACTACACCACCTAGACAAAAATGGTGATATATCCATTTGAAATTAATTCAGCTGAAACAAACAGAAAAGCATACCTAGTGTGCCTGAAATATGCAGGGGTTGATTTGCCTCATATAATAAAAGAAGAAGGTAGGTGTTGGCATTGGCTCTGCTGACCAGTGATACCATCTGAAACACACATTTTTATTTACCTTTCTGTTCCACATTTATCATTGTATCAGTTGGTTTTTACTGCATGAAAGAACTTCCCAAAACTTAATGGCTTAATCAACAACCATTTGACCTCATGCATGTGCAGGTCATTTGTAATGCTCTCATAAACCCAGGCCTGGCCCAGCTCTTCTCAGTGGGGTACACTCAAGCATCTGAAATCAGCTCAGTTGGGGAAGACTGATTTTGCCTTTTTAGTTGAGCTCTCTTATATGCCTGGGATCCTGGCTGGACTACCTGGGCTCCCACTGCTGCTTGTGGTTTCTTGTCACCCACCAGGCTAACTGGGCTTGTTCTTATGGGAGGGCAGGGATTCAAAAGACTGAGTGAATATATCCTGGTCCTCATGAGACTGAGTTTGCAATCAGACCACTGATACTGTATTCAGTTCTATTGGCAAAAGCAAGTCACAAGACTAACCCAAAGTCAAGAGGAAGGAAAATGGACTTCATATCTCTATGGGAAGTACAATGGTATATAAAGATGAATATAAAAGGAGAAAATTTATTGCCATTTCTGCAAGTAGCCTATCACAGTCTCCCCCTCTGACCAAAATTATCCCGGGGAATACTAGTTAACAAAAACAAAGTTTCTGAGATCATCAATATTAGAGGGTCAAATTACTCACTCATGAATTCATTTAATAAATACTTTCTGAGAACTTATTTTCTTTTGTAAATTGAGAAAGGCATTGGATTAATCTAGATGAATTTGCTTAAGCCATGTAAAAGAGAAGTGCATGTGAGCTCAAGCGCTCAGTCGTGCCCAACTCTTTTCAACTCCATGGACTGCAGCCCAGCAGGCTCCTCTGTCCATGGAATTTTCCAGGCAAGAATACTGGAGTGGGTTGCCATTTCCTTCGCCAGGGGATCTTCCTGACCTAGGGATCAAATCTGTGTCTCTTGAGTCTCCTGCTATCACTACACCACCTAGACAAAAATGGTGATATATCCATTTGAAATTAATTCAGCTGAAACAAACAGAAAAGCATACCTAGTGTGCCTGAAATATGCAGGGGTTGATTTACCTCATATAATAAAAGAAGAAGGTAGGTGTTGGCATTGGCTCTGCTGACCAGTGATACCATCTGAAACACACATTTTTATTTACCTTTCTGTTCCACATTTATCATTGTATCAGTTGGTTTTTACTGCATGAAAGAACTTCCCAAAACTTAATGGCTTAATCAACAACCATTTGACCTCATGCATGTGCAGGTCATTTGTAATGCTCTCATAAACCCAGGCCTGGCCCAGCTCTTCTCAGTGGGGTACACTCAAGCATCTGAAATCAGCTCAGTTGGGGAAGACTGATTTTGCCTTTTTAGTTGAGCTCTCTTATATGCCTGGGATCCTGGCTGGACTACCTGGGCTCCCACTGCTGCTTGTGGTTTCTTGTCACCCACCAGGCTAACTGGGCTTGTTCTTATGGGAGGGCAGGGATTCAAAAGACTGAGTGAATATATCCTGGTCCTCATGAGACTGAGTTTGCAATCAGACCACTGATACTGTATTCAGTTCTATTGGCAAAAGCAAGTCACAAGACTAACCCAAAGTCAAGAGGAAGGAAAATGGACTTCATATCTCTATGGGAAGTACAATGGTATATAAAGATGAATATAAAAGGAGAAAATTTATTGCCATTTCTGCAAGTAGCCTATCACAGTCTCCCCCTTTGACCAAAATTATCCAGAGTCTTTCTATACAAAAAAGATTCATTCCTATCTTACACCTCCAAAAGCTTCCTATAATCAGGTCTCCACTCTTGAAATCTGGATTCTCTTGGTCAATATCCAGTACAAGTTATTTGCTGCCACACACACAGGAAATGATGAGTGACTTCCCTGCTGGGTTCAATAGCTAAGATTCTATGATCCTAATGCAGGGAGGGGAACCAAGTTGGATCCCTGGTTAGGGATCTAGATCTCATATGCCACAACTGAGACCCAGCATAGAGAAATAAATAAATATAAATAAGTATTTTTTAAAAGAAAGAAAGATGAGCTAGAAAATGGGACAAACCACAATAGAGATTTTTACTTTAAGGGGAAAATGGGAGAAGTGGCATTCTCTTTTTACAGTTTAGTCACTCAGTTGTGTCAGCTCTTTGCAATTTCATGTACAGTCTTCCCTGTCCTTCACCATCTCCCAGAGTTTGCTCAAGTTCATGTCAATTGAGTCAGTAATGCCATCCAACTATCTCATTCTCTATATCCCCCTTCTTCTGCTGCCCTTAATCTTTCCCAGCATCAGGGTCTTTTCCAATGAGTCAGTCTCAGGTGACCAAAGTATTGGAGCTTCAGCTTCAACATCAGTCCTTCCAATGAATATTCAGGGTTGATTTCCTTTAGGAGTGACTGGTTTGAGTCACTGGTTTGAGTGACTGGTTTGAGTCCTTCTTAAGGCATTCTCTGATCCATAGCAATTCTAAAACCCTACTGAACAAATGCTACCAGTTGGTCAAAAATGGGAGTAGGTAATATTTCTCAATCACAGCCTAGTTCAGCTCTCTGGGACTAGCCTCTAGTTCACTGTCTTTTATTAATCCTGGGAATGGCTCACAAATCTATTCTGAGTGCAATTGGATTTGTCTTGTGGGTTCTTGGCTTCCCTCTCAGAGATGAAAGAACCAGCTACGCTTGTAGCTGAGTAACCTTTTTCAGCCTGTTTGTTTCTTGTGGAAATATAGAGGCCCAAGGCCTTTGTGAAATTTATAAAATCAGAGCTCCTATGCATTCAGTTAATGATGCTTCCGTCACTCTTAAAGTCTCTTAAAACTGCACAGATTTTCCATATATCGCAGCGTACTCTACTCTATTTGGAAAAAAAAAAAGCCACACCCTGTGGTATCCTATTCTGTCTGGGGGGGAAAAAGTCACACCCATAACTGCTTTCAAAACTGTTTTCTGTTTTTACAGGTTTAACTATTTTTAGAATCCACATCTAACTGATGTCATATAGTTTTGTGTTTGTCTTATCTCACTTAGCATAATGCCCTCAAGAGTCATCCCATGATTACCCATGATTACACTTTTTTTTTTTTTTTGGCCACTTCTATTGGTCTTTCATTTATTTATCTTTGTTCTTTGGCCTGTGTGGGCCTCCCATCGCAATGGCCCTTCTCACTGCAGAGCACCGGCTCTGGGCACATGCACGGCAGAGCTCCGGCTCCGTAGTTGGAAACATTAGTCCAGCCGCTCTGCAGCACGTGGGATCTTCCCAGGTCAAGGATCTAACCGGTGCCCCTCGCACTGCAAGGTGGTGTCCTTACCCACTGGACCACCAGGGAAGCCTCCATGATTACATTTTTTAAAAAGCAAAATCTACAAAAACAGAGAGTAGGAAGGGGCTTACTTGATACCTGGGAGAGTAAAGAATTCGCCTACAATGCGGGAGACCTGGGCTTGATCCCTGGGTTGGGAAGATTCCCTGGAGGAGGGCATGGCAACCCACTCCAGTATTCTTGCCTGGAGAAACCCCATGGACAGAGGAGCCTGGAGGGCTGTAGTCCACAGGGTCACAAAGAGTTGGACACTACTGAGTGACTAAGCACAGCACAGCAGCACAGAACAGTGGTTACCAGGGGCCAGGGAGGCGAGGGTAGGGCTTGGAGAGATATTTTCTAAGGGTACAAATGGACAGTCAGTAGATAAACAGGTGCTGGAGATCTAATGCACAGTATAGTCATTATGACAACAATAGTGTTGTAAATTTCCAAGTTGCTAAGAGACTAGATTCTAACTGTTCCCATCACAAAAAAAGAAATGATAATTATGTGACAGAGGTGTTAGCTAATGCCAGGGTGCATTATATAAATTTATCAAATCAAAACACTGTACACCTTAAACTTACACAAAGCTATATGTCAATTATATCTCAATAATAATAAATAAACATAAAAATGTGAAAAACATGTTTCTGTCTTAACTAACTTGCAGCAATTGGTGCGTGGCAGTCTCTTCAGGAAATGCCCTTTATATTACTATAAATCATTTTCCTGACTAGAGAAGTTCTTCTTAATATCTCCTTAATTCTTTCAGACACCTTGATAAAGAATCTTAGAGGCACACCCCTCCTCATGGTTTTTCGTGGCAGGTTCTCTTTTTTGGCCACTTCTATTGGTCTTTCATTTATTTATCTTTGTTCTTTGGCCTGTGTGGGCCTCCCATCGCAATGGCCCTTCTCACTGCAGAGCACCGGCTCTGGGCACATGCACGGCAGAGCTCCGGCTCCGTAGTTGGAAACATTAGTCCAGCCGCTCTGCAGCACGTGGGATCTTCCCAGGTCAAGGATCTAACCGGTGCCCCTCGCACTGCAAGGTGGTGTCCTTACCCACTGGACCACCAGGGAAGCCTCCATGATTACATTTTTTAAAAAGCAAAATCTACAAAAACAGAGAGTAGGAAGGGGCTTACTTGATACCTGGGAGAGTAAAGAATTCGCCTACAATGCGGGAGACCTGGGCTTGATCCCTGGGTTGGGAAGATTCCCTGGAGGAGGGCATGGCAACCCACTCCAGTATTCTTGCCTGGAGAAACCCCATGGACAGAGGAGCCTGGAGGGCTGTAGTCCACAGGGTCACAAAGAGTTGGACACTACTGAGTGACTAAGCACAGCACAGCAGCACAGAACAGTGGTTACCAGGGGCCAGGGAGGCGAGGGTAGGGCTTGGAGAGATATTTTCTAAGGGTACAAATGGACAGTCAGTAGATAAACAGGTGCTGGAGATCTAATGCACAGTATAGTCATTATGACAACAATAGTGTTGTAAATTTCCAAGTTGCTAAGAGACTAGATTCTAACTGTTCCCATCACAAAAAAAGAAATGATAATTATGTGACAGAGGTGTTAGCTAATGCCAGGGTGCATTATATAAATTTATCAAATCAAAACACTGTACACCTTAAACTTACACAAAGCTATATGTCAATTATATCTCAATAATAATAAATAAACATAAAAATGTGAAAAAACATGTTTCTGTCTTAACTAACTTGCAGCAATTGGTGCGTGGCAGTCTCTTCAGGAAATGCCCTTTATATTACTATAAATCATTTTCCTGACTAGAGAAGTTCTTCTTAATATCTCCTTAATTCTTTCAGACACCTTGATAAAGAATCTTAGAGGCACACTCCTCATGTCTTCTCATAGGTTGTATTCTGCCTCAAGAGTCTTTTACTGGTTGAGAAGACTAAAGACAAGAAATAGTTTGATGTTCCGTAGCTGAAGGTCTTGGTTCCTTTATGTTCCCTCCAAATTCTACTTGTAAACTAAATAGTTCTAACCTTACTTTGTGCATCCCTTGAATGTCCTTATTATATGCAGCTAAAATAACCCAAGTGAAAAGTTAATTAGGACATATTTTAACCTTCCAAGTAACTAAAGGTAACATTTTTATAATGGTTTCACTACTACATAACACGGGGCTTTATTTATCCAGATTTCAATAACAATTGCCTAATCAGTTTTTCAGCTTCAATTAATTGCTCATCATTTTTTCCAACTATTTTCAGCTGCTTGGTCCCAAAGCCAATGTTCCTACACTTCTAGGCTCATGACTGAATCACATTTTGCTTTGTAACAAGTCACCTCCAAATCTATCAGCTTAAAAGCAGGAATGTGACGGTCAGCTAGGCAGATCATCTGGGAATGCTGGGATCAGATCTTTTGGCAAGGCTCACTCATGCACCTGTGGCCAGCTACAGGTCAACTGATACTGACCTCATGTGTCTGGAGTTTTGTCTGAAACAAATGGACCAATTTTGCCCTTGTGGTCTCTCATTGCCCAATAGGTTGGCCCTGATTAGTTCTCATGACATGACAGAAATAAAAGCTAATGAGAAAAACACAAGCTACTGGGGACCTGGGCACAGAACTGAAGAACACCCCTTCTTCTGTGTTCTGTTGCCAAAGGAAGTCATAAGTTCAATCCATATGAAAAGGGTAGGGAAAGAGACACCACCTCCTGACAGAACTTGCTGCAAAGTCACCTTACAGGGGAGGTAGATACAGAGAAAGCAGCAATAAGTCATTTTTCTGAACAATTTAATAGAAGCACATAGAGATTTGGGGCTTCCCTGGTGGCTCAGACGGTAAAGAATCTGCCTGCAATGCAGGAGACCTGGATTTGATCCCTGGCTTGAGAACAGCTACCCACTCCAGTATTCTTACCTGGAGAACTCCATGGCTCATCCATGGGGTCACAAAGAGTTGGACACAACTGAGTGACTTTCACTTTCATAGAGATTTATTCTCTTATGTGTCACTTCAATATTCCATGACAACAGTCATCTGCGGGTGATCCTTTGTCACGATATAAATAATCTGTTTAATACACTTTCATGTGATGTGCTTAATATTCATTGATATTACATGCCTTAAACTATTACATTGGTGCTTTCAAAATAATGATTTTATAATTATACCATATTTTCTCTAATTATTAGTTTGTAGATTTGGATACAAAGACTTTCCTTTTTCTTTTCTTCCCTTTTATTCTTCTAGCTTTTGTATAACAGTAGATATGTGGGTAATTTTATTCAATGGATTATAATCAATTTGAGGCACTATTCTTTTAGATGCTCAAATTGCCCTATAACTGAGACCTTGTTCTTTGATAATTTCAACATGATTGCCTTCGTATTTACACACCTCTTTGTTTTGTCTTTATTGTCCTCTCAACCAAAAAAGTACAGTTAGAATGCTCTGTTTAGAAGTTACTTGAAATAAATACTCCTTCTGTATAATTATTACCAATTTGATATACAGGTTCATTTATTTTGATTTATAATCAATTTAAAGGTTTGATTTTTCTCTTTTGATTTAATTTTCTATTATATAAAATATTTACATGATTTAAAATTAAAATAATATAAAACTACATACATAACATATACTCTCTCCCATCCATTATCCCTCCACTATAATCCTATCAATTCCTCCCCAAATATATCCAGTCCCTAATATATTCTTCCAGTGTTTCTTTTCCAAAAATAAAAAATATATATAAAATGGTGCTGTGACCACTAGATATTATTTAGAAAAAGCTGAATTGGATCCATATCTCAAGCTATACTCAGTATAAACAAATTTTAAAATGAAACCATGTGACTTACAAAAAATGTATACAAATTTCTTTATAATCCAGGGGTGGGGTAAATTTTCAAGAATATGACACAGAATACAAAATTCAAATTAATCAATCAAACAGATAAAAGAAGAAGTACAAGGAAGAGGAGAGGAAGAAAAATAGTAGGGATATCTTCATGTGTCTTCATGGCCAAGTGATGCTGCTGATTTGGGGGTTAAACCAAGGAAGTCATTCCATATTCTGGCACTAGCTTACACCCCGCAGCTCACAAACATCCTCACCATATAAACATCAACTCACACATCACAATCTCTGCCTCCAGGGAGGATTTTTGGCCCATTCTCACTTGTCCCCTTCTTGAGGTTTCCATGATGCCTTGTGCATATTTCTACCACCACACTTACCATACTTTTGTGATATTTTCTGCTGGTGTACCTCTCTTACCCACAAAACATGGGCACCTTATAAGGGAAGATGGATTTTACCATCTGTGTCTCCACCAAAACTTGCTGAGGGACCAGGGCATGGTAGATGCTCAGTAAGTGCTGGCTGAATGAATGAGTAAAGGACTGAATAAATTCAATTTGGCAGAAAAAAATACAAAATCTCCTTTTTTTTTTAATTAAGAAATGAACAAGCAGATTGAATTAAATCATCAAGCCTGATTGAACACTTTAGCCTGAAAAGGATATGAACATTTTTTAGACTTATTAACTTGCTCCAGAAAATGAAAATACCAATTATTTGTAGGATTAGTCACTGAATCCTGCCTTCTAATTTTCTTACTGATAGATTTCTTAATGATGGTAGTGAAGACGATCCCCATAGGTTCAAGGAATTTGTACAGACTTCATCAATCCAAAATCCGAGTAAGAAGATTAATTGGATCAGACTGCTGCTTCCACTTCAGATTCTTTGAGACTGAGAGAAATTTAAGCCCCAGAACTATGTGCTACAGTCTCTTCCACATACAGTTACACAGAGTCTACATAATCTACCGCTGGTGTTGCTACATCAAGTTCAGGAAATGCAAGTTTTCTTAAGCCCATTTCAGTCATTTATACAGGATTACATATCTAGTAAGCTGCAGTATTCTTAGACCATTGTAATACATTTTTTTCTACTAATTGAACATTTTGGAATCCTAGAATTTTAAAATATTTATTTTATTGAAGAATAGCTGGGCTTCCTTGGTAGTCCAGTGGGTACAGACACCGCCTTGCAGTGCAAGGGGCGCCGGTTCAATCCCTGGCCTAGGAAGATCACAGGTGCCATGGAGCAGTTGGACCCATGTGTCCAACCACCAAGCTGGAGCTCTGGAGTGCACATGCCCAAAGCCGGTACTCTGCGAAGAGAGAGGCCACTGCGATGGGAGGCCCACACAGGCCAAAGAACAAAGATAAATAAATGAAAGACCAATAGAAGTGGCCAAAAAAAAAAGAATAGTTGATTTACAATGTTGTGTTAATTGCTATTGTACAGCAAAGTGATTCCAGTTATACATGTACTACTTGAGTTTTAACAAGTGAAGGTATTACTTGCCCACAAAACATGGCCCTATAAGGGAAGATGGATTTTACCATCTGTGTCTCCACCAAAACTTGCTGAGGGACCAGGGCATGGTAGATGCTCAGTAAGTGCTGGCTGAATGAATGAGTAAAGGACTGAATAAATTCAATTTGGCAGAAAAAAATACAAAATCTCCTTTTTTTTTTAATTAAGAAATGAACAAGCAGATTGAATTAAATCATCAAGCCTGATTGAACACTTTAGCCTGAAAAGGATATGAACATTTTTTAGACTTATTAACTTGCTCCAGAAAATGAAAATACCAATTATTTGTAGGATTAGTCACTGAATCCTGCCTTCTAATTTTCTTACTGATAGATTTCTTAATGATGGTAGTGAAGACGATCCCCATAGGTTCAAGGAATTTGTACAGACTTCATCAATCCAAAATCCGAGTAAGAAGATTAATTGGATCAGACTGCTGCTTCCACTTCAGATTCTTTGAGACTGAGAGAAATTTAAGCCCCAGAACTATGTGCTACAGTCTCTTCCACATACAGTTACACAGAGTCTACATAATCTACCGCTGGTGTTGCTACATCAAGTTCAGGAAATGCAAGTTTTCTTAAGCCCATTTCAGTCATTTATACAGGATTACATATCTAGTAAGCTGCAGTATTCTTAGACCATTGTAATACATTTTTTTCTACTAATTGAACATTTTGGAATCCTAGAATTTTAAAATATTTATTTTATTGAAGAATAGCTGGGCTTCCTTGGTAGTCCAGTGGGTACGGACACCGCCTTGCAGTGCAAGGGGCGCCAGTTCAATCCCTGGCCTAGGAAGATCACAGGTGCCATGGAGCAGTTGGACCCATGTGTCCAACCACCAAGCTGGAGCTCTGGAGTGCACATGCCCAAAGCCGGTACTCTGCGAAGAGAGAGGCCACTGCGATGGGAGGCCCACACAGGCCAAAGAACAAAGATAAATAAATGAAAGACCAATAGAAGTGGCCAAAAAAAAAAGAATAGTTGATTTACAATGTTGTGTTAATTGCTATTGTACAGCAAAGTGATTCCAGTTATACATGTACTACTTGAGTTTTAACAAGTGAAGGTATTACTTTTTAAAGAATTAAAAATTTTTCTTTAAAGAAAAAGAAAGAAAACAGTTTTTTTCTGATTCTAAGAAGATGTCCTAAGGAAATGACTATAAATAGAATCACTTTGTTGCAAAAGAGTGCAACATGTAACTTTTTAAAAAATGTCAGTAAATAGGGAATATCCTAAATGGCCAATCAATGGAAGCATAATTAAGAGAACTGAGTCATATACTTTATAAATTTCTCCAATCTTTGATTTTTTTCCCTCCACTCAATGTGAATGTGAATGTTTTTAGAATATTTTTTAATTCTCAATATTTTCCTTCATAAATAAAAACAGAAAACAGAAGTTGTCAGAAGCAAATGTCCCCATCACATTAATCACAATTCAGGGCACTTGCAATCAGCCTCACCTTTTCTCCTGCTAGAAAGGAAGAAGTGCTCAAAAACCAAATTCTCTGTATTACACTGAATCTCCTCCAATTCCGTGTTAATTGGGAACTTTCCCCTCCACTCTTCTGGATCATTCTGCTCACTCTAGTTTCTTTTAAAAATGCAAACAAAACAAAATTTTCCTAGCCCCACCTCTCACTCTTTCCACTGCCCTAATTGTCTTCCCCTCAAAACAAAGTTTCATCAGAACAAATTATAAATTCCTTCCACTTTCTAAACTCCTGTTCTTTCTTTAGTAGACACCAAAAGAGCCTTAGGTGCACCCCCCTCCAATTAATTGAGAATTACCTAACAATGGTGATCTTACTGCAGCTAACTCAAATAAGCCATTTTAAATATTATTTTATTGAAGAATAGCTGGGCTTCCTTGGTAGTCCAGGGGTGCCGAGTGCAAGGCGCCAGTTCAATCCCTGGCCTAGGAAGATCACAGGTGCCATGGAGCAGTTGGACCCATGTGTCCAACCACCAAGCTGGAGCTCTGGAGTGCACATGCCCAAAGCCGGTACTCTGCGAAGAGAGAGGCCACTGCGATGGGAGGCCCACACAGGCCAAAGAACAAAGATAAATAAATGAAAGACCAATAGAAGTGGCCAAAAAAAAAAGAATAGTTGATTTACAATGTTGTGTTAATTGCTATTGTACAGCAAAGTGATTCCAGTTATACATGTACTACTTGAGTTTTAACAAGTGAAGGTATTACTTTTTAAAGAATTAAAAATTTTTCTTTAAAGAAAAAGAAAGAAAACAGTTTTTTTCTGATTCTAAGAAGATGTCCTAAGGAAATGACTATAAATAGAATCACTTTGTTGCAAAAAGAGTGCAACATGTAACTTTTTAAAAAATGTCAGTAAATAGGGAATATCCTAAATGGCCAATCAATGGAAGCATAATTAAGAGAACTGAGTCATATACTTTATAAATTTCTCCAATCTTTGATTTTTTTCCCTCCACTCAATGTGAATGTGAATGTTTTTAGAATATTTTTTAATTCTCAATATTTTCCTTCATAAATAAAAACAGAAAACAGAAGTTGTCAGAAGCAAATGTCCCCATCACATTAATCACAATTCAGGGCACTTGCAATCAGCCTCACCTTTTCTCCTGCTAGAAAGGAAGAAGTGCTCAAAAACCAAATTCTCTGTATTACACTGAATCTCCTCCAATTCCGTGTTAATTGGGAACTTTCCCCTCCACTCTTCTGGATCATTCTGCTCACTCTAGTTTCTTTTAAAAATGCAAACAAAACAAAATTTTCCTAGCCCCACCTCTCACTCTTTCCACTGCCCTAATTGTCTTCCCCTCAAAACAAAGTTTCATCAGAACAAATTATAAATTCCTTCCACTTTCTAAACTCCTGTTCTTTCTTTAGTAGACACCAAAAGAGCCTTAGGTGCACCCCCCTCCAATTAATTGAGAATTACCTAACAATGGTGATCTTACTGCAGCTAACTCAAATAAGCCATTTTCATTTCTAGCCTTACCAGACTATTCAATAGTCCTGTGTGCCAGGGATTAGCCAACTACAGCATGTCTTGTAATAAAGTTTAACTGAAACACAACCAGGCTCATTCACTTATATATGATCTCAGGCTGCTTTTGTGCTATCACGGCAGAGTAGAATCTCTCTTTGACCCACTGTCTTCCCTTAGCTTCTCCAAAAACAATCTTTTGTTTCTCTGACTCTTTTGTTGCCTTCTCTTTAGTCATTTTTTGGTGCCTGCACTTCTTCTATGAGTTTTTAAATATTGGAGTTTCATGAGCTCAATCCTGGATCTTCTTCTCTTCTCATGCACTTTACTCCTAAAGAGCCACATCTATTTCTCAAGCTAAAATAGCGTCTCTAGGTTGACAATTCTCAAAACCTATCTCCAATTCAGATCTCTCCCCTGTGCTCCAGAATCATATAAAATATCTTCATTCAGATGTTTTGTGGACTTCTCTCACTAAAAGTCCAGAACTAAAAGTCCAGAACTGCACTCTTACTAAGAACTGCACTCTTACTATTCTCCTTCTTCACACATGAAATCTGTTCCTCATGAAAAGTTTCTTATCTAAGTTCATGGTACTTCCATGGTACTTCCGTGGATCTACTGGTCCATGCTAAAAACTTGGTGACATTTTCCTCAACTCACCACTGTCATACTCATTGTCAGGAGAGGTCTTGAAGCTCTTGATGTCTCTTCATCATTACATCATTATTTGCACAAGCAACTATCATTTGACATATATCTGTCCTCAGAAAGATATTCTTATCGCTTCCCCTTTTTAAGACACCCCAATTCCGTGTTAATTGGGAACTTTCCCCTCCACTCTTCTGGATCATTCTGCTCACTCTAGTTTCTTTTAAAAATGCAAACAAAACAAAATTTTCCTAGCCCCACCTCTCACTCTTTCCACTGCCCTAATTGTCTTCCCCTCAAAACAAAGTTTCATCAGAACAAATTATAAATTCCTTCCACTTTCTAAACTCCTGTTCTTTCTTTAGTAGACACCAAAAGAGCCTTAGGTGCACCCCCCTCCAATTAATTGAGAATTACCTAACAATGGTGATCTTACTGCAGCTAACTCAAATAAGCCATTTTCATTTCTAGCCTTACCAGACTATTCAATAGTCCTGTGTGCCAGGGATTAGCCAACTACAGCATGTCTTGTAATAAAGTTTAACTGAAACACAACCAGGCTCATTCACTTATATATGATCTCAGGCTGCTTTTGTGCTATCACGGCAGAGTAGAATCTCTCTTTGACCCACTGTCTTCCCTTAGCTTCTCCAAAAACAATCTTTTGTTTCTCTGACTCTTTTGTTGCCTTCTCTTTAGTCATTTTTTGGTGCCTGCACTTCTTCTATGAGTTTTTAAATATTGGAGTTTCATGAGCTCAATCCTGGATCTTCTTCTCTTCTCATGCACTTTACTCCTAAAGAGCCACATCTATTTCTCAAGCTAAAATAGCGTCTCTAGGTTGACAATTCTCAAAACCTATCTCCAATTCAGATCTCTCCCCTGTGCTCCAGAATCATATAAAATATCTTCATTCAGATGTTTTGTGGACTTCTCTCACTAAAAGTCCAGAACTAAAAGTCCAGAACTGCACTCTTACTAAGAACTGCACTCTTACTATTCTCCTTCTTCACACATGAAATCTGTTCCTCATGAAAAGTTTCTTATCTAAGTTCATGGTACTTCCATGGTACTTCCGTGGATCTACTGGTCCATGCTAAAAACTTGGTGACATTTTCCTCAACTCACCACTGTCATACTCATTGTCAGGAGAGGTCTTGAAGCTCTTGATGTCTCTTCATCATTACATCATTATTTGCACAAGCAACTATCATTTTGCTACAGGACTATCATACTCACTCTGTTCAAATCATTCTTCATAAATCTTCTAGATGAAATTTTAGATATGACCTCTCCTTATCCTTGTATGAGTCTACATAATCGGACCTCTGTCCGCATCTCCTTCATAGTGGGACACTCTTCCACTTGTCCACTACACACCACTTATACTAACTTTCTTTTAGACCATAGAAGACATCAAGTTACTTCCTGCCTTAGGGATTTTCACTCATTGTTTTCTCTCTTCAGCTGGTTGACTCCTATGCAGCCTTCAATGCTCAGCTTCTGTGTCACTTCCTCAGAGATACCGGAAACCAGGTCCATTATTATAAATTCTTATTACACTTGCTTTTTCCATCATAGAGTAGACCAGGTATGAGTCAAAGTCCACATACAGATACTCAAGGTTTATTAAGGGTTTCTTATTTGGATATAATCTAATTAACTTTGTCTATCCACTCTCTCAGGCAAATGAGAAATTTAACTACAGTAGTCCTTGGGAATTCCCAACACAGGGTTATGCCAAACACTAACCAGGGTAATTATATAGCACCCGGAACACAGGAATGTTTCCTGATCATTGATACCCTGTGCACACAGCTTAGTGTTACGATGCTCACCACCCAGGCTCATGTGGTGGGGGCTTTCTAGTTCCAGAGGCGACTCTTCTGTGCCATTTTGGGGCCCGTCCTGGGAGCACTTGCTTATATACACCTCATAACCATTTCACTAAGGACTTAACATTTCTTGACATACCAGTGTTCCAGAACTCTGAGCCCTTGTCTTCTTACCAGTAAAAGAATCTCACCTCTCTACACACTGCCTCTCAAATCATTCTCCCCTTCTCCCTTTCAGGTCACCTACCTAATCCCAAAGCTTTATTATCTAATCCTTGATGGAGGAAATCTTCTATTCAGCCTGACTGATCCTTCCTTACTATTCATAAACACAAATCTTAGATCACCTCTCAACTCTTTAGGACACTTACAAGTTTCCCCAGTAAGTTTATTTTCCTGGGTTTCCCTAGTGGTCCAGTGGTTAAAGAGTCCACCTTGCAGTGCAAGGGGCACTGGTTTGACCTCTGGCCTGGGAAGATCCCACGTGCTGCAGAGCAGCCAGACCAGTGTGTCCAATTATGAGCCAGCGCTCTGAAGCATAAGTGCCCAGAGCCAGTGCTCTGCAACGAGAGAGGCCGTTGCAATGAGAGGCCCACACAGGCCAAAGAATAAAGATGGATGAAAAGAAATAAATAAATAAACCAATAAAAGAGGCCAAAATTTTTTTTAAAAAGTTTATTTTCCTCTTGTGAAAAGCAACACCTTTACTATCTTTTCTGTCTTCTAACCCCTCCAGCCTCTCATAACTCTCTTCACTCTCAACTCATGATCGTCTCCATGCATCACTGGGACAAAAAGCCAAGCCCACAAACATCCTCAAATTCCCTACTCCGAGTGTATAAACCTACTTGAACTCAGCTTCTTCTTCTTTAGTCCTACTACAAACATGGAAATGTCCTACTTCTGTTATGGACAAGTAAAGACATGTTCGCTTCTCACAAAAAAATTAAGAAAAGATATCCGGGCTGAACAGACAATTGTCTCCTTACACTAACGATAAGTACTGCCTGCAAGCCTCACTTCTCTGAAACCTCCTCCGAGAAAAAATAGGTAGCTAGTTACTGATAAAAGCCTGGGCCCAGAATAGTGGCACTCGTAAGATTAGTAATTTCAAACTATTACCTTTAGCAAACATCAATAGACATGCTAATGCAGAGCGCAAAACCTCTTCCTCTTACCCCTTTTCAATGAATAAACAGCTTTTAAGTGTTACGATGCTCACCACCCAGGCTCATGTGGTGGGGGCTTTCTAGTTCAATTTACCGTCCTGGGAGCACTTGCTTATATACACCTCATAACCATTTCACTAAGGACTTAACATTTCTTGACATACCAGTGTTCCAGAACTCTGAGCCCTTGTCTTCTTACCAGTAAAAGAATCTCACCTCTCTACACACTGCCTCTCAAATCATTCTCCCCTTCTCCCTTTCAGGTCACCTACCTAATCCCAAAGCTTTATTATCTAATCCTTGATGGAGGAAATCTTCTATTCAGCCTGACTGATCCTTCCTTACTATTCATAAACACAAATCTTAGATCACCTCTCAACTCTTTAGGACACTTACAAGTTTCCCCAGTAAGTTTATTTTCCTGGGTTTCCCTAGTGGTCCAGTGGTTAAAGAGTCCACCTTGCAGTGCAAGGGGCACTGGTTTGACCTCTGGCCTGGGAAGATCCCACGTGCTGCAGAGCAGCCAGACCAGTGTGTCCAATTATGAGCCAGCGCTCTGAAGCATAAGTGCCCAGAGCCAGTGCTCTGCAACGAGAGAGGCCGTTGCAATGAGAGGCCCACACAGGCCAAAGAATAAAGATGGATGAAAATAGATAAATAAATAAACCAATAAAAGAGGCCAAAATTTTTTTTAAAAAGTTTATTTTCCTCTTGTGAAAAGCAACACCTTTACTATCTTTTCTGTCTTCTAACCCCTCCAGCCTCTCATAACTCTCTTCACTCTCAACTCATGATCGTCTCCATGCATCACTGGGACAAAAAGCCAAGCCCACAAACATCCTCAAATTCCCTACTCCGAGTGTATAAACCTACTTGAACTCAGCTTCTTCTTCTTTAGTCCTACTACAAACATGGAAATGTCCTACTTCTGTTATGGACAAGTAAAGACATGTTCGCTTCTCACAAAAAAATTAAGAAAAGATATCCGGGCTGAACAGACAATTGTCTCCTTACACTAACGATAAGTACTGCCTGCAAGCCTCACTTCTCTGAAACCTCCTCCGAGAAAAAATAGGTAGCTAGTTACTGATAAAAGCCTGGGCCCAGAATAGTGGCACTCGTAAGATTAGTAATTTCAAACTATTACCTTTAGCAAACATCAATAGACATGCTAATGCAGAGCGCAAAACCTCTTCCTCTTACCCCTTTTCAATGCTAATGAAACAGGCTTTTTAGAACTCTGGTTCCCTTTGTAACTAAGAATTGTAAGAATGTTTTTTCTATAAACAAATGTTTCCCCTCGAGAACAAAGGTGTTGGTGGAGGAGCAAAGGGCTCCGGTGATGACCTCTTTTACATCTCTAGAGAGACAAAAAGCTTCTTCATGACTATTAATTAGCTTGAGATTTCTAGTCGGAAAAAATATAAAAAGCGTAAAGAAAGATTGTACGAAAGCTTACTCATGCGACTCAGCTGTGACTGAGATGGGAGGCTCTCCAGCTCTGGGGTAAGAACATCTGTTTACATTTGATTGAGTTCTGATTATTTCTGATTACTTGTGCTTGCCTTTATTTGATGATTAACAAACCCACTCTTGGTTTGACAATACTTGAGACCACGATACTTTATTGTCGAGGTCCGAGGCTCACACCCTGAGAGGACCACGCTGTGTTCACAGAAAAGTCTCTGAGCTATTCAATATAGTTTCTCTTAGTGAGGGCTAGTGAGAATAGAAATCAGAGTAAACTCCAACACCGGTGCCCATGACACTTCCTATTAGGATACCAGTTCCTTTATACCAGTTTGTCTGCCCATTGCCTGAATTAATTTACTTCTTGCTGTCTTCAGAGTTTTCTTCTTCAGTTTCTCCCTCTCTGTTCTACTACCAATCTCTCCCTGTCTCCTGCATCTTTTCCATCAGCATACATACTTGCCTATTATTTTCCATTAAGTTAAAAATTGCTTTATTTTTCACCCTCTGCCCCATTTCTCTTATTTCCCTCATAGCCCAATCTAAATTTTTTCCAATTAGTCCTACTTCTGTTATGGACAAGTAAAGACATGTTCGCTTCTCACAAAAAAATTAAGAAAAGATATCCGGGCTGAACAGACAATTGTCTCCTTACACTAACGATAAGTACTGCCTGCAAGCCTCACTTCTCTGAAACCTCCTCCGAGAAAAAATAGGTAGCTAGTTACTGATAAAAGCCTGGGCCCAGAATAGTGGCACTCGTAAGATTAGTAATTTCAAACTATTACCTTTAGCAAACATCAATAGACATGCTAATGCAGAGCGCAAAACCTCTTCCTCTTACCCCTTTTCAATGCTAATGAAACAGGCTTTTTAGAACTCTGGTTCCCTTTGTAACTAAGAATTGTAAGAATGTTTTTTCTATAAACAAATGTTTCCCCTCGAGAACAAAGGTGTTGGTGGAGGAGCAAAGGGCTCCGGTGATGACCTCTTTTACATCTCTAGAGAGACAAAAAGCTTCTTCATGACTATTAATTAGCTTGAGATTTCTAGTCGGAAAAAATATAAAAGCGTAAAGAAAGATTGTACAAAGCTTGCTCATGCAACTCAGCTGTGACTGAGATGGGAAGCTCTCCAGCTCTGAGGTAAGAACATCTGTTTACATTTGATTGAGTTCTGATTATTTCTGATTACTTGTGCTTGCCTTTATTTGATGATTAACAAACCCACTCTTGGTTTGACAATACTTGAGACCACGATACTTTATTGTCGAGGTCCGAGGCTCACACCCTGAGAGGACCACGCTGTGTTCACAGAAAAGTCTCTGAGCTATTCAATATAGTTTCTCTTAGTGAGGGCTAGTGAGAATAGAAATCAGAGTAAACTCCAACACCGGTGCCCATGACACTTCCTATTAGGATACCAGTTCCTTTATACCAGTTTGTCTGCCCATTGCCTGAATTAATTTACTTCTTGCTGTCTTCAGAGTTTTCTTCTTCAGTTTCTCCCTCTCTGTTCTACTACCAATCTCTCCCTGTCTCCTGCATCTTTTCCATCAGCATACATACTTGCCTATTATTTTCCATTAAGTTAAAAATTGCTTTATTTTTCACCCTCTGCCCCATTTCTCTTATTTCCCTCATAGCCCAATCTAAATGTTTTAGTCTTCCAGATAGACTAGTTTCTCACCTCCCATTGAAACCTCATCCCACATTATCTAGGCTTCTGCTTTTATCATTTCAGCAAAAATTTTCCTGTCAAAATTATCAAAAAACTATATGCTCCCAAATCTTGACATTTTTTAAACCACATTTTCACTCAGTCTCTGAGAAACACTCAATATATTTCCTCCTCCTCAAAACACTCTACATTTTTGCTTTTGTATAAACACACTCTCATGGTTTGCTCAAAGCAGGCCTTGCTGTGACCGTTTTACCCTTTCCAGCTTATCCTCTGCCTAATGAATTTTTAAGCATGTTAGGTCTTGAGAAGACAGGCATTACAGAACCTGTTTCTTAGAAGTGATTGAGTTTCTGGACAGAGATTTGTTTAAGTCAGAAAGGCATTGGTTGTTCTGGGGTTAGAACCCCAGGCAATCATAAAGACAACTATTTTATTAGTGCAATTGATTTAACTCTTGGTTCATTCTGAGATGAAAGATAAAATCACAGAGTTAATTAGGCTTCTAGTGGCTTGCCCATGCCTTTTTTGGGAAAAACTAATATTTCCAATATGGCACTAGACCTCATTCCTTTTCTTATGGGTGGAGTGGGAGACTGACCCGGGACTGAATCCAGACCATGGCAAGTGAAAATGCTGAGTCCTAACCACTGGACAATCAGGGAACTCCCTAGAGTCCATTCCTTAACAGGAAAATTTCACTTACAGGAATGCCTTCTACTGTGTCTCTTCTCTGAAAAGCCCATAGCTGGGGTGATCTATAGCCTAGTACAGATGCTAAATTTAGTTCACACCAGCGAAAATGATCATCTTTATCTGATACTTGACTTTTAATATCCTGACACTTCCAACCCCCAAGACTATGAGGTAGAAACCATGCTAAACCCTGAGTTCCAGAGTTAACTGCATAGCTGTGCCCAGGAGATTGTTGCTGTTGTTTAGTCATTAATGTGTGTCTGACTCTGTGCAACCACACAGATGGTAGCCCACCAGGGTTCTCTATGCATGGGGTTCTCCAGGCAAGAATGCTGGATTGGGTTGCCATTTCCTTCTCCAAGGGATCTTCCTAACCCAGGTGTTGAACCCATGTCTCCTGCACTGACAGGCCAATTCTTTACCACTGAGCCACCAGGGAAGCCCATCCAGCCGATTACCCTTTGGGAGAATGTGACCCACTCAGCACCATCTATAGTAACAGCACTCTGTTCACTATTGCAGGTAAACACATGGGTCTCTGTGTTCATCTGACTTCTAATATTCCCAAGATCACTGAAGAGGGAGTGCTGGGAAAGGTACTATTTTCAGAAGCCATATTCTCCACCAATAAGTGACTGTCACTCAAGGGGATCCAGGATGCAATCTTATCCTAATGATTTGATAGCACCCCACTGACCTTCACTTGCCATGACTTTCCAGTTAAAACCCTGCATGTGACCATAGGACTTCTCATTGTTCTGTTATGGCTATTGTTAGGCACTAAGTCTTCCGCAACTCCATGGACTGTAGCCCGTCAGGCTCCTCTGTCCCAGGCAAGAGTACTGGAGTGGGTTACCACTTCCTACTCCAAGGTCTTCTGGTATTCCTACAACAAAGCTCCAAACACCTACAACACCTCTTTCATAGCCTCAGTGTCTCCAGGGTTTTTATAAGTTCTCCCAGCCCCCTGTGGCAACTTAGGAACAAATGCTCTGAAGCTTATCTTCTACTTTTCTGTTTCAAAATAACAGTCTAAATGCATGGTGGTTATTGGCTTTGGATTGTCAATGCTAGAATTAGCAAAAAAAGAAAAAAAAAGTTTTTTTTCATATTTTGAACACTTTGCATTCATGTTCAAGGAAACACTCAAGGCAGGACTCACCTAGAAATTTCTATAACTTGCCACAGTCTCTCTATGGACCTCTCCACAGTATGATTTTTAGTTGATTCAAAGAACAACTGACAGACACTGAATGAAAGTTGTGGAATCCAGAGACTAAAATGCAGGTTGGATCACAGTGAAAGAAGAAACTGGCAACTGACTGTAAAAGAATCAAATGTGTGTCTGACTCTGTGCAACCACACAGATGGTAGCCCACCAGGGTTCTCTATGCATGGGGTTCTCCAGGCAAGAATGCTGGATTGGGTTGCCATTTCCTTCTCCAAGGGATCTTCCTAACCCAGGTGTTGAACCCATGTCTCCTGCACTGACAGGTCAATTCTTTACCACTGAGCCACCAGGGAAGCCCATCCAGCCGATTACCCTTTGGGAGAATGTGACCCACTCAGCACCATCTATAGTAACAGCACTCTGTTCACTATTGCAGGTAAACACATGGGTCTCTGTGTTCATCTGACTTCTAATATTCCCAAGATCACTGAAGAGGGAGTGCTGGGAAAGGTACTATTTTCAGAAGCCATATTCTCCACCAATAAGTGACTGTCACTCAAGGGGATCCAGGATGCAATCTTATCCTAATGATTTGATAGCACCCCACTGACCTTCACTTGCCATGACTTTCCAGTTAAAACCCTGCATGTGACCATAGGACTTCTCATTGTTCTGTTATGGCTATTGTTAGGCACTAAGTCTTCCGCAACTCCATGGACTGTAGCCCGTCAGGCTCCTCTGTCCCAGGCAAGAGTACTGGAGTGGGTTACCACTTCCTACTCCAAGGTCTTCTGGTATTCCTACAACAAAGTTCCAAACACCTACAACACCTCTTTCATAGCCTCAGTGTCTCCAGGGTTTTTATAAGTTCTCCCAGCCCCCTGTGGCAACTTAGGAACAAATGCTCTGAAGCTTATCTTCTACTTTTCTGTTTCAAAATAACAGTCTAAATGCATGGTGGTTATTGGCTTTGGATTGTCAATGCTAGAATTAGCAAAAAAGAAAAAAAAAAGTTTTTTTTCATATTTTGAACACTTTGCATTCATGTTCAAGGAAACACTCAAGGCAGGACTCACCTAGAAATTTCTATAACTTGCCACAGTCTCTCTATGGACCTCTCCACAGTATGATTTTTAGTTGATTCAAAGAACAACTGACAGACACTGAATGAAAGTTGTGGAATCCAGAGACTAAAAATGCAGGTTGGATCACAGTGAAAGAAGAAACTGGCAACTGACTGTAAAGAGTGTGGGTTTGTTCAGAGCAATCAAAAACCCTCAGAAATAAAATCTTCAGGATTTAGAATATCACTTGACCTCTGGAACTGAGATATCAGAAACTCAAAGAGGAAAACAAATAATTTAAAGAAACAGATTTTGCTTTATATTAAAACTTATGGGAAACATAAAAGATCTTCCAAACAAAGAAATAAAGTATTGGTGCTACATACAGTAAAGGAAGACAAAGCTCAGTTTATGCAGCAGGCTTGCATTGAGGATTGAACCTGCTTACAGGAAGGATGCTCTGGCACTTCTCTGCTCGTCCAGTGGTTAAGAATCCACCTGCCAATGCAGGGCACAGGGTTTGATCCCTGATTCAGAAACTAAGCTCCCACACGCCTCAGGGCAACTAAGCCCACAAGTCACAACCAATGAAACCCATGCACTCCAGAGCCTGGTCGATGACAAGAGAAGCCACTATAAAGAGAAGCCCACACACTGCAACTAGAGATTAGCCCCTACTTGCTGCAGCTAGAGAAAGCCTGTGCACAGCAACAAAGACCCAATGCAGCCAATAAAGAAATAAATTACAAGCACATTAAGAAAGAAAGAGAGGGACTTCCCTGGTAGTCCAGTGGCGAAAACTCCATGTTCCCAGTGCAAGGGGCCTGAGTTCGATCCCTGGTAAGGGAACTAGATCCCACATACCATGACTGAAGATCCTGCGTGCCACAACTAAGACCTTACACAGTCAAATAAAATAAATAAATGTATTTAAAAAAAAAAAAGAAAGAAAGAAAGAAAGAAGGAGAGAAATAAAGAACAGTCTTCAACAGAGAAAAATGAAAAGAAGATCCAGAGGGGGCTTCCCTGGTGGTCCAGTGGGTAAGGACACTGCCTTGCAGTGCAAGGGGTGCCGCTTTGATCCCTGGCCTGGGAAGATCCCTCATGCCGCGGAGCAGCTGGATTGATGTGTCCAACTACAGAGCCGGAGCTCTGGAGCGCGTGCACCCAGAGCTGGTGCTCTGCAACAAGAAAGGCCACTGTGATGGGAGGCCCACACAGGCCAAGGAACAAAGATAAATAAATGAAAGATCAATGGAAGTAGCCAAAAAAAATTAATAATAATTAAAAAAAAAAAAAGAAGATCCAGAGGGAGAAAGAACTGTCACAAATATAACTTGTAGGGAGTTTTGGCTACATTGGAGTAATACAATTTACTCAGATCTTCCAGATTAGCTCTGAGAGAAGGCAAAGGTTGGGAAAGGAACAAATGACAGAGCTCATACCAGCTCTCACCAAGAACCTGAGGGTTCAGCATTTGGAACAAGATCAGTGCATGGGGACACATGAAGAGAGAAGATACTTTTGTATCTAGTTAAGAAAGTATATATTACTATTTCTGTTTAAGGAGGTGGAGGTGTGACTTACTCAGACTATAGTTTTTCTGGGGAAAAATAGAAATTGCCTTTACATAGGGCAGGGGTTCAAATTATTTTTAAAGTTGTCACAACAAATTTCAAGCATGTTCCATTGCTGGTGGGTTATTATTTGGACAGTGCTGTCATTTGATGCCCATTGTTCAACTCTCTGATGAGCTTGTTTAGATTAGGAAGCTGCATCTATTGAAATGAGAGATAGAATCATGAATAAACCTCAGGCTAGTATACCCTGTGGCTTTATGGTTAAGTGATATTTGAAGAAATCTATGTCAAACGTTTCTAGGGCAACAAGAAGACAGGCTTATAACTGTCTAAAGAAGCTGAACCAATCCTCCCTCTCAAGTGGAAGGTAACAAAGAAGCAGAGGTAATAAGGGCATAAACAGATGTATCTCTCTGGTAACCAGGATCTTTCTCTAAAGCAAGTAGTCACATCATCAGGACGCTCACAGCCCTGATTTTGAGATTCAGTAAGTTAGCAAGACAAAGAAGAAAATTAATGGAAATATTACCACCTAGAAAAAGCTCAAGGTTTCCTTACTCTATTATTTAGTTCTAAAAACCACTGTGAAGATTAGATTAAGGGTAACATACTAGCTATGTTCATGGTTCAAGCAACATATTGGTACAATCATATGTCCACAATGTGGTAGAACACTGGAAATTAGAACATTTGTCTTCAGCTTCTTTTATCATCACATATTTGCAAATAGTTTGAGAAAACCATACACATAATTTTGCTAAACTTGTACAAAAAGTGTAACTTTTGACATGAGATGTACATTTTGGAAGTGTATCTAGGGCCATAGCATGAAGGGTGGATTAAACAACAGGGAACTGGCCAAGCGATCAATCAGCAAATATAAGAGGAGCTTGCTGTTCACTATCTTTTGTGTATGCACATATTTCAAGGATTTGTTCTAAAAAAATTTTTCAAGCTCTAAAATTAGCCCATGTGTGTGCTCAGTCACTCAGTTGTATTCTAATATTTCCAACCCCATGGATTGTACCCATCAGGCTCCTCTGTCCATGGGATTTTTCAGGCAAGAACACTGGAGTGGGTTGTCATTTTCCTCCTCCTGGGGATCTTTCCAACCTAAGGATCCTCATCTCATGCATCTCCTGCATTGGTAGGAGGCGGATTCTTTACCACTAGCACCACCTGAGAAGCTCAAACTTGCCCCATATTCACATATCAAATAAATGCACATAGAGGAAGCTGGGTGAACAAAATTCTCACTACTCATGTTTTTGTAGATTTTTAACTCCCTGTTACACCCATCCAAAGTCACTGGAGATGGTGACTGCAGCCATGAAATTAAAAGATGCTTGCTCCTTGAAAGAAAGGCTATGACAAACCTAGACCCTGTATTCAAAAGCAGAGACATCACTTTGCTGACAGAAATCCGTATAGTCAAAGCTATGGTTTAGTTCATATATGGATATGGGTGAAGTGTCTAGGGCAACAAGAAGACAGGCTTATAACTGTCTAAAGAAGCTGAACCAATCCTCCCTCTCAAGTGGAAGGTAACAAAGAAGCAGAGGTAATAAGGGCATAAACAGATGTATCTCTCTGGTAACCAGGATCTTTCTCTAAAGCAAGTAGTCACATCATCAGGACGCTCACAGCCCTGATTTTGAGATTCAGTAAGTTAGCAAGACAAAGAAGAAAATTAATGGAAATATTACCACCTAGAAAAAGCTCAAGGTTTCCTTACTCTATTATTTAGTTCTAAAAACCACTGTGAAGATTAGATTAAGGGTAACATACTAGCTATGTTCATGGTTCAAGCAACATATTGGTACAATCATATGTCCACAATGTGGTAGAACACTGGAAATTAGAACATTTGTCTTCAGCTTCTTTTATCATCACATATTTGCAAATAGTTTGAGAAAACCATACACATAATTTTGCTAAACTTGTACAAAAAGTGTAACTTTTGACATGAGATGTACATTTTGGAAGTGTATCTAGGGCCATAGTATGAAGGGTGGATTAAACAACAGGGAACTGGCCAAGCGATCAATCAGCAAATAAAAGAGGAGCTTGCTGTTCACTATCTTTTGTGTATGCACATATTTCAAGGATTTGTTCTAAAAAAATTTTTCAAGCTCTAAAATTAGCCCATGTGTGTGCTCAGTCACTCAGTTGTATTCTAATATTTCCAACCCCATGGATTGTACCCATCAGGCTCCTCTGTCCATGGGATTTTTCAGGCAAGAACACTGGAGTGGGTTGTCATTTTCCTCCTCCTGGGGATCTTTCCAACCTAAGGATCCTCATCTCATGCATCTCCTGCATTGGTAGGAGGCGGATTCTTTACCACTAGCACCACCTGAGAAGCTCAAACTTGCCCCATATTCACATATCAAATAAATGCACATAGAGGAAGCTGGGTGAACAAAATTCTCACTACTCATGTTTTTGTAGATTTTTAACTCCCTGTTACACCCATCCAAAGTCACTGGAGATGGTGACTGCAGCCATGAAATTAAAAGATGCTTGCTTCTTGGAAGAAAGGCTATGACAAACCTAGACAGTATATTCAAAAGCAGAGACATCACTTTGCTGACAGAAGTCTGTATAGTCAAAGCTATGGTTTTCCCAGTAGTCATATATGGATATGGGAGTTGGACCATAAAAAAGGTGGAGCACTGCAGAATTGATGCCTTTGAACTGTGGTGTTTAGGGAAGACTTTTGAGAGTTCCTTGGACTGCAAGAAGATCAAACTAATCAATCCAAAAGGAAATCAACCCTGAATATACATTGGAAGGAATGATGCTGAAACTGAAGCTCTAGTACTTAGGTCCTGATGAGACAAGATGACTTATTAGAAAAGACCTTGATGTTGGGGGAAAAAAAAACAGAGGGCAGAGGAGAAGGGGACAACAGGGGATGAGATGGTTGGATGGCATCACCAAGTCAAGGGCCATGAGTTTGAGCAAGCTCAAAGAGACGGTGAAGTACAGAGAAGCCAGGTATGCTGCAGTCAGGATCACAGAGTCAGCCATGACTCAGCAACTGAACTGAACTGAAAATCTCATCTTTGACTGAAGTTCTACTATTCCATGTGATTTAACGCAAGAGTCTCCATCCTCTGATCCCTGTAACACTTGCTTGCTCTCTCCCTTTCCTTCTCTCTCTGTCTCTGTCTCTCTCTCAACTTTCTCCAATCCATCCACAATCTTTCTCTTAGAAACAGAAACCCATCCTACACATGAAGGATGGCCATGAGGAAAGGGTTTTCTGCTGGATCCCAAAGATTAAATGATCTATCTCTATGCTATCTCTACACTAGCAATATGAGCATATTAGTCAGGATTCTCCAGAGAAACATAACTAATAGGTTACATGCATGAGTGCTAAATTGCTTCAATCATGTCTGACTCTTTACGACCCTATGGACTGCAGCCCACCAGGCTCCTCTGTTCATGGGATTCTCCAGGCAAGAATACTGGAGTGGGTTGCTGTTTCCTCCTCCAGGGTATCTTGCCAACACAGGGAACAAACCCAGGTTTCTTATGTCTCCTGCATTGGCAGGCAGGATGTTTACCATTAGTGCCACTTGGGAAGCTCAAAAGGTTATGTAAAGATATACATAAGTGGAGAATTATTGTAGGAATAGATTCACAAGATTATGAAGGCCAAGAAATTCTATGACCTGCAATCTGGGGACCCAGGAAAGCTGGTGGTGTAATTAATAGTGCAAAGGCTTGAGCACCAGAGAAGCCAATGGTGTCAGGCCCAAGGACCAGGAATGCCAATATTCAAGGGCAGGAGAAGATGAATGTCCTAGCTCAAGTGAACAGAGGAAATTTGCCTTGCCTCCACTGCTTTGTTTTATTCAGGACCTCATCAGATCGGATGATACCTGCTCACATTCTGAGGATGATCTTTACTCAGTCCCCCAATACAAGTGCTTATCTCTTCTGGAAGCACCCTCACTGACATACTCAGGAAATATGTTTTATCAATTATTTGGGCATCCTTTAGCCCAGTCAAACATGTAAAATTAACCATCACAGTGAGAACAGTAGAACAACTCATCCATCTTCTCTGCAAACATGAATTACACACATCCTTCCTTTTGGAAAAGCTCACCTTAGACTGAATTCACTTAAGAGAATGATTCCATACCCATCAAAAGTAGGAAATTAAAAACAACAGTAGTGGCAATCATATTGATATATTTCTGATGGTCTTTACAAATTACACAGGGTTTACAAATAAATTATTTTTATGTTTGCCAGAACAAACTGCATTAGTTTCAGTGCTTTGGAATGGACTCAGAGAAGTTGAATCACCTGCTTAATGAAACACAGGGATATGACATGGGCAATCTTTCTCTTAGAAACAGAAACCCATCCTACACATGAAGGATGGCCATGAGAAAGGGTTTTCTGCTGGATCCCAAAGATTAAATGATCTATCTCTATGCTATCTCTACACTAGCAATATGAGCATATTAGTCAGGATTCTCCAGAGAAACATAACTAATAGGTTACATGCATGAGTGCTAAATTGCTTCAATCATGTCTGACTCTTTACGACCCTATGGACTGCAGCCCACCAGGCTCCTCTGTTCATGGGATTCTCCAGGCAAGAATACTGGAGTGGGTTGCTGTTTCCTCCTCCAGGGTATCTTGCCAACACAGGGAACAAACCCAGGTTTCTTATGTCTCCTGCATTGGCAGGCAGGATGTTTACCATTAGTGCCACTTGGGAAGCCCAAAAGGTTATGTAAAGATATACATAAGTGGAGAATTATTGTAGGAATAGATTCACAAGATTATGAAGGCCAAGAAATTCTATGACCTGCAATCTGGGGACCCAGGAAAGCTGGTGGTGTAATTAATAGTGCAAAGGCTTGAGCACCAGAGAAGCCAATGGTGTCAGGCCCAAGGACCAGGAATGCCAATATTCAAGGGCAGGAGAAGATGAATGTCCTAGCTCAAGTGAACAGAGGAAATTTGCCTTGCCTCCACTGCTTTGTTTTATTCAGGACCTCATCAGATCGGATGATACCTGCTCACATTCTGAGGATGATCTTTACTCAGTCCCCCAATACAAGTGCTTATCTCTTCTGGAAGCACCCTCACTGACATACTCAGGAAATATGTTTTATCAATTATTTGGGCATCCTTTAGCCCAGTCAAACATGTAAAATTAACCATCACAGTGAGAACAGTAGAACAACTCATCCATCTTCTCTGCAAACATGAATTACACACATCCTTCCTTTTGGAAAAGCTCACCTTAGACTGAATTCACTTAAGAGAATGATTCCATACCCATCAAAAGTAGGAAATTAAAAACAACAGTAGTGGCAATCATATTGATATATTTCTGATGGTCTTTACAAATTACACAGGGTTTACAAATAAATTATTTTTTTATGTTTGCCAGAACAAACTGCATTAGTTTCAGTGCTTTGGAATGGACTCAGAGAAGTTGAATCACCTGCTTAATGAAACACAGTTGAATATGACAGAGCTGGGATTCGGCCCAATGTCTCTTAGGTGAATCCCAGTTCTTTCCACTCCTTCTCTGTGGATGAATGTGTAAGTATAAAGTCAATTAAGCCTGCTTTATCACTTTGAAAAATAGAAAATCATTCACTTTGTCTTACCTCCTTAATTTTTCCTAAATAGTTTCATTCGCAAGCACTCCACTTTGAAGAATTTTCCAGCCTGTCAAAGCTTGTTACTTCTCAGTATTCATATAACATTATGATTTTCCTGTAAAACTGAATAATCTCTGTATTTAGTGTGCTCACCCATGCTGAGTCAAAGAGAAAGGGGTGTCTTTCAATGTGTCAACATGGCTATAATTCTCTTAGGTCATGGCTATTTAAACCCTCAACATCTATAAATTAACTATTGCATCACTGCCTCCAGAGGTTCTTTCAGTGTAATAAAATTACAACTTTAATTTTCATATCCAACACCCGTATTGAGAAAGAGGTGGGTCATTTCCATCATCCAAATGCTGCTGAAAATGAACTGGTTACCTGGAAATTTCATATCCTCTGACATTTTGTTTCCTGTAAAAAATATTCCTAAAAACTGTACTTGACACAAACTCTTTTCTAGAAACAGCTGTACCATCCCTTATGCTTGACCATCTAGAAACCAAAGCTGTGTGCGTGCGTGCATGCTGTTCCTTCAATCATGTCCAACTTTGTGCCTCTATGGACTGTATCCCTCCAGGCTCCTCTATACATAGGATTCTCTAAGCAAGAATAATGGAATGGGTTGCCATGCCCTCCTCCATGGGAATCTTTCTGACTCAGGTACTGAACCCACATCTCTCATGTCTCCTACACTGGCAGGCAGATTCTTTATCACTAGAGCCACCTAGGATGTGAAGAGAGAGAGAAGTTACTCAAAGTTCATTTTATCCATCAAGTCCCAATCTCCAGCCAAACAAAGTATTTTGGAAGGTTTGAATATCTTTTCTTTGCTCCTGACTTGCTCACCAGGTTCTCTAACTAAACCATGACTCTGATCTTAGGATTTGTATTCCACAGAGTTTTTTTTTTTCAGTTGCATCTGGTCTAGTTTCATGACAAGGTATTGAGCCCATGCCCCCTGCATTGGGAGCATGGAGTCTTACCACTGGATTGCCTGGGAATATACACTGACTCTGTTTGTTTTTTTTTTTTTAATATCTTTTATATTTTTTTCATTTTTAAATTTTGGCCTCTTTTATTGGTCCTTCATTCATTTATTTTCATCCATCTTTATTCTTTGGCCTGTGTGGTCCTCCCATTGCAGTGGCCTCTCTCTTTGCAGAACATTGGCTCTGGGCTCATGTTCTCCAGAGCTCTGGCTCATAATTGAATGCATCAGTTCAGCCGCTCCACAGCACATGGGATCTTCCTGGGCCAGGGATCAAACCAGTGCCCCTTGCACTTCAAAGTGGACTCTTTACCCACTGTACCACCAGGGAAGCCCCACATTGATTCCTGACTTGAGCACATCTGGGCTTTGTCATACAGAGAGGAAAACAAGTGTTCTTATTTTCAGACCCACTTTGAGATAACACAATATTAACCAAGTCTGTTAATTAAAGAAAAGACTAGGTTAAGCCCCGAGCAAAAATTTCATATCCTCTGACATTTTGTTTCCTGTAAAAAATATTCCTAAAAACTGTACTTGACACAAACTCTTTTCTAGAAACAGCTGTACCATCCCTTATGCTTGACCATCTAGAAACCAAAGCTGTGTGCGTGCGTGCATGCTGTTCCTTCAATCATGTCCAACTTTGTGCCTCTATGGACTGTATCCCTCCAGGCTCCTCTATACATAGGATTCTCTAAGCAAGAATAATGGAATGGGTTGCCATGCCCTCCTCCATGGGAATCTTTCTGACTCAGGTACTGAACCCACATCTCTCATGTCTCCTACACTGGCAGGCAGATTCTTTATCACTAGAGCCACCTAGGATGTGAAGAGAGAGAGAAGTTACTCAAAGTTCATTTTATCCATCAAGTCCCAATCTCCAGCCAAACAAAGTATTTTGGAAGGTTTGAATATCTTTTCTTTGCTCCTGACTTGCTCACCAGGTTCTCTAACTAAACCATGACTCTGATCTTAGGATTTGTATTCCACAGAGTTTTTTTTTTTTTTTTTTTTTTTTTTTCAGTTGCATCTGGTCTAGTTTCATGACAAGGTATTGAGCCCATGCCCCCTGCATTGGGAGCATGGAGTCTTACCACTGGATTGCCTGGGAATATACACTGACTCTGTTTGTTTTTTTTTTTTTAATATCTTTTATATTTTTTTCATTTTTAAATTTTGGCCTCTTTTATTGGTCCTTCATTCATTTATTTTCATCCATCTTTATTCTTTGGCCTGTGTGGTCCTCCCATTGCAGTGGCCTCTCTCTTTGCAGAACATTGGCTCTGGGCTCATGTTCTCCAGAGCTCTGGCTCATAATTGAATGCATCAGTTCAGCCGCTCCACAGCACATGGGATCTTCCTGGGCCAGGGATCAAACCAGTGCCCCTTGCACTTCAAAGTGGACTCTTTACCCACTGTACCACCAGGGAAGCCCCACATTGATTCCTGACTTGAGCACATCTGGGCTTTGTCATACAGAGAGGAAAACAAGTGTTCTTATTTTCAGACCCACTTTGAGATAACACAATATTAACCAAGTCTGTTAATTAAAGAAAAGACTAGGTTAAGCCACAACTGAGGAACAAAATTACATTGCTCTTCTCAGCTGAGATGTAAAATCATTTCTCCCTGTAGACAAAGAATATTGCTGGCTGTATCAGTTACCATGAGGTCATCAAGCCATCAACCACTGCATTCACTCCCACCCACCTCGATTGTGCACCCTGAGAGGATTCAGGATGGAGAAAAGTGATATTGTCCTGGATAGGTGAGGTGCACATCAAAGGAATGATTGCATCTTCCCATAAACAGTTGTATACTGTCATTCTGTCAAGAATGTATATTGTCACCCTCTTATTTTAACTTCTATGCAGAGTACATCATGCAAAATGCCAGGCTGGATGAATCACAAGCTGGAATCAAATGTGCTGGGAGAAGTATCAACAACTTCAGATATGCAGATGATACCACCCTAAAGGCAGAAAGTAAAGAGGAACATAAAGAGCTTCTTGATGTGGGTGAACGAGGAAAGTGAAAAAACTGACTTAAAACTGAGCATTCAAAGAACAAAGGGAGTAACATGGAAACCCATACTATCATATGTGAAAAATATAGCTATTGTCATTGCACTGTGGGAATAGGGGATCCTGCAGGGGTGCTGTGCGATGGCCTGGAGGGGTGGGATGGGGGGGCATGGGAGGGGGGGAGGAGGGATGGGGCCAGGGATATACATGTGACTAATCTGGGATTATACATATCTGTAAACAACAAAACTCTATAAAAATTAAAAGTAAAATAAGTTTAAAAAAACTAAGACCATGGCATCCAGTGCCATCACTTCATGGCAAATAGATGAAGAAAAAGGGGGAAAAGTGACAAACTTTATATTCTTGGGCTTCAAAATTACTGCAGACACTTACTGCAGCCATAAAATTAAAAGATGCTTGCTCCTTGGGAAGAAAACCTGTGACAAACCTAGATAGTGTATTCAAAAGCAGAGGCATCACTTTGTCAACAATGGTCCATGTAATCAAAGCTATGGTTTTTCCAGTAGTCATGTATGGATGCGAGAGTTGGACCATAAAGAACAAGTGTTCTTATTTTCAGACCCACTTTGAGATAACACAATATTAACCAAGTCTGTTAATTAAAGAAAAGACTAGGTTAAGCCACAACTGAGGAACAAAATTACATTGCTCTTCTCAGCTGAGATGTAAAATCATTTCTCCCTGTAGACAAAGAATATTGCTGGCTGTATCAGTTACCATGAGGTCATCAAGCCATCAACCACTGCATTCACTCCCACCCACCTCGATTGTGCACCCTGAGAGGATTCAGGATGGAGAAAAGTGATATTGTCCTGGATAGGTGAGGTGCACATCAAAGGAATGATTGCATCTTCCCATAAACAGTTGTATACTGTCATTCTGTCAAGAATGTATATTGTCACCCTCTTATTTTAACTTCTATGCAGAGTACATCATGCAAAATGCCAGGCTGGATGAATCACAAGCTGGAATCAAATGTGCTGGGAGAAGTATCAACAACTTCAGATATGCAGATGATACCACCCTAAAGGCAGAAAGTAAAGAGGAACATAAAGAGCTTCTTGATGTGGGTGAACGAGGAAAGTGAAAAAACTGACTTAAAACTGAGCATTCAAAGAACAAAGGGAGTAACATGGAAACCCATACTATCATATGTGAAAAATATAGCTATTGTCATTGCACTGTGGGAATAGGGGATCCTGCAGGGGTGCTGTGCGATGGCCTGGAGGGGTGGGATGGGGGGTACTGGGAGGAGGGGAGGAGGGATGGGGCCAGGGATATACATGTGACTAATCTGGGATTATACATATCTGTAAACAACAAAACTCTATAAAAATTAAAAGTAAAATAAGTTTAAAAAAACTAAGACCATGGCATCCAGTGCCATCACTTCATGGCAAATAGATGAAGAAAAAGGGGGAAAAGTGACAAACTTTATATTCTTGGGCTTCAAAATTACTGCAGACACTTACTGCAGCCATAAAATTAAAAGATGCTTGCTCCTTGGGAAGAAAACCTGTGACAAACCTAGATAGTGTATTCAAAAGCAGAGGCATCACTTTGTCAACAATGGTCCATGTAATCAAAGCTATGGTTTTTCCAGTAGTCATGTATGGATGCGAGAGTTGGACCATAAAGAAGGCTAAGTGCTGAAGAACTGATGCTTTTGAACCATGGTGTTGAAGAAGGCTCTGGAGTGTCTCCTAGACAGCAAGGAGATCAAACCAGCCATTCCTAAATTAAATCAACCCTGAATATTCATAGAACTGATGCTGAAGCTGAAGCTTTGGCCACAGGATAGCAAGAGCTGACTCACTGGAAAAAACCCTGATGCTTGGAAAGATTGAGGGCAGGAGGAGAAGAAGGTGAGAGAGGATGAGATGGTTGGATGACAACATCAACTCAACAGACATGAGTTTGAGCAAACTCCGGGGGGTGGTGAAGGACAGGAAGGGCTGGTGGGCTGCAGTCCATGGGAATTCAAAGAGTTGGGCACGACTTAGTGACTTAACAACAAATACATAGAAAACTACTGAATTCATTACCTTGAGATGTTTGTTTTTCTTTAATAGTAATCCGTTGACGTTCTGACTCTGTTTTTTGTTCCAAAAACCTGTATATATACTAACTCTTCCCTCACCTCTTCAGACTACACCCTCAGGCTTCTCTGAGAGGCTGCCTCTTGGACATATGTCCTCAGAAAGTCTGCCAAAAATACCCTGTAATTCTCAACTTCTAGATTGTGCAAATTTTTCAGTTGGCATCCCTCACCTTTTCTTGATGACATTTCTCTTAATGATCCTACTGCAGATACATATATTTGGAGCTGAGAAAGATAAGAATATATGAAATGAGAACCAACTCTGTGAGGATGTTTTGCTTTCTATAGCTCTCTCAGACAACAATATTAGAGATCCTGAGGAAGTCTTTTTTCATATTTCTCAACAAAGTATAGTAGATAAAAATGAAATCAGCTTTATTGGCTCTATATGTCACAAAATGTTCCCTTTCCCAGATACCAATTTCGCCAAGACTGCATGGAGATTATAATGACTTATATTAGATTAGTGAGGTATCCTATGGGAAAAAATAACAGAGGTCTACAGGAGTTCTTATCAATTCAAATCTACTACAAATCTTTATTGGTTCTAATATTTTTAATATTCCACACATTTCTCTCTACCTTCATGTGGACATTGGAAGAATGTGTTGGAGAAATAATGACATACCACTTATAAAATCAAAATTGAAGATGATATGGTCATACATATTAACACCTTTCAGTTTGTTCATCAAAATAATGAAAAGAATTTTCTGGTTCTAAAATCAGTGAAGACATTACTATTAAGAATTTCAGATGAATGAATGGATAAAGAAGTTATGCTACATATATACAATGGAATATTTCTCAGCCATAAAACAAATGCAGAAGAATCAGTCCTAAGGGGTGAATGAACTCGGATAAAAAAAAAGAAAAGTTATGTCTAGTGAGATGGTACTGATAAATACATATGCAGAACTCCGGGGTGGTGAAGGACAGGAAGGGCTGGTGGGCTGCAGTCCATGGAATTCAAAGAGTTGGGCACGACTTAGTGACTTAACAACAAATACATAGAAAACTACTGAATTCATTACCTTGAGATGTTTGTTTTTCTTTAATAGTAATCCGTTGACGTTCTGACTCTGTTTTTTGTTCCAAAAACCTGTATATATACTAACTCTTCCCTCACCTCTTCAGACTACACCCTCAGGCTTCTCTGAGAGGCTGCCTCTTGGACATATGTCCTCAGAAAGTCTGCCAAAAATACCCTGTAATTCTCAACTTCTAGATTGTGCAAATTTTTCAGTTGGCATCCCTCACCTTTTCTTGATGACATTTCTCTTAATGATCCTACTGCAGATACATATATTTGGAGCTGAGAAAGATAAGAATATATGAAATGAGAACCAACTCTGTGAGGATGTTTTGCTTTCTATAGCTCTCTCAGACAACAATATTAGAGATCCTGAGGAAGTCTTTTTTCATATTTCTCAACAAAGTATAGTAGATAAAAATGAAATCAGCTTTATTGGCTCTATATGTCACAAAATGTTCCCTTTCCCAGATACCAATTTGGCCAAGAGTGTTTGGAGATTATAATGACTTATATTAGATTAGTGAGGTATCCTATGGGAAAAAAATAACAGAGGTCTACAGGAGTTCTTATCAATTCAAATCTACTACAAATCTTTATTGGTTCTAATATTTTTAATATTCCACACATTTCTCTCTACCTTCATGTGGACATTGGAAGAATGTGTTGGAGAAATAATGACATACCACTTATAAAATCAAAATTGAAGATGATATGGTCATACATATTAACACCTTTCAGTTTGTTCATCAAAATAATGAAAAGAATTTTCTGGTTCTAAAATCAGTGAAGACATTACTATTAAGAATTTCAGATGAATGAATGGATAAAGAAGTTATGCTACATATATACAATGGAATATTTCTCAGCCATAAAAACAAATGCAGAAGAATCAGTCCTAATGAGGTGAGTGAATCTAGAACCTAACAGAGTAAGTCAAAGAGAAAAGGACAAATACAGTATACTAACACATTTGTATATGGAATCTAGTGAGATGGTACTGATAAATACATATGCAGAACAGTGGATGGAGAAACAGATGTTTCTCAGAGAACAGACCTATGGACATTGAGGGGAGAGAAGAGTGAGTGAGAGATCTGGAAAGAGTAACATGGAAACCACACTATCATATGTAAAAGAGATAACCATTGTGAATGCACTGTGGAACTAAGGGATCTTACATGGGGGCTAGGCAACAAACTGAAGGGGTGAGATGGGGGGTCGCGTAGGTGGGGAGCTCAGGTGTGAGGGGTCAAAGATATGCCTATGATGGATTTGGATTATATAGAGTTGTAAACAACAAAATTCTGTAAAAGCAAAATAAAATTTTTTTTTAAAGTGGAGAAAATATATGCATATATTTTTGGCCAGTAACAAATCTGAAAAAACTGCAAAAAAATAAAAAAAGAATTTGAGGAGCCCATCTTTCAAGAGTTTCTCATGCTCTTGGCACTGTATGTGGGAGCATGTTGCTCACCTGCAGGAGCAAAGACTAAGGAAGATGATGGATCAGACAGGAAAGACTAGGTTATATTGTGCTAATTTTAAAACAAACAAACACAAAATCTCAGTAGTTCAAAACGGGTTTCTGGTTTTTTTGGTTTGCGATTTTCTGGGGGTGGGGGGCAGAAGGCTGCATTGCAAGATATGGGATCTTAGTTCCCTGACCAGAGATTGAACCTGGACCCCCACAGTGAAAGTGCCAAATCCTAACCACTAAAGTGCCAGGGAATTCCCCAAAGATTGATTTCTTGCTTATATTACATGATATTCTTGACAAAACAGAGGCTCTGTTTGCATCACTACGTCTTCACTCAGGGGTCCAGGTTGAGGGAGGAGCCACTGCTTGAAACAATGCACTCCCCGACCACCAAGAGGGAAGGAGAACTTGTGGATGCATGCTCAGGCTACTAATACATCCCCTGGGAAGCAACAAGTGTCAGCTATGCTCACATTTTATTAAGTAGACTTAATTTAAGGTTGTCCAACATCTAGATGATCTGGAGGTGGGCAAGAGAGAACTTCAAGGAAATACCACTCCAGGAGACTGTTAGAATGATCTGATGACAGACAGATTTGAATGGGCCTTTAAGATGCCATAATTCATCAGACAAACAGTATTTTCATCATTGATTTTAGTTCACTGTCACAGTTTGGATACTCCTTTTAAGAACAGAGTGCATGAGCAACATCCAGGGGCGGCCCCTCCCTCGATCTCCTGGGTGAGCAGGAGTTGGCTAGTGAGGGCCCCCCTTTGGTAGAAGGGTCAGGCAGAGGTAGCTACTCAGCAAATCCATGCATCAGGAAGATGAAGAAGTCATGCCCCTTGGAATGCTGAGCTCACTGCCTAGCAACCGTGAGAGTGACCTCTCTGCGCCAACAAAAGGGATAGACTCTGGGCCTGTCATTATCTCTCTGAAGCTGAAAATAAGCCTCAACTCAGACACAAAGCTCTAGCTCCCTGCCATTAACTCCAACTAGCATAGCTTTGCTAACATCAAGAAATCTTACACACATCCTTGGGAGAATTTAATTGCCTGCTTATTGCTATTACGGAGATTAATGAGGGAAACTCTGCTCCCAGCAATGCCTCTAAAAAAGAGTGGACAGCCACCTTGTAGAATATGAGCCAGAGCTCTGAGCCACCTTCCAGCCAAGCACCAAAATATTACCTCCTCCACCAACACACACACTCACACTCACACACACACACACGAACATGCAACATACTGACTTTCAGGGCCCAATGCACCCATGGCACTAGGACAGAGCCTGTCTCCCTTTGTTCCTTCCTTCCCTCCTTCTCCAGGCTCTCCAGGCCAACTACCTGAATGGACTATTCCATTGTCAGACTCCTAGAAGTCCAGTCACTGAAGCAACTGGAGGTGACAGGGGAGAGAAACCATTTCAGTCAAGGTGTAATGGTGAAACTGGGTGGGGACTCATTCAGATCCAATTTACACAATGCTTCCTTCTGATTTAATGGCACTTTTACTTTCATGGCCCTGGGAAAGCATCTTTGTCAAAATACACATCATAGCATTAGGCCTGCAGAGGAGACACTTTACAACACTCTCCCCTGTGCAGGCATAAACGGGAGAGGCGTGACATAACTCCTATTTATCTGTTGGCGACTGGCTCCCACTGTAAAGCAGAAAAGATCTTGCTGCTTCCATTAGGAACCTTTCTTTTCCTGAGGCCTGTAATTAGCTAAATGCTCTTAAACTCTGCTAGGGAAACAGCTGATATATTTCCAGGTGATGGTCCAACACTTTACTTGGAGGAAGCCTTGCCTTGTTTAGATGGTAATCACAGCCTGGGAAAAATACAGCAAACCAGCAAGTAAATAACCAAGCTGGAGACTCAGACAGGAGGCCATTCGTAGCAGGAGCATGTGCTTGGGGATGGAGAGAAGTGGCAGCAAGGTCCAGCTTCCGAATGTGGCCAGCCCACCCAGGCAGGACGAACACTGAGCAAAGTCAGCCGGGACCAAGGTTAGCCCAGATAGCTGAGGCCACAGCCATATGAAGGCTTTGAGAAAATGAAATGTCATGCTTCTCCTCTTGTAGGCAAGTCAAAAGAAAAATTTATTTTTCAAAATGACGTTAACAATATGCAGGATGGAAGAAAAGAACTTTTTCTAAATTTCCTCATTGTAAAATTATGAATAAGTTTATGAAAAACTGAATTTTCCCCCTTTTCTGGCAGAGGGGGCACTTCTCCTTTGCCCTGAGCATAGGCTTGGTCAGCCTCTTAGGTCCCACCATTGCACTGGACCCCATGTAGTTTTCTTGTTATTAAGTAACTGATTGGGATCAAGAATGCCATCAAGGGCTTGAAGCCCATGACAGGAAATTTGAACAGGGTGTGGTGCTTTGCTCAAGGTAGAAAGCATCCCCAGTCATCACTGTGGGGCAATAATCAGAATAACCTACAGTCCCAGACTCTCTGCTCAAATGTCACCTCACTGGAAAGGTCTTCCCTAACAAACAAATTTCTCACAATAAGAGTTCCTCCCTCTCAGTTATTCTCTATCTCTTTACCATGATTCACTTTCCTTTATAACACTTACCTAAACATAATATTATATTGCACCCTAACTATTTTAGTATCTGTCTCCACTTATCACATCAGGGTCTATGGTGGGCTGAATAAAGGCCAAGTGAAGATGCCCATACCCTCATTTTTGAAACCTGTGCATAGGTTACCTTATATGTCAAATGGACACTGTAGGTATGAATGAATTAAGGATAAGATGGGGGCATTATCCTGGCCAGGTGGATATGATGTAATTACAAGGGCGCTTATAAGAAAGAAGCAGGAGATCAGTCAGTAGAGGATAATGATGACAGAAGCAGACTGGAGAAAAGGCCATGTGATGTGAGGCAATGAGCCAAGGAAGGCAGGTAGCCTCTAGAAGCTAGAAGAAACCAAGAATGGACCAAGAATGGACTCCCCTAGTGCTTCCAGAAGTGCTTCACTCCTGCCAATATCTTGATTTTAGCCCTGGAAGACTGATTTTGGGTGTTGCAGGGAGAGCAGTGGTTAAGAATCCACCTGCCAATGCAGGAGATGCAAGAGACAAGTTCGATCCCTGGGTCAAGAAGATCCCTCAGAGAAGGAAATGGCAATCCGCTACAGTATTCTTGCTGGAGAAATTCCATGAACATAGGAGCCTGGCAGGCAATAGTCCATGGAGTCATGAAACAGTTGGACACAACTTAGCAACTAAACAACAAATATAATGTCTAACAATGTCAGAAATACTCACTGATTTGTATCTCATTCAGTGTCCATCCATAACTTTATGAAAACTGAATTTTCCCCTTTTCTGGCAGAGGGGGCACTTCTCCTTTGCCCTGAGCATAGGCTTGGTCAGCCTCTTAGGTCCCACCATTGCACTGGACCCCATGTAGTTTTCTTGTTATTAAGTAACTGATTGGGATCAAGAATGCCATCAAGGGCTTGAAGCCCATGACAGGAAATTTGAACAGGGTGTGGTGCTTTGCTCAAGGTAGAAAGCATCCCCAGTCATCACTGTGGGGCAATAATCAGAATAACCTACAGTCCCAGACTCTCTGCTCAAATGTCACCTCACTGGAAAGGTCTTCCCTAACAAACAAATTTCTCACAATAAGAGTTCCTCCCTCTCAGTTATTCTCTATCTCTTTACCATGATTCACTTTCCTTTATAACACTTACCTAAACATAATATTATATTGCACCCTAACTATTTTAGTATCTGTCTCCACTTATCACATCAGGGTCTATGGTGGGCTGAATAAAGGCCAAGTGAAGATGCCCATACCCTCATTTTTGAAACCTGTGCATAGGTTACCTTATATGTCAAATGGACACTGTAGGTATGAATGAATTAAGGATAAGATGGGGGCATTATCCTGGCCAGGTGGATATGATGTAATTACAAGGGCGCTTATAAGAAAGAAGCAGGAGATCAGTCAGTAGAGGATAATGATGACAGAAGCAGACTGGAGAAAAGGCCATGTGATGTGAGGCAATGAGCCAAGGAAGGCAGGTAGCCTCTAGAAGCTAGAAGAAACCAAGAATGGACCAAGAATGGACTCCCCTAGTGCTTCCAGAAGTGCTTCACTCCTGCCAATATCTTGATTTTAGCCCTGGAAGACTGATTTTGGGTGTTGCAGGGAGAGCAGTGGTTAAGAATCCACCTGCCAATGCAGGAGATGCAAGAGACAAGTTCGATCCCTGGGTCAAGAAGATCCCTCAGAGAAGGAAATGGCAATCCGCTACAGTATTCTTGCTGGAGAAATTCCATGAACATAGGAGCCTGGCAGGCAATAGTCCATGGAGTCATGAAACAGTTGGACACAACTTAGCAACTAAACAACAAATATAATGTCTAACAATGTCAGAAATACTCACTGATTTGTATCTCATTCAGTGTCCATCCATAACTTTCTTAGGTATGATGTCCCCATTACACACAAGAGGAAATAGACAACTAGGAAGGGTAAACATCTTGTCTTAGGCCATACAGATAGCAAATGCTAGAGGCATAGTTCACCAGCCAACTAAGCCTGCATTTTCCATCTAAAATATTGCCCCCATTCTGCTTTAAAAGCTGGCCAGGAAATATGGTAAGGGAAGTTAAGATTCTTTAAAAGACAAGTAAGACAGCAGATATCATTTTAGAAATAATGCATGTGAGAAGACAGTAAAGCAACATCAGTTCATTTCCGTTCAGTCGCTCATTCAAGTCCGATTCTTTGTGACCTCATAAACTGCAGCACGCCAAGCTTCCCTGTCCTTCACCATCTCCCAGAGCTTGTTCAAACTCATGCCCATTGACTCAGTGATACCATCCAACCATCTCATCCCCTATCATCCCCTTCTCCTTCTGCCTTCCATTTTCCCCCAACATCATGCTCTTTTCCTATGAGCCTGATGCCAAATGAGCATCAGGTGGCCAAAGTATTGGAGCTTCAGCTTTAGCATCATTCCTTCCAAAGAATATCCAGGGTTGATTTCCTTTAGTATTGACTGGTTTGATCTCCTTGCTGTCCAGGTGACTCTCAAGAGCCTTCTCCAACACCACAGCTCAAAGGTATCAATTCTTCAGCACTTAAACTTCTTTATGGTCCAACTCTCACATCCATACATGACTACTGGGAAAACCATAGCTTTGGCTATACATCCTTAAAGTACTGGAAGCAACATCCTTAAAGCACTGGAAAAAGAAAATATCAATCTATAATCTTATGCTCAGCAAAATTATCTTTAAAAAATAAAGACAAAATAATTTTCAGACATCCAAAATCTGAAAAAGTCCAGCACCAGCAGAACTACACTACAAAAATAATTTTGACATCCTTTAGGTGAAAAGAAAATAATACCCAATAGTAAAAGGACCTACAAAAGTAAGAACACCAGAAATAACTGAATGAGTATTAATAAATATATTAGTTGTCCTTATTGTTTAAATATCTTCAAAAGATAATTGACAGGGACTTACCTGGAGGTATAGTGGATACCTGCCTGCCAATGCAGGGCACATGGATTCAATCTCTGGTCCAGGAAGATTTCAAATGCTGCAGAGCAACTAAGCCCATGTGCCACAACTACTGAGTCCAAGTTCTAGAGCCTGTGCTCCATGACAAGAGAAGCTACCACAATAAGAAGCCATGTACTGCAAGAAAGAGTAGCCCCACTCAACACTCAAATAGAGAAAGTCCAGGAGTAGGAACAAAGACCCAGTACAACCAAAGATAAATAAATAGCTAAGTTTAAAAAAAAAAAAAAAAAAGATAACTGACAACTGTCTAAATAAAAATAATGTAGTATGGGGATTACAGCAATTATAAAAGTAAAATATATGAAAATAATATGATGTAAAGATAAACACTTAGATCAATTAAACAGATAGAGGGTCTGGAAATAGACTCACACATATACAAACAATTGCTTTTCAACAAAGGTGCAAAAGCAATTCAGTGAAGGAGGGATTTAGATTGTCATTTCATGCCCATTGACTCAGTGATACCATCCAACCATCTCATCCCCTATCATCCCCTTCTCCTTCTGCCTTCCATTTTCCCCCAACATCATGCTCTTTTCCTATGAGCCTGATGCCAAATGAGCATCAGGTGGCCAAAGTATTGGAGCTTCAGCTTTAGCATCATTCCTTCCAAAGAATATCCAGGGTTGATTTCCTTTAGTATTGACTGGTTTGATCTCCTTGCTGTCCAGGTGACTCTCAAGAGCCTTCTCCAACACCACAGCTCAAAGGTATCAATTCTTCAGCACTTAAACTTCTTTATGGTCCAACTCTCACATCCATACATGACTACTGGGAAAACCATAGCTTTGGCTATACATCCTTAAAGTACTGGAAGCAACATCCTTAAAGCACTGGAAAAAGAAAATATCAATCTATAATCTTATGCTCAGCAAAATTATCTTTAAAAAATAAAGACAAAATAATTTTCAGACATCCAAAATCTGAAAAAGTCCAGCACCAGCAGAACTACACTACAAAAATAATTTTGACATCCTTTAGGTGAAAAGAAAATAATACCCAATAGTAAAAGGACCTACAAAAGTAAGAACACCAGAAATAACTGAATGAGTATTAATAAATATATTAGTTGTCCTTATTGTTTAAATATCTTCAAAAGATAATTGACAGGGACTTACCTGGAGGTATAGTGGATACCTGCCTGCCAATGCAGGGTACATGGATTCAATCTCTGGTCCAGGAAGATTTCAAATGCTGCAGAGCAACTAAGCCCATGTGCCACAACTACTGAGTCCAAGTTCTAGAGCCTGTGCTCCATGACAAGAGAAGCTACCACAATAAGAAGCCATGTACTGCAAGAAAGAGTAGCCCCACTCAACACTCAAATAGAGAAAGTCCAGGAGTAGGAACAAAGACCCAGTACAACCAAAGATAAATAAATAGCTAAGTTTAAAAAAAAAAAAAAAAAAGATAACTGACAACTGTCTAAATAAAAATAATGTAGTATGGGGATTACAGCAATTATAAAAGTAAAATATATGAAAATAATATGATGTAAAGATAAACACTTAGATCAATTAAACAGATAGAGGGTCTGGAAATAGACTCACACATATACAAACAATTGCTTTTCAACAAAGGTGCAAAAGCAATTCAGTGAAGGTGGGATAGATTGTCATTTCAACAAATGGTGTTTAAAGAACAGGCCATCTATACCTTAAAAAGTGAACTTTAATTCCTTCAGTAGTACCATATGCAAAAATAAATTAAAATTGGTCATAACCCAAAATGCAAAATGCACATACTTAAACTGTAAAACTTGTAGGACTTCCCTGATGGTCCCATGAATAGGAATCTGCCTGGTGATACAGGGGACACAGTTTCACTCCCTGGTCTAAGAAGATCCCACATGCTGCTGAGCAGTTAAGTCCGTGTGTTACAACTACTGTGGCCCATGCCACTAGAGCCCATGCTTTGCAACAAGAGAAGCCACCACAATGAGAAACCCATGCATCATAACAAAGAATAGCCCTCACTCACCATAACTAGAGAAAGCCTGTGCTCAGCAACAAAGATCCAGTGCAACCAGAAAATTTTAAAATAAAATTTAAAAAAAAGAACCTCTAGAAGTCAATGTAGAAGAAAATCTTTGTGACCTTAGCTTAGGATATTTCTTAGATACACCACCAAAAGTATAATCCAGAAAATAAGTGTACAAAAGCAGTGTTATACCGCAGAACTGAGACTGCTGTCCTTGAAAGACCTGCTTGCAATGTTGGCCTTTGACTAGGGTCCGGGAACTTGGACTGCAGGAGGATTCTGCCATTCTTAACTGATAAGAATACCAACTGAGCCTAAAATATTTTTACAAACAACATGTCTTATGCTTAACACATGCTTTCTTTCAGAGAGGCTGGCATTTTAGATATATTCTAGGAAGATGTCTGCATGGCCAGCCCCCAAGGCATTCAGTCTCTAGTAAGCTTCCCTGATAGATAACACTTGGTTCCCTTGGTACTGTGTCCTATGTGCCTTTCTCTTTGCTGATCTTGTTCTGTATTCTTTTGCTGTTAAAAATCTTAGCCATGGTATAATGATATACCATGGCCGTGAGCTCTAGCAAAACTCAAATCTGAAAGAGCGTCTGGAACTAGACTCACACATATACAAACAATTGCTTTTCAACAAAGGTGCAAAAGCAATTCAGTGAAGGTGGGATAGATTGTCATTTCAACAAATGGTGTTTAAAGAACAGGCCATCTATACCTTAAAAAGTGAACTTTAATTCCTTCAGTAGTACCATATGCAAAAATAAATTAAAATTGGTCATAACCCAAAATGCAAAATGCACATACTTAAACTGTAAAACTTGTAGGACTTCCCTGATGGTCCCATGAATAGGAATCTGCCTGGTGATACAGGGGACACAGTTTCACTCCCTGGTCTAAGAAGATCCCACATGCTGCTGAGCAGTTAAGTCCGTGTGTTACAACTACTGTGGCCCATGCCACTAGAGCCCATGCTTTGCAACAAGAGAAGCCACCACAATGAGAAACCCATGCATCATAACAAAGAATAGCCCTCACTCACCATAACTAGAGAAAGCCTGTGCTCAGCAACAAAGATCTAGTGCAACCAGAAAATTTTAAAATAAAATTTAAAAAAAAGAACCTCTAGAAGTCAATGTAGAAGAAAATCTTTGTGACCTTAGCTTAGGATATTTCTTAGATACACCACCAAAAGTATAATCCAGAAAATAAGTGTACAAAAGCAGTGTTATACCGCAGAACTGAGACTGCTGTCCTTGAAAGACCTGCTTGCAATGTTGGCCTTTGACTAGGGTCCGGGAACTTGGACTGCAGGAGGATTCTGCCATTCTTAACTGATAAGAGTACCAACTGAGCCTAAAATATTTTTACAAACAACATGTCTTATGCTTAACACATGCTTTCTTTCAGAGAGGCTGGCATTTTAGATATATTCTAGGAAGATGTCTGCATGGCCAGCCCCCAAGGCATTCAGTCTCTAGTAAGCTTCCCTGATAGATAACACTTGGTTCCCTTGGTACTGTGTCCTATGTGCCTTTCTCTTTGCTGATCTTGTTCTGTATTCTTTTGCTGTTAAAAATCTTAGCCATGGTATAATGATATACCATGGCCGTGAGCTCTAGCAAAACTCAAAACTGAAAGAGGTCTGGTAGATTCCCTGACATAAAAATAAATTAATAAATGAACTTCATCAGAACTGAAAACTTCTATGTATACTGTTACAAGCCAGAGACTGAGAACAAATATTTATAAAGCCTATATCTGATCAAAGACTTTTACTGACAAAATAAGAACCCTCAAAACTCAATAACATAATAATTTAAAACTGAATTTAGAAACCTGAATAAACATTTCACCAAGGAAGATATACAAATGGTAAATAAGCATTTGAGAAGATGCCAAACATCATTAATGATTAATAGCCTTAAGGAAATGCAAATTTTTACCAAAAGAGGTATCACTATACACATATTAGACTGGCAAAAGCAAACTAATTATACTAAGTGTTAGATACAATGTGGAGGAATTGGAACTCTCATACACTACCACTGGGAATGCAAAATAATACAAGCACTTACCTTAACTGTTGATCAGTCTCTTAAAAGGTTAAACATATACCTACCATATCTTCTACCCATTCGACTCCTATGTATTTACCCAAAAGTAGATAGTCATCTATACAAGTGGTTGTGCACAAATGCCCACAGCAGATTTTCCCCCGCAAGGGCTAAAACCTGGAAGCAATCCAAATATCCCTCAACCGGAGAATAGAGAAGCAAACAATGGCATATCCATACAATAGAGTATTACTCGATAATAAAGCAGAATAAACTGTAAGGACACACCACGACATAGATTTATGTCAAAATCATCATGTTGAGTGAAACAAGACAGACCCAAATATGGTATGCCTTCAACTGTGTAAAGTCCAGGGAACGCAAACTAACATATGACGATAGAAAGCAGATCAGTGGTTGCCTGAGGTGAAGGTGAGAAAAGTAGGAGAAAGAATGACCAAAGGAGAAAAAGAAAACTTTTAGGGTGATTATCTTGATTGAGGTAATTGTTTCACAGGTGCATACGTATGTCAAAACCTATGAACTAGACTCTTAAATATGTACAGTATTGTTTATTCATTAAATCATGTCCAACTATTTCCAACCCCATGGACTGTAGCCCACCAGGTTCCTCTGTCCATGGGATTTCCCAGGCAAGAATACTGGAGTAGCTTACCATTTCCTTCTTCGGGGGATCTTCCTAACCCAGAGATTGAACCTGAGTCTCCCACATTGGCAGGCAGGTTCTCTATCACTGAGTCACCTGGGAAGTGGATTATACCACACGTCAATTATGCCTTAATAAAGCCATTTTTAGAAAGCACAACCACATGTACAGTATATTTTTACTGACCACAAGACAATTACAATTGTATTTAAAGATTAATGTAGCATTCATTGCAGATGGTACAGTCTCACAATAGGATACAAGCTCAAAAGATGTATCCTTTTCATTTTATACAGTCTGTTTCTGTGACTATAAGTATAATCACTTTGGGGATGTCCAAGTCAAAACTTGAGCTCCTTCACAAGCCTGAGGTTCCTTTCCAGGTGAATTTCCTAGCTGTGTAAAGAACCCCACCCTGACCTGCCCCACACATGTAGTTTGTGGGAGAAACTCTCATGCCCAGATCCATAACCAACTTTTCTTACCCTTGCTTCAAAATCCTCTCAAGACCATGTCCAAAAGGCCTTTATTTATTGAATTTCTACTTCATCAGAGCTCTATGGGAGACACAGTGAAGGAGTCTAGACCAACTTTTATAGACTCTGCTCCCTAATTAGAAATATAAAAAACAAAACACAGAAAATGCAACAACAAAACATACAAACAATGACTCTGTATAAAGTACCACACTCACGCCAGGAGCACTGGTACAATTACCGATGCCCTTGATGACTCTCTGAGGTGACAAATGACCCTTTTGCCTGCTAAATGTTAAAAATCACCAATGAGGATAATAAAATGCAAATGGGGGTGTGGGACTATTAGGCTGACCTTAATGACAGTGAACATAAAGAAAAAAGCTGATACTGAGAAGTCTGTAATAGGAAAATAATGAGACTGGCTTATCTTGCCTTTTCAAAGACATTCATGGTGCAGCACTCTTGCTAACATTTCTGCAATAAAATAATACCTTTTTTCCTTCAGAAAAACATCTAAAACCTGAAATGAAAAATCCGTCAAGCATGTGGTTGTGCCATGGAGGATGATTCACTGGGGAATGGAAGAGCTGGCATGCTGAGAGAGGCATGCCATTTATGCAGTCCTAAAGCTTAATTTTTGCTACAGGCTGTCGTCCCTTAAAAGGAACTCAGAAAGAAAACAAGCAGAAATTGGCTCTAATATTCCAGAAAAGAACATTTTTCATGAACTCCCAACTTAATGGAAAAAGCTAACTATTTCAGTTACTGCATCAAAGTTTACTTTCATTAACCTTGTAAAAAAAAATTATATTGTTTTCTTTCCTTCTTTCCTCTGAGTTTCTATCTTTTTATCTTTTATTTTCTTTGTGGCTGTGCTGGGTCTTCCTCACAATGTTCAGGCTTTCTCTGGTTGCAACATGCAGGTTTAGTTGTCCCACAGCAGTTGTCCCCAACCAGGGATCAAACTTGCGTCCTCAGCACTGGAAGGCAGAGTCTTAACCACAGGACCACCAGGGAAGTGCCCTGTTTCTATTTTTGATTGAAGTACATTCCTCTTCAACCAAGAAATATCACTCAGCTAGAAGACTGCCACCCTAACCAACCTTTCTCAGAGGCACACCCCAAGATTTTTAGACAAAGAAGCCGTAGGGTGAATGAGGCTCCCTTATATCTGAAACAAATGCATGATACTAGGTAGGGGGATTCATGATAACCATGGCCCATTTATTGTCTGGATGACATCACTTGGGCGGGGTGGATCCCATGTGCTTCTCAGGCTATACCTGCTTCTGATCTCTTTCCCATCCCTGATTCCACATGATTCCCACCTTCAAACCCACCCCTCCCCTATCTCTAGAACCTATTAGGATCCTATATAGAAGATTTAAGATGCAACGCTGTCTATAATAAAGGCTGGAAATAATCTGAGTGCCTATCTAGAAGGAAATAATGGAATGTGTTATGTTACACCTATACTATGGGCTACAAAACAACATTTAAAGTAATGGGTAGATCTATATTTACTGCTCTATACTTATTGTTAAATTGTCTATAACATATTGTAAAGTAATAAGCAAAGCTGCTTATCTAAAGACATTCATGGTGCACCACTCTTGCTAACATTTCTGCAATAAAATAATACCTTTTTTCCTTCAGAAAAACATCTAAAACCTGAAATGAAAAATCCGTCAAGCATGTGGTTGTGCCATGGAGGATGATTCACTGGGGAATGGAAGAGCTGGCATGCTGAGAGAGGCATGCCATTTATGCAGTCCTAAAGCTTAATTTTTGCTACAGGCTGTCGTCCCTTAAAAGGAACTCAGAAAGAAAACAAGCAGAAATTGGCTCTAATATTCCAGAAAAGAACATTTTTCATGAACTCCCAACTTAATGGAAAAAGCTAACTATTTCAGTTACTGCATCAAAGTTTACTTTCATTAACCTTGTAAAAAAAAATTATATTGTTTTCTTTCCTTCTTTCCTCTGAGTTTCTATCTTTTTATCTTTTATTTTCTTTGTGGCTGTGCTGGGTCTTCCTCACAATGTTCAGGCTTTCTCTGGTTGCAACATGCAGGTTTAGTTGTCCCACAGCAGTTGTCCCCAACCAGGGATCAAACTTGCGTCCTCAGCACTGGAAGGCAGAGTCTTAACCACAGGACCACCAGGGAAGTGCCCTGTTTCTATTTTTGATTGAAGTACATTCCTCTTCAACCAAGAAATATCACTCAGCTAGAAGACTGCCACCCTAACCAACCTTTCTCAGAGGCACACCCCAAGATTTTTAGACAAAGAAGCCGTAGGGTGAATGAGGCTCCCTTATATCTGAAACAAATGCATGATACTAGGTAGGGGGATTCATGATAACCATGGCCCATTTATTGTCTGGATGACATCACTTGGGCGGGGTGGATCCCATGTGCTTCTCAGGCTATACCTGCTTCTGATCTCTTTCCCATCCCTGATTCCACATGATTCCCACCTTCAAACCCACCCCTCCCCTATCTCTAGAACCTATTAGGATCCTATATAGAAGATTTAAGATGCAACGCTGTCTATAATAAAGGCTGGAAATAATCTGAGTGCCTATCTAGAAGGAAATAATGGAATGTGTTATGTTACACCTATACTATGGGCTACAAAACAACATTTAAAGTAATGGGTAGATCTATATTTACTGCTCTATACTTATTGTTAAATTGTCTATAACATATTGTAAAGTAATAAGCAAAGCTGCTTATCAAAATGCATAGGCATATAGAAATATCTTAATAGATAATTTATTTTTAAAAAACTTCTGAAAAGGAATAAACCCTATTTGGGGTAGGATGAAAAGGGTACAAGAGAATTATCCTTTTTTACTTTATGTAATTTTGAAGTATTTAGAGTATGGTTATTTCTATGTCTTTGTCTTTTGGGGGTTTTTCCCCATAAAAATAATTTTAAATCAATGATTAAAGTAATGGTACATGTTTTCATGTTTTCTCTTTATTGTTTTCATTGTTTATTATTGGACTAAACTATGAAGTACACCGTGTGGACAGAAACCATGCGTGTCTTGGTCACTACTGAGTCCCTCATGCCTAGAACAGTATATGGAATATTGAAAACATTCCCACTCTGATCTGGTGTCCTTGGTCTAGCCGGACTGCCTGGTTCCCATGACCAACTCCCACCTTGTAGTCCATTGTCATACCTGTGTCCCTACCTCACTCCCTTGCTTTAGCTTCTTTGTCTTGATTCTTTTTTTGATGGCCCATTCCCCAAAACATTGACCTTGTTCTTGCTGTCCCTCCTACCAGTTAATGAAGTCCTCACTCCCGATACTAACCAAGAAGCAAGTACCTTAGCACCAAGTGAAAATTCTTCTGTTTTTCACTGTCTACTTACAGTCAGATAGAGTCAGTCCTGCCTGAAGCTATCCATGCATTTGTCTGTGTTCGCATAAGTTCCTCAAATCACTCTAATGCTGATTCTTTGACTACTTCTTTCCCTTTGGACACCTTCATCTGTGTGTTACGTTGGACACCCTCCCAGTTTCCAAATCTGGATCTGTTTTCAGAGGTCTTCCACCAGAGGTCGAATTTGATCCAAAGTTGCCCCCCCGATATGCTTCTGATCTCTTTCCCATCCCTGATTCCACATGATTCCCACCTTCAAACCCACCCCTCCCCTATCTCTAGAACCTATTAGGATCCTATATAGAAGATTTAAGATGCAACGCTGTCTATAATAAAGGCTGGAAATAATCTGAGTGCCTATCTAGAAGGAAATAATGGAATGTGTTATGTTACACCTATACTATGGGCTACAAAACAACATTTAAAGTAATGGGTAGATCTATATTTACTGCTCTATACTTATTGTTAAATTGTCTATAACATATTGTAAAGTAATAAGCAAAGCTGCTTATCAAAATGCATAGGCATATAGAAATATCTTAATAGATAATTTATTTTTAAAAAACTTCTGAAAAGGAATAAACCCTATTTGGGGTAGGATGAAAAGGGTACAAGAGAATTATCCTTTTTTACTTTATGTAATTTTGAAGTATTTAGAGTATGGTTATTTCTATGTCTTTGTCTTTTGGGGGTTTTTCCCCATAAAAATAATTTTAAATCAATGATTAAAGTAATGGTACATGTTTTCATGTTTTCTCTTTATTGTTTTCATTGTTTATTATTGGACTAAACTATGAAGTACACCGTGTGGACAGAAACCATGTGTGTCTTGGTCACTACTGAGTCCCTCATGCCTAGAACAGTATATGGAATATTGAAAACATTCCCACTCTGATCTGGTGTCCTTGGTCTAGCCGGACTGCCTGGTTCCCATGACCAACTCCCACCTTGTAGTCCATTGTCATACCTGTGTCCCTACCTCACTCCCTTGCTTTAGCTTCTTTGTCTTGATTCTTTTTTTGATGGCCCATTCCCCAAAACATTGACCTTGTTCTTGCTGTCCCTCCTACCAGTTAATGAAGTCCTCACTCCCGATACTAACCAAGAAGCAAGTACCTTAGCACCAAGTGAAAATTCTTCTGTTTTTCACTGTCTACTTACAGTCAGATAGAGTCAGTCCTGCCTGAAGCTATCCATGCATTTGTCTGTGTTCCGCATAAGTTCCTCAAATCACTCTAATGCTGATTCTTTGACTACTTCTTTCCCTTTGGACACCTTCATCTGTGTGTTACGTTGGACACCCTCCCAGTTTCCAAATCTGGATCTGTTTTCAGAGGTCTTCCACCAGAGGTCGAATTTGATCCAAAGTTCTGATCCACCCTCAACCCCCAAGTCAACCTCGATCCTACTGCAACAGAAACTGTAGCTGGACTGATTACTGATATCCATGAAATTTTCCAAATACCCAGACAGATTCAACATTTTGAGTTTCCTTTGACATAATACAAGCACTTTCAGGGAGGGAAATATGTTTTTCTGAATTTTTTTTTATCCAACTTGTTTACCTGAAATGAAAATACATCATCATATAATAGTCTACAAAGACTTCTGCTCTCTTCTAGTCCTTCTCTTGGGCTCTTCCTTCCCCAAAAGTCTTTTTCCCTTTGACTTTCTATCTGTAAATAGAAATCTGTGAGACTGTAGTTTGGTTCCAGTTACCTAAGAGACTCCATAGAGTCAATGGGTTCATCTTTCACCCTTTGCAAACAAAATAACCATGACAATGCAAGTGCATTGTTGAAAAGGTTGTGACCCTGGTAAAGATGCGGAATATGTTATCCAAGATTAAAGAGCTGAGTCACTTGAGTATGTCTACCACTGGAAGTCAGTAAGATTCCACCCTAAACTATTCTGTCTATTAAATGTTGTATTTAGCAAGAGGCAGCTGTTATTTACTAGGAAATTCATACAGGAAAAAAATTGGGCAATACAAAAACATACAATGGTGAAAAGATAGTCTCTTCAACAAATCATGTTGGGAAAACCTGCAAAAGAATCAAACTGAACTTTCTTATACTATATACAAAAATACAAACTGGATTAAATACTTAAATGTAAGATCTCAAACCATAACAATTTTAGAAGGAAACAGGCAGTATGGCCTTTGTCATCTGGCCTAGTAAAATTTTTTTTGGATATGTCTTCTCAGGCAAGTGGAATAAAAGCAAAGAGAAACAAATAAGACTACATCAAACCAAAGAGCTTTTGCACAGCAAAGGAAATGATCAACAAAAGGAAAAACTGTCTACTGAATGGGAAAAGATAATTGTAAACAATACATCCAATAAGGGGTTAATATTTAAAATATATAAACTCATACAACTCAACATCAAAAAAATCAAACAGTGCTCCCCTGGTAATTAAGTGGGTAGAGAGTCCACCTTGCAGTGCAAGGGGCACCAGTTCCAACCCAAGCCTGGGAAGATCCCACGTGCCACAGAGCTGCTTGACCAGTGTGCCCAATTATGAGCCAACGCTCTGCAGCACATGCTCCCAGAGCCAGTGCTCTGCAATGAGAGAGGCCACTGCAGTGGGAGGCCCACGCAAGCCAAAGAATACAAGATGGATGAAAATAAATATAAAAATAAAAAGAGGCATGATGGGCGAAAAAAAATGAAACAACCTGATTTTAAAATGGGCAAAGAACCTGGAGAGACATTTCTCCACAAAAGATGTACAGATGGTAAACAGACACATGAAAAGATGCTCAACATCACTAATCATCAGGGAAATGCAAATCAAAACCACAATGAGCTATCACCTCACACCTGTTAGAATGTTTATTGTCAAAAGACAAGAAATAACAAGTATTTTTGAGACTGTGGAGGAAAGGAAACCCTTGTGCACTGTTGGTGGGGATATAAATTGGAGCAGTCATTATGGAAAAACAGCATTAAAGTGCCTCAAAATTAAAAACAGAACCACCATACAGTTTAGCAATTCCACTCTTGGATACTTATCTAAAGAAAATAAAACACAATTAGAAAAGATATATGAACCCAATATTCATTGCATCATTATTTACAATAGTCAAAAAATAAAGCCTATAAAGATACTGGATAAAGAAGATGTGATGAATATATGCAATGGGATGTTATTCAACAAATCATGTTGGGAAAACCTGCAAAAGAATCAAACTGAACTTTCTTATACTATATACAAAAATACAAACTGGATTAAATACTTAAATGTAAGATCTCAAACCATAACAATTTTAGAAGGAAACAGGCAGTATGGCCTTTGTCATCTGGCCTAGTAAAATTTTTTTTGGATATGTCTTCTCAGGCAAGTGGAATAAAAGCAAAGAGAAACAAATAAGACTACATCAAACCAAAGAGCTTTTGCACAGCAAAGGAAATGATCAACAAAAGGAAAAACTGTCTACTGAATGGGAAAAGATAATTGTAAACAATACATCCAATAAGGGGTTAATATTTAAAATATATAAACTCATACAACTCAACATCAAAAAAATCAAACAGTGCTCCCCTGGTAATTAAGTGGGTAGAGAGTCCACCTTGCAGTGCAAGGGGCACCAGTTCCAACCCAAGCCTGGGAAGATCCCACGTGCCACAGAGCTGCTTGACCAGTGTGCCCAATTATGAGCCAACGCTCTGCAGCACATGCTCCCAGAGCCAGTGCTCTGCAATGAGAGAGGCCACTGCAGTGGGAGGCCCACGCAAGCCAAAGAATACAAGATGGATGAAAATAAATATAAAAATAAAAAGAGGCATGATGGGCGAAAAAAAATGAAACAACCTGATTTTAAAATGGGCAAAGAACCTGGAGAGACATTTCTCCACAAAAGATGTACAGATGGTAAACAGACACATGAAAAGATGCTCAACATCACTAATCATCAGGGAAATGCAAATCAAAACCACAATGAGCTATCACCTCACACCTGTTAGAATGTTTATTGTCAAAAGACAAGAAATAACAAGTATTTTTGAGACTGTGGAGGAAAGGAAACCCTTGTGCACTGTTGGTGGGGATATAAATTGGAGCAGTCATTATGGAAAAACAGCATTAAAGTGCCTCAAAATTAAAAACAGAACCACCATACAGTTTAGCAATTCCACTCTTGGATACTTATCTAAAGAAAATAAAAACACAATTAGAAAAGATATATGAACCCAATATTCATTGCATCATTATTTACAATAGTCAAGATATGAAAGGAACTTACATGCCTATAAAAAGATACTGGATAAAGAAGATGTGATGAATATATGCAATGGGATGTTATTCAACCATAAAAAAGACTGAAATCTTGCCATTTGGACAACATGAATAGATCTAAAGGGTACTAATGCTGGGTAAAATAAGGTAGATAGATAAATACAAATATTACATTAATCTACTATATGTGGAGCCTAAAAATCAAGAAAATATGAATAACAGAACACAAATAGAGTCATAGATACAAAGAACAAACAGGTGACTATCAGAGGGAAGAGGAGGTGGGGGTTAAGAGAAATAGATGAGGGATATTAAGAGATACAAACTTCTAATTACAAAATAAAATGAGTTATGGACATGAAATATACAGTGTGGGTAATATAGTCAATAACTAGGCAATTATCTTTCTATGGTAGCAGATGATAAACATATTTATTGTGGTGATAACTCTGAAATGCATAAAACAAAAAAATCACCCTGTACTGCATGAGGAATAAATACAGTAGATCAATTATACTTCAAAAACTCATAGAAAAAGAGATCAGACTTGTGGTCACTAAAGGTGAAGGGAACTAAATGAACAAAGTCAAAAGGTGCAAACTTCCAGTTATAAGATAAATAAGTACTGGGGATGTAGTATACAACATGATGAATATAATGAACACTGCTACATGTATGAATATTGTTAAGAGAGTTAGCACTTCTAGGTGGTGTTAGTGGTAAGGAACCTGCCTCCCAATACAGGAGACACGAGAGACTGCGGTTTCAATCCCTGGACAGGAAAATTCCCATGAAGGAGGAAACACCAACCCACTCCAGTATTCTTGCTTGCAAAATTCCAGTATTCTTGCTTGGAAATTTCCATGGACAAAGGAGTGTAGCAGGCTACAATCCACAGGGCTGCAAAGAGTTTGACATAACTGAGAAACAACACACACACACATACACTCTCAAGAGAGTAAATCCTAGGAATTCTCATAACAAAAGAGAATAAATCCTAGGAATTCTCATAACAAAGAGAAAGTTTTTTCACTTCTTTAGTTTTGTATGTATATAAGACAACGGATGTTCACTAAATTTATTGTGGTTATCATTTCATGAGGTATGTTACTCAAACATTATGCTATACACCTTGCAGTGCTATACATCAATTATACCTCAATAAAACTAGAAGGAAAAAATCAAGACATGGTATCTATAAAAGCAGCTAGGTTAAAATACGTGAGAGATTATGCTGCAAGTAAGTCAGGGACCCAGGAACACCTAAATTCTCCTCTTACCTGGGCCACAGCAATGAAAGCTTGGAATTCTAATCACTAGGAAACCAGGGAACCCCGTCACTCTCTCTTTTTTTAAGATCCCTAAAATGGTTCTTCCAGTAATCATGCATGGATGTGAGTTGTGGACCATAAAGAAGGCTGAGCGCCAAAGAATTGATGCTTTCAAATTGTTGTGCTGGAGAAAACTCACAAGAGTCCTTTGGACTGCAAGGAGAGTAAACTAGTCAATCTTAAAAGATATTAACCCTGAATATAACTTGGAAAGTATGATGCTGAAGCTTAAGCTCCAATACTTTGGTCACCTGATGCAAAGAGCCAACTCATTGGAAAAGACCCTGATGCTGGGAAAGATTGAGGGAAGGAGGAAAAGGGGGTGAGAGAGGATGAGACGGTTGGATGGCATCACTGACTCAATGGGCGTGAGTCTGAGCAAACTCTAGGAGATAGTGAAGGACAGGGAAGCACAAGATGTTGCAGTCCATGGAGCTTCAAAGAGTTAGACATGACTTAGCAACTAAACAACAAAGAGAAATTCATGATCAGAGAATAACACAAGGAATATTTGGTATTTTGAGAGGTATAGGCCCTAGCCACAGTAAGTCAGGCATGTGTCATTAAAGGGAGGATACACTCTGCCTAAGACAAAGAATCCAACAGAATTTGGAAAGGCTTGCTTTATCTACTTCTACTGCAAAATGCATAGCTCAGTCACATATCTTACAACTGGGGAGAAGCACATTGTCCAACAGGAAGCTAAAGACCCAATGAAAATCCAGAATATTTGCTTCAAGTCTTGGTGAACTAGCCCCAGTCCCTTCTCAAAAGAAGAATCATACATATTAATTACTACGTGTGAAAAGAGATCATTCAGAATGAGTCAACAAAGAGAAAGTTGCAGACGGCTGGATTTCCTTTCAGAAAAGCAGTAATTGAGGCTGCCTTCTCCCAGTTGCTGGAAAGAAGAGTCTCCAAAAGACCACCTCAAGATATCACACAGATTATCACCTTCTTTGAAAGTGCCACCACTGGGATGCTGGCCCAATACAATCTCTTAGAATCCGATCAATCCAGAAAAGTAACCCTTAAGGGCTGTATGAGGTAGATCATAGTGGCTATGAGCTTTCCTTGACCAATGATGTGCTTTATTTCTACTTATTCCCATTCATAGCTCATCAAGTCACAGCAGCTATACTCTGTAACATGAGACACTGCTGTCCTATCAATCAATGATTATTGGCTCTTTATCCCTTTCATTCATCACCAGTACATGAAGTATCTATATTCTTAGCACTGGGCTAGTTCTGCTAAAAAAAAATAAAATAAAATAAAATAAATACAGAATTTGTATCTCTGCCCCAATGAATACTTTTCATATATTCTTTTCATTTTGTGTAGGTACCCAATTGCATGTTTAAATCACATTCACCAAGAAGATTCTCTGCCTTTGAGCTTTTATTTTTGCAAGGTATTTATGGTCACACAGGATTTGACCTTGGAAAAAAAAAAAAAGAAACATGAAAACTATGAGAAAATTTCAGATTTTAGTTGCATTAAGGGATTTTCTTCCTCATATGTAAACTCAAAGAAATTTTACATAGAAGAATGCTGAAACTGGAAGTTATTTTTTAAATCATGGCTATGCCAAAATGAAATATATAGTCTTGTTGCTGAGATATATTTTGCATGGGCAACACTGCCCCCAAGTCAAAATCAGGAGAACAGTTCACTAATGATCATTCAAAACCAAGCAATACTCCAATCTCTTAGGAAGGGTCCCCATCCATACCTGCCAGTGAGCCCTAATAATCTTCATTTGGCTAACTAAAACCATACCCATGGTCAAGCCAGTCTTATACAAAATGCTAGCCATTCCCATTCATAGGAAAATTCTGGTGTAGAGCAGTTGTCCTGAGTCAGGCTCAAATGACCCTTGTGAATGCTCTGGGTGACAGTTACCCTAACCAAGCTACAGCCTTTGTGCCTTCCTCCTGGGCTTCAGTCTAAATGACTAGATTTTCCCTATAATGTGAATTGAGAGTGCTACTCTCCCTATTTGTCTCTGCTCTTCAGCAACACTGGACCTCTTCTAGTTCATCAAAGAAGACCCCAAGGGCCTTCCTTGGGGCTATGCATCCCATCCTGGTTTTCAACAAAAAGAACACTTCTTGAAAGGTATCTTTTCTGGCTCCCCAGAGCACATCAGTTCCTGCTGTCACATTCTCCTGGGGTACTTCTCTTCATTATAGGTGTACAACTTGCATTCAGTATCTTGGTCAACTTGCATTCAGTATCAGTATCATGGCCTTATGAGACCATGCATTCTATAAAAGCCAGATACCAACCCTGTCTTGAGTATGTTTCTGTTCAAGTCTCCTATCACAGTGTCAGCCTCAGGGTAGTTGCTTAATAGTTTTCTTCATGAATAAATGACTTCAAAATTAACCAGAAAAATGCAGTCCCATAAAAAGTACAGGCAAGACATGGAAAGTGTGAGAACTTGTTTCCAACTTCTGAAGAACTATATCCAAGCCAGATAAAGGCCTATTCATCTTAAGTCCAAAAAACAAAAATCTATCAAGGTAGGCTTGGGGATGGGATAGGAGGGAAGTCCAAGAGAGAGGGGATATGTGCATGCATATAGCTGATTCACTTCATTGTGCAGCAGAAAATAACACAACATTGTAAAGCTCAAAGCAATTATATTACAATAAAAAATAATTTTTAAAAAAGTTAAAAAAAAAAATAAATAAATGCAAAAAATAAATCTTTCAGTTTTAAGTAACTCTCTAACCTGGCCATTTCTGTGCAATTTTGCCATAGCTAGCTAGGCTTTGTCAGGAAGATTCAAATCCATAAATGTGTGCTCTAAGGAAACAGCAATGGTTGTAACAATAACAGCAAAGATTCAACTCTCATTTCATGGCAGTGTGACCTTGAGAAAGTCATGTGATCTCTGTGAATTCAGCTACACACATATAAAAAAGATAATGATTCCTAAGGTAGCATATATGAACAAATTTTCCAAATTGCAAAAGGCTGGGCACATATAAGGAAATCTTCTAATGTTGAAAATAAATAAGAATTTCATGTGGAGGAATGACGAATTCTATGACAGGGGAGCCCAAACAAATTTCCCTTGTAAGCCAACAAGTACATGACAAGGACAGACACCATGAACACGCTGCCTGGGAACTTTCCAGAAACCCTGCCCTCTGGACAGCACCATTACTCTTGCCAAAAAAGAGGCTGGATGCTGATTTTATTTAAATAGATTCAATTCCATCAAATTCCCATGATAAAAATATTTTCCCGTGCTGTCCATGAATTTGCAATGAAGTTTAACAATCTATAAAAGCTGCTGAGGCACGAACACAAGTGAAATGGATCTAGGCTTATGAGTGGGGATGGCCTCATGCTTATAATTCAACCACTGTCTTCTGAGAGGCTAAGCTGATATATTTTAATATTAAGGGAAAATGCCCCATTAGGGTAACCTAAAAAGGCAGTGTTACAGTACATAGAAATAATTCAGCCCTAGTGTAATCAATAATATATCACTACTAACAGGAATCCTGAAGGCAGCACCTCACCCCAGATCATGCCAGGGTGACTCAATAAAATAAGGAGCTTAAGATTCTCCATGAGCAAACTCCAGGAGATAGTAAAGGACAAAGGGGTCCTGGCATACTGTAGTCCACGGGGTCACAGAGAGTCGGACACGATTTAGCAACTGAACAACAACAAGATTCTACTTTTTTCCATGCTTGTTTGTCTTATTAATTTTCACTCATTAAACTTTCTAAGATTTCACAATGGTCATAGGCATGTGAAAAAAAAAAACAACATGTAGGCACAACTGGAAGGAGTGAGAACCTGGAGAGGCACCTGCTGTGGAGCCAAGGCAGCAAGCACTGGAGGAGAACAGACAGAGGCTGGTGTTGCTTGTGGTCTGGTGAGATTGGTTCAGAAAAGGTTGCTGCCTATCTAGGACTAGAAAGGACCCAAGACCACTCATGGAGGGAGCAAAGAGTCTGGGGCTAGTCCCTGTGGACCATAGCAGATCTAAAGTTGGCCCACAGAGCTATCTTTACATGGGTAACAACTCCTTCAAAAACCCTTGACAAGAAGTAGAAATCCAGGGACTGCTCACTGTGACCTATCCTTCCAAGGGGCGAGGTACCAAAAACCCAGCGCCCTGTGAATTTCTCTCAGCAGAGTATTTTGTCACAGGGTGTCCCTGACAGCAGGCTCCCACTGTCTGCTAATTGCTTTCCATATTTCTTGCTTCCCTAATGAAATTAGCTGGCAAAGAAACCCAAGATTCCCACTGGAATAGGCTGGGGTCTCTGTCTTTGAAGAGACAGAAGTTTAACTTAGGCACTAATGATGTAGCTATTGGCAAATACACAAAATAAATGCAAATGATTCACAGTCATATATGTATGAACCACCCAAAACACCCCAGAGAAATTCACTCTGCTGCCTGTACATTTGGTGAGAAAAAATATCAGAGAAAGAGGCCATTTAGCTTTCAGAAGCAGATCCTCTAATAATCATGGGAACTAAAATGTCAGTTTTGAAGAAATAATTCAGCCCTAGTGTAATCAATAATATATCACTACTAACAGGAATCCTGAAGGCAGCACCTCACCCCAGATCATGCCAGGGTGACTCAATAAAATAAGGAGCTTAAGATTCTCCATGAGCAAACTCCAGGAGATAGTAAAGGACAAAGGGGTCCTGGCATACTGTAGTCCACGGGGTCACAGAGAGTCGGACACGATTTAGCAACTGAACAACAACAAGATTCTACTTTTTTCCATGCTTGTTTGTCTTATTAATTATCACTCATTAAACTTTCTAAGATTTCACAATGGTCATAGGCATGTGAAAAAAAAAAACAACATGTAGGCACAACTGGAAGGAGTGAGAACCTGGAGAGGCACCTGCTGTGGAGCCAAGGCAGCAAGCACTGGAGGAGAACAGACAGAGGCTGGTGTTGCTTGTGGTCTGGTGAGATTGGTTCAGAAAAGGTTGCTGCCTATCTAGGACTAGAAAGGACCCAAGACCACTCATGGAGGGAGCAAAGAGTCTGGGGCTAGTCCCTGTGGACCATAGCAGATCTAAAGTTGGCCCACAGAGCTATCTTTACATGGGTAACAACTCCTTCAAAAACCCTTGACAAGAAGTAGAAATCCAGGGACTGCTCACTGTGACCTATCCTTCCAAGGGGCGAGGTACCAAAAACCCAGCGCCCTGTGAATTTCTCTCAGCAGAGTATTTTGTCACAGGGTGTCCCTGACAGCAGGCTCCCACTGTCTGCTAATTGCTTTCCATATTTCTTGCTTCCCTAATGAAATTAGCTGGCAAAGAAACCCAAGATTCCCACTGGAATAGGCTGGGGTCTCTGTCTTTGAAGAGACAGAAGTTTAACTTAGGCACTAATGATGTAGCTATTGGCAAATACACAAAATAAATGCAAATGATTCACAGTCATATATGTATGAACCACCCAAAACACCCCAGAGAAATTCACTCTGCTGCCTGTACATTTGGTGAGAAAAAATATCAGAGAAAGAGGCCATTTAGCTTTCAGAAGCAGATCCTCTAATAATCATGGGAACTAAAATGTCAGTTTTGAGGAATGGAAATCCTGTTGAGTAACTCCTTCAGGGGTACTATCCCAGTGGTCTGCAATATGGCTTTAGATGGAGGATCTTTATTGATATTCTGCAGATATTACAGTAAGCTCTATTTAGGGCCTCCAACTTTCTGCAAATTTTCCTAATGAATCCCTAGGCAAAGGAGAACAGTTACATGATGCTCCCAGAACAGGCTTCAGATCAAACCACTGTCTGTGGAAACAGAAATAAATCCTAATATCCCCCTGTGCTATATACACACTTATTTTTCTGGCTTGCCTTGGAGGATTCCACCTAGATCAGGTGACAAGAGTTTTGAAATTCTTGCAAGAAGCTACTTCTGCCTGACTGATGCCTTAACCATAAATAGTGTATTATAATGAGAACTGGTCAAATTGAAAGCAGGCATTCGGTACCCTTGTGAACTAAATTGAGATTTGTTTTGCCTTATAAAGGCTTTGAGACTCTGTATTAGACCTGAATAGCACGTGACAAAAACAGGTTGTGGGCAAGAAAGTTCTGCCAAGCCTCAGCACTTTAAATTCTCCCATTTCAGTTCATCAACAGCTACCAGTAAAAAGCATTTTGTTCTACTCAGCTTCTTGTCTTCATAGTCTCCATTTCATTTATCCTTTACCTATTTTCCATATTCTCCAAATTGAAATAATCAATCTCCCTGCCTGCAATTCTTTTCACCAAGAAAAAGAATTTTTTTTAAAGGAGGCCAAATGAACCTAACAGGCATATACAAAGCATTCCACTAAAAGTAACATAATATACACTCAGCACTTTAACAGCATCATCTTTTAGGATTTGAAATAGCTCAGCTGGAATTCCATCACCTCCCTAGCTTTGCTAGGAGCTATGCTTCCTAAGACCCACTTGACCTCACACTCCAGAATACTGGATTCTAGATGAGTGACCACATCATCATGGTTATGCAGGTCACTAAGACCTTTCTTTGGTACAGTTCTTCTGTGTATTCTTGTGGCCTCTTCTTAATCTCTTCTGCTTCTGTTAGATTCTTACCATTTCTGTCCTTTATCATGCTCATCTTCGCATGAAATGTTCCCTTGATATCTCCACTTTTCTTGAAGAGATCTCTAGAGAGCTTACATGTAGAAAGTCTTAAAATCTTATCAGGACTTGGCTGGCAATCTAAACAGCATTCAGATAGCAACAGTTGCCCTTGCTTTTCCCCACCTCACGCAACCAAAACATTTGATGTCTCACATCAATGGCCTTGGGCCCACCCAGTATCTCAGCCATCTGTCGTGAAGGCTTTCACATCTTATCATCACATAGGCTAAGGAGGGCATCCTGTATATCATGTGTGTAATGAACACTGGATATCTGTTTACCCTCTTAGCCTTATCAGCCTCACCCCCATGCTGGAGGCCCTAATTAATCCTCCACTAATTGAAGTGTAAAAAGATACATCTGAATTTCTGATTTCAAAACTGTTGGTTCAGTATGCACTGAAGATTCCCCTGCTTTATGCTCAATTAATAGAAGCTAATAGAAAACAATTTATTACAGCAGAGTTACAAAAGACATGAATAAGCAAGCAAACAGACAAAAAGGAGCACAGGGAAAGTCTTAGTGAATGATAAACTGAAGAATCATAGAAAAATAAAAAGTCAACTCAAGTGAAGAAAAAAGGAAAGCCACAGGCTAGCATGGCAGGTGAGACATTTAGGAAGATCACATTACAAAGTGAGAGCAGCACCAAGCGTGCTCTGCACCGGGAGGTGGAAGCCGGCTGGCACAGGAAAGTCAGCACGGTCAGTTGGAGTACTACTGGGCAGCACCCATATTTGCACACGTCCTTCCCCTTCTGCTCTTTCTCCTAAATAGGGCTATCTTGGTTGTTGTTCTTCAGCTGCTAAGTCATGTGTGACTCTTTGTGATCCCATAGTCTGCGGCACACCAGGCTCCTCTGTCCTCCACTGCCTCTCAGAGTTTGCTCTAAGGCAAGTCTATTGAGTCGGTGATACTATCGAACCATCTCATCCTTTGCCATCTCTTCTCCTTTTGGTTTCAGTCTTTCCCAGCATCAGGATCTTTTCCAGGGTGTATCTTGTGGGGAGGGGGGTGCTAATTTGAAAGACAAGAGCACATAGGGCCATAGAATCTGGGGTAAGCTAGACGGATCAAAGAAAAAACTCATCCGAATCAGATGCTAAAGAAAATTTTTAAATTCATGTTACCTGAGCACTTCAGGTATCATTTCACTTTGAAGATCTATGTCTCTCTTGCTATTCTGTTTTCCAATATTCTCGTTTTCCTCTTCTTCTGAAATTATCCTCTGTCTGAACTTCTCTTTCTTATTTTTCCTCTCTCCTTTCCCACTGTGCTGCATACTGACTGTTTGCAGCCATCTGTCGTGAAGGCTTTCACATCTTATCATCACATAGGCTAAGGAGGGCATCCTGTATATCATGTGTGTAATGAACACTGGATATCTGTTTACCCTCTTAGCCTTATCAGCCTCACCCCCATGCTGGAGGCCCTAATTAATCCTCCACTAATTGAAGTGTAAAAAGATACATCTGAATTTCTGATTTCAAAACTGTTGGTTCAGTATGCACTGAAGATTCCCCTGCTTTATGCTCAATTAATAGAAGCTAATAGAAAACAATTTATTACAGCAGAGTTACAAAAGACATGAATAAGCAAGCAAACAGACAAAAAGGAGCACAGGGAAAGTCTTAGTGAATGATAAACTGAAGAATCATAGAAAAATAAAAAGTCAACTCAAGTGAAGAAAAAAGGAAAGCCACAGGCTAGCATGGCAGGTGAGCATTTAGGAAGATCACATTACAAAGTGAGAGCAGCACCAAGCGTGCTCTGCACCGGGAGGTGGAAGCCGGCTGGCACAGGAAAGTCAGCACGGTCAGTTGGAGTACTACTGGGCAGCACCCATATTTGCACACGTCCTTCCCCTTCTGCTCTTTCTCCTAAATAGGGCTATCTTGGTTGTTGTTCTTCAGCTGCTAAGTCATGTGTGACTCTTTGTGATCCCATAGTCTGCGGCACACCAGGCTCCTCTGTCCTCCACTGCCTCTCAGAGTTTGCTCTAAGGCAAGTCTATTGAGTCGGTGATACTATCGAACCATCTCATCCTTTGCCATCTCTTCTCCTTTTGGTTTCAGTCTTTCCCAGCATCAGGATCTTTTCCAGGGTGTATCTTGTGGGGAGGGGGGTGCTAATTTGAAAGACAAGAGCACATAGGGCCATAGAATCTGGGGTAAGCTAGACGGATCAAAGAAAAAACTCATCCGAATCAGATGCTAAAGAAAATTTTTAAATTCATGTTACCTGAGCACTTCAGGTATCATTTCACTTTGAAGATCTATGTCTCTCTTGCTATTCTGTTTTCCAATATTCTCGTTTTCCTCTTCTTCTGAAATTATCCTCTGTCTGAACTTCTCTTTCTTATTTTTCCTCTCTCCTTTCCCACTGTGCTGCATACTGACTGAATTTTTTCTGCCCAGTCTAGTTCACTCATGTGTAGTCAGCTATATCTAATCAGTTATTCTGCCTATATTTTTTAGTTGTGCTTTCTGATCTACATCATAATTTCCAAGAATGGGTTTCTTTTCATAAATGCTTCTTAGGGTTCTAGTAGTAAAAAGGAAGGGGAGAATGGATTTAGGATAAACAAATGTTGAGTGTCTGTCATGGCAGGTAGCCAATATGCAGCTTTTTTTTTTAATTAAATTAAATTTATTTATTTTTGGCTATTCTGGGTTTTCACTTCTGCTACAGGCTCTTCTCTAGTTGCAGAGACTGGGGGCTACTCTGTCGAGGTGAGCAGGCTTCTTATTGCAGTGACTTCTCCTGTTGTGGAACTTGAGCTCCAGGGCACATGGGCTTCAGTAGTTGAGGCACATGGGCTCCACAGTTGTGGCTCCGAGGCTCTAGAGCACAGGCTCAACAGTTGTGGCTCATGGGGCCAGTTGCTTCGCAGCATGTGGGATCTCCCCGGATCAGGGACCGAACCTGCGTCTCTTGCATTGGCAGGCAAACTCTTTACCACTGAATTACCAGGGATGCCCCAGTATGCAGTTTTGTAGCAAGCTTTATTTTAATCTACATTATATCTCTTCATAAATATTCTTCAAAAATATGTATTTAATATCTGAGTAATAATCTGATTTACAGATTGTACAATTGTTTAACCATTCCTCTAATGTTGGTCATTCAGTTTGCTTGCACTTATCATTATCATAGTTAGCCAAGAAAGACCATATTAACATAAAAGAACTCATGCATAGCTCTGCTAACATTCTTAGAAAACAGTTCTAAAGAGAAATTACTGTGTCAAGACAGAAAAATTTAAAGAAAATGTTCAAAGTATCCAATTTCCAAATCTTTGTCTTTGAAATTATCCTCGTGTCATGAACTTTTTTCTTCTGTTCTTATTTCACTTTGAAGATCTATGTCTCTCTTGCTATTCTGTTTTCCAATATTCTCGTTTTCCTCTTCTTCTGAAATTATCCTCTGTCTGAACTTCTCTTTCTTATTTTCCTCTCCTTTCCCACTGTGCTGCATACTGACTGAATTTTTTCTGCCCAGTCTAGTTCACTCATGTGTAGTCAGCTATATCTAATCAGTTATTCTGCCTATATTTTTTAGTTGTGCTTTCTGATCTACATCATAATTTCCAAGAATGGGTTTCTTTTCATAAATGCTTCTTAGGGTTCTAGTAGTAAAAAGGAAGGGGAGAATGGATTTAGGATAAACAAATGTTGAGTGTCTGTCATGGCAGGTAGCCAATATGCAGCTTTTTTTTTTAATTAAATTAAATTTATTTATTTTTGGCTATTCTGGGTTTTCACTTCTGCTACAGGCTCTTCTCTAGTTGCAGAGACTGGGGGCTACTCTGTCGAGGTGAGCAGGCTTCTTATTGCAGTGACTTCTCCTGTTGTGGAACTTGAGCTCCAGGGCACATGGGCTTCAGTAGTTGAGGCACATGGGCTCCACAGTTGTGGCTCCGAGGCTCTAGAGCACAGGCTCAACAGTTGTGGCTCATGGGGCCAGTTGCTTCGCAGCATGTGGGATCTCCCCGGATCAGGGACCGAACCTCGTCTCTTGCATTGGCAGGCAAACTCTTTACCACTGAATTACCAGGGATGCCCCAGTATGCAGTTTTGTAGCAAGCTTTATTTTAATCTACATTATATCTCTTCATAAATATTCTTCAAAAATATGTATTCAATATCTGAGTAATAATCTGATTTACAGATTGTACAATTGTTTAACCATTCCTCTAATGTTGGTCATTCAGTTTGCTTGCACTTATCATTATCATAGTTAGCCAAGAAAGACCATATTAACATAAAAGAACTCATGCATAGCTCTGCTAACATTCTTAGAAAACAGTTCTAAAAGAGAAATTACTGTGTCAAGACAGATATTATGAAAATGTTCACCAAAATACTGGTTATCAACATGTACTCTCACCAGATAGTTATCAAAGTATCCAATTCATCTTGTCCCTGTTGACACTAAGTATTACATATTTTAAATTATTTTCAAATTTGAGAGGTGAAAGTATTTTGACTTAAACATCTTTTCTTGATTGTTAGAGAGAATGAATGTTCCCCCACATAGTTCTGGGCCACAAGTATTTTATCTTAGAAGAATTTTCTCATTTCATGTTTCCATTTTTTGACAGTTGGTAACTATTTCTGCTACAAGATTTTTACATATTGTGGATATCAAGTCTTTATCATAGCTTCAACGAAAAAAAAAAAATTCCCAGTTTTTAAGTACCATTTCATTTGTACATAGTTTCTAATAAACAGAAGACAATTTATATTCTGTGTTATTTTCTTATTATTCACTTATGCTTATTTTTATGGTTTAAAGTTTATCCCTCTAATGGGACTTCCCTGGCAATCCAATGGTTAAGACTTCACCTTCCAATGCAGTGGGGGTGGGTTCAATCCCTGATCAAGAAAGCTAAGATCCCACATGCCTCAGGATCATAAAAACATAAAACAGAAGCAATATTATAACAAATTTAATACAGACTTTAAAAATGGTCCACATTAAAAAATCTTAAAAATATAAATAAGTAAAACAAAGTTTATCCCTTTATGATTTCTGTAATGTTTCTAAGTTAATAGGTGTCTTACTTATATGGTCAATTGTCTGTCAGTGATTCATACCCACTGGAAATAAGCCATATTCTCTTTTTGAAAGATAAAATGTGGTTATTCACTTTACTGTTTATGGTCTCTACATTCCATCATATTGCATTGGCAGGCAAACTCTTTACCACTGAATTACCAGGGATGCCCCAGTATGCAGTTTTGTAGCAAGCTTTATTTTAATCTACATTATATCTCTTCATAAATATTCTTCAAAAATATGTATTCAATATCTGAGTAATAATCTGATTTACAGATTGTACAATTGTTTAACCATTCCTCTAATGTTGGTCATTCAGTTTGCTTGCACTTATCATTATCATAGTTAGCCAAGAAAGACCATATTAACATAAAAGAACTCATGCATAGCTCTGCTAACATTCTTAGAAAACAGTTCTAAAAGAGAAATTACTGTGTCAAGACAGATATTATGAAAATGTTCACCAAAATACTGGTTATCAACATGTACTCTCACCAGATAGTTATCAAAGTATCCAATTCATCTTGTCCCTGTTGACACTAAGTATTACATATTTTAAATTATTTTCAAATTTGAGAGGTGAAAGTATTTTGACTTAAACATCTTTTCTTGATTGTTAGAGAGAATGAATGTTCCCCCACATAGTTCTGGGCCACAAGTATTTTATCTTAGAAGAATTTTCTCATTTCATGTTTCCATTTTTTGACAGTTGGTAACTATTTCTGCTACAAGATTTTTACATATTGTGGATATCAAGTCTTTATCATAGCTTCAACGAAAAAAAAAAAATTCCCAGTTTTTAAGTACCATTTCATTTGTACATAGTTTCTAATAAACAGAAGACAATTTATATTCTGTGTTATTTTCTTATTATTCACTTATGCTTATTTTTATGGTTTAAAGTTTATCCCTCTAATGGGACTTCCCTGGCAATCCAATGGTTAAGACTTCACCTTCCAATGCAGTGGGGGTGGGTTCAATCCCTGATCAAGAAAGCTAAGATCCCACATGCCTCAGGATCATAAAACATAAAACAGAAGCAATATTATAACAAATTTAATACAGACTTTAAAAATGGTCCACATTAAAAAATCTTAAAAATATAAATAAGTAAAACAAAGTTTATCCCTTTATGATTTCTGTAATGTTTCTAAGTTAATAGGTGTCTTACTTATATGGTCAATTGTCTGTCAGTGATTCATACCCACTGGAAATAAGCCATATTCTCTTTTTGAAAGATAAAATGTGGTTATTCACTTTACTGTTTATGGTCTCTACATTCCATCATATTCACGATCAATGACAGATACTGATAATTTCTATCATTACAATTACAAATACATCTCATTATGTTTGTATTTGCTTTACACTGTGATATGATGTTTGATAGATACAAGTTAAAATTGCTTACATTTTATTATGAATTATAACTTTAATCAATATAAAACTACCCACATTTTCCCGTGTAATATTTCTTTCAGTTTTTCCTGCTAATTTTTTAAATCTAATTCAGATTTTCTTTGAACATTGTAATATTACAGCATTCAAAGCAACAAAACTTGATTATGATGTTTGCCAAATTGTAGAATCTGACTTCTTAGTAGGATAGCAGATTAATCATATTTATAGTAACTAATATGTGCATTTTTCTTGTTATTTTGTGTTTCATGCTATATGATAAGTTTCTCTGTCATTTCAATTATACTTCTTATGTTTTAGAGATTTTTGCTTTTATATTATGTAATATTTGGAAGACAGAAATTGTGTTTTAATCATTAATGTTATAAATATTACACATATATAATGAAACTTGCATTTGATAGTGAAGAAGAAATAATAACTTCCAAATCCCCATAACTATAACAAGGATTTTTGTGCACACATATTTTCTATTCATTCTGTCCCTCTATTTTCACAAGTTTATACTTTTCTCTAGAGTGATATAATGGCCTGATATTTGGTCAGCATCTCCCATACGTCAAATGACAGGTGTTTATTCTTTTTTTTTTTTTTAGTCTTTATTTTGCTTTTAACTTCTACAGAGCTTTGTCGTTTACAGATATGTATGTTCCCAGATTAGTCATATGTATATCCCCCCTTCTCACCCCTCCCAACCATCACACAGCACCCCTGAAGGATCCCCTTTTCTCACAGAGCAATGACTAGAGCTATTTTCTTCACTTATGGTAGTACAGGCCTTCATGCTACTTCCTTTACGCCTCCCACCTTCTGTTCCTTCCCCACAATGTCCATATGTCCACTGTTCATGTCTGTCTTTCGGTCACTTCACTGCATGTGCCATCATCACCATCCTACTAGATTCCATATATATGTGTTAATATACTGTATTTGTCCTTCTCTTTCTGACTGACTTCACTTTTTAGGATATGTTCTAGATCCAGCCACCTCACTGGGGCTGATTCTTCTGCATTTCTCTTTACAGCTGTGTAGTATTCCATTGTATATATGTACCAGAGCTTTTGGATCCATTCGTTCATCGATGGGCATCTAGGTTGCTTCCATGTTCTAGCTATTGTATAGACAGCTGCAATGAACATTGGGGTATAGGTGCTTCTTTCAGATTTGATTTCATCAGGGTATAAGCCTAAGAGTGGGATTGCTGGGTCACATGGTGCTTCTATTTTTAGTTTTTTAAGAAATCTCCAGACTGTCTTCCATAGAGGCTGTATCAATTTACATTCCCCCCAGCAATGCAAGAGGGTTCCCTTTTCTCCGCACCCTCTCCAGCATTTATTGTCTGTCAATTTGTGGATGATGGCCATTCTGACAGGTGTGAGGTGATATCTCATTGTAGTTTTGATTTGCACTTCTCTAATTATAAGTGAAGTTCAGCATCTTTTTCATGTGCTTTTGGACCATCCATATGTCGTCGTTGGAGAGGTGTCTGTTTAGGTCCTTTTCCCATTTTTTGATTGGGTTGTTCATTTTTCCAGTGCTGAGTTGTCTGAGTTGCTTGTAGATTTTGGAGATTAATTCTTTGTCTGTTGTTTCATTTGATAGTGAAGAAGAAATAATAACTTCCAAATCCCCATAACTATAACAAGAATTTTTGTGCACACATATTTTCTATTCATTCTGTCCCTCTATTTTCACAAGTTTATACTTTTCTCTAGAGTGATATAATGGCCTGATATTTGGTCAGCATCTCCCATACGTCAAATGACAGGTGTTTATTCTTTTTTTTTTTTTTAGTCTTTATTTTGCTTTTAACTTCTACAGAGTTTTGTTGTTTACAGATATGTATGTTCCCAGATTAGTCATATGTATATCCCCCCTTCTCACCCCTCCCAACCATCACACAGCACCCCTGAAGGATCCCCTTTTCTCACAGAGCAATGACTAGAGCTATTTTCTTCACTTATGGTAGTACAGGCCTTCATGCTACTTCCTTTACGCCTCCCACCTTCTGTTCCTTCCCCACAATGTCCATATGTCCACTGTTCATGTCTGTCTTTCGGTCACTTCACTGCATGTGCCATCATCACCATCCTACTAGATTCCATATATATGTGTTAATATACTGTATTTGTCCTTCTCTTTCTGACTGACTTCACTTTTTAGGATATGTTCTAGATCCAGCCACCTCACTGGGGCTGATTCTTCTGCATTTCTCTTTACAGCTGTGTAGTATTCCATTGTATATATGTACCAGAGCTTTTGGATCCATTCGTTCATCGATGGGCATCTAGGTTGCTTCCATGTTCTAGCTATTGTATAGACAGCTGCAATGAACATTGGGGTATAGGTGCTTCTTTCAGATTTGATTTCATCAGGGTATAAGCCTAAGAGTGGGATTGCTGGGTCACATGGTGCTTCTATTTTTAGTTTTTTAAGAAATCTCCAGACTGTCTTCCATGGAGGCTGTATCAATTTACATTCCCACCAGCAATGCAAGAGGGTTCCCTTTTCTCCGCACCCTCTCCAGCATTTATTGTCTGTCAATTTGTGGATGATGGCCATTCTGACAGGTGTGAGGTGATATCTCATTGTAGTTTTGATTTGCACTTCTCTAATTATAAGTGAAGTTCAGCATCTTTTTCATGTGCTTTTGGACCATCCATATGTCGTCGTTGGAGAGGTGTCTGTTTAGGTCCTTTTCCCATTTTTTGATTGGGTTGTTCATTTTTCCAGTGCTGAGTTGTCTGAGTTGCTTGTAGATTTTGGAGATTAATTCTTTGTCTGTTGTTTCATTTGCTATGATTTTCTCCCACTCTGTGGGCTGTCTGTTCAGCTTTTTTGTGATTTCTTTTGCTGTACAAAAGCTCTTAAGTTTCATGAGGTCCGACATGTTCGTTTGTCTTTTGAGTTCTGCTATTCTAGTAGGTGGGTCAGAGAAGATCTTGCTTTGATTAATGTCCTTGAGGGGTTTGCCTATATTCTCCTCTAAGAGTTTGATGGTTTCTGGTCTTACATTTAGGTCTTTCATCCATTTTGAGTTGATCTTTGTGCATGGTGTCAGGGAATGTTCCAACTTCATTTTTTTGCATGTAGCTGTCCAATTTTCCCAGCACCATTTGTTGAAGAGGCTGTCTTTGTCCCATTTTATATGCTCGCCTCCTTTGTCAAAAATAAGATACCCATAGGTGCGTGGGTTTATCTCTGGGTTCTCTGTCTTGTTCCATTGGTCGATATTTCTGTTTTTGTGCCAGTACCATACTGTCTTGATAACTGTTGCTTTGTAGTAGAGCCTGAAGTTGGGGAGGCTGATCCCTCCAGCTCCATTCTTCTTCCTCAGGATTACTTTGGCTATTCAAGATCTTTTGTGTTTCCATATGAACTGTGTGATTCTTTGGTCTAGTTCTGTGAAGAATGTCATTGGAAGTTTGATAGGGATCGCATTGAATCTATAGATGACATTTGGAAGTATGGTCATTTTCACAATATTGAATAGGTATTTATTCTGACCATCTAATTTCCATGATTTGCTGGCTGTAAACATCACTGGTTAAGGATCTAGATTGTACTACACAATAAATAAATGTAGAATAAAAAAGGTTTCTTGTTAAACAATATATGAACTTTTATTGTACAGATTTGTAGCCATGCATTTTTTTTAATTATTTTTTTTGGTGGGGGAGGGGGTGGGGGGGCAGGTGGGCTGCTTCTATTGGTCTTTCATTTGTCTATTTGTCATCCGTCTTTGTTCTTTGGCCCGTGTGGGCCTCCCATCGCGTTGGCCTCTGTTGTTGCAGAGCACCAGCTCTGGGCGCATGCGCTCCAGAGCTCTGGCTCGGTAATTGGACACATCAGTCCAGTCGCTCTGCGGCACGTGGGAGCTTCCCAGGCCAGGGATCGAACCGGCACCCCTTGCACTGCAAGGTGGTGTCCTTACCCAATGGACCACCAGAGAAGCCCCTAGCCATGCATTTTTTTAAAATGTCCTTATATGTAGATCATGTGTTCTATATTGTTGTTCTTTTGTGTTGCCTTTAAGGCCTTTCATGTAAAAGCCAAAGGCTGTAAAATCTGAATTACCCTTTAAATCAGTTGCTTTTTTTAGGACAGTTTAACCGTACTTGGCTACCTCCTAAAATAAAGGAGAATATCTTATTGTTGCCTTTTGACGTAAAGAATGATTTGACTTAGTATGGATTTTTTTTCCTTTTGTGTTTAAGAAATATTTGAGAAGACATGGATTTGAGAGAAAAATAAGCCTGATTATAGTTCACTTTATGAAACTGATTTATTTTGCCATTATGTGTTTCTTCTTTTTCCTTAAAACAAAAGACCTTGACAGATCTGCCTAGTAGTTGGTCTCTTTCATTAATTTTATCTACTATTCAATAAGTTCATTTGAATTACAGACTCAGACTTTCTTTCTGTTCAAGGACAACTTCTGTGCTCCCTTTGATAATTGTTTCTCTTCATAGAAATCAAGTGTTTTCTTTTGTAACATCTAAAATCTTAGGTTGGAGTACCAATACTTGCCTTCCATAACCATCATTCCCTTTATTCTGTCTGTTTTTCTCTGTATTTCAAGACAGGTATTTTTTTGATTCTGGTCACTGAACTTATTTCATACTGTATCACTTTAGCACTCTAAGGATCCAGATCTCTATTTCCACTCCTGCATTTTGAGTCATCTTGAACTACTTTTTTAATTTAAATTAAGTTTCATTTATAGCTCTATCTCCATATTAGCTTTTTAATGCATTATAATTTCCTATATCTCCATTACAAAACTTTTCAAAGGTACCAAGAGATGTTTTCAATGATATTTTCTTTGTCAAAAAAAAGCAAATTCATTACTTCTAGAGACATTTTTCTGTTAATCTATAGAATTATTCTTTTTCATCATATTGTAATATATTTTTTACAGAGCCTATAATGATTTGTTAAACTTTACTTAGGTATCATTTATATATAATGAAATTCACCCATTTTAAGTATGTGGTGAATTCTGGTAATTGTCTACAAACAGTCTCAAGCATTTTCTCCTGCTCTTTATTACAAAATCCCTTTTGCCATTCGAAACCCAATGGACCACCAGAGAAGCCCCTAGCCATGCATTTTTTTAAAATGTCCTTATATGTAGATCATGTGTTCTATATTGTTGTTCTTTTGTGTTGCCTTTAAGGCCTTTCATGTAAAAGCCAAAGGCTGTAAAATCTGAATTACCCTTTAAATCAGTTGCTTTTTTTAGGACAGTTTAACCGTACTTGGCTACCTCCTAAAATAAAGGAGAATATCTTATTGTTGCCTTTTGACGTAAAGAATGATTTGACTTAGTATGGATTTTTTTTCCTTTTGTGTTTAAGAAATATTTGAGAAGACATGGATTTGAGAGAAAAATAAGCCTGATTATAATTCACTTTATGAAACTGATTTATTTTGCCATTATGTGTTTCTTCTTTTTCCTTAAAACAAAAGACCTTGACAGATCTGCCTAGTAGTTGGTCTCTTTCATTAATTTTATCTACTATTCAATAAGTTCATTTGAATTACAGACTCAGACTTTCTTTCTGTTCAAGGACAACTTCTGTGCTCCCTTTGATAATTGTTTCTCTTCATAGAAATCAAGTGTTTTCTTTTGTAACATCTAAAATCTTAGGTTGGAGTACCAATACTTGCCTTCCATAACCATCATTCCCTTTATTCTGTCTGTTTTTCTCTGTATTTCAAGACAGGTATTTTTTTGATTCTGGTCACTGAACTTATTTCATACTGTATCACTTTAGCACTCTAAGGATCCAGATCTCTATTTCCACTCCTGCATTTTGAGTCATCTTGAACTACTTTTTTAATTTAAATTAAGTTTCATTTATAGCTCTATCTCCATATTAGCTTTTTAATGCATTATAATTTCCTATATCTCCATTACAAAACTTTTCAAAGGTACCAAGAGATGTTTTCAATGATATTTTCTTTGTCAAAAAAAAGCAAATTCATTACTTCTAGAGACATTTTTCTGTTAATCTATAGAATTATTCTTTTTCATCATATTGTAATATATTTTTTACAGAGCCTATAATGATTTGTTAAACTTTACTTAGGTATCATTTATATATAATGAAATTCACCCATTTTAAGTATGTGGTGAATTCTGGTAATTGTCTACAAACAGTCTCAAGCATTTTCTCCTGCTCTTTATTACAAAATCCCTTTTGCCATCCCCTGACTCAAGAAAACCAAGATCTAATTTTTGCAGCTATAGTTTTTTCTTTTCTATAGCTTTGTATAAATGGAACAATGTAATATTTTTGTGTATTTGAGTTCTAACACTTGGCATAATGTTTGAGGAATTATCCATTTTAGTTTTTGTATTAATATTAGCAGTATTCTACAATTCTTCATTTTTATTATCCATTCACAAATTGATAAACAGTTGGGCTTCTAGTTCTTAGCTATTATGAAGGCTATGAACACAGACACACAAGTTTTTGTGTGGATATACATTTCCATTTCTACTGAGTGAATACCCTAAGAGTGGGATTTCTGAGGCACAGGGTAAGTATATTTTTAGCTTTATAAATTATGGACTGCTGTACTACTTTCTGTAGTAGCTGTACCATTTTGCACCACTATCAGCAAAGTGTGAGACTTCCAACTGCTCTGCACTATTGCTAATATTTATTATGGCCAGCATTTTCATTTTTGCTATTGTAGTGTGTTTATTGTAGTGGCATCTCATTGTGATTTTAATTTGCATTCTCTTGATGACTAGTGAAATTGATCATCTTTTCATGTACTTAATAGCCATGAAGGAATGGCACTGATGCTGAAGCTCCAATACTTTGGCCAATACTGATGTGAAAAGCTGACTCACTGGCAAACACTCTGATGCTGGGAAAGACTGAAGGCAAGAGAAGGGGGTGACAGAGGATGAGATGGTTGGATGGCATCACTGATACAATAGACATGAGTCTGAACAAACTCAGGGAGATAGGCAAGGACAGAGGAGCCTGGCAAGCTTCAGTCCACGGGGTTACAAAAGAGTTTCAGAACTTAACATCTAAATAAGAACAACACGAATTTTTTTTCTAAGTTTTTTTTTTTTTTCAAAATTTACTTCAATCACATCCTTTTCCAAAGTTCAAGTAGAGACTTCCTAGGTTCCAAATATCTTTTATTTTCCTCTCATTAATTTTTTAATCTTTTTTTATATTTTTACAGAGTTTTGTTGTTCACATACATGTATGTTCCCAGATCAGTCATATGCATATCCCTGTTCTCCCCCCTTTCCTAGCCCCTCCCAGTCCCCTCCAATCCCACCTCTCCAGGCCATCTCACAGTGCCCCTGCAGGATCCCCCATTCCCACAGTGCAACAATAATAGCTATCTTTTACACATATGATAGTATAGGTTTCCAGGTTACTCCCTCTATGACTCCCAGCCACTGTTTATTTCCCTCAGTGTCCATAGGTCTGTTCTCTTTGTCTGTTTTTCCATTGCTTCATAGCGTGTGTTATCATTACCATCTTACTAGATTCCATATATGTGTGTTAGAATACTATATATGTCTTTCTCTTTTTGACTTACTTCACTTTTTATGATAGGTTCTAGATTCAGACATCTCATTAGGGCTGATTCTTTTGCATTTCTCTTTATGACTAGTGAAATTGATCATCTTTTCATGTACTTAATAGCCATGAAGGAATGGCACTGATGCTGAAGCTCCAATACTTTGGCCAATACTGATGTGAAAAGCTGACTCACTGGCAAACACTCTGATGCTGGGAAAGACTGAAGGCAAGAGAAGGGGGTGACAGAGGATGAGATGGTTGGATGGCATCACTGATACAATAGACATGAGTCTGAACAAACTCAGGGAGATAGGCAAGGACAGAGGAGCCTGGCAAGCTTCAGTCCACGGGGTTACAAAAGAGTTTCAGAACTTAACATCTAAATAAGAACAACACGAATTTTTTTACTAAGTTTTTTTTTTTTTTCAAAATTTACTTCAATCACATCCTTTTCCAAAGTTCAAGTAGAGACTTCCTAGGTTCCAAATATCTTTTATTTTCCTCTCATTAATTTTTTAATCTTTTTTTATATTTTTACAGAGTTTTGTTGTTCACATACATGTATGTTCCCAGATCAGTCATATGCATATCCCTGTTCTCCCCCCTTTCCTAGCCCCTCCCAGTCCCCTCCAATCCCACCTCTCCAGGCCATCTCACAGTGCCCCTGCAGGATCCCCCATTCCCACAGTGCAACAATAATAGCTATCTTTTACACATATGATAGTATAGGTTTCCAGGTTACTCCCTCTATGACTCCCAGCCACTGTTTATTTCCCTCAGTGTCCATAGGTCTGTTCTCTTTGTCTGTTTTTCCATTGCTTCATAGCGTGTGTTATCATTACCATCTTACTAGATTCCATATATGTGTGTTAGAATACTATATATGTCTTTCTCTTTTTGACTTACTTCACTTTTTATGATAGGTTCTAGATTCAGACATCTCATTAGGGCTGATTCTTCTGCATTTCTCTTTACAACTGAGTAGTATTCCATTGTATATATGTACCAAGCCTTCTGTATCCATTTGTTCTTCGATGGGCATCTAAGTTGCTTCCATGGTCTAGCTATTGTATAGAGAGCTGCAATGAACATCGGGATACAGGTGCTTCTTTCAGATTTGATTTCATCAGGATATAAGCCTAAGAGTGGGTCACATGGTCCTTCTATTTTTAGCTTTTTGAGGAATCTCCATACAGTCTTCCATAGGGGCTGTATCAATTTACATTCCCACCAGCAATGCAAGAGGGTTCCCTTTTTTCCGCACCGTCTCCAGCATTTATTGTCTGTCGATTTGTGGATGATGGCCATTCTGATGGGTGTGAGGTGATATCTCATTGTAGTTTTGATTTACATTTCTCTAATAATAAATGAGGTTGAGCATCGTTTCATGTGTTTTTGAGCCATCTGTATGTTCTCTTTGGAGAGGTGTCTGTTTAGTCCCATTAACATGATTTTTTAACTTTTGTGTCATATATTTTGAAGTTCTGTTATTAATTGCCTATAAGTTTATGATTATTATACTCTCTTGAAGAATTCATCCATATTAATTGTAAGTTTTCCCTCTATCTCTAGCAATGATATACTTGTGAATCTACCACTTTATTTTTGTGTTTTCTATGTCTTGCTGCTTTTTATATGGTTTTTGCTTTTATGCTCTTTTACTTCAGATTATTTAAATATTTTTAATAATTCAACTTACTTCCTTATTAGCTTTTCAGATATATATCTGTATTAACTTCTAGTTTTCTCTAGAGAACTTACAGTTTAAATCCTTCAATTTCGGGCTTCCCCTGGTGGTCCAGTGGGTAAGGACACCGCCTTGCAATGCAAGGGGTGCCGGTTCCATCCCTGGCCTGGGAAGATCCCACTTGCTGCAGAGCAGCTGAACTGATGTGTCCAATTACCAAGCTGCAGCTCTGGGGAGCATGCGCCCAGAGCCAGTGCTCTGTGACAACAGAGGCCACCGCGATGGGAGGCCTACAGGAGCCAAAGAACAAAGACAGATGAAAATAGAGAAATGGAAGACCAATAGAAGTGGCCCGCCCGCTCCCCTCCCTCCCCATCCTACTCCGCAAAAAGATAAATAAATAAATAAAATGTTTTTAAAAAAACAAAATAAATCCTTCAATTTCACTTTTTAATTACAGTTAATAGATTATCCTTTCATGTAAAATGTTAAAAACTTTCATAATTACATACACCCAATCCTATATGCTAGATAGTCATATGTATAAAATTCAACACCATAATGTAAATCAACATACTGCTCATTCACTAAGAAAGCTTGCTACAAACACAACACGGATGGACCTAGAGTATCATACTGAGTGAAGTAAGTCAGACAGAGAAGGAGAAATAGCATATGACATCTCTTTTATGTGGGTTTTAAGTCTCCAGCATATAATCGAGGTTGAGTTCTCATTGTAGTTTTGATTTACATTTCTCTAATAATAAATGAGGTTGAGCATCGTTTCATGTGTTTTTGAGCCATCTGTATGTTCTCTTTGGAGAGGTGTCTGTTTAGTCCCATTAACATGATTTTTTAACTTTTGTGTCATATATTTTGAAGTTCTGTTATTAATTGCCTATAAGTTTATGATTATTATACTCTCTTGAAGAATTCATCCATATTAATTGTAAGTTTTCCCTCTATCTCTAGCAATGATATACTTGTGAATCTACCACTTTATTTTTGTGTTTTCTATGTCTTGCTGCTTTTTATATGGTTTTTGCTTTTATGCTCTTTTACTTCAGATTATTTAAATATTTTTAATAATTCAACTTACTTCCTTATTAGCTTTTCAGATATATTTCTGTATTAACTTCTAGTTTTCTCTAGAGAACTTACAGTTTAAATCCTTCAATTTCGGGCTTCCCCTGGTGGTCCAGTGGGTAAGGACACCGCCTTGCAATGCAAGGGGTGCCGGTTCCATCCCTGGCCTGGGAAGATCCCACTTGCTGCAGAGCAGCTGGACTGATGTGTCCAATTACCAAGCTGCAGCTCTGGGGAGCATGCGCCCAGAGCCAGTGCTCTGTGACAACAGAGGCCACCGCGATGGGAGGCCTACAGGAGCCAAAGAACAAAGACAGATGAAAATAGAGAAATGGAAGACCAATAGAAGTGGCCCGCCCCTCCCCCTCCCTCCCCACCCCACTCCCCAAAAAAGATAAATAAATAAATAAAATGTTTTTTAAAAAAACAAAATAAATCCTTCAATTTCACTTTTTAATTACAGTTAATAGATTATCCTTTCATGTAAAATGTTAAAAACTTTCATAATTACATACACCCAATCCTATATGCTAGATAGTCATATGTATAAAATTCAACACCATAATGTAAATCAACATACTGCTCATTCACTAAGAAAGCTTGCTACAAACACAACACGGATGGACCTAGAGTATCATACTGAGTGAAGTAAGTCAGACAGAGAAGGAGAAATAGCATATGACATCTCTTTTATGTGGGTTTTAAAAATAAATAATATAAATGAACTTACAAAACAGAAAGAGACTCACCGACTTAGAAAACAAATTCATGGTTGCAGGAGGGAGGGGATAGTTGGGGACTTTGGGAAAGTCATGTACACTGCAGTGTTTAAAATGGATAACCAACAAATGTCTATTGTATAGTACTTGGAATTCTGCTCAATGTTATATACTAGCCTGGATAGGACAAGGGTTTGGGAGAGAATGGATACATGTATATGTACAGCCTACCACTTCACTGTTCACCTGAAACTATCACAAAATTGTTGACTGGCTATACCTCAATACAAAATGTTTTTGGTGTCAAAAAATTTTTTTAATTAAAAAAAAGAAAGCTTGCTACAAACAAAAAAGACAGTTGACAGCTGAGCGAACAGTAATTGGTGATGAGTTTTACTTATATTCCTTCATTCTGATGGCGTTGTGCAAACCTAGGGCCAAGCAGAACTGCATGTTCAGGCTTTAATTTACACTAATTAAATATGGGATTTCAAACTTCTCAACAATGCACTCTCCATAGTTCTAATTGTAGGTCAATACTTTGGAGGAATCATTCTTGGGTCTAGCAGAATATTTATGTATACACCAATAGTTGAGCACCTACTGTGCATCTAACATAGTTATATAACTGGGATACATTAGCAAACAAAATTCCTGTCCTCATAGAACCTTAATGGAGTGAAGTAGATGGGGGACAGATAATAAACAATAAACACAGTAAATAAATACATTACATTATACTTTAGAAGGTGAATGTTCCTATGGATATATTTGAACAGCCAGGAAGATTGACAAGGAATAAGAGCAGTAATGAAAACAGGTTAAATTTTTATAATTTAAGGGTGGTCAGGGACACCCTTGTGAAGATGGTAAATGAACAAAACTTATAAAGAGATGAAGAAGTAAGGAGACAAAGAAGTTAGCTAAGGAAATATCTAGGTAAATATGATTTGAGATAAGAAAATATTAAGCAAAAGACCTTAAGAAGGAAATATGCCTTGAATGTTTGAGAAATCACAGAAGTTGGCAGAGATAGAGCAAAGGGATGAGGTAGGGATCAGCTGGAAAGGTAACAGGAGACCAGATCACATAAACTCTTGTAAAGATTTGAGCTTTACCATGAGTGAGATGAAAGACATTGGAGTATTTTGAACAAAGGGCTCATGCAATGACTTTAACTTTAAAACTCTTGATCTAGTTGCTAGGTGGAACATGGCTTGGAAGGAAAAGCCAATTTAGGAGACATTTGCAGTAGTCTAGGCAGTAGACTGTGGGTGACTCAGACCAGGGTGGCAGGAGTAGAGGTGGTGAGAAGTAGTTGCATTAGAACTATATATGTTCAAGGTAGAGTCAATGACAGCTCCTGAAGTTTCAGATCTAATGCAAGAGAACAGAGTTCAGATGATTATGATGAATTTACAGAGAACATGAAGACAGATGGGCTGCTCTCACTGAGATACAAAAGAAAGTAGATGAAGAACTTTGTGGGCACGATGGGGAGATTATACATTTGGTTTTGAATATTTAGGTGGAGTTGCCAGGTAGGGAGCTGGATACACATACATGCCGAGTTTAAAGGAAAATTTGAAAATGGAAATTCAGGAGTCATCAGTATACTGAAGAGATTTAAAGAAATGGACACAAAAATATCATTTCATGAAGCTTTCAAAAAATTTTTTTAAAATAGACATTCATTTTTTCCCTAGTTCCTCTTCAAACCATTTCAAATACATCCTAGAGGGAGATGCTGCTAGTTTACAGGCTTTGGGGCCTTGGCTCTGGCACCCAGCTTGGATGCACCTGCCAATGCTGGCTGCTTGGCAGGTACACATCACCAGCCATCAGGAAGTCATAGAGATGACAGATCTGGCTCTGAATACCTGAAGCAATTATATACACCCCAGTCCTGGCAGTGCCCCCAGAATAAAGGCAGGGGCACTGCCTGGCTTCCACCTTGATGGTGTGAATATGTAACTGTGCATCACCTAATGAGGAGTCTTCCCACCAATGACACTCCTGGTTGTCAAAATTTTATAACCTAAGGAGAAAATATATCAAAAGCTAAGAGACCCTGTTCAAACAGGATTAAGAAGTCACATGTCCCACAGATACCTAAATATTAATTATTAAGGATTCACCCAAAAAAAGTCCCACAGTCCAAATAATGTAGGGATCAGCTGGAAAGGTAACAGGAGACCAGATCACATAAACTCTTGTAAAGATTTGAGCTTTACCATGAGTGAGATGAAAGACATTGGAGTATTTTGAACAAAGGGCTCATGCAATGACTTTAACTTTAAAACTCTTGATCTAGTTGCTAGGTGGAACATGGCTTGGAAGGAAAAGCCAATTTAGGAGACATTTGCAGTAGTCTAGGCAGTAGACTGTGGGTGACTCAGACCAGGGTGGCAGGAGTAGAGGTGGTGAGAAGTAGTTGCATTAGAACTATATATGTTCAAGGTAGAGTCAATGACAGCTCCTGAAGTTTCAGATCTAATGCAAGAGAACAGAGTTCAGATGATTATGATGAATTTACAGAGAACATGAAGACAGATGGGCTGCTCTCACTGAGATACAAAAGAAAGTAGATGAAGAACTTTGTGGGCACGATGGGGAGATTATACATTTGGTTTTGAATATTTAGGTGGAGTTGCCAGGTAGGGAGCTGGATACACATACATGCCGAGTTTAAAGGAAAATTTGAAAATGGAAATTCAGGAGTCATCAGTATACTGAAGAGATTTAAAGAAATGGACACAAAAATATCATTTCATGAAGCTTTCAAAAAATTTTTTTAAAATAGACATTCATTTTTTCCCTAGTTCCTCTTCAAACCATTTCAAATACATCCTAGAGGGAGATGCTGCTAGTTTACAGGCTTTGGGGGCCTTGGCTCTGGCACCCAGCTTGGATGCACCTGCCAATGCTGGCTGCTTGGCAGGTACACATCACCAGCCATCAGGAAGTCATAGAGATGACAGATCTGGCTCTGAATACCTGAAGCAATTATATACACCCCAGTCCTGGCAGTGCCCCCAGAATAAAGGCAGGGGCACTGCCTGGCTTCCACCTTGATGGTGTGAATATGTAACTGTGCATCACCTAATGAGGAGTCTTCCCACCAATGACACTCCTGGTTGTCAAAATTTTATAACCTAAGGAGAAAATATATCAAAAGCTAAGAGACCCTGTTCAAACAGGATTAAGAAGTCACATGTCCCACAGATACCTAAATATTAATTATTAAGGATTAAACATCTCCCAAATAATGTAATAGGCATCTGGGAGGAAAGGCAGAGATGATTTAAGGCTTGGAAAGACTGGAGAGGGTCTGTGTTTAGGAGAAAATGAAAAATAATGCTGGCATCACCTATGTAGGCTTGATGAAATCAGAGAACTCAGAAATATTGAGAGATAAAAAGAGTAAGCCCAAAGCAATCAGAACTAAAGTTGGAAACTCTCTTCAGACTCTTCAGGTGGCCCTAGGATGGGTATCTAAAAATCCATTATCCAATGTTCAAAGAAGTGCACAGCACTTCAGCTTAGCATCTATTAGCTCTGGTTTAAAACGGTATCAGGCAAGCAGCCTCTGAATGAGTCTTTCCCAATGTCATCAAAATATTTGTGAAGAAGCTCAGAAAAACATCAAAACTCAAAAAAGGAAATAGAAATGTTTTTAAGAGTCAATTTCCAGATGATGAGCATAATATTTACTAAAGACAAAAGAGAGAGGACTAAACTTTAAAAAAAGTATTCTGTGGCCTACCTGGGCTCTGCTTCCCTGGTGACAGGTAAGATGATCTCCCTTCCTTCCAACACAAGCTGCCTATGGGCAAAGGACTTGAATAAACATTTTTCCACAGACAACATACAAAGGCCAACAAGTATAGGAAAAGATACTCACTATCACCAGTCATCAGAGAAATGCATGTCAAAAACCACAATAAGATGTCACCTTACAAATGTAGAATGACCATTATATAAAAACAACAACAACAAAAACAAAAAATAATTAGTTTTGGTGAGGAGGTGGAGAAACTAGAATCCATGCTCACTGGGAATTAGAATGCAAAGTGGCAGAGCAGCCACGGAAAACAGTGATGATGGCTCCTGTCAAGATTAAAACTAAAATTCATGTGGTCCAACCATGTCACTTCTGTGTTTATATCAAAAGATCTGAGGATCTTTAAGACTTGTCTGCACTCACATGTCTATACCCAGTTGCATGCCCCAGAATAAGGGGTGATTAATATGTAACTGTGCATCACCTAATGAGGAGTCTTCCCACCAATGACACTCCTGGTTGTCAAAATTTTATAACCTAAGGAGAAAATATATCAAAAGCTAAGAGACCCTGTTCAAACAGGATTAAGAAGTCACATGTCCCACAGATACCTAAATATTAATTATTAGGGATTAAACATCTCCCAAATAATGTAATAGGCATCTGGGAGGAAAGGCAGAGATGATTTAAGGCTTGGAAAGACTGGAGAGGGTCTGTGTTTAGGAGAAAATGAAAAATAATGCTGGCATCACCTATGTAGGCTTGATGAAATCAGAGAACTCAGAAATATTGAGAGATAAAAAGAGTAAGCCCAAAGCAATCAGAACTAAAGTTGGAAACTCTCTTCAGACTCTTCAGGTGGCCCTAGGATGGGTATCTAAAAATCCATTATCCAATGTTCAAAGAAGTGCACAGCACTACAGCTTAGCATCTATTAGCTCTGGTTTAAAACGGCATCAGGCAAGCAGCCTCTGAATGAGTCTTTCCCAATGTCATCAAAATATTTGTGAAGAAGCTCAGAAAAACATCAAAACTCAAAAAAGGAAATAGAAATGTTTTTAAGAGTCAATTTCCAGATGATGAGCATAATATTTACTAAAGACAAAAGAGAGAGGACTAAACTTTAAAAAAAGTATTCTGTGGCCTACCTGGGCTCTGCTTCCCTGGTGACAGGTAAGATGATCTCCCTTCCTTCCAACACAAGCTGCCTATGGGCAAAGGACTTGAATAAACATTTTTCCACAGACAACATACAAAGGCCAACAAGTATAGGAAAAGATACTCACTATCACCAGTCATCAGAGAAATGCATGTCAAAAACCACAATAAGATGTCACCTTACAAATGTAGAATGACCATTATATAAAAACAACAACAACAAAAACAAAAAATAATTAGTTTTGGTGAGGAGGTGGAGAAACTAGAATCCATGCTCACTGGGAATTAGAATGCAAAGTGGCAGAGCAGCCACGGAAAACAGTGATGATGGCTCCTGTCAAGATTAAAACTAAAATTCATGTGGTCCAACCATGTCACTTCTGTGTTTATATCAAAAGATCCGAAATGAGGATCTTTAAGACTTGTCTGCACTCACATGTCTATTGTGGCATTCTTCACAGTAACCAAGATATGGAAACAACCTATCCATTGATCTAGGAATGGATAGAGAAAATATGATCAATATCTTCAGTGGAGTATTATTCACCCTTAAAAAGGAAAAAAGATCCTGTCCTATGCAGCAACATGGATGAACCTAGAGGACACTATACTAAGTGGAAGAAGCTCATCACAGGAGGACAAACACTGCATGGTTCCACCTAAGTGTCCAGTTCATAAGAACAGAGTAGAATGGTGATTCTCAGGGCTGAGGGAAGGGGACAATAGGGAGCTGCTGCTCAAAAGGTATGAAGTTCAGTTATATAAGATGAGTAAGTTCAAAAGATCCACAGTACAATATTATGCCTATAGTTAACAGCAATATAAGCTACACTTACAATGTAAGAGGACAGATCTCATGTTAAATGCCTTTGCGAGAAAGTGTGAAACTGTCAGTCACTTAGTCATGTCCAACTCTTTGCAACTCCATGGACTATAGCCTGGCAGCTCCTCTATCCATGAATTCTCCAAGCAAAAATGTTGGAGTGGGTAGCCATTCCCCTCTCCAGGGGATCTTTCAGATCAATGGATTGAACCCAGGTCTCCTGCACTGCAGGCAGGTTCTTTACCATCCAACTCTTATCACAGTAAAAAAAAAAAAAAAAGGTTAATTGAAATTAATAATTATAAAAGAATGCAAGGGCAATATTAAACGGAAAACAGGGTAGCTTTACTTTTTTAGCATTTTTAACTGATGTTGTTCATTTTATTCTTATTTAAAAAATAAAAATACTTATTTTTTTGACTTTTTATTATTTATTATTCACTTGACTGCACTATCACAGTCACAGAAAATGCATGTCAAAAACCACAATAAGATGTCACCTCACAAATGTAGAATGCCCATTATATAAAAACAACAACAACAAAAACAAAAAATAATTAGTTTTGGTGAGGAGGTGGAGAAACTAGAATCCATGCTCACTGGGAATTAGAATGCAAAGTGGCAGAGCAGCCACGGAAAACAGTGATGATGGCTCCTGTCAAGATTAAAACTAAAATTCATGTGGTCCAACCATGTCACTTCTGTGTTTATATCAAAAGATCCGAAATGAGGATCTTTAAGACTTGTCTGCACTCACATGTCTATTGTGGCATTCTTCACAGTAACCAAGATATGGAAACAACCTATCCATTGATCTAGGAATGGATAGAGAAAATATGATCAATATCTTCAGTGGAGTATTATTCACCCTTAAAAAGGAAAAAAGATCCTGTCCTATGCAGCAACATGGATGAACCTAGAGGACACTATACTAAGTGGAAGAAGCTCATCACAGGAGGACAAACACTGCATGGTTCCACCTAAGTGTCCAGTTCATAAGAACAGAGTAGAATGGTGATTCTCAGGGCTGAGGGAAGGGGACAATAGGGAGCTGCTGTTCAAAAGGTATGAAGTTCAGTTATATAAGATGAGTAAGTTCAAAAGATCCACAGTACAATATTATGCCTATAGTTAACAGCAATATAAGCTACACTTACAATGTAAGAGGACAGATCTCATGTTAAATGCCTTTGCGAGAAAGTGTGAAACTGTCAGTCACTTAGTCATGTCCAACTCTTTGCAACTCCATGGACTATAGCCTGGCAGCTCCTCTATCCATGAATTCTCCAAGCAAAAATGTTGGAGTGGGTAGCCATTCCCCTCTCCAGGGGATCTTTCAGATCAATGGATTGAACCCAGGTCTCCTGCACTGCAGGCAGGTTCTTTACCATCCAACTCTTATCACAGTAAAAAAAAAAAAAAAAAAGGTTAATTGAAATTAATAATTATAAAAGAATGCAAGGGCAATATTAAACGGAAAACAGGGTAGCTTTACTTTTTTAGCATTTTTAACTGATGTTGTTCATTTTATTCTTATTTAAAAAATAAAAATACTTATTTTTTTGACTTTTTATTATTTATTATTCACTTGACTGCACTAGGTCTTAGTTATAGCAGCCAGGATGCAGGAATGGATAAAGAAATCCCGGCCAGGGACTGAACCCAGGCCCCCTGCACTGGGAGCACAGAATCTTAGCCACTGGAACTACCAGGGAAGTCCCAGGGCAGCATGCTGACTGCAAGGATTCTGCTTTTGAAGTAGTCTGTCCTGCCCCCTCCTTCAACTCCCTCAACTATTAAGAATAAAGAAAACACAAGCATAAGTGTGCAGTTCAGACACAGAAAGAAAGCTGTAACAGGGTGTAAGGAAAGCATGCAGGACAGCCGGCTGTGCTGCCCCAGTTCTGCCACCGCTCCTTCTCTCCCGGCTTTGTCTTCCCTTTAGCACAGCCCCTGTCACCCTCTGTTGTGCTAACTGCCTACTGGTCTGCTTCCCCACCAGGTGGGATATACCTTGAGGACAGGCACTGTTGGACACTGATTCTTTGCGCTAGCACAGAGTCTTGTATATATTCACTTTAACCATATGGAATCATTGCTTTCAACTATTCTGACCCATAAAAAAATGTAAGGCTTCCCTGGTGGCTCTGATGGTAAAGAATCTAACTGCAATATATGACACCCAGGTGTGTGTGTGTGTGTCTGTATGTGTGTATTCATAATAATGAAGGAATTAGGAAGAACCTGCTTCTCCACAGAGTAAAGAAAATAAGGCTCATCACTCCAGTTCTAAAGACCAAAAGACAGGGTGACAGACAGTATCTATAGAATTTTAGGTAAAAGTACTGAAAGGCTAAAACGTAAACCCAGACTGACTTTCCAAAGCAATCGCCAGAGAAAAACAGTCTCAGACAACTAAAGACTCAGAGGTCATATCACATAATAACTTTTATGAAAAAAAAAAAACAATATTTTGAAGACATGTTCCAAATGGCACTGGAATATTAACGTTAAATAAAATTACTGGCAGAATCTCCCCCAAGGAATATAGAAATCCAGAATGGAAAGTAATCAGAAAAGCCTTACCAAAAATTACTAATATACTTCCGAAAACCACATGAAGCTTGAACTGTCCTGTGGAATGACCTACAAGAGGGAAGAGAACCACAGCAGCATCTGAGGAAAGCTGAAAGTATCAATTTTAAGGTATCTCATCTCTGGGACAGGCAGAGATCTGGGAACCTCACCACCCATAGGTTCAAACCTCAAAGCTTGTGCATTATGCTAAGTCATGTCTGACTCTCCAGTCCTATGGAGGCTCCTTTGCCTTTAACTGCAAGGATTCTGCTTTTGAAGTAGTCTGTCCTGCCCCCTCCTTCAACTCCCTCAACTATTAAGAATAAAGAAAACACAAGCATAAGTGTGCAGTTCAGACACAGAAAGAAAGCTGTAACAGGGTGTAAGGAAAGCATGCAGGACAGCCGGCTGTGCTGCCCCAGTTCTGCCACCGCTCCTTCTCTCCCGGCTTTGTCTTCCCTTTAGCACAGCCCCTGTCACCCTCTGTTGTGCTAACTGCCTACTGGTCTGCTTCCCCACCAGGTGGGATATACCTTGAGGACAGGCACTGTTGGACACTGATTCTTTGCGCTAGCACAGAGTCTTGTATATATTCACTTTAACCATATGGAATCATTGCTTTCAACTATTCTGACCCATAAAAAAATGTAAGGCTTCCCTGGTGGCTCTGATGGTAAAGAATCTAACTGCAATATATGACACCCAGGTGTGTGTGTGTGTGTCTGTATGTGTGTATTCATAATAATGAAGGAATTAGGAAGAACCTGCTTCTCCACAGAGTAAAGAAAATAAGGCTCATCACTCCAGTTCTAAAGACCAAAAGACAGGGTGACAGACAGTATCTATAGAATTTTAGGTAAAAGTACTGAAAGGCTAAAACGTAAACCCAGACTGACTTTCCAAAGCAATCGCCAGAGAAAAACAGTCTCAGACAACTATAGACTCAGAGGTCATATCACATAATAACTTTTATGAAAAAAAAAAAACAATATTTTGAAGACATGTTCCAAATGGCACTGGAATATTAACGTTAAATAAAATTACTGGCAGAATCTCCCCCAAGGAATATAGAAATCCAGAATGGAAAGTAATCAGAAAAGCCTTACCAAAAATTACTAATATACTTCCGAAAACCACATGAAGCTTGAACTGTCCTGTGGAATGACCTACAAGAGGGAAGAGAACCACAGCAGCATCTGAGGAAAGCTGAAAGTATCAATTTTAAGGTATCTCATCTCTGGGACAGGCAGAGATCTGGGAACCTCACCACCCATAGGTTCAAACCTCAAAGCTTGTGCATTATGCTAAGTCATGTCTGACTCTCCGCAGTCCTATGGACTTGCAGCCAGCCAGGCTCCTTTGTCCATAAGATTCTCCAGGCAAGAATCCTGCAGTCAGTTGCCATTTCTTTCTCCAGGGGATCTTCCCAACCCAGGGATCAAACTCACATTTTTTTTAAAAGATATATATATATATATTTAATTTTGGCCTCTTTTATTAGTTCTTCATCCATTTATTTTCATCTATCTTTATTCTTTGGCCTGTGTGGGCCTCCCATTGCAGTGGCCTCTCTCACTGCAGAGCACCAGCTCTGGGCACATGCACTCCAGAGCGCTGGCTCATAATTGGACACACCGGTCCAACCACTCCACAGCACACGGGATCTTCCCAGGCCAGGGATAGAACCGGGGTCCCTTGCACTGCAAAGTGAACTCTTTACCCACTGGACCACCAAGGAAGCCCAAACTCACATCTCTTGCATCTCCTGCATGGGTAAGCAGGTTCTTCACCACTAGCACCACCTAGGAAACCCATTACCTGCAGGAGGTGAATTTAAATCTTAGGCACAGGAATAGCCCTCATGCTCCCGCACCTTTGGCTCAGGAAAGATGCTGACTGGCCAAGAAGATTGGCAGGAAGTAGCTTCCAAAACACAGTAAGGGGGTGGGTACCCCAAAAAGTCAGGCAGAGTGTAGGACCTCAGTTTGAATGATGATCAGCTGCAGAAAGGCAACAATGGTAAGACCAATCACAGAGCTGGTTCTTTGAGGCCTCTAGTCCCTGAGGAATGGAGAGTCCTTCCTAGACCTAAACAGGTCAGAACAGGAGCATCATAGTAAGGGAAGAAGCCTGATTATCGCAATAGGGACTAGAAGCAGGTTAGACTAGCAGTGGGGGTTTTCTGAGAATCTCCTGCTTCACTTCAGTGCCAGTCCTCCATTTTTCAGAGGTGGGAACATGGCTGAGCCAGAAAGGAAGGATCAGATATGAGGCTACAGGACTATACAGAGTCTGGGACCAAGCCAGGGGCTCAATGCAGGTATAGGATAAATTACAAACTCCCTAACCTGAAACAAAAGGCCTTGGAAGATCAGGTCCCATCTGTCATTCCCTCATACTCCTACAGACATGTGTTTTGCCCCACTGAACTTGACCCATCCTCCAGGAGCTTGTTCTCCAAGTAAAGTTTGTGACCCCCTGCTCTGTGTGCCCAGCTTTGAGGCACACACCACTGCTTTGTAATGAGCCGATTGTATCTGTATTTCTGCTACTTGGTGGTATCACCATCTTCCTGCATCTCTGGTGCCTATCACAAGGCCAACCACTAGAAGGAGAAACAACATATGGACTAAAAGACATATGGGGCCACATGAGCTCTTCTAAGCTGTTGAAAATATAGCAGTGTGACTCCAGAGTAGGGCTGCTGAATTTATTGGCACGTGGAATAAAAGGGACCTTGGGGACTGGAGCTTGAACTCTATCCTGACTGCCTCTTTGATCTCAGCCTGTAAATCTTTCATAAAAATTCTCGTCTTTACCCTCTTCAAGGTAGCAGGGTGACAGGAGCAACTGGCTGTCATTGAGGAAGGCTTATAAATGATGACAAGAACTCAGAGCTTGAAGAGTGTTACGTTTGGGTGTTATTTTTTAACTCCAGGAGACAGCATCTACAAAATATATTCTCTGATTTCACTTCCACTGTGCATAAATAAATAAATACGAGGCAATTTGACGTAGTGGAACCACTGACTTGGTTTCAGAGATTTGGCTTCAAATTCTAGCTCTACCATTTAATGAGGAAGTGAGGTGGACAGTTATAAAACTGGGACATTACACTCTAGGCCACAGAGTAGTGGGAAGCACTGACAATTCAATATATTAATAATATGCCTCATTCTGAGCCAGGTTCCTAATACATATCCTATGCTACCTATTCCCTCCTCCTGCATCAAGGAGCATCCCTTGCTTTCCTTTATCAGATTTTACTCCAGAGCCTCAGAAATCCATTCACTGAAGACAAGACAATTTTTAACTTCAAAATAAGTATCATGTAATACCATAAATATCTATCAAGAAGTTCCTTTGACGTGGCACTTCCTACTCAGCTAAATGATCTGGAGAATCACCAAAGAGCTCAATTCTAGAATCCATTACCTGTGGCCAAGGACAAAGATGAAATATCCCTTAAAAATCTAAAGATACTGGAAAAATAAAATAAAATAAAGATACTGGAAGAGTCTCTGGAGCCTGTGTATCCTTTGAGCCTCGGGATCTGTGAGGATGAAAAATAATGGCTGTGATGCACTTTTGTAAAGGCTTGAGCTGTCCATGCCCTGGACGCTCCCAGAACCCATGCTCAATAGCAGCTCTTCACCTTCTTCCATCCTTCACTGGGAGTCTGTGAGGTTCTCAGAGAGACTTAAGTAGGATAGAAGCTGGACAAGTTTAACCACAGGGCATGTGGGAGACCTCAGAGGGTTAGAAATGTGGAAGAAAAGGAAGCTGTGAGTGATGAGTCGGAGATGAAGTGGCTTCTCCAGGGGAAGTGTGGGCCTGCAAATGTGCACTCTGTCTAAGGATGTGATGAAGCCAGTTTTACCACCAGCAGTTCTTGTTCTCAGAGGAGTTCGACATAGTGGCTGAAACAGTGCTGCAGGGGTTTCCCAGCCAAGTGCAAAGATTAGGGTCAGTGGAGGTCAAGCAGCCATGTGCCCTGCACAGTCCTAATTATGAAACATTTAACCCAAGCTGAACTCTTCATTCCTCCTGGCTGTACAGCCTGTGGTTGCTCAGTCGTTTCCTTCCACCCTGTGTTGCTGTCAGGAACCCAGACAGGAATTACTTGCCATCAGTCAGTAAGGCCTGGGGAGGCATTACTGTGGCTCCTTTTTTGAACACAAGGTTCTCTCTCCAGGGAAGCAGACTGAGGCTGTCTTGAAGCAATACCTCTCTCAGTGCAACCCAACAGGAACACCCATGCTTCACATCCATTCCTGTCTTCCCTCCTTACTGCACTGCCCATGACTAACTGATTACCAAGACATCTTAGCATTCTGGGTGATTACCACACTCCAAAGGGGCCCCGAGGTACAGCTAAAGGTATATGGATGGGCCTAGCCTTGTGGGTGCTAGGGGTGTCTGCTGGGGTTGGGGTAGGGCTCTAACTTAGCATAGAAGGGGAGGCCAAATACAAGTTCAAATTTGGTAAAACTGGTGATTAGGAAAGTTTGGGTTCTCAGAGTACTCTGGACTTCCCCCCAAATGCTCAAAATACCAAGTATATAGTAGCTTGATTAATTGCCCCTTTGCTGATGGCAAGAGGGTCTCCCTGTCCTCACAAGGACTGATCTGTTGATCACATGAGAGGAGGGGTTGCATCCTGGAGTTACCACCCTCTACACTGTCTCTCTCTTCCACCAATGGCTGTCACTCACCTCCCTTCCCTGGCCAGAATGCCCTTCTCTCCACACAGTGGCATCATTCTTCAGTTTTCAACTATTCTCTGAGTCCTAGACTAAACCAGAGTATGAGAGAAAGCGTGTGTGAGAGCATGCTCAGTCATGTCTGACTCTTTGCAACATCTTAGTATAGCTGGCCAGGCTCCTCTGTCTATGAGATTTTCCAGGCAGGAATACTAGAGCAGGTTGACATTTCCTTCCCTAGGAGATCTTTCTAACCCAGGGATCAAACCCATGTCTCTTGCATCTCTTGCAATGATAGGTAGATTCTTTACCACTGAGACACTAGGAAAGGCCAGACTAGTCAAGGTCACTCCATTATTTACTCTTAGAGTGTCCAGCACTTTCCCTAAACAGTCCTTATGCAGCAGATAATCATCAATTTATGACATCACTTGCTGCTGAATCACTTCAGTCATGTCCGACTCTGTGTGACCCCATTGTCTGTAGCCAGCCAGACTCTTCTGTCTATGGAATCCTCCAGGCAATAATACTCGAGTGGGTTGCCATGCCCTCCTTCAGGGGGATCTTCCCAACCTAGGGATAGAACCTGGGTTCCCGCACTGCAGGCAATACCTCTCTCAGTGCAACCCAACAGGAACACCCATGCTTCACATCCATTCCTGTCTTCCCTCCTTACTGCACTGCCCATGACTAACTGATTACCAAGACATCTTAGCATTCTGGGTGATTACCACACTCCAAAGGGGCCCCGAGGTAGAGCTAAAGGTATATGGATGGGCCTAGCCTTGTGGGTGCTAGGGGTGTCTGCTGGGGTTGGGGTAGGGCTCTAACTTAGCATAGAAGGGGAGGCCAAATACAAGTTCAAATTTGGTAAAACTGGTGATTAGGAAAGTTTGGGTTCTCAGAGTACTCTGGACTTCCCCCCAAATGCTCAAAATACCAAGTATATAGTAGCTTGATTAATTGCCCCTTTGCTGATGGCAAGAGGGTCTCCCTGTCCTCACAAGGACTGATCTGTTGATCACATGAGAGGAGGGGTTGCATCCTGGAGTTACCACCCTCTACACTGTCTCTCTCTTCCACCAATGGCTGTCACTCACCTCCCTTCCCTGGCCAGAATGCCCTTCTCTCCACACAGTGGCATCATTCTTCAGTTTTCAACTATTCTCTGAGCCCTAGACTAAACCAGAGTATGAGAGAAAGCGTGTGTGAGAGCATGCTCAGTCATGTCTGACTCTTTGCAACATCTTAGTATAGCCGGCCAGGCTCCTCTGTCTATGAGATTTTCCAGGCAGGAATACTAGAGCAGGTTGACATTTCCTTCCCTAGGAGATCTTTCTAACCCAGGGATCAAACCCATGTCTCTTGCATCTCTTGCAATGATAGGTAGATTCTTTACCACTGAGACACTAGGAAAGGCCAGACTAGTCAAGGTCACTCCATTATTTACTCTTAGAGTGTCCAGCACTTTCCCTAAACAGTCCTTATGCAGCAGATAATCATCAATTTATGACATCACTTGCTGCTGAATCACTTCAGTCATGTCCGACTCTGTGTGACCCCATTGTCTGTAGCCAGCCAGACTCTTCTGTCTATAGAATCCTCCAGGCAATAATACTAGAGTGGGTTGCCATGCCCTCCTTCAGGGGGATCTTCCCAACCTAGGGATAGAACCTGGGTTCCCCGCACTGCAGGCAGATGCACTGACCCACCAGGTAAGCCCAATGTCACTTGATTAATGCCTATTTCCTTGGGGCCACAAGGTCCTCAAGACAAGAGACAGTGTGGATTTGATCATTTTAATCCTCATACCAGGAGCATTATGAGTGCACAATCCTCATTTCTCCAATTGCTGCATTACTGAAATAGTTGAGGACTTCTCTAGTGTCAGTGTGCTGGACTCCTGACTGAGTCACCTCACCCACTTCATGCAAGGACCTAATGTGGTTGTAATCTCATTGTGACTGAGGCTTAGAGAGGTTCCCTGACCTGGCCTGTCTCCGATCTAGGAGGTGGTGATGTCGTAATTTGAACCCAGGCCTGCTTGGCACCAGGGCTTGAACTCCTATGAGCCATGCTGTTTCTACAAATGAGACAAGAACAGGAATTAACCTTAAACTCGTGGCTGCCTAGAGCCTCTCCTGCCTCACTAAGTACACAGCCTTGCCATGTAGCTCACTCACTGTCCTCTGGCCTCCGTTTTGCTGCTTCTCAGAGTTCCAGAGAATAGCAAGGAGAGATAAGAAAGCCTTCTTAAGTGAACAATGCAAAGAAATACAGCTAAACAATAGAATGGGAAAGACTAAAGATCTCTACAAGAAAATTAGATACCAAGGAACCATTTCATGCAAAGATAGGCCCAATAAAGGACAGATCTGGTATAGACTTAACAGAAGCAGAAGAGATTAAGAAATGGAAAGAATACTCAAAACTATACAAAAAATTATCTTAATAAGGTATATGACCATAATGGTGTGATCACTCACCTAGAGCCCAACATCTTAGAGTATGAGGTTAAGTGGGTCTGAGGAAGCATTACCACAAACAAAACTAGTGGAAGTGATGGAATTCCAGCTGAGCTATTCCAAATCCTATTCCAAATCCTAAAAGATCAAGTTGTTAAAGTGCTACACTCAATATACAAACAAATCTGGGAAACTTAGCAGTGGCCTCGGGATTGGAAAAGGTCAGTTTTCATTCAAATACCAAAGAAAAACAATGTCAAAGGATCTTCAAACTACTGCACTCATTTCACACGCTAGCAAAGTAATGATCAAAATTCTCCAAGCTAGGTTTCAACAGTATGTGAACTGAGAACTTGCAGATGTACAAGGTGGATTTAGAGAAGGCAGAGGAACCAGAGATCAAATTGTCAACATCCATTGAATTATAGAAAGAACAAGGGAATTGCAGAACAACATCTACTTCTGCTTCACTGACTACACTAAAGCCTTCAACTGTTTGGATCACAACAAACTGTGGAAAATTCTGAAAGAGATGGGAATGCCAGACCACCTTACTGGCTTCCTGCAAAACTCGTATGTAGTAAGGGAAAAAAAGCAACAGTCAGAACTGGACATGGAACAACAGACTGGTTCCAAATTGGGAAAAGAGTACATCAAGACTGTATATTGTTACCCTGCTTATTTAACTTATATGCAGAGTAAATCATGCAAAATGCCAGTCTGGATGAAGCACAAGCTGAAATCAAGATTGCTGGGAGAAATATCAATAACCTCAGGTATGCAGATTACACAACCCTTATGGCAGAAAGCAAAGAGGAACTAAAGAGTCTCTTGATGAAAGTGAAAGGACAGAGTGAAAATGGCCTAAAACTCAACCTTCAAAAAAACAAAAATTATGGCATCTGGTTCCACCACTTTCTTGCAAATAGATGGACAAACAATGGAAACAGCAACAGACTTTATTTTCTTAGGCTCCAAAATCACCGTAGATGATGACCACAGTCATGAAATTAGAAGATGCTTGCTTGTTGGGATAAAAGCTATGACAACACCTAGGCAGTGTATTAAAAAGCCAAGACATCACTTTACTGACAAAAGTCATTATAGTCAAAGCTATGGATTGCCAGTAGTCATGTATGCATATGAAAGCTGGACCATAAAGATGGCTGAGCACTGAAGAATCGATGCCTTTGAACTGTGGTTTTGGAGGAAACTCTTAAGAGTGTCAATCCTAAATGAAATTAACTCTGGATATTCACTGAAAGCAATGATGCTGAAGCTAAAGCTCCAATTGGGGAAAAGGTCAGTTTTCATTCAAATACCAAAGAAAAACAATGTCAAAGGATCTTCAAACTACTGCACTCATTTCACACGCTAGCAAAGTAATGATCAAAATTCTCCAAGCTAGGTTTCAACAGTATGTGAACTGAGAACTTGCAGATGTACAAGGTGGATTTAGAGAAGGCAGAGGAACCAGAGATCAAATTGTCAACATCCATTGAATTATAGAAAGAACAAGGGAATTGCAGAACAACATCTACTTCTGCTTCACTGACTACACTAAAGCCTTCAACTGTTTGGATCACAACAAACTGTGGAAAATTCTGAAAGAGATGGGAATGCCAGACCACCTTACTGGCTTCCTGCAAAACTCATATGTAGTAAGGGAAAAAAAGCAACAGTCAGAACTGGACATGGAACAACAGACTGGTTCCAAATTGGGAAAAGAGTACATCAAGACTGTATATTGTTACCCTGCTTATTTAACTTATATGCAGAGTAAATCATGCAAAATGCCAGTCTGGATGAAGCACAAGCTGAAATCAAGATTGCTGGGAGAAATATCAATAACCTCAGGTATGCAGATTACACAACCCTTATGGCAGAAAGCAAAGAGGAACTAAAGAGTCTCTTGATGAAAGTGAAAGGACAGAGTGAAAATGGCCTAAAACTCAACCTTCAAAAAAACAAAAATTATGGCATCTGGTTCCACCACTTTCTTGCAAATAGATGGACAAACAATGGAAACAGCAACAGACTTTATTTTCTTAGGCTCCAAAATCACCGTAGATGATGACCACAGTCATGAAATTAGAAGATGCTTGCTTGTTGGGATAAAAGCTATGACAACACCTAGGCAGTGTATTAAAAAGCCAAGACATCACTTTACTGACAAAAGTCATTATAGTCAAAGCTATGGATTGCCAGTAGTCATGTATGCATATGAAAGCTGGACCATAAAGATGGCTGAGCACTGAAGAATCGATGCCTTTGAACTGTGGTTTTGGAGGAAACTCTTAAGAGTGTCAATCCTAAATGAAATTAACTCTGGATATTCACTGAAAGCAATGATGCTGAAGCTAAAGCTCCAATACTTTGGTCACCTGATGAGAAAAGATGACTCATGAGAAAAGAGCCTGACATTGGGAAAAATGGAAATCAGGAGGAGAGGGGGATGACAGAGGATGAGATGGTTGGATGGCATCACTGAGTCAACAGACATGAGTTTAAGCACACTCTGAGAGACGGTGAAGGACAGGGAAGCCTGGCATGGTACAGTCCATGGGGTCACAAAGAGGTGGACACAGCTGAGCAACTGAACTGAACTGAGATGGAGGCAGGAGGGTGGGATAGCCTCCAGTCATTTGGAGCCTCCTAGGGCTCTCTTGGGAAGTTACAAACTGAGTCTCAGGCCAAGAGAGGGGTTGTATGGCCTTTGTATCCTTGTCCCTGGAGAGAAACGCTCAGGACACCAGTGAGGGAAAAGCAGGAAACAGAGCATCCCACGTTGAAGCGAAGGAGCACTCTACAGATTGTCCTGGGCACTGATGAGTTCTTTTTAGGCTCATCTACAACAAGACCAAATCCATAGCCTGTGCTCTGCCTCTTTTCTACTCTAATTGTACGTGACTCAGGCTTGTAGTTCCCACCTCAGTGGTCTCCAAACACCAAGTTCCATCCTGTAGAGAAGAGACACACATCCATCCTTTCAAATATATGTTCACTCGTGTGTTGGATTAGTATCTCAAGCACATCATGTTTCAAACTATACTCACTATTTTTCCTTCAAAATTGACTCCTTTTCAAAATTTTCACATCTTTTAGGGGCTTTACAATCTTCTTGGGCCTCAAAACACAATAACTCTTTCAGAGAAAGTCATGATTAACTCCTTTCTTTTCATTATCCCCTACAATGAGTGCATCAAGCTTTCCAATTGCTCCTCTGTAGTATTTCCCAGAGTAATGCCCATCTATTCATAGCCATTCCTAAGCCCCAGAGGCAACCCCAAATCATATAACACTTAGATCCCTGTGGGAGCCCTCTTGCCAGTCTTCTTGCCTTGGCCTCTCCCATTTCACCCCGTATTGCCACCCTTTGTCCTGTCCCAGCCATTTAAAATCAAAGGTCAATCAACTGTAGCAATCAGAGATAGTAAGAGAAGAATAAATCAGGACTCTCAGGTTTGAGTTTGCACCACAAAGTCAATGGTGCCTTTCTGGGATATGGTTGGAACACAGCTGGAGCAAATTCCTAAAACATACATGTCCACAGTGGTCCAATAGTATCTACAAACTGTTGGATGTTTTTGAAATTTTTTAAAATTTAACTTTTTAATTGAAGGATGATTGCTTCACAAAATTTTGTTGGTTTCTAAAAAAAAAAAAAAAAAAATTTGCTGATTTCTGCCAAATATCAACATGATTTAATCTGGTCCTCAAAGCCTTTACCCATTGCTAATATAAATTTTTAAAGATTTTTTTTGTATAGACCATTTTTAAAGTCTTTATTATATGTGTTACAATATTTTTTATGTTTTAGGTTTTTTTACTGCAAAGCTTGTGGGATTTTAGCTTCCCTACCACAGATTGAATCCCTACCTTCTGCATTGAAAGCAAAGAGCCTTAACCACTGGACCATCAGGGAAGTACTTGTTAATGTAAATTTACTGTCACTCCTCATCCAAATCCAGTGGCTCCAGCTGAGGTGGTCTGGCCACTGTCCCGCCCACACCATGCTTTTCCCTGCTTCTTTCATACAATTCACCTGCACTGTAAAGACTTCCATTCTCATTTTCCATTAATCCAAATCCAAAAATACTTCCAAGCCTAACTTGCACCTTTCTTCAATTTTAGACTCTTCCAACTTTTCCAGGTCACCCGAGTCCCCCAAGCACACAATGATGCTTGCAGCTCATTTAGCTTGAGCTTAAATCTCCTTGCCGGATTTTTAACCACCTGCTAACCCAGTTACTAATTACTTCAAGATGCCAAAGAGATGGGAAGCTCCTTCAGCATGGGAAGCTGGCCCCACCCTTCCTTGCATCTTCCTCAGCCCCCACACCAAGAGTTGTTGATTTGTTGGTAGTGATAAAGGGTTGAATCCCTTTATCTATCAGAAGCTATGAGCACAGACCCACAACCAAGATGTCCTGTGGACAAAGGACAGCTGTTTTTCCACTAGCTCTGAGGAATTTCCACTTTTATCTGCATGGCTACAGTTCTGGTTCCTTATTCCAGAAACACCTCATAATTGCCCAGACTGTTTCCACTGCAACACCCCCAACTTGGAATAGCTGCATGTGTCTTCAGCCAGAGGACACAGGATGTGCAGGGACAGAAACGCCAAAGGCACACATTATTGAAAGCTCTACATGCAGAGCTACTTAAGATTTAAGCTGATATTGCAACTGGCTATGGCCTCTCTAAATTCAAAAGCTAGATGAAGGACTTTCACTTTGATAGAAACTACTCAAGCATGGCTCTACTTATCCCTTTAAAAGGAGACAAGAAAAGGCACTGAGATCCATCACCAGTCTCTGGTGCCATGAAAAGACCATGAACAGTGTAAGTAACCACAGAAAATGAAAAAGTGTTAAATTCAAGTTCAATGTTTGAACTTCCCTAAGCTCCCAGACCCTCACCCACATTAAGAATATCTTCTACCTTTGTCTTCAAGTGTTTCTTTACAACTATCCACTCTGTTCTTGAGATACACATTCCCTTTCTTCTTAGAAAAAAATTCCTTTTCCTTTTGCTTTGTTTATTCATTGTTCTTTGAGATAACTTGGACTGTTAATGCCTGTTTAGTGCCTGTTATCCTCAGGTCCAAATGGTGCCCAAGTCAACACCATTCAGCAGCTTCCCATTCTCTAGCTGGGAATGCACCTCACTCACCACCTGCATTCCTGCTCACTAGACCCCCAGGCAATCCTGAGGCCTGCATGCTAAGCTGAGGATGCCTATATCACAAAGACATCTGTTGGAATCAGTCTCACACCACAGCTGAATAATACCTGGCCTTCCTCAGCCTAAGGATCCATGCAATAGATGCCCAGAGGCACAATGTAGCCCAATGATTTTAAGGTAAGTTTACATATATGCCCAGGTGATTCTATTCCTGCCAGTTCTGAATAAAAGGAAAAGGAATTAATATTCATTGGATATCCCTTGTGTGCAGAATCCTTTATCTATCAGAAGCTATGAGCACAGACCCACAACCAAGATGTCCTGTGGACAAAGGACAGCTGTTTTCCACTAGCTCTGAGGAATTTCCACTTTTATCTGCATGGCTACAGTTCTGGTTCCTTATTCCAGAAACACCTCATAATTGCCCAGACTGTTTCCACTGCAACACCCCCAACTTGGAATAGCTGCATGTGTCTTCAGCCAGAGGACACAGGATGTGCAGGGACAGAAACGCCAAAGGCACACATTATTGAAAGCTCTACATGCAGAGCTACTTAAGATTTAAGCTGATATTGCAACTGGCTATGGCCTCTCTAAATTCAAAAGCTAGATGAAGGACTTTCACTTTGATAGAAACTACTCAAGCATGGCTCTACTTATCCCTTTAAAAGGAGACAAGAAAAGGCACTGAGATCCATCACCAGTCTCTGGTGCCATGAAAAGACCATGAACAGTGTAAGTAACCACAGAAAATGAAAAAGTGTTAAATTCAAGTTCAATGTTTGAACTTCCCTAAGCTCCCAGACCCTCACCCACATTAAGAATATCTTCTACCTTTGTCTTCAAGTGTTTCTTTACAACTATCCACTCTGTTCTTGAGATACACATTCCCTTTCTTCTTAGAAAAAAATTCCTTTTCCTTTTGCTTTGTTTATTCATTGTTCTTTGAGATAACTTGGACTGTTAATGCCTGTTTAGTGCCTGTTATCCTCAGGTCCAAATGGTGCCCAAGTCAACACCATTCAGCAGCTTCCCATTCTCTAGCTGGGAATGCACCTCACTCACCACCTGCATTCCTGCTCACTAGACCCCCAGGCAATCCTGAGGCCTGCATGCTAAGCTGAGGATGCCTATATCACAAAGACATCTGTTGGAATCAGTCTCACACCACAGCTGAATAATACCTGGCCTTCCTCAGCCTAAGGATCCATGCAATAGATGCCCAGAGGCACAATGTAGCCCAATGATTTTAAGGTAAGTTTACACATATATGCCCAGGTGATTCTATTCCCTGCCAGTTCTGAATAAAAGGAAAAGGAATTAATATTCATTGGATATCCCTTGTGTGCAGAAACAATGCTAGGTGCTTTCCAAATGGCATTGTAAGACCTTGTTTCACCCCAGAAACAGCTGGTGGAATTCTTGTCTCAACAGAAAACAGGTGCGCATAATTTGAATGCTGCTATCTGTCAGCAGATATGAATACTCAAAGTCTATCTAAGCAGAGGCCTTGTATATTGTCCTGTTGGGATTTTATCAATGACCCATTAGTCCATGATATCAACCACTGATTGACATTTCTATTCAAACACATATAAGCATTATCATGTGGAGTAGGAAAGAAATTGATGGGGCTTTCATTAAGTATCTACTAAGAGCCAAGCCCATTTCATACACCATCATACTGAATCCTCAATCAAAAATTGTTATCTCCAGTGAATAAATGAAGGCTCGAGAAAGCTGATTAAATTAATCAATTTTGCACAGCTAATAAGTAACTTGCCCCAAATTCAAACTCCTTGTGTTCTGGTTTCCCTGTCCACTTGGCACGTGTCCTTTCTGTAGCCTAAATCTGTGCTCACATTTCTACAAAGCTGGACCTCAGTAGATTTGGAAAGTCTTCTTCGCAGGTCAAGACAACCAGTAAAGAGCAGACCCCAACTCAGCAAGCGTCAAAAGAGAAATAGAGGCTGAAACTCCACCTGGAGCAGAAAAATAGATCATCTGAGCACATTTTTATAACTAAAATGCATCACAACCTTTCTGTACTTTCTTGTGAAGCATCTTAATAAGCAGGGGCTGGAGAACACAGCAGAGGCCTTGCTGTGACCAACCAGTTTGCGAGAAATAACAAATGAGCTGAAACCACCAGGAGATAGATTGGTGCTGAGGAAGAGCAGCCTCTGATTCCAAAGTCAGGACTTAAGTGGCTTCAGCACCTGGAACCGGGGGACTCCCACAGTTATCTCTGATGATGAAGGGGGATGGCCACCACACAGGGTGGAAGGAGCAATCACAGCAAAGTCTGAGCCAAGACAACCTGCAAAATTCAAGGTCTCACACCACAGCTGAATAATACCTGGCCTTCCTCAGCCTAAGGATCCATGCAATAGATGCCCAGAGGCACAATGTAGCCCAATGATTTTAAGGTAAGTTTACACATATATGCCCAGGTGATTCTATTCCCTGCCAGTTCTGAATAAAAGGAAAAGGAATTAATATTCATTGGATATCCCTTGTGTGCAGAAACAATGCTAGGTGCTTTCCAAATGGCATTGTAAGACCTTGTTTCACCCCAGAAACAGCTGGTGGAATTCTTGTCTCAACAGAAAACAGGTGCGCATAATTTGAATGCTGCTATCTGTCAGCAGATATGAATACTCAAAGTCTATCTAAGCAGAGGCCTTGTATATTGTCCTGTTGGGATTTTATCAATGACCCATTAGTCCATGATATCAACCACTGATTGACATTTCTATTCAAACACATATAAGCATTATCATGTGGAGTAGGAAAGAAATTGATGGGGCTTTCATTAAGTATCTACTAAGAGCCAAGCCCATTTCATACACCATCATACTGAATCCTCAATCAAAAATTGTTATCTCCAGTGAATAAATGAAGGCTCGAGAAAGCTGATTAAATTAATCAATTTTGCACAGCTAATAAGTAACTTGCCCCAAATTCAAACTCCTTGTGTTCTGGTTTCCCTGTCCACTTGGCACGTGTCCTTTCTGTAGCCTAAATCTGTGCTCACATTTCTACAAAGCTGGACCTCAGTAGGTTTGGAAAGTCTTCTTCGCAGGTCAAGACAACCAGTAAAGAGCAGACCCCAACTCAGCAAGCGTCAAAAGAGAAATAGAGGCTGAAACTCCACCTGGAGCAGAAAAATAGATCATCTGAGCACATTTTTATAACTAAAATGCATCACAACCTTTCTGTACTTTCTTGTGAAGCATCTTAATAAGCAGGGGCTGGAGAACACAGCAGAGGCCTTGCTGTGACCAACCAGTTTGCGAGAAATAACAAATGAGCTGAAACCACCAGGAGATAGATTGGTGCTGAGGAAGAGCAGCCTCTGATTCCAAAGTCAGGACTTAAGTGGCTTCAGCACCTGGAACCGGGGGACTCCCACAGTTATCTCTGATGATGAAGGGGGATGGCCACCACACAGGGTGGAAGGAGCAATCACAGCAAAGTCAGAGCCAAGACAACCTGCAAAATTCAAGGTCATAAATGGAGCAGTGTGATGGAGACACCAAGCAGATCTGGAAAGAGAAGGCTCAAGGAAGCCATGAAGAAATCCAGTGATGATGGCTAAGAGAGCATAAGGTGCCTTCACAAGGGACCAAGGAAGCCAACCTTGTTATATATGTATACATGTGTGTGAAAGTGTATGTGTGTATTCAGCACAGAGTGCAAAGCTGTCATCTACACATGTACAGGGAATTTCTCTGAATGGATATGTTGGCTACAGCTCTCTGAGTTTGCCCAGAAGACTCCTCACTATGGTCTTCTCTGACTCAGGATGTCTGATGCATGTGGACCACATTGAGTAAGGAGACCAGAGAATGTCCATGACAGAAATTGTTAAAGAACCGCGATCAAGCAGCTGCTGCCTATCCTTCTTGTGTCTCCACTCCAGCTCTATCAGGAATCACAGTGTTTAGCTCTAAAACTGACCCACAAACAGTCTTCGAGTTTACATAAACCACTTTTTGTTGATGTTGTTGTTCAGTTGCTAAGTCATCTCTGACTCTTTGTGGCCCCATGGATTGCAGCACACCTGGCTTCCCTGTCGTTTACTATCTTCCAGAGGTGGCTAAAGTATTGGAGCTTCAGCTTCACCATCAATCCTTCTAATGAACATTCAGGGTTGACTCTCCTTTACGATTGCCTGGTTTAATCTTTTTGCAGTCCAAGGGACTCTCAAGGGTCTTCTCCAGCACCACAATTGGAAAGCATCCATTCTTCAGCACTCAGCCTTCTTTATAGTCCAACTGTCTCTCCAAATTGCTGTCATAACCCCATCTCCCTTGTATGTGGATTAGAAATTGATCTTTCTTAGAGAATCACAGCTTTGGTAAGTACCTAAGAGCTAAGAGAATCCCAAAGGCAGGGAACATTTTGCTCCCAACTTTGTCACTAGAGAACCCATGATTTTAGTAGGACACGTAGCACCTTTAGCAGATTATCAGTTATTTACATCACAGAGTAAACCATTCTCAGATCTTTCCCTTTGCTTTATGAACCAAGGGCAGGAAACTGCCCAAGTAGGAGACCTGAGCTCACAAAATCTGAAATTGGCTCCTGATGCTATCTCATCCACATTGGGTGAGACCTTGAGCTCTCTGAGCTTCAGATGCTTTGCATGTAAAGTGAACATGAAAAAACTCTTTCATGAGGCTGGGGACTGGTGGAGTGATATTGTGGAAGTAAACACATTGAGGTCAATTGGATATTATTTTATAAAAGTTCTCAAAGATTTCTTGAAGTTTTTGTTGAAATAGCAAGAATAAATCTATAGTTTTGTCTACCAACTGGAATTATTCCAGACCCACTACTGGCTTCAAGCCTAGGGAAAGCAGGAGGAAAGCTCATCATCTTTTATTGAGCCTACTACGTGCCAGGGTTAAATTTCATATACCATCTCACAGAATCTTCAAAATATCATCGGAGGTTAAATTTCTGCTCATGTGGACCACATTGAGTAAGGAGACCAGAGAATGTCCATGACAGAAATTGTTAAAGAACCGCAATCAAGCAGCTGCTGCCTATCCTTCTTGTGTCTCCACTCCAGCTCTATCAGGAATCACAGTGTTTAGCTCTAAAACTGACCCACAAACAGTCTTCGAGTTTACATAAACCACTTTTTGTTGATGTTGTTGTTCAGTTGCTAAGTCATCTCTGACTCTTTGTGGCCCCATGGATTGCAGCACACCTGGCTTCCCTGTCGTTTACTATCTTCCAGAGGTGGCTAAAGTATTGGAGCTTCAGCTTCACCATCAATCCTTCTAATGAACATTCAGGGTTGACTCTCCTTTACGATTGCCTGGTTTAATCTTTTTGCAGTCCAAGGGACTCTCAAGGGTCTTCTCCAGCACCACAATTGGAAAGCATCCATTCTTCAGCACTCAGCCTTCTTTATAGTCCAACTGTCTCTCCAAATTGCTGTCATAACCCCATCTCCCTTGTATGTGGATTAGAAATTGATCTTTCTTAGAGAATCACAGCTTTGGTAAGTGCCTAAGAGCTAAGAGAATCCCAAAGGCAGGGAACATTTTGCTCCCAACTTTGTCACTAGAGAACCCATGATTTTAGTAGGACACGTAGCACCTTTAGCAGATTATCAGTTATTTACATCACAGAGTAAACCATTCTCAGATCTTTCCCTTTGCTTTATGAACCAAGGGCAGGAAACTGCCCAAGTAGGAGACCTGAGCTCACAAAATCTGAAATTGGCTCCTGATGCTATCTCATCCACATTGGGTGAGACCTTGAGCTCTCTGAGCTTCAGATGCTTTGCATGTAAAGTGAACATGAAAAAACTCTTTCATGAGGCTGGGGACTGGTGGAGTGATATTGTGGAAGTAAACACATTGAGGTCAATTGGATATTATTTTATAAAAGTTCTCAAAGATTTCTTGAAGTCTTTGTTGAAATAGCAAGAATAAATCTATAGTTTTGTCTACCAACTGGAATTATTCCAGACCCACTACTGGCTTCAAGCCTAGGGAAAGCAGGAGGAAAGCTCATCATCTTTTATCGAGCCTACTACGTGCCAGGGTTAAATTTCATATACCATCTCACAGAATCTTCAAAATATCATCTTGAGATAGGTGTTAACATTATCTGTTCCTTGCATACAATGAAATCAAAGTTCAAAAGATGAAATCATGTGTCATAGGTCTCATAGCCAGTATATAACCCAATCAGAACAGGAATTTAAGTCTCTAAGAGAAAGTATGTGCTTTTTACCTGAAACACCTTCCAGCAAAAGGCCCATAGGATTGATCCCTAGATGGGACCTCTGGCTGATCCTTTGCAAGATAATTTACCTAACTTTTAAGCTAAATGGTTTGACTTCCAACTGCTAGGAATTATTTTATGAGTCTTATGAGTGCGCTAAACGTCAAAGTCACTGAAATGGAGAAAACAAATGACATTTCCTTCCAAGTGCCAATGCTGCAGGTATCCCTGATGCCAGTCTTCTTGTCTCTAGGCCCAGGTGACACCCAAGTGGGGAATGTCAACACTGTATTAGCTAATTGGATCCTTGCCTCAGCAAGCACACTGCGCTCATCTTCTGTGTGGGGAGTATCAACTGAGGGGTCTACAGCTAGTAGATTTCCTGTTCATTGATCTGCTGTGGCTTGCAAATGACCCCTCTGGTAACACAAATTAAACATCCTTAAAGGGGCCATAAAATCAGATACCCACTAACCTAACAATAACAAGGACAGGAGATGAAACCCTTTTTTCACAGTGGGGGTCTGGGGCTCCCAGCCAGAGTCAGTCTCTGAGCTCTCCAAACATCTTTTCTGATGGGGTTAAGTCAGCACTGAAGTCATAGGGATTTCACAATTATAATCTTCACGGTCAGGAGAGAAAGTAAATACTGCAAGACTGTACAACACATATGGTGCCTCCAGCCAAGGCTGGGGGGTGGGGATTGGAAAGTAGAAAGAGTATATATATGTTTATGGACTTTCAATGCTCATAGATGCATCTGAATATTATTTTATAAAAGTTCTCAAAGATTTCTTGAAGTTTTTGTTGAAATAGCAAGAATAAATCTATAGTTTTGTCTACCAACTGGAATTATTCCAGACCCACTACTGGCTTCAAGCCTAGGGAAAGCAGGAGGAAAGCTCATCATCTTTTATTGAGCCTACTACGTGCCAGGGTTAAATTTCATATACCATCTCACAGAATCTTCAAAATATCATCTTGAGATAGGTGTTAACATTATCTGTTCCTTGCATACAATGAAATCAAAGTTCAAAAGATGAAATCATGTGTCATAGGTCTCATAGCCAGTATATAACCCAATCAGAACAGGAATTTAAGTCTCTAAGAGAAAGTATGTGCTTTTTACCTGAAACACCTTCCAGCAAAAGGCCCATAGGATTGATCCCTAGATGGGACCTCTGGCTGATCCTTTGCAAGATAATTTACCTAACTTTTAAGCTAAATGGTTTGACTTCCAACTGCTAGGAATTATTTTATGAGTCTTATGAGTGCGCTAAACGTCAAAGTCACTGAAATGGAGAAAACAAATGACATTTCCTTCCAAGTGCCAATGCTGCAGGTATCCCTGATGCCAGTCTTCTTGTCTCTAGGCCCAGGTGACACCCAAGTGGGGAATGTCAACACTGTATTAGCTAATTGGATCCTTGCCTCAGCAAGCACACTGCACTCATCTTCTGTGTGGGGAGTATCAACTGAGGGGTCTACAGCTAGTAGATTTCCTGTTCATTGATCTGCTGTGGCTTGCAAATGACCCCTCTGGTAACACAAATTAAACATCCTTAAAGGGGCCATAAAATCAGATACCCACTAACCTAACAATAACAAGGACAGGAGATGAAACCCTTTTTTCACAGTGGGGGTCTGGGGCTCCCAGCCAGAGTCAGTCTCTGAGCTCTCCAAACATCTTTTCTGATGGGGTTAAGTCAGCACTGAAGTCATAGGGATTTCACAATTATAATCTTCATGGTCAGGAGAGAAAGTAAATACTGCAAGACTGTACAACACATATGGTGCCTCCAGCCAAGGCTGGGGGGTGGGGATTGGAAAGTAGAAAGAGTATATATATGTTTATGGACTTTCAATGCTCATAGATGCATCTGAATATACGTAATGAGCACGAACTCTCAGCCAGGTGCTATATCAGAGGCTCTGGATGAAGCAAAGAAGGTAATACTAGCCCTCCCAGCTTCTAAATGTTTCCCAAGTCTGTGGATCTCATTTGATTAAACAGATGTATATTGAAAGGGAATGGCAATAGAGTGTGATAAGTATGTTCATCACATATGGACCTGGGCTTTCCTGGTGGTCCAGTGGATAAAGAATACTCCTTGCAGTACAAGGGGCACCAGTTCGATCCCTGGCCCGGGAAGATTCCACGTGCTGTGGAGTGGCTGGACCGGCGTGTCCAATGACGAGCCAGCGCTCTGGAGCGCATGCGCCCTGAGCCGGTGCCCTACAATGAGAGAGGCCACTGCAATGGGAGCCCCACACAGGCTGAAAAATGAAGATGGATGAAAAATAAAATAAATAGAAAATCAATAAAAAAGAAGTCAAAATTTACAAAAAAAGAAAAAAAGAAATGTATTGACCCATTTAGGAAAATACTGACCTATCTTCTGGTGATCAGGTAGACCTTACAGAGGAGGTATCACATGAATTGGGTCTTAAAGTAAGTACAATATCCACTAGAGATCACCTGGAGGTCTTGTTTGAAGTTGTCGCTCTTTCCTTCTCTTGAGTCTAGAGTGATTTATCCCAGGCAGGGAACACTAGACAGAAACTTAATATGTCTCAATGCAGCTGTTGAGAAGGGGAAAATTGGTAAAAGAACGCCTGTGGTAAGAATCCAAGACAAAAATGTCAGGCACTGAATGGTCAACAACATCCCCAAAGACTAGCAGGGTCCAGATAGGGACCCAGGGCACTATCTTCTGACTAGACCTGGGAGGAAAGGTTTTTGCTGTGCTAGATAGGGAACAGTTTATTCCTATAGGATTGTAAAAATCTATTTCACCATGGATAAATCATAACAGCCTCATGGAAGGTTGCTCAAAGGGCAGGAAGGGAAAATAAGAGTTGGGGAAAGAAGTATTGCTGCCTCAACTGTGATCTGAACAATGGCTACAGCTGGGCTTATTTTTTCCTGCAAAACAAATGAATTTTTCACCAAGAGCCTTTCTAAGCTTTTCTCTGTTCAAGCCCAAACAAGAAAAATAATCATCTGTTAAAACAAAACAGAGAAAGAAAAATTATTCTCATTTACAGATTTTCTTTCATTAACATACAGATAAAGGAAAAGAAAACTACATGATAGGATTTGATGAGACAAATCAAGAAGAGAGCAGTCGAGGGAAAATGGAATAAGCTAACAGTTCAACAAAGCCCAGAGATACTGAGCCAGTGATGATGAAACAGCTCCAAAATCCAAGAAGGAAGGTGGAGGCTGCAGGTCTGTGTTACTAGATGTTGTGGGCACCTATGAGTAGATCTGCAATCTGCTATTTGGACAGTAGTTTTCATTCCCTCTGCTCTTCTGGGAAAACAAAAACATATGGGAAACAATAAGGTTGACTTTCATTCTGGGCTATTAATGTGTCCCAGAGAAGCCTAGTTCAATGGCACTAACAAAAACTAAGCTTGTCCTCTGTTGGACATTTATCTGGATTATCTTGTATAGCAGAGTCTCTTTAAGCCTTCCCTGGCAGTTATCACCCCTCCCTCCCCCAAAGCTCCAAGAGGACATTATGCACATGCCTATCACAGCACCCCCTGCAGTGGAGCATCCCCTGCTTTCTACATCAGCCTTTCTCACTGGGACAAAAGTCCCTCCTATGGATGCTGACTGCGCCTGATCCAGGATGTGGCACAGAATGGGGGCTTGTTTAATGGAGGCGGACTCTAAGAGAGTAAGAGCTCAGGCTGAGCTGTACATCTGAGGTACTGAACAACATCAACCAAACTCATTTCACAGCCAGGGCCTCTAACCACCTCTGCAAATTCACTGCCCCGGGAAATCTTCAGCATTCCCAACCACAGGCTAACTTGTCCCACTTTCAGTTCAGAACATGCCAGTACATGCCAACCGAGTCCGTGGTTTCTTTTCAAAACTGCTTCTGTTGACTTTTCTTATTTCAGCTCCTTGGATCTACTGCTGACTCCTCACTCTCTCTTACCTTCCTCAATCCTTCGTGACAGAATATGATTGGCAAACCATCATCAGGAAACCAAAGAGATCTATCCAGCTCCCTTTTCCTGAGACACTTAAAGGATTGAATATAGTCATGCCCCCTGCTCTCCTTTTAGACCTTACAAGCCCAAACAAGAAAAATAATCATCTGTTAAAACAAAACAGAGAAAGAAAAATTATTCTCATTTACAGATTTTCTTTCATTAACATACAGATAAAGGAAAAGAAAACTACATGATAGGATTTGATGAGACAAATCAAGAAGAGAGCAGTCGAGGGAAAATGGAATAAGCTAACAGTTCAACAAAGCCCAGAGATACTGAGCCAGTGATGATGAAACAGCTCCAAAATCCAAGAAGGAAGGTGGAGGCTGCAGGTCTGTGTTACTAGATGTTGTGGGCACCTATGAGTAGATCTGCAATCTGCTATTTGGACAGTAGTTTTCATTCCCTCTGCTCTTCTGGGAAAACAAAAACATATGGGAAACAATAAGGTTGACTTTCATTCTGGGCTATTAATGTGTCCCAGAGAAGCCTAGTTCAATGGCACTAACAAAAACTAAGCTTGTCCTCTGTTGGACATTTATCTGGATTATCTTGTATAGCAGAGTCTCTTTAAGCCTTCCCTGGCAGTTATCCCCCCTCCCTCCCCCAAAGCTCCAAGAGGACATTATGCACATGCCTATCACAGCACCCCCTGCAGTGGAGCATCCCCTGCTTTGTACATCAGCCTTTCTCACTGGGACAAAAGTCCCTCCTATGGATGCTGACTGCGCCTGATCCAGGATGTGGCACAGAATGGGGGCTTGTTTAATGGAGGCGGACTCTAAGAGAGTAAGAGCTCAGGCTGAGCTGTACATCTGAGGTACTGAACAACATCAACCAAACTCATTTCACAGCCAGGGCCTCTAACCACCTCTGCAAATTCACTGCCCCGGGAAATCTTCAGCATTCCCAACCACAGGCTAACTTGTCCCACTTTCAGTTCAGAACATGCCAGTACATGCCAACCGAGTCCGTGGTTTCTTTTCAAAACTGCTTCTGTTGACTTTTCTTATTTCAGCTCCTTGGATCTACTGCTGACTCCTCACTCTCTCTTACCTTCCTCAATCCTTCGTGACAGAATATGATTGGCAAACCATCATCAGGAAACCAAAGAGATCTATCCAGCTCCCTTTTCCTGAGACACTTAAAGGATTGAATATAGTCATGCCCCCTGCTCTCCTAGGAAATATTGAAGATTGCACTCTTCTGGTAGCCTTGAGAAAAGTGAGACAGTTTTTTTGGTTATTAATGACTAAGTTCTGGTTTTCATTCATCTTCAAGATTTCTCACAAAAAAAAAAAAAAAAAAAAAAGACTGGAGGAGAAAAGAGTTGAGGAGAGGGGAAAGAGAATAAATTAGATAGAGAAGTTCTAAAGACAATCAAAACTCAGCAGAAATTTTCTTGAGGTTAAAAAGATGTTAGGGAGTTGAGGAGGAGAGAAAGAGTGAACATGGCTATTGGGGCAGGACTGAGTCCCTCAAGGTTTCTGAGGATGCTGGCCACAAAAAGAAATGGAAATCAAGTATGGTGATCTAACAAAATGGCCCCTTGGAGGGACACTGTGCAGGTTCCCAGGAGCTGTCGGAGCTGGAAGTGGACTCTGCATCTACATCCAGCCTCCTTTTGGCAGAGTGGACTTCACTTTATCTGTATTAGCCCCTCATCTACTGCCTGCCAGTGGGGAGGGACAGCCATCCATGTCATCAGGCTTTCCACTAGTCCCAGGTAGCCAGCCTTCAAAATGGCCCTGGGTAATCACTGCTTTCTAGTATTCACACCTCTGTGTATTTACACACACACACACACACAGCACTATACCAGGGTTGGTCTAAGTGACTGTAGAACTTGGCAGACGAAGTGGTAAGTGATTTAAAAGATTAGGTTGTAAAAGACTGCATCTTCTGCCATGTTCTTTCTGTCATCTGTCTTTCACATTCCTTACTCTCGGGGAAACTAACCATCATATCATGAGGAACTCAGGAAGTCAATGGAGAGGCCCATGTGGCAAGGAATGGGGTTTCCAGCCAACTGCCTGTAAGGCACTGAGGCCTCCTGCCAACAACCACCTGCTCCATCTTGAAGCAGGTCTGTCTCCAACAGAGCTTGAGGTGACTGCCTGCAGCCAGAAGCCTGACTCCTACCTCATGAGAGACTCAGAGCCAGAGCCTCTCAGCTCATCTATTTCAGATCCCTGACCCTCAGAAGCTATGAAGAATAAATATTTCTTGTTTAAAGCTTTTGGGGGAATACTTTTTATACAACAAGATGACTAACACCACAAGCAATTTATCTAATGTGGACAGTTTCAATTTTTACTTTTAAAATAACCCAACACTCACAAAAGCAAGAACTAGCTCAGTGGGGTGGTGCTAAAAAACTCTGCCCCAGCTCCTAAGCACTGGGCTGAGGGCACAGGACAGAGTTCAAAGGGCCTTTCACCTCGATCACACGTCTCAGGTCACTGCCCACTGCCATGTGGATGGTAGCCACAGCCTTTTCACTGGCCCTTACCCTAATGTCCTCTCCCTTTTCTCTCATTTCTCTACAGCACTTGTCAGAGCTCTGAACCAAAGTATAGTCCTGGCATTTCCTTATTTATGATCTTTCTCTAATTCCTCATATTTTTAGAGAATAAGGCTTAGTTACAATTAGAACACAACACTCTGCAGGTTCCCAGGAGCTGTCGGAGCTGGAGTAATCTACATCCAGCCTCCTTTTGGCAGAGTGGACTTCACTTTATCTGTATTAGCCCCTCATCTACTGCCTGCCAGTGGGGAGGGACAGCCATCCATGTCATCAGGCTTTCCACTAGTCCCAGGTAGCCAGCCTTCAAAATGGCCCTGGGTAATCACTGCTTTCTAGTATTCACACCTCTGTGTATTTACACACACACACACACACACAGCACTATACCAGGGTTGGTCTAAGTGACTGTAGAACTTGGCAGACGAAGTGGTAAGTGATTTAAAAGATTAGGTTGTAAAAGACTGCATCTTCTGCCATGTTCTTTCTGTCATCTGTCTTTCACATTCCTTACTCTCGGGGAAACTAACCATCATATCATGAGGAACTCAGGAAGTCAATGGAGAGGCCCATGTGGCAAGGAATGGGGTTTCCAGCCAACTGCCTGTAAGGCACTGAGGCCTCCTGCCAACAACCACCTGCTCCATCTTGGAAGCAGGTCTGTCTCCAGCAGAGCTTGGAGGTGACTGCCTGCAGCCAGAAGCCTGACTCCTACCTCATGAGAGACTCAGAGCCAGAGCCTCTCAGCTCATCTATTTCAGATCCCTGACCCTCAGAAGCTATGAAGAATAAATATTTCTTGTTTAAAGCTTTTGGGGGAATACTTTTTATACAACAAGATGACTAACACCACAAGCAATTTATCTAATGTGGACAGTTTCAATTTTTACTTTTAAAATAACCCAACACTCACAAAAGCAAGAACTAGCTCAGTGGGGTGGTGCTAAAAAACTCTGCCCCAGCTCCTAAGCACTGGGCTGAGGGCACAGGACAGAGTTCAAAGGGCCTTTCACCTCGATCACACGTCTCAGGTCACTGCCCACTGCCATGTGGATGGTAGCCACAGCCTTTTCACTGGCCCTTACCCTAATGTCCTCTCCCTTTTCTCTCATTTCTCTACAGCACTTGTCAGAGCTCTGAACCAAAGTATAGTCCTGGCATTTCCTTATTTATGATCTTTCTCTAATTCCTCATATTTTTAGAGAATAAGGCTTAGTTACAATTAGAACACAACACTCTCCAATCCCCAAGGTAACATCCACACACCTTTCCAGCTATACCTCCTGCACTTCCCCCAGATGGGAAAAGGCAAGAAGAAAGAGGAGATATAGTGCTTGGGGCTATATTTCTGTTCCCCAGACCCCCATAAGGACAGCCTCAGGAGATGAAGGCAGCTTTCTCACTTCACAGTCAGCCCAGGGGGGAAAAGGGCAGCTTGGACTTGCTTTTAGCAGATGTCAGTGTTTCTGGGTGTCACATCTTGTGTGAAAGAAGTACTGACAGGTAAGAGTAAACAGCCAGAGAGGTCTCACAACAGTAAAATTCCCCCTCTGGGGAACAGACAAGTTTCTGTCAAGGACCACCACCAGGACCCTGGGCTGGCCACTGCCATGCAGAGTGTCCATCCAGCGAGCTGGCTCAGCCTGGCACTCAGGACAAATGTCCAGTGCCTCAGGAAGGTCTAAGTGCAGCAACCTGCAGGTGCTGGGACTTAGGCAAATGCAAGCACCATCAAGTCCTGGGGAGCCAGATGCAATGTCCAGCCACCTGCTATGCACCTGGCTGGGTGAATGCTGGCCTGGACCCTCAGAGGAACTGGGCTCAGCCTGCAAGGAGAAGGCACCTCAGGCATAGCACCTCTAGAACAGAGGTTGAACTTAACTTAGCATTTCCGTAAAAAGAGGTTAGTTCAGGTCAGAAATAGCACTCATTCCTCAGCCCCGAGTTTAAACTCTCAAAGGGTTACAAACTAGACAGCTGCAGAAGTGATGCCTTCAAGGGGTCAGTGGCAGAAGGGGGATTTTTTTCCTTTCCTCTTTCCTTCTTTTTTACAGTCTTTAACTCTGCCCCAGCTCCTAAGCACTGGGCTGAGGGCACAGGACAGAGTTCAAAGGGCCTTTCACCTCGATCACACGTCTCAGGTCACTGCCCACTGCCATGTGGATGGTAGCCACAGCCTTTTCACTGGCCCTTACCCTAATGTCCTCTCCCTTTTCTCTCATTTCTCTACAGCACTTGTCAGAGCTCTGAACCATAGTATAGTCCTGGCATTTCCTTATTTATGATCTTTCTCTAATTCCTCATATTTTTAGAGAATAAGGCTTAGTTACAATTAGAACACAACACTCTCCGATCCCCAAGGTAACATCCACACACCTTTCCAGCTATACCTCCTGCACTTCCCCCAGATGGGAAAAGGCAAGAAGAAAGAGGAGATATAGTGCTTGGGGCTATATTTCTGTTCCCCAGACCCCCATAAGGACAGCCTCAGGAGATGAAGGCAGCTTTCTCACTTCACAGTCAGCCCAGGGGGGAAAGGACAGCTTGGACTTGCTTTTAGCAGATGTCAGTGTTTCTGGGTGTCACATCTTGTGTGAAAGAAGTACTGACAGGTAAGAGTAAACAGCCAGAGAGGTCTCCCAACAGTAAAATTCCCCCTCTGGGGAACAGACAAGTTTCTGTCAAGGACCACCACCAGGACCCTGGGCTGGCCACTGCCATGCAGAGTGTCCATCCAGCGAGCTGGCTCAGCCTGGCACTCAGGACAAATGTCCAGTGCCTCAGGAAGGTCTAAGTGCAGCAACCTGCAGGTGCTGGGACTTAGGCAAATGCAAGCACCATCAAGTCCTGGGGAGCCAGATGCAATGTCCAGCCACCTGCTATGCACCTGGCTGGGTGAATGCTGGCCTGGACCCTCAGAGGAACTGGGCTCAGCCTGCAAGGAGAAGGCACCTCAGGCATAGCACCTCTAGAACAGAGGTTGAACTTAACTTAGCATTTCCGTAAAAAGAGGTTAGTTCAGGTCAGAAATAGCACTCATTCCTCAGCCCCGAGTTTAAACTCTCAAAGGGTTACAAACACAGCTGCAGAAGTGATGCCTTCAAGTTCAGTGGCAAAGGGGATGCTCTAGCCAGCAGGCAGGGATGTGCTGGGTCATCAATGAAGCATAGAGCAGCAAGGGTGGCAGGGTCTGTTTTCCTTTCCTCTTTCCTTCTTTCTCTCTTGTTTTCCATTGTGATTGTTGTTATACTTCTCTCCTTTCTCTTTCACTCTTTCCTCCTCCCCTATTTCTATTCCTTTCTTTTTCCTGACCTTGACTTTTCTTCTCTCCTCTTCTAGACACCTCTTCTCCCACAATTTCCCCTCTCCACCTCCACTTTTTTCCATCCCAAACCTGCTCTGTCTCTCCTGCTGCCCCAGGTCACAGGGCTCTGCCCAGAAATTGTCTAATGAAATCCTGGAGCAAAAGTCTAAAAACTGCTGTACCTCCAGGTTCCTATCACACTCTCCAAACTCATCTCTCAGTGTCCACCTTCCCTTCTCCCAAGGAGTTTCTCCAGACAAGGCCCACTTCCATCCATGTCACACCTCTCTGAAGGTGTGCCTTGAACTCTAATCTCTGTCTAGCCCTGGCCCTATTAAAAGGTTCTGCTGCTGGTTGTCAAGGACAGTTGAGACTTGGGAGCGATGGTACTGGGCACTCATTAATATAGAAGAGGTTGTGCAGAGTAGGGATCTCACAGATTTATCACTGGGAAAACAACTCATAGTATATCTTTGGTAAATGTATTCCCACATGGCAAGCCAAACCAAACAAGACATGCTCACCTATGGCCTATCTTCCTTCCTATGTTAAGAATTCCGCATGTCTCAGAGAACTTATCCAGCATGTCTGCAGCTAGAGGGCTGGGACTTAGGCAAATGCAAGCACCATCAAGTCCTGGGGAGCCAGATGCAATGTCCAGCCACCTGCTATGCACCTGGCTGGGTGAATGCTGGCCTGGATCCTCAGAGGAACTGGGCTCAGCCTGCAAGGAGAAGGCACCTCAGGCATAGCACCTCTAGAACAGAGGTTGAACTTAACTTAGCATTTCCGTAAAAAGAGGTTAGTTCAGGTCAGAAATAGCACTCATTCCTCAGCCCCGAGTTTAAACTCTCAAAGGGTTACAAACACAGCTGCAGAAGTGATGCCTTCAAGTTCAGTGGCAAAGGGGATGCTCTAGCCAGCAGGCAGGGATGTGCTGGGTCATCAATGAAGCATAGAGCAGCAAGGGTGGCAGGGTCTGTTTTCCTTTCCTCTTTTCTTCTTTCTCTTGTTTTCCATTGTGATTGTTGTTATACTTCTCTCCTTTCTCTTTCACTCTTTCCTCCTCCCCTATTTCTATTCCTTTCTTTTTCCTGACCTTGACTTTTCTTCTCTCCTCTTCTAGACACCTCTTCTCCCACAATTTCCCCTCTCCACCTCCACTTTTTTCCATCCCAAACCTGCTCTGTCTCTCCTGCTGCCCCAGGTCACAGGGCTCTGCCCAGAAATTGTCTAATGAAATCCTGGAGCAAAAGTCTAAAAACTGCTGTACCTCCAGGTTCCTATCACACTCTCCAAACTCATCTCTCAGTGTCCACCTTCCCTTCTCCCAAGGAGTTTCTCCAGACAAGGCCCACTTCCATCCATGTCACACCTCTCTGAAGGTGTGCCTTGAACTCTAATCTCTGTCTAGCCCTGGCCCTATTAAAAGGTTCTGCTGCTGGTTGTCAAGGACAGTTGAGACTTGGGAGCGATGGTACTGGGCACTCATTAATATAGAAGAGGTTGTGCAGAGTAGGGATCTCACAGATTTATCACTGGGAAAACAACTCATAGTATATCTTTGGTAAATGTATTCCCACATGGCAAGCCAAACCAAACAAGACATGCTCACCTATGGCCTATCTTCCCTTCCTATGTTAAGAATTCCGCATGTCTCAGAGAACTTAACACTGCCAGCCAGAAGAGGCCTCAACACCCAGACTGGGACTGCAGCTCAAGACAGTCCTTGGAGGGATTCACACTGGGGTGGTCTCTCTGCCCATTTGGTTACCAGCTCACCAGTGCCTCATACTCAGGTTATGACTAGCACTGCAAAGTCTAACTTTAAATGGCTCACAGCCTGTGATATTACTTTTGGCACTTACTGTTGTTGTTTACGTGCTAAGTTATGTCCAACTCTTTTGGAACCACATAGACTCTAGCCCGCCAGGTTTCTCTATCCATGGGATTTCCCAGGCAAGAATACTGCATTGGGTTGCCATACCCTCCTCCAGGGATCAGACCTGCATCTCCTGCATTGGAAGGTGGATTCTTTACCACTAAGCCACCAGGGAAGACAGAACTGGCCAAAAGAAACTTGGCTGCACTCTTCACTCTTAAATAAGGCAACCTTTCCAATAAAAGCATTCAGTAAATGTCACTTGTGACCACAAGATTAAACCTGTGTAACAGGAGACCTAATAACTAAAGGGTCCGAGTGTTTCCACTATTCCACCCAGCCTAGCAGTCTAAAGATGCCTTTGTTTGGGTCCCAAAGAACATGACTGTTATCTTTCTTGGGAAAGAAAAGATTAGGGAACTCAACATTACACCAAGAATCCTCATCTTCACTGGTCTCTATCATGGTTTTCTGTAGCACAGAAAAACACACAGAGCACTCCAAACTCATCTCTCAGTGTCCACCTTCCCTTCTCCCAAGGAGTTTCTCCAGACAAGGCCCACTTCCATCCATGTCACACCTCTCTGAAGGTGTGCCTTGAACTCTAATCTCTGTCTAGCCCTGGCCCTATTAAAAGGTTCTGCTGCTGGTTGTCAAGGACAGTTGAGACTTGGGAGCGATGGTACTGGGCACTCATTAATATAGAAGAGGTTGTGCAGAGTAGGGATCTCACAGATTTATCACTGGGAAAACAACTCATAGTATATCTTTGGTAAATGTATTCCCACATGGCAAGCCAAACCAAACAAGACATGCTCACCTATGGCCTATCTTCCCTTCCTATGTTAAGAATTCCGCATGTCTCAGAGAACTTAACACTGCCAGCCAGAAGAGGCCTCAACACCCAGACTGGGACTGCAGCTCAAGACAGTCCTTGGAGGGATTCACACTGGGGTGGTCTCTCTGCCCATTTGGTTACCAGCTCACCAGTGCCTCATACTCAGGTTATGACTAGCACTGCAAAGTCTAACTTTAAATGGCTCACAGCCTGTGATATTACTTTTGGCACTTACTGTTGTTGTTTACGTGCTAAGTTATGTCCAACTCTTTTGGAACCACATAGACTCTAGCCCGCCAGGTTTCTCTATCCATGGGATTTCCCAGGCAAGAATACTGCATTGGGTTGCCATACCCTCCTCCAGGGATCAGACCTGCATCTCCTGCATTGGAAGGTGGATTCTTTACCACTAAGCCACCAGGGAAGACAGAACTGGCCAAAAGAAACTTGGCTGCACTCTTCACTCTTAAATAAGGCAACCTTTCCAATAAAAGCATTCAGTAAATGTCACTTGTGACCACAAGATTAAACCTGTGTAACAGGAGACCTAATAACTAAAGGGTCCGAGTGTTTCCACTATTCCACCCAGCCTAGCAGTCTAAAGATGCCTTTGTTTGGGTCCCAAAGAACATGACTGTTATCTTTCTTGGGAAAGAAAAGATTAGGGAACTCAACATTACACCAAGAATCCTCATCTTCACTGGTCTCTATCATGGTTTTCTGTAGCACAGAAAAACACACAGAGCTCTAAATCAGCGGCCCCCAACCTTTTGGTGCCAGGGACCAGCTTCATGGAAAGCAATTTTTCCGTGGATGGTCAGTGGGGGAGGTTGGTGATGGGAGATAGTTTTAGAAATGTCAGCTTAAAAAATAGTTGCAACCTGAAAGTTGAGAATTACGTTTTATTCTGTGGGAAATTTTTAGGACTTCAAACCTGGGAAACAGCATGTCTAGTAACCCTGAGAGAACTGCTCCAAGGAGGCGAGGAAAAAGTCAGGTTATGTAGAAGCTTTGTAACAAAAGGAAGGTAGCCTAAAGGTCAAAGAATTATGGTTAATTAAATAAAATCAGCTATCTAAGATTAAGCAATTTAGCACTTTTCTATGTATGGGAAGACCCAAGAGTCTGGGCTCACTGAAATCATCCTTATCATATGCATCCCAGCTGCGCAGGCCAGCAACCATGTTTTCACATCCCGAGCTCCCTTGGGGCTCATCAGTAAGGAATGGCTGCAGTCCTGATGGCTGCCAGATTGTAGGTATTCTTCCCCTTACTGAATGCCCTTAGGGCTTAGGAGCTCACTTTAGAGGGCTGAAATTACTGATGTCTGTGACATCCTTGTTTACCACTATGGCAGGAAATGGCTTCCCATGTGGCCTTAATGGTAAAGAACCAGGCTGCCAATGCTGGAGCTGTTAAAAGACACAGATTCAATCCCTGGGTTGGGAAGATCCCCTGGAGGAGGGTATGGCATCCTACTCCAGTATTCTTGCCTGGAGAATACTATAGACAGAGGAGCCTGGCGGGCTACAGTCTATAGAGTCACACAGAGTCAGACATGACTAGAGAATCGGCAACCTTTCCAATAAAAGCATTCAGTAAATGTCACTTGTGACCACAAGATTAAACCTGTGTAACAGGAGACCTAATAACTAAAGGGTCCGAGTGTTTCCACTATTCCACCCAGCCTAGCAGTCTAAAGATGCCTTTGTTTGGGTCCCAAAGAACATGACTGTTATCTTTCTTGGGAAAGAAAAGATTAGGGAACTCAACATTACACCAAGAATCCTCATCTTCACTGGTCTCTATCATGGTTTTCTGTAGCACAGAAAAACACACAGAGCTCTAAATCAGCGGCCCCCAACCTTTTGGTGCCAGGGACCAGCTTCATGGAAAGCAATTTTTCCGTGGATGGTCAGTGGGGGAGGTTGGTGATGGGAGATAGTTTTAGAAATGTCAGCTTAAAAAATAGTTGCAACCTGAAAGTTGAGAATTACGTTTTATTCTGTGGGAAATTTTTAGGACTTCAAACCTGGGAAACAGCATGTCTAGTAACCCTGAGAGAACTGCTCCAAGGAGGCGAGGAAAAAGTCAGGTTATGTAGAAGCTTTGTAACAAAAGGAAGGTAGCCTAAAGGTCAAAGAATTATGGTTAATTAAATAAAATCAGCTATCTAAGATTAAGCAATTTAGCACTTTTCTATGTATGGGAAGACCCAAGAGTCTGGGCTCACTGAAATCATCCTTATCATATGCATCCCAGCTGCGCAGGCCAGCAACCATGTTTTCACATCCCGAGCTCCCTTGCGGCTCATCAGTAAGGAATGGCTGCAGTCCTGATGGCTGCCAGATTGTAGGTATTCTTCCCCTTACTGAATGCCCTTAGGGCTTAGGAGCTCACTTTAGAGGGCTGAAATTACTGATGTCTGTGACATCCTTGTTTACCACTATGGCAGGAAATGGCTTCCCATGTGGCCTTAATGGTAAAGAACCAGGCTGCCAATGCTGGAGCTGTTAAAAGACACAGATTCAATCCCTGGGTTGGGAAGATCCCCTGGAGGAGGGTATGGCATCCTACTCCAGTATTCTTGCCTGGAGAATACTATAGACAGAGGAGCCTGGCGGGCTACAGTCTATAGAGTCACACAGAGTCAGACATGACTAAAGCAACTTAACACGTGCAAATGCACTCCATTTCTTGGGATGATCCAAACACATTATGTGTATTTCTGTTATTATTACATCAGCTCTACCTCAGAGCATCAAGCATTAGACCCAGAGATTGGATATCCCTGATCTAAGTTATTAGGGAGACAGTGGAATAACGAACTGGTGAGAGACACTAGGTTAGTTCTATCACAGGAAGAGTCTCACCCTAAAGCAAAGGGCTCCAGTTAGGGGCATTTATTCTCTGGTTAGAGCTTGCTAATCAAAACTAACCAGGTTGTTCAGCAGTGAAGTACAAGACCCCTACTGTCCATCGCCCCTGCTCCTCAGCATCATTCTCACTGCTCCACCCAGAAGCTATCAGAGATGCCCTAATCTTGATAGTCACTGGCAAGAGCCCTGTGTCATTTTCAGCCACATGGCCTCCAGTGTTCCCAAGATAAGAATAGGCTCTTCTGGAAATGGCAGTGAATCAAAAAGGAAAACTCCCCAGTTCCCCAACACAGGGATAAAAATACAGGTAAGTTGGAAACTGGCCCTTTTTTTAAATTATTTTTATTTTACTTTTTACTTTTACAGAGTTTTGTTGTTTACAGACATGTATGATCCCAGATCAATCATGTGTGTATCCCCCCCATCCCACCCCGCCAGGCCATAGCACAGCACCCCTGCAGGATCCCCTGTTCTCACAGTGCAATGACAATAGCTTTTTTTCACATATGGTAGTATAGATTTTCATGCTTTATCTAATGTTTCAGTCCTGATGGCTGCCAGATTGTAGGTATTCTTCCCTTACTGAATGCCCTTAGGGCTTAGGAGCTCACTTTAGAGGGCTGAAATTACTGATGTCTGTGACATCCTTGTTTACCACTATGGCAGGAAATGGCTTCCCATGTGGCCTTAATGGTAAAGAACCAGGCTGCCAATGCTGGAGCTGTTAAAAGACACAGATTCAATCCCTGGGTTGGGAAGATCCCCTGGAGGAGGGTATGGCATCCTACTCCAGTATTCTTGCCTGGAGAATACTATAGACAGAGGAGCCTGGCGGGCTACAGTCTATAGAGTCACACAGAGTCAGACATGACTAAAGCAACTTAACACGTGCAAATGCACTCCATTTCTTGGGATGATCCAAACACATTATGTGTATTTCTGTTATTATTACATCAGCTCTACCTCAGAGCATCAAGCATTAGACCCAGAGATTGGATATCCCTGATCTAAGTTATTAGGGAGACAGTGGAATAACGAACTGGTGAGAGACACTAGGTTAGTTCTATCACAGGAAGAGTCTCACCCTAAAGCAAAGGGCTCCAGTTAGGGGCATTTATTCTCTGGTTAGAGCTTGCTAATCAAAACTAACCAGGTTGTTCAGCAGTGAAGTACAAGACCCCTACTGTCCATCGCCCCTGCTCCTCAGCATCATTCTCACTGCTCCACCCAGAAGCTATCAGAGATGCCCTAATCTTGATAGTCACTGGCAAGAGCCCTGTGTCATTTTCAGCCACATGGCCTCCAGTGTTCCCAAGATAAGAATAGGCTCTTCTGGAAATGGCAGTGAATCAAAAAGGAAAACTCCCCAGTTCCCCAACACAGGGATAAAAATACAGGTAAGTTGGAAACTGGCCCTTTTTTTAAATTATTTTTATTTTACTTTTTACTTTTACAGAGTTTTGTTGTTTACAGACATGTATGATCCCAGATCAATCATGTGTGTATCCCCCCCATCCCACCCCTCCAGGCCATAGCACAGCACCCCTGCAGGATCCCCTTTTCTCACAGTGCAATGACAATAGCTTTTTTTTTCACATATGGTAGTATAGATTTTCATGCTGCTTCCTTTATGCCTCCCACCCACTGTTCATTCCCCACAATGTCCATATGTCTACTGTCCATGTCTGTTAAAAAGTGAAGTAAGTCAAAAAAAAGAGAATGACAAGTACAATTTACTAACACATATATATGGAATCTAGTAATGGTAGATGGTAATGATAGCACACGCAGTGAAGCAATGGAAAAACAGACATGGACAGGAAACTGGCCTTTTAAATGTCCCACAGAACTCACTTGCTTCAGAGCACAGGAAAAAAAACATGAAAATTGTCTGATCTGTTTCCCCTGGTTCTCTCGCTTCAGAAACTGCCTTATTTATTTAGACCTTTTTTTTTTCCTTTTTCATGCAAGGGACAGAATCATTAACAACCCTCAGGCTCTCCCAGGACTAAGTTAATTAATCTGATTTGGGATATCTCCCTTTGGTTAGAAATGGTGAGCAGTGAGCAGTGCCAAGCTCCTGAAATTGAAGTCCATGTCATTCACTTCTCATGCAAAACCCTAAGGCTCCCTGGTGGAATTGGAGACTTAAATTGGCCTTGTTCTTTTACACAGGCAATTAATAATGCATTTGGCCAAAAAGAAAAACACACATACATAGCCTGTTTGCTAGGCTCCAGAGACAGCTGCCAACATTCCTTAATTGAGTCCAACCTGCTGGGCTAAGGTGCCTTTCTACAGGATCTGCTGGGTGGCAGCTGAAGGGCCTTGCCAAATACTTGCTCTCCGGGATGGAAACTTGAGCTGGCCAACCTGTGTCAACACATGGTGTTCCCAAGATAAGAATAGGCTCTTCTGGAAATGGCAGTGAATCAAAAGGAAAACTCCAGTTCCCCAACACAGGGATAAAAATACAGGTAAGTTGGAAACTGGCCCTTTTTTTAAATTATTTTTATTTTACTTTTTACTTTTACAGAGTTTTGTTGTTTACAGACATGTATGATCCCAGATCAATCATGTGTGTATCCCCCCCATCCCACCCCTCCAGGCCATAGCACAGCACCCCTGCAGGATCCCCTTTTCTCACAGTGCAATGACAATAGCTTTTTTTTTCACATATGGTAGTATAGATTTTCATGCTGCTTCCTTTATGCCTCCCACCCACTGTTCATTCCCCACAATGTCCATATGTCTACTGTCCATGTCTGTTAAAAAGTGAAGTAAGTCAAAAAAAAGAGAATGACAAGTACAATTTACTAACACATATATATGGAATCTAGTAATGGTAGATGGTAATGATAGCACACGCAGTGAAGCAATGGAAAAACAGACATGGACAGGAAACTGGCCTTTTAAATGTCCCACAGAACTCACTTGCTTCAGAGCACAGGAAAAAAAACATGAAAATTGTCTGATCTGTTTCCCCTGGTTCTCTCGCTTCAGAAACTGCCTTATTTATTTAGACCTTTTTTTTTTCCTTTTTCATGCAAGGGACAGAATCATTAACAACCCTCAGGCTCTCCCAGGACTAAGTTAATTAATCTGATTTGGGATATCTCCCTTTGGTTAGAAATGGTGAGCAGTGAGCAGTGCCAAGCTCCTGAAATTGAAGTCCATGTCATTCACTTCTCATGCAAAACCCTAAGGCTCCCTGGTGGAATTGGAGACTTAAATTGGCCTTGTTCTTTTACACAGGCAATTAATAATGCATTTGGCCAAAAAGAAAAACACACATACATAGCCTGTTTGCTAGGCTCCAGAGACAGCTGCCAACATTCCTTAATTGAGTCCAACCTGCTGGGCTAAGGTGCCTTTCTACAGGATCTGCTGGGTGGCAGCTGAAGGGGCCTTGCCAAATACTTGCTCTCTCCGGGATGGAAATTCTGGCTGATGATTTGCTTAAGACCAAACCCCTTGGCAAGTGCACAGCCCTTTATAATTTACATAAAGTTTCTCGGCAGTTATCTCAATTAATGGTTACCACTCAGTAGCCTCCATTTACACTTCCAAAAACAAATGGACAGTCTGCCCAACAATAATCAGATCTCAGGTGAGATCTGATTTCTTAGAGTATCGGTCAGGTCAATTTACAAATTCCAATCTTCCCTTCAGTACAATTAGATTTCCTCTGTGTCCATCCAATCTCTTAACATCTCAGAACTAACACTCTCTACCCAAACATCTCAACTCTTTGCACAGAACACCCACACACAAAAAAAGACTCATCTTCAGAAACAAATTTTAGGCATAGTGTGATACCTATTTAAAGTCCTTTGAGGGCTTCCCCTGGTGGTCCAGTGAGTAAGGACACCGCCTTGCAGTGCAAGGGGCGCCGGTTCGAGCCCTGGCCTGGGAAGATCCCACGTGCCGCGGAGCGGCTGGACCGATGTGTCCAATTACCGAGCTGGAGCTCTGGCGCGCATGCGCCCAGAGCCGGCGCTCTGCAACGACAGACACCACCGCGATGGGAGGCCCACAGGAGCCAAAGAACAAAGATGGATGAAAATAGAGAAATGAAAGACCAACAGAAGTGGCCCGCCCGCTGCCTCCCTCCCCAACCCGACCCTCGCCCAAAATAAATAAATAAATCTTTAAAAAAAGTCCTTTGAACTCTATTGTTCAAGAGATACACTTCAAAATCTCTAGCCATATCCTCTGTGTTGATGCATGTAGAATTAAGTGATCCATTTAAACTTTTGGGTGGTAGTATGACATCAGATGCATAAATCACACACATACAACCAATACCTCACTTCCTTGTTCTCCCTTTCTTCTTATTACAGTGTCTAAAGAAAAGGTACATTCATATCTCTTGTACATATTCACACCTGAGGTTGTCCAGGCTAAAACTGCAATTGCTGGGTGGTAGGATATGCATATTTTTAACTTTATTAGGACTTGATGAATTGTCTCTAAACTGATTCATCAAGTCATTCAAATTGAACTCCCACTAGCAATGCATAATTCTATCTTCTCTAGATATTCATCAAGTTCGTTACCAGTTTAATTTTTAACAATTTGATAAGTAGGAAATATTATAGGATCTCATTTTGTTTTAATTTACATTGCTTTATTGCTGAGATTGAGAATCATCTTCCTCTTTCTCCTTCTCCTCCTTCCCCCTTCCTGCCCCTTCCTTCTTCTCCTTCTTCTTCAAAAAGGACATTTGGATTTCTGTGGATTGTCCATAGGTATATTTTGACTATTTTTCATCTTCTTTATTGATTCATAAATGTATAAATATATTCTACAATTTTATATTTTCTCTTTTTCTTTTTTATGTTAGCCTGGTGGTCAAAAATACTTAAATGTCATCAATTTCACAGGTAAAACCTAATATTAGTATACTGCCTCAAATTTCCAGGACAATATGAATAGAAATAGTAATATAGGGTATTCTTGCTTATTGCTGACTTTTAAGGTAATACTTCTAGTATTTCACCACCAACTGCTATAAATAGTGCAGGCATTTAGTGGATATCATTTTCAGTTAGAAGACATTCCCTTCCATTTCTATTTTGAAAGACTTTTTTCAATTAAGTCCATTTCTGTACTCCTGGGAGAACCTACATAGCATGAAAATGTTCATGGCATGAATGTATTTTAATACTCTCTGTCTCTCTTTGTCTCTCTCTCCCTCTCTCTCTCTCTCTCACACAAACATACATATATACCCAGGCTCAATTTGTTAACAGTTTATTTTGGATTTTTGCCTCACTGATCTTAAATATTGTGTCAATTTTTGTCATTCTACTTTTGCCTGATTTGCAAATCAAGATTAAAATAACATCATCAATTAACTGGAATGTTTTCCATCATTTCCAATCTCTGAAAGTAATTTTATAAGGTAAGAATTATGTACTCCTCAAAGGGAAGAGAAAAGATATCTGTATATGGTCTGGATCTAGTTTTCATTAGAGTACTTGGGGCAAATGGGTAAATTTCTAACAACTGATTTTACTACCTTTTAAGTTACTTTTCTATACATTTTTAAATAATTCTGTTGGATTATAGTTTCCTAGAACTCTACTCTCTTTCATTAAAACTTTCAGATTTGTCAGCACAGAGCCACTCATGACGTCTCTTCATAAAGATTCAAAAGTCTTGTTCCCTTCAGCTTGAGTGTCCCTGAATCAATCAATAGTAACAATTAGAACCTCAAGTCTAGGGGGTACAGACTAAGGTCACATTTATCACAGGGGACATTTTTCCCACCCAAGGTCCAGGCAGCTGTTTCGCCATTTGCCTGCATCTGCATTTGAGGTACCCTTTTCCAAACCACTCTTTCATGCTCCACCACCCCAGCCCTGCTTATACCTCTGTGGCTTTATCCAAGGGCCTCAGCTCCAATATGTCACCTTGTGTAACATCATGGCTCACTTTGATTCTGCATGTGGGTACTAAATCTCATACCCCTAGTTTGCCGTGATGGACAGTTTCCTACTACACATAAAACCTACTGAAGGATTAGCTCCTGTCCTTACCAGTCTGGCTTCCGGGAACCTTTTCATTTCTAGCACACACCAATCACCTGTTTTTCTTGTGAACTCGGTTCTGCCTTTAAAAGAATGTTAATCAATTTCATCAAGCATATCTAGTGTCATAATAATGGCAAAGTTTTGAAGAACATATCAAAAGTATTGTGGGAAGAGGAGGGTGGGTGGGCTCCTGAGGCCATAGGGTCCTGGGATCTGGGGGAATGGAACCACCAAGAAATTAAAAACCTAGGAAAATGTAGGAAGAACCCATTGAGAGGGAAACATTTTATCTGAAACTTGATAGAGGTATATGCTTATTTATACAGAGTTGGAAAGGAGGAAGGAAGAACACTTAGTTGTAAACACATCTTCACAATGTTAATTTAAGGCAACTCAAAATGACAGCTATTTCAAGGGGGGAAAAGCTGAATAAAAAATACTGAAGAAAATGGAGTAGATCCACATTAGGTGAAAAAGAAAATAACTACTAAATGATTAAAGAACAATCCATGGTTAAGAGTTCCCAAATGAAACAGGACTGTTTATTCAGTTGTTTCCAAATATAGAGCATCACCTTAGAAAAGCCATTCCCAGAACCGCCTGCCCCAAACAGACACTGCTTTGAGTCTGTGTATTGGTGCTGTGAGAAGAGGCTAATGATGAAATAGCTGGCCCTTCATCAGAAACTGACCACAACCAAGCTGTCCTCAAAGAGAAGTCGAATGTCTAAACAACAATGGCTGTACAGAGGTCACAAAGCTCTCATAAACAGCACAGGTGCTGGCTAAGCTGCATCCCACTCTTGGTACAAGTTTAAGTCCATGTTCTACCCTGCCAAGCGAATTAGAGGCTTTTGTTGCATGAAGTGGATAAAACATGAGGATAAAAACTTTAGTGCTCCAGTTGTCAACGTCCCTTTTAGAGCCGGCATAAGAGCTGTGAGCAAGTGATAAAAGGGGTCAGGATGGCTGGACCGTGTTTCCCCATTCTTATTAGGAGAGAACAAATTCAAACATACACAAAAGCATTTTGGCTTTTTCTTACTTTGGTCCAAGATAAAGGCAGGTGATAAAGCAGTCTGTGAGCTAAATCCATTTTGAAAGAGGAGTTACTATTGAGTGATTCTAGACAGACAAAGGGATCAGGCCCTGTTCATATTAAATAAATGCTATTTATAACCAAGCCTTTAGAACATCTGCATCTGGGGACAAGATCTGAATTATCTGACAAAAGGCCATTTAATCACCAAGATCTGAGCAAGCTGAACAAGTACTGAAAATCTCTCCCTTCCTTCTGATTTGCATGATAAGGTAGCTCTGACAGTTACTGAAGAAAATGGAACCACCAAGAAATTAAAAACCTAGGAAAATGTAGGAAGAACCCATTGAGAGGGAAACATTTTATCTGAAACTTGATAGAGGTATATGCTTATTTATACAGAGTTGGAAAGGAGGAAGGAAGAACACTTAGTTGTAAACACATCTTCACAATGTTAATTTAAGGCAACTCAAAATGACAGCTATTTCAAGGGGGGAAAAGCTGAATAAAAAATACTGAAGAAAATGGAGTAGATCCACATTAGGTGAAAAAGAAAATAACTACTAAATGATTAAAGAACAATCCATGGTTAAGAGTTCCCAAATGAAACAGGACTGTTTATTCAGTTGTTTCCAAATATAGAGCATCACCTTAGAAAAGCCATTCCCAGAACCGCCTGCCCCAAACAGACACTGCTTTGAGTCTGTGTATTGGTGCTGTGAGAAGAGGCTAATGATGAAATAGCTGGCCCTTCATCAGAAACTGACCACAACCAAGCTGTCCTCAAAGAGAAGTCGAATGTCTAAACAACAATGGCTGTACAGAGGTCACAAAGCTCTCATAAACAGCACAGGTGCTGGCTAAGCTGCATCCCACTCTTGGTACAAGTTTAAGTCCATGTTCTACCCTGCCAAGCGAATTAGAGGCTTTTGTGTGCATGAAGTGGATAAAACATGAGGATAAAAACTTTAGTGCTCCAGTTGTCAACGTCCCTTTTAGAGCCGGCATAAGAGCTGTGAGCAAGTGATAAAAGGGGTCAGGATGGCTGGACCGTGTTTCCCCATTCTTATTAGGAGAGAACAAATTCAAACATACACAAAAGCATTTTGGCTTTTTCTTACTTTGGTCCAAGATAAAGGCAGGTGATAAAGCAGTCTGTGAGCTAAATCCATTTTGAAAGAGGAGTTACTATTGAGTGATTCTAGACAGACAAAGGGATCAGGCCCTGTTCATATTAAATAAATGCTATTTATAACCAAGCCTTTAGAACATCTGCATCTGGGGACAAGATCTGAATTATCTGACAAAAGGCCATTTAATCACCAAGATCTGAGCAAGCTGAACAAGTACTGAAAATCTCTCCCTTCCTTCTGATTTGCATGATAAGGTAGCTCTGACAGTTACTGAAGAAACAGGAGTTGTCCACGTTGAGCTCGTGATGATCCAGCTGCCTCCACACTAGCTGCCTCAAGGGAAATTGTTGGGCTGAAAAATTCCACTGCCACTAAAATTTCTCCATCACTGTAACAAAAATTCTTAATGCAACTATGGAATTTTATTTCTGCTAAGTTTTCTACTTCTCCCATCAAATTTGGGGGAGATCAGAGTTTATTCAAAATCAGTTTCTGTCACTAAAAAGGAGTGAGCTCATTATGGTAGTGAAGTAATTTTTGGCTTCACATTTTCCCACATAAAGAGAACAAACAGCACGATCAATAGAAGAGTTAAGGAGTTGTTGAACAGAGACACGGTAAATAGGATAAAGGAAACTATAGAATTCTGAATTCTACAATTCGTCTGCTGTATAACAACAAGCAAGTTACTTAACCCCTCTAAGTTTTCAAGTCCTTTACCACCAAATAAGGACAGTAACAACTCATTGACCTTTCAAGGTGGAGTTTGGCCTTATGATGTAACACAGAGAAAGACAAATACATGATATCACTTATATGTGGAATCTAAAAGAGGGTATAAGTAAACTTATCTCAAAACAGAAATAGTCACGGATGTAGAAAATAAACATACGATTACCAGAAGGTAGGTCTGAGGATAAACTGTGAGATTGGGATTGATATATACACACTGCATGCATGCATGCTCAGTCGCTTGAGTGGTGTCCAACTCTCTGCAGACCTGTGGACTGTAGCCCACCAGGCTCCTCTACCCATGGGATTTTCCAGGCAGGAATACTGGAGTGGGTTGTCATACCCTCCTCTAGGGCATCTTCCTGACCCAAGGATCCAACCTATATCTCTTCTATCTCCTGCAGTGGCAGGAGAGTTCATAACCACTAGCATCATATGGGAAGCCCCATACACCATTATATATAAAATAGATAACTAATAAGGACTTAGTGTAGAGCACAGAGAACTCTACTCAGTACTCCATAATTACCTACATGGAAAAATAATCTAAAAAAGACTGCTTATAGGTATATGTACAACAGATTCAATTTGCTGCTTTAATCACCAAGATCTGAGCAAGCTGAACAAGTACTGAAAATTTTTTGGCATGATAAGGTAGCTCTGACAGTTACTGAAGAAACAGGAGTTGTCCACGTTGAGCTCGTGATGATCCAGCTGCCTCCACACTAGCTGCCTCAAGGGAAATTGTTGGGCTGAAAAATTCCACTGCCACTAAAATTTCTCCATCACTGTAACAAAAATTCTTAATGCAACTATGGAATTTTATTTCTGCTAAGTTTTCTACTTCTCCCATCAAATTTGGGGGAGATCAGAGTTTATTCAAAATCAGTTTCTGTCACTAAAAAGGAGTGAGCTCATTATGGTAGTGAAGTAATTTTTGGCTTCACATTTTCCCACATAAAGAGAACAAACAGCACGATCAATAGAAGAGTTAAGGAGTTGTTGAACAGAGACACGGTAAATAGGATAAAGGAAACTATAGAATTCTGAATTCTACAATTCGTCTGCTGTATAACAACAAGCAAGTTACTTAACCCCTCTAAGTTTTCAAGTCCTTTACCACCAAATAAGGACAGTAACAACTCATTGACCTTTCAAGGTGGAGTTTGGCCTTATGATGTAACACAGAGAAAGACAAATACATGATATCACTTATATGTGGAATCTAAAAGAGGGTATAAGTAAACTTATCTCAAAACAGAAATAGTCACGGATGTAGAAAATAAACATACGATTACCAGAAGGTAGGTCTGAGGATAAACTGTGAGATTGGGATTGATATATACACACTGCATGCATGCATGCTCAGTCGCTTGAGTGGTGTCCAACTCTCTGCAGACCTGTGGACTGTAGCCCACCAGGCTCCTCTACCCATGGGATTTTCCAGGCAGGAATACTGGAGTGGGTTGTCATACCCTCCTCTAGGGCATCTTCCTGACCCAAGGATCCAACCTATATCTCTTCTATCTCCTGCAGTGGCAGGAGAGTTCATAACCACTAGCATCATATGGGAAGCCCCATACACCATTATATATAAAATAGATAACTAATAAGGACTTAGTGTAGAGCACAGAGAACTCTACTCAGTACTCCATAATTACCTACATGGAAAAATAATCTAAAAAAGACTGCTTATAGGTATATGTACAACAGATTCAATTTGCTGCTTATCTAAAACACACAATATTGCAATTCAATTATACCTTAACAAAATTTTTTAAGCTATAAATGGAAGATGGCCTTAAAGGTAGTGGTGACTTGGAGCTCCCTCCCAAAATGACTATAGCATCCATCCACTTTTCACCCTATAATTGGGGAACCTTTGTTTCCCAGGTCAGACACCAAAGATAAACCTGATTTCATCTTTAGCCCTGCCTTCAAGGAACATTCAGCTTTGTGATGGGCCACAGTTATGAGCATCTTTACAAAACAGAAACAGCAAACTGTCTTATAGCAAGAAAGTATTGCAGCAGTTCAGAAGTGTGAGAGTCTCCTTCCAGCCCAAAACAATCTCCCAAAACAATCTCCATTATACTCTGCCTCTATGGGATGTTAATAGATGTCATGTTTTAAAACAAAGATGAAATAAATCTGGTGAACACTGGCTGGAAATGCATTTAATAGGTTTCTTCTCAGCAAGATTCCTCAGAACTTAATATTCAAGTGTGCATTATAGATCTCCATAGAGGGGCTAAGGTATTGCTTCTTTTCTGAGATGATTTGTGTATGAAACCCATCCGTGTCCTTATAAAAGCCTCAAGACAGATTGCTTCCCCATGAAAGGACAGAAGAAGTCAGCCATCAGCAACTCATGAGACAGCCCTCACCAGAATCTAACCATTCTGGCACTGATCTCAGATCCCCAGCCTCCACAACTGTGAGAAATAAATACCTGTTGTTTGGAAGCCACCCAGGGTATAGCTTAGCCCAAACTAATATACAGAGTCAAGGTGACATGGGCCTCAGTCAGAGTAAGCAAAACTACTTGAGATTATTGTGGTGCTGGAGAAGACTTGTAGGAATTCCTGGGACAGCAAGGAGATCAAACCAGTCAATCCTAAAGGAAATCAACCCTGAATATTCATCAGAAGGACTGATGCTGAAGCTTAAGCTTCAATACTTAGGTCATCTGATGTGAAGAGTTGATTCATTGGAAAAGACCCTGATGTTAAGAAAGACCCTGAGTACTCCATAATTACTACATGGAAAAATAATCTAAAAGACTGCTTATAGGTATATGTACAACAGATTCAATTTGCTGCTTATCTAAAACACACAATATTGCAATTCAATTATACCTTAACAAAATTTTTTAAGCTATAAATGGAAGATGGCCTTAAAGGTAGTGGTGACTTGGAGCTCCCTCCCAAAATGACTATAGCATCCATCCACTTTTCACCCTATAATTGGGGAACCTTTGTTTCCCAGGTCAGACACCAAAGATAAACCTGATTTCATCTTTAGCCCTGCCTTCAAGGAACATTCAGCTTTGTGATGGGCCACAGTTATGAGCATCTTTACAAAACAGAAACAGCAAACTGTCTTATAGCAAGAAAGTATTGCAGCAGTTCAGAAGTGTGAGAGTCTCCTTCCAGCCCAAAACAATCTCCCAAAACAATCTCCATTATACTCTGCCTCTATGGGATGTTAATAGATGTCATGTTTTAAAACAAAGATGAAATAAATCTGGTGAACACTGGCTGGAAATGCATTTAATAGGTTTCTTCTCAGCAAGATTCCTCAGAACTTAATATTCAAGTGTGCATTATAGATCTCCATAGAGGGGCTAAGGTATTGCTTCTTTTCTGAGATGATTTGTGTATGAAACCCATCCGTGTCCTTATAAAAGCCTCAAGACAGATTGCTTCCCCATGAAAGGACAGAAGAAGTCAGCCATCAGCAACTCATGAGACAGCCCTCACCAGAATCTAACCATTCTGGCACTGATCTCAGATCCCCAGCCTCCACAACTGTGAGAAATAAATACCTGTTGTTTGGAAGCCACCCAGGGTATAGCTTAGCCCAAACTAATATACAGAGTCAAGGTGACATGGGCCTCAGTCAGAGTAAGCAAAACTACTTGAGATTATTGTGGTGCTGGAGAAGACTTGTAGGAATTCCTGGGACAGCAAGGAGATCAAACCAGTCAATCCTAAAGGAAATCAACCCTGAATATTCATCAGAAGGACTGATGCTGAAGCTTAAGCTTCAATACTTAGGTCATCTGATGTGAAGAGTTGATTCATTGGAAAAGACCCTGATGTTAAGAAAGACTGAGGGCAGGAGAAGAAGGAGGCTACAGACAACGAGATGGTTGGATGGCATCATCCACTCAATAGACATGAGTTTGAGCAAACTCCAGCAGATAGCAAAGGACAGGGAAGCTTAGAGTGCTGTAGTCCATGGGCTCACAAAGAACTGGACAAGACTTTTGTGACTGAACAAAAACAACAAAACAATCAGGGCTGTAAATTACAGTTTTAGCAACTAATTATTTCAGTCATCTTAACAAAGGCCTGAGGAAAGTAGAAACCTTTCCTCCCATGAGATAGCTTTCCATGACTTGCTGACTTCACTGTAAAGCCAAATTAAGTGCCCCATTAAAACAGCAAACGTTAATACCTACAGGTCACCTAGATGTCCTCTTGATCATCTCATTCCTAAATTGTCAAATGATCAGTGTCACACATAACCTTTCACAAGAGCAATCTCAAATCCCAACACTGAACCAAAGGTCCTCCAATGTCAGAGCAAATTGATGAAAACCAGTCACCACAGACATGAAAATCTTCAGCGTTTTAAAAAGAAAAAACAGGGCTTCCTTGGTGGCCCACTGGGTAAGGACACTGCTTTGCAGTGCAAGCGCTGCCAGTTCGATCCCTGGCCTGGAAAGATGCCACGTGCAGTGGAGCAGCTGGACCGATGTGTCCAATTACCAAGTCGGAGCTCTGGAGCGCATGCACCCAGAGCCAGTGCTCTGCGACAACAGAGGCCACTGTGATGGGAGGCCCACACAGGCCAAAGAACAAAGATGAATGAAAACAGATAAATGAAAGTCCAATAGAAGTGGCCTGCCCGACCCCCTCACTCCCTAACCTGCCCCCCCCCCACAAAAAAATAAAAATAAATAAATAAATAAATAAAAACAGAAAGAAAAACACTTTTCCAATCCCCTCCAAATTCCCGTATCTCTTTTCCTCTTATTCTCTACTGATGACCATGGTTCTCATTCTCATGGTAAAAACAGAAGCCATTAGGAGAGAAATGCCTCAAGTGTTCACCTCCAATCCTAATGGGTCATTTCTATCAACTAAGATGATCTGTAACTCTTAAAAAAAATAATCCCACCCATTTTCCCCTTCAGACACCAACCCCATTCTTCTGTTTCTCTTTATTTCTTTTTCTTTAAAGCAAATCTCCTCAAAAGAATTACCTATGCTCACTGTCTCAAAGATTTCTCCTCCATTTCTTCTTAAACTTCCATCAATTAATCCTTTTCCCCCATTGCTCCAATGAAACCTCTCTTCTCAATGGACCTTACTATCTTAGGTCGGTTCTCATTTCTTTTATTGTTTTTAACTTGATCGATCATAGTTTCTTTTATTATTATTATTTATTTATTTATGTGCTTACTTAATTGATGAAGTTGGACCTTAGTTGTGGCATGCGAGATGTAGTTCCCTGACCAGGGACTGGTTTTAAATATGCTGAATTTTAGATTATTATATGCCTAAGAGAACATGTCAATTAGGAATTTGCACACCCTGAAGTTCAGGAAAGAGACCACAGCTACTTTAGTAAAAGATGTTGATAGTATTTAAATAAATTGGACAAGGTAATCTAGAGAGAGAATATTAAGAACATAGAGACATATTTGAGTACTGGTCCTTCCTTTATAGGTCAGAATATTGGATAATTAATGTAAACTTTTTTCTATGTATTTAAAACTGTAACTTTGTAAGCACAGCTTTAGCTTTACTTCAGCAAGGTTTAATGTTTTATAGTTTCATTATCATTCAGTTAGAAATCTTCTATAGTCTTCCTTGAAATTTCTTCTTTGACTCCTGGGTTATTCAGAAATATGTACTTTCTAACCTAGCAATATATCTAGGATATCTTTCCAGGCAAGTAAATGCAGTTCTACCACATAGTTTTAATGGCTACATATTATTCTATCATACTCTAATGCACTTAACCCATTTTGTTATTAATAGCCACTTAAGCTGGTTAAATTTTCAGTGTTATAAACACTGCTTCAATGAATAACTTTGTGCCTTGCAAAGTTTACACATATAATACACAAAATCAAACTTCAAATCTCAGACTCTGAATATTTCTGATCTTCCATGAAGACTTGCTGAAGAGGAGATTTTAGCCTAAAAGTTATAAAAATCTTTGTATTTCTAGTGACCTTATCATAAAAAAATTAAAATATAAATGGAAACCTTGAGAGAAATAACTGTATTATAGAAGTTTAATAATGCTTTATGTGTATTTTTTAAACTTTATTTTACTTTTTACCATAATGCTTTATGTGTTTTAATCAGGATAGATCAAAGTATGGTGCAGAAACAAATGTGAATGACTTAATCAAAGGAAGTGAGGTTCCTCCTTAATAATACCACACAACACGCACTGGTGAGGGGTTTGCTCCACAAAGTCACCCAGGGTGACAGGCTAGCAGGTGGCCACACTCACTCCAGCCATCACCTAGTGCTTTGGGGCCTGACCCCTCCCTCTGCCTCTTCACTGTGAACCCAGAACCTCAGACACTAAGGGGACAGCATCCACTGTGTGGCAAAGGTACATAAGTGTGGGCTTTCGGGCTTCCCAGGTGGCACTAGAAGAGCCTGCCTGTCAATGCAGGTGACATAAGAGGCACAGGTTTGATCTCTGGGTTGGAAAGCTCCCCTGAAGAAGAGTATGGCAACCCACTCCAGTATTCTTGCTTAGAGAATCCCACAGACAGAGGAGTCTGGCGTGCTACAGCCCACGGCATCACACAGAAGCGGACAAAACTGAAACAACAGCATGCACATGAGCTTTCAGGGACCCTTAAAAATAATATGGGTGATGGGTTTTCCAAAATAAATAAACTGCACTTGCAGAACCAACAGAATGAACAGATCAATTATTAGCCCAGATTAAACAGAGGTTCCATGATCTTTTGATGCCACATTAAAAAAAAAAAAAATTCATTGCATGTCTTACTGAATCACTACACCAGGAGAGAATACAGCATGGAATGCCTTGACCATAGGCAGACACTACATTTCTACCACAAACCCACTGATTATAGAGCTAAATGCATAACCCTTCTCAACTGCAAGGGAGTTGAGGAAGAAGGTTTTCCTAAATATTCAGGGAGAAGTGAGAACCAAGTATGAATGAGTGCTGGAATCTATCACAATCTATATTTCTGGTCATCAAGCATTCAACAAGTTCCTGTTCCATAATAACAAACAAACAACCCAGAAAACAAAAATAAATAAATAAATAAAAGAACAACCTCCTTCCCAAGAGAGAAAACAGAGTAATATCCAGTCACTAAAGTCAGATCAAATCCTGGGCTCAAGGTAATGTCAACAGTCTCTCCACAGCCCAAGTTCTTTTTGATCCAGAACAGCAATGCCAAATGATTTGCTTCCACATGCTTCCATCATACAGGACTGGGACAGGGGCAGGTTCAGTCAATAAAAACTCCCATTCAGAATTCTGGAGAACGGGAAACTTACTAGTTCATGGCAATTCTGAATTTCAACTTGGTAGTCACTGTGCTGCCTAGAGAGGGACAGGACGTAGTCAGGAGCAGTGGTTCTACCCTCTGGGAGTCCTTCTCTCCCCATCATTCTGTGGCTCCTAGCCTCTGCCACCCAGATGCTCTCCTTGGCCACATCTGAAGTGAGAACTGGAGAAAGAGCCTCCCGCAGATCTGAAGAGTTTTCTCAGATCACTTCCTACTTGTAGAGGATAGGATTTTATTTTCCAGCCTGGATGACTTTGCAAAATATTATCCCAAGCAAAGATAGTTCCCTTCCTCAGAATAATTCTGATATTATCTAAGAAATAATTATTCTTTTGTAACCCATACCATTATTAATGGGAAAAATGTGAAACAATCAAAATCTCTTAGAAAATGGAATTTATTCAACTAGTTTACACACAAAAGATGTCCACAATATGTTGTTAAATAATAGGGATTATGGAATTATGAAGTTGTTTATATGATGCCAATTTTGAAGATGAAAGGGAAAGAAAGATGGGAATAAGGGAGGGGAATTCTGGAAATCTCTTCACCAATATGAAGAGATTTTTCCTATGAAGTGGATTTAGGATTGCTTGGTCATTTTAGTTTTGTTTTGTATATGATGGGGAAGTTTTGTTATCCCTGTTGCTGATTTCTATGATTTAATGTTTAATTTCTATGATTTAATGTTTTCTTATGTAAAATATGATTATTTAAATATAAAGATTGACAAAAGTCTTAAAATATAAAAGATTTTTAAAGATCTCTTCTGTTGCCTGGAATATGTTGACAAAGCCTACCCAACTATCTATGCATGCCTTGGTAATCAGATGTGCAAGCAATGTGACAACTTACACATAAACACATGAGCTTTCAGGCTCTAAAGCAGCTATACAGAATGAATGCCAATTTTGAAGTAAAGACTTCTCTGTTCTCTAAGTCTATATCATGAATGTATGTGTGTGTGAGTGAGAGAGAGAGAGACAGAGAGAAAGAGATGGAGTGGGAGTGGGGAAAAATAACAGAAACTTTGCACATTTAATATGCATCTGACATTTGCTTGGAAGCTAGGATCCTGTCACACACTACAGGAGAAAAATGGTAGGAGCTGAAATTAGGTTGTAAGTTACATACAGCTCAAGATCTGTTCTTGGCAAAAGCCTTAATATGAGCCATTCTCTTAACCTGTCTGAGATTTTGCCTCTCTCATAAAATGATGACTAGTAATAATTTGTACCTGACAGAGATTTTTTTGAGAACCGAGTGAGATGATGCAGTTGAAAACACTTTGTAATCTGCCAGTAACCTCATCTAAGGATTTGTGACTTGGCTTCTAGTCCTGTCAATAAATAGCACAACATTGAGCACCTATTAGGAATTCAATAAATACCAAACATTGTTTCCTTCTAGCTTCTGACCGATCTAAATAATGCCAAAGTCAAACAAATAAAATCATGTAAAATCCAGTTGTAGATCTTTCTGTTTCTGTCCATTCTCTCACCTCCTTCCCATCACCAGCTCACGTTGTCAGAAAGGTTTATTTTATGGGAGAAGCCATGTGACAAGAGAAGAGATGGAGCCACATGAGTACAATTTTGTTGAGTATGTGAAGTAATAGAGTAACATCTGCTATACAGTGAAGGTGAAACAAGCATCTGTGTGCCGAAAATCACTGGGTCTGCCTCAATCCAATCCCTGCGATGAATCCATGAATTACTTTCAATTCTTGGTTCCACTGAGCTACAGAGGTTTCCAGACTGAAATTTTTCAATAGGAGCAGCAGATGGAAAAGCCATTTCTTTCATAAGAATTTGGTAGGAAATCGTTTCTTTGTGCCTCCTTCTCCCAGTGGAGTGGTTTGTAGCACTCAAAAGCAGAGGGACTCCTCCTGTAATTTGTCCAAACCAAGATATCTTAAGAGAACAGATAATGCACGATCTGCTTTTCAGAAATAGAGTCCTATCTCAGGAGTTCTGAAGGAAGAATAACTGAATTGACTTGTGAGAAATCAAAAGAGAAAAAGCTGTCCAGTTTTCCCACAGTGCAGAGAAACACATTTAACTTCTTGCAAAGCCTGAGCCCTCTCACAGGTCATGGCTGAGGTTCATTTCAAAGGCGATCTGTAACCTATTCTAATTGGATTGACTGTTCTAAGTTTTTCGATAAAGATTTTGATTCCAGTCCTGAATGCTCATAGAAATCTCAGAAATGAATGAGAACAGTTCTGCATCTTGCAACACAGCATGAGCTCTTTTTTGTTGTTAACATTTTGAGGTAGTTGGAGATTCACATGGACTTGAAGAAATATTACAGATACATCCCTTCTTTACTCAGTTTCTTTCACTGAGTAACAGCTTGCAAAACTAGGGTACACTATCACAACCAGGACATTCACACTGATACAATCTACTGATCTTGGTTAATCTCCCCAGTTGTATGTGCATGTGCATATGTGCGTGTGTGTTTCTGTGTAACTATTGCATGAAATACTCTCACACGTGTAGGATCATGTTTTCACCAGTACAAACAAGACGCCCAATAGTTCTGTCACCACGAGTATCCCTTGTGTTGACCCTATATAGCCCTTCCCATGTCACTCCTTGTCTCCCCCTAACCTTTTACGATTGATTTTTTTCTCAGAAAAATTCCCTTTAGGTTTTTCAAAGTTGTTACATGTATCACAGCTTGTTCCTTTGTATTGTTAAGTAGTATTCTATTCTAGGATGGATATGTGCCATGGTTTGCCTCACCATTCAACCATTAAAAAACACTGTGAAAAAATATTTAAAAAGTAAATACTATGACTGTTTCCCACATTGGGCTATTAAAAATAAAATTGTTATGAACATTCAGTACAGATTTTTGTGTAAACATAAATTTTCATTTCTCTAGGATACATGGCCAAGGGTGCAATTGTTGGGTCATATCGTCATTACATGTTGAAGTTTATTTTTAAGAACTGTGGAACTATTTTCAGACTGGATATAATATTTTACATTCCCACCAATGATGTATGAGTGAACCAGTTTCTCTCTTTGCTAGCATTTGGTGTTGTCACTATTTTTTATTCTAAACATTATGTTGGATGTATAATGATATCACATTGCAGTCTCTTTTTGCATTTCCATTTGGTTAATGATATTGAACGCTTCTCACATGTGCTTATTTGCTCTATGTCTTACATTCCTGTTTCTCTTTTATTGTTTTATACATATATTTCTGCATATAGTTTGTTGTGGTTTCTATAAATAGGTATATATACAGATAGAGATAAAGCTAGATATAGATATCTTAGTCTACTGGTATCAATGCTATGCTACTTGGATTGAATTGTGCAAACCGTACTTTTATTTAACTTACTTTACCTAGCCCATGTTTAAATATCATATCTTGAGTTGTTGGGTTTTTGTTTAGTTACTAAGTCGTGCCTGACTCTTTTGTGACCGCACTGATTGTAGCCTGCAAGGCTTCTCTGTCCATGGGATTTCCCAGGTAAGAATATTGGAGTGGACTGCCATTTCCTTCTCCAGGGGATCTTTCTGACCCAGGGATCAAACTCTCATCTCTTGCACTGGCAGGTGGATTCTTTACCACTGAGCCACCAGGGAAGTCCCACATCTTGAGTATCAGTGTCAAAGCTACCATGTGTATTTCAAGTAATTATTTATGATTTACAAAGCTCCCAAGAATGCTAGTCTATTTTATTTACCCACCTATCTGTTCACTCTACTGCTCTTTCTTCCCTCCTAACGCTCCAAGATTCCTTCTTCTACAATTTCCTTTCTGTTTAGAGAAACTCTTAGCCATTCTTTAAGGACAGTTTTGTTAGTGGCATTTTCATTAGCTTTCTTCCATCTTAGAGTGTCTGTATTTCCCTTTTGTTTCTGAAGAATAGTTTTGCAGAATACCAAATTTCTGATTAATTTTCATTTTTTTCTACCACTTTAACAGTACTACAATATTTCTTGGTGGCCTCCATAGTGTTGAATGAAAATTCCAAGTCATTCACATTAATGTTCTCCTATACACCATTTTTCTCTACTTGTTTTAAGGAGCTTTTTTAACTTTTTGATCCCCTTCACCCATTTTTCCCACCCCATCCCCATTCCCCATACCAGACAACAACCAATCCATTCTCCTTTATCTATGAGCCTAATTTTTTAAGGGTTCACATATAGGAGAGGTGATATGGTATTTGTCTTTCTCTAATTTATTCACTTAGCATAATACCCTCAGTTTCCATCCATATTGTCACAGGTGGCAAGATTTCATTCCTTTTTATGGCTGAATAATATCCCATATATATTTTATAGATCTATACATATAGTCCACATACATCTTTTATATATATACATATATATTATACATATTCCATATATATACAGCACATCTTTATCCATTCATCCATCGATGAACACTTAGGTTGTTCTATGATATTAGCTATTGTAAATAAGGCTGCAATGAACACTGGGTGCGTATATTTTTTTGATATATTTTTGTTTCCTTCAGATATATACCCCAAAGCGGAATTACTTGACTATACAGTACTTTAAATTTTTTTGAGGAACCTCTATACTCTTCTCCATAGTGACTGAACCAATTGATATTCCCATCAGCAGTGCTCGGGGGGTTATTTTTTGCTACACCCTCACCAACCCTTATTATTTCTTACTGCTTTGTAAATAGCCATTCTAATGTGTGTGAGATGATATCTCATTGTGGTTCTGTTTTGCCTTTCTCTGATGAATAGTGATGTTGAGTGTTTTTCCCTGTTCCTGTTAGCCATCTGTATGTCTTCTCTGGAAAAATGCCTATTCAGCTCTTCTGCCTGTTTTTTAATCAAATAGTTTTTTTGCTATCGAGTTGTATGAGGATTTTTATATATTTTTTGGATAATAATCCCTTGTCAGATGTATAATTTGCAAATATTTTCTCCCTTGCAGTAGATTCCCTTTTATTTTGGCAATTTTTCCCCCACTGCAGAGAAGCTTTTTAGTTTAGTATACTCCCACTTTATTTTTGCTTTTGTTGCTTTTAGTTCTGCTGTCAAATTCAAAAAGTCATCACCAAAACCTATGACAAGAAGCTTACTGCCTGTTTTCTTCTAAGAGTTCTAAGGTTTGAGGACTTACACTCAAGTCTTTAATCTGTTTTGAATTAATTTTATGTATGGTCTAAGACAGTGCTCCAGTTTTATTCTTTCACATGTGGCTATCTAGTTTCTCAACACCATTTATTGAAAAGACTATCTTTTCCCTATTGCATATTCCTAGCCCTTTAGCTGTAAATTAATTAACCATATACATGTGTGGTTACTCCTGGACTCTCTTTTCTGCTCAGTTCACCTATGTGTCTGTTTTTACGCTAATACCATACTTTTCATTACTATAGCTTTGTAATAGAGTTTGAAATAAGGACACATATCTCCAACTTTGTTGTTCTTTCTCAATATTGCTTTGGGTAGTTAGGGTATCTTACGGTTCTTTATAAATTTTAAGAGTATTTGTTCTATTTTTGTGAAAAATACCCTTGGAATTTTGATGGAGATTACACTGACTCTATAGATTGCTTTGGGTAGTACGGACATTTTAACAATATTAATTCTTCCAATCTATGAGCATGGAATATCTTTCCATTTATTTCTGTATTCCTCAATTTCTTTTCTAAATATCTTAGTTTTTAGTCATACATATGTTGATTTCATGCCATCTTAATACTGTGAGCATCATACTTGAACTAGATCTTAAACTGGTCATGCTTAGGAAAAGACAGATTGCAGAAGTAATGTATGCCAAGCTATTTTTTTTAATATGTCTATACTTATTTGCTAATTAATAACAAACATTTAAAATCAGAAGCATGCACAGAACATTCTGCAGCTCTGGATCCTTTGAGAAAGTCACACCTGGCCACCTGAGTCTGTGCTGGGCAACAATCAGATAGAGATGCACAGACATAGCCCTCTTCCCCACATGGTACTTGTACCACCAGCCCTTTTTTTCAGCTCTAGCTTTTTCAGAGATTCAAATCACTAGCTTGGCTCCTTGAGTTAACAGTCCTGAAGTAAACTATCAATGAACAATCACAAACTTTATCACTGCATTTTACAAAAGTCATCACCAAAACCTATGACAAGAAGCTTACTGCCTGTTTTCTTCTAAGAGTTCTAAGGTTTGAGGACTTACACTCAAGTCTTTAATCTGTTTTGAATTAATTTTATGTATGGTCTAAGACAGTGCTCCAGTTTTATTCTTTCACATGTGGCTATCTAGTTTCTCAACACCATTTATTGAAAAGACTATCTTTTCCCTATTGCATATTCCTAGCCCTTTAGCTGTAAATTAATTAACCATATACATGTGTGGTTACTCCTGGACTCTCTTTTCTGCTCAGTTCACCTATGTGTCTGTTTTTACGCTAATACCATACTTTTCATTACTATAGCTTTGTAATAGAGTTTGAAATAAGGACACATATCTCCAACTTTGTTGTTCTTTCTCAATATTGCTTTGGGTAGTTAGGGTATCTTACGGTTCTTTATAAATTTTAAGAGTATTTGTTCTATTTTTGTGAAAAATACCCTTGGAATTTTGATGGAGATTACACTGACTCTATAGATTGCTTTGGGTAGTACGGACATTTTAACAATATTAATTCTTCCAATCTATGAGCATGGAATATCTTTCCATTTATTTCTGTATTCCTCAATTTCTTTTCTAAATATCTTAGTTTTTAGTCATACATATGTTGATTTCATGCCATCTTAATACTGTGAGCATCATACTTGAACTAGATCTTAAACTGGTCATGCTTAGGAAAAGACAGATTGCAGAAGTAATGTATGCCAAGCTATTTTTTTTAATATGTCTATACTTATTTGCTAATTAATAACAAACATTTAAAATCAGAAGCATGCACAGAACATTCTGCAGCTCTGGATCCTTTGAGAAAGTCACACCTGGCCACCTGAGTCTGTGCTGGGCAACAATCAGATAGAGATGCACAGACATAGCCCTCTTCCCCACATGGTACTTGTACCACCAGCCCTTTTTTTCAGCTCTAGCTTTTTCAGAGATTCAAATCACTAGCTTGGCTCCTTGAGTTAACAGTCCTGAAGTAAACTATCAATGAACAATCACAAACTTTATCACTGCATTTTACAAACACTCCCATAAACTCTTTCATTTCATCCTTGTCATAAAAAAATTGGCACTATTTAGTCCTAATTCTAAATAATAGGTTCTGTTACTACCATTTTATAGCTAAAGAGACTAGGTTTCGGAATGAGGACATGACTTCAAGGTCATTGCACTATCGGTGGCAGAGCTGGGATTCAATCCCTGCCTTCAACCTCAAGTCCAGCATACTTTACTTTTCCCTTACAACAGAGAAGACCATGTCCCCAAACAATGCCACAAATCATAAAGTCACAAAAGGACATGTGAATGTCCTTGAAAAGAAATTCATGGATTCCTTTGGCTGTCACTCATTTGCACCTAGGTTGTAACACTTACTTTGTCGGGCAGGTTAGACAACCAAAACAAAACACTGAACCACACTGAAGTAAACTTGAACATGACCTTTCCAATGAATTATACCTATGTGCTTTTAGGTGGACTGCTTTGCTAGCAACAAGGTTGGTTGAATGATATAAACAAACCATAACACTTGTTCTCCCACTCTTATGGAGTTTGAATATAGTCTAGGAGACCAGACAAGCATACTTTTAAACAATTAGAAAAAAAACACGTTACTGTTAATGATAAAAATCTGAGTTGTGTGGACTTCCATGGAGAAAAGCTACTGGAGTCCTGGAAAAGCTGAGACAGTTAAGATTTAATGATTTTGGGCTTCCCCTGGTGGTCCAGTGGGTAAAGACACCGCCTTGCAGTGCAAGGGGCGCCGGTTCGATCCCTGGCCTGGGAAGATCCCACGTGCCACGGAGCAGCTGGACCGATGTGTCCAATTACCGAGCAGGAGCTCTGGTGCCCGTGCACCCAGAGCCAGTGCTCTGTGATGACAGTGGCCACCGCAATGGGAGGCCCATGAGGGCCAAAGAACAAAGATGGATGAAAATAGAGAAATGAAAGACCAATAGAAGTGGCCCGCCCATCCCCCTCCCTCCCCACCCTACCCTCCAAAAAAAAAAAAAGATTTAATGATTTATCCTTCTGTCTCTTTCCTATAAAAGCATGACCTTTGATAAAACCACTGGGAGAGGAAACAGAACCAGAAGTATCTCAGAATCACCATGAATAATGCTTCCCTGTGAATGATCTTCCTGGTGTCAGAGCTGCAAACTCAGCCAAATGACACGTTTTCCTGAGGGATAGATAAAGAATAACCCCAACCCCACAGTCCTGCAGTAAGCAAAAAACTGTAATAAATGGATAGGCTCAGACAGATGAGAGAGACAGAGCCCTGCCTGAGAAGGAAAGCACCATGCTTGAGCAGAATGAGAAGTAAGAAAGCAGGCCAAGAGTCAGTAGCAGCAACAAATGAACAAATTCAAAGTCCAGAGGTCATGGCAACATGAAATCATGGTCTCGAATTTGAGGATACTCCTCTTGGGGATGTCTGTTCACTTCCCTTGAAGTTAGCAGGCTTGTAACCACTTCAACCAAGAGAATATGGCAGAAACATGCTGTGGGACTTCCAAGGCTGCACCATAATGTGTGCACACATGCTCAGTATTGTCTGACTCTGCGACCCCATGGACTGTAGCCCACCAGGCAAGAATACTGGAGAGGGCTGCCATTTCCTCCTCCAGGGGATCTTCAGGAATCGACCCCACACCTCCTGCGTCTCCTTCATTGGCAATTGAATTCTTTACTACTAAGACACCTGGGAAGTCTGGGTCATAATGTCCATGTTCAAATAATTCTTTCTAAAGTCCTGAGCTGCCATGCTGGAGAGGTGCCATGTGGGTTCTCCAGATGGGAGTAAGCTCAGCACAGCCTTCCTGCCATTCCAGCCCAGGGAGCAGGTGTGCATGTAGAGACACTTCCAGATAAGTCTAATCATTCAAATCACTCCCAACCACTTGAGTCTTCCCAGCTGAGGTCCCAGACATTATGGGGCAGAGAAAACCCTTCCTTTCCAAATTCTGATCAATGAAATTCAAAAGCAAATTCAAATGGCTGTCTTCTTAAGTCACTAAGTTTTGAGGCTCTTTGTTATGCTACAATAGTCAGAACAGAGGGTAAAAATAAAGGTAAAATGTGGTAGAAAGACGTAAGTTTGGCACAGGAAGTAGAATCAAGCATGACCAGAGAACGCAGCAGAAATGTAAAAGGGAAAGTCACTGGTAAGAAAAAGCATTAGCTTCTAAGGACTATTAGTCTATGCTGCAAACTCAATTCTGACTGCCAGCAATGCATATACAATGCTACAATTACATTCACTCATGATGATATGAGATTATTCTTCAGGAAACTGCCAACCAGCCATTTACATTTTTCCCTTCTATATAAAGGAGACAGCTTTTGCCAGATTCAGCCTACTGGTCCCTCTTCAGTCTGCAGTATCAATCTCAGAAAGCCTGAGGCAAATGACGCCCAAGGGCTCAGCTTATCAGCATGGCGGGATGGGGTGGGAGGGTTGTTGGTTCAAGGGATCCCCCATGTCCCAGAGCTACTCTGCACCTTGAAGGCTCAGTTTATCTGACATCTTTTTCTAAATCACAGCTTGGAAAACTTCTAGCGCTCTTGTCTTTGATCTCAACACCAGGTATTGACACACCTCTCACCTGCCTGAGCTGGACGTCCTCCCTTGAACTCCCTGCAGGCATCTTACTTGCACCAGGCATCCCACCTGACTCACATGCTTCCACAGAGTCAGACCAGAGTCCCCAGGAGGCCCACTTGAATGTCTGTATAGTGGACAACTGACAACCTGACTTTGCCCCAAATCTCAGGGAATTCTCCAAGCCCCTGTACCAGCTTACTCTCGCTCCACAGTGACCCAGCCCGCTTTGCAGTTAAGCCCACCTGAGCTGTGACAACTTCTGCCCAAAAAGTAAATCATTTAGACAACAGACCAAACCTTCTTACCCACATGGATCCCTTGTGAAGTCTCTGTTCTTTTAGCACTTCCTCCCATGACTCCCTGGATACCATGGAGTCAGGTCAAAAATGTATGCCAGCTCAGTGCTTCCTGGATTTACTCGCCATCTCCTGCAAAGAAAGCCCATCTCTGTGGACTGGTTTGTCTAAGTGGGGCATTTAAGCTTAAATTACCAGTTAATACCCAGGGAGCTGATCCCCAGCTTACTCAGCTCTGAGACTAGAGGAAAGACTTAATAGGCCTCAAAGTCTCACAGGTTGGCAGTTTAAGCAGAAATTTCCAAATTCTCCAAAGGAACAGTTTTTCCACTTCAGTTGCTACAAGGGGAAACAGACTGGAAGAGGTAACAGCCTACTGACTCCCCACCACCACCCAGAGAACTCAGTCACAAGGTTACAGAACATCACCTCAAGGGTCACAGGAGCCAGCAAAGACATTGCAGTCATGATGATATGAGATTATTCTTCAGGAAACTGCCAACCAGCCATTTACATTTTTCCCTTCTATATAAAGGAGACAGCTTTTGCCAGATTCAGCCTACTGGTCCCTCTTCAGTCTGCAGTATCAATCTCAGAAAGCCTGAGGCAAATGACGCCCAAGGGCTCAGCTTATCAGCATGGCGGGATGGGGTGGGAGGGTTGTTGGTTCAAGGGATCCCCCATGTCCCAGAGCTACTCTGCACCTTGAAGGCTCAGTTTATCTGACATCTTTTTCTAAATCACAGCTTGGAAAACTTCTAGCGCTCTTGTCTTTGATCTCAACACCAGGTATTGACACACCTCTCACCTGCCTGAGCTGGACGTCCTCCCTTGAACTCCCTGCAGGCATCTTACTTGCACCAGGCATCCCACCTGACTCACATGCTTCCACAGAGTCAGACCAGAGTCCCCAGGAGGCCCACTTGAATGTCTGTATAGTGGACAACTGACAACCTGACTTTGCCCCAAATCTCAGGGAATTCTCCAAGCCCCTGTACCAGCTTACTCTCGCTCCACAGTGACCCAGCCCGCTTTGCAGTTAAGCCCACCTGAGCTGTGACAACTTCTGCCCAAAAAGTAAATCATTTAGACAACAGACCAAACCTTCTTACCCACATGGATCCCTTGTGAACTCTCTGTTCTTTTAGCACTTCTCCCATGACTCCCTGGATACCATGGAGTCAGGTCAAAAATGTATGCCAGCTCAGTGCTTCCTGGATTTACTCGCCATCTCCTGCAAAGAAAGCCCATCTCTGTGGACTGGTTTGTCTAAGTGGGGCATTTAAGCTTAAATTACCAGTTAATACCCAGGGAGCTGATCCCCAGCTTACTCAGCTCTGAGACTAGAGGAAAGACTTAATAGGCCTCAAAGTCTCACAGGTTGGCAGTTTAAGCAGAAATTTCCAAATTCTCCAAAGGAACAGTTTTTCCACTTCAGTTGCTACAAGGGGAAACAGACTGGAAGAGGTAACAGCCTACTGACTCCCCACCACCACCCAGAGAACTCAGTCACAAGGTTACAGAACATCACCTCAAGGGTCACAGGAGCCAGCAAAGACATTGCATCAGTCAATGATAAACGTCAGAGAGATATCCAACAATGGACTCATTCTTTCTCCCAGAAAGAGGGAAGCAGGAGCAGGTCTGAGAGAAGGGGAGGACAATTTCTGGGCCTTGATTGAGCCCCACTGTTGAGCTGTCTGGGAAGATTGCACAGCTGGGCTAAGTGTTGTATTCAGCAAGGCACATGATGGACAGCGCTTTTGTGATGGGGACACTCCAGTCAGCACGGAGCCTTCAATGGCCGAGAAAATTAAAGCCTTTCAGGCCCTTTTGCAACCCACCTGATTTCTGTATTAAATTTGAGAGTGGAGGGGCATTGTGTTGGGTAATTGCCAGCCCTGAATGTCACCATAGGCAACAGACTCGCTCTGATCTTCTCAGACAACAGGAGAAAGCCAGCTCTGCTGATATTTAGGCAGGACCCCGCACTAGTAACAGTACCTGGAAGAGAATGACGCGGTTCCCGTCCTATTAACTCCCAACCCCACCTCACCTTGACTTAAAAAAAGAGGATCCATATGCTTCTGACTCCGTCACCTTACTGGCAGAGAAGCCACCTGGTGTTACAGCAGAACTCTCCCCAGGCAGGAAGCATCAAGTACCTGATAGGGAAGAGGAAGTGAGGTGAGTCTGGATAAAGGAGGAAAGAACCAGGGTGTCCACACCATCACATTCTCAGGATACAGACTAGCACATTCTGATCAGGCAGAAGGCTCTTTGATGGGAAACTGGAAAACATCTCAGTGGTTAGCAAGATGGGCCAGTAAGATGGCAGTGGTCTGTCTGTGGCAGATCAGCCCGACTGTCGTCCCAGGTATCTGCATGTTAGGCACAACACTAGGTGGCTTACTTGCTACTGAGGTAAGTTAATTTCTTAGTATCATCACAGTAACCAAACTTACAGAGTAAGATCCTGAGGTTCTGAGAAGGTCAGTGCCATGCTCAAGATCACACAGGTTCTTACAGAAATGGTATTCAAATATTTATTTCTATTTATTTACTTGGGATTCCCTTGTAGCTCACCTGATAATGAATCCACCTGCAATGCAGGAGATCCCGGTTCGATTCCTGGGTCGAGAAGATCTCCTAGAGAAGGGATAGGCTACCCACTCCAGGATTCTTGGACTTCCCAAGTGACTCAGACAGTAAAGAATCTGCCTGCAATGTGGGAGACCTGGGTTCAATCCCTGGGTTCTTTCTCCCAGAAAGAGGGAAGCAGGAGCAGGTCTGAGAGAAGGGGAGGACAATTTCTGGGCCTTGATTGAGCCCCACTGTTGAGCTGTCTGGGAAGATTGCACAGCTGGGCTAAGTGTTGTATTCAGCAAGGCACATGATGGACAGCGCTTTTGTGATGGGGACACTCCAGTCAGCACGGAGCCTTCAATGGCCGAGAAAATTAAAGCCTTTCAGGCCCTTTTGCAACCCACCTGATTTCTGTATTAAATTTGAGAGTGGAGGGGCATTGTGTTGGGTAATTGCCAGCCCTGAATGTCACCATAGGCAACAGACTCGCTCTGATCTTCTCAGACAACAGGAGAAAGCCAGCTCTGCTGATATTTAGGCAGGACCCCGCACTAGTAACAGTACCTGGAAGAGAATGACGCGGTTCCCGTCCTATTAACTCCCAACCCCACCTCACCTTGACTTAAAAAAAGAGGATCCATATGCTTCTGACTCCGTCACCTTACTGGCAGAGAAGCCACCTGGTGTTACAGCAGAACTCTCCCCAGGCAGGAAGCATCAAGTACCTGATAGGGAAGAGGAAGTGAGGTGAGTCTGGATAAAGGAGGAAAGAACCAGGGTGTCCACACCATCACATTCTCAGGATACAGACTAGCACATTCTGATCAGGCAGAAGGCTCTTTGATGGGAAACTGGAAAACATCTCAGTGGTTAGCAAGATGGGCCAGTAAGATGGCAGTGGTCTGTCTGTGGCAGATCAGCCCGACTGTCGTCCCAGGTATCTGCATGTTAGGCACAACACTAGGTGGCTTACTTGCTACTGAGGTAAGTTAATTTCTTAGTATCATCACAGTAACCAAACTTACAGAGTAAGATCCTGAGGTTCTGAGAAGGTCAGTGCCATGCTCAAGATCACACAGGTTCTTACAGAAATGGTATTCAAATATTTATTTCTATTTATTTACTTGGGATTCCCTTGTAGCTCACCTGATAATGAATCCACCTGCAATGCAGGAGATCCCGGTTCGATTCCTGGGTCGAGAAGATCTCCTAGAGAAGGGATAGGCTACCCACTCCAGGATTCTTGGACTTCCCAAGTGACTCAGACAGTAAAGAATCTGCCTGCAATGTGGGAGACCTGGGTTCAATCCCTGGGTTGGGAAAATCTCCTGGAGAATGAAAAGGCTAGAATTCCGTGGCTGGTTCATGGGTCAAAAAGACAAGACTAGCAACTTCACTATCACTATTTATTTGGCTACGCCAGGTCTTAGTTGCAGCACACATGATCTTCATTGTGGCATGCAGAATCTTTAGTTTCTAGCACATAAATTCTTAGTTGTGGCATGTAGGACCTAGTTCCCTAATCAGGGATAAAACCTGGGTCCCCTGTATTGGAAGCATGGAGTCTTAACCACTGGACCACCAAGGAAGTTCCCATCAGTGGTACTCAAACCCAAACCTCTCCAACTCCTCATTAGCATGTGGTTTACACACACACACACACACACACACAGAGGTAATGGTACTCAGACATTGTCTGGACTCAAGACCATAGAGTAGTCCACTGAAGAGACAGATCCAGAGTAAGGAAGCCTAGAGCTAGGAGGGAAGAAGTATGGTCTGGTGATCATTCTTCAAGGAGGTCCAAACCTGAAGTTCCTGCAGGTGCCCTGGGACCCCATTTCACTCTGATAGAAGAGATGCCACAGTGGGGGTAGCAAAGTCTCTCAACTCCTCTCTCATCCTGTAGAACATCCTCTGAATATGACACATGGCAAGATGGGCTCCTCCTTGCTCAGAGACCTTCCCACTGCAAGCCCTCTGAATATAGTTTCTAGTACACGAATAGAAGAAGCTAAATACAGTCATACTGGAGGCTTAGAGAATTTATAATACAGGAATACAAGGAGACACAGTTCAGTCTATGACAGTGGTGACTATTACCTAGCATTTGTGACTTCCCAGATGAAATGACCACAACACCAGGGAAAAGTAAGGCGTAGCCCCCAGCAGGTTGCTGTAATCATCATGTGTGCTGGGTGATGCTGAGACAGAGGCACCCACTACATCCCAAACAGGTGCCGTGAGCCTCCTAAGAGGAGCCTTCGGGCCCAGGCCTATTGCAACTGGTCATCGTGTGATCAACACCAGTGTTCACATATAACATGGCCTTCACTGAGGGCCAGAATTGGCAAGATCCCAGTTGGCGGCACTGTCAGAGGTACTGGACAGGCACTGGAAAGGCCAGGATGATGAGATGCTGGCACTATTGCAGGAATCTATTCTGCTTACAGAAGAAGAAAGCCATGAGTCACAGGCAGTGGTAGAAGTCAAGGAAAGTCTTGACTTCTCCAGTTACATCCATAGCAAGGTGGCCCAGCCCTCCAAAACAGCCCCTGAGGAGTGGCAACTCCTTGGCGCTTCCAGATGGAAGCTGGGGGTGGCATGAGCAGGAAAGGCCATGCCCCTCACAGGACAGCACCTGTCTGCCTCTTCTTCTCAGTCTGGGTCCCCAGTACCATTGCTGGGACACGCAGACTGGCTGTGTGAGAGTCAGACATGACTGAAGCAACTTTGTATGCATGCAATGTAGATGTGTGTATACATCTATAAATATATAGGTCAAATGGGCTGAAAGAGAGAAATGTGAAAAATGACACTAAAAGATATTAAGATTGTCAGACATCAGAGCAAACTCAAAACATCTGTCTAACCTTGAAGCTGCAATTTTTCACCACAATAAAAAAGATCCTTCTCCTTCCTTCATGGCTTGGACAGTAGCTCAGTGTCCCGGGATGGGCAGAAACTGTCCCTATTCCTGGTCTCTAAAACTCAGATGTTCATGGACATAGAACTTCTGCAAGAACAGAAGGGCCCATTTTCCACAAAGTCTTCATAACCCTGCTCAGCCAGCACTTCTGAAAACAGTAGGCATCATGCCAACGATGCTAATACAAACCACAGCCACACCGACAGGAGAACTTCCCGTCCATCCTGGCACATGGCCATGACCAAGGAGCAACAGGGATGGTCGATACACGAGGCTTTCTCCTTCAACTGCCAGTGTCTGTGTCAACTCTCCAGCAATAGGGCCCCTGCCTCCTCTGTAACCTTATTTTCTAAGTCCTTACATAAAACTTGAAATTCAGGGAGATAGGACAGGACCAATGATCTGGGGATGAGGAAGGCTAGAGGGTTGCTGTGCTAGAATAGATGAATACTTTTACAAATAACCCCCAAATCTCTGTGACTTAATGCAACAAAGATTTACTTTTTGCTCATATCACAGGCCACATCAAGCTGGCAAGGGAGGAGGGATGAGCAAGAGCTGCTCTGCTCCATGGAGTCCTTCAGGAACCCAGGCATTTCCATTTCGTTGCTCCTTCAGGGACCCCCTGGACTCCTTAGGCATTGGAGTTCTGCACTGGGGCTTCTGCATAGGTCTGACCAACAAAGCAAGAGTGAGCCAGTATGGACTGTCTACTACACAGGAGGGGTTTTGTTTGTTTTTATTTTTTAAGCCATGCAGTACCCCAACAGGTATTCAACCAGGGCTCTCTGTACTGGGAGCAGAGTCTTAACCATGGGACCACCAAGGAAGTTCCCAACAGAAGGAGGGCCTAGAAATGACACTCATCACTTCTACCCATAGTCCACTTGCCAAAATGCACATTTAACTGCAAAAAAGACTGAAACAGACTGGGGAGCCTGTCTGCAGAGTACCAATGGACACACAGATGTAGAGAACAGACTTGTGAACACAGTGACACAGTGGGTGAAGGAGAGAGTGGGATGAATGGAAAGAGTAACATTAAAACATACACATTAGCATATGTCAAATAGATTACCAGTGGCAATTTGCTGTATGAAGGCAGGGAGCTTAAACCCAGGGCTCTGTGACAACCTAGAGAGGTGGGATGGGATGGGAGGTGGGATGGGATGGGAGGCGGGAGAGAGGTCTAAGACATACATAAACCTATAGTGAATTCATCTCGATATATGGCAGAAACTAACCATTGTAAAGCCAAAAAAAAAAAGAAAAGAAAACTCAAATATGTATTCAAGCTGTATGTCCTGTGGGGATGGGGTTGAGCCAGGAAAGGAAAATAAAAGGAAATTTGTTGAAAGCCTAAGGCTTTCTGCCACAATTTTCATTTCTTTCAGTAATTGCTGATCATGTGTCATTTAAAAGGTAGCAGAGACTAACTTCTCCAACCTGAACTCCCCTTGGCACAGCCCTAACTGGTCACCCCCTTGGAGTTCCGACACAAACAAAATCAAAGGGGGAAAACCATTCAGTATCCCACTCCTCCCTGCTGGATCCTGTCCACTTCAGGAATGCGAGTGACCAGGACATTTGTTCCTATTATGCATCCACGGCATAGGGATGTGTGTGCAGCCACACTCAGGTGCTCTGCACCTAGAAGACATTGCGCTTGCTGACATCCCCTCCCTTTCCTTGCACTCTGCAGTCCTGGACAACACTGAAGTTTCTCAGCACCCCAGTGTGGCATGAACCCTCAATGAGACCTGATGCTTGAGGGCTCTGGAACCAACAAGAGATGCCCCACTGCCAAAGCAGTGCCACTGTCACTCTCCTGTGGCAAGTGCAACAGCCAGCAGGGTGGCCACAAATCCACCGTGATCTCTGTGATTTTTCTGCAAATGTTGTTTGAACCAGTTATGAGTCAGCCACAGGAACCAAACAAATACATAAACAGGAAACAATCCAAAGACCGCTCCTGGCCTGGCAGAAGCTACGTTCTGTTGGGAGTGTACCAGAAAAATAAGCAATACAGCTGGACATGATGCCTGCTAGGATGGGGAAGGAAACTATGCCTCCAGGGCTCTGAAGTGGTACCTAAGCCAAACCTCAAGGACCTGGGAAGGCTCTCCTGCCCACTTAATATCTGAGACCTGTGGTATGAGAAGTAACTACTGCTGTTTCCCCAGATGCAAAGGAGCAGCATCATCTGATCAGACAGTGCATGGAACATGATCAGCGGCTCAAGATGGAAAGACCAGGTCATTCTGAGAGGCTGGAGAAGAGTCTGAGAGGAAAGGAGCAAAGTAAGCCCAGAAAGGACAGAATCATGCAGTTTCCTTCAGGTATTATCCAAAGGACTAATTAGCATGCCCTGAAAAATGTACAGGCTGAAGATGTGATCAGATTGGTGTTGTAGGAGAGTCATCTACAGGTGATATTTAGAAGCTCAAGGAGAGAGAGTGGAGCTGAAGGCAGGAGATCAATGCAGAGACGAGCAACACAGTGGTGCTGGTGGACCAGGCAGTGCAGCAGAGGAAGGGGCAGTGGGCACTGGGGTAGGGTGGGCAGTGTTCCATGCTCAAAAGTCCACATTCTAGCAGAACCATTGATGGGCCCACAGAGATGTGCAGTAATGGCAGGACAGAGTGGGGCAGGGGGCTTGGCCACACATGCAGGGGGCTGCAACCAGTGCACCCAGGATTCTATCTGTTCATGTCTCAAAGTACCAAGGTGTTCCTTTTCCCAGGTGTTCCTGTGGGACAAGCCACTCCTGAGCATCAGCGGCCTCGACACTTGGTGAGTCAGCTTCACGTTTCATCCCACAGACCGTGTCTGGGGATATGTGAGCAAACAGGACCTGTACCTCAGTTTCCAGAAGGAACACTACCATAGGACAGCCTCCCAAGGACACAAGCAGTGTTGCTGCCCAGGACCCCTCGGGGGTTCCTGAAAGGCCTGCTGCTAGCAGGGTGGCCACAAACCCACCGTGATCTCTGTGATTTTTCTGCAAATGTTGTTTGAACCAGTTATGAGTCAGCCACAGGAACCAAACAAATACATAAACAGGAAACAATCCAAAGACCGCTCCTGGCCTGGCAGAAGCTACGTTCTGTTGGGAGTGTACCAGAAAAATAAGCAATACAGCTGGACATGATGCCTGCTAGGATGGGGAAGGAAACTATGCCTCCAGGGCTCTGAAGTGGTACCTAAGCCAAACCTCAAGGACCTGGGAAGGCTCTCCTGCCCACTTAATATCTGAGACCTGTGGTATGAGAAGTAACTACTGCTGTTTCCCCAGATGCAAAGGAGCAGCATCATCTGATCAGACAGTGCATGGAACATGATCAGCGGCTCAAGATGGAAAGACCAGGTCATTCTGAGAGGCTGGAGAAGAGTCTGAGAGGGAAAGGAGCAAAGTAAGCCCAGAAAGGACAGAATCATGCAGTTTCCTTCAGGTATTATCCAAAGGACTAATTAGCATGCCCTGAAAAATGTACAGGCTGAAGATGTGATCAGATTGGTGTTGTAGGAGAGTCATCTACAGGTGATATTTAGAAGCTCAAGGAGAGAGAGTGGAGCTGAAGGCAGGAGATCAATGCAGAGACGAGCAACACAGTGGTGCTGGTGGACCAGGCAGTGCAGCAGAGGAAGGGGCAGTGGGCACTGGGGTAGGGTGGGCAGTGTTCCATGCTCAAAAGTCCACATTCTAGCAGAACCATTGATGGGCCCACAGAGATGTGCAGTAATGGCAGGACAGAGTGGGGCAGGGGGCTTGGCCACACATGCAGGGAGCTGCAACCAGTGCACCCAGGATTCTATCTGTTCATGTCTCAAAGTACCAAGGTGTTCCTTTTCCCAGGTGTTCCCTGTGGGACAAGCCACCTCCTGAGCATCAGCGGCCTCGACACTTGGTGAGTCAGCTTCACGTTTCATCCCACAGACCGTGTCTGGGGATATGTGAGCAAACAGGACCTGTACCTCAGTTTCCAGAAGGAACACTACCATAGGACAGCCTCCCAAGGACACAAGCAGTGTTGCTGCCCAGGGTACCCTTTCCACTGCGGCTGGGGGGTTCCTGAAAGGCCTGCGTGCAATGAGCACTGTTAGAATAGCATCCTCTTGAGGCAGGGGTGAAGGAAGGAAAAAGTGGTAGATGGAGGAAGAGTGGCCCCTGCTCTGTGGGCTTTGGACAGAGGTGCAGGTTGGAGCAGGCAAAACAGCAGAAAGCAAATCCACCAGGAGAGGACTGATGGATCTCTTTGGGCCAGTTTGTGGCATTTCACAGACCCTCCCCTGGGCTTCCCACCCTTACACTCAGGGCTGGCTCTGAAGTCCCAAGGGCAAGGCTTCAGGTAGACTTTGGCAATCTCCCCAAGCAGGCAGCATGGGCAGCAGCCAAGGGCTGATGCAGCTGCTCAGTCAGCTTCTTGGAGGGGCAGGTGCATTGCAACCCAGTTCACTGTGAATAGAGATGTGGAGGTGGAGTCAGGATTCCTTGAACCTCGAGGCCTACAGGCATGTCTCTAGACATGCTGCTGCCTTTGATTCCACTGTCTTTTGAAACACACACACACACACACACAAAGACATCCCTGTTATTTTTCTTCTTACTCAGCTAACTCCTATCAGATGAGATCCTCTACCATCTCTGAAAACTTCTGGGGCAGTTTAGGTACTTCTCTTGGGTGGATGACTCCTCTCTCCACCATCTGCTTCTTAAGGGAAGGTGGAAACTCCTGTCAAGACCACAATGTTCATTACCCTATATAACAACTTATTTTATTAATGAATGATTAGGATTAAATTATGAAATGTTTCTATTGTATCAAATTCCACATTTTCTAGGTAGACCATAATTGCATTTTTATGTCATCTTTCACCCAGAAGTCATTTATGAAAGTTACTTCTTGATTCTACTTATTACAGATTTTTAAAAATTCTATTGCATCCTGGTCAGAAAAATGTGACTTGGGCTGTTTTATACTCTTGGGAACATATGGAGATTTGCCTGGCAACATACGCTCACATCCACTTTTTAATCCTTGATTTGATTTATCTCCTAGTCAGCCAAAATATATCTTATAGCAGTTTCTGGGATGAATAAGAAAGTGACATACTTTCTAAACCACTGCATTCCTAAAAGTGTCTTTTTACAGTTTCACACATGAACGAAAATGTAGCAGAGCATAAAATTCTTGGGTCACCACCTTCTTCATTCAAACATCTGGAGATGGTGATTCTGTGCTGGATTGAAATCCGAAGTGAGGGGATGTTTATTCCTTCGTAGGTACACTGTTCTTCTGCTGAGTTGCTTACAGGAAATATTTTCTTAAGTCCTTTAAATCATTCTCTTCTTGTACCCCAGGGACATCTCAGAGAAGGTCTGACTCTGTGCAGAGAGATGAGAGAGGTGCTGATGGAAATACTGTGACTTCTAGAAAGTCTTCTCCACAGAACTCAGAGGAACCACGCATTTCGTAGTAATTTCACCAGCTACGCCACATGTTAACAACAAGCACAGTAACTCAGTTATGTGCTCCTGTGCTCTCATTTTCCTTCCACAGTTAGAGCTAGGATTTCTACAGCAAGGGCAAAAGTTACATGTATGGGGTTGAGGAAAGAATAAGTTGAACCCTGAAAAGAATTTTTCTCTATATATGATATGTTTTTTCCTCAGAACTTTGTTTCATGCCCAGTTCCCTCTGAATGTTGCCTCTGTCCTTGCCTGAATCCAGCAGGCACGATGCTCCATAACACAACTGTTACGGGCTTCCCAGGTGGTGCTAGTGGTAAAGAACCTGCCTGCCAATACAGGAGACATAAGAGATATAGGTTTGATCCCTGGGTAAGGAAGATCCCCTGGAGGAAGGCATGGCAAACCACTCCAATATTCTTGCCTGGAGAATGCCATGGGTAGGAGAGCTACAGCCTACATGATCAGAGAGTCGGACAGGACTGAAGCGACTTAGTACACACCCACGCACACAACAGCACAGTTGGTGCCCCTCACCCCAAGTCTTCTACTATGAGGTGACATGACTGTACTGCAGGACCTAGACAGTGTATCCCAGGAAGAGGATTATAAGAGAAAAGGCACCATACTGGTGGAGAGGGCCCTGCTAAAGATGGGACTGGCCTCAGGATGTTAGGCAATAGGACCTGCTATAGGACTTCTGCTTCATTTCCAGAAGGAGCACTGCAGGAGGATAGCCTCCAGGGAAACCACTGTCCAGCTACCATGGGTGCCCTCTCTGCACTGCTCTGCAAATGCTATATGGTGCACCCCTATGAGAATACATATGGCAACCCTGCCACATGAAGCCCCCATGCTCAGAAAGGTAAGTTAGAGGAGGCCTGAAATTGCTACATGGCATATCTAGGCTGAGAATCAAGGGTCAGACCTTAACTTCTCAGTTAAAATCTGTTATAGATCCAATGTGTGTGCACCCTGATCCCCAACACAGACATAAAATTCATACGGTGAAATCAAGTCCACAGTGTCATGGTGTTTGGAGTGTAGGTCTTTGGGAGGGAATTAGGTCATGAGGGCGGAGCCCGCATGAGATGACTGGGGTCCACAGAATGGAAGCATACGCCACATGTTAACAACAAGCACAGTAACTCAGTATGGCTCCTGTGCTCATTTTCCTTCCACAGTTAGAGCTAGGATTTCTACAGCAAGGGCAAAAGTTACATGTATGGGGTTGAGGAAAGAATAAGTTGAACCCTGAAAAGAATTTTCTCTATATATGATATGTTTTTTCCTCAGAACTTTGTTTCATGCCCAGTTCCCTCTGAATGTTGCCTCTGTCCTTGCCTGAATCCAGCAGGCACGATGCTCCATAACACAACTGTTACGGGCTTCCCAGGTGGTGCTAGTGGTAAAGAACCTGCCTGCCAATACAGGAGACATAAGAGATATAGGTTTGATCCCTGGGTAAGGAAGATCCCCTGGAGGAAGGCATGGCAAACCACTCCAATATTCTTGCCTGGAGAATGCCATGGGTAGGAGAGCTACAGCCTACATGATCAGAGAGTCGGACAGGACTGAAGCGACTTAGTACACACCCACGCACACAACAGCACAGTTGGTGCCCTCACCCCAAGTCTTCTACTATGAGGGGACATAACTGTACTGCAGGACCTAGATAGTGTATCCCAGGAAGAGGATTATAAGAGAAAAGGCACCATACTGGTGGAGAGGGCCCTGCTAAAGATGGGACTGGCCTCAGGATGTTAGGCAATAGGACCTGCTATAGGACTTCTGCTTCATTTCCAGAAGGAGCACTGCAGGAGGATAGCCTCCAGGGAAACCACTGTCCAGCTACCATGGGTGCCCTCTCTGCACTGCTCTGCAAATGCTATATGGTGCACCCCTATGAGAATACATATGGCAACCCTGCCACATGAAGCCCCCATGCTCAGAAAGGTAAGTTAGAGGAGGCCTGAAATTGCTACATGGCATATCTAGGCTGAGAATCAAGGGTCAGACCTTAACTTCTCAGTTAAAATCTGTTATAGATCCAATGTGTGTGCACCCTGATCCCCAACACAGACATAAAATTCATACGGTGAAATCAAGTCCACAGTGTCATGGTGTTTGGAGTGTAGGTCTTTGGGAGGGAATTAGGTCATGAGGGCGGAGCCCCCATGAGATGACTGGGGTCCACAGAAGGAAGTGAAGAGCCTGGCACTCTGTTCTTCACTGCAAAGAATGACATCATCTATGAACTAGGAAGTGACGCCTCACCAGACAATGAATCTGCCAGAGCCTTGATCTTGGACTTCCCAGCCTCCAGAACTGTGAGAAATCAATTTCTGTTGTTTAAGCTATCCAATCTATAGTGAGTTTGTTGTCACAACTCAAACTGAGACAGTACCTTGCTGTATGTTTTGTTTATTCAGTCATTAAGTCATGTCTAACTCTTTTGCAACCTATGGACTGTAGCCTGCCAGGCTCCTCTGTCCATAGGATTTTCCAGGCAAGAATACAGAAGTGGGTTGCCATTTCCTTCTCCTGAGACAGAGATCAAACCAGTTTCCCCTCACTGACAGGTGGATTCCTTACCACTGAGCCACCAAGGAAGTCCATTTTTGCCATGTACTCATTACCAAAAAGCAATGCTCTGAGATATGGGTACAAAAGGAGGTGTGCTCCTAAAATTTATCTATTCCTAACTGCTTCCAGAAACACTAGACCTAAGAGATACTCATCAGAAAAAATGGTTTAGTTACCAAAGGAGTTTCAGTTGGGAAAGCGTATCCTAGAAACTTAAAAAGCTCATTAACTTTTTGAAAGCTCAGAAAAAGCCTGCTGAAAAGACCACAAGTGAACAGCTCAATGGTTCCCAAATTATTTGGCCACAAAGAACCCTTTTCAAGAAATACTCATTGGCAGGAGGATAGCCTCCAGGAAACCACTGTCCAGCTGCCATGGGTGCCCTCTCTGCACTGCTCTGCAAATGCTATATGGTGCACCCTATGAGAATACATATGGCAACCCTGCCACATGAAGCCCCCATGCTCAGAAAGGTAAGTTAGAGGAGGCCTGAAATTGCTACATGGCATATCTAGGCTGAGAATCAAGGGTCAGACCTTAACTTCTCAGTTAAAATCTGTTATAGATCCAATGTGTGTGCACCCTGATCCCCAACACAGACATAAAATTCATACGGTGAAATCAAGTCCACAGTGTCATGGTGTTTGGAGTGTAGGTCTTTGGGAGGGAATTAGGTCATGAGGGCGGAGCCCCCATGAGATGACTGGGGTCCACAGAAGGAAGTGAAGAGCCTGGCACTCTGTTCTTCACTGCAAAGAATGACATCATCTATGAACTAGGAAGTGACGCCTCACCAGACAATGAATCTGCCAGAGCCTTGATCTTGGACTTCCCAGCCTCCAGAACTGTGAGAAATCAATTTCTGTTGTTTAAGCTATCCAATCTATAGTGAGTTTGTTGTCACAACTCAAACTGAGACAGTACCTTGCTGTATGTTTTGTTTATTCAGTCATTAAGTCATGCCTGACTCTTTGCAACCTATGGACTGTAGCCTGCCAGGCTCCTCTGTCCATAGGATTTTCCAGGCAAGAATACAGAAGTGGGTTGCCATTTCCTTCTCCTGAGACAGAGATCAAACCAGTTTCCCCTCACTGACAGGTGGATTCCTTACCACTGAGCCACCAAGGAAGTCCATTTTTGCCATGTACTCATTACCAAAAAGCAATGCTCTGAGATATGGGTACAAAAGGAGGTGTGCTCCTAAAATTTATCTATTCCTAACTGCTTCCAGAAACACTAGACCTAAGAGATACTCATCAGAAAAAATGGTTTAGTTACCAAAGGAGTTTCAGTTGGGAAAGCGTATCCTAGAAACTTAAAAAGCTCATTAACTTTTTGAAAGCTCAGAAAAAGCCTGCTGAAAAGACCACAAGTGAACAGCTCAATGGTTCCCAAATTATTTGGCCACAAAGAACCCTTTTCAAGAAATACTCATTGGCAGCCCAGGGGCGGCCAGAGAAGAGTGCAGTGGCTGAGGTGCTGGGAGCTCCTGTGACTGCGAGGGCTGGGCCAGCCAGGAGTGCAGTGCTGGAGACATGAGGGCATGAGGACCCAGACATGGTGCTAAAAAAAAAAAAAAAAGGAGGGCTTCCCTTGTGGTCCAGTGGGTAAGGTCATCGCCTTGCAGTGCAAGGGGCGCCGATGCAATCCCTGGCCTGGGAGGATCCCACGTGCTGCGGAGCGGCTGGACGGATGTGTCCAATTACCGAGCCGGAACTCTGGGGAGCATGCGCCCAGAGCTGGCACTCTGCGACAACAGACGCCACCGCGATGGGAGGCCCACAGGAGCCAAAGAACAAAGACAGATGAAAATAAAGAAATGAAAGACCAATAGAAATGGCCTGCCCGTCCCCCTCCCTCCCCACCCCACCTCCCAAAAGATAAATTAAAAAAAAAGAGAGAGAGAGAGAGACCTTCAGTGCCTTCACACTGCTGGGGTCAATATTGCTTCTTCTTAGGACTTCTCTAGTGATCCAGTGGTTAAGACTTCGCCTTCCATTGCAGGGGGTGCAGGTTTGATCCCTGACTGGGGAGCTAAGATCCCACAATCCCACGTGCCTTGCAGCCAAAAAACTAAAACATTAAACAAACCCAATATTGTAATAAATTTAATCAAAACTTTAAAAATTATCCACGTCAAAAAAAATCTTAAAAAATATATTGCTTCTTCTAGCTGACCAATAGGATGGTACCCTAAGTCCCTGGATTCTGGCAGTCCACCAGGAAAGGGTCATTTTACCCTCCATGTCAGCATTTTTGGTGAAGAAACTTTCAAGATGCCTGTGGTCTATCCGTTTCACAGGGACCCACATCTGAAGCTGATCACGTTCCCCCATTGCCCTGCACAGCCATCAGGGTAACCTCAGCAAGCCTCCCAGCTGTAAGCCTGTCAGTATGAGTTATGTCTCAGTATCTACATCCTCCAAACTCCAGAACACATTTCATGCTTTCTTTATGATTCTCTGAAGTTTCTCCTCTTCCAACCTGACAATGGGGAAGGACCTACTCCTCATGGGTAGTGGATATCTCCCAGCTCATCCACTTCCCTGTGTAAGTCAGTTCCCCAGCAATAAACCCTGAAATGGAGTTTACAGCAAGGAGGTTGATCAGGAAGCCCAGAAAAGACTAATTCCTGTAAAGAAGTGAAGGAAGGGGCAGAGTTGGACAGAAGGAGAAGCTGGATTTCCATACAGTTGTACCAGCCCTTAGCTGACCCCTTAGGGATCTCTGAAGCTGAATGGCCCCTTCTGAGATTGGGGGAAGGGGGACAAGTCTCTGGATCCTTGTACCAGCCAACCCTGGATACAGATTTGTCCCCATGGAGGGGCAATAACACTTGGGCAAAGGCAGTTCCCTCCATCAAGGGGAATTCCCAGAGAAGAGTAATGCTGTGAGTCAAGGAGCCAGCTCTCCCAGAGGCTGGCAGACTGGGTGCCTTGGTCCTGAAGTGTGGCCCTGGGTGGTGGACCAAGACACAGTACCCACTATCAGGTTCCTACTAAATATCAAAGACAGAGAAGACCTATTTACCAAGTTGCTCCAGAAACAAGCTCCTTATTTTGCTTTGATCTGTTTCATGCTGTAGTTTACCTCCTCCTGAGTGGAAAGTCAAGTATTTGTTAAGCTGATCAGTTAACAGCCCTGTGATCCCCAAGAAGGATGCAGTGAGTATCTGTTCTTTCTTGTCTCTGACCTTCACTGTCTGGGCTAAGCTCATGTCACTCTCTAGTCTTGGTTTTCTTAGCTGTTATTCAGGATGACAAAAAAATCACCTTGCTTACCTTTCTTGACTGTGGCAAGATACACATAGGGCATCCGATACACCCAAATGAAGGGTTTTGAAATCTGCTAGACAGAGACTGAACCTTCTTCAAAGTCCCAGCATGATGTGAAGAGAATTGCTGAGCCTTTATCTGCTGAAGGCCCATTAAGGCTTGGTTATCCCATTATCTTAGGAAGTAGCACAAATGAGAGATATTTTGCAAAGTCATCTTTATCCCAGGGGAAGTTGGATACCACTGGCTATAAGCAATACATTTAGGACTGCAGGTCAGGTTAGGTTAGATGGCACAGCAATGCCACACAGCCCAGCACAGAGGCAGTGTCACAAGGAGGACTGGATGGTGACTTAGTTCCTGTTCTGCCACGCACAAAGAAGTGACATTTGTACATCACTCCCTGTGCTAGAATTTATTCTGCATGTGTGAAATAAAACCATGGTCCCAGGGCAGCATTTTTCAACCTCTTTTAATAGCAGAACTCTGTTTTCAATTGTTTTCAATTCTTTTCAAATGCTTGTTCTAGGGAAGTGTTGAACCTCATAAAAATATAGGCTAATAACACAAAATTTTCTCCAAACGTTGTACGGTCTCCTAAAGCACATGAATGCAATCACTGATTCAGAAAATGATTCCTGTGTGTCAAGCACAGTACTAGGCAGGATGTTAAAAAATGTGCTACAGGCTGAATGAACAATATGGTCCCTTCTAGAATTTACAGTCCATTGAATAGGCCAGACAATGGATGTGCAATTACACTGCAGAATGATTGGTTCTCAGGCGGGAGAATCTGAAAGCACATTAGAGATTTTATCCCAGTTTTGATAGTGTGCAGAAGTCATGGCTGATGTTCCAGAGAAACTAGACCTAAAGGATATGTTAAGCATTGACTAGCTACTGAAGAGAGAAGGCTCTTCCTGGTAGAATGCCTTGCTTTTCCAGAATTTAAAGAGAGACACTTGTGAAGAACTAAATAAAGATCAGGTCCTATACAGAAGAGGGAATGATCTAAGACAAAAGATGCACCTGTAGAATGAAGCACTACATGGACCACAAAAGGTCACTCATGCTGTGGCTGATTCATGTTGATGTTTGGCTGAAAACAAAATTCTATTAAAAAAATTATCCTTAAAATAAAAATAAATTAATGTAAAAAAAGAAATGCAGAAAAAAAGGTCATTTGTGAAATATTAAGAAAACTGGGCTTTGTCCAATGAGCCATGGGAAACCATTGACTGATTTTAAGTAAAGTTGAAGAATCATTAATCCAGGTGACCTCTCAGGGTACCTCCAACACTGCTACTTGCAATAACAGATTTCATTAAGCTCAACCAATAAATTCCTGCATGTTAATTGAACCACTCAACAAATATTTGCTAAGTGTAATTAAAAGGTGATTACTTAAATCATAAAGACTTAGTGAAACGTCTTTTGAAAACAAAAACGATAAAAGTAAATCTATTTCTGACAGAAAATCCAATTTATATTCTCAAAGGATAACATCCCATCTCCAGTTGGAGGAAAGAAAGGGAGAAGATTCAGAAGGATACAATCAAGGAGAAAAAGGAAGCTGCCACCTAAAACAGTGTGGGTCAAGATTGGGACACTTAAAAAAAAAATTTTTTTTGAACCTCAATTAAAAATATAGGCTAATAACACAAACTTTTCTCCAAACGTTGTACGGTCTCCTAAAGCACATGAATGCAATCACTGATTCAGAAAATGATTCCTGTGTGTCAAGCACAGTACTAGGCAGGATGTTAAAAAATGTGCTACAGGCTGAATGAACAATATGGTCCCTTCTAGAATTTACAGTCCATTGAATAGGCCAGACAATGGATGTGCAATTACACTGCAGAATGATTGGTTCTCAGGCGGGAGAATCTGAAAGCACATTAGAGATTTTATCCCAGTTTTGATAGTGTGCAGAAGTCATGGCTGATGTTCCAGAGAAACTAGACCTAAAGGATATGTTAAGCATTGACTAGCTACTGAAGAGAGAAGGCTCTTCCTGGTAGAATGCCTTGCTTTTCCAGAATTTAAAGAGAGACACTTGTGAAGAACTAAATAAAGATCAGGTCCTATACAGAAGAGGGAATGATCTAAGACAAAAGATGCACCTGTAGAATGAAGCACTACATGGACCACAAAAGGTCACTCATGCTGTGGCTGATTCATGTTGATGTTTGGCTGAAAACAAAATTCTATTAAAAAAATTATCCTTAAAATAAAAATAAATTAATGTAAAAAAAGAAATGCAGAAAAAAAGGTCATTTGTGAAATATTAAGAAAACTGGGCTTTGTCCAATGAGCCATGGGAAACCATTGACTGATTTTAAGTAAAGTTGAAGAATCATTAATCCAGGTGACCTCTCAGGGTACCTCCAACACTGCTACTTGCAATAACAGATTTCATTAAGCTCAACCAATAAATTCCTGCATGTTAATTGAACCACTCAACAAATATTTGCTAAGTGTAATTAAAAGGTGATTACTTAAATCATAAAGACTTAGTGAAACGTCTTTTGAAAACAAAAACGATAAAAGTAAATCTATTTCTGACAGAAAATCCAATTTATATTCTCAAAGGATAACATCCCATCTCCAGTTGGAGGAAAGAAAGGGAGAAGATTCAGAAGGATACAATCAAGGAGAAAAAGGAAGCTGCCACCTAAAACAGTGTGGGTCAAGATTGGGACACTTAGGGACTAAAAGACAAAAGACAACAGATAAATGAGGGGAAATAAAGCACAATAAGAAGTTTAAATGAGAAGCTGAACTTAGGCAGCTAATAGCTCCCCTGTCCTCCCACCAGAGCAGTTAGCAGATGAGACAGTCTTTCCCCAAGGACTAGGTCAGAGGGTGTGGGCCTCTGGAAGAAGGTGGGTCTTGTTTCAGGTCTCAGGTATTCAACCTCAGAAGAGAAATCTTGCACTCAAAAGATGAGCTAAAAGTTAAAAAAAAAAAAAAGATGAGCTAGCCCACAAGGAACTCTGCTTAATGTTACGTGGCAGCCTGGATGGGAGGGGACTTTGGGAGAGAATGAACACATGTGTATGTATGGCTGAGTCCCTTTGCTGTCCACCTAAAACTATCACAACATTGTTAATTAGCTATGTGTGTTGGGTCACTTCAGTCGTGTCTGGCTCTGTGTGATCCCATGAACTATAGCCCACCAGGCTCCCCAGTCCATGGGATCCTCCCCAATACAGAATAAAAAGTTAAAATTAAAAGATGAGCTATCAGTTTCCCAGATCTCATTGACTTGTTGGCCTCTTAAAAAACCCTATCTCTCATTATGCTGTTGTAAGGTAACTTTTGACAATAACTCCATCTTGGCCACATGACTTGCTTTGCCCCATGGAACAGTATCAGGGTATCAGCTAACAGACCTTTCTCCTCTCAGAATGTTCTAAACTGCCATGTTGGAAGGAAGTTCAGGCTACTCTGTGGAAGGCAGGACTTTGAAATTTTTTCCAATGCCATAAGTTTTTCAACCTTTACCTAACACTGCTACTTGCAATAACAGATTTCATTAAGCTCAACCAATAAATTCCTGCATGTTAATTGAACCACTCAACAAATATTTGCTAAGTGTAATTAAAAGGTGATTACTTAAATCATAAAGACTTAGTGAAACGTCTTTTGAAAACAAAAACGATAAAAGTAAATCTATTTCTGACAGAAAATCCAATTTATATTCTCAAAGGATAACATCCCATCTCCAGTTGGAGGAAAGAAAGGGAGAAGATTCAGAAGGATACAATCAAGGAGAAAAAGGAAGCTGCCACCTAAAACAGTGTGGGTCAAGATTGGGACACTTAGGGACTAAAAGACAAAAGACAACAGATAAATGAGGGGAAATAAAGCACAATAAGAAGTTTAAATGAGAAGCTGAACTTAGGCAGCTAATAGCTCCCCTGTCCTCCCACCAGAGCAGTTAGCAGATGAGACAGTCTTTCCCCAAGGACTAGGTCAGAGGTGTGGGCCTCTGGAAGAAGGTGGGTCGTGTTCTAGGTCTAAGGTATTCAACCTCAGAAGAGAAACCTTGCACTCAAAAGATGAGCTAAAAGTTAAAAAAAAAAAAAAGATGAGCTAGCCCACAAGGAACTCTGCTTAATGTTACGTGGCAGCCTGGATGGGAGGGGACTTTGGGAGAGAATGAACACATGTGTATGTATGGCTGAGTCCCTTTGCTGTCCACCTAAAACTATCACAACATTGTTAATTAGCTATGTGTGTTGGGTCACTTCAGTCGTGTCTGGCTCTGTGTGATCCCATGAACTATAGCCCACCAGGCTCCCCAGTCCATGGGATCCTCCCCAATACAGAATAAAAAGTTAAAATTAAAAGATGAGCTATCAGTTTCCCAGATCTCATTGACTTGTTGGCCTCTTAAAAAACCCTATCTCTCATTATGCTGTTGTAAGGTAACTTTTGACAATAACTCCATCTTGGCCACATGACTTGCTTTGCCCCATGGAACAGTATCAGGGTATCAGCTAACAGACCTTTCTCCTCTCAGAATGTTCTAAACTGCCATGTTGGAAGGAAGTTCAGGCTACTCTGTGGAAGGCAGGCTCCCTACCACATGGAGAACCTTCAGAGGATGACCCCACATGGAGAGAGATGCTTCAGGGAAACAACGTACGTGCCCTGCAATAAGAGGAAAATAAGAGGACTGGTGATGTGTGGCAGTCAACAGAACTCTGTAAAAAAACAAAATAAAATTTAAAAAAGATGGCTGGGAGAACTGAACTATGGAGAATATATGTAAAAGTTCAGTCCAGCAAAAGTCCCAAAAACAGAATGCAAAGAGAATGCAAACATCAAAGAAATAAAATTTCTCAGGACTAAAAATATTTATATTCAGACTAAAGATTGTCACCACGTGCTTAAAAGGAGGTCAAAAAGGCACATACTTAGAACACAGTGATGATGCTTCAGAAGATAAATATAAAATACCCAAAACTTACAGACATTTTTTTTAAAATGTCACCCAGAGTGGAATAAAACTCAAAGTGGCATTAGACTTCTCATTGGAAACACCAGACACCAAATTTTTTTAAGGGAAATCTTCAAAACCCTCAAGGAAATTATGTTAAAACTAAAATACTATCTCCAGCCAAACTAATATTCAAGAGGGAAGCAAAATATAGATAAATCTGGACATACAAGAATTCATAAGTTTATCTCCTCATGGAACTTCTCTGAAAGAACTCAGTATACAATAGGTATAACAATGAACACAACTAGAAAAATGCTGTGAGATGCAAGAAACAAATGAAAACAAAGAAATCCCTAAACCTTGTAGTTAAGTGTAAGTAACCACTGATTCAAAAATCAAGTTAACAAATTACTATCTGAAACCAAAATCCCAGACAATCTCAAAGCAGAAGGGGGAAATAAAAGTATGAAAAGACCAGGAGTGGTGGGACATAAAGATTTTGAAGGTCACGACTCCAAAAAGAGTGAAGTGCCACCATATGCCCTCATATCCTGCCTTGTCTCCCCACCAGCATCAGCTTACTGGCCAGCTCTGTGCCTCACTGGCTGCACAAGCCTCGGGCCATGCAGTTGTGCTGTACCTCTCATTATGCTGTTGTAAGGTAACTTTTGACAATAACTCCATCTTGGCCACATGACTTGCTTTGCCCCATGGAACAGTATCAGGGTATCAGCTAACAGACCTTTCTCCTCTCAGAATGTTCTAAACTGCCATGTTGGAAGGAAGTTCAGGCTACTCTGTGGAAGGCAGGCTCCCTACCACATGGAGAACCTTCAGAGGATGACCCCACATGGAGAGAGATGCTTCAGGGAAACAACGTACGTGCCCTGCAATAAGAGGAAAATAAGAGGACTGGTGATGTGTGGCAGTCAACAGAACTCTGTAAAAAAACAAAATAAAATTTAAAAAAGATGGCTGGGAGAACTGAACTATGGAGAATATATGTAAAAGTTCAGTCCAGCAAAAGTCCCAAAAACAGAATGCAAAGAGAATGCAAACATCAAAGAAATAAAATTTCTCAGGACTAAAAATATTTATATTCAGACTAAAGATTGTCACCACGTGCTTAAAAGGAGGTCAAAAAGGCACATACTTAGAACACAGTGATGATGCTTCAGAAGATAAATATAAAATACCCAAAACTTACAGACATTTTTTTTAAAATGTCACCCAGAGTGGAATAAAACTCAAAGTGGCATTAGACTTCTCATTGGAAACACCAGACACCAAATTTTTTTAAGGGAAATCTTCAAAACCCTCAAGGAAATTATGTTAAAACTAAAATACTATCTCCAGCCAAACTAATATTCAAGAGGGAAGCAAAATATAGATAAATCTGGACATACAAGAATTCATAAGTTTATCTCCTCATGGAACTTCTCTGAAAGAACTCAGTATACAATAGGTATAACAATGAACACAACTAGAAAAATGCTGTGAGATGCAAGAAACAAATGAAAACAAAGAAATCCCTAAACCTTGTAGTTAAGTGTAAGTAACCACTGATTCAAAAATCAAGTTAACAAATTACTATCTGAAACCAAAATCCCAGACAATCTCAAAGCAGAAGGGGGAAATAAAAGTATGAAAAGACCAGGAGTGGTGGGACATAAAGATTTTGAAGGTCACGACTCCAAAAAGAGTGAAGTGCCACCATATGCCCTCATATCCTGCCTTGTCTCCCCACCAGCATCAGCTTACTGGCCAGCTCTGTGCCTCACTGGCTGCACAAGCCTCGGGCCATGCAGTTGTGCTGACCCTCCATCGTGACAGATCTCTGATTTCCAAAGACACAAAAATAATGATGAAGTCACTCCTCCCAGAAGACAGTTCGAGAACCTACTCATCAAGCTTGCTCATCACCCCTAAAATGAACACATTTCCTTGCAGCAATTTATTGATGTAAAATGGTCACCACCACCACCAAGGCTCCAAGATAGAAAGGCAAATATAGAGAGTGTGGCCCTCTGCCCTGTTTCCTGCGGTGACGCGGGCTTACAAATGCAGGCAAATGAAGTCTGTCTAAAACCTGTAAGTAATTCTGAGTCCTGTCTCTCTGCTCTCAGATTGGTCTGTACTCAAATTACAAAGCCTCAGAGAGCAAGAAGCTGTAGGCTGCAGAAACACCCAGGGCTACCAAGCAGTAGCCAGATGAGATTTACCTCCTCCATATCCAGGGTGTCTTGGGGCTTCAAATGCAATAACATCTCTAACCCGGATCACTGATTGACTTGCAAATATGCCCTGTCACAGCTCTGCAGGATCCCCCCGGAATTCAGAGCTATTTCTTTGTGTTCTTGCCAGCATTTGCTCTGATATTGGCTCTATTCCCCCGGTTCCTGGTCAGACCCAGGCAGCAATGCTGTGGTGCTTTGCCTTGACAGTGACCAAAGCAAGCATACAGTCGCTTGAACTAATCATGCCATAACCTTATAGACAGGTTACAATCCCCTATGTGAATGAGATGCTGTCATGCAGCCTGATGTTTCATCTCCAAGTCCCTCTGTGGGACCCTGCATGCTGAGGGTAGGAGAGAAGTGGATTCTCTCCCTGATCAGCTTGACAAAGTAAATCTGCCTCTTAGGAAAAACCCGAGTAGTTGGAACAAAATGAAGGACCACCGGCAGATGATGTATTTATTTCTCAGCCCTAAATCCAGGAGAAGCACCCTGCCAGTATCTTTATTATCTCTTCCAATATCTTATTTCAATAGCATTTTGGAGAACTGGAATCATACCATTCACACTGGGAAGGTCTCTATGCCATTGACTAAGAGAGAACAGAATTTATTCCAAAGCTCCTATCACTCTTCTTTTTTTTTTTTTTTTTTGGTTTGTTTGTCATGCTGCTCAAGAATCAAGCTGGAAGAAGACAAGCCTGGGGTGACTTCTCCTAGGCAACATGGACCAACCCTGGCCTGATACGAGCTCTCTACTTAACAGCTACCTACTTTGTGTAAGGAACTTAGGAGCTTCCTGTAAAATGCATATTTTTGTTCAAGGTCCTCACATCTTATGAATCTATTTCTTGCCTCATAGAAAAGCAAATCCCAAAGATAAGGAATGGGAAGAAGAACCAGGTGTCCATTCCAATTATACAGGCCAAATCCATTTTCTAGGTAGCACTCCTACTAATATCATCATGGAGCTTTTAAAAGCCCACATCTACCTGGAGAAATCGGCCCTGAAAGAGCTGAGACTCTTGAGTCATTAGGCTAGTATGAGAGACCAAGCAGGCTATAACAGAAATCAGCAGGCCTGACCCACGGACACACTGGGAGCCTAGTTCTGACTTGAGGAAGTGAAAACAGGTAGAAAAAAATATATATTCCAGGCGCTACAAAGACCTCCCTGAAAACTCAAGAAAAGTGACAAGACATGCTCTTAGAAAGTCAGCAAGAGTTAATCAAAGGCTGACAGGCTTCTGAAAGGATCACTGTGTGTTTATTTCAAAAGTGGCCTTTGAAGGTGTTTCAGAAGTCAAGGACACTTCCAGGGAAAGTCAACACAAAGTTACCTGGAGAAAAAAAAAAAGAACCGAAACAAAAAGGCCTGTTTTGTCTTCCCAGAGGAAACCAGGAAAAGACCAGCAAGGGATACCTAGGGTAGAAGGCACTGCTTTTGGTCCATTAGCTGCTAGGGCCAAGGGCAATTCTAGGTCAAGGTCTAGCAAATGGCATATAAATGGGAAAATTAAGAATGGCTGAGAAAGCAACTCAACAGCAAGAACTGAACTCAGACCCTCTTAATCAAGCAAAGATAAATGCTATTAGTTGATTCTCTATAGTCATGTCCAGCAAACTGGCAAATGGGCCAAATCTAGCCCTTCACTTGTTTTAGTGAATGATGTTTTACTTGAGCACAGCCAAGTCTGTCTTGCTTCATAGGTTTATAACCTGTGTGATCATAAGGGCCCCATACTTACAAGAGTCTCCCATTTAGTTTAGTGCACTGCTTCTGATGTTTTGAAATCCTTGATAGCTTTTGAAAAATAGAGCCTTCCACTGTCATTTTGCACAAGTCCCCTCATGTCATGCATTTGGTGTTGAACACAACTGTGTCGATTTGCTGATGTATGATCTGCTGGTGCTTTCATACTGAAATAGCAAAGTTGAATTGTTGCAACAGAGACCTCATGGCTCTGCAAAGCCAAAAATGTTTGCCATCTGGCCCTTTACAGAAAACGTTTGTCACCAATCCCTGCTTTATAGGATATTGCATCATTCTGCACACCCTGTACAAAATGCAAGTATGCTATAATGGAGAGTCTTTAAGATTGGATTAAAAAAACCCAGAAGCCAGCCTAGTTCTGCCTTTGGTAGGTTCATTGGTTCTGCTTTACTTCACTTATCATTCTAAACTGCCTGATTATTATATGTAATCTCTGTTCTGTCTTACTAGAGCTGAAATTACCCTCACAACTCTTATTTTTCATATAAGAGATTTTATGTCCATACAAAGATAAAAGAGATGATATAATAAAAACTTATGAACATGTCACTAAAGGTAAAAAATAAGAACACCCAGCCTGTTACTTATCATCTGGAATGCCTCAGGAAAGCCTACAGACTCACTATATCTTGGAGTATCCTTCAAGAAGAAGGTTGACTGATTTATCAAGGGACTCATTACTAACTTCTATAAATGTTCTCATTGGTTAAAGACGCTCCAGAGGGCACTGACTCCTCCTCACTTCCAGGTTGTGTCACCCCGTCCTTTGACCAGCCATTCTGTGCACCTGTCAAGTTGGACCTGGTATTGGAGTTGCCATAGAAACAGAGGAATACTGACTTTGTGTCCGGCAGCAAAGCCAACCTGGGGTCCCAGGAAATAAGAAGCTAAAAACATTGACCAAGACTTTCCAGAACAATAACTTGGGCAAGAGGCAGGCAGTCCATTTAGATCACATGGATCTGAGGAAGTGCATAAACTGGATCAGGTAGAAAGCAATTAGACCATGATTTTGTTTCTCACTCTATTAAATCCTTTAGTAGTTTAGTTTTAAAAACACCCATCCAGTTTTAAAAATGAGGCACTCCAATGAAAATGGCACCTCATTCTGCTTCTCTGACTCAAATCAAAACAGAATAATACTGCCCTTTGAGGATTAGGACAGACAGAGTTTTAAAATTTTTTAAGCAATTAACTAACCAATTAATCTAACTTATTAGTAATTTCCTAACCTGTTAATACTAACATGCAGGATAGTGCATAGAATTTAATAGATATTGTTCCATGAAGTCTACATACATTCACATATGACTATTATTGTTTCATCTGTTTTACAGATGAAGAAACAGACACGTAAATCAATCAACTTGTCTAAGAATACACAACTAGTGTGCCAGCTTTTGAAAGTGTGTGTTAGTTGCTCTGCCATGTCTGACTCTCTGTGACCCCACAGGCTGTAGCCTGCCAGGCTCCTCTGTCCATGGAATTCTCCAGGCAAGAATACTGAAGTGGATTCCCTTCTCCAGGGGATCTTCCCAACCCAGGGATAAAACCCAGGTCTCCTGCACTGCAGGCAGATTCTTTACCATCTGAGCCACCAGGAAGCCCACCAGCCATAGAACTAGGAATCAAAATCTAGCTAAAGAGTGACTCTAAAGAGTGCTCTTTCCAAATTCTATACCTTTGTTTCAAGACGTGATAAAATATAGACCTTCTGGATCTAGATTAAAATTTAAATTTAACCAAAAAAAAGTAACAGAAAAAAAAAAAAGGAAAGGAAAAGAAGAAATTAAAACTATTCTCTTAAAAGTGTTTGCTGGGACTGATTCCCCTCCTTCAACTTCGTTCCAGACATTTATGAGAGCTTTGTTGTTTTTCACCCAGAGACTCTGACCAGCCATTCTGTGCACCTGTCAAGTTGGACCTGGTATTGGAGTTGCCATAGAAACAGAGGAATACTGACTTTGTGTCCGGCAGCAAAGCCAACCTGGGGTCCCAGGAAATAAGAAGCTAAAAACATTGACCAAGACTTTCCAGAACAATAACTTGGGCAAGAGGCAGGCAGTCCATTTAGATCACATGGATCTGAGGAAGTGCATAAACTGGATCAGGTAGAAAGCAATTAGACCATGATTTTGTTTCTCACTCTATTAAATCCTTTAGTAGTTTAGTTTTAAAAACACCCATCCAGTTTTAAAAATGAGGCACTCCAATGAAAATGGCACCTCATTCTGCTTCTCTGACTCAAATCAAAACAGAATAATACTGCCCTTTGAGGATTAGGACAGACAGAGTTTTAAAATTTTTTAAGCAATTAACTAACCAATTAATCTAACTTATTAGTAATTTCCTAACCTGTTAATACTAACATGCAGGATAGTGCATAGAATTTAATAGATATTGTTCCATGAAGTCTACATACATTCACATATGACTATTATTGTTTCATCTGTTTTACAGATGAAGAAACAGACACGTAAATCAATCAACTTGTCTAAGAATACACAACTAGTGTGCCAGCTTTTGAAAGTGTGTGTTAGTTGCTCTGCCATGTCTGACTCTCTGTGACCCCACAGGCTGTAGCCTGCCAGGCTCCTCTGTCCATGGAATTCTCCAGGCAAGAATACTGAAGTGGATTCCCTTCTCCAGGGGATCTTCCCAACCCAGGGATAAAACCCAGGTCTCCTGCACTGCAGGCAGATTCTTTACCATCTGAGCCACCAGGGAAGCCCACCAGCCATAGAACTAGGAATCAAAATCTAGCTAAAGAGTGACTCTAAAGAGTGCTCTTTCCAAATTCTATACCTTTGTTTCAAGACGTGATAAAATATAGACCTTCTGGATCTAGATTAAAATTTAAATTTAACCAAAAAAAAGTAACAGAAAAAAAAAAAAGGAAAGGAAAAGAAGAAATTAAAACTATTCTCTTAAAAGTGTTTGCTGGGACTGATTCCCCTCCTTCAACTTCGTTCCAGACATTTATGAGAGCTTTGTTGTTTTTCACCCAGAGACTCTGAAATTGGATGTTTATCGTAATATAATTAGTATTGACATTTAGCAGCCCAACACTTCAGTAGAACCTGGAATTTCACAGGTCATGATCGAAAGATTGCTTTCTACTCTCAACTGCTTCACACTCTAGCAATAGCATATTTTTATATGCATGATATACAGAGCCATTTACAGGAGGGAAAGAATGAATGCTATTTTTTAAGAATGCTATTTTTATACCAACATAGTATGTAAAAACTGTAGGAATGTCCCATAACAAATATCAGGGATGGTTTAAGTAGAATTTCAGCTTTGGGTACTGATGGTGAAGCTTGGGCTTCTTCCTTGAGTCTTAGGGAGATATATTATTCTCCTTTTCTGGTTTCACAAGACCAGGGTAACAAACATACTACAAAGACTCATTTTAGGAGACTATTTTCTATAATGCTAATTAGTGGTATTAGCACTAGAATTAAAAAGAAGTATAAGATGACTTGGGCTTCCCCAGTGGTTCAGCAATAAAGCATCTGCCTGTCATGCAGGAGACACAGAAGACTCAGGTTTGATCCCTGGGTCAGGAAGATCCTCTGGAGAAAGAGATGGCAATCCACTCCAGTGGCAACTGCTCCCACTAGCCTGGAAAGTTTCATGGACACAGGAGTCTGGCAGGCTACAGTCCATGGGGATTGCAAAGACTCAGACAAGAATACTGAAGTGGATTCCCTTCTCCAGGATCTTCCCAACCCAGGGATAAAACCCAGGTCTCCGGCACTGCAGGCAGATTCTTTACCATCTGAGCCACCAGGAAGCCCACCAGCCATAGAACTAGGAATCAAAATCTAGCTAAAGAGTGACTCTAAAGAGTGCTCTTTCCAAATTCTATACCTTTGTTTCAAGACGTGATAAAATATAGACCTTCTGGATCTAGATTAAAATTTAAATTTAACCAAAAAAAAGTAACAGAAAAAAAAAAAAGGAAAGGAAAAGAAGAAATTAAAACTATTCTCTTAAAAGTGTTTGCTGGGACTGATTCCCCTCCTTCAACTTCGTTCCAGACATTTATGAGAGCTTTGTTGTTTTTCACCCAGAGACTCTGAAATTGGATGTTTATCGTAATATAATTAGTATTGACATTTAGCAGCCCAACACTTCAGTAGAACCTGGAATTTCACAGGTCATGATCGAAAGATTGCTTTCTACTCTCAACTGCTTCACACTCTAGCAATAGCATATTTTTATATGCATGATATACAGAGCCATTTACAGGAGGGAAAGAATGAATGCTATTTTTTAAGAATGCTATTTTTATACCAACATAGTATGTAAAAACTGTAGGAATGTCCCATAACAAATATCAGGGATGGTTTAAGTAGAATTTCAGCTTTGGGTACTGATGGTGAAGCTTGGGCTTCTTCCTTGAGTCTTAGGGAGATATATTATTCTCCTTTTCTGGTTTCACAAGACCAGGGTAACAAACATACTACAAAGACTCATTTTAGGAGACTATTTTCTATAATGCTAATTAGTGGTATTAGCACTAGAATTAAAAAGAAGTATAAGATGACTTGGGCTTCCCCAGTGGTTCAGCAATAAAGCATCTGCCTGTCATGCAGGAGACACAGAAGACTCAGGTTTGATCCCTGGGTCAGGAAGATCCTCTGGAGAAAGAGATGGCAATCCACTCCAGTGGCAACTGCTCCCACTAGCCTGGAAAGTTTCATGGACACAGGAGTCTGGCAGGCTACAGTCCATGGGGATTGCAAAGACTCAGACACAACTGAGCACACATGCACATATAAGATGACTTATGGTTACCAAAGAGGAAACAAGGAGAGAAGTGATAAATTAGGAGACTGGGATTAGCCTATATAGACTACTATATATCAAACAGGTAACTAACAAGGACCTACTGTATGGCACAGGGAACTCTATTCAATATTCTATAATGACCCATATATGGAAAAGAATCTGAAAAAAAATGGATATATATGAATGCATAACTGATTCACTTTGCTATACATCTGAAACACAACATTGTAAGTCAACCCATAAACCTTTTTTAAAAAAGAAGTATAAGACAGATGCTAGCTGTCCAATAATAATGAAGGGCTATTCTCCAGGTTGTCCTCCAGTTCATGTTAACGTCAATAGATGTGTTAGTAATACTCAGAATAGGCACTGGCTAAGAGGCTTTGAGACTCAAGACTCATCAAAGTGAAACACTGGAAATCTCACCATGAATGATTTCCTCCAGGATATCTTCTTAATACTTTTCTTCCATGCCCTCCTCAAGCTAAGCCACTGTAAAGAGATGGGAGAGAGACATCACCCATCAATGTAAAACAAGAGAGATTCAATGCAAAGTGTGCTGGACCAAAAAACTGGAAACATCTGACAGAGAGTTTCTACTTAACGTTTTTCCTTTTCTTTTTGTAAGAGCTTTATAGAAGTATAACTGGGGCTTCCCCTGGTGGTCCAGTGGGTAAGGACACCGCCTTGCAGTGCAAGGGGCGCCGGTTCGAGCCCTGGCCTGGGAAGATCCCACGTGCCGCGGAGCGGCTGGACCCATGTGTCCAATCACCGAGCCGGAGCTCTGGAGCGCATGCGCCCAGAGCCGGCGCTCTGCAACGACAGACGCCACCGCGATGGGAGGCCCACAGGAGCCAAAGAACAAAGACGGATGAACAGAGAGAAACGAAAGACCAATAGAAGTGGCCTGCCTGCTCCCCTCCCTCCCCAACCTGACCCCCGCCCAAAATAAATAAATAAATAAATCTTTAAAAAAAAAAAAAAGAAGTATAACTGATGTAAAAGAACAATACTATTTATATGTGTATAATCTGATGAGTTTGGACATATGCAAACACCCAAGATACCATCACCAAAGCCAAGGTAATAGATCCAACACCTCCCAAAGTTTCCTTGTGTCCTTTTGCTTTAATGTCTCATATTTTTGTGATAAGGTCTAATCTCTTAAACTTAAAAATACACTGTTAACTGTAGGCACTATGTAACAGCCAATCTCTAGATTATATTTCTCTATCTTAACTTAATGTCCTTCGCACAGCCATTTTCCATTTCCCCAAGACCCTAGCCACTGGCAACCACTATAGTAATCTCTGTTTTGACATGTTTAATTATAATAAATACCTCATATAAGTGGAATCCTGCAGTCTTTGTCTTTCTCTGACTGATTCCACTTAATGGAATTCTTAACTAATCCTTAGGTTAATCCTTGAGGATGAACCTTTATGCATGATTTTGCAAGTGGCAAGGCTGCCTGTTGTTTAGGGCTGAATAGTATCCCACTGCAGCTATACACCACATTTTTTATCCATTCATCTACTGATAAACACTTGGGTTGTTTCCATAAGTTAGCAATTGTAAATAATACTGCAGTAACATAAGACTCCAGAGTTCTGAGATTCTGACTTCAATTATTTGGGGCATACACCCATTGGTGGGATTGCTGGATAATACAGTGATTCTATTTTTAATTTTTTGAAGACCTACCTTACGGTTTTCCATAGTAGTGAACCCACTATATATTCCCACCAGCCATACACAAAGGTTCTAATTTCTTCACATCCTCGCCAATGCTTCTTATCTTTCCTTTTATGATAACAGCCAGTCCTAATAGGTGTGAAGTACATTTTCCTGGTAATTAATGATGTTGACTACCATTTCCTCTATCTGTTGGCCAGTTGCATGTCCTGTTTGGAGAAATGTCTGTTCAAGTTATTTGCCCATTTTTTAAATCAAGTTATTTTGACCAGGGTCTTCCCTCATAGCTCAGAGCATAAGATTATTTTGACCACTATGCAGGGAAAAAGTTTACTTTATATCAGGATGAAGTTTCATCATAAACAATAATCCTGAAATTCATCAACATTACCTTCCTCCATAATATTTAAAACTCAGAAATACAATGAAGTATAAGTCAGTAAATTTTTTCCATGAAGGACAAAACAGTTAATTCTTTAGGCTTTGCAGGCTAAAAAGTCTCTATTAGAATTACTTAGTTCTGTCCTTGTAACATGAAAACAGCCATAGATAATAGGTAAATGAATGGGGATAGCTATGGGCCAAAGTTTAAAAGCTTTAATTTAAAAAAACAGACAGATGCCAAGATTTGGCCCTTGGGGCTTAGGCTGTCGACTCCTGATATAAGGTAAGCAAGAAGGCTCTCTCTCCTCTTAGAAGTTCTGACTGTGAATATGGCAACTTCTTATCCTAAAAATGTATTGCTTTATGGACCCTCCCCTACTTGGGCTCGTGTCTCCTCTTCCTTCTCATCCTATACAAATTCTTTGTGCCATCAATCTGAACTCATCAAGCAAAAGAGCACTGTCCCCACACTCTCAGCTGTCCCACTTCTGAGAGTGAAAACTAGGCCTACTCTGGTCCAGCAGCCATCTCTCCCATCTCCTGCAACAGCTGGTAACAGAAGGGGGCTTTTGTCTGCACAGAGACAGCTGGCTCAGCAAGCTCAGGGGGTAAAAAATTACCTTCTCTTTCAGTAGAAAGAAAAAAGATTCAAAATGCCAATGTTGTATTTGCATTATATTTATTCTATTAATTCTGACCTTGAAAACTGAAAATCAACTACCATATAATCATAGCATAATTGTCTGATAATGTTTGTCCTTGAAACCGGAACACTAGAATAGGTTCTCAGAGCTGGAATTCACACAGTAATTAATCTTAAACTCATGGAACAACTCAGTCATGACAATATATGTTCCTGAGTCAACTCAGGATGAAGATATTATGCATTATTAAAGTGTCTGATGTATTTGGACCACAAAAGGTTTACAGCAAAGGAAAGTAAATATGTACTTTTAGATGAATTTGTAACATGAAACATTTCCTGGCAATTGTAAAGCTGGTAAGGTGGAATTTAGATAGAAGCCCTGTCTATTTTGTCTACTCTGGACAACAAATTAATCAACCCAGTAAGTATATAAGGGCCAACCAGATCGTTAGTTATCTATAACCCAGTAAGTATATAAGAGCGGACCAGATCGTTAGTTATCTGTAACCATAAAAACCATACTATCGTTATAAAGACAACAATGTCAGTTACCCAAGACATAAATTACACATAATTGGTTTGGGTCAAATGGTAATTAAGACACAGTCAGTGGTGTCTTTTTCCAGGAGCCCTGTCTGTTTGAGGAAGGATCCTAAAAATGTATATAATGGAGGGAAGAGGAAATTGAAGGTACACAGGAAAGGAATATGTTCAGTCAAAAAAGTAGTACAGTAGGAATTTGTTGGCAGTCCAGTGGTTAGGACTTGGCACTTTGGCTGCCATGGTCCAGGTTCAGTCCCTGGTCAGGGAACTAAAATCCTACAAGCCGGTGGTACAGCAAAAAAAGAAAAAGTAAATAAAGTGGTATAGCAAGAATGCTAGAATATAAAAGAATGTGCAGGCTGCAGATCAGTACTTCTCTAATGTGGATGAAAAGCCCTGGGCTCTTACTAATGTGCAGATTTGGATTGAGCCAGTCTAGGATTCAGGCCAAGATACTGTATCTCTCATCAGCATCTGGGAGTGGTCCAGATGCTTCTGTTCCCAGGACACATCCAGTGCATCTTAGTAGCAAGGATGTAAGTCTTTAGCAGTTACAGTCAGAGAGGGATAGAAACCAGCCCTTAGAGATCACTCCATCCACCCTTCTCATTGCACAGATGAGACGATGGAAGCCAGGAAGGTTAAGTGGTTGGCCTAAGGTCCTTACATTAATGATAAAGCCTTTTCACTTTCATTTTAATGCATTTTACCTCTACAAAATTTCTTCAAAGCATTCCCAGAGACAAGCAATAGCTGAGGGTTTTTAAGTTTTATGAAGAATTTTTTCCAGGAGAAGAGATTTGAAAACAACACAAAAGGTTTACAGCAAAGGAAAGTAAATATGTACTTTTAGATGAATTTGTAACATGAAACATTTCCTGGCAATTGTAAAGCTGGTAAGGTGGAATTTAGATAGAAGCCCTGTCTATTTTGTCTACTCTGGACAACAAATTAATCAACCCAGTAAGTATATAAGGGCCAACCAGATCGTTAGTTATCTATAACCCAGTAAGTATATAAGAGCGGACCAGATCGTTAGTTATCTGTAACCATAAAAACCATACTATCGTTATAAAGACAACAATGTCAGTTACCCAAGACATAAATTACACATAATTGGTTTGGGTCAAATGGTAATTAAGACACAGTCAGTGGTGTCTTTTTCCAGGAGCCCTGTCTGTTTGAGGAAGGATCCTAAAAATGTATATAATGGAGGGAAGAGGAAATTGAAGGTACACAGGAAAGGAATATGTTCAGTCAAAAAAGTAGTACAGTAGGAATTTGTTGGCAGTCCAGTGGTTAGGACTTGGCACTTTGGCTGCCATGGTCCAGGTTCAGTCCCTGGTCAGGGAACTAAAATCCTACAAGCCGGTGGTACAGCAAAAAAAGAAAAAGTAAATAAAGTGGTATAGCAAGAATGCTAGAATATAAAAGAATGTGCAGGCTGCAGATCAGTACTTCTCTAATGTGGATGAAAAGCCCTGGGCTCTTACTAATGTGCAGATTTGGATTGAGCCAGTCTAGGATTCAGGCCAAGATACTGTATCTCTCATCAGCATCTGGGAGTGGTCCAGATGCTTCTGTTCCCAGGACACATCCAGTGCATCTTAGTAGCAAGGATGTAAGTCTTTAGCAGTTACAGTCAGAGAGGGATAGAAACCAGCCCTTAGAGATCACTCCATCCACCCTTCTCATTGCACAGATGAGACGATGGAAGCCAGGAAGGTTAAGTGGTTGGCCTAAGGTCCTTACATTAATGATAAAGCCTTTTCACTTTCATTTTAATGCATTTTACCTCTACAAAATTTCTTCAAAGCATTCCCAGAGACAAGCAATAGCTGAGGGTTTTTTAAGTTTTTTTTGAAGAATTTTTTTCTTACATATGGAGTTGTGAAGAGATACTTCTAAATCAGAATTCTGTCTTTCATTAATGATAATTTTATAGTAATTCTATAATAGTTCATTTATTCCCCAGTTGATTCCAGGACTGTGCCAGGAAGCAAAGAGGTCAACTTCACAATGAGTCATGAGATTTCCTATATTTTAAGTAATTTTTAGACACAAAGATTTTTTTCCCTTCAAACAATCTAAAAAGCAATGACCTGAAGAGCTGTGTCTTTTTAGAATAGGACAGATTTTTTTAGTATGTAAAAAATAAGCAGAATTCATAGACTCCAAGGAATTTCCTAGGGGGGAAATGTAAAAGTATTTCCTTTATCATCATGTATCTAGGGAAATTTCCAAGTCAGCAGTTGTAATCATGGTTTCAGCTCATCTAGCCAACCCGATTTCCTAGTCTTTTTTCCCAAATTTTAGTTTAAGTCTAAAAAAAATCCCTACAAACATTTGGGTCATGCAATGCTATAACATCACTATAAAAGTCTCCAGGAAAGGGAAATATTTCTGAGTCATTGTTCTATCTTCCCTTGACATTCAGGATGAGGGACAACTGGTCCATTCAGAGACTCATTTGATCATCAAAAAGCCAAGAATCCAATCTCAGCTAATGCTCACATTCAGTCTACCAAGTGCTATGCCTCTCTGGCCAAATTTGACTCCATCTGGAGAAATGAGGAGAAATGAATGCTTCACCCTAAGTCCCAGCATTCTGTCTGCTGAGCCAGATCAGCCAAGAAAATATCCACCACAGAGCCCCACAAACTCTTCATAAAAGTAACTCACAGACATCTCCCCCCGGGGCTTTAGATGCCTGGAGCCAACAGCCAGTGCATCTTAGTAGCAAGGATGTAAGTCTTTAGCAGTTACAGTCAGAGAGGGATAGAAACCAGCCCTTAGAGATCACTCCATCCACCCTTCTCATTGCACAGATGAGACGATGGAAGCCAGGAAGGTTAAGTGGTTGGCCTAAGGTCCTTACATTAATGATAAAGCCTTTTCACTTTCATTTTAATGCATTTTACCTCTACAAAATTTCTTCAAAGCATTCCCAGAGACAAGCAATAGCTGAGGGTTTTTTAAGTTTTTTTTGAAGAATTTTTTTCTTACATATGGAGTTGTGAAGAGATACTTCTAAATCAGAATTCTGTCTTTCATTAATGATAATTTTATAGTAATTCTATAATAGTTCATTTATTCCCCAGTTGATTCCAGGACTGTGCCAGGAAGCAAAGAGGTCAACTTCACAATGAGTCATGAGATTTCCTATATTTTAAGTAATTTTTAGACACAAAGATTTTTTTCCCTTCAAACAATCTAAAAAGCAATGACCTGAAGAGCTGTGTCTTTTTAGAATAGGACAGATTTTTTTAGTATGTAAAAAATAAGCAGAATTCATAGACTCCAAGGAATTTCCTAGGGGGGAAATGTAAAAGTATTTCCTTTATCATCATGTATCTAGGGAAATTTCCAAGTCAGCAGTTGTAATCATGGTTTCAGCTCATCTAGCCAACCCGATTTCCTAGTCTTTTTCCAACTTTTAGTTTAAGTCTAAAAAAAATCCCTACAAACATTTGGGTCATGCAATGCTATAACATCACTATAAAAGTCTCCAGGAAAGGGAAATATTTCTGAGTCATTGTTCTATCTTCCCTTGACATTCAGGATGAGGGACAACTGGTCCATTCAGAGACTCATTTGATCATCAAAAAGCCAAGAATCCAATCTCAGCTAATGCTCACATTCAGTCTACCAAGTGCTATGCCTCTCTGGCCAAATTTGACTCCATCTGGAGAAATGAGGAGAAATGAATGCTTCACCCTAAGTCCCAGCATTCTGTCTGCTGAGCCAGATCAGCCAAGAAAATATCCACCACAGAGCCCCACAAACTCTTCATAAAAGTAACTCACAGACATCTCCCGACAGCCCCTCTGGGGTTTTGTACTGAGATATATGCCTGGAAGCCAACACTGGAACATTGGCTGGGGGCTTATGGCTGGCCCCCACCCCAGTGGGCAGACCTGGGAATCTCTAGCCATACATTTAAATAGCTTATTTATCTGTGCGTGTTCCACATTAATTGATCCTCCCTTCAATTTTGTGGCTTGTAATTTTCTCCTTACACAGAGAATACAGATAAAATTTGATGGGCCATGCTGGCCCTGGGCCGAACAACTGCAGCATCTTTGGGTTTTGATGACAATGAGAGCAAAGAGAGGAAGGCCACAGACCATGGGCTCCATTGGTCTTGCCTGATCCATCATTCATGCCTCTTCCTATCAGTTTCTGCCCCTGATTTTCTCAATGGGAGACAGCAGGGCTTACCAAGCCATGGTTGACCCCCCAGAAGCTTAATAATTCTTAATGGGGGACACAGGAAACCATTCTCTATTATTTTCCCTTTACATTCCCTGACTCTTAAAAAAAAATAATCAAAGACATCATGAGGACTTCTCACCAACCTTGGGAATTTGCTTTCTTCATATACTGTAGGCATTCTTTTTTTCTTTTTTTTTTCTTGCCTCTAAATCATCGTCCATTTTTCAACCATCTTTTTATTCTTTGGCAAGTGTGGGCCTCCCATCACAGTGGCCTCTCTCACTGCAGAGCACTGGCTCTGGACACATGTACTCCAGAGCGCTGACTCATAATTGGACACACCAGCCCAGCTGTTCCTCAGCATGTGGGATCTTCCGGGGCCAGGGATCGAACCGGTGCCCTTTGCACTACAAGACAGACTCCTTACCTACTGGACCACCACAGAAGCCCTACTGTAGGCATTCTTTTTTTTTTTTTTTTTTTTTTTGTAGGCATTCTTAAAGGAGTTACCCGAATATTTTCCATTGAGATGACTTGCATAAAGCAGGAGTTTGTATTTAGGGAAAAAATGAGTTTTTCCTTTGTGCCATGTTTTGGTTCAACAAAGTTTTAGAGTTTCCATTCTATCTTTCAGTGTTTAGCCAGCTAGTCCCTAACTGTCTGCCTTGCTCTTTACTTCTCTTCACCCAGACAGGTGCAGAGTGACCTCCCCTAGAGGATATTTTGGCCAGCACATCATCAGTGTTCTAACCACCAGTGGCAATATCAGGCATCAAGGAATGTAAACTGTCATCAGGGAAGAGTGCACATAAACAACTCTGGGCATTTGGCTTGGACTTTGAAGCTGCTGTAGGTTGATTTTTGGAATACTGAGTGATTATGGCTTGAGGACAAAGCTGAAATTTATTAAGAGTAAGCTTTGGCCTGATACCACTGTCACACTGCATTAGAGAAAGCTCTGACTTGCCCTGGTCATTCAGCCTGAGCTGCAAACACTCCCTGCCACTGCTCATGGATCTCTGCTGATGATTATTAGCTGTGCAGCTCTTCATATAGGGGCCTCCTCGTGAGCCCTGAAGGTCACATGGAGCCACTTCCTATCAGTTTCTGCCCCTGATTTTCTCAATGGGGACACTTAAAGGAAAATAATAATCAAAGGAAACCATTCTCTATTATTTTCCTTTACATTCCCTGACTCTTAAAAAATAATCAAAGACATCATGAGGACTTCTCACCAACCTTGGGAATTTGCTTTCTTCATATACTGTAGGCATTCTTTTTTTCTTTTTTTTTTCTTGCCTCTAAATCATCGTCCATTTTTCAACCATCTTTTTATTCTTTGGCAAGTGTGGGCCTCCCATCACAGTGGCCTCTCTCACTGCAGAGCACTGGCTCTGGACACATGTACTCCAGAGCGCTGACTCATAATTGGACACACCAGCCCAGCTGTTCCTCAGCATGTGGGATCTTCCGGGGCCAGGGATCGAACCGGTGCCCTTTGCACTACAAGACAGACTCCTTACCTACTGGACCACCACAGAAGCCCTACTGTAGGCATTCTTTTTTTTTTTTTTTTTTTTTGTAGGCATTCTTAAAGGAGTTACCCGAATATTTTCCATTGAGATGACTTGCATAAAGCAGGAGTTTGTATTTAGGTAAAAAATGAGTTTTTCCTTTGTGCCATGTTTTGGTTCAACAAAGTTTTAGAGTTTCCATTCTATCTTTCAGTGTTTAGCCAGCTAGTCCCTAACTGTCTGCCTTGCTCTTTACTTCTCTTCACCCAGACAGGTGCAGAGTGACCTCCCCTAGAGGATATTTTGGCCAGCACATCATCAGTGTTCTAACCACCAGTGGCAATATCAGGCATCAAGGAATGTAAACTGTCATCAGGGAAGAGTGCACATAAACAACTCTGGGCATTTGGCTTGGACTTTGAAGCTGCTGTAGGTTGATTTTTGGAATACTGAGTGATTATGGCTTGAGGACAAAGCTGAAATTTATTAAGAGTAAGCTTTGGCCTGATACCACTGTCACACTGCATTAGAGAAAGCTCTGACTTGCCCTGGTCATTCAGCCTGAGCTGCAAACACTCCCTGCCACTGCTCATGGATCTCTGCTGATGATTATTAGCTGTGCAGCTCTTCATATAGGGGCCTCCTCGTGAGCCCTGAAGGTCAACATGAAAGAGGGAGAACTCCACTGGTACTTCCCTAGAGGAAACTGGTTCTTCATTCAAGGTGACCAGTGTGAGAGAAGACAGTGCATCCAATGTAATATGCCCTTATCCCCCCTCGTCCCCTTGACAAACCACTCCTCTTCCTGTACTTCCAAGGTCACCTCCATGTCCTGTTTTCCAATTAGAAACTGGGGACCACTCCTAGCATTTCCCACATGCCCAGCCCATATTCAAACATTGAAACTAAGTTTCGGGCTTCCCTGGTGGTCCAGTGGGTAAGGACACCGCCTTGCAGTGCAAGGGGCACTGGTTCGATCCCTGGCCTGGGAAGATCCCACATGCCGTGGAGCGGCTGGACCGACATGTCCAATTACAGAGCCGGAGCTCTGGAGCACATGCTCCCAGAGCCGGTGCTCGGAGACAACTGAGGCCACTGCGATGGGAGGCCCACATGGGCCAAAGAACAAAGATGGATGAAAATAGACAAATGAAAGACCGATAGAAGTAACCCGCCTGCTCCCCTTCCTCCCCATCCCACTCCCCCAAAATAAATAAATAAATAAATCTTTAAAAAGAAAAAAAGAAACTAAGTTTCAATCATTCAGTCTTCAAAATGTCACCTGAACATATTTCTCCCCTTTATTTTCATCACCTGTTACCTAAGTCAGGTGCTCAGCTAGACTGGTCAAATAGCCTCATCTGGGATCCTGCCCCCTAGTCTCCCTTCATCCTTAATTGCTCAATCTACTGCCAACATATCACTAGCTTCTATTCTAAAATACAAATCTTCCCATGGTACTCTTTTTATTGAAAACCTTCAAGGACTCCCATCATCTCTAGGATAAAATTCAAACTCTTTACCCCTGCATTTAGGGTTTACAGCCTTCAATAGCCCCAATACATTATGTCACCTCACTTTCAGCTATTATCCACCATACCTCTATGTTAACCCAACCCCAGCTACTCTTTTCCACTCAAGTTAGACTTTTTCCTACCCCCTTTCTACCTGCTGTGCCTTTTCCCTGCCTTCTTAGCATGGAAAATCCATCCCATTCTCCAGATTTGCCCAAGATAGCATCTCTCATAAGACTTTCTCTGATGTCTTTTAGCTCTAATGACTTCCATTGTGTTTAAACCAATGTTTTATATGACCATTATCTAAGCTCACATTGGGTTTTCTTTTTCTCTGAATTTCTAGTTTCCAGCATGTGCTCATAATGTACTGATATTCAAGGAAAGGAGAAAGAAAAGGGGTTCATTACTATGCTATTTAGATAAACCTAGCACATACTCTATCTTTTATATTCCCTTATCTGGGTAGATATCCCATGTTGCTAAGGTGAATGGGACCAAGTTTAGGAGGGGAATGGCTGTTGAGAAGCTATAACCTCTCTGGACAGTAAGTCCAAATTTGGCAACTGCCCCATGTGCACTGAAACCAACTATTTTATTAGAAAACTATATGTGCCCCACAAATCTAAGGCTTTCAGCCAACTCCAGGCCTAAAAGATTACTGGCTTGATACTACCATCCCCAACAGGTCAAAAGTTACTCCCATTGTACATCAGGGTCAGAGGAATGCTGTCTAGAAGATAATCATAGCAATATAAATACAGTTCCAAAACTTCAGATCAGACACACCTAGATGGAAGAGGGTAAAATAGTACACATAATCAACTGGGAACAGGAAACAAGTTTTTGAGAAGTCAAGACACACATTATTTTTCTCTTCAATATTCCAATTCATCTATTCACAAAGAAACAACTAAATGTTATTCAGACAGAGGCTGGAATTTATTATCTGGACCAAAATGACAATTTAAATGCCCATGGATGAAGTGTTAGTTAATCTTCCAAATGCTAAATATATTAATGCTTTTCACTTTCATGCTGCCCCAAAATACACACATACAACACTTCTCATGAACTAAAGATGAGAGGAGAAGAATCAGAATACACCTAGGAAATGTACTGGAGAGAAACACTAGGGTCCCCAACAGTGAAAGATGTGTCATACTGAAGCACTTCAAAATGCCAAGTCTTCTCCTCCATGGTGTCCAAATGGATACCAGTCCAAGAATGCATCTTTCCCCAAGTGACCATAGGTGGTTGTTGTTTAATCACTAAGTTTTGCCCAACTCTTTTCAACCCCATAGACTGTAGTTCTCCAGGCTTCTCTGTCCATAGGATTTCCTAGACAAGAACACTGGAATTGGTGGTCATTTCCTTCTCCAGGGGATCTTCTCAATCCAGGAATTGACATCTCCTGCATTGGCAGGCAGATTCTTTATCACTGAGCCACTAGGGAATGGAAGCTCATATGCTAGAGTAACTGCACTTTAAAACTCACTTCAACATCCATTTTCATTGAAGAACTAGATCTTGACATCTCAATATACGGGAACCCAGAAAATAATACACAAGAATTGAAGAAAAGCACATGCCTTATTTCTAGCCAAGCTTAGCTTTGTCCGTGACTTAAAACATAGGACCAATATCCTAAATACCTCTGTGTCTCAGTTTCCTCCCATGAGAAATACATCCCATAGGCTTGTCATTTCATCTGCCAAAACGACAAATAAAAGTAGAGAGCTAGGCCTTCCCTGGTGACTCAGTGGTAAAGAATTCACCTACCAATCAGGAGACACAGGTACAATCCCTGCTGTGGAAGGATCCCTCATAATATGGAGCAACTAAGTCCGTGCACCACAATTATTGAGCCTATGCTCTAGAACCTAGAGAACCACAATTACTGAAGTTCTGAAGACTCTAGAACCAGTGTTCTGCAAAAAGAGAAGTCATCACAATGAGAAACCCACTCATCACAACTAGAAAAAGGCCATGCATCAACAAAGATCCAGCACAGCCATAAATAAATAAAAGTTTTTCTAAAAAAGTAGAGCGCTGTCAACTAACATATAAGAGATGTGTCATAAATGACCCCACTCCCTTCCGATGGCAGGCTCATTTGTTCACTATTTTGATAGCATCTTTATTAAGAATCTATGTTGCCTGTTGAAATAAACAGAAAGCTCTGGTATTTGGCTGAACTGATGACATTCAAAAGCCCCCACACATCCTCCACTCACATCCATAACTGTCACGGGCTGTGCAGGCCACACTGCATGTCAGAAGGCAAAAGAATTTGGTGTCCAAATGGATACCAGTCCAAGAATGCATCTTTCCCCAAGTGACCATAGGTGGTTGTTGTTTAATCACTAAGTTTTGCCCAACTCTTTTCAACCCCATAGACTGTAGTTCTCCAGGCTTCTCTGTCCATAGGATTTCCTAGACAAGAACACTGGAATTGGTGGTCATTTCCTTCTCCAGGGGATCTTCTCAATCCAGGAATTGACATCTCCTGCATTGGCAGGCAGATTCTTTATCACTGAGCCACTAGGGAATGGAAGCTCATATGCTAGAGTAACTGCACTTTAAAACTCACTTCAACATCCATTTTCATTGAAGAACTAGATCTTGACATCTCAATATACGGGAACCCAGAAAATAATACACAAGAATTGAAGAAAAGCACATGCCTTATTTCTAGCCAAGCTTAGCTTTGTCCGTGACTTAAAACATAGGACCAATATCCTAAATACCTCTGTGTCTCAGTTTCCTCCCATGAGAAATACATCCCATAGGCTTGTCATTTCATCTGCCAAAACGACAAATAAAAGTAGAGAGCTAGGCCTTCCCTGGTGACTCAGTGGTAAAGAATTCACCTACCAATCAGGAGACACAGGTACAATCCCTGCTGTGGAAGGATCCCTCATAATATGGAGCAACTAAGTCCGTGCACCACAATTATTGAGCCTATGCTCTAGAACCTAGAGAACCACAATTACTGAAGTTCTGAAGACTCTAGAACCAGTGTTCTGCAAAAAGAGAAGTCATCACAATGAGAAACCCACTCATCACAACTAGAAAAAGGCCATGCATCAACAAAGATCCAGCACAGCCATAAATAAATAAAAGTTTTTCTAAAAAAGTAGAGCGCTGTCAACTAACATATAAGAGATGTGTCATAAATGACCCCACTCCCTTCCGATGGCAGGCTCATTTGTTCACTATTTTGATAGCATCTTTATTAAGAATCTATGTTGCCTGTTGAAATAAACAGAAAGCTCTGGTATTTGGCTGAACTGATGACATTCAAAAGCCCCCACACATCCTCCACTCACATCCATAACTGTCACGGGCTGTGCAGGCCACACTGCATGTCAGAAGGCAAAAAGAATTTGATTTTCATCCTCCTTAAGTGAGATAAAATGTGAAGAATGAACAAGATAAATAAGGTCATTTCCTTTGTAGGTCTTGCTTATTTAGATCTCATTTTGAATGCACAGGAAACTAATCTCTGCTATGTTGAGATTTTTTTTCGCACACACTCAGTGTGAAATACAGCAGTAAATTGATGATGCTGGTGTTTGAAAGTGTGTGTAATCAACAGAGGCAACAGGTTATATAGAAAAGAAAGAAATAAAAAGCAATTTCTTTTCAGAAGGAAGTAACCCATTGATACTACATCAGTTGTTGATAGGTCAACCTTGAATTGATTTTCATGTGGTCAATGTTCTCTTGTCTTGCATGAATAATTAAGTAACAATGAGAACTGGCAGTTTACCAAAATTAAATTATATCACCATAAGCTATGTCTAATGATACAAGTGTCTCTCAGAGCAAAGAGAACTTACAAGACAAGGATATACACTCTCATTCTTTAGAGTGAGGGGAATCCAACATATATAAACACCTCATACAAAACAACATAAAAATGTTCATTAAAAAGTGAGCAAAATAGACATTTTTCCAAAGAGGAAATACAGATGGCCAATGGGTGCATGAAAAGATGCTCACCGTCACTAGTCATCAGGAAAATGCAAGTCGAAACCATAATGAGATATCATCTCACATCTGTCTGAATGGCAACCATAAAAAGAACACAAATAACAAATGTTCGTGAGGATGTGGAAAAAAGAGAACTCTCATATACTGTTGGTGGGAATGTAAATTGGTGCAGCCACTATGGAAAACAGTATGGAGATTACTCAAAAAAAAAAACTAAACTAAAAATAGAACTACCATATGACCCAGCAATTCCACTCCTGGATATATATTTGAAAAAACAAAAACACTAATTTAATGAGCCCCAATGTGCGTATATATATATATATGTGTGTGTGTGTGTGTGTGTGTACATACATTGTATTATATATATATTTATATCTGCATTGCAGGTCTTCTGCATTGCAGGTGGATTCTTTACCACTGAGCCACCAGGGAAGTCCATATGTGTGTGTGTGTGTGTGTGTGTGTCTGTGTGTGTCTGTGTGTGTCTGTGTGTGTCTGTGTCTGTATAACCCCATGGACTATAGCCTACCAGGCAAGAATACTGGAGTGGGTGGCCATTTCCTTCTCCAACAGTATGTCCTTATTAGTTATATATTTTATATATAATAGCATGTATATGTCAATTCCAATCTCCACCTTTCTCCTGCAGTAACCCTAATCATGTTCTCTGCAATGTGTATTTGAGAAACATCTAGAATGGTTATGTTAACAAAACTTGCTCAAGGTGGATGGATGTGGCTTTCTAAGTCACCATTCCCTCATGAAACGTTATCAATAGGGGTTCTACTTTTTCTGAATTCCCAGTAACATGAATCGCTAGAACCAGAGCCTACTTGGCAGGAAACAGGAAGATGTGCCCCCATAGACATGAATCTCACTGATTAGAGCCAGTACAGCCATGGCAGCAGCTAGATAGAACCCATAAACACCTGCCCACATTCTGTCTGCAGAACAGGATAATTAATACCCTTCTCCTAGCCTTCCACTTTCCATTTACTTTGCCAATGCTGCAGTTACATACGACTGACTTTCCCAAATTAGATATTAATGATTTACTCTCCAAAATCTAAAGGGTGCTTACCAAGCATGACAGCATGGGTGACGAAAAAAATAATAATAATGAAAATAAAAAACACCTTTCTCCCCTGTCTGGGTGTGGCCAGACTGATTGTGGGAGGAGTTTCAATGGGGGGGAAAAAAATACAAATGTTCCGTGGAGGATGTGGAAAAAAGAGAACTCTCATATACTGTTGGTGGGAATGTAAATTGGTGCAGCCACTATGGAAAACAGTATGGAGATTACTCAAAAAAAAAAACTAAACTAAAAATAGAACTACCATATGACCCAGCAATTCCACTCCTGGATATATATTTGAAAAAACAAAAACACTAATTTAATGAGCCCCAATGTGCGTATATATATATATATGTGTGTGTGTGTGTGTGTGTGTACATACATTGTATTATATATATATTTATATCTGCATTGCAGGTCTTCTGCATTGCAGGTGGATTCTTTACCACTGAGCCACCAGGGAAGTCCATATGTGTGTGTGTGTGTGTGTGTGTGTCTGTGTGTGTCTGTGTGTGTCTGTGTCTGTATAACCCCATGGACTATAGCCTACCAGGCAAGAATACTGGAGTGGGTGGCCATTTCCTTCTCCAACAGTATGTCCTTATTAGTTATATATTTTATATATAATAGCATGTATATGTCAATTCCAATCTCCACCTTTCTCCTGCAGTAACCCTAATCATGTTCTCTGCAATGTGTATTTGAGAAACATCTAGAATGGTTATGTTAACAAAACTTGCTCAAGGTGGATGGATGTGGCTTTCTAAGTCACCATTCCCTCATGAAACGTTATCAATAGGGGTTCTACTTTTTCTGAATTCCCAGTAACATGAATCGCTAGAACCAGAGCCTACTTGGCAGGAAACAGGAAGATGTGCCCCCATAGACATGAATCTCACTGATTAGAGCCAGTACAGCCATGGCAGCAGCTAGATAGAACCCATAAACACCTGCCCACATTCTGTCTGCAGAACAGGATAATTAATACCCTTCTCCTAGCCTTCCACTTTCCATTTACTTTGCCAATGCTGCAGTTACATACGACTGACTTTCCCAAATTAGATATTAATGATTTACTCTCCAAAATCTAAAGGGTGCTTACCAAGCATGACAGCATGGGTGACGAAAAAAATAATAATAATGAAAATAAAAAACACCTTTCTCCCCTGTCTGGGTGTGGCCAGACTGATGATTTGTGGGAGGAGCGGGGGTTTCCATCAGCTCTTGACTAGGAAGGCAGAGGCAGGTGGAGGAAGAGGCGCTGGCTGCCCTTCTGCTTCAGACATCTCAGTTGCCCGCTGACAGCACAGGGATCGATCACAGGGCGAGAGCTCTTCCTACATAGCTGAACTAATAGAACTCATTCATATTCTCACACAAAAAGCAAGAGGTGTTCCTATCAGTAGCAGAAGACTGCAAGGGCCTGATGCTCTGTCTCTGCTCCCAGCTTTCCAGCTCTCATCTCCCGACCCCAGAGCTCTTCACACCCTTGTTTCTGTGAATCTGGGCAGACCACTGCCTTGGAGACCTGGCCCAGGGCTCACCTCCTCGCAGGAGCTGTCCTCAATCTACCCCACATCACAATGATTATTAATTTTCTCCATATCCTTCCAACTGAGAGAGGTGAGGCTATTGCCTACTAACAGATCTCAAATGATATCACTTTAAGCAAAGGCATGCTGGTTTACAGTCATAACACAGAGCGCTTATACAGCAACTGAGTGTGCAAAGTTTTGTCCTATAGATTATCTCTTTTATTCTCATATCCTTGTACAACCCTATGAGGTGGATGGATACACACAAAACCTTCTATCATGCTGACTCTGTTGCAAACTCTTTGATGCTACTATTTTGATGAAAAAAGGTTTTGACATACTTTAAATATAAACTACTGGTATCTGTTTTAATTATCAACTTAAGTGAAAAACAGAGATCTTACCCCTATTTCTGAGCCTGACCCCATGACAGTAACCTGCAGCCTCCTCCCACTCTCAAACCCCTCAGCATCAACCCCCAATTGGAATAGGAGACTCGGTGAGGGATGATGAGAGAGAAATGGACAGGAAGCTACACTGTGAAAATGTCTCAATATGACAAAGGGAAATGCTGTATTTTGGAGCACATCCAAAAGGCTTTCTCAATATGCCTCCTCTAAATCAAGTGCCCAATGCATTCTCCTAGACATATAATAGAGAAACAATATAAGCACCTTTCGCCCCTGTCTGGGTTTTGCCAGACTGATGATTTGTGGGAGGAGCGGGGGTTTCCATCAGCTCTTGACTAGGAAGGCAGAGGCAGGTGGAGGAAGAGGCGCTGGCTGCCCTTCTGCTTCAGACATCTCAGTTGCCCGCTGACAGCACAGGGATCGATCACAGGGCGAGAGCTCTTCCTACATAGCTGAACTAATAGAACTCATTCATATTCTCACACAAAAAGCAAGAGGTGTTCCTATCAGTAGCAGAAGACTGCAAGGGCCTGATGCTCTGTCTCTGCTCCCAGCTTTCCAGCTCTCATCTCCCGACCCCAGAGCTCTTCACACCCTTGTTTCTGTGAATCTGGGCAGACCACTGCCTTGGAGACCTGGCCCAGGGCTCACCTCCTCGCAGGAGCTGTCCTCAATCTACCCCACATCACAATGATTATTAATTTTCTCCATATCCTTCCAACTGAGAGAGGTGAGGCTATTGCCTACTAACAGATCTCAAATGATATCACTTTAAGCAAAGGCATGCTGGTTTACAGTCATAACACAGAGCGCTTATACAGCAACTGAGTGTGCAAAGTTTTGTCCTATAGATTATCTCTTTTATTCTCATATCCTTGTACAACCCTATGAGGTGGATGGATACACACAAAACCTTCTATCATGCTGACTCTGTTGCAAACTCTTTGATGCTACTATTTTGATGAAAAAAGGTTTTGACATACTTTAAATATAAACTACTGGTATCTGTTTTAATTATCAACTTAAGTGAAAAACAGAGATCTTACCCCTATTTCTGAGCCTGACCCCATGACAGTAACCTGCAGCCTCCTCCCACTCTCAAACCCCTCAGCATCAACCCCCAATTGGAATAGGAGACTCGGTGAGGGATGATGAGAGAGAAATGGACAGGAAGCTACACTGTGAAAATGTCTCAATATGACAAAGGGAAATGCTGTATTTTGGAGCACATCCAAAAGGCTTTCTCAATATGCCTCCTCTAAATCAAGTGCCCAATGCATTCTCCTAGACATATAATAGAGGAAGAAACAATATAAGCAGGGTGGTCTGACCAAGTTCATAGACTTAGCCATGACAGTGTTGTGCCGGAACTCATCACCTTCGAGGTAATATTCTTTGAGTTCCTATTGCATGGAGAAATGGAGTTTGCTGCCTGGATAAAGTGCTCCTTAAGCATTTAAAAGTGCAAAGGGAATACTGTATAAAGAGTAATCAAGTGTCAGGCATTGCACTAGCCTTTAACATTCAGTACATGTTAGCTATACTTACATTTTTTTAAAAAAAGGTTAATAAAAATAAACAGAATATTTAGATGAAAGGGAAAGGATCGAGCAAACATACAGACAGCATGTACTAATAAGGTTTCTATGACTGAGCTTAAAATTGGCAATCAAAGCCACATGGGAAAGAAAAGCTTCTTACATCTTATTTTCAGAAAGGAGAAAATAAGCAAGGAAGGGAGCAGAGGAGGATGCTTTCCTTAGTCTGAATGAAGTTTCTCAGAGACAGCAGCACTCAATGACATCAGTGGCTAGGAACAGGCTAATGCCTTTTAAGTGGCAGGGGAAGAGGGTCAGAGGGCATCCTCTTTTATTCTGAGCCATGGGTGTGGAATTAATAGACAATTTTCCAACAGATGTACAAACTCCCCAGAACTGTATGGAATAACGCTCATAACAGTATTAATAATAGCCAACAGCTGCTGGAAACTCATTGCATGCTAGGCAAGGCTCCACACACTCACATAAACCAATTTGCTGACTCTGTTGCAAACTCTTTGATGCTACTATTTTGATGAAATTTTGACATACAATCTACTGGTATCTGTTTTAATTATCAACTTAAGTGAAAAACAGAGATCTTACCCCTATTTCTGAGCCTGACCCCATGACAGTAACCTGCAGCCTCCTCCCACTCTCAAACCCCTCAGCATCAACCCCCAATTGGAATAGGAGACTCGGTGAGGGATGATGAGAGAGAAATGGACAGGAAGCTACACTGTGAAAATGTCTCAATATGACAAAGGGAAATGCTGTATTTTGGAGCACATCCAAAAGGCTTTCTCAATATGCCTCCTCTAAATCAAGTGCCCAATGCATTCTCCTAGACATATAATAGAGGAAGAAACAATATAAGCAGGGTGGTCTGACCAAGTTCATAGACTTAGCCATGACAGTGTTGTGCCGGAACTCATCACCTTCGAGGTAATATTCTTTGAGTTCCTATTGCATGGAGAAATGGAGTTTGCTGCCTGGATAAAGTGCTCCTTAAGCATTTAAAAGTGCAAAGGGAATACTGTATAAAGAGTAATCAAGTGTCAGGCATTGCACTAGCCTTTAACATTCAGTACATGTTAGCTATACTTACATTTTTTAAATAAAGGTTAATAAAAATAAACAGAATATTTAGATGAAAGGGAAAGGATCGAGCAAACATACAGACAGCATGTACTAATAAGGTTTCTATGACTGAGCTTAAAATTGGCAATCAAAGCCACATGGGAAAGAAAAGCTTCTTACATCTTATTTTCAGAAAGGAGAAAATAAGCAAGGAAGGGAGCAGAGGAGGATGCTTTCCTTAGTCTGAATGAAGTTTCTCAGAGACAGCAGCACTCAATGACATCAGTGGCTAGGAACAGGCTAATGCCTTTTAAGTGGCAGGGGAAGAGGGTCAGAGGGCATCCTCTTTTATTCTGAGCCATGGGTGTGGAATTAATAGACAATTTTCCAACAGATGTACAAACTCCCCAGAACTGTATGGAATAACGCTCATAACAGTATTAATAATAGCCAACAGCTGCTGGAAACTCATTGCATGCTAGGCAAGGCTCCACACACTCACATATACCATCACTAAACTAAGCACCTACTATCACTTAACCACCGGTCTATTAGCATCCTTTCATCATAAATGTGGAGAACGGGGCACAAGGAGAATGGGAAACTTAAAGTCACAGAGTTGGTGGATGGTAGAGTAAAGATGCAATCTGGAAGAGACCGACTCAAAGGTTCTGGCCCTTAACTATGATGCTGGCTCTAACCATCACTAAACATCATCCCTGAGACTCTAGAGATGCATATGTGCTATGGTGGCAGAATTCTAAAGATCTAAATTACTATAGCCATTGTAACACATCCTAGGGAGCACGATGGAAATAGGAAATCCTGGCTGGATATTCATTCTCCTTAAAGAAGAAGAACTGAAGTTCCTTGATCAGGAATTAACCCCTGGATTTGAGAAATATCAGCTGATCTGCCCTAGTTTACTCTATGATGCTCTACCAGCCTTAATTATCCTGTGCTCCTCTCCATAAATGGCTACTCCATTGTTTGAATTTGGTCCAGCAGAACTCTGGACCCATTCTTGACTTCCCATAGGCCACACCTAACCCATCATCACATCCTATCAGCTCTGCCTTCAAAACACAGCCATAACCCAGCCACTCCTCACCCCACCACTGTCGGCACTGTGGTCCAAGCCAACACTGAGTTATGCTAAGGTTACTGCAATAGCCTACTAAGTGAAATCCTTCTTCTGCCTGTGTCCTCCATATTCGGTTCTCACACCAGCCAGAATGAGTTTTCAAAGCATGCCCCTCTGTTTAAATGTCCTGCCATCATTTAAAGTCTCTGAATGGCTTCCCAACTTAACCAGGAGAAAAGACAAAGTTCTTAGAATGGCCAGAAGACTTTACATGACCCAACTCATAATCTCTCTGACTGCCCCTCGTGCTGGGTTCACCCCACTTTTGCCTTCCTTTTCTTGCCCCTAGGCCAAGCAGTTTCTAGTAGGGTGCCTTGGTACGCAGCCTGGGGCCCTCTACTCTCAGGCAATCCATGAGCCACTTATAGGCATCCTTTGGGTCTCAGCTCAAATACTGTCTTATTAGGAAAACCTTCCAAGACCTCAATTTTTAAATTACAACCCTGCCAAGCTTCCCTGGTCCCTCAGACAGTAAAAAATCTGCCTGCAATGCAGGAAACCCAGCTTCAATCTCAGGGTCAGGAAGATCCCCCGTAGAAAGGAATGGCTACCCACAACAGTATTCTTGCCTGAAGACTTCCATGGACAGAGAAGCTTGATGGGCTATAGTCCATGGGGTCACAAAGAATCAGACATAATTGAATGATACACATGCACATGCGCACGCACTGATATGTCCACACCATCATCATCTGACAGATTATATGTATATATGTTTATTTTTTTCATTTTACTTATATATTTATTACCTGCCTATGTACCCCCCCAGCTCTCATGAGGGCAAGAATTCAGGTCCATTTTGTTACTGCTATATCTCAAGTGCCTAGAACAGTGCCTGCAACATAACAGATGGTCAATAAACATTTTCTAAATAAATGATGAATGAATAGAGTTTGAAGGCAAATAATATGGTTTATTCTTCTTTGTTTTCCCAGTTGTACCTGATATATAGTAGGCATTAAATAAATTTGGGAAGTGGGCAGGAGGCTAAATAAATGAGCATCCATATTAGTTAGGGTTCTCGAGAAAACCAAGAGCCAAAAGGTGAGATATGTACATATATAAAACATTAATTTTAAACACTTGGTTCAGGCAATTATGGAGGTTGGCATGTTCAAAATCTGCAAGATAGGCCATCAGGTTGGAGAACCAGAGAACAGGCAACATACAACCAAAGTCTGAAGGCCATATGCTGAAGAATTCCCTCTTACTCAGAGAAAGTCTGTCATTTGTTTTTCTCAGGTCTTCAACTGATTGGATGAAGCCCATCCATGTTATGAAGCGCAATCTGCTTTATTCACAATTTACCAATTTAACTCCTGGTCTCATACAAAAACATAGCCAAAGAAACACTCAGAATGATGTCTGACCACATATTTGGACATTGTGGCCCAGCCACATTGACACATAAAATTAATCATCACAGTATCCTATTAAGGTGAATCAATAGGACACACTAGATTAATGAATAAAGAATATCATAATAAGAATCCAACACCTGCACTTTTTATTATAAACACTTTATAAGTACAGTGTCCTGTATTCTGTTGCTAAGTATTGACTAGGCACTGTGCAAGCACTGAAGGAGATAAGGCTAAAGTATCCTCATCAAGGAGCTCAGAGGAGCTACATAACACCTACCATCCCACAAGCATCATCACGAATCATGTCCACGTGACCAGCTGCTGGGCAGCTTTTCAGCCAGGCCCTTTCTCAATGAACTAAGTATATGTAGACCAGCAATAGGTTTGGTAGCTATATAGAAACCCTGAGCAAATGCAAACAGCCATACTTTACAGACGAGTGAAAAACAGTCAGCCCTCTTGTGATGTGTACCTAACAACTTCCTCTACCCTAGAAATTGTCCCTAGCTATTGAGACAGGCCCTGGCAGGAGTCATCAGTACTTCTAGCATTTGGTCCCCTTCTTCTCCCCCTCCTGATTGCATGTCCCTTAAATTCTTCAAGCCACACTTTCCTCAAGAGCAAAGCCTACCTATTAGTTGATATGCTCAATAAGAGCCAAGATTTATTAAGGCTGTTCACCCAGCCTCACATATTAATTATCACTATTCTTACCATGATTATTACTACAAGTTTTAATTCAGAAAAGGGAAGCCCTTTACAAAACCTCCCTCTCTGAGCACTAGCACTGTATCCATCAGTCAGGTTGATTCACTTTTTGCAGATGTATCTTCACAGCAATAAAAAGAGAACTTTTTTGCTTCCAATTTATGATGATGACACAAGGTCATGCCAAGGTTGACTAAGTCCCTGTTCTGTAGAGAGAGAGCTATGAACATTTCGTCATACACACCTGACACTTTCTATATCACTTTCAGAGTTTTTATTTGCATAATGGTTTGAACAATTTGTGTCTCCCTGACTAGACTACAATTCCACAGGATCTATGAATATTTTATTCTCAGTTGGACCTCATCCTTTAACACACTGCCTAGCTGAATTACAAAGGAGAGACTAGGTGAAGCCACAGAGCCAAATCTTCAAACTTAAAAGTCAGTGATTAATACAATAAGGATATATTTTATTATTATTCAATCCATGTGTCCATCATGAGTCGGTGGAGGGCTTTACTCCACATACACAGGGACACAGGGAGACAGAAGATCCCCCCTTCTACTAAGGTTATGCACTCTGGAATATATAGCTCCTTAATCGTTGAGGCTGCTCCTATGCAGAAAGGTCTTGCGCCAGTAAGTGAGTATTTTGGGCCCAGAGGGATCTGCCCACACATAGACCCTTGACCAAGAGGAGTCTCAAGCCCCAACTAACTGCAAACAGTCTTTGAAATATGGTATGTAGACCAGCAATAGGTTTGGTAGCTATATAGAAACCCTGAGCAAATGCAAACAGCCATACTTTACAGACGAGTGAAAAACAGTCAGCCCTCTTGTGATGTGTACCTAACAACTTCCTCTACCCTAGAAATTGTCCCTAGCTATTGAGACAGGCCCTGGCAGGAGTCATCAGTACTTCTAGCATTTGGTCCCCTTCTTCTCCCCCTCCTGATTGCATGTCCCTTAAATTCTTCAAGCCACACTTTCCTCAAGAGCAAAGCCTACCTATTAGTTGATATGCTCAATAAGAGCCAAGATTTATTAAGGCTGTTCACCCAGCCTCACATATTAATTATCACTATTCTTACCATGATTATTACTACAAGTTTTAATTCAGAAAAGGGAAGCCCTTTACAAAACCTCCCTCTCTGAGCACTAGCACTGTATCCATCAGTCAGGTTGATTCACTTTTTGCAGATGTATCTTCACAGCAATAAAAAGAGAACTTTTTTGCTTCCAATTTATGATGATGACACAAGGTCATGCCAAGGTTGACTAAGTCCCTGTTCTGTAGAGAGAGAGCTATGAACATTTCGTCATACACACCTGACACTTTCTATATCACTTTCAGAGTTTTTATTTGCATAATGGTTTGAACAATTTGTGTCTCCCTGACTAGACTACAATTCCACAGGATCTATGAATATTTTATTCTCAGTTGGACCTCATCCTTTAACACACTGCCTAGCTGAATTACAAAGGAGAGACTAGGTGAAGCCACAGAGCCAAATCTTCAAACTTAAAAGTCAGTGATTAATACAATAAGGATATATTTTATTATTATTCAATCCATGTGTCCATCATGAGTCGGTGGAGGGCTTTACTCCACATACACAGGGACACAGGGAGACAGAAGATCCCCCCTTCTACTAAGGTTATGCACTCTGGAATATATAGCTCCTTAATCGTTGAGGCTGCTCCTATGCAGAAAGGTCTTGCGCCAGTAAGTGAGTATTTTGGGCCCAGAGGGATCTGCCCACACATAGACCCTTGACCAAGAGGAGTCTCAAGCCCCAACTAACTGCAAACAGTCTTTGAAATATAAGAAACCATAAATATATGTTGTGAGCATTATTTTCTCTACTATGCCAGCACACCATAAATATTCAGCACATATTTTGATTAAATGTATGAATGAATAAATGATTGTTTACAATCAATTCTGAAAACTCTACAAAGTGTCCCAATCTGTTTCCAGCTCCAAGCCACCCTAGGTAGAAGGACAGATTCTGAGTCCATCTGGATTTTTCTTTTAATCCTTAAAACATTTGCTTAAAATTCCTATTCAATTTGTTCATAATAACTATGTCACATTTGAGAAACTGACGCTATCAGAGTTTTTGGAATATATTTGGGAAGTTCTTCAATGAACTGGGTTAGTTTGCTCATAGTTTCCAGTGAATAAGATCCTGAAATGAAAAGACAAAATCTTTACTCTAGAATTTTCAAGACTTTCAGGCCATGAAATAAGCAAAAGGCTGAGAAATTAATTTTCTCCAAGAAAATTCCTCTTTAATGAAAAATAGCAGCAATTACATCTAGAGGCATAAGAGACAGAAAAAAACATAAAAACACCTACAAAGATCTGCCCACACAGTACAGAAGCTGAAGTCCCAAGGAGGTCACTATGGCTTGAAGCACAGGGAAGTCCTGCTTGTAATAGGTACAAACACATGAAATAATCCTTCCCTACATTTTTGGTTAATTTACCATTTCTAGGGAAATGGCTTTCATCATCTCAGACTTCCAATTTTCAAATTCTTATCCCTCAATAAACTCATTAATTACATGAACCCAAGTGAAGAATGAGTTGAAGGACAAGGAGAGAGAGAAAATAGGAAATTCTATTGAATTTCAAACACATTGAAAGAAATAACCCAAGCTCCTGTTTGTAGACATACCTTGTGACCTGCCTCACCTGCAGTGCTTAGAGAGAGCTGGTCCCCAGAACAGAGCAAATGCCATTCAACACAGCCAACAGACCTCATACTGTAGACCTCTATGCAGAAAGGTCTTGCGCCAGTAAGTGAGTATTTTGGGCCCAGAGGGATCTGCCCACACATAGACCCTTGACCAAGAGGAGTCTCAAGCCCCAACTAACTGCAAACAGTCTTTGAAATATAAGAAACCATAAATATATGTTGTGAGCATTATTTTCTCTACTATGCCAGCACACCATAAATATTCAGCACATATTTTGATTAAATGTATGAATGAATAAATGATTGTTTACAATCAATTCTGAAAACTCTACAAAGTGTCCCAATCTGTTTCCAGCTCCAAGCCACCCTAGGTAGAAGGACAGATTCTGAGTCCATCTGGATTTTTCTTTTAATCCTTAAAACATTTGCTTAAAATTCCTATTCAATTTGTTCATAATAACTATGTCACATTTGAGAAACTGACGCTATCAGAGTTTTTGGAATATATTTGGGAAGTTCTTCAATGAACTGGGTTAGTTTGCTCATAGTTTCCAGTGAATAAGATCCTGAAATGAAAAGACAAAATCTTTACTCTAGAATTTTCAAGACTTTCAGGCCATGAAATAAGCAAAAGGCTGAGAAATTAATTTTCTCCAAGAAAATTCCTCTTTAATGAAAAATAGCAGCAATTACATCTAGAGGCATAAGAGACAGAAAAAAACATAAAAACACCTACAAAGATCTGCCCACACAGTACAGAAGCTGAAGTCCCAAGGAGGTCACTATGGCTTGAAGCACAGGGAAGTCCTGCTTGTAATAGGTACAAACACATGAAATAATCCTTCCCTACATTTTTGGTTAATTTACCATTTCTAGGGAAATGGCTTTCATCATCTCAGACTTCCAATTTTCAAATTCTTATCCCTCAATAAACTCATTAATTACATGAACCCAAGTGAAGAATGAGTTGAAGGACAAGGAGAGAGAGAAAATAGGAAATTCTATTGAATTTCAAACACATTGAAAGAAATAACCCAAGCTCCTGTTTGTAGACATACCTTGTGACCTGCCTCACCTGCAGTGCTTAGAGAGAGCTGGTCCCCAGAACAGAGCAAATGCCATTCAACACAGCCAACAGACCTCATACTGTAGACCTCTATCCGTTTGCTGGCCTTCAACTGGTATGGTGCTCTCTCATGAATTTTAAATTATATCCTGGGAATCTACAAGTCTGATATAGATGGCAGGTCCTTAGGATAAAATTATACACAGACTGAAAGTTTGAAAAGCCTTATTTGGTGTTGAGCAAAAGAAGGGAACAGCAGAGAAACTTCCCTGGTGGTCCAGTGCCTGAGACTCTCTGCTCCCAATGCAGAGGGCCTGGTTTCATTCCCTTGTTATGGAACTAGATTCCACAGGCTGCAACTAAGTGTTTGCATCCCACAACGGAAGATCCCATATCCGCAAGGAAGACTGAAGGTCCCACATGCCAAAACTAAGACCTGGTGTAGCCAAATAAATAAATACATATTTTTAAAAAGAAGTGAAAAGAGGACTCTGGTTAAGAGACAGAAGGCCCAGATCCAACAAGAGAAGCAGAGGTGAGGATGACACGTGGGCCCCGAGAAGATGGAGAAAGGAGCCTCCTTATCAGACTCTCCAACCTGGCTGCTCTTTATAGCTTTGCAAGAGCTCCACTCTACATTCATGTGACTGAGGTGAGTGATGTCTGTCCTTGTCACCCAAAAAGACCTTGGCTCTACACATATCAATTTCAGTAACGATGATTAGCATTTACTAAATACTTGTTACTTAATGTATCTGAGTTTTTATGTACTGTTTCCCTTGTAGCACTGTTTAATCCCCATAAAAGAGCACTATGGCTTGAAGCACAGGGAAGTCCTGCTTGTAATAGGTACAAACACATGAAATAATCCTTCCCTACATTTTTGGTTAATTTACCATTTCTAGGGAAATGGCTTTCATCATCTCAGACTTCCAATTTTCAAATTCTTATCCCTCAATAAACTCATTAATTACATGAACCCAAGTGAAGAATGAGTTGAAGGACAAGGAGAGAGAGAAAATAGGAAATTCTATTGAATTTCAAACACATTGAAAGAAATAACCCAAGCTCCTGTTTGTAGACATACCTTGTGACCTGCCTCACCTGCAGTGCTTAGAGAGAGCTGGTCCCCAGAACAGAGCAAATGCCATTCAACACAGCCAACAGACCTCATACTGTAGACCTCTATCCGTTTGCTGGCCTTCAACTGGTATGGTGCTCTCTCATGAATTTTAAATTATATCCTGGGAATCTACAAGTCTGATATAGATGGCAGGTCCTTAGGATAAAATTATACACAGACTGAAAGTTTGAAAAGCCTTATTTGGTGTTGAGCAAAAGAAGGGAACAGCAGAGAAACTTCCCTGGTGGTCCAGTGCCTGAGACTCTCTGCTCCCAATGCAGAGGGCCTGGTTTCATTCCCTTGTTATGGAACTAGATTCCACAGGCTGCAACTAAGTGTTTGCATCCCACAACGGACGATCCCATATCCAAGGAAGACTGAAGGTCCCACATGCCAAAACTAAGACCTGGTGTAGCCAAATAAATAAATACATATTTTTAAAAAGAAGTGAAAAGAGGACTCTGGTTAAGAGACAGAAGGCCCAGATCCAACAAGAGAAGCAGAGGTGAGGATGACACGTGGGCCCCGAGAAGATGGAGAAAGGAGCCTCCTTATCAGACTCTCCAACCTGGCTGCTCTTTATAGCTTTGCAAGAGCTCCACTCTACATTCATGTGACTGAGGTGAGTGATGTCTGTCCTTGTCACCCAAAAAGACCTTGGCTCTACACATATCAATTTCAGTAACGATGATTAGCATTTACTAAATACTTGTTACTTAATGTATCTGGAGTCACACAAAAACTTGTATTATTGCCTCACTGTTCCTCACATTAACCCTGAGAGTAGCACTGTTTTTAATCCCCATTTTCCAGTTGAGGAAACTGAGTCCCTGAGACATTAAGTAATTTGATTTGTAACTCCCAGTTGAATTGGGAATTAAACACAGATAGGTCTGACTCAAAGCTCACACTCTTAGCTGCACTACTAGACTACCCTTGATTTCTAAATTGAGCAATCTCATGGACCCGGGAACCACAGAAAAGCAACCCACCCCTCTAAAAGTCCACCACTTGGCTCTCTCAGAAGAGTGTGAGCTTCAGCAAGGGAGGAGTTGAATGTAAATCCTGGCTCTGGGGTTTACTTCATCACTCTCCAGCCTTCACCTTCTTCATGTATAAAATCACAATCATGTCCATTCTTTGAGGTCTCAGGTTAAATTAGATATCAGATATGATAGCAGTCAGTGCCTAGCATAAAGCAGAGCACCTAGTAAATTTTAATAAACACCTGTTCCCTCCCTATCTGCCAGTGGGTTTGAAGATTAAGGAGCTACATCGACAAAGTGAAAGTGTGTGTGGCACATAAGAAGTGATACATGTACATCACATCCCTTCCCACCTCCACTCTGCAGTTTCTGACATGCCTTGCCCATCAGCCTGTAATACAGACCAGAATCACTCTTAGGCAACCACAAAGCTTCAGCTCAGTGCTTTTACAAGAGGAACATTGATCCCAAGGCCAGGCTATTTTTCGTTCTTCTGAAATGTGTGTGATTCTTGGGGAGCTGCGAGAATTGTCTGTGAAAAGAAAGACGTGTGAGGTTGCTTTTACTTAGAGTTGTCACCAGTGAAAAGTGTTACTGTAGGTTAATGAATTTTTCCAAAAAAATGAACTGTCACAGGGACAGGGGAGTGAGAGGATGGAAGAAGGTGATCACTTGTGTGACTCTCAACCAGCTTCATTAACTAATGCTGCTCACTGCAGACAACTTCAAGGAAACCTCAGCTGAACAGAGGTGTATGTCCGCCAGAGATGGATGCTAACCACACACTGGAAAACAGCTCTGCTCAGCCACCAGGTATCAGTAAACACACAGCTGCAGGGTTTCTGTGGGTGGTCTCTGAATTTCCTCCTTTCCCAGAAAAAGGAGGATCCTCCTTCCTTCTTAGAGAAACGACCACCCTCTACACAGGGACTGAAGAGTGAGACGCCCTCCACTTCCACAGTCACTGAAGACTCTCATTCTGTTGAGAGAGAAGTTGAGCTTCTGAAGTTGGTGTCCTCTGCATGTTTGCTACTCAAAGTATAGTCCATAGACCAGTAGCGTCTGCATTACCTGAGAAGTTGCTAGAAACAATCAGAGTCCCAAGTTCAATCTTAGCCCCCTTAAATCAGAACTGGCCCTGGACAGGACAGGGGTGGCAGAGGGGATTCTAAATGTAGAGTCTGACACCTGAGGTCTGGGGTGGGGCCAGAAATTTTGCACATCGAACAAGCTCCCTAGCCACCCCAACGCTGTTGAGTCACAAGGCATACTGAGCAGCAAGGCTCTATATAATTGATGAGTTAGCCTCTGCCCATTCTACTGAGTAACCAACCTGGCCAGGATCAGCTCTTTCCTAAAGCATCTGTTCATTCCAAACCATCACTCATCATCCTTCATGCCACAGGAACCCAGAAAGCCAACTGTCCACAAAACATGGGTGTACATCCTGCAACTGTGTAAAGTTAGCCCTGGAAGGGAGTTCCCAGCTGGTCGTTGGTGAGGCTCCCTTCTTGTCACCAGGGGTGACCACCTGCATCGTTTTGGTAGTTACCCAAATAGAACTTTCGGCTATTTTCGTTCTTCTGAAATGTGTGTGATTCTTGGGGAGCTGCGAGAATTGTCTGTGAAAAGAAAGACGTGTGAGGTTGCTTTTACTTAGAGTTGTCACCAGTGAAAAGTGTTACTGTAGGTTAATGAATTTTTCCAAAAAAATGAACTGTCACAGGGACAGGGAGTGAGAGGATGGAAGAAGGTGATCACTTGTGTGACTCTCAACCAGCTTCATTAACTAATGCTGCTCACTGCAGACAACTTCAAGGAAACCTCAGCTGAACAGAGGTGTATGTCCGCCAGAGATGGATGCTAACCACACACTGGAAAACAGCTCTGCTCAGCCACCAGGTATCAGTAAACACACAGCTGCAGGGTTTCTGTGGGTGGTCTCTGAATTTCCTCCTTTCCCAGAAAAAGGAGGATCCTCCTTCCTTCTTAGAGAAACGACCACCCTCTACACAGGGACTGAAGAGTGAGACGCCCTCCACTTCCACAGTCACTGAAGACTCTCATTCTGTTGAGAGAGAGTTGAGCTTCTGAAGTTGGTGTCCTCTGCATGTTTGCTACTCAAAGTATAGTCCATAGACCAGTAGCGTCTGCATTACCTGAGAAGTTGCTAGAAACAATCAGAGTCCCAAGTTCAATCTTAGCCCCCTTAAATCAGAACTGGCCCTGGACAGGACAGGGGTGGCAGAGGGGATTCTAAATGTAGAGTCTGACACCTGAGGTCTGGGGTGGGGCCAGAAATTTTGCACATCGAACAAGCTCCCTAGCCACCCCAACGCTGTTGAGTCACAAGGCATACTGAGCAGCAAGGCTCTATATAATTGATGAGTTAGCCTCTGCCCATTCTACTGAGTAACCAACCTGGCCAGGATCAGCTCTTTCCTAAAGCATCTGTTCATTCCAAACCATCACTCATCATCCTTCATGCCACAGGAACCCAGAAAGCCAACTGTCCACAAAACATGGGTGTACATCCTGCAACTGTGTAAAGTTAGCCCTGGAAGGGAGTTCCCAGCTGGTCGTTGGTGAGGCTCCCTTCTTGTCACCAGGGGTGACCACCTGACTGGTTCTTATCAATGTGATGTGAGCAGGAATCCCACAGATTATACCCAAAATAGAACTTTCAGGAAATGAGGCACTTTCTCCACACTTCCCCTCTGCCAGCTGTGGACTCTGAAGTCTTAGTGGATGATAGAGCACGTGATGGAAAGAATCTGGGTCCCTGAATCAATATATGGAAGAAAACCACCCTACAGCCTCCAACCTTGTGTTGAACTGTTACATACGCAGGAAGCAGCTTTCCATTGTTTTATGCAGCTCAAACTATGGGGTTTCTTTTTTCCAGCTGCTAGTGTTACATTAATGCCACTACCACCATTCTAGCCTTCAGAAAAGTCGAATAGTACATTTTACTTAGTCACAGCTATTCCCTGCCAGGCACTGTGCAAGACACACTACACACATTGTGTCTAAACCCCTACAGCTAAAACAATCCCCATTTTCCAGAAGTAAAAACTGCGGTTCCTGAAATAGTAAATAATTTGCTTAGAATCTTACCTCCAGTTAAGGGCAGAGCTGGACTTCAAACCAGGTTTTTTGCTACTGTGAACAAGACTGAAGCTGGGTCTACAAGGGACTCAGTTCCATGGAATATTTTTTAATTTTTATAACGTTTTCATTTTTATTTATGTATCTATTTTTGGCTGTGCTGGGTCTTCATTGCAGCACTAGCTGCATGGGCTTTTCTCTAGTTGTAGCCAGTAGGGGCTACTCTTTGTTGCGGTGCGCAAGCTTCTCATTGCAGTGGGTTTTCTTATGGCAGAGCACAGGCTCTACGTTGCATGGGCCTCAGTAGTTGTGGCTCCCGTGCTCTAGAGCTCAGGCTGAGTAGTTGTGGTGTAAGGGTTTGGTTGCTGCAAGGCATGTACAATACCCCCAGATCACGGATGGAACCCATGTCCCTTGTACTGACAGGTGGATTCTTTAACACTACGCCACCAGGGAAATTCGCACAATGAGATGAGATTTCATCCTGGGCTAGTTATCAATCACCATGACGTACAGTGGCTTTCCTGGACTTTCCTTCCCAAGTGGCCTTTCTCCGCCTGCCTCTGTCCTTGATATTCTCCCTCACAAGGGATCCCTAATGAAAATCCTAACTCCAAATGCAGGACTCTCCACCCATCTGGCCCTAGACCTCTCCTGTAGCCGCCCCTTCTCCAGCATCTCTCTGTATTCTACAGCACAAAATGTTTGCTGTCAAAACGCTTTAATGTTCCTTGAGGGTCAGGTCTCCTGATTGCTTCATTGATGACCTCAGTGCTAAGCTGGCTTCCTTCACCAGTTGTTTCTGTTTTGTTTTGGTTTTTTTTAAAACCTTTATTTTGCTTTTAACTTTTACAGAGTTTTGTTGTTTACAGATATGTATGTTCCCAGATTAGTCATATGTATATCTCCCCCTTCCCACCCCTCCCAACCATCACACAGCACCCCTGAAGGATCCCCTTTTCTCAGAGAGCAATGATTATAGCTATTTTCTTCACTTATGATAGTACAGGCCTTCATGCTACTTCCTTTATGCCTCCCACCCACTGTTCCTTCCCCACAATGTCCATATGTCCACTGTCCATGTCTGTCTTTCCATCGCTTCACTGCATATGCCATCATCACCATCCTACTAGATTCCATATATATGTGTTAATATAGTGTATTTGTCCTTTTCTTTCTGACTGACTTCACTTTTTATGATATGTTCTAGATTCACCAGTTGTTTCTGTTTTTGTGGGGGTTTTTTCTCTTCTCCTCCTTCTCGCACAGACACATAAAACACAGAGTGGGAGAGCGGCTGCCCTAAGCCTCCCCAGTCAGGTAAGCACTCATGTCTGGAGCAGGGGTGGTGAAACCAGGCCTGAAGGTCAAGTCCCTCACTCTCCACTACCCTCACCCCCAGTCCAGGGAGCCTCAGTTCTGAATCCCCAGAACTACCTCTCTGGATCCTGTGCCCACCCACCCTCTGCCTTCACCTCTTCCTGCCACTTCCTGCATGGGAACATGGCCAGCAAGGTGGTCACTCTCAATACACAACACTTCCAGTCATCCTCAGCCACATGTAAAAGTTACTCCAGGAGTTGGGTAGGGGTACAGAAACGTGTTCCGCTGTCATCCCCGGGGACTTTCCTTCCCAAGTGGCCTTTCTCCGCCTGCCTCTGTCCTTGATATTCTCCCTCACAAGGGATCCCTAATGAAAATCCTAACTCCAAATGCAGGACTCTCCACCCATCTGGCCCTAGACCTCTCCTGTAGCCGCCCCTTCTCCAGCATCTCTCTGTATTCTACAGCACAAAATGTTTGCTGTCAAAACGCTTTAATGTTCCTTGAGGGTCAGGTCTCCTGATTGCTTCATTGATGACCTCAGTGCTAAGCTGGCTTCCTTCACCAGTTGTTTCTGTTTTGTTTTGGTTTTTTTTAAAACCTTTATTTTGCTTTTAACTTTTACAGAGTTTTGTTGTTTACAGATATGTATGTTCCCAGATTAGTCATATGTATATCTCCCCCTTCCCACCCCTCCCAACCATCACACAGCACCCCTGAAGGATCCCCTTTTCTCAGAGAGCAATGATTATAGCTATTTTCTTCACTTATGATAGTACAGGCCTTCATGCTACTTCCTTTATGCCTCCCACCCACTGTTCCTTCCCCACAATGTCCATATGTCCACTGTCCATGTCTGTCTTTCCATCGCTTCACTGCATATGCCATCATCACCATCCTACTAGATTCCATATATATGTGTTAATATAGTGTATTTGTCCTTTTCTTTCTGACTGACTTCACTTTTTATGATATGTTCTAGATTCACCAGTTGTTTCTGTTTTTGTGGGGGTTTTTTCTCTTCTCCTCCTTCTCGCACAGACACATAAAACACAGAGTGGGAGAGCGGCTGCCCTAAGCCTCCCCAGTCAGGTAAGCACTCATGTCTGGAGCAGGGGTGGTGAAACCAGGCCTGAAGGTCAAGTCCCTCACTCTCCACTACCCTCACCCCCAGTCCAGGGAGCCTCAGTTCTGAATCCCCAGAACTACCTCTCTGGATCCTGTGCCCACCCACCCTCTGCCTTCACCTCTTCCTGCCACTTCCTGCATGGGAACATGGCCAGCAAGGTGGTCACTCTCAATACACAACACTTCCAGTCATCCTCAGCCACATGTAAAAGTTACTCCAGGAGTTGGGTAGGGGGTACAGAAACAGAATGAGGGGTCCTACCCAAGATGTCCAGGAACCAGAAATGACAAAAAAAAAAGAGAGAGAGAAAACAGAGTCCTCACCCATGAACAGTTCCCCGATACACACCTGCCATCCTACCTTCCACATAGTAGGTACTCCTGTCCTACTTGCATTTATAAAAAACCCAGCTAGTGAATTAGCAAATGAATAAGTAGGTAGGTATCAGATGCATGTGAACATGTCCTCCAGTGGAACTAGGGATGTATTGTACCTAAGGGATCAGAGAGGATTCTCTCCATGGATGAGTAGGAGCTTCCTGTGGGGATGGGGGCAGAACAGCTCTCATTTCGGTATCCTTCCACCTGTGCTTTGTTACCTACAGAAGGGAGCTGAGACTCTGAGACTCATGATAACTTTACCTGGTATGCACTTGACAATAATGAATGTCTTGTTCTTTTCCTGATTTGTTTATCCAGCTCTAATTAGATCCTCCAGGGCCTCTGATTACCATGCCAAAGCAGCTGATGAGAAGAGCCTGAGAGGCAGGCTCCTTGACAAAGCATTGGTGAAGGGTTTAAGAGGCGCCTCCAGGCAATTCTCCTACAATCACAGGCAAACCCTGTGAGCTGGTAAGGCTGGCACCAGGTACACACATACCAAGCAATATCTTATGTAATCCTTATAACAACTCTTGGAGAAAAACTGAAGCACAGAAGGTTTTGTGACTTATTCCTGGTTGGGGGCTTGGAAGAACTGAGGCAGAAGTCAAATCCAGGCCTTCAGATGCAGACATGTGCTTTTGGCTACAACATTCAGATGCCTGGACACCCAGATATAAAGACATCCAAGACCCTTTCATCTCTGATCCCTACAGGCTGGGGCTCTGGAAGAAACCATCCTATCCAGTTTACAGGTTGTAACAAGGCATATATGCCCTTACTGGATGGGTCAGTGGGATGGGAAATCCAGCCCACTCTTCAGGGCAGCAGTGTGCCCTGGGCCTGAAGGAAGGAATGCCTCTATCTTCCCACAAGACTTTGTCATAAGTGCCCTTCCTGCATGGGAACATGGCCAGCAAGGTGGTCACTCTCAATACACAACACTTCCAGTCATCCTCAGCCACATGTAAAAGTTACTCCAGGAGTTGGGTAGGGGGTACAGAAACAGAATGAGGGGTCCTACCCAAGATGTCCAGGAACCAGAAATGACAAAAAAAAAAGAGAAACAGAGTCCTCACCCATGAACAGTTCCCCGATACACACCTGCCATCCTACCTTCCACATAGTAGGTACTCCTGTCCTACTTGCATTTATAAAAAACCCAGCTAGTGAATTAGCAAATGAATAAGTAGGTAGGTATCAGATGCATGTGAACATGTCCTCCAGTGGAACTAGGGATGTATTGTACCTAAGGGATCAGAGGATTCTCTCCATGGATGAGTAGGAGCTTCCTGTGGGGATGGGGGCAGAACAGCTCTCATTTCGGTATCCTTCCACCTGTGCTTTGTTACCTACAGAAGGGAGCTGAGACTCTGAGACTCATGATAACTTTACCTGGTATGCACTTGACAATAATGAATGTCTTGTTCTTTTCCTGATTTGTTTATCCAGCTCTAATTAGATCCTCCAGGGCCTCTGATTACCATGCCAAAGCAGCTGATGAGAAGAGCCTGAGAGGCAGGCTCCTTGACAAAGCATTGGTGAAGGGTTTAAGAGGCGCCTCCAGGCAATTCTCCTACAATCACAGGCAAACCCTGTGAGCTGGTAAGGCTGGCACCAGGTACACACATACCAAGCAATATCTTATGTAATCCTTATAACAACTCTTGGAGAAAAACTGAAGCACAGAAGGTTTTGTGACTTATTCCTGGTTGGGGCTTGGAAGAACTGAGGCAGAAGTCAAATCCAGGCCTTCAGATGCAGACATGTGCTTTTGGCTACAACATTCAGATGCCTGGACACCCAGATATAAAGACATCCAAGACCCTTTCATCTCTGATCCCTACAGGCTGGGGCTCTGGAAGAAACCATCCTATCCAGTTTACAGGTTGTAACAAGGCATATATGCCCTTACTGGATGGGTCAGTGGGATGGGAAATCCAGCCCACTCTTCAGGGCAGCAGTGTGCCCTGGGCCTGAAGGAAGGAATGCCTCTATCTTCCCACAAGACTTTGCTTCCTGAGTCATAAGTCCCAGGGCTGTGCCTGGAACCGGTTCCTTTCTCTAATTTCTTTGTCCAGTGAAGGCACCTTTTCCTGACTTGCTCAAAGGCGTTGCATGGTGTCACCAAAATCTGCCTTCAGGCTTTTTGACTCCTCCATAGCATGCTGAAGTGGATAATTTGTGGGGCTCTGCAGTCAACCAGGCTGAGATTCAAATCCCTAATATGCAACTTACAGACCTAACAGGCTATGTGACCTGAGCACATCATTTAACTTCTCTGCATCTCCAAAGTCCCCATTTATAAGCTCAGGATAATATTATATCTCATCAGAAAATTCTGAATCTTGAGTTAAAAGTGAAGTTGTGAGTATAGCATGATTGGCTTATTGTTGTTGTTCAGTTGCTAAGTCGTGTCTGACTCTCTGCAACCCATAAACTCCAGCACGCCAGACTTCCCTGTCCTTCACTATCTCCCTGAGTTTGCTCAAACTCATTGTCCACTGAGTTAGTGATGCCATCAAACCATCTCATCCTCTGTTGCCCCTTCTCCTCGTACCCTCAATCTTTCCCAGCATCTGGATCTTTTCCAGTGAGTTGGCTCTTCGGATCAGGTAGCCAAAGTATTAGAACTTCAGCTTCAGCATCAGTTCTTTCAATGAATATTCAGACTTGATTTCCTTTATGATTAACTGGTTTGATTTCCTTGCTGTCCAAGGGACACTCAAGAGTCTTCTCCAACACCACAATTCAAAAGCATCAATTCCTCTGTGCTCAGCCTTCTTTATGGTCCAACTCCCACATCCACACACGACGACTGGAAAAACCAAAGCTTTGACTATACAGTTCTTTGTCAGAAAGATGCCCTGGAGGAGCGCATGACAACCCATTCCAGTACCTGGCAAGCTACAGTCCATAGTATCACAGTGTTGGCCATGAATGAAGCAACTTAGCATGACTGACTTAGACGCTTAAAAATGATTAAGTCCCAGAAACCAAATATTGGAAAAACTAAGACTGGAAAAGCTTGGAAAAACTTTTTCTAGGTGAAAAACTAAAGTATTTTCAGGAGCAGTATGCTCAAAGGGGACATTTATCTACTGTTACATTTGGGCGTTCTTATCCACAGTTTGGGTTTTTCAAGAATGGACACTGAGCCTTCCTATTTCAGGCTCCCTGAATCTGCCCTCACCACCCTGCTGACAGTGAGGGGGGCAAGGGTCCTCCTTCTGCAATAACTGAAGCCCTTTGCTCATATTCAAAAGTTCCAGAGCAGATTCTAAAAGGAGACTCAAGCACACAATCTTGCATGAGTAAATGAGTTTTACACTGAAGATATGGTAACCTGAGTTCTTATCCCACTCTGACACTGACATGGTGTGCCACATAGATGATTTATTTCATTTATTTGAGACCAAGTTAAGTTCTGGAAGAGGAGGACATGATGGCAGCCCCCACAGTCACTGTCCAGAGAGGTCTAATAATCCTGCAGAAGAGCACCTCACATATAAAACCTGTACTAACAGTCCTGTCAATTGCATCATGCACACTTTCCCTATTACCTTGCACTATCGTTATGAGAATGTAACTGTTTTAAGAATGCAAATGCACACATTTACACAAAAATGCTTTGCACGCTATAGAGCACTTGGCAAATATGAAAGACGATAACCTCAGCAGTGGCACAGGATCCCTCTGTGCCTCAGTTTCCTCATCTGTAAAGGACAGAGTGTCTTGCCTGTTCTCCCTGCCCTATCCCCCACCTACCATCTCACAGGTTGATAAAGAATCTGACTAAGAGGAAGTGAGGTTATAAGCTGATTCACCCTACAATAGGTGTCATCTTTGGTCCTGTTAACAGGATACAAACCAGCAAGGAACTGCTCTCAGGGAAAAAGAAATGACCATTTCAAGACAGTTTATGACCATGACCCTCCCTGGGTCTCTACAAGGAGTCCTTCTGCCATTTTCCCAGTTTTAGACACTGCAACCCCTGCCAGACAACCACACCAACATTTCGCAGGTCTCTGAAAAGAAGGAAGCCTTCAGCTTTTTCTCAGAGTTTCGAGAGCCCACAACAGAGATGAGGAATCAGGAGTTCCCACTGGGAACAGAATCATACCCCATTCCTGGCTGCCTCTGACCCTGACCCCTCATAGTACTGTCAACAGCATCCTCAATGAGCCACAAAGGGCTCAGTCCACATGTTTGTTGGAGAAGCTGGAGGGAGGAACTTGGCAAACGAAGGTCCTGGCTTAATTATTGGCTTCTCTCTCTGCACGGACAGAACCTGAGGAAAGAGACTGCCAACAAACAGACAGAGTGAGACAAGGTAGGACAGCAGTGGACCTAAGCTGATGTTTGCTGCTGTCCAAAGACCCCCAGCAGAGGACCAGGATCAACTCAGCATCCCCCTGACTAATAACCAGGCTGTGAATAGGTCAAGCCCCACTGGACCTATGTCTCCATGTGGCTCAGTAGAAGTGGCATTTACGGAGAGAAATGTCAGAGAGAAAGGTCTTGAAATAAAGATGCTGACTTCTTCTGTAGCTATTTAAGCTTCCAAGCCCTGCAGCTTCAAAGGTACCCTAGGGGCCCTTCATGCGGAGCCTCCTGCTCAGAGGTACAGGATGCTGAGAATGAGAAAGCTCCTGACCTTGCCCTCCCCACACTCCATGCAATCTACACTCAGCCCCACCCAGTTCCCTGGCCCACTTGCACAGTCCCAGATCGTAGGGACCCAGGCCATGGCAGCTTGCTCTCGTCTTGAACACAAAAATAAAGACACGTCAAGAGCTTCCAATCTGGTGGGAGAGATAGTGGCAGATAAGTGATGGAGTACAGAGGATCTGGGCAAGGACTACAGAGCACAGGGGAAGAATTTGCTCCCAACTGGGGAGAAGGAACGGCTCTCTGAGAAGGCAGCTTCCTGAGCTGGATTGAAAAGGAAGAGTCAGAATGAGCCAAGTGAATGGAGTGGGTGGGGTATTCCCAGCAGAGAGAGCTTCCTGAGCAAACGCATGGAGGCACAAGCTGAGAGAGTAAGAGGGCAGGTTCCCAGAGGTTGCTGGAGAATGAGAAGAGTAAATTGTCAGGAGGCCAGAAGAGGTAAAAAGTCTTTTAGACACTGCAACCCCTGCCAGACAACCACACCAACATTTCGCAGGTCTCTGAAAAGAAGGAAGCCTTCAGCTTTTCTCAGAGTTTCGAGAGCCCACAACAGAGATGAGGAATCAGGAGTTCCCACTGGGAACAGAATCATACCCCATTCCTGGCTGCCTCTGACCCTGACCCCTCATAGTACTGTCAACAGCATCCTCAATGAGCCACAAAGGGCTCAGTCCACATGTTTGTTGGAGAAGCTGGAGGGAGGAACTTGGCAAACGAAGGTCCTGGCTTAATTATTGGCTTCTCTCTCTGCACGGACAGAACCTGAGGAAAGAGACTGCCAACAAACAGACAGAGTGAGACAAGGTAGGACAGCAGTGGACCTAAGCTGATGTTTGCTGCTGTCCAAAGACCCCCAGCAGAGGACCAGGATCAACTCAGCATCCCCCTGACTAATAACCAGGCTGTGAATAGGTCAAGCCCCACTGGACCTATGTCTCCATGTGGCTCAGTAGAAGTGGCATTTACGGAGAGAAATGTCAGAGAGAAAGGTCTTGAAATAAAGATGCTGACTTCTTCTGTAGCTATTTAAGCTTCCAAGCCCTGCAGCTTCAAAGGTACCCTAGGGGCCCTTCATGCGGAGCCTCCTGCTCAGAGGTACAGGATGCTGAGAATGAGAAAGCTCCTGACCTTGCCCTCCCCACACTCCATGCAATCTACACTCAGCCCCACCCAGTTCCCTGGCCCACTTGCACAGTCCCAGATCGTAGGGACCCAGGCCATGGCAGCTTGCTCTCGTCTTGAACACAAAAATAAAGACACGTCAAGAGCTTCCAATCTGGTGGGAGAGATAGTGGCAGATAAGTGATGGAGTACAGAGGATCTGGGCAAGGACTACAGAGCACAGGGGAAGAATTTGCTCCCAACTGGGGAGAAGGAACGGCTCTCTGAGAAGGCAGCTTCCTGAGCTGGATTGAAAAGGAAGAGTCAGAATGAGCCAAGTGAATGGAGTGGGTGGGGTATTCCCAGCAGAGAGAGCTTCCTGAGCAAACGCATGGAGGCACAAGCTGAGAGAGTAAGAGGGCAGGTTCCCAGAGGTTGCTGGAGAATGAGAAGAGTAAATTGTCAGGAGGCCAGAAGAGGTGGCAGACGAGGCACCCCAGAGGCCAGATCTGGGCAGGGCCTGAGGGCAGGGGGAAGATGCTGAGAAACTGAGCAGGTGGCAGTGGGCTCAGAGGTGCCCTTAACACACTTATTCTGTCAGTCACATGGAGTCTATTGGGAGGATCAAGACAGGCAGAAAAGGAGCCCTCCGCCATTAGGAAGCAGAGAGGATCCAGCTGAGGAGAGAACAGTGACCTAAATTCAATAACAGTCATCAGGATTCAAGGGATTCCCCAGGTCGCACCCCCTAGGACCTGGAGCCTGCTGAAATAAGGAGTTCGATATCTGAAAGAGATGATGTAGGGAGACAGGCAGGCTATTGGTTCAGAGAACAACGGTGGACGGTACTGTCAACTGGAATAGGGCTTTTCTCTCTGAGAAGAGCCAAGGTGGAGGGCCATGTTGAACTTGAAGGCCCTGGGAGACTTGCATGTGGAGAAGGAGCACTGGCAGCAAGATCATCAACCTGTAGCTCCTCCCTGTCACCACCCTGCAGGGACCACGTCTGATTGTTCACAGTGCACATAAGAGGTGCACAGTCAATGCTGAATGAATGCTCTGAGGTAGAGGGCCAATCACGGAGGACTGGCCGAGACACAGTGATGGAAAACAGAAGCAGAGGAGCACTTAAACTGAGACAAGGAGGTGTTAGGTGATATACAGACTTTATTCAATTTGATTCTTACAACAGCCTAGGAAGCAGTAGTATTACTTCCATTTTGTGGCAGAAGCTAAAGACACAAAGGAGCAACGTAATTTCTCCTTTCCTATGGCTTCTAAATGGTATTCCTACACTTCAAACCCCTGCTGGTTTATGTCCCAGTGGTTCAGAGGTCCAGCTACAGGCCTGGATGGGCTTGGTTGGCTCAAATCTTGGCCATCACCCACTAGCTGTGTGACTTTAGGAAAGTTACTTAACAACTCTGAGGCAGTTCCCTCAACTATAAAATGTAAATATATATAACAGATATGTCCTGGCATGGTTGGAGAATTGAGTGAGATGTGTGAGTAAGCCTATGACAGAGCAGACACAGACAGCTCAGGAAATGTCAGCTCCCATTGCTCCAAAGTGCCACCCCCACATCTTCACGGTGCTGTCAGAAGCCGCTGAAGGTGGGCCTACAGTTGCTGTCATGTCCTTCTTTTAAGAGAAAGGTTATTTCATTCACTGTCAGGTAATCAGTCCAAGTTAGGGGTCACCAAATGGTATTTGGTCTTTTGTCTTGAGAAGCATCTCTAACACACTGACAAGCAGGACGGCAGAGCCTCCTCCACTGTGGTGGTTTGTGCCTGAGTTCATTCTTCTCCACCTTTGCTAATGTGCTGACCTTTGTATCAGATGCAGGTTCTGGAGAGGAAATCAAGAGGCTGTTTTCAATGTATTATAACACACACACTTCTTGCCTTTGAAACAATCTCATCACTGTCCTGCAAGTGTGGTCACAGGTTCAGTAGCAGCAGCATCACCTGAGTTTGTTAGGAATGTGAATTCTCAAGTCCCACTCTTGACCTTTTGAATGACAAGCTCAGGATCTTAGGTCCAGCCTGTGATGAACACGTCCTCCAGATGCGGCTGGTGTTCACTCAAATGTCAGACCCATTGCCTTGGAAAAGGTGAAAAAGGAGTTCAGTTGCACTCACTGCAGTGAAGGCTAGGAGAGAACAATGGGGTCAATCTTCATCACATCCCCAACAGTAGTATCAAAGATCCTACATTCTCTAACCAGTTTTGCTTCCCCATCCCATCCCCTGGGTTTCAGTAGGGAGCTCCTGACTACCTGAGCCATCTGTAATCTTGAAGAGGCAGGTGAAACAACAGGACACTAGTTCTACCACAAGCCAAGAATTCTCCAGCCCCAAAACTGAAGCTGGAAAACATCTTACAAAACAAATCTCATGTCACATTTGTTTGCAAATCATCTCATCCTTCTGATGCCTGCAAAAACTGATACTTACGAGGACATCCCTGGGACACTCCAATTACTAAGAATTTGTTTTCCAATGCAGGGGACACATATTCAGTTCCTGATTGGGGAACTAAGATACCACATACTGGGCTTGGTTGGCTCAAATCTTGGCCATCACCCACTAGCTGTGTGACTTTAGGAAAGTTACTTAACAACTCTGAGGCAGTTCCCTCAACTATAAAATGTAAATATATATAACAGATATGTCCTGGCATGGTTGGAGAATTGAGTGAGATGTGTGAGTAAGCCTATGACAGAGCAGACACAGACAGCTCAGGAAATGTCAGCTCCCATTGCTCCAAAGTGCCACCCCCACATCTTCACGGTGCTGTCAGAAGCCGCTGAAGGTGGGCCTACAGTTGCTGTCATGTCCTTCTTTTAAGAGAAAGGTTATTTCATTCACTGTCAGGTAATCAGTCCAAGTTAGGGGTCACCAAATGGTATTTGGTCTTTTGTCTTGAGAAGCATCTCTAACACACTGACAAGCAGGACGGCAGAGCCTCCTCCACTGTGGTGGTTTGTGCCTGAGTTCATTCTTCTCCACCTTTGCTAATGTGCTGACCTTTGTATCAGATGCAGGTTCTGGAGAGGAAATCAAGAGGCTGTTTTCAATGTATTATAACACACACACTTCTTGCCTTTGAAACAATCTCATCACTGTCCTGCAAGTGTGGTCACAGGTTCAGTAGCAGCAGCATCACCTGAGTTTGTTAGGAATGTGAATTCTCAAGTCCCACTCTTGACCTTTTGAATGACAAGCTCAGGATCTTAGGTCCAGCCTGTGATGAACACGTCCTCCAGATGCGGCTGGTGTTCACTCAAATGTCAGACCCATTGCCTTGGAAAAGGTGAAAAAGGAGTTCAGTTGCACTCACTGCAGTGAAGGCTAGGAGAGAACAATGGGGTCAATCTTCATCACATCCCCAACAGTAGTATCAAAGATCCTACATTCTCTAACCAGTTTTGCTTCCCCATCCCATCCCCTGGGTTTCAGTAGGGAGCTCCTGACTACCTGAGCCATCTGTAATCTTGAAGAGGCAGGTGAAACAACAGGACACTAGTTCTACCACAAGCCAAGAATTCTCCAGCCCCAAAACTGAAGCTGGAAAACATCTTACAAAACAAATCTCATGTCACATTTGTTTGCAAATCATCTCATCCTTCTGATGCCTGCAAAAACTGATACTTACGAGGACATCCCTGGGACACTCCAATTACTAAGAATTTGTTTTCCAATGCAGGGGACACATATTCAGTTCCTGATTGGGGAACTAAGATACCACATACTGTGGGGCAACTAAGCCCAGCACTGCAACAAAAGATCCTGCCTGCCTCAAAAAGATCTTTCATGCCTCAGTGAAGAGTTAATGAAGCCAAATAAATAATTTTTTAAAAGGGCATCGAAGCCCACGAACCACAACTAGAGAAAGTCCATGTACTCCAACAAAGAATCAGAGCAGACAAAATAAAATAAAGTGGGAGTTGAGACCTATGTATGTATTTACTCAGAGAAACACAAATACCTGCCAACTTGAATGTGTGAAGTGACCTGACTTGGGAGGTACTTGGGAATGGTGAGGACTGTGGATAATAGAGAGGATAAAGGGGACATGTCCATTTAAAAGACAACTGACTGTCATGCCAGCTGTGGCTTTGCACGGTGTGACTCTAATGCGGCACAGTTAATACTTCAGGCAAAGCCAGAAATCCAAATGCTTGTGTGAAATCCCCCCCAGTGTAAGTGTTGGCTCAGTTGTTTTCTAAACACTATGTGGGTCACACAGCTGTGGGCCAGCCTTGGCTGCAGGTTGACTGTGACCTCTGCTTTACAGAAATACAGATCTTCTTTTTTAAAAAAAAAAAGGGGGGGGGGTGGGCAGGGGTCAAATTGGGAGATTTTCTGACTACAATTTACTTGGTTGCTGATTGCCCTGTCATTTTTACTTTTATTAAATGAAAGTTCAAATCTTCAAGACAAGCCCCTCTCGAGGACATTGGTGAACCAGCCATGACCGCCAGCAGTTGCCTTCCTAAAAATCTGTCACTTCTCCAAGTGAGAAAGGAAACATTAATGCAGGGGACAAGGAGACATTGTACTGACTGGTGTTGTAGCATTTGTCACTGGATTAGATTGTCTTCTCTTCTGAGGACCCTCCTTGAGTAAACAGTGACATCCACTGGCTGAAAATCAGATCCCATGTCCTATTCATTGAAGAAAAGAAACCTCCCCACAGATTAGCAAGAGAGCTTTGATCCAGGCTAGAAATTCTCAGGTACCAACAGACAGCTTGAAAAGAATCCAGAGCCAAAAGAAGTTCCTGGGACACTCCAATTACTAAGAATTTGTTTTCCAATGCGGGGACACATAAGATACCACATACTGTGGGGCAACTAAGCCCAGCACTGCAACAAAAGATCCTGCCTGCCTCAAAAAGATCTTTCATGCCTCAGTGAAGAGTTAATGAAGCCAAATAAATAATTTTTTAAAAGGGCATCGAAGCCCACGAACCACAACTAGAGAAAGTCCATGTACTCCAACAAAGAATCAGAGCAGACAAAATAAAATAAAGTGGGAGTTGAGACCTATGTATGTATTTACTCAGAGAAACACAAATACCTGCCAACTTGAATGTGTGAAGTGACCTGACTTGGGAGGTACTTGGGAATGGTGAGGACTGTGGATAATAGAGAGGATAAAGGGGACATGTCCATTTAAAAGACAACTGACTGTCATGCCAGCTGTGGCTTTGCACGGTGTGACTCTAATGCGGCACAGTTAATACTTCAGGCAAAGCCAGAAATCCAAATGCTTGTGTGAAATCCCCCCCAGTGTAAGTGTTGGCTCAGTTGTTTTCTAAACACTATGTGGGTCACACAGCTGTGGGCCAGCCTTGGCTGCAGGTTGACTGTGACCTCTGCTTTACAGAAATACAGATCTTCTTTTTAAAAAAAAGGGGGTGGGCAGGGGTCAAATTGGGAGATTTTCTGACTACAATTTACTTGGTTGCTGATTGCCCTGTCATTTTTACTTTTATTAAATGAAAGTTCAAATCTTCAAGACAAGCCCCTCTCGAGGACATTGGTGAACCAGCCATGACCGCCAGCAGTTGCCTTCCTAAAAATCTGTCACTTCTCCAAGTGAGAAAGGAAACATTAATGCAGGGGACAAGGAGACATTGTACTGACTGGTGTTGTAGCATTTGTCACTGGATTAGATTGTCTTCTCTTCTGAGGACCCTCCTTGAGTAAACAGTGACATCCACTGGCTGAAAATCAGATCCCATGTCCTATTCATTGAAGAAAAGAAACCTCCCCACAGATTAGCAAGAGAGCTTTGATCCAGGCTAGAAATTCTCAGGTACCAACAGACAGCTTGAAAAGAAATGAATCCAGAGCCAAAAGAAGGCAGACCTTGGGAAAACATGGCTATCAATAAGATCAACAGAGAAATGTAATTCCCAATGCATTCTGGGGTGCTTTGGGATTCAAGATCAGAGAGCTGTGCTCAGAATCAGTTATCGGATGCCAGACCAGAAGGGATCTGTGGTTCTGTACCAAATAATACAGCATACCCAACCTCATCTGGCTGCTGAGCTCTGACAAAGTGACTAGTCCAAATGGCGACCTTCCAGGCTCCCCTGTCAATGGAATTCTCCAGGCAAAGACACTGGAGTGGGTAGCCACTCCCTTCCCAAGGAGATCGTCCCAACCCAGGGATTGAACTCAGGTTTTCTGCATTGCAGGCAGATTCTTTACCTTCTGGACCACCAGGAAGCCTATAAGTATGAACTACATTCTGATTCTGAAAACTTCTTAATTTTTAAAAAAGATATAAGGCATTTCCCTGGTAGTCGAGTGGTTAAGACTCCATGTTCCCAATACATGGGCCCGCGTTCCATCCCTGGTCAGGGAACTAGATCGCACATGCTGCATCTAAGAGTTCCCATGCCTCAACTAAAGATCCCAAATGCTGCAATAAACACTGAAGATCCTGAGTGCTACAACTAAGACCCAGTTCAGCCAAATAAATAAATAAATATTTGGGGGTGAAAAACAGCAAAAATATCTCATTGGTAATTTTTACATTTGTGACATGTTGAAATAACATTGTTGATACAGTGTGTTAAATAAAATATAAAAATCAACTCACCTTTTGTTCTTTTTTATCATAACTACTAGAAAAATTTAAATTGCCTGTGGAGTTGGCACTGTTTCAGTGGGCAGGACAGTTATATGTCACTTAATTCAGTTGTTCTCAGCCTTGCTGATACAAGGAACTCCTGGGGAACTTGTAAAATAAACGGATACGAGGGCCCCACCCTCACAGAGTCTAATTCATTTGGCAGTGGGGCTGTAACTGGCATAAACACCATGAATGTGCTTTCCTCTAGGTTCCTTTCTCTGATATTTCTACATCTAAGCTGTCCTTGATTGCCCTGAATTTTATTGATCTGTCGTCTTGCTTAAGCACCACTTTCATCCTGCACTTCTGTGCTCACAAATATATAATGCCTTTATTCGCTTAACAGACGTTAGGTACCTGGTGCTCCAGGCACTAGGAATACAGGATGAAGATGACAGACAATTTTCATCTCTCTCAGAGCTTATATTTGGGGTGAAGTAGGAGAGATCAATCAAATCAGTCCAAGAAGAATATCCGCAGAGAACTAAGAGAGTAGTAGGAGAAAGACAGAGTAGGTGGCCACTTTAGGCAAGGTCGCCGTGGAAAGTCTCTCTGATCAAGTTCAAATGGAGATCTGAGTGATGCCAACCATGAGTATCACCAAGAGGAAGAGCATCCCAGGCATCAGAAACAGCTGATACAAAGGCTGATGGTGGCAAGGTGGCTGGTGCATGTTTAGAATCATGAAAGCCATGGTGACAGAAGCTAGAAAATTTGACCAGGATCTGACGGAAGACAGAGGCAAGGGAGACTGAGGTTTACTAAAGTAAGTCCTTACTAAGGATGGGTAGAGGACTCCATGTCACCACTAGATTCAGGTGAAGCAGAGGAGAGAGAAGGAGCATTCCAAACAAGGAACAACACGTGCAAAGTCCCCGTGAGATAAACAGAATGTCCTAAGGACTGGAAGCAGGCTCATGTGCCAGGATCACAGTGAGTGAGGGTGACTGGTTGATGAGCAAAAAACATGAAGTGGACCCAGACCTCAAAACCCCTTCCAGGGGCTTCCCGTGGTGGTCCAGTGGGTAAGGACACCGCCTTGCAGTGCAAGGGGCGCCAGTTCGATCCCTAACCTGGGAAGACCCTACGTCCTGCGGAGCGGCTGGACGGATACGTCCGATTACCGAGCTGGAGCTCTGGAGCGCATGCGCCCAGGGCCAGCACTCTGTGATAACAGAGGCCACCTCGATGGGAGGCCCACAAGGGCCAAAGAACAAAATAGATGGATCAAAATAGATAAATGAAAGACCAATAGAAGTGGCCCGCCTGCTCCTCTCCCTCCCAACCTGTCCCCTGCCCTAAATATATAAATCTTTAGAAAAAAAAAACCCTTCCAAGAATACATGCATTGGCCAACATGAAATGCTTTTAGAAGGGGGTATTTTAGAAGTGTTTTTAGAAGAAAGAGGAAAAAACGTGTCACATATATATGTGCTGAATTTTATTGATCTGTCGTCTTGCTTAAGCACCACTTTCATCCTGCACTTCTGTGCTCACAAATATATAATGCCTTTATTCGCTTAACAGACGTTAGGTACCTGGTGCTCCAGGCACTAGGAATACAGGATGAAGATGACAGACAATTTTCATCTCTCTCAGAGCTTATATTTGGGGTGAAGTAGGAGAGATCAATCAAATCAGTCCAAGAAGAATATCCGCAGAGAACTAAGAGAGTAGTAGGAGAAAGACAGAGTAGGTGGCCACTTTAGGCAAGGTCGCCGTGGAAAGTCTCTCTGATCAAGTTCAAATGGAGATCTGAGTGATGCCAACCATGAGTATCACCAAGAGGAAGAGCATCCCAGGCATCAGAAACAGCTGATACAAAGGCTGATGGTGGCAAGGTGGCTGGTGCATGTTTAGAATCATGAAAGCCATGGTGACAGAAGCTAGAAAATTTGACCAGGATCTGACGGAAGACAGAGGCAAGGGAGACTGAGGTTTACTAAAGTAAGTCCTTACTAAGGATGGGTAGAGGACTCCATGTCACCACTAGATTCAGGTGAAGCAGAGGAGAGAGAAGGAGCATTCCAAACAAGGAACAACACGTGCAAAGTCCCCGTGAGATAAACAGAATGTCCTAAGGACTGGAAGCAGGCTCATGTGCCAGGATCACAGTGAGTGAGGGTGACTGGTTGATGAGCAAAAAACATGAAGTGGACCCAGACCTCAAAACCCCTTCCAGGGGCTTCCCGTGGTGGTCCAGTGGGTAAGGACACCGCCTTGCAGTGCAAGGGGCACCGGTTCGATCCCTGGCCTGGGAAGATCCCACATGCCGCAGAGCGGCTGGACGGATGTGTCCAATTACCGAGACAGAGCTCTGGAGCGCATGCGCCCAGAGCCGGCGTTCTGTGACAACAGAGGCCACCTCGATGGGAGGCCCACAAGGGCCAAAGAAGAAAGATGAATGAAAATAGATAAATGAAAGACCAATAGAAGTGGCCTGCCCGCTTCTCTCCCTCCCCAACCTGTCCCCTGCCCTAAATATATAAATCTTTAAAAAAAAAAAACCCTTCCAAGAATACATGCATTGGCCAACATGAAATGCTTTTAGAAGGGGGTATTTTAGAAGTGTTTTTAGGAGAGAATATATTCCTAGTTCTAAAAAATAGGGAGTCATATATAAATACGTGTCACATATATATGTGTGCATGCATATATATATATATGTATATATATATATATATATATATACACATGTATATACATTCATTATTATGATGGAATATCTTTGGAAAGGTGTCCAAGTAACTGGTAAGTGAGGACATCACTCATTATTAGAGAAATACAAATCAAAACTAAAATGAGATATCACCTCACATCTGTCAGAATGGACATCATCAAAAAATCTACAAACAATAAATGCTGGAAAGGGTGTGGAAAGGGACAGTCCTCTAGCAAACAGTGCTCTAGCACTGTTTGGGAGAATGTAAATTAATACAGTCACTGTGGAAGACTGGTATCAAGATTCCTTTAAAACAAAAACTAGGAATAAAACTATCTTATGACCCAGCAATCTTACTACTAGGCATACACCCTAAGGAAACCAAAACTAAAATAGACACATGTACCCCAATGTTCACTGCAGCACTATTTACAATAGCTAGGACATGGAAGCAACCTAAATGTCCATTAACAGATGAATGGATAAAGAAGTTGTGGTACATATATACAATGGAATATTACTTGGCCATAAAAAAGAACACTTTTGAGTCAGTTCTAATGAGATGGATAAACACAGAGCTTATTATACAGAGTGAAGTAAGTCAGAACGAGAAAAACAAATGCTGTATACTAACCCATATATGTAGAATTTAGAAAGACAGTACTGATGAACCTATTTTCACAGCAGCAACAGAGATGCAGACATAGAGAACACACCTATGGACACCGTTGTTGGGGAGAAGGAGAGGGTGGGATGTATGGAGAGAGTAACATGGAAACATACACACCACCATATGTAAAATAGAAGGGAATTTGCTGTATGACTCTGGGAACTCAAACAGGTACTCTGTAACAACTTAGAGGGGTGGGAGGGAAGTTCAAGAGGGAGGGGACATATGTATACCTATGGCTAATTCATGTTGATGTCTGGCAGAAACCAATACAATATCGTAAAGCAATTATCCTTCCATTTAAAAATAAATGTAATTTTAAAAAAAGAAACTGGTAAGGAAATTGTCATTGTATATGTATATACTTGTATACTTGTCCTTGTACACCTATATATCTACTATCTTTTCAAAAAAATAAAAACATTTTAAAATGCACAAATTAAGCTGATGTATGAAATTAATCAGAGCCTTGACATTTGCTGTTTGTTTTGGTTGGAATGCTCTACGTCTGCACTTGTGCAAGGTTCAAGTCCAGTCTCATGCTTCTGTGACCTTGCTAAAGTGCCCTTCCCACAGCCGACCTTGGCCACATGGAAGACATCAAAGTGTCTGTTGTGACCCAGCTACCCCTAACCCTTCCAGGACCCCACCCAGCAGTCAGGCCCACCCTCCTCCCTGAGCCTGGCCGACATCCCTGTGTTCCCATCCTGCTGTGTCATCATGCACGGCGACTTCATAGACTGTTCTCTGGACCAGAAACTCCTTGAGGCCAGGCATGGGGTCTCACCTTCTCCTTACAACCTGCACCTAAAGCACAGTCTGGCACATAGCACACGGCTGGATACAGTCTTGTGAGGATGTGGAGTCAGACAGACCAAAATCTGTGTCCAGGCTCTGCTGTAAAGTTTCCAAAGGTAAGTTACCCTGTGAGGGGCCTCAGTTTGTGATCTGGAAAATTGTGCTTACTTACTATTTAGCTGTAATGATTGAACAGCCAAGAAATATAAGGTGGAAGTATTATTGCTTCTGCGCCCCTTAAAGACGTGGGTTTTGAGTAAAACCCTTCAGCACGCAGCTAGTCCTCTGCACGCAAGCTGCTGGGCCGTGCTCTCCTCATCAGCCTGTCTCCAGCTTCTGCTACAGGTCCAGCCCCTCCACCTGGCTGCTAAGGCACTGAGACCTGTAACTTTCCTTCTGTCTCTTTTAATAAATGCAGGCGCAGCTTCTTTATGGGCTGTCCGTGAGCAGTAAGAACTTAGAGGGTGGGAGGGAAGTTCAAGAGGGAGGGGACATATGTATACCTATGGCTAATTCATGTTGATGTCTGGCAGAAACCAATACAATATCGTAAAGCAATTATCCTTCCATTTAAAAATAAATGTAATTTTAAAAAAAGAAACTGGTAAGGAAATTGTCATTGTATATGTATATACTTGTATACTTGTCCTTGTACACCTATATATCTACTATCTTTTCAAAAAAATAAAAACATTTTAAAATGCACAAATTAAGCTGATGTATGAAATTAATCAGAGCCTTGACATTTGCTGTTTGTTTTGGTTGGAATGCTCTACGTCTGCACTTGTGCAAGGTTCAAGTCCAGTCTCATGCTTCTGTGACCTTGCTAAAGTGCCCTTCCCACAGCCGACCTTGGCCACATGGAAGACATCAAAGTGTCTGTTGTGACCCAGCTACCCCTAACCCTTCCAGGACCCCACCCAGCAGTCAGGCCCACCCTCCTCCCTGAGCCTGGCCGACATCCCTGTGTTCCCATCCTGCTGTGTCATCATGCACGGCGACTTCATAGACTGTTCTCTGGACCAGAAACTCCTTGAGGCCAGGCATGGGGTCTCACCTTCTCCTTACAACCTGCACCTAAAGCACAGTCTGGCACATAGCACACGGCTGGATACAGTCTTGTGAGGATGTGGAGTCAGACAGACCAAAATCTGTGTCCAGGCTCTGCTGTAAAGTTTCCAAAGGTAAGTTACCCTGTGAGGGGCCTCAGTTTGTGATCTGGAAAATTGTGCTTACTTACTATTTAGCTGTAATGATTGAACAGCCAAGAAATATAAGGTGGAAGTATTATTGCTTCTGCGCCCCTTAAAGACGTGGGTTTTGAGTAAAACCCTTCAGCACGCAGCTAGTCCTCTGCACGCAAGCTGCTGGGCCGTGCTCTCCTCATCAGCCTGTCTCCAGCTTCTGCTACAGGTCCAGCCCCTCCACCTGGCTGCTAAGGCACTGAGACCTGGAACTTTCCTTCTGTCTCTTTTAATAAATGCAGGCGCAGCTTCCTTTAATGGGCTGTCCGTGAGCAGTAAGAATCTGGACTGTACAATTAAATGAAACAAATGCTTGGCCATCTCTGCTAACAGCTTTGAAGCTCAGGAAGCCCTTATATTCTGGGAAACTGAAATCCCAGAGTCTGTATGTTAAGGGCACAGCCCATTGCTGTTAAGATGTGGCATGGATTATTTCTCACTTAAACCTCAGAGTTCACACTCCCAGGTGAGGATGGCAGAAGTGGGCAAGGATGATGGTTGCTCTTAGGTCTCCTGCAATTGCAGGTGGGTTCTTTACCACTAGTGCCATCTGGGAAGCCCATTAGGGAAAGAATTAACCTGCAAATAAATGACTGATGGTGTAAATGGAGAATCTGGCCTGCTCACACCCTGCTTCCATATTCTTGCAATACCTGAGACCCTTTTCTTTCTGCTATTAATAGCCACAGCTCACCTCCTGTGGTCCTTGGCAGAACTCCTGGGAAGATGGGTCCTATGAAATACAGCCTTAATGTGAGTAAAGTTTTGGATGTTGCCCCAGCCATCTGGCTGCCCTCAGGGTCAGTGTGAAGTAGCGGGGGAGGTCCCCAAAATACCAAGCCAGGGTCCACCAAGCTGCGTGTCAATACAAATCTGCTCCTGCTAGGATGATGTTTGCTTAATCCAGACCAGAATCTATTGTGGGTAGCCATGCTTTTGCTATAAATAAAGCCTTATATATGAATGTGGGCTCTTTTGACTGAAGTATCTTTCAACTATTTTGTTAAAAAATCAGTTACTGGGCTTCCCTGGTGGACTAGTGGGTAAGGACACCGCCTTGCAGTGCAAGGGGCACCAGTTCGATCTCTGGCCTGGGAAAGTCCCACGTGCCCCAGAGCGGCTGGACCCATGTGTCCAACTACCAAGCATGAGCTCTGGAGCACATGCACCTGGAGCCAGTGCTCTGCAGTGAGAGAAGCCACGGTGATGGGAGGCTCATGCAGGCCAAAGAACAAGGATGGATGAAAATGAATAAGTGAAAGACCAACAGAAGTAGCCAAAAAAAAAAAAAAAAATTGGTTACTTTTTACTTATTACACGGCTCAGGAGGAATTGCAGTTAGCCGTAGTCTATGTTTTCGCTTTCCAGGACAAAAAAAAAAAGGAACATTTAACACAAGAGTGGACCCTGCTTTCTGGAGGATGATCATTAGTATTAATTTCTTTAGTTCACCAGTGTTGACTGAATACCTAACACGTGCTGGCTGGGAAGAAGGGCAGTTAACCAAATGGGAATAGATATGGCTTCTGGGATGGGTGACTGAGCCACAGGAAGATAAGCAGTAAACAGAAGCAGGCAGCTTCCCATGGTGCAAGGGGAGTCTATTCACAGACTCAGGGAGCCAGAGCTCAGGGAGTGGAAGGCCCCACGGTGATCTCTGGAGACGCAGAGCCAGCAGAAGTCATCTGCAAGGCGGAGTAAGCCCCTGACAGTGTCTAAATCTGAGGCCCTTCATGCACACAATGGAGGGGAGAATCCTCCTTCAGAGGCTGATGTGAGAATGAATCAGGTGACACACTCAGAGTGCTGTGATGTAAGGCTCATTCAGGGGACATTAGCTCCCTTCGCCTTAAGCAAGCAGATCAGAGGCTAGAAAACCAGCAGATTTAAAAAGCACTCAGAACCAGACCTGAGGTCTAGTTGTTATTACAGCTGATTGCTGTGTGACACCAGGAACACTGCTTAGTACCTCAGCACCTCAGTTCTTCAGTGGGGGCTGGTGTCATGAGGGACAACTGACTTGATGGGGCCAAGCCGTGGCAAGCACTATGTGTCACCGTGTCGAAACTCCTCGGTCCGTGAGATTTCTGCTCTGAAAGGGAAGGGACCGTGTCTGAATTTGCTCACCTGGATACTTCTAGTACTTGGCCCTGAAGTACCCAATGCCTAGGAAGGAAGGAATGATTTTTGCTAAAGGAAAGAATGTCCAAATTTTCCATGGCAAAACAGAGACCAGGGCTATTAAGTAATTTATTAATATCCTTTCAAGGGTAATTTTTCCCCAAGTCAAAAAGTAAATTGGTAACCAAACTTGGGAGTCTTTCCAGTGACCCATAGGAAAGAGAGACAGGAAATGGCAGAGTGCAGCCCAGAGACCCCAAAACAGGAAGGAACTTGACAGGCAAATGTAAATGTTCTGACCTGAGGCCTGAACCCTCAAAACTGCACAAATCTCTCCAGGCTGAGAACAAAGAATAGACTATTTTTACAGTTCGATCAGGAAAAAAAAAAAAAAAGAGTAGCTCAGGGTATATGACTGAACGGGGAGAAACCTGAACACTGTGATTCTTGGAATCCCTTACGCTCTATTGGCAAGATTCAATGCAACCTGCTAAATTACAGCAGCTGAATTTTCACCTCCATGTTATGTTCTGATAAATGCAAAATGGGAGCAGATCGGAACCTGTTTAGATGAGCTGAAAATAAAAGATGAGGCAGAAACTTGGGACATGATGGCCTTTCTGAGCTTTATTACATGTGTCACTATCTCATCTTCCACATGCTGGGAAAACTATGGAAATCACCCCTTTTATCACTGAGCCAGTGACAGTAACACTTAGGAGAAGCTTTCACACTCTGGGATAGGAAATCTATCTTGGGCAGCAACGGGACGTGCTGAGAGCATGAAGCTCCTTCAGAGACACTTTCAAAGCAATCTCCAGGGCCTTGGCCATGCTGGGCACTCACTGCTCCCAGCAGAGCCAGGATTCTGCTGTCCAGGGGCCCATTAACCAATCTGTGGGTTATTCAAGGTCCTGAGACAGATAATTCTTCCTGCGGGGCCCTTTCTGGACATATTTCCTTTTAGAATCCAGTTTTTTTTACTAAGCACGTGACCTTGGGGAAATTATATAATCCCTCTGAGCCTGTTTTCTCATCTATAACAGAGAAGCAGGTGGCTCAGTGGTAAAGAATGTGCCAGCCAATGCAGGAGATACGGGTTTGATCCATGGCTCAGAAAGATCCCCAGGGAAGGAGATGGCAACCCACTCCAGTATTTCTGCCTGGAGAATTCCATAGACAGAGAAGCCTTGTGGGCTACAGTCCCTTGGGTCACAAAGAGTTAGACACGACTGAGCGACTGAACACACACACACACAACAGAGAAGACAAGGGCCCACCACATTAGGTTGTTGTGAGCACCTAAAAGAAATAATGCACATCAAACACTTACACTATAGCAGGCTCTCAAGAAATAGCTGTTGACGCTACTGTGGTTGCCATTTTAATATGCATTGTCTCATCTGCCGGTAAGTGGATCAGCCAGAGGAATTTAACTTCAAAACCCAAACCAGATGATGTCTTTGAGTTTACTACTTTGGCTCTCTAGGGAAAAAATGGAGTGTTGATGAATGCCTGGGCACTTGATTGAAAAACTAGGCTGTGAACTGCCTGACATCTTGGATGGCGTTCTCAGAGCCTTCTAGAACTGAGGACACAAGACAGATGGCCAAGTCCTAGTCACCTCATGGACTGCTGAGCCCTTGTATAATCTGTTTACCATAATCTAGGTACACAGATCATTCACATTTAGCTCTCAATCTAAATCCCCTTTTAGTAATTGATACTCTTTCCTGGAATCTCTGCAGTGCTTTACCAATATTTAAGAGCAGGATATATTCCCCTAGTCTAGTCTTTTAGTTTCAGCCCCTCACTTTGGCCTGGTCTGGTTCTATAGGTGCTTCATTCCAACATCCAAAAGATACATGAATTCACCTTCTATGAAACTACTACTTTTATCTTTACCCAACCCATTGATAAAGTTAGTAAGAAGGGAAATAAGTTTGTTGCACAGATTAGGAAAGTGGAACCATAATGTTTATAGAACACCTATCCTTTAGTGGTAAGCCCTGGAGCGTGAGGTCTTAAAATCATATGCTCTAAGGTCAGATTGCCTGGACTCACTGCTCCCTGTGTGATCTCAGGTCAATTACTCAGTCTCTCTGAACCTTAATTCATGGGAAGGATGATGATAAGATCATTTGTTAGGCCAATTAAATGGAGTTTACACATGTTTCTGACACACGGTAGTGCTTGAGAAACATTAGACTGTGTTATTTTCTCATGGAATAGTCATAACAAGCCTACAGGTGTTACTCATCTTTCTATTTACAAACAAGAAAATGGAGGCTCAAGGTGTTTAGGTAATTTGCTAGTAGCCTTGATATGAAAGTCAACCTGGGAACCTAGCCCAGACTGCCTGTCCCCAGGGTCCCCTAGCACCAGGCTGCCACCCAGAAGAGTGCTCCCAGCACATTTACTGCCAAGTGTGAGATCATCCCTCATCTAGGGCTCCAGCCATTGAAATTAAGCCTCTCCTCTCCCATACTGCCCAGGAAAAGAAAACAAAAGTAGAATCAAGCAATAGGGAGAAAAAATAACAGCGCTAAGACTTTATCCTTCCTCTGTTAATTCCCCTAAGAGCAGAAGTTCAGGCTTCCCAGGTGGCCCAGTGGTAAAAACACGCCCGCCAATGCAGAAAATACAAGCTTGATTCCCGAGTCAGAAAGATTCCAGGAAGGAGGAAATAGCAACCCATTTTAGTACCCTTGTCTGGAGAATCCCATGGACAGAGGAACCTGGCAACTACAGTTCATGGGGTCGCAAAGAATCAGACATGACTGAACATGCACACAGAAGTTCATCTGACAAGAGTGAGTCCTTAATAAGAAATTCCTATCCAAGGCCTTCAGTGTGGGTGTGTTTCATCCACATTCACAGCAGTATGACAGCAGATGGCAGAATATTCTTGACTCTAGGAAGCCTGATAAGTTCTACAATACACACATGTACACGTAATTCAGTTGAATCAAACTCTAAAACTAGATATTTCTCCCAAGGTCTGCTGGGTGAGATCTTACCTAGCAAAGATTCTCTACCTTCAAGAACTTTGCTTAGTAAATTGGAACCATAATGTTTATAGAACACCTATCCTTTAGTGGTAAGCCCTGGAGCGTGAGGTCTTAAAATCATATGCTCTAAGGTCAGATTGCCTGGACTCACTGCTCCCTGTGTGATCTCAGGTCAATTACTCAGTCTCTCTGAACCTTAATTCATGGGAAGGATGATGATAAGATCATTTGTTAGGCCAATTAAATGGAGTTTACACATGTTTCTGACACACGGTAGTGCTTGAGAAACATTAGACTGTGTTATTTTCTCATGGAATAGTCATAACAAGCCTACAGGTGTTACTCATCTTTCTATTTACAAACAAGAAAATGGAGGCTCAAGGTGTTTAGGTAATTTGCTAGTAGCCTTGATATGAAAGTCAACCTGGGAACCTAGCCCAGACTGCCTGTCCCCAGGGTCCCCTAGCACCAGGCTGCCACCCAGAAGAGTGCTCCCAGCACATTTACTGCCAAGTGTGAGATCATCCCTCATCTAGGGCTCCAGCCATTGAAATTAAGCCTCTCCTCTCCCATACTGCCCAGGAAAAGAAAACAAAAGTAGAATCAAGCAATAGGGAGAAAAAATAACAGCGCTAAGACTTTATCCTTCCTCTGTTAATTCCCCTAAGAGCAGAAGTTCAGGCTTCCCAGGTGGCCCAGTGGTAAAAACACGCCCGCCAATGCAGAAAATACAAGCTTGATTCCCGAGTCAGAAAGATTCCAGGAAGGAGGAAATAGCAACCCATTTTAGTACCCTTGTCTGGAGAATCCCATGGACAGAGGAACCTGGCAACTACAGTTCATGGGGTCGCAAAGAATCAGACATGACTGAACATGCACACAGAAGTTCATCTGACAAGAGTGAGTCCTTAATAAGAAATTCCTATCCAAGGCCTTCAGTGTGGGTGTGTTTCATCCACATTCACAGCAGTATGACAGCAGATGGCAGAATATTCTTGACTCTAGGAAGCCTGATAAGTTCTACAATACACACATGTACACGTAATTCAGTTGAATCAAACTCTAAAACTAGATATTTCTCCCAAGGTCTGCTGGGTGAGATCTTACCTAGCAAAGATTCTCTACCTTCAAGAACTTGCTTAGTACAAACTTCAGGCAAGCCATTAGGCTATTATTCTAAGCTCTAGGTGTACGGAGGATAAAGGATGGTTCTATTAAAAGTCTGAGGGAGGTAGGCAACGGAGCCAAAACATGGCAGCAGGCTTTACAGCACCTATGGGAGATCACAGCTCAAAAATGGGATTTTTGGAGACTAAACCACTACACTTCTATATGCAAAGCAGCCCTGACAGCAAGATGGATGGGGTTAGCTATATTCCAATCCTGCATGATGTCTTTCTGCTCTTCTTTTCTGAAGGATTTGCGCCAAATCTGAGCTGGCCTCTCTGTGTGATGAGTGAAGCCTGCAAACCTCTCTTCTTTTCCCAGGACCAGGTGTCTGGTCAGCCATGGGAGGCTGGGAGTATTGGGCCTGGCAGCTTCCTGAAAGCTGAAGGAGAGGGAGAAGCTGATTGGACCAGAGTTTGAGCCTAGACAAGACGTTGCCAAGCTTGTCTGCACTGTGGAACCACCTGGGGAAGCTTTTAAACATTTCAAAACCCGGGCCACATTCCAGGCCCAGTAAACTGCAATCTGCCGAGTAGGACAGAGGCACCAGGAGTTTTGAAGCTCCCAAGGTAATTCCAATCTGCAGGCAAGTTCGATAAGCACCAGTTTAGAGCCGTGGTTCTTACCCGGGGGCAATTTTGCCCCGCAGGTGCATTTGCAATATCATAAGACAATTTTGGTTGTCATACCGGGGGGATGATGCTACTGACATCTAGTGGGAAGAGACCAGGGCTGCTGCCTAACATCTTTCAAAGCACAGGACACCCCCATGACAAAGAGTTGCCTGGTCAAAATTTCAGTAGTGCCCAATTCGAGAAACCTAGTTTAGGCTCTTGCTACTCAACACGTGGTTCAGGGACCAGGAGCTGAGAATCATTTGTAGCTGGTTAGAAATGCAGACTAGGGCTTCCCTGGTGGTCCAGAGAGTAAGGACACTGCCTTGCAGTGCAGGAGGCGCCAGTTCATTCCCTGGCCTGGGAAGATCCCACGTGCCACGGAGAGACTGGACCTCTGTGTCCAACTACTGAGCCGGCGCTCTGAAGCGCATGCGCTCAGAGCTGGTGCTCTGCAACAGGAGAGGCCACTGCGATGGGAGGTCCACACAGGCCAAAGAACAAAGATAAATAAATCAAAGATCAATAGAAGTAGCCAAAAAAGAAAAAAAAAAAAAACCTTAAAAAAAATAAAATAAAGAAATGCAGACTATCAGGGCCAACCTCAGACCAAAACCGCAGGATCCCCTGACAACCCACATGAACATTACATCTTAGAAACACTAGTTGTGACTGTCTTAGGGTTGTTTGTGCAATGAGACATCCCTTCAAAGTAACTGCTATGCTGGATTTTTCAAACACGGCAAACTCTTTTTTTCACATTCCAGATTCTCCCCACAACTCCTCAAGCCTGTGTATGAGAACAGTCTTAGACTTTAGAACCAGACAGATGCAGGCCTGGACCCAGCACAGGGCAAAGATCATCTGAAAGCACACACCCTACTGGATCTCAGCTGCCTAATCTAAAAATAGGAAATGATGTGAAGATTGAGGTAAACTATGCAGAATTAGGGATGATGTTCAAACAGTGTGAGTTGGGATCTGAGCTTCACCTACTTATTAGTTTTTGAGCTCGAGCAATCTACTTTCCTTCTTTAAACCTAATTTCCTCCTCTATGTAAAAAGTAGCAGGATCAATCCCACTCCTGGGCATACATCCACACAAACTCTAATTCAAAAAGCCAGATGCAACTCTATGTTCACAGCAGCAATACTTACAATAGCCAAGACATGGAAGCAACATAGATGCCCATCAACAGATGAATGGATAAAGATGTAGTGCATATAAACAATGGAATATTACTCAGCCACAAAAAAGAATGAAATAATGCTATATGCAGCAACATGGATGGACTCAGAGATTATCATAGTAGGCAAAGGAAGTCAGCAAGACAAAGAGATAGCATACAACATCACTTATACGTGGAATCTAAAATATAAGACAAATGGCCAGATCTACAAAACAGAAGTGGACTCACAAACACAGGGAACAGACTTGTGGTTGCCAATGGTGAGAAATGGTGATGTAGAGAAGGGCTGTGAGTTTGGGATTAGCAGATGCAAACTAGGATGCATAAACAACCAGGTCCTACTATGTAACACAGGGAACTACAGTCAGCATCCCATGAAAAATCATAATGGAATATAATATGAAGAAGAATGTATATGTATAACTGAGTCACCTTCCTGTACAGTAAAAATTAATACAACGTTGTAAATCAAATATTCTTCACTAAAATGTTTTAAAAAGAGTGGGATCATACCTGATCCTGGAGATGATCCAGATGATGGAATGTAAGGTATTAATATGGGAGAAAAACAAAAGCAACAGCAGCTCCATGGAGTGGGTGCTCATGTGTAGCAATCACTGGCTTGCTTCCTGAAATACAGGAGGAGCATCATAAATAGAATAGCCTTTAATTCTAATTGCACACTACGGAACCATAAATTCCGCCCCATGTCAGTCTGGCAGGGCATATGTTCACAGTCACAGACTCTTCTTCACACACTCCAGGGCCAACATGGAAGAAGGATGTTCATCTGGTGTTTCGTCTCGCTGCCTCTGTTGAGACTGCAGCTCAAGGGTGGGCATCAAGCCATGCCTTTCTCCTGCCACCCACCAGCACTTTCCAGTTGGGTGATGTGCACAAAAAGTCCTCAGCAAATATTTTCAGCTATTGATTTGGAATGTAAAATCCCACACCTAGTAAGAGGGGGGTCTAAGATTCATAACTGGTTTTTCCAATCCGCTAACCTGAGCTTGTTTCATGTCACCACACTACCTCTCCCATGGCAGGTGCTGAGTGCATGAGTGTGTGCGCACACACACACACACACACATGCATGCACACAGAATGCAGCAATCAATTAACTGCCTGGCGGGGTTTTTTGTAGCAACATGAGTGTTTATCTTTTCTCAACTGGATTGTAAATGCTTCAAAGAGAGAGCTGTGCCTTTTCCTTGTTCTGGGTTGCCTAGGGCCCTTACGACATGGCTGAACTCACATCAGAAGTTTGATAAATCTTTGTTATCCAATTGATGGATTGGTGAGTTGGTTGACTGATTAGGTTCGTGAATGGCTGAAATAAATTCAACATGAGTATAAGAGATCCATGCTGGAGTTATGCAATTTCTAACTCTTGTCTTTAGAAAACTTCTGTACATTTCTAAATATTTTACTACATTCAGGAGAGAAGGCCTCCATCCAGGCCTTTCCATTAACTGCCAGAAAACAAATAAGACCCTCTGTAAAGTAAGGATGAAGAGAGAGGAAGAAGAAATGTCAAAGACCCAGTCCTACAAGGCTTCTTAGGTTCTACAACCAAATAGAGGAGCCCCAACAAGGCACAATGGAACAACAATCACACCAAGCCTGAAGAAGTCAATGAAATGAGGCACAGCCAAGAGGAAGCAGAGATGAAGGCATGACCTCTGGAGAAAAAAGAGTCACTGTGAGAAGCAGCAGTTGTTCTTCCTTGCTGGCTTTGCATCAGGATGCTTGACCCACTCTGAGCAGAAGGCCAGACAAGCCCATAGCTTCAGGGGATGTAGAGAACACAACCAACAAGGGCAGGAGCATAAGTGCCACACCAGAGGAGCCAGAACCAGGTTCAGCAATTCTGGGCAGCCAACACCACCACTGGGTCCAAGTGCTTTGGTTTTAGCCCAGGAACCCAGGGAGCACAAGTTTGGGGAGACTCCAGCTTCAATGACAAAGCAGAGATTGGAGCCATTGGACATGAGCACAGAGATGTTCCTGTCTGCTCTGCGCCACAGACAGAGACTGAACACCTGCTGTGTGCTGACTGTGGTAAAGCAGCCATGAAGAGAAACATAAAATGAGCACTGACTTTCCCCGGGTTAAAGAGAGACATGGCCGGAGGGCAAGTTCTTATAAGAGAAAATAAGCCAGATGATTGTCGTTGCCTCACTCTTCAATCATTTGGGTCGCTCAGTGGAATAAAGGTGTCCCAGGCCATCAGCAAGGCTGGATCTATACCAGGGCCTCAGTTTTCCTTGAGGGTGAAGAACAGCTATGAGTTCATAAGGGTAGAGTTGAAAACTCCTTGACCTCAGGCTGCAAGATTTGGCAGCAGGTGGGGGGAGGCGGGGACCAGCCAGGAAGCCAAATGAGGAGCCAGAAAATATTAAAGGAAAGTGAAAAGCCAAACCCAAGAGCACAGAGCTGTGAAGGGCCCTGGGGAGTGGGTGAGAAAGGACAGTAAGATGAAGTTTCTTCTTGAGGACTTTCTTGAGAAAGAAGAATTTTTCTGGGGTGGCATCAGTGTGTCAGGCATAGAAAAAGGCGCTTCCTGAGACCCAAACAGGAACAACAGCCCAGGTATGCCTGAGGTCTTTTCAACTATATCGTTTATTTCTCCTGAAAATAAAATCAGAGGCCCTTACTTCTCACCCTTCTAAGAGACGAGCTGAAACTTAGATCAGTCTGGAGTATTTCTCAGTTTACTTTGAAGGCCTCATGGGAAGGAAGAGAGCCAGCTCTGGTACTGGGCAAAATGGTCTGGGTCTCAGAGGCTGGTTCAAGAAGGAAAAAATGATCACTGAAAGAGATATAAAAAAAAAAAGTTGTCTCGCACTGTTGGTGGGAATGTAAATCACACAGCCTCTGTGGAGGACAGTACTGAGGTTCCTTATGTGCATCCATGTATGCTAAGTCACTTCAGTTGTGCCTGACTCATTGCAACCCCATAGACGATAGCCCACCAGGTTCCTCTGTCCATGGGATTCTCTAGGTAAGAATACTGAAGTAGGTTGCCATGCTCTCCTCCAAGGGATCTGCCTGACCCAGGGATAAAACCCTCGTCTCTTGTGTCCCCTTCATTGGCAGGTGGGTTCTTCACCACTATTGCCACATGAGAAGCTCAAGGTTCCTTAAAAGAAAAAAAAATAGAGCTACCATATGACCCATAAATTCTACCTGTGGGCACATACCTAGAGAAAATCATGATTCAAAAATATGTACACACCCCAATATTTATTGAAGCACCATTTATAATAGACAAGACATAGAAGCAACCTAACTGCCCATCAACAAATGAATGGATAAAAGAGATATGGTACATATATACCATGGAATATTACTCACCCATTGAAAGGAATGAAACTGGGTCATTTATAGAGACATAGATGGACCTACAGACTGTCATACAGAGTAAAGTAGGTCAGAAAGAGAAAAACAAATATTGTGTGTATATATATATATATATATATATATGTGGAATCTAGAAAAAGGTATAGATGAACTTATTTACAAAGAGAAAATACAGACACAGACATAGAGTACAAATGCAAGAATACCAAGGAGGAAGAAGAAGTGGAACAAACTGGGAGATCTGGATTCATTTACATACACTACCAATGCTATGTATAAAATAGATATCTAGTTAATATCCAAAATCGGCTAAATAGCATAGGAAACTGTACTCAGTGCTCTGTGATAACTTAATTGGGAAGAAAATCCAAAAAAAGAAAGAGATGCATGTATACATATAGCTGATTCAACCTGCTATACAGTAGAAACTACCACAACATTGTAAAGCAACTATACGCCAATTTTAAAAAGAGATGATATGATGTCAATGGAATTGTTTAATTACTGTCAATTGAAAACAAAAACTATAATCTGTTTAAATTTACATATACACCAACCTGTTCTTCAAAATGATGTTTATTACAATGAAACTAAACACTACAGTAGCCCTTCTTTAATGGAAGGATCCCCCCGCTGCCACTGTTAAAACTTTACAAGGAGAAATTGTCACAAAAGTTGGTAGGAATGAGGTGTGGTCCTTCACATATGAACAAGGGAACGAATTTTGGACCACCTACTTTGTTCCAGACCAGCAACTGCTCCAGGCACTCTAAATAATGTATCTCATTTATCCCTTAGAACAATGCAATGACATAGTGTTCTGATTCTTCACTAAAAGATGGTAAACTGAGATTCATAGTGGTGCAATAACATTCTCAAGACCTCACAGGTCCATGACCTCATCAAACATTTGCAAGCTGACAATCTAATACTAACTCTGTCCCCACCTACCCCCAAACACACCACCATACCAACACCAAATCATCCTTGGGATGGGGATGAAGGACAGACAATGCATCTCCCCTACACATCACTCTTAAGGGCAGAGGGGTTTTACATAAATCAATCCACCAAGTGATCAGCTAACATCCTCCCTTCCATAACCAACCAGAACTGGTAGTTCAGATGGTAAAGAATCTGCCTGCAATGCAGGAGATGTGGGTTCGATTCTTGGGTCAGTAAGATCCCCGGGAGAAGGGGATGGCTACCGACTCTGGTATTCTTGCATGGAGAATTCCATAGACAGAGCCTGGTGGGCTACGGTCCATGGGATAGCAAAGAATTAGACACAACTGAGAGACTAACACTTCCAGAACCAGCACTGGACTCCTGGAAGAGATGAGGAAATGTGGTGTCTTTTCAGAGCGTATTGATATTCATCTCAATTACTCTTCTTCTTCATTCCAGAAGCACATAAATTACCAATTCTGTTGTCAAATGCTTCATGTAACTGTGTTTAGCATAATGTCCCAGGGAAAAGAAAAGTCATGGACTCTGCTATGGGCAGAGACGTGCAGGCAGAGACATGCCAGGGGCACTGGAATGGAAGTTGAAAGGTGGTATCCACCCTCTCCCTTCCTTCCTCTCTCTCCCCTGAGGCCTGGGAGCCCAGGCCTGTCAGCAGCCACAAACAGGAATCTGGGAGATTAGTGTGCAGTATGAAGTGAGTGAGCAATTGCAGGAAAGAAATGGTGAGCTTTTTATTTGTTGACGCATACCAACTCAGGCAAGAAAAAACATTTCCGCCTACTTTTTGATGGCCAAGGGACAAGTCCTCTCAATGCCTATTTTAGTAAATGAGTAGAAAGAAACATTATTTGGGTAATTACTATGAACAGTCTCATGTAATAATGATCTCACTTGATTCCTGCTGCAGCCCTAAAGAAAGAGTCTCAAGTTAGAGCTGTTATATGACCTCTCCATGGTCACAACTGGGAAGTACAAAGCTCTCCCACACATCTTATTTTTCCCTGGACTGGCTTTTTGGAGCCCTTTATGCCAACATTTATCTATTCCCTCAGGTGACTGCTCCAGCAGACTGGCCCAGTTAGAAGTCAGTTGCCAGAGATGCAATTTTTATAAAATCCCCAAAGAAATGCCCCTCCTCAACTCTGAAAAGAAATAATCCTCACCATCACTGTCTATCAGAATTGTTTGCTAATAAAATGAAACAAGCAAACAATTAAAAAAAAAAAAAACATGTTTGAGACAATTCTCTCACCTAAGAGAAGTTCTGGTAAAGAGCACCAGTGCTAATCAGGATCCCAGGCTTTATTTGTCTGCTCTGTCACCCTCAGATCATGACTTCCATTGTCTAAGTTCCTTTAGGGTCCGACGGCTAATAGAGGACCTGCCATCACCTATGAATGCCAGGCACCAGGAAGGAGCGAGCAGAGGACAAATGGGATATCTCTCCCTTAAGGAGCCTTTCAAAATCTTCTACCCACAAACTTCAGCATGCCTTGTGGCCAGAAATGGTCAACTGCTCACAACTAGCTGCAAGGAGCCTGGCAAGTGTGTTCCACACTGGGTACGCTGTCACTCCGACACACACCAGAGCTCTTTCCCTAAGGGAATAAAACAAAATAAAGATAATGGGTAGAAAATAGCTGTCTCTGACTTAACTGCCATCACCCACACCACCAACCATAATCACTGCCTGTTACCAAGGTCTTTCCATACTACACACCTAAGATCAGTTCATCCCACAATAACCGTATGAAGGGTACCATTTTCCTCACTATACACACAGGAAAACAGAGACTCATGGAAACTAAGCAACTTACACAGGGTCACAGAACTGAAATGTGGACCTGGAAAATACATTTGCTACTAACTATGTCTGTCCTGATATCTAACTCATAAAGTACCCACCTGACATAATTGTCTAATGTGAGACAAGTTAAGTGTGAAGAACTTTGCTTTTCAACTTGAAGAACTTTACTTTTTAACTGCTTACCAGGTATCATATGACTAGTCTCTCCATCTGGCTCCAAAGCCCAAGAGTTCAACCACTGCACTACATGTTCATCCTTCCATGGTCATTTCCTGAACTAAACAGTAACAGAAAAATTATGGAATCAAGAATGCTCAAATTGGAACTTTTTTTGGCTTTTTGGAGCCCTTTATGCCAACATTTATCTATTCCCTCAGGTGACTGCTCCAGCAGACTGGCCCAGTTAGAAGTCAGTTGCCAGAGATGCAATTTTTATAAAATCCCCAAAGAAATGCCCCTCCTCAACTCTGAAAAGAAATAATCCTCACCATCACTGTCTATCAGAATTGTTTGCTAATAAAATGAAACAAGCAAACAATTAAAAAAAAAAAAAACATGTTTGAGACAATTCTCTCACCTAAGAGAAGTTCTGGTAAAGAGCACCAGTGCTAATCAGGATCCCAGGCTTTATTTGTCTGCTCTGTCACCCTCAGATCATGACTTCCATTGTCTAAGTTCCTTTAGGGTCCGACGGCTAATAGAGGACCTGCCATCACCTATGAATGCCAGGCACCAGGAAGGAGCGAGCAGAGGACAAATGGGATATCTCTCCCTTAAGGAGCCTTTCAAAATCTTCTACCCACAAACTTCAGCATGCCTTGTGGCCAGAAATGGTCAACTGCTCACAACTAGCTGCAAGGGAGCCTGGCAAGTGTGTTCCACACTGGGTACGCTGTCACTCCGACACACACCAGAGCTCTTTCCCTAAGGGAATAAAACAAAATAAAGATAATGGGTAGAAAATAGCTGTCTCTGACTTAACTGCCATCACCCACACCACCAACCATAATCACTGCCTGTTACCAAGGTCTTTCCATACTACACACCTAAGATCAGTTCATCCCACAATAACCGTATGAAGGGTACCATTTTCCTCACTATACACACAGGAAAACAGAGACTCATGGAAACTAAGCAACTTACACAGGGTCACAGAACTGAAATGTGGACCTGGAAAATACATTTGCTACTAACTATGTCTGTCCTGATATCTAACTCATAAAGTACCCACCTGACATAATTGTCTAATGTGAGACAAGTTAAGTGTGAAGAACTTTGCTTTTCAACTTGAAGAACTTTACTTTTTAACTGCTTACCAGGTATCATATGACTAGTCTCTCCATCTGGCTCCAAAGCCCAAGAGTTCAACCACTGCACTACATGTTCATCCTTCCATGGTCATTTCCTGAACTAAACAGTAACAGAAAAATTATGGAATCAGAGAATGCTCAAATTAGCCATGCAGGAAGCTATTTAGTATGCCTGAACATGAACCAACTGTAGACCTCTCCAAAGTCTCAGAGGAGAATATCAGAAAAGTTAAGTTGGTGATCTCCCTCTCACACATATACTACCCCACCTCCTTCCCTCACACGTACCCACAACATAGTTAAACTTTCCATCCTGCAATCAAGTGGCAAGTGTCATTCTACAGAACAACCAACCAGTTTTTATGGAAAACAGTATGGAGTTTCCTTTAAAAACCAAAACTAGATCTACCATATGACCCTGCAATCCCATCCCTAGGCATATATCTGGAGAAAAACATGGTTCTAAAGGATACATGCACCCTAATGTTCACTGCAGCTCTGTTTACAATACCATAACACAGAAGCCACTAAACGTCCATAAACAGAGGAATAGATAAGGAATATGTGGTATATATATATACAAGGAAGTATTACTTGGCCATTAAAAAGAATGAGATAGGGCTTCCCTTGTGGTCCAGTGGGTAAAGAGTCCACTTTGCAGTGCAAGGGGCACCAGTTTGATTCCTGGCCCAGAAGATCCCACGTGCCATAGAGCAGCTGGACCGGAGTGTCAAGTTACGAGCCAGCACTCTGGAGTGCATGTGACCAGAACCAGTGCTCTGCAACAAGAGAGGCAACTGTAATGGGAGGTATATGCAGACCAAAGAACAAAGATAGATGAAAATAAATGAATTAAAAAACAACAACAACAATGACAGAAGAGGCTAAAATTAAAAAAAAAAAAAGAATGAAATAATGCCATTTGCTGCAACATGAATGGACCTAGAGATTGTCATACTGAGTGAAACAAGTCAGACAGAGAAAGAGGTATCTTTTATATGTGGAATATAAAAAGAAATAATACAAATGAACTTATTTACAAATCAGAAACAGACTTAGACTTAGAAAACGGACTTACCGTTACTAGGGGGGAAGGATGAGGGGGAGGGATAGTTAGGGAGTTTGGGGTGGACACATATATTTTGCTTTACTTAAAATGGATAACCAACAAGGACCTACTATATAGCACACAGAACTCTGCTCAATGTTATGTAGCAGCCTGGAAGGGAGGGGAGTTTGGTAGAGAATGGGTACATGTATATGCATGGCTGAGTTCCTTTGCTGTCCATCTGAAACTATCACGACACTGTAAATCAGTTATATTCCAGTACAAAATAGAAAGCTAATACATATGATTAATCTGGAATTATACATATCTGTAAACAACAAAACTCTATAAAAGCAAAATAAAGAAAATTAAAAAAAAAAACAAAACAGTTTTGTCCTCCCTTTCTTTTTCCTCTATTTATCGGTAAATATTCATGTCTCTCTTCAATTTATTCCTTTGATGTCCTGAAATGTCCCTACTAGTCATTTGGCTTAGGAGTTCTTTTTTCAAAACTATTTCAAGAGAGAGTTTGACCTGGTTACCACCCCAACTCCTTGCCGTGCATGTCCTCTGGCCTAATTGGATGCCACATTCCCAAATGGTGGAAAAAGGTCAGCAGTTAAGACAGCTTCCCAGCTGCTACAGAGAAAGGTGAAGGCTCTTATTAGACCTCTAAGCAAAATGTCAAACTTCAGAAAGCCTGAGTCAATAATATTCTTACATCATATGACTCAACAAGGAAGACCTGAAAGCTGTCTAAAATAGTTCCCTTTAATGTTCTACATCAGGATGATGTCACACCAACAGCACACACATCTGAAGATGCCCCATGTAAAAATGGCCCTGACGACTCACTTCCAGCATTCACTGGGCTCCAATTCTTGACCTATTACTAGCCCATACTGGGGATACAGAAGTGAAAACAGCCAAGCACCCTGATACCAAGTAACTCATCGTCTAGCATGTGAGCCTAAGCCATAAATTAATAACCCAGGATCATGGATTTAGAACTCAGTTCACTGATGAAGAAAATGTTTTCAATGCTCAGAAGAGAAACATCAACTCTACATAGGGCTGTCATGCAGGACTACATGAAGGAGACGGCACTGGGAGACGCGCCTTCCCTCTTGAAGTCATTCACAGGTGGTGAACATCCACAGGCAACCTCAATTCCCAGTCTTGAGCCTAATAATAAAGACTTTGTCCAAGGCCCAACAATAGACCCATCTGCATGAACAGTTAATGTTGATTTTCACTGAAGACTTTTTGGAGATATGGAAACAATGTTAAATCATGCACAAAAGAGCAAGCACATTAAAAAAAAAAAAAACCTGTGAGATATTTCTTTTTCTTGCTCACGTTTTTCTCTAGCTCCCAGCTGCATCATTTCTCCCCTCTCACACCCCTCTAATCTGGTCAACATCCCAAGTCATAAGTTCCCAGATTCAGCTTATATGTCAACTCAGCAAAAAATATGAGAGGCCAAGGTTGGCAAAGAGCCTCATGAGAAAGCCCTGCAGGGACTCATAACTCGTGATGCAGTAGACCCTTGGAATATCTATTCCTGCACTCCAGGATGCTAATCAAAATGTTTACCCAACAAAAACCAGGGCTGAGGAAAGAGAAGTATCATTCTGCCTCCAAGAAAACAAAATGTTCTCCATATCACTGCATGGAGAAGGACATTTTCCCCAGGTGCAGAAGGTAGGAAAAAATTTTCAGGAAAGGAAATCACAAAAGGATAACAGTGAAAATGGATGTCCAGCTAAATGTCCGAGAACTGGCAAAGGGTTTGGTGTGGTGGGAAGAAAGGGAGTAAAGAGGTAAGTCTGGACGGCATGAGAAAGTTAGAGTTAAGTCACCTCCTTCCAGCTGTGTGTTTTATTCTGGAACGAGATGCCACATCACTACACTGTGTTCCCAGACTCCATTTTAGCTTCTCAAGATGTCAATGACATTCTTAAAAGGAGTAGTTAATTAGCTAGTCCCTTCTTCATGTTTCACTGCAAAGTGAAAAAGAGAAATAGTCATTTCATTACAGCTTTAAGTTTAATGTTGCAGTAATTTGGGAATTATGTACAATAATATGTGTATGTGTGCATAAATACAGAGAGAAAGAGAATTCATTCTTCTGTTACATCTGCCTTATTTAGCTTTTAACTTAAATTGCATCATTCTATTTATTCATTTAGATTCTGCCTACCTATTTCCCCAAAAGAGGATACGAAACAGAGAAATTGAAAGAGTTTACCTTTAAAAAAAAAGTATAAGACCTTTACTTAAGACAGAAGACAACAGCCACATACTCTATTAAGAGACTAGATAAAATGTGATTTTTAAAAGTTCTGGTAAAAGGACTTCCCTATGGTCCAGTGGCTAACCATCTGTCTTGTAATGCAAGGGACGAGGGTTCAATCCCTGGTCTGGGAACTAAGATCCCACATCCCATGGGGCAACTAAGCCCTCACACCACAACTGCTGAGCCCACACGCCACAACTAGAGAGTCTGTGCATCAAACTGAAGGAGACTGCATAATGCAACAAAGATCCCAAGTGCTGCAACTAGACCCAATGCAGGCAAATAAATCACTATTTCTTTAAAGTGCTGGTAAAGGGAGCTACCACTAAGTAAACTGGATGACTTCCCAGCAGAGGGTTAAAGACATACACGTAATAGCTTTAACTGGAAGGACTGATGCTGGACCTGAAGCTCCAATACTTTAGCCACCTGATGCAAAGAGCCAACTTGTCGGAAAAGGCTCTGATGCTGGGAAAGACTGAGAGGCAGGAGGAGAAGAGGGCAGAGGATGAGATGGTTGGATGACATCAATGACTCAATGGGCATTTGAGCAAATGGAAGTCTGAGCATATTCCGGGAGACAGTGAAGGACGGAGAAGCCTGGCATGCGGCTGTCCACGGGGTTGCAAAGAGTTGGACATGACTTAGAGAACGAACAACAACACAGGTTCTGAAATAAGGAAAGGCATGTATTCCACAAAGTCTTTTTACAGGGAAATTGTTTTACGGTTAAAGAAATATTGGCTGCTTAGACCCAAATCTTAGCAAATTATAAAATAACCCCCTTTACTTCTCTGGTTCTTTTTTCAATACTGTGTTGAATCTCAAATTCCAACTTAATTGTTTTCTTTGTTCTCACCCTAGATCCTCCTTATATTGTACTTGAAAAACAAAAACCACACACCAGCTCAAATTGGTACTTCTCAGGCAGTTGTTTTTATTTGACAGCAGTGATTGGTATTGGTTTGCCCACAGGTTCTCGTCTAACTCACAGACTAAGGCATCGCTATTATTCGATCTCCCACCAGAGAATGCTAGGTAGTGGGTAGTGGAGGTCACCATCAAAAATGGAAAAATGAAAGATTACAACTTCTCAATCCTCGTTGGCAAGAAAATATAATTATGCACTTTATGTTTTCCAGAGGCGAGGATCACACTTGTCAGAACACCTACCAACTTGCAATCTTGTTGTCACCATCAGTTCTGTCTTGTAACCTAACCTGGTCTGGGAACTAAGATCCCACATCCCATGGGGCAACTAAGCCCTCACACCACAACTGCTGAGCCCACACGCCACAACTAGAGAGTCTGTGCATCAAACTGAAGGAGACTGCATAATGCAACAAAGATCCCAAGTGCTGCAACTAGACCCAATGCAGGCAAATAAATCACTATTCCTTTAAAGTGCTGGTAAAGGGAGCTACCACTAAGTAAACTGGATGACTTCCCAGCAGAGGGTTAAAGACATACACGTAATAGCTTTAACTGGAAGGACTGATGCTGGACCTGAAGCTCCAATACTTTAGCCACCTGATGCAAAGAGCCAACTTGTCGGAAAAGGCTCTGATGCTGGGAAAGACTGAGAGGCAGGAGGAGAAGAGGGCAGAGGATGAGATGGTTGGATGACATCAATGACTCAATGGGCATTTGAGCAAATGGAAGTCTGAGCATATTCCGGGAGACAGTGAAGGACGGAGAAGCCTGGCATGCGGCTGTCCACGGGGTCGCAAAGAGTTGGACATGACTTAGAGAACGAACAACAACACAGGTTCTGAAATAAGGAAAGGCATGTATTCCACAAAGTCTTTTTACAGGGAAATTGTTTTACGGTTAAAGAAATATTGGCTGCTTAGACCCAAATCTTAGCAAATTATAAAATAACCCCCTTTACTTCTCTGGTTCTTTTTTCAATACTGTGTTGAATCTCAAATTCCAACTTAATTGTTTTCTTTGTTCTCACCCTAGATCCTCCTTATATTGTACTTGAAAAACAAAAACCACACACCAGCTCAAATTGGTACTTCTCAGGCAGTTGTTTTTATTTGACAGCAGTGATTGGTATTGGTTTGCCCACAGGTTCTCGTCTAACTCACAGACTAAGGCATCGCTATTATTCGATCTCCCACCAGAGAATGCTAGGTAGTGGGTAGTGGAGGTCACCATCAAAAATGGAAAAATGAAAGATTACAACTTCTCAATCCTCGTTGGCAAGAAAATATAATTATGCACTTTATGTTTTCCAGAGGCGAGGATCACACTTGTCAGAACACCTACCAACTTGCAATCTTGTTGTCACCATCAGTTAAAAAAAAGCATCAATTTATTTGAACAGCCTTTGTCAGTGTGGGTCTGAGAGCATGCTGCATGAAATAATAATGATTAGTATTAAATTAATAACCATAATAATAGTTACTATTCATTGACCACCTTCTATTCAAAATGCAAGCACTCTGCAAACAGTGTGTTATTTAATTCTTGTAGCAATCCTGTTATTAATATTATGGAGAAGCTGAAGTCGATAGGGGTTAAGTAACTTGCCTGATTCAAGCTAGTTGCAAGACAAAATTCAAACCAAAGTGTGTCTGACTCTATGCGGAATGTGGAACAGCACAATGAATGCTACCCTCAGTAGGAATCTTACCACTATAAAAAGAGCAGGCATTTTCCTCCTATTCTGATTAGGACCATGTCCATATTTTTTTTTTTCCTTTGTCCTAGCTCAGGCCCAGGCTTCCCCCGTGGCTCAAATGGTAAAGAATCTGCCTGCAATGCGGAAGACCTGGCTTCGACCCCTGGGTTGGGAAGCTCCCCTGGAGCAGGGCATGGCAACCAACTCTTTCTTATTTGTTGTATTTTTTGCCTGACTTGAATAAGCATCGACCAGCCTCACTGCTTACATCGGAGAAAGATCCAAAGGAGAAGAGGAGCAATAAGAGAGAGAGAGAGAGAGAGAAACGGTTCATTTAAAATTAGCATTCCACCACATTCGTCTGTGAATCTGCTTCCCCTACTTGTCTGCGAGCTCCTTGACCATATGGTCAGACTGTGATTTTTATATTCAGTGCATCTCACAGGCCCAGGAACTCTGATGGGGTCCAGGTGAAGAAAGGGTACCTGGCTGAATCAGTAAGTCAGGCCTTAGACTTGGTCTCCACTCCCCATCTGGTTTCCCATCTCACCATCCCAGCCTGGGATCCTTTGGGTCCCCATATCTTCGCACCCAAAGTGTGCTATATTTTCTCTTCACAGGATTCTTTCCTTTCTTAAACTGTAAAATAAATAATATGCAGACATTTAAGCTATTTTCAGACACTGAAAGAATAACATAAAATATATGTGCATGTGTTATGCCTGTATGTTTATTCACAAACATTCCCACCAGTTTATGTTTGTCCGGATGCTAACATATAATGAATAGGCTTTGTTCTAGGTGTGAAAAGACTTTGCCTTGTGTTAGTATTTTCCCAACTTCCTCAACGAACTATTGCATTAAAATCCTTGTTTCAGAATCTGCCCCTGGGGGATTCTAACCTGTGAAAGTCAGGATGGCTTCTTGGAGGAAAGGAGGCCTCTCGAAGCTACTAAGTGTGACAGAAATGCCCAGAGTGGAGAGAGGAGGTATCCATGAGCAGTATATGACCCACAGGTGTTCTCTTTTGTTAAAAAAAAAAAAAAAGAACAACTTTATTTTATACTGGAGTATTGCTGATTAACACTGTTGTAATAGTTTCGGGTGAACAGTGAAGGGGCTCAGCCATACAGATACATGTACTCATTCCCTCCAGACGCCACTCCCATCCAGACTGCCACATAACACTGAGCAGAGTTCCCCGTAGGTCCTTGCTGGCTATCCATTTTAAATATAGCAGGGTGTCCATGTCCATTTCAAACTCCTTAGCAATCCCTTCCCTTTCTCCTTCTTTCTGATAACTGTAAGTTTGTTCTAGAACTCTCCACAGTTATTTCCTGACTTTTATACCTCACCCCCATGCTTTTACCCAACTTACATTGACACTACACTGCTTTATGGACATGGAAATAAGTCTCCCAACATGAGCTAGCAATGGTTTTACACAGCAGAAGGGTGATTTTCTAGCTATCAGTGGTTCTCAAAGTGTGGTAGCGGGACATGGATCCGTATAACCTGGGAACTTGTTAGAAATGCAGATCCTCAGGCCGAGTCCAGACCTCAGAATGCCGAAAAGTGTCAACCAGCAGAAGGTGCTTGAACAAGCCCTCCAGGTCCTTCTGATGGATGCTCCAGGTTGAGACCACTGCTTTAGGCCTTAGAAGTACAAGAGAGGACAGTGAGCTGTGCGCATGACAGGAAGGCCAACCAGACCAGAGGTAGCCTTCTACCACTTACTGAGTTTATAGATGGGCATAGCGCGTATCCTCTCTGAGATTTTCTTTGTTTGGCCTATAAAACAGTGGTTAACTGCTATCCATACCTCTCATGGGTTATCACGAAAATGAAGTGCAGTCATGTACACGGAAGGCCTTCATAATTGTTAGAATGCCATAGAAATGTAAGGCAAGCAGGCAGGCAGCTCTTAAAAAGCACAGCTTGGCTGAAGGTTTCAGCATCTTCTGAACAGCCCTCTAAGGGCCTGAACAGCTGTTGGGATCAGCCCCACATCTTCACAAATGCAACTGCCGTTAGTCTGCCCTTGCCAGCACATGAGAGCCTCTTTCCTCCTTTGCCTGCAGCCTCCTGGGGCCCTGCTCTGGTGTATAGTGACTGCGGGTGGTGATGATTTACAATGTGTATGTTTTAAAGATGTCTGACTCCTGGGTGTTCTCATTGCACAGTCTGTTCAAATGCAGTGGTGAAAGGGAAAACAGGGAGGCAGGGAGGAACAGGAAAACGGTAAGAAGAAGGCGGGGCCATCTCTCCCTGACCTGCAGGCTCCCTGTGCTGGCCTCAGCTTGCTCCCTCCAAGGCTGCAGCTGGCTGTGTGTGAGAAATGAAGGGGTAATTAGGTCACCAGTGGAGCGGGGCCTAGGATTGAAGGAGGAGGCTTGATTCAGATCTGGGCAAGCAATTTGCTCATGCCTCCTCCCTGTTTACAGAACAAAAGCGTGGAGCCTCCAGTCCTGAGCCCTGCTGGAAATGGAGCTCTGCGAGGGAGAAGGGCCACAGCACAAGAATATCAAAGAGTTCTCCCTCCTCTGCAGGTGGATGGTCAGGGTTCAGCTTCATCTTCTGGAATCCCTACTGGCCTTCCAGGTGGAGTGCTACAGGAAAATGTATGAGAATTAAAAAAAAAAAAAAACAGTTCAAGGGGGCCATGATGGAATCAGCAGATTTCCCTGGCATTTTTCTGCATCCTGGAGAGAAGGCAAAATTCCGTCACTACCTGTATCTACCCTACTAGTGAGGTTTCTGGCAAAGAAAGAGCACCAAGCAGGAAGCCTAGCCCTACTGTGAATTTTTTTTCAAGTTTAAATCATGAGAAGTGATGCCAGTTTGCAAAAGGGGGAAGATTTCTACAATTGATGTATTTTCTTCTACAAAGTCAGAGGAGATGACCTCCAACTCATTACCAATTCGAAAATTCAAGCATCCCAGCAATTCTGCTTGCTAGCAAATCTACAAAACTAGAGTCCTTGAGCACAGCATTACAATGTCAAGCATAAAATTCTGGGAACTATTTTTATTGCGGTATAGTTGCTTTATAGAATTGTGTCAGTTTCTGCTGTACAATAAAGTGAACCCGCTATATGTACACATATATCTCCTCCCTCTTGAGCCTCCCTCACATCCCTGCCCCATCCCACTCCTCCATGTCATCACCGAGCACTGAGCTGAACTCCCTGTGCTGTACAGCAGCTTCCCACGAGCTCTCTGTTTTACACCTGGTCATGTACATATGTCAATCCAGTCTCCCAATTCATCCCACCCCTCTTCACCACCATATCCACACATCTGTTCTCTCTATCCACATCTCTATTCTAGATCTACAGATGTGTTCATCTGCAGCATTTTTCTATATTCCACATACATGTGTTAACATACAACATCTTGTTTTTCTCCTTCTGTCACTCTGTATAACAGTCTTTAAGTCCACCCACGTCTCTACAAATGATCTTATTTCATTCTATTTAATGGCTGAGTAATATTCCATTGTGTATATGCACCAGCGTCTTTATCCATTCATCTCCTGATGGACATACAGGCTGCTTCCATGTCCTGGCTATTGTAAATAGTGCTGTAATGAGGGAACACTGGGGGTGCACATGTCTCTTTGAATTATGATTTTCTCAGGGAATATGCCCAGTCATGGGACTGCTAGGTCATATGGTAATTCTATTCTTAGTATTCTATTCTTAGTTTTTTAAGGAACCTCCATACTGTTCTCCAAGCTTGCCAGGTGGCGCCAGTGGTAAAGAATTTACTTGCCATGCAAGAGACACAAGAGATGAGAGTTCAATCCCTGGGTCAGGAAGATCCCCTGGAAAAGGGCACGGCAACCCACTCCACTGTTCTTGCCTAGAAAATTCCATGGGCACAGGACCCTTGAGGGCTACAGTCCATGGGGCTGCAAAGAGTCAGACACAACTCAGCAACTGAGAACATATCATTCTCTATAGCAACTGTATCAATTTACATTCCCACCTTTTTCTACACATCCTCTCCAGCATTTATTGGTTGTAGATTTTCTGATGATGGCCATTCTAACCAGTATGAGGTGATATCTCACTGTACTTTTGATTCACATTTCTCTAATAATTAATGATGTTGAAAACTGGACACCTCAATGTAAAAGAATGAAATTAGAACATTCCCTAATGCCATACACAAAAATAAACTCAAAATGGATTAAAGACATAAATGCGAAACCAGACACTATAAAACTATTAGAGTGAAACAGGAAGAACACTCGTTGACACAAATCACAGCAAGATCTGTGAGATCAAGGTGGGATTTTTTTTTTTAAGATTTATTTATTTATTTATTTTGTGGGGGAGAGTGGGATGGGGAGGAAGGGGAGCAGGCGGGCTACTTCTATTGGTCTTTCATTTGTCTATTTTCATCCATCTCTGTTCTTTGGCCCATGTGGGCCTCCCATCGCGGTGGCATCTATTGTCTCAGAGCACCAGCTTTGGGCACATGCGCTCCAGAGCTCCGGCTCGGTAATTGGACACATCGGTCCAGCCGCTCTGTGGCACATGGGATCTTCCCAGGCCAGGGATTGAACCGGTGCCCCTTGCACTGCAAGGCGGTGTCCTTACCCACTGGACCACCAGGGAAGCCCTCAAGGTGGGATTTTTAACCCACCTCCTAAAATAATGAAAATAAAAACAAAAAAAACAAATGGGATCTAATTAAACTTAAAAGATTTGGCAGGGACTTCCCTGGTGGTCCAGTGGGTAAAAAGTCCACCTTGCAGTGCAAGGGGCACTGGTTTGATCCCTGGCACGGGAAGATTCCACATGCTATGGAGCGGTTGGACCAGTGTGTCCAATTACAGTCAGTGCTCTGGAGCTCATGCGCCCAGAGCCAGTGCTCTGCAATGAGAGAGGCCACCATGATGGGAGGCCCACAGGCCAAAGAAATAAGAGTTCGATCCCTGGGTCAGGAAGATCCCCTGGAAAAGGGCACGGCAACCCACTCCACTGTTCTTGCCTAGAAAATTCCATGGGCACAGGACCCTTGAGGGCTACAGTCCATGGGGCTGCAAAGAGTCAGACACAACTCAGCAACTGAGAACATATCATTCTCTATAGCAACTGTATCAATTTACATTCCCACCTTTTTCTACACATCCTCTCCAGCATTTATTGGTTGTAGATTTTCTGATGATGGCCATTCTAACCAGTATGAGGTGATATCTCACTGTACTTTTGATTCACATTTCTCTAATAATTAATGATGTTGAAAACTGGACACCTCAATGTAAAAGAATGAAATTAGAACATTCCCTAATGCCATACACAAAAATAAACTCAAAATGGATTAAAGACATAAATGCGAAACCAGACACTATAAAACTATTAGAGTGAAACAGGAAGAACACTCGTTGACACAAATCACAGCAAGATCTGTGAGATCAAGGTGGGATTTTTTTTTTTTAAGATTTATTTATTTATTTATTTTGTGGGGGAGAGTGGGATGGGGAGGAAGGGGAGCAGGCGGGCTACTTCTATTGGTCTTTCATTTGTCTATTTTCATCCATCTCTGTTCTTTGGCCCATGTGGGCCTCCCATCGCGGTGGCATCTATTGTCTCAGAGCACCAGCTTTGGGCACATGCGCTCCAGAGCTCCGGCTCGGTAATTGGACACATCGGTCCAGCCGCTCTGTGGCACATGGGATCTTCCCAGGCCAGGGATTGAACCGGTGCCCCTTGCACTGCAAGGCGGTGTCCTTACCCACTGGACCACCAGGGAAGCCCTCAAGGTGGGATTTTTAACCCACCTCCTAAAATAATGAAAATAAAAACAAAAAAAACAAATGGGATCTAATTAAACTTAAAAGATTTGGCAGGGACTTCCCTGGTGGTCCAGTGGGTAAAAAGTCCACCTTGCAGTGCAAGGGGCACTGGTTTGATCCCTGGCACGGGAAGATTCCACATGCTATGGAGCGGTTGGACCAGTGTGTCCAATTACGAGTCAGTGCTCTGGAGCTCATGCGCCCAGAGCCAGTGCTCTGCAATGAGAGAGGCCACCATGATGGGAGGCCCACAGGCCAAAGAAATAAGATGGATGAAAATAAATAAACAAAGTACCAATAAAAGAAGCCAAAACTTTAAAAAACAAAGAATTGGCAGAGCAATAAAAACCATAAACAAGACAAAAATACAGCTCTTGGAATGAGAGAAAATATTTGCAAATGAAGCAACTAACAAGAGACTAATCTCCAAAATATACAAACATGCAGATCAATATCAAAAAACAAACAACCCAATCAAAAAAACAGGCAAAAGACTTAAACAGACATTTCTGCAAGGAAGACATACAGGTGCCACTAGGCACATGAAAAGATGCTCTAAGAACTATTTTTTACATAATGCCCAAGACTGTTCTCGGGTACTGAAGCCTTTCAGCTAAACAGTAGAGCCTGGTCCAAGTCCCAGAAGCACAGATTAAAATGGTATTGCACTTTGAGCTCTCAGGTTCTGAGAAGAGGCCAAGAGGAAGAGAGGGCAGACATCACTGTCACCCAGAGGAGAAAGGATTTGGTAGATTGATTTAGAGCTTATAAAATTAGCAAGAAAGGAGGACAGGAGAGGGTGTGCTCCTAGCCTTCTGGCTCAGTACAAATGGCCCTCAAATACCACCAGCCCTGGCACTCCAGCCAAGAAAAACCAAGAAATGGGAGAACGATCATAAAAGGGAAGAATAGCTCAGCCCTGTGGTTTTATAAACACAATCTCTCTTTCTTTCTTCCTGGCATTCTCCTGAGCCTGCAGCTATGATTTTTCACATTTTTTACTGTACAGATGCCAGTTTAGCCCAGGGAACAAAATAAAGCACAGTTCTCAATTAAATATACTCTACAAACTAGAAGTTCATGTTTGGCCAGAGTCTTACCCACACTAAGCCGAGGTCTGCAACCAGGGAATCCCATTCAGCGTTCCTTTGTGTTTCACTTCCACTATAAGAGGATCAGGGCTCACACATAATCTCCAGCTGGAAGGATTTTTGAAATCTATGTGCACAATAGCACAATGTGGAACTGTAGAAATTCAGCCCCGATCATCTCACAGCAATGAGACTGTAAACAGAGAGATCACACCATGCTGCTTCAACATCTCCAAACAGATCACTGATGGGTATTCAAATATCCAGAACCTCTCACCAGTCCTCTGCTTGGGCAGCCCTGTGCTAGATTCTCATATGATAGAGGCGGAAATTGCCCATAAAGTGCAAGACTCAGTGGCCACCCCACTGCCACAACCAGAATTCAGGGTTAGCTGGAAAGACAGCAGGTAAAAATGCCCAGGAGGCCTAGAGCCTCCTAGGAGGGAAAAAAAAGTCAAGGATGTGATGCCATTCTCTTTTGAGATTGAATGGTTTTATCATAAATTTATTATCACACCCTTAATGTCCATCAAGAGGGTGGGAAAGTACAACCTATATCCAGAAACTGTTTAGTATTAGTTGTTCAGTGAAACATGTGGAGCCGCTTCCAGCAGACCGGCCTCTAGACATGGGATCAAAGGAGCCGCTTACTGAGAAAGCCAAGTCCCAGAAGCACAGATTAAAATGGTATTGCACTTTGAGCTCTCAGGTTCTGACAAGAGGCCAAGAGGAAGAGAGGGCAGACATCACTGTCACCCAGAGGAGAAAGGATTTGGTAGATTGATTTAGAGCTTATAAAATTAGCAAGAAAGGAGGACAGGAGAGGGTGTGCTCCTAGCCTTCTGGCTCAGTACAAATGGCCCTCAAATACCACCAGCCCTGGCACTCCAGCCAAGAAAAACCAAGAAATGGGAGAACGATCATAAAAGGGAAGAATAGCTCAGCCCTGTGGTTTTATAAACACAATCTCTCTTTCTTTCTTCCTGGCATTCTCCTGAGCCTGCAGCTATGATTTTTCACATTTTTTACTGTACAGATGCCAGTTTAGCCCAGGGAACAAAATAAAGCACAGTTCTCAATTAAATATACTCTACAAACTGGAAGTTCATGTTTGGCCAGAGTCTTACCCACACTAAGCCGAGGTCTGCAACCAGGGAATCCCATTCAGCGTTCCTTTGTGTTTCACTTCCACTATAAGAGGATCAGGGCTCACACATAATCTCCAGCTGGAAGGATTTTTGAAATCTATGTGCACAATAGCACAATGTGGAACTGTAGAAATTCAGCCCCGATCATCTCACAGCAATGAGACTGTAAACAGAGAGATCACACCATGCTGCTTCAACATCTCCAAACAGATCACTGATGGGTATTCAAATATCCAGAACCTCTCACCAGTCCTCTGCTTGGGCAGCCCTGTGCTAGATTCTCATATGATAGAGGCGGAAATTGCCCATAAAGTGCAAGACTCAGTGGCCACCCCACTGCCACAACCAGAATTCAGGGTTAGCTGGAAAGACAGCAGGTAAATATGCCCAGGAGGCCTAGAGCCTCCTAGGAGGGAAAAAAAAGTCAAGGATGTGATGCCATTCTCTTTTGAGATTGAATGGTTTTATCATAAATTTATTATCACACCCTTAATGTCCATCAAGAGGGTGGGAAAGTACAACCTATATCCAGAAACTGTTTAGTATTAGTTGTTCAGTGAAACATGTGGAGCCGCTTCCAGCAGACCGGCCTCTGCAGCCCATTCAGTGCGCATCATAATGGACCCACCCAGACTGAGCTCAGGTCAGGGGCTCTTTTCTCCTGCTCATGTAATTGCCCCATTCACAAGGACTGCCTGCTTCCATTTGTGGATTCTTTCTGCTGATGCCAGTTCTAGGAACTTTCTTAAAGCTTTCTTGCCTTCTAACATCTTGAGGGCCACCCCCCACCACACACACACACACACACACACACACACACACACATTTTGCCTTTTCTTCGCTCCACTTCCAGTCTTTCAGCTGCACAGGTCATCACTCCTTTCCACCGATCATTTTCCTAGAAGGAGCTGGCAGTAGTTGGGATCCATAAGACCAAAAAAGAGTGGGCCTGGAAGAGTCAAGGGACAGAGATTATCTAGGGGACAACTGCAACAGTCCACACGTGAGGTGAACATGGCTTGGACGGACAAGGGCTGAGGTAGTAGAAACAATGTGAAGGATTCAGACTCAGAAGGGACTTAGAGAGTTTGCTCCTGAATTAGATGCTAAGTGAGAGGAAACCTAAAGTGTCCTTGATATTTTCAACCCTTTTTTTTTTTTTTTTTTTTGAGCAAGTTGTTGGATGGCAGTACCATTTGTGAGAACTGGGAATAATCATGCATCATAACCTATTTTGTACCTTTCAGCTGGTGAAGTGGAACATATCAGTTAGAGGAGATCAACTGAGGCACTAATATGTGCCGATGTTATGCAGTTACTCAGAAAGACTGAGAAAGAGTTTTCTCACCAGTCCTCTGCTTGGGCAGCCCTGTGCTATCAGATAGAGGCGGAATTGCCCATAAAGTGCAAGACTCAGTGGCCACCCCACTGCCACAACCAGAATTCAGGGTTAGCTGGAAAGACAGCAGGTAATATGCCCAGGAGGCCTAGAGCCTCCTAGGAGGGAAAAAAAAGTCAAGGATGTGATGCCATTCTCTTTTGAGATTGAATGGTTTTATCATAAATTTATTATCACACCCTTAATGTCCATCAAGAGGGTGGGAAAGTACAACCTATATCCAGAAACTGTTTAGTATTAGTTGTTCAGTGAAACATGTGGAGCCGCTTCCAGCAGACCGGCCTCTGCAGCCCATTCAGTGCGCATCATAATGGACCCACCCAGACTGAGCTCAGGTCAGGGGCTCTTTTCTCCTGCTCATGTAATTGCCCCATTCACAAGGACTGCCTGCTTCCATTTGTGGATTCTTTCTGCTGATGCCAGTTCTAGGAACTTTCTTAAAGCTTTCTTGCCTTCTAACATCTTGAGGGCCACCCCCCACCACACACACACACACACACACACACACACACACACATTTTGCCTTTTCTTCGCTCCACTTCCAGTCTTTCAGCTGCACAGGTCATCACTCCTTTCCACCGATCATTTTCCTAGAAGGAGCTGGCAGTAGTTGGGATCCATAAGACCAAAAAAGAGTGGGCCTGGAAGAGTCAAGGGACAGAGATTATCTAGGGGACAACTGCAACAGTCCACACGTGAGGTGAACATGGCTTGGACGGACAAGGGCTGAGGTAGTAGAAACAATGTGAAGGATTCAGACTCAGAAGGGACTTAGAGAGTTTGCTCCTGAATTAGATGCTAAGTGAGAGGGAAACTAAAGAGTCCATGATAATTTCAACCCTTTTTTTTTTTTTTTTTTTTTGAGCAAGTTGTTGGATGGCAGTACCATTTGTGAGAACTGGGAATAATCATGCATCATAACCTATTTTGTACCTTTCAGCTGGTGAAGTGGAACATATCAGTTAGAGGAGATCAACTGAGGCACTAATATGTGCCGATGTTATGAGCAGGTTAGACTCAGAAAGACTGAGAAATTTGCTCAAGGTCCCTAAGCTAAGGAACTGCCTGATTCAATCATTTATTCTTGTATCTAGTCATCTATTGAACATTTGATAGATGACTATCATGTGGCATGTACTAGAGTATCTAAAAGGTATTAGAATCAAAAAGATAACTGGGGCTGAATATATGTTAATATTATCATTAGTCATATCTGAGGAGCTAGACAAAAACATAAACCTAATTATGGGACTCTTTGGAAGGGTAACATTAGAAGCTACACAGGACATTGTGGCAGTACAAGAGAATAATATCTGATAGCACCCCCACTCCCCTAGGGGCTCTATGTACCTCTCAACACCAGCCCCCACTCTCTCTGCCCACTGTGCCTGAATTAGGCCAAGGGCACCCAGCTCAGCTATAGCAGAGCTGAAGCTGTAACTCAGTTATATGACTCCCAGTTGGGAGTTTATACGTAGATGATATTGCTGTACTGGAACCAAGCCTTCACATTTCAATGAAGAGTGAAAACCTAGGCAACACAGAGCTATCTCAGTGACCTGAGCTCTCCATGTAGGAATTCAGCATTTCTTCTCCACCAGCATGCTGGTGTCTGCATGATTGTGACCTGGTGGCAGAGAAAATCCTGACTTAATTCTCTCTCATTAGAGCTGGCAGGATGGGCCCAGATTATTAGAATCTTGGACAACTATAAAGCACATAAAAAGTAGATGACCATACTAGTAACATTATACTCAGGCCGTGTATCAGGCACTGTTCTAAGCACTTTTCCTAGGTTATCTTACTTATAAATTTCACATGTAGCATGACCAGGATTCAGACTCAGAAGGGACTTAGAGAGTTTGCTCCTGAATTAGATGCTAAGTGAGAGGAAACTAAAGAGTCCATGATAATTTCAACCCTTTTTTTTTTTTTTTTTTTTGAGCAAGTTGTTGGATGGCAGTACCATTTGTGAGAACTGGGAATAATCATGCATCATAACCTATTTTGTACCTTTCAGCTGGTGAAGTGGAACATATCAGTTAGAGGAGATCAACTGAGGCACTAATATGTGCCGATGTTATGAGCAGGTTAGACTCAGAAAGACTGAGAAATTTGCTCAAGGTCCCTAAGCTAAGGAACTGCCTGATTCAATCATTTATTCTTGTATCTAGTCATCTATTGAACATTTGATAGATGACTATCATGTGGCATGTACTAGAGTATCTAAAAGGTATTAGAATCAAAAAGATAACTGGGGCTGAATATATGTTAATATTATCATTAGTCATATCTGAGGAGCTAGACAAAAACATAAACCTAATTATGGGACTCTTTGGAAGGGTAACATTAGAAGCTACACAGGACATTGTGGCAGTACAAGAGAATAATATCTGATAGCACCCCCACTCCCCTAGGGGCTCTATGTACCTCTCAACACCAGCCCCCACTCTCTCTGCCCACTGTGCCTGAATTAGGCCAAGGGCACCCAGCTCAGCTATAGCAGAGCTGAAGCTGTAACTCAGTTATATGACTCCCAGTTGGGAGTTTATACGTAGATGATATTGCTGTACTGGAACCAAGCCTTCACATTTCAATGAAGAGTGAAAACCTAGGCAACACAGAGCTATCTCAGTGACCTGAGCTCTCCATGTAGGAATTCAGCATTTCTTCTCCACCAGCATGCTGGTGTCTGCATGATTGTGACCTGGTGGCAGAGAAAATCCTGACTTAATTCTCTCTCATTAGAGCTGGCAGGATGGGCCCAGATTATTAGAATCTTGGACAACTATAAAGCACATAAAAAGTAGATGACCATACTAGTAACATTATACTCAGGCCGTGTATCAGGCACTGTTCTAAGCACTTTTCCTAGGTTATCTTACTTTATCCTCCTAACAATCCTGTGCAGTCTGTAAAATGATGAGCCCTCTTTTACACAGGAGGGAGTCAAGATCAGCTGTGGTTGTAAGTGCTAGATCCAGGATGGGAATGAGGCAGTGTGGCTGCAGAGCCTGCCCTGGTGATCACACACTTCAAGAAGAGGCTCTAAGACACAGTGAGGGAAAGGGGAGGGTGGCACGAATTGAGAGAGTAGCACTGACATATGTACACAGCCATGCGCCAAACAGATAGGTGACGGGAAGCTGCTGTAGAGCACGGCGAGCTCAGCTCAGGGCTCAGTGATGACCTGGAAGGGTGGCAGGGAAAGGAGGCTGGGAGGGAGGCTCAAGAGGGAGAGGATCTATGTCTACTCATAGCTAACTCACGTTGTTGTACAGCAGCAATTAATACAACATTGTAAAGCAATTATACTCTAATTAAAAATAAATAAAATGAAGAGGCACCATGTTGACCCTCGTGCTTTGTGTCCCTCCATATGCCAGCAGGTGCATCCAGGCCAGTGCCTATCCTGAGCACCAGAATCCCCCATACGCCCACCCTCTTGCCCACCTCCACCTACCTGCCCCCTCACCACCCTCCCCCTCACCCCTTACAGACGCTCCCCCATCAAGCTGTTTCAGTTTACAAAACTGCCCTGTACTTCTCTACACGGACTTGATTGACACTGTCCAGAAGATTGCATAAAATCAGGGCTTCTTCGTAGACACTGGGAACCTTTTCCTTTTTGCTGCCAGTTTCACCCTGTCCAACTGCCCACCCATCTGCTGATAAAATACAATCATGTGATTTATCTCCAAGCTCGCAGAAACATCTCAACAAATTGGACTTACTTTATCTTTTAAAAAATGTTGTTTGGGGTTTTTCCAAAGTGTCCTTTACACAGTACTCCATGTAGGAATTCAGCATTTCTTCTCCACCAGCATGCTGGTGTCTGCATGATTGTGACCTGGTGGCAGAGAAAATCCTGACTTAATTCTCTCTCATTAGAGCTGGCAGGATGGGCCCAGATTATTAGAATCTTGGACAACTATAAAGCACATAAAAAGTAGATGACCATACTAGTAACATTATACTCAGGCCGTGTATCAGGCACTGTTCTAAGCACTTTTCCTAGGTTATCTTACTTTATCCTCCTAACAATCCTGTGCAGTCTGTAAAATGATGAGCCCTCTTTTACACAGGAGGGAGTCAAGATCAGCTGTGGTTGTAAGTGCTAGATCCAGGATGGGAATGAGGCAGTGTGGCTGCAGAGCCTGCCCTGGTGATCACACACTTCAAGAAGAGGCTCTAAGACACAGTGAGGGAAAGGGGAGGGTGGCACGAATTGAGAGAGTAGCACTGACATATGTACACAGCCATGCGCCAAACAGATAGGTGACGGGAAGCTGCTGTAGAGCACGGCGAGCTCAGCTCAGGGCTCAGTGATGACCTGGAAGGGTGGCAGGGAAAGGAGGCTGGGAGGGAGGCTCAAGAGGGAGAGGATCTATGTCTACTCATAGCTAACTCACGTTGTTGTACAGCAGCAATTAATACAACATTGTAAAGCAATTATACTCTAATTAAAAATAAATAAAATGAAGAGGCACCATGTTGACCCTCGTGCTTTGTGTCCCTCCATATGCCAGCAGGTGCATCCAGGCCAGTGCCTATCCTGAGCACCAGAATCCCCCATACGCCCACCCTCTTGCCCACCTCCACCTACCTGCCCCCTCACCACCCTCCCCCTCACCCCTTACAGACGCTCCCCCATCAAGCTGTTTCAGTTTACAAAACTGCCCTGTACTTCTCTACACGGACTTGATTGACACTGTCCAGAAGATTGCATAAAATCAGGGCTTCTTCGTAGACACTGGGAACCTTTTCCTTTTTGCTGCCAGTTTCACCCTGTCCAACTGCCCACCCATCTGCTGATAAAATACAATCATGTGATTTATCTCCAAGCTCGCAGAAACATCTCAACAAATTGGACTTACTTTATCTTTTAAAAAATGTTGTTTGGGGTTTTTCCAAAGTGTCCTTTACACAGTACTGCCCTCAAGATAAGTTGAGGTGACTTTGAGGAAAAAGAGAAAGAACTTTATTTATACTCATTCTCCTGTCCAATGCACAGAAAGATTTGCCTGTCCCATATTCTCCCTGAAGCCTTAGCTAAGAAGCTCCAGAGAGCAACTCTCTTTCTCCCATTCCACTTGTGTCCTAACCATGGGTCCTTCTTCCAGGGAGAGGGACTCAAGGACCAAGTAAGATGGCCTCTTCTCCCTTATCCTAAACCCATCATTCTTAGGACTATAAAGATAATAACAACTCAGGGTGTCCTGTCTTTTATTCCCAGACTCCCTCACTCTACTCCCATCCCCCTGCAGCTCCCAGTCTGACCCAGATTCTTTCTTAAGAGCCCTGCAGAGTTCATATATCATTTTAGACAACCACTACTTTACTTTCATTCTTTTTCTTCAGTGGTTCCCAAACCACCTTCTCTTGGCTTTTTCTGACCAACACAGCTTTCTCCATTGCCCTGTCCCCAAGAAGCAATGCTCTTCCAGTAGCTCTTCTCATTTCAGGGTGTATTTTGAGGTTTGTTTGCAGGGTATAGAAGGGCTGCTGTAGAAGTTGGCAGAGAAAATTCTTGTTCTCTTCCTGATATGTTGCCTACTCTAGACCACTCCTCTTCCACTGCAATCATAATCCTCTCCTCCTGGGCCCCCAGCTCCAATCAGCCCTGCCCTTTACCCATCCCCTTGCACATTCAGAATAATCTGGTTATTCTGGACAACTTCACCATCCACATGAATGGCTCAATCTCCCCAGCCCACACCAGCCGCATGGAGAATTCAGCCCAAATCAAGAGATCTTGACCCCCTATAAGAAAAGACTTCACTTTCTTCCCACTTCGGGGATGTCTTCTCATGACCACCTCTTGGATTTGTTTTATCTAGAACTCTGATAACTCATTTCTAAGTTCAAAGTTCATACCCTTGTTAGCTTAGTCCTTCTCTCCCACTAAACAAGACTTCTTCCAGGTCTTTTCTCTGCAGTAGCTTCTTTGCTTCTCTGTGGACCATGATCATTTTTCCTCTCATTTTCCATATGTGTGACCCTGAACCATGGGGTCAATGATTTCCATGAAATTTTTCTTCATATCCTCATCCTTACTCTCCCCTATTCTTCCACTGTACCCTCCAGGCCAACATGCATGGTCCCTCAGATGATGGCAAATTCTCCTGAAGCCTTAGCTAAGAAGCTCCAGAGAGCAACTCTCTTTCTCCCATTCCACTTGTGTCCTAACCATGGGTCCTTCTTCCAGGGAGAGGGACTCAAGGACCAAGTAAGATGGCCTCTTCTCCCTTATCCTAAACCCATCATTCTTAGGACTATAAAGATAATAACAACTCAGGGTGTCCTGTCTTTTATTCCCAGACTCCCTCACTCTACTCCCATCCCCCTGCAGCTCCCAGTCTGACCCAGATTCTTTCTTAAGAGCCCTGCAGAGTTCATATATCATTTTAGACAACCACTACTTTACTTTCATTCTTTTTCTTCAGTGGTTCCCAAACCACCTTCTCTTGGCTTTTTCTGACCAACACAGCTTTCTCCATTGCCCTGTCCCCAAGAAGCAATGCTCTTCCAGTAGCTCTTCTCATTTCAGGGTGTATTTTGAGGTTTGTTTGCAGGGTATAGAAGGGCTGCTGTAGAAGTTGGCAGAGAAAATTCTTGTTCTCTTCCTGATATGTTGCCTACTCTAGACCACTCCTCTTCCACTGCAATCATAATCCTCTCCTCCTGGGCCCCCAGCTCCAATCAGCCCTGCCCTTTACCCATCCCCTTGCACATTCAGAATAATCTGGTTATTCTGGACAACTTCACCATCCACATGAATGGCTCAATCTCCCCAGCCCACACCAGCCGCATGGAGAATTCAGCCCAAATCAAGAGATCTTGACCCCCTATAAGAAAAGACTTCACTTTCTTCCCACTTCGGGGATGTCTTCTCATGACCACCTCTTGGATTTGTTTTATCTAGAACTCTGATAACTCATTTCTAAGTTCAAAGTTCATACCCTTGTTAGCTTAGTCCTTCTCTCCCACTAAACAAGACTTCTTCCAGGTCTTTTCTCTGCAGTAGCTTCTTTGCTTCTCTGTGGACCATGATCATTTTTCCTCTCATTTTCCATATGTGTGACCCTGAACCATGGGGTCAATGATTTCCATGAAATTTTTCTTCATATCCTCATCCTTACTCTCCCCTATTCTTCCACTGTACCCTCCAGGCCAACATGCATGGTCCCTCAGATGATGGATACAAGAGATTCAGAAAGGGGAGGATAAATTGATCTCCACCCAACCTAATTGCAATCAAAAGGGCTACAGAATTCTTGGCCCCTTTAAAAAAAAAAAAAAAAACTGCTTCATTCACAGCTTCTGCAAATGAAGTCACTGGTCCTCTTCCTTGATCCCCAATCATTGTCTATTGTACTAATTTGGGTGACTGACTCAATATCCACACCCAATAGATGACCTATGAGGTAACCTGGTACAAAACACACTGCTCAAACCAGGACAAGCTAAGCTAATCCAATTTGTATCCTCAGGAATTTGAGTTGCTAACTACAGAGAAATCAAGCAGTTCATAATGGGGAATAAGACAGATATAATAAAGAGGATAAAAGAAATTCTGGGAGGTCCTAGTGTAGATAAAGAGCCATGAGGAGCCACAAGGGGCCAAGAACAAGATGAAACTGTAGGAAAGAGAAGTTATAACAAAACATTAAGTCTTGTCAACTACAAACTGGCATTTACCAATTACACTGCCAATGACTGGACAACATGGACATTTGCCCTCTGCCTCTGCAGAGACTGGACCCTATGCTGTTGAGAGCTGCTGACCTTCCATGCCCTCTGAAGGAAATCAGGGTGAGGTTGAGACCTTCAATACTCTCTGATGGAGATCAGGGTAGGGTAGAGGCACTCTGTGCTCCAAGGTGGGGCAGGTTTTTAGATAGGTGGATGCCTTTTACATACTTTATTACCTCAATCCTTGCATCTCCTCATATTTAAAAAAACACTAAATTCCTTCATGATGAAATGAGATCCTAATGATTAACTAAAAACCCTTTGTAAAATGACTGTTTAATGATATTGAACTCCCCCCTCACCAAAATCCTTAAATATTGATCTTCCTCCCATTGCTTCTTTGAAACAGTCTCTTAGAGCTATTTGGGGTGCTGCCTCCTGGGCTGCAGTCCTAATTATGCCCCAAATAGAACTTAACCCACAACTCTCAAGTTGTTCACCTTTTTTTAGTCTACAGTTTAAATATACTATTCATTCATTACACTAGAGAATTTAAACTCATTGTTAACCCTTATCCCTCTTTTTTTAACATCTCTTTATTTATTTATTTATGAAAGAGGAAACAGACAAACTTCTTCTAAAAGACTCCATTTTGTAAGAAAACCTCCCCCTGTAACAGCGGTGAACTTTGAGCTATGTTTAAAACTATGCAACCCTGGAGTTAGAAAATGTGTAATCTTAGGAACAGCAGTCACTGAGATAACTCACAGCCCACCAGACCTGTGTAAGATAATAGGATAGGCCTTGTGCCTAGGCCAAAGGTTAGCTCTGCATCTAAGCCTCCCCGGATAAGGAAACACACTGTCCTTTAAAGACTGATCATCAATTGTAAATATACTTAATCAATCTATGTTGAGTAAAACCAGGCTTCATAGAATGTAACCTGTGACTTTCTCTGATCATATTTTTTCATTAGCAATGCTTACGGAAAAACTCTGAAAGATTTTGGGAGGTGGGTTTGGGTACGTACACTTTGGGTATAAATGGTTGCCACAAAATTCAGTCGAGGAGACTCTGCCAATGGGCCCTCTGGCGTAATTAAAACTGTTCTCCACTATCAGCTCTGTTCCTCTGTGTGAGTGTTTCCTGGTAATCGACTACAACATTTAGACCACACCAGGCAGCACAAAGGATCTTAGTTCCTAGCTAGGGACTGAACCAGTGCCTCCTGCATTAGAAGTGGGAGTCTTAATCACTGAACCGCCATAGGCTTCTAATTGGTCTCACAGCCATTCAGTCATCCCTAGCTAGGACGCGCCATTAGTACACTACTTTATTACCTCAATCCTTGCATCTCCTCATATTTAAAAACACTAAATTCCTTCATGATGAAATGAGATCCTAATGATTAACTAAAAACCCTTTGTAAAATGACTGTTTAATGATATTGAACTCCCCCCTCACCAAAATCCTTAAATATTGATCTTCCTCCCATTGCTTCTTTGAAACAGTCTCTTAGAGCTATTTGGGGTGCTGCCTCCTGGGCTGCAGTCCTAATTATGCCCCAAATAGAACTTAACCCACAACTCTCAAGTTGTTCACCTTTTTTTAGTCTACAGTTTAAATATACTATTCATTCATTACACTAGAGAATTTAAACTCATTGTTAACCCTTATCCCTCTTTTTTTAACATCTCTTTATTTATTTATTTATGAAAGAGGAAACAGACAAACTTCTTCTAAAAGACTCCATTTTGTAAGAAAACCTCCCCCTGTAACAGCGGTGAACTTTGAGCTATGTTTAAAACTATGCAACCCTGGAGTTAGAAAATGTGTAATCTTAGGAACAGCAGTCACTGAGATAACTCACAGCCCACCAGACCTGTGTAAGATAATAGGATAGGCCTTGTGCCTAGGCCAAAGGTTAGCTCTGCATCTAAGCCTCCCCGGGGATAAGGAAACACACTGTCCTTTAAAGACTGATCATCAATTGTAAATATACTTAATCAATCTATGTTGAGTAAAACCAGGCTTCATAGAATGTAACCTGTGACTTTCTCTGATCATATTTTTTCATTAGCAATGCTTACGGAAAAACTCTGAAAGATTTTGGGAGGTGGGTTTGGGTACGTACACTTTGGGTATAAATGGTTGCCACAAAATTCAGTCGAGGAGACTCTGCCAATGGGCCCTCTGGCGTAATTAAAACTGTTCTCCACTATCAGCTCTGTTCCTCTGTGTGAGTGTTTCCTGGTAATCGACTACAACATTTAGACCACACCAGGCAGCACAAAGGATCTTAGTTCCCCAGCTAGGGACTGAACCAGTGCCTCCTGCATTAGAAGTGGGGAGTCTTAATCACTGAACCGCCATAGGCTTCTAATTGGTCTCACAGCCATTCATCTGTCTCCCATTGCCTCCTCATTGCCACTAGAGTTGTTTTCTAGAAAACAAATTTGACTTTTTTCCTTCTATCTTTAACATTCATATGTTGAAGCCCTGATCCCAAATATGATGGTATTTAGAGGTGGGGCCTTAGGGAGGTAATAAGGTTTAAATGAGGTCATAAGGATAGAGCCCTCATCATGGGATCAATGCTCTAACTTATAAGAAGAGAAAGAATAAAGTATGCTCACCCGCTCTCAATCTTTTCTCTGTCATGGGAGGATAAAGCAAGAAGGTGACCATCTGCAATCCAGGATGTGAGCTCTTACGAGGCACCAAATCTGCTAGTGCCTTGATCTTAAACATCTCAGCTTTTTAGAATAGTGAGAAATAAATATCTGTCATTTAAGACACCCAGTCTATGGTATTCTGTTCTAGCAGCTGGAACCCACTGAGAACAGTGTGGCTGCACCATAAGTAAAACTGTATTTACAAACACTGAAACTGGTTTGGGGCCTGAGGCTGTAGCTGACCCACCTCTGCCCAGACTGTTACATGGAGATGATAAAACCACACAGGATAGCTGTGACCATTAAATAGATAAACATGGGAAAGTCCTTGGAGGATAATAAAGCATGATACAGTAAAGAAGAGAGGAGGCTGAGAGGGGAGAGAAGAACAGTAAAGATAAGACAGCTCATCTTATTCTGCTAATAGACCCACTCTGCATATTATGGCACACGACATGAGGTGGAACTGAATATAAGCACTCTGGAAAAATCTTCAGTCAAACCCCCCTAGTGAGTAAAACCAGGCTTCATAGAATGTAACCTGTGACTTTCTCTGATCATATTTTTTCATTAGCAATGCTTACGGAAAAACTCTGAAAGATTTTGGGAGGTGGGTTTGGGTACGTACACTTTGGGTATAAATGGTTGCCACAAAATTCAGTCGAGGAGACTCTGCCAATGGGCCCTCTGGCGTAATTAAAACTGTTCTCCACTATCAGCTCTGTTCCTCTGTGTGAGTGTTTCCTGGTAATCGACTACAACATTTAGACCACACCAGGCAGCACAAAGGATCTTAGTTCCCTAGCTAGGGACTGAACCAGTGCCTCCTGCATTAGAAGTGGGGAGTCTTAATCACTGAACCGCCATAGGCTTCTAATTGGTCTCACAGCCATTCATCTGTCTCCCATTGCCTCCTCATTGCCACTAGAGTTGTTTTCTAGAAAACAAATTTGACTTTTTTCCTTCTATCTTTAACATTCATATGTTGAAGCCCTGATCCCAAATATGATGGTATTTAGAGGTGGGGCCTTAGGGAGGTAATAAGGTTTAAATGAGGTCATAAGGATAGAGCCCTCATCATGGGATCAATGCTCTAACTTATAAGAAGAGAAAGAATAAAGTATGCTCACCCGCTCTCAATCTTTCTCTATCTGTCATGGGAGGATAAAGCAAGAAGGTGACCATCTGCAATCCAGGATGTGAGCTCTTACGAGGCACCAAATCTGCTAGTGCCTTGATCTTAAACATCTCAGCTTCTAGAATAGTGAGAAATAAATATCTGTCATTTAAGACACCCAGTCTATGGTATTCTGTTCTAGCAGCTGGAACCCACTGAGAACAGTGTGGCTGCACCATAAGTAAAACTGTATTTACAAACACTGAAACTGGTTTGGGGCCTGAGGCTGTAGCTGACCCACCTCTGCCCAGACTGTTACATGGAGATGATAAAACCACACAGGATAGCTGTGACCATTAAATAGATAAACATGGGAAAGTCCTTGGAGGATAATAAAGCATGATACAGTAAAGAAGAGAGGAGGCTGAGAGGGGAGAGAAGAACAGTAAAGATAAGACAGCTCATCTTATTCTGCTAATAGACCCACTCTGCATATTATGGCACACGACATGAGGTGGAACTGAATATAAGCACTCTGGAAAAATCTTCAGTCTTGCTCCTAGAGACCAAATTTGAAATTGTATTTAAAGTCCTGTTGCCTGAAGCCTGAGTTATTTAAGATTTACTTTATTGCTTTTCAGAGCCTAAAAGGATAAAGGATGCAACTTTCAAGACTAGATTAAAACATCTCATACAATTAACCATGCAAAAAGTTTTAGACAAGGAATTCTCAAAGCTCTATTCTTTTAGCACTCAACAAAGAATTACTGGTATGTCAGGCACTGTGCCAGAGGGTTGTGGATCCAGAAATAAATAAGAATAAGACATCACCCTAATGCAAGTTCACGGTCGATCTAGCAAGGTAAGCATACATGTATAAAAATAATGAGAGTGAAATGCAAGAATTGTTTATAAAAAAAAAAATTGTTTATAAAAGAGAGAGAGATTCAGTAGAACTCTGTCATTTAGGCTGCCCCCTGTCTTTTAAATATTTTTTCAATATTTTTCTAGTTCTCTATATTTTGAATTCTGCCTGCTCTATGTAAAATCAAAAATGAAAACATTCCAAGTTTCCTTTGCTGCTAGAGTGTAGGCATGTTGCTTCATTCCTATCAATCTGACATATCTACCCAAGACCTGGAGTTGGAAGTGAGTTCCATAGGGAAATAGGGGAGGGTTCTGGGTACCCAGTTCAGCGGTACAGGTGGCAGCAGAGGCAGCCAGGTCTGCAACCAGAGGCAGAAACAGCTTCTTTGCCAGAACCAGACCATGGCGTATTCCTAGGAACCACTCCTAGAAAGTGAGTCTGCAGCCTCTTTATTCCAGCCTTTCCAATAACTCAGGAAGCTTTCCAATGTCCTCAATTAATCCATTCCTGCTTAAGACTAGATTCTGTTGTCTGCTTCTGAGAGCCTGAGTGATCCATGAGAATGTTCATAGTTACCTGGGATGAAATGATGCAAGAAGGCATCTCAGAGGCAGTCATGTTAAAGATAAGTCATTCTATTCTAGTCATTTAGACTAAATGAACTTCATCCGCAAAGGCCCTGAAACACAGGAGGGCACTGTTTGGGAATGATGACAAATACAGTTCAAATAGTTGGAGCACATGGAAAAGTGACTAGTGAAGGTGCTGAAAATGTAGGCAGGGACCATGAAGGTTTCTCAGCACCTTGATAGGGCATTTATATGCTAAATAAATGGTGCACTGTTGAGTGAATTTAATCAAGAGATTATCAATATCATATTTGCATTTTAGGATGATCCCTTGGCAGCAACGTAGAGAATTCAACGCACAGAGAGAGGCCAGGGCTAGGAGAACATTAGGCAAATAAGCTGCAAGTCATCCAGGTGAGAGGGAGTAAGACCGAAGCTGAAGCAGTGGTGGCTTAAAAGGTGGAGGAAGCAGACTGATTTATTCTGCTGATGTTTTGATTTAATCAGGAGATGACACACAACACATTCACCAATATGTGTCCTCTCGTCCAGATAAGATAATATCCCTTTAAAAGCAACTAAATTGCAACCTTGGTTCTCTATGTCCCCAGGGCAACATTGCACTGAGCCAGCATGTGGGAACCCCTGTGGCTACTGTCCTGAATGTTTATGTATCTCTACAGGCAGACTGGAAAGCAGTGAGATAAGAACCTTTATTTTATGACTATTGCCCAGAGTGTTTCTTTCAGGAGGAGAGATACCTTTGGGACAAGCTATGAGATAAATCTTAGAAAAGTGACATAGTTATTCATTTCCACAGAATCCTGTTTTCCCGGGGTTTGTATACCCGACTTCCATCCTTGTCTAGGTCAACTTATCGAGAAGTGTCCCTACCTAAGGATGCTGGAGTTACTAACCATATAGGCTGTTGGCTTGTAAAAAATGCATGATGTGAGGGTTTCCCTGGTGACCCAGTGGGTAAGGACACCGCCTTGCAGTGCAAGGGGCACCGATTTGATTCCTGACCTTGAGGAGATCCCATGTGCCGCAGAACAGCTGGACCAGTGTGTCCAACTACCGAGCTGGTGCTCTGCAGTGAGAGAGGTCACTGCGATGAGAGGCCTACAGAGGCCAAAGAACAAAGATGGATGAAAACAGATAAATGAAAGACCAATAGAAGTGGCCAAAAAAGAAAAAAAATGTGTAGAGGGTTCACAGTACATAGTAATCACTAAATAAATCAATGTTTTTATGTTAATCTTTAGTCTGTTGACACATTGTGTCCAGCTGTTATCTTTAATAGCTACGTAATATTCCATCAAGTAGGTAATTACTATATTTTATTTGACCATCTTCTCTTAGTTGATATAAATGCCGTTGCCAATTAATCTCTTAAAAATAATGTAAAATGAGCATCTTTGTTCACGCAACTCTTTTTTTGGATAGATTGCTTAATTTGCTTAGATAAAAATTACAAGAAATTTTATTTCTGTATCAAATAATTTTGACATCTTTGTGATTTCTGTACAATCTTAATTTACCAAGTAATTATCCTCAAGATTATTATGAACTTCTTCTCTCAATGAGAAGTTCCATCAACCAAAACTTCTGACAGAATTTCAGCTGCTTTTTAAATCTCAGGCAAAATGACTGCAGAATCTTTTCCTCAAAATATAAACTTATGAAACAGCAAACTAAATGAACTTGTGTTTTGTTTGGGGCCAACTGTGAAGTACATATACACACACGCACCCAAAGAGTGATTCAGAAGTCTTATTCAGTTAATTCAGAGTTTTGATTTCACAATTAGGGTTGTTTCCTAGTATTCCCCATTGTATTTAAATAATTTATGGTTCTAGCTGACATGTCTTTAAAAATATACATAAATTTAAATAATATTAAATTGAAATTGTTTTGAACACATGAGCAACAAATAAAATCTAATATATAACCAAAAATAATTGTATTAGAAAAGAAAAAAAAGTCTCAGTCAAGTCCAACTCTTTGAGAATCCACAGACTGTAGCCCACTAGACTCCCCATCTATGGAACTCTCCAGGCAAGAATACTAGAGTGGATTGCCACTTCCTTCTCCAGGGGATCTTCCTGGCAGAGGGATCAACTGAAAGATTCTTTACCGTGTGAGTTACCAAAGGATGAAGAACAGGGAAGCCTGGTGTGTTGCAGTCCATGGGGTTGCAGAGAGTCAGACACAACTGAGCAACTGAACTAAAACTAAATTCTGAATGATAGGATAATATGGGGGATTTGTCTTCTTCAGTCTTTTCATAAGATATATATATTTTCCACATAAGCATTCATTTCTTCTCTCTTTTTTTTTTTTTTTTTTGTTGTTGTTGCTCTCAATGCACAGTATGCAGGATGCTAGTTTCACAACAAGGGATTGAATGAACCAACACCACCTAATATTGGCAGTGCAGAGTTTTAATCACTGGACCGCCAGGGAAGTCCCACCACAATGAGCATTTTTTAAAATAGATGTTCACATCCACCTGGGAGAGAGTGCAAGGGAATGGAAAAAATGTTGGTGTTTGTCAGATCAATATGGATACAAGATCTAGTGAGTCATTTACTGGCTAGATGACCCCTCTGAACTTTACTTGCAACCTCACAGGGGTTCTGTGAAGACTAAAAGCAAACAGGAACTTCTCTAGTGAGTAGCAGGCACTCAGTGAATAGTACCCTCCCCTCTAAAATGGAAGTGAGCAAGGCTCCACCCAGGGGCATCTCTTTTTACCCCGCCAAGTGAACATTCCCCCACTTCACTCCACTGGGCCCACCTCCTTGAAGGCTGTGCCTCACAAGGCTTAAGAATAAAGAACAATTACAGAACAGATACTGGGCAATCGGTTAATTAGCATTTCAGAGATAAGGAAACAGAAAACTCAAATCCCACAGCAAAAATGAACAGCAGGCAGTGTCAAAAGGATGCACCTCATAAAAGGCTCCACTCAGAGCCTGAAGAAGCCTCGCACCCCGAGGGTCTGCTCTTCTGCTTTGTGCTCTCATTCGCACTAAAGCCTTTAACATCCTTTCCCTCCCCTTCACCTTCTCTCCCCCGAACTGTCTCTTTCCCCTGTTGCCCACATTCCCGCTTCCCAAATTTTTTCTATATCCCTCTAGTTTCTCTCCCCTTGATTCACTAAGCTGTTGGGGGGAATTTTCTTTATTTTAATAACAAGGGAATGGAGTCTTTGATTTTGATACTCAAAAATGTTTCATAAGGCTTTTAGTTTAACAGAGGTCTGTAACATGAAAGAAGTATTTTATTCAACTCAGTGGAAAGTCACAGAAGGAAAAGTCTCCCCAGTGCGTTACTGTTGATCCTGGATATTTCAAGCCTGCCAATTTGCTCTGTGAGTTTGATTTCCAGATACGTGAGCAAGAAAACCCTGAGACTATTCTTACGATTCCCCAAAGGACCCTTGATTAACTCAAACCACAGTTTAAGGGTTGTTGTTGTTGCTCTCAATGCCGGAGAGCATTTCCAAGGGATTGATAAAAACAAAATTGGCAGTGCAGAGTTTTAATCACTGGACCGCCAGAAGTCCCACCACAATGAGCATTTTATAAAATAGATGTTCACATCCACCTGGGAGAGAGTGCAAGCGAATGGAAAACATGTTGGTGTTTGTCAGATCAATATGGATACAAGATCTAGTGAGTCATTTACTGGCTAGATGACCCTCTGAACTTTACTTTGCAACCTCACAGGGGTTCTGTGAAGACTAAAAGCAAACAGGAACTTCTCTAGTGAGTAGCAGGCACTCAGTGAATAGTACCCTCCCCTCTAAAATGGAAGTGAGCAAGGCTCCACCCAGGGGCATCTCTTTTTACCCCGCCAAGTGAACATTCCCCCACTTCACTCCACTGGGCCCACCTCCTTGAAGGCTGTGCCTCACAAGGCTTAAGAATAAAGAACAATTACAGAACAGATACTGGGCAATCGGTTAATTAGCATTTCAGAGATAAGGAAACAGAAAACTCAAATCCCACAGCAAAAATGAACAGCAGGCAGTGTCAAAAGGATGCACCTCATAAAAGGCTCCACTCAGAGCCTGAAGAAGCCTCGCACCCCGAGGGTCTGCTCTTCTGCTTTGTGCTCTCATTCGCACTAAAGCCTTTAACACCCTTTTCCCCTCCCTTCACCTTCTCTCCCCCGAACTGTCTCTTTCCCCTGTTGCCCACATTCCCGCTTCCCAAATTTTTTCTATATCCCTCTAGTTTCTCTCCCCTTGATTCACTAAGCTGTTGGGGGGAATTTTCTTTATTTTAATAACAAGGGAATGGAGTCTTTGATTTTGATACTCAAAAATGTTTCATAAGGCTTTTAGTTTAACAGAGGTCTGTAACATGAAAGAAGTATTTTATTCAACTCAGTGGAAAGTCACAGAAGGAAAAGTCTCCCCAGTGCGTTACTGTTGATCCTGGATATTTCAAGCCTGCCAATTTGCTCTGTGAGTTTGATTTCCAGATACGTGAGCAAGAAAACCCTGAGACTATTCTTACGATTCCCCAAAGGACTAACCGAGGAAACACAGAAGGGATTAGCAGCCCCCCACTTCTGGAAGATTCTGTCACAACTCTTGTCACAGTTTAAGGGGATTTACTCAGGGTCACAGATTGTCTCTTCAGACCCCGAGCAGCCTGGCTGGGGACCAGAGGGTTGGGAGCAACAGGAATCCAGGAAAGTAGCTAATAGCAGTCACACATACCACCCTCTCCCACGGTGAGCTCGAGCCCCCATGGACAGTGCAGGGGGTGACACACCTAACTGTACCTTCTGTTCTCAGGTGGTCTGTGGTCTTATAATAAGATCTAAATCAAGAACACATAATAGGGTTTCCCTGGTGGTCCAGTGCAAAGAGTCCGCCTTGCAATGCAAGGGACACCAGTTCGATCCCTGGCCCAGGAGGATCCCGTGTGCCATGGAGTAGCTGGACCCATGTGTCCAATTACCAGCCAGCACTCTGAAGCACATGTGCCCAGAGCCGGTGCTCTGCAACAGGAGAGGCCACTGCAATGGGAGACCCACACTGGCCAAAGAATAGAGATGGATGAAAATAAACAAAAAACCAATAAAAGAGGCCAAAATTTTAAATAATAATAATAATAACACATAGTGGCTGGTGAATTCCATGTATACTTGGACTTTAGACAGCATGAATTGTCAGCTGCCATTTGCAATAAAAGAGATAGTGATGGGTAGAGAGGTAAGGTCTCTTCATAAGATGGGACTTCCCTGGTGGTCCAGTGGATAAGATCCCATACTTCCACTGCAAGGAGGGCATGCGTTCAGTCCTAGTTGGAGAACTAAGATCCTGCAGACTGCCATGGCACAGTCAAAAAAATTTTTAAGTAAAATTTTAGAAAAACAATAACTGACCTTTATCTTTTCCTGAGACATCTGTCCAAATTCTCTTCAGACAATTTTACTTCTTGCATGCAAAGGTCAATAGACATGCCATCCTTACATACTTAGAATAAGAGATGCGTGTGTGTGTGTGTGTGTGTGTGTGTGAATATTTGTATACCTAGTATTCAGAACAGCTTATTAGAATCCCTAGTCTTTCAAAAGAACCCAGCAGCATAGACCACAGTTCACAAGAGCATCTCTGCCTTGCTGAGCAGTCATACTCCAGCTCCTACAATCTGATCTTGACCATGATTCCACCAACTCTGATGACAGGACCATCCAGACTTCCTCCCTTCAGATCTAGTCTTACAACAATCCTTACTAACTTACAGCAGTCCTCTAGAATGAGAACTGGAGTCACTAATTTGGCAGTAATCTAATGAGCTCCACTTCCAAACATATAGGAAATAGAAAACACAATGAACCATATTGCATGCTCTTAATGCTGACTTTGTTAACTTACTGAGATTTAGCACAGCTCATTCCTGCTCACTCCTGCTCCTCACTGGAGTAAGGAAAATGGGAGTGATACCCAAGGAGTTAGTCAACACCAAGGAAAGATCACTTATAATCACAATCATTGCTGTTTAGTCACTAACTCATGTCTGACTCTTTTGTGACCCCATGGATTGTAGCCTGCCATGCACCTCTAGTCCATGGAGTTCTCTAGACACTGAACTGGGTTGCCATTTCCTTCTCCAGGGGATCTGCCTCATCCAGGGATTGAACCCATGGCTCCTAAATTGGTAGGTGGATTCTTTACCACTGAGCCACCAGGGAAGCCCTAATAATCCTATCTGTTCTTCCTAATGCCCTAGGCAGCTGCTGTGTTGGAGACCTCCAGACCATCTCTCAGCAATGGTAAGCTGGCTGGTTTTTCCTCTAGTCTGGGAAGAGATAGCTATTTCTCCCATTAGACTTGAAGGCAAAGCTTTTGGTTTGCATGTCAGGGCCACATGGTGCAAAGACTATGTATTAGACACTGGAGTCACATTCCAAACAGTGAGTGAGAGGCTCCCCAAAAAGGAGTCATCAGAAATTGAGCCCCACAGAGGGAACAGCTGCTTCCCATTTACTATATGGTTCTCTTTCGGGCCTGGGTCGCACCATCACTGGATGGAGTGATGGGCTGAACCACTTGCTCTAGTCCTGTCTTCTCCTTCTCCCTCCTCCTAACTTCTCTGCCAAGTTCAAGTTGTCGAGTTCCTACAACATAACTACACAGAGGATACAACTCCATTGCATTTGGCCTCTTTCTCTCTGGATGTCTGACAGCTTTGCCCCAAGTTTTAGGAAGCAGAACAGTAACTCTTTAAAAATAGGGGTCTGACTGTTCTCTGGAGAAGGGAAAGGCTACTCACTCCAGTATTCTTGCCTGGAGAATTCCACGGACGGAGGAGCCTGGCAGGCTACAATTCATGGAGTCACAAAGAGTTGGCCATGACAGAGAAACTAACACTTACTGATTGTTGTAGGTTCAAACCTGGCTTCTCCATTTAATACTCTGCAATTTTTAGAAGATGCTGAATTTCTCTGTGCTGAGTATTCTTATTTGAAAAATGGAGATAATAAGGTTCCCTCATAAGGTTGCTGCGAATGAAGCACTTAACAGAGATCCTAGGTCATAGTACACCATCAATAAATGCAATCATGAGTAACCATAGTAGCACAGCTGCTGTTGTTACTGTTATTACCACAAATAAGATTTACAGCCCAGTCTTAGCTTAGCCAGACCCAGCCCATCCACAGGCAGGAAGAATGTAAAGTGTCCTTCACTGGCTTAACACTGGTCCATATTGCTGCATATCCCCTGCCCCACTCCGAGCTTAGTATCTACAGATACTGAACTCCACCAGGCAAACATCATCTTACTACCCATAACAGAACCTGTGCCCAATCTCCCAGTGCCAGGCTGTCTTTTCAGGACCACAGCTGTCCTCACATACTGGACTTTGACCTTGACTCCCTATTGTTAGGCTCTCAAGAGCCTCCTTCCAATCCTACTTACTTCCTCTACTCAGCTTCCTCTACTCATCACTGCCCAGGATCACCTATGATCACTCTCATTGGCCCTGCATAGATCTGATGTCCAACTTCTCAGCCCCACAAAATGATGGTAAATGAACAGATAGCAGTTACTGAGAACATATCAGGCACTGTTCTAAAAACTCTACACGAAATAACTCAATTCATCCTCACACCAACCCTATGAAATATGTACTGGAATTATTTCTTTTACTGATAAAGTGACTGAAACACAGAGAAGTAATTTTTCTAAGAAAACACAGCTACTAGATAGCAGTGCCAAGATCAACCCTATAGAATGCACTCTGGCTGTAAAATCTATACTACAACATACAGGGAAACACTACTCAAAAAAGTGTGTGTGGGTACACTATATATAAGTATATGTGTGTGTATGTATATGTATGTGTGTGTGTGTGTGTGTGTGTGAATGATATGCTAAAGGTTGTTCTCTACATGTGAACATATACATATATGCTGTATCACATATATGTATTATATGGTATATATGATACAACACAAGGAAAAATATTTTGGAAGGTGTTAGTGAATTATAAACTTTCTCTTTTATCCAAGCATTTAACATAGAGCCTTGCATACAAAAAGTAAATAGAAAATATTTACTGATTGAACAACTCTAATAACTAGAAAATCTTTTTGTCCAGAGTCAAGGTCCCTGCCTTGGCATCTTGGTTCCTTCAGGGACTAGATTTTCTGGTCCTGAACTTCCTTGTGCTCTGTTTGTGATCTGAAGGCCTGCAAATGGACCTCCCAGCAGTGACATCACCTCCTATTAGCATCCTCATCAATGTTTTGCCTCACTCTCCCAGAGAGAAATGTTTGGGACCTGGCATTTGCTTTTCCCCACAGTTTTGTTGAGATACTGTTATTGACTTACAGGGATTCCCTGATGGTTAAGCAGGTAAGGAATCTGCCTACAATGCAGGAGACAAAGGAGACACAGGTTCAATGCCTGGGTCAGGAAGATCCCCTGGAGGAGAAAATCTCAGCCCACTTCGGTATTCTTGCCTGGAGAACTCCACAGCCAGAGGACCCTAGCAAGCTACAGTCCAAAAGGTCAAAAAAAGCTGGACACAACTGAGTGACTAAGCATGCATGCATGCGTACTGAAACAGACATAAGCTTAAGGTGCATAGTGTCATGATTTGATAAATGCATATATTGCAAAATGATTACATACTAAGGTTAGTTAACACCTTATCTCCTCACAGAATAACCATTTCAGATCTACTCTCTTAACAACTTTCAAAGATACACTACAGTGCTGTTAACCATCATGACCATAAAGCTTAACTGATAACTGCCATACTGTATATTCCTTTCTGCAGTCTTGGCAAAGAATTCATGGAGAAATCACTGAATGTCTCAAATCCTGGCCTCAGGCTTGCTCCATGGTTGAACCCCAAGACTTTTCCAGAGTGGACGTGTCTGCCATGTTACTGCCCAGGTCTCCCTAAGACTTTGACAGAGGCATATGTGCAATCTGCATGTATCATGAGCTCCTTGGAAGACACCAGGTCATTCACTCTCAGCCAACCCCTCCTATTGCTACTTTTCTTTAGAAATGGGGTGATTTCCTTTTGTTTAATTTTTGTTTTTATTTGTTTTTCCTTTTTTATTTCTGTTGCATGTGGACTTTTCTCTTTTACCCATGGGTGGGCAAGCTAAGGTTATTCTCTTTTTTGTTTTATTTTTTAAATTTGTTTAGGGTTACTCTCTAATTGTGGTGTGCAGGCTTCTCATTTGCAGTGGATTCTCTTGTTGCAAAGCATGGATTCTAGGGACTTGAGCTTCAGCAGTTGCGGTACACAGGCTTTGTCGCCCCGAGGCATGTGGAATCTCCCTGGATCAGGGATCAAACCCATGTCATCTGCATTGATAGGTGGATTCTTTGGGGTGGGGGGGGAGAAAGGGGGCGGGCGGGTCACTTCTATTGGTCTTTCATTTATTCAGTTTCATTCATCTTTGTTCTTTGGCTCGTGTGGGCGTCCATCGCGGTGGCCTCTGTTGTTGCAGAGCACCGGCTCTGGGCACATGCGCTCCAGAGCTCCAGCTCGGTAATTGGACACATCTATCCAGCCGCTCCGCGGCACGTGGGATCTTCTCAGGCCAGGGATTGAACCGGCGCCCATTGCACTGCAAGGTGGTATCTTTACCCACTGGACCACCAGGGAAGCCCGATAGGTGGATTCTTAAACACCAGGCCACCAGGAAAGTCTGGTGATGTCCTTTTAACACAGACACCATCAAAAATTATAAATTCTTATTAAACACAGCATATTTACAGAAGTTTCAACCAGAAAGAGATCTCATTCAATCTTTACTTCATCATGCAGTCTGGATAGTATTTTTCTATGAACACTTAAATTGAAATTATACCTTAATATGTCATGTGATTAGAACTCAGTTTAGATTCTAACTAAAATATGCAAATAGCCAAAGCACGCCTTTAAGATGAGATATAATATTACCATCATCTTCTCAGTACTGTGCTTATTACTCGGTGCTGGGTAGAATCTAATCCAAAATCGATTCTCATCATCCAGAAATCATCAGGCAAACTGACATAAAAACTGTCATCAGGAGGATTAATAATTTGGAGTCCAAAAAAGAAAAAAAAAAAAAAAACACTGAAATTACACAGCTTTCCTGGGAGAAAGATAAACATATGTTTCCAGTTGACTAGGTCTGCTTGGAACCATCCATAGTTTGGGCGAAGATGCCAAGCACTATCTCAGTTCAATGAACATTTATAATAACAGTAATGAGACACTGCAATTAGACAACTCTTCACGAAGACTGCCTAATCTCCTTTAATCCTACAACACTGTGACACCAGTATCATTATCCTCATTTTATAGTTCAGAGAACAGAGGTTAGAAGTCATGAAACTTGCCCAATATTACACAGCAAATTAGCTCATTTATTTAATAAACATTTATTGGGAAATCACCATGTGCCTGACACTGAAACACAGACTGGGAAATCAGAGGCGAATGAGATATTTCCCATTTGAGTACTATTTGGAGGTATCAAGCCATAGGATTTTTTCCAACAATACTTTCTCCCCCAGGCCTTCCAATTGTCCTTTATGAAATCCCTAAGTTAATTCTTAGCTCATAGTCTCAGGTGAGATGTTTGGCAGAGTAGAAACAGAAGCAGTTCATATGTCTTTCTGGTTCTAAAGTTCCAAAAGCCTAAAATTACTTGGAAAAATCATAGATATTACAGAAAAATATAGTGTCTCTTGAAAAAGCTTAAAGGAACAATCTGTTCTAAATTAGATGGGGCTTCCCAGGTGGTGCTAATGGTAAAGAACCCACCTGCCAATGCAGGAGATGTAAGAGACACAGGTTTGATCCCTGAGCCGGGAAGATCCCCTAGAGGAAGGCATGACAACTCACTCCAATGTTCTTGCCTAGAATACTGAGGCAAGAAATTCCATGAACAGAGGAGCCTCACGGGTCATGGTCCATAGCGGGGCAAAGAGTTGGACATGACTGAAGCAACTTAGCACACAGACCAAGACTGATCTTATCTGGAGTAAAGGAGACAAGAACCAAAGGAAGAGAGAAGTGTGGGGTTCCTGGGAGAGGAGATGACCCACGTCTCCTTTCCAACAGGGCCACTAGGGAAATGGATAACCATAGAGGCGAAGTGTGGTTCATTTGTTCAAGCAGCTAGGAACCCAGGGAGCCTCATCCGCACGGTTAGGAGCAGCAGAAAGCCAAGCGACCTGATGGAACCACATACACAGAGGCAAGACAGCTGCACAGTGATCTGTTTGGACCAACACCTCTGCTCTGTCATATGACCCTGGAATTGAGGAGCAAACCAGGAAGAAGGAAAGCAAAGCCCTGAAAGGTCTTGGTCAAAAAAAAATGACCCTGGAATAGGCTGCAACTCTTCACGAAGACTGCCTAATCTCCTTTAATCCTACAACACTGTGACACCAGTATCATTATCCTCATTTTATAGTTCAGAGAACAGAGGTTAGAAGTCATGAAACTTGCCCAATATTACACAGCAAATTAGCTCATTTATTTAATAAACATTTATTGGGAAATCACCATGTGCCTGACACTGAAACACAGACTGGGAAATCAGAGGCGAATGAGATATTTCCCATTTGAGTACTATTTGGAGGTATCAAGCCATAGGATTTTTTCCAACAATACTTTCTCCCCCAGGCCTTCCAATTGTCCTTTATGAAATCCCTAAGTTAATTCTTAGCTCATAGTCTCAGGTGAGATGTTTGGCAGAGTAGAAACAGAAGCAGTTCATATGTCTTTCTGGTTCTAAAGTTCCAAAAGCCTAAAATTACTTGGAAAAATCATAGATATTACAGAAAAATATAGTGTCTCTTGAAAAAGCTTAAAGGAACAATCTGTTCTAAATTAGATGGGGCTTCCCAGGTGGTGCTAATGGTAAAGAACCCACCTGCCAATGCAGGAGATGTAAGAGACACAGGTTTGATCCCTGAGCCGGGAAGATCCCCTAGAGGAAGGCATGACAACTCACTCCAATGTTCTTGCCTAGAATACTGAGGCAAGAAATTCCATGAACAGAGGAGCCTCACGGGTCATGGTCCATAGCGGGGCAAAGAGTTGGACATGACTGAAGCAACTTAGCACACAGACCAAGACTGATCTTATCTGGAGTAAAGGAGACAAGAACCAAAGGAAGAGAGAAGTGTGGGGTTCCTGGGAGAGGAGATGACCCACGTCTCCTTTCCAACAGGGCCACTAGGGAAATGGATAACCATAGAGGGCGAAGTGTGGTTCATTTGTTCAAGCAGCTAGGAACCCAGGGAGCCTCATCCGCACGGTTAGGAGCAGCAGAAAGCCAAGCGACCTGATGGAACCACATACACAGAGGCAAGACAGCTGCACAGTGATCTGTTTGGACCAACATCTCTGCTCTGTCATATGACCCTGGAATTGAGGAGCAAACCAGGAAGAAGGAAAGCAAAGCCCTGAAAGGTCTGAAATTGGAAGCTCCAAGTAGAAATAAAGTTAATTTATAGAACTCAAGTTCTATACTCAGTTTGTGAACTGAGATTCAGTTCACAGTTCATTACCCAGGTAATGATAAGCAGTGGGCAATGGAGTCCCACTTCTGGTAAGGTGATGGAATTTTCCCAGCAGATTGATTCCCTCTTGAAAACAATTAATATAGACTCTGGGCATACTACAAAAATATACCTGAATTTTCTGTGGGGTAAACAAAGACTGGCAGAATTTGCACCTTGGAAAAAGGTGATTGACAGCAGGTATGTTCTGGATACATTCCTTTGGTCCTAGGGTGAGCTGTGGTCCCAGCAACAGGAAGCTGCTTCTGATGGAAACCTGTTATCTCTTGGTCCAAAAGGAAAAGGAGGCCAGGGCTTCCACAGTCACTGGTTGGTGAAAAGAGGGCACTCCAGCAAGAAGAGAACCAAAGAAGGACAGCCTAGTGTGATAGGTAAGCTCTGCCCCATTTTCTGGCTGACTTCTGAATCATAAATGACAGAGGAGGCTGTAAACACCTCAGGTTTAAAAAAAGAAAAGGTGGAGGAGGGGAGGGGTGGGAAACTGAACTGAAATTTGGGCTGAAGCCCAGCTATTACAACAATAATCAGTGTAGCAAAGGAAAATACCCTCTCAATGAAAGAAATCTTATCTGAATAGAAAACATAAAAAACAATCTAATGAAAAGTTAAGAAATGAAGAATAAAACATCCGAAAAGTACAAACTAAATGGATGAGCATGTTATCTATTTTTTTTTAAAGATTTATTTATTTATTTTTGGGCAGGAGTTGGGTTGGGGAGGGAGGGGAGCAGGCGGGCCACTTCTATTGGTCTTTCATTTCTCCATTTTCATCCGTCTTTGTTCTTTGGCTCCTGTGGGCCTCCCATCGTGGTGGTGTCTGTCGTTGCTGAGCACCAGCTCTGGGCGCGGTTCTCAAGAGGCAAGACGGGGCCCCGGGGCACAGGGTGATCTGTTTGGACCAACATCTCTGCTCTGTCATATGACCCTGGAATTGAGGAGCAAACCAGGAAGAAGGAAAGCAAAGCCCTGAAAGGTCTGAAATTGGAAGCTCCAAGTAGAAATAAAGTTAATTTATAGAACTCAAGTTCTATACTCAGTTTGTGAACTGAGATTCAGTTCACAGTTCATTACCCAGGTAATGATAAGCAGTGGGCAATGGAGTCCCACTTCTGGTAAGGTGATGGAATTTTCCCAGCAGATTGATTCCCTCTTGAAAACAATTAATATAGACTCTGGGCATACTACAAAAATATACCTGAATTTTCTGTGGGGTAAACAAAGACTGGCAGAATTTGCACCTTGGAAAAAGGTGATTGACAGCAGGTATGTTCTGGATACATTCCTTTGGTCCTAGGGTGAGCTGTGGTCCCAGCAACAGGAAGCTGCTTCTGATGGAAACCTGTTATCTCTTGGTCCAAAAGGAAAAGGAGGCCAGGGCTTCCACAGTCACTGGTTGGTGAAAAGAGGGCACTCCAGCAAGAAGAGAACCAAAGAAGGACAGCCTAGTGTGATAGGTAAGCTCTGCCCCATTTTCTGGCTGACTTCTGAATCATAAATGACAGAGGAGGCTGTAAACACCTCAGGTTTAAAAAAAGAAAAGGTGGAGGAGGGGAGGGGTGGGAAACTGAACTGAAATTTGGGCTGAAGCCCAGCTATTACAACAATAATCAGTGTAGCAAAGGAAAATACCCTCTCAATGAAAGAAATCTTATCTGAATAGAAAACATAAAAAACAATCTAATGAAAAGTTAAGAAATGAAGAATAAAACATCCGAAAAGTACAAACTAAATGGATGAGCATGTTATCTATTTTTTTTTAAAGATTTATTTATTTATTTTTGGGCAGGAGTTGGGTTGGGGAGGGAGGGGAGCAGGCGGGCCACTTCTATTGGTCTTTCATTTCTCCATTTTCATCCGTCTTTGTTCTTTGGCTCCTGTGGGCCTCCCATCGTGGTGGTGTCTGTCGTTGCTGAGCACCAGCTCTGGGCGCACGCGCTCCAGAGCTCCGGCTCGGTAACTGGACACATCGGTCCAGCCGCTCCGTGGCACGTGGGATCTTCCCAGGCCAGGGATCGAACCGGTGCCCCTTGCACTGCAAGGCGGTGTCCTTACCCACTGGACCACCAGGGGAAGCCCGATGGGCATATTATCAAAAGGATATGACAAAGGAGTCAGTGACCTTGATAATGAAAGGAGGAAATAAAAAGAAAAAAAGAGGGCTTCCCTGGTGGTCCAGTGGGTAAAGACACCGCCTTGCCGTGCAAAGGGCAGTGGGTCAATCCCTGGCTTGTGAAGATCCCACATGCCGCAAAGTGGTTGGACTGATGTATCCAACTACTGAGCCAGTGCTCTGCAATGGGAGAGGCCACTGCAATGGGAGACCCACACAGGCCAAAGAACAAAGATGGAAATAAATGAAAGCCCAATAGAAGTGGCCAAAAAAAAAGGATAAAAAGAAAAGAAGGAAGGAAGGAGGGTAAAGGAAGGAAGGAGGGGAAGAAAGGAAGAGAAGAATCCAATTCAATAAATATAGACATAAATAACAAAATTTAAAGGATGACTTTGGGGGAAATCTCAAATAGTGTAATATACCTCAAGAAAGAAGGAATAAAGGGAATGGAGCAGAAAAAAATTCTTATGAAATAAGAGTTGACCTCCGTTCTGGCATCTCAACCATTCTTTTGCCCCACTTCCCCACAGAGAAAAACCTAGGACTCAGGCTTGCTTTGAAGCTTGGCTAGTAGCCCTCACAAATTCAGTGAAAGAGGCAAATAAATGTGCAGATTCAAAAAGTTCAGCAGTGCCTAATGGCACAAATACAAAGAAAACTATGCTTAAGCACATTATATAAAACCACTAAAAACTGAAGATTAAAAATAAAAATCTTGAAAGCAGCTAAAGGAGACCAACACATCAGCTTCAAAAGAGAGAAGTAATTCAAATGACTGCAAATTTCTCCTCAAAAACCATGGCAGACAGAAGACTGTGAACCCAGAGTTCTATATCCAACAACACCTCTCGAGAATGAAAGCAACAGGAAGACATGTAAAAATAACATAAAGCTAAGAGAATCTGACACAAAAACACTGTAAGAGATACAAAAGAACGTTATTCAGGCTTATGAGAAATGATACGGGGGAAATTTAGATCTTTAGGGAGGAACAAAGAGAATCTAAATATAATAGTAGGTATAATACTACATAGCTAAGTAAATGTAAAAGGCTACTGTGTGTGTGCTAAGTCGCTCCAGTTGTGTCTGACCCTGTGTGACCCCTACGGCCTACAGCCCACCAGGCTCTTCTGTCTAGCACTGACTGTTTTCCTCATAATTTCTGTTAAGCAGATATATGTCACTGCCTTGTTGGGTTTACAAAGTAGACAGAAGCCATGCCATGCATGTGATTATTAAAACATAAAGGAAAGATGCCAGGAAAGGGATGTCTATGCAAGGTTTTTACATTATAGTAAATGGTACAATATTAACTCTAAGTAGCTAAGAATATTTTATCAATCAGGAGCCAGTCAAGAGACAGAAACCATACCAGTTATTTGAACAGAGCAAATGTAATAGAAAAGAATTCAATTAACAAAACTTGGTTAACTATTTAGCAAGGTTAAATAGTTATAAAATCCACAAAAGTGGACTTTTAGAAATATCAAATGCAGGACACAGCTACTACCTCTAGAGCTGAGAGAAATCATACAAAGGAGGAACTACAGGTTTGGAAAGGACCTACCTGCTCTCAAAGCTGAGATTAAGACCTCGTTAAAGAAGTTCTGGCCACCACAGAACATGGCAGCCTTCTGGAAGCAAAGAAATTTGCCAGCATATATGAAACAGAGCTGGTCTTTGGAACAACCTGTTAAACAGCTTCAAGGTAAAAGCACACTGACTCTTCACAATAGCCATGACATGGAAGCAACCTAAAATGTCCATCAACATATGAATGGATAAAGAAGATCTGAAATGGATAGATATAAACAGTGGAATATTAATTAGATAGTGATTAAAAAAAAAAAGAATAAAATATTGCCATTTGCAGTAACATGGAGGGACCTGGAGATTATCATACTAAGTGAAGTGAGACACACAAGTATCATATCATATCATATCACTTATTTGGCTAATCGTAAAACAATCATTCAGATCAACTTATTCACAAAACAGAAACAGATTCACACAACAAACTTACGGTTACCAAAAAGGGGAAAAACAAGGAGAGTGATAAATTGGGAGTTTGGGATTTACATATACATGCTATTATATATAAAACAGACAAACAAAAAGGATTTAGCACAAGGAACTATATTCAATATCCCGTGCCAACTTAAAATGGAAAAGAATCTGAAGCTGTACATTTGAAACAAATACAATACTGTAAATCAACTATACTTTAAAAAAAAGGGGGGGGGGGGAGCTAGACTTAGTACACAGGATATGGCCTCCTAGTGTGCTGGTGGGCCTGATCCTGTCAGCAAAGAGGCCTCCTGGGTGGTGGACACTCTGGAAAATGAGCACCCCCTGGACCTTCCTAGTGTTAATCCGCTGGCAGCTCCCAAGAACCCAAGAACCAGGAAAAGCAGCCTTCTCCTTGGTCATAGGCTTGCAGCCCTCTAGTGCCCTCTATTGGCAAAGTCTAACATTGCATTAGCTGTGAAGCGGCAAAATACCTGCAACTTCCAACTCCAGTATCATAAAGCAGGGAAAAATAAAAAGGTAAGGAATGGATTTGGAACTGAGCAGCAATAAATTGACAGAAATTAAAAACTTGCAGGCTTCCCCTGGTGGTCTAGTGGGTAAGGACACCGCCTTGCAGTGCAAGGGCACCGGTAAATCGAGCCCTGCTCTCAAGGGCTGGAAGATTAAGAAACCTCGTTAAAGAAGTTCTGGCCACCACAGAACATGGCAGCCTTCTGGAAGCAAAGAAATTTGCCAGCATATATGAAACAGAGCTGGTCTTTGGAACAACCTGTTAAACAGCTTCAAGGTAAAAGCACACTGACTCTTCACAATAGCCATGACATGGAAGCAACCTAAAATGTCCATCAACATATGAATGGATAAAGAAGATCTGAAATGGATAGATATAAACAGTGGAATATTAATTAGATAGTGATTAAAAAAAAAAAGAATAAAATATTGCCATTTGCAGTAACATGGAGGGACCTGGAGATTATCATACTAAGTGAAGTGAGACACACAAGTATCATATCATATCATATCACTTATTTGGCTAATCGTAAAACAATCATTCAGATCAACTTATTCACAAAACAGAAACAGATTCACACAACAAACTTACGGTTACCAAAAGGGAAAAGCAAGGGAGAGTGATAAATTGGGAGTTTGGGATTTACATATACATGCTATTATATATAAAACAGACAAACAAAAAGGATTTAGCACAAGGAACTATATTCAATATCCCGTGCCAACTTAAAATGGAAAAGAATCTGAAGCTGTACATTTGAAACAAATACAATACTGTAAATCAACTATACTTTAAAAAAAAGGGGGGGGGGGGAGCTAGACTTAGTACACAGGATATGGCCTCCTAGTGTGCTGGTGGGCCTGATCCTGTCAGCAAAGAGGCCTCCTGGGTGGTGGACACTCTGGAAAATGAGCACCCCCTGGACCTTCCTAGTGTTAATCCGCTGGCAGCTCCCAAGAACCCAAGAACCAGGAAAAGCAGCCTTCTCCTTGGTCATAGGCTTGCAGCCCTCTAGTGCCCTCTATTGGCAAAGTCTAACATTGCATTAGCTGTGAAGCGGCAAAATACCTGCAACTTCCAACTCCAGTATCATAAAGCAGGGAAAAATAAAAAGGTAAGGAATGGATTTGGAACTGAGCAGCAATAAATTGACAGAAATTAAAAACTTGCAGGCTTCCCCTGGTGGTCTAGTGGGTAAGGACACCGCCTTGCAGTGCAAGGGGCACCGGTTCGAGTCCTGGCCTGGGAAGATCCCCGGCTGGACCGATGTGTCCAATCACCGAGCCGGAGCTCTGGAGCGCATGAGCCCAGAGCCGATGCTCTGCAGCGACAGACGCCACCGCGATGGGAGGCCCACAGGAACCAAAGAACAAAGACCGATGAAAATGGAGAAATCAAAGACCAATAGAAGTGACCCCACCCGCTCCCCTCCCTACCCAACCCGACCCCCGCCCAAAATAAATAAATAAATAAAATCTTAAAAAAAAAAAAAAAAACTTGGCTATATGTATAGTCTAATCCCTAAAGATGCTACTAAAAATACAAAGAGATAGAGCTTAAAAGTTAGTAGATAAATTCAAATAGAATTCTGAAAAGCACATTTAAACAACTCAAAAACAAGAGGGAAGGAGACCAAAAGAGTAAGAAGCAGCAGGAATGTACACTAATATTTATAATATTTAATATTTTATTAAAGGAATTTTAAAAAATTAAATTGTAAACTTAAATAATCTCAAAATTATTATTTTGAATGAAAAAGTCAGACACTCAGAATTATTATTCAGAATGCCTACTGAATAACCTTATTTATATAAATTTCTAGAAAAATGTCACCCAATAAATAATAACAAAATAAAATCAGAGGCGGACTTCCTTAATAGCTAAGACTCCAAGCTCCCAGTGCAGGAGGCCTGGGCATGATCTCTGTACAGGAAACTAGGTTTCATACATCACAACTTCAAGTTCACAATGAGGAAGTGAAAGTCACTCTGCTGCTGTTGCGTAGTCACTCAGTTGTGTCCGACTCTATGTGACCCCATGAACTGAAGCCCATCAGGCTCCTCTGTCCATGGAATTCTCCAGGCAAGAATACCGGAGTGGGTCGCCATGCCCTTCTCCAGGGGATCTTCCCAACACAGGGATAGAACCTGGGTCTCCTGTATTACAGGCAGATTGCTCACCAATGAGCCATCAAGGAAGCCCCATAAAGATATATAGATAGATAGATAGATAGATAGATATGTAGATATGTATGTATATTTGAGACCCCATGGACGGTAGCTCAACAGGTTTCTCCGTAAATGGAACTTTCCAGGAAAGAATACAGGAGCGAATTGCCATTTCCTTCTCTGAAAGTCACTCAGTTGTTTCCAATTCTTTGCAACCCATTGGACTATAGCCCACCAAGTTCCCCTGTCCATGGAATTCTCCAGGCAAGAATACTGGAGTGTGTAGCCATTCCCTCTGGAAAAGGATATTCCTTACCCAGGGATCAAACCTGGTCTCCTGCATTGTTGGCAGATTCTTTATCACCTGAGCCACCAGGGAGGCAACTAAAGATTCTGTGTGCCGCAAAAAAGATTCAGTGCAGATAAATAAATATTTTTAAAAGGAAGAAAGATCAGAGGTTTTCTGGGATTAGACATGAAAGAAGGTGACTAACTACAAAGTAGTGTGCAACAATTTCTAGGAGTGATAAAACACTCTGTATGTTGACTGCAGTGGTCATTTCATAGGCATATACATTTGTCAAAAATCATTGAATTGTACACTTTAAATGGATGCATTTATTGTACATGCTTTTTCTACCTCAATAAAGTTGTTTAAAGGCAGTAGATTAAATGTTTGGAGAAGAAAATGGCAACCCACTCCAGTATTCTTGCCTGGGAAATTTCATGGACAGAGAAACCTGTTGAACTACAGTCCATGGGGTCTCAAATATACATATATATATATATATATATGTATAGCTTCCCCAATGGTTCATCGGTGAGGAATCTGCCTGCAATGCAGGAGACCCAGGTTCTATCCTTGGGTTGGGAAGATGCCCCTGGAGGAGGGCACGGACACTCCAGTATTCTTGCCTGGAGAATTCCATGGACAGAGAACCTGATGGGCTGCAGTCTCTGGGATCACACAGATTTGGACATGACTCAAGTGACTAAGCATCAGCAGTATATTAAATGCTCCAATAGGGACAAAGATACCGGGGAACTAGCAAGCTGGGGTGAAAGCCACCTGGTGGACCCAGAGCTGATGCTGTGCTGTGTAGCCTTCTGCACCATCAATGGGGCCCAAGTCTTATGAAGCCTAATTCCACCTGGAGTGATGCACAGCCTCAAATACTGAACTTCCCAGACATCAGTGCTGTGGAGCTAAAAGTGAATAGCATCTCACTGTATCGACACAACTGCCTGTGGTAGAACGAGAGCTGTGTCATTAGTGGGGTCTAGATAGAGACGTCTCCTGAACATGCCTGAGCTCAGACTCAGCCTCCAGGAACTGACTTCTGCTTTGACAGACAGATAACTCCAGGAGCCCACAGTCTCCCTTGGAGGATCACTGAAACGTGAAGGTACAGTCAGCAGAGACAGGATGCTAAAGTCAGAAACCACATTTACAGTCAACTGTAATAAATAACAAACATTCCCTTCCCTTTTCCCCTTGGATGTCTCTCAAAATCAAAGCAAATAAATTTGTCCTTTGTGACTGACCAGTATGGCAAAGCCTTCCCCATGCCTGCCTGAGAGCTTGAAATTTGGAAAAGATTCAGTGCAGATAAATAAATATTTTTAAAAGGAAGAAAGATCAGAGGTTTTCTGGGATTAGACATGAAAGAAGGTGACTAACTACAAAGTAGTGTGCAACAATTTCTAGGAGTGATAAAACACTCTGTATGTTGACTGCAGTGGTCATTTCATAGGCATATACATTTGTCAAAAATCATTGAATTGTACACTTTAAATGGATGCATTTATTGTACATGCTTTTTCTACCTCAATAAAGTTGTTTAAAGGCAGTAGATTAAATGTTTGGAGAAGAAAATGGCAACCCACTCCAGTATTCTTGCCTGGGAAATTTCATGGACAGAGAAACCTGTTGAACTACAGTCCATGGGGTCTCAAATATACATATATATATATATATATGTATAGCTTCCCCAATGGTTCATCGGTGAGGAATCTGCCTGCAATGCAGGAGACCCAGGTTCTATCCTTGGGTTGGGAAGATGCCCCTGGAGGAGGGCACGGACACTCCAGTATTCTTGCCTGGAGAATTCCATGGACAGAGAACCTGATGGGCTGCAGTCTCTGGGATCACACAGATTTGGACATGACTCAAGTGACTAAGCATCAGCAGTATATTAAATGCTCCAATAGGGACAAAGATACCGGGGAACTAGCAAGCTGGGGTGAAAGCCACCTGGTGGACCCAGAGCTGATGCTGTGCTGTGTAGCCTTCTGCACCATCAATGGGGCCCAAGTCTTATGAAGCCTAATTCCACCTGGAGTGATGCACAGCCTCAAATACTGAACTTCCCAGACATCAGTGCTGTGGAGCTAAAAGTGAATAGCATCTCACTGTATCGACACAACTGCCTGTGGTAGAACGAGAGCTGTGTCATTAGTGGGGTCTAGATAGAGACGTCTCCTGAACATGCCTGAGCTCAGACTCAGCCTCCAGGAACTGACTTCTGCTTTGACAGACAGATAACTCCAGGAGCCCACAGTCTCCCTTGGAGGATCACTGAAACGTGAAGGTACAGTCAGCAGAGACAGGATGCTAAAGTCAGAAACCACATTTACAGTCAACTGTAATAAATAACAAACATTCCCTTCCCTTTTCCCCTTGGATGTCTCTCAAAATCAAAGCAAATAAATTTGTCCTTTTGTGACTGACCAGTATGGCAAAGCCTTCCCCATGCCTGCCAGCTTCTGAGAGCTTGAAATTGGCTGATTTGAGAAGAGAATGAAAAAGGTTTTCTCAGCCTAATAAAATAGACTGAGAATTTCTTTAGAGGAAATAAAAAAGGAGGACATTTTCTAAAAATACTCCTTTAAAAATAAAGCACATTACTACACTTTATTTTGTACATATAAAGCCCTGAACTAATTACCGAGAGGTAATGGAAGCCTTTGAAAGGACTGACCTTTCAAAACAGTGGTTTCCTTACAGTAACGTAAATAGAAGCACGTAAACTGAAGTCACAAAAATGTTCTTCTTTCAGTAGATAAAAATGTTAAGAGATCCAAATGAGTCCCATTTCCTCCAAAGGTGCCATGTTGAGAAACTGCATTTGTTCCCAAGTCTATTTAGAAACTCTATTTCAGAATTGAATTATTCAATCATCATCTCGACTCCTTAATGTTCACAGGGCCTCTCTATGCTGCCTGCAATCTGCACACGACTTGTCCAGAACAAAGAGAGTATCTACATATACTGTCACTGGTAGATACACTAGACACAGTATGGGTTTTAAATCACAAGCCCTGCCTCTTACTATCTCTGTGACATTCAGCAGCTTCTCAATTTCTCTCAATACCATAAAGACATCGAGAGAGTTTTTAAGTAATTCCACCTGGAGTGATGCACAGCCTCAAATACTGAACTTCCCAGACATCAGTGCTGTGGAGCTAAAAGTGAATAGCATCTCACTGTATCGACACAACTGCCTGTGGTAGAACGAGAGCTGTGTCATTAGTGGGGTCTAGATAGAGACGTCTCCTGAACATGCCTGAGCTCAGACTCAGCCTCCAGGAACTGACTTCTGCTTTGACAGACAGATAACTCCAGGAGCCCACAGTCTCCCTTGGAGGATCACTGAAACGTGAAGGTACAGTCAGCAGAGACAGGATGCTAAAGTCAGAAACCACATTTACAGTCAACTGTAATAAATAACAAACATTCCTTCCCTTTTCCCTTGGATGTCTCTCAAAATCAAAGCAAATAAATTTGTCCTTTTGTGACTGACCAGTATGGCAAAGCCTTCCCCATGCCTGCCAGCTTCTGAGAGCTTGAAATTGGCTGATTTGAGAAGAGAATGAAAAAGGTTTTCTCAGCCTAATAAAATAGACTGAGAATTTCTTTAGAGGAAATAAAAAAGGAGGACATTTTCTAAAAATACTCCTTTAAAAATAAAGCACATTACTACACTTTATTTTGTACATATAAAGCCCTGAACTAATTACCGAGAGGTAATGGAAGCCTTTTGAAAGGACTGACCTTTCAAAACAGTGGTTTCCTTACAGTAACGTAAATAGAAGCACGTAAACTGAAGTCACAAAAATGTTCTTCTTTCAGTAGATAAAAATGTTAAGAGATCCAAATGAGTCCCATTTCCTCCAAAGGTGCCATGTTGAGAAACTGCATTTGTTCCCAAGTCTATTTAGAAACTCTATTTCAGAATTGAATTATTCAATCATCATCTCGACTCCTTAATGTTCACAGGGCCTCTCTATGCTGCCTGCAATCTGCACACGACTTGTCCAGAACAAAGAGAGTATCTACATATACTGTCACTGGTAGATACACTAGACACAGTATGGGTTTTAAATCACAAGCCCTGCCTCTTACTATCTCTGTGACATTCAGCAGCTTCTCAATTTCTCTCAATACCATAAAGACATCGAGAGAGTTTTTTTAAGTCCATGAAGTATTGATGATCAATAGATGTTGGAATCTTCTATCATTCCTCAGTGGTGATAAACTTTCTTTTCTGCTTTTAGAAGATTTCATTTAGGGAATAGACAGAAAATGACTTGGAATCAAAACCATGCACTTGTGAACTCTTTTTTAACTCCACTGTGTTCCAGATATTAGTGCAGGTCTGGGAAGGACAGAATGGCTTGATGCTTTAGCATGAGTTTCAGAATCTTGCATGGAAGTGTGACCTCGAGCAAGGGTGAACAATTCTGGGGCCCAGTTTCTTCTTCTCCACAGGGAGTAATAATAGTAATGACCTCAAAACAGTCCCCTAGAATGCTGTGTATTTATTCTAGAATGTAAAGGTATTTGGGTCTGAACTATGGCCCTTCCCCCTTCCCCAATTCATTCACCCTTAGACACAGGAGTCCTTATCTCTGACAACTCAGAATGTGACTGCATTCAGAGATGGATCCTGTAAAGAGGTAATTAGGACAAAATGAGTCATATGGATTGGGCCCTGATCTGATATTCTGGATCCTTATAAGAAGAGGCGTTTAGAACAAGACATGCACAGACCAAGAAAGAACATGTGACTACATGGCAAAAAGATGCCCATCTACAACCCAAGGAGAGAAAGCTTAGAACAAAATAACCCTGCTGATGTTTTTATCTTGGACTCTGAGCCTTCAGAACCATGAGAAAATAAACTGTTCCATTTAAGCTGCCAGACAGATAAAAATGTTAAGAGATCCAAATGAGTCCCATTTCCTCCAAAGGTGCCATGTTGAGAAACTGCATTTGTTCCCAAGTCTATTTAGAAACTCTATTTCAGAATTGAATTATTCAATCATCATCTCGACTCCTTAATGTTCACAGGGCCTCTCTATGCTGCCTGCAATCTGCACACGACTTGTCCAGAACAAAGAGAGTATCTACATATACTGTCACTGGTAGATACACTAGACACAGTATGGGTTTTAAATCACAAGCCCTGCCTCTTACTATCTCTGTGACATTCAGCAGCTTCTCAATTTCTCTCAATACCATAAAGACATCGAGAGAGTTTTTTTAAGTCCATGAAGTATTGATGATCAATAGATGTTGGAATCTTCTATCATTCCTCAGTGGTGATAAACTTTCTTTTCTGCTTTTAGAAGATTTCATTTAGGGAATAGACAGAAAATGACTTGGAATCAAAACCATGCACTTGTGAACTCTTTTTTAACTCCACTGTGTTCCAGATATTAGTGCAGGTCTGGGAAGGACAGAATGGCTTGATGCTTTAGCATGAGTTTCAGAATCTTGCATGGAAGTGTGACCTCGAGCAAGGGTGAACAATTCTGGGGCCCAGTTTCTTCTTCTCCACAGGGAGTAATAATAGTAATGACCTCAAAACAGTCCCCTAGAATGCTGTGTATTTATTCTAGAATGTAAAGGTATTTGGGTCTGAACTATGGCCCTTCCCCCTTCCCCAATTCATTCACCCTTAGACACAGGAGTCCTTATCTCTGACAACTCAGAATGTGACTGCATTCAGAGATGGATCCTGTAAAGAGGTAATTAGGACAAAATGAGTCATATGGATTGGGCCCTGATCTGATATTCTGGATCCTTATAAGAAGAGGCGTTTAGAACAAGACATGCACAGACCAAGAAAGAACATGTGACTACATGGCAAAAAGATGCCCATCTACAACCCAAGGAGAGAGAAAGCTTAGAACAAAATAACCCTGCTGATGTTTTTATCTTGGACTCTGAGCCTTCAGAACCATGAGAAAATAAACTGTTCCATTTAAGCTGCCCAGACTATGGTATTTTCTTGCAGCAGCCCTAGGAAACTAACAGAAGAGGAGAAAACACTTGTCCTAACTCTGCATTCTCCAGGCAAGGCCGCTCCTTCCCACCTTCCCCGCTCCCACTGGCAAGAGAGAAGAGGAAATCCAGCAAACACAACAGTCCCAGCCAGAGCCCACCACCTCTCTCTCCCTCCCCAACCCTCCAGCCCTCGCTGCTTCACCTGACTGCCTTGAGTCCAGCAGAGCTGTTGATGCCTTCTGCCATTGTTTTAGACACTGCAGAAAGCCCAAGATTCTTAGACTTCTCACTGCCCAGATTCTCCCCATAATTCTGTTTATTCCTAATTTTATGCCAAATCCTGAGCCTTTTCCTCTATGACCTATAAAATCCCAATGCGCTGTCAGCAGAATCCCCATTGCCATCACCTTTTCTCTGAGTGTTCCCTTTAATTTTTTCTTTTTTTTTTGATCGTTTTCTTTTTTTCTCATCCATCTTTATTCTTTGGCCTGTGTGGGCCTCGCATCTCAGTGGCCTCTCTCTTCGCAGAGCACTGGCTCTGGACACATGTGCTCCAGAGCCAGCTCGCAATTGGATACACCCGCCCAGCCATTCCTTGGCATGGGGTATCTTCCTGGGCTAGGGATCGAACCAGTGCCCTCTGCTGAAACGGGGTTCTCCTTGAGGATCCCAGCTTCCCTGGTAAGCTGATCAAGTGCTGGTTATTTTCTCAACCATATGCTACATAGCATGGAGCCTGACAATGGGGTAGGGATACTGTTTGTTTATTGTTACAAATTCTAAAGCGATTTTCCTTTCTCTACCCTAAAATTCCCAGTCTTGAAGCCCACACCATTAAACAACCCAGCATTCTCTTCCATTGCAGTCATCAAGTTCTGTCAGCCCTGAAATTTCTGTACCTCATTATCCTATAAGACCATTTCATACCTCTTCCCCCTCCTACCAGTTGTCACTCTCTAACACTATTCACCACAATTCCCAGTGATGTCAAAATGCTGGGGTATAATCCTCCTGATCTCTCTAGTTCTTGATCTCCTCTTTTCCATGATTTGTCCTTTAGCACCTACCCAGACTATGGTATTTTCTTGCAGCAGCCCTAGGAAACTAACAGAAGAGGAGAAAACACTTGTCCTAACTCTGCATTCTCCAGGCAAGGCCGCTCCTTCCCACCTTCCCCGCTCCCACTGGCAAGAGAGAAGAGGAAATCCAGCAAACACAACAGTCCCAGCCAGAGCCCACCACCTCTCTCTCCCTCCCCAACCCTCCAGCCCTCGCTGCTTCACCTGACTGCCTTGAGTCCAGCAGAGCTGTTGATGCCTTCTGCCATTGTTTTAGACACTGCAGAAAGCCCAAGATTCTTAGACTTCTCACTGCCCAGATTCTCCCCATAATTCTGTTTATTCCTAATTTTATGCCAAATCCTGAGCCTTTTCCTCTATGACCTATAAAATCCCAATGCGCTGTCAGCAGAATCCCCATTGCCATCACCTTTTCTCTGAGTGTTCCCTTTAATTTTTTCTTTTTTTTTGATCGTTTTCTTTTTTTCTCATCCATCTTTATTCTTTGGCCTGTGTGGGCCTCGCATCTCAGTGGCCTCTCTCTTCGCAGAGCACTGGCTCTGGACACATGTGCTCCAGAGCCAGCTCGCAATGGATACACCCGCCCAGCCATTCCTTGGCATGGGGTATCTTCCTGGGCTAGGGATCGAACCAGTGCCCTCTGCTGAAACGGGGTTCTCCTTGAGGATCCCAGCTTCCCTGGTAAGCTGATCAAGTGCTGGTTATTTTCTCAACCATATGCTACATAGCATGGAGCCTGACAATGGGGTAGGGATACTGTTTGTTTATTGTTACAAATTCTAAAGCGATTTTCCTTTCTCTACCCTAAAATTCCCAGTCTTGAAGCCCACACCATTAAACAACCCAGCATTCTCTTCCATTGCAGTCATCAAGTTCTGTCAGCCCTGAAATTTCTGTACCTCATTATCCTATAAGACCATTTCATACCTCTTCCCCCTCCTACCAGTTGTCACTCTCTCTAACACTATTCACCACAATTCCCAGTGATGTCAAAATGCTGGGGTATAATCCTCCTGATCTCTCTAGTTCTTGATCTCCTCTTTTCCATGATTTGTCCTTTAGCACCTACCACCTACTCTCAAGTCCTACCCTAGGCTTTATTATCTATAACTATAATGTAAGTGAGAACCAGCCAAAAGAGCAAAAAGAGCAGGAGTAGAAATAGATGACAAATAACTCAGGTAATTATCAGGCATGGATTCTAAAGCCAAGTTTTCCTTCTAGTTTAAAGAGATAAATGACAAGCTTAAAAATATTAATAGAGAATATGGGCTTCCCTGGTTGTCCAGTGGGTATAGAGTCTGCCTTGCAGTGCAAGGGGCACCAGTTTGGTCCCTGGCCTGGGAAGATTCCACATGCCATGGAGTGTCTAGACCAATGTGTCCAATTACGAGCCAGCACTCTGCAGTGCATGTGCCCAGAGCCAGTGCTCTTCAGTGAGAGAGGCCACTGCAATGGGAGGCCCACACAGGCCAGAGAATAAAGATGGATGAAAAATAAATGATGACTTAGAGGCAAAAAAAAAATGTCGAGAATAGGAATATACAAAAATGCCTTACACTCTGTTCATCATTCCCTGTACTTCATTCTCTCATTTAACAGATTGCTTTGTACCAGGAACTGTTCAAGATACGGGTGATGTAGAACTGATGAAAACAAGCAAAAATCTCTGGCCTCATGGAACTTACATGGCGTTGATGGGAGACTGTTAACTAAACATACTATATTTGGTTTGTGATAAATCCTATAAGGAAAAATAAAGCAGGAGAGGGAATTAGGGAGTATTGGAGAAGTTGAGGTTTTCAAAAAGTGATCAAGATTAGCCACATACACGCAACCACAAAAAAAAAAAAAAAAAGATATTTTGTGGGACTGAATTATGCAGGTATCTAGAAGAATGTTCTTCAAAGAGGAAACAGCAAAGGACCCAAGATGGGAGCTCATCTGGGGTGTTCAAGGAACAGTGAGTAGATCAGTGTGTCTGAAAAGGACTGAAGAGCAGTAGAAAAAAAAAAAAAGGCTTGAGATGTGAAAATGGGATGGGGAAGCAGATATTGCAGAGCACTCTAATGGGCCATGGAAAGGACTTCTATAATTTGGATGCCTCATCATTGGGAATTTTGAACAGAGGAAGGATGTGATCTTCCCAGTGTATTTTGTAGTACTTCAAGTCCCAAAATCTTTTAATCCCACTAACCCACTGATCTCTCCCCAATGTCACTGTCCTTAACACCTGTAAGTCCTTGCTTTCTTCCTTACCCAGCTTAGATTCATTGGCTCATCCTATCATCACTCACAAATTCCTTCAACTCCTTCATCTCTCTCATTCTGTGTTATTCATGTGGCAAAACTAATCCCTAGGTGAGTCTAGCTCTGTGCCTACCCTGAACCTGCACCCACACAGTTAACCACAGTCAGAGACCAGCCAACAGCAAACAGACTAACCGTACTCTATCACAGCTATAACGTAAAGTCACACCTCAGGGTGCCCCAGCAATCATATTACATTTCTGATTATCCTATAAGGCCACTTCATATCTCCTCCCCCTCCTACCAGCAGATGGTCTCGCTTCCATTCCCTGACAAATAGAAGCAAACAAAGACCTTCCACACCACACCACAGCCATGTTAACCAACCCACTCCATCTGTACCTGTCTATCTGCCTTGCCCTTGTTACTATGGATATGTATGGTCCTCACTCATCTCAGGTCCATGCTCCTGCTTAGTCAATGGATCCTATATCTTTCCACCTATTCAAGGACATCTCTCAAGTAATTGTCCCTCCCAATCCTGAATCACCAATTCTTCCTTTTTCTGTTGGATCATTCAAACCAACATACAAACATGCTCTTCATTATCCCATCATATATATGTGTGTGTGTGTATATATATATATACACACACACACACATACATATATATATCTCCTTCTAGTAAACTCCATTTCTTTATCCCATTTAGGGCTTGCGTACACTCACTATTATAGGTTGATTTGTGTTCCTTCAAAAATTATAGGTTTTAAAAAAACTCATAGGCTGACATCTTAACCCTCACTACCTTGGAATGAACCTTACATGAAAATAGGGTCTTTGCAGATGCAATTACCTAAGACGAAGTCATACTGGCGTAGTGAGTGCAAGCTCAGATGCTAAGTCACGTCCAACTCTTCGCAACTCCAAGGACAGTAGCCCTCCAGGCTCCTCTGTCCATGGAATTCTTCAGGCAAGAATACTGGAGTGGGATGCCATTTCCTTCTCCAGGGAATCTTCCCATACCAGGGACTGAACCCACATCTCCTGCATTGGCACACAGATTATTTTATCACTACACCATCTGGGAAGCCCCCATATTGGAGCAGAGTGGACTCCAAATCCAATATGACTGGTGTCCTTATAAAAAAAAATGGAACATTCAGACACAGAAGCACACACATAGGGAGAATGCCACATTAAGATGAAGCCAGAGATTAAGGTGATATGACAAAACCCAAGCAACACCGAAGACTGCCAGGAAACCCCAGATGTTAGGGAAGAGGCAAGAAACAGATTCTCTCTCATGGACTACAGCAGAAACCACCTGCACTCAGGCTTCTCTCTAGTTGTGGCACCCAGGCCCAGAAGCCTTCGGCATGTGGAATCTTAGTTCCCTGACCAGGGATCAAATCTGGGTCCCCTACGTTAGAAGGCAGATTCTTTTTTTTATTTTTTTAATTGGAGGAAAATTGCTTTACAATGATGTGTTGATTTCTGACTTACAACAACAGGAATTGGTCACAATTATATTTTGAATCTACCACCTATTTTTCACAATGCATTTGTTCACCAACTTTATGCTTCCTTTTCTCTCATTTCTTGCATTCTTTTGGACTGACAATATTTTCCTTTTATTTCTTTATGCCTTCTATGAATTAAGAGATTTTTTTTTGTTTCTTTAGGGACTGTCTTAGTCTGCTCAGGCTGCCATAGCAAAAGAACAGACTGGTTGGCTTAAACAACAAAAATTAATTTTTCACAGTTCTGGAAGCTGAGAAGTCCAAGATCAAGGTGCTGGCAGGATTGTTGCCTAGGGAGAGCTCCCAACTGGATTTGCAGATGGTTGCCTTCTTACTGTCTTCACACAGCCTTCCTGGGTGCATGCACATGTGTGTGGAGAGAGATCTCTTATTCTTATTAAAGGCCACTGGTTCCATTGTGAGGGCCCCACTCTCATGACCTAATCTAACTTTACTTCCTATAGGTTCATCTTCAAATATCATCACATCAGGGGGTCGGGGCTTCAACATATGAACTGAGTAGGGCAGGGACACATTCAGCTCATCACAATGATTACTCTAGAAATCACAGCATGCTAAGTCACTTCAGTCATGTCCAACTCTTTGCAACACTATGACTCTACCTGCCAAGCTCCTCTGTCCACAGAATTGTCTGGGCAAGAATGGTGGAATGAGTTTCCATGCCCTCTTCCAAGGGATCTTCCAAACCCAGAGATCAAACCTGAGTCTCTAATTGAGGGAGACAATGCCTGTACATTGGCAGGAAGGTTCTTTACCATTAGCACCACCTGGAAGCCCAGAAATTACAGCATGCACACTCAAATTCTGTCTTTTCCTTCTTTCTATGGTACATTGTGGTTAATTTCTTCTGATATATATGATAACTCACTAATTATCTGATGAACTTAGTTTGGTCAAAGATCTCCACTGAATTTTTAATGTGAATTACTGAACTTTTATTTTTGGAAGTTCTATGCAGTTCTTTCACAATTCTGTCATTTTTATAGATCCCTATTCTCTGCTAATATTTTTAAGCTTGACATTTATTTCTTTGAACTAGGAAACATACTTGCTTTAGAATCCATGCCTAATAATTATCTAAATTATTTGTAGTCTAACTCCACACTTTTTTTTAAGCTGATTCTCACTTATATTGCCTTATTTCTTTGACAGCTTCTTGGTGTGCTGGACACTGACTTTGATGAAATTTTTTATATAAAATATCTGAGGTTTCAGATGAATATGCTCTTCTCCAGAGATGCATTTATTTTGCTTCCTACAGATCCTTAGGGAAGAGGATCACTTTCCACTAACCTCGCAGCCTGAGGTGAACTGACCCACCTAGGGTATGTATATACATGCAATGTGCATCTATGCAAAAACCAATCTGTTGTCACAACCTCTCAGGAATGAATGGAGGTTTTTCTTTGTTACTTCTTTGTTTTTGTTTCCTACTCTCTATAGACAGAAAAAAGCAGACTCCTCCATAGTGCCCTGTCATTGGATAACAGGGAGGCAGTTTGGTTTGGTTGTATGTTACCCTTACCTTGGGCTTCCCAGGTGGCACTAGTGGTAAAGAGCCTGCCTGCCAATGTAGAAGTCACAAGAGATGCAGGTTCAACCCCTGGGTCAGGAAGTTTCCCTGGAGGAGGGCATGGCAACCCACTTCATGGCAGCCTAATTCCTGTCTGGAGAATCCCATGGACAGAGGAGCCTGGCCAGGCTACAATCCAAAGTGTCACAAAGAGTTGGACACAACTGAAGCGGCTTAGCACACATTATCCAATCTTGTGCAACACTGGCCCCCTCTGTCCACAGAATTGTCTGGGCAAGAATGGTGGAATGAGTTTCCATGCCCTCTTCCAAGGGATCTTCCAAACCCAGAGATCAAACCTGAGTCTCTAATTGAGGGAGACAATGCCTGTACATTGGCAGGAAGGTTCTTTACCATTAGCACCACCTGGAAGCCCAGAAATTACAGCATGCACACTCAAATTCTGTCTTTTCCTTCTTTCTATGGTACATTGTGGTTAATTTCTTCTGATATATATGATAACTCACTAATTATCTGATGAACTTAGTTTGGTCAAAGATCTCCACTGAATTTTTAATGTGAATTACTGAACTTTTTATTTTTGGAAGTTCTATGCAGTTCTTTCACAATTCTGTCATTTTTATAGATCCCTATTCTCTGCTAATATTTTTAAGCTTGACATTTATTTCTTTGAACTAGGAAACATACTTGCTTTAGAATCCATGCCTAATAATTATCTAAATTATTTGTAGTCTAACTCCACACTTTTTTTTAAGCTGATTCTCACTTATATTGCCTTATTTCTTTGACAGCTTCTTGGTGTGCTGGACACTGACTTTGATGAAATTTTTTATATAAAATATCTGAGGTTTCAGATGAATATGCTCTTCTCCAGAGATGCATTTATTTTGCTTCCTACAGATCCTTAGGGAAGAGGATCACTTTCCACTAACCTCGCAGCCTGAGGTGAACTGACCCACCTAGGGTATGTATATACATGCAATGTGCATCTATGCAAAAACCAATCTGTTGTCACAACCTCTCAGGAATGAATGGAGGTTTTTCTTTGTTACTTCTTTGTTTTTGTTTCCTACTCTCTATAGACAGAAAAAAGCAGACTCCTCCATAGTGCCCTGTCATTGGATAACAGGGAGGCAGTTTGGTTTGGTTGTATGTTACCCTTACCTTGGGCTTCCCAGGTGGCACTAGTGGTAAAGAGCCTGCCTGCCAATGTAGAAGTCACAAGAGATGCAGGTTCAACCCCTGGGTCAGGAAGTTTCCCTGGAGGAGGGCATGGCAACCCACTTCATGGCAGCCTAATTCCTGTCTGGAGAATCCCATGGACAGAGGAGCCTGGCCAGGCTACAATCCAAAGTGTCACAAAGAGTTGGACACAACTGAAGCGGCTTAGCACACACATTATCCTTACCTCAGATTTAACCCTTGGCAGTCTCAGCATAATGTGGGAAAAGACTCCTTTAAGACACCTCACCTGTGGTAGATACTGGACATCTGTATCCTTTACTGTTTAGGCCACCTAACCCAAACCCAAGTTTGTATTCACAGAGAAGCCCTATGGGTTTTGGTATTCCTACCATCCATTTACCTTTCTAACTTCAGACCTTTCTCACCAACTTTAGACTATGTTTTCAGGTCTTCAATGTTCTTGAATTGGTGAGGGTGATCTTTCTTTCACAACTTATCCAGCATTTTGTATTGTTTTCAGTAGAAGGGTTAGTCAGAATAGTCCAAGTTCACTTACTTCTTGATCTTTAAAATGCCCCAGGTCACCATCTTTTGGACCATTCTTGGTCTCTGTCTACACTCAGTCCCTATGTGATCTTATCCAGATTCATGGTTTTAAACACTGATGTGATGTCTATCTCCATACAGGCAGACACTGGTATACGTACATACATGCACATAAGTTTATGTGTATATATGTACGTCTATTCTGCATTTGCATGTGGATATAAGAGATTCCTCAAATGTAACATAACCCCTTCCCACCACTCCTCTTATACTCCAGAGCTCTCCATCTCAAATGTTCACTAGATACATGTAGATGACCTGCTGGTTTCCAAATCGGTCATGTTACCACTTACCTCCAGACCTCTGCCCACTTCCTCTTTCCTCCTATTCACATAACTCCTATTGCTTTCTTCAAAGTTCATTTGAGGAGGTCATTTGCTCCAGGTTTCCTTGTTTCCTACTCTATAGACAGAAAAAGCAGACTCCTCCATAGTGCCCTGTCATTGGATAACAGGGAGGCAGTTTGGTTTGGTTGTATGTTACCCTTACCTTGGGCTTCCCAGGTGGCACTAGTGGTAAAGAGCCTGCCTGCCAATGTAGAAGTCACAAGAGATGCAGGTTCAACCCCTGGGTCAGGAAGTTTCCCTGGAGGAGGGCATGGCAACCCACTTCATGGCAGCCTAATTCCTGTCTGGAGAATCCCATGGACAGAGGAGCCTGGCCAGGCTACAATCCAAAGTGTCACAAAGAGTTGGACACAACTGAAGCGGCTTAGCACACACATTATCCTTACCTCAGATTTAACCCTTGGCAGTCTCAGCATAATGTGGGAAAAGACTCCTTTAAGACACCTCACCTGTGGTAGATACTGGACATCTGTATCCTTTACTGTTTAGGCCACCTAACCCAAACCCAAGTTTGTATTCACAGAGAAGCCCTATGGGTTTTGGTATTCCTACCATCCATTTACCTTTCTAACTTCAGACCTTTCTCACCAACTTTAGACTATGTTTTCAGGTCTTCAATGTTCTTGAATTGGTGAGGGTGATCTTTCTTTCACAACTTATCCAGCATTTTGTATTGTTTTCAGTAGAAGGGTTAGTCAGAATAGTCCAAGTTCACTTACTTCTTGATCTTTAAAATGCCCCAGGTCACCATCTTTTGGACCATTCTTGGTCTCTGTCTACACTCAGTCCCTATGTGATCTTATCCAGATTCATGGTTTTAAACACTGATGTGATGTCTATCTCCATACAGGCAGACACTGGTATACGTACATACATGCACATAAGTTTATGTGTATATATGTACGTCTATTCTGCATTTGCATGTGGATATAAGAGATTCCTCAAATGTAACATAACCCCTTCCCACCACTCCTCTTATACTCCAGAGCTCTCCATCTCAAATGTTCACTAGATACATGTAGATGACCTGCTGGTTTCCAAATCGGTCATGTTACCACTTACCTCCAGACCTCTGCCCACTTCCTCTTTCCTCCTATTCACATAACTCCTATTGCTTTCTTCAAAGTTCATTTGAGGAGGAGTCATTTGCTCCAGGAATCTTTCCTTGTCCATGTTATCCATCTGGGTTGGGTGTCCCTCCTATTTTTTCCCAATACATGCTGCACAAACATCTACCACTGCATTTGTCAAGCCCACAGTGAAATCGACTTGTTTACTTGTTTACTGGTAAAAATCTTAGAGGCACTAAGATCAATTTATTATTATTTCTCAAGTTCTAGCATTGTACTTACCACATAACAGCAATTCAGCATGCATTTTTTAAAGGAAAGGACAAGTGAATTGTATTAAGGAAGGTTTGAAAAATGATTTTTTTTAAAAAGCAGCTCTAAAAGTCTGTGATACAGCAATTCTATTTAGATGCGTGTACCCATCTCTCTGGGAGATTCCTTTGAAGGGGACAAATATAAGGTTGTTTGCAGATGTCTGCAAGTATTTTGATTTTTATAGCATCCCCTTCTTCTATTACAAACCTCCACTAAGGTTTAATCTTTAGTGCAGAGAAAAAATAAAAGTCAAACCTAAAAACAGCAGGGATCATAAATAGCTCTGTATACCTAGGCAGTGGGAAAGGTATTATTTGTGCCTTCCACTCTTTAGCCTATCATTTTCCAAAGACAGACAATTGGATTGCCAAAGAGAGTAATTGCTATCCTTCCTCTGGCCCTCAGGATACTGGGAGGGGGTAAGACAGAGGCTTTGGGGGTTTATTTCCCCATCAGTCCTTCTATCAACTTCACTACTGCCTCTGCTCCCATTCAAAGGGAAGACTCGATGGACTCCATGGATCAAAGACTCCACTCAGCCCTCAAGAGACTACCTTTGGTCTCTGTCTACACTCAGTCCCTATGGGAACTTATCCAGATTCATGGGTTTAAACCCTGATGTGATGTCTATCTCCATACAGGCAGACACTGGTATACGTACATACATGCACATAAGTTTATGTGTATATATGTACGTCTATTCTGCATTTGCATGTGGATATAAGAGATTCCTCAAATGTAACATAACCCCTTCCCACCACTCCTCTTATACTCCAGAGCTCTCCATCTCAAATGTTCACTAGATACATGTAGATGACCTGCTGGTTTCCAAATCGGTCATGTTACCACTTACCTCCAGACCTCTGCCCACTTCCTCTTTCCTCCTATTCACATAACTCCTATTGCTTTCTTCAAAGTTCATTTGAGGAGGAGTCATTTGCTCCAGGAATCTTTCCTTGTCCATGTTATCCATCTGGGTTGGGTGTCCCTCCTATTTTTTCCCAATACATGCTGCACAAACATCTACCACTGCATTTGTCAAGCCCACAGTGAAATCGACTTGTTTACTTGTTTACTGGTAAAAATCTTAGAGGCACTAAGATCAATTTATTATTATTTCTCAAGTTCTAGCATTGTACTTACCACATAACAGCAATTCAGCATGCATTTTTTAAAGGAAAGGACAAGTGAATTGTATTAAGGAAGGTTTGAAAAATGATTTTTTTTAAAAAGCAGCTCTAAAAGTCTGTGATACAGCAATTCTATTTAGATGCGTGTACCCATCTCTCTGGGAGATTCCTTTGAAGGGGACAAATATAAGGTTGTTTGCAGATGTCTGCAAGTATTTTGATTTTTATAGCATCCCCTTCTTCTATTACAAACCTCCACTAAGGTTTAATCTTTAGTGCAGAGAAAAATAAAAGCCAAACCTAAAAACAGCAGGGATCATAAATAGCTCTGTATACCTAGGCAGTGGGAAAGGTATTATTTGTGCCTTCCACTCTTTAGCCTATCATTTTCCAAAGACAGACAATTGGATTGCCAAAGAGAGTAATTGCTATCCTTCCTCTGGCCCTCAGGATACTGGGAGGGGGTAAGACAGAGGCTTTGGGGGTTTATTTCCCCATCAGTCCTTCTATCAACTTCACTACTGCCTCTGCTCCCATTCAAAGGGAAGACTCGATGGACTCCATGGATCATAAGACTCCCACTCACGACCCAAATACAAACAAGCAGACTACAAACATTGATGAAGGGCTTTCTTTATGGGGAAAAATACATCATTTACTACATGATGTTTATCCTAGTTCAATGAAGTGCCTCCAAACAACTTCTGTGACTTAGAAAGGGCAACAATGTAAATGAAAGAATAAGAGTTGAGACCGAGCATTTGACGGGAAATTGAACTTTGCCAGAAAGTGAGCAAATTATTTCAGCATTGAGGAGGCACAATTCAGTGCTCTCTCCTCCACTGCTTCCAAACTCTTTGGATGTTCAGGATTTTACATCCACTGGAACTTTAGAGCTACTGCATCCTAGAAAACATAACCAACAAAAAGAGATCCAAAAGGAAGTTTATTTCCTCTCAGTGGTGGTTCTCCAGTCTGCCACCTTCTGTATATGCCTCAGAAGATTTGAAAGTGTGACTCTATCAAATTACTTTGAGAGTAAGTTGAAGGTAGTCACCTGACAAACCTGATTATCAGTGACTGTATCAGTCAAGCTAAGCTGCAGTCATAACCCCCAAACTCAAAGGTTAACACAACAAACACTTATTCTCACTCACACTACACATCTAATGTAGGTTAGGGGTAGGGGAAACTTGCTTCACTTTAGCACTCAGGCTGGTAGAGGATTCCTGTCATCAAAAGCTTCACAACCATCATAGCCAGAGGAAATGTGGCTACTGCAAGAAGTGACAGATGTCCTTCCCACTTACATCTTACTAACCAAAGCAAATTACATGGCCATGCTTCCCTGGGTCAAGAAGATCCCTGAGAAGGAATGGCAACACACTCCAATAAGGTTTAATCTTTAGTGCAGAGAAAAATAAAAGCAAACCTAAAAACAGCAGGGATCATAAATAGCTCTGTATACCTAGGCAGTGGGAAAGGTATTATTTGTGCCTTCCACTCTTTAGCCTATCATTTTCCAAAGACAGACAATTGGATTGCCAAAGAGAGTAATTGCTATCCTTCCTCTGGCCCTCAGGATACTGGGAGGGGGTAAGACAGAGGCTTTGGGGGTTTATTTCCCCATCAGTCCTTCTATCAACTTCACTACTGCCTCTGCTCCCATTCAAAGGGAAGACTCGATGGACTCCATGGATCATAAGACTCCCACTCACGACCCAAATACAAACAAGCAGACTACAAACATTGATGAAGGGCTTTCTTTATGGGGAAAAATACATCATTTACTACATGATGTTTATCCTAGTTCAATGAAGTGCCTCCAAACAACTTCTGTGACTTAGAAAGGGCAACAATGTAAATGAAAGAATAAGAGTTGAGACCGAGCATTTGACGGGAAATTGAACTTTGCCAGAAAGTGAGCAAATTATTTCAGCATTGAGGAGGCACAATTCAGTGCTCTCTCCTCCACTGCTTCCAAACTCTTTGGATGTTCAGGATTTTACATCCACTGGAACTTTAGAGCTACTGCATCCTAGAAAAACATAACCAACAAAAAGAGATCCAAAAGGAAGTTTATTTCCTCTCAGTGGTGGTTCTCCAGTCTGCCACCTTCTGTATATGCCTCAGAAGATTTGAAAGTGTGACTCTATCAAATTACTTTGAGAGTAAGTTGAAGGTAGTCACCTGACAAACCTGATTATCAGTGACTGTATCAGTCAAGCTAAGCTGCAGTCATAACCCCCAAACTCAAAGGTTAACACAACAAACACTTATTCTCACTCACACTACACATCTAATGTAGGTTAGGGGTAGGGGAAACTTGCTTCACTTTAGCACTCAGGCTGGTAGAGGACTCCTGTCATCAAAAGCTTCACAACCATCATAGCCAGAGGAAATGTGGCTACTGCAAGAAGTGACAGATGTCCTTCCCACTTACATCTTACTAACCAAAGCAAATTACATGGCCATGCTTCCCTGGGTCAAGAAGATCCCCTGGAGAAGGGAATGGCAACACACTCCAATATTCTTGCCTAGAGAATTCCAAGGACAGAGGAGCCTTCTGGGCTATCGTCAATGGGGTCTGGACTGGACACTACTGAGAGACCTAACACTTTCTTTTTTCTACCAAGCTATAAAACAGGAGATTATACTGAAACTCTAAAAAAGAGATTTGGAAGGGAAGATCAAGATGTAGAAGAAAAAAAAAAAAAAACTAGAACATATGTGGCCAAGAGAGGGCTAGAGCTAGAAGAAGAGAGACACAAGCAAGCATGGGAGAGAAATAAGGGAGGAAGAGCAGAAAGCAGGGGAGTTTCCCTGGATTAAGACATTGAAAAGAAGCCACAACATTCAAAAGGGATGGAGGGATAACTTTTCCTGTACAAGGGGCCATATGAGCCTTCCCTCACAAAGCCTCCTCTGTGGGCCATCAGTGTCTTTCACTGTACAATTGCATTTAGAAGAAACTGATGATGTAATCAAATTGACCCATGGGTCGCCCAAGGAAACCTAAGCCTTTGCAGGTTATCTTGTAACAGCAGCATGGGAAAATAAGACAGAAACATGGGTTCAAGGAAATTCAATTCCATTGAGGAAGAGGAGGAGGGAACAAGTAAGAGAGGCAATGTAATGGGAGGACTTTCAGAGCCCTTGGTATGGAATGGTGTATGTGCATATGGGAGGATGTGAATCTCTGGAGGCTGAAGAGTGGACTGTGACAGACACACTCCAAGGTCGTTCCCAATGTGTCACACTCAGGTGTATCCCCCACCCCTTGAGTGTGTGCAGAACCTACGACATGCTTCTACCCAGTAACTCCTCTGCTTGTGTAATGTTATATGAGACTCCATCTTAGCAGACTGTAATGGGAAAGACTCCTGCTGGCCATGAACAGGTAAGCCACCATGTTGTGAGGGGGCCATGTGACCAGGAACTGCAGGAGCCTCTGGGACCTGAGAGTCGCCCCTGGCTGACCACTGGCAAGAAAGTGGGAACCTCAGTGCTATGACCACAAAGAACTAAATTGTGCCAGTAATTTCATGCTGGAGAAAGAACCGTGGGCTCTAGAAAGGGAGAGCATCCAGCCTTCACAAAAGGACTCAGCTAAGCCATGCAAAAGCTACTGACTAATGGAAGCTGTGAAATACTGAATGTGTATGCTTTTAAGATCCTAAGTCTGGGAGGGAGCCAAGATGGCGGAGGAATGAGGGGAAGATTTCACCAGCTCCCCAACAGAATCACCAGAACTAATCAAGAAAAGAACCACCACCAACAAACCAGCCGCTAGACAACAGAAGAATTCCACAGGTCCGCGAGAATACAAGAGTGAATAGCCAGAAATTTCCCGGAGCTAGGGTTCTAAGAATCCTCTGTCCTATCCCCACACCGGACCGCACCGACGGAGAGCGCGCCAGCAAGTGCCCTAAAAGGGGGCCTAAGCAGAGCCTCGGGGGAGAAAGGGCAGCGCTCAGTGTGAAAACTCCAAGAATCCGCCCGGATCGCCGGCAGAAATTAAGACACTGCGAAGATAGGATACAGCAGGGCCGAGCAGAACGCGCTTGCTGCCTGGCGACCTCAGGCCGGACTGAACGAGACGGGAGAGCGCCCAGTGTGAGGATTGCAGCGCTTGGCCGCCGGGCGAAAATTGCGACTTTCCGCCTGGCACCGGGTGAGTTCAAACACTCCTAGTAGGGGACTGGCTGAAGGGGAAGTCGCCCGCAGATTGCTGACCAGGGACCAGGCTCGAGCAGGACGGGGAGACTTGTGCCTACCTTTGGGACTTGGAGGCGCAACTGGCAGTGCGCGCGCCAGTGGCGGAAGAACCCCTGCACCCCCATAGCTGCACCCCCATAGCTACACCCGCAGCGGCGGAAGCCGGGAGTAGGGCAGGTATCACGCCCAACACGGGATTGCGCGCGCACCACTGTCCCCCGCCCGACGGACTGGGATCAGCCCGCGCCCCCGCCCAACCCGGGACAGCGAGCGCACCGCGGTCCCCCGCCCAACGGACAGCGATCAGCCCGCCGTCCCCGCCAGCATCTGAGCTTGCAGACCGGTGCCATAAGGAAAAGGCTGCATCATCAAGACAACACCATCGAGAGCAGACTGGCTTCCAGACAGATGAGAGGATAAAAACCAGGGACAGTATTTAGCTTTTTTGTTTATCTGTTGTGGACGGTTCTGCTTATTCGTTTAATTGGTCAGGTTTGGGTTTGTTTTTTGGTTTTTTTTTTTTTCTCTCTCTTTCTCTTTGATCTCTTCTTATTAAGTTTCTCCTCGTTTTTTTTTTTTGTAATTTTTAATTTTTTTGATTTTTAATTATTAATTTTTTTATTATCAATTTTTTTTTAATTTTAATTCTTGAACTTCCAATTTTCTTTCCTCTTTCCCTCTCCTTCCTCCCTCTATGTTCTAAATCTAAAACTTTCTCCTATATACCACTACCCCCTAGATAAATATTTCCGACCTTCCTGTCTCCACTATTCTCTCCCAGCTGCACTAAACAAAACAACACACTAATCTTGGCTACATAACCCTATAAAATCCTTCCAAGTTGAATCTATTCCTTCTCATTACCCATACATTTTCCACCTTCTCACTCCCAACACATGTCTTAGTTAAAAATTGCTTTCAATGACGAAATAGTCCAAGCTAGAACCCTACCAAAGATCTATTTTTCCAGGCACTATTCTAATTAACTCAGAGCTTAATGGGCAAGTATTATCTTTGATTGTGTCATTTGCCAGGAAAATTTCCTATGCTTTATCACTGTAAAACTGGTTAGATGTGGTTATTGCTGTGTATGTATATATATCTTATGACTAGGTTAGAAAACATCTGCATGCTTTTATGACTGTCACCCATTAGGGACACACCTCTTGCCCCTCAGTTCCTAGTATTTGAACTAATATCACGGAACACTATAGCAAACCAGGCATAGAGCCTACATCTCCTGACCAATCATCAAACCAAGGATCCTCGAACTAGAAGCCCTGATTCCAAGACCCCACACTATCAAAGAACATACAACACTAGAGATGAAACGACAGAGAAACACTGCACAAATGAAGGACCAAGCTAGAGAATCACAGCCTCAAATGACAGAGGAGGAGATAGACAAATTATCTGAAAGAGAATTCAGAAAAACTATTCTAATGAGGATGCAAAACACCGAAAACAGAATATTAGAGGAAATTAGTGCATTGAGAAAAGACATGCAGGAAATGAAAAATAAGCAAATAGAGACCACCAACTCAATTGCTGAACTCAAAAATACGATAGAAGGCCTCAACAGTAGACTATCTGAGGCTGAAGAACGGATAAGCGTGCTGGAAGATAGACTGGTGGAAATAACTGGTGAGGAACAGAACAAAGCCGAAAGAATGAAAAGAACTGAGGAAAGCCTCAGGGACCTATGGGACAATATCAAACGCACCAACATTAGAATTATAGGAGTCCCAGAAGAAGAAGAAGGGAAGAAAGGTTACGAAAAAATTCTTGAAGAGGTTATTGTAGAAAACTTCCCAGCATGGGAAAGGAAATAGTCAGCCATGTCCAAGAAGCACAAAGAGTTCCATACAGGATAAACCCTAGAAGAAACACACCAAGGCACATTCTAATCAAACTAACACAGACTAAATATAAAGACAGATTACTAAAAGCAGCTAGAAGCAAACAACAAATAACATATAAAGGAAACCCCATACGTCTAACTGCGGATCTCTCAACAGAAACCCTGCAGGCCAGAAGAGAATGGCAGGACACATTTAAACGGCTAAAAGAGAATAATCTGCAACCACGAATTCTCTACCCAGCAAAAACCTCATTCAGAATCGATGGAGAAGTCAACAGCTTCTCAGACAGACAAAAACTAAAAGAATTCTGTACCACAAAACCAGCCCTACAACAAGTGTTAAAGGGCCTGATATAGCCAATAAATACAAGAATAGAAGAAGTCCTACAAACCAAACCCCAGACTTCTAAGAAGATGACAATAGGAACATTCGTATCAATAATTACTTTGAATGTAAATGGATTAAATGCTCCAACCAAACGACACAGGTTGGCTGAATGGATCAAGAAACATGACCCATATATATGCTGTTTACAAGAGACCCACTTCAGACCTAGAGACATTCATAGACTGAAAGTGAAAGGCTGGAAAAAGATATTCCATGCAAATGGAAATCAAAAGAAAGCTGGAGTGGCAATCCTCATATCAGACAAAATAGATTTTAAAGTAAAGAAGATTCTAAGAGACAAGGCAGGACATTACATCATGATTAAAGGATCCATCCAAGAGGAAGACATAACAGTCATGAACATCTGCGCACCTCAATACATAAGACAGATACTTTCAGACTTAAAAGAAGAAATCAATAATAACACAATAATAGTAGGAGACTTTAACACTCCTCTCACACCAATGGATAGATCATCTAAACAGAAAATTAATAAAGAAACACAAGCCTTAAATGCCACACTAGAAAAGATGGACCTCATCGATATCTTTAGGACGTTCCATCCAAAAGCAGAAGAATACACTTTCTTCTCAAGTGCTCACGGAACATTCTCCAAGATAGACCACATCTTGGGCCACAAATCTAACCTCAGTCAATTCAAGAAAACTGAAATTATATCAACCATCTTCTCAGACCACAATGCAATGAGACTAGAGATCAACCACAGTAAAAAATCACTAAAAATACAAACACATGGCGATTAAACAACACTTACCTAAAAAACCAACTGATCACTGAGGAAATCAAAGAAGAAATTAAAAAATTCCTAGAAGAAAATGACAATGAATATACGACCGTGCAAAACTTATGGGACACTGCAAAAGCAGTCCTAAGGGGGAAATTTATAGCAATACAATCCCACCTCAAGAAACTAGGAAAATATGAAGCAGATGACCTAACCCTCCGCTTAAAACAATTGGAAAAGAAGAACAGAAACATCCCAAAGCCAGCAGAAGACGTGAAATTATAAAGACTAGAGCAGAAATAAATCAGAAAGAAATGAAAGAAACTATAGTTCAAATAAATAAAACAAAAAGCTGGTTCTTTGAAAAGGTAAACAAAATCGATAAGCCTCTGGCGAGACTCATCAAGAAAAAGAGGGAGAAGAACCAGATCAACAAAAACAAAAACGAAAAAGGAGAGATTACAACAGATAATGCAGAAATCCAAAGGATTCTAAGAGACTATTATGAGCAACTCTATGGCAACAAACTGGACAACCTGGAAGAAATGGACAGTTTCTTGGGGAAGATCAATCTCCCAAGACTGAGCCAGGAAGAAACAGAAACTTTGAACAACCCAATCACAAGCTCAGAAATCGAATCTGTGATTAAAAATCTACCCCAAAATAAAAGCCCAGGACCAGATGGCTTCACAGCCGAATTCTACCAAACATTTAAAGAAGACCTAATGCCTGTCCTTCTAAAACTCTTCCAAAAATTGCACAGGAAGAAAACTTCCAAACACATTCTACGAGGCCACCATCACCCTGATACCCAAACCAGGCAAAGACAACACAAAAAAGGAAAATTACAGACCGATTTCTCTGATGAACTTAGATGCCAAGATTCTCAACAAAATCCTAGCAAACAGAATTCAACGACACATCAAAAAACTCATACATCATGATCAAGTCGGGTTCATCCCAGGCATGCAAGGCTTCTTTAACATCCGCAAATCAATCAATGTGATACACCATATTAACAAACTGAGAGACAAAAATCACATGATCATTTCAATAGATGCAGAAAAAGCCTTCGACAAAGTACAACATCCATTCATGATAAAAACTCTTCAGAAAATGGGCATAGAAGGAACCTATCTCAACATAGTGAAAGCCATCTATGAGAAGCCCACAGCGAACATTGTCCTCAATGGAGAAAAACTGAAAGCATTCCCTCTAAGATCAGGAACAAGACAGGGGTGTCCACTTTCACCACTACTATTCAACATAGTCCTGGAAGTTCTAGCAACAGCAATAAGAGAAGAGAAAGAAATCAAAGGAATCCAGATTGGAAAGGAAGAAGTCAAGCTCTCTCTTTTTGCAGATGACATGATATTATACATAGAAAATCCCAAAGAATCTATTACAAAGCTACTAGAGCTAATCAATGAATTCAGCAAAGTCGCAGGATACAAAGTCAACACACAGAAATCACTGGCATTCCTATACACAAACAATGAAAAATCAGAAAATGAAATCAAAGAGGCAGTCCCCTTCACCATTGCAACCAAAAGAATCAAATATCTAGGAATAAACCTACCCAAAGAAACAAAAGAACTGTACACAGAAAATTACAAGACACTCATGAAAGACATTAAAGAAGACTTAAACAGATGGAGAGATATTCCATGTTCCTGGGTCGGAAGAATCAATATTGTGAAAATGACCATACTACCAAATATCATCTACAGATTCAATGCAATACCTATTCAACTTCCATTGACATTTTTCACAGAACTAGACCAAAGGATCACACAGTTCATATGGAAACACAAAAGACCTCGAATAGCCAAAGCAATCCTGAGAAAGAAAAACGGAGCTGGAGGGATCAGCCTCCCTAACTTCAGACTCTACTACAAAGCAACAGTCCTCAAGACAGTATGGTACTGGCATAAAAACAGAACTATAGACCAATGGAACAAGATCGAGAACCCAGAGATAAACCCACGCACCTATGGGTACCTTATTTTTGATAAAGGAGGAGAAACCATAAAATGGGACAAAGACAGCCTCTTCAACAAGTGGTGCTGGGAGAATTGGACAGCTACATGCAAAGAAATGAAGGTGGAACATTCCCTGACACCATACACTAAGATCAACTCAAAATGGATTAAATGTAAGGAAACCAAAATCTTCAGAAAATGGGCATAGAAGGAACCTATCTCAACATAGTGAAAGCCATCTATGAGAAGCCCACAGCGAACATTGTCCTCAATGGAGAAAACTGAAAGCATTCCCTCTAAGATCAGAAACAAGACAGGGGTACCGACTTTCACCACTACTATTCAACATAGTCCTGGAAGTTCTAGCAACAGCAATAAGAGAAGAGAAAGAAATCAAAGGAATCCAGATTGGAAAGGAAGAAGTCAAGCTCTCTCTTTTGCAGATGACATGATATTATACATAGAAAATCCCAAAGAATCTATTACAAAGCTACTAGAGCTAATCAATGAATTCAGCAAAGTCGCAGGATACAAAGTCAACACACAGAAATCACTGGCATTCCTATACACAAACAATGAAAAATCAGAAAATGAAATCAAAGAGGCAGTCCCCTTCACCATTGCAACCAAAAGAATCAAATATCTAGGAATAAACCTACCCAAAGAAACAAAAGAACTGTACACAGAAAATTACAAGACACTCATGAAAGACATTAAAGAAGACTTAAACAGATGGATAGATATTCCATGTTCCTGGGTCGGAAGAATCAATATTGTGAAAATGACCATACTACCAAATATCATCTACAGATTCAATGCAATACCTATTCAACTTCCATTGATATTTTTCACAGAACTAGACCAAAGGATCACACAGTTCATATGGAAACACAAAAGACCTCGAATAGCCAAAGCAATCCTGAGAAAGAAAAACGGAGCTGGAGGGATCAGCCTCCCTAACTTCAGACTCTACTACAAAGCAACAGTCCTCAAGACAGTATGGTACTGGCATAAAAACAGAACTATAGACCAATGGAACAAGATCGAGAACCCAGAGATAAACCCACGCACCTATGGGTACCTTATTTTGATAAAGGAGGAGAAACCATAAAATGGGACAAAGACAGCCTCTTCAACAAGTGGTGCTGGGAGAATTGGACAGCTACATGCAAAAAAATGAAGGTGGAACATTCCCTGACACCATACACTAAGATCAACTCAAAATGGATTAAAGACCTCAATGTAAGACCAGAAACCATCAAACTCTTAGAGGAGAATATAGGCAAAACCCTCAAGGACATCAATCAAAGCAAGATCTTCTCTGACCCACCAACTAAAATAGCAGAACTGAAAAGAAAAATGAACATATGGGACTTCATGAAACTTAAAAGCTTTTGTACAGCTAAAGAAATTACAAAAAAGCTCAACAGACACCCCACAGAGTGGGAGAAAATCATAGCAAATGAAACAACAGACAAAGAATTAATCTCCAAAATCTACAAGCAACTCAGACAACTCAGCACAGGGAAAACGAACAACCCAATCAAAAAATGGGAAAAGACCTAAAGAGACGCCTCTCCAAAGAGGACATACAGATGGCCCAAAAATACATGAAACGATGCTCAACCTCACTTATTATTAGAGAAATGCAAATTAAAACTACAATGAGATATCACCTCACACCCGTCAGAATGGCCATCTTCAAGAAATCTGCAGACAACAAATGCTGGAGAGGGTGCGGAGAAAAGGGAACCCTCTTGCATTGCTGGTGGGAATGTAAATTGATACAGCCTCTATGGAAGACAGTCTGGAGATTTCTTAAAAAACTAAAAATAGAAGCACCCTATGACCCAGCAATCCCACTCTTAGGCTTATATCCTGATGAAATAAAAACTGAAAGAAGCACCAGTACCCCAATGTTCATTGCAGCTCTCTATACAATAGCCAAAACATGGAAGCAACCTAGATGTCCATCGACGAATGAATGGATCCAGAAGCTCTGGTACATATATACAATGGAATACTACTCAGCTGTTAAAAGAAATAAGCCATCCAATGAATGGCTCAGAAAAAATGACTCTACTACAAAGCAACAGTCCTCAAGACAGTATGGTACTGGCATAAAAACAGAACTATAGACCAATGGAACAAGATCGAGAACCCAGAGATAAACCCACGCACCTATGGGTACCTTATTTTGATAAGGGAGGAAAAACTATAAATTGGGACAAGGACAGCCTCTTTAACAAGTGGTGCGGGGAGAATTGGACAGCTACATGCAAAAAAATGAAGGTGGAACATTCCCTGACACCATACACTAAGATCAACTCAAAATGGATTAAAGACCTCAATGTAAGACCAGAAACCATCAAACTCTTAGAGGAGAATATAGGCAAAACCCTCAAGGACATCAATCAAAGCAAGATCTTCTCTGACCCACCAACTAAAATAGCAGAACTGAAAAGAAAAATGAACATATGGGACTTCATGAAACTTAAAAGCTTTTGTACAGCTAAAGAAATTACAAAAAAGCTCAACAGACACCCCACAGAGTGGGAGAAAATCATAGCAAATGAAACAACAGACAAAGAATTAATCTCCAAAATCTACAAGCAACTCAGACAACTCAGCACAGGGAAAACGAACAACCCAATCAAAAAATGGGAAAAGACCTAAAGAGACGCCTCTCCAAAGAGGACATACAGATGGCCCAAAAATACATGAAACGATGCTCAACCTCACTTATTATTAGAGAAATGCAAATTAAAACTACAATGAGATATCACCTCACACCCGTCAGAATGGCCATCTTCAAGAAATCTGCAGACAACAAATGCTGGAGAGGGTGCGGAGAAAAGGGAACCCTCTTGCATTGCTGGTGGGAATGTAAATTGATACAGCCTCTATGGAAGACAGTCTGGAGATTTCTTAAAAAACTAAAAATAGAAGCACCCTATGACCCAGCAATCCCACTCTTAGGCTTATATCCTGATGAAATAAAAACTGAAAGAAGCACCAGTACCCCAATGTTCATTGCAGCTCTCTATACAATAGCCAAAACATGGAAGCAACCTAGATGTCCATCGACGAATGAATGGATCCAGAAGCTCTGGTACATATATACAATGGAATACTACTCAGCTGTTAAAAGAAATGCAGAAGACTCAATCCTAATGAAGTGGCTGGCTCTAGAACCTATCATAAAAAGTGAAGTAAGTCAAAAAGAGAAAGACAAATACAGTATACTAACACACATATATGGAATCTAGTAGGACGGTCTTGATATCACACACAGGGAACTCATGAAAAAAAAAAAAGACAGAGCATAGACATAGGGACATCGTGGTGAATAAATAGGGAGGGGGAAGCATGGAGGAAGTAACAAGGAAACCTATAGTGTTATGTGTGGAAAAGATAGCTAGTGTCACAGTGCTAAGGGAATAGGAGTGCTTACAATGGCTTGGGGCAAAGGTCTGGAGGGGTGGGATGGGGGGATCTGGGTGGGTGGGGACCATGGATATGCATATGACTGATCTGGGAACATACATGTATGTGAACAACAAAACTCTGTAAAACCTTTAAAGAATAAAAAAAAAAAAAAAAGATCCTAAGTCTGTCACCACCTGTTAGTAAACCAACAAGAGCGGTGAGCTCAAAAATGGAATAAGAGTTCATCAAGTAGGAAGAGAAAGGCTCTCCAGGCAGGGGAAACAGCACAGGGGTATGGAAAATCCTGGCTTATGTGGAGGACTGTGAGTTAAGTAGATAGGGTAGGGGGTCTCTGAAGGAAAAGAATAAGGGGAGCTTTCTTGATGTAAGAGAAGCCATTTCCCATCTATTTTGTGACCTAAGGTCTGGCCACAAGGCTTATCCTTGAAGAAATTTCAGAAACTGATGAGCTTAAGGGAACAACAACAACAACAAAATGCAGGCACATTGCCTGTCAATAGGCAAAACAAGCAACAACAGAATGGGCAACGTATTCGTTGTAAAGACTCTTAGTTCTCTTTCAACGATAAAGATTAGCCTGAAGTGCTCAAAGACCAAATCAACTGGAACCTAACAGAAGATGACATTGACCTTTTCCGGCCCTTTTAGCAATCAATCAAGTAAAGCTTGGACTCTTGTCAACTGACCAAGCCCCTTCATGGTTACGCTTGAACCCTCGGTTTAAAATGCTTTCCATTTTGCTGTTCAGGGAGACATTGCTTTGGGAAAGAACCCCAGGGTTCTCCTTACTTGTTGCAAGTAGTAACCCTTGTTTTTCTCAGTCTTTGTTTTGATTGTATCTTTCGCTCTACGCCCACCAAGAGGTGAGCCTAGTTTTAGCTAACATGAATAGTTAGGAGTAGCTTGTCTAGGGGAAGGCCAACAGAAAGAATGGGGTTCAGGAGGCTATAGAGAGGGGCATAGACAAGACTATGGATAAGCTGCTCTTTCTGCCAAAGAGGGCATTTAGGCTTTATTATTAGGTTATAGAATACTCCTAAAAGACATTTTTTAACTGTGTTTTAAGATTTTCAAGAAATCTAAACCTGAAAGAAAAGACAGCTACCGTGATTCCATCATGGCTAACTCCTAGCCTACTGTCATATTCCGTAGAATCACTATTCAATGGAGCAACAACAAATGATGAAAAATTGGTCCAAGTTCCTCGAAGATAGACACCATTATCTTCTTTCTGAGTTCAATACCTAAAATTTACTTACTTTTATTTAATATATATATTTATTGAATAACTAGTATATGATCTAGAACTTTTATAGACGGTAGGAGCCAACACACCTGTTAGTAAACCAACAAGAGCGGTGAGCTCAAAAATGGAATAAGAGTTCATCAAGTAGGAAGAGAAAGGCTCTCCAGGCAGGGGAAACAGCACAGGGTATGGAAAATCCTGGCTTATGTGGAGGACTGTGAGTTAAGTAGATAGGGTAGGGGGTCTCTGAAGGAAAAGAATAAGGGGAGCTTTCTTGATGTAAGAGAAGCCATTTCCCATCTATTTTGTGACCTAAGGTCTGGCCACAAGGCTTATCCTTGAAGAAATTTCAGAAACTGATGAGCTTAAGGGAACAACAACAACAACAAAATGCAGGCACATTGCCTGTCAATAGGCAAAACAAGCAACAACAGAATGGGCAACGTATTCGTTGTAAAGACTCTTAGTTCTCTTTCAACGATAAAGATTAGCCTGAAGTGCTCAAAGACCAAATCAACTGGAACCTAACAGAAGATGACATTGACCTTTTCCGGCCCTTTTAGCAATCAATCAAGTAAAGCTTGGACTCTTGTCAACTGACCAAGCCCCTTCATGGTTACGCTTGAACCCTCGGTTTAAAATGCTTTCCATTTTGCTGTTCAGGGAGACATTGCTTTGGGAAAGAACCCCAGGGTTCTCCTTACTTGTTGCAAGTAGTAACCCTTGTTTTTCTCAGTCTTTGTTTTGATTGTATCTTTCGCTCTACGCCCACCAAGAGGTGAGCCTAGTTTTAGCTAACATGAATAGTTAGGAGTAGCTTGTCTAGGGGAAGGCCAACAGAAAGAATGGGGTTCAGGAGGCTATAGAGAGGGGCATAGACAAGACTATGGATAAGCTGCTCTTTCTGCCAAAGAGGGCATTTAGGCTTTATTATTAGGTTATAGAATACTCCTAAAAGACATTTTTTAACTGTGTTTTAAGATTTTCAAGAAATCTAAACCTGAAAGAAAAGACAGCTACCGTGATTCCATCATGGCTAACTCCTAGCCTACTGTCATATTCCGTAGAATCACTATTCAATGGAGCAACAACAAATGATGAAAAATTGGTCCAAGTTCCTCGAAGATAGACACCATTATCTTCTTTCTGAGTTCAATACCTAAAATTTACTTACTTTTATTTAATATATATATTTATTGAATAACTAGTATATGATCTAGAACTTTTATAGACGGTAGGGAGACAATTGGGATTCTAATCAATTCTATTAAGTGATATTATTAATACTAATAAGTGCTTCAGCTTTCAAGTATCAATAATATTTGACAGTTCTTTTTAAGAGCTTTAACTTAGGAATTCAAATTTATCACCATGCCTATATTCACTTTTAAGTGAAACTTACTACTCTGTGGGAAAACATGTTTTCTATCACATGACACCACACCATGCAACCCCAGCATAGATGACTAGACCTAGTGTGAGCTCCTGGTTCAAGATGAGCCAATTCAGGGACTTCCCCAGTGGTCCACTGGCTGAGACTCCATGCTCCCCATGCAGGGACCCCAGATTCAATTCCTAGAAGGGAACAAGACCTCACATACCACAATTAAGAGTTCACATGCCACAACTAAAGATTCTGTGTGCCACAGTGAAAGGTTAAAGATCCTGCATGTTGCCAGTAAGACCGGGCGCAAAATAAATACTTTTTTTTCTTGAGGAAAGAATAGGCAATTCATTGGTAACCAATGACAAATGATCCAGCATTCCCACAAGCTGGACGAAACAGATTCTCAGGAATTTCAGCTTAAAGACAGACAAAAAGAGAGAAGAATGAGCCTATTAACAAAGAGAGCTGAAACTAAAAAAAAACTGACGTGAAATGGACTCACAATATGGGTGATCACATGAATCATCATCCAAACTGAGACCCTCTTGAGAATGAAAGAGGGGACAAAAAATTATTCAACTTAGGCAATTATAATGACTGCAAAGTACAAAAGTGCTACCAATAACAGAGTTATAGGTATATACCACACAAGAAGTTACAAAACCACCATGGTGAGAACATTCAGAATGTCCTTAATGGGATTTGTACCAGGACTATTCAGCCTCTATTTTCTGCAACTAGTTCACAGATCTCACCTATAGATACACCAATGACCTGATGACAACCTTGTGCATCTCACAGGCTCGGGCCACTGCACATCCAGCTGACAGGACAAATGCTGCAAAGGCGGCGCTAGAATACTTCTCCTAGAGCCAGTCAGGCCAGAGGCTTAGTGCAGCTGTCCCTAGCTAAAGCACATACTTCATTGGTGAGCACCCTACATACTGGCCTTTAAAGACGGGTGCTAGTTATATCACATCTAATAGTAGAAGACGAGAAAAGAGGAAGATTATTGAAGACTTCTTTCAAATTTAACCATAGCTTAAAGTAATACTTCATTCACTGGAATCTCAAGTTTTACAAGACAAGACCGTGGTAAAAGCAGAAAGTACAAAGTAAAGGTCTGCCAAATCTATCCAGGTTTATTTACTATTGCTCATTAAAAATATTTCATTAAAAATGAAAAATTCAGGGCTTCCCTGGTGGTCCAGTGAGTAAGGACACCACCTTGCAGTGCAAGGGGCGCCGGTTCAATCCCTGGCCTGGGAAGATCCCACGTGCCGCAGAGCGGCTGGACCGATGTGTCCAATTACCGAGCCAGAGTTCTGGAGTGCATGTGCCCAAAGCCAGTGCTCTGCGACAACAGAGGCCACCGCGATGGGAGGCCCACATGGGTCAAAGAACAAAGATGGATGAAAATGGACAAATGAAAGACCAATAGAAGTGGCCCGCCTGCTCCCCTCCCTCCCCACCCCACCCCCACCAAAATAAATAAATAAATAAATCTTTTTTTAAAAAACTGAAAAATTCAGAACACATATTCAACCAGAAGGGATGTATAAACTAGAGCATGCACAGTGGACACCTGATCGCCCTAACAGAATGTCAGAGTACAAATCACACTTATGAATTACAGAGCAGACTCCCACAGTGACCCAGAGATATAAGAATGTGTGAAACTGTGGAAACACTGAGAGGGTGAAGAGAGCAACTGTTTCTTAACCATTCCTTGCTGGATTCTACTTTCACCCCATGCATATCCTTATAACTCACCTTCATTTTCCTCAGGTAGCTTGAATATGTCTTAGTTTAAAAATAGCTCAATTACCGTGGAACACCATATGGAGTAGTTAGAATTCTTTTGGTTACAAGCAACACACCAGTTAAGGTTAAAAGAGAATGTATCGGGTCATACAACCATACAAACTGGCTCCACACCATCAGGATCTAGACCTCACATGACATTAGCAGGACTGGCTCAGCATTCTCTGAACAGGCTCCATGCTGAGGCTTCTGAACATGTCTTTCAACACTCAGAGCTCTCTCCACATGGGCACAGTAGCTCTAAACCTCCTATTGTTACTGTCTGGCATTCTTTGCCAAGGTCCTCAGGTTCACTCCAGTTGAATCAGATTAGAGCCCTTCCTCAACTCTGAACCATCCATGATGTCCAAAGAGATGAGATAAGCTGGTTGCTCAAAACCAGGGGTCCTCCACCCCCAGGATCGAATGCCTGATGATATGAAGCAGAGTTAATGTAATAGTAGTAGAAATAAAGTAATGCTCCCAAATCATCCTCAAAACCATCTCCCCATCTCTGGGTCCATGGAAAAATCATCTTCCACAAAACCCAGTTCCTAATGCCAAAAAGGTTGGGGACCGCTGCTCTAAATCACACAGGGCCCTCCTCTGCTATGCCAGCTGGGCTTCATTCCATCTAAGCCTCAGGAGATGGACCCTGGCTAGTCGTCCTCCTAAGGGGTTCCCTTTTGCTCAGGGGCACAGTTTTCCTTGGGAAAACATGACTGACGTCTAGCCAATAAACTGGGAGCAAAAGTGAAGTTCTCTCCCTTCCAGCCTAGCCCATAAATCCTCCCACACATTCCTTAAAGTTGTTCTAAACATACTTAAAAGTTTTTTAATAACTGAATTAAGTACCATTCTGAAATTTTTAACTTAACTATAATTCCCTAATTGAATTAGAAGTTTAGTTCCTCGATAGCACTAGCCATGCATCAAGCAGTCAAAAGCCACATGGGGCGAATGATACACTTATTAGATGGTAAGGGTCTCTGCTTGACAAATTCACTAAATATTCTCCCTCAATTCTTCACTTTGCTTTGATTGTGATGTTGGGAAAACAAAATAGGGTCTGAATTTCCTACTTAATTGTCTCAGTTCTCCTAGTATTTCTCTGGCAGTGTAGAACTAAGCCTAAGTGTCTAGTGTTAATTTTATTTTATTTTATTTTATTTTTTGCTATGCCACACAGCTCATGGTCAGTTCCCTGGCTAGGGATTGAACCCATGCCCTTAGCACTCAAAGTGTGGAGTCCTAACCCATGGACCACCAGAGAATTCCCTCTGATGCTAACTTTTGATTAAGTATTCAACTCAGAGAATAAGTCCTAGATCCCTTTTTGTTTATCAATATCTATACCAATACTCTCCATGATTGTTGTCTCTTGGTGTATAATTAAATAAAGAATAAAAACAATGATCATCAAGGGTATGCTGGGCTTCCCTGGTAGCTCAGAGGCAAAGAATGTACCTGCCTATGCAGGAAACATGGGTTCAATTCTTGATCTGGGAGGATCCCACATGCTGCAAAGCAGCTAAGCCTTGGCACCACAACTATTGAGCCTGTGCTCCAGAGCCTAGGAGCTGCAACTACTGAGCCCACATGTTCTAGAGCCTGTGCTCTGCAACAAGAGAAGCCACCACAATGAGAAGCCCACACACTGCAACTAGAGAGTAGCCTCCACTCACCACAACCAGAGAAAGGCCCACTCAGCAACAAAGACCCAGCACAGCCAAAAATTCAAAAAAAAAAAAAAATGGTACTCCACATAATTTAGTAAAAGGGTGAGCTCAATAGAAGATAAAAGAATCAAGTCTCAATGTCCCTTATAACGCTCAGTCACTCAGTTGAGTCTGTTTGTGAACCCATGCACTGTAGCCCACCAGGCTCCTCTGTCCGTGGGGTTGTTCAGGCAAGAATGCCAGAATGGGTTGTCATTTCCTCCTCCAGGGCATCTTCCCGACTCTGGGACAGAACTCGCATCTCCTGCGTCTCCTGCATTGGCAGGCAGATTCTTTACCACTGAGCCACGTGGGTAGTCCTCAATCCCCTAGGCAGCCTACTGTCTCTCAACTCCAAATCACTACCCTATCTGAGATGCTGGAGTATCTCCTCTGTTTTGTTGTTGTTTTTCTTTAATTTTATTTATTTTTGGCTATTCTGGGTTTTCACTGCTGCCACGGGCTCTTCTCTAGTTGCAGGGAGTAGGGGCTACTCTCTGGTTGAGGTGAGCAGGCTTCTTGTTGCAAGGACTTCTCCTGTTGTGGAACTCGGGCTCTAGGGCACACGAGCTTCAGAAGTTGCGGCACGTGGGCTCAACAGTTGCAGCTCTGAGGCTTCAGAGCACAGGCTCAATAGTTGTGGCTCACGGGCTCAGTTGCTCCACAACTGGATCAGGGATTGAACCCGTGTCTCCTGCATTGGCAGGCAGAATCTTAACCACAGGGCCACCAGGAACGTCCTTCTCCTCTGTTTATGGCACAATAATACCCTTTGACAGTAGAGAGCGCCATGGGAACACTGGGATAAGTACATCCTTTCCTGGTGGCTTTTGCTCTTGCTGGGTGGGGCTGGTGTACATGACACCAAATGAAGCTCTTCCCTAGCAAAAGTAAGTGGTACCTCTACAGATGGAAGCCAATGAGTTCCAGGGTGTTCCAGCTAACTTCCCAGGAAGTTTGGAAGAGATTTCAGCTGTAGTTCTGCCCAGCAAATGGATTCCCAGTGAGTCCCAAGGGTGCCCCAACTGGTTTCCTGCAGTGACTTCAGCAGCACCCTCCACAGGTCACTTTCCAGAAAAATTCATCAGCATCCAAGTAGGCATTTCTGTCAGGCTCCTTGGTACTCCACATAATTTAGTAAAAGGGTGAGCTCAATAGAAGATAAAAGAATCAAGTCTCAATGTCCCTTATAACGCTCAGTCACTCAGTTGAGTCTGTTTGTGAACCCATGCACTGTAGCCCACCAGGCTCCTCTGTCCGTGGGGTTGTTCAGGCAAGAATGCCAGAATGGGTTGTCATTTCCTCCTCCAGGGCATTTTCCCCGACTCTGGGACAGAACTCGCATCTCCTGCGTCTCCTGCATTGGCAGGCAGATTCTTTACCACTGAGCCACGTGGGTAGTCCTCAATCCCCTAGGCAGCCTACTGTCTCTCAACTCCAAATCACTACCCTATCTGAGATGCTGGAGTATCTCCTCTGTTTTGTTGTTGTTTTTCTTTAATTTTATTTATTTTTGGCTATTCTGGGTTTTCACTGCTGCCACGGGCTCTTCTCTAGTTGCAGGGAGTAGGGGCTACTCTCTGGTTGAGGTGAGCAGGCTTCTTGTTGCAAGGACTTCTCCTGTTGTGGAACTCGGGCTCTAGGGCACACGAGCTTCAGAAGTTGCGGCACGTGGGCTCAACAGTTGCAGCTCTGAGGCTTCAGAGCACAGGCTCAATAGTTGTGGCTCACGGGCTCAGTTGCTCCACAACTGGATCAGGGATTGAACCCGTGTCTCCTGCATTGGCAGGCAGAATCTTAACCACAGGGCCACCAGGAACGTCCTTCTCCTCTGTTTATGGCACAATAATACCCTTTGACAGTAGAGAGCGCCATGGGAACACTGGGATAAGTACATCCTTTCCTGGTGGCTTTTGCTCTTGCTGGGTGGGGCTGGTGTACATGACACCAAATGAAGCTCTTCCCTAGCAAAAGTAAGTGGTACCTCTACAGATGGAAGCCAATGAGTTCCAGGGTGTTCCAGCTAACTTCCCAGGAAGTTTGGAAGAGATTTCAGCTGTAGTTCTGCCCAGCAAATGGATTCCCAGTGAGTCCCAAGGGTGCCCCAACTGGTTTCCCTGCAGTGACTTCAGCAGCACCCCTCCACAGGTCACTTTCCAGAAAAATTCATCAGCATCCAAGTAGGCAGTTTCCTGTCAGGCTCCTTAGCGTGGGCACTTCCAGCTTACCAGCCTCAACCCATAGCTCATAGCTCCAGAGTCAATGTCAGACCAGCACTGGCCCAGGAAGCCTGATGAACTTCTTCCCCATTCAGTGGGCTATAACCACATTCTTAGAAATGGGGCCTAAGTCCCTCTCCCCTTCCAAGTTAGTACTTCCTCTGGGTACTCTCTCAGGGTCCTACATTTTAGAGTTCTTTGCTATCCCCCTTAATAAAATTCCTGTAAACAGTAATTCTTTATATGAAACTTCCTTTTTAAAATCACTGCTTGGTTTCCATCTCTTAATGGGCCCCTAACTGATACACCTCCTTTGCAGTTCCTTTCCCACATGATTTCAGGTAAGACACCTCACTTCTCTAGACTTTGTAAGTCTTTTCTGGAAAACAAGGATATCAGATTAGCTCAAAGCCAGATGGAAACAGCTACAATCCCTTGGGGATCCCTGAGATGCCTGTTGATACCTATTAAGAAGCAACTCCACATTTTCCAAGCAATTACAAAACCACTGACTTCTCAGAGAAAGCAGAGAAACTATCACAGTTCAGGTTTTGCTCTAGCCTGTGGAAGTTGAGAAATATCTTGCTGAAGCAAATGGTGAATGAAACTCTGATTTGGTCCCACTCACAAACCCACTGGTAGATTTTCCCCCACATTTAACATTGTTGAGTGGCATTTCTGCAGTGTGGGTCTCCAGAGGCCAGGAGTAGCGTGTGTAAGAGGAGCCTCGTGCAACGCAACAGCTATTTTGAGTTTTCCTATGCCACCAGGGGCTCAGCAAGGCAGGGGTCTTCAATTATTCATGCTGCCTTCCCAGAAAGACAAATCTTATTCAGGCTCTTAACCTGCCCACCTGGAAGCCCAGTGGCTGTGGAAACTCTTTGTGAAGGCAACGTGGTATTCTCTGGGCTGAGTGCCGGCTTGGTCCTCAGGCCTCTGCCCTGGGGGGAAAGGGGGTTCTGCTTTACAAAAATTTCAAACAGAGATTTTCCTGGGTTAAAAATACCATGAAGTTTTCAACAACAGGAGTTGTTCTATGCAGAAATTACACCGCTATCAAGCAGAAATCACCTGTCCTGATCCTTTGTGTATAGAATGCACAGAAGAAAAACGGAAGATGATAGAATGGGATGGTCTTAGGGAGAATGCACTAGCAACACCAGATCTGGTGGGCTTGAGCATTTAAAATAAACCAGTAAATAAAAGGATCTCTGCTGGGAATTCCCTGGTGGTACAATTGTTAGGACTCTGTGCACTTGCTCTTGCTGAGGGTCTGGGTTCAATTCCTGGTCAGGAAATTAAAATCACACAAGCCATGAGGATGCGGCACAGTCAAAAAAGAAAGCAAAAACCAGAAAAACTCTCCTATGAAAATGAGAGAAAAAGAGAAGGAGATTCAAATCAGAAAACAGGCGCACACTAGGACATCAAATCTAATCCAAAGTAATTTTCAACACAATTGGTCCTTGAACAATGCAAGGGTTAGAGTGCCAACATCCCAGGCACTCAAAAATCCATGAATAACTTTGACTTTTTCCTGAAAGTCTTACTGTAATTCATGTCTATTGTATACTGTATTCTTACAATAAAGTAAGCTAGATAAAAGAAAATGGAAAGTCATATGGAAGACACATTTACAGGACTGTACCACATTCATGGACACCATAATCACCCACAGGATGAATCGTCTGTCAGTACCTACACAAATGTCATCTTGTATGATAAAAACTGTGGATATTATACATATTGCTAACTCTAGACATCAAAGATGAAAAGATAATGTAAAAAAGAAATTCATGTTTATTTGAAGGTGTAAAGATTCACGCATTGATAACAACAATTATAAGCAATGATAAGACACAATACAATTGCTTTGTGGCTGCTTATCCTATACACTAATGAATGAACTGCTATGAAATGTTATGGCATACAATATTACAGTCATATTCATAATACAATATTGAAAACATTGTGACCTTTTTGAAAACCACTTACCTGGGGAGATACGGTGATACAAAGTTTCTCCAATTATGAGACCAGAGAGAGGAAGAAGAGGGAGAGGAGAGGAGGAGAGGAAGAAAGGAAAGAAACCACACTAGTGGCATCTCAAAGAAATCTTGAGTTATACTTTGTTGGGAGTTACTTGTTTCACTCAACAATCAGGGGAACGCCAGTGATTCAAAGAGTTTTCAAGCCATGTGTCACTTCGTTTTCCATTTCAGTGGTGACCTTGCCCTCTCCTCTGTTTCTATGCTTTTCATGCACAATTTATTATTCCAGTCAGAAAGCTTTCTCAGAAATGTGGCTTCAAAAGGCAATGAGAAGCACTTTTCATGACTCAATACAAAGGATTTTTCCCCCTTCTTTTACCTTATACTTTATTAGATCTCAGATTACAAAAGCTATGCATTGTAACAAGTTGTACAATGCAAATATGGGTGTTCTAAGTTAATTATTTCCCCCACCAGTCCCCCTAATCTCCAGGGGAGATGGCTTTAAGATACATTTTTTAAGTAGAAAAGACAGAATTTGCTAAAAGATGAAATTAAAAGATGAGGGAATAAAGACCACACTCGTCAAAGTGGTACCATTTACTGAGATGAAAAAACAGCAGGGGAGGATCAGCTTAGAGGAGGAGTGGGGATCCAGAACTCCTGTGTGGCTACAGAAAACTTACTTGCAAGGCATTCGAGTAGGAGAAGGGAGCAAAAGACAATGAGATAGGGCTTCCCCTGGTGGTCCAGTGGATAAGGACACCGCCTTGCAGTGCAAGGGGCGCCGGTTCGATCCCTGGACTGGGAAGATCCCACGTGCTGCAGAGCAACTGGACTGATATGTCCAATTACCGAGCTGGAGCTCTGGGGCGCATGCGCCCAGAGCCGGCGCTCTGCAATGACAGACGCCACCGCGATGGGAGGCCCACAGGAGCCAAAGAACGAAGACGTCTGAAAATAGAGAAATGGAAGACCAATAGAAGTGGCCCGCCCGCTCCCCTCCTTCCCCAACCCGACCTCTGCCCAAAAATAAATAAATAAATAAATCTTTGGTGGGGGGGTGGGGGCTATACTGGGCTTCCCTGGTAGTCCAGTGGGCAAAGAATCTGCCTTGCAGTGCAAGAGTTGTCAGTTCAATCCCTAGCCCAGAAAGATCCCACATGTCCCGGAGCAGCTGGATTGGTGTGTCCAATTGTGGCACTCTAGAGCACACGTGCCCAGAGCTGGTGAGCTGCAGGGAAAGAGGCTACTGCAATGGGAAGCCCACATGGGCCAGAGAGTAAAGATGGATGAAAATAAACAAATTAAAAATCAATAAAAGAGGCCAAAATTTTTACAAAAATGTCGATGTCCTTTGCTAGGTCTTTAGGGGTTTATTTGATTTGTGTTTTACATTTTTTCATTTCTTTAGAATTGGCTGTTCAAAATTTTATTAAATGGCTTTCTAGCAATTAAGAATATAATCACAGTAGTTGAATATTAACAGATTTCTTAATATTGAACCATCCTCATATTTTCAGAAGAAATCTTAATTTTTATTGAAGTAAAATTAGTCATGACTCAATACAAAGGATTTTTCCCCTTCTTACCTTATACTTTATTAGATCTCAGATTACAAAAGCTATGCATTGTAACAAGTTGTACAATGCAAATATGGGTGTTCTAAGTTAATTATTTCCCCCACCAGTCCCCCTAATCTCCAGGGGAGATGGCTTTAAGATACATTTTTTAAGTAGAAAAGACAGAATTTGCTAAAAGATGAAATTAAAAGATGAGGGAATAAAGACCACACTCGTCAAAGTGGTACCATTTACTGAGATGAAAAAACAGCAGGGGAGGATCAGCTTAGAGGAGGAGTGGGGATCCAGAACTCCTGTGTGGCTACAGAAAACTTACTTGCAAGGCATTCGAGTAGGAGAAGGGAGGCAAAAGACAATGAGATAGGGCTTCCCCTGGTGGTCCAGTGGATAAGGACACCGCCTTGCAGTGCAAGGGGCGCCGGTTCGATCCCTGGACTGGGAAGATCCCACGTGCTGCAGAGCAACTGGACTGATATGTCCAATTACCGAGCTGGAGCTCTGGGGCGCATGCGCCCAGAGCCGGCGCTCTGCAATGACAGACGCCACCGCGATGGGAGGCCCACAGGAGCCAAAGAACGAAGACGTCTGAAAATAGAGAAATGGAAGACCAATAGAAGTGGCCCGCCCGCTCCCCTCCTTCCCCAACCCGACCTCTGCCCAAAAATAAATAAATAAATAAATCTTTGGTGGGGGGGTGGGGGCTATACTGGGCTTCCCTGGTAGTCCAGTGGGCAAAGAATCTGCCTTGCAGTGCAAGAGTTGTCAGTTCAATCCCTAGCCCAGAAAGATCCCACATGTCCCGGAGCAGCTGGATTGGTGTGTCCAATTGTGGCACTCTAGAGCACACGTGCCCAGAGCTGGTGAGCTGCAGGGAAAGAGGCTACTGCAATGGGAAGCCCACATGGGCCAGAGAGTAAAGATGGATGAAAATAAACAAATTAAAAATCAATAAAAGAGGCCAAAATTTTTACAAAAATGTCGATGTCCTTTGCTAGGTCTTTAGGGGTTTATTTGATTTGTGTTTTACATTTTTTCATTTCTTTAGAATTGGCTGTTCAAAATTTTATTAAATGGCTTTCTAGCAATTAAGAATATAATCACAGTTTGTTGATGTAATGAATATTAACAGATTTCTTAATATTGAACCATCCTCATATTTTCAGAAGAAATCTTAATTTTTTATTGAAGTAAAATTTAGTTACAATGTTGTGCCAGTCTCTGCTATATAGCAAAGGACTCAGTTATACACATATATACAATCTTTTTTATCTTGTTTTCCATTATGACTTACCACAGGATATTGAATATATTAATAGTTCCTTGTGCTTTGATATATAATTCTTTAACATGCTGTTAGAACTGGTTTACAATTGAACACTTTCTATGAAAGTTTTACATTTATTAATTCATAAGTGAAATTGGTGTATAGTTTTCTCTTTAGTGTTATTTTTTTAAGTTTTTGGTTTTTGGCATTAGCTTCTGCTAGCTTTATAAAATAAACTGAAAAGTCCTATTCTATTATCAAGAAGAGTTTTGTTAACAAAAAATTATTAAAAAAAAAAAGATTTGACGGGTAAAAAACCGTCTGAGCCTGTTGCCCTTTTAAATGGTGATCTTTAATAAAAGTTCCAATTTATCCTTTGTTATTGGTTTCTTCCAGTTTTCTGTCTCTTTCTGAATCAAACCTAGTAGTTTGATGGAAAACTAGTAGTTTCTAATTTTCATAGAAAATTGTCCATTTTCTATATATTTTTAATGTATTTCTATAAAGCTGCGTATAACACTCTCTTACACTTTAAAAAATATTCTTCTATGCTTTGTTCATAGACACTTTCTAATATCTTTTTCTCTTCTCTCTCTCTCTCTCTCACACACACACACACACATACACACACACAAGGAGCTTTCCATTTGTTTTTTTTTAACTATTTTTAGTTTTATTAACTCCTATTGTTTTTCTTTTATATTCCATAAATATTAGACCCCCTCAGTTTCTTCTAGCTTATTTTGATATTCTTTTCTAGTTTCCTGAAAACTTAATGTATTTTTAATCTTTAAGTTATGAAATGTCCCTGGTGGCGCAGATGGTAGAGAATCTGCCTGCAATGCAGGAGACCTGCATTCAGTCCTTGGTTCGGGAAGATCCCCTAGAGAAGGGAACGATAACCCACTCCAGTATTCCTGCCTGGAGAATTCCATGGACAGAGAAGCCTGGTGAGCTATAGTCCATGGGGTCACAAGGAGTCAGACACAACTATGCAAGTAACAAGTTATGAAAGCATCTAGGGACAACATATTTTCCTCTCTGTATATCTTTAGCTGTATCCTGTGTATTTTGTTCTCTTTTCTATCCATTTGTAAGTATTTTGTCATATCGATTTTATTTTCTCTTTGAATCAAGGGTTATTCACAACTGTACTTCTTAGTTTTGATAGGTTAGTTCTTTCTATCATTCAAATAACATGTTTTGTCACAAAAATAAGTGTTAAAGCTATGGACACCTATAGTGACAAGTATACATGAGAGCATCCAGGGATTATTAAGTAAACACTGTATGTGGTCATTTGGGATCAAATATAGTTCTGTTCAAACTTCCCTCATCAGTTGTAAAGAATCCACCTGCCAATGCAGGAGATGCAGGTTCAATCCCTCAATCAGGAAGATTCCCTGGAAAGGGAAATGGCAAACCCCTCCATACTATTGCCTGGGAAATCTCATGGACAGAGGAGCCTGGGCTACAGTCCATGGGATCATAAAGAGCTAGACATGACTTAGTGGCTAAACAACAATAGCCTTGTTCAACCTAATGCCACTCTTTATCAACTATGTTTTTCCAGACAAATAACCTCACTAAATTGCAGGTTCCCCATTTATGACATTGGGAAGATGATAATAGCACCCCTGCCACCACCTAACAGGGTGACTGTGGAATTCAGATGAGGAAATGGATATGGCCACACTTTGGCAATGGTAGTTTTCCCTCCCTATGCCATGCAAATGCTTAAACTTAAAACTAGGCCATTAGTATATGCTGTGGAAGTGAGTGGTTTTAATTTCTTCTGTCCCAGCAAAAGAATAACCACTAGGGCTAACGTGTAGTCACAAGAAAGCATAATAGGGGTTCCCTGAAATAATCAAAGTGGTCGATGCTGAAAAAGACAGGACTTAAAGGAATCAAGAGGCAGGGGTAAGAGCCAGTGGAAGGTGGATGCCAATGTCAAAATAAATTCACACCCCTGAACAGTGACACCTGAATATTTGGATCACACTCTTAACTGACACAACAAAGTCTACTGACCCAGACCCTGGGTGCTCACGGTGACAGAAAGCCTGGGATTGAACCATGATACACTACCTACTATCAGTGTGACCATGAAAAGTTGCTTATCTCTGGGCATGTTTTTCTCATTGCAAAGATAACATGTTCTGTAGTATTTTGTTTTTTTACAAAATTTATTGATTTTATTTTCTCTTTGAATCAAGGGTTATTCACAACTGTACTTCTTAGTTTTGATAGGTTAGTTCTTTCTATCATTCAAATAACATGTTTTGTCACAAAAATAAGTGTTAAAGCTATGGACACCTATAGTGACAAGTATACATGAGAGCATCCAGGGATTATTAAGTAAACACTGTATGTGGTCATTTGGGATCAAATATAGTTCTGTTCAAACTTCCCTCATCAGTTGTAAAGAATCCACCTGCCAATGCAGGAGATGCAGGTTCAATCCCTCAATCAGGAAGATTCCCTGGAAAGGGAAATGGCAAACCCCTCCATACTATTGCCTGGGAAATCTCATGGACAGAGGAGCCTGGGCTACAGTCCATGGGATCATAAAGAGCTAGACATGACTTAGTGGCTAAACAACAATAGCCTTGTTCAACCTAATGCCACTCTTTATCAACTATGTTTTTCCAGACAAATAACCTCACTAAATTGCAGGTTCCCCATTTATGACATTGGGAAGATGATAATAGCACCCCTGCCACCACCTAACAGGGTGACTGTGGAATTCAGATGAGGAAATGGATATGGCCACACTTTGGCAATGGTAGTTTTCCCTCCCTATGCCATGCAAATGCTTAAACTTAAAACTAGGCCATTAGTATATGCTGTGGAAGTGAGTGGTTTTAATTTCTTCTGTCCCAGCAAAAGAATAACCACTAGGGCTAACGTGTAGTCACAAGAAAGCATAATAGGGGTTCCCTGAAATAATCAAAGTGGTCGATGCTGAAAAAGACAGGACTTAAAGGAATCAAGAGGCAGGGGTAAGAGCCAGTGGAAGGTGGATGCCAATGTCAAAATAAATTCACACCCCTGAACAGTGACACCTGAATATTTGGATCACACTCTTAACTGACACAACAAAGTCTACTGACCCAGACCCTGGGTGCTCACGGTGACAGAAAGCCTGGGATTGAACCATGATACACTACCTACTATCAGTGTGACCATGAAAAGTTGCTTATCTCTGGGCATGTTTTTCTCATCTGCAAGTTAGAATAACATGTATATAGTATATATATGACATTTAGAACAGTAATTGGCAAAAAGTACATACTCAAATTATAATTAACATAATAATCATTAACTAACACATCATTCATGAAATTACTTTGCAAATATTCCTGTACCACAGTAATACATGTATTTGAAAGTACTCTTATGAGTTATTTTTCATTATTTCCTTCATTGAAAACCCATCAATCACCCTAAACTTAAAAAAAAAAAATACAGAAATATACAGAATTTAAAAGTAGAACCAAGATGAGGGAAAATTATTTTTCCAAGTTACAAAAACAAAGTCTCACTGATCATGAAATGGTGCCGGGGGTGACAGGGGGGAAGAAAGGAAGAAAGGCAACTGGTAAATAAAGATTCTTATCTGTTTACTCCTTCTAGCTCCTAGATCCATGGGGGTTCAGTATGTAGGTGACAGAAGCATGCGTCTGAGCCTGGGGTGAACACAACAGGGTCTGCGGGCACTGGTGGGGACCACCCCCAAAAGCAACAGAAGAAAAATGCCCATTCACAGTACACCCCTTTCAAGGATGCCTATTTCCAGGATGAAATGGGAGCATCCTGGGTGAGCGCTGCAGCCCAGTGCCTGCTTCACAGCACCCTCCTGCTCAAACCCTGAACATCCCCAATCCCTATACCTTTGGTGTTGTGCCCCAGACTCTCCAGACTCGGCCAATGCTAGGCTGACAGGAATTATATCATTTATTTTAATCACTTAAAAAGACTCTAATGTGTCACCATGAGCAGCAGGAGCTGTAGGCTTTGGAGTCAGGCACTATTCCAAGTGGCTGGCAGGTCCTCATCACATCACTTTCAGTCAGGATTCCATGTGCTGTCTTTCTTTGCCCATTTCTGGGTTACTCCCAGTCCCATGCTGTCTCTGTACCCACACACACTTCTGCCTTCATACACACTCCCACGTACCCATCCACACGGTCACACAACTCACACGCTCATTTTTATATACTTAGGCACACATACACGCTTATACACACTCATTTAAACACACAGGCATGCAAGCATGTACACACATGACCTCACCGCAGCAGCTGCCAGTGTGCTCTGGCCCTGGGAGAGGCATGGTGGGTCCTAACACCAAGGGAGCCCGAGTGCATCTACGGGCTGGGGGCAGAGACAGGTCTGCATTATTTATAAAGGAAGAAAGTACACATGATGTTTACCTTCACCACGCATTATCTAGGCATCTCAAGGTGCTGCTGTTGAATGGCTTCCTCCGGCTTCTCTTCATCACAGCCGTAACACACATTATGTCAACATATGACATTCAAAATGTTTGTAAAGGTGCTGCTTTTGGAAAAGGGCTCTGGAGAGACAATTTGCTCCCCCACCTCACTCCCAGAGCCCCTGACATATTTCTGAGCCTGTTAATAGCACCTGTTTCTGTTCTGGCAGGTGGCAGCAATTATATCTTCCTAATTTAGGATTTGCCAACATGCACTGCCGGTGGTCAAGATAGAGCTGAGGAAAAGCGATTAATTTTATACTGTGACTGTCACAGCTAAATGAGGGCTACGAATTCTGGCTTCCCTTCCTATCAAGACATGGAGTCCATATTCTTTGCCCTTGAATCTGGGCTAGACAAGAGATTTTTCCTGACCCAGCAGAATCCAGCATGAGGGATGCCATGCCAGCTCCAGTTCCAGGCCCTAAAGAACCTGGCAGCTTTCTCTTTTGCTCTCCTGGAGCTCTCGGCCATCAGCTGAGGTAGGCCACCCTGCTGAAGAGACCACATAAAGAGCAAGGCACTTGGCCAACCCCTAGGTGTCCTGGTCAGTACAACACAGGCACCAGATGAGTAAGTAAAGGCATGTGTCTCTGCCCAGCCAAGCTCCTAGAGTCTATAGCCATTTAAGTGACCTCAGCCCCTGCTACCTGAAGTTGCAATGCACTGTCCCCACTGAGCCTTGCCCAGGTTGTAGAATCCTACATTTTAAGGCACTAACTTTTGGGATGGTTTGTTACACGGGAATAGGTAACTGATATATAAAATGCCTACTGGGACTACCGAAGGTCTCCAACTGAAGGCTTGGTGTGCACATGAGCTTCTGTCCTATGTGACCCACTACTGTGACATCTTATATCTTAAGCCATTTGTAAATATTTCAGGAGATATGCATATATTTAGACACTATAGATACATATACCTTGTAAAATTTCCTCTACAAATCACATATATTTATTTCAATCTTATAGCTGAAGAAACTAATACAAAAAAGCATTCCAGGATCACAAGTCAAGAAAATTACAGAACAACCCCAATCTAATTCCAAAGCCTGTGGTCCTTCTGATAGAGCCCAACAGCCCTCAATCATAATGCTCTTGATACCCCGCAGCCCTATGGCATTTCTATATATGAATTAAGTGGGTAGTCCTGGATGAAAGAAATTGTTAAGTAAACAGATGCTTTCCAAAGTCCCTAGGAAAACCCTCTGAGGCAGTGGGGGTGTCTACTTTGCAGCTGCAGAGCCCAGTCCAGTGCCCCCAGGAACTCCTTCTGGCAACAACCAACCGCAAGCATTTTTCTCTGAGTGTAAGCCAGATCTTTTACCAGCAATTACAATGTGAGCCTGTTTGGGGTTCTCTGGTCTCTATGTTTCATTTTCATGGGGCACATGCTGGGTTTTAAGTAGTCTAAAGTTATCCAAAATTGATTAAGACCTTTCCCCATCATTCCAGGCTAAAAACTTAAAAAGAGATAGCAGTCTTGCAACAAATGTATCCAGAAAATATAAAGGGGAAAGAGAGAGAGAATGGGAGAGAATGAAAACTAGTATCTGGAGGATGAACTGGCAAAATGCGCCTCCTTGAAGTTGAAAGCCCCATGTGCTTGATCTGCCACGAGACTATAGAGGATTTGCTAAACCAAGGAGCCATCACTCTTTATTTTCAGAGCAGTTTGCCTGGTGCACGTATGTGGGCATCTAGATGACTTCATAGCCTTGCAACGAGTGAGCCTTCCCACATGCTCCACATGGGGAGAAGGAAGAGGAGAACAGGGTTTCACTGTCAGTCAGACTGACCTGGGCTCAAATCCTGTCTCCATCATTTCCTGGGTTATCTTGGAGAAGACACTTACCATCTCTAAATTTTGGGATGGTTTGTTACACGGGAATAGGTAACTGATATATAAAATGCCTACTGGGACTACCGAAGGTCTCAACTGAAGGCTTGGTGTGCACATGAGCTTCTGTCCTATGTGACCCACTACTGTGACATCTTATATCTTAAGCCATTTGTAAATATTTCAGGAGATATGCATATATTTAGACACTATAGATACATATACCTTGTAAAATTTCCTCTACAAATCACATATATTTATTTCAATCTTATAGCTGAAGAAACTAATACAAAAAAGCATTCCAGGATCACAAGTCAAGAAAATTACAGAACAACCCCAATCTAATTCCAAAGCCTGTGGTCCTTCTGATAGAGCCCAACAGCCCTCAATCATAATGCTCTTGATACCCCGCAGCCCTATGGCATTTCTATATATGAATTAAGTGGGTAGTCCTGGATGAAAGAAATTGTTAAGTAAACAGATGCTTTCCAAAGTCCCTAGGAAAACCCTCTGAGGCAGTGGGGGTGTCTACTTTGCAGCTGCAGAGCCCAGTCCAGTGCCCCCAGGAACTCCTTCTGGCAACAACCAACCGCAAGCATTTTTCTCTGAGTGTAAGCCAGATCTTTTACCAGCAATTACAATGTGAGCCTGTTTGGGGTTCTCTGGTCTCTATGTTTCATTTTCATGGGGCACATGCTGGGTTTTAAGTAGTCTAAAGTTATCCAAAATTGATTAAGACCTTTCCCCATCATTCCAGGCTAAAAACTTAAAAAGAGATAGCAGTCTTGCAACAAATGTATCCAGAAAATATAAAGGGGAAAGAGAGAGAGAATGGGAGAGAATGAAAACTAGTATCTGGAGGATGAACTGGCAAAATGCGCCTCCTTGAAGTTGAAAGCCCCATGTGCTTGATCTGCCACGAGACTATAGAGGATTTGCTAAACCAAGGAGCCATCACTCTTTATTTTCAGAGCAGTTTGCCTGGTGCACGTATGTGGGCATCTAGATGACTTCATAGCCTTGCAACGAGTGAGCCTTCCCACATGCTCCACATGGGGAGAAGGAAGAGGAGAACAGGGTTTCACTGTCAGTCAGACTGACCTGGGCTCAAATCCTGTCTCCATCATTTCCTGGGTTATCTTGGAGAAGACACTTACCATCTCTAAATTTTAGGCTTCTGACCCATAAAATAAAAACAATAATAACCTCCAAATGTTATTGCAAAAGAGGGGAGTCCCATCCATTGTCTTTCTATGAAAGGAGGGCAGAAACACCTCAGATCCAATGCAGCTAACCGGATCTCCTACAGGACAAAGGAAAGGGATGTGTAACAGAAAATATTAATTGTCCCTCAGTATCTACTCCCCCTTGTTCATAGTAAATTAATCCCTTATATTTAGCTGAGCTCATAGCCAACTAAAATAAAGACTGCAATCCCCAACCACTGCTGCTGCTAGGTGTGACTATATGACAAAACTCTGGACGATGGAATTCAAGTGAAAGTACCATGTTTGAACCCTGGAAAGATTCGTGAAAGGGAGAAAAGCTATTCTTGTTAGTCCTTTCCTTATTTCTGCTGGCTGGAATGTGGACATGAAGGCTGGAGCCTAAGCAGACATCTTGAACTGTGAGGGCAGCATCCTAAGGATGACAGGGTAATATCAAAGAAGGCTGAGTTGTTGATAATCACTGGGGCATCCAATCTGCCAGGTTACTTTAGTAAAAGAGAAAGAAACTTTGTATAACACTACTATTTTAAGTTTTTCTGTTATCTACAACTGAACTGAACCTCTATTAGTTCTAGAATTTCACATGCTTTGTACTATGCTTTGTACTAAGCTCTCAATATATGCTCAATATTTTTTTCGAGAACATTTATTTCCAATTCCTTAAAAACTGAATCTGTTCAACATGCTGCCAAAATGTTCCTCCTTGAAGTTGAAAGCCCCATGTGCTTGATCTGCCACGAGACTATAGAGGATTTGCTAAACCAAGGAGCCATCACTCTTTATTTTCAGAGCAGTTTGCCTGGTGCACGTATGTGGGCATCTAGATGACTTCATAGCCTTGCAACGAGTGAGCCTTCCCACATGCTCCACATGGGGAGAAGGAAGAGGAGAACAGGGTTTCACTGTCAGTCAGACTGACCTGGGCTCAAATCCTGTCTCCATCATTTCCTGGGTTATCTTGGAGAAGACACTTACCATCTCTAAATTTTAGGCTTCTGACCCATAAAATAAAAACAATAATAACCTCCAAATGTTATTGCAAAAGAGGGGAGTCCCATCCATTGTCTTTCTATGAAAGGAGGGCAGAAACACCTCAGATCCAATGCAGCTAACCGGATCTCCTACAGGACAAAGGAAAGGGATGTGTAACAGAAAATATTAATTGTCCCTCAGTATCTACTCCCCCTTGTTCATAGTAAATTAATCCCTTATATTTAGCTGAGCTCATAGCCAACTAAAATAAAGACTGCAATCCCCAACCACTGCTGCTGCTAGGTGTGACTATATGACAAAACTCTGGACGATGGAATTCAAGTGAAAGTACCATGTTTGAACCCTGGAAAGATTCGTGAAAGGGAGAAAAGCTATTCTTGTTAGTCCTTTCCTTATTTCTGCTGGCTGGAATGTGGACATGAAGGCTGGAGCCTAAGCAGACATCTTGAACTGTGAGGGCAGCATCCTAAGGATGACAGGGTAATATCAAAGAAGGCTGAGTTGTTGATAATCACTGGGGCATCCAATCTGCCAGGTTACTTTAGTAAAAGAGAAAGAAACTTTGTATAACACTACTATTTTAAGTTTTTCTGTTATCTACAACTGAACTGAACCTCTATTAGTTCTAGAATTTCACATGCTTTGTACTATGCTTTGTACTAAGCTCTCAATATATGCTCAATATTTTTTTCGAGAACATTTATTTCCAATTCCTTAAAAACTGAATCTGTTCAACATGCTGCCAAAATGTTCCTCTTCTTCTTCAAGCAAGGACACTGTTGGACCCTAGCCCAGTGGACTTGTTAGCAAAGGCCATGGTACTCAATGCTCTTAAAGAATTCTGAGGACACCAGTGACTTCTAGACAGAAAAGTTCAATTTGAATAAAAGATACAGCTTTGGGGAACTTAATACACCAAGTCACATGTGTATCCATTAATAACGAAAGTAATAATCATATCTAGCATTTGTTACTGTTGACGATGGACTGAGGGTTATATATGTAACACGGCCCATCTCATTTCATCTGTCCAACAAGCTTGTGACTTGGTACTGATGTCATTCCACTTGGTGCCAATGGGAAGAATCCACCTGCCAATGCAGAAGACACAAGACATGAGGGTTCAATCCCTGGGTCAGGAAGATCCCCTGGAGGAGGAAAGGGAAACCCATTCCAGTATTCTTGTCTGAAAAATTCCATGGAAAGAGGAGCCTGGAAGGTCACAGTCCATGGGGTCACAAAGAGTCAGACACAACTGAGCGACTGAGCAGGCACGCACATCATTTCTGTACTGCAAATGGAAAAACCAAGGCTCTCAGCCACGTCACCAGCTGCCTTCCCAAAACATCACACTGATAGATTCAGCTCTCAGCCAAACCCTGAAAACACCATTTTCTATTTTCTCACATGCCCTGGTATCTAAATCTGAAGAAGGTGAAGTGCAAACCCTTCGGTACTGCAGTGCAGACAAGGGGATGCTCTCTGACAGACTTGATTCCTGAGTGCCAGGGTCCTGTCTGAGATACTGCCCTCACTGAATTAAAACAAGAATAAAAGTCCTTTCTTCCAGTGGCTTCTTCCCTGAAACTCTCTCACTTCACATAAAACCTTCCAAGCTGGAGGCAGGATTTGGATTAACACCTGCTCATACTTAATTTATAATATTTCATCTCAAACCCCATTGATCTAGCTAACATTGATAAAGCTTTTGAACTCTGTATTGGTTCTGGAGATTAGTTTGATCATGTATTCACTAAGCTCTCAATATATGCTCAATATTTTTTTCGAGAACATTTATTTCCAATTCCTTAAAAACTGAATCTGTTCAACATGCTGCCAAAATGTTCCTCTTCTTCTTCAAGCAAGGACACTGTTGGACCCTAGCCCAGTGGACTTGTTAGCAAAGGCCATGGTACTCAATGCTCTTAAAGAATTCTGAGGACACCAGTGACTTCTAGACAGAAAAGTTCAATTTGAATAAAAGATACAGCTTTGGGGAACTTAATACACCAAGTCACATGTGTATCCATTAATAACGAAAGTAATAATCATATCTAGCATTTGTTACTGTTGACGATGGACTGAGGGTTATATATGTAACACGGCCCATCTCATTTCATCTGTCCAACAAGCTTGTGACTTGGTACTGATGTCATTCCACTTGGTGCCAATGGGAAGAATCCACCTGCCAATGCAGAAGACACAAGACACGAGGGTTCAATCCCTGGGTCAGGAAGATCCCCTGGAGGAGGAAATGGAAACCCATTCCAGTATTCTTGTCTGAAAAATTCCATGGAAAGAGGAGCCTGGAAGGTCACAGTCCATGGGGTCACAAAGAGTCAGACACAACTGAGCGACTGAGCAGGCACGCACATCATTTCTGTACTGCAAATGGAAAAACCAAGGCTCTCAGCCACGTCACCAGCTGCCTTCCCAAAACATCACACTGATAGATTCAGCTCTCAGCCAAACCCTGAAAACACCATTTTCTATTTTCTCACATGCCCTGGTATCTAAATCTGAAGAAGGTGAAGTGCAAACCCTTCGGTACTGCAGTGCAGACAAGGGGATGCTCTCTGACAGACTTGATTCCTGAGTGCCAGGGTCCTGTCTGAGATACTGCCCTCACTGAATTAAAACAAGAATAAAAGTCCTTTCTTCCAGTGGCTTCTTCCCTGAAACTCTCTCACTTCACATAAAACCTTCCAAGCTGGAGGCAGGATTTGGATTAACACCTGCTCATACTTAATTTATAATATTTCATCTCAAACCCCATTGATCTAGCTAACATTGATAAAGCTTTTGAACTCTGTATTGGTTCTGGAGATTAGTTTTGAATCATGTATTCACACCCTCAATCATTTTAAAAGCCCCAACTGCAGGCTTAGGGATAAATTCTATGCTGTTCTCTAAATTTATCACCAACTTCATTTCAAATTTGTATTTGTCTCTGCTGAGTTACCTACACCTCTAGTTAGATGTTGAAGTCTAGATTCTGATTCTGGTTCGGCCTCCTGAATCCCATAAAAAAAAATTTTGATGTATAAAAATATCAGGTAAGATTAAAATATGACCTTTTATATTACAGTCCAAGATGACTTGATGTTAGACAAAATTGATAAATATAGAAACTTTCATTCTAAAGTAAAATAAATTATCCTGAAATATTGAACCTCTCTCAAAACAGTATATAAAACACAAAACAGTATATAAAACACCTGGAGTGCAAACTTTCCTCTGATGCTGAAGCCAGAGTACACATGGAATACATCGATGGTGCCTTATGGAGTCAATGAGTAAAGATTCCTGAATATTCACAGCTGAGGAGGGAAGAATGTTCTGATGAAAGGAGATGGGCTTAACTCCCTTGAGTAAGGCTGTCTGCAATGGGTTTACCCCTTGTCAGCAACAGTCCTAAGCATCTCCCATTCGCACTGAATTACGCCCAATGAGCTTGGGCCAGTGCAGCTGCTATGGTTTGCAATTACCCTTGAAAAATGAGCACTCTCAAGCCTTGTATTGGTTTCCAGAAGTATTAGCAACTGTGTTCTGCCTGACCCCCTTAAAGCTGGTGTGCACTCAGTCATACGGGATGGGAAGGTATGGAATACTCTGGATGGGTCTATGTTTACCAGCTCAAGTACAGGGAAGCCCATGAACTAATACTTCAGACACACTGATGCCATTGATATTCACATCTCTCTGAGATTCACAGGAAATCCATTCATTGATTCACCAAAATGAACTGAGCCAGGACTTCCTAGTGGTCCAGTCGCTAAGACTCCAGTCTCCTAAGGCAGGGGCCTTTCTTCCAGTGGCTTCTTCCCTGAAACTCTCTCACTTCACATAAAACCTTCCAAGCTGGAGGCAGGATTTGGATTAACACCTGCTCATACTTAATTTATAATATTTCATCTCAAACCCCATTGATCTAGCTAACATTGATAAAGCTTTTGAACTCTGTATTGGTTCTGGAGATTAGTTTTGAATCATGTATTCACACCCTCAATCATTTTAAAAGCCCCAACTGCAGGCTTAGGGATAAATTCTATGCTGTTCTCTAAATTTATCACCAACTTCATTTCAAATTTGTATTTGTCTCTGCTGAGTTACCTACACCTCTAGTTAGATGTTGAAGTCTAGATTCTGATTCTGGTTCGGCCTCCTGAATCCCATAAAAAAAAATTTTGATGTATAAAAATATCAGGTAAGATTAAAATATGACCTTTTATATTACAGTCCAAGATGACTTGATGTTAGACAAAATTGATAAATATAGAAACTTTCATTCTAAAGTAAAATAAATTATCCTGAAATATTGAACCTCTCTCAAAACAGTATATAAAACACAAAACAGTATATAAAACACCTGGAGTGCAAACTTTCCTCTGATGCTGAAGCCAGAGTACACATGGAATACATCGATGGTGCCTTATGGAGTCAATGAGTAAAGATTCCTGAATATTCACAGCTGAGGAGGGAAGAATGTTCTGATGAAAGGAGATGGGCTTAACTCCCTTGAGTAAGGCTGTCTGCAATGGGTTTACCCCTTGTCAGCAACAGTCCTAAGCATCTCCCATTCGCACTGAATTACGCCCAATGAGCTTGGGCCAGTGCAGCTGCTATGGTTTGCAATTACCCTTGAAAAATGAGCACTCTCAAGCCTTGTATTGGTTTCCAGAAGTATTAGCAACTGTGTTCTGCCTGACCCCCTTAAAGCTGGTGTGCACTCAGTCATACGGGATGGGAAGGTATGGAATACTCTGGATGGGTCTATGTTTACCAGCTCAAGTACAGGGAAGCCCATGAACTAATACTTCAGACACACTGATGCCATTGATATTCACATCCTCTCTCTGAGATTCACAGGAAATCCATTCATTGATTCACCAAAAATGAACTGAGCCAGGACTTCCCTAGTGGTCCAGTCGCTAAGACTCCAGTCTCCTAAGGCAGGGGGCCTGGGTTCGAACCCTGGTCAGGGAACTAGATCCCATAAAACCCAACTGAGAATTTGCATCTGCAACTAAAGATCCCACATGTCACAACTAAGATGCAGCACAGTCATATAAATAAAAAATAAATATTTTCTTGAATAAACTGAGCCTATTCCATGTGCCCCACATGTTCTGGCAGCAGTCTATAAACCAGACACAACTCCCATCCTCAAAGAGCCTACATTCTAGAGTGGAGACACAGACAATACAAGGAATAGATGAGTAAATATATACTGTGTGTACTGGGACTTCCCTGGCGGTCCAGTGGTTAAGACTTCACCTTCCAATGCAGGGGTACAGGTTCAATCCCTGGTCAGGGAGCTAAGATTCCACATCTCCCAGCCAATAAACCGAAACATAAAACAGAAGTAATTTTGCAACAAACTCAACAAATACTTTTAAAATGGTCCACATCAAAAAAAAATCTTAAAAAAAAAAAAAAATATATATATATATACACACATGCACACACTGTGTGTGATGAACATCTACTTCAGATGCTTTGGGTGCTGCACCCATATCCCCAGGGCATCCACTATTCAGTACAAACTGACCACTTCTTATCACAGGCCAATGAATTGAGGGCCTTCCCTAGCTACAAAACTACAATTGGCTTGTATAGAACGTGGTGAAACTGGTGAATTCATGTCCCAGAAGTGATCTTTAACTAAAGAAGAATAGGAGTTTACCTCTCAGTTCCAAATTCACCCCTCTGTCCTCCTGGGATGCTGGGACACTGTTTCTCTATCAACTGGTACAATGTAAAACTCTGTTGTTAGAGGGTGCTGGGGGGAGACCCTGGAGGGGGAATGGGCTTCTCCCCCTGGTTCTGGTGTGATCCTCTCCATTTGCTCCTCTGAGGCAGCCACTGGCATTGTACTCACATGGCACTTTCTCCTGCCCTCAAGAGGCTCAGCAGCACCAGCTCCCTAACACGAGTAACTCCATAACAAGCTCTGCACCTAGCACCTCTCTGGGGATGACCTCCCCTGGTGCCCCAGAGGGGAGATGTGGGAGATGCCCAGTGAGTCCCACAGGTGCGGCACGGCAGCAAACTTCATGCCCTCTCTAACGAGATCTAGATTTCTGACCTAGAAGAGGAATCTCTTCAAGATTCATTTCTTCTGTGGCTCTTTGCCACAGCTCTAGAGATGGCAACTGTTCCCTTTTATCTGTTGTTCCTATGTTCTTCACAGCTCTCTCTTATTCCTTAGGAGATAAAACATGAATATAGTTAATTCTTTACATTAAAATTTCCCTGCTTAAATTACTATGTGGCTACTGTCTCCTGGTTGGACCCTGACTGATACAAACTTGTTCCTTTGTTTGTGGGGCTTTTATTCTTACCTTTTGGCTGTGTCACACAGCACATAGGATCTTAGTTGCCCAACCAGGGATTGAACCTGCACCCCTTGCATTTTCAGCACAGAGTTGTAACCACTAGACAAGCAGGAACATCTCACAACTGTCTTTATTTTTATTTTTATTTTTATTTTAAATTTTTGGTCACCTTTATTGTTTTGTGTTTTTTTGCAGGAGGGTGGGTTGGGGAGGGAGAGGGGCAGGTGGGCCACTTATATTGGTCTTTCGTTTATCAACAACTGCCTTTATTTTTGTATTTCTGGCTGCACTGGGTCTTTGTTACTGCGCCTGGGCCTTTTCTAGTTGGGCTGAACAAGGGCTACTCTCTAGTGCAGTGCGTGGACTTATTGCAGGGGCTTCTCTTGTTGTAGAGCACAGGTTCTAGGACACGCAGTCTCAGTAGTTGTAGCAAGCTGGCTCAGTTCTTCTCTTATTTCGGTGCACAGGTTTAGTCACCATGTGGGATGTGGCATATTCTCAGACCAGAGATTGAACCCAGGTCCCCCACATTAGTAGTCAGTTTCTTAACCACTGAACTACCAAGGGAGTCCTACAATTACTTTTCGGAATAACTATTTTCCTCTTTAATTCCTAGCTCAAGATATTAAGGACACACCCCGCAAACGTCCTAAACTTCTCTGAATTATAATCTCCACCTAAGAAACCTTGAAAATATATATATTCAGAAGCAGGAAAATGATCTTCTTTTTCCTGAAAGCCCCATTTTAAAGAATCTAAAATAATCCTAAGAGTGAGCAAAAACTGAGACACTAGATAGTCACAGCAGCCTTATTTATAATATCTCAGCCTTCTTCCTTTTATAAAAGTTTTTCATAATTTGCATTTATTTTCTATTACTTGTCAATTCTCTTGCCTTTTGAACTTCTACCTCCAGTGAAATGTACACTCAGTGAGGGCAGGCACCACTTCTGTTCCATTCATCGCTGATTGCCACGAGACTGGATGTCCCCTAGGGAGTCAGGTAGAAGAAGAGCTCTAACGCAAGGAGGAGAGGGACAGATAGAGAGGCAGTGTGTGAAGAGTGTAAGTGGAGGCCCTATGCGTTCACCCCCATCCATTAGGGAGACTACAGCTGTGTTACCAGGGGGAGTCTGGCTTAGGCCACAATCCCCACAGATGCATCTGGTACTCACAAGACATGGGAACAGGAGAGGAGAGTTAGCAGAAAGGTGCAACTGGATAAGAGGGGCCAAGACAACCCCAGACCCACCCTGGGTCTGGTAGAATGAACTGGCTTAGAAAAGATCTATCAGGCTCCAAGGTCCTTTCAGAAAGGCAAAGAAACTCCTTGAGGTCTGTGTGTGAACAATCACTGGAGGTGAGGGTGGGTGTGTGTACGTGTGTGTGTGCACATTCATGGACTGGGTGGGAAACTGATATATACCCAAGAAGTTTAAGTGGGCAGCACAGACCACCTGCATAAGTGGCAGCACAGGGAGCTTTTTTCTTTGTTGTAGAGCACAGGTTCTAGGACACGCAGTCTCAGTAGTTGTAGCAAGCTGGCTCAGTTCTTCTCTTATTTCGGTGCACAGGTTTAGTCACCATGTGGGATGTGGCATATTCTCAGACCAGAGATTGAACCCAGGTCCCCCACATTAGTAGTCAGTTTCTTAACCACTGAACTACCAAGGGAGTCCTACAATTACTTTTTGGAATAACTATTTTCCTCTTTAATTCCTAGCTCAAGATATTAAGGACACACCCCGCAAACGTCCTAAACTTCTCTGAATTATAATCTCCACCTAAGAAACCTTGAAAATATATATATTCAGAAGCAGGAAAATGATCTTCTTTTTCCTGAAAGCCCCATTTTAAAGAATCTAAAATAATCCTAAGAGTGAGCAAAAATTGAGACACTAGATAGTCACAGCAGCCTTATTTATAATATCTCAGCCTTCTTCCTTTTATAAAAGTTTTTCATAATTTGCATTTATTTTCTATTACTTGTCAATTCTCTTGCCTTTTGAACTTCTACCTCCAGTGAAATGTACACTCAGTGAGGGCAGGCACCACTTCTGTTCCATTCATCGCTGATTGCCACGAGACTGGATGTCCCCTAGGGAGTCAGGTAGAAGAAGAGCTCTAACGCAAGGAGGAGAGGGACAGATAGAGAGGCAGTGTGTGAAGAGTGTAAGTGGAGGCCCTATGCGTTCACCCCCATCCATTAGGGAGACTACAGCTGTGTTACCAGGGGGAGTCTGGCTTAGGCCACAATCCCCACAGATGCATCTGGTACTCACAAGACATGGGAACAGGAGAGGAGAGTTAGCAGAAAGGTGCAACTGGATAAGAGGGGCCAAGACAACCCCAGACCCACCCTGGGTCTGGTAGAATGAACTGGCTTAGAAAAGATCTATCAGGCTCCAAGGTCCTTTCAGAAAGGCAAAGAAACTCCTTGAGGTCTGTGTGTGAACAATCACTGGAGGTGAGGGTGGGTGTGTGTACGTGTGTGTGTGCACATTCATGGACTGGGTGGGGAAACTGATATATACCCAAGAAGTTTAAGTGGGCAGCACAGACCACCTGCATCACAGACTGGGTGGAGTGATGCCGCCAGTGCCAGACAGGGCCAAATAGCACTGTAGAGATGACACTGGCATCAGAGAAAACTGGAAGCCAAGAGGAAGACTGCTCTCCCCTCCTCCAACCCCTAATCAATCACCAAAGGAGACTCCTCTGGGCAAGCCAATGGGATGAGGGTCACAGCGGGATACCACATTGGGACTGAGAAAAGAACCCACTTGGGCCAACCCCTGGGTCCTAGTTACTATTTGTGAAAGGATAAAGTTATACCCCATTCCTGGTAACAAAATACTCATTTACGGTTATAAATTAACTGTGGATTCCATTTGTTGGTCTTTCAAGTTCTGTGAACTATTACAACAGTTCAATTTACACATGTTACAGGTGTCCTCAATAAGTGTTTCCCAAACCGTAGATGTGTATGTAACATTGGGGATCACTGTTCCAATTTTTGCCAAATTTGGATACCTCTTATCCTAACTTGGGCTTCCCTTGTAGCTCAGCTGGTAAAGAATCTGCCTACAAGGCAGGAGACCCAGGCTCAACTCCTGGGTCGGAAAGATCCACTGGAGAAGGGATAGGCGACTCACGCCAGTCTTAGACTTCCCTGATGGCTCAGATGGTAAAGAATCTGCCTAAAATGAGGAGACCTGGGTTCAATCCCTGGGTTGGGAAGATCTCCTGGAGAAGGGATAGGCTACCCACTCCAGTATTCTTGCCTGGAGAATTCCATGGGTCATCCATGGGGTCACAAAGAGTTGGACACAACTGAGGCTTAACTATCCTAACGTTTCTTCACTTAAGGCCCTCTTTATGTCCACCCAGACCCCACAGATGCATCTGGACGTCTAGCAGAAAGGTGCAACTGGATAAGAGGGGCCAAGACAACCCCAGACCCACCCTGGGTCTGGTAGAATGAACTGGCTTAGAAAAGATCTATCAGGCTCCAAGGTCCTTTCAGAAAGGCAAAGAAACTCCTTGAGGTCTGTGTGTGAACAATCACTGGAGGTGAGGGTGGGTGTGTGTACGTGTGTGTGTGCACATTCATGGACTGGGTGGGGAACAGGATATATACCCAAGAAGTTTAAGTGGGCAGCACAGACCACCTGCATCACAGACTGGGTGGAGTGATGCCGCCAGTGCCAGACAGGGCCAAATAGCACTGTAGAGATGACACTGGCATCAGAGAAAACTGGAAGCCAAGAGGAAGACTGCTCTCCCCTCCTCCAACCCCTAATCAATCACCAAAGGAGACTCCTCTGGGCAAGCCAATGGGATGAGGGTCACAGCGGGATACCACATTGGGACTGAGAAAAGAACCCACTTGGGCCAACCCCTGGGTCCTAGTTACTATTTGTGAAAGGATAAAGTTATACCCCATTCCTGGTAACAAAATACTCATTTACGGTTATAAATTAACTGTGGATTCCATTTGTTGGTCTTTCAAGTTCTGTGAACTATTACAACAGTTCAATTTACACATGTTACAGGTGTCCTCAATAAGTGTTTCCCAAACCGTAGATGTGTATGTAACATTGGGGATCACTGTTCCAATTTTTGCCAAATTTGGATACCTCTTATCCTAACTTGGGCTTCCCTTGTAGCTCAGCTGGTAAAGAATCTGCCTACAAGGCAGGAGACCCAGGCTCAACTCCTGGGTCGGAAAGATCCACTGGAGAAGGGATAGGCGACTCACGCCAGTCTTAGACTTCCCTGATGGCTCAGATGGTAAAGAATCTGCCTAAAATGAGGGAGACCTGGGTTCAATCCCTTGGTTAGGAAGATATCCTGGAGAAGGGAAAGGCTACCCACTCCAGTATTCTTGCCTGGAGAATTCCATGGGTCATCCATGGGTCACAAAGAGTTGGACACAGCTGAGCGACTTAACTATCCTAACGTATACTATCATTTGACATTTTTCTTTTAAAGGGCTTCCTTCTATAAGTAGCTCCATTCTAAGCAAGGAAATGTTACGGGTTTGTTGTGTTAATTATATATTTGTATTGTATTACCTACACTAAAATACCTATTTATACCTACTAATAAAAGGTCTGATCTTAACACTACTTAAAATACTCCCACAAACTACTGATGAGTGTAACGCCATTTGGTGAAACACGGTACAACAAAATGTGTGAGGTCCCTCAATATTTCCAAGTCACTGCAAATAATTTGCAAGGTCCTCTGGGGGAATGTCAGAAAGGCTCAGAAAGATTTTGCGAGCTGCTGGCATCTTCCTGATGGAAAGGAAGACACACTGCCCTATTGTAAGCTTTTCTCGTCAAACAATCACGCCTCATTGGAGACATGTGGAAATATCACGCACTTAAAACAGAGCTGCTAGTTACTTCCATTCCCTTCTATGATGTCAATATCCCAAGTGATGCCAGCCAGTTTGTGCAGCATGAGACCCATAATCTTTGGCACTTATCAAAACAGATAAAGGGAAGGGGTTATTAAGGCGATTACAATATGTAAACAACTCAGGGAATCATAGCACATTGCTGTGGTTAGTGTATTAGATACTAAAATCGAAACCTGGGAGAACCAGGTCTTTGTCTCACTTCTGCCACTTACAGGCTGGGCTGAGAACCTGCAGGTAAATTGGAACAATGTTTTTCTTCTATAATGAGAGGTTGGACTAGACAAAAGCTTTTTGGGTTAAGATGGTTGGACAGACACCATAACTTAGTATCACCCTTAGACAGAGGCAAAATATGCAATAACACTCATCAATTTTTCTAAATGTTTTTATTCTCCCAGGGAAAAAAAATAGCAACCACTGGACAAGGTGGTCTCCTGTCATATTCAGAAGCTGACATTCCCTCAGTGGTTTTGAGTCAACTCTGGATAAAGCACACTTCAGAGGGGGCTTCCCTGGTAGCTCAGTGGTAAAGAGTCCGCCTGCCAATGCAGGAGACATGGGCTCGATCCCTGGTCCGGGAAGATCCCACATGCTGCAGAGCAACTAAGCCTGTGAGTCACAACTATTGAAACTGCTCTAGAGTCTCGGAGCAGCAACTATTCAGTCCATGTGCCACAACTACTGAAGCCCCTGTGCTCTAGAGCCCGAGTTCCACAACAAGAAAAGTCACTGCAACAAGAAGCCTGCTCTCCTTAACTAGAGAGTAGCCCCCGTTCCCTGCAGCTAGAGAAGAGCCTGCAGCAGCAGTGAAAACCCAGAATAGGCAAAATTTAATTAATTAATTTTTACTTTTTAAAAAGAACACTTCAGCGGAGGGTATCTTCTCAGCAAGAAGTTCTTGGGTAAGGGATTGGGGGCTAGGAGCCTTGTCTTCACTCAGGACAGAACTGATGGGGACCTTTCTCCTGCCCTTGAATAGATGTTCACCAATGGCTCACCTCAAATGCTTTCCCAGTCTTTCTCTCCCTTCCCTGTCCTTCCACTGAAGCCCAGGCTGATTTTCTCCTGGGGATGCTCAGAGTCAGGCCACAGGCACTGCAGACGCTAATTTCTCCTGGGTTAATTTATCCTGGCCAAGCTCACACTGGCCAGTGAGCTGCAGTTGATGGACAGCCCTGCAGGTTCCAGGGCACTGATTTTCTCTGAGGTTATCTTACCTTTTTACATTTTCTGCTCTGAAAAACTTATTCAGAACAGCAGTGTAAGCCTTTTGTATTGACTAAGGCAGTACCTTCAAGATGCACAAAATGGCTCAAAGATTTACAGTCACCTGAATTTTCACTTCTTAGTCCTTTAACCATGGGCTTGGGCTTTTAAGCTTGACAAGCCTATCTCCCCAGACCAGCATCTGTACCCTGTAATCCCTGTTGCTCTTGAGTGACTTGCCTTGAAAGAGCCCTAACTTAGTATCACCCTTAGACAGAGGCAAAATATGCAATAACACTCATCAATTTTTCTAAATGTTTTTATTCTCCCAGGAAAAAAAAATAGCAACCACTGGACAAGGTGGTCTCCTGTCATATTCAGAAGCTGACATTCCCTCAGTGGTTTTGAGTCAACTCTGGATAAAGCACACTTCAGAGGGGGCTTCCCTGGTAGCTCAGTGGTAAAGAGTCCGCCTGCCAATGCAGGAGACATGGGCTCGATCCCTGGTCCGGGAAGATCCCACATGCTGCAGAGCAACTAAGCCTGTGAGTCACAACTATTGAAACTGCTCTAGAGTCTCGGAGCAGCAACTATTCAGTCCATGTGCCACAACTACTGAAGCCCCTGTGCTCTAGAGCCCGAGTTCCACAACAAGAAAAGTCACTGCAACAAGAAGCCTGCTCTCCTTAACTAGAGAGTAGCCCCCGTTCCCTGCAGCTAGAGAAGAGCCTGCAGCAGCAGTGAAAACCCAGAATAGGCAAAATTTAATTAATTAATTTTTACTTTTTAAAAAGAACACTTCAGCGGAGGGTATCTTCTCAGCAAGAAGTTCTTGGGTAAGGGATTGGGGGCTAGGAGCCTTGTCTTCACTCAGGACAGAACTGATGGGGACCTTTCTCCTGCCCTTGAATAGATGTTCACCAATGGCTCACCTCAAATGCTTTCCCAGTCTTTCCCTCCCTTCCCTGTCCTTCCACTGAAGCCCAGGCTGATTTTCTCCTGGGGATGCTCAGAGTCAGGCCACAGGCACTGCAGACGCTAATTTCTCCTGGGTTAATTTATCCTGGCCAAGCTCACACTGGCCAGTGAGCTGCAGTTGATGGACAGCCCTGCAGGTTCCAGGGCACTGATTTTCTCTGAGGTTATCTTACCTTTTTACATTTTCTGCTCTGAAAAACTTATTCAGAACAGCAGTGTAAGCCTTTTGTATTGACTAAGGCAGTACCTTCAAGATGCACAAAATGGCTCAAAGATTTACAGTCACCTGAATTTTCACTTCTTAGTCCTTTAACCATGGGCTTGGGCTTTTAAGCTTGACAAGCCTATCTCCCCAGACCAGCATCTGTACCCTGTAATCCCTGTTGCTCTTGAGTGACTTGCCTTAGAAAGAGCAATTCCTGGCACGCAAATGAGTCCTTAGGAGTGACCTATATATGCCCGCAAAGGCGAGTCCTCCGATGCAATCGCATGCTATTTTGCTAGGAAACAAGCTTACGCAGGACAGCCCTCCTCCAGTAATCTTAGTAACTGCAGAAGAGGGACCCAGCTCATCTGCGGTGCCTAGAAAGGGATTAGCTTCACTCCCAGTTCCCTGGAAATAACCTCAAGCTCAGAAATAAAGACCGTCACCCAGGCGCACCCCAGATGTTGCAGCAAGGAGGGCGTCTACCTCAGCCTCCTGGCCTGGCACACGAGACTGTCCATAGGTCAGCAGTGCCTCTTCCCCATCCAAGGCTCCTCCCCACACTCTGTTTCACCAGCAAGAGCAAAAGTTAGCAAGCCTGTTCAACACTTTATATCCATTAACTTACTTAACACACTGAAGCAGCCAGCGAGAAAATAGTATGGCTCCCACCATTGTACAGACGAGATACCACTGAAACAGAGAATAAGCAACTCGCCTGCAATCACGCAGATTCTAGGCACTGTGCAGCCGATATTCACCCTCAGGCCCACTCACTCCCCAGCATGTAAAAGTGTAGTTCCCCAAGGACAAAAGAACAAACAAAATGAGAGGGTTCCCGGTATGCAGGAATAGAAGAAAACAGACCTCATCCCCCTTTCCACCACATTGTAACAGTTGTGGAATTTTTGAGCCCTCTTGAGTTGTAAGGCCTGTCTTCCATTCTACCTACTGTAAGCAAAAGGTATTCCATTCTACCCCATATAGGAGAAAAGTATTTACCTTACTCTTCTCCCACCCAGTATGACCACATCATCCAATAGCAAATAACTCTCAAGATCCCTACCAGCTCTTTGTCCACTGGCCATTAAAAACAGACCAAGGATTCCTCTTCCTTGAGCTGGCCCTCTGTCCTAACAGGATCTCCCACTCTAATAAACTTTATTCTCCTCTCATTCTTCCTCACCTTAGGAAATTCTCTTTCGAGCCATACACACGCCACCAAAGGTATTCCCAGTCTGAGCTCCTGACCTAGCTTCTGCTGATGTCAGCACAAAACCACAAGCAAGACTCAACTGCAAAGCTCTCTGACTCAAATTCTGGATTGTTTCCCACCACTACCAAAACTAAGCAGGATATTGTGGGCCTCCTGGGCACAAACGTCTTTCTGTGCCATCGGTTTCTATTTGGCAGGAAATAGGCTTCCTTAAGCTTATGTGACCTTCCCAGACTTCCAAAGGGCAGGTTCAAAGAGTTGCTAATCAGGGAAGGAAGGTGGATGCTGAGACAAGCAAGTAGTCCAAACACAAAACACAATGAGTTCTTAGGCGTGCATGCTCAGTTGTGTCCAATTCTTTGCTACCCACGAACTGTACCCGCCAGGTTCTTCTGTCTATGGAATTTTCCAGGCAAGAATACCAGAGACGTTGCTATTTCCTACTCCAGGGATCTTCCCAACCCAGAGATCAAGCTCGCATCTTGCTAGCACGGGAATTCAACACTTTATACCCATTAACTTACTTAACACACTGAAGCAGCCAGCGAGAAAATAGTATGGCTCCCACCATTGTACAGACGAGATACCACTGAAACAGAGAATAAGCAACTCGCCTGCAATCACGCAGATTCTAGGCACTGTGCAGCCGATATTCACCCTCAGGCCCACTCACTCCCCAGCATGTAAAAGTGTAGTTCCCCAAGGACAAAAGAACAAACAAAATGAGAGGGTTCCCGGTATGCAGGAATAGAAGAAAACAGACCTCATCCCCCTTTCCACCACATTGTAACAGTTGTGGAATTTTTGAGCCCTCTTGAGTTGTAAGGCCTGTCTTCCATTCTACCTACTGTAAGCAAAAGGTATTCCATTCTACCCCATATAGGAGAAAAGTATTTACCTTACTCTTCTCCCACCCAGTATGACCACATCATCCAACAGCAAATAACTCTCAAGATCCCTACCAGCTCTTTGTCCACTGGCCATAAAAACAGACCAAGGATTCCTCTTCCTTGAGCTGGCCCTCTGTCCTAACAGGATCTCCCACTCTAATAAACTTTATTCTCCTCTCATTCTTCCTCACCTTAGGAAATTCTCTTTCGAGCCATACACACGCCACCAAAGGTATTCCCAGTCTGAGCTCCTGACCTAGCTTCTGCTGATGTCAGCACAAAACCACAAGCAAGACTCAACTGCAAAGCTCTCTGACTCAAATTCTGGATTGTTTCCCACCACTACCAAAACTAAGCAGGATATTGTGGGCCTCCTGGGCACAAACGTCTTTCTGTGCCATCGGTTTCTATTTGGCAGGAAATAGGCTTCCTTAAGCTTATGTGACCTTCCCAGACTTCCAAAGGGCAGGTTCAAAGAGTTGCTAATCAGGGAAGGAAGGTGGATGCTGAGACAAGCAAGTAGTCCAAACACAAAACACAATGAGTTCTTAGGCGTGCATGCTCAGTTGTGTCCAATTCTTTGCTACCCACGAACTGTACCCCGCCAGGTTCTTCTGTCTATGGAATTTTCCAGGCAAGAATACCAGAGAGCGTTGCTATTTCCTACTCCAGGGGATCTTCCCAACCCAGAGATCAAGCTCGCATCTCCTGAGTCTCCAGCACTAGCGGGCAAATTCTTTATCACTGAGCCACCTGGGAAGACTTTGCTAATAAACTTTGCTAATAAACTCTGAAATGTCTTGTTTTCGGTCAGAATTCAACTGGAGGAACATGATTCCCTTTCTCTACATACACACACAGTTCCCTTTCTCTACACACACATTGTTTCCTTTATGTACACACACATACACACACAGTTCCCTTTCTCTATGCACACACACACCTAGTTAAGCTGGGCAATTCCTAGAACCTGCTCATACTTTCTGAACGTGCCTCTTCCACTTTAATTGCTTTTAATCCAGTATTTAAAGTCCAATTCAAACACCACATATGCCAGAAAGCCTTACTTGATCTCTCCAGGCAAGAATAATCATAATCTTTCCCCTCTCTACACTCTAAAAGCTTTTTACTTTAGCTCCTTTCTGATACCTTTACCTTATGAGTTGGCATCTCATCTTCCCTGAAATCCTTGGCAGTGCAAAACCTTGCTAGGACTGCCATCTCCATGGTGGATATATCAATACCAATCAATAGGTATTTGTTGAACTTATGTCAATAATTGTAGTCCCCAGTGATGGTTAATGGTAGAACTAAGACTGTGATTATCACTCACGATCCCTAGTGATGATGAAGATAAAAGGTAATGAAAGACAAAGCAAGTGCAAATGATGGTGAATATGTGATTCAAAACAAGGAGGTAAAGAAGAATTATGCATTCCACTTCTCAAATAAGGAGGCCTCAGAAATTTGCATTAAGTAAGGATACTACCAGATAAACCCAAGAGTTTCAGCTGTCTCCATTTTACTGCTGGAAACACTATAGCCCATATTCTTCTTCTGGCAGAATATCAATACATTCACTGGTCAAAACAGGGAAAAGTATTATTTTAACAGCCCAAGAGTCCCCAGAAGCACAAAACACAAATGGATGCTGAGACAAGCAAGTAGTCCAAACACAAAACACAATGAGTTCTTAGGCGTGCATGCTCAGTTGTGTCCAATTCTTTGCTACCCACGAACTGTACCCGCCAGGTTCTTCTGTCTATGGAATTTTCCAGGCAAGAATACCAGAGAGCGTTGCTATTTCCTACTCCAGGGGATCTTCCCAACCCAGAGATCAAGCTCGCATCTCCTGAGTCTCCAGCACTAGCGGGCAAATTCTTTATCACTGAGCCACCTGGGAAGACTTTGCTAATAAACTTTGCTAATAAACTCTGAAATGTCTTGTTTTCGGTCAGAATTCAACTGGAGGAACATGATTCCCTTTCTCTACATACACACACAGTTCCCTTTCTCTACACACACATTGTTTCCTTTATGTACACACACATACACACACAGTTCCCTTTCTCTATGCACACACACACCTAGTTAAGCTGGGCAATTCCTAGAACCTGCTCATACTTTCTGAACGTGCCTCTTCCACTTTAATTGCTTTTAATCCAGTATTTAAAGTCCAATTCAAACACCACATATGCCAGAAAGCCTTACTTGATCTCTCCAGGCAAGAATAATCATAATCTTTCCCCTCTCTACACTCTAAAAGCTTTTTACTTTAGCTCCTTTCTGATACCTTTACCTTATGAGTTGGCATCTCATCTTCCCTGAAATCCTTGGCAGTGCAAAACCTTGCTAGGACTGCCATCTCCATGGTGGATATATCAATACCAATCAATAGGTATTTGTTGAACTTATGTCAATAATTGTAGTCCCCAGTGATGGTTAATGGTAGAACTAAGACTGTGATTATCACTCACGATCCCTAGTGATGATGAAGATAAAAGGTAATGAAAGACAAAGCAAGTGCAAATGATGGTGAATATGTGATTCAAAACAAGGAGGTAAAGAAGAATTATGCATTCCACTTCTCAAATAAGGAGGCCTCAGAAATTTGCATTAAGTAAGGATACTACCAGATAAACCCAAGAGTTTCAGCTGTCTCCATTTTACTGCTGGAAACACTATAGCCCATATTCTTCTTCTGGCAGAATATCAATACATTCACTGGTCAAAACAGGGAAAAGTATTATTTTAACATTCCTTCCTCAACCCTGCCACCCTCAAGTGATATTGGTTGGATGCCTTAAAATATGCAAAAATATTCAATGCCTCGATTATCCTCTGGGAGTTTTAACTTTTGTTTTCATGTACATTAATAATTTCTTGGTGTAATTCTTCCCAAGAGAACATATCAAAAGAAAGTGTGCATAGATTTACATATGTAATTGCTAAAAACCTCCTAGGAAGAAAATAGCCTTTCACCCAGGTGGAAACCATATCATTTTAAATAAAATCTCAATGACTATCACAGTATATTTCTGAAATTATAGAAGTAGTCTAGGTTATAATTCAAAGGCCATTGAGAAACAACTGCAATCCAATTTTGACCAGTGGCTACTTAAATGACAGTTGTGGGAACAGATTCCAAGCTCTACTATGCCTCATCTACCATTCTGTCTGCCCAGATTGTGTACACCCTTCTTATCTGAGAGGACTGGTAATTCCAAAATGGTTGGCCATCTCCTATCATGAATGGCCAAGGGATAGCCCAATTCCTGGGCTATAACACAATAAGAATGTAACAATAAACCTTAAGGAAGTAATAAATGATTAATGACTAAGTCCCACGAAAATTTATTTTATAGTTGGCATCTCAAATTAGAGTAATTGTGCTGTGGGTAAGGTTTTTTTTTAAGTTATCTAAGAGTGAAAACTATAAAATGTTTTTGAGTTGGCATACCTGAAATCCTTGGCAGTGCAAAACCTTGCTAGGACTGCCATCTCCATGGTGGATATATCAATACCAATCAATAGGTATTTGTTGAACTTATGTCAATAATTGTAGTCCCCAGTGATGGTTAATGGTAGAACTAAGACTGTGATTATCACTCACGATCCCTAGTGATGATGAAGATAAAAGGTAATGAAAGACAAAGCAAGTGCAAATGATGGTGAATATGTGATTCAAAACAAGGAGGTAAAGAAGAATTATGCATTCCACTTCTCAAATAAGGAGGCCTCAGAAATTTGCATTAAGTAAGGATACTACCAGATAAACCCAAGAGTTTCAGCTGTCTCCATTTTACTGCTGGAAACACTATAGCCCATATTCTTCTTCTGGCAGAATATCAATACATTCACTGGTCAAAACAGGGAAAAGTATTATTTTAACATTCCTTCCTCAACCCTGCCACCCTCAAGTGATATTGGTTGGATGCCTTAAAATATGCAAAAATATTCAATGCCTCGATTATCCTCTGGGAGTTTTAACTTTTGTTTTCATGTACATTAATAATTTCTTGGTGTAATTCTTCCCAAGAGAACATATCAAAAGAAAGTGTGCATAGATTTACATATGCAATTGCTAAAAACCTCCTAGGAAGAAAATAGCCTTTCACCCAGGTGGAAACCATATCATTTTAAATAAAATCTCAATGACTATCACAGTATATTTCTGAAATTATAGAAGTAGTCTAGGTTATAATTCAAAGGCCATTGAGAAACAACTGCAATCCAATTTTGACCAGTGGCTACTTAAATGACAGTTGTGGGAGCAGATTCCAAGCTCTACTATGCCTCATCTACCATTCTGTCTGCCCAGATTGTGTACACCCTTCTTATCTGAGAGGACTGGTAATTCCAAAATGGTTGGCCATCTCCTATCATGAATGGCCAAGGGATAGCCCAATTCCTGGGCTATAACACAATAAGAATGTAACAATAAACCTTAAGGAAGTAATAAATGATTAATGACTAAGTCCCACGAAAATTTATTTTATAGTTGGCATCTCAAATTAGAGTAATTGTGCTGTGGGTAGGGTTTTTTTTTAAGTTATCTAAGAGTGAAAACTATAAAATGTTTACAAGTGGGCTTCCCTGGTGGTCCAGTGGGTAAAGACGCCGCCTTGCAGTGCAAGGAGTGCCAGTTTGATCCCTGGCCTGGGAGGATCCCACATGCCATGGAGTGGCTGGACCAATGTGTCCAATTACCATGCCAGAGCCCTGAAGCACATGCCCCCAGAGCGGGTGCTCTGCAACGAGAGGCCAATGCAATGAGAGGCCCACACAGGCCAAAGAACAGAGATGGATGAAAGTAAATAAATGAAAGACCAATAAAAGTGGCCCAAAAAAATGTTTTTTTAAAGTTTACAAGTGAGTTATTATGATGTCTAGAATTGTTTCAAAATATTCCAGCAAAAAAAAAATGCATTTTTAAATGGGGGATAGATTAAATGGAACTGATAGAATTGTAATAATTAGGGAATCTGGGAATGAATGCATGGAGCTTCATTTTACTGTTTTATATAAAAAATGAAGGGCTTCCCCTGGTGGTCCAGTGGGTAAGGACACTGCCTTGCAGTGCAAGGAGTGCCAGTTTGATCCCTGGCCTGGGAGGATCCCACATGCCATGGAGTGGCTGGACCAATGTGTCCAATTACCATGCCAGAGCCCTGAAGCACATGCCCCCAGAGCGGGTGCTCTGCAACGAGAGGCCAATGCAATGAGAGGCCCACACAGGCCAAAGAACAGAGATGGATGAAAGTAAATAAATGAAAGACCAATAAAAGTGGCCCAAAAAAATGTTTTTTTAAAGTTTACAAGTGAGTTATTATGATGTCTAGAATTGTTTCAAAATATTCCAGCAAAAAAAAAATGCATTTTTAAATGGGGGATAGATTAAATGGAACTGATAGAATTGTAATAATTAGGGAATCTGGGAATGAATGCATGGAGCTTCATTTTACTGTTTTATATAAAAAATGAAGGGCTTCCCCTGGTGGTCCAGTGGGTAAGGACACTGCCTTGCAGTGCAAGGGGCGCTGGTTTGATCCCTGGCCTGGGAAGATCCCATGTGCTGCGGAGTGGCTGGACCGATGTGTCCAATTACTGAGCCGGAGCTCTGGCGCGCATGCACCCAGAGCCAGCGCTCTTCAACAACAGGCGCCACCGCGATGGGAGGCCCACAGGAGCCAAAAAAAGAAAAAGGACGGATGAAAATGGAGAAAAATGAAAAAACAATGACAGTGGTCTGCCCATCCCCCTCCCTCCCCACCCCATCCCCCAAAAGATAAATAAACAAAAATGAAAATGTTTCATAAAAAGTTTCAAAAACTGTTATAAAAGTCCAAGAGTGTTGCAAGGATAGTCCCAGAGCTGTAGTGGTTTTGAAGGCAAGGATAAGCCTCCAGCAATATCACGGTTGCCTGCCTATGGCCCAGGTTATCTTGGTTGCTGCCAATTTTATGAGCTAGGCTAACCAGACTTTCTGGAGAGTGAATGAACTTCCAGTATCCTACAGTTTTCTGCTTACTTTCCTGTAGCCTGCAGCCCTGGACTTCAATGGTAACACCTAGTAAATTCAAACTCTGGAAGACTATCAGGTTGCCTCATCTAGTAAGTACATCTCGTTAACCTGAAACCAGACCAAGAACAGCAACATGTTTTAAAAGTGTAGCTTTTCTCCCCTACTACACCCATGACTTAATTTTATATCACTTAATGACCTTCCTGTTACACCTTCTCATGACCTCAGATTCTTCCTCAATACAGTTCTCCATGCAACCACCGTCTAACATAACTCACCAGGGAATTAAAAGATAATTTCCATTGCCAATTTAAGCAAAGTAGAACAAACAGGAATATCTGCGACTCCACCCTAAAAGATCATTTCATTTTAAGGTGATTAAAAATGGGTCAGGGTTTCTCTAGTGGTGCAGTGGGTAAGGACACCGCCTTGCAGTACAGGGGCGCCAGTTCCATCCCTGGCCTGGGAAGATCCCACGTGCCGCAGAGCGGCTAGACCAGTGTGTCCGACTACCGAGCCAGCGCTCTGGAATGCATACGCCCAGAGCCAGTGCTCTGCAACGAGAGAGGCCACTGCGATGAGAGGCCCTCACAGGACAAAGAACAAAGATAAATAAATGAAAGACCCCCCCCGCCCCAAAAAATGGGTCAAAGATGATTGTGTCCACCCTCTCTCCTCTCCATCTCCCTTTTCCCAGTTACAAAGGTACAAATGACATATACATTATATCTGGTGTGAATTAATATCAGAAACGTCTCAAAAGAAAACTTCACTGCAAGTGACTCTCAGACCAAAAGGCTTTAAAATGCCTTTTGCTAAATCCTATCTCAGTAGTTGTTGGTTCATAACCCACCAGAGCTCCTCTGCTGAAATCTTAGACCGGGCCCCCTACATGGAGGGCAACAGGAAACCAAAGAAAGAGGCTCTATCGGAAGCTCCCATGTGGGTAAAGAAACCAGTGAAAGTTTTTGCAGCTTTGGATGAGCCAAGAGAAAAACATCTTGGAAATGAAAGAACTAAGACAAAAACAAGTTGATTCGATTCACATGGGCTCACTAACTGAATCATACTGATCAGCCACAGGTGGGAGATCCGCTGTGGACTTTGGAACGCCGGGTCAGTACATGCTAGAACACTGCATGTGCACGTTGGACAGACTCCTTGACTGCTTGCCAGTCTAGCTGCACCCCAGCTACAGCATGCCCTTTCCATTCTTGGAGCCACCAGCATAATTATTACCAGGGCTGTGAGTGGGTCCCTGCCTGTGTTAATATCATTCCCTGAAAACACCTGGATGCTTAAGCTCTCAATAAAAGTGAACTGGTGAATGTGTTCAGGGCCTTGCCCAAGAAGTCTTGAGCCCCACGTTCCCATCCTTTCTCACTGTCTGTGTGTGTATTTCTTAATGTTTCATCACATCCACTGTTCTCTATGCACTCTGCTGACATGCTGTACCACTCCCAGGACTTCATCTGCAGCAGTGTGTGCCCTCCTGGCTTTGCACACTAAGGACTTCCAATATTATCTCCTGGGCTCCCAATTTATCCACCAGCTCCAAACTAGCAGGGCAGTGGACATCTGCACATCTTTCTCCAACCTCAGCTCTCCTTCCAATTTTCTGACTTGAGCTCAGCCTCTAGTTAGACATCAGTGTCCAAGGACCTGCCCCAATCTGAACCCAGTCCACAGCAAAGCCACGTGTTTCTCTCCCATGCCTCGGGGTGCTCTGCACAGCTCCTCAAATCTGCACATTAGACCAGCCAGTGCTTTCCGGGTCACTGTACTCGGGGTGGCCAAGCATCTAACATGTAGGCCACCTCTCTCCACAAAAAGCACAATGGCCAAGTCAGGAATGCCTGCCCCCATCACCATCATGTCTCTTTCCTAAGACCCATTCTTTGGTTTCCTGGCTGCTTCCCCAGTTGTTAAGTTTCCAACCTTGGGAGCTTAACAAGGTTGAAATTTGAAAACTGGCCGCCTGAACACAAAGGGCACGGACAGACAGAAGAAACAGGTAGACAACTTCCAGACTGGCAAGTGACAGGTTTAGTAAGCAAGGGAATGTACTCACAAAGCCTGTCCTGGGCAGCCACAAGATGAGTAGATCTCCGTTCCTGCCTGGAGAAATCTTAGAAGTTTCTATAGATGACTTGACTGGGTTCAGTCAAATATACTGTCCAGCTGGTCGGGACAGCACCTATTCTCTCAAGACTGTAGGTGGGAGGCAGCTTCCAGCTCTGGAAAGGCCAAGGGAACTCCCACCCAAAGACAGGGGAGGGGGTCACAGACTCAAGTTGCCCTGGGCAGTTTCCATATCAGCAGGCAGTCATGTCCTCTGTGACCCCTCCAACAGTATCATCTGAGTTCTTTACCAAGACTAAAAACCACTCCCCCAACACACGCCTCACACAAGTCTCCAATTGGAAGTTTTAAGCCCTCCCAAACATGGAGGGGGGGGAAGCACAGGGATGGGCACTTTAGAATTGATTAGGACTTTGAGGGTGTAACTGCATAAGAGTGAGTAATCAACAAGGTCCATATAGCACAGGGAACTGTTTTCAGTATCCTATGATAAACCATTATGGAAAAGAATTCTATAGATATTCATATATATTATATATTCATATATATAACTGAAACACTTTGCTGTATAGCAGAAACTAACACAAGACTATAAATCAACTGTCCCTTGATTTAAAATTTTTTCAAGAAAAAGGGCACTATGACTCATAAAGCTGGAATAAGATCATTTAATCAGAAGTGGCTGAAGATCTATAAAATTGAGAAGAAATGCGAGGACACCCTCTTTGCAAAAGAGAAGCTAGAATTTTTTAGAAAAATTAAACATGTTTATATTCCCAAAGAGCTGAGAATCCTCAACCACATTAGTTATACATGAAACGGGGTAAAAATAACATCTTTTAAGTACATCTACAAAGCACAATGGCCAAGTCAGGAATGCCTGCCCCCATCACCATCATGTCTCTTTCCTAAGACCCATTCTTTGGTTTCCTGGCTGCTTCCCCAGTTGTTAAGTTTCCAACCTTGGGAGCTTAACAAGGTTGAAATTTGAAAACTGGCCGCCTGAACACAAAGGGCACGGACAGACAGAAGAAACAGGTAGACAACTTCCAGACTGGCAAGTGACAGGTTTAGTAAGCAAGGGAATGTACTCACAAAGCCTGTCCTGGGCAGCCACAAGATGAGTAGATCTCCGTTCCTGCCTGGAGAAATCTTAGAAGTTTCTATAGATGACTTGACTGGGTTCAGTCAAATATACTGTCCAGCTGGTCGGGACAGCACCTATTCTCTCAAGACTGTAGGTGGGAGGCAGCTTCCAGCTCTGGAAAGGCCAAGGGAACTCCCACCCAAAGACAGGGGAGGGGGTCACAGACTCAAGTTGCCCTGGGCAGTTTCCATATCAGCAGGCAGTCATGTCCTCTGTGACCCCTCCAACAGTATCGTCTGAGTTCTTTACCAAGACTAAAAACCACTCCCCCAACACACGCCTCACACAAGTCTCCAATTGGAAGTTTTAAGCCCTCCCAAACATGGAGGGGGAAGCACAGGATGGGCACTTTAGAATTGATTAGGACTTTGAGGGTGTAACTGCATAAGAGTGAGTAATCAACAAGGTCCATATAGCACAGGGAACTGTTTTCAGTATCCTATGATAAACCATTATGGAAAAGAATTCTATAGATATTCATATATATTATATATTCATATATATAACTGAAACACTTTGCTGTATAGCAGAAACTAACACAAGACTATAAATCAACTGTCCCTTGATTTAAAATTTTTTCAAGAAAAAGGGCACTATGACTCATAAAACTGGAATAAGATCATTTAATCAGAAGTGGCTGAAGATCTATAAAATTGAGAAGAAATGCGAGGACACCCTCTTTGCAAAAGAGAAGCTAGAATTTTTTAGAAAAATTAAACATGTTTATATTCCCAAAGAGCTGAGAATCCTCAACCACATTAGTTATACATGAAACGGGGTAAAAATAACATCTAACTCACATGGTTATTGTGAAGTTGGGGGAAAAAAAGGCATACAGAAGGTTCATGAGGGCAGACGTTCTATTTGTTCAATACCAAAAATCCTCACCTAGCAAGAAGGAGGCCCTCAAAGGTTGTCATTGGATGAACAGTTGCAGACAAGTGCTAGTCAAATGCATGCTCAAGATCAGCCTATCTAACCCTCCAAACTAACCAGTTCTTAGTTTCGGTTCTCCGAAAGCAGGAACTGAGACAAGGATGCGAGCTCAGGTAGTTCATTTGGGAGTGTCCAGAGAAGCTGGAGGGGCTTCCCAGGTGGCAACAGTGGTATAGAACCTGCCTGTCAATGCAGGAGATGTAACAGGCACAGGCTCGATCCCTGGTTTGGGAAGACCCCCTGGAGGAGGGCAAGGCAACCCATTCAGCTATTCTTGCCTGGAGAATCCCATAGACAGAGGACCTGGGCTACAGTCCATAGGATCACAGAGAGTCAGACATGACTGGGGCAACTTGGCATGCACTTACTTAGAGAAGCTGAAGAGAGAAAGAGGAGGAAGGAGACCCAATAAAGAGTTCTTCACTAAACTGATTACTGCTCAGTCCTTCTGGGGAAGACACACAGAAATGAAACTTAAGAGTCACAGATCCAAGGTCGGTGTTGGAGCATGAATCCACCAACTCCTGCCCCCAGGGTACGTTAGTTACTGTGGGGGCACCAACTCCTATCTCACACTTTCAGGCCCAAGTATGCAGGCTGGCAAAGTCCCTTGTATTTGGAGAAAAACGGTAAGACAAAGAGCTGAGTCCCAAGAGTATGTGAGATGGGAGGCGGTCTGCACTGCAATCTCCCAACACATTGCAGCTGGAGGCCAAGACGGGCTGAGGGCATGCAGCACGGGACACTTTCAGCATCTACTCCATTCCTCCTAATCAAGCGTTAACAGGTGTTAACTATTTATGAGGTCCTGTGAGTGCCTCGGGAGACAGCTACGATATCTAATCACAGAACAATTTTATAATTTAAAAGGGATTTGATTCTCTCCTCTGTCTAGACAGAAAATAAGCTGGGAGAATGACTCAGACCCTGTATATTTAAACAGAACACTTCGTGTGCCCCTTAAGTTAAGATATGTGAGTCTCTAGTGTGAAAAGTGAGATTAATACACATTACTTCGCAGGGAAACTAATTAAATTTTTCAGTCTTCTTCCTTGGCCTCTATCAATTAACTGTAATTTAAACTTTACCGAGGTCTTTCCATAGAGGAAATAAAGCACACAACCAAAGTCCTGAGAAGCAAATACAGTGTTCTTAAGGGAAACTTGTAAAGTGTGAGATAAAAGCCAAAAAACCTGGGTCCTGTGGAGTTCAACTAATTTCAAACCATTATTCATGGAGGATGAAACATAAATGGCACAAAGAATCAAACCCATAGGCTGGCTCACATTATCCATTTCAAGGAGATAATTAATAAAAGTCATATTTTCTACAATAAAATCAAGCAGAGAAACAGACACAAGAAAAATATCCTACATAGTACTGCTTCCTAAGCATTTTCTTATGTGAATTCTAGATGTTTCTGCAAGCCAACCAAAACTTGGCATGCACTTACTTAGAGAAGCTGAAGAGAGAAAGAGGAGGAAGGAGACCCAATAAAGAGTTCTTCACTAAACTGATTACTGCTCAGTCCTTCTGGGGAAGACACACAGAAATGAAACTTAAGAGTCACAGATCCAAGGTCGGTGTTGGAGCATGAATCCACCAACTCCTGCCCCCAGGGTACGTTAGTTACTGTGGGGCACCAACTCTATCTCACACTTTCAGGCCCAAGTATGCAGGCTGGCAAAGTCCCTTGTATTTGGAGAAAAACGGTAAGACAAAGAGCTGAGTCCCAAGAGTATGTGAGATGGGAGGCGGTCTGCACTGCAATCTCCCAACACATTGCAGCTGGAGGCCAAGACGGGCTGAGGGCATGCAGCACGGGACACTTTCAGCATCTACTCCATTCCTCCTAATCAAGCGTTAACAGGTGTTAACTATTTATGAGGTCCTGTGAGTGCCTCGGGAGACAGCTACGATATCTAATCACAGAACAATTTTATAATTTAAAAGGGATTTGATTCTCTCCTCTGTCTAGACAGAAAATAAGCTGGGAGAATGACTCAGACCCTGTATATTTAAACAGAACACTTCGTGTGCCCCTTAAGTTAAGATATGTGAGTCTCTAGTGTGAAAAGTGAGATTAATACACATTACTTCGCAGGGAAACTAATTAAATTTTTCAGTCTTCTTCCTTGGCCTCTATCAATTAACTGTAATTTAAACTTTACCGAGGTCTTTCCATAGAGGAAATAAAGCACACAACCAAAGTCCTGAGAAGCAAATACAGTGTTCTTAAGGGAAACTTGTAAAGTGTGAGATAAAAGCCAAAAAACCTGGGTCCTGTGGAGTTCAACTAATTTCAAACCATTATTCATGGAGGATGAAACATAAATGGCACAAAGAATCAAACCCATAGGCTGGCTCACATTATCCATTTCAAGGAGATAATTAATAAAAGTCATATTTTCTACAATAAAATCAAGCAGAGAAACAGACACAAGAAAAATATCCTACATAGTACTGCTTCCTAAGCATTTTCTTATGTGAATTCTAGATGTTTCTGCAAGCCAACCAAAAGGCAAGTTGAAGGAATGTCTAGAATGAGAAAGGACACAAAACTGTTCTTGGAGGTAATGAGACTTTACCCAGCCCTTCACAGCCTGTGGAAGTTAACAGTGTGACATTAGCAGAAATAACTCATTTTTTCACTGGGCCATACCCCTACTGGGCAACTGAAGTGTTTCTTGAGGCCCTAGTTATGTCTCAGGGTTACATATGAACATGTCTCCTCATCTGATTGTTCCTGTTCCTGTTGTCCTTCTGTTTCCTGCCAGATGTCCCCTCTTTCACTGCAGCCGAACTCCTGAACCCCTCAAAGAACAGCAGTGCATAATGGTCCCTCTCCCCGTGTCTTACGCTCTGTTTTAGGAATTGTCAGAGCTATACGGCTCATGCCCTTATGTCCTGGAGAAAAAACCTTGTTGGAGTTTATGTACACCTGTTCTTCAAGAGACTCCAACATCTCCTACAAAACCCAACGATTAAAGACTTGAACGTGGGCTTCACTGGTAGTCCAGTGGGTAAGGACACTGCCTTGCAGTGCAAGGGGCGTCAGTTTGATCCCTGGCCTGGGAAGATCCCACGTGCCGCGGAGCAGCTGGACCAATGTGTCCAATTACCGAGCCGGAGCTCTGGAGCGCATGCACCCAGAGTCAGTGCTCTGCGACAACAGAGGCTACAGTGATGGGAGGCCCACACGGGCCAAGGAAAAAAGATGGATGAAAATAGATAAATGAAAGCAGTGGCCCGCCCGCCCCCTCCCTCCCCAACCTGCCCCTCCCTTCCCCCCCAAAAAAAGATATTAAAAAAAATAAATAAATAAAGACTTGAACACAAACTGGAATAACAAATACTTCTAAGTCTTCCCAACCACATCTCCTTGGCTCTGGACAGTTCAAAATGTCTCCTTGGTCCAATCTTCTCTTAGGTGGCTTTCTTTAGGTGGCCAAGAGGCACTGTAGTCTCTCCAAATATACCCAGCCTAGGACCCCCTTGATAAAAAAAAATTACGGGGCTTCCCTGGTGGTCCAGTGGGTAAGGACACTGCCTTGCAGTGCAAAGGGCATCAGTTCGATCCCTGGCTTGGGAAGGTCCCACGTGCCGTGGAGCGGCTGGACTGATGTGTCCAACTACCTAGTTGGAGCTCTGGAGTGCATGCACCCAGAGCCGGTGCTCTGCAGTGAGAGAGGCCACTGCGATGGGAGGCCCACCCAGGCCAAAGAACAAAGACAAATAAATACAAGACCAATAGAAGTGGCCAAAAAAAAAAAAAAAAACCTTTAAAAAATATGCTTATTTTTATTTTCTTTATTAATTTTCAATGCTTGTTCTCTTTTTTTATCAGGCATCTCTAAAAAGATTTTTTATGTGTTTGTTTATATACTGACTGCACTGAGTCTTCCCTGCTATGAGAGGGTTTTCTCTAGTTCTGGAGGGCAAGGTCTATTCTCTAGCTGTGGGTTCCTCATTGCAACAGCTTCTCTTATTGTGGAGTGCAAGCTTTAGGCACATGGGCTTCAGTAGTTGTGGTTCAGGTGCTTAGTAGCCTCACAGCATGTGAGATCTTCCTGAAGCAGGCACTGAACCTGAGTCCCCTGCATTGAAAGGTGGGTTCTTAACCAATGGACCACCAGGGAAGCCCCAATATTTGTTCTCTTTAAAAAGACAGCACCAGTCAGGCTCTATCGCCCACCATGGTCTCATGCCTGCTGGCCCCACGTCCTGTAAACAATGACTTCAGACAGTTATATAACAGCTGAGACCACTTATAGCACTGCACAAGCATGTCAAGAGACACTGGTTTGGTCACAGGTTACTTTGTGTGGTGTGCCTGTACGAGCTCCACCTTGAAAGCCTTGGCTGCTGCTGCACTTCAGCTACACTGGAGCAGCATCATGGTTATGCTATATGTGGTTATGTTATGACAACATTATGGTTATCTTATGGCTGCTGCTACAGCTGTTGCATCAGTCAGGAGAGAGGTCGTGTTATGGCTACTGCACCAGCCAGAAGAGAATAAGCATATGCAGTTCCCATGACTCCTCAAGTCTTCTTCCAGCCTCTTAGCTCATGCCTTGCCTACCCTGGTTCAGCAGTGTGAACAGTGTGATCAGCAAGACAACTGGCATCATGAATAGATCAGCAGTACAGGAGCTCATTTTCTACCCAAGATTTTAGGATGGTGGTTTTCCCTGCATCTTTATTTCCATAATACAACAAAGAAAAGTCACTGGTTTTCAGGCTGTCCAACTTTTTCCTGTTGTAAGGAGAGGAGTGACAGATTCTAAGCTCTTCACATTTAGAAGCTGAATTGAAAGTCCTTTTTTAAAAAATTTGGGGTGCTAGGGTATCACCCTACAGCATGTGGGACTTTTGTTCCCTCACTAGGGATAGAACCCATGGCCCCTGCTTTTGGAAGGCAGAGTCTTAACCTCTGGACCACCAGGTAAGTCGCTGGAAGTCTTTTCAATGTTTATCTAAACATCAATGTTTCATAAAGGAAAGGTATTAATAGAAAGAAAAACAAATTTCATATGTCATTTCAAAACCAAAGACCATTCATGCCACTGAAGCATTTTCCTTGGAAATTTTGTTAAATAGACTAAGATGAAAACTTGTGTAACCAAGCAGGACCCCACCCATGTCCTCTGCCTGCCTTTTGTCTGTAGGAAGCTTTAGTCAAAGAATAAATGTAATCAGATAAGTGAGAACATAAGTAAGACAAAATAATACTTTCACCATTAAAGAAAGTCAAGAACTTTTAGTTCTCCCTCAAGGACTATGCCGTCCTTATTAGTACAGTGATTAGTACCCCCGCCTGTCACCCGGGAGACTGGGGTTTTATTCCCCCACGAGAAGGCAATACACGCCAGCTGTCAATTTAAACAATGACTTCAGACAGTTATATAACAGCTGAGACCACTTATAGCACTGCACAAGCATGTCAAGAGACACTGGTTTGGTCACAGGTTACTTTGTGTGGTGTGCCTGTACGAGCTCCACCTTGAAAGCCTTGGCTGCTGCTGCACTTCAGCTACACTGGAGCAGCATCATGGTTATGTTATATGTGGTTATGTTATGACAACATTATGGTTATCTTATGGCTGCTGCTACAGCTGTTGCATCAGTCAGGAGAGAGGTCGTGTTATGGCTACTGCACCAGCCAGAAGAGAATAAGCATATGCAGTTCCCATGACTCCTCAAGTCTTCTTCCAGCCTCTTAGCTCATGCCTTGCCTACCCTGGTTCAGCAGTGTGAACAGTGTGATCAGCAAGACAACTGGCATCATGAATAGATCAGCAGTACAGGAGCTCATTTTCTACCCAAGATTTTAGGATGGTGGTTTTCCCTGCATCTTTATTTCCATAATACAACAAAGAAAAGTCACTGGTTTTCAGGCTGTCCAACTTTTTCCTGTTGTAAGGAGAGGAGTGACAGATTCTAAGCTCTTCACATTTAGAAGCTGAATTGAAAGTCCTTTTTTAAAAAATTTGGGGTGCTAGGGTATCACCCTACAGCATGTGGGACTTTTGTTCCCTCACTAGGGATAGAACCCATGGCCCCTGCTTTTGGAAGGCAGAGTCTTAACCTCTGGACCACCAGGTAAGTCGCTGGAAGTCTTTTCAATGTTTATCTAAACATCAATGTTTCATAAAGGAAAGGTATTAATAGAAAGAAAAACAAATTTCATATGTCATTTCAAAACCAAAGACCATTCATGCCACTGAAGCATTTTCCTTGGAAATTTTGTTAAATAGACTAAGATGAAAACTTGTGTAACCAAGCAGGACCCCACCCATGTCCTCTGCCTGCCTTTTGTCTGTAGAAAGCTTTAGTCAAAGAATAAATGTAATCAGATAAGTGAGAACATAAGTAAGACAAAATAATACTTTCACCATTAAAGAAAGTCAAGAACTTTTAGTTCTCCCTCAAGGACTATGCCGTCCTTATTAGTACAGTGATTAGTACCCCCGCCTGTCACCCGGGAGACTGGGGTTTTATTCCCCCACGAGAAGGCAATATGCTCTTTGGGCCTCCCAGGGCACTAGTGGTAAAGAACCTGCCTGCCAACACAGGACATGAAAAAACCACGGGTTTGATCCCTGGCCAGGGAAGATCCCCTGGAGGAGGGCATGGTAACCCACTCAGGTATTCTTGCCCTGGATAATCCCATGGACAGAGGAGGCTGGATGACTACAGTCCATAGAGTCACAAAGAGTCAAACATGATTGAAACAACTTAGCACATACACACACACACATACAAGGGCTATAGATAATATTCTGAGCCATGTCCTTTGAGCTATTTTATAAATACTGAAACCCCCACCAGTTAACTGCATGCTATTCACTCACACATAGACCCCACACAAGTTGGAATCATAAAGCTAATGATGCTGAGTCCCAATTACCTCGCTACTGACCAATCAGAAGAATGTCCATGAGCTGATCACACCCTGTTTCTAGAACACTATAAAATTCAATATCCTCTTTGGGGTGAGACACAGTCTTCAGGGGATTGGCCCACTGTGGCACCCTTTGCCTGGGAAACCAAGTAATAAAGCCTTTTCTTTCTACTTCACCCCAAACTATGAGATCTAATATAGCACCAGTATATAGAGGCTGAATTTTGGCCACATTTGAATGTGGTATTTCTGCTTAAGACCTCTGCATCCTTCTTACAGAACAGCCTTGTTTCAGCTTCAGTTCACTCTATACCAAAGACAATTTTTTTCTTATCCATGCACAATATAACCCCACGCACAATGTGCTCAGCACACTGGAATAATAAGCCTTAACTGTGTTCCTTTTCATTTCTAAATATGAAATATTTACTATAAATAATCGTCATAACTTATAATGACAGTCCCCAACCTTTTTGGCACCAGGGACCAAGTTTCGTGGAAGACAATCTTTCTATGGACTGAGAAGGCAGGGGTGGTTTGGAGATGATTCAAGTGCATTACATTTATCATGCATTCTATTTCTATTACTATTGTTACATCAGCTCCACCTCAGATCATCAGGCATTAGATCCCAGAGGCTGAGGACCCTTGATGTAAGAAGCCTTGGTGTTAGGCAAGCATTCTTGAATTTGAAAGTTGAATCCCATCACTTAGTTTTGTGCTGGCTCAGTATGAATTTAAAATATGTTCATCTCCTTGTCTGTGGCTACTTTTTTCAGATATGTAAATCACCCTATTGTTCTCTTTCCAATTATTTTGTTTTAAAATTTTTATTAATTTTAAAGAAATCCATAGTAATACTGTATCATTTGGAAAATGCCAAAGTATAAGGTATAAACAATCATTCATTTTCTCACCATGTAAAAACAACAACATTAATATTTCAAACACTTCCTTCTATCTTTTTATAAAAACCCTTTGACAATTCAACAACAGTTGCTGAGCACCATAAATTTAAAATAAGGGACTTCCCTGGTGGTCCAGTGATTAGGATTCCCTTCCAACACAGGGGGCAGAGGCTCAGTAAACTAAGGTGAACTGGTCAATAAACTAAGGTCCCACATGCCTTAGGATGCAGGCAAAAACAAAAAAAAGAAAATTTTTAAGTGAAATAAAACAGTGTTGATGTCTTTCCAGCACTGGGGATATCAAATGGTTAAATAAATATTACTATTACTATATGAAGAAATCCCTCTTCTCAATTCTTAGAAGCATCTTATTCAAATATGACTAGAAATCAAAGAAATATAAATTGAATGAAGAATGAGGTATGTTGACACCTAGCATGTGTTTACAAAATTTGAACTGTCAGTGGAGTGGACAGCATGGTGGGGCAAAGAAAAAAGCATCTGATCACCTGACAGCAGACCACTGTGCCTCTCGGGAAAGTCGCTGGCCTGATCACCTTTCAGCCTTGCCATTCTCACTTGAAAGTAGGAGTAGGCATAGCACCTGTTCCTTCTGTATGAAGACAAAATGAGGGTGTCCCTGAAACACTTAATAGAAACCATCAGTAAAAACCGACTTTTAATTATTGCTGAGTCCAGTGTTGCTGTCTGTCTGAAACACTTCCTGTGAGTTGACACATACACAACCAACACAGGCTCCAAGCCTATGGTCTCGAATTGCCTTGTACTTTACCCACTCCACTCCACCTCCTTGGCTCTTTTTGCCTCACTGCTTCTTCAATCTTTTAAGTGTCCATCAGACATTTGACCTTTTCTCCTTTTTACTTCCTCTTTCCTTTTGTTCCTCCTACTTACAATTCTACCTCTAGCTTGAAGTTCGAACAGAATTTCAGCTTCACTAAGTTTTAGTGTCAGTAAATCCATAGATGGAACTTGCAATGCCCTTTAACCTCTTTCCACATGGGAGAGCCAGTGTACCTGACTCTGCTTTGGCCTTTCAGAGCATATACTCAAAGCTATGGTTTTTTTCATTAGTCATGTACAGATGAGAGCTGGACCTTAAAGACTGAGCATCAAAGAATTGATGCTTTCATACCGTGGTGCTGGAGAAGGCTCTTGGGAGTCCCTTGGACTGCAAGGAGATCAAACCAGTCAATCCTAAAGGAACTCAACCCTGAATATAAATTGCAAGGACTGATACCAAAGCTGAAGCTCCAGTACTTTGGCCAGGCGGTGGGAAGAGCCGACTCATTGGGAAAGACCCTGATGCTGGGAAAGATTGAGGGCAGGAGGGATAGAGGGTGACAGATGATGAGATGCTTGAATGGCATCACCAACTCAATGAACATGAGGTTGGGCAAGCTCTGGGAGATACTGAAAGACAGGGAAACCTAGCATGCTGCAGTCCATGGAATTACAAAGAGTCAGACATGATTTAGCAACAGAACAACAGTTCACTTAGCAAACCTTAGGTGGTCACGTCATAATCAGTAAACTCTTTTAAAAGACAATATAAAAATAAATATGAAGAGTTTCACCACTACTATTCAACATAGTCCTGGAAGTTCTAGCAACAGCAATAAGAGAAGAGAAAGAAATCAAAGGAATCCAGATTGGAAAGGAAGAAGTCAAGCTCTCTCTTTTTGCAGATGACATGATATTATACATAGAAAATCCCAAAGACACGGTTACAAGGCTACTAGAGCTAATCAACGAATTCAGCAAAGTCGCAGGATACAAAGTCAACACACAGAAATCACTGGCATTCCTATACACAAACAATGAAAAATCAGAAAACGAAATCAAAGAGGCAGTCCCCTTCACCATTGCAACCAAAAGAATCAAATGCCTAGGAATAAACCTACCCAAAGAAACAAAAGAACTGTACACAGAAAATTACAAGACACTCATGAAGGAAATTAAAGAAGACTTAAACAGATGGAGAGATATTCCATGTTCCTGGGTCGGAAGAATCAATATTGTGAAAATGATCATACTACCAAATATCATCTACAGATTCAAAGCAATACCTATTTAACTACCATTGACATTTTTCACAGAACTAGACCAAAGAATAACACAGTTCATATGGAAACACAAAAAGCTCGAATAGCCGAAGCAATCCTAAGAAAGAAAAACGGAGCTGGAGGAATCAGCCTCCGTAACTTCAGACTCTACTACAAAGCAACAGTCATCAAGATAGTATGGTACTGGGACAAAAACAGAACTATAGACCAATGGAACAAGATAGAGAACCCAGAGATAAACCCACGCACCTATGGGTACCTTATTTTTGACAAAGGAGGCAAAACTATAAAAGGGGACAAAGGCAGCCTCTTCAACAAATGGTGCTGGGAAAATTGGACAGCTACATGCAAGAAAATGAAGTTGGAACATTCCCTGACACCATACACTAAGATCAACTCAAAATGGATGAAAGATCTAAATGTAAGACCAGAAACCCTAAAACTCTTAGAGGAGAATATAGGAAAAACCCTCAAGGACAGAAATCAAAGCAAGATCTTCTCTGACCCACCTACTAAAATAGCGGAACTGAAAAGAAAAATGAACATGTGGGACCTCATGAAACTTAAAAGCTTTTGTACAGCAAAAGAAATTACAAAAAAGCTGAACAGACACCCCACAGAGTGGGAGAAAATTATAGCAAATGAAACAACAGACAAAGAATGAATCTCCAAAATCTACAAGCAACTCAGACAACTCAGCACTGGAAAAACGAACAACCCAATCAAAAAACGAAATCAAAGAGGCAGTCCCCTTCACCATTGCAACCAAAAGAATCAAATGCCTAGGAATAAACCTACCCAAAGAAACAAAAGAACTGTACACAGAAAATTACAAGACACTCATGAAGGAAATTAAAGAAGACTTAAACAGATGGAGAGATATTCCATGTTCCTGGGTCGGAAGAATCAATATTGTGAAAATGATCATACTACCAAATATCATCTACAGATTCAAAGCAATACCTATTTAACTACCATTGACATTTTTCACAGAACTAGACCAAAGAATAACACAGTTCATATGGAAACACAAAAAGCTCGAATAGCCGAAGCAATCCTAAGAAAGAAAAACGGAGCTGGAGGAATCAGCCTCCGTAACTTCAGACTCTACTACAAAGCAACAGTCATCAAGATAGTATGGTACTGGGACAAAAACAGAACTATAGACCAATGGAACAAGATAGAGAACCCAGAGATAAACCCACGCACCTATGGGTACCTTATTTTTGACAAAGGAGGCAAAACTATAAAAGGGGACAAAGGCAGCCTATTCAACAAATGGTGCTGGGAAAATTGGACAGCTACCTGCAAGAAAATGAAGTTGGAACATTCCCTGACACCATACACTAAGATCAACTCAAAATGGATGAAAGATCTAAATGTAAGACCAGAAACCCTAAAACTCTTAGAGGAGAATATAGGAAAAACCCTCAAGGACAGAAATCAAAGCAAGATCTTCTCTGACCCACCTACTAAAATAGCGGAACTGAAAAGAAAAATGAACATGTGGGACCTCATGAAACTTAAAAGCTTTTGTACAGCAAAAGAAATTACAAAAAAGCTGAACAGACACCCCACAGAGTGGGAGAAAATTATAGCAAATGAAACAACAGACAAAGAATGAATCTCCAAAATCTACAAGCAACTCAGACAACTCAGCACTGGAAAAACGAACAACCCAATCAAAAAATGGGGAAAAGATCTAAAAAGACGCCTCTCCAAAGAGGACATACAGATGGCCCAAAAGCACATGAAATGATGCTCAACCTCGCTTATTATTAGAGAAATGCATATTAAAACTACAATGAGATACCACCTCACACCTGCCAGAATGGCCATCTTCAAAAAATCTGCAGACAATAAATGCTGGAGAGGGTGTGGAGAAAAGGGAACCCTCTTGCATTGCTGCTGGGAATGTAAATTGATACAGCCTCTATGGAAGACAGTATGGAGATTCCTTAAAAAACTAAAAATAGAAGTGCCCTATGACCCAGCAATTCCACTATTAGGCTTATACCCTGATGAAATCAAAACTGAAAGAAGCACCTGTACCCAATGTTCACTGCAGCTCTCTATACAATAGTCAGAACATGGAAGCAACCTAGATGTCCATCGACAAATGAATGCATACAGAAGCTCTGGTACATATATACAATGGAATACTACTCAGCTGTTAAAAGAAATGCAGAAGCCTCAGTCCTAATGAAGTGGCTGGCTCTAGAACCTATCATAAAAAGTGAAGTAAGTCAAAAAGAGAAAGACAAGTACAGTATACTAACACACATATATGGAATCTAGTAGGACGGTCTTGATAACACACGCAGGGAACTCATGGAAAAACAGACAGAGCATAGACATAGGGACATTGTGGGGAAGAAATAGGGAGGGGGAGGCATGGAGGGAGTAACATGGAAACCTATACAGTCATGTGTGAAAAAGATAGCTAGTGTCATTGTGCTAAGGGAATAGGAGTGCTTACAATGGCATGGGGCGATGGTCCGGAGGGGTGGGATGAGGGGAACTGGGGGGGTGGGGACCAGGGATATGCATATGACTGATCTGGGAACATACATGTCTGTGAACAACAAAACTCTGTAAAACCTTTAAAATAAAGAATTTAAAAAAAAAAAAAAGAGCTTAAAATTTAAAAAAAAAAAAGAGTTTAAATGCTCATCCTCGGTGACTCAGTAATCCTACTTTTGAAAATATAAGCTAAGAAAACAATACAGAATAGAGGGATAAAGCCATGCATACAATATTTTTCAATACAACCTTGTTTATGATAATGATAAATTAGAAACAGACTAAATATCCTATAGGAGAGGAATGCTTAATGAACTTATGGCACATATATTCCATGGAATATCATGCAATCACTTATAAACAGTAATTATAAAGTCTATTTAGCCACTCAGAACAATGCTCGATTCAAATGAAAATGTCAGTGATAAAATTATATATAATCTACATGATTTCAATTATATAAAAGCGATTGTATATAGAAGAAATACAAAAATACTCAAAAAAGGACAGTAACTATGCCAGTAAGATTAGCAGTGGTTCTCTTTTCCATTTTTCAGCTTTCTGTAATTTTATTACATTGTTTTTAAAAATCAAAAGATGTTCCTTATAAATGTTAACAAATAGCTACAAGGCCAAACTCAGCTTCCAGAGTATCTTGTGCTTTTAGCTTAAATGATTCATATTCCAGGCTTAATTTCTCATCCTCAAAGGCTGTTCTAGAGGCAAATATTCTTTCTTTCCAGAGAGAATAAAGGAAGTAATTGAGTTTACTAAGGAAAATTTGACCTCTATGCTGAAGTAATGTTATACAAAGATAATGCTTTTGCTCCTCTGTGAGCAGGGCATATGTTTTGAATTGCTTTTTCCCTCATGGGGATAGATTTGAGCTGAACCATCCTTTCTCCTTTCACCTTGCTCTCTGTTCAGCTGATGATGACACATTTATAAGGCTGGGACAGTGGGGCTCTCAGGAGCCTGGCCAAGCAAAGCAAATTGACCCGTCCACTGAGTACACTGAGACCTTGGCCAAATACTCAATCCAAAACACACTGAATTGAGATACAATAATGAAATGCTTGTAGGTAATTCTGTGCCAGTCAAGTGAAGCACAGTCATTCAGTGGAATGATGAATTATCGAGAATGCCACCAGATAACAGAGAGAAAGTGTGTGTGTGTGTGTGTGTGCGCGCGCGCACGTGTGTGTGTGTGTTTTAATATGAAGAACCCAGAGAGGGAATTCTCTGGCAATCAAGTGGTTAGGAATTGGTGCTTTAACTACCAAGCCTGGGGGTTAATTCCTGGCGAGGGAATAAAGATCCTGCATGTCAAAAGGTGAGGCCAAAAGATTAAAAAAGCACCTGGAGAAATAAAGGGAATGATCCATGCTAAAGAATAAATATACTTACAGTCATAACTTATGAGTATGAAAAGGGAGAGTTTGTAATAATAATCTCCTAATTCGGTCCCCCTCCCCTCCTGCCCCCCTTCTCTCTAGCCCAGCTCCTTCAAACCCACTTGAAGGGGTTGCCTGTACACACAGTCTCTCCATCTTCACTTCCCATGGGGGTCTATAGGACCTGCCCTCACCACTGTGCTGAAACTGCTCTCATGAAATGCACTCACAGCTGTCACGTTGTTTCAGTCTCTTTCTTACTCAACTTCTGTGTACCCTGGATGGTGGTGAACCCTCCACAAGACTTCTCCTCACTTGGCCTGCATTTGCCCACTCTGTTACTTTTCCTCCTTCTGTTCCAGGTGCTCAATCTCCTCCTCTTTATGTGAGTTCCTTTCCTTTTTCCAGTCTTTATGTTGGTGATCCTCAGCCTGCTAGGACTCCTCTGTCTCCACATTCTTTTCCTGGACCATGTCATGCATTTCCTTGATTCTAACTCCTACCAACCTATTGATGATCTGCAGTTATTTATTTCTGTGCCAGACCTCTCTTCTAAACTCCAGGCTTTGATATGATCAACTTATTACACAGCCCTCTGTGGACATTCCAGGAGGGTTCCTCCACTCTGCATGACCATACTTGACTATATCTTAGCTCTCTTCTTCCAAAATCACCTATTCCTCTAAGATTCCTTATCTCTAAGAAGGAAACCTGTTGCCATACTTGACGCCTGCCTGCCTTACTTGCTCATATGTAACAAGTCATCATGTTCAGATAATAGTCTGCCTCTGAAATAGTTCTTATATTAATTACTACCTGCACTGCACTTGCCTCAGTTCATGCTCTTGTCATCTTCCCTAAACTATTTTAACTGTCTTCTAGCTTGTAGTCTCTCTGCCTCTGGTCTTGCTTCTTTCCAATCTCTCATCCACAAATTAGCATCACAGGAATAATTCCTCAAAACAATGCCAAGGCTCCCCTTTACAGGAGAATTCCTATTAATAAGTGCGGCAAGAACAAGGGAAATAGAAAACCACTCACACACTACAATACTAATGGCTCCATGGACAAATGCCAAAATTAGTGGGCCAAAAATTAAGAGGAAGCAGTACATTTGTACTATGTCAAAAAGTGTCCTCTCAAAATACTTAATAATCACGCTGGAAAAAAAAATAATTTCACTGTGGATAAACCTGGCATACTTCACCATAGCTAAATGAATGACGTTGAAATCACCAGTAGTAACATATCAACATCAAGTACCATCTGCTATGAGCCACCTAGATGGGCAATTTCTGCAGTATTCTTGCCAAAAAAGCATAACTTCAATCTAATCATGAGGAAACTTTAGACAAACCTAAACTGAGGGACATTTACAGACCACCTGATCAGTACCTTTCAGACATGTGAAAGTCAGGAAGGACAAAGTCACAACACTATCACAAATAAGAGAATACTGAGGAGGCATGACACTCCAATGCAATGCAGTATCCTGGACTGGATGTTGGAAAAGAGGAAAACTGATAAAAATCTAAATGAACTCTATAATTTGGTTACTATTATACCAATGAAAATTCTCAGTTTTGATAAATACATAGGTCACTGACATTAGAGGAAGCTAGGTAAATAGCATATGGGACTTCTATTTTTGCAATGCTTTTATGTAAGTCTAAAACCATTTCAAATTAAAAAAAATTTTTAATGTGTTTTCCTATTACCTATAAAATAAAATCCACTTTCTTCAGCATGACATATAATGTCACTTATAATCTGACCTCCTTGTAAACCTCCATCTTCTGCCACTACTCATAACACACCCAACATTTCAGCTATGCTAAATGTCTTACTTTGTACCATGTTTTATAAATACACACACAAATCTACACGCTCACATTCATATACATTCACACACCCAAAACACATGAGGCCCATTGATAATTGCCCAATTTTGTTATAAATGGACATAGGACTGAAATTCAGGTCTCCCAAGTCCTAAACCGCTAGTCTTTACTGAATCAATATAATTCCAATCCATTCACTGTGAGACCCAAGTTATGACATATCCATGTCATACAAAGTCAAGGTAATCAACTTAATTTTACCAGCATAACTGAACCTTTGGATGGGGAGTAATACCCTATAATGGTGTATGTCACACATGGAATTGAGGACTCTGAACTTACTTATCTCAAATGCAAATACGGCAATCAATTGTCATAAAGCCTAAAATGGGCACACTTAACACACATTTCAAAGCGTATAGTTCTGCTTTTATCAGTCCCATTACAATCCTGTCTAAATTCTAAAGTGAAAATGAATGTCACAGTGAAAATATTACTGGTGCATATGAAACAGCCTGGTCTAACTTTTTAATATATTCACAAACAGGGATTTGATTCTTTTTTTCATAATATTCAGTTAAATGGCAAAGTCCACAACCCCCTATAAACAACTGAAAAAAAAAAGAGGAAATTAAACCCTGGGGAAAAGCCACCTGATCAGTACCTTTCAGACATGTGAAAGTTAGGAAGGGCAAAGTCACAACACTATCACAAATAAGAGAATACTGAGGAGGCATGACACTCCAATGCAATGCAGTATCCTGGACTGGATGTTGGAAAAGAGGAAAACTGATAAAAATCTAAATGAACTCTATAATTTGGTTACTATTATACCAATGAAAATTCTCAGTTTTGATAAATACATAGGTCACTGACATTAGAGGAAGCTAGGTAAATAGCATATGGGACTTCTATTTTTGCAATGCTTTTATGTAAGTCTAAAACCATTTCAAATTAAAAAAAATTTTTAATGTGTTTCCCTATTACCTATAAAATAAAATCCACTTTCTTCAGCATGACATATAATGTCACTTATAATCTGACCTCCTTGTAAACCTCTATCTTCTGCCACTACTCATAACACACCCAACATTTCAGCTATGCTAAATGTCTTACTTTGTACCATGTTTTATAAATACACACACAAATCTACACGCTCACATTCATATACATTCACACACCCAAAACACATGAGGCCCATTGAAAATTGCCCAATTTTGTTATAAATGGACATAGGACTGAAATTCAGGTCTCCCAAGTCCTAAACCGCTAGTCTTTACTGAATCAATATAATTCCAATCCATTCACTGTGAGACCCAAGTTATGACATATCCATGTCATACAAAGTCAAGGTAATCAACTTAATTTTACCAGCATAACTGAACCTTTGGATGGGGAGTAATACCCTATTATGGTGTATGTCACACATGGAATTGAGGACTCTGAACTTACTCATCTCAAATGCAAATACAGCAATCAATTGTCATAAAGCCTAAAATGGGCACACTTAACACACATTTCAAAGCGTATAGTTCTGCTTTTATCAGTCCCATTACAATCCTGTCTAAATTCTAAAGTGAAAATGAATGTCACAGTGAAAATATTACTGGTGCATATGAAACAGCCTGGTCTAACTTTTTAATATATTCACAAACAGGGATTTGATTCTTTTATTAGTAGTTTAAAAAGGTTGCATTAATATTCAGTAGTTAAAATGTGCCATTCTAAATTTTTTATAATTTCCCATGGGAGAATAATTTTGGAGGAAATATTCCCAGTAGGTGAATGACTTTAATAACACGGTGTCTGTGAAGATGGCAAATAAAATGGCTCACAGATCTATGCTTTCACAAACCACTGAAATAGCTTTTCTTTATAGAAAAGTGTTAGCTGTGCTTATTTGAGGTTTATTGAGATTGGTTAGCTTCTGTATATAAGTATGTTGACCATTCTTCAAGTCCTATTGACTTTTGGGGTCCAAAAATCCTTTCCTGAGTCCTTTAAAAGCTAAAGCCTTAGTAAAGAGAGCAGAGAGTGCAGACAGATGAGCCTGGTGATAAGTGAAGGGTTCTGAAATAAAAGAAATGGAGACAGCAAATGAAATTCTCTGTTTCTCAGTCTCTGTGTGTGTGTGTCTTTCCTTTCACTCTTGGTTGCAGATATAAAGGATGACCAATTTCTTGTTGTTTTTTTTTTTAAGAATTGCAACCTGAAGTAGCAGAAGGGGAAACTTCTTATCCAAGGAAGGGAAAGAGCTACTAGAAGCCACAGGAGCAGACAAGCAATCATCATGGGTCAGAAAGGACTGCAACGCCATCAAAAGTTGTTTTTTTTTTTTTTTTTTCCTGGGGTGCTGAAGAGCACCGTGGATCATGCTCTAATTCCAGCAGAACCAGACACAAAATTGTCTGGACAGAGCGAATCACAGCAACTATGCCCAAGGCTGGTGATGTACTCCACTCTAGAAATTGTTCACAATCAGGTAAATACCACTTTTCAAAACTTGAGAGTGCCATGTCTGAGGATGCCAACCTTTTGAGGCAGGAGTTACTCTTCTGTTGTCCAAAGTTTTAAGGTAGATTTTTAGACGTGGACATGAGGCTCTGGCAGTTCCCAGGCAGGCTGACATTCATGGGCAAATACTTTAGCCATAGAGGCAAAGGGATGAAGAAAACGCTGGGGCACCCCCACCAAATCTCTTCTCTGAGAGAAGACAGCAGAGCACTTGGAAACAGCCATTGTCCTAAAAGCAGTAAAATGACTTTATAGATATAGATGTAGATATACAGATACATAAAATGTGTGTGCGCATGTGTGTGTGTGTGTGTGTGTATAGGTGGAAGAAGATATTATAGATCAATTTAAAACAAGTAGACGGATAGACCAACAGTGATTACATTATAGAAAAGGTTCTAGAAGTAAATAACTATTTCATTAATAGTGTTTTTAGGGACTTCCCGGGCAATCCAGTGGTTAAGACTGTGCTTCCAATCCCTGATTGGGGAACTAAAAACCCATATGCCAGGTGTGACAGCTGGCCAAAACAAACAAAAAAACAACCAAGTAGTGCTTACCTCTGACCACTGGGATTATGGGTTGTTGTTTTTCTTATGTTTAATCTGTACTTACTTTTTTTGATGTATAATTGACATCAAAAAATATGCACATATTTTGAAGTATAACTGATGTACAGAAACTGCACACTATTTAAAGTGTACAGCTTGGAAATTTTTTGATGTATGTACACACATGAAACCATAATCAAGACAGCAAACATATCTGTTATCCAAAAAGTTTCTTTATGCCCCTTGGCTGCAATCCCTTCCTCTGGCCTCTCCTTGCCTCCACCGTCTCCAGGCAACCACTGACTGGCTTCCTGTCTCTTCAGAGTAGTTCACATTTTCTAGAGTTTTATATAAATAGGATCATATTGTCATGAATATCAATAGTTTGGTTGTTTTGCTGAGTATTTACTTTCTACAAGTCTCTGGGATAACCTCCGTCAGGCACTGGAAGCCCCTGTTCTAGGCAGCATCCTTCCTTGGAAAGAGATTAAACCAAATGATAAAATATTCCTTCTGGAGCTAGGATTTTTCTCTTTGTCACAGAGAACTAAAGAGGGGACACAGGAAAGAACTTTGTTAAGTTCTTTTATGGAAAAGAAGAATACAGTTTTAGCATATATTTCTTCTGAAATGCTGATTTTACCTGACAATTAGCTCTCAAATATTTCCATAGGTCTTTCTTTTATTATTTTAATCACTTTTAAAAATGAGACTATAAAAATTTCAAATAAATTGCTTTAGTATAAGAACATTATATCTTATATTTATAAAACCCTAAATAAAGAAGAAAAGATTAACCCTAGTTTTTATTTCCAATGTTTGTTAACTTGTACCTGAAATTAACTAAAGCTGACAGTTTTTCCAAGTTGCCTTTCCTGATTGCAAAGTTTTAAAAATATATAATTAAATATGAAGATGTCTTATAGAAGTGAGAAGACAAAAGAATTGCTCTGTGCTAAAACTATTCAAAGATATGCATTGGCTGGTGAGTTCTTTACCACTAGCACCACCTGGGAAGCCCTATATTATGCTATCTATATTTATACTAAATCGACACAATAATATAAATACAAATAGCTGCAACAGATAAAGCCTTGAAACCCTGAGCAATGTACAGGGAAAGGCGTCTAAAATGCAGAGCAAGAGGCAAAGCCATGGCATGCTCAGATATTATTCCCCCAGATCCAATTTTTAAAACTTCAATGTAAGCTCACTCTAAGGAGAAATTGTATTCAGCACATACTCATTTATTTTCTGCTGATGAACACAACCATGTCAACAGCTGATAAAAGTCATCTCTCTGCAAAAGGATATCAGCAATGTAGTTATGAGTTTCAGTTCCAAAGTTCAAAGCCACCCTATTTGCTAATGCAATGATAGCTGTGTTGCCACCACACTAGGCTAAAAGTATAGGTGACTTAGTTCTGTCTTTTTTTTACTGTCTTCCTCAGCAGAAGTGGCAAGGAAACCTGCTCTATCAGAAAAAAAAAAAAAAAAATATATATATATATATATATATATATCAGACATCCATTCAGGAAATGAATGCAATGATAGGTGATAGGAATATTTCTAGAAAAGTGTCAGAAATCCTTAATATAAAAGAAGTTCTCAGCATGAGCATGCTGAGTGTGTGTTTTGAAACCTGGGTGGGGAAGGTTCTTTGCAGAGTTTTCAGCTGCCATCTGCCAAGGCTCTACAGAGAAGGCTCCTCCATAGTCCTACTGACAATGACCCTGTGCTGGAGCTATCTTCAGGGAATGTCACTGATTCTCCATTTCATTCTGTCTCAAAGCCATGAAGATAGTCACACAAGGTGTGACATCTATTAAAATTCACCACTCTAGCCTACAACTCTTTTTAAAGCTATTAAGTCTAAAGACAGGACTGCATACAGGATTTGGGAGGTCCAATGCAAGATATAATCCTTTAACATAAATGTTAATAATTTTTTAACATTTTCGAGACAGTAATAGCAGAACATGAAACCAAGCACTGGACTTCTCTAAGCAAATGGCCCTGTGTGACTGTAGAGGTGGCAGGCTCATGAAGACATCCTTGTCTACAGAAATATTATTCCTGCAGTTACTGCCATAGTACTGGCTACACGTCCCTCCATGAATTCATTGTGATTTTCTTGACATTGCTCTGCTCTCATTAAACTAATGTAATCAACTTATTACACACAGACAATGTGTGTTCATGCACATTTGTGTGTGTGACGCTCATTAACTCAAACTCAATGATTCATTGCTAGATATTATTCCCCCAGATCCAATTTTTAAAACTTCAATGTAAGCTCACTCTAAGGAGAAATTGTATTCAGCACATACTCATTTATTTTCTGCTGATGAACACAACCATGTCAACAGCTGATAAAAGGCATCTCTCTGCAAAAGGATATCAGCAATGTAGTTATGAGTTTCAGTTCCAAAGTTCAAAGCCACCCTATTTGCTAATGCAATGATAGCTGTGTTGCCACCACACTAGGCTAAAAGTATAGGTGACTTAGTTCTGTCTTTTTTTTACTGTCTTCCTCAGCAGAAGTGGCAAGGAAACCTGCTCTATCAGAAAAAAAAAAAAAAAATATATATATATATATATATATATATATCAGACATCCATTCAGGAAATGAATACAATGATAGGTGATAGGAATATTTCTAGAAAAGTGTCAGAAATCCTTAATATAAAAGAAGTTCTCAGCATGAGCATGCTGAGTGTGTGTTTTGAAACCTGGGTGGGGAAGGTTCTTTGCAGAGTTTTCAGCTGCCATCTGCCAAGGCTCTACAGAGAAGGCTCGTCCATAGTCCTACTGACAATGACCCTGTGCTGGAGCTATCTTCAGGGAATGTCACTGATTCTCCATTTCATTCTGTCTCAAAGCCATGAAGATAGTCACACAAGGTGTGACATCTATTAAAATTCACCACTCTAGCCTACAACTCTTTTTAAAGCTATTAAGTCTAAAGACAGAACTGCATACAGGATTTGGGAGGTCCAATGCAAGATATAATCCTTTAACATAAATGTTAATAATTTTTTAACATTTTTGAGACAGTAATAGCAGGACATGAAACCAAGCACTGGACTTCTCTAAGCAAATGGCCCTGTGTGACTGTAGAGGTGGCAGGCCCATGAAGACATCCTTGTCTACAGAAATATTATTCCTGCAGTTACTGCCATAGTACTGGCTACACGTCCCTCCATGAATTCATTGTGATTTTCTTGACATTGCTCTGCTCTCATTAAACTAATGTAATCAACTTATTACACACAGACAATGTGTGTTCATGCACATTTGTGTGTGTGACGCTCATTAACTCAAACTCAATGAGTTCATTGCTAGATTTCTTCAGACCTTAGATGCATGGGCCAAAGCACAAGATGCTCACCTGTAAATCCTTGCCGTAAATTATTTTTCAAACATAAAATATCACCTTCAGCATAATAACGTCAAATGTTCACATTCACAATACCAAAAGAATACTAAAAGGAGAAATGTCAACATATAGGTATAATAAAAAGGCTGCAAGGAGGTTAGGCATAGAAATTTTATCAAATATGAAATGCTAGGAGTACTTCCATTAATGTTAATAAATAAGCCTTCTGTATTTAGCTAGGCATGATTAAGTACACAATTTGCTTAAATTAATGTTATAGCATAATAGATTCAGAGTCACTGTAAATATAACAAGATTTTTTATTATTAATATTTTCCTTAAAACCTGTATTACCCAAAGATGTTGAAAAGGATCCCAACCTGGTTAATATATCTGGTTTCAAAGATCTATCTGAGGGGCTTCCCTGGTGGTCCAGTGGGTAAGGACACCACCTTGCAGGGCAAGGGGCGCCGGTTCGATCCCTGGCCTGGGAGGATCCCACGTGCCGTGGAGCGGCTGGACTGATGTGTCCAACTGCCGAGCCAAAGCTCTGGAGTGCATGCACCCAGAGCCGGTGCTCTGCAACAACAGAGGCTACTGCGATGGGAGGCCCATGCGGGCCAAAGAACAAAGATGGATGAAAATAGATGAATGAAAGACCAATAGAAGTGGCCAGCCAACCCCTCCCCCCCACCCCACCCCCAAAAAAAGATCTGTCTGACAGCAGCATCTCCAGAACATTACTTAAGAGAAATTCTCTAAGAGTAAATAAATACAAAGAAGTGAAAAGTTTAGGAGAAAGGATGAAAAGCAAATGGACTTTCAGTTACTTCTGAGCAAGGTTAATTTTCAGCCCAGTTTGTGGCTTTAACATACACAGCTAGCGCCATCTATAGAAACAAAGGTGAAAAATTGTACTGACAGCAAACAGGCTGTTTCCCCAAAAATAGAACAGGATCAAACACCATAAAGGAATGAGTCGGCATTTTAGTGAAGAACAGTGGTCTTTGTTCAGTAAACAAAGAGACCTTACTCTAGTGAGCTTCAGCATGGAACTACTAAAGGGTTATCAGAAATGGAAAATGTGGTTTATTATCAAGGCTGTTTCTGAGTATTATCCCAGACTTATCCCAGAGAAAAACAAAAACTGAGACAAGCACAACAATTCTAGCACAGGGGGAAAGCATTGTTGAGCTTTTTTTTTTTTAAACCCCTCCTCCCCCCAAGCTTTTTAACTAAGATATCACATTGTTTATCCTTTTCTTCTAGAACTCATTTATGTACATTCAAACCAACATTTTGGAGACATCTACTTTCTGCCAGGTACTTGAAAATAAAATACTCTGTCCTCAAGGAGCATCCAACCTAATTGGAGCATATGTACGTAAGTAACAGAGTAAAGTATAAAACTTAACGACACAGATAAAATTGTGGTGTGCGGAGGAGGTACTTCTAGCTGGAAGATCAGGTAAAGTTACATGCAAAGGTGGTATGTGAGCTGGACTTGGACAATAAATTTGATATGGAAATGAAGAAAAGAGAACAAAAGGGAAAAGTGAGAAAACACAATTTATGTATGAAGAATAGCAAACAGATCAGAAAGAAAGTAAAAGGAGAGGCACATTTGGAAGGGCATCCTAGAAACAGATCATAAAGAATCTTCGACAGTAAAGTAATAAAATGGAAAATACTTGCACAGTGTCTGTAATGTGCCAGAGTAACTCATGTCATCCTCACAACAGTCATGAAAGGTAGGCACTATATTTAATATCCAAACTTCACAGGCAAAAAACTGAAGTATGGTGAGGTTACATAACTTGACTAAGATCACATAGCCAGTAAGATTTCAACCACCACCTACTAACTGGCTCTTGGTAATAAGGAGTTTGGACTTGATTCTCTCCAGGATGAAGAAAAGTGGAATACTTGCTCTTATGGTTTTGTTTTTTTTTTTAAGTAAACAAATGCTTTCTTGGAAAAGTAAATAGATGCTCATACAGATAACTCAAAGAATAAAGCAAAAAGAAGGGAGTAAATATGGTTTTACCTTCCATGGATAAATACTATTAACCTTTTTCTCTTTCATGCCAATATGTTTTAAAGCCTCGTGGACACAAATTAAAAAATAAGAGAGCGCTAAGGGTGGAAAGCAACACAGTTTGTCCCACCTCCACTCCCACCATCCCTGCCCCCCAGCTCCCACCCCAGACACAGCCTTTTTCTTGATTTGACAACTGGAGGAAATACGTATCAAAATCAGGTATGCTACTCCGTCTCATGCATTCACGCACACTAAGTCGCTTCAGTCATGTCCAACTCTGTACGACCCTATGGACTGTAGCCCACCAGGCTCCTCTGTCCATGGGATTCTCCAGGCAAGAATACTAGAGTGGGTTGCCTTGCCCTCCTCCAGAGAATCTTCCTGACTCAGGGATCAAACCCAAGTCTGTTATGTCTACCTGCGTTGGCAAGTGAGTTCTTTATACTAGCGCCACCTGAGAAGCTCCACTCTATCTCATAATGCTTGACAATTGCAATTCTGCTTCTAAGTCTACTATTGGTTAATTATTTTAAATTATACACTTATACAGATATAGATATTCTATCCTTTTTATTCTATCATCCTCTACTTATTCTACCAACTTTAGAATTCTTTCCTTCACAAAATGAGAATATTAATGCCTCACACCTGCCTTGAACTATCTTCTCCTGACCTCCTGCAACTGCACTTTTGCTTATAGTACCAAGGTTGTTAACACTGATATTCTCTGCTGCAACCACGATCGAGTTTTCTATTCTTTGTATTTAGGTTGACTTTAAGAGCTAGAAAGCAATAAACAGCATTTACATTCATATGATTCAATATTTTCTACTGAAAAGTACAATAGAATGGTATTATTCTATATCCTTTTTTACAAGTTCAGTGTCACAGCTTTGGGCCATAGCAGGAAGAATGCTCCTTGCATCAAGGTGAGATGGGTTCTCGTATATTCCATCAATTATGCTTAAAATCATTGCACATTTTATTTAGTTTCAAATTTGGATCACAAGAGCTCGTGGTCTTATATACTTTATTTGGGTGGGAAGAGGTTTGGAATAGCCTTTTTTGAAACCTTCTGAAATCCTACTTCAAGGTGTTATTTGTGCTATAGGCCTGTGGCATAGTGCTTATCCTGGATTTTTCTTCCACTGCTCTTAATAATTGGATCCGCTGCCCCATCTTGAGCTCTTGGAGTGGATCCAGCCTCTTTCTTGAATTCTTCCCTTGCTTTTCTAGAGTATCTCATCATAAAACATCCTCAGAAGCATTATGCCAGAGATAAGCATGAATTTCCAAAAGTATCTCTATCTTGTATCATTCAAACTTCTAACAGGAAAAGTGAAAGTACTATAAGCATTTAAATGGAGAAAAACTTAACAATTAGTTACATAAATAGTGGAAGAGCTAAGAAACCAAACAAGGAGAAAGGCAACCCAATTATTACAGACAGTGGACATTCATCCACACTCAACCTTAGGCTGGAGGGACAAAGCAAGCAGTGGTGTTGACAGATGCCAGCCCTGGACCAGATCACACAGGAGAAACTGGAGCCACTGAAAATACACAGCAAAGGTCAGACTCCACGAGAGGGGTAGGCATTGGAGGGATTGGGAAGATTTATACCCTGACTTCTTCACTGTTCTTGTAGTCTTGCTCTGTAAACTCATCAGAAGCCAGTGAAACAAATGCCTGGGAACATCAGGCTACGGAACAAGTCCCCTGCTCAGCAGAGAAAAGAATGTACCCCAGAGAAAAGTCCTGTCCTCCATTTGTATTCTTGCTTAGCACAGGTTCCAGGTTCTCAGATCTATTTCTTCAGAGCTTTAAAGGCATCGCTCTCAGTATCTAATTCTGTGGATAAAAAATCTGATGCCAGTCTGATTCTTCTTTCATTTCAGGTGGCTTGTCTTTCCCCCAGTCCATCAATAAAGTTCTAAGCTTCCTATTCCAAATAAGACATCAGTGTCGTCAACGTTCTCTCCTTCCCATCTCTGCTCCATCATTCAGCCTGTCATTCCACTTAGCCCACAGAAGAGAGAAAGGAATCCTTTAGATCAACTCAAATTTCTGGTATTCAAAAGAACAGTCCCCAGGAGGATTCACTAAGCCTGTAACATTTTCGCAAAAAAATTGGCCTTTTTGCAACCTTCTGAAATCCTACTTCAAGGTGTTATTTGTGCTATAGGCCTGTGGCATAGTGCTTATCCTGGATTTTTCTTCCACTGCTCTTAATAATTGGACCCGCTGCCCCATCTTGTGCTCTTGGAGTGGATCCAGCCTCTTTCTTGAATTCTTCCCTTGCTTTTCTAGAGTATCTCATCATAAAACATCCTCAGAAGCATTATGCCAGAGATAAGCATGAATTTTCAAAAGTATCTCTATCTTGTATCATTCAAACTTCTAACAGGAAAAGTGAAAGTACTATAAGCATTTAAATGGAGAAAAACTTAACAATTAGTTACATAAATAGTGGAAGAGCTAAGAAACCAAACAAAGAGAAAGGCAACCCAATTATTACAGACAGTGGACATTCATCCACACTCAACCTTAGGCTGGAGGGACAAAGCAAGCAGTGGTGTTGACAGATGCCAGCCCTGGACCAGATCACACAGGAGAAACTGGAGCCACTGAAAATACACAGCAAAGGTCAGACTCCATGAGAGGGGTAGGCATTGGAGGGATTGGGAAGATTTATACCCTGACTTCTTCACTGTTCTTGTAGTCTCGCTCTGTAAACTCATCAGAAGCCAGTGAAACAAATGCCTGGGAACATCAGGCTAGGGAACAAGTCCCCTGCTCAGCAGAGAAAAGAATGTACCCCAGAGAAAAGTCCTGTCCTCCATTTGTATTCTTGCTTAGCACAAGGTTCCAGGTTCTCAGATCTATTTCTTCAGAGCTTTAAAGGCATCGCTCTCAGTATCTAATTCTGTGGATAAAAAATCTGATGCCAGTCTGATTCTTCTTTCATTTCAGGTGGCTTGTCTTTCCCCCAGTCCATCAATAAAGTTCTAAGCTTCCTATTCCAAATAAGACATCAGTGTCGTCAACGTTCTCTCCTTCCCATCTCTGCTCCATCATTCAGCCTGTCATTCCACTTAGCCCACAGAAGAGAGAAAGGAATCCTTTAGATCAACTCAAATTTCTGGTATTCAAAAGAACAGTCCCCAGGAGGATTCACTAACTTGCCCATGGATCACCAAACCATTCCTGCCTGTAACAGACACTCCAAATAAATGTGTCTTGAATAAGTAAAGTAAATTATCTCTGGACTCTTGCCTCTCTTCCTTGTTTATTCATGTGCCACAGAAATCTCAAAGCTCCAGAATTTCCATCAATATATCCCTGTAGTGATCTGGACCCCTCCTAATCTGATCCTGTTTTCTAAACCTTCCATCTTGACCCCTGGAACTCATGATACATCACCTGTAAAATTCCTTTCTCCCTCTAAAATCTCAGCAACATTTGAATGTATATATCAGGTGTTACCCCCTTAATTCTGTCCTTTACCACCCACCTTCTAACCATTATTATCACTCTCCCAAATTCATTAAATACTCTAATACTTGCTGTATTAATTTCATATGGCTGCTAACAAATTACCACAAACTTACTGGCTTAAAATAACACAAATGTCATGTATGGATGTGAGTTGGACCATAAAGAAGACAGCACCAAAGAACCAATGCCTTTGAACTATGGTGTTGGAGAAGATTCTTGGGAGTCCCTTGAACTGCAAGAATATCAAACCAGGGGCTTCCCTGGTGGCTCAGATGGTAAAGAATATCAAACCAGTCAGTCCTAAAGGAACTCAATCCTGAATATTCATCTTCTCTTCTACCACACCTCAGTCACTTACATTATGGTCATACTCATAACCTTGCCATTACCATTAACGATGCTTGCTCCAAAATCTGAATTTCTTTCATCCATTTGTATTCTTGCTTAGCACAAGGTTCCAGGTTCTCAGATCTATTTCTTCAGAGCTTTAAAGGCATCGCTCTCAGTATCTAATTCTGTGGATAAAAAATCTGATGCCAGTCTGATTCTTCTTTCATTTCAGGTGGCTTGTCTTTCCCCCAGTCCATCAATAAAGTTCTAAGCTTCCTATTCCAAATAAGACATCAGTGTCGTCAACGTTCTCTTCTTCCCATCTCTGCTCCATCATTCAGCCTGTCATTCCACTTAGCCCACAGAAGAAAGGAATCCTTTAGATCAACTCAAATTTCTGGTATTCAAAAGAACAGTCCCCAGGAGGATTCACTAACTTGCCCGTGGATCACCAAACCATTCCTTCCTGTAACAGACACTCCAAATAAATGTGTCTTGAATAAGTAAAGTAAATTACCTCTGGACTCTTGCCTCTCTTCCTTGTTTATTCATGTGCCACAAAAAATCTCAAAGCTCCAGAATTTCCATCAATATATCCCTGTAGTGATCTGGACCCCTCCTAATCTGATCCTGTTTTCTAAACCTTCCATCTTGACCCATGGAACTCATGATACATCACCTATAAAATTCCTTTCTCCCTCTAAAATCTCAGCAACATTTGAATGTACATATCAGGTGTTACCCCCTTAATTCTGTCCTTTACCACCCACCTTCTAACCATTATTATCACTCTCCCAAATTCATTAAATACTCTAATACTTGCTGTGTTAATTTCATATGGCTGCTAACAAATTACCACAAACTTACTGGCTTAAAATAACACAAATGTCATGTATGGATGTGAGTTGGACCATAAAGAAGACAGCACCAAAGAACCAATGCCTTTGAACTATGGTGTTGGAGAAGATTCTTGGGAGTCCCTTGAACTGCAAGAATATCAAACCAGGGGCTTCCCTGGTGGCTCAGATGGTAAAGAATATCAAACCAGTCAGTCCTAAAGGAACTCAATCCTGAATATTCATCTTCTCTTCTACCACACCTCAGTCACTTACATTATGGTCATACTCATAACCTTGCCATTACCATTAACGATGCTTGCTCCAAAATCTGAATTTCTTTCATCTTTCCCACGTCCATCTGACCCAGCCAAGATCCATGGATCTTGGCTTATAATGGTCCATCATTAGAATCTCTGCCTTGAAAATTCTTTATTTCTGTGCCCTTTTCACCCGCCCACACACTCACCTGAAAAAGTCCCATCCTTGGTCAAACCCAATCAAGAGATTTAAATTCTTGGGTTGGGGGAGCTGAAAGCAGGGCGGGTAACAAGCAGGGTCAACTCTCTGATACTGTCTTACAAGACTACACAGTATAGTAAATACAAAATGGCCAGCAACTAGTAATGTCTGCCCATAGTAGAATTCAATAAGCTTTAGCTATTATTAAATTATTCTTTCAGCCTACTTTCTGTATTATTTTTAAAACAGAATAATCCTAATAGCTAACAAGGTCTTCATGGTAGCTCAGCTGGTGAAGAATCCATCTGCAATGCAGAAGACTCAGGTTCAATTCTTGGGGAAGGAAGATCCCCTGGAGAAGGGATATGCTACCCACTCCAGTATTTTCTTCCTTTTTTTGAGAGTTTTTTTTTTTTTTTACAGAGTTTTGTTCTTTACTGTCACATATCCACCCAAATCCCCCGTGGATATGGTATACACGTTTCCCCCAACTCCGAACCTCCCCCCACCTCCCTGCACATCCCACTGTTCCAGGTTGCCGCGGAGCCCCTGTTTGAGATCTCCTAGTCTCACAGCGTATTCCCCTCCCTGAGCCCAATGTCCATAAGACTGTTCTCTATGTCTACCTCTCCACTGCTGCTCTGCATATTCATTTATCAGTACCACCCTTCTAAATCCTATATATATGTGTCAGTATACAATATTTATCTTTCTCTCTCTGATATACTTCATTCTGTATAATAGGTTCTAGATTCATCCATCTCATTAGAACTGATTCAAATGCATTCCTTTTTATGGCTGCCACTCCAGTATTCTTGGGCTTCCCTGGTGGCTCAGATGGTAAAGAATCTGCCTGTATTGTGGGAGATCTGGGTTCTGTAGCGGGCAGGGTATAGTTACTTATTTCTGATTAATAGAAATGAGGAAACACTCAACTGCCTCTGTCCTATTATCAGAAAACCTCAACCTATACTCTGTAGATTCCTCTAATTTGAAAATAGAACTTCAACAACAAAAAGGTGTGGAGTTCAAATCAAGATCAGATTTATTAGCATAAAGAACATTAACTCAGTAGTCATTCATTTCACTGATTAGCATCAGTACATTGTATCAAAGTTAAAATTCAGAACTTAAACAGCAACAATTTAAGGCTTTAAGATTATTTCAGAACTTCAGAACTCAATCAGTAGCAATATAAAGCCTTAAAGTATTTCAGAACTCAATCAACAAAATAACAGAAAGAGCTTACCCCAGAGCTGAAGAGTTTCAGCCTCACCTCAGTAGCAGCTGAGTTCTGTGAATGAGCTGAGCTGCTCACAATCTGTTCCCTGCCCCTTTTATAACAGAACAATCTTAAAATCAATTTCTAAAATCTCAGAATTCGCTAGCCCACTGAATTCGCCAAACTGAGAATTTATTGGGCTATGGAAGTGCTCCATCAAATTACAGAAGCAACTCACTAATTGATCTTACTCATGCATTGTATGAATTAGAACTCAAGAAAACAAAAACAAAATCTCTCAATTAGTTTCTAACATTAGAGAGAGCCTAAATAAAATTTGAAAAATCAAAAGAAAACTTTCTTCCTGATCATTCAAACCAATGATTAAAGAAAAAAACCTGAACCTTAGAACTACCACACAGAGACTTTAACACATGTGCTAAACCAGGGCAGGCTACCTTACTTAAAAACTTTAACTACCTTATACCTGAATAGCAATGATGTATTGTTTTGGGGAATTTCCCTTTTCACTTCTTATTCTTTACCTTTTGAACCTTACAAGGTGGTTGTAGCTCAGGTGGGGGTGTGTGAGTCACACATTCCTCCTCGCTAGAAGAGCTTTGATTAACCTGTTCACAGCTTCTTTTAGATATGATTCTTTTGCCTTTGGGGTTAACATATGTCCCTCCTTTAGGTATCATCATATTTACCCATTCTTCCTCTCCATCTGAACTTATCTCACTTTCCAGGGGGCGAATCTTTGATTTAAAAACCTTATCTGGGGTTCAAGGACTATCGGAGTCATCTGTATCATCATCACTCACTTCATTATGTCCAGGGGCCCAATAAATTCCTAAAAATGTTCCAGTGCCAGCCCACGATAGTTCAATCCATGGATTGAGATGATCCCCTGGAGAAGAGCATAGCAACCCACTCCAGTATTCTTGCCTGGAGAGTTCCCATGGACAGAGGAGCCTGGTGAGTTAGAAGTCCATAGGGTCACTAAGAGCTGGGCACAACCGAGCAACTAAGCACAGCACAGCATATATCTAACAAATTATTTCACCATTGTTATTTTTTTTAAGATTCAATGTGAGCCGCACACTTTTGGGGTTTTGATCATGTGACCTAGTCCCATCCTAAAATATCTAGTTGATCAAGCTTTGTTACAAGCACACCTTCTGTTCCTATAAACCTAAATAACTCAAGTCCTAAAGTATGAATTTTTTACCTGAAAAGATTTTCATTATATCTTCCAAAACTGTCAGTGTGTTTGATGCTTGAAACTGACATATAAAATGACATAAAATGAGTGCTTTCTGCCTATAAGCATTTATGTACTAAAAAGACAAGCAAGGCAAGATGTTTTTTTAAATAGCCCCTGAAGTTTCAATTCCTTTGATATTACTCATGCATTGTATGAATTAGAACTCAAGAAAACAAAAACAAAATCTCTCAATTAGTTTCTAACATTAGAGAGAGCCTAAATAAAATTTGAAAAATCAAAAGAAAACTTTCTTCCTGATCATTCAAACCAATGATTAAAGAAAAAAACCTGAACCTTAGAACTACCACACAGAGACTTTAATACATGTGCTAAACCAGGGCAGGCTACCTTACTTAAAAACTTTAACTACCTTATACCTGAATAGTAATGATGTATTGTTTTGGGGAATTTCTCTTTTCACTTCTTATTCTTTACCTTTTGAACCTTACAAGGTGGTTGTAGCTCAGGTGGGGGTGTGTGAGTCACACATTCCTCCTCGCTAGAAGAGCTTTGATAAACCTGTTCATAGCATCTTTTAGATATGATTCTTTTGCCTTTTGGGTTAACATATGTCCCTCCTTTAGGTATCATCATATTTACCCATTCTTCCTCTCCATCTGAACTTATCTCACTTTCCAGGGGGCGAATCTTTGGTTTAAAAAACTTATCTGGGGTTCGAGGACTATCGGAGTCATCTGTATCATCATCACTCACTTCATTATGTCCAGGGGCCCAATAAATTCCTAAAAATGTTCCAGTGCCAGCCCACGATAGTTCAATCCATGGGTTGAGATGATCCCCTGGAGAAGAGCATAGCAACCCACTCCAGTATTCTTGCCTGGAGAGTTCCCATGGACAGAGGAGCCTGGTGAGTTAGAAGTCCATAGGGTTACTGAGAGCTGGACACAACCAAGCAACTAAGCACAGCACAGCATATATCTAACAAATTATTTCACCATTGTTATTTTTTTTAAGATTCAATGTGAGCCGCACACTTTTGGGTTTTTGATCATGTGACCTAGTCTCATCCTAAAATATCTAGTTGATCAAGCTTTGTTACAAGCACACCTTCTGTTCCTATAAACCTAAATAAATCAAGTCCTAAAGTATGAATTTTTTACCTGAAAAGATTTTCATTATATCTTCCAAAACTATCAGTGTGTTTGATGCTTGAAACTGACATATAAAATGACATAAAATGAGTGCTTTCTGCCTATAAGCATTTATGTACTAAAAAGACAAGCAAGGCAAGATGTGAAACACAGGAGATGAAAATAGTGTTGGGTCTGCTATTTGACAAGACCATTTTGAAATGTGGCAGGTGAACTTCATCAGGGACTAATACAAAGTAATCCACTCAGGAAAAAGATATATATATAATCTATATTTACAGAGTAATGAGCTCAGAATCATCTGTTATAAACCAGTAAAGACATCATATATACATATACATATATATATATATATATATATATATGTATATATATATAAAGAAGACATTATAAACTGCTAAAAGGAGACACCAATCCAAAGTGCTACAGAGGTGGGGGAGGGGAGTGAGATATTAACAAAAGCAGATTACATTATCCACCAAAATATATCCCAAACCACACAGGATACATAATATATGAAAACCTGTTTGGTTCACCTCAAGAAAGAGAACTGAAGCTCAAGAATAAAACACGGTATCAAAAGAAAAAGGAAATCATAAAATGAAACTCACTACTTAACTCTTAAGACTGATAATAAACATAATAAAGAGTTATTGAAGTTTCTGGGCAGTCCAATGGTTAAGACTCTGTGTTTCAAGGCAGGAAGTGTGGGTCTGACACCTATTCTGGAAACTAAGATCCCACACACCATGAATCATGACCAAAATGAAATAATTTTTTAAAAACAGTTATTAAGTATTGTGCATTTACTCAGTTCAGAAACCTCATGCATGTTACATCATTATTCCTTCTAGGAACCCCATGGGCCACATATTCCAATCTTCATCTTATAAATGATGTCTTAGTCTGCTTGGGATGCCACAACAAAATACCCCATGCTACGTGGCTTAAACAACAGAAATTAATTTTCCCACAGTTCCAGAAGCTAGAAGTCGAAGATCAAGGTGCCCTCAGGGTCGAGTCTGGTGAGACGTCCTTTCCCACTGTATATACTGCTGCCTTCTCACTGTGTCTCAGATGCGAGGAAGGAGAGTATGAATTTTTTACCTGAAAAGATTTTCATTATATCTTCCAAAACTGTCAGTGTGTTTGATGCTTGAAACTGACATATAAAATGACATAAAATGAGTGCTTTCTGCCTATAAGCATTTATGTACTAAAAAGACAAGCAAGGCAAGATGTAAAACACAGGAGATGAAAATAGTGTTGGGTCTGCTATTTGACAAGACCATTTTGAAATGCGGCAGGTGAACTTCATCAGGGACTAATACAAAGTAATTCACTCAGGAAAAAAAATATATATATAACCTATATTTACAGAGTAATGAGCTCAGAATCATCTGTTACAAACCAGTAAAGACATCATATATACATATATATATATATATATATATATATATATATATATATATAAAGAAGACATTATAAACTGCTAAAAGGAGACACCAATCCAAAGTGCTACAGAGGTGGGGGAGGGGAGTGAGATATTAACAAAAGCAGATTACATTATCCACCAAAATATATCCCAAACCACACAGGATACATAATATATGAAAACCTGTTTGGTTCACCTCAAGAAAGAGAACTGAAGCTCAAGAATAAAACACGGTATCAAAAGAAAAAGGAAATCATAAAATGAAACTCACTACTTAACTCTTAAGACTGATAATAAACATAATAAAGAGTTATTGAAGTTTCCGGGTAGTCCAATGGTTAAGACTCTATGTTTCAAGGCAGGAAGTGTGGGTCTGACACCTATTCTGGAAACTAAGATCCCACACACCATGAATCATGACCAAAATGAAATAATTTTTTAAAAAGAGTTATTAAGTATTGTGCATTTACTCAGTTCAGAAACCTCATGCATGTTACATCATTATTCCTTCTAGGAACCCCATGGGCCACATATTCCAATCTTCATCTTATAAATGATGTCTTAGTCTGCTTGGGATGCCACAACAAAATACCCCATGCTACGTGGCTTAAACAACAGAAATTAATTTTCCCACAGTTCCAGAAGCTAGAAGTCGAAGATCAAGGGTCGAGTCTGGTGAGACGTCCTTTCCCACTGTATATACTGCTGCCTTCTCACTGTGTCTCAGATGCAAGGAAGGAGAGAATATGAGAGAGATCTGGTGTCTATTTCTCTTCTTACAAGGACATTAGTCCTATCAGATTACGGCCCCACTCCTACAACCTCATTTAGTTTCACCTCCTTGAAAGCCCATCTCCAAACAGTTATACTGGTGGTTAGAGCTTCAACTTATGACAGGGGTGGGGGAAACCATGATTCAGCCTATAACAAACGAGAAACTCAAGTCCATCTCCACGCTCATCCAGTCTGCCATGGGGCCCCAGAAGGTTGACCTCAGGCATGTGTTGCCACAGCTCCCTCTGGCTTGAGTTGGGTTCAGCCACTGGGAAGCACCAGCAGGAGGTCAGAGAGGAGCCAGTCGGAATATTTAAACCCTGGCTTCCATTCTGCCATGCGGTAGGTTTAATGGTGGTTTCAGCTCCTGTTTGGTCATCTCTCTCCTACATCCAAAATTGTTGCCAGGATCCACTAAACCATTTCCTCCCCTTGTCCCTCTGGGTCCAAGGTGGTAAGCTTCCCACTACTGCTAATTCCAGGGTGCTCTACTATTCCCATGTGTGTGCTCTCACAGCAAACATATTTGCAAACAGTGACTTCATTAGACTCTTCAGTTGTCTCTTTTAATGTACCATCTGTTTTCTATGGGATGCTAATACAATCAGTAGTACCCAGGAGACAAGCTCTTAAAACAGGATTCTGAAATGACTCACATATTTGACAAAAGCACAGATAACCTCTCTCCCAGACAGGTAGTGGCAACACAACCACTCAGACTATTACTGGTATAGAAAGAGATCCAGCATGAATCCAGGGAAGGGAGTCGACAGCTGTAGTATTTAGTTGCTAAGACTGAAACACGGTATTTATTTCTTAAGGCAACACAGGTCATTATAAACATGTGAGGTCAGCTGAGTATTTTTGACTGTCCTATACAGAGAAGAGGACACTTTAACTTTGAAACCCAAACTCAAATAATGGGTATAAAACCAAAATATCACTACGGGGACTTCCTTGGCAGTCCAGCAGTTAGGACTCCATGCTGCCACTGCAGGGCACAAGGGTTCTATCCCTAGTCAGGGAACTAAGATCCTGGAAGCTGCGCAATGTGGACAAAACATAAGTTAATCTTCAAAAATCATTCAACGTTATTTAAAAAAAAAAAAGAAAAACACCACTATGATAAGAATCTCTTATCTTCTGTGACCACAGAACAAAGGTAGTTGAGAATCAAGCTTAGGGACTCATAGGAAAGAGTATAAAGTTTCAACATGAGTTAACTAGAGAAATATGCCACATCTCTCATTGCTAAGGTGAAGGCATTGGTGCAGAGAATGGTCTGGCAACATCTGGGCAGATCCTAGTGAAGCTGAGAATTCTGAACCCCCAAGTGTCCCTTAATATTCTTTCCTGGCAGCAGCAATCACTCACACACACACACACCCCTGCCCCCTCAACTCCTGCCTCTTCCCTCCTCTCCATAAGGAAACTTGCCTTTGCTCCATTTTAAAAAAATAAAATTCAACAGCTACACCTAAAGGACTTCACTGCAGAATCTCATCACCTATGCCACCACTCACTGGCTCCGGGCCTAAGAATCAGATTTCAGCAGAGCCCAGATGCAGAAGCCTGCTTCCAGAGGCTTTTTAAAAAAAAGAAAAAAACATACCAAGGAGACATAGGATCTCACTAATTGGTATGATCAGGAGTCTGGTTAGCATGTATGGATGTGGACTTGTAAGGGTATTAAAGAAAATAAAATGTATGGTTTGATTATCAATATAGATGCACTTCCCTGAATTCAGGATTTAAATGTGTTAGTATGAGCTTGTGGGGGCTTCCCTGGTGGCTCAGTGGGAAAACTAATTCTGAAATGACTCACATATTTGACAAAAGCACAGATAACCTCTCTCCCAGACAGGTAGTGGCAACACAACCACTCAGACTATTACTGGTATAGAAAGAGATCCAGCATGAATCCAGGGAAGGGAGTCGACAGCTGTAGTATTTAGTTGCTAAGACTGAAACACGGTATTTATTTCTTAAGGCAACACAGGTCATTATAAACATGTGAGGTCAGCTGAGTATTTTTGACTGTCCTATACAGAGAAGAGGACACTTTAACTTTGAAACCCAAACTCAAATAATGGGTATAAAACCAAAATATCACTACGGGGACTTCCTTGGCAGTCCAGCAGTTAGGACTCCATGCTGCCACTGCAGGGCATAAGGGTTCTATCCCTAGTCAGGAAACTAAGATCCTGGAAGCTGCGCGATGTGGACAAAACATAAGTTAATCTTCAAAAATCATTCAACGTTATTTAAAAAAAAAAAAAAAAAAAAACACCACTATGATAAGAATCTCTTATCTTCTGTGACCACAGAACAAAGGTAGTTGAGAATCAAGCTTAGGGACTCATAGGAAAGAGTATAAAGTTTCAACATGAGTTAACTAGAGAAATATGCCACATCTCTCATTGCTAAGGTGAAGGCATTGGTGCAGAGAATGGTCTGGCAACATCTGGGCAGATCCTAGTGAGGCTGAGAATTCTGAACCCCCAAGTGTCCCTTAATATTCTTTCCTGGCAGCAGCAATCACTCACACACACACACACCCCTGCCCCCTCAACTCCTGCCTCTTCCCTCCTCTCCATAAGGAAACTTGCCTTTGCTCCATTTTAAAAAAATAAAATTCAACAGCTACACCTAAAGGACTTCACTGCAGAATCTCATCACCTATGCCACCACTCACTGGCTCCGGGCCTAAGAATCAGATTTCAGCAGAGCCCAGATGCAGAAGCCTGCTTCCACTTTTTTTAAAAAAATAAAAAAAACATATCAAGGAGACATAGGATCTCACTAATTGGTATGATCAGGAGTCTGGTTAGCATGTATGGATGTGGACTTGTAAGGGTATTAAAGAAAATAAAATGTATGGTTTGATTATCAATATAGATGCACTTCCCTGAATTCAGGATTTAAATGTGTTAGTATGAGCTTGTGGGGGCTTCCCTGGTGGCTCAGTGGTAAAGAATCAGCCTTCAACGTGGGAGCCCCCAAGAAACTCAAGCTCAATTCCTGAGTCGGGAAGATTCCCTGGAGGAAGATATGGCAACTCATTCCAATTTTCTTGCCTGGAGAACCACATGGACAGAGAAATCCGGTGGGCTACAGTTCATGGGGTCACAAAGAGTCAAACACAACAGAAGCTACTTACCATGCACACACACATGAGCTTGCGGAAATGCCTTTACGGTTTTCTAGTTTATTTAACTGAAGCTTGGACTCAACAGTACCCTATGAGTATGAGATACCAAAATTTCTCTAGCATACTGTCAGAAGTGATTTTTAATTTTAAAATGCAGAAATATCACCTGGATATTTGGTTAAACAGTTTCCTGAGCCCCAGACCCAGCAATTCTGATCCAGTAGGTTGAGGGGGGCCTTGAATTCACATTTCTAACCAGCTCAGGAGTGATGCCATTCCTACTGGCACAAGGACCTAGAACCTATCAATCCTTAGACTTGGAGAGCACTACTATAAAGGAATCTGAAGCCTCCGGGAGAAAGGATTACTGGAGTACATCTATTACATGCAATCTGCTGGACCACCTCTTAGTATAACTTGGTTTCAGATGTGTTAGATGGAGATGTCCTAAATGAGTTAGAAATAAGATAATGGAACACAGAAAATACAATTATGGAATTTTTATCAAAAGATTATTAAGGGCTTCCCTGGTGGTCCAGTGGGTAAAGAGTCCACCTTGCAATGCAAGGGGCACCGGCTTGATCCCTAGCCAAGGAAGATCCCACATGCCTAAGACTTCACTGCAGATCTCACAGCATGGCTCCGGGCCTAAGAATCAGATTTCAGCAGAGCCCAGATGCAGAAGCCTGCTTCCAGAGTCTTTTAAAAAACAAGAAAAAAACATACCAAGGAGACATAGGATCTCACTAATTGGTATGATCAGGAGTCTGGTTAGCATGTATGGATGTGGACTTGTAAGGGTATTAAAGAAAATAAAATGTATGGTTTGATTATCAATATAGATGCACTTCCCTGAATTCAGGATTTAAATGTGTTAGTATGAGCTTGTGGGGGCTTCCCTGGTGGCTCAGTGGTAAAGAATCAGCCTTCAACGTGGGAGCCCCCAAGAAACTCAAGCTCAATTCCTGAGTCGGGAAGATCCCCTGGAGGAAGATATGGCAACTCATTCCAATTTTCTTGCCTGGAGAACCACATGGACAGAGAAATCCGGTGGGCTACAGTTCATGGGGTCACAAAGAGTCAAACACAACAGAAGCTACTTACCATGCACACACACATGAGCTTGCGGAAATGCCTTTACGGTTTTCTAGTTTATTTAACTGAAGCTTGGACTCAACAGTACCCTATGAGTATGAGATACCAAAATTTCTCTAGCATACTGTCAGAAGTGATTTTTAATTTTAAAATGCAGAAATATCACCTGGATATTTGGTTAAACAGTTTCCTGAGCCCCAGACCCAGCAATTCTGATCCAGTAGGTTGAGGGGGGCCTTGAATTCGCATTTCTAACCAGCTCAGGAGTGATGCCATTCCTACTGGCACAAGGACCTAGAACCTATCAATCCTTAGACTTGGAGAGCACTACTATAAAGGAATCTGAAGCCTCCGGGAGAAAGGATTACTGGAGTACATCTATTACATGCAATCTGCTGGACCACCTCTTAGTATAACTTGGTTTCAGATGTGTTAGATGGAGATGTCCTAAATGAGTTAGAAATAAGATAATGGAACACAGAAAATACAATTATGGAATTTTTATCAAAAGATTATTAAGGGCTTCCCTGGTGGTCCAGTGGGTAAAGAGTCCACCTTGCAATGCAAGGGGCACCGGCTTGATCCCTAGCCAAGGAAGATCCCACATGCCATGGAGCAGCTGAACCAGTGTGTCCAATTACGAGCCAGCGCTCTGGAGTGCATGTGCCCAGAGCCAGTGCTCTGCAAGGAGAGAGGTCACAGCAGTGGGAGGCCCACACAGGCCAAAGAACAGAGATGGATGAAAACAAATAAATGGAAGACCAATAAAAGTGGCCAAAAATTAAAAAAAAAAGGAAAGAAATCATTAAAACTACCTCAAACAATATCTCACTGACAGAAGCTTAAATGGAAAACTAAAACGTTTCTGGTGAGCAGAAGGGTCCGCCATAAATCAGAGGAGTCCTAGCTTCTAGACTAAAGTCTCCTCAGCCAATTTGCCATGATTCTTCCCTAACTGTCCTCCTCCATGAAATGTTAATGTCACAGATGATAAACTGGCACATGTACTGTATGTAATGTATAGCTGTAATGTGATGCATGCACAGGAATGCTCAGTCATTTCAGTCATGTCTGATTCTTTGGGACCCTCTGAACTGCAGCCCACCAGGTTCCTCCGTCCATGGAATTCTTTAAGCAACAATATTGGAGTGGGGCTTTCCTGACAGCTCATTGGTAAAGAGTTTGCCTGCCAATGCAGGAGACACGGACGGGTTCGATCCCTGATCCAGGAAGATCCCACATGCTGCGGAGCACCTAAGCCAATGAGTCACAACTATTGAGCCTGTGCTCTAGAGCCTCAGAGCGGCAATACTGAGCCTGTGTGCTGCAACTACTGAAGCCCGTGAGCCTTAGAGCCCAAGTTCCACAACAAAAGAAGTCACCATAACAAACCTATCAATCCTTAGACTTGGAGAGCACTACTATAAAGGAATCTGAAGCCTCCGGGAGAAAGGATTACTGGAGTACATCTATTACATGCAATCTGCTGGACCACCTCTTAGTATAACTTGGTTTCAGATGTGTTAGATGGAGATGTCCTAAATGAGTTAGAAATAAGATAATGGAACACAGAAAATACAATTATGGAATTTTTATCAAAAGATTATTAAGGGCTTCCCTGGTGGTCCAGTGGGTAAAGAGTCCACCTTGCAATGCAAGGGGCACCGGCTTGATCCCTAGCCAAGGAAGATCCCACATGCCATGGAGCAGCTGAACCAGTGTGTCCAATTACGAGCCAGCGCTCTGGAGCGCATGTGCCCGGAGCCAGTGCTCTGCAAGGAGAGAGGTCACAGCAGTGGGAGGCCCACACAGGCCAAAGAACAGAGATGGATGAAAATAAATAAATGAAAGACCAATAAAAGTGGCCAAAAATTAAAAAAAAAAGAAAGAAATCATTAAAACTACCTCAAACAATATCTCACTGACAGAAGCTTAAATGGAAAACTAAAACGTTTCTGGTGAGCAGAGTGGGCCGCCATAAATCAGAGGAGTCCTAGCTTCTAGACTAAAGTCTCCTCAGCCAATTTGCCATGATTCTTCCCTAACTGTCCTCCTCCATGAAATGTTAATGTCACAGATGATAAACTGGCACATGTACTATATGTAATGTATAGCTGTAATGTGATGCATGCACAGGAATGCTCAGTCATTTCAGTCATGTCTGATTCTTTGGGACCCTCTGAACTGCAGCCCACCAGGTTCCTCCGTCCATGGAATTCTTTAAGCAACAATATTGGAGTGGGGCTTTCCTGACAGCTCATTGGTAAAGAGTTTGCCTGCCAATGCAGGAGACACGGATGGGTTCGATCCCTGATCCAGGAAGATCCCACATGCTGCGGAGCACCTAAGCCAATGAGTCACAACTATTGAGCCTGTGCTCTAGAGCCTCAGAGCGGCAATACTGAGCCTGTGTGCTGCAACTACTAAAGCCCGTGAGCCTTAGAGCCCAAGTTCCACAACAAAAGAAGTCACCATAACAAGAAGCCTGCCCACCTCAGCTAGAGAGTAGCCCCCACTCCCTGTAAGTAGAGAAGAGCCTGCAGCAGCAGTGAAAACCTGAAATAGCCAAAAATAAATAAATAAATAAATGTTTTAAAAAAGAATACTTGAGTGGGTTATCATTTCCTCCTTCAGGGGATCTTCCAGGCCCAGGGAATGAATCTGCAACTCCTGCATCTTCTGCACTGCAGGTGGATTCTTTATCAGATTCTAAATACATACCCAGGTATATCTCATTTTACTGTACCTTACTGCACTTTGCAGATACACCACATCTTTTACAAACTGAAAGTCTGTGGCTACCTTGCTGTGAGCAAGCCTAGTGGTGCCATTTTTCCAGTTACATCTGTTTACTTCATTTCTCCGTGTCACACTTTGATAATTCTCAGAACTTTTCCAATTGTTTCAGTATTATTATACGTTACAATGATCTGTGATCAGTTATTTTTGATGTTAATACTATAACTCACTTAAAACTGATGGTCTGCATCTTTTAGCAATAAAGTATTTTTTAACTAAGTATATACACTTTTTTCAGACATAATATTATTATTGCACACTTAATAATAGAGTATAGCACAGAATAAACATAACTTTCATATGCATTGGGAAATCAAAATATTTGTACAACTCACTTTATTGATATTGTTACTTTACGCTGTGGCCCAGAACCAAACTCACCATTAATTCTCTAAGTTTCCTGGAAAAATGTTTTTCACCCTTAAGAACCAGTTTTACCCTCACTGGGAAGTCATTTCAGTCATGTCTGATTCTTTGGGACCCTCTGAACTGCAGCCCACCAGGTTCCTCCGTCCATGGAATTCTTTAAGCAACAATATTGGAGTGGGGCTTTCCTGACAGCTCATTGGTAAAGAGTTTGCCTGCCAATGCAGGAGACACGGATGGGTTCGATCCCTGATCCAGGAAGATCCCACATGCTGCGGAGCACCTAAGCCAATGAGTCACAACTATTGAGCCTGTGCTCTAGAGCCTCAGAGCGGCAATACTGAGCCTGTGTGCTGCAACTACTAAAGCCCGTGAGCCTTAGAGCCCAAGTTCCACAACAAAAGAAGTCACCATAACAAGAAGCCTGCCCACCTCAGCTAGAGAGTAGCCCCCACTCCCTGTAAGTAGAGAAGAGCCTGCAGCAGCAGTGAAAACCTGAAATAGCCAAAAATAAATAAATAAATAAATGTTTTAAAAAAGAATACTTGAGTGGGTTATCATTTCCTCCTTCAGGGGATCTTCCAGGCCCAGGGAATGAATCTGCAACTCCTGCATCTTCTGCACTGCAGGTGGATTCTTTATCAGATTCTAAATACATACCCAGGTATATCTCATTTTACTGTACCTTACTGCACTTTGCAGATACACCACATCTTTTACAAACTGAAAGTCTGTGGCTACCTTGCTGTGAGCAAGTCTAGTGGTGCCATTTTTCCAGTTACATCTGTTTACTTCATTTCTCCGTGTCACACTTTGATAATTCTCAGAACTTTTCCAATTGTTTCAGTATTATTATACGTTACAATGATCTGTGATCAGTTATTTTTGATGTTAATACTATAACTCACTTAAAACTGATGGTCTGCATCTTTTAGCAATAAAGTATTTTTTAACTAAGTATATACACTTTTTTCAGACATAATATTATTATTGCACACTTAATAATAGAGTATAGCACAGAATAAACATAACTTTCATATGCATTGGGAAATCAAAATATTTGTACAACTCACTTTATTGATATTGTTACTTTACGCTGTGGCCCAGAACCAAACTCACCATTATCTCTAAGATCTTCCTGTGTAAAAAAATGTTTTTCACCCCTTAAGAACCAGTTTTACCCTCACTGAGAATGGACACTCTTGACCCAGATCTACCATTACCTTGTTTGCTTTTCTTAAGCTATTATCATTTCTGGATCTTAGTTTACTCTTTACAATCTGGCCAGGAAGTATGAGACGATTCTCAGGATTCCTCCAGTGTTCTGCACCTCCATGGGTACTACTTCATTAACGGACTTGCCCTTTAGAGTATGTGGTGTGTTTCTGTGGGATATATACACCGAAAAATCGCCAGTAAAATGAGAACAAAATGAGCTACAATTTTCCTTAGTCTGGCATCAATGTTGCTTTTGAGCCCTAGTCAATCTAAAGCATCTAGCTCAGTTTATTTCATTCTGGCAAGCTCAGGACAGTCTGATAATGTGCCAGTCCAGATTTAGGACACAATCTTGGAGTTCAAAGCATTTTCTCCTTTCTTGGGTCTCCTGTAGTTTAGAACATCCAATATGTTATTTGTCTGTCCATTTTTAAATTGAGTTGTTGTTTTGTTTTTGATGCTGCAATGTATGAGCTGTATATATACATATATATATATATATATATATATACATACACACATATATATATGTTGGGGTATTAATCCCTTATATTATTTGCAATATTTTCTCCCACAGAATAAGTTATCTTTCTGTTTTGTCAATAGTTTCTTTACTGTGCACAAGCTTTTAAGTTTCATTAGGTCCCGCTTGTGTATTTTTGCTTTTGTTTCCTTCACTTTAGGAGATGGATCCAAAAGAAATATTACTGTGATTTATGTCAAAGAGTATTATGCCTATGTTTTTCTCTAGGAGATTTTTTTTTTAATATCCAGTCTTATATTTAGGTCTTTAATCCATTTTGAGTTTATTTTTGTATATGGTGTTAGAGAATGTTCTAATTTTATTCTTTTAAATGTAGCTGCCCACTTTCCCCATTTTTCCAAAGAGTAAATGCAGATGCCCAACAAGTACCTGAAAAGAGGCACAACAATGCTAATCATCAGGGAAATGCAAAATCAAAACCACAATGAGATAGCACCTCACACCTGTCAAAATGTTTTCTACCAAATCCTATCTCTAAGATCTTCCTGTGTAAAAAAATGTTTTTCACCCCTTAAGAACCAGTTTTACCCTCACTGGGAATGGACACTCTTGACCCAGATCTACCATTACCTTGTTTGCTTTTCTTAAGCTATTATCATTTCTGGATCTTAGTTTACTCTTTACAATCTGGCCAGGAAGTATGAGACGATTCTCAGGATTCCTCCAGTGTTCTGCACCTCCATGGGTACTACTTCATTAACGGACTTGCCCTTTAGAGTATGTGGTGTGTCTCTGTGGGATATATACACCGAAAAATCGCCGGTAAAATGAGAACAAAATGAGCTACAATTTTCCTTAGTCTGGCATCAATGTTGCTTTTGAGCCCTAGTCAATCTAAAGCATCTAGCTCAGTTTATTTCATTCTGGCAAGCTCAGGACAGTCTGATAATGTGCCAGTCCAGATTTAGGACACAATCTTGGAGTTCAAAGCATTTTCTCCTTTCTTGGGTCTCCTGTAGTTTAGAACATCCAATATGTTATTTGTCTGTCCATTTTTAAATTGAGTTGTTGTTTTGTTTTTGATGCTGCAATGTATGAGCTGTATATATACATATATATATATATATATATATATACATACACACATATATATATGTTGGGGTATTAATCCCTTATATTATTTGCAATATTTTCTCCCACAGAATAAGTTATCTTTCTGTTTTGTCAATAGTTTCTTTACTGTGCACAAGCTTTTAAGTTTCATTAGGTCCCGCTTGTGTATTTTTGCTTTTGTTTCCTTCACTTTAGGAGATGGATCCAAAAGAAATATTACTGTGATTTATGTCAAAGAGTATTATGCCTATGTTTTTCTCTAGGAGATTTTTTTTTTAATATCCAGTCTTATATTTAGGTCTTTAATCCATTTTGAGTTTATTTTTGTATATGGTGTTAGAGAATGTTCTAATTTTATTCTTTTAAATGTAGCTGCCCACTTTCCCCATTTTTCCAAAGAGTAAATGCAGATGCCCAACAAGTACCTGAAAAGAGGCACAACAATGCTAATCATCAGGGAAATGCAAAATCGAAACCACAATGAGATAGTACCTCACACCTGTCAAAATGTCTATCATTAAAAAGAACACAAACAACAGAGGTTGGCGAGGATGTGAAAGGAAGGGGACCCTCATAGACTGCAGGTGGGAATGAAAATTGGTGTAGCCACTGTGAAAAACAGTATGGAGGTTTCTCATAAAACTAAACACAGAACTACTATAGGGCCCAGAATTTCCACTCCTGGGTAGATAGTTGAAAAACACCAAAATTCTAATTTAAAAAGATACATGCACCCCAGTATTCATAAGAGCATTACTTACAATTACCAAGGTATGGAAGCGTCCATCCACAGATGAATGGCAACTTGCTCCAATATTCTAGCCTGGAAAATTCATGGACAGAGTCTGGCGGGCTACAGTCCTTAGGGCTGTAAACAGTGGGACATGACTGAGCATACTGCATGTACAGCATTGGAATTAGTGATTCATGACTTTTTCTGTTATCTGTCCTATGCTCCAAGGTCTTAGAATCAGAAATAATTTAACTCTTCATACTGAGTTTTATCCACTCCCCATGCATTTGTATCTCTTCCTGTATCCTACCTCTAAATTAATGGCGCAATTATCCACCCAATTTCACTCAATTTGGAACAGAGGGATTATGCTGAGTGCCTCCCTCATCCTTATCAGCTATATTCAGTCATTAAAACCTGTAAATTCCTCCTTACTCTTTTATCTCTGTCATAAACCCCCCTCTCTGCCGCTCTCCTGCCTTAACTCCAATCTCAGTCACTTTTCCAGAAATGTAACCAGGTAACTCTCCTTCCTCAAAACACTTAACATCTGTGGAAACAGTACCACCCTCATAAGAAGAAAAAATCATAATATTTTCTTCTTTCACAAAGATAATAAATTTTAATAATCTTGAAGCAAATCACTTGAACTTAAAAAGGTACTTTGTTGATTCAGGTACTGTGTTATGAACCTCTTCTCTTTGCTGGTAACAGAAGTACTACGGAAAAAAACTAGCTTAAGTGAACCAAACAGAGAACATATTTGCTAGCCAATCAAGTCGGGTGAAGATCTAAAGTAAGATTAAATTGATCTTCCTGATCTGTTCACTATCTCAAGTGACAGATTTCTCTAGTCTTTCCCTGCATTTTCAGAGTAAAGAAATAAGAACCGTGCTGCCAGTTTTATTACCCACATAAAATGCAAATCTTTACATTTGCCAAGATTTACATGGTTAGAGGATTATCATAAATCACAATTAACAATAGCTTAAGAGATAAGGTTCATGAATTTTACATGTTGTTAATCAGTTTATTGAAATACCGCCCCTCGAGGGCTTTACGCGGCTCTATTTTTCTCCTTAGTACTTATTAGTAACATTTTGTCTATTTTTTGTCTCCACCAGAAAGTAAACGCCACAGGACCTTTGTTTTGCCAAAACAAGGTACAATGTATATTTTATCTGTCTGTAGTACACAGCGTTGTACAAAGTAAGTCTTACTAAATATTTAATGGGTAAATAAGATAGGAGAAAAACAATCTTCCTCACGTAACCAAGAAAATGCTTTGTAATTTACGAATTACCTCCACAAGAACAGTTCTCAGAACAACCCGGGGCAGAGGCGGAGCCTGTTGTACAACCTATTATTCAAGTATTTGCTGAACTTTGAAATCAAGTCGTGGGGAAGTCACAGAAGGCAGTGAAACTAAGAATCGGCCGGGTTGCCTTCCGACCTTGTTGACCCAAGAAACCAGTTGGTTCCGGTCTGAAAGGGCCAATTTGGAACACTATCTCTCAATACATTCTTGAGAAGGCACCAAAAACGCAACCAGAAACGGGGGAAGGAGTAACTGTTAGTTCTCATACTATCTTTTTTCAACTTTAAAATAGTTTTTGTAATTTCTGCCAGTAACCCCGGGAGTAACGCTGAGGCAAACGAAAGCTCCGCTACCCAGAGCCAAGATGGCCGAAACTCCTTCTCTGGCCCCACCCACAAAGGACGCTGCCTGGGACGCTCCCAACATCCTCTACTGGCCCCGCCCGCCGCCCGGAACCGCGCCCTCCAACCGGGACCCCGCCTGCCTACTATGCCCACCCTTTCACTAGAGTTCCGCTCGTGATTGGCTGTCCGTAGTGTTTCCGGCTTATCCGGATGTTGCGTCACGGAGTGAGCTAAGGAGACTGCGCGGTGCACCCTCAGTAAGAGGTGGGCGGAGGGAGTGGGCATTTTGGGTGCTTGAGTTTCACCGGCCCGGAAGGGGAACTGCGCGCTCAAGTGTCCAGGGACTGAGGTATGGCTCCCCCGGGCCGACAGGTACCTTGACCTACCGTACTACTGACTGTCGGCCCCGTGGGGTCCGTGCGGGCCGGTGGGGAAGGTCGGAGGCTGCGGGCTGCGTCACGGCCTGGCAGCGCGTCAGTTTTCTCCTGTAGGTGACCCCCATGGAGGGGGCGGCGGCGGCGGCGGCGGGGCCTGGGGTAGGCGGGCAGGGGCTCGCCGTCTCTTCTAGGGCAGCAGAGTGCTGAGTCATCCCCCGGCCGAGCGGCCCAGCCGCCAGCCTGGTAGATAAGGGGGATGCCTGAGTCTGGTGTGTTGTAGAGTGGGGCGTTGACTTTCGGAGGCTGAAGATTTTGCTGCCCGGCTCTCACCCGATTCTTGTTGTCTGGGTGAACTTTCTGTGAGGACCAGGAGACCGAGCTCATGATTGTGAACGGAAGCGTAGGGGCTCGGAAATACTACCCATTTTGTAGCTAAGGCCCCTGAGTTCCAGAGATCAGACATGGAAACGAGGCCCTTTCTAGCATGTGGAAGAAGCAAATCTGTCGCCCTGGAGGCCATTCGGAGCTGGCGCTCCTCAGTAGGTGTGTTGAGGACGGAGGCGCACGGCAGCTTGAGGCTGAGATGGTGTAATGGCATGAAAGTGCTGGAATGACATTGGTGTTTTCCAGAGGGAGTTGTCACTGTTGTACACCCCTCACAGATCCTGTGACAGGTCTGGAAGTACACTTACGCATTTAAAACAAGGATTCTTAGCTTTTAGGGTGCCGGTTAAAATGAATATAACTGTGTCCTCCTAGGGGGTCAGTCATTAAGACCGGATAACGTTAGACCTAGGAGGCCCCGCCCGCCACCCGGAACCGCGCCCTCCAACCGGGACCCCGCCTGCCTACTATGCCCACCCTTTCACTAGAGTTCCGCTCGTGATTGGCTGTCCGTAGTGTTTCCGGCTTATCCGGATGTTGCGTCACGGAGTGAGCTAAGGAGACTGCGCGGTGCACCCTCAGTAAGAGGTGGGCGGAGGAAGTGGGCATTTTGGGTGCTTGAGTTTCACCGGCCCGGAAGGGGAGCTGCGCGCTCAAGTGTCCAGGGACTGAGGTATGGCTCCCCCGGGCCAACAGGTACCTTGATCTACCGTACTACTGACTGTCGGCCCCGTGGGGTCCGTGCGGGCCGGTGGGGAAGGTCGGAGGCTGCGGGCTGCGTCACGGCCTGGCAGCGCGTCAGTTTTCTCCTGTAGGTGACCCCCATGGAGGGGGCGGCGGCGGCGGCGGGGCCTGGGGTAGGCGGGCAGGGGCTCGCCGTCTCTTCTAGGGCAGCAGAGTGCTGAGTCATCCCCCGGCCGAGCGGCCCAGCCGCCACCCTGGTAGATAAGGGGGATGCCTGAGTCTGGTGTGTTGTAGAGTGGGGCGTTGACTTTCGGAGGCTGAAGATTTTGCTGCCCGGCTCTCACCCGATTCTTGTTGTCTGGGTGAACTTTCTGTGAGGACCAGGAGACCGAGCTCATGATTGTGAACGGAAGCGTAGGGGCTCGGAAATACTACCCATTTTGTAGCTAAGGCCCCTGAGTTCCAGAGATCAGACATGGAAACGAGGCCCTTTCTAGCATGTGGAAGAAGCAAATCTGTCGCCCTGGAGGCCATTCGGAGCTGGCGCTCCTCAGTAGGTGTGTTGAGGACGGAGGCGCACGGCAGCTTGAGGCTGAGATGGTGTAATGGCATGAAAGTGCTGGAATGACATTGGTGTTTTCCAGAGGGAGTTGTCACTGTTGTACACCCCTCACAGATCCTGTGACAGGTCTGGAAGTACACTTACGCATTTAAAACAAGGATTCTTAGCTTTTAGGGTGCCGGTTAAAATGAATATAACTGTGTCCTCCTAGGGGGTCAGTCATTAAGACCGGATAACGTTAGACCTAGGAGTCTACATTTTTTTAAGATACATTCCAGGCTGTTTCAATACTTCGAATATTTTTATATGTCGTGTTTTGAAGGGAAGTAATACTTGGCATGCCCTTCCCATGTGTCACAGTAATGAAGAAACTGCCTACCAATGCAGAAACCTGGGGTTCAGTCCTGGATCAGGAAGATCCCCTGGAGAAGGAAATGGCAACCCACTCCTGTATCCTTGCCTAGAAAATCCCATGGACAGAGGAGCCTGACATGCTGCAGTCCATGGGACTGAAAAAAGAGTTCGACAGGACTTACCAACTAAACACCACCACTTGGCATGCTTGGTTCCCACTGATGATTTTTATAGCCTTGCAAAGTAATAGGACCTTGAGGAGTTAATAATTTCTTTCTTGGATGGCAAGGTTGCTTTACTTCATCTTTTCCACTAAGAAATGATTGGCTTTTATCTCTTTTATGTCCTTCCTTTAGTTGGTTAATGGGTAATTTTTTGTCTCTGTCTCTAACTAGCATTTCCGATCTGCTTGGTAAACCTGGTACACCACCATGCTGGCCGCAAGACTTGTGTGTCTCCGAACACTACCTTCCAGGGTTTTCCACCCAACTTTCACCAAGGCCTCCCCTGTTGTGAGAAATTCCATCACTAAGAATCAATGGCTCTTAACACCCAACAGGGTAAAGATAATCTGAATGTTTTTATATTGTCTCTGTCTCTCTCTGCTCCTGGGACCTTTTGTTTTTTGTTTTTTTTCCACAGAGCATGATGTTCAGACTGGAGGACGCCCCAGCTTGGAAGAAGCAAATCTGTCGCCCTGGAGGCCATTCAGCTGGCGCTCCTCAGTAGGTGTGTTGAGGACGGAGGCGCACGGCAGCTTGAGGCTGAGATGGTGTAATGGCATGAAAGTGCTGGAATGACATTGGTGTTTTCCAGAGGGAGTTGTCACTGTTGTACACCCCTCACAGATCCTGTGACAGGTCTGGAAGTACACTTACGCATTTAAAACAAGGATTCTTAGCTTTTAGGGTGCCGGTTAAAATGAATATAACTGTGTCCTCCTAGGGGGTCAGTCATTAAGACCGGATAACGTTAGACCTAGGAGTCTACATTTTTTTAAGATACATTCCAGGCTGTTTCAATACTTCGAATATTTTTATATGTCGTGTTTTGAAGGGAGGTAATACTTGGCATGCCCTTCCCATGTGTCACAGTAATGAAGAAACTGCCTACCAATGCAGAAACCTGGGGTTCAGTCCTGGATCAGGAAGATCCCCTGGAGAAGGAAATGGCAACCCACTCCTGTATCCTTGCCTAGAAAATCCCATGGACAGAGGAGCCTGACATGCTGCAGTCCATGGGACTGAAAAAAGAGTTCGACAGGACTTACCAACTGAACACCACCACTTGGCATGCTTGGTTCCCACTGATGATTTTTATAGCCTTGCAAAGTAATAGGACCTTGAGGAGTTAATAATTTCTTTCTTGGATGGCAAGGTTGCTTTACTTCATCTTTTCCACTAAGAAATGATTGGCTTTTATCTCTTTTATGTCCTTCCTTTAGTTGGTTAATGGGTAATTTTTTGTCTCTGTCTCTAACTAGCATTTCCGATCTGCTTGGTAAACCTGGTACACCACCATGCTGGCCGCAAGACTTGTGTGTCTCCGAACACTACCTTCCAGGGTTTTCCACCCAACTTTCACCAAGGCCTCCCCTGTTGTGAGAAATTCCATCACTAAGAATCAATGGCTCTTAACACCCAACAGGGTAAAGATAATCTGAATGTTTTTATATTGTCTCTGTCTCTCTCTGCTCCTGGGACCTTTTGTTTTTTGTTTTTTTTCCACAGAGCATGAAGCTCCGTAGTCTACCATTAGTGATGAACTGAAACAGCCCTGAAAATGTCCCAAATCAGCTCTTTCTCCCTATTAGTTTTGTATCATTCTTTTCCATTGTTATCACATATGAAAAAGAACTCCTGTAACTTTTTTACTTAGCAGCTCTTGGAGTTTCTCATTCAGAGATTTCGGAGTAATTTGTGAAGGACTGAGAGCTATATGGTTCAGCAAAGAGATTGTGGATCCTGTTGTCAAAAGCCTAAGAACCTGGGAATATTACCACTTGGCCAGTTATGAGACATGTCATTTTAGCTTTTGCTTAGAGAATAGTAAAATAAAATCTGTCAAGTTAGAGAAACTCATTTCCTTTTATAAAGATTTCTGCTCTGAGATTAGGAGTATGAATTTTTGGGGTTTTTTTTTTTTTTTTTGGCCTCTTCTATTGGTCTTTCATTTATTTCCATCTTTGGCCTTTGTGGGCCTCCCATCACAGTGGCCTCTCTCGCTGCAGAGCACTGACTCCGGGCGCATGCGCTCTAGAGCTACGGCTGGGTAAGTGGACACATCAATCCAGCCACTCTGCAGCATGTGGGATCTTCCCAGGCCAGGGATCGAACCGGTGGCCCTTGCACTGCAAGGCAGTGTTCTTACCCACTGGACCACCAGGGAAGCCGTAAATTTTAAAATGTTTGGTAGGTAAGGAGGTATACAGGAACTAAGAGAGACAGCCTTTTTCTCTTAAATTAATTGTTCCACTATTGAAAAAGAGCTAAAATAGAGGTAGTAGTCCTTTTTCCCTTTGACTTTGTGTTGAAGGAAGAATTGAGCCCATTTCCAGGTGAAAAAATGTAGTTACTACTTACTGAATGTATATATTTTAAAAGTTAGTGTTTAAAATATGACAAATCTAGGATTTAAAAAAATGTGTAGTTTATGAAATAAAACAATTCTGAAACTTGAACTCAGAAGTTAGATTATAATGAATTAGTGAATCACTTCAGAGATAGAGTATAGGTCAGGTCTACATTTAATTTTTTAGATTGGCTAACGTGAGTTCATAGTGAAGTTATATACATAGAAGGTATCAAAGTGTCTTCTGTTTTATTGTGTTAACTTTCTGTTGGTGTGGGTGGTGTGTGTCTTTGTTGTTATGTGTATCAGGAATATGCCACCAAGACAAGAATTGGGATTCGGCGTGGGAAAACAAGCCAAGACCTCAAGGAGGCAGCTTTGGAACCATCAGTGGAAAAAATATTTAAAAGTAGGTGGCAACCTTTGGTCAGCTGGTTTTTCTAGAGGCCCATGAATAGCCTCCTTAAAATATATGCAAACTTGTATTATGTGCATTTTGCAAGGAGAAGCGCAGGTAGCTGATGACCCTAAAAAGTATGCTCCCTGGCACTGGGCTCAGTGGTTTCTTCCAGAAAAAAAATTTCACTTTCACCTTTTTTTACAAGAATTGTTAGTTAATATGCCATGATCTGAAAGTTGTAATCTGTTAATGAAGTTCATTGGAAGTTGTATAGACTCTTAGAATATTTGCATGTTCCAGGTCAAGAGTAAATCACCAAAGCATAGGTATTAATAAAAACCTAGTTGTTCCAAAAATCTATTGTATAGCACATAGAACTCTGCTCATTGTTAGGCTTTTGAGGCATGACGGCATCCTAGAGCTACGGCTGGGTAAGTGGACACATCAATCCAGCCACTCTGCAGCATGTGGGATCTTCCCAGGCCAGGGATCGAACCGGTGGCCCTTGCACTGCAAGGCAGTGTTCTTACCCACTGGACCACCAGGGAAGCCGTAAATTTTAAAATGTTTGGTAGGTAAGGAGGTATACAGGAACTAAGAGAGACAGCCTTTTTCTCTTAAATTAATTGTTCCACTATTGAAAAAGAGCTAAAATAGAGGTAGTAGTCCTTTTTCCCTTTGACTTTGTGTTGAAGGAAGAATTGAGCCCATTTCCAGGTGAAAAAATGTAGTTACTACTTACTGAATGTATATATTTTAAAAGTTAGTGTTTAAAATATGACAAATCTAGGATTTAAAAAAATGTGTAGTTTATGAAATAAAACAATTCTGAAACTTGAACTCAGAAGTTAGATTATAATGAATTAGTGAATCACTTCAGAGATAGAGTATAGGTCAGGTCTACATTTAATTTTTTAGATTGGCTAACGTGAGTTCATAGTGAAGTTATATACATAGAAGGTATCAAAGTGTCTTCTGTTTTATTGTGTTAACTTTCTGTTGGTGTGGGTGGTGTGTGTCTTTGTTGTTATGTGTATCAGGAATATGCCACCAAGACAAGAATTGGGATTCGGCGTGGGAAAACAAGCCAAGACCTCAAGGAGGCAGCTTTGGAACCATCAGTGGAAAAAATATTTAAAAGTAGGTGGCAACCTTTGGTCAGCTGGTTTTTCTAGAGGCCCATGAATAGCCTCCTTAAAATATATGCAAACTTGTATTATGTGCATTTTGCAAGGAGAAGCGCAGGTAGCTGATGACCCTAAAAAGTATGCTCCCTGGCACTGGGCTCAGTGGTTTCTTCCAGAAAAAAAATTTCACTTTCACCTTTTTTTACAAGAATTGTTAGTTAATATGCCATGATCTGAAAGTTGTAATCTGTTAATGAAGTTCATTGGAAGTTGTATAGACTCTTAGAATATTTGCATGTTCCAGGTCAAGAGTAAATCACCAAAGCATAGGTATTAATAAAAACCTAGTTGTTCCAAAAATCTATTGTATAGCACATAGAACTCTGCTCATTGTTATGTACTAGCCTGGACACGAAGGGGCTTGGGGGAGAATGGATGCATGAATATGTATGGCTGAGCCCCTCCACTGTTGACCTGAAACTGCCACAGAATTGTTAACTAGCGCTACCCCAATAAAAATGCTTTTCATATTGGGAAAAAATTAAAAACCTAGCTGTTCAAGAAAGGTACATTTCAGGGCTTCCCTGGTGGTCCAGTGAGTAAGGACACTGCCTTGCAGTGCAAGGGGCGCCGGTTCGAGCCCTGGCCTGGGAAGATCCCACGTGCCGCAGAGCAGCTGGACCGATGTGTCCAGTTACCGAGCCAGAGCTCTGGAGTGCATGCGCCCAGAGCCAGTGCTCTGCGACAACAGAGGTCACCGCAATGGGAGGCCCACACGGGCCAAGGAACAAAGATGGATGAAAATAGACAAATGAAAGACCAATAGAAGTGGCCCGCCTGCTCCCCTCTCTCCCCACCCCACCCCCTCATAAATAAATAAATAAATCTTTAGAAAAGAAAAAAAAGAAAGATGCATTTCAGGCCTCTCAGGAAGCAATACCTTAATGAAGTCAGTTTAGTTCACAGTTTGGCCTTCAGCTTCTAATCTCAGAATATAGATCAGTGATCTATCCAAAGTCAACACTACTTAACAACATTGCAAAACGTCGATACCGATTTTCCCTGACTTAAAATGGGGTTCCATCTTGATGAGCCCATCATAAATTGAGGATGTTACGAAGTTCAGAGTACATTTAATATACCTGACCTTCTGAATATCATCATTTTACCTAGCCTACCTTAAATGTGTGAAGAATATGTTACATTAACCTACAGTCAGGCAAAATTAGCTGACACTAAGACTGTTTTATCAAGTGTTGAATTCTTCTTGTGATTTGTTGAATCTTGAAAGTGAAAAACAGAATTGCTGGGTGTGTACAGAGTGGTTATAAGTGTATGGGTTGTGTACCCTCAGGATCAGCTGGCTGGCTGGGTGCTGTGGAAGTTGTATGATTTAGCCAGGTCAAGAGTAAATCACCAAAGCATAGGTATTAATAAAACCTAGTTGTTCCAAAAATCTATTGTATAGCACATAGAACTCTGCTCATTGTTATGTACTAGCCTGGACACGAAGGGGCTTGGGGGAGAATGGATGCATGAATATGTATGGCTGAGCCCCTCCACTGTTGACCTGAAACTGCCACAGAATTGTTAACTAGCGCTACCCCAATAAAAATGCTTTTCATATTGGGAAAAATTAAAAACCTAGCTGTTCAAGAAAGGTACATTTCAGGGCTTCCCTGGTGGTCCAGTGAGTAAGGACACTGCCTTGCAGTGCAAGGGGCGCCGGTTCGAGCCCTGGCCTGGGAAGATCCCACGTGCCGCAGAGCAGCTGGACCGATGTGTCCAGTTACCGAGCCAGAGCTCTGGAGTGCATGCGCCCAGAGCCAGTGCTCTGCGACAACAGAGGTCGCCGCAATGGGAGGCCCACACGGGCCAAGGAACAAAGATGGATGAAAATAGACAAATGAAAGACCAATAGAAGTGGCCCGCCTGCTCCCCTCTCTCCCCACCCCACCCCCTCATAAATAAATAAATAAATCTTTAGAAAAGAAAAAAAAGAAAGATGCATTTCAGGCCTCTCAGGAAGCAATACCTTAATGAAGTCAGTTTAGTTCACAGTTTGGCCTTCAGCTTCTAATCTCAGAATATAGATCAGTGATCTATCCAAAGTCAACACTACTTAACAACATTGCAAAACGTCGATACCGATTTTCCCTGACTTAAAATGGGGTTCCATCTTGATGAGCCCATCATAAATTGAGGATGTTACGAAGTTCAGAGTACATTTAATATACCTGACCTTCTGAATATCATCATTTTACCTAGCCTACCTTAAATGTGTGAAGAATATGTTACATTAACCTACAGTCAGGCAAAATTAGCTGACACTAAGACTGTTTTATCAAGTGTTGAATTCTTCTTGTGATTTGTTGAATCTTGAAAGTGAAAAACAGAATTGCTGGGTGTGTACAGAGTGGTTATAAGTGTATGGGTTGTGTACCCTCAGGATCAGCTGGCTGGCTGGGTGCTGTGGCTCACTGTCCCTGCCCTGCGTTACAGGGAGCTGTCAGACTGCCTGTCAGTATTCCAAGAAAAGTTCAAAATTAAAAATTCAAAATGTAGTTTTTGTTTGAATGCATATTTTTGTATCTTCATAAAGTTGAAAAATCTTAAATGGGGGACCATCTGTATCAAAGTGAGAGAGAACCCTTGTTGGCATCCTTCAGGTCATTTCTATTGGCCATTTGGCCCTAGAAATAAAATTATATGAGTCATAGGAGCAGCATAGTAACATTCCTAGTGAACAGACTGATTAAAGGGAGTAAGACTTTCTTTGTGAATATCTGCATCCACTTAAGGGTTGATAAACTATTTTCTTCTCAGTACTCTTTGAAGACAAGACCACCCTCTCCCTTGATCCAGCTGCATAAACACTAAAGAATGTCATGAGAACATCCCTTATGAATAAAATACTGTCACAGAAGTACTCCTACACTTATAGATATACTGCCTCCTCCAGGTTAATTAAGTCTGCTCATTGTAGTGAAGACAACAGTATTAATGTGCACCTCTTCCTGTGTTCTGCAGTTGATCAGATGGGAAGATGGTTTATTGCCGGAGGGGCTGCAGTTGGTCTTGGAGCTTTGTGCTACTATGGCTTGGGAATGTCTAACGAGATTGGAGCTATTGAAAAAGCTGTGTAAGTAAATGTCACCGAAGAGTTCTAGCTTTAAATCTTCCAGTTTTCTTATCCTTATCTTTTGCCACTTTTGAACTGTTTTTATATCTAGCATTCCAACTGTGTGGAAATACATGTGAATAAAAATAAAATCTATTTCTTTGGCACCTATTTATTCAAATTATAAATAAAAATCTTTACCAAGATTTTATGTGTTTAAGCAAGGAGAGAATGTGGTGTTCTGTATGTGTGCCGAAAGCTAGTATGTGTCTTATTACTTAATTTTTTATGATAACGCCAGCATGCACATCATTATTGCCATAATGAATAAAATTTAGAGCAATAAAATGCTCTAAATTCTCCAGGTCTTCAAGCTGGTAAATGATTTGGCCAAGATTGGCATTCATAATTCTGTAAATTAACCATATTGCGTTTCTTACAGAATTTGGCCTCAGTATGTGAAGGATAGAATTCATTCCACTTACATGTACTTAGCAGGAAGTATTGGCCTAACAGCCCTGTCCGCCATGGCGGTGAGCAGAACGCCTGCTCTCATGAGCTTCATGATGAGAGGCTCTTGGATGGTAAGTCAGCTTGTTTTTGTTTTCTTTTCCCACTAAATGGCAAAAGAGGGGATGAAAACTCTTGGAGGATGGGTATTAAATGGAAAGAATACCTTACTGTGTTAAATACATTTTTATTCAAGTAATAGTGAATTGTTACTGCAGTGAAACAGGATTTAATCAGAAATAAACAGTTTAAAGCAGTACCTTTGTAATAAAGCAAACACAAAAGGTTAAAATATACAAAAAAGAGTTTAACCCCTAAAACAAGACTTCGAGGAAGTTTTGTGCTTGAGCCATATTGCATAAGAGCGATCAGTTAGCTTTTATTTATTGTTTCCAATGTTTCTCCATTGGAAAATGTTGGAGTAGAATCCAGTGTGCTGTTCTGTATTATGAGTGAAGGCTTTCTCATTATCAGCAAAAAACAGTTGTTATGTGTTCCTGTACTTTACCACAGAGGTAACCAGTTAGATGCCCTTGGGTCAAACAGACAAGTCAGATGAGTGAGGCAAGCTTCATATGTCACACAGGAATCATTGTTCTGGGATTTTTAAAGTGGTTCTGTTAACACCTCTGTTTAAAGACTTATTTATTTTTATGTATTTGTTTGACTGTGGTGGTTCTTTGTTGTCAACCCCCAGGAATCATTTGTTCTGTGCAAACTTATTGAATAAAATGATACGCAGGGACATGCTACTTTTTTTAAAATTATTTTGATTTTATGTGTTTAAGCAAGGAGAGAATGTGGTGTTCTGTATGTGTGCCGAAAGCTAGTATGTGTCTTATTACTTAATTTTTTATGATAACGCCAGCATGCACATCATTATTGCCATAATGAATAAAATTTAGAGCAATAAAATGCTCTAAATTCTCCAGGTCTTCAAGCTGGTAAATGATTTGGCCAAGATTGGCATTCATAATTCTGTAAATTAACCATATTGCGTTTCTTACAGAATTTGGCCTCAGTATGTGAAGGATAGAATTCATTCCACTTACATGTACTTAGCAGGAAGTATTGGCCTAACAGCCCTGTCCGCCATGGCGGTGAGCAGAACGCCTGCTCTCATGAGCTTCATGATGAGAGGCTCTTGGATGGTAAGTCAGCTTGTTTTTGTTTTCTTTTCCCACTAAATGGCAAAAGAGGGATGAAAACTCTTGGAGGATGGGTATTAAATGGAAAGAATACCTTACTGTGTTAAATACATTTTTATTCAAGTAATAGTGAATTGTTACTGCAGTGAAACAGGATTTAATCAGAAATAAACAGTTTAAAGCAGTACCTTTGTAATAAAGCAAACACAAAAGGTTAAAATATACAAAAAAGAGTTTAACCCCTAAAACAAGACTTCGAGGAAGTTTTGTGCTTGAGCCATATTGCATAAGAGCGATCAGTTAGCTTTTATTTATTGTTTCCAATGTTTCTCCATTGGAAAATGTTGGAGTAGAATCCAGTGTGCTGTTCTGTATTATGAGTGAAGGCTTTCTCATTATCAGCAAAAAACAGTTGTTATGTGTTCCTGTACTTTACCACAGAGGTAACCAGTTAGATGCCCTTGGGTCAAACAGACAAGTCAGATGAGTGAGGCAAGCTTCATATGTCACACAGGAATCATTGTTCTGGGATTTTTAAAGTGGTTCTGTTAACACCTCTGTTTAAAGACTTATTTATTTTTATGTATTTGTTTGACTGTGGTGGGTCTTTGTTGCTCCATATAGGGTCTCTGCCTGTGGCACGCAGAGACCACTCTCCAGTTGGCAGTGCTTAGCCTCTTGTTGCTGTGGCTTCTCTTATAGCCCTATGGACTCGGTAGCTTTGGCTCCTGGGCTTTGGAACACAGGCCCAACAGTTGTGGTTCACGGGCTTAGTTGCTTCGCCACATGTGGGGACTCCTGGACTAGGGATCAAACCAGTGTCCCCTGCATTGCACAGTGAATTCCTAACCACCGGCCCACCAGGGAATCCCAGAATAAAAAATTTTAAAGATGATGTTATCTGCCAGAACTCTTCACTCACTTAAAGTTGTCTGCAAAACTTTATGTATGACAGTAGAGGGCGCTCTTGTTAATTTGATCAAACCGAAGTAAGCTCAAGGCCTTTTACTGTGCTAGAAAAATGGGGGATTCTGTTTTTTATTCTCCATCTTCTTACGCATAGTTTATTGGAGGAAGTCAGTGAACTGGAACTTGTGAGTTTCTACTTTGTTGTATAAGGATCAGTCTTTCTTAGTCATACATGTCTTTCAGACAATTGGTGCAACCTTTGCAGCCATGATTGGAGCTGGAATGCTGGTACAGTCGATATCATATGATCAGAGCCCAGGCCCAAAGCACCTTGCTTGGTTATTGCATTCTGGTATGTTTTGTTCTAAATTTGTTATTAAGCAATCTTAAATACTACCTTTTTGGGTGACTCTTGACAATCATAAATGATATGTTCACAATCTAATTAAGTCTCGTGTCTATTAAACACTTAGTTTTCTGCACTTATTCCTGGTTGACAATCATAATGATATGTCAAAAAGAGTTTAACCCCTAAAACAAGACTTCGAGGAAGTTTTGTGCTTGAGCCATATTGCATAAGAGCGATCAGTTAGCTTTTATTTATTGTTTCCAATGTTTCTCCATTGGAAAATGTTGGAGTAGAATCCAGTGTGCTGTTCTGTATTATGAGTGAAGGCTTTCTCATTATCAGCAAAAAACAGTTGTTATGTGTTCCTGTACTTTACCACAGAGGTAACCAGTTAGATGCCCTTGGGTCAAACAGACAAGTCAGATGAGTGAGGCAAGCTTCATATGTCACACAGGAATCATTGTTCTGGGATTTTTAAAGTGGTTCTGTTAACACCTCTGTTTAAAGACTTATTTATTTTTATGTATTTGTTTGACTGTGGTGGGTCTTTGTTGCTCCATATAGGGTCTCTGCCTGTGGCACGCAGAGACCACTCTCCAGTTGGCAGTGCTTAGCCTCTTGTTGCTGTGGCTTCTCTTATAGCCCTATGGACTCGGTAGCTTTGGCTCCTGGGCTTTGGAACACAGGCCCAACAGTTGTGGTTCACGGGCTTAGTTGCTTCGCCACATGTGGGGACTCCTGGACTAGGGATCAAACCAGTGTCCCCTGCATTGCACAGTGAATTCCTAACCACCGGCCCACCAGGGAATCCCAGAATAAAAAATTTTAAAGATGATGTTATCTGCCAGAACTCTTCACTCACTTAAAGTTGTCTGCAAAACTTTATGTATGACAGTAGAGGGCGCTCTTGTTAATTTGATCAAACTGAAGTAAGCTCAAGGCCTTTTACTGTGCTAGAAAAATGGGGGATTCTGTTTTTTATTCTCCATCTTCTTACGCATAGTTTATTGGAGGAAGTCAGTGAACTGGAACTTGTGAGTTTCTACTTTGTTGTATAAGGATCAGTCTTTCTTAGTCATACATGTCTTTCAGACAATTGGTGCAACCTTTGCAGCCATGATTGGAGCTGGAATGCTGGTACAGTCGATATCATATGATCAGAGCCCAGGCCCAAAGCACCTTGCTTGGTTATTGCATTCTGGTATGTTTTGTTCTAAATTTGTTATTAAGCAATCTTAAATACTACCTTTTTGGGTGACTCTTGACAATCATAAATGATATGTTCACAATCTAATTAAGTCTCGTGTCTATTAAACACTTAGTTTTCTGCACTTATTCCTGGTTGTATTGTTGCCAGATTGTCACTTTGTAAAGTTAATGAATCTGATACTGTGACCATGGACAGTCCCATACTTATGCTCTCCTCTGGTAATATTTTAGATACACACAGATTTTTCTTCATGTATTTTGTCTAATACCAGGGGGATTTCGAATCTGATACACATCACTTGAGAATTGTTCTCGTATATTTTTAGAAAAATAAGAACCTGGAGTTCCTACCAGAGAAAGAGGAGGTAGAAATAGGAGCATAGATGTTTTACAGTGGACCATTGGGAAGAAAGCAATGAAACAGGTCTTTGGAAATGTACTTCTGTGTGTGACACCAGTAGCTGGATCAATATTTAGATAGTTCTTGACACAAAATTACTGTGGGCAGGGCAGAGGCTGTCTAATCCTGGTATTCTGGGACAGTTTGAATATTCTTTGAGGTATAAGTAAGATTTTTCTTAATCACAGAAAGACAAATACTTCAAAGTTTATATAAAGCATTTTTCATTTTGAATATCCCAGGATCTTCTGCCTCTGGGTTGAGTAAAGAGCTGCCAGGTGCAGAAGCAAAAATGCTTCTTCATGCACGGTCCCTACCACAAAATAAGACAAATTCTGTAACCATTTCCTTGAAACTTCTAGGGAGACAGACTGAAATGTTTCTAACATGGGTTGGTTAGTACATGAAATTTAGCCTCTGGGCACCCAGTATGGTGAATTCCCAATGTGAAACATGTCATTTATATTTATGTGCTATCTTCGTTTGGGTTAATATGAGACAGCATGGTTCCCTAACCTTGGCTTTCAACTCTTTCCCCCGTTAGGTCTTGGGTAATTCCACCATAGGTATTTTCCATGGAGCTTTACAGGACAGAACTTTTGTGGATTGGAGGGCAGTGATCCCAATATTTGCTTCTAATACCAGTAACCTGCTTTTAAGAAGAAAATTACATATAACATAGTGTGCATTTGCTGTTTTACCAAAAAAAAAAAAAAAAAAACTTATTTTAAGCCTTTTCTTCATTCATTTCTTCCAAATGTGAATATTGTTATAAAGATTATTGGTAGACTGAGATCCAAGTAATGAACTACATTGAATTTGACAAAGTTATTAAACATCTAAATTAGTGCTTATACTTACAAGTTTTGACTGTTTGACTAGGAATGATGTTATTTGGATAGGTATATGTTTTAGTTTTGGAGTTTTAGGGATAATGCTCCCTAAACAAGAAGACTTATTGTAATCATAATATTTAACAGTAGGCTATAATGTGTTCAGATGGTGTGTTCATTAGGAGCATTTTCCTTTTGGCTGTAATTGAGTAAATTGCACTTAAGTGCCTGCTTGCTCTTTCTCCAGGTGTGATGGGTGCCGTGGTGGCTCCTCTGACGATACTAGGGGGGCCTCTTCTTGTCAGAGCTGCGTGGTACACAGCTGGCATTGTGGGCGGCCTCTCCACTGTGGCCATGTGTGCGCCCAGTGAGAAGTTTCTGAACATGGGAGCGCCCCTGGGCGTGGGCCTCGGAGTCGTCTTTGTGTCCTCACTAGGTAAGCCATTGGGTTCACTGTTGCTTCTCGGTTCATAATGTCCTGAAATTCACCTATTATACCCAGCTATTCTAATGGCGAGAATTCAGTAAATATCATTTTTAAAAGCTTGATGAAAGGTATATGCCAGTTTGACAGGATTTGCTCATTTGGCATCATGGCAAACCATTACTACTGGTTTTACCAGATACGTCTAAGATGACAAAGTTGGTCTGGAGAATATAAAAATTACCATGATGCTGGAACTTTCCTATAATGTGGGCAAGTGACCTGTTGAGGGAATGAATAAAATAAGGTTTGAACTGAATGTGTTGAAATTAGACAGTGCATGTACTCAGGTATTTCCTTACCTATGCAGCATACCAAACTTTTTAGTTTTGTGAGTAATGTTGATTATAGATCCAGTAACAGAAAAATCCTTTTTCAGTATTTTTTTTTTCCCATTTTGATTTCAGGATCTATGTTTCTCCCACCTACAACTGTGGCCGGTGCCACTCTGTACTCAGTGGCAGTTTATGGTGGATTAGTTCTTTTCAGCATGTTTCTTCTGTATGATACACAGAAAGTAATCAAGCGTGCAGAAGTAACACCAATGTATGGAATTCAGAAATACGATCCCATCAATTCGTAAGTAACCTTGACTTCTTTTCTTTGTTGCATGAAGACAGTTGCATTGGTTTGTCTTATTTTGTTTTATGACTGTTCGTTTCCAGGGATTATAGAAAATTATATAAATGGGGTGATTCACAACAACAGAAATTTTTTCTGATCCAGAGGCCAGAAGTGTGACATCAGGGCTGGTACTTTCTGAGGGCTCGAGGGGAGAACCTGCTCCGTGCCTCTCTCCTGGCTTCCTATCGTGACCAGCCGTCTTTGGCACTCCTTAGCTTGTAGATGTCGCTCTTACCTCTCCTCCTGTGTTCGTGTGATGTTCTCCTTGTATCTGTCTCTCATAACAATGCCATCTTGGATTAGGGCTCACCCTTCTCCAGTATTACCTCCCATGTCAATTATATCCACAAAAACCTGAAATAAGGTCACATTTGTGGGTACCACAGATTAGGACTTGAACATATCTTTTGAGTTCAGCCTGCAACAATGATTTTGTTGAGTTTTACTGTTTCATTGCTACTGTTGTTTGGTCTCTCCTCGTAGTAAGCTTTGTGAACACAGAACATCTGATTGCATTGCAACTAAGTGTGATAATTAGGTTTTTTTTTTTTTAAAGATTTATTTATTTATTTATTTTGGGCGGGGGTCGGGTTGGGGAGGGGGGGGGGCGGACGGGCCACTTCTATTGGTCTTTCGTTTTTCTGTGTTCATCCGTCTTTGTTCTTTGACTCCTCGGGCCTCCCATCGCAGTGTCATCTGTTCTCTCAGAGTGCCGGCTCTGGGCACATGCGCTCCAGAGCTCCGGCTCGGTGATTGGACACATCAGTCTAGCCGCCCGCGCACGCTGGATCTTCCCAGGCCAGGGCTCGAACCAGCGCCTTGCACTGCAAGGCAGTGTCCTTACCCACTTTTCAGTTTTTTTTGTCCCATTTTGATTTCAGGATCTATGTTTCTCCCACCTACAACTGTGGCCGGTGCCACTCTGTACTCAGTGGCAGTTTATGGTGGATTAGTTCTTTTCAGCATGTTTCTTCTGTATGATACACAGAAAGTAATCAAGCGTGCAGAAGTAACACCAATGTATGGAATTCAGAGATACGATCCCATCAATTCGTAAGTAACCTTGACTTCTTTTCTTTGTTGCATGAAGACAGTTGCATTGGTTTGTCTTATTTTGTTTTATGACTGTTCGTTTCCAGGGATTATAGAAAATTATATAAATGGGGTGATTCACAACAACAGAAATTTTTTCTGATCCAGAGGCCAGAAGTGTGACATCAGGGCTGGTACTTTCTGAGGGCTCGAGGGGAGAACCTGCTCCGTGCCTCTCTCCTGGCTTCCTATCGTGACCAGCCGTCTTTGGCACTCCTTAGCTTGTAGATGTCGCTCTTACCTCTCCTCCTGTGTTCGTGTGATGTTCTCCTTGTATCTGTCTCTCATAACAATGCCATCTTGGATTAGGGCTCACCCTTCTCCAGTATTACCTCCCATGTCAATTATATCCACAAAAACCTGAAATAAGGTCACATTTGTGGGTACCACAGATTAGGACTTGAACATATCTTTTGAGTTCAGCCTGCAACAATGATTTTGTTGAGTTTTACTGTTTCATTGCTACTGTTGTTTGGTCTCTCCTCGTAGTAAGCTTTGTGAACACAGAACATCTGATTGCATTGCAACTAAGTGTGATAATTAGGTTTTTTTTTTTTTAAAGATTTATTTATTTATTTATTTTGGGCGGGGGTCGGGTTGGGGAGGGAGGGGAGCAGACGGGCCACTTCTATTGGTCTTTCGTTTCTCTGTGTTCATCCGTCTTTGTTCTTTGACTCCTGCGGGCCTCCCATCGCAGTGTCATCTGTTCTCTCAGAGTGCCGGCTCTGGGCACATGCGCTCCAGAGCTCTGGCTCAGTAATTGGACACATCAGTCTAGCCGCTCCGCGGCACGCGGGATCTTCCCAGGCCAGGGCTCGAACCAGCGCCCCTTGCACTGCAAGGCAGTGTCCTTACCCACTGGACCACCAGGGGAAGCCCTGTAATTGACTTTTTTTTTTTTTTTTTTTTTTTTTGGGCAGGGGTCGGATTGGGGAGGGAGGGGAGCGGACAGGCCACTTCCATTGGTCTTTTCATTTCTCTATTTTCATCCGTCTTTGTTCTTTGGCTCCTGTGGGCCTCCCATCGCGGTGGCCTCTGTTGTCGCAGAGTGCCAGCTCTGGGCGCATGCGCTCCAGAGCTCTGTCTCGGTAATTGGACACATGGGTCCAGCCGCTCCGCGGCACGTGGGATCTTCCCAGGCCAGGGATTGAACCGGCGCCCCTTGCACTGCAAGGCGGTGTCCTTACCCACTGGACCACCAGGGGAAACCCTGTAATTGACTTTTGATAGAAAAGCCTAGTTTATTAAAAACTGGAAACACTTCCATTTTTAGTTTTTTATTAGAAATTGAAAATCCTGTTTTGGAAACATTCAGCTGTGTGGCTGATGTTAAAGTGCTGTATAATGATGCTGCTTCCTTTCCTTGGCCTCTCCACAAAGTAGGTAACTTTATTTGGGTAATTTCCCTGAGCTTCATGATGTCTATGACATTTTTTTAAAGTAATTATTTTTCTTTCTTTAATACTTTTTTAATGTAATTAATGTATTAATGTTGCTATAAGGCTTACAGATTTGTAGCAGGTTTCTTCGGAGGTGATAGAGGGAGGCATTGAGGGAGTGTATTATATTTAAAATGCCAGACTTGTGTCTGACACAGTTTTGTAAAGATGTTTCTTTGGTTTTGTTTTGAGTATTTCATTGTCTATCACCCTTCTTTCTTTTTTTTAACAAAATACTATACTAAGAGTAGGGTGCCAGAGAATGTAAAGATTTTTCGAACTGCCCTTCAACATTTAAAAGATTAATCTGCCAAAAGAAAATCTTGACAGTTTTCTAGTCTAGGACTTATTTTTTGTTGTCTAGGCATCATATATGTGACTCTTTTGCAATCCCCTGGAATGTAGCCAGCCAAGATCCTCTGTCCTTGAAATTCTCCAGGCAAGAATACTGGAGTGGTTTGCCTTGCCTTCCTCCAGGGGATCTTCCTGAACCCAGGAATCGAACCCACATCTCCTGCATTGTCAGGCGTGTTCTTTACCACTGAGCCACTGGGGAAGCCCAGGACTTCCTCAGTTAGTGTCTTTTTTAAATATTCCTTTTCACATACCTAGGAATATAATCATTGTTCCACTTTCCTACATTAAGAAATAGTTTTTGTCATTGTAAAAGAATTACATTTAACAGACACAATTTCTTTTCTAGGATGCTGGGAATCTACATGGATACACTAAACATATTTATGCGTGTTGCCACTATGCTAGCAACTGGAGGCAACAGAAAGAAGTGAAGTGACTCAGCTTCTGACTTCCTTAATACCCTCAGAAATTAAATTGTATTAAATAGTCTTGACTGCAAGGCGGTGTCCTTACCCACTGGACCACCAGGAAACCCTGTAATTCACTTTTGATAGAAAAGCCTAGTTTATTAAAAACTGGAAACACTTCCATTTTTAGTTTTTTATTAGAAATTGAAAATCCTGTTTTGGAAACATTCAGCTGTGTGGCTGATGTTAAAGTGCTGTATAATGATGCTGCTTCCTTTCCTTGGCCTCTCCACAAAGTAGGTAACTTTATTTGGGTAATTTCCCTGAGCTTCATAATGTCTATGACATTTTTTTAAAGTAATTATTTTTCTTTCTTTAATACTTTTTTAATGTAATTAATGTATTAATGTTGCTATAAGGCTTACAGATTTGTAGCAGGTTTCTTCGGAGGTGATAGAGGGAGGCATTGAGGGAGTGTATTATATTTAAAATGCCAGACTTGTGTCTGACACAGTTTTGTAAAGATGTTTCTTTGGTTTTGTTTTGAGTATTTCATTGTCTATCACCCTTCTTTCTTTTTTTTACCAAAATACTATACTAAGAGTAGGGTGCCAGAGAATGTAAAGATTTTTCGAACTGCCCTTCAGCATTTAAAAGATTAATCTGCCAAAAGAAAATCTTGACAGTTTTCTAGTCTAGGACTTATTTTTTGTTGTCTAGGCATCATATATGTGACTCTTTTGCAATCCCCTGGAATGTAGCCAGCCAAGATCCTCTGTCCTTGAAATTCTCCAGGCAAGAATACTGGAGTGGTTTGCCTTGCCTTCCTCCAGGGGATCTTCCTGAACCCAGGAATCGAACCCACATCTCCTGCATTGTCAGGCGTGTTCTTTACCACTGAGCCACTGGGGAAGCCCAGGACTTCCTCAGTTAGTGTCTTTTTTAAATATTCCTTTTCACATACCTAGGAATATAATCATTGTTCCACTTTCCTACATTAAGAAATAGTTTTTGTCATTGTAAAAGAATTACATTTAACAGACACAATTTCTTTTCTAGGATGCTGGGAATCTACATGGATACACTAAACATATTTATGCGTGTTGCCACTATGCTAGCAACTGGAGGCAACAGAAAGAAGTGAAGTGACTCAGCTTCTGACTTCCTTAATACATCAGATATCTGGCTTGTTCAGTAGGGGCAGATATGTATTAAATAGCTTCTACAAGCAGCTTTCGTTGAAGTTTAGAAGATAAGAACTTGTCATCGTGTTTCAAGTGTTCCAATAATGTGATGCTTCAGGTCTGCTTTTCCTTCTGGAGAATAAATTCAGTAGTTCTCTTCTGAATAGCACACACATTTTCAGTTCTCTTGTTTGAGTAATTCTGAAATGTTCTAATGAATGTGAGAACCAAGGTTTGTGTTTCAGCAATTTGTCTTTTATTTGTTTTAAAATTTGTTTGGTTAAGTGAAGTTTCACAAACTTGTGTGCCTGCGGTTTTCTTTTAGGAATGTGGAATATTACAAGTGATGTTGTAAGTGACATAGGGGTTTGGTAAAGGGACCAGAGAGAGGTAAAGGGTCGCCTGCAGTCTTTCTATGAATACTTAAAACTCAGCACTGTATAATTGTGGTGAGTAGCTGAGGGAATCAAGATGTTTGGAAATAAGTCATGGCTATACCTTGGCTGAACTTACCAGACACATGGAGCAGAAAGCAAAGACATAGATGATTCTCCAGGCTCTCCTTACAATATAGGTATGATCATGTGTGACTTATCATTTTCTGACCCTGTTAGAAGAGTCCATGGCACTAACTACATGGAGAATTCCTCTTACCGTATGTGTATGTTGTACATTTTATTTTTGAATCGTCTAGAACAAAATATCTTTAAGACACTCAGGAAAAAAATACTCAAAGCATGAAAATTGTTGCATTTTTAAGTATATAAGTAATATGTACGTAATTTCTGAATTCCTCTGGAAATTATTGAGATGTTTGAAGGAATACATGCTTGCCTTTCTCATCTCTTCATGCTTTAAAGCTTTTGTCAGAAAAGGCTGTTTGTAATTTACACTTGAGATTATGAAAGCAATTTTTCCCTTAAATTTGATTTCTTGCATTCAAAAAGGAAGGCAAAGTCAGACTTTTTTCATGAACTATATCAATCAAAAATGTAATGAAGGAAATGTTTCATTAGAGTTCCCCCAGCAGAATTTTCCTTCTTCATAGACCATTATCTGCCATTTGTAAGTTTTTTTGATACAGAAGAGTTATTTTTGGACATTCTTATGAATTAAGTAAGTGTATAACTATTGAAGTGGTGTATTGACAAATATTTATTTGAGTAATCCAGAAATAACTATTCTAACCACCTCACTTCAGGATGCTAATTTCTGAAATAATAAAGATTATAGCCAAATGGTGATTAGTCTGTAGTTTTTCTAGCTAAACCGTATGCATACATACCATTGAATAAGGAATTTGTTTGAGAAAGCAACTTATTCTCTTACTGATAAAAATTGTTTAGTTCTAAGCTAAGGCATCTCCAGCTCTTTGAGATCCTGTGGACTTAAGCCCACCAACTTCTCTGTCCATGGGTTTTCCCAGGCAAGAATACTGGAGTGGGATGCCATTTCCTTCTCCAGGGGATCTTCCAAACCCAGGGATCGAACCCACGTCTCCTGCACTGCAGAAAGATTCTTTACCACTGAACCACAGTATGGCATGAGTGTAACAGTGGTACTTAGAGCTAGACTGCATTTATTTGAAGCCCAGTTCTTCTGCTTATTCATGTGGCCCCAGGTGAATTACTTCCCCTTTCTGTGCCCATTTCCTCATCTGTAAAATGAAGATGATAACAGAGCCTGCCTCATAATGTTAAGGCAACGTGTGCAGGCACTCAGTAAACCCTGTAAGCTTTAGCTCCTGGTTTTGAAGGATTTTTTCCTTAAGAAATGACTTTGTTCCCTTAGTTATGTTGACATCGTCTAGAACAAAATATCTTTAAGACACTCAGGAAAAAATACTCAAAGCATGAAAATTGTTGCATTTTAAGTATATAAGTAATATCGTAATTTCTGAATTCCTCTGGAAATTATTGAGATGTTTGAAGGAATACATGCTTGCCTTTCTCATCTCTTCATGCTTTAAAGCTTTTGTCAGAAAAGGCTGTTTGTAATTTACACTTGAGATTATGAAAGCAATTTTTCCCTTAAATTTGATTTCTTGCATTCAAAAAGGAAGGCAAAGTCAGACTTTTTTCATGAACTATATCAATCAAAAATGTAATGAAGGAAATGTTTCATTAGAGTTCCCCCAGCAGAATTTTCCTTCTTCATAGACCATTATCTGCCATTTGTAAGTTTTTTTGATACAGAAGAGTTATTTTTGGACATTCTTATGAATTAAGTAAGTGTATAACTATTGAAGTGGTGTATTGACAAATATTTATTTGAGTAATCCAGAAATAACTATTCTAACCACCTCACTTCAGGATGCTAATTTCTGAAATAATAAAGATTATAGCCAAATGGTGATTAGTCTGTAGTTTTTCTAGCTAAACCGTATGCATACATACCATTGAATAAGGAATTTGTTTGAGAAAGCAACTTATTCTCTTACTGATAAAAATTGTTTAGTTCTAAGCTAAGGCATCTCCAGCTCTTTGAGATCCTGTGGACTTAAGCCCACCAACTTCTCTGTCCATGGGTTTTCCCAGGCAAGAATACTGGAGTGGGATGCCATTTCCTTCTCCAGGGGATCTTCCAAACCCAGGGATCGAACCCACGTCTCCTGCACTGCAGAAAGATTCTTTACCACTGAACCACAGTATGGCATGAGTGTAACAGTGGTACTTAGAGCTAGACTGCATTTATTTGAAGCCCAGTTCTTCTGCTTATTCATGTGGCCCCAGGTGAATTACTTCCCCTTTCTGTGCCCATTTCCTCATCTGTAAAATGAAGATGATAACAGAGCCTGCCTCATAATGTTAAGGCAACGTGTGCAGGCACTCAGTAAACACTGTAAGCTTTAGCTCCTGGTTTTGAAGGGGATTTTTTTCCTTAAGAAAGATCTATGGACTGTTTGTTTTCCCTTTTCTACCTTAGTCCTGGTGCTGTGTTATCTTAAAGGTTCTGTTAATGTCAGTCATGTTTTAGAACCCAAATCTGTATCTTCATGTTTGGATGGTATCATACACAATGCAAAATGAAGTAATTTCAACAGTGCATATCAGGCAAAGGTTTATCTAGAAAAATCAAGGGGAGTAGTTGCTTTTTCAATGAGAGCATTTTATTATAGCACTTTTTTTTTATTTTGCTAAGACAATGAAATGAAGACTGTTCAATATAAAGTGAATTATGAAGTGTGACTACTCACAAATTAAAATATAATAGGCTTGGGCTTCCCCTGGTGGTTCAGTGCGTAAGGACACCGCCTTGCAGTGCAAGGGGCGCCGGTTCCATCCCTGGCCTGGGAAGATCCCACGTGCTGCGGAGTGGCTGGACCCATGTGTCCAATTACTGAGCTGGAGCTCTGGAGCGCATGCGCTCAGAGCCAGCACTCTGCAAAGACAGACACCACCGCGATGGGAGGCCCACAGGAGCCAAAGAACAAAGACAGATGAAAATAGAGAAACGAAAGACCAATAGAAGTGGCCTGCCTGCTCCCCTCCCTCCCCAACCCGACCCCCATCCAAAATAAATAAATAAATAAATCTTTAAAAAATACATATATATATATATAATAGGCTTAAAATAATAGGAAAAAATCACTAGTTCTCTAGCTCCTGCTAACATATCAGTGGGTTGTTTTTTTTCTCTTCACATGACTCACCATTGAAGAGTGGAGACCTACTAATTGATAGGCTTTGGGGAAAAAAACCATTCCAGCATTTTCTGAAACATCTGAAGTGTTAAAGGACAACTGAAGTATGTGGTTAAAAAAATAATCCCTCAAAAAGGCCCTTTTGGTTTGCTTACAATGGTAGCTAATGAGCATTCAAATGGTGCTTTCACCTGTGCACCTGCTGAACCCGTTTCCCTTTATTTCCTCATCTGTAAAATGAAGATGATAACAGAGCCTGCCTCATAATGGCAACGTGTGCAGGCACTCAGTAAACACTGTAAGCTTTAGCTCCTGGTTTTGAAGGGGATTTTTTTCCTTAAGAAAGATCTATGGACTGTTTGTTTTCCCTTTTCTACCTTAGTCCTGGTGCTGTGTTATCTTAAAGGTTCTGTTAATGTCAGTCATGTTTTAGAACCCAAATCTGTATCTTCATGTTTGGATGGTATCATACACAATGCAAAATGAAGTAATTTCAACAGTGCATATCAGGCAAAGGTTTATCTAGAAAAATCAAGGGGAGTAGTTGCTTTTTCAATGAGAGCATTTTATTATAGCACTTTTTTTTTATTTTGCTAAGACAATGAAATGAAGACTGTTCAATATAAAGTGAATTATGAAGTGTGACTACTCACAAATTAAAATATAATAGGCTTGGGCTTCCCCTGGTGGTTCAGTGCGTAAGGACACCGCCTTGCAGTGCAAGGGGCGCCGGTTCCATCCCTGGCCTGGGAAGATCCCACGTGCTGCGGAGTGGCTGGACCCATGTGTCCAATTACTGAGCTGGAGCTCTGGAGCGCATGCGCTCAGAGCCAGCACTCTGCAAAGACAGACACCACCGCGATGGGAGGCCCACAGGAGCCAAAGAACAAAGACAGATGAAAATAGAGAAACGAAAGACCAATAGAAGTGGCCTGCCTGCTCCCCTCCCTCCCCAACCCGACCCCCATCCAAAATAAATAAATAAATAAATCTTTAAAAAATACATATATATATATATAATAGGCTTAAAATAATAGGAAAAAATCACTAGTTCTCTAGCTCCTGCTAACATATCAGTGGGTTGTTTTTTTTCTCTTCACATGACTCACCATTGAAGAGTGGAGACCTACTAATTGATAGGCTTTGGGGAAAAAAACCATTCCAGCATTTTCTGAAACATCTGAAGTGTTAAAGGACAACTGAAGTATGTGGTTAAAAAAATAATCCCTCAAAAAGGCCCTTTTGGTTTGCTTACAATGGTAGCTAATGAGCATTCAAATGGTCTGCTGTGCACCTAGCTGACACCATGCTAACTGGACCCTGGAGAGAAATTTCTAATGAGTAGAAACTGCCTTCTAACGCATAGCAACCTCATGTAAATACTATAGTCTACCTTGATGAGTGTTACAAGAGAACGGTGTGTTTCCAAGGTGTCCGAAGAGGAAATCTTCAAGAGTAAACATAGTTACAGCACATAAAAAAGGCAGGGCATTTGAAACAGCAGTGGAGGGAAGGCAGAGTCAGGGGAAGGGCAAGAACAGCTTCCCCTGAAGCCTGATTTCCTCCTCACAGCTGCTGTGTGCAGGGCCTAGAGCCTTGGACCCTTAAATAATTTCCGTGCACTTTAAAGTGTTAACCATCTGGGGAGAAAGGCCGGCGTATTGCCCTTAAAATTGTTCATCTGTGTAGGATGTGTCTGATTAGGTTCCTGAAATTAAATGCACCCAATATCTGTATCATTCAAATAGGGCAGGAGGGTCCAGGTATGCTGATAATAGCTAATGAATTAATTGAAATTTTTGCATGTCGTGTGCTATCCTTTGCATAATCATAACATTCCTTTGAGCTAAGTACTGCTGCCGCCATTTTCTAGAGTAAGCTGAAGCCCACAGCTTCAGTATTTGCACAAGGTCATATGGCTGGGAAAAATTAAGTGGTAGAGTAGATCAGTTACACTGGGAAGTTTGTAATGAGTACCATAGGGCTTCTATTTTAGAATCAAATACTATGCAAATTAAATAGGTTGAGGTTTAGCTGAAAATATTAATACTTAGTTAATACTTAGAACATTAGAATTTGTGTTTATCGAAAAGAATTGACCTCGTAGAAGGACAAGTGGATGGTACTCATTGATGTTTTACTTCCCAGATCCTACAGATCGAACCATTGTTCAAGGTCAGTGCAACCAGTAAGGTAAAATCCTCCTCAAATGGTCTCAATTTATAGCAAGCAGTCAAAATGGAAACCGTTTTCAGGAAAAGATATGAAAGTTATAATCTCGAGGACTTTATCTTTTGTGAAACAGTTCAAGAAGATGGGGAAAGTTCTCTCAGTATTAATGCTTGAAAATGGCAAAAAGGAGCAATTTGTGTGGGTAGCAAAGTTGAAGTGAAAAGTCGGATGGGGGAAGCGGGTCTCACACCCGACCACTGCCAATTAGCACGAGGGAAAGTCCAGCACAGTGTGTTCCCTTCAGCCTCAGCGTCCCACTCTGCTTTCCTCATAGCTTGTGTGCTTTCTCAGCTAGTGGAATATCAGCCCCCGGGGGCTAAGGGGCCTCTCAGCCCTCCGCCTTGAACTGAGAGGCTGTGTTGGTTGCAACTTCATTGGCTACAGTTGGAACCCTGGAGGATCCCTGAGGCCATACCCAGAAACAGGATTGATTTTTTTCTGGAAAGACCAACTTGACATTCGTTCTCACAATTGAACAAGTCCGGACAATTTTTAAATATTTATATGCTTCCCACTGAGCACTTGTTAAAATCTGCCTGATCAGTTCAAAGTGTTGTGTCAGGTGGCCGTCCTTCCAGCCTAGGCTTCCACGTTCCTGGAATAGGTGACCTGCTCATCCGTGTGCCCCAGGGTAGTGTCACAGAGCTTGGTGAAATGAGGTTCTGATGACAATCTCCTAGGAAGGGTGTCATGTCTTAATTTTTATTAGTGTGTTTGTCATGCAACCTGTTCTCAGATGCAGTATTTTTCACACTTCATTTCTGAAATGTGAGTTCAGTTTCAGAGTTTTCTTTCTTTTTCTTTCAAAACTAAACAGCATTACCTTTAAGTCAGCAGCACCTTAGAATTGAAGAAATCATGATGTTTTTCCGTGATTTTTTTTTTTGGTCCATTTCTAATGTTCATTGTCCTGTAAGAACAGGTATCTGATGATTCAGAGGGAATCTTCCACAAGAAGGGTATGAACAGCCTAGCCCCACCCATTTATGTACTTAACACAGGTTGAATGGACTGATTTCCCAGCAATACAAAATGACTTCTGAACAGGAAGGCCAGCGGTGTCTGAGAAAACATTTGTGCTTTGGTATGATCTGATTTCAAAAGGAGAGTAAGGGATTAACAAGTTGGTTCATTTCAGTACCCCTTGAAGGAATGAACTCTTTAACAACAGCTGTGGAAAAGAACCAGGATAAAAAAGAAGCATTTTGCCCTCCTGGCACAGCCTGGCTGGAAACTTGTCAGCTAGAAGACAGCAACAGATGGGCAGAGGAGCTCTCAAGAGAGAGACAGCCACTGACCCTGATGACCTTTGAGCAGGGAATGTTGGAGACAGAAACTCTTAACGGTTGATGTGGAATTTCGGGCCTGAACACAACAGTATTAATCTGTACAAGTCACTTTTCAAGCGATCAAGTCAAGAAATAGGCACCCTATTTGGTTCCCTTGAACTGAGAGGCTGTGTTGGTTGCAACTTCATTGGCTACAGTTGGAACCCTGGAGGATCCCTGAGGCCATATCCAGAAACAGGATTGATTTTTTTCTGGAAAGACCAACTTGACATTCGTTCTCACAATTGAACAAGTCCGGACAATTTTTTAAATATTTATATGCTTCCCACTGAGCACTTGTTAAAATCTGCCTGATCAGTTCAAAGTGTTGTGTCAGGTGGCCGTCCTTCCAGCCTAGGCTTCCACGTTCCTGGAATAGGTGACCTGCTCATCCGTGTGCCCCAGGGTAGTGTCACAGAGCTTGGTGAAATGAGGTTCTGATGACAATCTCCTAGGAAGGGTGTCATGTCTTAATTTTTATTAGTGTGTTTGTCATGCAACCTGTTCTCAGATGCAGTATTTTTCACACTTCATTTCTGAAATGTGAGTTCAGTTTCAGAGTTTTCTTTCTTTTTCTTTCAAAACTAAACAGCATTACCTTTAAGTCAGCAGCACCTTAGAATTGAAGAAATCATGATGTTTTTCCGTGATTTTTTTTTTTTTTTTGGTCCATTTCTAATGTTCATTGTCCTGTAAGAACAGGTATCTGATGATTCAGAGGGAATCTTCCACAAGAAGGGTATGAACAGCCTAGCCCCACCCATTTATGTACTTAACACAGGTTGAATGGACTGATTTCCCAGCAATACAAAATGACTTCTGAACAGGAAGGCCAGCGGTGTCTGAGAAAACATTTGTGCTTTGGTATGATCTGATTTCAAAAGGAGAGTAAGGGATTAACAAGTTGGTTCATTTCAGTACCCCTTGAAGGAATGAACTCTTTAACAACAGCTGTGGAAAAGAACCAGGATAAAAAAGAAGCATTTTGCCCTCCTGGCACAGCCTGGCTGGAAACTTGTCAGCTAGAAGACAGCAACAGATGGGCAGAGGAGCTCTCAAGAGAGAGACAGCCACTGACCCTGATGACCTTTGAGCAGGGAATGTTGGAGACAGAAACTCTTAACGGTTGATGTGGAATTTCGGGCCTGAACACAACAGTATTAATCTGTACAAGTCACTTTTTCAAGCGATCAAGTCAAGAAATAGGCACCCTATTTGGTTCCCTGTAGTTAAGGTGTGAGAAATGGGTAACAAATGAGCCAATTGTGAAGTAGTGATTGAGAAACCATGAAAGCATTATCTGGACTAATCGCTACAGGAGTTCAGAGAAAGGGAGCAGTTACGCTCAGGTGCCCACAGGAACACAAGTGTCTACACACCCCCACAGAAGGCTGGTGCCTGGAAAGGGCTCCCCACTTTGGTAGGAAGAGTCATGTCTGGGGCAGCCTCCGTGCAAAGCATCATGGGAAGTATCCTGACCTACTTTACAGAGAACCCAGCCTCCGCCTGCAAGCCTTGTGTGTCTGTGACAACTGTGCTCACATACTATGCCGCCATTATAGTGGGTGCCTCAGAAAAGAGTACGATCACCTACCTCATTTAAGAAGGAAGCGGCGGCTTCCCTGGTGGTCCAGTGGGTAAAGAGTCTGCCTTGCAGTGTAAGGGGCACCGGTTCGATCCGTGGCCCAGGAAGATCCCATGTGCTGCAGAGAAGCTGGACCAGCATGTCCAATTAGGAGGCAGTGCTCTGGAGCGCATGTGCCCAGAGCTGGTGCTCTGCAAGGAGACAGGCCACAGCAGTAGGAGGCCCACACAGACCAAAGAACAAAGATGGATGAAAATAAATAAAAAACCAATGAAAGAGGCTGAAATTTTTTTAAAAAATTAAGGAAGCATTTAAAAAGAAGTTGGGGACTAAAAGTTAAAAGTAAAATAAAAGTTAAAAAAAAAAAAAAGAAGTTGGGGACTTCTCTGGGGGTCCAATGATAAGGACTCCAGGCTTCCAGTGCATGTGGCATGGGTTCGTTCCCTGACCAGGGATCCAGCATGGCATAAAAAAAAAAGTTGGAGAAATTATGGCAAGATTTACACTCTTGTTAATTCTGAGTGGCAGAAGAATGGGCATTTAAAAGAGAAATGGGGTGTTTAGTATCTTATTCAGTACATTGTATGTGCCCTTAAGTAGTTTTTTGGGAAATTTCCCAGTGACTCAGTGGTAAAAAAAAATCCACCTGGCAATGCAGGAGACATGGGTTTAATCCTTGGGTGGGGAAGATCCCCTGGAGAAGAAACTGGCAGTCCACTCCAATATTCCTGCCTGGGAAATCCCATGGACAGAGGAGCCTGGAGGGCTACAAGCCATGGGGTCACAAAAGAGTCTCACATGACTTAGCAACTAAACACAACAAAGTTTCTTAGAAAGGAAAGCCCATATGGAGAGAAAATCCATTGAAACAACTGTGAGAAAAGCTTTTCATATTTTAGAAATTTACTGAGAAAGCAGAACCTCTCTCCACCCTGTGGCCTTTGGCACCATCTCACCTCTGAGTGAGACTGAACCCAGAGCCTCCAGGGCCCCTGTAGCGCGATGTGCTATGTCTGCAGTGATGTCACAGTTGCAGTTTAGCCCAGGACGGCAGGGCTCTGGCCGCTCCTTGTGCATCCACCTGGTCCCAGTGACGCTAGGTGTGTGACAAGAGTGCAGGAAAGTGACACCTCTCTTCTGGGAAACTTGCAAAGCACAGAAGAGACGCTGACAGACAGGATCCATCCCAGCCCTACCTGCAGTTCTCCAGCTCCAAGCACAAGCAAAATTGGAAAATATTAGCATCCTCCTCCCTACTGCCCAGGCCAATGGCATTTGCTCTGCTGGGTCCTCTCGCTGAGTGGGTCTGCTCTCAGTCCTTTAGACCTGAGTGTTAGTGTGCTTAGGTTTTCTTTGTCCTGAATCATGGCAAGAAAAGACAATCAATCATTGTTGCACATTGAGGAAGCATTGTACATTCTCTTTTTTTTTGAATGTTGATAGGCATTATACAATCTTGAGTGCAAGTGGAAGGTTGGTATTTCTTGGAGACAGGTTGCTGTTGAAAAGGAGAGGAAAAGCTATGCTCCCCACTGCTGGCAACCGACTGCCTAATGGAACAAAAACTTCATACAACACGATGCTCTGGCATTCTATTTTCATCAAAGGGATCTCTTCCACTCCAGCCTCAGCTACTGTTTTATGGAGGAGCAGAGAAACCGAGAAACAGAGGAGCTGAGCAACTTGTCTAGAGTCTCACAGCTACAACCTGGCAGGGCCCTGTGTAGAGCCTGGATCATCATGTGGCTGTAGAACTTGGACTTTTCATAAGCGTAGGGGAGGCAGGGAGAAAGAAATCGAAGGCAAGTGTCCCAAGTCCCGTGTTCCGAGTCCCGTGTTCCAGACTAAAATCATGTGCTGGATGTGAAGGTGTGGAGGTAAAAGGCCAGGAACTCCAGTGAGATAGCAGAAAAGTGGAAAGCCAAGGGACAAGCCCCACTAGATTCAGAGACGGTGGCTTCACAGGTGCTCCAGCACCAGCATGGAGTGGCCCTATGCAAGAAAAGACAGTGCCTTCTGTCTTCTGTCTCCCCAGGTGGCTTCGTGGTGTGGGAGAAAAGGTCACATTCGGACATATGCCCATGGAAGAGCCCACAGGCCTGCTGGCAGCCACCTCACACCAGTGGGGAAGCAGGCATGAGTGATAGTGGGAAGACGTACAGCATCACTGACAACCTAGGGGACTGGTGAAGGCAAAGGTGGCGGTAACAGACCCCAGATTTACCAACCTTGACGCCAGCAACAGGATACCCCAGAGGCAGGCAAGATCCTGTGGGTTGGAGACTTATGAGGAAGTTCAGATTAAATGTGAAAAAAAAAAAAAAACTAAGCAATCAGGTTTGGGTACAATTTGAGGATGGCGTGTAAGCTAAACATTACCACTGTGGATTATTATTTTCAACTACTCATGAGTTCTTGTGGATCTAATGTCAGGAAAGAACCTCAGCTTTGGAGGCAGAAGACCTGGTTCCAAGTGAGAAGTCGCCATAGCATGTTTAGGTGAAAGAAAACGTCCCTTTCCCTTGTTGCAAGATAAAAATGAAATGCCCGCATCCCTAATGTGGGAGAAGAATTAGAAGACGACTGAAGGACCACAGCAGTTGCTGACCCCTCCCTCTATTATCAACTGATCTGCAATTTGCTGGGCAAGTAAAGGAGGGAATGTCATTTCTGATCAACCACGGGGTCCCTAAAACATCCTTGAAAAAGACTGTGATGGCCAAGAGGAAAGTGAGGGACATGGGCATGAATGCTGTAACCGTGAAGAACTTCAGGCGTTTTCCCAACTGACCTTAGAAATCACAGATTTAACTTGAAAATGATGTCTTCCTTATAAATTCCCCTGTGTTAGGTGTGTCTCCAGAGACTTGTTTCTCAGGAAAGCTGCCAAGTGTTCCAAATCATCTTTGGAAAGAATTCAAAGCCTCAAATTTGATTATTTTTGTACCCAAACTGCATGTGCTTAAAACTAACAGGTGTTCCTGTTAAAATGCTTCTCATTTTCACCTCTCTTAGCTCAACATGAGATTTCAAATATTCTGAAGAGCCAGAGGTGTTTCTTCTGTTTTTTAAGAAGTTGACAGCTCTCTTTGAGATGTTAAAAAAAAGCAGGTGAAAAAATCTGTGAACAGGAATTGTCTCTGGGGAGTGGGGTTTCGGATGGAACTTACACTTAATACTGTGTGTTATTCAAATGAATGCATCAGAGATTGCTTCAGTAATTTTTAAGAAGCATTTAAAAAACAGGTAGAATTCTGACATCTGAATCTACTCTTCCCTTTAAACATATGGTCCCAGCATCACCTGCAAATCTGTGAGTCCTATGTGTGAGTGTGTGAGTCCCCAGAAATCACCAGTTCTTGCTTAACTGTTCAGTGCCCCTATGGCTCTGTTCTTTGGAGGCAAAAAAGGCTGTACTGAAAACCTAAGGTCTATTTCTGACTGTGGCTAAGTGGTCAAGGGTCCAGGCAAAATTAGCCACACTTTGGAGTGTGAATCCAAACACATCTCTCTCTCCAAAAACTTGGAATGTTATTGTTCGGTTACTCAGTCGCATCTGACTCTTTGCAATCCCGTGGACTACAGCACACCAGGCTCTTCTGTCCTCCTCTATCTTCTGGAGTTTGCTCAAATTCATGTCCATCGAGTTGGTGATGCTATGTAACCATCTCATCCTCTGCCGCCCCCGTCTCCTTTTGCCCTCCATCTTCCCCAGTATCAAGGGCTTTTCCAATGATCAGCTCTTTGCATCAGGTGGTCAAACTATTGGAGCTTCAGCTTCAACATCAGTACTTCCCATGAATATTCAGGGTTGATCTCTCCTTATTTCTTCACCATTGCTAAGCAGTGAGAGTTCAGCTTGGCCAATTCCTGCTCCCTTTTCCAAGTAGCTTGTTCCTTTCCCCTTTGATGATGGTTTGCCAAAAGGAAAAAGGAGCCATGCCAATGCAAAAAGTTCATGTTACAGCAGGTAACGGGTGAGTGGCTGCCAAAGGTATGCTGTTGCCTGGAGAACTCAGTGGTGGCACCACAAGTGACTCCAGATTAAAATTAGATAAAATAGTGGTAAAGTCCTTGATGCAGGTCATGGATGTGATCCCAATCTTAGGAAGCAGCTTCAGGAAACTGCTGAGTTTAGGAACCTGTAACAGGCAATCTAAGAAAGACTAGAGGGCAGGCAGACAGGCACAGGCTCAAGACAAGCCCCATCCTCTTTCTGACTCTCCTTCCTGCACTGGCCACCTGCAGGGCACCAGCTGTGGAGCCGCCCTTGGCAGACCCCTTTGGTCTTCCTGACCACACTCTCTGCCTTGGTCACTGCCTGCTGCCCACTCAGCACAGCCAGCAGGATTCAGAACAGAGCCTGGAAAGGGAATCAGGCACAGCCTGGACAGGTGACTAACATAGTATGACATTTGGTCCTTAAGCCCAGTGGCTCCAACCAATTTCTTTACGTGGATTGGTTTTAAAAGCTTTTGAAAACACATGCAAGCATACGGGCTGACTGTCAAAATATCCCCTGACAAGCATTTTGCTCACCAAGCTGTCTGAGAATGTGATCTAAATTGAATCTCTAATCTCTAGCAGGTGAAGAGGGCCAGTCCTAGGCAGCAGGGTTTGTCTGAGTTAACTGCCAGGAACGAGGGCATTCCTAGAGTGTTGAACCTGATACTACGATCTTCCCATGCTCCCTTCGACGCTGGGAACCAGAGCCAGATCTTTGGTTAGAAGTGCACACTGATTAAGGCAAAGAATAGATAGACATGATATCGCAAGGGCAAATGCAAATTGTGTGTCTGCATGATTGCCTCCAGGAGGAGAAGTTCCCCGAGATCAGCCAGTCACAGTGTCTTCTGAGTCCCCTGCGGTCAGGCACACGGCCGAGCCCGGGGGGGGAAGTTGTATGCCAATTCCTGCTCCCTTTTCCAAGCTAAGCAGTGAGAGTTCAGCTTGGCCAATTCCTGCTCCTTTTCCAAGTAGCTTGTTCCTTTCCCCTTTGATGATGGTTTGCCAAAAGGAAAAAGGAGCCGTGCCAATGCAAAAAGTTCATGTTACAGCAGGTAACGGGTGAGTGGCTGCCAAAGGTATGCTGTTGCCTGGAGAACTCAGTGGTGGCACCACAAGTGACTCCAGATTAAAATTAGATAAAATAGTGGTAAAGTCCTTGATGCAGGTCATGGATGTGATCCCAATCTTAGGAAGCAGCTTCAGGAAACTGCTGAGTTTAGGAACCTGTAACAGGCAATCTAAGAAAGACTAGAGGGCAGGCAGACAGGCACAGGCTCAAGACAAGCCCCATCCTCTTTCTGACTCTCCTTCCTGCACTGGCCACCTGCAGGGCACCAGCTGTGGAGCCGCCCTTGGCAGACCCCTTTGGTCTTCCTGACCACACTCTCTGCCTTGGTCACTGCCTGCTGCCCACTCAGCACAGCCAGCAGGATTCAGAACAGAGCCTGGAAAGGGAATCAGGCACAGCCTGGACAGGTGACTAACATAGTATGACATTTGGTCCTTAAGCCCAGTGGCTCCAACCAATTTCTTTACGTGGATTGGTTTTAAAAGCTTTTGAAAACACATGCAAGCATACGGGCTGACTGTCAAAATATCCCTGACAAGCATTTTGCTCACCAAGCTGTCTGAGAATGTGATCTAAATTGAATCTCTAATCTCTAGCAGGTGAAGAGGGCCAGTCCTAGGCAGCAGGGTTTGTCTGAGTTAACTGCCAGGAACGAGGGCATTCCTAGAGTGTTGAACCTGATACTACGATCTTCCCATGCTCCCTTCGACGCTGGGAACCAGAGCCAGATCTTTGGTTAGAAGTGCACACTGATTAAGGCAAAGAATAGATAGACATGATATCGCAAGGGCAAATGCAAATTGTGTGTCTGCATGATTGCCTCCAGGAGGAGAAGTTCCCCGAGATCAGCCAGTCACAGTGTCTTCTGAGTCCCCTGCGGTCAGGCACACGGCCGAGCCCGTGGTATGTGTCCAGTGAGTAGGTGATGCTCAAGCCACCTGTACCATCGACCAACATTCTCCGATGTCTGCCGTTGTAGGGTGTTCTTTCTTCACGTCCTTGCTCAGGTTGATCTTGAACCTGTATGTGCTTTTGTTTCATTACAACCTTGAACACCCATCAAGGTGCACCTGCCAGCTTCCCTCCTCTCCAGCTGTACAAGCCTCACCCATGTTTCAGGTGGCTCCTCACAAAATGGCCTTGCTCAGGTTTGGGGGAAAGAGAGCACTGTGCCCATTTCACAGATGGGAAGGAGCCTCCAAGATATTAAATAGTAAGTTCAAGGACACAGTGCAGTTATGTAGCAAAGCAAGAATTCAAACCCAGCCTGTCTGATTCCTAGCCCTGTGCTCTCTATTTTTCATTCACTGCTCAAAACTCTCCCCTGAGGCTTTGCAAAGAGTTTTATGGTCCTCACTGCCACATCTAAGGAATAAACAGTAAAATCTGTGTTTGATGGAAGAATTACGGACAGTTAAAGTTAATGTTCAACCCTGGGAAGTGACTCTTCCCTTCCAGGAGCACTCTGAGGCCAGGGCTGGGAGCTCCTTCCTGGGGCTGGGCGTTTATAGCTCTCTGTGTTACAGTTCAAGAAATGCTCTCAACTTCTCGAAAAGCTGGTTTGGTTTTGTTTTGTTTTTTCCTCTTGGGAGGGGCTGACTCTACCCTTTATGAGAATTCCAAGGCTGCTGGTGCCCTACCCACTGGGAAACACTTCTCTCTCAGAATGTGATCTAAATTGAATCTCTAATCTCTAGCAGGTGAAGAGGGCCAGTCCTAGGCAGCAGGGTTTGTCTGAGTTAACTGCCAGGAACGAGGGCATTCCTAGAGTGTTGAACCTGATACTACGATCTTCCCATGCTCCCTTCGACGCTGGGAACCAGAGCCAGATCTTTGGTTAGAAGTGCACACTGATTAAGGCAAAGAATAGATAGACATGATATCGCAAGGGCAAATGCAAATTGTGTGTCTGCATGATTGCCTCCAGGAGGAGAAGTTCCCCGAGATCAGCCAGTCACAGTGTCTTCTGAGTCCCCTGCGGTCAGGCACACGGCCGAGCCCGTGGTATGTGTCCAGTGAGTAGGTGATGCTCAAGCCACCTGTACCATCGACCAACATTCTCCGATGTCTGCCGTTGTAGGGTGTTCTTTCTTCACGTCCTTGCTCAGGTTGATCTTGAACCTGTATGTGCTTTTGTTTCATTACAACCTTGAACACCCATCAAGGTGCACCTGCCAGCTTCCCTCCTCTCCAGCTGTACAAGCCTCACCCATGTTTCAGGTGGCTCCTCACAAAATGGCCTTGCTCAGGTTTGGGGGAAAGAGAGCACTGTGCCCATTTCACAGATGGGAAGGAGCCTCCAAGATATTAAATAGTAAGTTCAAGGACACAGTGCAGTTATGTAGCAAAGCAAGAATTCAAACCCAGCCTGTCTGATTCCTAGCCCTGTGCTCTCTATTTTTCATTCACTGCTCAAAACTCTCCCCTGAGGCTTTGCAAAGAGTTTTATGGTCCTCACTGCCACATCTAAGGAATAAACAGTAAAATCTGTGTTTGATGGAAGAATTACGGACAGTTAAAGTTAATGTTCAACCCTGGGAAGTGACTCTTCCCTTCCAGGAGCACTCTGAGGCCAGGGCTGGGAGCTCCTTCCTGGGGCTGGGCGTTTATAGCTCTCTGTGTTACAGTTCAAGAAATGCTCTCAACTTCTCGAAAAGCTGGTTTTGTTTTGTTTTTTTTTTTCCTCTTGGGAGGGGCTGACTCTACCCTTTATGAGAATTCCAAGGCTGCTGGTGCCCTACCCACTGGGAAACACCCCTCTCTCTGCCTCTCTATAAATGTTCCCGGTGGCCCCAAGAGAGGACTTCTGCGGCACAGCAGCCTCCCCTGGACTTGAGGATCCTGCTCCGCCACCATGAGGTTTCTAGTACTCGCCAGCCTGCTCTGCATCCTGCTTCTCTGCTTGTCCGTCTTCTCTGCAGAAGGTAGGACTGTCCCCTGTCCCCACCCAGGGTGTTGGTCCCCGAGCAGGGATTCCCAGGACTGGGACAGTGGGAATCAGGAAATGTTGGTGGGCAGGCAATCCTGGGTCCTGAGAGACTGGCAGGCACCCCTGAACCCATACGGCATCTCTTTCCACAGTGGCAGCACCAGGGAGTGGCTCAGGAGCCTTAAATCCTACAACCTGTCCCCAGCTGCAGCTCCCCAGACACACACACACTCTTTTTTTTTTTTCCCCAATTATTTATTTATTTATTTTTGGCGGGGGTGGGGAGGGAGGGGGGTGGGCGGGCCACTTCCACTGGTCTTTCATTTGTCTAGTTTCATCCATCTTTGTTCTTTGGCTCCTGTGGGCCTCCCATCGCGGTGGCGTCTGTTGTCGCAGAGCACCAGCTCTGGGCGCATGCGCTCCAGAGCCCGAGCTCGGTAATTGGACACATCAGTCCAGCCGCTCCGCGGCACATGGGCTCTTCCAAGGCCAGGGCTCAAACCGGCGCCCCTTGCAATGCAAGGCGGTGTCCTTACCCACTGGACCACCAGGGAAGCCCCACACACACACTCTTAAGTAAAAGGAGGAGGTTGCCTATCTGCATGGTAAGCGCACTGCTTTTACTGAAGCCAAGTCCTACCTCACTGGAAGTTTTGAAGCCATTCTGTTGGGCGTGTATGGTGCAGTCAACTTATGCTGAGTGAGTGAATGAATTAATCAGTGGACCATCCAGGCCTGAACACCTCCAAATCTCATGCACAGGAAACACCTGAGGCAAATGGGATGCGAACATAGAGGGGGAGCATGTTCATTTAGAACTGGAGCAGACGACCCTTGCACCTCTGCAGATATGAGTATTTAGCCCTCCTGTCTTTCTCAATGTAAATAGCTGAATACTTTGAACTTTTTCTCTTGTGTAATTCACTAAAACCTTTTTTTTATTTTAACAGTTATGGTTATTTTTACATTGATCTGAATTGGGAGAGGTATAGAAATAAATATAGGGGCGAAAAACACCCATAATTTCATGACTTGAGAATGGCCGTATTCAACATTTTGTTTATTTCTTTTCAGTATGCATACAAGCTTCTTTGTAATTGATACCTATCTGCGTGTCCCATGTGTATCTCTTTTGTTTTATATTCTTAGAGGGGCTTCCCAGGTGGTGCTAGTGGTAAAGAACCCACCTGCCAATGCAGGAGATATAAGAGATGTGGGTTCAATCCCTGGGTCAAGAAGATCCCCTCGAGGAGGGCCTGGCAACCCACTCCAGTATTCTTACCTGGAGAGGAGGAGCCTGGCAGGCTGCAGGATCATGAAGAGTCGGACACGACTGAAAAGACTGAGCAGCAGGAGCATATTATGATAGTCACCAGCAGTATTTATGACTGAAATCTGGAACCATTTACACCAGAATGTCAACAGCAGCCAACTCTGCCCAAGCAGCAGGATTATAGAAAGTATTCATTTTCTGAAGTTTCTCTAATGAACATTGCCACAAACACAACAGGGAAAGGAGTGATCAGAGCTCCTCAGAAACATACAGTCCATAGCGATGCAATTTATCAGGCCTCTTCCACTGGACATGTTAGAGATTGCCAATGTCACCTCCATGCCAATTCAGTAAAGATGAATACCTTTCCTCATTAAGTTTCTGTCCTATTAGGAGTATCTCTACCAGATTCCCCAAAGTGGTGTTCTTCAACTAATACTTTTAGGTACAACTTGCCATTACATGAACCTACAGTGAAGAATTTACATGTTTAGACATTTAAGTGATTCACACCTTGTAACTATTTTAAGTATACGATAAAATGCATAAGTTTACATGAAACATTTCCTATATTTAGGACCATTTTCCTAGATTGCCAAAGGGAGAAAATTACTATGTCAAAGGGCATAGACACTCCTCTTTTGATATTTATTTTTTTGGCTGTGCCTGGTCTTAGTGGCAGCATGTGAATTCTTAGTTCAGAGCCTGGAGTCTTAGCCACTGCACCACCAGGGGAATCCCAAGGGCATAGACTCTTCTGAGTGATAGTGCTGAACAGTTTCTTGGGCAGGAAGATGAGGAAGATGTATTCTGAGGCACAGTATATCCCCACATTGACTTTGTTATCTATGGAAAAGAGATCACCTCAAGGCCCACTCTTTCCCGGGGCCATCTTGTAGCCTGGCCCATCCTGAGTTTCCTTGAATAAATGTTCCTGAACCCTTGGCCTTGGGAGCTGAAGTTCCCTCCTGTCACTCCTGCACAGACCCAGTGCCCAGTGTCCCCAAGTATGCTAAGGAAGGGTCTCTGTTCCTGTGTCCCCTCTCAGGGAGAAGTCACCTGAAACATCACGCCAAGCTCAGGAAAGGCAAGCCATGTTGTCCCCAAGTTCCAAGCCCTGACCTGATGACCCCTAAAGGTAAGCACCACATGTCTGCCCAGGTGTAAGGAAAGGTTCTGGGGGGGCTGTAGGACAGGCCATGTATGCGCCCCTGCCCACCAGCCCCTCCATGCCCGGCATCAGCCGCTTTTGCCCAGAAGCCGTGAACAGATATGATCTTGGCCTCCTAGAGTATTCTAGTCTAGTGGGAGAAACTGACCTGCCCCCGCCCCCAAAAGTCAACAAATTAATCACCTTGAACTGAATACATTCCCTCAAGGGAAAGAGCCGGATGCAGTTATAAAAGGGGACGGAGAAGGTCTTTACCCTGGGTGAGAGGCATCCAAGGAGGTGACCTTTGTGAGACTTGAAGAGAGACTGTGCAGAAAGGGAGATGTGCAGGCTGGGGAAGTGGGGGTGGGGTGGAATGGGGGAACAGGCTGCACAGCTCAGCCTCAGGCCACTTCTCTGGAGGAGGTGACAGTCGCTCCTTCCAGGGTGGCATCACATTCTCCTGGGGCCGGGTAAAAATAACCTGTTCTCACACTCTGAACCCAAGTGCGAGGCCCCCGCCCATGCTGGCTGGCTGCAGCCCGGCTCTCCCTGGAGGCCATAGCCTGGTGGAGGAGAAATGTTCCCCTGAGTCCCTCCTGACCTGGGCGGCCAGGCTGGGCTCAGACCCAGCAACACCCTCCCCAGGATGGACTTGCTCAGAATCACTTGTCGACGAAAAGAATCAATAATCATTCAAGAGTAAGAATAGAAAAGAGTTTTATTTGAGCCAAACGGAGGACTAACCAGAAACCCACCTCCTAGATGTCTCTGAGAAACTGCCCCAGAGCAGTAGGGTTTTCGGCAGGTTTATATCCTGTCTGAAGAAGACCATTAAAAAAATCAGGGTTTCATTTCTTCAAGATTTAAAAACACCAGATCAGCCTGTACACAGCCAGTCAGTATGGCCTTGTCTCCTAGGCAGTGAGTCTTATCATCAAAGGAGGACCAGCATTGGTGTCCCAGGAAGGGAAGCATTTAATCTATATTTTTACCATGAACATTCTTTTGTTCTGGTCAGTGTGCCCTTCACTTTAATATTCAAAGCAGATGTACAGTGTATGTTTGATAGGCATACACAGGCTATTTTAATTAGCATAAAATTCAAGTTAACTCTTGTATAAACCAGAATGACTTCCCTATATCTCAAGATGAGAAAATTTCTTTTTTTTTTTTTCTGGCTGCCCAGCATGGCTTGCGGAATTTAAGTTCCCAGACCAGGGACTGAAACTGGCTTACAACACTGAAAGCCCAGAATCCTAACCACTAAGCCACTAGGGAATTCCCTGTGAAAAAGTTTTTTATTACAATTAAGAGAAGTTGAAGGTGTATGTGCTTACACGCACATGCACACAGGCACAGCTAAGCACACACAGTTCATGAAAAACACAGTCAGGTTAACTCCTTATGCACAAGGGCTACTCAGTTTTTTGCCACACAATACTTCAGAATAATCGAAGTGGATGGCTCCCATGCTGAGTCTGGATTTCTATTCATGTACATGGCTTTTAAATTCCATTGCAGAAACTTGCAAACAACTTAGAATGAGAAGAGCCAAACAAACAGTGTTACTAGGTCCCCATTACGCAATCTCATTTAAATCCTTGGACCCATCCTGGGGAAGCATGGTCACCAATTTACAAAGTGAGAAACTGAGGCTCACAAAGGCTATGAGGCAGAGCCAGGAACCTGGGTCTGTCCATCTCTTTCTATTGCAACAAACTGCATCCTGCAGAGAAAGGTTCCCCGCCTAACGTTTATGAAGACACATGGATGCCCCGAGAGAGACTGCAGACTTCCTGGAAAGGAAGCGCCATCTGGATTGGAATCTCAGCTCCACCACCTGCTAGGTGTGCACCCTTGAGTAGGTCCCCCAGCTCTGCAAAGCCTCAGTCTCTTCCCTGTGAATGGGTATAATAATATACTCTATTATTACAGTCTATTATCTGATAGTCAGTGGGGTTGCGACTATAAAGCCAGGCATTGACCTGGAACCAGCTACCTAGTAAACATGCCCTGCTGTAGCTGTGAAGGAAGTCTGAGCATGCCCAAGCTTGATGGTTCCATCCCACCAGCTCCCCTCCCTTTTTCGGGGCTGATCCTGAGTCCCACTCAGCACTGTGGAATCATGGGAACTGGGTGTACCAGGCTCTAGGAACTTGGCCTCTGTACCCTAGTTCACTGACTAGGAGTGTCTGTGCACTGTCGAAAGAGAAAGTAACCTGGACTGCCCGGAGGATGTCCCTGGGCTGACATCACCAGCTGTGACACACGCAGGCCAGTATCGCCTGCTCTCCAATCTGAAATGTCTTTCCCGAGCATGGCTCCACCTCAGTGCTGTGCTAGGCCCGTGGCGGTGACCGGAAGTGGCAGGCACGGGACTCTGGGTCAGTTCAATAAAACCGTCGTCAAAAAATCCATGTGCTTAGTGGCCAATTTGTGGAACTTAACCATATTCACCAATTGACTAAAAAAATGGGCTTTCTCTAAAGCATTTGAAAAATTGGAGACCACCTATATGGCAGCATTTTTTAAAAGGAATATTCCATTTGTTGATTCTGGTAGTGCTTGAGGGGTCTCAGATATAGGCTGGTTTCAGACTGCTAGCTGTCTAGGCCTCACCAGCTGGGAAGTCCTGTGACCCTAGGCCTCTGTTAGAATGCCCTCCTTCCATGGGTCCTGAGGCTATCAGTGAGGGGGCTCCTGGGGAGGCCATGTGGGAGGGTCTCTGAGGTCTGAGAGGGTGCCTGTCCATCCCACAGGCTTCCTGGGGCCTGAGAGTTCCGTGCCAGCTTCCCTGCTTTGAAGCCTAACAAAATGACTTGAACTATAGTGAAAGGGGCACTGAGGGATTCCTCCACTACCTTTATGAAGACAGGGTCTCCCCATCTTCAGAAAGGAACTCTGACTGCAGAGACAAAGGTTACCCACTGAGGACCATGAGTGTGATGACATGAGGGTTTTGGCAACTTTGGGGGTACAGAGTAGACACCAGGGTTTAGCTCATATTACCCAGCTCTAAAGTCTCTTCCCTGTGAATGGGTATAATAATATACTCTATTATTACAGTCTATACGTCAGTGGGATTGCGACTATAAAGCCAGGCATTGACCTGGAACCAGCTACCTAGTAAACATGCCCTGCTGTAGCTGTGAAGGAAGTCTGAGCATGCCCAAGCTTGATGGTTCCATCCCACCAGCTCCCCTCCCTTTTTCGGGGCTGATCCTGAGTCCCACTCAGCACTGTGGAATCATGGGCACTGGGTGTACCAGGCTCTAGGAACTTGGCCTCTGTACCCTAGTTCACTGACTAGGAGTGTCTGTGCACTGTCGAAAGAGAAAGTAACCTGGACTGCCCGGAGGATGTCCCTGGGCTGACATCACCAGCTGTGACACACGCAGGCCAGTATCGCCTGCTCTCCAATCTGAAATGTCTTTCCCGAGCATGGCTCCACCTCAGTGCTGTGCTAGGCCCGTGGCGGTGACCGGAAGTGGCAGGCACGGGACTCTGGGTCAGTTCAATAAAACCGTCGTCAAAAAATCCATGTGCTTAGTGGCCAATTTGTGGAACTTAACCATATTCACCAATTGACTAAAAAAATGGGCTTTCTCTAAAGCATTTGAAAAATTGGAGACCACCTATATGGCAGCATTTTTTAAAAGGAATATTCCATTTGTTGATTCTGGTAGTGCTTGAGGGGTCTCAGATATAGGCTGGTTTCAGACTGCTAGCTGTCTAGGCCTCACCAGCTGGGAAGTCCTGTGACCCTAGGCCTCTGTTAGAATGCCCTCCTTCCATGGGTCCTGAGGCTATCAGTGAGGGGGCTCCTGGGGAGGCCATGTGGGAGGGTCTCTGAGGTCTGAGAGGGTGCCTGTCCATCCCACAGGCTTCCTGGGGCCTGAGAGTTCCGTGCCAGCTTCCCTGCTTTGAAGCCTAACAAAATGACTTGAACTATAGTGAAAGGGGCACTGAGGGATTCCTCCACTACCTTTATGAAGACAGGGTCTCCCCATCTTCAGAAAGGAACTCTGACTGCAGAGACAAAGGTTACCCACTGAGGACCATGAGTGTGATGACATGAGGGTTTTGGCAACTTTGGGGGGTACAGAGTAGACACCAGGGTTTAGTACAGCCGATGCAGGAGGTGGAGAGGATGCCCAGCCCATCCTGCCCAGTGGACCCACCAGAGGGGCTCAGATCAACAGTCTTGCTCCTTGGGATTATACCTGTCAGCTGTGGCACCTCCAGCTTCAGTGGCCCCAACCAATAAATAGTTGTCATTTTCTATGAGACTACAGGTCAGGTGAAGGGTTCTTTCAGTCTTGGATGGGTTCGTTCACTTTTCCAAGGGTTTGGATAGGCCCTCCTATACAAACTGGTTAGGAGTTTGGCTGGTTTCTCTCACATGTTTGGGGGTCGGTGGTCTGAAGCTCGGATGATCTCAGTTGAGCCACTGGACTCTCTTCCACATGGTGTCTCATCCTCCGATAGGCTAACTTGGGCTTGTTCAGGTGGGGGCTGCAGGGCTCCACCTACGTGAGTGAAAGTACCCTAGGCCTCTTCAGGTCTCCAGACTGGTCCAAACTCCATCTCCACTGCATTCTCTGGGCCAAAGCAAGTCACCAGGCCAGACTGAAGAAATAGGAAAGCAGACCCCTTGTCGTGACTGGAGAAGCTGCAAAGTCACATTGCCAAGGAAGGGTGGAGAGCAGAGGTCACCACAGTGCTTGCTGTAGGAGCCAGAGCAGAGACTCTTGGAGCCTCGGGGCGGGGACAGAGGGTGGAGGGGAAGGAGTGGTCAGGAAGTCATGGTCCGCCATCAGAAATACTAGTAGAAAGCTCTCCCAATGTGATATTAATAGAAAGGTAATTTATACTGTGTATTACTATGATTATCACTATAGTGGGGGAAGGCAAAAGCACTTTTAAATAAGAAAAAAAGAGAAAATTATATCAATATTAGCACTTATTTATGATTAAGACATGAAGCTCTGAATGAAGTATGATCATTAAATTTATTTTTTGTCTAGTGAGTGATTATATAGCACCTACTGTGCAGCACTGACATCTGCTAACCCATTTAGCCCTTTAATAATCCTAAGAGTTAGGTATCATTGCTATCCTCATTTTCACAGACAAGACACCAAAGCACAGAGACATTTAATCACTTGTTGAAGGTCACCCAGCTAGTAGGTAAGGGGTAGAGTTGGGTTTTGAATCCAAGTAATTCTAGTTCCAGATTCTATGTTCTTAAATATCATACGACCTTACATATAGTAATAATCCAGAAATGAAAACAGAAAAAAAGAATCTTATTATCATAATTTAATAACTCTCCTCATTCATGTTTCCTTTTTTTCATGCAAACATAGTTACCTAACTTTATTTTTACTGGACCTTGTTTCTTTCATTTTTAAGATTAACATTGCATTGTAGGCATTTTTCTTCAAGTGGCTGTATAGTCTTTATAGCCACGGGGTTTTATCACCATTAAACATTTTCATCATCACGAGATACTGTTTAATAATTAACCATTTCTCCACCACAGGATAGTCAGATTATTTCTAGACTGTTTTTTTCTTCCATTAAAAGCAAAACTATGAAGACTAGCTTAATGCATGCGATTCCCCCCCCCCCACCCTTTTATATCATGCCTTCTATAAATAGGACTACTTTATCAAAAGATGCAAACCTAACTCTGAGATACACATTACCCGAGGCAGGGAGGAGACAGCCTGAGGAAACAAGGGCCTACAAATAGATGTGGGCAAATCCTCCTATCACACCATCAGACACAGGCCTTCCAGACTCCTCAACTTTAGTGGACTCTATTCTTGACAGAGATGGCTGGACAGAAGAACTGCCTTCTCTCCATCTTCTGCCAGTAAATCAGATTTCTCCCTGATGGTATAGAAATAGCCCAGGCTGGTCATGTTTGCAATGAAAGGCCTCAAGGAAGGAAGGAGAGTGAGTGAGTGAGTTACTCTTGCTTTGATTTTTTTTTTTAATCTTTGTATTTAAAAATTAATCTTCATTGTATTTTACCCTCTCCCCTATCTTGACTGTGTCTGCCTCGCTGCCTCTTGTCTGTGCTTGTCTGCCCACTGCTCCATCCTAGGACACCACGTGAGAAACTGCAGGCCGTGCAAGGTCAAGCCAAAGGCCCGCTTTTGGGTGGTACCTGGGGCACTCCCACAGGTGTAGTGCTCCCCAAACAGGCTCCATACAGCTGAGATCCTCATGCTGTGTACCTGAGGCACCCAGAAGGTTCCCCAAGGGTGCTCCCTGCTGATGACAAAGCCTCTGTCCATGACCGTGAGCTTCCTCTCTTAAAGACGCAACATTTCTTGCTGACCATGTTGGACTATACTCATGCTGCCTTTTAGAAAAGCCTCAACCAGAATCTTTTGAAGACCACAACATGGATTCCAAAGTCCAGGCTCTGAAATGCCTGTCTTGCAGCGTGATCTTGGACAGGTAACTTCGTCCCTCTGGGCTCATGTTGGCTTCAGAGATACAAACTCCAGCGGGAGAGGGTATCCAAGGAAGGCACCAACAGGCTTCACTTACCCCTTTCAACCTTCATGGAAGCAAGCTGGGATGTTGGAGGGCTTCATCTCAGGCAGCAAAAGGCCCCAACAAAGTTTCAGAACTCCAGATTCTTGTGTCCATGGTGCCTCCAACCTTCAGCGTCACTGTGGGGCAGGTTCAGCCCACCTGGCCTCAGTCTCCACCTGGCCCCTGGAACACAGATAGTCAAGACTCCACTATGACCTACAGCAGCTACAAGTCTGGAGACTTCCAAGCCTGGTGGGATGCAGGGTAACAGGAGCCCAAGAGTGGCCAACCAGTCATGCAGAGGCTCGATTGTCCTGAAATGCACCTAACCATCCCGCCTCTCACGGCCCCTGAAGGAACCCCTGCCAGATTTTCTGCCTTGAATCTGCTAGAAAGAGCATGCAAGCAAAGTATAAATAAATAAACGCAACACCTGGCACGTGGTTGTTTGAGAAAACTGGCAGTAGGGTCTGAGCCACAGCTTTCTGCTGGAGGAAGTCCACACCCCAAGGCTTTCATCACAGCACACTCTAGCCAGGGAAAGAGGGGAATGAGGAACAGTGATGGGAGCAAGGGTCTCGTTCTGACACACCAGGGCTCCCCAGGATTTTCGTGTGACCCGGACAAGTCAGTTCCCTTTTTTTGTAAAATGGAGAGTCCAGGACCTATTTAGAGAAGCTGACATGAGACCCCAGCAAGGAGGTAGATGTAAAGTGCCCGCAAGGGGCCTGGCATATAAGAGGAGCTTGGTTCCAGGGAGCCCCTGCCTTCCCTGCCCCCACCCTGGGTAGAGTGTTTATGCCCAAGTGAACACAGCTGTGGAGAGGTGGCTCAGAGGGAACAGATGGCTCCAGTCTAAGAGGCTTATCCCTCCGTAAAGTTCCTTCTAATCTGCTTCTCCTGGCAAGGTGAGAAGCCCCTCCCTACGTCATCCCCCAGCCATGGCTGAGAACACCAGGCCCACCGAGGCTGAGACTGAAGGCAGAGGTTCCCTGGCACCGGATAACGGGAACAGTGCTCCCACGGCAAGTCCAACATTTTTATCTTGTCCCAAGCCAGACCTTCCCCTTCCTTCCAGAACCTTCATTCACGAGCTCATCCACTCATTCACTCAGTCACCCATTCCCAGGGTAGGTAATGGTCAGAATGCACTAGTTCTGAGTTTCTGAGAGGAGCAGGTTCAGCCCTTGAGAGCTGAGACATCATCACTGTTCTACACAGTTGTGAGGTAAGAACAGAGGACCAGGCATCGGAGTGGACACAAAAAGAGGAGGAGCTGATGCTTGCACTGAGTTCTGGAAGAGTTCTAGCTGGAGAAGGGATGGACGGGGTGTGTGTGTGTGAGCATGTGTGTGTGCTGGGGTAAAGCAGGGCTGAAGACTTGAGTGTTTGAGAAGAATCCAACAAATGGACAGTAAAATGAGAGACAAAGGGGAGACCTCGGTCTGGGACCGTGAGAGTACCAAAGCGTAATCAGGTATTTAGAGCTTATCCTGAGGACAATGGCGAACCATAGTTATTTGTGAGCCAGAGAGAACCCAGGGAGGAAGGATCATTAGGAGGAGATGGAAGGAGCTGGAACTAAGGCAGGGCAGCAGATGAGGCACAGAGGGAAGAGATTCAAGGTATTGAATTGACAGGAAAAATCTTCTGGATGAGACTATTCAAGGCTCTCTGGGGACTTCCCTGGTGATCCAGTGGTTAAGACTCCATGCTTCTAATGTGGAGGTGTGGGTTCAATCCTGGCCAGGGAACTAAGATTCCACGTGCCACAGGCATGGGCAAAAAAAATTTAAAAAAAAAAGCTCTAGGAGACCTACAAAGATACAAAGACATCGGTGATGACAATGTGGCCTGGCATATAAGAGGAGCTTGGTTCCAGGGAGCCCTGCCTTCCCTGCCCCCACCCTGGGTAGAGTGTTTATGCCCAAGTGAACACAGCTGTGGAGAGGTGGCTCAGAGGGAACAGATGGCTCCAGTCTAAGAGGCTTATCCCTCCGTAAAGTTCCTTCTAATCTGCTTCTCCTGGCAAGGTGAGAAGCCCCTCCCTACGTCATCCCCCAGCCATGGCTGAGAACACCAGGCCCACCGAGGCTGAGACTGAAGGCAGAGGTTCCCTGGCACCGGATAACGGGAACAGTGCTCCCACGGCAAGTCCAACATTTTTATCTTGTCCCAAGCCAGACCTTCCCCTTCCTTCCAGAACCTTCATTCACGAGCTCATCCACTCATTCACTCAGTCACCCATTCCCAGGGTAGGTAATGGTCAGAATGCACTAGTTCTGAGTTTCTGAGAGGAGCAGGTTCAGCCCTTGAGAGCTGAGACATCATCACTGTTCTACACAGTTGTGAGGTAAGAACAGAGGACCAGGCATCGGAGTGGACACAAAAAGAGGAGGAGCTGATGCTTGCACTGAGTTCTGGAAGAGTTCTAGCTGGAGAAGGGATGGACGTGTGTGTGTGTGTGTGAGCATGTGTGTGTGTGCTGGGGTAAAGCAGGGCTGAAGACTTGAGTGTTTGAGAAGAATCCAACAAATGGACAGTAAAATGAGAGACAAAGGGGAGACCTCGGTCTGGGACCGTGAGAGTACCAAAGCGTAATCAGGTATTTAGAGCTTATCCTGAGGACAATGGCGAACCATAGTTATTTGTGAGCCAGAGAGAACCCAGGGAGGAAGGATCATTAGGAGGAGATGGAAGGAGCTGGAACTAAGGCAGGGCAGCAGATGAGGCACAGAGGGAAGAGATTCAAGGTATTGAATTGACAGGAAAAATCTTCTGGATGAGACTATTCAAGGCTCTCTGGGGACTTCCCTGGTGATCCAGTGGTTAAGACTCCATGCTTCTAATGTGGAGGGTGTGGGTTCAATCCCTGGCCAGGGAACTAAGATTCCACGTGCCACAGGCATGGGCAAAAAAAATTTAAAAAAAAAAAAAAAAGCTCTAGGAGACCTACAAAGATACAAAGACATCTGGAAGTGACTTGACAACACTGGAATTCTTCTATCGTCTTAATGGTCTCCTTGAAGAATCTTAACATTTTGGCAGGTCATTAGAGAAAGTGTGTGGTCTCCATGGCAACGAAAGGGGCCCACTCTGACTGTGTGCAGTTCCCAGGACACAGGTTTCCCCAACAGACTTGGGATCAAGCAATGGCTTTATCAGTGTCCACTGGGTGGCCTCAGGGAGGTCAGATGACCTCTCAGAGTCTCAGGTTCCCCAACTGGAAACGAGGCTAAGGCTGCCTACCACAGAGGCCTATGAGGGTGAGGAACTCAGGAAGTAAGGAGTGTCTGGCTCTGAAATAGTGGCCTAACGTCATCCCAGATCTGCTTCCACCAAACTGGTGCGTCCAGGACTCTCACCCATCGCCACCCCCACTCAAGACTAGGTCCTTAGGGACCAGTTCTATCTCCAGGTATCACAGAACATCCTGTTGGAAACCACACACACTTGCCAGCCCTGTGCGTCCGCTCACTCTGCTGATTCATCTCCGAGCTTATCTCTGGGCAAACTGTCCAGGGTGAGCCACTCTCTGGAGTCCCGGCTGGTTAATGTTCACGTAAGACCCCACATGTGACCCCCTCCAACTGACCATGCAGCCGCTTGCCCTGCCATGAAAGCATCATAAAATGTCTAGGCTATGGGTGTGTCAGGGTATCTAGTCTGGTCTCCCAAGCAGTGGTTGGACCTTGCCTGTTTACAAGCAGTCTGGTAACATGTGGCCAGGTGTCCAGAGGCAGGCTTGTTATCAACAGCTCCATCTCCGGATGAGGTCTTTGGTTTATCTGCTATTTAATCTGTCCAACTGTCCTGCCCCTCAGGATTTGTCAAATATGAACCAAAGAGTAGAAGCTATCAAATTACAAGCTGTCGGAATTGATAAGTTCCTTTTCTCCATCAAAAGGTAACCCTTTGGGCGTTCAACTCTATGTTTAAATACACTCTGGGTTTGGACACTGAATGTGTGCACTAATCCCCACCACTCCTATAGCCTTTCCTTCAACCATGTCACTTTTCCATGTCCTACCTGGTTCTGCAGGCATTTCATTGTATCCCCTCTGGCTGCTCCAGTCTACTACCAGTTTATGGATGGATGGACAGGGCGGGAGCATGTCAAAGGCCTGCACAGTGTGGGCTGTTAACTAGGACCGGCAACCAAGATTTACAACACTGCCCAGTGTCTCTTCATTTATTCATGTATTCAGTCATCATTCAGCCACTCAACAACTGCTCGTTGAGGACCTACCATGGGACAGGTCTTGTGCAGAAGCCACCTATGCATGAAACATGGTCCCTCCCCTAAATGATCCAGGGCGCTCTGGGGGAGACACCAAAGGAGACAGATTATGTACACTGGGTTCTTTTAAGGACCCTGTCAAGGTCCTACGTAGGGACTAGTTCTGTCTGGGGGCAGAAGCATGCCAGAAAAAGAAAACTTTCTGGAGGAGAAGACATTCTTAAGGCTGTCTCTATCCAGGCTCAGCCATGAGGCAGTCTTTGAGAGCAAAGGAAACAGCCATAGGATGAAAATAGATGATGTCAGGACTGGAGTTTCTGCCCACCGGGGTTGATGCCACAGTGACCAAGAGCCAGCATTACAACACAGGATCCCAGCCAGTGGGTGTTGGTTCCAGCTGAATGGGGGCCAGGGGAATAGGGGGCAGCCCCAGATTCTTGTAGAGTCTCTCAGTTAAGGGAACAAGTCAGGCCTTAGATAAGAGGAGGCGTGCCATCGCCATGTCAGAGGAAACCAAGACAGACACCCTGTACCTGGCCAGGGCACAGCAAGGAGACCGAGGATGGCTTCATTTCAGAGTAGATCATATTCAGGGCTCCCGAGCTCTGCAGAGCCCACTGCTGTGCAGAAAGACTCCCTAATTCCAGCCAGGTGAATACACCTAGCCCAGACCTGTAGAAGACCATCCTCAGGACCTCACCTGAGCGAGGATAGGCAGTCATCTCCAGAGAGGGCTCCTGCACTGGCTCTATGCCTTCATGTTCAGTACCAATCCTACCCAGGACCACAGTTTCCCTGTCATGAGTGGCTGTTTTGTTGGAACTTGGCAACTGGACCGAACAGCTCAGGATTCCAAGTACCAGGGCACACATCAGTCTTCAGACAGTCTCATCCCAGACAGCCTGGGTAGTAGCAGGGTGCTGGAGACCGACCCTTCACCCTCCTAGATAAGGGTCATAGGAAGATGAGCCCGGAAGCAGGCATCTGCTGCTCCCCACAGCCTCAGCACTCACTCAGCTTCTCAGTGAGGAGCCAGGAGAGCTCCTTCCCCAACCTCTTCTGATGCAGGTGTGACCTGGGCGTGCATGTTTACATGAGGAGATGTGAGTGATGCACTGTGTAGGGTGTGCACAAATGGGACTAGAACTCATGTGTGTTTGGGGGCAGCTGTGTGAACATGTGAGAACAAGGGGAAGGCACGCAGATCTGATATGAGCAAAGAGGTCATAAGAGCCTACACTGGCATCTTGGCAGATGGGGCTAGAACACACGCATGCCCCAACTGGCAGCTGATACTCGAATACTCACTTACTAACAGCTGGACCAGCTGTTGTACATCTACCTGAGGCAGAGCTCTTGGAATCTGACCTCAAGATGACTGACTCAGTATTTCACAACAGGTCCCGTGGCCCAAGGCCCAGGGGACAGGGACATTCTCACCCTAAAGGGGTGACGGGCATGTGGAGGACAAGGTGATGGGTGTGCCAAGACTGCCCAGGGTCTTTGGATGAGGGCCTGCCATATGCCTCATGGCAGGTGGGACTTTCCTTCCCAGCTATGAGACTCTTGAGCTCTTTAGGCAGCTTCCAGACCCTCGGTACCACAAGGTCAAGATCAGAGTCCACAGTGAGCACCTCCATCAAGAGCTGCTGCTTTCCTAGGTTCTCAGATGATTTGTTCAAGGACAGGGGCTGGTCCAGAGTGACCAGCTCCTTCCAGTTTAGCTCAAGTCTTACTGGTTTTGGCATTGAAAGTCCCATATCCCTGGAAATCCCTTCAGTCCCAGGCAAGCCAGGCTGCTAGTCACTCTAGCAGATCTGAACAGGTACAACTCAAGGGGGCAGTCTCTTTAAAAAAAAAGAATAAAAGTACAAATAGCATACAGTTTCCCTGTCATGAGTGGCTGTTTTGTTGGAACTTGGCAACTGGACCGAACAGCTCAGGATTCCAAGTACCAGGGCACACATCAGTCTTCAGACAGTCTCATCCCAGACAGCCTGGGTAGTAGCAGGGTGCTGGAGACCGACCCTTCACCCTCCTAGATAAGGGTCATAGGAAGATGAGCCCGGAAGCAGGCATCTGCTGCTCCCCACAGCCTCAGCACTCACTCAGCTTCTCAGTGAGGAGCCAGGAGAGCTCCTTCCCCAACCTCTTCTGATGCAGGTGTGACCTGGGCGTGCATGTTTACATGAGGAGATGTGAGTGATGCACTGTGTAGGGGTGTGCACAAATGGGACTAGAACTCATGTGTGTTTGGGGGCAGCTGTGTGAACATGTGAGAACAAGGGGAAGGCACGCAGATCTGATATGAGCAAAGAGGTCATAAGAGCCTACACTGGCATCTTGGCAGATGGGGCTAGAACACACGCATGCCCCAACTGGCAGCTGATACTCGAATACTCACTTACTAACAGCTGGACCAGCTGTTGTACATCTACCTGAGGCAGAGCTCTTGGAATCTGACCTCAAGATGACTGACTCAGTATTTCACAACAGGTCCCGTGGCCCAAGGCCCAGGGGACAGGGACATTCTCACCCTAAAGGGGTGACGGGCATGTGGAGGACAAGGTGATGGGTGTGCCAAGACTGCCCAGGGTCTTTGGATGAGGGCCAAGCCATATGCCTCATGGCAGGTGGGACTTTCCTTCCCAGCTATGAGACTCTTGAGCTCTTTAGGCAGCTTCCAGACCCTCGGTACCACAAGGTCAAGATCAGAGTCCACAGTGAGCACCTCCATCAAGAGCTGCTGCTTTCCTAGGTTCTCAGATGATTTGTTCAAGGACAGGGGCTGGTCCAGAGTGACCAGCTCCTTCCAGTTTAGCTCAAGTCTTACTGGTTTTGGCATTGAAAGTCCCATATCCCTGGAAATCCCTTCAGTCCCAGGCAAGCCAGGCTGCTAGTCACTCTAGCAGATCTGAACAGGTACAACTCAAGGGGGGGCAGTCTCTTTAAGAAAAAGAATAAAAGCTACAAATACAAACTTGGGCTACAGAAGGACGCGTGAGCAAGGGGTTCAGGAGCTTCATGGTGATGGTCCTCTGTCACGGAAAGAGTTTCAGCTATTTTTGCAGCCAGGCTTCACTGTGTATGAATCCAAACTCTTTCCCTCACTGGCTGTGTGAGTCTGGGCAAATGACTCGCCCTCTCTGTAATTTGCATGTGTGCTAAGTCGCTTCAGTCATGTCTGACTTGGTGGACTGTAGCCCATCAAGCTCCTCTGTCCATGGAATTCTCCAGGTGAAAATACTGGAGTGGGTTGCCATGTCCTAACCAGAGAATCTTCCCGACCTAGGGATCGAACCCACATCTCCTACAACTCCTGCATTGGCAGGCAAGTTCTTTACCACTAATGTCACAGGGACAATCACACCACACTCACACACACACACAGAGCATGTGGCATACTCCTCCTCTACCCATCTCTAGTACAAGCCTGTTGATTGGTGCTGTCCCAGCATTTTGTAACACAGAGAAATGCAGAAGTGTTTGTGCAATTTAAAGTGCATCTTTTCAGCAGGCTCACAGGCACAGAGAATGCACTAGTGGCTACCAGTGGGGAAAGAGGAGGGTGGGGCAATATAGGGCAGAGAATTAAGAAGTACAAACTATTAGATATAAAATAAGCTATAAGGATATATTTACAACATGAAGAATATAGCCAATATTGTATAATAACTATAATAACTTTATAATTGTGAATCATTCTACACCTATAACATATAATATTGTACGTCAACTATACTTCGATAAAATAAAAATAACTGTTACAACTTTCCCAAAAAATAAAGGGCATCTTTCCAGCCAAAGGGCCAAGCCCAAGGTAATTCAACAAAAAAGGTTTGGGTTTATGGCGCCTGAAAATTGCCCTACACTGTAAGACTGCTCATTCATCTCATCCTTGGCCTGAATCCCTAATTCTTGCTAACAATAGATAGGACTGGCATGGGCTATTTATGAGGCCCTCAGTCCCAGGCAAGCCAGGCTGCTAGTCACTCTAGCAGATCTGAACAGGTACAACTCAAGGGGGGGCAGTCTCTTTAAGAAAAAGAATAAAAGCTACAAATACAAACTTGGGCTACAGAAGGACGCGTGAGCAAGGGGTTCAGGAGCTTCATGGTGATGGTCCTCTGTCACGGAAAGAGTTTCAGCTATTTTTGCAGCCAGGCTTCACTGTGTATGAATCCAAACTCTTTCCCTCACTGGCTGTGTGAGTCTGGGCAAATGACTCGCCCTCTCTGTAATTTGCATGTGTGCTAAGTCGCTTCAGTCATGTCTGACTTGGTGGACTGTAGCCCATCAAGCTCCTCTGTCCATGGAATTCTCCAGGTGAAAATACTGGAGTGGGTTGCCATGTCCTAACCAGAGAATCTTCCCGACCTAGGGATCGAACCCACATCTCCTACAACTCCTGCATTGGCAGGCAAGTTCTTTACCACTAATGTCACAGGGACAATCACACCACACTCACACACACACACAGAGCATGTGGCATACTCCTCCTCTACCCATATCTAGTACAAGCCTGTTGATTGGTGCTGTCCCAGCATTTTGTAACACAGAGAAATGCAGAAGTGTTTGTGCAATTTAAAGTGCATCTTTTCAGCAGGCTCACAGGCACAGAGAATGCACTAGTGGCTACCAGTGGGGAAAGAGGAGGGGTGGGGCAATATAGGGGCAGAGAATTAAGAAGTACAAACTATTAGATATAAAATAAGCTATAAGGATATATTTACAACATGAAGAATATAGCCAATATTGTATAATAACTATAATAACTTTATAATTGTGAATCATTCTACACCTATAACATATAATATTGTACGTCAACTATACTTCGATAAAATAAAAATAACTGTTACAACTTTCCCAAAAAATAAAGGGCATCTTTCCAGCCAAAGGGCCAAGCCCAAGGTAATTCAACAAAAAAGGTTTGGGTTTATGGCGCCTGAAAATTGCCCTACACTGTAAGACTGCTCATTCATCTCATCCTTGGCCTGAATCCCTAATTCTTGCTAACAATAGATGGAGGAGGGCTGGCATGGGCGATGGAGAAGGGATGGTCTGTTCCCATGAAGGCCCTTGGGGAGGAATTGTTGGGACTCCAGCTAGGGAGGCCTCTCCAGCGAGCACACAGAGTGGTCTCCTCTGTCCTTGGACACACTCTCCCAGGGGCATCTTGGAGAGTGACCAAGCCTGGACCTGAAGTTTACACCCTGTTAATATAAGGGAAACAGGCTGTTTCTCAACCAGATGCTACTGGTTGAGAAAATGATGGTCCAGCCCAGGGAAACTTAGCAGCAACCAGGAAGGCTCCTGAGTGTGTTTCTCCCAGTTATCAGTACCCAGAGGCCCAGAGCAGGGCCTTGCTTTGCCTAAAAGTCTTTCAGGGACAGAGAGCCACCCCTCCTGGGGCAATCCACATCTGTGTTGCCAGTTCTGTTAGCAAGTCTGAGTAGGATTGGATCTGCCTTCCAACAGTTCACCCCTCCTTGCAGGGCTTTCATAGGTCTCCGCTTCTGTCAAGACTGGGCATAGGGAAGGGGAGGGAGGCCAGCCTGCCTCCTGGCAATGTCTGCCTGCCTCCCAGCTTAGAAGAGACTTGAGGGCCCTCTCTGCTGCCCACCACACATGGGGACCTGCACTGGTGAACAGACTAGGAATCAGGCCCTCTGGGAGAGCAACCTGGCCTGGGGGCAGCACAGGAATGGGTTGCAATCTTAGAGATGTGCTGGTGATGCCGCTTTCCCTACCACAACCCTCCTCTCTGTCTCTTGATCTCCTCCGCTCTCCATGCAAGCTTTCAAAGGACACATCCCTGGACTCTATTTGGATTTTTAAGGACAAAGCCCTTCCACCCTCTTTTCTCTCCTGCTCTCCTTTCTCTTAGAGACTAGCAGAAGGGGTCCTTCTATGCTGAGGCTGCCGCTCCAAGAGGGTGGAAAAATAGGGGTTCCTCCCCATTAACTTACTTGATAAAATAAAAATAACTGTTACAACTTTCCCAAAAATAAAGGGCATCTTTCCAGCCAAAGGCCAAGCCCAAGGTAATTCAACAAAAAAGGTTTGGGTTTATGGCGCCTGAAAATTGCCCTACACTGTAAGACTGCTCATTCATCTCATCCTTGGCCTGAATCCCTAATTCTTGCTAACAATAGATGGAGGAGGGCTGGCATGGGCGATGGAGAAGGGATGGTCTGTTCCCATGAAGGCCCTTGGGGAGGAATTGTTGGGACTCCAGCTAGGGAGGCCTCTCCAGCGAGCACACAGAGTGGTCTCCTCTGTCCTTGGACACACTCTCCCAGGGGCATCTTGGAGTGACCAAGCCTGGACCTGAAGTTTACACCCTGTTAATATAAGGGAAACAGGCTGTTTCTCAACCAGATGCTACTGGTTGAGAAAATGATGGTCCAGCCCAGGGCAACTTAGCAGCAACCAGGAAGGCTCCTGAGTGTGTTTCTCCCAGTTATCAGTACCCAGAGGCCCAGAGCAGGGCCTTGCTTTGCCTAAAAGTCTTTCAGGGACAGAGAGCCACCCCTCCTGGGGCAATCCACATCTGTGTTGCCAGTTCTGTTAGCAAGTCTGAGTAGGATTGGATCTGCCTTCCAACAGTTCACCCCTCCTTGCAGGGCTTTCATAGGTCTCCGCTTCTGTCAAGACTGGGCATAGGGAAGGGGAGGGAGGCCAGCCTGCCTCCTGGCAATGTCTGCCTGCCTCCCAGCTTAGAAGAGACTTGAGGGCCCTCTCTGCTGCCCACCACACATGGGGACCTGCACTGGTGAACAGACTAGGAATCAGGCCCTCTGGGAGAGCAACCTGGCCTGGGGGCAGCACAGGAATGGGTTGCAATCTTAGAGATGTGCTGGTGATGCCGCTTTCCCTACCACAACCCTCCTCTCTGTCTCTTGATCTCCTCCGCTCTCCATGCGCAAGCTTTCAAAGGACACATCCCTGGACTCTATTTGGATTTTTAAGGACAAAGCCCTTCCACCCTCTTTTCTCTCCTGCTCTCCTTTCTCTTAGAGACTAGCAGAAGGGGTCCTTCTATGCTGAGGCTGCCGCTCCAAGAGGGTGATAGGCTCCAAAAGTCAGAGAGAAAGTTCATAAAAAAGGAAAGCTCCAGTGGAGGCCCACTCCCACCAGGATTTAGAGATCCAGAAAAAGCCCCTGTTTTCCAGTGCTCCGCGGCCCTGGGGTCCCCTTGACTCCCCGCGCGGCAGATCCGGGGGCAGAAGTCGCGGTAACACTCTCCTCCCGCCCTCTCGCCCCCTACCCTCGCCGGGTGCTGAGAGCCGGTTCCCTCCGCTCTGCACGCACTAATTGGTCTCGTTAGGCGGCGGGCGGGAGGCTCCAGAGGCGCGGATCCGAGCCGAGTCATCCGCTTAGCGCCCTCGCACCACCCAGCACTCCCGCCCCCGCCCGCCGCCGCCGCCACCACCATCGCCCCGGCTGCCGGCTCTGCACTCGCCGTGCGCCCGGGGCATGCTCCGCGCTCCAGCGCCCGACCTCGGCTGCGGGCAGGCGCACCACCCGCCCGCGAAGACATGGGACGCGGCCAGCCGACCGTCCTGGCCCTGGGGCTGCTGTTCCTCCGCCTGGGTGAGTGGCCGCAGCGTCCTGGGGGCCCCGATGGGAACGAGGAATGGATGCCGACGCCACCCGGGTGGACCCAGGGACAGTGCTGGACCGTTCACTTCCAGAGTGGGGCTCGGAACAGAGAACGGGGACAGGGACTGGGCGGGAGCAAGGGGGACCCCCGCTGTTCTCTGCTTCTCCAGAAGCAGCTTTGGCGGCAGCTCTGAGGGCTGTGGGAGGGTGGCCCCCTCCCCGTGTGACCTTGGCCGGGGCACGGCTCCTCTGAGCGCGGTTTCCCAATCTGCCCACTGATGGGGTTGACTTTGGCCGCTGCCTGGGTTCCAAGAGCCCCAGATGGCACAGATCCCTGACAAGCCCAGTTCGGCCCAGCCCGAGACCACGAGCGGTGGTGGCCGAGGAACCCCGTGGGGTCGCTGGGGTCGGGGAGGGGAGTACCCGCGACCACGCGAGTGCGGAGCTGTCCCTCCGCAATCCAGCTGCCCTCTGTTCTGTGTTCTCTCCTAGCTCAGGCCAACCGCCTCACTTCTTCGACAACGGGTGGGCAGCACCAACGGAAACATGGCCCTGTTCAGCCTCCCGGAGGACACCCCGTGGGTAAGTAGCCCTGGCGCCTAACTCGATAGTCTCCTGGGCTCCGAAGGGACAGAAAAGCCCCTGTTTTCCAGTGCTCCGCGGCCCTGGGGTCCTTGACTCCCCGCGCGGCAGATCCGGGGGCAGAAGTCGCGGTAACACTCTCCTCCCGCCCTCTCGCCCCCTACCCTCGCCGGGTGCTGAGAGCCGGTTCCCTCCGCTCTGCACGCACTAATTGGTCTCGTTAGGCGGCGGGCGGGAGGCTCCAGAGGCGCGGATCCGAGCCGAGTCATCCGCTTAGCGCCCTCGCACCACCCAGCACTCCCGCCCCCGCCCGCCGCCGCCGCCACCACCATCGCCCCGGCTGCCGGCTCTGCACTCGCCGTGCGCCCGGGGCATGCTCCGCGCTCCAGCGCCCGACCTCGGCTGCGGGCAGGCGCACCACCCGCCCGCGAAGACATGGGACGCGGCCAGCCGACCGTCCTGGCCCTGGGGCTGCTGTTCCTCCGCCTGGGTGAGTGGCCGCAGCGTCCTGGGGGCCCCGATGGGAACGAGGAATGGATGCCGACGCCACCCGGGTGGACCCAGGGACAGTGCTGGACCGTTCACTTCCAGAGTGGGGCTCGGAACAGAGAACGGGGACAGGGACTGGGCGGGAGCAAGGGGGACCCCCGCTGTTCTCTGCTTCTCCAGAAGCAGCTTTGGCGGCAGCTCTGAGGGCTGTGGGAGGGTGGCCCCCTCCCCGTGTGACCTTGGCCGGGGCACGGCTCCTCTGAGCGCGGTTTCCCAATCTGCCCACTGATGGGGTTGACTTTGGCCGCTGCCTGGGTTCCAAGAGCCCCAGATGGCACAGATCCCTGACAAGCCCAGTTCGGCCCAGCCCGAGACCACGAGCGGTGGTGGCCGAGGAACCCCGTGGGGTCGCTGGGGTCGGGGAGGGGAGTACCCGCGACCACGCGAGTGCGGAGCTGTCCCTCCGCGAATCCAGCTGCCCTCTGTTCTGTGTTCTCTCCCTAGCTCAGGCCAACTTCGCCCCTCACTTCTTCGACAACGGGGTGGGCAGCACCAACGGAAACATGGCCCTGTTCAGCCTCCCGGAGGACACCCCCGTGGGTAAGTAGCCCTGGCGCCTAACTCCGCATAGTCTCCTGGAGGGACAACCAAAGTCCCCCAGGACACAGGGACAGAACCCGTGACTCCTCCAAGCCTATCGAGACACCGAGCGCCTGGCTGCGGGCTCTCCCTGGGCGCCCCGTTTGCGCTCTGAATTCCTCAGGCAGTTGGAGAAAAGAACCAAGCTGGGCCATTCCTGGAGACCCGGCCTCAAGCCCAGACACAGAACCCACCCCAAGAGGCAGGCGGAGGTCAGCAGATCCTGGGCTCCTGACCTACTATAGGAAGTTGAGCAAAGGACTTACTTCCACAGCCCCAGGGCTCTAGGCTTTAAAATGGTTCAAGAACAAAGAACTCTCTGAGATCTGCAGAGAGCAGGGAGCAGGAGAAGGATGAGGGAGATTCTCACTTCCTTTCCTTTTTTTCTGAGGAACCCTGAACAGAAGGACCAGAGCAGTGCAAAAGCAGCACCCATTGAGAATTCCCTGAAGAACTAACTAGTCCAGGCATGGCTAGTCCTGGCTCACCTGGCATGAACAGGGCTGGTCCTGGCTCACCCCTCTGTCCTGATGACTCCTCCCTGTTCCCTCCTCCCCTATCTACAGTCTTGGCTCCAGGCTGAGACCCTAGAGTTAGACCCAGCAGCAGGGAAGCCCTCTGTCATCTGTAGTCTAGACTACAGTCTATAAAGCAGCAGATCCTAACAGCTGATAGCTGGGAAGAATAAAGAAGAATAGGAAGCAGCTGACTCAGGCGAGGTCAGCAGCCAGTGCTCACCTTGCCCCTCTGTCTTCTTCCAGGCTCTCATGTGTACACCTTGAATGGAACAGACCCCGAGGGAGACCCTGTCTCCTACCACATCAGCTTCGACCCCAGTGCTAGAAGCGTCTTTGCCATCGACCCCAATTTGGGAAACATCACCCTGATTGAAGAGCTGGACAGAGAGGTATGGGCACCTGGGAGGAGCACTGTCTGCCAGGCATGCAGACAGCCCTCTGGGAGCTGGAAGGTTCCCTAAAGAGCATCCCTGAAAGGGCCCCATCAGTCATTGAACAACTCAGCCAGCACGTTAGGGCTGGAAAGACTGGTTTAGAGAGCAGGTGTGACTACACCCCTCTGTGCCCTCTGAACCCGCGGGGGACAGGCTGGGTTTCCTCTGTGAGACCCCACACGACCCACCAGTGCAGAGAAAGGAAAGGGTGGGTCTCAGGTGTCAGCTCTGGGGACATAGCAGAGGAGGTGAGTCTGTGCTGCCCCTCCCTGTCACCCCAGGGAACCGAGGGACCTCGAAACCCTTCCTCACTGAGTTTCTGCCGTGTCCTGGACAGGACTTGAGACACCACAGGCCTGGACCTCTGAGGAATCTTAGAATACAGAGAGGTTCGGGAGAGTTGAAAGGGAGAAAGGAAAACTTTTTAAAGGATTAAAAATACCCTTCCTGGGTCCTCCAGACACCAGTTAGCATCTCTCCTCATTCTAGCAGGGGTGCCTATTCTGTTGGCCACCCGGCCCTCTGGGTTTATGAGAACTCCTGATGGGTCAAGCCCCAAACCAGGTCTCGAGCATGAGCATGGCCAGAGGCAGCAGAGGAAGATTCCGGCCACCCTGCCCTGCTTCTGCGCCCCCTCTGATGTGCCCCGCTTCAGGGGTCCTCAGGGCGCCTCAGACTCCTGGAGACTCACTCTGTCCTTGTGCTTCACAGAGGGAAGATGAGATTGAGGCCATTATCAGCATTTCCGACGGGGTGAACCTGGTGAGTAGGGCCGGGGGTGGGGGCTCCCAGCTGAAGTCCAATAAGATCTGCCCCAGTGAGCTCATGGGAGAGAGGGAACAGAAAGGGAGAGAGCGGGAAGAGAGCAGCACGTGGCAGCTGTCCTTCTGGCCAGCAAACCCCCATGCCTCGGGCAGTGTCTCTTCCAAACTGAGGCCCCCCCTCTCTCCCGGCCTGGCTCTTGACTCCGTCCTACTCACCCAAGCCCAAACACCTGGGAACCCCGATTCCTCCTCCCACACCTCCTTCAGTACAGCTGGCACTTTGCCCAGCTCTCTTCAGAGCTTCGTGGAGAATCCCAGGGGCTCTCTCTCCTCCCTCCAGGGCTCCTGGACCCCAATCCAGAGCAGCCACAGAGCAACACAGACCTGGGCACAGACCCGGGCTCAGAAAGTGCTACCGGCTGCTACCCACTGCCCCCAGCCGGATGGAATCCAGCTGCAGACAGGCTTCAGGGCTCCCTCAGCTTCACCCTCCTTCTCTCCCAAGATCACCCCACCAGCCACCTAGCCCTCATTCTACTCCCTTTCTTTTCTCTGAACTCACCAGGCCTTGCCCTTTGCCTTTGCCTGTGTTGCTGCTTCTTCCTGACCCCTTCCACCGCCTTTTCCCTCTCACCTGACACACGTTAGGCTTCCTTCCCAAGCCTCCCTGCTGTCCTCCACCCCAGGCTGGGTCAGATGTCTCCTCTCTGGGCTCTGGATGCAGCTGCTGAACTGGCGCCTTCACACAGACTGGGGTGCATGGTGCCTTGGAGCCGTGTGGTGCAAGCCCCAGCCCTCAGCACCCAGCGTGACCTGATGGCCACCACTGTTCTTTCTTAGGCTGATGTTTGCCTGCCACTCCATCCTGCAAAAAATTCACACCATCAGGCGGAACACCGTGCTCTGCACCAATAGTTGCTTAATAATAACATGTGCTTCATGAGTGAGCAAAAGAGAGAGGGAGAGGGAGAGGCAAAGGCAGAGTAGCATGGAAGCCCATACACTACCAAATGTAAAACAGACAGCCAATGGAAATTTGCTGGAAGACTCAGAACTCAAACCAGGGCTCTGTAACAGCCCCGAGGGGTGGAAAAGGGTGCGAGGGAAGAGAGAGGTTCAAGAGAGAGGAGATATACACATACCTATAGCTAACCCATGTTGATGTATGGCAGAAACCAAACTAATACTGTAAAGCAATTATCCTTCAATTAATATATATATATATATATATATATATATTGGGAGTTTTTTTAGGTAAGAAATGGATTTATTCAGATTCAGAGAAAGCACACTCCACAGACAGAGTGTGGGCCATGGCAGAGCAAATCCAGTGGCCAAAATAAATATTTTTTTTAAGGGAAGGAAGGAGGGGAGGGCGGAAGGGTGAAGAGGCTACATCTGGGGTGTTAGAGGATATTGTTCCTTTATTGCTCAGAAGGTCTCACTGCCCCAACTCCTGTTCCCTTTGCCCTTTCTCAGGTGGCCGAGAAAGTCACGATCCTGGTGACTGATGCCAATGATGAGGCACCCAGGTTCCTTCAGGAGCCCTACATTGTCCAGGTTCCCGAGGTGAGCAGGGTCCCCCAACCAGGGTCGGTGCTCTCCCACCCAGGCCGTGGCCTCCCCTCTGGGCTGCCCTGGGGCCCGCCCGGGGCTAGGGCACTGGAGCCAGGAGCTCCCTCTGGCACTCACTGTCCTCCGGAGTCCCCTCCCCTCCCTACCCTGCCCCTACCTCCATGGCCGTCCCCTCATACTTTGATTTTTATTCCAAAGGAATGTTCCTTGACTATTTTCCATTAGAATTATAGTGTACTCTTTTTTTTGGAAATGTGACATATACAGAAAAGTAGGGGGAAAAAGTTTCGAAAAGCCACCCTCAATTCTTCTAACTTGAGCTGTTGTTAAACTGGGGGGTAGGAAAAAAAAAAAAAAGAAAAAGAAAAAAATAAAAAACAAAAAAACAAAAAAAAAACTGGGGGGTATTTCCTTCTCACCAATTCTCTGACTATAGGTTCTGGTTTTCTGTTTGTTCTCCATAGTTGTGACTACTAAACATACGCTTTTTGTATTCTCTTTTTCACGGAATTCATAGCAGAGGCATTTTCCTCATTGATTGTGAAGTTGGGACAACTAACATGTTCATAGCTTTCTTTGAGTGCTCTTTCCAGCACTTACTGAACTGTTCCTTTATGTCTGGATGTGAAAGATACTTTAAATTGTTGCCATCTTGAGAACCCTCAAACTCTGAACATACAGATGCTCCTTTTCTCTAATTGGAATGATTTGAAATTGCTGGGTCAAAGCCTGGTGCCCATGAGGTGTTGCCAAATTGATTTTCCAGAATGATGCCTGTTTGCCGTTCCCTAGGGTGTGGGAGAGGGTTTATCCACTGGTTCCTGGCCACATTGGGGATTATTAGAGTTTTAAATGTCTGCTAATTCAGTAGGAGAAAGATATTCCTTTTGTCTCTAAACTGCATTTTTAATAGGCTGGGGGGGCGGAAGGGTGAAGAGGCTACATCTGGGGTGTTAGAGGATATTGTTCCTTTATTGCTCAGAAGGTCTCACTGCCCCAACTCCTGTTCCTTTGCCCTTTCTCAGGTGGCCGAGAAAGTCACGATCCTGGTGACTGATGCCAATGATGAGGCACCCAGGTTCCTTCAGGAGCCCTACATTGTCCAGGTTCCCGAGGTGAGCAGGGTCCCCCAACCAGGGTCGGTGCTCTCCCACCCAGGCCGTGGCCTCCCCTCTGGGCTGCCCTGGGGCCCGCCCGGGGCTAGGGCACTGGAGCCAGGAGCTCCCTCTGGCACTCACTGTCCTCCGGAGTCCCCTCCCCTCCCTACCCTGCCCCTACCTCCATGGCCGTCCCCTCATACTTTGATTTTTATTCCAAAGGAATGTTCCTTGACTATTTTCCATTAGAATTATAGTGTACTCTTTTTTTTGGAAATGTGACATATACAGAAAAGTAGGGGGAAAAAGTTTCGAAAAGCCACCCTCAATTCTTCTAACTTGAGCTGTTGTTAAACTGGGGGGTAGGAAAAAAAAAAAAAAGAAAAAAATAAAAAACAAAAAAACAAAAAAAAAACTGGGGGGTATTTCCTTCTCACCAATTCTCTGACTATAGGTTCTGGTTTTCTGTTTGTTCTCCATAGTTGTGACTACTAAACATACGCTTTTTGTATTCTCTTTTTCACGGAATTCATAGCAGAGGCATTTTCCTCATTGATTGTGAAGTTGGGACAACTAACATGTTCATAGCTTTCTTTGAGTGCTCTTTCCAGCACTTACTGAACTGTTCCTTTATGTCTGGATGTGAAAGATACTTTAAATTGTTGCCATCTTGAGAACCCTCAAACTCTGAACATACAGATGCTCCTTTTCTCTAATTGGAATGATTTGAAATTGCTGGGTCAAAGCCTGGTGCCCATGAGGTGTTGCCAAATTGATTTTCCAGAATGATGCCTGTTTGCCGTTCCCCTAGGGTGTGGGAGAGGGTTTATCCACTGGTTCCTGGCCACATTGGGGATTATTAGAGTTTTAAATGTCTGCTAATTCAGTAGGAGAAAGATATTCCTTTTGTCTCTAAACTGCATGTGTGTGATCCCTCGTGATACTGAATATGCCCTTGTTTGCTAACTATTTCCAGTGGTTTCCTATTTAAACCCTTTGGCTATGTGGAGCCTTAGCTTTTTCTTGGCTCTTTCCCTGAGCCTGTTCTCAGAAGGAGGATGTGTGTCTGTTCCTCCTTTCCTCTCTCTTTCCCAACCCAGGTCTCCACTGAGTCTCCTCCGTCATGTCTGCTCCTCCTGCCTGATGGTCCCCGGGCCCATCACCACCTTTCGCCTCTCTTTAGCCCTCACCCCCCTGACCCCACCTTCCCATGCCCCCCACCACCCTAGCTCCCTGAGCACATGTCCCTGCCCCTGGGACTCACCTTCTGTGGCTTCAACCCCTCAGGACACACCCTCCGGGACGAGTATCACAAGGGTCCGGGCCGTAGACAGGGACACGGGCTCTGGAGGCAGCGTCACCTACTTCCTGAAGGTAAGGTGGAGCACCCAGGACCAGAGGCCCAGGGGGGAGCACCTGGATGGCTCCATCTCCACCCCTAAGGCCCTTAGGTCAGTGTCTCAGTGATTCCCAAGGATGGTCAGAGGCGGTGCGTCCAATTTCAACGAGATCTCAGTAAACACAGGCACAGATGGACAGGTGGGAACGTGAGACTGGCCTGAGTGGAAGCCATCTTCCCTTGACTGGCTTCCACTCACTTGACCTGCCTCCCTTTCCCCAGACCTCAGGACCCTCAGCTCTTCACCCACCAACACCTTCCCCAGGAGATAGCCTAGGCACCTGGTACCCACACAGAGTAAAGGAAACCTGTCTGGGCCTGAATGTCAAGACGGAAAAGGGCAGAAGGGGCAGCTCTCAGAAGGCACAGAGCTGTGACACCTCCCCCACCTCCCCACGCACACCTTTGTCCATCCAACCCACCCTGTTTTTTTTTTTAAAGATTTATTTATTTATTTATTTTGGGTGGAGGTCGGATTGGGGAGGGAGGGGAGCAGATGGGCTACTTCTATTGGTCTTTCATTTGTCCATTTTCATGTGTTTGGGGATTATTAGAGTTTTAAATGTCTGCTAATTCAGTAGGAGAAAGATATTCCTTTTGTCTCTAAACTGCATGTGTGTGATCCCTCGTGATACTGAATATGCCCTTGTTTGCTAACTATTTCCAGTGGTTTCCTATTTAAACCCTTTGGCTATGTGGAGCCTTAGCTTTTTCTTGGCTCTTTCCCTGAGCCTGTTCTCAGAAGGAGGATGTGTGTCTGTTCCTCCTTTCCTCTCTCTTTCCCAACCCAGGTCTCCACTGAGTCTCCTCCGTCATGTCTGCTCCTCCTGCCTGATGGTCCCCGGGCCCATCACCACCTTTCGCCTCTCTTTAGCCCTCACCCCCCTGACCCCACCTTCCCATGCCCCCCACCACCCTAGCTCCCTGAGCACATGTCCCTGCCCCTGGGACTCACCTTCTGTGGCTTCAACCCCTCAGGACACACCCTCCGGGACGAGTATCACAAGGGTCCGGGCCGTAGACAGGGACACGGGCTCTGGAGGCAGCGTCACCTACTTCCTGAAGGTAAGGTGGAGCACCCAGGACCAGAGGCCCAGGGGGGAGCACCTGGATGGCTCCATCTCCACCCCTAAGGCCCTTAGGTCAGTGTCTCAGTGATTCCCAAGGATGGTCAGAGGCGGTGCGTCCAATTTCAACGAGATCTCAGTAAACACAGGCACAGATGGACAGGTGGGAACGTGAGACTGGCCTGAGTGGAAGCCATCTTCCCTTGACTGGCTTCCACTCACTTGACCTGCCTCCCTTTCCCCAGACCTCAGGACCCTCAGCTCTTCACCCACCAACACCTTCCCCAGGAGATAGCCTAGGCACCTGGTACCCACACAGAGTAAAGGAAACCTGTCTGGGCCTGAATGTCAAGACGGAAAAGGGCAGAAGGGGCAGCTCTCAGAAGGCACAGAGCTGTGACACCTCCCCCACCTCCCCACGCACACCTTTGTCCATCCAACCCACCCTGTTTTTTTTTTTAAAGATTTATTTATTTATTTATTTTGGGTGGAGGTCGGATTGGGGAGGGAGGGGAGTGGGCGGGCCACTTCTATTGGTCTTTCATTTCTCTATTTTCATCCGTGTTTGTTCTTTGGCTCCTGTGGGCCTCCCATCACTGCGGCCTCTGTTGTTGCAGAGCACCGGCTCTGGGCGCATGCACTCCAGAGCTCCGGCTCGGTAATTGGACACATCGGTCCAGCTGCTTCGCGGCACGTGGGATCTTCCCAGGCCAGGGATCGAACCAGCGCCCCTTGCACTGCAAGGCAGTGTCCTTACCCACTGGACCACCAGGGGAAGCCCCCAACCCACCTTGTTGAAGGCAGAGACCCCTCCCGGTATCTCCTGCCACTCCCCAGGCTCCTCCAGAGCCCACTGCCCTCCCGCCCATGGCTGCTGTTTCTGTGGCATCTCCTTTTCTCTCCCCATTTAATCTCTTGCTCTCATAGTTTTCATGGCAGTATAGCTCAGTGCTTATAAACCCTGGAAAATCCCCCGGACTCCTCAGATTCTAAAGAAATCTCACCATCTCGCACGCATGGGGTTCAACCATTACGTGACTTTCCCTGCTCAGTTGCCTCACGCAGAGAGTTGGAAAGATGAATGCCCAGCCTCACTGGATTATTGTGAGGACTGTGTGCGTGCTAAGTCGCTTTAGTTGCATCCAACTCTGTATGACCCCCTGGACTGTAGCCCACCTGTCCATGGGGCCCCTCTGTCCATAGGATTCTCTAGGCAAGAATACTGGAGTGGGTTGTCATACCCTCCTCCAGGGCATCTTCCTGACCCAGGGATCGAACCCGTGTCTCTCATGTCTCCTGCATTGGCAGGCAGGTTCTACCACTAGCACTGCCCCCCCAGACCTCAGGACCCTCAGCTCTTCACCCACCAACACCTTCCCCAGGAGATAGCCTAGGCACCTGGTACCCACACAGAGTAAAGGAAACCTGTCTGGGCCTGAATGTCAAGACGGAAAAGGGCAGAAGGGGCAGCTCTCAGAAGGCACAGAGCTGTGACACCTCCCCCACCTCCCCACGCACACCTTTGTCCATCCAACCCACCCTGTTTTTTTTTTTAAAGATTTATTTATTTATTTATTTTGGGTGGAGGTCGGATTGGGGAGGGAGGGGAGTGGGCGGGCCACTTCTATTGGTCTTTCATTTCTCTATTTTCATCCGTGTTTGTTCTTTGGCTCCTGTGGGCCTCCCATCACTGCGGCCTCTGTTGTTGCAGAGCACCGGCTCTGGGCGCATGCACTCCAGAGCTCCGGCTCGGTAATTGGACACATCGGTCCAGCTGCTTCGCGGCACGTGGGATCTTCCCAGGCCAGGGATCGAACCAGCGCCCCTTGCACTGCAAGGCAGTGTCCTTACCCACTGGACCACCAGGGGAAGCCCCCAACCCACCTTGTTGAAGGCAGAGACCCCTCCCGGTATCTCCTGCCACTCCCCAGGCTCCTCCAGAGCCCACTGCCCTCCCGCCCATGGCTGCTGTTTCTGTGGCATCTCCTTTTCTCTCCCCATTTAATCTCTTGCTCTCATAGTTTTCATGGCAGTATAGCTCAGTGCTTATAAACCCTGGAAAATCCCCCGGACTCCTCAGATTCTAAAGAAATCTCACCATCTCGCACGCATGGGGGTTCAACCATTACGTGACTTTCCCTGCTCAGTTGCCTCACGCAGAGAGTTGGAAAGATGAATGCCCAGCCTCACTGGATTATTGTGAGGACTGTGTGCGTGCTAAGTCGCTTTAGTTGCATCCAACTCTGTATGACCCCGTGGACTGTAGCCCACCTGTCCATGGGGCCCCTCTGTCCATGGAATTCTCCAGGCAAGAATACTGGAGTGGGTTTCCATACCCTCCTCCAGGGCATCTTCCTGACCCAGGGATCGAACCCGTGTCTCTCATGTCTCCTGCATTGGCAGGCAGGTTCTTTACCACTAGCACTGCCTGAGAAGCCCACTGTGACAATTAAGTGCTTATAAAGCTCCCGCATCTGCTCCTGAAGCACAGTGACCCCTCTTCACATCAAAAACCATCCTCTGCCTGACATGACCTCCCTCACCCTGACCCAGATCCTGCCTGACTGACCCACAGTCGCTCACATGGGGGGCTTGGAAGATCCTAAAGCTTCTGTCACAGTGGATCTCAGCCTGCGCCTCCTCTAGGTTAGGGCTTTCTGCTGGCATTTCAACCTGCTGTGAACTCTGGGCCAGAGCTTGGCCCCAAGCAGGGCCCCGAAGTTTTCTAGCTGAGGCCCTGCTGGAAAGGAACGGGCTTGGTTAAACCGAGGGAGGGGAAGGAAAAGGGGCTCTGGAGATAAGAAAGCTAAGTGTCCTGAAGTTGCACCTCAGCCTCTAGGCCGGTGTTCCTATGACAATGGATGGTAACACCCCCATCAATGACTGAGGGTGGGGGCACCTCTTTCAGTAATTACAGTGGGTGTTCCTGGGGCCGGCCTGGGTCCCACCCCAAAGCCCAGCCTTCCCCTCTCTCTCACAGGATCCACACTCCACCAAGTTCTCCGTGGACCGCCACAGCGGTGTGCTGCGCCTCCAGGCTGGGGCCACCCTGGACTACGAGAAGGCCCGGGCCCACTTCGTTGGTGTGGTTGCCAAGGTAACAGAGAGGGAGGAAGGAATGGGAGCAGCCAGGTTGTCCTCAGCCTCCGTCGGGGGAAGCTGCCCATGGACGGGAACAGTTAGGTTCTACAGTGGAGAGGGCAGAAGGTACAGGGTGTGGGAGTGGGGTTGCCGCTGCTCAGAGCCTCTGTCGAGTGGACCCTGCCAGGCACAGACATAAGCTCCAGGAGGCTGGTATCTGTGGGCCGGAGGGGCATGCACCCTCCTAGGAGAGGCATATGCCCCTTATGGCTGACAGGCCAGGCTACCCTCTGTAGGCCCCAGTGGCATGCCCTCACAGCCCGGGCTCTGTCCATGGGATTCTTCAGGCAAGAATACTGGAGTGGGTTGTCATACCCTCCTCCAGGGCATCTTCCTGACCCAGGGATCGAACCCGTGTCTCTCATGTCTCCTGCATTGGCAGGCAGGTTCTTTACCACTAGCACTGCCTGAGAAGCCCACTGTGACAATTAAGTGCTTATAAAGCTCCCGCATCTGCTCCTGAAGCACAGTGACCCCTCTTCACATCAAAAACCATCCTCTGCCTGACATGACCTCCCTCACCCTGACCCAGATCCTGCCTGACTGACCCACAGTCGCTCACATGGGGGGCTTGGAAGATCCTAAAGCTTCTGTCACAGTGGATCTCAGCCTGCGCCTCCTCTAGGTTAGGGCTTTCTGCTGGCATTTCAACCTGCTGTGAACTCTGGGCCAGAGCTTGGCCCCAAGCAGGGCCCCGAAGTTTTCTAGCTGAGGCCCTGCTGGAAAGGAACGGGCTTGGTTAAACCGAGGGAGGGGAAGGAAAAGGGGCTCTGGAGATAAGAAAGCTAAGTGTCCTGAAGTTGCACCTCAGCCTCTAGGCCGGTGTTCCTATGACAATGGATGGTAACACCCCCATCAATGACTGAGGGTGGGGGCACCTCTTTCAGTAATTACAGTGGGTGTTCCTGGGGCCGGCCTGGGTCCCACCCCAAAGCCCAGCCTTCCCCTCTCTCTCACAGGATCCACACTCCACCAAGTTCTCCGTGGACCGCCACAGCGGTGTGCTGCGCCTCCAGGCTGGGGCCACCCTGGACTACGAGAAGGCCCGGGCCCACTTCGTTGGTGTGGTTGCCAAGGTAACAGAGAGGGAGGAAGGAATGGGAGCAGCCAGGTTGTCCTCAGCCTCCGTCGGGGGAAGCTGCCCATGGACGGGAACAGTTAGGTTCTACAGTGGAGAGGGGCAGAAGGTACAGGGTGTGGGAGTGGGGTTGCCGCTGCTCAGAGCCTCTGTCGAGTGGACCCTGCCAGGCACAGACATAAGCTCCAGGGAGGCTGGTATCTGTGGGCCGGAGGGGGCATGCACCCTCCTAGGAGAGGGCATATGCCCCCTTATGGCTGACAGGCCAGGCTACCCTCTGTAGGCCCCAGTGGCCATGCCCTCACAGCCCGGGCTCTGGGCACCTCCATTTCTCTGCCCAGGCTTTCCCATCCCTCCTCTTCCTCTCATTTGACCGGTTACCTCTCTGAACCTCAGTTTCCTCCCCGAGACATAACTAAATCCCTCATGTGTCTAAACGCTGTGGTGTGGGGTCTGCAACTCAGCAGATTCTTAACCACAGTGAAACCCCAGCCATCCCTCCAAGCCCCCCATTTTCTCCTCCAGGAAAACCCCCACTGGTCACATTTTGGCCACAGGGCATGCATCCCCTCCGCCTGTATCAGGAGGCTTGAGCCAGCCCTGCCTGCCGGTCACTCTGTGAGGGCTGGCGTGGTGGCTGCACCTTTCTGTTACGTACCCTCAGGCATGGGCCCACCTCACTCCTGGGAGGTCCTCAGGAGAGTGTGAGGCTGGGCTCCTGGCGGGGAGAGAGATTTGGGCTCTGACCCCCTCCTCCTCTGCTACTCGTCAGACATGATTTCCCTGGAGAGAAACCTAAACCTCTTTCCAAAAGAACACTTTTGAGCACCTACTGTATAGCAGGCGCTGGCTGAAGACCTTCACGCATCATCTCATTTGATTTTCCTAACACCCATATGAGGGGTAAATTATCTCCAAGTGACACAGAAACACACAGAAACAGGGTGGGCAGCTGACCTCGAGGCCCATCGGTGGCAGGAGCCAGGCTCCACCAGCATCTGCACGATGCCAGCGCCCAACCGCTCCTCCCTCCCCCGTTCTTCCGCAGGATGGCGGAGGGAAGCTGCAGGGGGCTGACGTGGTGCTCTCGGCCACCACCACCGTCACGGTCAACGTGGAGGACGTGCAGGACACGGCCCCCGTCTTCGTGGGCACGCCCTACTACGGCTACGTGTACGAAGACACCCTTCCGGTGGGTGGCGGCACCCCTCAACCCGGGTCACCTCCAGACGCCTCCTGCCCTGTCCTTTGTCCTGACCGGGGCGCCCCGCTGATGGAGATGGTTAGGCTCAGCCCTAGGGTTGCCCTCCTCACGTGGCCGCTGGCTCTGGACTCACAGACTCAGGCCCCACCTGGGCCGTTTTGCATCAGGAAGGGTGAGGGGGCTGCTCATGTGTGGAGCCCCTGCTGAGTGCCAGGACTGTGCCAGGGGTGTCTTCACTCAGCCACACTTACCCCAGCCCAGCTGCAAATGTCAGCCCTTCCAAAGGGCTGCGAAGAGAGGCTGGGAGGAGAGCTGATGGTTTTATGTAGGGAGCCTTCCCCACACCTTGTGCAGGAGATGTTGCCTTTTGCTTTCTTTCCTTCAATCTCATAGCCCGGGGCTCCGCAGACCAGTAGTTCTCCCTGAGGCAATCCCCATGACCCTTGTCAGACATTACACGCAGGCCCAGCACAAAGGCTGGCCTCTCGGGTTCCAGTCCTGGGCCTGGCATCCCCTCTACCTGGGAGCCAGCACCGTTCTTCACTCAGCCCGTCTTCCCACCCCACCCTTTTCCTTCTGCCTGACAGGTGCTAGTGCCCCTTGTCCTTCTCAGCTCAGCCCTGGTGCCTCTGTCCCTGACATCTTTGGTTGATGCCTCTCCCACGCTCTGCAAGCCCCTCCCTGGGTGCACCTATGTGTTACTGTGACCCCTTAGCCAGATCATGAGCTCCCTGCCAGCAGAAGCCAGGTAGAGCCAGACCCCACACAGCCATAGCCTGAGAACTCTCTGTGGAATGGAATTGCAGTCGCTGTTCTCTCTTCCCAACTTTGTAAAACAATGAAAACACCCAATGAGCACCACACATGAGCTGGGCCCAAGCTGAGACACAGGCTTCTCAGGAGCCGGCAGCTGAGCGGTGGAGATGGACCCAGAGCAAGGGAGAGAGACGGGCGGCTGCCCCCACTGGGGGGCCACAGGGCAGAGCAGGGGGGAAGGTCTAGACGGTCCTGCTGAGGAGCTAAGGGGGAAAGAAGGGGCAAGAGGACAGTCAGGGAGCAGCCATAAGGATGGATAGGCCTCTGAGGAGAAGAGTCAGAGGAGGGAGGTCAGGAAGGGGTGCAGGCAGGGGTTGAGCAGGACTCGTCAGGTTGGGGCAGCTTTGCAAACCCTTCAAACAGGCTATAGGATAAAGTCCTAGTTTCTGGACTTTGCCTGGCCCTCTCCCACCTCTCCCTTTAGACACCTTTGAAGCCAGAGGAGGCTGAGGCAGCAGGGGTGAGGCGGGAGGGTGGGTAGGAGAGGTGAGGCCTGAGGTTGGTGTCTGAGGAAGGAGGTGTGTAAGAGGTGTGAGGAGGGGCTTCCCTGGTGGTCCAGTGGGTAAGGACACTGCCTTGCAGTGCAGGGGGCGCCAGTTCGATCCCTGACCTGGGAAGATCCCACATGCTGCAGAGTGGCTGGACTGATATGTCCAATTACCGAGCTGGAGCTCTGGAGCACATGCGCCCAGAGTTCGTGCTCTGCGACAACAGAGGCCACTGCAATGGGAGGCCCACACGGGCCAAAGAACAAAGATGGATGAAAATATATAAATGAAAGACCAATAGAAGTGGCCCGCCTGCCCTCCTCCCTCCCCAACCCGCCCCCCGCCCAAAAAAAGAGGTGTGAGGAGGAGGCCCAGGCTGGAGGCCTGAGTGTCCCTGGGCAGCCACGTGACAGCCCATGTGGGGGCAAGCAGTGGATCCCGGCCTATCCCTCTCACCCCGGGAGGCAGGGGGCTCTGAGCTCCCTGTGGAGCGAGGAGGAGGCCACGCAGAGACCTGGCTCTTGATGGGGGTGGGCAGCAACTCCTCTGCGATGAGGGCAGCGTCTGAGGAAGGGAGGACCCCAGCCTCCCCCATCAGCCTCAGGCAGCTGTTCCTGTTCCCCTCAGGGCTCAGAGGTCCTGACGGTGGTCGCCATGGATGGAGATCGGGGCAAACCCAACCGTGTTCTCTACAGCCTTGTGAACGGTGAGTCCGGGGCTCATGGCTGGACAGCAGCTACAACTTCCTGGGTGAGCAGAGTGAGTTCCTCAACCTGTCTGGGCCCCGTTTCCTCATCTAGAGGCCAGAAGTACAGGGTGCACGGAGAGGAGAGGGTGGGCCCCTCCAGGAGTAGCAGCCAGGGTCCCTGGGCATCTGCCTGGCCCCTGCCCATCAAGAGGTCCAGGAACAGGGAGAGACGCACTGGGTGGGAGGGGTGGGGGCGCTATTGAGAGGCACAGGCGGTGCTGATCCACGTTCCCACGTGCTCGTGGGCCCAGATGCTCACGGATGGGAAGGGGCAGCAAGCTTTCTTACACTCTTCACATTGCTATGTTTCCCCCCCATTCCTTTCCATGTTTTGGCCTAGAGCATATAATCGAATTAAATGAATTAAATACAGCGATGATTCTATGTGTCCCTAGTACTGGCCCTGTGTACAGATGAGAAAACTGAGGCTCAGAGAAGCTAAATAAATCATCCCAAGTTCCCACCAGGCTGAAGTCTGCTGCCTCCTCCCACGACGGGGCAGCACCTGAGCAGGATGATCCAGCCCTGGGGAGGGCTCTTCAGCCCTCTGTAGCTGGTCCACTCCAGGGGCCGCCACACTGGGTGCCTGGCCCCAGCACACACATGTCCCTGTGCTCTCACTCGGACACCCTCACCTCCTCTGACCCCGTCCCTGGGACGTGCCTGGGGCACACACCCCTTTCAGCAGCTCACACACATGCAGACATGCCCTCCATCACACAGAGACTTCCCTCCCAGGCACACAGACCCCTGGCTGCCTTCCCTCCCCTCCACACACCTAACAAGCACCTACCCTACCCCATTTCCTCCCGTCTTCTTGCCTCTTCTTCTGCTCCTCCTCCAGTCTTTCTTTTTTCCTTCCATTATTTTCTCTCCTTCTCTCTCCCCTTTCCTTGTCTCCTCCCCCTCTATGTCTCTTTATTTCTCCTTTCTCTTTCTATTACACACACACACACACACACACACACACACATACGTGCATGAGGGAAGTAAAACACTAAGGAATCTGGAAGCCAGAGAGCAGTGAGTTTAAGTCCCAGCTCTGCACTCACTGTGTTCCCTTGGACAAGTTACTTAACCCCTGTGAGACTCAGTTTCCTCATTGGCAAGGTACAGATGGTAATACAGGAGACTTGAATGAAATACCCTGTGAGGGGACCAGAGGCACCCGACCTGGCACGACTGCCCTGCGCCACCGTGTGGTCTTATTCAGAACTGCAGGGCACATCTCTCCTCTGTGACAGGGAGTGATGGAGTCTTTGAAATTAATGAGACATCTGGAGCCATTTCCGTCACACAGAGCCCTTCCCAGCTCCGGAGAGAGGTGTATGAGCTTCACGTACAGGTACCCTCCCTTGAGCTTGGTCTTTCCTACCCTTCGGCCCTGGTAGGTCTCAAAAGTGATGAGACCATGGTTGCCCCCCTTATCCCTCAGGGCCCACAGCCTGGGACAGGATCTAAATATTGTTTCAGGGAGCATCTACAAGAAGTAACACCTGGTGAGGCGAGCTGTGACAAGGCAGGAGAAAGAAGGATGGGAGGAGTGATGCCCTTAGGCTCAGGTTTCCAGTCCCAAGTCTGCTGCCTCCTCCCACGACGGGCAGCACCTGAGCAGGATGATCCAGCCCTGGGAGGGCTCTTCAGCCCTCTGTAGCTGGTCCACTCCAGGGGCCGCCACACTGGGTGCCTGGCCCCAGCACACATGTCCCTGTGCTCTCACTGGCCACCCTCACCTCCTCTGACCCCGTCCCTGGGACGTGCCTGGGGCACACACCCCTTTCAGCAGCTCACACACATGCAGACATGCCCTCCATCACACAGAGACTTCCCTCCCAGGCACACAGACCCCTGGCTGCCTTCCCTCCCCTCCACACACCTAACAAGCACCTACCCTACCCCATTTCCTCCCGTCTTCTTGCCTCTTCTTCTGCTCCTCCTCCAGTCTTTCTTTTTTCCTTCCATTATTTTCTCTCCTTCTCTCTCCCCTTTCCTTGTCTCCTCCCCCTCTATGTCTCTTTATTTCTCCTTTCTCTTTCTATTACACACACACACACACACACACACACACACATACGTGCATGAGGGAAGTAAAACACTAAGGAATCTGGAAGCCAGAGAGCAGTGAGTTTAAGTCCCAGCTCTGCACTCACTGTGTTCCCTTGGACAAGTTACTTAACCCCTGTGAGACTCAGTTTCCTCATTGGCAAGGTACAGATGGTAATACAGGAGACTTGAATGAAATACCCTGTGAGGGGACCAGAGGCACCCGACCTGGCACGACTGCCCTGCGCCACCGTGTGGTCTTATTCAGAACTGCAGGGCACATCTCTCCTCTGTGACAGGGAGTGATGGAGTCTTTGAAATTAATGAGACATCTGGAGCCATTTCCGTCACACAGAGCCCTTCCCAGCTCCGGAGAGAGGTGTATGAGCTTCACGTACAGGTACCCTCCCTTGAGCTTGGTCTTTCCTACCCTTCGGCCCTGGTAGGTCTCAAAAGTGATGAGACCATGGTTGCCCCCCTTATCCCTCAGGGCCCACAGCCTGGGACAGGATCTAAATATTGTTTCAGGGAGCATCTACAAGAAGTAACACCTGGTGAGGCGAGCTGTGACAAGGCAGGAGAAAGAAGGATGGGAGGAGTGATGCCCAGAATGTGGCTAGGACCCGGAATGGAGACAGGTGGGGAAGGAGCATTGGTTTGGGAGGGGCAGGTGGAGGCATTGCAAGCGAGGGGTGCCCACTGAGCTGAGGCTGGACAGGAGAACACATGATGTGTGCCCCAGGGGGACCATGAGGGTCAAGTGGGACTGGACAGGCAGCGTGTAATGGAGAAGCCCCAAGTGGGGGCTCTGAATACAAGGTATGGGTCGTTTTTGCAACAGGGCCAGCTTTGTGGCTATGCAACAGGGACCACAGTGAGAAGGGTCCTACCCTGGACTTAATGCTCTGCTCTTGCTTCTTGAAATTCTTAATAATTTTCTTTCAAGAGGCCTCCTATTTTCATTTTGCACTGGGCCTACAAACTATGCAGCTAGTCTTGCCCCAAAGCAGTGAAGAGGCATGGAAAGGTTTCAAGCAGGATTGGAGACTTGTGATAAAGCTCATTCTGACTGTTCACTAAACCAGTGGGACTCTCAAATTCAGAGAGCTTGGCAAAAAAAAGACTTCCAGGACCCATTCCTGAGGATGATAATTTAGTCTGTGGGGGAGAAACCCAGGGCTCTGCATGTCTCGAGCTCCCAGGTGATTCTGGCACTAGTGCCAACCTGGCATCTCAAAACACTGGTCCCAACTCGGGTTTGGAAGGAACCGGATGAGAGGCAGGGCAGCAGATCTGTCAGCCCCAGTGATGGACGTTGAGGGCCCCGGGAATGAGGGGAGGTGGGATGGTACAAATGGACAGATTGCAAACTATGAAGGAGGCAGATTTCACAGAATGTGGCTGTGAGTGGTTGGGAGAGGAGAGAGAGGGAAGAAGTCAGGGTGGTTCCACGCCATCAAGAACACAGGAGGGGAGGCAAGTTGACTAGGACAGGTGTGATGTGGTTTAGTTTCTCAGGGACATTCAGGCTGAAACATCCACATCTGAGTGAACAGGATTGGGCTTCAGGGGAGGCAGCGTCCACGTGCAGGTGGCTGTGAGAGGATGGGACGGAACTAGATGACTCAGAGGAGAGGAGCCGCTGGCCAAGGACGCTACTGCTGGATAAGAGTGATGAAGTGGAGGGGGAGCAGGTGAAGGAGAGATCGGGGCTGTCGGTGAACCTGCACAGTGGAGTCATATTGGCCGAGGGGGCAGAGCCCTCGGGAGGCGGAGGGGGACTGGCAGCGTGGGAGTCAGCGTGAAGCGTCTGAGCTGGACACAGACCGAGAATCGAGTGGGAGGAAGGAAAAGGAGGCAGAGGATGTTATTTCTAAACAAGAAGAGCGGGACTTTCCTGGTGGTGGTCCACTCCACCCTTCCCTGGTCGGGGGATTTCTGCATGCCTCAGGGTGTGGCCTAAAATGAGGGAATAAATAAATAAACTTAAAAAAAAATTAAAAGGAAGAATTCTGAAGCAGCTAGTGTGTGACAGAGTGGGGTCCAGGAGGGTAATTTGAGGCTAAATAAGACCAGAGCCTGCTCATAGGAAAGCAGCAGGAAGCCCTCGCAGGGACTTACATGGTAGTTGCCACACGTTCAGGAGCTGCCTGTGATCTCTTAGCCTAGCTTTGCGTATTAGTCGTCCCCTGCTGCTCGCCACACCTCCCCTCCCTGCAACTCCCCCTGGCCAAGTGGACACAAGGGCAGAATATGGCAAGGCGAGGGTTCGAACCTGTGTCTGGCTGCAAGGAAAGGACAATGTGATGAGGCGGAGAGAGCACAGCCTGAAGAATAGATACCTCTGCCTTCTCATCCAGCTGCGTGACCCCTGGTGACCACTGCACCCCTCTCTCCTCATCTGTAAAAGAATACTAGTAATAGCACTATCCTAGTTTCCCAGGACTGTTGTATCACCACAACCTCAGTGTCTGAACACGTCTAAATCTTGCAGTTGCTGTGGGCAGGAGTCCTTAGCTGGGTCCTCAGTTTCAAGACCTCACACATGACGGACAGCAGATGTTCAGACAAGACTGGGTTCTCATCTGAAGGCCCAGCAGAGGAAGGATGAGCTTCTGGGCTCACATGGTTACTGGTGGGATTTACATCCTCGAGGACTATTGGACTAAGACCCTTTGTTCCTTGCTAGCTGTTGACAAGAGATCAGCATTAGTTCTTCAAAACAGAGACTTCTTCAAAATACCTGTTTGCTTTGCTAGAAAATAGAAGCTACAATTTAATCTAATCACAAACGGACATCTCAGCACCTCTGCTATATTCTATCAGTTTGAAGCAGGTCACTAGGCCAGGCCATGCTCAGAAAGAGATGGCAGGGCTTCCCTGACTAAGTGGCTAAGACTCCACACTCCTAATGCAGTGGGCCCAGGATTCCATCCCTGATCGGGGAACTGGATCTAACACACCTCAAATAAGATCTTTTTAAAGAAAACAGGAGATGACATAAGGGCATAGATACCATGAGGCAGGGACCATTGAGGATGTTGGAGCAGCCTGCCACCCAGCCTCGCATCCTGTCCCCACCCAGGTGACTGAGGTCAGCTCTGCAGGGACCCCAGCTGCCCAGGCCATGGTGCCTGTCACCATCAGGGTTGTGGACCTCAACAACCACCCACCGACATTCTACGGGGAAAGTGGACCCCAGAACAGATTTGAACTGTCCATGTATGAGCACCCGCCCCAGGGGGAAATCTTGAGGGGCCTCAAGATCACCGTCAATGATTCGGACCAGGTACGTGGCCCTGCCCTCCACCTGTCTTCCCGCTGACCACTGGGGACCAAGTCCTGCAGCTGAGTCTGCACGAGCATCTCATGCCGATGTCACAGGGGCTGGAGGGTCACAGAATCAAGGAGGCAAGAGTAGGTAACCAAGAGAGAGAGGAGGGCGAACAGATAATCAAAGACTAGCTGAATGGCTTTAATTCACGATCAATTAAAAAAGAAAAAGCCAGTTAGACAAAAGCACCTCTGGGAGGTCCCTGGTGGCCTAGTGGTTAGGATTCTGGATATTCAGTACCATGGCCCAGGATTCAGTTCTGGTCGGGAAACTGAGATTCTGTGAGCCCTGCAGTGAGGCCTGGAAAATAAATGAACGAATAAAAGCCCGCCTGTGTCCAACCCTCTAGACACTGTGAACTGTTGCCTCTTGTGCCCAACACAGGGCTGGGTTTCTTGTGTGTTTTTCCTGACTCAGTCCTCATAGTTCAACTTTTCTGATTCTTGATCACCTCCCCTACAGAAAGATGCAATAATACTCACCTCCCAATGCAAATGCTTCCTTGCACAGCACGACTCTGTAATGAGTTTCTATTCTCATTTATCTTCCCTGTTTCCTGTCTCCAAACGGTTGCCCAGGGAGCCAATGCCAAATTCAACCTGCGGCTGGTGGGACCCGGGGGTATCTTCCGCGTGGTCCCGCAGACGGTCCTGAATGAAGCTCAAGTCACGATCATTGTGGAGAACTCAGCCGCCATTGACTTCGAAAAGTTTAAAGTGTTAACCTTCAAGGTAGGTGACACTGGGCACCACCCTGAAGTGGGGGTCACAGCAGCACCTGCCTACATTCCTGAGAGGTCCCTTGTCCCCTCCTAGCCCTGGTCTTTTCCTCTTACTTTCTCTGCTCCTCCATTTGGGGGAACATCAGGGGGAGGAGAAGTATGATACTAGGACTTTCCTCTACTTCTCAAACAGACTCATTAAGCTCCTGCTTTTAACCACACCTCTCCCCAGGAATGCAAGGGAGGCTGGTCCAAACTACCTGTATAATGTGCCATGTGAATAGACTGAGAGGAAAACACTCTTTGATCATCGGGAGAGATGTTTTCTTGTTTGCACTTGACCTGCCCATTATTCTGTTAAAAACCTTAGCAAAGGATGAAAAAATTCTTTTATATTTATACCATTTTATTTAAAATGGTAAACATGTAAAAATTATGCATATTTCCATAAATGTGTGAATAATCTATATGGGGGTTAGCCAAAAAGTTCATTTGGATTTTCTCCAGAAGATGTTGGGTAGTGTGGAAAAAAGACAAACTTTATGGCCAACCCATTATTCGTAAGAAGAAAATTACTTTGATGACATTTTACATTGTTATACTTATTTATAATCACATATGCATACATACTGATAGCCAGCATCATACTTAAAAGTGAAATTTCTACACAACATTGTGCATCAACTATATTTCAATCAATCAACCAATAAAAGTGAAATTCTAGGGCTTCCCTGGTGGTCCAGTGGGTAAAGAGTCTGCCTTGCTGTGCAGGGGGTTCAATCCCTGGCTGGGGAAGATCCCACGTGCTGCAGAGTAGCTGGACCCATGTGTCCATTACGAGTCAGCGCTCTGGAGCGCAGCTGCCCAGAGCCAGTGCTCTGCAATGAGAGAGGCCACTTAAAAGGGAGGCCTACACATGCCAAAGAATAAAAATGGATGAAAAATAAATAATAAATTTTTTAAATTAGGTATAAAAAATTATTTAAAAATTGAAATTCTAAAAGCATTCCTTGAAATCATGAACAAAACATAGATAACTGCACTCACCAATAGTGTTTAACACTATTCCTAGAATAATGTTACTCCTGGATAAAGAAAGGAAATAAAAGGTACAAACATTAGAAAGGAAGAGAGAAGATTATCATTATTTTTAGATGATGTTTGCTTAGAAAAATCTAAAAGAAATGATCAAAATACTTTAGACTGAACAAAGTTGCTAGCATGATGGATTACAATGTTAGTACACAGAATCTAGTATTTTCTTATGTACAAAAAATAGCAATGAGAGTAAAATGAATATGAGATAGTTTTATCATAACAACTAGTAGATAAAATTCCTAGGAAATCCCCTAACAAGAAATATGCAGCATATAAATAACAAAAAATATACAAATGTAACAAAATGATAGAAGGTGAGAAATATAAAGACTAACCCTGTTTACAAATGCAACTTCTCATCAAGTTAATAAAGAATCCAGTGCCACTTCAATGAAGTCGTACCCAAATTTCCTTAGGGGAGGATGTGGGGTACCTGACACAATTACATTGGCTTTTATCTTGAGAAATAAACCCATAAGAACAGTCAGGAAATTCAGGGGAAAAAAAGAGTATGAGACAAGAATTTGCTCTAATGGATATTAAATTATATTACGAAGCAAAGTAGTTTTTTAAATTGGAAGCAAAAAAAAAAAAAAGGAATATGCAAATCAATGGAGCAAAGGGAACTGGTCCCAGTGCAAATGGCAACTGTAAGGAAATGGACATTGGCCTTGGTTGCTGGATGATGTTGCCTTAGAGGTGCCCCCTGCAGGTGGTGGCAGGAATAGCTGGCTGGCAGCTAAGAAAATTGGGGGGGAAGATCCCACGTGCTGCAGAGTAGCTGGACCCATTTATTACGAGTCAGCGCCTGAGCGCAGCTGCCCAGAGCCAGTGCTCTGCAATGAGAGAGGCCACTTAAAAGGGAGGCCTACACATGCCAAAGAATAAAAATGGATGAAAAATAAATAATAAATTTTTTAAATTAGGTATAAAAAATTATTTAAAAATTGAAATTCTAAAAGCATTCCTTGAAATCATGAACAAAACATAGATAACTGCACTCACCAATAGTGTTTAACACTATTCCTAGAATAATGTTACTCCTGGATAAAGAAAGGAAATAAAAGGTACAAACATTAGAAAGGAAGAGAGAAGATTATCATTATTTTTAGATGATGTTTGCTTAGAAAAATCTAAAAGAAATGATCAAAATACTTTAGACTGAACAAAGTTGCTAGCATGATGGATTACAATGTTAGTACACAGAATCTAGTATTTTCTTATGTACAAAAAATAGCAATGAGAGTAAAATGAATATGAGATAGTTTTATCATAACAACTAGTAGAAAAAATTTCCCTAGGAAATCCCCTAACAAGAAATATGCAGCATATAAATAACAAAAAATATACAAATGTAACAAAATGATAGAAGGTGAGAAATATAAAGACTAACCCTGTTTACAAATGCAACTTCTCATCAAGTTAATAAAGAATCCAGTGCCACTTCAATGAAGTCGTACCCAAATTTCCTTAGGGGAGGATGTGGGGTACCTGACACAATTACATTGGCTTTTATCTTGAGAAATAAACCCATAAGAACAGTCAGGAAATTCAGGGGAAAAAAAGAGTATGAGACAAGAATTTGCTCTAATGGATATTAAATTATATTACGAAGCAAAGTAGTTTTTTAAATTGGAAGCAAAAAAAAAAAAAGGAATATGCAAATCAATGGAGCAAAGGGAACTGGTCCCAGTGCAAATGGCAACTGTAAGGAAATGGACATTGGCCTTGGTTGCTGGATGATGTTGCCTTAGAGGTGCCCCCTGCAGGTGGTGGCAGGAATAGCTGGCTGGCAGCTAAGAAAATTGGGAAACAGGCCAGGTGGGGAAGACAGGCCAGCAGGGGCAGGGGTGATGCTGACAGGACGTGCCAGGCTCTCTGCAGACAAGGCCTCCTTTTCCTTCCTTCCCCAGCTCCTGGCCATCGAAGTGAACACCCCTGAGAAGTTCAGTTCCACGGCCGATGTGGTGATCCAGCTCCTGGACACCAACGACAACGTCCCCAAGTTCACCTCCCACTACTACATCGCCAGGATCCCCGAGAATGCTCCAGGGGGCTCCAATGTGTTGGCTGTCACAGTGGGTTGAGGCTGGTTCAGGGACTGGGGGTGGGGTTGAGAGCCCCACGGAAGGGGGCTTGTGAAGTCAGACAAACCTGGGCTCCTCTTTGAACCACAAAACCCCCACTCATTAGCTATGTCCTTGGACGAGCTACCCGCCCTCTCTGAGCCTGTTTTTCTTCAGTAAAGTGGGATAACAGCACCTCACAGGACGACTTAATGAGGATGTGTAATGAGAAATACAAGGCCTTCCAGATCTAGTTCCTCCAACAGCTGAGACCTGGGGAGGAACAAGGGCTCCAGAGTAGACCTCAGATCAGTTTCTCCCCAGCTGGGCAGCACCCCCTACCCACACTCCTGTGCGGCCCCTGAAGGTGAAAGCTGTTAATGTAGGCCCCTGACAAAGAGCCCCGGGCCACTGGAGCCTTCTCTCTTCCAGGCTGTGGACCCAGACACAGGTCCCTGGGGCGAAGTCAAGTATTCCATCTATGGATCCGGGGCAGACCTGTGAGTAGATCCAGAAAGCCAGTCAGGGCCTTGGGCAAGGGATTTGGGAGGCTGAGGGTGGAGGAAGATCTGTGCCAAAGGCAGGAGGAACCTGGGAAGAACAGAATGTGAGCTGGAGAGGTGAGCCTGGGGGCCAGCAGTGGAGAGCAGGTGTCAGGGGCCTGAGGCTGAAGTGTGGGGACACACCAGGTGAGGTGAGTCTGAGAGAAGCAGGGCCATCATCACAGCCTGGAGCTGGGGCTCGTGGCCCCAGGGGCCAGGCACGCAGTGCTAGGCTGGGGAGAGGAAGGTCATGGGAGGAGAGGGAAGGACTGCGGCTTGGGTTAGGTTCAACACTGACAGACAGGTAAGTACGTGAGTGGTCCTGCCTCCCAGCGTCAGACCTTGAGGTTGCAGAGAGGTGCAGGTGAGATGCTCAGGGAAGCTGCTCAGTGCATCACCACCCCTTCCTGGAGGCAGCTCCTTACTGCAGGCACCTCTGTGGGTGCCTCTCTGTGTGTGCAGGCGTGTGCAGGTGCGTGCTTGGGCACACGCTTGTCCCCACTTTCTGTGCCCGGTAGCTTCCTGATCCACCCATCCTCTGGGATCATCTACACCCAGCCCTGGGCCAGCCTGGACGCCGAGGCCACTGCCAGGTACAACTTCTACGTGAAGGCGGAGGACATGGAGGGCAGGTACAGCCTGGCCGAAGTGTTCATCACGCTGCTGGATGTCAATGACCACTACCCCCAGTTTGGAAAGAGCATCCAGGAGAAGACAATGGTGCTGGGGACTCCGGTGAAGATTGAGGTGAGCTTCAAAGGTAGCAGAGCTCCCCTAAGAGCTTTGTTCCTGCAGCTGCCAGTGGCACTGTGGCATAAGAATTTCTTTTAAAATATCTTCAATTCCTGAAATAAGCAAGGGTTTTTAAGGTACTTTATAAAGATTTATTTATTTATTTATTTTGGGGCGGTAGGATGGGGAGGGAGGGGAGCAGGTGGGCCACTTCTATTGGTCTTTCATTTGTCTATTTTCATCCATCTTTGTTCTTTGGCCCGTGTGGGCCTCCCATCGCGGTGGCCTCTGTTGTTGCAGAGCACCGGCTCTGGGCGCATGCGCTCCAGAGCTCTGGCTCGGTAATTGGACACATTGGTCCAGCCGCTCCGTGGCACATGGGATCTTCCCAGGCCAGGGATCGAACCGGCGCCCCTTGTACTGCAAGGCAGTGTCCTTACCCACTGGACCACCAGGGAAGCCCTAAGGTACTTTATATACCCCTGGTGGCTCAGATGGTAAAGAATCTGCCTGCAATACAGGAGACTTTGGTTCAGTCTCTGGGTCAGGAAGACCCCCTGGAGAAGGGAAAGGTTATCTACCCATTCCAGTATTCTTGCCCGGAGAATTCCATAGACAGAGGAGCCTAGCAGGCTACCATCCATGGGGTTGCACAGAGTGGACATGGGTCACAAAGCATGGGACATGACTGAGGAACTGATACCTTCGCTTCTTACTTTCACTGTATACCCCCGTCCCCACCTCAACCCAGAAATAACCTCTGAGAAAGAAGATATTATTGCCACTCTACAGATTAAAAAAACGGAGGCTCTGGCAGCTTGCATGTTTGGTTGGCCTGAGTTCACACAGCCATCTGCCTGATTTCACAGCACGGCTTCCCCACTGCACTGCCTTCCCAGCATGGAAAAAGCATGAACCGGAAACCCAACAGGCTTGACTCTGGACCCCAGCTCCTCTCCTCCTAACTCTCCAGCCTTAGACCAGTCACTCAGGCTCCAGGCCTTTTTTGTCTTTTGGCGGTACTGACTTGCCTAGACTTGTTCTGAGACTGTCTGCAACACACATAGACAGCCAAGCACAGACCCACCCTGTGCGTCTCATTCAATTCCTCTCCCATCTCCGTTCACTCAAAATTAGGATTAGCACCATTTCCCACCAACCCAGCAGGCCCCATAGGGCGTGTCGGTTTAGCCTCAAGTCCAGCTCTGCCTGTCCCTCCCTGTGCACAGGCCACAGACCAGGATGCTGAGGAGCCCAACAACCTGGTGGACTATTCCATCACCCACGCAGAGCCAGCCAACGTGTTCGACATTGACGCCCACACGGGGGAGATCCGGCTCAAGAACTCCATCCACTCCCTGGATGCCCTGCACAATATCACGCCCTACGGGGACCGCACGTGGTCCTTGGAGGTGCAGGCCAAGGACCGAGGCTCCCCGTCCTTCAGCACCACAGCCTTGCTCAAGATTGACATCGTAGACACTGAGGTGAGTACAAAACCCAGCTGGGGGCTCCGGGGACAAGAGGGAGGGACTGAGGGAGGGCTGGCTCAGGCCTTCCAGTGACATGGCCAGAGAGACAAAGACCACCTCTCTCCAAAGACATTCACCCAATGCTCACAACGACCACCTGTACCATCCAACACACAGGCTTTGAAATCAGGTCCAAATCATAGTTTCAACACTTGTTAACAGTATGACTTTTCCTTCCCGTAAAAGGAGACTCATGATGCCTCCTTCACATGCATGTGGAAAAGCAGAAGTAAAATCACTGTGTGTAGTGCTCAGCTCAGTGTCTGGCAGGAAGTTGTCACGTAAGAGGTTCTGATATACTGGGACAGATGCACCCGCTCCCCATTAAAGGAAAGCAGCGCCAGCTAATACAGGAGTTCTTCATCCAAAGCTCCAAGAGCTGCACGCCACTCTACAGATTAAAAAAACGGAGGCTCTGGCAGCTTGCATGTTTGGTTGGCCTGAGTTCACACAGCCATCTGCCTGATTTCACAGCACGGCTTCCCCACTGCACTGCCTTCCCAGCATGGAAAAAGCATGAACCGGAAACCCAACAGGCTTGACTCTGGACCCCAGCTCCTCTCCTCCTAACTCTCCAGCCTTAGACCAGTCACTCAGGCTCCAGGCCTTTTTTGTCTTTTGGCGGTACTGACTTGCCTAGACTTGTTCTGAGACTGTCTGCAACACACATAGACAGCCAAGCACAGACCCACCCTGTGCGTCTCATTCAATTCCTCTCCCATCTCCGTTCACTCAAAATTAGGATTAGCACCATTTCCCACCAACCCAGCAGGCCCCATAGGGCGTGTCGGTTTAGCCCTCGAAGTCCAGCTCTGCCTGTCCCTCCCTGTGCACAGGCCACAGACCAGGATGCTGAGGAGCCCAACAACCTGGTGGACTATTCCATCACCCACGCAGAGCCAGCCAACGTGTTCGACATTGACGCCCACACGGGGGAGATCCGGCTCAAGAACTCCATCCACTCCCTGGATGCCCTGCACAATATCACGCCCTACGGGGACCGCACGTGGTCCTTGGAGGTGCAGGCCAAGGACCGAGGCTCCCCGTCCTTCAGCACCACAGCCTTGCTCAAGATTGACATCGTAGACACTGAGGTGAGTACAAAACCCAGCTGGGGGCTCCGGGGACAAGAGGGAGGGACTGAGGGAGGGCTGGCTCAGGCCTTCCAGTGACATGGCCAGAGAGACAAAGACCACCTCTCTCCAAAGACATTCACCCAATGCTCACAACGACCACCTGTACCATCCAACACACAGGCTTTGAAATCAGGTCCAAATCATAGTTTCAACACTTGTTAACAGTATGACTTTTCCTTCCCGTAAAAGGAGACTCATGATGCCTCCTTCACATGCATGTGGAAAAGCAGAAGTAAAATCACTGTGTGTAGTGCTCAGCTCAGTGTCTGGCAGGAAGTTGTCACGTAAGAGGTTCTGATATACTGGGACAGATGCGACCCCGCTCCCCATTAAAGGAAAGCAGCGCCAGCTAATACAGGAGTTCTTCATCCAAAAGAGCTTGCACGCATAGTCTTTTCCCTGTGTGCATTTTTTCGGGAATGAAGCCCATAGTTCTTATCAGATCCTCTAGGGTATGAGTGACTCCAGAAAGCTCAGAAATCATCCAGCCCCTGCTCTGTCCTCCGCGGACCACACAGGAGCAGCTGAATGCATCCCTCTTCCAGATGCTGTCCCGAAGCCCCATGGCAGCCTTCCTGATGCAGGCCAAAGACAACCCCATGAAGGCCGTGGGCGTGCTGGCTGGCATCATGGCCATCATTGTGGCCATAACCGTCCTCATCTCCACGGCCACCTTCTGGCGCAACAAGAAGTCCAACAAGGTCCAGCCGGTGCGGCGGGTGCTCCGCAAGCGGCCCAGCCCCGCGCCCCACAGCATCCGCATCGAGTGGCTCAAGTTCAGAAGGACCAAGGCCGCCGACAAGTTTGTGCTCAGAGAGGCTCCTCCCAATGAGAACTGCAACAACAATAGCCGGGGAAACGTCCTGCCCCCGCAAGCCCCGGCTCCCCCTCCACCGCCCAGCGAGGCGCCCAGCACCGGTCAGGCCCACTGGACGGTGCCTACCGTCTCTGGCTCGATCACCCCTCAGCCACCCCAACAATCATCCCCAAAACCCAAGACCGTGGCAAAACGCAAGGCCATGGGAAGCCCCATCCAGTCGGCTCTGGTCTCTGAGCTCCGGCAAAAGTTTGAGAAGAAGAATGCACATGGCAAAGCTTACTTCTAGAGTGTGTCCTGTGGCCCCTCTCCCCACTCCAGTTGCCCTGCGGCCTGGGCCACGCTCCTCAACTCTGCTCCTTAGGGTCACCCCTGTTCTGTACAATGTTTTAACCCATATATCCAGGGCCCTGGACAATGCTTCGGGCAAAGGATTTATTTCTCCGGTTATGGATGCCATTGGCAAATGCTTCCCTATCACCCAGGTCCTGGGCACACCTGCGATGCTGCCCGTGCTGCAGAGGCTGGGAGGCGACAAGGAGCCAGATGCATGTCTGCTGCTCACCAACTCCAGACCTCACAGTGTCGCTCGGATCCTTCTGGGGCCTCCGTTTTCTTAGTCTGGGAGCTAAGCCCTGGCCACATGTGACAGGTTGACTAAAACCTGGATCCTGAAGCCTCCAGCTAAGAGCAGGAGCAGAAAAGAGACGTTCAGAGCTGACAAAGGCTGAGGGTCAGTGAACCTTGCAGACCATAGGAAACCACGTGCAGCTGGGGAGGTCAAAGATGCCCTGAAAATGCGTGCCAGCTGGGGGCCTGTGTCTAAATGCCATCTGAAGGGGGAGGATGGTGTCTGAGTCCCTGCTGTGCCCACTCAGGACACAGAGGTGTAAGATGGGCTTTGCGAGAGTGAGACAGATGGCCCTGCTGGGTTGCTCTGGGCCCAGAGATGGCTGGAGCCACGCTGGTAGCCCCAGAGGCATCGGAAGAGAATCGTGTCCCCTTAGGATCTGTCCCACCAGAAACCCTTGAGGAGACAGAGCAGGGTTGAGATCCGGAGAGACTTCCGTTTTTATCCAGATCTTCTGCTCGCATGCGGTAACTTTGGGAAAGCTATTTTAACTTCCTGCTCATCCCCTTTCTTATATGGAAAATGAAAGTGAATGACCTCATTCACAAGTCCGAAGTGAAGATCAATACCAGTAGTAGTAATGAGGGTTTTAACCAAGTTCAGTACAGCACGAATACTAAGTATTTTTCCCCAAGCCAGTTCTCCGGAGTGCAGCTCTTCCGAAGTATTAGGCGCCTCTCAGCTATTCTGCCAAGTAGCCCCAGGTGGCGCTGTGCTGGGGGGAGCACTGCCACTGATTCGCGCCAGCTGGAGGATGGCATAGCTTCCCTTCCGGGTCTCCTCTCCCTCCCCACTGCCTCCAAGTACATCCCCCGGGCAGCCCAGGCCAGCCATTATCAGGAAGGTCCAGAGCTGGGCCACACAGCCAGCCAAGGCTCTGTATTGCCAAGATGACAAAAATGAATTTCCGAGAAAGGAGTGACTGCCAGAGGCCGCATAGCAGTTTGGCGGCTGGCACCTGGTTTGAAGGCTCCAGGCCCCTCCCTCTGTTCCTCGAGCTGGGGCACACCCTTCAGCTTGTGGCCACTCCCCAACAGAAACAGCATGCGTGCCTCTGTTCATGCAAAGAAGTTCCATCTGGCTTTAAGAACATCTGCCAAGAAGAAATCTAGAGAGAGAAAGAACAGTTCTTTGCATTTCACTTCACTCACTAATAACACATCTAGAATCTGTCTGTAATTTTATTTTAACAACAGATTGTACACACATGCGGTTTTCTTGGTTTTTGAGTCAGTGTTCAGAAGCATTACTCAGATGTGCCAGTGTGCAGGTTCCTTGCTGGGGAGTCTGTGGTCCACAGCCCAGAGTGTATGAAGAGTCGGGCTCTAACAAACCAGGAGCCCAGGCTGAACAAACGGGTATGGATTTCAGGACCAGGCTGGATCATGTTTGCCCTTCACAGGGAAGGCAGCGTCCTTACAACTTGCATGCAGTCAGCCTGTTTTGTAAATGGTCAATAAAATCTGTTAAACAAAAGCCAAACTGACCTCCAGCTCCCTTCCTTTTTCTTTGTTTTTTTTTTTTTTTTTTTTTTTTAAACAGCAACAACAAAAAATCCATGTAGGATCTTAGTTTCCTCACCAGAGATCAAATTTGTGCTGCACGAGAATTAACTCCTGGACCACCAGGGAAGTCCCTCTGGCTCCCTGCTCAACGTCAGTGTTTGCTGGCTCGTAAAGACCAATCTTCCTGATGACCAAGCTCAGCCTGCCGCCTGGTTCTTTTAATGGGTCCATCCCCTGATCCCCAGATCCGACTGTGGGAGGCTGCAAAATTTTGTCCAAATTGCCAGATGTACATCTCTAACACCAACACGTTTGTGAAGCTTGTATACTGTGTAGCCTATGGCCTGGACCAGACTTTTCTCTCAAGCAGGACAAAGCCCCAGCAGGGCTGCCTAAGGAGAGATAGAGTCTGGAGCTATTACTAGTTAGCCCATCCCAACCCTGCAAGGTTGGGAATTAGGAGGCTTGGTGTGGGCATGGAAGCCCAGAAAACAGGGTCATGTCTGGGACAGGGGCACTGGGCTGGAAGCTCAAGCCAGCCTCAGACTCCAGGGGTGGGCAGTTGGGGCTCCAGGACAAGCCCAGGAACTTGAACCAAGGCAGAGGTAATTTGGAAACTGGACAAGTGAGCAACTCTTGTGCTGGGAAGTATGGGGAAAGTACCTAATGGCCAACACAAGTCGTGTTGAGAAAGAGGAGGAAGATATGGCTGACCCCAAGGGACCAGTGAATGTGGTGGCACCGGAGGGAACTCCAGGCCACTGGGAGTGAGGCTGGGCCAAGTGCCGCAGCAAGGAAGGTGGGGGGAACCAGATTGTTGACACACATGCGTTTTCCAGTGTTCAGAAGCATTACTCAGATGTGCCAGTGTGCAGGTTCCTTGCTGGGGAGTCTGTGGTCCACAGCCCAGAGTGTATGAAGAGTCGGGCTCTAACAAACCAGGAGCCCAGGCTGAACAAACGGGTATGGATTTCAGGACCAGGCTGGATCATGTTTGCCCTTCACAGGGAAGGCAGCGTCCTTACAACTTGCATGCAGTCAGCCTGTTTTGTAAATGGTCAATAAAATCTGTTAAACAAAAGCCAAACTGACCTCCAGCTCCCTTCCTTTTTCTTTGTTTTTTTTTTTTTTTTTTTTTTTAAACAGCAACAACAAAAAATCCATGTAGGATCTTAGTTTCCTCACCAGAGATCAAATTTGTGCTGCACGAGAATTAACTCCTGGACCACCAGGGAAGTCCCTCTGGCTCCCTGCTCAACGTCAGTGTTTGCTGGCTCGTAAAGACCAATCTTCCTGATGACCAAGCTCAGCCTGCCGCCTGGTTCTTTTAATGGGTCCATCCCCTGATCCCCAGATCCGACTGTGGGAGGCTGCAAAATTTTGTCCAAATTGCCAGATGTACATCTCTAACACCAACACGTTTGTGAAGCTTGTATACTGTGTAGCCTATGGCCTGGACCAGACTTTTCTCTCAAGCAGGACAAAGCCCAGCAGGGCTGCCTAAGGAGAGATAGAGTCTGGAGCTATTACTAGTTAGCCCATCCCAACCCTGCAAGGTTGGGAATTAGGAGGCTTGGTGTGGGCATGGAAGCCCAGAAAACAGGGTCATGTCTGGGACAGGGGCACTGGGCTGGAAGCTCAAGCCAGCCTCAGACTCCAGGGGTGGGCAGTTGGGGCTCCAGGACAAGCCCAGGAACTTGAACCAAGGCAGAGGTAATTTGGAAACTGGACAAGTGAGCAACTCTTGTGCTGGGAAGTATGGGGAAAGTACCTAATGGCCAACACAAGTCGTGTTGAGAAAGAGGAGGAAGATATGGCTGACCCCAAGGGACCAGTGAATGTGGTGGCACCGGAGGGAACTCCAGGCCACTGGGAGTGAGGCTGGGCCAAGTGCCGCAGCAAGGAAGGTGGGGGGGATGGGGGTGTCGAGGTAGTGCCTGCCCAGTCACACTGGGATGGGCACAATGCTAGATCTTAAGGTAAAGATCTGGGAGGCAGGGCTGATGGATGGGGCAGGCTCTCTCACTCCTGGGTCTCCAAGGTGTCTATAGAACAGTGTGTGAGAGTGTTTTTCCTGTGGTTGAGCTCAAATTTTCTAATTATATGAAATAGCAGCGTGCTTTACAGTCTGACAGTCCTGAGTCTGAATCCTGATTCTGCCATCTAAGTGTGACTTGGGACCAGACACTTGGGCCTCATTTTGCTCGTCAATACATAGTGCAAATCATCACTGCTATGAGGATGACAAAAGCTAATCTATGTCACACCCCTGCCACCAGCTTTGTTTCTGCTGACACGAGCTCAGGAGGCAGGTGCTATTCTTGGCTGCACACAAGGGCATTTAAGGACGGCTGACAGTCCCATGCTAGAGCATCCTACCAGGAGGAGAGGGCTCCTTCTGATCATCCCTCCTTCCAGGATGTTTCCACCCTCTTATGGGCCTGGAAGCCTCTCCTGGGTACTAGAAGAAGAGGGGAGAGTGGACCAGGAGGAAGTGGGGGAGGGCAGGGCAGACTCCACAGCATCTGTGACCTGCGTGGCCTGCAGCCTGGGGGCAACCTTTGAGCACCTATGCTCCCAGGGAGTTAGGAAGTGAGGAGACTGCCCCAGGGGAATCTGTGGGGCTCTGTACTTAATGGCTGCCCCCAGCATCCAGCTGGACACGTATGGCAAGAGCTGGGGAGGAGCTACAGTCTCCTGGTTCTCTGGGAGCTCCAGGAATTCTGTTCCTCTGAGGACTAGAAGCTTTCTTTTAAATTATTACTAATTTTTATTGGAGTATAGTTGATTTACAATGCTGTGTTAGTTTCTGCTGTACAGCAAAGTGAATCAGTGATACATATACATACGTGTATATGTACAACTTTTTAAAGATTCTTTTCCCATACAGGTCATTATGGAGTATCGAGCAGAGTTCTCTCATGTTATACAGTAGGTCTTTGTTAGTTTCCTATTTTATATATAGTAATGTGTATGTGTCCATCTCAATCTCCCAGTTTATGCCCCCCAAGAGGATTGGAAGCTTTGAGAAAATTCAGGTCAGCCAGCCCAGCACAGATGTTGGCATCTTTTGGCAGGTGGTCATGCTTCCCCAGCAGTCTTCAAGGGACCTGAGCATGGGCGGATGGACAGGGAGCATGGGGAGGAGGCCATGTGAAGACTAACACTGCTGAATGCCATGTGGACACAGGGAGGACCCCTTAGGAGCTTTACAGAAATAACTGGAGAGGGGCAGTGCTCAGAAGGTCTTGGTTTCTAGAACAAAGGGGCAATGGCTTAAGTAACCATAGCTTGATCAATAAAGTAAGTGACCTTACTTTGTATCAATAGTGGTGTTGGTGATGTTAATAGATTGTACAAATGCACCTCTTTGGCTGAGTGAGATCTAGTTGTTTATTTATTAATCGATAATTTACGAATTCTTCTTTTAGTAACACAGTGTCTGAATATGCATATCATCTGTCTCAGGCCCTCCTCTAGGTGTTAGGGATACAGGCTCTAACAAGCAAAAATGAAAGAGAAAAAGGGCAAAACACCTCTCTCAAGTTTCTAACTACACATGCCTGAGACCGGCAGTGGCTTCACTCTAAAAGCAAGTAGCCCTGGACTTCCCTGGTGGCTCAGTGGTGGAGAATCTGCCTGCAAGACAAGTAGCCCTGCTTACAAACGTCTCCTGAGTCAAAGACACTTGCCTTAAAATGACATAGTCTAAACTCTAAACAAATTCCCAAGGGTATGACCACTGAATCTAAAACTATAGGATCTTTGAAACATTATCTACACAGAGAAAAACATTAATTAAACATTCATTTATTAGAATGTGAATTAAATTAAAAGATGCTCGCTCCTTGAAAGGAAAGCTATGACCAACCTAGACAGCATATTAAAAAGCAGAGACATTCTGCCAACAGAGATACATATAAGTCAAAGTTATGGTTTTTCCATTATTCATGTATGGATGTGAGAACTGGACCATAAAGAAGGCTTTGCTCCAGAGAATTGATGCTTTTGAAATTGTGGTGCTGGAGAAGACTTTTGTGAGTCCCTTGGACAGCAAGGTGGTCAAACCAGTCAATCCTAAAGGAATTCAACCCTGAATATTCATTGGAAGGACTGATGTGGAAGCTGAAGCTTCAATACTTTGGCCAGTTGATATGAAGAGCTGACTTACTGGAAAAGACTGATGCTGGGAAAGATGGAAGGCAAAAGGAGAAGGGAGCAGAGGAAGAGATGGTTACACAGCATCACTGACTCAATGGACGTGAATTTGAGCAAACTCAGGGAGATAGGGAAGGACAGGGAAGCCTGGCAAGCTGCAGTCGCAAAAAACCAGACATGACATAGCAACTGAACAACAGTAAAACAGAATATAAAGGATATTCTGACATTATATGTGTATATATACGTATATATGTATTTCTATATTTGTATACACATATGTAATCCTAATAAGATCTGATGTTCCTAATAACCAGTCTGTCTGTTGAGTCACAGTCAAAGAAAACACAAATGGACACAGATGCCTTAAATGATGATAACGTTTATTGAGGGCTTGCTATGTGCCAGGCATTGTTCTGAGCACTTTCATGTGTAAAAAATTCATATAATCATCAGGACAACCCTATGCAGTAGGTACTATTATTATCCCCATTTTAAGGAAATTAAGGCACAGGGAAATAGAGTCACAAAGCCATTTAGCAGCAAAGCCAAAATTTAAGCCCAGGAAACTGGACTGTGGAGTCAATGCTACTAACCCAACCATCATATTGCCTAATCAGTCTGAGCATTGTGCATCTTTACTTTAGGATTTGTGGGTGCAAGGGGAGGGAGGGGGCAGGCAGGATGCTTCTATTGGTCTTTCATTTGTCTGTTTTCATCCATCTTTGTTCTTTGGCCCATGTGGGCCTCCCATCACAGTGGCCTCTGTTGTCGCAGAGCACCGGCTCTGGGCACATGCGCTCCAGAGCTCCAGCTCAGTAACTGGACACATCGGTCCAGCCTCTCCACGGCACGTGGGATCGTCCCAGGCCAGGGATCGAGCTGGCGCCCCTTGCAGTGCAAGGCGGTGTCCTTACCCACTGGGCCACCAGGGAAGCCCCTACTCTAGTGGTTTTTAAGGGACAGTCTAAGTGACCAAAAATACCAGATTCTCGGAAATCTCCGTAGGTTGTGTTCCCTCACCCTAAATTTCCATGTTCACAGACGCAGCTGAACACAAGCCCTGCTCAAGACATGCTCCTGACTTGTTGCTGCGTCCTACACTTCTCTTCCACTGCCTCTTCCCTCCTCCTGTCCCTCTGGCTACACCCCAGCAAGAAGCTTTCTTTGCCAAAAGTGGAGGTCACAGTATCCACGCCTGCCTTCACTGTAGCCCCAAATCCCTTCATGAAGACTGCAACACCCACTCCCCAAGACCTGTGGGCAGACTTTGATCCTGTGGAAGAGAGTGCCCAGAGGCCACTGGAAGTACATTCTTGTCCTGCTCCAGCCACTTTATCATGGGAAATTTCTCATAAACAATTTCTCTGCTATGTGACATACAAGTGTGTGTTGTTTGTGTGTGTGTGTGTATATATATATATATATATACACACATATAGTTACATATCATTCAAAACTGCATGCTCTTTGGTGTGATAATGGCATTGTGATTACATCTTTTTGAAACTTCCTTATCTGTTAGAGATAAAACTAAAATATTCACAGCTAAGCTGTGAAGCTTTGTATTTGCCCCGAACACTGCAGTGTAAAAGAACTGTTGAGGGACTTCCCAGTGCAGGGGGTGCAGGTTCAATCCCTGGTCATGGAGCTAAGATCTCACATGCTTTGTGGACAAAAAGGAAAAAACCCTGCAAAATATAAGACAGAACCAATATTGTAACAAAGTCAATAAATATTTTTAAAATGGTCTATATCCAAAAACAAACTAACAAATAAAAAAACCTGTCGAGAGCAAGGACTATATGAAATAAGACTGGAAAATGTTAAAAAAAAAAAAAAAATGTTGGAAGCTGACCAAAAAGGAGGAACAAGAGTCTCTCTACTTTTGGTGTGCCTGAAATTATCCACAACAAAAGCTTCTGATGCTCAGAAGAAAATAAATGAGAATGAATGGAACAATTGGTCTGATATGAGAGTCTCACATCACTCATCAGCTCGAGTCATTTCACTTTCAAAGGCAGCTTTTTCAGAACATTAAACTCAGGTGATGATAACTTCCCGGACTTCTGCTTCTTGCCCTGTAACAGGGGATAGAATCCTACCTTTCTCCAGTGGGATAACACATGAGAAGTGTGTTATATGTTAATGTTCCCTGTAAACACGTAAATGTTATACAGTTATATGTATCGAAAAATAACATGTTAATTTCCAGTCACCACGGAGAGTAAAGCGAGTAACTGCACAAAGCTCCACTGGCATCAGTTCCATGAAGGTAAGAATTGTGTCCCCAGCATCATTGCGTGAAGTTCAGAGCCTGGAACTGAGTAGGTGCTCAACAAATACTTGCCAAGTTGAGCCACGGCAGAGAATTCAGTCAGGAGCTGGAGGTCCGCACCATTCCTCCCTGGTCTTTATCTCCCTCTGCGGCTCTCTGCTCGTCCCCCTCCCTTACAGCGTCTTGGTGTCCCGGGCCATCCTCACAGACAGCGGTGCGGTCTCTGCAGGGGTCGTCCTTATGCTCTGGGACCGCCAGGGGGCGCCGGGGGGCTTTCCTGCGAGGAAGACACCAGCGCAGGCCCCGCTCCCTGCAGCCGCAGCGGGCTTGGGCCGCCCAGACATAGGCGCCCACCGGCACCGCGAGCAGCACTGCGCACAGGATCACCGTGGTGTGCAGCAGGCGCTCGCGTCCCTCCAGGCCGCCGTCGTCTCGGCCCGTCACGAAGACCACACACCGGCCCTGGCGTTGGGGCTGGCCTCCCAGGCTAAGGCAAACCTCGTATTTTGTGCCAGGGAGGAGATCATCCACGGTGTACGTGTTGATCCCTGGGCCGACGTGGACCACCTCCTTCCTGAGGGCTTCCTCTGAGGCAATGTAGAGTGTGAACCACTTCTCAGGCGTGTCGGCCGCCGCAAACCACTCCAGCAGGATCCCGCGCACTGTCTGCTTGACCACCCGCAAGTCAACATAGACACTGCCCTCCGAGGGGGAGAAAAGGGAATGGGGTGCGGGCTGGACGTGGAGGGAGATGACTGCGGTGCTCATGCCAATGGAGTTGGAGGCCACACAGGTGTAATTGCCTCTGTCTACCAGGTGGGCAGCGGGGATGATCAGCTCGGACAGAGTAGCGTCTTCTGCAGTAAATGAGGTCAGCACTGGGTGGAGAGAGAACAAAACAGATATGGTAGACATTTCTCTGATTAACAGTCAGCTGGAGAGTGTCCAAGGGAGATAGTTGTTTTTTTTTTTTTTTTTTTTTAAGGTGGTGGTGACCATTTATTAAGCAGGTACTTGATGCCAGGTGTTTGCCTGCCAGCAACCCTGTAAGGTAAGTACCCAATTTTTACACATGGGAAGTCGAAGACCAGAGTGATTAAACAACTCTCCCATAATGAGAATCGTTCAGTCATCGACTGATCCGGAACCTCGTTCTTCAGACTATGAAGACCACACTCTTTCAACTTCACTAGCTCCTCCCGTCAAATGACCTTAGTCTTGCTGAGCTATCACGTGGTTTCGAGAAGATCTCTAACAACAGAGTGATTGTACAGTACTGTGAACCTCCGGAAGTAGAGTGGCTCAAAGCCTGGAGCCATGTGCCTGGAATCTATCCCTTACTAAGTCAATGGTCTTGCGTTTACTTAGTAAATTAGTAAAATCCATTTACTAAGTAAGTAGAGTTGCTTAGACTCTCTTGGTTTCAATTTCCTCATCAATAAAATGAGATTGAACATGATACCAAAGATATGGATATCTCTTTGGTATCACAAATGACAACAAATTGGATGTATCTCACCATTTGCCAAGAAGCTAAAACAACAAATCTTATATATCTCCTTGGTTGATATTTAACCTTAAGTCAATAAGAATAATCAAAATGTTAGGGAAAGTCGAAATGTCAGCTTATTAGGTATTTTTTCATTGTCCAGAGTTTTGTCACCATGTATGTAATATCTGGGTGACTGTATTTCTCAGGTTTTACTTAGATATGTTTAGCTGTATTCTGGATAGCTTCAAGATACTTCTAGAAAGACCATCCCTGGCTTTGTGATGTGCCCCAAACCTGCAGGGTTGACATTAAAGATGACTTCAGCTGAAGTATGAAAGCAGAGCCTGAGCTTCAGGAAATGAAAGGCAAGTTCAAGTCCCAGGGGTGGGATCCCTGGAGGGTTCAGCTCTCCCTTAGTATTGCAGCCTCAAGTCAGTAAGGTCTGATCAACATAATCATAGGAAGTGTAAATTTTACTCAATATCTAGGACTTCTCAGTCTTGCCTGGTTAAGAGTTAGCTGGGGCCGGGGGAGGGAATGGGAGAGTGAGGAAGCACTTGTTAAAATATATGCTCTCAGGTCCTTCCCTGGTCTAACTGAATCAAATCTCCAGGAAGATATCCGAAAACTTCATTTCAAACAAGCATCCCAGGTGAGTCTGCTTAGAAAAGTCTAAGAAATAAATACTAAGTAATCTCTGGAATCAGTTCTAGTCAGAACTGCTGTGATTTAAAAGTACAGAACATAGTATTTTGCATCTAGAAGGCTTTCAAAGAATATGTGTTCATATACAATTCCATAATGTTTATACAGTATGTTAAGTCAGTTCATTTATATCTTATACCCTATAGAGATCTGTATGAACAAATATACATATATGTATACAACAAATATATATATAAATATATATATTTGCATCTTATATCCTATAGAGACATATATGCAGCAAATATACAAATGTGTATTGTTATATTCATTTGTGTGTAACAAATACATATCATATTGATCTACATGCAACAAATAGGTAAGTATATTATATATAGTATATAATATTTACATCTTACATCCTATAGAGATCTGTATGCAACCATTTAAATAATGTCAGTAGTGGGACACTATCTTGGCATTTTTTCTGTTGTGGTGAGTATAATCAGACCTGTCTCAATCTTACCTGCATCCCTCCTTCATGACAGACCCAATTTAGAACTTCTCTACTGAGGACATGGTTGCTACAGACCTCCCCAGCGCCCCAGATACACGGAGAAGGTGCATGCACTTACCATCAAATTCCCTCCACGTGCTCAGAGGATAAGTCCAGGCAATAGTTGGTGAGGGACTAGCCTGTGCCAAGCATCGCAGGGTCACATTCTGTCCCACCCGGATGCTGACATTGGCCCTGGGGATTGAGAGTTGAGGTTTCGTGCAAGCGCTGAGCTGCGTTTCGTGAAAAAGCTGCCCTGCCTTGAAGAGAGGACCTCGACACATAAGGTAGGGATTCACCAGGACAACTGGAAGGCTGATGGACTTGATAAACTGGACAAGTCCCCTTAGGCGACAGTCACATAACCAGGGGTTGTCGTGTAGTGCCAGCACCATGCTGGAGAGAATCTCAGCCCCATGGCCAGGCTGCTGGTGTTTCTGGTAGGCTGGCCAGTTCAAGAAGACGTTCTTGGATACAACTGTAAGCCTATTGGAGGACAGGTCAAGGTATGTCAGACTGACCAAGAACTGAAGAGCCAGCTCAGGGAGTGCATCAATCCTATTGTGTTTGAGGTCCAAGACCCTCAGGAGCGGCGTGGCACGGAATGCTGTCCACGGTACAGAACGGAGTTTGTTCCCCTCCAGTCTCAGCTCTTTCAGTTCTGAGAGGTGCTCCAGGGCTCCCAGGTGGATCACGGTGACATTGTTAAAATTGAGCCAAAGGTACTCCAAGGCGCTCATGTTGATGAAAAACCCTCGGGGCAGTTCAAATAAGGGTGAATTTTCAATTCTCACTTGCTTGACCTCTTCAGGAAGGTTCCTTGGGATCTCTCCCAAAGAGACAGACACGCACTGCAGAGTCCTGTACAAAACAACAGAACAGCTTTAAGACGAAGTGGCATTAGATGTATGAATTAGAAGGAAAAAATGCAATTCACTTGAATTACACCCCATTGGGGTAAAAATTCAGAGTTTATCCAACTTCAGCACCAACGAGAGTGAGTTTCACAGAGATGATTGATGATTTGATGATTTTCTGCCAAATCTTAGCCTGCGCCCACTCCACATCGTCCCCAAAGAAAGCCCACCCCCTACAACCTTCTGGGATCTTGCCAGCCCAGCGCACCTGCCGAAACTCTCCTCTGAGCAGGCACATCCTGGCAGACAGGATGGCTGAGCTGCACGTGAATCCAGAAAGACCAGAACTAGCAGGAAATAGTGAGGAACTGAAGCCATAGTCTTCTGTAAGAAACTATCTTATGAGTTTTTTTTAAATAAGTACGGTCTAAGCTTCCGAGTGGCAAATCCTATTATTGGTAATCCATAATGATGTAGGTCAGCATAGTAACAGCAAAGCCCCTGGATGCTCTGAGGTCTTTTATGGCCCAGCTTACAAGCTCAATAAGAACCCAGAAGAGGAAACTATGTGTCTTAACTAAGGTCAGAAAATTCACTCATCTGGTTCTTGAGTCCAGAGAACACAGTATAAGGCAGATGTCCAATTCAGTCCTGATACTGCCTCCCCTCAATCTCATACATAAAGGTCTGAGAAGCAAACAAGTAATGCTATTCTGAGCACCATGGTTCAGGTAGTTTGGTCAGATGCCCATGGATGGACTGAATCACATTTTCCCACAATGGATTCAATCCATGGGCATCCATCTAATACTTCATCCATCACAATAGGCTCCTGAAACCCAGAATTTTCAACCAGTCTCTAAATGTGAGTGCAGATGATGGTTAACAAAGTAATTTCAGATCTACTCTTATCAATGCTAATCTCCCCAGCACTTCATGTGGTGGATTCATGTTTCTTCTGTGTTAAGACAGCCACACCTGCCGTTTGGACAACCAGAATCAGAGAAGTATGAAGGTACAGAGGCTAAACCATAAGACTGTGCCTTTGGATTAAATCAAAGCATGTTTCTTACCCTGAATCACATAACTTGTTCCGAATGCAGTGTATTTCCCATGTTACAATTTTTTAAGTGAGATAATATGTGATTCCGGATACTTGCTCTGCTATTCTTCATTCATCCAACACACACACACATATATACGTCATCTACTGTAAGCCGCACCCTTGCTAGATGCAAGGAGCGTCGTGGCAAGCCAGACTGCTAGGCATCCAGTCCCATGGGGTCTTCCCTCTAGTTTAGGCTGCCTAGTCTTGAAATCTTTGGAAAGTGCATTTCTCTTGTGCAAACTGAGAAAATTAACACTTTATAGTGTTTCTAGGAGACAAAATAAAGTGTCTAACACACAGTAGGTGTCCAGTAAAGTTTAATTCACCTCCCACACCAACAGACTCTTGAAGAGAGTCCCTTTTCATTACTTGGGGTACTTTCTGATGACATGAAATTCCATGGGTTCCTCTAAGATTCATGATATGCATTATATCCTATAAAAGACCTCAGGGAAGAAAATCCTCTTAGTAGCTAACCAATGAGGGGGAAATGGGTCACCAACTAAGCTGATTACACCCAGGCTTTCCTGCAAGCCAAATATACAGGCTGGAGTTTCCAAGCAATCTAACTCTGCAATATAGCTAGATCTCTGGACTTCCTCTCAAGGCAAAATTTAAAAAGCAAGGAGAGTGCCGTGGGCACAAATGTGTGGCCAACATAGAGGTGCTACCTAGACACCCTTTGAGGAATGAGTCAGTGCTTGCCTAAGGTCATGCGCTTCCCAAGGCAGCCCCATGCAAAGACTGAGGGTGGTGAGGACACGAGGTCCAGTTTGGCCTGATGGGGGACAACTCTGATGGGTGATCCTCATTCCAGAGTTCTCTCTCAGGTTGACCAAGATTTGTCAGGCTTGGTTTGTGGGGAAATGTGATTCGACCCGTGGTATCACAAATGACTAGCGAGTTCTTGTCTCATTCCCAAATAAAAACGTCGAAAAAACCCTACATCCTTTATCATTTCTTTTCTGTTCATCCCATTGAGCCTCTTTAAATGAATCCAGCTCCGTTCAGCTTTCCGGCGGTCTGCTGGATGCTTGAGAAGAACACCCACTGCACATCACCTCTGGAATTCACCAGGCTGCCTTTGCATCGCTCCTTCTCTTCTTCTGAATCCCTCATCCTCTGGTTTCCTTATTTGGTATGTGGGCATAGAGAGTAGCTGTGCTGTTGGCTAGAAGATGAAACCCAAGAGATGCAATGAAAAAGGAAAAGGATCTGAGGATATTACAGCTCCATCTCCCTTCTGGCAGGGTGTTCTTAGGAACTTGGTGCTTAGGATTCTTAGTAGAGATAAGTCATGGGAGAGAGGAATTTCTCTGTTTGTGAAATAATTAGACAAAAATGGCTTCTGGGTTGCAGCAGATTTCTTATCTATTCAGCTGGAAAACATCACCCCAACATGATCAGAATTTTTTTTTTTTTTTTTGGCTGCACTGGATCTTAGTTGAAGCCTGCAGGACCTTTACTTTTGGCCTGTGACCACTTCACTGAAGCATGTGAGATCGAGTTTCCTGATCAGGGATCCAAGCTGGGCCCCCTGCATTGAAAGTGTGAAGCCTTAGCCACTGGACCACCAGGCAACTCTCATGACCAGAGCTCTGGGAGAGCTCAGACAGAGAACTAGACAGCCTACCAGGCAGCAGATTGCTGTCGTTTCTCTCTCTCAAGCTGGTATTTTTTTCTTCATTCCTCCACATGCTGCAACCACGTTTGAGATGGTCCCCTCAACCACGTTTGAGACAGACACACAGACACCTACATCTCCAGGCTCCCCTGAAATTGGTGGGCTATGTGATCAATATTCAGGGTAATGAGATTTTGGAGGAAATAATGTTTTAAAAGCCCCTTTGTGTTTCTCCAACTTCTTTTTTCCCTTGTGGCAGCAAGTGTTGCCATTCCAGGTGGTGGAGCCTTCATCAGCCTTGGTCCCTGGGTGAATAGAGGGCAGAGCCCTTTCTCCATCCTCACTGCCCACTCCGTCAAGTAGACTCCATGAGAGCAGGAATAAATATGTTTTTGTGAAGACATGGACATCTGGGAGCTGTTAGCACAGCATAAGCCTAACCCATCCTGACTACAATGCCTTGCAATCAAATAAAATATGCTCAAGTACTTGTAAGTTGATTTTTGTCTCTCTTGGATTATATGACTGTTAAACATTTTCACCTCTGGTCTTCTGAACAGATTGCTGAGTCCCTTGATTAATAGCCTAGTTTTAATAGCTACATCCACTTTCCAGGATTAAATGTCACTTGTCTGCCTTTTGGTGCTATGTAAGGTTGCACGTCTACATCAAGTGACCTTCTGCATCGGTAAGGTAGGTAAGGAGGAGTGTAACCATATTGCATTTAAAAAAAATACATCATGAAGATGCCATGATTCCAATCAACCTCCAAACAAGGCTCCCCAGGGCCACATGCTGTGGGATCATCAAAGGACAGACCAGTCTTCAGCATCTGGGAGACTAGAAATTCTTTTCCCAAGACTCTAAGAAGACGTTAGGTTTTTAGGGACTGACTCATATTAACCAGACTCATACCAAAAGACTAATATATAAACAGGACATCATTTTATTTTTTATAATGTAAATTGTTTTTCCAGTGACATGCATATTCATGAGACTACCTTTTTCTCTACAAGAGCAAACCAAGGAAGACAGAACACACACAGAAAGACTGACAGCTGGGTACTTGGAGGCTGACCATCTTGGGGACCATTCCGTTCAGACCACTAAGGTAGGTCTTCATGAGTCATTGGGAAGCTGTATCTTTCTTTCTCTCTGTCTCTGTCTCTCTCTCTCTCACACACACACACAATTGGATAAATACCAACACAGTCTTGCTTCCAGTTCCTGATTTTTCCTCAAACAGGGTTCAATCAAACTGACTACATGTTAGTTGGGCCAGTCATTGTTCTGCCTTGTTGGGTTCCATCAATCATTTAGAGAACACAACTTTATCATTTCAACAGATGGCTGCTTTCATCCACTGCACTTATATTTACTTTAACTTCGTCTTATATATCAAACAACCGAGAGGTGAACTTCTTTTTCCCTTGTGGCAGCAAGTGTTGCCATTCCAGGTGGTGGAGCCTTCATCAGCCTTGGTCCCTGGGTGAATAGAGGGCAGAGCCCTTTCTCCATCCTCACTGCCCACTCCGTCAAGTAGACTCCATGAGAGCAGGAATAAATATGTTTTTGTGAAGACATGGACATCTGGGAGCTGTTAGCACAGCATAAGCCTAACCCATCCTGACTACAATGCCTTGCAATCAAATAAAATATGCTCAAGTACTTGTAAGTTGATTTTTGTCTCTCTTGGATTATATGACTGTTAAACATTTTCACCTCTGGTCTTCTGAACAGATTGCTGAGTCCCTTGATTAATAGCCTAGTTTTAATAGCTACATCCACTTTCCAGGATTAAATGTCACTTGTCTGCCTTTTGGTGCTATGTAAGGTTGCACGTCTACATCAAGTGACCTTCTGCATCGGTAAGGTAGGTAAGGAGGAGTGTAACCATATTGCATTTAAAAAAAATACATCATGAAGATGCCATGATTCCAATCAACCTCCAAACAAGGCTCCCCAGGGCCACATGCTGTGGGATCATCAAAGGACAGACCAGTCTTCAGCATCTGGGAGACTAGAAATTCTTTTCCCAAGACTCTAAGAAGACGTTAGGTTTTTAGGGACTGACTCATATTAACCAGACTCATACCAAAAGACTAATATATAAACAGGACATCATTTTATTTTTTATAATGTAAATTGTTTTTTCCAGTGACATGCATATTCATGAGACTACCTTTTTCTCTACAAGAGCAAACCAAGGAAGACAGAACACACACAGAAAGACTGACAGCTGGGTACTTGGAGGCTGACCATCTTGGGGACCATTCCGTTCAGACCACTAAGGTAGGTCTTCATGAGTCATTGGGAAGCTGTATCTTTCTTTCTCTCTGTCTCTGTCTCTGTCTCTCTCTCTCTCACACACACACACAATTGGATAAATACCAACACAGTCTTGCTTCCAGTTCCTGATTTTTCCTCAAACAGGGTTCAATCAAACTGACTACATGTTAGTTGGGCCAGTCATTGTTCTGCCTTGTTGGGTTCCATCAATCATTTAGAGAACACAACTTTATCATTTCAACAGATGGCTGCTTTCATCCACTGCACTTATATTTATTCTGATTTAGAGAGGGGCTGTCAGTCTTATATATCAAACAACCAGAGTTGAGTCTTGAGTCTCACGAGGCGCTACAGAATGCCTTGCCTCATCTACATTGAGGAGTTGGCAAACTACAGCCTGGGAGCCAAACCCAGCCTGCCACCTGTTTTTGTAAATAATGCTTCCTTTGAACACATCCATGCTCTTTAACTTGCATATGGTCTGAGGCTGCTTTCACACTACTTCATCAGAGCAGGAACCACAGAGCTTAAAGCATCTCTTATCTGGCTTTCTTTACAGAAAGAAAAGATTGCTGATCTATGATGTAGACAATGGCCACATAATTTCTCAAGACAATACCAACGGTCTCCAAATTATAATCAGATGTACCCTCCAGGTCATGGGCAGGAGATATACCTGTATGAAAACTCCACATTCATGTGCACTGGTGCTCTCATGGTTCTGACCCCAGGTATCACTTAGCTCGAAAAAATTTAAATAAAAACCATTTCCATAGTAAATCTGCTGTGGGTCACACTGCAGAGATCAACACTAAACAAAGACCCTCAGCTTGGCCAGAACGTTGTCAAAAACTCAGATCCTCCAAGAAAATTTATCAGTCTTCTATAAATTATTCAACTCTTTGGGTTTCAGTTTTCTTGTCTCTAAGGTCAATAGCCCAGCCTTCAAAACAGGTAGTTGTAAAGATCAAAATGAGAGAAAACAGGAAAATATATTGTAAGGTCATCTGTTTAAAGTCTTTTGTAAATGTCAAAAGAAGTACTTTAGAAATCACTGCATTACCTTGGTTTTTATACATAGCAAATATTTAAGACAATACAGGGTCTCAAGTGACACTAATAAAATAGTTTCCTTGCATCACTTGGTGTCCCCAGTTTCAGAAAGATGTCCCATCACTGGTTTTCCTCAGTTGTTACCCAGAGGCCTTGGCATTGAACACCCTGAATGTTCCCTTCATTAGAAGCCAGTCCCACAGACAAGACAGAACGCTAATCCTTTTGGGAACGTTTGCTTTCTCCTGTGTGCAGAGACATCTCAGCGGTTTCCTACCTTTAAGCAAACTGAATAGGAGTCCTCCTGTGAGGTGGCTTATGGAGAGACCTAGGAGGCTCTGAGACGCCCTCAGGAGCTCAGGCACGTTCCCGTTAGAATCACCAAGGTTGCTACACGGGGACAGAGATGAGCCGTGTGTCAGACAGTACTGGGTGTGTAGTACCTCCCGCCTCAGAGGGTCTCTCAGATCTTTCCAGCCTGACATTTGGAGAGTAAATGAGTCTTCCTTTCCTGGGCATCATTCAAATCTCTAGAATTTACTAAACATCAGATGATTAGAAATCGTAAGTGTCCATAGGGAGGGCCTCATGTGTGTATGTGTGTTACTGTACAAATGTGGCAAATGCATAAAGAGACGACGTGTGAGGGTCTATGGGCTAGCATACACATAATCAAGATGTAGGATAGGAGAGTAGTATGTCTATCGACTCTGGAACCATGTGAGTGGCCGAAATGCTAGAGCTGCCACTTCCTAGCTGTGTACTCATGAGCACACAGATTGGATTACTCCTCAGCAAAATTTGACCTCCCCAACCATTACCTCCATGAGAGAATGGTCCCTCCTGCCCTTTAAAAGTTTAGTTGTCAAAAACTCAGATCCTCCAAGAAAATTTATCAGTCTTCTATAAATTATTCAACTCTTTGGGTTTCAGTTTTCTTGTCTCTAAGGTCAATAGCCCAGCCTTCAAAACAGGTAGTTGTAAAGATCAAAATGAGAGAAAACAGGAAAATATATTGTAAGGTCATCTGTTTAAAGTCTTTTGTAAATGTCAAAAGAAGTACTTTAGAAATCACTGCATTACCTTGGTTTTTATACATAGCAAATATTTAAGACAATACAGGGTCTCAAGTGACACTAATAAAATAGTTTCCTTGCATCACTTGGTGTCCCCAGTTTCAGAAAGATGTCCCATCACTGGTTTTCCTCAGTTGTTACCCAGAGGCCTTGGCATTGAACACCCTGAATGTTCCCTTCATTAGAAGCCAGTCCCACAGACAAGACAGAACGCTAATCCTTTTGGGAACGTTTGCTTTCTCCTGTGTGCAGAGACATCTCAGCGGTTTCCTACCTTTAAGCAAACTGAATAGGAGTCCTCCTGTGAGGTGGCTTATGGAGAGACCTAGGAGGCTCTGAGACGCCCTCAGGAGCTCAGGCACGTTCCCGTTAGAATCACCAAGGTTGCTACACGGGGACAGAGATGAGCCGTGTGTCAGACAGTACTGGGTGTGTAGTACCTCCCGCCTCAGAGGGTCTCTCAGATCTTTCCAGCCTGACATTTGGAGAGTAAATGAGTCTTCCTTTCCTGGGCATCATTCAAATCTCTAGAATTTACTAAACATCAGATGATTAGAAATCGTAAGTGTCCATAGGGAGGGCCTCATGTGTGTATGTGTGTTACTGTACAAATGTGGCAAATGCATAAAGAGACGACGTGTGAGGGTCTATGGGCTAGCATACACATAATCAAGATGTAGGATAGGAGAGTAGTATGTCTATCGACTCTGGAACCATGTGAGTGGCCGAAATGCTAGAGCTGCCACTTCCTAGCTGTGTACTCATGAGCACACAGATTGGATTACTCCTCAGCAAAATTTGACCTCCCCAACCATTACCTCCATGAGAGAATGGTCCCTCCCTGCCCTTTAAAAGTTTAGTTTTGGCTATGAGACTCGCTTTGGCAGATAGAACATGGGCAGGAATGACATGTTAAGGAGTTTAAGAGATACTGTATATTTTTGCTGGTTTCTCTGAATCATCTGACACCTCCATGGAAGAAGCCTGCCCCCAGTAGCTGCTGACTCTCCATCCTGGTCCCCAAGTAGGACACATGGAGCAGAGCCACCCCAGTCAACCCACTGACCTATGGATTGTGTGAAAATAAACGCCTGTTGCCCTGTACCATGGAGAGTTTGCCTTTGTTTGTTACGCAGCAAAAACTGACTAATACCGGGAGGTTACTTACTCCCCCTGTTTCTTCTCCAGGTAAGCTAGGAGAAGAGCGGTGCCTGTTGCAAAGGACTGTCATAAGAATTACGTGGGTTACGATATATATAAAGCACTTGGAACACTTCCTGGCACATCGTAGGTGCTTATATAGGTGATAACTGCTGTTGTGTGTGAATGTATGAGTAAGCAGGTACCCAGTAGGTAAGCAGGGATGAGCATGGGCTCAGGTGTCAGGCTGAGCATGGGCGAGGAGAAGAGGGAGAGCGGGAGCAGGTGTGTAGGCAGCTGTGTGCGTGGGGAGAGAACGGGCCTCAGCAGAAGTACTCGTTGATCCGCCTGCCGGGCCTGATGCCCATGGCCTGAGAGTCCAGGCTGGAGCGGGCGGAGAGGAGCCTGTCGGCCTCACTGAGGCTCTGCTGGGACAGACCCTCCGAGCCGTCCTCGCTGTGGCGCAGTCTCTCCAGGTTGACGTAGGCACCCGTGGCCTCAGCGGAGCCCCTGGTGCGGCACTTGTGCCAGCGCCTCTGGACGGCACCGCAGCAGACGAGCAGCGTGAGAGGCAGGGCGATGACGGCGGCCACGCTGATCACCACCACGTTGATGAGCCGCTGAGTGGCCTCGGCGTCCACCACCTCGTCGGTGGAGAAGATAACGCACTGCTCCTTCCGGGGCACCAGGCCCCGCACGCAGACGCACGCCACGTACTTGATCTTGGGCACCAGTCCGTGGATGGTGACGCTGGTCTTCCCGGGCTGCACCACCACCTGCCGCATGTCGCGTTGCCCAAAGACCGCGTAGAGGACGCTGAAGGCAGTTGTGTTGCCAGCCTGGGGGGCCTTCCACACCAAGGTCACGCTCTGGTAAGTGTCCCCCACCACCTTGAGTGAGCTCACTATGTGGGCCTCCTGGGGTCCAGCCGGCAGGTCCGAGTGCTCTTCTGGGGCCCTCATCTGGAAGTGCTGGAAGATGAGCTGCTCCTTGGTGTTGGGCATGGGGGGCCCAGTGGCCGGGACAGCAGGCTCGGGGACATGGGGGACGTGTCTGGCCACCATCTTGTTGTAGGCAGCAGCTTCCGCCCCTTCCCCCGTCCTTGTCCACAGCGCCCCTCGGCCCCTGCTATGTTCCGTGGATGTCTGGGGTTCTGTGACGACCAGGGAGATAAGAGTCTCAGAGACCCCCAGGAAGTTCTTGGCCTGGCAGATGTAGTCTCCAGAGTCCAGGTGGGATACGGCAGGCAGGCCTAGCAGAGCCCAGCTAGTGCCGTCACTGGAGACTTCCTGGTGCACTGCAGGAGGTGGAAAGAAATACGTGAGGGAGAGTGAACAAGCCCATCTGCCCCAGGCTTCCTTCCAGGGCCAAAATCACAGCCCACGGATTGTATACATTCTGCCCAATACCAGAGAAAACACTGGGTGTCACTGAACGTTTCTTAGATTGCCCAAGGGAATGGAGATCCCCCGGAATCAAATTCTGAGGCAGAGTCTAAGAATGATTGACCTTCTAGATCTGAGATGTTCCAGCTGCGTCTTTCGGGGCCCTGAGTTCTGCAGAGCTGACCCCTCAGGGACAGTGGGCTGATGTTTTGGGGAATGGGGTGAACTTGGGGTGAAGGCCTAGCTACAAATGCTCTGCACACCTCCGCCTGGCCCCTACTGCCGCTTCAATCACAGCATCTCCAACTTTCTGTTTTACATGAATGGAGCTCCTTCACAGTTTGGTTGGCAAGTTGATTTCAAACCCACAGTCCTAGAGCAACACTTGCCAAGCTAGCTGAGAAAAACAGAGAAGAAAGCTGGAAGGGACGGGGGTGTTCTGGTCAGATGCCAAGACATGATTCCTTCTCTACCATCTCTGCATGTAGACAGACTACGACTCCTGCAAACCCCTGCCCTTCCTGCCAGGGATGAACCATCTCTCTCTACACAGCAAAAGGACACCAGCCAAGGAGTCCCAGTTCCTCCTTGTGTGTGCTGTGTCTGTAGACCAAGCATTTAACCTCTCGGGGCCTCAGTTTATTTATAAGAATAATAATAACCAAGTTGTTCTTTATTAGGTACTTAATACATTGAACACATGAAGAGCTAAATAGATAGATACTCCTTGCACTAATTACTCCTACTGACGCTGGTTTTGTGTTTACAACTTGGAAACTAACTGTAAATATTAAATAACACTAAAAGAGAATTTTCTACCCAAAAGCCATCATTTTGTTCCTCTTAGGTGGGCCCTGAGTGTCTGATAGAGTGGCTGGTGGAATATGATAGGACAAGCTGAGAGTCACCATCATCACTGAAGCCCAGAGCCCCCTTGCCCGCCTCTGGGAGGAGCCCTTCAACCCACCCAGACAGGACAGAAGTAAAGAGCCTTGCTTAGCCCTCTTCCTGGCAAAATTGACCCCCCACCCCCACCCGCAAGGGATGCTGACCCACCCATTGCAATTTGGGATCACAGAACAGCTGTCCCTGTAGGTCACATACCTGTGCCGTTAAGTGGGTGCCTGTTGGCCCTACTCCAGCTCATCTCTGGCCCTGGAACCCCGGTGGCCCCACAACGTAGCAGTACCGTGCTGCCCAAAGGGGAGCTGATGCTAGCCGCCCCTGGACGGAGCTCCGGACTCTGGCACTTCCTGAGTTCCAGCTGACTGAAGACCACTCCAGCCACACTGCGTGGGCTGGCACACCTCAGCCTGGCCTCTATGAAGGCCAGGTTTGGAGCCCAGCCTTCTAGGATATGGACCAGGTCATAGAGTCGGCAGTCACACACCCAGGGGTTGTCATGCAGCCCTGCAGGGGTGAGAGGAAAGGCAAGAGGTAAGCCTCAGATATTTAGATCTCCAGGTCGAGCTGCCCATCTCCACCAGGGAGAACAAGGCATGTCGTGAGCTCAGAGTCAGCAGAGCTGGCCTCCAGGTCCAGCTCCTGGCTCCACTAGCTATACACCCATAAGCCTGGTTCTTCATCTAGAATGACTACATCGGGCATTCCCTGGAAGTCCAGTGGTTAAGACTCCATGCTTCCTTCCAATGCAGGGGACACAGGTTTAATCCCTGGCCAGTGATCTAAGGTCCCATATGCTATCTGGTGTGGCCAAAATTTTTTTAAAAAAATAAATAAAACAGAATGATGGCAGGACTCCCTTTTCCGGGTGGTTATAAGCAGAAATAACTTTAGGCACTGGGTGAGCGGGCAGCATCCCGACACACTTAGCAGTTACTGTGGCCACTCTCAGACTGATCCTCTAGGGCCGCTGATCAGGCAGTGAGTATTTCTGCCAAAATGGCAATAGGTCAAAATCTATTTCTAGAAATGCTTCATGACCCTGTCCCTTGACCCCTGTCCTCCCAGTATAAGTGGCACTTGCAGTATCCCTCTTGGAAAAAGGATGGCTATTCTGAGCCATGGTCCCTTTGACACAGGCTCAAAAAGACAAGAGTGAGGATGACAGGAATCAAATCCTACATTATATCCCCAGCCCTCTTTAAAAAACACTCTCAAAAGGGATGCTGACCCACCCATTGCAATTTGGGATCACAGAACAGCTGTCCCTGTAGGTCACATACCTGTGCCGTTAAGTGGGTGCCTGTTGGCCCTACTCCAGCTCATCTCTGGCCCTGGAACCCCGGTGGCCCCACAACGTAGCAGTACCGTGCTGCCCAAAGGGGAGCTGATGCTAGCCGCCCCTGGACGGAGCTCCGGACTCTGGCACTTCCTGAGTTCCAGCTGACTGAAGACCACTCCAGCCACACTGCGTGGGCTGGCACACCTCAGCCTGGCCTCTATGAAGGCCAGGTTTGGAGCCCAGCCTTCTAGGATATGGACCAGGTCATAGAGTCGGCAGTCACACACCCAGGGGTTGTCATGCAGCCCTGCAGGGGTGAGAGGAAAGGCAAGAGGTAAGCCTCAGATATTTAGATCTCCAGGTCGAGCTGCCCATCTCCACCAGGGAGAACAAGGCATGTCGTGAGCTCAGAGTCAGCAGAGCTGGCCTCCAGGTCCAGCTCCTGGCTCCACTAGCTATACACCCATAAGCCTGGTTCTTCATCTAGAATGACTACATCGGGCATTCCCTGGAAGTCCAGTGGTTAAGACTCCATGCTTCCTTCCAATGCAGGGGACACAGGTTTAATCCCTGGCCAGTGATCTAAGGTCCCATATGCTATCTGGTGTGGCCAAAATTTTTTTAAAAAAATAAATAAAACAGAATGATGGCAGGACTCCCTTTTCCGGGTGGTTATAAGCAGAAATAACTTTAGGCACTGGGTGAGCGGGCAGCATCCCGACACACTTAGCAGTTACTGTGGCCACTCTCAGACTGATCCTCTAGGGCCGCTGATCAGGCAGTGAGTATTTCTGCCAAAATGGCAATAGGTCAAAATCTATTTCTAGAAATGCTTCATGACCCTGTCCCTTGACCCCTGTCCTCCCAGTATAAGTGGCACTTGCAGTATCCCTCTTGGAAAAAGGATGGCTATTCTGAGCCATGGTCCCTTTGACACAGGCTCAAAAAGACAAGAGTGAGGATGACAGGAATCAAATCCTACATTATATCCCCAGCCCTCTTTACTTTAAAGCTGAACATCTTTAGAGAGCTGAAAACAGGTCACTGCACCTACACTCTCAAAGAAGCTTCACCATATAGAGGGCTACCATGTGCTCAATCCTAAGACACAATTCCTTTTCATATGTTTACATTTCTCAAAGACAAAATTAACGCATTGAATGTGATGTCCTTTTGCCCTCCACCAGACTGTTACTAAGTTCGATAGTGTCTAATCAGTGCTGCTGCTGCTTAGTCACTTGAGTCGTGTCCGACTCTGTGTGACCCCATGGACTGCAGCCCATCAGTCTTCTCTGTCCATGGGATTCTCCAGGCAAGAATACTGGAGTAGGTTGTCATGCCCTCCTCCAGGGGATCTTCCCAACCCAGGGGTAGAACCCGGGTCTCCTGAATTGCAGGCAGATAGATTTCTCACCACTGAGCCATCAGGGAAGTCATATGGATATTTGAGATCCTGTGGACTATAGCTCGCCAGGCTTGTCTGTCCATGAAATTTTCCAGGCAAGAACACTGGAGTGGGTTGCCATCTCCTTCTCCCAGTCTAAGCAATAGCACATTATGTATTTACATACATATATTTGCTGTATTTGGAGGGGAAATGTCAAGGGTTGGGGACAGTGGGTGCTGAAGATTTCTTGTGTGTCCATGACTCTGGGGTCCTTTAGAGCACTGGCTGGGAAGGGGCTAGCTCCTCTCTCACCTCCACCCCATCCCAGTGACTCCTACCCTGTGTCATTGTTTAAATGCATCTCATGATACCTCTGCACCCCAAGAGTCCTCCCTGCCCAGCTCTGGTGGTCAGCTATCTAACTTCCCCTGTTACAAGAGAGCCCCCAGAGAATAAATACAAATGGCAAAGTCAAAGGGCGATGAAGCACTGATCAGGTTGACAAAATTTTGACCATTGTGATCATTAGCCTCACGTGGGAAAAGATGTTCATCCGTCTTGTTCACTGAGGTATCCCCAGAACCTAGAATGGAGCCCACACATTGGCAGAGATGCAAGTAAGCTTGCTAAGTAAGCACACGCATGGGGAGGGGCTAAGAACTGGCACTTTAGAGACCATGCGTGCGTGTGTAGTTGCTCAGTCATGTCTGACTCTTTGAGACCCCATGGACTGTAGCCCATCAGGCTCCTTTGTCCATGGGGATTTTTCAGGCAAAAATACGGGAGTGGATAGCCCTTCCTTTATCCAGGGAATCTTCCCAACCCAGGGATCAAACCCAGCTCTCTCCCATTGCAGGCAGATTCTCTACCATCTGAACCAAGATGGTGGTTAATATTAAAACGTCTAACTTGTGCACTCCCTGACCCAGCAATTCCACTTCTCAGTTCCTATTCTAGAGAAACATTTGTCTCCATGCACAAGGATGCACTGTCAAGAATGTTCTCTGTAGCACCAGAGGTGCTCACAAAATCATGGAAAAAGTCTAAAGGCCCATAAAAGGAGGCTAAATAAATTGTAGTGTAACTGTTTAATGGGGCTTCCTCGGGGTCTCAGCAGTAAAGAATCTGCCTGCAATACAGGAGACGCGGTGGGAGCCTTGGGTTTGATCCCTGAGTTGAGAAGATGAAAGAAATGGCAACGCACTCCAGTAGTCCTGCCTGGAGAATCCCATGGACAGAGGAGCCTGGTGGGCTACAGTCCATGAGGTCACAGAGAGTTGGACATGACTAGCCACTAAACAACAATAGCAATAATTGTACAAGGGACTATTATGTATGCCAAAGTTTTAAAAAATGATGGTGATCAGGCTTCCCTGGTAGCTCAGTGGTAAAGAGTTCGGCTGCCAATGCAGGAGACACCAGTTCGATCCCTGACCCAGGAAGATCCCACATGCTGTGGAGCAACTAAGCCTGTGAGCCACAACTATGGAGCCTGTGCTCTCGAGCCTCAGAGAACTACTGAAGCCCGTGTGCTCTAGAGCCCGAGTTCCACAAGAGAAGTCACAGCAACAAGAAGCCTTCTCACTTCGACTAGAGAGTAGCCCCAACTCCCTGCAACTGGAAAAGAGCCTGTGGCAGCCCAGATTAGCCAAAAACAAATAAATAAATAAAATTTAAAAATAAATAAATAAAAATTAAAAATGAAGGTGATCCCTTTGCAGTAAATTACAAAGATCTTTATTGCTGAGCAGAAAAGTACTGCTTTCCACATGTAATGTGATGAAATATTTCTAAAGTTTCTATGTGTACGTATGTATGCTTATGCACGTGTATGTAAAAATATTGTAGAAGATAGGGAACATGCAAATAAACATAACAATGGCTACCTTTTAGAAGGGGGGAAGGAATTATAATCAGAAGAGGGCACTAAATACATATATGAAAGTGAAAGTCACTCCTCTGTGAAGAGGTTGTGCTCCTCTTCACAACTCAGGGACGAGCCATGGACTCCTCTAGGCAAGAATACTGGAGCTAGCCTTTCCCTTCTCCAGGGCATCTTCCTGACCCAGAAATTGAACCAGGGTCTCTTGCATTCAGGCGGATTCTTTACCAGCTGAGCTACCAAGGAAGTACACACCAAGAAATACACACACACGCACATTTAAAGGGCATTCGAATTTGCTTTTCAAATAAGCAGTTTCTTTCCACGTATGTACTACCCTGTACAATGTTCTTTAACATGTAAGCAAGTCTGTTTAAAGCGGACAGAGTTGGAGTGGGGTTTGCTGTTCCCTGTCCCACTTCCAGGCAGTGAGGTGTCTAAATATTCCCTGTTCGAGAGACTCCTTGGTCTCAGGGCAGATGCTGCCTTGAACCACTCTAGGACTGCTCCCGCCCCCAGTGCTGGAGCCCACATGAGCCCAGGCATGTTTCGGGGACACCTGTCTCGCTTCTGATTCTACCCAGCCACTCCCCACTCCCCACTCCTCACCAAGATTCCACCATGGTTCCCACCCCTCCTGGGATAAGGGGAAAGCACAGAGCTGGGGTCTGAACTGCAGCAGTCTGGCTGGGAGCTTGAGCTCCTAACTCTACCTGTCAGCGAGTGCCTCTCAATCTTCACTCAAACCCAAAAGAAGGTGTGATTTCTATTTTCCAGATAAAGACCTGAGACTCAGAGAGGCTTTAGTAAACTTGCCTAAGACCCCCGAGGCTCTCCAAGGTGGACTCCAAGTTTAGGATGACATCTCTTACCGAGAACCAGCCTGGCGTGGTGGCCGGGAAGGAAAGGCCCGGTGTGCAGGTGAGTCCAAGCACCGAGCAGCTCCTGCGGGAGCCTCAGCAGTTGGTTGCTGGAGAGGTCCAGGAAGGTGAGGTTTCCCAGGAAGCGCGCGGCCTCCGGCGGCACAGCGGAGAGGCGGTTGGCCTGCAGGTCCAGCAGCCGCAGTTGGGGGGCGTCCCTGAGCGCCGCCCACGGGAAAGCAGCCAGGCGGTTCCCTGGCAAGCGCAGCTCGCGCAGCCGGCGCAGGCCCCTGAGCATCAGGGCGCTGAGCTCGCAGAGGGCGTTGTAGGGCAGCCACAGCTGCTCCAGGCGTCCCAGCGTCTTGAAGGCCTCCGCGGGCACCCTGCGAATGGCCGTCCGCTCCAGGCGCAGTTTGGAGGTGTCTGGAGGGACAGATGCTGGGGACAGGGTCATGTCAGGGTCGCTGCACACCACTGTCCTAGACACAGAAAAGGGAGCATTTGAGCAAAGGTCCTGTGGGGTGACCTTTGACCTGCCCGTATCCAATCTCCTTCCAAGAGGCCTCCAGGTCTGCACGGGGGAGAAAAAAGGAGGACAAGCCCCTGCCGTGGTGCCCCCTGGGCTGGGAACAAACAGCCTCCTGTTTTGTCTTTGGGGGCTTCTTGCTTTCAGCGCCTCTCACAAGAGTCTCAGGAGGGTACTTTGGTCCCGGTTACAGGTCTGAAAGACCACACCACCTGCAGCGCACTAAGAATAAAGATTATTTAGAAATTCTGAGATTATCTTGTGAATTGTTGCATTACATCTATGAGTTGAAAGGGTTTCTTTGTTAAAGTATAGCTCAGTGTTGTGATTGCTTTGGCTTTTCTTCATTAAAAAAAAAGATAGGAATGGCATCAGATGTGAAAGCCCTACAAGGGGGGACTCCAGCCCCTCCTGACTCTGAGGGACCTTAAGATGATCAGGTGTTTAAAAGTTGAAAGAGTGCAGTCTCAACAGGTGGATTCACCTCTGGGCTCTTTGTTTACTGACTGTGCCCTTGAATATATTATGTAACCTCTCTTTTCCTCCATTTCCCAGAATAGACCCCTCCTCAGAGGGTACTTTTGGGATTTAAATGAAGTCATGTATGTACCAGCTCTGCCTATCTGTTGCCTGTAGAAGCCCAATTACTATGGACCAATGTTGTAAGTTTCTGCATCCAGCACGGCAAGTTCCATCAGGTCAGTCTTACAAGCTCCTTCCAATGGCCCTTCTGCCCAGACAGTGACTTCTTAAGCCTCGTTCTATGAAGTTGGACACTAAAGCAGAGGATAGACAAATAACAGGAGGCAGTCCCTGCCCTTGAGGAGCCGCCGTTGTAGGACTGTTCTACACGATCAGTGAGAACAGCACGCCCACAGGCAGTGAAAGGGAAAGATTCCTAAGAGAATAAAACTTGGGCACTGGGCCTGAGGGACCCAGCCCTGCGCAGCCCCAGTGTACTCTGTGGGCATCTCTGCTCACCCTGGAGGAGGTGGAGTGGGGTAAGGGGGAGTCTTGTTTAGTTTTACTAAGGGAGGTTGTACTCCTGTGATGTCCTAGCACATGGTTCATACCGTCCCTCCTGGCAGCGCACACACAGGCTCCACCAGCATCCTTCAGCTTAGCTCACATGCAATACTCAGAAGTCAGCAGGATTCGACTTATTTTTGTCAATGGTGGCCACAAAAGGCCCAGTTACTTCCGCCCACTCGTATTCATTCTTGAGATGTACATGGAACCCCTACTGAGTGATGATGAGTGGAGCAGAAATTCAATGAATATCAGACAGCCCCTGTCCCCATACAACTTATAATCTAGTGAAAGAAGGGGGGAAAAAAAACAGTGGCGGCAGCGATATCTCCAGGGATAACAGACGATGGGTGCTGCAGGAGGAAGTTCTGAATGTAGGGGAAGAAGGAAGTTGATGGGAAAACATATCCTGGAGGGGAAGAAAACAGTCAAGGAAGGGATGCAGGAAACCCAGCACAGGCCAACAGCGTGGCTTCTGGTGGGGCAGACAGGCACCAAGGACCCAAGGACACATCTGTCCAGGTGCTTAGACTCACCCTCTCCCCCCGGAAACCACAGGACCCACAAATACACACTCTCTTTTCATGTAACCTCTTTTCCTCCATTTCCCAGAATAGACCCCTCCTCAGAGGGTACTTTTGGGATTTAAATGAAGTCATGTATGTACCAGCTCTGCCTATCTGTTGCCTGTAGAAGCCCAATTACTATGGACCAATGTTGTAAGTTTCTGCATCCAGCACGGCAAGTTCCATCAGGTCAGTCTTACAAGCTCCTTCCAATGGCCCTTCTGCCCAGACAGTGACTTCTTAAGCCTCGTTCTATGAAGTTGGACACTAAAGCAGAGGATAGACAAATAACAGGAGGCAGTCCCTGCCCTTGAGGAGCCGCCGTTGTAGGACTGTTCTACACGATCAGTGAGAACAGCACGCCCACAGGCAGTGAAAGGGAAAGATTCCTAAGAGAATAAAACTTGGGCACTGGGCCTGAGGGACCCAGCCCTGCGCAGCCCCAGTGTACTCTGTGGGCATCTCTGCTCACCCTGGAGGAGGTGGAGTGGGGTAAGGGGGAGTCTTGTTTAGTTTTACTAAGGGAGGTTGTACTCCTGTGATGTCCTAGCACATGGTTCATACCGTCCCTCCTGGCAGCGCACACACAGGCTCCACCAGCATCCTTCAGCTTAGCTCACATGCAATACTCAGAAGTCAGCAGGATTCGACTTATTTTTGTCAATGGTGGCCACAAAAGGCCCAGTTACTTCCGCCCACTCGTATTCATTCTTGAGATGTACATGGAACCCCTACTGAGTGATGATGAGTGGAGCAGAAATTCAATGAATATCAGACAGCCCCTGTCCCCATACAACTTATAATCTAGTGAAAGAAGGGGGGAAAAAAAACAGTGGCGGCAGCGATATCTCCAGGGATAACAGACGCATGGGTGCTGCAGGGAGGAAGTTCTGAATGTAGGGGGAAGAAGGAAGTTGATGGGAAAACATATCCTGGAGGGGAAGAAAACAGTCAAGGAAGGGATGCAGGAAACCCAGCACAGGCCAACAGCGTGGCTTCTGGTGGGGCAGACAGGCACCAAGGACCCAAGGACACATCTGTCCAGGTGCTTAGACTCACCCTCTCCCCCCGGAAACCACAGGACCCACAAATACACACTCTCTTTTCATGATAAGGGAGCATGGGGCACAGGCAGGTCCACCAAGCACTCCGATATAAAGGCTGGACCCTGGTTAGAGATGGGGATGTCTGAGATGCCAGAGGAGCCTCGGTCTGACTGCACAATCGGTGCCTGTGGTCACTGGGGACCTCTACAGCCACAGAATCCTCTACAGCCTTTCATGGCCTCGTGTCCCCTCACAAGACAGTCTATGCAGATGGCCTGCCTGTCAGTGTGGGACTTCCAGCAGGCAGGGTCGATGGTGAGAGCTCTGGCTTTAGAAGAGGCACAACCACTGTCTTGACTTGAGGGGCCCTGGAAACTACCCTTGGAATTTCATTTTCCATCCTAAAGCCAACCTGCTTTCAGAAGCCCTCCTGGTCTCTGCTCACAGCAGCATCACCAGGTAAGAAGAGTTCTGGAAATGGAACTAAAGCTCTGGACTGTAGGACCTACTCTGCTACAGATGCTCTGTCACTTTGAGCCCTGTGCTCTCTGTAGGCTGCACAGGAGGCTCTTTGTCACCCTGGTCACACTGTCCTTGGCCATGGGCTACTTCCTGGCCTGTTCGGGGCTCAGCCCTGACATCCCTTGGGGAGAAGATCCTTACCTCTGATGGTCCACATGAGTTGGAGCATCACAGATTTGGGCCCCAAACGGAGCTCTTCCTGTTCTTCAGACCACATGGAGTGTCCTTTTGAGGGGGTGCCTCTGCATTCGCTACCTTCCGTCACACCCAATCAGCCTGACACCCATGGTTGAGATCACTGAGAAAGTTACACTGCTAACATTGTGGCCCAACACCCAGCTAAGACAAGGGAGAAAGGGAGGATGACATTCTAGAAGGTTGCAAAGATAGTAGGAAAGCCCCTAAGCCAGGGACTGAAATCTTTGAGCAAGTTGGAAAATGCAGTGGTCATGAATGGAGACTGAAGAGGTCAGAGGAAAGATAGTTTAAAGATTGCCAAAGAGAGACAGGTAATGAGTCGTGGGGGATGAGTAAGGGTCCACAAACCCTGGGGGCCTTGGGAAAGTCTGAGGAGGGGGAGGGGGAAAGGATGGAGGTGCTCTCCAGGCTCAGATGGAAAATGAGGAAAGCCAAAGAGGAGGCTGAGGGTGGAAGGGTGCTTATTTGTGATGGAATGAGCACTCCTGGTCTTTCCCGGGGCCCATAGAATGGAGTCAAGGCTGAGGCTCCTGGGGACTGGACCAAAGAAGGGCCCCAAAGTGGGAGGAGCCTGAGGAAGCAGGTGGTCCCATCATGGGTGGGGTGGTAAGAAATACCTGGGGTATGATTGCGTACCGCCAGGAGGTAAGGCAAGAGAATGGAAGAATCCTGGGGAAGAAGGAGCTGGGGAGATTGAGGGGTTGGTGAGAGGAAACAAGTAAGGGAAGGATTTCCTCTGTCCTTAAGGATGCTTTCTCTCTTGGGATCCTGGCAGAAGACACAGGAAGGATTTCCTGAAGCTGGCATCCCTGTGCCCCACCCCTGCCCCCCTGTGCATAGGTACCTGGTAACCCCATCCAGTCCCCAGGGTAGAGCCACACCCTGCTGACTGGAAGAAAATGCACCCCAAACCAGCCCTGTAAGACCCTTGGGCCTTGGGGCCAGGGAGCTGGAGCTTTCACCCAGCCACCATCCTAGGGCCCTGTATCCAACCCCTCCCAACACAGACTACCTGGACGAGCCTCCAGGGCTGGGCTGCCCACCCCTCACACCAAGTGCCATACCTGGCGTTGCTGCCATCGCTCAGGACGTGAGGCCGCAGCTGCACTGGAGTGTCTTTTGAGGGGTGCCTCTGCATTCGCTACCTTCCGCACACCCAATCAGCCTGACACCCATGGTTGAGATCACTGAGAAAGTTACACTGCTAACATTGTGGCCCAACACCCAGCTAAGACAAGGGAGAAAGGAGGATGACATTCTAGAAGGTTGCAAAGATAGTAGGAAAGCCCCTAAGCCAGGGACTGAAATCTTTGAGCAAGTTGGAAAATGCAGTGGTCATGAATGGAGACTGAAGAGGTCAGAGGAAAGATAGTTTAAAGATTGCCAAAGAGAGACAGGTAATGAGTCGTGGGGGATGAGTAAGGGTCCACAAACCCTGGGGGCCTTGGGAAAGTCTGAGGAGGGGGAGGGGGAAAGGATGGAGGTGCTCTCCAGGCTCAGATGGAAAATGAGGAAAGCCAAAGAGGAGGCTGAGGGTGGAAGGGTGCTTATTTGTGATGGAATGAGCACTCCTGGTCTTTCCCGGGGCCCATAGAATGGAGTCAAGGCTGAGGCTCCTGGGGACTGGACCAAAGAAGGGCCCCAAAGTGGGAGGAGCCTGAGGAAGCAGGTGGTCCCATCATGGGTGGGGTGGTAAGAAATACCTGGGGTATGATTGCGTACCGCCAGGAGGTAAGGCAAGAGAATGGAAGAATCCTGGGGAAGAAGGAGCTGGGGAGATTGAGGGGTTGGTGAGAGGAAACAAGTAAGGGAAGGATTTCCTCTGTCCTTAAGGATGCTTTCTCTCTTGGGATCCTGGCAGAAGACACAGGAAGGATTTCCTGAAGCTGGCATCCCTGTGCCCCACCCCTGCCCCCCTGTGCATAGGTACCTGGTAACCCCATCCAGTCCCCAGGGTAGAGCCACACCCTGCTGACTGGAAGAAAATGCACCCCAAACCAGCCCTGTAAGACCCTTGGGCCTTGGGGCCAGGGAGCTGGAGCTTTCACCCAGCCACCATCCTAGGGCCCTGTATCCAACCCCTCCCAACACAGACTACCTGGACGAGCCTCCAGGGCTGGGCTGCCCACCCCTCACACCAAGTGCCATACCTGGCTTTGCTGCCATCGCTCAGGACGTGGAGGCCGCAGCTGCACTGAGTGGGGCAGGCCCCCCAGGCCTGCGGAGGCCCTCCGAGGGCCAGGAGCCAGAGCATGCCCACCGCCACCCTCATGGCTCCTGGCTCCTCTGTAGCCCAGGCAGGGGGCCTGTCCCTCACAGGTCTGTTCTGCCGGCTGGCCCGGCAATCCTAGCAGCTGCCCACTGCTCATCGGCTGCCCACACCCCCACCTGAAGCCATCGGATAAGCGCGGACAGACTGAGGATTAGGAGGGAGCCCTGGCCACAGCACTCAGCGGCTTATTGCTTCCTGGAATCACCCAGTCCTGGAGTTGGGGGTGGAGATCCCCCCACCTCTTCCATGGCAACCGCCCCAGGCCCAGAGCATGCAAGGCCCAGCTGGAGGTGGGCAACCACCCAGGGGGGGACAGGCAACTGTGGGACCAATCTGCGGGGCCGCCTGCCAGCAGAGTCACCTCCTGCCAGACAGGCTGTGGCTGCCCAGACCCTGCAGGGTGCCTGGGCTCAAAGGCGATGAAGACACAACCCAGCCTCTCATAAGGGCCCCTGGAAATTCCCTCCATGACACTGTCATATAGTGAAAAGGCAAGGAGATGAAGGCGATGAAGGCATTAGAAAGAGTGCCAGCCAGGTCAGCTGGCTTCAAATCTCAGCACTTCATTCACAAGCAGTGATCTCGGATAAGTCACATGGCCTCTTGTGGCCCCTGAGTCCTCATCTGTCAATGGGAAGTAATGTTACTCCACTCAGGGTGTTTATAAGAATTAAAAGCCGCGTTTCTCAGACCTTCACAGCCTGTGGTCCACAGGAAGGATTTCCTGAAGCTGGCATCCCTGTGCCCCACCCCTGCCCCCTGTGCATAGGTACCTGGTAACCCCATCCAGTCCCCAGGGTAGACCACACCCTGCTGACTGGAAGAAAATGCACCCCAAACCAGCCCTGTAAGACCCTTGGGCCTTGGGGCCAGGGAGCTGGAGCTTTCACCCAGCCACCATCCTAGGGCCCTGTATCCAACCCCTCCCAACACAGACTACCTGGACGAGCCTCCAGGGCTGGGCTGCCCACCCCTCACACCAAGTGCCATACCTGGCTTTGCTGCCATCGCTCAGGACGTGGAGGCCGCAGCTGCACTGAGTGGGGCAGGCCCCCCAGGCCTGCGGAGGCCCTCCGAGGGCCAGGAGCCAGAGCATGCCCACCGCCACCCTCATGGCTCCTGGCTCCTCTGTAGCCCAGGCAGGGGGCCTGTCCCTCACAGGTCTGTTCTGCCGGCTGGCCCGGCAATCCTAGCAGCTGCCCACTGCTCATCGGCTGCCCACACCCCCACCTGAAGCCATCGGATAAGCGCGGACAGACTGAGGATTAGGGAGGGGAGCCCTGGCCACAGCACTCAGCGGCTTATTGCTTCCTGGAATCACCCAGTCCTGGAGTTGGGGGTGGAGATCCCCCCACCTCTTCCATGGCAACCGCCCCAGGCCCAGAGCATGCAAGGCCCAGCTGGAGGTGGGCAACCACCCAGGGGGGGACAGGCAACTGTGGGACCAATCTGCGGGGCCGCCTGCCAGCAGAGTCACCTCCTGCCAGACAGGCTGTGGCTGCCCAGACCCTGCAGGGTGCCTGGGCTCAAAGGCGATGAAGACACAACCCAGCCTCTCATAAGGGCCCCTGGAAATTCCCTCCATGACACTGTCATATAGTGAAAAGGCAAGGAGATGAAGGCGATGAAGGCATTAGAAAGAGTGCCAGCCAGGTCAGCTGGCTTCAAATCTCAGCACTTCATTCACAAGCAGTGATCTCGGATAAGTCACATGGCCTCTTGTGGCCCCTGAGTCCTCATCTGTCAATGGGAAGTAATGTTACTCCACTCAGGGTGTTTATAAGAATTAAAAGCCGCGTTTCTCAGACCTTCACAGCCTGTGGTAACAGACACCGGTGCGTCTGAGGACAAGCTGGGGAGATTCAGATATTTAGGGGTGACCACAAAGGTGTCTTCCATGGGCTCATGAACTCTCCCAGCCCACCAGGCACACAGCAGCCATCCTGAACACCCCGTGGGCACTGAGTCTCAGAGCACTGCCATCAGAGCCTGATGGGCGTTACCACCAATGCCAGAGGCATGCACTATCTCAGCCTGAGGGCAGAGAGTGCCCCTTGCCTCAAGTTATCTCATTCTGAGGGGGGTCCAGAGCAGACCCCCCAGAGCTTCTAGAGAAAGATCTGTCAAGTTTTACCCATAGTCCCTACCCCAACCTCATCCCAGCAACACCACCTTTCACTCATTCATTGCTCACATTTGACAGCAAGGCTTTGCGCTCTGGCCAGGCACGCCCTGCTTGGCTCCAGTGGCTTTTCCAGAAGGTTCCTCAGCTCTTCGTACCCATGAGCCTAGACAAACCTATACCAGTGAGGTGTGACCAAGGCAGACACCTGGGGCCCCGGTACACATACAATACAGCTGTGCCAGGCCTCTTTGGACAGCATTGGCTTCCAGGAACCCTTGGTTCCCATACCTTCCTCTCTTCCAGTTCAGCCCATATGATTTTCTCTGTGTTTTCCACCTCTGCCTCCTTCTGCCCAAACCAAGAAGCCAGCCCTGTCCGTTCCCGCATCTCAGACTTTCCTTCTTTCTGTTGGGAATGCCTTCCCTTCTCTCTTTTGCCTACCTAAACTTGAGCCTTGATTTCTGGCCCTGTCCTGCTTTCTCTTCTCCCTTAAAGTCTTTGGTGATCTTGCAGTCAGGAAAAAAAAAACAAAAAACCTCAGACCTATGTTGCCAGTTACAGTAATGCAAGAAAGAAATCAGGAAGGGCAGGGAGGACTTGGTAGTAACTGGGTTATCAAGGAGGGCTTCCAGAAAGACGGAGGTCAGCTCAGCCCTGAGAGTGGTTAGGCTTGGATACAAGTGGAGGCCAACAAGAGGAAAGGCATAGAAAATGAGCACTTGCTGAATAAAATGAGCTGTTTAGCAGGGAGTCGTAGGGGTAGGAGACTGGGCTTCTGTTCTAGCTGCATCTAGGAATCAGTGCATGACCTCAGGCCAATTCTTCACTGCTTTTAGCCTCAGTTTTCTCATGGGAAACTAAAAGGAATGATGGTATCTATGGAGATTTTGTAAGAGTCATCCTAAGATTGTCTAGCGCAGTACCTGCCCAATAAACATTAGCTATATTGCTAGTAGTGGTGTAGTGAAGAACAAAACGGAATACTTAGTATTGATAGATCTGTTTCTTTTCCTTTAACCTATGTTATTCTATTGCTTTGGCTATAGATCTGTTTCTTTGACTTTAACCTTTGTTATTCTATTGCTTTGGGTTCAAGTTAAGAATGTTGCCTATAGGGATTTCCCTGGTGGTGTAATGGTTAGGATTCCAGGCTTTCACTGCTGTGGGCTTGGTTTAAATCCTGATGAGAGGGTTTGAGCCATGCCGCCACCATAAAAGAAAAAAAAAAGAATGTTGCCTGATAGCCTAAAATAATACAGGCTAGCCCTGGTCTCAAGGTTGACTTTGAAGGGTATAACATGTTTCCATCCATGGAGAGAGAAAAAGTTATAGAAAGACAATAACATTTGTCTTCTGGAGTTTACGGGTCCCTCACCTACCTGAACAGCTGCAAGAACGACAGATTCTGACAGCAAGACATTTGCAACAACCAACCTCTTCCCTCCTCATCTTGCCTTTGAGAATGCTTTGCTGAAGGGGCTTCCCTGGTAGTCCAGTGGGTAGAGAGTCAGACTTCTGGTACAAGCAGCACCGGTTCGATCCCTGGCCCAGGAAGATCCCATGTGCTGCGGAGTGGTTAGACCAGTGTGTCCAATTATGAATCAGCACTCTGGAGCGCATGTGCCCAGAGCCAGCAGTCTGCAATGAGCGAGGCCACTGCAAAGGGAGGCCCACACAGGCCAAAGAATAAAGATGGGTGAAAACTAATAAATGAAAAAAAAAAGAATGCTTTGCTGAAACTCTTTGGGGAGGGTGGGGTGTTTGGGCATGAGTCACTCATTCTCCTTGCATCAATAAACCTGTCTCTACTCCCAACTCTGAATGTTTCCGTTTGCTTAGCCTCCCTGTGCCGTTGGGCACACACACTTGCCTTCAGTAATAGTACCATTCGGGGCTTTGGTTTCTTTATCTGAAAATAAATGAAGTTGTTCTGGATTAGTGTTTTCTCTTTTTTCGCTCTTTGGCTGTGCTGTGTGGCTTGTGGGATCTTAGTTTCCCAACCAGGGGTTGAACCTGGGCCTTGGCAGTGAAAGCATAGAATCCTAACCACTGGGCCACTAGGGAATTCCCAGGACTACTGTTTCTTGACGTCAATGTCACTATAAGCCAGTGTGTAACTTGTATCAGGACCTCATCCATAGAAGCCAAAGCTTTTAGTGGGTCATGGGCCATTTACGAGAAGACAGAAGCCCCGCTGTCTCACACCAGTGCCCTGAGAGACGTTTATGCTTGCACAGTGTATAAGTGCTCTATGGGCACAGGAAATGCAGCCCCAAACGCTGTATTCCTGATGCATTCTTCTGACCACAACATGCATAGGTGGGAGGGCAGGGCTGGGGAGGGAAGGGAGATGCATGCTTGCAAAAACAATGAGTAGGACTGTTTCCATCCATGGAGAGAGAAAAAGTTATAGAAAGACAATAACATTTGTCTTCTGGAGTTTACGGGTCCCTCACCTACCTGAACAGCTGCAAGAACGACAGATTCTGACAGCAAGACATTTGCAACAACCAACCTCTTCCCTCCTCATCTTGCCTTTGAGAATGCTTTGCTGAAGGGGCTTCCTGGTAGTCCAGTGGGTAGAGAGTCAGACTTCTGGTACAAGCAGCACCGGTTCGATCCCTGGCCCAGGAAGATCCCATGTGCTGCGGAGTGGTTAGACCAGTGTGTCCAATTATGAATCAGCACTCTGGAGCGCATGTGCCCAGAGCCAGCAGTCTGCAATGAGCGAGGCCACTGCAAAGGGAGGCCCACACAGGCCAAAGAATAAAGATGGGTGAAAACTAATAAATGAAAAAAAAAAGAATGCTTTGCTGAAACTCTTTGGGGAGGGTGGGGTGTTTGGGCATGAGTCACTCATTCTCCTTGCATCAATAAACCTGTCTCTACTCCCAACTCTGAATGTTTCCGTTTGCTTAGCCTCCCTGTGCCGTTGGGCACACACACTTGCCTTCAGTAATAGTACCATTCGGGGCTTTGGTTTCTTTATCTGAAAATAAATGAAGTTGTTCTGGATTAGTGTTTTCTCTTTTTTCGCTCTTTGGCTGTGCTGTGTGGCTTGTGGGATCTTAGTTTCCCAACCAGGGGTTGAACCTGGGCCTTGGCAGTGAAAGCATAGAATCCTAACCACTGGGCCACTAGGGAATTCCCAGGACTACTGTTTCTTGACGTCAATGTCACTATAAGCCAGTGTGTAACTTGTATCAGGACCTCATCCATAGAAGCCAAAGCTTTTAGTGGGTCATGGGCCATTTACGAGAAGACAGAAGCCCCGCTGTCTCACACCAGTGCCCTGAGAGACGTTTATGCTTGCACAGTGTATAAGTGCTCTATGGGCACAGGAAATGCAGCCCCAAACGCTGTATTCCTGATGCATTCTTCTGACCACAACATGCATAGGTGGGAGGGCAGGGCTGGGGAGGGGAAGGGAGATGCATGCTTGGCAAGAGAGGAACTGAGAGGACCCCAGTGGACCCGCCCCAGGGACATAGCCAGTTAATGGTTAATTCAGAACCAGAAGCAGTCTCTGGTCCCAGTTGGAGCACTTTCCATGACAGCAAATGACTTCCCAACCATCATTCTTTCCCCGTGACATGTGAGCATGCACACGTGCTCAGGTGGATGCACACAGATACGTGCATGTGTGTACACACAGGCACTCAGCTTGTCGGCACCTGCCAACATGGACGGGCTTGCCTCCTGACCCGTTCTCAGGCGTGGCTGCAGCTCACATCCCCCCTTCTGCTCCCCAGTTATGCAACTCTTCTGATTCAGCTTTCAGCCATGCACCATTTGGATTCTGGGTCCTTAATCCAAAGGAGCTGAAATGAATGAGGCGGGACTCTGTGCTGGCCTCACAAAAGCTGCACTGTCTCACTGGTGAATGGGTTCCTTCTGCTCGGGCCAAGGAGCCAGGGGGTGGGCAGCAAAAAAGCAGCCCGAGGTCTAGCATAATACCCAGCATGTGCCAGCACGTGGAATGGCCCTTTATAACGAGGGGCTGGGGTTGGGGGAGCCAGAGAAGAGCTGGGGCAGCTGGGACAGAGGCAGAGAGAATGGCAGATGCCAGGGCCCTGCCCACTGGCTTCGGGGAGCTGGAGGTGCTGGCTGTGGGGACGGTGCTGCTGGTGGAAGGTGAGCCAGGCAGAAGCTGGGGTGGAGTGGAACTCAGTGGGCTGCCAGAACCCCTGGCAAGGAGGTCCCCAGACCCTACTCCTTTATGTCTGGATCCATGGCGTCTTCTGATGGCTGCACCTGTGGGCTGCAGCCTACAGGTTGACCACCGCGAGAGAGAAGCCAGGCATGGTACGGGGAGGGGGGACTTTGAGAAGGGGACGTCTGCCCAGGGCATGACCAAGGATCAGGCCTTTTCAGGTCCCTCCAGGCAGCTGAATTCTCTCCCTGGAAGAATCTCATATAAGATCAGGGCCCTGGTGAGCTGTGGAGACAGAGAGCTCTGCCACCTGCTGTCTAAGTCACTGAAACCAAGGCACCTGAGTGCTCTGACCCTCGGTGTCCTGACATTCCAAAGGGGTGGTGGTGAAGGTCAGATGGGATGAAGGCATAAAGTGCCTGCCTAGATAGACACCCAGGTTCATTCACTCCCTTCCTGTCCAGCCCCACATTACTCCCACCGTCTCCATGCCTTTGGCTGTAAGCATGTCTGCTCTAGGGGTGACCCAGGCCCATGAGGTGCGAGCTTCAACCCAAAGTCCCTAAAATGCTCTATGAAGCCAGGGCTGGACTGGTCGACCCTAGAGTTGTAGGTCAACAAGGGCTGTAGCCTTTGCTCGAAGAAGATCCAGAGACACAACTCATGTTCTCACCCAACAAGGACTGACAGTCGAGAGGGAGTGGTAGCCACCAGGCTGGCCCTGGAGCCCTGGATACCACTGTCTGGTGGCCGCAGCTCCTCTTCCTCTCCACTGGGAACCCTACAAATTAGCATCCCTTGAGGTTGTCCAATGCACCTTGAATATTTACAGCTTTACATTTTTTCACATGTTGGTACCTGTGAACATTCACGGTTTGAAGGCAAACCGTTCCTCACTCTAGACGGGAGAAGCTGAGGCTCAGGAGCCTAAGGGGCAGCGGATGAATGACAAAGCTGAAATTCAAGGCCAGGTCTGTCTGCCCCTGGAGACCCCCCACTTGAAGCACACCTCACTGCCTGGGGTCCTGGGAAACTCCCAGTTCTACTTGCCACTTCCCCTCAGAGGCTTTCCCTAACATGTTCCAGAGCCCTTGGGAAAGGCATTTTGGAATTTGAGAAACCCAAGTTCGAGTCCCAGCCCTGCTCCTCCTGGCTGTGTACTTAGGGCAAGCTGGCCACCCTGGCTGAGCCTCGGCATCCCCGCTGTAAGTCAAGAAGACACTGTCCCTGCGAGGACTGACTGGGACGATAAAGTGCTCAGCACCCTGCCGGGCACACAGCAGGGTCTCGGTGGCTGTCCATGACAGAGATTGTTCTGGCACCAAGAGTGTTGCATGTCACTGGTTCCTCGTCAGTCTTTCCATCAGACGTGCGTTGGGAGAGGGCAGGGCACGCGTCTCATGACTTTCAGTATCTGAGGGCCAGCCTGTCTCCCAGGCACTTGACGAGCGGTACCGAAATGGATGCTGAGTGGAGGGGGCGGCACAGGGCAGCCATGAGGCCCCATCCATCCTGAGGGCTCTCACTCTGACCGGGAGCACCTCATGGGCAGTCTCCTTCCAGGTCAGAACGTCCCACCGTCTCCATGCCTTTGGCTGTAAGCATGTCTGCTCTAGGGGTGACCCAGGCCCATGAGGTGCGAGCTTCAACCCAAAGTCCCTAAAATGCTCTATGAAGCCAGGGCTGGACTGGTCGACCCTAGAGTTGTAGGTCAACAAGGGCTGTAGCCTTTGCTCGAAGAAGATCCAGAGACACAACTCATGTTCTCACCCAACAAGGACTGACAGTCGAGAGGGAGTGGTAGCCACCAGGCTGGCCCTGGAGCCCTGGATACCACTGTCTGGTGGCCGCAGCTCCTCTTCCTCTCCACTGGGAACCCTACAAATTAGCATCCCTTGAGGTTGTCCAATGCACCTTGAATATTTACAGCTTTACATTTTTTCACATGTTGGTACCTGTGAACATTCACGGTTTGAAGGCAAACCGTTCCTCACTCTAGACGGGAGAAGCTGAGGCTCAGGAGCCTAAGGGGCAGCGGATGAATGACAAAGCTGAAATTCAAGGCCAGGTCTGTCTGCCCCTGGAGACCCCCCACTTGAAGCACACCTCACTGCCTGGGGTCCTGGGAAACTCCCAGTTCTACTTGCCACTTCCCCTCAGAGGCTTTCCCTAACATGTTCCAGAGCCCTTGGGAAAGGCATTTTGGAATTTGAGAAACCCAAGTTCGAGTCCCAGCCCTGCTCCTCCCTGGCTGTGTACTTAGGGCAAGCTGGCCACCCTGGCTGAGCCTCGGCATCCCCGCTGTAAGTCAAGAAGACACTGTCCCTGCGAGGACTGACTGGGACGATAAAGTGCTCAGCACCCTGCCGGGCACACAGCAGGGTCTCGGTGGCTGTCCATGACAGAGATTGTTCTGGCACCAAGAGTGTTGCATGTCACTGGTTCCTCGTCAGTCTTTCCATCAGACGTGCGTTGGGAGAGGGCAGGGCACGCGTCTCATGACTTTCAGTATCTGAGGGCCAGCCTGTCTCCCAGGCACTTGACGAGCGGTACCGAAATGGATGCTGAGTGGAGGGGGCGGCACAGGGCAGCCATGAGGCCCCATCCATCCTGAGGGCTCTCACTCTGACCCGGGGAGCACCTCATGGCCCCAGTGCCAGCTCTCCCCTTCTTTTCAGCTCTCTCCGGCCTCAGCCTCAACAGCCTGACCATCCTCTCTTTCTGCAAGACCCCAGAGCTGCGGACCCCCAGCCACCTGCTGGTGCTGAGCTTGGCGCTGGCCGACAGTGGGATCAGCCTGAACGCCCTCGTGGCCGCCATGTCCAGCCTCCTCCGGTACCCTCCCGGGCCCTGGCCCCTGTGCTCTGGGGACTGACCTAGGGCACTGGGCCGCGGGCCAAAGATGGGCTTCTTACCTGTAGAAAACTGTCGGAGAGAGGGTGGGCAGACCACACTAGGGCAAATCCAAATTCCAAACTATGCCTGCAGAACCACAGCCAACTTCTGAAACACAGGAGTTCCTGGGACCTGACCACCAGAGCTGGCTGCCTGTGGGGACTAATAGCCTTGGCCCCGCACCCAAGCTGCCTAGGTTGGAACCCTGAGTCCATTATTTCCACCTCTCGGCTTCTTCTGTAAATTGGATATTACTACCTAATACATATGGTGGTTGGAGGTATCGATTTACTATTTGTAAGTAACTTAAAACAATGCTTGGCACCTAGGAAGCCAAGGTGAAATCAGTGTTTGTGAAAGCAAACAGGATTTTGACAAGTGTCTAAGACCTTCCATGTAAACCGGGGTCTTCCAAGAAGAAGGTATTTATAGGATGGTTTTCTTAAGCAGATGGAACATTCCTGTGGAAGCTAGAGTCCCCCTGTGTAGGAAGGCTCAGGACTGACTCCGTAGGGTCTGAATCAGTGAGGACCTTTCCATCCTGATAAAGTGCTCAGCACCCTGCCGGGCACACAGCAGGGTCTCGGTGGCTGTCCATGACAGAGATTGTTCTGGCACCAAGAGTGTTGCATGTCACTGGTTCCTCGTCAGTCTTTCCATCAGACGTGCGTTGGGAGAGGGCAGGGCACGCGTCTCATGACTTTCAGTATCTGAGGGCCAGCCTGTCTCCCAGGCACTTGACGAGCGGTACCGAAATGGATGCTGAGTGGAGGGGGCGGCACAGGGCAGCCATGAGGCCCCATCCATCCTGAGGGCTCTCACTCTGACCCGGGGAGCACCTCATGGCCCCAGTGCCAGCTCTCCCCTTCTTTTCAGCTCTCTCCGGCCTCAGCCTCAACAGCCTGACCATCCTCTCTTTCTGCAAGACCCCAGAGCTGCGGACCCCCAGCCACCTGCTGGTGCTGAGCTTGGCGCTGGCCGACAGTGGGATCAGCCTGAACGCCCTCGTGGCCGCCATGTCCAGCCTCCTCCGGTACCCTCCCGGGCCCTGGCCCCTGTGCTCTGGGGACTGACCTAGGGCACTGGGCCGCGGGCCAAAGATGGGCTTCTTACCTGTAGAAAACTGTCGGAGAGAGGGTGGGCAGACCACACTAGGGCAAATCCAAATTCCAAACTATGCCTGCAGAACCACAGCCAACTTCTGAAACACAGGAGTTCCTGGGACCTGACCACCAGAGCTGGCTGCCTGTGGGGACTAATAGCCTTGGCCCCGCACCCAAGCTGCCTAGGTTGGAACCCTGAGTCCATTATTTCCACCTCTCGGCTTCTTCTGTAAATTGGATATTACTACCTAATACATATGGTGGTTGGAGGTATCGATTTACTATTTGTAAGTAACTTAAAACAATGCTTGGCACCTAGGAAGCCAAGGTGAAATCAGTGTTTGTGAAAGCAAACAGGATTTTGACAAGTGTCTAAGACCTTCCATGTAAACCGGGGTCTTCCAAGAAGAAGGTATTTATAGGATGGTTTTCTTAAGCAGATGGAACATTCCTGTGGAAGCTAGAGTCCCCCTGTGTAGGAAGGCTCAGGACTGACTCCGTAGGGTCTGAATCAGTGAGGAGTCCTTGCCTTGTTGTCCTCTGATCCCTTCCCAGAGTGGGGGAGGGGCAACTGCAGCTTCCGCCTTGCTTGGCCCCTGGGTTGGGAGCCCAGGGGTCTACCCTCCGATTTTGACTTCCTGTGCTGTGTAAGCTTGGCTCAGTACCTTTTCCTCTCCGAGCCTCAGGCACGAGCTCTCCTCCCATCACATGGCTCCATTGCCTGTGATATAGGCATGTGATCACCAGGAGACTCCAACCGAGGTGCAGTGAAGCACCCTGGCGCTGAAGAGTCCGCTGTCAGGCTCCACCTCTTCTCCCCAGTGGCTCCATCTCTACGGCCCCAGTTTACTCATAGGAAAAACCGATACTAAAGCCCCTTTCTAAGGAGCTGAAGGCCCCTCCCAAACCGCTGACAGCAGGTGAGGGAGGAGGACGGGGCGGGGCGGAAGGGTCACTGTTAACCCTTTCCTCCCACAGGCGCTGGCCCTATGGCTCAGAAGGCTGCCAGGCTCACGGCTTCCAGGGCTTTGCCACGGCTCTGGCCAGCATCTGCAGCAGCGCAGCCATCGCCTGGGGGCGCTATCACCACTACTGCACGCGTAGGTCTCTGGGTTCCCACGGAGGAGGGACGTCCGCGTCCGAGTATGAGGGTGGTCTGGGCAAAGATCCGCTCAGCATTTCCCAGTCAGGGAAGTGGGAGTGGGTGTAAATGCGCCTGAGTGTAGGGTGTGGCCACCCAGGAAAGAAGGGAGGGCTGGAGAGTACAGGAGAGGTGATGGGGCGCCTGCCGGGAAGGCTGCCTGAGTAGGGACTGCAGCCTCAAGCAAGTCAGGGACCCTCTCAGAACCTTGGTCTCCTCCTCTGCAAGATGATTTTTGTAACCTAATACATATGGTGGTTGGAGGTATCGATTTACTATTTGTAAGTAACTTAAAACAATGCTTGGCACCTAGGAAGCCAAGGTGAAATCAGTGTTTGTGAAAGCAAACAGGATTTTGACAAGTGTCTAAGACCTTCCATGTAAACCGGGGTCTTCCAAGAAGAAGGTATTTATAGGATGGTTTTCTTAAGCAGATGGAACATTCCTGTGGAAGCTAGAGTCCCCCTGTGTAGGAAGGCTCAGGACTGACTCCGTAGGGTCTGAATCAGTGAGGAGTCCTTGCCTTGTTGTCCTCTGATCCCTTCCCAGAGTGGGGGAGGGGCAACTGCAGCTTCCGCCTTGCTTGGCCCCTGGGTTGGGAGCCCAGGGGTCTACCCTCCGATTTTGACTTCCTGTGCTGTGTAAGCTTGGCTCAGTACCTTTTCCTCTCCGAGCCTCAGGCACGAGCTCTCCTCCCATCACATGGCTCCATTGCCTGTGATATAGGCATGTGATCACCAGGGAGACTCCAACCGAGGTGCAGTGAAGCACCCTGGCGCTGAAGAGTCCGCTGTCAGGCTCCACCTCTTCTCCCCAGTGGCTCCATCTCTACGGCCCCAGTTTACTCATAGGAAAAACCGATACTAAAGCCCCTTTCTAAGGAGCTGAAGGCCCCCTCCAAGCCGCTGACAGCAGGTGAGGGAGGAGGACGGGGCGGGGCGGAAGGGTCACTGTTAACCCTTTCCTCCCACAGGCGCTGGCCCTATGGCTCAGAAGGCTGCCAGGCTCACGGCTTCCAGGGCTTTGCCACGGCTCTGGCCAGCATCTGCAGCAGCGCAGCCATCGCCTGGGGGCGCTATCACCACTACTGCACGCGTAGGTCTCTGGGTTCCCACGGAGGAGGGACGTCCGCGTCCGAGTATGAGGGTGGTCTGGGCAAAGATCCGCTCAGCATTTCCCAGTCAGGGAAGTGGGAGTGGGTGTAAATGCGCCTGAGTGTAGGGTGTGGCCACCCAGGAAAGAAGGGAGGGCTGGAGAGTACAGGAGAGGTGATGGGGCGCCTGCCGGGAAGGCTGCCTGAGTAGGGACTGCAGCCTCAAGCAAGTCAGGGACCCTCTCAGAACCTTGGTCTCCTCCTCTGCAAGATGATTTTTGTAACCAACCTCACAGTTTTATTCTGAAAATCAAATAAGATCGTGGATACAGAAAATGCCCTTGAAGACACTGTTAGGAGGCTGCAGAGAGGTGGAATATGTGTGTGTGTGAGAGAGAGAGAGATAGACAGAGATTGGGCATGTATGTACCTTTGTACCTTACACTTAAGATGGAGCCTCCACCATGCAGAGGCTTCAGGAAAATGAGTCTTGCTCAAGATCTTCCAAGCTGTATTGTCAAATTCCATCTTCATAATTAGACATATGTGTGTACCACCTGCTTTGTTATTTACCTGATTTTTTTCTTAACTGACTCACCTGCTTTTAAACACCTGCTTTTGTCTCATTCTAAAAAATAATCTGTGAAATCACAACAGTAATGTCATAATTGTAGTACACATAAAAGTAAGAAACACATTCACCCACAGACCATTTACAATCCCACTCACCACAGGGGAAACATAAACACACTCACCCCACACAGCTAGCCCCCCGCCTGCAGACTGGGAAGCACAGGTTCAGAGAAGTCGAGTAGCTTTCTGTGAGTCACACAGCTACAGGGGCCAAAATGGGATTGTGCGGGTGCTTCCAGAGGGAGCCTCCCTTTTGTCTTGTGGATTCTAGGTCTTAATTTGCCTGGCATGGAGGCTACTCTGGAGCCCACGGCTAGCATGGCCTCAAGCCATGAGCATTCATGCTTTGGAATTATAGATCTGTCCCACGGACACACACGGCTCCCTGCCTTCAACAGGCATGCTTCTCTCCAGGACCTAAAAAAAAAAAAAAAAAAATCAACAAAGCTTTTGTTCCCCACTAATGCTAACTCCTGTCTGGCCTCACCTGACCTTGGCGCTTCTGTCCCGGCACTTTTTCCCCAGTCCACCACAGGCCATAACTCACACGCGCACACACATCTGTCTCTTACCTTCCCCCCTTTCTCTCTGTCCTCTGAAGAATATGGTATGGGGTGTCTCCACGAGATCTCCACATCCAAGGTCTCTTTTCTTCTTCATAGCAATCATCTGAGGAGGGGCTGGAGAGTACAGGAGTGATGGGGCGCCTGCCGGGAAGGCTGCCTGAGTAGGGACTGCAGCCTCAAGCAAGTCAGGGACCCTCTCAGAACCTTGGTCTCCTCCTCTGCAAGATGATTTTTGTAACCAACCTCACAGTTTTATTCTGAAAATCAAATAAGATCGTGGATACAGAAAATGCCCTTGAAGACACTGTTAGGAGGCTGCAGAGAGGTGGAATATGTGTGTGTGTGAGAGAGAGAGAGATAGACAGAGATTGGGCATGTATGTACCTTTGTACCTTACACTTAAGATGGAGCCTCCACCATGCAGAGGCTTCAGGAAAATGAGTCTTGCTCAAGATCTTCCAAGCTGTATTGTCAAATTCCATCTTCATAATTAGACATATGTGTGTACCACCTGCTTTGTTATTTACCTGATTTTTTTCTTAACTGACTCACCTGCTTTTAAACACCTGCTTTTGTCTCATTCTAAAAAATAATCTGTGAAATCACAACAGTAATGTCATAATTGTAGTACACATAAAAGTAAGAAACACATTCACCCACAGACCATTTACAATCCCACTCACCACAGAGAAAAATAAACACACTCACCCCACACAGCTAGCCCCCCGCCTGCAGACTGGGAAGCACAGGTTCAGAGAAGTCGAGTAGCTTTCTGTGAGTCACACAGCTACAGGGGCCAAAATGGGATTGTGCGGGTGCTTCCAGAGGGAGCCTCCCTTTTGTCTTGTGGATTCTAGGTCTTAATTTGCCTGGCATGGAGGCTACTCTGGAGCCCACGGCTAGCATGGCCTCAAGCCATGAGCATTCATGCTTTGGAATTATAGATCTGTCCCACGGACACACACGGCTCCCTGCCTTCAACAGGCATGCTTCTCTCCAGGACCTAAAAAAAAAAAAAAAAAAATCAACAAAGCTTTTGTTCCCCACTAATGCTAACTCCTGTCTGGCCTCACCTGACCTTGGCGCTTCTGTCCCGGCACTTTTTCCCCAGTCCACCACAGGCCATAACTCACACGCGCACACACATCTGTCTCTTACCTTCCCCCCTTTCTCTCTGTCCTCTGAAGAATATGGTATGGGGTGTCTCCACGAGATCTCCACATCCAAGGTCTCTTTTCTTCTTCATAGCAATCATCTGAGGAAAGGATTATCATGCCCAGTTGATGAAGGAGAAAATGGAGAAACTCTTAACTTGCCCGAGGCACGATGCTGCTAAGCATCCGGGTCAGCATTTAGAAACATCCCATGTGACCAATGCATCCATCATTTTTTTTCACTCTGCCAAGCTACCTTTTCTGCTCCACCACCCTCCTCTGTGTCCCACACAGGCAGTCGACTGGATTGGAACACGGCCGTCTCCCTGGTGTTCTTCGTGTGGCTATCTTCTGCCTTCTGGGCGGCACTGCCTCTCCTGGGCTGGGGCCACTATGACTATGAGCCGCTGGGGACATGCTGCACCCTGGACTACTCCAAAGGGGACAGGTGAGGTGCGGGGAGTGGCTCCGAGGCTTCTTTCTGGGGGAATCTAGCCTCTGAGCCTGTGGGACGACAATGTCTGCTGAAAGTCCAAATGGGGACGTGCCAACATTTGCCAGACAATCTCAGATTCTTAGCCATGATCCCATGTGCACGTTGACAGAGGGACTAAGGAAAGCCCATTCTGAAGACTGGCCAGTGGTGGGAGTGTTATGCCAATAGCAGTGCAGAGCGGGGCCCCAGAAGGGGGCCTGTCCGGGGAGCCTGTGTTACATTGGCCCGCGTTGGTTATGACAGTCGCTGAGCCCCTGGAGCCCTTTGCCACTTTCAGCAGTCAAATCCCAGCTCTGACTTACCAACTCCTACAGGAGTCATATCGGCCCCCATTCTAGGTCTTAATTTGCCTGGCATGGAGGCTACTCTGGAGCCCACGGCTAGCATGGCCTCAAGCCATGAGCATTCATGCTTTGGAATTATAGATCTGTCCCACGGACACACACGGCTCCCTGCCTTCAACAGGCATGCTTCTCTCAGGACCTAAAAAAAGAAATCAACAAAGCTTTTGTTCCCCACTAATGCTAACTCCTGTCTGGCCTCACCTGACCTTGGCGCTTCTGTCCCGGCACTTTTTCCCCAGTCCACCACAGGCCATAACTCACACGCGCACACACATCTGTCTCTTACCTTCCCCCCTTTCTCTCTGTCCTCTGAAGAATATGGTATGGGGTGTCTCCACGAGATCTCCACATCCAAGGTCTCTTTTCTTCTTCATAGCAATCATCTGAGGAAAGGATTATCATGCCCAGTTGATGAAGGAGAAAATGGAGAAACTCTTAACTTGCCCGAGGCACGATGCTGCTAAGCATCCGGGTCAGCATTTAGAAACATCCCATGTGACCAATGCATCCATCATTTTTTTTCACTCTGCCAAGCTACCTTTTCTGCTCCACCACCCTCCTCTGTGTCCCACACAGGCAGTCGACTGGATTGGAACACGGCCGTCTCCCTGGTGTTCTTCGTGTGGCTATCTTCTGCCTTCTGGGCGGCACTGCCTCTCCTGGGCTGGGGCCACTATGACTATGAGCCGCTGGGGACATGCTGCACCCTGGACTACTCCAAAGGGGACAGGTGAGGTGCGGGGAGTGGCTCCGAGGCTTCTTTCTGGGGGAATCTAGCCTCTGAGCCTGTGGGACGACAATGTCTGCTGAAAGTCCAAATGGGGACGTGCCAACATTTGCCAGACAATCTCAGATTCTTAGCCATGATCCCATGTGCACGTTGACAGAGGGACTAAGGAAAGCCCATTCTGAAGACTGGCCAGTGGTGGGAGTGTTATGCCAATAGCAGTGCAGAGCGGGGCCCCAGAAGGGGGCCTGTCCGGGGAGCCTGTGTTACATTGGCCCGCGTTGGTTATGACAGTCGCTGAGCCCCTGGAGCCCTTTGCCACTTTCAGCAGTCAAATCCCAGCTCTGACTTACCAACTCCTACAGGGAGTCATATCCTTTCGTTCTACAGTGCCAAAGAATGTTAAGGTCTTGGCCTTGGGAGGGACCGCCTTGGCATGGAGAACAGTTCTCTGAATTCCCTGAGCGTTTGCTGTGGGCCCAGCCATGGAGAGACAGGAGCAAATGCTTGGGGGAGACCATCCTCACGGAGCACGTGTCCACTGCGAGGTGGACTGGGCTCTGGGGAGTCCAGGGCTCTCCCTAGCAGCTGCCTTGGGGAGGGACCACATGGGCCCCAGCCCCGCTCTTGCTTCCACTAGAACCACACTGCATTCATCTGGTTGACATATTTATTCATATTTACTCATAAAGCACCTGCCTTGATGACAGGCTTCTCAAGCTAAACCCACTGCAGAACTCTGGGTCTGGTCTAATGTCCTCCAGGGCATTTCCCCACAGCTATTTCTCCCGGTGGCGTCGAGTCCTTCTGGCTGCCCTCCCTCCCACACCTCCCTAGTGGACAGCACCCAGGTGATGTGCTCTCCCCTGCAGGAAGGACAGTCTGCCTCCCTGTGACTCCCACCTGCTCCTGGTCAGCCCATGTGCCTCCCCACGATCACTGCCTCGGATCCCTGGCTCTTCTCTGGTTCCCTCCATGTTTTCTTCAGTGATACAGTATCCAGGCTCATCCATGGGGTCCTTCCAAAACCCCCGTGCCAGGAAAACTCCTTGAGTGATCTTTCCTCCTGGTCCACTGACATCTCCATTGGGTAGATACATTTCCCAAACAAACAGTCCCAATCTCCATGTTTGGAGTACATATAGAGAGCAGGGCCGAGGCCCTATACTCAGTGCATTGAAGCAGGACTACTCCCTCTGTCCCAGGTTTCCTCTGGGACTCGAAAGTCCAAATGGGGACGTGCCAACATTTGCCAGACAATCTCAGATTCTTAGCCATGATCCCATGTGCACGTTGACAGAGGGACTAAGGAAAGCCCATTCTGAAGACTGGCCAGTGGTGGGAGTGTTATGCCAATAGCAGTGCAGAGCGGGGCCCCAGAAGGGGGCCTGTCCGGGGAGCCTGTGTTACATTGGCCCGCGTTGGTTATGACAGTCGCTGAGCCCCTGGAGCCCTTTGCCACTTTCAGCAGTCAAATCCCAGCTCTGACTTACCAACTCCTACAGGGAGTCATATCCTTTCGTTCTACAGTGCCAAAGAATGTTAAGGTCTTGGCCTTGGGAGGGACCGCCTTGGCATGGAGAACAGTTCTCTGAATTCCCTGAGCGTTTGCTGTGGGCCCAGCCATGGAGAGACAGGAGCAAATGCTTGGGGGAGACCATCCTCACGGAGCACGTGTCCACTGCGAGGTGGACTGGGCTCTGGGGAGTCCAGGGCTCTCCCTAGCAGCTGCCTTGGGGAGGGACCACATGGGCCCCAGCCCGCTCTTGCTTCCACTAGAACCACACTGCATTCATCTGGTTGACATATTTATTCATATTTACTCATAAAGCACCTGCCTTGATGACAGGCTTCTCAAGCTAAACCCACTGCAGAACTCTGGGTCTGGTCTAATGTCCTCCAGGGCATTTCCCCACAGCTATTTCTCCCGCTGGCGTCGAGTCCTTCTGGCTGCCCTCCCTCCCACACCTCCCTAGTGGACAGCACCCAGGTGATGTGCTCTCCCCTGCAGGAAGGACAGTCTGCCTCCCTGTGACTCCCACCTGCTCCTGGTCAGCCCATGTGCCTCCCCACGATCACTGCCTCGGATCCCTGGCTCTTCTCTGATTCCCTCCATGTTTTCTTCAGTGATACAGTATCCAGGCTCATCCATGGGGTCCTTCCAAAACCCCCGTGCCAGGAAGACTCCTTGAGTGATCTTTCTTCCTGGTCCACTGACATCTCCATTGGGTAGATACATTTCCCAAACAAACAGTCCCAATCTCCATGTTTGGAGTACATATAGAGAGCAGGGCCGAGGCCCTATATTGCTCAGGTGCAGGTTGAAGCAGGACTATCCCTCGTCCCAGTTCTCTGGCTCCTAAAGGCAGGTTCTAGGAAGACCTAGCAGTTCCGAGGGGAGCTCACTGGACCCAGGGAGCACTCATGCTCTGAATATTCCTCTGATGAGAGGTGTTGCCCGCATGTGACTGTGGAGCCCACCTGGTGGGCCTTCTAGGGCAGCTCATCCCTCTGAGGCAAGTCCTGACTCCTCCATGCCCTCTGCCTGCAGAAACTTCACCAGCTATCTCTTCACCATGGCCTTTTTCAACTTCCTCATGCCCCTCTTCATCACGGTCATATCCTATCGGCTCATGGAGCAGAAACTTGGGAAGATCAGCCACCCCCCGGTAAGAATTCACTCCTAGAGGAGGAGAGATCTCTCTCAGGGACACCAGGGAACACAAATTATGTGACTGCAATCAGGGGTTCTCTAGGTTTTCAAAGATCAGAAGAGAAATCCAGGCTCATACGTAGAGCATATGAGGATGGTAGGGCAGAAACACGCTCTCCCATTACTGGGGACCATCTAGACCTGGGAGGAAGGATCAGAACTGCTCAGACTTACTCAGACCCTGCAACCCCAAGAACCAGGGTGTCCTACTGGATACCATCCTCACTGTTACCCTCGGTTTTTTCCAAGGAGGTGAGAATTAGCCGGAAATGACATGCATTTTAAATGCTCCTTTTAAATTGCTTCGAGACATTTCATTTAGTCACAGGCACAGACTGTTACCCACAACATAAAATCACACCTGCAAGTACGTTTGTCCAAGAGAAACAGTGCTTCAAAATAAGCCCTCCTAAAAATAAAAAATAAAAATAAAAAAAATCCTCCTGGCCAGTGCTCGATGTCTGCATGCATATTCCTTTGCCATGATTTTCTTTATCACCTGAACAGTCTCTAGCAGATGAGTCGTAAGAAGCACCAAAGATTCAAAAACAAAAGCAAACTAAAAGCTTGCAAGTACAACGTTACTTTCTGTGCATTATAGCACTTCAGTTTTGTACCCACTCTCTGAGGAAGGAAAGTTCTATTGTCCCTGTGTCACAGATTAGAGAATGGAGACAGAAAAAAAAAAGTGGAGACTGGAAAAGGTTTAATAGCTAAGCAACTCTCAAAAGCGGCCCTATTAGTCGTAGCAGAGTTGGATCAAACTAGCAGGTCTAGGACTCCATCACTCAAGTAGGCAAACCTAGTGCACGAAGGAAACACTCTCTTTGTTGAAACACTTCATCTGCCACGTGTTTTTTTCCCCTTGTGAATTGGAAAAGCCCTGTGCAGTTCCCCTAGTCACAGAAGGAGGGCGAGGGCTGTACTGGTGTTTTCCTGCTCATGACTGGCTCCACGGTTGTCCTCCGCACTGCGCCAACCCCTAGGCTTGCGCGGGTACTCAAAGACGCCACGTTTATTGTAGGTTCAATGGACCCCCAGACAAGGTTGCCACTCGGATTTTCTCATTTTTCCAGGTTGACTTTAAACTTTCTGTTTCAGTAACATCGGCAGAGGTCGCCAAGCATAGTCCCGGGGACCTCGGCTTCGAGCTTAAGTTACCTTCTTTGTTAAAGGGAGACATAGTCAGTTAGAAAATAGGCACTGATTTTTAGCGTCAGAATTTTAACCTCAATGTATGTGGAGAACAGGAATTTCGCAAATGCCATCCTGAATTAGTCCGTGAGTCGTGCGCCCTCTTGTGGCCACATGTGGTACCACATTGCCTGCTGCCTGGTTGAATCTCACAGGTGGAAAGCCACCTCTGTGAAGCCATGACAGGTTTACCAAACGGCGTGAATGCAGATTCTGGTTGCCAGCTGGTTCTGGGATAGAGTTGTAAAGACAGCTCAGTCTGGGAATCTTTCTGCACACAGCCACATTCACGGAGCCCCGTGTTTCTCAGAGCACAGACCGAGAAGGAAGCTCACCCTCCATCCCAATCGCTGCCTCCAGGCAGTCAGGCCATTTCAGGCCATTTTATAGACAAGGTCACTGAGGTCAAGAAAGCTGGAATGAGAAGGCTGGGGTCATGCATCTTAAACAGAAGAGAGATTCATCTGGTCCCAGATTCCTCCAACGGCTCCACACCTTCCCTCAGCTCAGACCTGATCTCTGGACCACGGGAATCTCCAGGCCACCTAAAGCCAGTCAATGCAGCCCTCCTTTTTTATTTTAATGGGAGGATAATTGCTTTACAATGTGGTGTTGGTTTCTGGAATCAGCGGTAAGTATAGTATGTCCCCTCCCTCTTGAACCTCCCTCCCACCCCGACCCATTCTGTCGGCTCTCACAGAACACTGAGCTGAGCTTCCTGTGTTATGCTGAAAACTCCCCCTAGCTGTTTGATTTGTGGTAATGTATACGTTCCAGTGCTATTCTCAGTTCTCCCAACTTTCCTTCCCTTGCTGCGTCCACAAGTCTGTTCTCATCATTTGCATCTTTATTCCTGCCCTGCAGATTGGGTTCATCAGTACCATTTTTCTAGATTCCATTTATATGCATTAATAGACCACATTTGTTTTTCTCTTTCTGACTTCCCTCTGCATAACAGGCTTTAGGTTCATCTCCCTCACTGGAATTGACTCAAATTCGTTCCTTTTTATGGCCTAGGAATACTTCATTTTATACACAACTTCTTTATCCATGAGTCTGTCGTTGGGCAATGTGGGCATCGTCTCCTGGCTAGTGTAGTGCATAGTCCCGGGGACCTCGGCTTCGAGCTTAAGTTACCTTCTTTGTTAAAGGGAGACATAGTCAGTTAGAAAATAGGCACTGATTTTTAGCGTCAGAATTTTAACCTCAATGTATGTGGAGAACAGGAATTTCGCAAATGCCATCCTGAATTAGTCCGTGAGTCGTGCGCCCTCTTGTGGCCACATGTGGTACCACATTGCCTGCTGCCTGGTTGAATCTCACAGGTGGAAAGCCACCTCTGTGAAGCCATGACAGGTTTACCAAACGGCGTGAATGCAGATTCTGGTTGCCAGCTGGTTCTGGGATAGAGTTGTAAAGACAGCTCAGTCTGGGAATCTTTCTGCACACAGCCACATTCACGGAGCCCCGTGTTTCTCAGAGCACAGACCGAGAAGGAAGCTCACCCTCCATCCCAATCGCTGCCTCCAGGCAGTCAGGCCATTTCAGGCCATTTTATAGACAAGGTCACTGAGGTCAAGAAAGCTGGAATGAGAAGGCTGGGGTCATGCATCTTAAACAGAAGAGAGATTCATCTGGTCCCAGATTCCTCCAACGGCTCCACACCTTCCCTCAGCTCAGACCTGATCTCTGGACCACGGGAATCTCCAGGCCACCTAAAGCCAGTCAATGCAGCCCTCCTTTTTTATTTTAATGGGAGGATAATTGCTTTACAATGTGGTGTTGGTTTCTGGAATCAGCGGTAAGTATAGTATGTCCCCTCCCTCTTGAACCTCCCTCCCACCCCGACCCATTCTGTCGGCTCTCACAGAACACTGAGCTGAGCTTCCTGTGTTATGCTGAAAACTCCCCCTAGCTGTTTGATTTGTGGTAATGTATACGTTCCAGTGCTATTCTCAGTTCTCCCAACTTTCCTTCCCTTGCTGCGTCCACAAGTCTGTTCTCATCATTTGCATCTTTATTCCTGCCCTGCAGATTGGGTTCATCAGTACCATTTTTCTAGATTCCATTTATATGCATTAATAGACCACATTTGTTTTTCTCTTTCTGACTTCCCTCTGCATAACAGGCTTTAGGTTCATCTCCCTCACTGGAATTGACTCAAATTCGTTCCTTTTTATGGCCTAGGAATACTTCATTTTATACACAACTTCTTTATCCATGAGTCTGTCGTTGGGCAATGTGGGCATCGTCTCCTGGCTAGTGTAAATAATGCTGCCATGAATTCTGTGGAACTCGTGTCATTTAGAACTGTGGTTTTCTCAAGGGATATGCCCAATAGTGGGAATACTGGAAGTTATTATGGTAGTTTTATTCCTAGCTTTTTGAAGAAATCTCCTTCCTGTTCTCCATAGTGGATGTATCCATTTACATTCCCACTAATAGTGATGTCACCCTCCTTTACCTGCGTCTCCCCAGGTGAACACCGTGCTGCCGGCCAGGGCCCTGATGCTCGGCTGGGGCCCCTACGCGCTCCTGTATCTGTACGCCACCGTCGCGGATGCAACCGCCATCTCCCCCAAGCTGCAGATGGTACAGACGCCTCCAGCACCCGCAGCTATTCCTCTCCCCAGCTGTGTACCTCTGTTTCACCCCATCTCTCTCTCTCTCTGGCTTTATGGCCTCCATGATAGGCTCTCTCTTTCTCTTTTCCTCTGAACGCTCATAACTCACGGGGTATTTGTTTGTCCCTCTGGTCACACAGAGCCACAGCTTCACATTGCTTAGGCCTCCTGGGAGACGGCAGGGACAGCCTGCCAGACGGGAATGCACACACTCTGGGGCCAGGGACTGAGGAGGGCGTCTAGGGAAGAGTGTGACTCCATGCACCATCCAGCAGGTAGTCAGAGGAGGGCTCTAGGGACCCGACCCATTCTGTCGGCTCTCACAGAACACTGAGCTGAGCTTCCTGTGTTATGCTGAAAACTCCCCCTAGCTGTTTGATTTGTGGTAATGTATACGTTCCAGTGCTATTCTCAGTTCTCCCAACTTTCCTTCCCTTGCTGCGTCCACAAGTCTGTTCTCATCATTTGCATCTTTATTCCTGCCCTGCAGATTGGGTTCATCAGTACCATTTTTCTAGATTCCATTTATATGCATTAATAGACCACATTTGTTTTTCTCTTTCTGACTTCCCTCTGCATAACAGGCTTTAGGTTCATCTCCCTCACTGGAATTGACTCAAATTCGTTCCTTTTTATGGCCTAGGAATACTTCATTTTATACACAACTTCTTTATCCATGAGTCTGTCGTTGGGCAATGTGGGCATCGTCTCCTGGCTAGTGTAAATAATGCTGCCATGAATTCTGTGGAACTCGTGTCATTTAGAACTGTGGTTTTCTCAAGGGATATGCCCAATAGTGGGAATACTGGAAGTTATTATGGTAGTTTTATTCCTAGCTTTTTGAAGAAATCTCCATCCTGTTCTCCATAGTGGATGTATCCATTTACTTTCCCCACTAATAGTGATGTCACCCTCCTTTACCTGCGTCTCCCCAGGTGAACACCGTGCTGCCGGCCAGGGCCCTGATGCTCGGCTGGGGCCCCTACGCGCTCCTGTATCTGTACGCCACCGTCGCGGATGCAACCGCCATCTCCCCCAAGCTGCAGATGGTACAGACGCCTCCAGCACCCGCAGCTATTCCTCTCCCCAGCTGTGTACCTCTGTTTCACCCCATCTCTCTCTCTCTCTGGCTTTATGGCCTCCATGATAGGCTCTCTCTTTCTCTTTTCCTCTGAACGCTCATAACTCACGGGGTATTTGTTTGTCCCTCTGGTCACACAGAGCCACAGCTTCACATTGCTTAGGCCTCCTGGGAGACGGCAGGGACAGCCTGCCAGACGGGAATGCACACACTCTGGGGCCAGGGACTGAGGAGGGCGTCTAGGGAAGAGTGTGACTCCATGCACCATCCAGCAGGTAGTCAGAGGAGGCTTAGCGGCTGCGGAGTCAAGCCAGAGACAGATGCTTGGGAGCTGGCAGGGGATGTGAGGGTAGGGGTGGGGGACGTCAGGGTAGGGGTGGGGGACTGTGGTTCCCAGTTGGGACCAGGAAGAAGAGCAGAGGCTCTGAAATGTCTCTCCTGGACTTCTCTGCCACAACAGGTGCCCGCTCTCATTGCCAAGACACTGCCCACGGTCAACGCCATGAACTATGCCCTGGGCAGTGAGATGGTCCACAGGGGAATCTGGCAGTGCCTCTCGCCGCAGAGGAAAGAGCGGGACCGAGAGCAGTGAGCCTCCCGGGGGGCTGCCTAGACCCAGGCCCACCCCGGCCACCCCGGACTGAGCCCCTCAAGGACTGAGCCCCTGCCTGGGGAGTCCTGTCTAACTCAGGAGCCAGGCTCCAGACCCTCACCCTCCATCGCCAACGGCCCTTTGAGCCTAGCCCAAGGCCCGACACAGGGGATTCAGAGAACAACCAGGCTGCGTGTGGAAGGAGCCGGGACTTGGGAGCCAGACGGACCTGTGTTGGCTACAGCGCTCCATATAGAGGCTGAGAGCCCTTGGAAATGTCATGTTCTCTGAACTCAGCTTACTGGCCCTGCACACAAGGATGTTAATACGGAGCTCAGGTCTGTCGTGAGGCTCGAATGTGAAAGTATGCACTCACTATGCACCTAGAAGCTGCTGCTCATTACAACAACTCTTAGGACTCAGAAAGTTACATAGAAAGGGGGGAAAGCCCTGGTTTGTGGGAGCTCAAGCCAGGCTGCCAGAGCTCAAATACCTCTTATTAAATCGTCATCTCATGCAGAGAAGTGACACTTCTTGCCTCGTGTCTCGTAGGCATGATGACAGGAATGGTGACTTGATGGTGGAGAAAGGCCTAGAACGCTACCAGGCACGAATAGAGTGCTCACCGTGTGTAGCCATCAGCAACCTCCAGTTAGACAGCTGGCTGCACGTTGCTTAGTTGCCAACATTAAAAAAAAAAAAAAATCAAGACAATTTATTTAGAAGTCTGGACCTCTGAAGGCGAGGCCCCAGCAGCCTGGAGAAAACTCCTGGTGACCATTTGAGGCTCAGGGAGGCTCTGCCCTCTGCCCACAGCATGTGCTCTCCCATCAGCCACAGCCCATGTGTTCCCTGTGGAGCCCAAGGCATCTGAGCTTGAGACACTCACGCTGGGGTCCCTGCCCCTGGATGTACCTCTGCACCTCCCACAGGGCCAGTGCCCCCGGGACAAGGCGCAGCAGGTGCACAGACCAGGATGGAACCGTGGAAAATAGAGGGAAAGGGAGATGGACGGAGGGTGGTTGAGGGCTGTATAGAAGGTCTGACCCCAGAGGGGCAGCTGCCTCAGGCACTGCTGAGGCAGAAAGTCTGAAAGTCATTCCCATGGAGCTGAGGGGAGGAGGAGCTTCGTCCCTGGGGTAGGGGTTGCTGTGAGAGCAGCATCTGGGGTCCCTGCAGACTAGGACCTGCCTCTTGGTTTTGCAGATGTGGAAAATCAGACCACAGAAACTTCTGACTGACCAGAAGTTTGCACAAAGCAGAGGCTGGTTCAGTCATTTTGCAAAACCTCGGTGGAGTGAGGAGAGGAGGAAGCCTCTGCACAGCACTGTTTCCAGGCACTGTGGAGACAAGGTGTCGCTCGGCCTCATTCCACCGCCCACACAGGGTCCTTGTCTTCCGCCCTGGAGTGGGGGGAGGGTGGAGAAGCCCCGGGGCTTGAGTCAGGCTCACATAGGGACTGAAAACACTGAAAAGTGATGGGTTCTGGGACTCAGAGAGGCTGACGCTGCCCCTCAGCCCCTTGGATCTTTAAATGGTCTTTACTGGAGACTTGCCCTTCACGTCACCATGAGAAGCACTAAGTCCCTAAGGAGGGATGAGGGAACACTGTGAGAAGAGGGGACACAAGCCCCAGACTCCAAGATGGTGAGAAAAGCTGAAGACACTCAGCCACAGCGGCCCGTGGCCCTAAACAGATCAGTTCCCACCCTGTGCTCAGCGAGGAGGGGAAGAGGGCAGGGTGACCGGGCGTGGCCAAGGAAGGCATTACCTCTATATTCCCCAAGTCTGTCCAGGGGGGATATGGTGGGCTTGGGGCATCTCCACGCTGAGCTGGGTCAGCAGGAGAGGAGAGGGGCTGCCAGCGCCCAGTGAGAAATGACTAGAGCCCCACCTGAAACAATCCATTCGGAACACCCAAGTCCACCCCCACCCCCACATGACACTCACGGGAGCCTCATCACCTTTAGGTGCCTGGGATTGTATAAAGCCCAACTTAAAAGAAACAAAATTTGTTTCCTAAGAGTGACCATTCTAAGATCCATTGATCCTTTGATTTCAGAGTTTATTTAAGCCGTTTTTAAAATTTTGGCCTCTTTTATTGGTTTTATTTATTTATTTTCATCCATCCTTTATTCTTTGGCCTGTGTGGGCCTCCCACTGCAGTGGCCTCTCTTGTTGCACAGCACAGGCTCTGGGCGCATGTGCTCCAGAGCCCTGGCTCGGTCGTTGGACACAACGGTCCAGCTGCTCCATGGCACGTGGGATCTTCCCAGGCCAGGGATCGAACTGGAGGCCCTTGCACTGCATGGTGGACTCTTTACCCACTGGACCACCAGGGAAGCCCTATTTAAGCTCTTTTTTAAACAAAATATAAATTGAGAGATTGGAATTGGCAGATACACACTATTGATACTATGCATAAAATAGATAACTCTTGAGAACCTACTGCACAGCACAGGGGAAATCTGCTCAGTGCTCTCCTGTGACCTAAATGGGAAGGAAATCCAAAAAACAGGAAATACATGTGTCCATATAGCTCATTCATCTTGCTGTGCAGTAGAAACTAACACAACATTGCAAAGCAGGTATACGTCACTAAAATTTTGTAATAAATACATTAAAAATAAAAGAAGTATAAGTTCAGTTGAATAAACCCATCCCCACCCCCAATCCCACTCCACTTTCTTGCTGGGAAAGACGACGTTGTCTATTGACAAATGGACCTGAATTAAAGCTGCAACTACAGTAGCAAGCTGTCTCAGAGGTAAAGGAATGTATCATCTCTGGTCTCCTCCTTAAGATCTCCCACTGGAATAAGTTTCCTGGGGAGGGAAGGGCTTTGTACCTGATTGAGTAGCAAAAAATAAATAAATAAATAAATTTATTATGGTCTAAACTATATTTTTTCCTAAAAGTAAAGGGATTTTGCAAATTTTCCACATAGACAAATAAATTCAATGGCTAGGTAGTTGGCCTGATTTTTTTACATCTTTCCCCTTGCCACACACTTGAAAGGATTTCTGCAGTTTTTCTTGCTATAGTCCTAGTTCAAATCCAAGCTCCCTCTCCCACTGTCTCCTGTGTTACTTTTCCCATCTCAGTCAATATCATTATTATTTGTCCTGTCGTAAGATAAATGAAGAGAAAAGGCGGCCTGTTGTTGATTTAGAGCCGTTTTTAAAATTTTGGCCTCTTTTATTGGTTTTATTTATTTATTTTCATCCATCCTTTATTCTTTGGCCTGTGTGGGCCTCCCACTGCAGTGGCCTCTCTTGTTGCACAGCACAGGCTCTGGGCGCATGTGCTCCAGAGCCCTGGCTCGGTCGTTGGACACAACGGTCCAGCTGCTCCATGGCACGTGGGATCTTCCCAGGCCAGGGATCGAACTGGAGGCCCTTGCACTGCATGGTGGACTCTTTACCCACTGGACCACCAGGGAAGCCCTATTTAAGCTCTTTTTTAAACAAAATATAAATTGAGAGATTGGAATTGGCAGATACACACTATTGATACTATGCATAAAATAGATAACTCTTGAGAACCTACTGCACAGCACAGGGAACTCTGCTCAGTGCTCTCCTGTGACCTAAATGGGAAGGAAATCCAAAAAACAGGAAATACATGTGTCCATATAGCTCATTCATCTTGCTGTGCAGTAGAAACTAACACAACATTGCAAAGCAGGTATACGTCACTAAAATTTTGTAATAAATACATTAAAAATAAAAGAAGTATAAGTTCAGTTGAATAAACCCATCCCCACCCCCAATCCCACTCCACTTTCTTGCTGGGAAAGACGACGTTGTCTATTGACAAATGGACCTGAATTAAAGCTGCAACTACAGTAGCAAGCTGTCTCAGAGGTAAAGGAATGTATCATCTCTGGTCTCCTCCTTAAGATCTCCCACTGGAATAAGTTTCCTGGGGAGGGAAGGGCTTTGTACCTGATTGAGTAGCAAAAAATAAATAAATAAATAAATTTATTATGGTCTAAACTATATTTTTTCCTAAAAGTAAAGGGATTTTGCAAATTTTCCACATAGACAAATAAATTCAATGGCTAGGTAGTTGGCCTGATTTTTTTACATCTTTCCCCTTGCCACACACTTGAAAGGATTTCTGCAGTTTTTCTTGCTATAGTCCTAGTTCAAATCCAAGCTCCCTCTCCCACTGTCTCCTGTGTTACTTTTCCCATCTCAGTCAATATCATTATTATTTGTCCTGTCGTAAGATAAATGAAGAGAAAAGGCAGGGGAGTTGGGTGGGGAGGGCTCCAAGGTTGACGAAGTGCCTCGTTTCTACCACAGGGTGGCAGTGCTATCTTAACGATCAATTCAACCTGGGCCTCCAGCCTGAGAGGCGCCTCCGCAGGCCACTCGGGTCAATCACAGATTCCTGCAGGATCCCAAACAAGTCTTTTCTGCTCTTGGTATAGAAGCCCGAGGGCTACTTGCTCTCCACTCCAGGTAATGTTCTGATTCCACATCTCTCGTTGAAGGGCACAGAATTGCACACCAGGACTCTCAGAGGCTGTAGCTGGCTCCCCTCTTCTCTGTCTACTGAACAGACATTGAAAGTCTAGCCAGAGGTCAGTCTCCCCAGCCTTCCCTCCCATGGCGTTAGATCAGGAAGTCTGGTCTGGTTTTTGCCTCTGTCTCATCGTGAGACGTTAGAGCAACCCCTGGATTTTTTCTACTTGGATGTCTCATCCGGAGAGTGGAGGTGATCGTGGCTTATGCTGATGTTACGCGTGGAAACACACCATGAACTCTGGGGTGTGGGACAAGAGGGCTTGGTGGGGACTGTACCCAGCACAGCAGCCTGAGCCTCGGCAGACGTGCAATTAATGGCACTGGGTGATGGGAAAGAGGTCTGGAAAAGCCCTGAGTGAAGGCCAGAACCACAGTCCCTGTCCTCTTGGTTGGGGTAACTTGCTGCTCCTCTTGGTGCTGTTCCCTGGCCCAGGCGCCAGGCACCTGTTCTTCTCCCCGCGCCTGGTGGCGGCTGCTACAACAGCCTCCACTGTCTCCCTCAAGGCCTCCTCCATGCAGCTGCCTTCCTTCTGCGGCTGTCAGGACACACGCGAGTCCTTCCCTGTCCAGGTGAAAGAGAGTGTGCTGGCTTAGGAAGCACTCAGGTGCGGGTCTCGGAAAAAGCGAGCATGAATCCAGGACTGGCCTTTTATTCAACATGTGACCAAGACTGAGCAAGTTTCTTATCTCTGAATTTGTTCCACTCCCACCCAAATGACCTTGCTGGGGTGGCATATTTTAAAACACATAGTCCCTAGTGGGTGTTCAATAAATATTAGAGTCCTACCTTACCAACTCCTCCCTGATTTTGACTATTACCCAAGAAGGGGGCATCCACAAAGAAATAAAGGGGTAGGGGGCTTCCCTGGTGGTCCAGTGGGTAAGGACACCGCCTTGCAGTGCAAGGGGCGCCGGTTCGATCCCTGGCCTGGGAAGATCCCACGTGCCGCGGAGCAGCTGGACTGATGTGTCCAACGACCGAGCCGGTGCTCTGCAGCGAGAGAGGCCACTGCGGTGGGAAGCCCACACAGGCCAAAGAACAAAGATGGATGGAAATAAATAAATGAAAGATCAATAGAAGTGGCTTCCCCCGACAAAAAAAAAAAAGAAATAAAGGGGTGTACAGGAGATGATTGAGGGATGACTGTATGCAACATGTATCACATCTACAACTTCATTTAATTGCCCACAAAATCCTCAAAAACATATTTTCAAACCTGTCGGCACCTGTGAATCACTCTGAGACCCGGGGATTCAAAGTGATCCCTGGACCAGAAGCTTGTGAGAAATGCGGGTTCCCAGGCACCCCCAGACTTCCCGAACATGCTTTTGAAGTAACCCCCAGGTCACCTGTGTGCATCTTACAGCTTGAGAAGCACAGCGGAGTTTTACAGACTGTGATATCTGGGCTCCTCTGGCAGAGATTCTGATGTAATTGGTCTGAGGGCTGGCTGGGCTTGAGGCTTTTAAAAGTTCCCAGACGGTTCTGTTGTGCAGCCAGGATCAGGCACCATTGATTAGGAACGGGGGTGATGGACACTGATTTTATGAGGAGTGATTTACCTGAGATTTACTCTGAGACAGTTATGAGACCATTCTTTGTTGGTTTATATAAATGTATTTTATATACACACATTTATATGTATTACCAAATACACATATGCATATACATTCCTCTCTAGAAGTCTGTTTCTCTGTTACTCAGCCCCATCTTACGCTATGGTTTGCTCTCATCTTTCTTTTATTCACTCCCCAAATCCCAAAGATCAGGCACCCAGCAGAAGCGCTTCAGCCTGAGGCTTTTTGTTTAATAATCATGATGTCATTTACAAGAGAATAGGGTCAGGTCTTACAGTTGGAGAGACGAAGACAGAGAGGTTAAACCTACTGCCTAAAGCCATGTGGTATAAGGGGTAAGCCTGGTTCCTGAGTCCTAACCCAGATTTTGAGGAATCAGAGCTGGCGTTCAGACGCAGGAGGTAGACAGCTGGGCTTCTCAAGCCATAAGGTGCGTTCGAATCATTATTAAGTGACCACTCTCTTTCTTTATTTTATTTTATTTTTGGGGGGCGGCGGTGGGGAGGGAGGAGGGCGGGCAGGCCACTTTTATTGGTCTTTCATTTATCTGTTTTCATCCATCTTTGTTCTTTGGCCTGTGTGGGCCTCCCATCACGGTGGCCTCTGTTGTCGCAGAGCACCGGCTCTGGGTGCATGCGCTCCAGAGCTCCGGCTCGGTAATCGGACACATCGGTCCAGCCTCTCCGCGGCACGTGGGATCTTCCCAGGCCAGGGATCAAACTGGCGCCCCTTGCACTGCAAGGCGGTATCCTTACCCACTGGACCACCAGGGAAGCCCGACTACTCTCTTTCTGTCTAAGTCTGAGGCAGGGCTAAGATTCTGCATTTCTGAAGTTCCCGCGTGAAGTCGGTGCTGTCGAAGCTGTGGTTTGTTTGGTCAGGGCAGCACACTATGATCTCTGGACCCCATTGCCTGCTTTCCCTTCCTGGCAGCTGACTGGGGTGTTCATTCATTCTCCCTGGCTTGCCAGATAACTCAGACCAAAGTTTCAAGATGTGTCAGGCTACGGAGGTTGGCTGATCGCCATGCTGTTCCTCAGTCCACCACTGGGTGGCTCTCTGGAAACACCTCCCTGCAGGATTTCAGGTTGTTGAGGGACTCCCAGGTGTTGGTGCAACAAATATTTATTTAGCCTGATTATATCAAGACACCATTTAAACAAGATAGTCAAGGTCATCACAAGCAGTTTACATTCTAAGACAACACAGAAGTGTATAAAATAGATTATTATGAACTGTGCTAAGCAAGGAGATAAATAAGGGATGAGATAGAAAGTGACTAGGAAGAGGCGGTCGGGAAAGACAGCTCTGAGGCGGTGATATTTGAGCTGAGATTGCAAGAACGAGAATAAGGCGGTCGGGTCGAGAGGAGAAGGGAAAGCAGGCTAGGCAGACGGAGCAGCAGGTAGGAATGGGCTTGATTGTTCAAGGAGCACAAAGGTTCTAGGCTGGAGCAGATGAAGTCAAGGAGAAGCAAGTGGAGATGCAGGGGTGCCGTCCATCAGGACTGCAGTGCGGGGATGGGGACGAGGGCAGAGGGCAGGCTTTATTTTAAGAGTCAATAAAAGCCTTTGAAAGGTTTTAGTCAGGAAAGTAGCCAGATCTGATTTCTATTTTTAATGGATCTGTCTGGCTGCTGTGTGAAGTTTACCGTGGATGGGCCAGCAGTGGGGGTAGCAAAGTGGAAGAGTGGTTCAGGCTACAGGTGGTCTTTCCTTTACTTGTAGTGGCAGTGATGGTGTTGCGAGTGATACTGGTGAGAAGTGCACAAATATAGAACATAGTGTTGGAAGCAGATGGAATAGGACTTGCTAGTAGTTTATATAAGCTTATCAGTACTACTTATCAGTAGTTTGTATAAACCTTACTTTGTATAAGTTTGTATAAGCTTTGGGTGGTTTTTATTTCAGAGACAGAAAACACAGTGTTAGTCAACTGTCTTCAGAATATAAGGGCAATTTACAGACTTACACAAATGGCACATCTGATGGTGTAGGCTTCAGGCAAGGTTTGATCAAGGCTCTAACCTTATTTTTCTATAACTTTTCAGTCTTTCCCCACCTCTCCCCCACTCTCTATGTGTCCATCTCTCTTTATGCTGACTTCATACATAGTTGCAAGAGGACATCAAGAGCAACATCTATGCTTGCAAGATGGCTCCATTCGCACGGAAGAGGAACAATCATAATTTGTAACAACCATGAAATAAAAATCTTGATCTTGGGATTGACTGACTCAAACTTGAACCAATCTTTATTATCAAGAACATGAATCAGATAGTTGGTTTCATACTCCCATTATACTGCATTACCGATGGACTGATTCACTTTGATGGAAGTTACTGGAATGGATCACCATGCGCAATGGGATGAAATGATCTTAGGTGGCTTGGATCAATGACGGTATAGGTATGGCCAGTCCTACCCAAATGGCTTAGGTGCTACATAACAGGGGAGAACATCATGGATGTTGAGAAGAAAATGACAATTTCCATTGTGGGAACTATAGGAGATCTGAAGGCATGGGAGAATGGAAGGATGACTCCATGGGCAGGGTGCCGTCCATCAGGACTGCAGTGCGGGGATGGGGACGAGGGCAGAGGGCAGGCTTTATTTTAAGAGTCAATAAAAGCCTTTGAAAGGTTTTAGTCAGGAAAGTAGCCAGATCTGATTTCTATTTTTAATGGATCTGTCTGGCTGCTGTGTGAAGTTTACCGTGGATGGGCCAGCAGTGGGGGTAGCAAAGTGGAAGAGTGGTTCAGGCTACAGGTGGTCTTTCCTTTACTTGTAGTGGCAGTGATGGTGTTGCGAGTGATACTGGTGAGAAGTGCACAAATATAGAACATAGTGTTGGAAGCAGATGGAATAGGACTTGCTAGTAGTTTATATAAGCTTATCAGTACTACTTATCAGTAGTTTGTATAAACCTTACTTTGTATAAGTTTGTATAAGCTTTGGGTGGTTTTTATTTCAGAGACAGAAAACACAGTGTTAGTCAACTGTCTTCAGAATATAAGGGCAATTTACAGACTTACACAAATGGCACATCTGATGGTGTAGGCTTCAGGCAAGGTTTGATCAAGGCTCTAACCTTATTTTTCTATAACTTTTCAGTCTTTCCCCACCTCTCCCCACTCTCTATGTGTCCATCTCTCTTTATGCTGACTTCATACATAGTTGCAAGAGGACATCAAGAGCAACATCTATGCTTGCAAGATGGCTCCATTCGCACGGAAGAGGAACAATCATAATTTGTAACAACCATGAAATAAAAATCTTGATCTTGGGATTGACTGACTCAAACTTGAACCAATCTTTATTATCAAGAACATGAATCAGATAGTTGGTTTCATACTCCCATTATACTGCATTACCGATGGACTGATTCACTTTGATGGAAGTTACTGGAATGGATCACCATGCGCAATGGGATGAAATGATCTTAGGTGGCTTGGATCAATGACGGTATAGGTATGGCCAGTCCTACCCAAATGGCTTAGGTGCTACATAACAGGGGAGAACATCATGGATGTTGAGAAGAAAATGACAATTTCCATTGTGGGAACTATAGGAGATCTGAAGGCATGGGAGAATGGAAGGATGACTCCTAGGTTTTGGTGGAGGTGTTATGTCTAAGATAGGGGGAGATACACAGGTTTGAAGGGGAATAAATACAGATGCCTTTTAGAGATGCAGGTATCTGAGTCCAGTGAGCATTTGGAAACATGAGTAGGAACTAAAGGGAGTTGTCCTGGGTGGAGTTACCCACATCACCTGGATTCTCTAGCTATGGGACAGAATGGCCAACTCCCCGCCTCGGCACAGACTCTGTCAACAGCCCAGACATTAGTATGAGGAGAAGAGTGCCCCGGGATTCTGATGAGAGGTTTAGGGCCAGTGATTCGCCGAACCAGCTAAAGCCATGAGCATCAATGCTCTGCCACTAGGAGAATAATGGAGGATCTTAGTGAACATGGGGACTGAGAAAAATTAGAAACCTCTTTCAGGGGCTTCCCTGGTGGTCCAGTGAGTAAAGAGTCTGCCTTGCAATGCAAGGGGCACCGGTTCGATCCCTGGCCTGGGAAGATCCCACATGCTGTGGAGCGGCTGGACCAGTGTGTCCAATTATAAGCCAGCATTCTGGAGCACACGCGCCCAGAGCCCCTGCTCTGCAAGGAGAGAGGCCACTGCGATGGGAGGCCCACACAGGCCAAAGAACAAAAATGGATGAAAATAAGTAAATGAAAGACCAATGAAAGTGGCCAAAATTAAAAAAAGAGAGAGAGAGAGAGAAAACCTCTTTTGGGACTTTCTGGGAGTCCAGTAGTTAAGACCATGTGCTTCCACTTCAGGGGGCTCAGGTCTCATCCCTGACTGGAGAACGATGATCCCACAATGCTGCATGGCATGGCCAGAAAAAAAAATATCCTTCCCCAAAGCCCCAAATCCCCTTTTCAAGTTTTTTATTTCTGTGATCCTTAGAACCAGCAAAAGAGGGAAGCAGGAAGGGGATTTAGAGCCCTGGTTTTTTTTGGATGAAAACTGAGGTTCACACAGGTTAACCGATGACACCAGATCTTGCATTTGAACCCCATCCTCTTTTTTTCTTTTTAACTTTTTATTTTCATGGGGAGAACATCATGGATGTTGAGAAGAAAATGACAATTTCCATTGTGGGAACTATAGGAGATCTGAAGGCATGGGAGAATGGAAGGATGACTCCTAGGTTTTGGTGGAGGTGTTATGTCTAAGATAGGGGGAGATACACAGGTTTGAAGGGGAATAAATACAGATGCCTTTTAGAGATGCAGGTATCTGAGTCCAGTGAGCATTTGGAAACATGAGTAGGAACTAAAGGGAGTTGTCCTGGGTGGAGTTACCCACATCACCTGGATTCTCTAGCTATGGGACAGAATGGCCAACTCCCCGCCTCGGCACAGACTCTGTCAACAGCCCAGACATTAGTATGAGGAGAAGAGTGCCCCGGGATTCTGATGAGAGGTTTAGGGCCAGTGATTCGCCGAACCAGCTAAAGCCATGAGCATCAATGCTCTGCCACTAGGAGAATAATGGAGGATCTTAGTGAACATGGGGACTGAGAAAAATTAGAAACCTCTTTCAGGGGCTTCCCTGGTGGTCCAGTGAGTAAAGAGTCTGCCTTGCAATGCAAGGGGCACCGGTTCGATCCCTGGCCTGGGAAGATCCCACATGCTGTGGAGCGGCTGGACCAGTGTGTCCAATTATAAGCCAGCATTCTGGAGCACACGCGCCCAGAGCCCCTGCTCTGCAAGGAGAGAGGCCACTGCGATGGGAGGCCCACACAGGCCAAAGAACAAAAATGGATGAAAATAAGTAAATGAAAGACCAATGAAAGTGGCCAAAATTAAAAAAAGAGAGAGAGAGAAAACCTCTTTTGGGACTTTCTGGGAGTCCAGTAGTTAAGACCATGTGCTTCCACTTCAGGGGGCTCAGGTCTCATCCCTGACTGGAGAACGATGATCCCACAATGCTGCATGGCATGGCCAGAAAAAAAAATATCCTTCCCCAAAGCCCCAAATCCCCTTTTCAAGTTTTTTATTTCTGTGATCCTTAGAACCAGCAAAAGAGGGAAGCAGGAAGGGGATTTAGAGCCCTGGTTTTTTTTGGATGAAAACTGAGGTTCACACAGGTTAACCGATGACACCAGATCTTGCATTTGAACCCCATCCTCTTTTTTTCTTTTTAACTTTTTATTTTCATAGAGTTTTGTTGTTCACAGATATATATAATCCCAAATCAGTCATATGCATATCCCTGGCCCCCTCCCTCATCCACCCCCTCCAGGCCTCCCTGTCCCACCCCTCCAGGGCATCCCACCGCGCCCCTGCAGGATCCCCTATTCCCACAGCGCAATGACAACAGCTGTCTTTTTCACATATGATAGTATAGGTTTCCACGTAGAACCCCATCCTCTTGATTCTAAATTAAGCCTCCAAACCCGGCAAATCCAAGTACCAGATAAACTCCGAGAATATGTACATGACTCAAGACAGCACGTGCTCATGTGTTTTCTTCAATGGTGACTCAACAGGGTGGCAACGGGTGAGGTGGAAAGAACCTTGGGCTCCCGGTGAAAACAACATCCACCTTGGAAGTCCAGCCTTGCTTCTCCCTCCCTGTCTGATCTCGGGTGTGTCACTGAATGTTTCTGGCCTAATTTTCGTCTAATAAGGGGTCTGGATTATATAACTTGTTTTCAAAGTCTAAAAAGAACGAATGTGTTTGTTTTTGGAGAATACCACACTAGGATGTAATTACGTCAGAAAGATTCAGACATACCATGTTCCCAGTCCTCTTCTCTGAGAACCATCATTCCAGAAGCTCTGCTGACCCTCTGCTTTGCTTTCCAGGAGTCTTTGTGTTGCTTCTCTTTCTAGGGAAGCCCTGGGGCTGCCTATGTGCCCCCAGCTTTAAAGCCACCTGTACCCAGGAATGCTGCCTCCCAGTCCTTGTCTCTGCACCCGGCAGCTGCTCCGAGCACCAGGTGCTCTGTGTTCACAGCTCTGGCAGGGCGTGAGCCCGCAGATGGAGCACCCTGGCTGTTCTGCCTGCCTGGGTTTCAAAGAAGGCCTTTGTGGAAGCTCAGGCATCAGAGAGCTAAACACTATCATTCATCCATTTCTGTTGGCAGGTACATTTGCCAAACCCTTGCTTATCTTAAATGAAATGATTAAAGAGCTCCCTGGAGTTAGAAAAAGCAGGAAGAATAAACACTCGTAATTATGAGCAACACTGCCTGACACCGGGCCATGTCCCATTTCATCTAATCCTCTGAAGCATCCTAGGATCACACTATTATGATCTTAACAAGTATTATTATCCACACGGCATATATGAGAAAACCGAGGCTCTAAATGATGATTAAAACGTCCTTAGGATACTATTAATAAATGACCCAATTGGCCTTGAAGCCCCCAGAACTATCTAGATACAAATGAAAAAAAGTTTTTCTAAGCTTCCTTAGGATTAAGGAATAACACTAGAGCATTACGGGATAACAAACCTGTCCTCAATTGGTGACATTCTTGGGATTTCTCTGGTGGTCCAGTGGTTAAGACTCAGTGCTTCCAATTCTAGGTCCATCTTGGTGGAGGAACTAAGATGCCACATGTCATGTGGAGAGGCCAAAAAAAGAAAAGAAATGGTTACCTTCTTTGGAGTTCAACCACTCATTCCTTCAACAACAGCTTACTGTTTCCTAAGCTCCTGGCTTTGTTCTGGAGGTGAAGATAAAGAGATGAATAAGACATAATCCTTTCCTTCTAAGAGTTCAAAGTCTATCAGGAAAATAAAATCATACATTACTAGCTGTTGCAAGTGCTGTAAATGAAGTTGATTAAAAATGCCATGGGGGGGCTTCCCTGGTGGTCCAGTGGGTAAAGAGTACACCTTGTGGTGCAGGGGGCACAGGTTCGATCCCTGGCTGGGAAGACCCCACGTGCCGCGAAGCAGCTGGACCGGTGTGTCCAGTTACCAGCCACCGCTCTGGAGCGCATGTGCCCAAAGCCGCTGCTCTGCAGCCAGAGAGGCCACTGCAATGGGAGGCCCACACAGGCCAAAGAACATAGATGGATGAAAATAAAAATGAGAAACCAATAAAAGAGACCAAAATTCAAAAAAGATACCATGGGGTGTCAACAGGAATGATGGAATAATATATCTCACCATATAGCTCAGTTTTTGGATATGTAGATTAAAAGAGCTAGAGGAGCTTAGAAGAAAGTTAAAAGGCACAGGGACATCCAAGAAGGCTTCCTTGAGGAGGTGATATAAGTTCCCTTCCTCTCAAGCCTCTAATAAATTTGAAGCTGAAGAAGCTAGCAACCCAGTCATGACTATTAGTGCAAAAAAAAAAAAAATAGAGCCCCAATAAAGATCTCCCCTCTCTAGGCAAATCAACAGGAAAGGTGCAACCTGGCAATGCAGAAAACATTTAGACAATAATCGCCCCAATTTAATTAAATACCATGGAAAATGACACTTAAACACATACATTTCACAGCTTAAACTTTACCGATTCCTTAAAAAAGCGCAAACTACCAGAAACAGATCATTATGGAAACAGATGGAAATGGATCGTTTAAATAGCCCTGTAACTTTAAAGGAAATTGAATTCATAGTTTAAAAATACCCACTAAAGAAATCTCCAGATTCTACGAAATGTTTAAAGATGAATTCACACCAATTCTATGCAATCCCTCATATAATAAAAGAGGAGGGAAGGCCTCTCAATTCATTCATGAAGCTCTTATTAGTCTGATACCAAATGAGACAAAGATAAAACAAGACAACTATAGACCAATATACCTCATGAACATAGACACAAAAGCCTTTCACGGAATACCAGCAAATAGAAATCAACAATACTTAAAATCAATCATACATAAAAACATGAGCAAGAGAGTTTATTCCCGGGGGCACAAGGCTGGTTCAATATGGGAAAATCTATCCATGTTACTGCAGACCAAGAACGTCACCTGCCACTTCAGTAAGCAAAGACTGTTGCCTGCTATTCAGTAAACAAGTGTTGCCTGCCATCAAGCCACCAGCCACTGCAGCTGCCACCTCCCACGGTGGCCCTGAGGGGAGATCAGGATGAAGTAAAACAAGGAACTGGCCCTAAATAGTTAAGATGCATATCGAAGGAATAATTTCAATGTGCCCAAACTCTAGTGTCTTCCCATACATAGAAAAAGCACTAAAATCATCAACTTGAGGTGTCTGTTTTTTGTCATTAGCAGTCATCTCATGACATTCAACTATATGTTGCTGTTGTTTTTAATGAAGAATTCCTCTACATCCTGGATCCTACCTGATCTGGTAACAGCCATTCCTCAGAGCTATCTGAAAGGCTATATCTTGATCTTTGGTCCTCAGTAAGGTCTCTGAATAAAACATAATTCAGAACTTTTAGGCTGAGCAAAGTTTTTCCTCAGTCAACATAACCCACCATATTAACAGACTAAAGAATAACAATCACGGGATCATACCAATAGTGCAGGAAAAAAAATTGATAAAATTCAACACACGTTCATCATAAAAATTCTCAGAAAAATAGGATAAAGTTCTTTAAGCCAGACAAAGAAAGATACTGTCTCTCTTTTTTTTAACCTTTATTTTACTTTTAACTTTTACAGAGTTCTGCTGTTTACAGACATGCACGTTCCCAGATCAGTCACATGTATATCCCCCCCTTCCCACCCCTCCCAACCATCACACAGCACCCCTGAAGGATCCCCTCTTCTCACATAGCAATGGATACTGTCTCTTAATTTGGCAAGGGAACCTACAAAAAGTTAAGGCTAACATTCTACTGAAAGGTGCAAAACTGAATGCTTTCTTCCTAAAATTAGGAGCAAAGCAAGGATGTACACTTTCACATGTCCTAGTCAATGTGGAGGTTCTAGCCCTTAAAGTCAACACAGAAAAGGAAATAGATGCAGTAGAGATTGGAAAGGGAGAAATAAAACTGCCTCTATTTGCAGATGACAAGACTGTTGATATAGAAAACACCAAGAAATATACAAATAAACACCTGGAATGAATAAGTGAGCTCAGCAAAAGTCAAAAAACAAAAGAAAAACATCTATAATCAATTGTAGTTCTATATACTTGCAACTAATATGTGAAAACTGAAATCAAAATACAATACCATTTATAATTGCTCAAAAATAATGAAATACTTAGATGTGAATCTAATAAGACATATATAGAACTTGTTGTTGTTGTTTTTAATATACAAAGTGAGAGTTTCAAGTTAAGTTTTATTTGGAGCAAAAGGAGAACTGTAGCGTTTCAGAGAGCTCTGAGGGACTGCTCTGAGGAGGAGAGGAACTAGGATATATAGGAGTTTTGCCACATAGGGCAGGTGGTCAGGAACATCAAAAGATGTTTATTAAACAAGACCAGGTATCTCAAGCTAAGGAATTCAGTGCTTTCCTACATATTTGTTGTTTAGTCGCTAAGTTGTGTTGAACGCTTGCGACCCCATGGTCTATAGCCCACCAGGCTCCTCAGTGAGAATCCTGGAGGGGGGTGTGGTTGCCGCACCCTCCTCCAGGAGATCGTCCCAACCCAGGGATGGAACCTATGTCTCTTATGGCTCCTGTATTGGCAGGTAGGTTCTTTATCACTAGCTCCATCTGGAAAGCCTAGGACCACTTATAAGGTTTACAAGCAGGTGGGCGAGAGAACATTTTGCCCTAAGAACTTACTGAGCTAGAGTTTTATAATCAAAGGAAAAATGGGGAGGTGGAGAAGACCTTCTTTGTTTTTCTTGAGTAGACGCCATGCTTCCATCAGCAGCAGTGCTTCCTCCAGGATGGGCAGGGAAGTTTTCTTGGTCCTACATGGTCAAGCTAAGTCTTCAAATGATTTGTTTTCGGCATGTGTAGAGAGTGTGTCCTAGGGATTGTTAACTTAGTGAGCTCACTGGGCAGGATGTGGGTCTCATGCTACCACTGTTTTGTTGTCTTGGAGGCATGTCTCCTGATCCTGTGGCATGGTTTTGTTGCTAAGGAAGCCTACTTGGTTTTGTGGTTAAGCAAATCTGATTTCTTGAGTGATAAAATTTATAGGGATCTCTCTTATTTTTTTCTACTTACAACCCTCTAGTAGGATTAACTCTTTTATTACCTACTTCTGTCTCTTCACTCTATCACTATCAAAACAATCCATTATGGCTCTGTCTATGTTGCTGCCATCCCGCCCCACCCCTCACTTTCATCTTTGTGGTAATTAGAAGGTATTCATCCCATGCCTTGCAAAAGTCCAGATACCACTGTTTAAAGCTGTTCTTTCATCTTCCTGTCTAATACTGCCATCACAAATGGTTCAGTTGAGCCTGGTATGACCCATGCATAGTGTGACTTTCTACCCAGTACCTTCATTACAGGTGGATAAGACAAGTGATCAGATTAATGAAGAAAACTATAATCAAAGCATTTTTTCTGTAACCCTCCTTAGAAGGAAAACTGTTTGTTCTGTTTGAGACAACTTGGATGTAAGTCTTCCATTTGGAGGGTGGAGAGAATAAAGAACGGAACCTGTGGCAACAAATGCATCCAAATCTTTGTACAAGGTGAAGATATACTAATGACTTATTGTCTGGAGCTCTTCATGTTAGACTTTTGAGCGGAAAGCAGTCTGGAGTCTGAAGGTGACAGCATTTCCAACGCCTGTGTGCCCTTTGTACTCTCCAAGAATCAAATGCTAATACTCATCCACATTTTGTGATAGAATCGACTTTCACTCCTCTTGCCTTCATTACACACAACTCTGAAAATGTTTCAAATTCTTCCAAAGACAACTGCCTGGGGAGTAGTCATAGAATATTCTCCTTCAACCCATTTATTAACCCAGCAAGCAACAGCATCGGAATTATGCACCTGTGACCAGGCCAAATGTGGTAGGAGCATTATAGGAACATTATTTACCCCTGTTTCCTCAGAGACCAAAAAAAAAAGTGTTCCCATCACACATCAGCAACTCTGCATCACATATCAGCCTCATTTGTTTTTTCTTACTCTCTGCCCAGAGATCCAGCCCCACTCCATAAAAAGCTATCTATTCAATCAGAGAGACACAGAGTTGGCTTGTACAAACCAGGCGTGGAAGAGACAAGAGCAGTTTATTCTGGTTAATAAGCTGGGAGAAGACATGTAGAGGCCAATTGTATGGTGGGCACAGAAGAGTGTCCTCTTGGCTCATGTGTAATGTCGGGGAAGACACTGCTAATTGTTTGTCTACCCCAGAGCCATGTCCACCTGCCTTTTTTTTTTTTTTTTTTTAACAGCAGTACACATATTTGCTGTTGGTTTTTTCTTTTTCCAATTTTGTCCTCTTTTTCTTGATTTTGTATTTATTTATTTTTCATCCATCCGTATTCTTCGGCCTGTGTGGGCCTCCCACAGCAGTGGCCTCTCTTGCTGCAGGGCACCAGCTCTGGGCACTTGTGCTCCAGAGAGCTGGCTCATAATTGGACGCGCCGATTCAGTCATTCCGTGGCACATAGGCTCTTCCTGGGCCAGGGATTGAACTAGTGCCCCTCGCACTGTAAGGCAGACTCTTTACCCACTGGACCACCAGGGAAGCCCCACCTGCCTTCTTTATTGATTAGGAAAGAACTATCTGCTCCAGATATCAGGCAGGTGGCTGTGGGATTTGGTAGAGAATGACTTGCTAACAGCCCTGACAGAAGAACAAATGAGAATTTCTCTATACAAACGTTGGGAGGCAGCTTTGAGAGCCTCACATGACGCTCACCTCCTGATCTTCTGACCCTCGTGTAGCTGTTTCCTACACTGAACAGGGCTGATAGGGAAAAACAGGCTATTGTAAAAATGGCAGGAATGCTGGTTAGCAGAGCTGTGGATCCCTAGGAATGAACTGTCTCTTAAAATAAAATGAAGTAAAGCCTGGATCAGCCAAGGCCCTCTGGTCTGATGTGAGCTGCCTTTGGACCCATCTGCCTTTTTAGACAGGAGGCAGAAAAGAGTGGATGCCCTTACAGTGTCTACTCTGCATTTATCACTGGACTGGATACCTCATAAAATTATTTTATTTGGTTTTCACCACACTATGTGTGGAGAGATGTGTTGGCATTTCCCTACTGATGAAGGACCCATGGCACAGAGAATTTAAGTAACTTGCTGAAGGTTACCAATGAGTTAATCAACAATTTCATTCCAGGTCTCTCTCCGTCCAGAGCCCCAGCTCCTTCCATTCCGAATTTTGTTATTTCCGAAAAGTCAAAACCACAGTGGACCCTTAACCTATCTGAGAAGAACTAAAGAGCATTTGAATTAGGTCATAAATATTGTGGATTATTTATTATTATAGTGATCTTCTTGATGTCAGGAGATACTGCTCTCTCCACACCCACGTTTTCAACCTTCAAGGAGCACCCCTAGGGGCCAAAAGAGTCTGCAAAGTGCTTCATTCCTACTCAATGGGAAAAAGTGAGGCCATTCCTGAAAACTTGGACTGGCAATGCCCCGAAAACTGACCTAAGCCAAAGCATGTCAATGCTTGACAGCAACCTAGGGATTTTCTGATATGGGGTAGGTCCCAGGGAACAGAAGGAGAGTCACACAGTAAAGCCCACCTCGAAGCCATGCCTGAGATGTGGTCAGCTCAGCAAAGACCACGCTTGAGATAAACCTTTTATTGTAAGATAATAGCACAGTGGTTGACTACCAACTCAAGCTGTCTGCATTCACATGATTTCCACCAACTGTGTAATTTGGGGTGCATTTGATGGACCCCCTAAGCCTCAGTTTTCCCATCTGTAAAATGGGGATAATAGAGTTGCTTGTATGTAATTATGTATGTCATACACTTAACTGATGGCAAGCATTCACTCATCGTTACCTATCTTTATCATCATCATTACTGTGCAGTGATGCAGGTCACTGAAGGAAAAGGCGGAGTTTCAACAATAAAAGGGCAATCGTCCTTACTATGAAGTAAAGCCTGGATCAGCCAAGGCCCTCTGGTCTGATGTGAGCTGCCTTTGGACCCATCTGCCTTTTTAGACAGGAGGCAGAAAAGAGTGGATGCCCTTACAGTGTCTACTCTGCATTTATCACTGGACTGGATACCTCATAAAATTATTTTATTTGGTTTTCACCACACTATGTGTGGAGAGATGTGTTGGCATTTCCCTACTGATGAAGGACCCATGGCACAGAGAATTTAAGTAACTTGCTGAAGGTTACCAATGAGTTAATCAACAATTTCATTCCAGGTCTCTCTCCGTCCAGAGCCCCAGCTCCTTCCATTCCGAATTTTGTTATTTCCGAAAAGTCAAAACCACAGTGGACCCTTAACCTATCTGAGAAGAACTAAAGAGCATTTGAATTAGGTCATAAATATTGTGGATTATTTATTATTATAGTGATCTTCTTGATGTCAGGAGATACTGCTCTCTCCACACCCACGTTTTCAACCTTCAAGGAGCACCCCTAGGGGCCAAAAGAGTCTGCAAAGTGCTTCATTCCTACTCAATGGGAAAAAGTGAGGCCATTCCTGAAAACTTGGACTGGCAATGCCCCGAAAACTGACCTAAGCCAAAGCATGTCAATGCTTGACAGCAACCTAGGGATTTTCTGATATGGGGTAGGTCCCAGGGAACAGAAGGAGAGTCACACAGTAAAGCCCACCTCGAAGCCATGCCTGAGATGTGGTCAGCTCAGCAAAGACCACGCTTGAGATAAACCTTTTATTGTAAGATAATAGCACAGTGGTTGACTACCAACTCAAGCTGTCTGCATTCACATGATTTCCACCAACTGTGTAATTTGGGGTGCATTTGATGGACCCCCTAAGCCTCAGTTTTCCCATCTGTAAAATGGGGATAATAGAGTTGCTTGTATGTAATTATGTATGTCATACACTTAACTGATGGCAAGCATTCACTCATCGTTACCTATCTTTATCATCATCATTACTGTGCAGTGATGCAGGTCACTGAAGGAAAAGGCGGAGTTTCAACAATAAAAGGGCAATCGTCCTTACTATGTCTCCATATTCCTTAAAGCAGAGCTGGAAAGACAGGATAGACTTGGCCTCCCTGCCACCCAAGGCCCTCCCTGTTTGATTGTCATTCCTCTGCAGACATTCCTCTGCGGAGGCAACCCTGCTCTGCTGAACATTCCCCACCAGGAGAGGAGACTATCACGGTCTCAGCCTATTTGCTGTGTCCCCACTGAACCTCTTGCCAGGTGTCCATTGAATCCCAGGCCACCTCTTCTCCTATCCTTGTCCATCTGACCTGGCTTCTGACTGGTTTTCTCTGCCGGACACTTGTCTGGGACTGTGTCCCTGCCATGGATCTGGTGGTCCCCTGCTCGGAGGCTGGGAGGAAGAGGCTCCCACTCCCTAAGCTGACAGCTGAGCTCAGTCCCCTGTGAGGGCTGTTTAATGTACCAGCTGTCACTCTGACTCCCTCACCCAATGAGCACATGCCATGCCCCTGTGGATCACCAGCTGCTTTGTAGAAAGGCGCTCTAGTCCTGAGATGACCTAATCTGCCTTTCTTATCTTCCCCCAAATATGATATCGCTGAGGTCCCTGTGGGTCTTGCAGATAAACTCACAAAGGACATCCTATACAGAAGACAAGCTGCTTATAATTAAACAGACTTGCTCTTCAGTTCCTGGGCCCTACTTCACAACAGATGGCAGCCAGCCATCTGGCTTACCCACTTAGACGAAAGGGATTCTGAAGCTTCCCCACCCATTAGAGCTACCACCTTCCATTCTAGACCACAACCTTTAGTGGAGGTATTAAAACACAGTCTCTCCTCTGCCCATAGGCTATTCTTAATCTCCTATTCTTTTTTTTTTTTACAATTTTTTTTTGGGGGGGCCATTTCTATTGGTCTTTTCATTTATTTCCATCTTTGTTCTTTGGCCTGTGTGGGCCTCCCATCACAGTGGCCTCTCTCGCTGCAGACCACTGGCTCTGGGCGTATGTGCTCCAGAGCGCTGGTTCGTTAATTGGACACATCAGTCCAGCCACTCTGTGGCACGTGGGATCTTCCCAGGCCAGGGATAGAACCAGTGTCCCCTGCACTGCAAGGCGGACTCTTTACCCACTGGACTACCAGGGAAGCCCTGAATTCCTATTCTTGATTGGTATAGGAACATGGGACATAAGAAACTGAGCTTGACTCTGGAATATTATAAAATTCAAATTTATAATAAATGGTTTTGGGCTTAGGCTCTGTAGGTCAGAGTTCATTCAAGATTATTGCAACAGAAGAGATTAATCTCAACTCTGAGTACAAACAGAAATGAAAGGGGATTTATAACCAGGGCAGGATGAAGGTGAGGCTAAGAGGAACCTGGGGAGGTATCAAGAGTTAGAAGGAAGAGGACCTTGATTGGTCCTTGATAAAAGGTGGAGGAAGAAAACTTTGATTCAAAGGGTGGTTGGGGAAATTCTTCAGAAACTGGCTTAGAAGGATTCATTGGTGAAACTAGACTTATTAGGCCAAAGAATGCAACCTAGTTAAGAAGATGAAGGGGGAGACTTTGTCAGTATTAGTTGGAATCATTTAGAGAAACAGAACCAACAGAATGTATGCATATGGAGAGGGTATGTGCGGTGAAAGGGAGGGAGAGAGGAGAGGGAGAAAAGAGAGACAGAGAGATTTATTTTAAGGAATTGACTCATGTAATTATAGAGACCAGCCAGTCTGAAATCCAAAAAGCGGGCCATCCAGCTGGGAAATTCAAGCTGAATTTCTATGTTACAGTCTTGAGGCAGAATGTCTTCTCTGGGAAACCTCAGTTATTTGCTTTTAAGGCCTTTCGTGGATAGGATGAAAACCACCCACATTAGGGGGATAATCTTGGCTGTACCACTGAGCATTTGATCCTCAGATCAGGGGACCCTCTGCACCCTCTGCATTGGAAATGCAGTCTTAACCACTGGATGTCATCTAGGGAAGTCCCTCCCACCCAACTCTTGCTTTATTTTTGTAATCTGTTTTTCTTTAAGTCAACTGATTGTAACTGTTCATCATATCTACAAAATACCTTCAGAGCAACATCTAGACTAGCATTTGACCAGAAAACTGGTACCAGAGTTGAACCACCTTGATAGAAAATTAACCATCATGACGCTCAAAGGAAGTACAGTATGTAGAAGGTCATTGGGCATGTCCAGTGCCCTGTGGCTTCTGAGGGGGGCTCACCAGTCTCCTAGAGGACCCCTCCTCTCCACAACACTCCTTTTTCTTTTTCTTTTTTTAATTTGGCCTCTTTTATTGGATTTTTATTTATTTATTTTCATCCATTCTTTATTCCTTTGGCCTGTGTGGGCCTCCCATTGCAGTGGCCTCCCTCGCGGCAGAGCACTGGCTCCCGGTGCACGTGCTCCAGAGTGCTGGCTTGCAATTGGACACACCGGACAAATGGGATCTTCCTAGGCCAGGGATTGAACCAGCGACCATTGCACTGTAAGGTGGACTCTTTACCCACTGGACCACCAGGGAAACCCCAACACTCCTTTTTATAGTCTGTAAATTAAATTGAGGTAGAAATTACTCGTGCCTTTACACAAGTGGACATATCCAGAAACGCACTGTTCTGGGAACATCTGCCTCCCTCAGACTCTGGCTGTTGAACAAGGGTGTTTAGAGCCGTTTCACACAGATGCACTGCCAAAAATAGGGAAAAAATAATCACCTGAACCTAAAAGCAACGTCTCAGTCCCGGAGACTCCAAGGCTCGGCAAAAATGCTAAGAACACTGATACAGGCACCGCAGTGTTATTTGGAGGTAAGAGGAAGGAAGGATTAGGCCACAGACCTAATAATCAGGGATAAATGAAATGGGAAATCCCACTTCTCACATATGCTAGTGTCTCCTGACTCTCAAAAATGAGCATCTAGACTTGGTAAAGTGGGAAAAATAAACACAGATAGAAATCGCCATATCCTCACACAAATAGGAAAGTGGCATGGAGCATCTTACTGGTCTGCTGAGGCTTCTGTAACAGTCCTCCACAGAGTGAAAGCTAAGCTGCTCAGAACTGAATTTCCAGCCAGCGGCTGCTCCTGCAACGTCACCAGGCACGCGAGCCCCTGGGGCACTCTAGTCAAAGACCTGCAAATCTGTTTTCTTTAAGTCAACTGATTGTAACTGTTCATCATATCTACAAAATACCTTCAGAGCAACATCTAGACTAGCATTTGACCAGAAAACTGGTACCAGAGTTGAACCACCTTGATAGAAAATTAACCATCATGACGCTCAAAGGAAGTACAGTATGTAGAAGGTCATTGGGCATGTCCAGTGCCCTGTGGCTTCTGAGGGGGGCTCACCAGTCTCCTAGAGGACCCCTCCTCTCCACAACACTCCTTTTTCTTTTTCTTTTTTTAATTTGGCCTCTTTTATTGGATTTTTATTTATTTATTTTCATCCATTCTTTATTCCTTTGGCCTGTGTGGGCCTCCCATTGCAGTGGCCTCCCTCGCGGCAGAGCACTGGCTCCCGGTGCACGTGCTCCAGAGTGCTGGCTTGCAATTGGACACACCGGACAAATGGGATCTTCCTAGGCCAGGGATTGAACCAGCGACCATTGCACTGTAAGGTGGACTCTTTACCCACTGGACCACCAGGGAAACCCCAACACTCCTTTTTATAGTCTGTAAATTAAATTGAGGTAGAAATTACTCGTGCCTTTACACAAGTGGACATATCCAGAAACGCACTGTTCTGGGAACATCTGCCTCCCTCAGACTCTGGCTGTTGAACAAGGGTGTTTAGAGCCGTTTCACACAGATGCACTGCCAAAAATAGGGAAAAAATAATCACCTGAACCTAAAAGCAACGTCTCAGTCCCGGAGACTCCAAGGCTCGGCAAAAATGCTAAGAACACTGATACAGGCACCGCAGTGTTATTTGGAGGTAAGAGGAAGGAAGGATTAGGCCACAGACCTAATAATCAGGGATAAATGAAATGGGAAATCCCACTTCTCACATATGCTAGTGTCTCCTGACTCTCAAAAATGAGCATCTAGACTTGGTAAAGTGGGAAAAATAAACACAGATAGAAATCGCCATATCCTCACACAAATAGGAAAGTGGCATGGAGCATCTTACTGGTCTGCTGAGGCTTCTGTAACAGTCCTCCACAGAGTGAAAGCTAAGCTGCTCAGAACTGAATTTCCGCAGCCAGCGGCTGCTCCTGCAGCGTCACCAGGCACCGCAGCTTCACTAGCTCCTTTCATAGGGAGTCACTCTAGTCAAAGACTGCAGGTGGTCTTCAAAGTAGTCAGAGAGTGAATATAGTCTTCCTCATTTCTGTGATGGATTTTCTTGGTGTTCTTGTAAAAACAGGAGGTTTGTCTTTAATAGCACAACTCCTTCGGTGTTACTACATCCTGTTCTTCCGGAAATTGAACATTAAAGGCTGGGCGGAGGGACAAAGCTGAGAGACGCCAGGTCTGATTGGATCAGGCTCAACCCGTGGGAACGCCTCCCCTCTCATTCAATCACAAATACACTCTGGGTTCTAGGGAGTCAGCGGCGACCGCGCCGCCGCCACCATCAAGTGCCCCATCGCCGCAGTGGTCAGGTGTGTCCAGATAGGCCTGCTTTCAGTTCAGGCTCAGGATGGGCTGTCACCCTGGCTATGTTTTAGCCTCGTTGCGAAGCATGAGAAAACTTCCCCACCAGGGATGGAATCCCGCCCCCTGCAATGGAAGCTCGGAGCCTTAACCACTGGATTACCAGGGAAGTTCCTGTATATTAAAATTTTTTTAAAGTTATTTTTTTAAAGCACTTGTTCAATAGCATTTCATGGTAGACAGAGTTCTTTAAAATAGGAAAATGCAGGGCTTCCCCTGGTGGTCCAGTGGATAAGGACACCGCCTTGCAGTGCAAGGGGCGCCGGTTCGATCCCTGGCCTGGGAAGATCCCACGTGCCGCGGAGCGGCTGGACTGATGTGTCCAATCACCGAGCCGGAGCTCTGGAGCGCATGCGCCCAGGGCCGGAGCTCTGCGACAACAGAAGCCACCGCGATGGGAGGCCCGCAGGAGCCAAAGAACAAAGACGGATGAAAACAGAGAAATGAAAGACCAATAGAAGAGGCCCGCCCCCCTCCCTCCCCAACCCGGCCCCCACCCAAAATAAATAAATAAATAAATAAATAAATCTTTAAAAAAAAATAAAAAATAAAAAAAATAAAATAGGAAAATGCAGAAAAGTATATGAAAAAAAGTAATCCTTTCTATGGATACACTGATACTCAGAGATAAGTGTCAATATATAGGTATATTTCCTTTCAATTTCTCCCCAATATATATACAATTGGAAGCATACTACACATTTGTAACGGAAAGAATTGGCCATTATGTTTATTTCCTCCAGAAGGACTTGGGGATCAAAGGCTTTTGGCTAAGGATAAAGTGAAGGTATTGTTAGAAGCGTCATTTCACAGCCCCTCTCAGGGTAACCAGGGGAGTCTCCTCTGGAGCACAGTGTGGCTCCTTTATTTTTCAGACAAGGCCCAAGGAGAGGCAGGAAATAAACCACACACAACACAGCCTGATGATGTAGCGTACTTACTCTCAGGAAATACGGAGGTGCACTCCTGATTATGGAGCTTCTCAGGGAAGAACTCCCTTCTCACTGTGGGCTGCAACACTGTCTCTGACGACTAGTATTGCTGTTTGTCCTTGGGACACGTGGGTGTTGATGCTGGATTTAACAGCTGCCTCATTTGAGGAAGCTGGATGTAACAGGTGCATTCCTGGTAGGAAGGTGGCAAAGGAAAGCTGACCTGATAGCAGCATCGACCTCAAACCTTGACATATGAGGGCCAAAGCCCCTCCCTGCCCAGGATGTGCAGTAGACTAGGTTATGGGGAGGGAGCTCCCCATCATTCTTCCAGAGCCCAAAGAGTCAGACACAGCTGAGCACTTGGGGAGTGAGATCCTATTCCTCAGATGGGAGCTGTGTTGCTCAAAAGTTGAGTGGAAGTTTAAAGAAACAGTCATCCCCACAGAGGGGCTGTTGTGAGCAGGGCACCTAGAGCTAAATTTGGACCTAGGTCGTGCCCTGAGGGGCCCTTCTATGAGTAGCTGCTCATCTCTTTGGCACTGTTTCTTTGGATTCTGGGGAGAAATGCTACTTACCACCTTCAGTGATACAAATCCTCTTCCTCCACCATCCTAATCAAAGGCCCTGAATGACATCAGGGGTCAGGAGGCCCAGGTCAAGAGGAGACAGATTCCACTGGGAAGAGGAGGATCTCCTGGAAAGTAAGGTGATAACTCTATACCTGGTACCGCAGAAGCTTTGTTTTTGTGGTTACTGTTTCATGGAAGAAAAGAAAATGTGAGGACTTTGGGAAAGAAAGACACAAAGAAAGGAAATGTACTCGTAACACACTCCCAGCTCTCCAGAGAACATTGTCCATGTGGCCATAATCAGGTAGCCTCTGTTTATTGATTTAACCAAAATAGTAATGGAGCTATATTGGGAAAATGGAAGGGGGAAGATGACGTAAGAAAGTCAACTCATGATATAAAGGAAGTAAGGAGAGAACGTCTAAAATTAATAAATTATGATTAAAAGTGCTTGTTTAGGGAGAGCTGGACTGTGGTCAGTGGTGGTGCAAGACTCTGCTTTATCATCCTCCTCCGGCTCCTCTTGGTTCTCTTAGCCACATTTATGCATAACTTTTACCAAACAGTTAAAATCTAGGAAATTAGTTGGGAAGTGGAAGTACGCTTGTTTATATGACTGGCGTATGGAGGGAGGGTCTTGGGAACCACAGGAAGGTGGGGGAGGAGAGGGCCTCCTGCACGACCAACCTACCTCCACCCTGCCATGCATGTGCTGTCTTGGAGGTTGAGCCACAAGGGGGCCCTCTAGAAGACTGTGTCCAGGAACAGTTCAAATGCCAAGGATGCCCTCCAAGGACCCCTTCTGAGAGACACAGGTTGGACCTTCTCCTGAATTGTGTGAGAGGAAGTTGGCCTTGAATGGGGAAGTTGAAGTTGACCCTAATGTTTCACATAGCTCTATGACTTGGGGTTTTTTTTGACCACTTCTATTGATCTTTCATTTCTTATCTTTGTTCTTTGGCCTATGGGGGCCTCCCATCGCAGCGGCCTGTCTTGTTGCAGAGCACTGGCTCTGGGCACATGCGCTCCAGAGCTCTGGCTCGGTAATTGGACACATCCGTCCAGCCTCTCCACGGCACGTGGGATCTTCCCAGGCCAGGAATCGAACCAGCGCCTTGCACTGCAAGGAGGTGTACTAACCCACTGGACCACAAGGGAAGCCTCTATGAAGAGGAGACAGATTCCACTGGGAAGAGGAGGATCTCCTGGAAAGTAAGGTGATAACTCTATACCTGGTACCGCAGAAGCTTTGTTTTTGTGGTTACTGTTTCATGGAAGAAAAGAAAATGTGAGGACTTTGGGAAAGAAAGACACAAAGAAAGGAAATGTACTCGTAACACACTCCCAGCTCTCCAGAGAACATTGTCCATGTGGCCATAATCAGGTAGCCTCTGTTTATTGATTTAACCAAAATAGTAATGGAGCTATATTGGGAAAATGGAAGGGGGAAGATGACGTAAGAAAGTCAACTCATGATATAAAGGAAGTAAGGAGAGAACGTCTAAAATTAATAAATTATGATTAAAAGTGCTTGTTTAGGGAGAGCTGGACTGTGGTCAGTGGTGGTGCAAGACTCTGCTTTATCATTCTCCTCCGGCTCCTCTTGGTTCTCTTAGCCACATTTATGCATAACTTTTACCAAACAGTTAAAATCTAGGAAATTAGTTGGGAAGTGGAAGTACGCTTGTTTATATGACTGGCGTATGGAGGGAGGGTCTTGGGAACCACAGGAAGGTGGGGGAGGAGAGGGCCTCCTGCACGACCAACCTACCTCCACCCTGCCATGCATGTGCTGTCTTGGAGGTTGAACCACAAGGGGCCATCTAGAAGACTGTGTCCAGGAACAGTTCAAATGCCAAGGATGCCCTCCAAGGACCCCTTCTGAGAGACACAGGTTGGACCTTCTCCTGAATTGTGTGAGAGGAAGTTGGCCTTGAATGGGGAAGTTGAAGTTGACCCTAATGTTTCACATAGCTCTATGACTTGGGGTTTTTTTTGACCACTTCTATTGATCTTTCATTTCTTATCTTTGTTCTTTGGCCTATGGGGGCCTCCCATCGCAGCGGCCTGTCTTGTTGCAGAGCACTGGCTCTGGGCACATGTGCTCTAGAGCTTCGGCTCAGTAGTTGGACACATCATTGGTCCAGCCGCTTCATGGCACATGGGATCTTCCCAGGCCAGGAATCGAACCAGCGCCCCTTGCACTGCAAGGTGGTGTCCTTACCCACTGGACCACAAGGGAAGCCTCTATGACTTGCTTTTTTCATTTATCTTATGGGCATTTTTTTCATCCTATATATATATGTAGATATAGTTCCTAGGCTCCACACCCAGAGGTTCTGATTGTGTGTGTGTGTGTGTGTGTGTGTGTGTGTCTCCTTTGGAAAGTTGATCAAAACTGTATCTGGTCTTGTGTTGTGACTATTTCATGTTAGCGGCAAGGCCAAAAACAGCACAGCTGGTTAAGAGTGCAGGTGTACCAGTCCCATCTTCTGAGCTGGAATACTGGCTCTGCCACGTTATAGATGTGTGACTTCAGGGACACAGCTTCAGTTCCACCTCTGTAAAATGACTTACTTCACAGGGCAGTTGTGAGACTTAAATAAATGGATACGTGCAAAGTGCTTAAAACAGTATCTACTTCATAGTAAGCACTCAATAAATTGCAACTATCACTTAAAGAAAAATTAACCATCCTCATTTTGAAATTTAGGCTTTCTTTTTCTTAAAGCTCACTTTGATAAATATCCTTGTACATTTTTTTTGGTGAAACAACACAATTAGCTGTATTTATTATAGAAAAAATCGACAAGGCAAATGAGGGAAAAAGAAAAGAAAAAAAAAGAGGAGTTGCTGGTAACATTACTCCTTAAAGAAAATCAAAATATATTTGGTGTATATATTTCAGGGATTTTTCCCTATATATGTATGTATAGATGTACACAACACACACACACAGAGTCCTTACAAACATGAATGTTGTGATACTGCTTTATAATTTTCTTTCTATCAGTTAAGAATAATCATGAACACTAGTTAGGAAAAAAGCAACAACCTACCTTTTAGCAGCTGCCTAGTATTCCCTTCTTTATTAACACCCACTGCCAATTGCAAATAGCATTTTATTACTCAAATTATATGTATGTGGTGGGATTAAAAAAGATATGCAGACTCCTTAACTGGAGAAGAATACAGCTTTAAATTTTCTCTATAATTATCACAAGGTAGTCTCTAACAGGCGGGGCTATGACAAGAATTTAGACCTGCCATTTTAAAAGTTTCGCTATCTCTTCTGGCCTGTGTCTCTTTTAGAGACGTTACTAAGCTGCCTGTCAATATTTAGTTTCCTCCTTCTGAAATGGGTATCTGGGTAGATGAGAGAACAGTGTGCACAGGGAGGAAGGGGCTGGTTCTGGGGAAGAGCTTGAAGCTGTGTGCTCTGGTCATGGGGTCTAGCATGAAGTCTCTGGGGGCCCCTCTCTTCCAACTGAGCCGTATACCTCTGGTCCTAAACACTCTCTCCATCAGTCTCCTGGACAGTCTGTCTCCAGTAGCACTTATCAATCTTTAGTGCACAGAACAATTACCTGGAGAGCTTGTCAAAACAGATTCCTGGTCACCACACCCGGAGGTTCCGATTATAGGTCTGAGATAGGGCTGAGAGTTTGCATTCCTAACAAGCTTCCAGGTAAGGCAGATCCAAGTCCACAATTTGTACAACCCTGGTCCATGTCTTCATCACAACCTCTGCTTTGGGGTACTCTGCTCTCACGAGGTGGTCCTATGCCTGACTCACTGGTTCTCAACTCAGCTGCCTACCCCACGTGTTAACATGCACCTGTTCAGTCATGTCTGACTCTTTGCAACCCCATGGACAATAGCCCACGGGCTCCTCTGTCCAGTGGAGTTTTCCAGGGAAGAATATTGGAGTGGGTTGCCATTTCCTTCTCCAGGGGATCTTCCTGACCCAGGGATTGAACCCACATCTCCTGTATTGGCAGAGGGTTCTCTACCACTGAGCCACCTAGAAAGCCTGCCCTGACCTGTTATGGAAACTTCAGAGGATTTCTGGATTCTTTGCATTCCGCAAGAGAAACAGGGGTGGAGGCCAGGGAAGTGCTTTCTTTAGCTCCTCCTTGAGCATTCCGTGCTGTGTCCTCTTTCCTAAAATGAGGGAGGAGCTCCCTGTAAGAAGTATGTTCCCAAAGTGCCAATTGGGAAGAGAAACACAGGTTCCCTGTGCTTTAGGCTTTAGATCAGAAGAGGCAGTTTTTCTCTATGATCTTCCCCTATTTTAATAGTAGGACCAAATGTAGGAAAGGGTAACACAAGGACACTGGCATCCGACATCACCTGTATCTCTCTCAGACCTCTCCTTTCCTCCTAGAACCCAAAAGGCATTCTTTCGTTACCCCCTTTGTCTGGGAAGAGTTTTGGGGTCAATATTTAGTTTCCTCCTTCTGAAATGGGTATCTGGGTAGATGAGAGAACAGTGTGCACAGGGAGGAAGGGCTGGTTCTGGGGAAGAGCTCGAAGCTGTGTGCTCTGGTCATGGGGCCTAGCATGACGTCTCTGGGGGCCCCTCTCTTCCAACTGAGCCGTATACCTCTGGTCCTAAACACTCTCTCCATCAGTCTCCTGGACAGTCTGTCTCCAGTAGCACTTATCAATCTTTAGTGCACAGAACAATTACCTGGAGAGCTTGTCAAAACAGATTCCTGGTCACCACACCCGGAGGTTCCGATTATAGGTCTGAGATAGGGCTGAGAGTTTGCATTCCTAACAAGCTTCCAGGTAAGGCAGATCCAAGTCCACAATTTGTACAACCCTGGTCCATGTCTTCATCACAACCTCTGCTTTGGGGTACTCTGCTCTCACGAGGTGGTCCTATGCCTGACTCACTGGTTCTCAACTCAGCTGCCTACCCCACGTGTTAACATGCACCTGTTCAGTCATGTCTGACTCTTTGCAACCCCATGGACAATAGCCCACGGGCTCCTCTGTCCAGTGGAGTTTTCCAGGGAAGAATATTGGAGTGGGTTGCCATTTCCTTCTCCAGGGGATCTTCCTGACCCAGGGATTGAACCCACATCTCCTGTATTGGCAGAGGGTTCTCTACCACTGAGCCACCTAGAAAGCCTGCCCTGACCTGTTATGGAAACTTCAGAGGATTTCTGGATTCTTTGCATTCCGCAAGAGAAACAGGGGTGGAGGCCAGGGAAGTGCTTTCTTTAGCTCCTCCTTGAGCATTCCGTGCTGTGTCCTCTTTCCTAAAATGAGGGAGGAGCTCCCTGTAAGAAGTATGTTCCCAAAGTGCCAATTGGGAAGAGAAACACAGGTTCCCTGTGCTTTAGGCTTTAGATCAGAAGAGGCAGTTTTTCTCTATGATCTTCCCCTATTTTAATAGTAGGACCAAATGTAGGAAAGGGTAACACAAGGACACTGGCATCCGACATCACCTGTATCTCTCTCAGACCTCTCCTTTCCTCCTAGAACCCAAAAGGCATTCTTTCGTTACCCCCTTTGTCTGAAAATCTCTTTCCCGTTGTTAATGCCTCCTTCTTTTCCTGTGGTGGACATTTGCCTGCCTTCCCTGGGGCCATAATGGCAGAATGACTCCTGGGGAACATGAATTAGAGAATATTAAAATAGACATAGTTTAATGTTTTCAAAAGATGTCTCTGATACATGCAGTAATTGTATTATTGTTTTGTTTTTGCATTTACCAGACATTTGTCTATTTGTTTATGCTTGTTTATTTGGTTTGATGCATTAATTCTACTTTTTTTCCTATTTTCACATTCAATAATACTTTTCCTTGATTTTTTTTTTTTTTTTTTCCGGCCGCACAGCACAGTTTGTGGGATCTTAGCACCCTGACCAGGGATCAAATCTGTGGCCCTTGCAGTGGAAACTCAGCATTCTTACCACTGAACCTCCAGGGATTCCCAATATTATTGCCTTTATGACATCTTTCCATTTCAAATCTTTTCTTATTTCCAACATCTTGAACAGAAAGCTTAGTTTATTATTAGTTCTCATCATCTTAAACTTTAAAAATGTATTTCATAGTCACATACAGTAAGTAGGCAATTTTTACTTAAATGTGATCGTGTCACACGTGGACACCTTCTCTGATGTAACCCTCAGGTACATCATCCCTTGGCATCAGCGCTCCCCTTTGCCTTTCTCTTCTTATATTATAGGACATCTGAGGCTAGAAGTTTATCTCTTTAAATGGATTTGGCTGTATTCTATTAGTTCAACATGTAACATTCTCACCGTCTTTAATTTCTATAGGCATTACAATTCTGGCTATACTTATGAGGCATCATAAATAATGTGAATTTGGACATAATACAAATTTAGATCTATGGAGATAGATGCTTTGCTCCTCCTCTCCTCTAAGCCCTCTTCTTACTTTCCAAATGGGACCCTCTTAAATTCTTACCTTCCTCAGAGGAAGGGGGATGCTAGAAGATATGAGACTGGGCAATGACACCTTCCTGGGATTCTCCTGGCCCACGGGACTCAGGTCAGTTGAAAAACAGTCACTAAGAGATCCTGGGATTGTTGCTCATGTCCTGGGTGAAATCAACCACAGAACTCAGATGCACCCCTGTGAATACTTAGATTGTGGCAGCCGTCTGCTAGCAGGTAGGACCAAATGCAGCCAGGACCTGGATAATTTGGGGAAATCCCAGGTACAAAGACTTCACTCTCATATTTTCATCTCATTAAACTGACAGCAACACACACTTGCACGTTTTACAGTTTTTTTGAACCCTTCTGAGTGTATTGGGCTTCCCCAGTGGCTCAGATGGTGAAGTATCCGCCTACAACGTGGGAAACCCAGGTTCAGTCCCTGGCTCGGGAAGTCTCTGGCGAAGGGAATGGCAGCCCACTCCAGTATTCTGTGGGGGCCTTCCGCAGAAAGGAAGGCAGCGGAATTGCCCCCAGCTGAACCGGGAGATCTCGGATAAAGGTGAGTCTGCTGCCCGCCAACCCAGCCCCGTTGCAAGCGGGAGACAATCAGACGCAACAAGGGTTCCCTCAAAGCAGTTCCGTTTTATTAGTGCAGACTCACAGCTTTTATAGGTAAGTGAAGGGGGTTTTGCACGGGACTTCCTATAGATTACACCAATCAAGCTAAAGGTCAAGCAATCATCCACGAGCGCGGAAACCAGGGGAACCAATCAGAAATTTTGTCAATCACTTAACAATTTCGATCACGCCCTGTCCCTTCCTGTAGGCGCCATCTTAGCTCCAAACTGAAACAATGTGCTTAAGCTTCCTTATTCTTGCAACGGTCCTCTTTCAATTCAGAGTCCCACAGTATTCTTTTTATTTCCTTTTTTTTTTTTTTTTTTTAAATTTTTGGCATCTTTTATTGGTCTTTCATTTATTTATTTTCATCCATCTTTATTCTTTGTTTGGCCTGTGTGGGCCTCCCATTGCAGTGGCCTCTCTTGTTGCAGAGCACCGGCTCTGGGCACATGTGCTGGAGCACTGGCTTGTAATTGGACACACCGGTCCAGACGTTCCGTGGCATGTGGGATCTTCCCAGGCCAGGGATCGAACCAGTGCCCCTTGCACTGCAAGGCAGACTCTTTACCCGCTAGACCACCAGGGAAGTCCTGCTCCAGTATTCTTGCCTGAAGAATTCCATGGGCAGAGGAGCCTGCTGGGCTGCAGTCCATGGGGTCACAAAGAGTCAGACACAACTGAGCAACTGAACAATAACTAAAACCTATCTCTTTTTTCCTAAACAAATTGTAGCACATTACAAATACACTTTGCCCCTGCCTTTCCCCCCTTGATATTGTGACTTAAAAGGAAGTCTCATTCCAGCACATGGAGAGATACTTGTTGCTGTTAACACCATTACATTATTTGGTCTTAACTTTTGGAAGAACATCTTGGGTCACTCTGGGAACTCCCGAAGCTGCCCTCTGCTCCGCACACTACAGTGTCCTGTAAACAATACCTGGTGCAGTCCACGCCGCCCTCAGGGACTGGCACCAGACCCGCAGCTCTTCTGGCTTTCCTGCCGCTGGTAGAAAGGAAAGAGCCTGTTCTAGCCACAGTGCTCTTATTTTCCCACAGAACAGCTGAGCTGAAAGGGGAAATAGCCCTTTCTGGAAAGGAGTTTGTGGACCTTTGACAATGACATGCTGACGCCTGGCGAGGAGCCCAGAGTCACAAAAGCTCCCCAGTTATAGCGGGTAAATAGCATTTATACTGGGAGGGCAAGGCTTAGCAATATCAAATCAGCAATCCTTTCTGCTTGATCTGCGTGTTTATCCTGTAAGAAAAACAAAGAGTCACTTTCCACAAGGACCTGTCAGCATCCCACCCAGGACCTAGAGCTGCGGAATGCCTCAGTTTCCTGACTCTTTGATCATACACGTCATTGTGCTCTCACTTCCTAAAAATTACCCCTTTTCTCCCTAATTCAACAAGTATTTTTAAATACTCACTGTATTACAGATTGTATTCTACACACCATGAATATACCAATATATGAAGATGCTTTTTTTCAGTCTAGTTGCCTCATTGATGCCTCTCTTGTTGCAGAGCACCGGCTCTGGGCACATGTGCTGGAGCACTGGCTTGTAATTGGACACACCGGTCCAGACGTTCCGTGGCATGTGGGATCTTCCCAGGCCAGGGATCGAACCAGTGCCCCTTGCACTGCAAGGCAGACTCTTTACCCGCTAGACCACCAGGAAGTCCTGCTCCAATATTCTTGCCTGAAGAATTCCATGGACGGAGGAGCCTTGTGGGCTGCAGTCCATGGGGTCACAAAGAGTCAGACACAACTGAGCAACTGAACAATAACTAAAACCTATCTCTTTTTTCCTAAAAAAATTGTAGCACATTACAAAGACACTTTGGCCCTGCCTTTACCCACTTGATATTGTGACTTAAAAGGAAGTCTCATTCCAGCACATGGAGAGATACTTGTTGCTGTTAACACCATTACATTATTTGGTCTTAACTTTTGGAAGAACATCTTGGGTCACTCTGGGAACTCCCGAAGCTGCCCTCTGCTCCGCACACTACAGTGTCCTGTAAACAATACCTGGTGCAGTCCACGCCGCCCTCAGGGACTGGCACCAGACCCGCAGCTCTTCTGGCTTTCCTGCCGCTGGTAGAAAGGAAAGAGCCTGTTCTAGCCACAGTGCTCTTATTTTCCCACAGAACAGCTGAGCTGAAAGGGGAAATAGCCCTTTCTGGAAAGGAGTTTGTGGACCTTTGACAATGACATGCTGACGCCTGGCGAGGAGCCCAGAGTCACAAAAGCTCCCCAGTTATAGCGGGTAAATAGCATTTATACTGGGAGGGCAAGGCTTAGCAATATCAAATCAGCAATCCTTTCTGCTTGATCTGCGTGTTTATCCTGTAAGAAAAACAAAGAGTCACTTTCCACAAGGACCTGTCAGCATCCCACCCAGGACCTAGAGCTGCGGAATGCCTCAGTTTCCTGACTCTTTGATCATACACGTCATTGTGCTCTCACTTCCTAAAAATTACCCCTTTTCTCCCTAATTCAACAAGTATTTTTAAATACTCACTGTATTACAGATTGTATTCTACACACCATGAATATACCAATATATGAAGATGCTTTTTTTCAGTCTAGTTATTTTTTTTTTTCCTTAATTCTCCATTCATGCTCCTTACATGGTCTAAAATCTGTTGGCCCAATCAAAAAATGGGAAAAGGACCTAAACAGACACCTCTCCAACGACAACATACAGATGGCCCAAAAGCACATGAAACGGTGCTCAACTGCACTTATAATTAGAGAAATGCAAATCAAAACTACAATGAGATATCACCTCACACCCGTCAGAATGGCCATCATCCACAAATCGACAGACAATAAATGCTAGAGAGGGTGTGGTGAAAAGGGAACACTCCTGCATTGCTGGTGGGAATGTAAATGGATACAGCTTCTATGGAAGACAGTCTGGAGATTTCTTTGAAAACTAAAACTAGAAGCACCATACGACCCAGCAATCCCACTCTTAGGCTTATATCCTGATGAAATCAAATCTGAAAGAAACACCTGTACTCCAATGTTCATTGCAGCTCTCTGTACAATAGCTAGAACATAGAAGCAACCTAGATGCCCATCGACGAACGAATGGATCCAAAAGCTCTGGTACATATATACAATGGAATACTACACAGCTGTAAAGAGAAATGCAGAAGAATCAGCCCTAATGAGGTGGCTGGATCTAGAACATATCATAAAAAGTGAAGTCAGTCAGAAAGAGAAAGACAAATACAGTATATTAACACATATATATGGAATCTAGTAGGATGGTGATGATGGCACACATAGTGAAGTGATGGAAAGATAGACATGGACATATAGACATTGTGGGGAAGGAACAGAGGGTGGGAGGCATAAAGGAAGTGACATGAAGGCCTGTACTATCATAAGTGAAGAAAATAGCTATAGTCATTGCTCTGTGAGAAAAGGAGATCCTTCGGGGGTGCTGTGGGATGGTTGGGAGGGGTGGGAAAGGGGGATATACATATGACTAATTTGGGAACATTCATATCAGTAAACAACAAAACTCTGTAAAAGTTAAAAGCAAAATAAAGGTTTAAAAATAAAATAAAATAAAATAAAATCTGTTGGCTACATCTTGTATACTGTGTTCATTGGAGAATTATTTCATGAGAAAGGTAAAAAAGCTTTGCTCAGTTTCCCGCTTACCTTCAGTTCCTATAACCTTTTTTCAGATACGTCCTTGGACCAGGGGTGTCAAGCAGAGTCTCCTGGCTTTCTTGGTTTAGTGCCTTGGTGCTCAGGATGATGCAGAGGAGGGAACTGAAGGGAGACACTGCCCTGAAGTCCTCTGTGGCAGAAACTGCCTCTAATGCACATTCTCCTTCTCTTTGTAGGCATAGATTTAATATCAGGGTGCAAAACCGTAGAGAGGAATGAATGTATTTGCCAGCCTCCCTACAACTAGGTGAAGCCATGATCTGAAGTTTGGCTGAGCAAACAGAAGAGGAAGGGTCCTGTGCCTGCTTTGGCGAATCTTCCTTGAGAGACTGCTGGAGCTTGTCTTTTGCCCTGGCTTCATTCCTTTCTCTGTCCTACTGCTTAGAACACACTTGTTGACTTGGATCTTGAAGATGAGAGCCACACCCTAGGGATGGTGAAGAAACAATGGAGGAACAACACCTTAGGTGTTGCCCAGCCATCACACCGACCAGTACTGAGCTACATATATCTTGACTCTTCCTTGAAAGAAAAAGAAATGTTGGTGTAGTTGTAGCCTCTGACAGGTTGAATTTTGTGATTTTTTTTTTCCTGTCCCTACCTTATTCTATGTCATAAACTGCCATCCACTCAAAATTCTCAAGAAATATATTTTCATGTTGATTTTGAAATCTCTGCTATGAGTAATGGCAAGGGTTGATTTATAGATGTTGATTTAAAAGCTATCAGCTGGGAAGCTTCCATTGAGCAAAGCTCGTGCCTGCAGCCGTGGCTCAGAGCACCCTGGTGTTCTGTGGATCTCATATTTTAGATTCTGGCTATGTTACAATGAATGGCACTTTGATGTCAGATATTGTTGGTTGGAGAGTTGAAGTTAATAGGGAACATGCAACAGCGTGTTTTTCTGCTGTTGTCTCTCCTGTGGCAGGCACCCAACAGGTGGATCCTTTATTCGTCCAAACAAAGTAAATTTTGGGGTAGACTTTCTCACTGCAATTAAGAACCACTACGTGCTAGAAGATGAACCAGAGGAAGAGGAAAGAGAACAAATTGTTATAATTGGAAATAAACCTGTAGAAACTATTGGTTTTGATTCTGTTGTAAAACAGCAAAGGGCTGATGGATAGCGTACATGTGTATGTCTGCATGTGAACTATGTGTTTTTCATACAGTCAGCTGAGCAAGTTGTAAGAAGTTTCTCTGAGAAACTGTGCAGTAAATGGTGCTGGTGACAAAGGAGGAATTGCCAAAGCTTGTCCTAATATCTGAAGAATCGATTTGTCAAAAAACCTGTTGTCTTCATGGGATGAGGTCATAGATATTGCTCATCAGCTCAAGCACCTGGAAGTTCTTAAACTCAGTGAAAATAAACTAATATCTCCCTTGGATTCACCATCTCCAACAGAACATTTTCTATGTTGAAGGTTCTAGTTCTTAACTGGACAGGAGTAACATGGGCGGAGGTGCTCCGCTGTGCCTCTGGCTGGCCTGTCCTTGAGAAACTGTACCTTGAGTTTAACAATGTCATCATTTCGGAAAGGCCGACTGCTGTTCCTCAGACGCTCAGGTTGTTAGACCTGTCCTCCAATCGATCAATTGATGAGAACCAGCTCTTCCTGATAGCGAATCTGCCCAGATTAGAACAACGAATCCTCTCTGACATTGGAATTTCTTCTATACATTTTCTGGACACTGGAATTGGGTGCAAAACGTCCATGTTTCCTTCTTTGCAGTACCTGTTGATTTTGAAATCTCTGCTATGAGTAATGGCAAGGGTTGATTTATAGATGTTGATTTAAAAGCTATCAGCTGGGAAGCTTCCATTGAGCAAAGCTCGTGCCTGCAGCCGTGGCTCAGAGCACCCTGGTGTTCTGTGGATCTCATATTTTAGATTCTGGCTATGTTACAATGAATGGCACTTTGATGTCAGATATTGTTGGTTGGAGAGTTGAAGTTAATAGGGAACATGCAACAGCGTGTTTTTCTGCTGTTGTCTCTCCTGTGGCAGGCACCCAACAGGTGGATCCTTTATTCGTCCAAACAAAGTAAATTTTGGGGTAGACTTTCTCACTGCAATTAAGAACCACTACGTGCTAGAAGATGAACCAGAGGAAGAGGAAAGAGAACAAATTGTTATAATTGGAAATAAACCTGTAGAAACTATTGGTTTTGATTCTGTTGTAAAACAGCAAAGGGCTGATGGATAGCGTACATGTGTATGTCTGCATGTGAACTATGTGTTTTTCATACAGTCAGCTGAGCAAGTTGTAAGAAGTTTCTCTGAGAAACTGTGCAGTAAATGGTGCTGGTGACAAAGGAGGAATTGCCAAAGCTTGTCCTAATATCTGAAGAATCGATTTGTCAAAAAACCTGTTGTCTTCATGGGATGAGGTCATAGATATTGCTCATCAGCTCAAGCACCTGGAAGTTCTTAAACTCAGTGAAAATAAACTAATATCTCCCTTGGATTCACCATCTCCAACAGAACATTTTCTATGTTGAAGGTTCTAGTTCTTAACTGGACAGGAGTAACATGGGCGGAGGTGCTCCGCTGTGCCTCTGGCTGGCCTGTCCTTGAGAAACTGTACCTTGAGTTTAACAATGTCATCATTTCGGAAAGGCCGACTGCTGTTCCTCAGACGCTCAGGTTGTTAGACCTGTCCTCCAATCGATCAATTGATGAGAACCAGCTCTTCCTGATAGCGAATCTGCCCAGATTAGAACAACGAATCCTCTCTGACATTGGAATTTCTTCTATACATTTTCTGGACACTGGAATTGGGTGCAAAACGTCCATGTTTCCTTCTTTGCAGTACCTTGTACTGAATGACAATCAGACATCACAGTTGTCCTTTATTAATGAGCTGGATAAATTACAGAGTCTGCACGTGCTGTCCTGCACCAGAAATTCCCTGACTGAAGGCAGCAAAGATGCCCAGACCACAAGGCAGTTCATCATTGCCTGGATCGGTCATCTGAGAACCCTGAACAAGAGTGTGATTGAACCAGAGGAGAGGCATGGGGCTGAGCTTGATTACTGAAAAGCATTTGGAAATGAATGGGAAAAGGCTGGGGGACATCAGGATCCAGAGAAAAATAGGCCAAATGAGGAATTTCTTGCGGCTCATCCTAGATATTCTGTCACTCTGCCTCATATGTGGCGCTCCTGAAGATGGGAGCGCCAACAACCATTTTTGCTCAAAAACCAGTTATTAACACTGAAGATAAGAAATCCTAATCAACTTCATCAGAAAGTCATAGAGAAACAACTGCCAGAATCCATGACAGTTCAGAAGGTAAAAGGCTTGCTGTCACATCTGCTCAAGGTTCCTGTGTTGGAATTTCTATTGTCCTACGAAAGTCCCAAAATGCTGGGCAGAGAGACTGAACTAGAAAATGACCTACAGTCGTTACAGTTTTATTCTGTGGAAAATGGAGACTGTCTGTTAGTGCGATGCTAACAGCCACCTAAGAAAATCAGATGTTAAACTATCGTGATTAGGTCTCACTGAACATAAGTGACTCATTGGGACAATTCTGTCAAAAAAAAAAAAATGTTTACAGCTTGCCCTAAGTATAAAACAGCTGTATTTTTCATAGGGAAAAAATCCATTTCTAGGCATGTATAGAAAACAGCAATAATAAAGGCTTTGAACCTGAAAAAAAAAAAAAAAAAAGCTATCAGCTGAGGAGGATTTCCCTGGTGGTGCAATGGTTAAGATCCCACGCTCCCAATACAGGGGACCCAGGTTTGAGCCCTGATCAGGGAACTAGATCCCATATGCAGCAACTAAAGATTTTGTGTGCTGAAACTAAGACCCAATGCAGCAAAATAAATAAAAATCAATAAAAGCTATCAGTGTTTCTCAGCCCCCTGCCTTTCCAACCTGCATAGTAAATTCTTCACCTTGAAACCTTAGTCCTAACCTCAGTCCTACCCAGTGGGTGAGCCTGAGAAGGAGGTATGGAGTGTGCACGTGGAGCAGGAAAAGGGGGTACTGAGGAGCTTGGAATTGTTTCTTTCAGGGGGCGGGATTCTAATATGCTCGGGTTACTCAGGTGGTACTCTGGACACTGTGTGCTCAGCCCGGCATCTGCCTAATCCTTAGTGTTTTGCTTCTCCATCATGAGCAGGTCCGTCATGTCAAGGGTACCCTTTCTCTTTCATGTCTGTTATAAGAAGTAGCTCCTGGGACTTCCCTGGTGGTCCAGTGGGTAAAGAGTTCACCTTGCACTGCAAAGGGCACTGCTTTGATCCCTGGCCAGAGAAGATCCCAGGTGCCACGGAGCGGCTGGACTGATGTGTCCAATTACCAAGCCGGAGCTTTGAAGCATGTATGCCCAAGGTCAGTGCTCTGTGACGAGAGAGGCCACTGCGATGGGAGGTCCACACAGGCCAAAGAATAAAGATGAATGAAAACAAATAAATTAAAAAACAAAACAAAAAAAAAACAATAAAAGAGGCTAAAATTAAAAAAAAAAAAAATGTAACTCCTGGTTGGTGGCCTAGGGTGGGAATCTTCTCCATGACTAGAAGTTTTCTGTCAGTGGTTTCCTATTAGTGGCACCATAATTGGCTGGTGGTTCAGTAGCCCATTTGACCCAGCTTAAGGTCCCAGGGTAATTTGTGTAGTTTCTAACGGAAGCTTCTTGGGGGTGGCTGGGACTTGACTCATGCACTCTGCCCAGTTCTAAGACAGATGGGTCACTTGAAAGTGTTCTGATGCTGCCAACTGGCTTAGAGTGTCCAGATTGCTTAGAGAGGCTGCTTTTGGGCTTCATCACTCTATCAGAATGGGATGGATGCTAGCTCCTACTGTAACTCATATTCGCTATGTACTGTACATACTGCTCCCTATATTGGAAGTGTTCTCTATAATGTCCTCAGTGACCTGAGCCTTGGGATCAACCCTTTTCTTCTTGGTCCATTGTTGAGACAATTGCCTGGGATCACAGACAGATTTCAGAAGCTCTGTCGGGTTTGCAGAAGCTGAGATGAGCCTAAGTTATCCAGAAAGAGCTACTGAGCCCTGAACAAGCCAAGAGGACTATATCCTGGCTTAGAGCTACCGAGCCCTGAACAAGCCAAGAGGACTATATCTTGGCTTGCTACCTACCTTGGAGTCTTCCACCTGGAAGGTTAAACAAGAGACATTGTTCCAGTGACTGGAGAAGGCAGGAGACAGCATCTTTGGGGTCCCCAGTTCTTTCTCAGCACCTTAAGGTCTTAAAAGCTAAAGGCCTCTCCATCGCCTATAAATCCAGACACCTTCTTAGAGAGAGAAGCAAGAAATTGATGCAGCCATTGAGATATTGTGCCTTTTTACTGAGAAATAATCAAAGACTTCTTAAAAGATATCTAAAAGATCAGTTATGTCCAAGTTTTAAGCAGATTGACCTATTTCCCCCCCCCCCCCCCAAAACCATCAGATAAGGAATCAGGAGATACGTCATATTAGATATAAGCAAATAAAGGAGCTTAAATTTCTCCACTGTTATGGGCTAAATTTCACCCCCCTAAAATTCATATGCTCAAGTTCTAAGCCTCAGTGCTGAGTGTATTTGAAATGGTAATTATGGTATTAATCTGTATTTAAAGTGGTAGTGTATTTAAAATGGTAATTAAGGTAAATGAAATCGTTAGTCTGGGCTTAATCAAGGCCTTAAAGGGTAGGTTTTTTGTGACCTTGTTTTCAGTAGCCCATTTGACCCAGCTTAAGGTCCCAGGGTAATTTGTGTAGTTTCTAACGGAAGCTTCTTGGGGGTGGCTGGGACTTGACTCATGCACTCTGCCCAGTTCTAAGACAGATGGGTCACTTGAAAGTGTTCTGATGCTGCCAACTGGCTTAGAGTGTCCAGATTGCTTAGAGAGGCTGCTTTTGGGCTTCATCACTCTATCAGAATGGGATGGATGCTAGCTCCTACTGTAACTCATATTCGCTATGTACTGTACATACTGCTCCCTATATTGGAAGTGTTCTCTATAATGTCCTCAGTGACCTGAGCCTTGGGATCAACCCTTTTCTTCTTGGTCCATTGTTGAGACAATTGCCTGGGATCACAGACAGATTTCAGAAGCTCTGTCGGGTTTGCAGAAGCTGAGATGAGCCTAAGTTATCCAGAAAGAGCTACTGAGCCCTGAACAAGCCAAGAGGACTATATCCTGGCTTAGAGCTACCGAGCCCTGAACAAGCCAAGAGGACTATATCTTGGCTTGCTACCTACCTTGGAGTCTTCCACCTGGAAGGTTAAACAAGAGACATTGTTCCAGTGACTGGAGAAGGCAGGAGACAGCATCTTTGGGGTCCCCAGTTCTTTCTCAGCACCTTAAGGTCTTAAAAGCTAAAGGCCTCCCATCGCCTATAAATCCAGACACCTTCTTAGAGAGAGAAGCAAGAAATTGATGCAGCCATTGAGATATTGTGCCTTTTTACTGAGAAATAATCAAAGACTTCTTAAAAGATATCTAAAAGATCAGTTATGTCCAAGTTTTAAGCAGATTGACCTATTTCCCCCCCCCCCCCCAAAACCATCAGATAAGGAATCAGGAGATACGTCATATTAGATATAAGCAAATAAAGGAGCTTAAATTTCTCCACTGTTATGGGCTAAATTTCACCCCCCTAAAATTCATATGCTCAAGTTCTAAGCCTCAGTGCTGAGTGTATTTGAAATGGTAATTATGGTATTAATCTGTATTTAAAGTGGTAGTGTATTTAAAATGGTAATTAAGGTAAAATGAAATCGTTAGTCTGGGCTTTAATTCAAGGCCTTGTAAGAAGAGGCAAATAGCACACAGACACAGAGGGACACGGGGAGAAGACAGAGCTCCACAAGCCAAGCAGCGCGGCCTTAGAAGAAACCCACACTGCCGACCGCTTGATCTTGACTTCCAGCCGCCAGAAGATGAGGAAAAATTTCTCTTGCTCAATTTCTGTTGTGTTGTTCACACTGCCTTTAGTTCTTTGTTATGGCAGCCCTGTGTGTGAGTTAGGTCGTTCAGTCATGTCTGACACTTTGCGACCCCATGGACTGGCGTCTGCCAGGCTCCTCTGTTCATGAGATTCTCTAGGCAAGAATACTGGAGTGGGTTGCCGTACCCAGGGGAACTTTTGGACGCAGGGATTGAAACAGAGTCTCTCGTACCGTGTGGAGATTCTTTACCACTGAACTACCAGGGAAGTGCCATACAGCCCTAGCAAACTAATATATCTGCACATTTGAGTAACAGTGTAAATAAATTTACATTCCCATTACAACTTTAATTTTTATATGAATTGAAGTGTGTTACAACAATATCTAATGATTAACACTTCTTCTTTGCTTGGCATTGTTCTAAGGGCTTACATACATTCATTTCATTCTTTTTTTAAGATTTATTTTTAATTGGAGGATAATTGATTTACAATGTTGTGTTGGTTTCTGCCATACAACAGTGTGAATCAGCTATAAGTATACACGTTCTCCTCTTGCCCCCCCCCCCTTACCCCCAGAGAGAAGCAAGAAATTGATGCAGCCATTGAGATATTGTGCCTTTACTGAGAAATAATCAAAGACTTCTTAAAAGATATCTAAAAGATCAGTTATGTCCAAGTTTTAAGCAGATTGACCTATTTCCAAAACCATCAGATAAGGAATCAGGAGATACGTCATATTAGATATAAGCAAATAAAGGAGCTTAAATTTCTCCACTGTTATGGGCTAAATTTCACCCCCCTAAAATTCATATGCTCAAGTTCTAAGCCTCAGTGCTGAGTGTATTTGAAATGGTAATTATGGTATTAATCTGTATTTAAAGTGGTAGTGTATTTAAAATGGTAATTAAGGTAAAATGAAATCGTTAGTCTGGGCTTTAATTCAAGGCCTTGTAAGAAGAGGCAAATAGCACACAGACACAGAGGGACACGGGGAGAAGACAGAGCTCCACAAGCCAAGCAGCGCGGCCTTAGAAGAAACCCACACTGCCGACCGCTTGATCTTGACTTCCAGCCGCCAGAAGATGAGGAAAAATTTCTCTTGCTCAATTTCTGTTGTGTTGTTCACACTGCCTTTAGTTCTTTGTTATGGCAGCCCTGTGTGTGAGTTAGGTCGTTCAGTCATGTCTGACACTTTGCGACCCCATGGACTGGCGTCTGCCAGGCTCCTCTGTTCATGAGATTCTCTAGGCAAGAATACTGGAGTGGGTTGCCGTACCCAGGGGAACTTTTGGACGCAGGGATTGAAACAGAGTCTCTCGTACCGTGTGGAGATTCTTTACCACTGAACTACCAGGGAAGTGCCATACAGCCCTAGCAAACTAATATATCTGCACATTTGAGTAACAGTGTAAATAAATTTACATTCCCATTACAACTTTAATTTTTATATGAATTGAAGTGTGTTACAACAATATCTAATGATTAACACTTCTTCTTTGCTTGGCATTGTTCTAAGGGCTTACATACATTCATTTCATTCTTTTTTTAAGATTTATTTTTAATTGGAGGATAATTGATTTACAATGTTGTGTTGGTTTCTGCCATACAACAGTGTGAATCAGCTATAAGTATACACACGTTCCCTCCCTCTTGAACCTCCCCTCCCACCTCCCACCTCCTCTCACTCCTCTAGGTTGTCACCAAGCACCGGGTTCACTTTATTCTTATAAAAACCTCATTTAATCTGCATTTACAGATAGGAACACTGAGGGAGCAAGAATGTAACTTCTAAGGCCCCACAAAGCATCAGTGGCATGTGACAGAGCCCGGATTCTGGGTTAGTTAGGCTCCAGACCTCCTTGTTCCACCAGCACAGGGGAGCTTGGTTCTTACTGAAACATAAAACTTCCTAGTAGGGCTTCCCTGGTGGTCCAGTGGGTAAGGACATTGCCTTGCAGTGCAAGGGGCGCAGGTTTGATCCCTGGCCTGGGAAGATCCCACGTGCTGTGGAGCGGCTGGACTGATGTGTTCAGTTACCTAGCTGGAGCTCTGGAGCGCATGTGCCTAGAGCTGGTGCTCTGCAACAACAGAGGCCCACACGGGCCAAAGAACAAAGATGGATGAAAACAGATAAATGAAAGACCAATAAAAGTGATCCACCCGTCTCCCTCCCCCCCCAACTTCCCCCACCCAGAAAACCATAAAACTTCCTGATAGTTTTTCATGTCAGTATATGCATATCTCCTGGGTGTTTTGGAGAGCAACATGGACGTATAGTTTTATTACGGGGTAGGAAAATTAAACCTGCACTGGTGCTTTTGATGCTATAGCAAGTAGCCTTTTGTCCAGCCTTAGGAATAGTGATTCATCCAGAAAGAATGAAGGCATTTCCTCTCACTCTGAAGGAGCAGAGTGGTTATTGTGCTGCTGAAGATCAGTGGACATCCTCACCCCCTTCATTTAGCAGTGCTCCTTTTTGAGAAGTTTTTCCTGAAAGGAATTTAAGCCATATTATGACAGGGAAGAATCAAAACGAAGCTTTGTAGGCAGAGGTCCTAAATGGATTTGGAGCTGGCACCCTGAGAAATGCCTAGGAGCATGGGACAGGAAGAAGTCCTCTAAAAGGTCCTGGGGCCTATTTATTTTTAATTGGAGGATAATTGATTTACAATGTTGTGTTGGTTTCTGCCATACAACAGTGTGAATCAGCTATAAGTATACACACGTTCCCTCCCTCTTGAACCTCCCCTCCCACCTCCCACCTCCTCTCACTCCTCTAGGTTGTCACCAAGCACCGGGTTCACTTTATTCTTATAAAAACCTCATTTAATCTGCATTTACAGATAGGAACACTGAGGGAGCAAGAATGTAACTTCTAAGGCCCCACAAAGCATCAGTGGCATGTGACAGAGCCCGGATTCTGGGTTAGTTAGGCTCCAGACCTCCTTGTTCCACCAGCACAGGGGAGCTTGGTTCTTACTGAAACATAAAACTTCCTAGTAGGGCTTCCCTGGTGGTCCAGTGGGTAAGGACATTGCCTTGCAGTGCAAGGGGCGCAGGTTTGATCCCTGGCCTGGGAAGATCCCACGTGCTGTGGAGCGGCTGGACTGATGTGTTCAGTTACCTAGCTGGAGCTCTGGAGCGCATGTGCCTAGAGCTGGTGCTCTGCAACAACAGAGGCCCACACGGGCCAAAGAACAAAGATGGATGAAAACAGATAAATGAAAGACCAATAAAAGTGATCCACCCGTCTCCCTCCCTCCCCAACTGCCCCCACCCAGAAAACCATAAAACTTCCTGATAGTTTTTCATGTCAGTATATGCATATCTCCTGGGTGTTTTGGAGAGCAACATGGACGTATAGTTTTATTACGGGGTAGGAAAATTAAACCTGCACTGGTGCTTTTGATGCTATAGCAAGTAGCCTTTTGTCCAGCCTTAGGAATAGTGATTCATCCAGAAAGAATGAAGGCATTTCCTCTCACTCTGAAGGAGCAGAGTGGTTATTGTGCTGCTGAAGATCAGTGGACATCCTCACCCCCTTCATTTAGCAGTGCTCCTTTTTGAGAAGTTTTTCCTGAAAGGAATTTAAGCCATATTATGACAGGGAAGAATCAAAACGAAGCTTTGTAGGCAGAGGTCCTAAATGGATTTGGAGCTGGCACCCTGAGAAATGCCTAGGAGCATGGGACAGGAAGAAGTCCTCTAAAAGGTCCTGGGGCCTAGTCTGGAGAGAGCTGGGTCTAATGTGAATGGGGACAGAGCACCATAAGAGGGGCTCAGTTGGAGCGGCCAGGGTGGAGTTTAGACTAGAGATGGACTGTCCTGTACCAGAAGCAAACATCCACGGCAGGCTGACGGTGGGGAGAGGACACAGTGGAAGTGGGTGCTTGCCCTGTCTGGGCACTAAGATGCTGCCTGCCCAGCCTCCTGGGAGAGCCTGTGAAGCCCACATTCCCCAGGGAATCATCTGCCAGTGAGGACGTCCTTTTTTTTTTTTTCAAACTGATGCAAAATATTTATTCCAAGTTAGTTTATCTTATGCAGTAGTTCTCCCCCTCAACAGACTTGTGATAACCACATCTTTTAAATCTGTAAATAATGTTATCAAAATAATCTTAATCTTTGAAATTTCACAAAAATCTATATTTTACAGTCCACCCTGAATATCAAGGCTGCAAGAATAACACAACATTTCCTATAAAATATTTTACAGCTGTACCCAGAAAGAAAAAAAAGGGAAAAAGCCACATATGCTTGGTTAAGGGCTAACGTTACCCGAGCAGCCAGAAATAAAAATAAAATATCCAAATTATTAGCATTAATTTAATACAATTATAACTTCGAAAGTCACTTTGTCATTGACAATGATTGCTTGAGCACAGGGGTGAGTGCCCCGAGGGCTGGGAGCAGACGCTGTTGCTGCAGACCAGGGTCTCCTCTCTGCACCGCCAGCTCCTCCCCCGCGCGCACTGCCCCGTATATACTGTGTGGATATGTGTTTGAAAAATCTTTCCCACCACACAAAGTTCTCTCTATTAAGCAGGTAACAGGGAAGAACAACAAAAGCTAAACAAGCCAAATTGCTCGCTCTCTTTGGGCTATGATTATTTCCCTTGTGCATGAAGTATTCAACAATAACATAGAAAAGGAAAAGAACGATTTCCTCTGCATAAACCTAAACACACAAGCTGAGTTTGCTGGGTCAGGTTTAACCGTAAGCATTTATACGCCTACTTCCAGGCATCGTCATCAGATGTTTCACTGCTACTTGTTTCTGTGTCTGAGTCCTCAAACTCTGCTTTGCAAGTGCTCCTCCAGGGAGAGAATAGGCTGGAACTTCGACTCTGCAAGAAGCCATTCTTTCCAAAGCCGTTTCTTCTCAGCTGCTCTGTCTTCATGTGGAACTCTCGAAGCTCATCCTCTGTAAAGGGAAGGCAATTCTCATCATTTTCAGGATATTCCTGCCATCCCATTGCTTTCAGTAACCTGTGCTCTGCTTCCAAAGAGTGAGAGAGGACTTTCCCTTCTTCTACAGGAAGAGCAAGACCATTCTGATGACAGCCTTCCTCTCCATTTTCCTTTGGTTCAGGTGTGCTGTTGTCCTCCGAATCTTCCAGCTTCTCACAGTCTCTGCTCTCTGAGAAGTCTCCATTCCTGTCGTCCTTCAGAGTCTTCAGGAACTCGCTTTTCCTGTCAGTAGTTCGGCGGGTCAACTTGGTCAGACGAAAGGAGCTGATCTCAATCGGAGGAGTGGTGCTGGCGGGGTTCTCTTTGGGAGAACTTAAAACTACACCACCAGCGAGTACTACTGGTTTGGTAACAGAGATTGGACTGGTAAAAGCAGACTCTCGGCTAGAGGAAAGGGATCCTGATTTGTGTTCCATTCTGTTAGCTTTCCACACACTGGCCTTGGATGGAGGTGGTACAGGCTTAGGAACCAGGTTCTTATAGACACTGGGAACCATGGCTGACGATTTGTTTCCATTTGTATGGTGAGATCCTGGTGAGGTGAATGCAGCAGAGAAGGCAGCAGAAGGATCTTCTTTGGGAACTTTTTTGATGACTAGCATTTTGGAGGGCTGCTTGGCACTAGGTGGGTTTTCCCACACTCCAGAAGGGGTCCCAATAGGTCTGCATGGTTGATTCTGTTTGCCAGCTTCTGGATTCAAAGAAGGAAAGTCTTCCTCTTCAAACTGCAACTTTTCTACCTTATCTTCTTTCTTCTCTTCCCTAATATCTGTAGGTGGCTTTTCCTGAAAGGAACAGCCTTTCCGGGAGTGGAAGCTGCCATTCCAGTGGCGATGGTTCCCTGTGCCACCCCCACTACGCTGGCTCACGCCATCATGACCTCGGAAAGAACCATGCCAACCAGACAGGTTCCCTGTGATTCCAGCATATGCTCCCTTAGAGACACCAGAGTCCACAGAATCATGGCGAAACAGGGAGGGCTGATGCCAGGAGTCTCCTGTCGTTCGAAGAGGTCCATTGTTGAAAAAGCCATCGGAGGAATTATGTCGACGATGGCTTACTCCAAATCTACCATCTCCTCGGGGTAGGTGCTTTCTGTGTTTCTCGAAGGTCGCCGTAGGTGACTTAGCTGACTGTGGTGTAGAGAAATTTAGCCAAGCAGGAACAAAGTCATGTTGCGCCATTTAGGTCCAGTGTCTCTTTTCAACAAGGTGAGGCATCCAACCTCATGGCCAGGATCCTCTGTGGTCCTGCTTCCTGAACTTCTTGAGTTGCCAGCTGGATTTCCACAAGGTTCTCTTGTTAAAAGGGTACTTAATTAGGCTGGCCAGCAGCACGCCTTATGATGAAGCACAAAGAAGCCAGGCTCTGTGTGGATCAATCCCTCAGTCCCCTCAATTGCTCATCTTAAACTATCTAGTTCCTGACAAGTTTCCAAAGGGGGAAAGGGAAAGGGGAAGGGGGAGGGGAACATAAAAAGTATTTGTTACATTTAAAAAATGGGGGGAAGGGGAAAGAGCTATATCAATGTTCACCTCATTTACACGGACATTTGCACAGTGAATGCAAATACTGTTCATAACAAGGTCATAGCTTAGAAAGACAGATGGACTTTCCTTTGGTCAAGTAATGTCATTGAAGTGACAGATCAAAAATAAAACACTTAAGAGCTAGAAAAGATCTTTTGACTAGACAACTCTAGTAGCAAAACATCCACATTACAAAGCCCTTAATTTACAAATCTCATTATTCTTACACAGCTGCTAAAAACAGCCTGAAGGTATGCATTAATATTTGTCCTATTCTTCAAAATCTAAGGACATAAGAAATCTTGTTTAAAAATAAAAGAAAAAAAAAGACAGGAATTTGATATGCTTTTCCCTCTGAAGAATAGCAGCTTTCAAGGCAAACTTCTTGTTATAAAGCTCCCAAATGTTTCTTCTATTTCTTTGGTCTTCACTATAAATTCACAGCAAAATTAAAACAAGTGGAAAGACAGGGCTTAAGGAACAGTCATGGGAAAAGTTCCAGAGTGAGGTTTTCTTCTCTTCAGTTTTCTGTATTTCACTTGCTCTGCCCGTTCCTGAAGATTAAACTGAGTTAATGGAAGGTAGTAAGAATCTTCTGCTTCAGTAGAGAAGTCACTTTGGATCCATTTTCATCATATTCAATCAGTTAAAAGGCCACAGGAATCGATGACAGGCAGCGGAGGGGCTACAACGAGGGGCCAGTCGCGGCGTCTGAGGGCGCGTCCACAGCTTCCTGATCCAGCAGAGGTGGGGAGCCCACAACCATAACAAAGGTCTTCCCGAGGACGTCCTCTTTTTACGCTAGGAATCTGGCATACCTTCAGGAGATCTCCTTGAATTATTTAATCTCTTGTCTTTCTTTAATTTTAATTTTCTATAATTTCTCTTTCTGCTTCCATCAATTTCTGTGAGATTTCCTCAACTTTATTTTCAATCTCTTTTATTGAGTTTTTTTCTTGCTGCTATATCTTTTTCATTTTGAAGGATTCTTGAACAGTTTTTTTCAGAACATTTCTTTTTCCTTTTTTATGACTCCTATTCTTGTTTTATGGATACAAAGATATTTCCCATTTATTTCCTAATTTCTTAAAATGTATACTTTGTACTTTTGTCTTTTTTAATGAGGCAAGTGAATGGGGGTCAGTTTTCTTCTTCCTACACAGTTTCTGGTTCCTTTCAGTTTTTTTTTTTTTTTTAAGTCTTTTTTTGTGGGGGAGGGTTGGGAAGGGACGGGGACAGGCCGGCCACTTCTATTGGTCTTTCATTTGTCTATTTTCATTCATCTTTGCTCTTTGGCCCCTGTGGGCCTCCCATTGCAGTGGCCTCTGTTGTTGCAGAGCACCAGCTCTGGGCGCATGCGCTCCAGAGCTCAGGCTCAGTAGCTGGACATACTGGTCCAGCCGCTCCACAGCACGTGGGATCTTCCCAGGCCAGGGATCGAACCGGTGCTCCTTGCACTGCAAGGCAGTGTCCTTACCCACTGGACCACCAGGGAAGTCCTCCTTTCAGTTTTATTTGTTTGAGTCTTGGTCTTCTATGTTACAGGTTGTCTTCCAGTTCCAACTACCTTCAGGACAGCTAAGTCCTGAAGTTTTGGTTTTCTGTTTATTATTAAGCAGGAAGGAAAGGGGAACTTAGGAATCCTATAAAACTATGTTGAATTCTGTACCTATATAAAAGAAAATATACCTTTTTTTTGATGAAGTGCACAATGGAGAAGTCATGAAAATTATCCAAATATTAGATCATCAAGAAAATCTCAAGAAATTCCAAGGAATAGAAGTATAGCAATAACATTCTCTGGTCATAATGCAGTATACTTTTAGAACTTAATGACAGAATTTCTGAAAAAACATTTTCCTTTTTCCTGGTAATTTAAAAAGACATTAAATACTATTGAATTAAAAGGAAAATAAAAAAATTGCAGACTTTCTTGAAAATAATAATAATGAAAGCATGACACAGAATCTCTGTGATACCACTAAGGCAGTCATCACAGGAAAACTTAAAATAGCAGAATTAGTAAATACAAAAGCTGGTTACTTGGAAAACGCAACAAAATACACAAACCCTTAGCTGAATTTAAGCTTTATAAGAGAGAAATCACAAATGTTAAGAGGGAAACTGCATAAAGGAGGGTGAACTATTAGCTAATTGCTTTAAAAAGCAAGTGATCACAAACATAAGGGGGAAATAGCATAAAAACAGAGAAAGCAATTTTTAAGAAGAAACCATTTTGTGAAACTCTAGGCAAATAAATGTGAAAACTTAGAAGAAATGGGTATGTTTTCAGGCAAACATAATTAATGCTTGCCAAAATTGATCCTAATAGAGACAGGACAAACTAATCACTATAAAAGAGAGGAAAAGGCTAAATAACCACTGTGCAAAAGCTGGTACACAAAGAATCAAGAAATTCCATATAATCTTTAAAGGTCAAATAATTTCATTTTTACTTAACCTATTTCAAAGTATTTTTTTTTTTATGGAAACATATATATCCTTAGTCTCCAAGCTTGATGAAGATCACCAGATTTTTATTTCAACACATTTCAATTTACTTGGGATAAATTTCAAAGGTTTTTGTCTGATAAAAGGAAACCATAGACCATTTTCACTTAAGAATTTTCTTATCTATTCATCCATGTCTTCCCTATTGTGAATTATGTTGCAACTAACATTGAGGTACAGACATAGCTTCAAGATAGTACTTTAATTTCCTTCAGATATATAGTGGAATTGCTGGGTTACATGGTAGTTCTAATTTTTAATTTTTCCATGTTGGCTGTACCAAGTTACACTCCTACCAATACTGTGCAAATGTTCTCTTCTCCAAATCCTTGCCAGCAGTTTTTATATCTCTTATTTATTTATTTATTTATTCATTTTTTGATAATAGCCATTCTAAGAGGTACAAGGTGATATCTCATTGTGGTTTTGACATGCATTTGACTGACAATGAATGATGCTGAGCATTTTTTCAAAGATAAATACAGTACCTAAGCAATAAATAAATACAGAAAGTGCCTAGGAATACTTTCAATTAGTAAAACACATAAAGATGTCTATAAAACTAAGAAAATGGACTGAAATATTGTTATGATTGTATTAAATGTATTTGAATATTGGGAGAAAAGTCTTTGTTCTACCCATTATGATTCTACTGTAGACACTTTTCAATCTAATAAACATCTGTGATAAAAATATATAAATATGTTTGCTGACTCTTCTCTAGATTCATTCCCATACAAACATCCATAAGTTAGACACCTCATCCCCTAGATATTCTGTGTTATCATACCATTTTCCTTAATAAGCAAGTCCAGACCGCATGCAATCCAAAACATGATCCGATTCCCTGTTTCCGTGCCTTGACACCACTGTGCCCATCTCACAAAACAGAAGGAAGGCTTGTCAAAGCACCGACATTCTCACCTCAGCATTTTATGCATCTGGCCCTGACTCTTCATGTTCTGTTCTACTCCACCTGCTGCTGGGGCTGGGCTCATTCCCTGGCCTTCTCAGCTATTAGCCGCCTAGCTTGTGTGGAAGGCTGCCACAGTTAAGATATTTACCCACATGATAACACATGACACTTAAACCTTTGTTTCTCATCAGTGATTCATGGGTTCCTGGGAGATGGTCATCTCCTACCTGACTAGGACGATTGTTGCATAGACTGTTGTTAATACAATGGTTGTTCAAAGGTGTGGTTCCTGGACACGATTCCTTCCAGGAACTTATTAGAAATACAAACTCTTGAGTACCACCCAGCCAGCCCTTCTGAATCAGAAACTTTGGGGGTGGTGTCCAGTCATTTACAATGTGCTAAGTTTCCCTAAGTGATTCTGGTGCACGTTATACTTTGAGAACCACTGCTCACTTTGATCTGCCCTCTCAGCTTTAACTTCAGCCCTAATCTGGCTTCAAACTCTCAGAGGTCAGACTTATAAGGATATATATAATATGTATACACAATACTAAAACTTTTTCTATATATAGCTTAATGTGCCTGATAGAATTAATAACAATCAAGTAAATGAAATTGGGATAAAGACTAAACAGCAATTTTCCCAGTAAGGACAGTTAGATAAAGGTGGGAACTATTCATACATGGCAAGCACCCAGTAACCTTTGTTGAGAAAGGGAAAGGGGACAGGACTTAAGAATTGCCAAAGGAAAGACTGAAATATTGTTATGATTGTATTAAATGTATTTGAATATTGGGAGAAAAGTCTTTGTTCTACCCATTATGATTCTACTGTAGACACTTTTCAATCTAATAAACATCTGTGATAAAAATATATAAATATGTTTGCTGACTCTTCTCTAGATTCATTCCCATACAAACATCCATAAGTTAGACACCTCATCCCCTAGATATTCTGTGTTATCATACCATTTTCCTTAATAAGCAAGTCCAGACCGCATGCAATCCAAAACATGATCCGATTCCCTGTTTCCGTGCCTTGACACCACTGTGCCCATCTCACAAAACAGAAGGAAGGCTTGTCAAAGCACCGACATTCTCACCTCAGCATTTTATGCATCTGGCCCTGACTCTTCATGTTCTGTTCTACTCCACCTGCTGCTGGGGCTGGGCTCATTCCCTGGCCTTCTCAGCTATTAGCCGCCTAGCTTGTGTGGAAGGCTGCCACAGTTAAGATATTTACCCACATGATAACACATGACACTTAAACCTTTGTTTCTCATCAGTGATTCATGGGTTCCTGGGAGATGGTCATCTCCTACCTGACTAGGACGATTGTTGCATAGACTGTTGTTAATACAATGGTTGTTCAAAGGTGTGGTTCCTGGACACGATTCCTTCCAGGAACTTATTAGAAATACAAACTCTTGAGTACCACCCAGCCAGCCCTTCTGAATCAGAAACTTTGGGGGTGGTGTCCAGTCATTTACAATGTGCTAAGTTTCCCTAAGTGATTCTGGTGCACGTTATACTTTGAGAACCACTGCTCACTTTGATCTGCCCTCTCAGCTTTAACTTCAGCCCTAATCTGGCTTCAAACTCTCAGAGGTCAGACTTATAAGGATATATATAATATGTATACACAATACTAAAACTTTTTCTATATATAGCTTAATGTGCCTGATAGAATTAATAACAATCAAGTAAATGAAATTGGGATAAAGACTAAACAGCAATTTTCCCAGTAAGGACAGTTAGATAAAGGTGGGAACTATTCATACATGGCAAGCACCCAGTAACCTTTGTTGAGAAAGGGAAAGGGGACAGGACTTAAGAATTGCCAAAGGAAAGAGAAAACATGATGACCTCAAGTCTTTAGAGAATCACAAGATAGCAAGCTAGCAGTTTTGAGAATCAAAGTTCTTTCTGTTTTATGAAACTGAGAGATGTTCCTTTCCCAGATCCTCATATGCAGACTATTGAGTATGTAACATTTCTCCCAATTTCTATGTATACAAGCTGGGAGGATCCATCTTTTGTATCACCTGTCAATTTAGCTGATGGCATAACTCCCAAAGCGTATGTTGGTAAGTGCGTCTCTTGAGGATGTTCTTGAGGGATGTGTTCAAGGGTTCAGTCTGGCATGTCTAATTATTTCACTTAATCCAGAGATAAAAGACAGAGTGCTTAGATCTAATCTTTATCAACGTTTTAAACATCATCCAAGAAATTCAATCTTTAGGGGTCGAAATTAAAAATGACTCTTTTTTTCCCCCCAAACATAAAGGTATTACATAGTGTTAAGAGAAAAGTGGTTCCGCAAATCAGGTATGCCCCGCTGGTATCAGTCTGGTAATTTTCATTCTCTTTCCCTTTGGAGTATTACTTATCTGGAGGCAAGGGGAAATGGATATTTTTCAAGAATTCCTCCTTAAATGTTATTTACTGCAGTGGAGCTGTCGATGAAGCTTGTCCCCAAGAATTTCAGGTAACAGCTAGCCTATTGCGACATAAGGGCAGCTCCAGGGCTTTCACATCCAGTCAATCCAGGCCAGAGGCTTCCAGGTGCAAGGGCACTGTACAGGCTCGGTCATCAGCGAAGAAAACAGGAGAAGTCCTACGCGTGATGAAAATCCCAAAGGGAAGGAGGACCTGGTCACCGGCAAAGGAAACCCAGACGAAGAAGTTGTTTCCATTCTCAGCACTCGGATGTGCCTCTTCCTTCCCTTCCATCCCAGCAAGATTTGGCCGAGGGTGTGATTCTGACGTTACCCAGAGCAAGTGTGGGAGGGCGGAGGGCAGAGGACAGGGATGGACTTGGAAGTACTGTTAGAGGTGTCCAGTCACGGGAGAGGAGCCCATGAGAGACCCAAAGCTCAGACTATTCTAGCTGCTCAAGGCCAGGAGGTTGAGTCGATAGGTTTGACTACCATCAGGCGGCAAATGCTGGTTTAGGAGGCTGGCTATAGGTGCGTCAGCCTATTAGGGGGCATCACAGGTTGGCTCCAGAAAGGCATGAGTCAGGGAGCAGAGAGGCAAGGTCAGTGGGAGGGGGCGGGCCTCGGAGTAGGGGCGTAGCCTGGGAAAAGCGGGCGCGAGGGCGGGGGCGGCGCCAGAGGTGGGCCGAGGCTTGAGTCAGGCGGCTGAGGCGGGCCCGGGGGCAGGGCCTAGCCCGAGGAGGGTCGCGCCTGCGCACGCGGGGCCTGGGGGGGCGGGGCTGCGCGCGCGCCGTGCGCGCGCCCCGGAGGGCGGAGTCCAGGCTGGCGCCGGCCGAGGGAGGGGGCGCGGTGGCTTTGGAGTGCGCTCCCTCAGGCCGTGGATGCGATGCTGGCTGCTGCAGGGCAGGCGGCGGGGCCGGTGTGGATGTGATGGGCGGCCCCTCGCCTCACCTGCCGTCCTTGGGCGTGTAGGTCGCTGGGCGACTCGCAGTCGGGCCGCGGCCGAGGAGGCAGCGCGACCTCCGCATGGTGAGAGCCGGGGTCGGGGCGGAAGCCGGGACCAAAGTCTGGGGGCGAGGGTCGGGGGGCGGCGAGCCCTCAGGGCAGCCCTGGGCCGGGGGCGCGATCTGGGGCGCAGGCCTGGGCTCCGGGGCAAGGGCTGTGGCGTCTTCCGGCCTCCCGCCTTCGGAGGACCCTCCGGAGCCCGCGAGCCGCCCGAGGCTGGGCCGCGGTGGAGCGGGGAGGCCCGATGCCCCTCGCCCCTGGGCTGTGACAGGCGCCCCGGGGGCCCTGGGCCGCTGGGGCCGCGGCCCTTCTCTCAGGAGAAATCTGGGCGAAGCCGAGATTCCCAGTGCTTTCAGAGCCCGGATGCCTGTGAGGGTTGATCGGGGAAAGTACCAGGGTGCCCCGAATGACTGTGGGTTTTTTTTCCCCCCTTTTCCTTTTTAAAATCACTGGGCCCAAACAAAGACACGCCCTAAAACACATCTTGAGAGAAAACTTTGGTGGACCACACCGTTGCCATATGTTCAGCTGTTTCTTCTCTCTCCTTTTTAGACATCTTCTGTTTTTCTACATATGTATTTTTAACGCACCTACTTTTTTTTTTTTTCTCTCGTCTGGCAGAGGGAGAATGAACCCTTTGAGGGAGCGTTTGATGGCTTAAGATTGAGTTTGAATTTCAATAATTGCAAATTCATCTCTGTAGGCTTCCCAGCCAATTGGGCTCGCTGTTCCTAGACTAGGCCTGAGCAGTGTGGAAATTACTGATGCAGGAACTCCTCGCAGCCCCAGGTTGAAGTGTGTAGGTTTCACTCCCCTCGGTGAAGTAAAAGGAACATAGCTTTTTTCCCAAAAAATCTTTTGAAAGACTTTGCTTTTCTCCTCCCCACCGCACCCTCCCCCCCAGCATTGAACTGTTAATGGAACCTATTAATTTTGCCATTAAAAAAATTTCTCAAGCGTCATTTTTCAGACTAGTTTAAAGAGAGTTTGGTTGTGGCACCTCTTTTTTTTAACCCAAAGGAATTTAAGACACTCGCCTTCTCCAAAAGATAGTTACACGGAAAACACGCCTTATCTATAATTTACATATTACAAGAATTTAAACATTCCTGCATGTTTTGCCTGAAGTCGTCCAAAGGAAATTTAAGCATCTGTTCTGGTGAGAGCCGGGGTCGGGGCGGAAGCCGGGACCAAAGTCTGGGGGCGAGGGTCGGGGGGCGGCGAGCCCTCAGGGCAGCCCTGGGCCGGGGGCGCGATCTGGGGCGCAGGCCTGGGCTCCGGGGCAAGGGCTGTGGCGTCTTCCGGCCTCCCGCCTTCGGAGGACCCTCCGGAGCCCGCGAGCCGCCCGAGGCTGGGCCGCGGTGGAGCGGGGAGGCCCGATGCCCCTCGCCCCTGGGCTGTGACAGGCGCCCCGGGGGCCCTGGGCCGCTGGGGCCGCGGCCCTTCTCTCAGGAGAAATCTGGGCGAAGCCGAGATTCCCAGTGCTTTCAGAGCCCGGATGCCTGTGAGGGTTGATCGGGGAAAGTACCAGGGTGCCCCGAATGACTGTGGGTTTTTTTTCCCCCCTTTTCCTTTTTAAAATCACTGGGCCCAAACAAAGACACGCCCTAAAACACATCTTGAGAGAAAACTTTGGTGGACCACACCGTTGCCATATGTTCAGCTGTTTCTTCTCTCTCCTTTTTAGACATCTTCTGTTTTTCTACATATGTATTTTTAACGCACCTACTTTTTTTTTTTTTCTCTCGTCTGGCAGAGGGAGAATGAACCCTTTGAGGGAGCGTTTGATGGCTTAAGATTGAGTTTGAATTTCAATAATTGCAAATTCATCTCTGTAGGCTTCCCAGCCAATTGGGCTCGCTGTTCCTAGACTAGGCCTGAGCAGTGTGGAAATTACTGATGCAGGAACTCCTCGCAGCCCCAGGTTGAAGTGTGTAGGTTTCACTCCCCTCGGTGAAGTAAAAGGAACATAGCTTTTTCCAAATAATCTTTTGAAAGACTTTGCTTTTCTCCTCCCCACCGCACCCTCCCCCCCAGCATTGAACTGTTAATGGAACCTATTAATTTTGCCATTAAAAAAATTTCTCAAGCGTCATTTTTCAGACTAGTTTAAAGAGAGTTTGGTTGTGGCACCTCTTTTTTTTAACCCAAAGGAATTTAAGACACTCGCCTTCTCCAAAAGATAGTTACACGGAAAACACGCCTTATCTATAATTTACATATTACAAGAATTTAAACATTCCTGCATGTTTTGCCTGAAGTCAGTCCTAGAAGTTATTATTGTTACCTCTTAACTTACTATTTATTATCTTTAGTATTTTCTTATTTGCTTGTTTTCTTTGGTGGTTTCATCAACACTGATGTCAAATAATCTTTATGGAAGCACAGTTTCTTGAATCCTGTAGCAGTCTTATATACTATTTTGCTTCAGTGTTGTCTTAATTTGTCATAGTAAGAAACTGCTGGAAGCCATCCTGAACAGTAGGAGCTCTTCATTTAAAAAAATCACGTAACAGTTTATTCTACCTTTCCTCATCCTTACCTACATTTTCTGTTTGACTCAACTTTGGGAGACTTTGATTTCATGTTTAAAGAAAATCTGTCAATGACTCTTTGTAATCTGTATTTTGATAAACATCAGAGTCCTTCACAGTTTCTGGTACTTGTCTATATTTCTAATTTCATCTTCTCCCATTTTGCATGCCCTCTCTGTACAAAGACTACTTAGAATTCTCTGAAGATGTCATCCTTCCTTTGTGGTTTTACACTGTTGCCTCTATTGAGAATTCTTCTCTATGTAGTAAACAACTTGCCCTTCAAGACCTGACCAAATTATCACCGCTGAATCTTGCCCAGACATCTTATCCCACTTGCTTCCACTCATCCATTAGTACATTGTACATTCTGCAGTTAGTACTTATCAATTGGTAGTTAATGATTTGTTAATATGTCTGTGTCCACTAGACTTTGAGGTTTAAGGGAAGAGACCTTTGCAACTCTAACACGTGCTGTTGAAGGGCACGGGAGCTCACAAGTTGGTTATTGGATTAATTTTTGAGGAATGCTCCTAATCTTGAATATAGTCTCTAGGCAAAGTATGCTAACTTCCTCTTTCCCTGTTAGAAAGCATAGAAGAGATAAATGTACAAGGTACTTTAAAGAGTTCTAAGAATCAAGACAAAATTGTTGCTGTTAGGAATGAAGCCCTACATACGACAAAAAAAAAAAAAAGCCAATATATTTTATGACACAAGAATGAAAAGGGTATGACCAGTAAAGATTGCTGCTTTTTTATTTAGTCCTTTAACAATAATTTGGCCAAGGTCATGCAGGTAGAAGGGGCAGAACTACGTCTTTTGACCATGTGTGCCCTAGCCCCCAGTTTCCTATTTCTAAGTCTTGTTTTGCAATCAGAGTGGGAGATCTTGAGAGGATTGGACATATATTGGTTAAGGGGGCCTATTTGTAAAGTATTGAACTTGAATTAACAGAGTATTTGGTTCAACTTTAAAATTTTTACTCATTAAACAACTAAAATCCCCAAGGGCAAGAAACTTACTAGAGGTTACTTAGACTTACCTGTATCTCATATCTCCGGACGTCACAGTTGTGTATTTTTTATTATTCCATGGTGCTCTGGAGGAAAGTCAGGAAGTTGCTAATTTTCAGAGGGAGAGCACATCAGTTTCGGCTTTAAACCTCCTAGACTGCTTATCTGCCACTCTTAGAGTCTTAGAGCCCTTGAGGCTATGAAATAAGATAATTCATTTGGGGATATAAGAGAAACCTAACCAGTCCCAAATTTGCATGCCTCTCTGTACAAAGACTACTTAGAATTCTCTGAAGATGTCATCCTTCCTTTGTGGTTTTACACTGTTGCCTCTATTGAGAATTCTTCTCTATGTAGTAAACAACTTGCCCTTCAAGACCTGACCAAATTATCACCGCTGAATCTTGCCCAGACATCTTATCCCACTTGCTTCCACTCATCCATTAGTACATTGTACATTCTGCAGTTAGTACTTATCAATTGGTAGTTAATGATTTGTTAATATGTCTGTGTCCACTAGACTTTGAGGTTTAAGGGAAGAGACCTTTGCAACTCTAACACGTGCTGTTGAAGGGCACGGGAGCTCACAAGTTGGTTATTGGATTAATTTTTGAGGAATGCTCCTAATCTTGAATATAGTCTCTAGGCAAAGTATGCTAACTTCCTCTTTCCCTGTTAGAAAGCATAGAAGAGATAAATGTACAAGGTACTTTAAAGAGTTCTAAGAATCAAGACAAAATTGTTGCTGTTAGGAATGAAGCCCTACATACGACAAAAAAAAAAAAAAAGCCAATATATTTTATGACACAAGAATGAAAAGGGTATGACCAGTAAAGATTGCTGCTTTTTTATTTAGTCCTTTAACAGTAATTTGGCCAAGGTCATGCAGGTAGAAGGGGCAGAACTACGTCTTTTGACCATGTGTGCCCTAGCCCCCAGTTTCCTATTTCTAAGTCTTGTTTTGCAATCAGAGTGGGAGATCTTGAGAGGATTGGACATATATTGGTTAAGGGGGCCTATTTGTAAAGTATTGAACTTGAATTAACAGAGTATTTGGTTCAACTTTAAAATTTTTACTCATTAAACAACTAAAATCCCCAAGGGCAAGAAACTTACTAGAGGTTACTTAGACTTACCTGTATCTCATATCTCCGGACGTCACAGTTGTGTATTTTTTATTATTCCATGGTGCTCTGGAGGAAAGTCAGGAAGTTGCTAATTTTCAGAGGGAGAGCACATCAGTTTTGGCTTTAAACCTCCTAGACTGCTTATCTGCCACTCTTAGAGTCTTAGAGCCCTTGAGGCTATGAAATAAGATAATTCATTTGGGGATATAAGAGAAACCTAACCTCATTGGTCCATTCGTCTGGAGAGTTCAGAGTTCCCCATAATAAGTGGCTTCTGCTCACCATATGGGGACCCCACCTAAAGTTACATTTTGATGGTAAAATGAGATTTAATAAAATAAGGTTGCAGCTGACTGATAGCATGGTTAAAATTACGTGTGTGGTTAGCTATACGTAAGAAGAATGTATCTGATTACTAACTAGTACTTGATACGTTTTTGGGGAAAGAAAAATTGGTTTTATGCCTTTGAAGAGAAGTCTTGAAATGTATACTTACTGTGGTAGGCCTAATCAATTTCAACAGACACCTTAATGGTCAGAGAAAAAAGAAAAAATATTAAAAAAACCAAAATTTTCTCATTTTATTGTCATATATACATGATTTTGTACTGTAATCAAAGCATATAGTGTTCAATATTTGCCTTCATATTTAATGTTTTCTTATTGCTATCATTTTTATACATTTAAATTATTACAGTGTTAGAATGAGTTGTTTTTTTGCTTATTTATAATAATTGGATATCTGATCTGCTTCCTGTTTTTCACGAGATGCAGTTAACATGTAGATGTCCTTTGTTTTGCTTCTTACCTTTAGTTTAAAGTTCCAGGTGGAGAATTATAAGGACAAAAGGTATGAAGATTTTTGTCACCTTTGAAAAATATTGCCAGGTTTATTTCTGAAAGGTAGTATTTATTTACACTGCTTCCAGCAGTTTGGTTGACCAGTTCAGTTTAGTTGCTCAGTTATGTCTGACTGTGACCCCATGGACTGTGGCAGTTTGGTTGACCAGTTTTGTTTTATTTTTTACTGGCTTTTGCCTTTTTTTTTTTTTTAAATGAGTATTAGTATTTGATTAGTGCGTAAGATCACTATTTAAATAGAAAAGGAAGTGCAGTGTTCTCATTTTATTTTCCTGTTTGTATGGATTGTTTGTCCTTTGCCTATACGTTTATTGGAATTGTCTTAACTACTTTTTATTAGCACCTAGCATCATAAATGTATTATTCTTTTGGAATGTTTGTGATCTATTTTATTTTTGTTATTTTTATTGTTGTAGACTTTGCAGTTTTAAAATTATTAAAATCACTGACTTAAATTTTAAATTCTTTTGTGTGAGACTTCATCTTTTGATTATGAGGTCTGAGAACAAATGTCATTTCCACCGTGTGATGCATAGTTTTGTCAAACTTCTAAAGTTCATTTTGTTGTATGTGTATATCTTTAACAGTGATGTGTGCAACTGAGATTGCGTTTAAGTTACGTGGATTTTATACTATAGAGAACCACATTCTGATGAATATATACGTGAGTTTCCATTGGTAAACTGCTGCCTTTTTTCTTCTTGAGTAGTAAACAAAATGAAACTAACCATTTTTATAAATGGTACTTTTAAAAAATTAATTTTGGCATCGTTTATTGGTTTTTTGTTTATTTTCATCTATCTTTATTTGACCTGTGTGGGCCTCCATTGCAGTGGCCTCTCTCGTTGCAGAGCACCAGCTCCGGGAGCATGTGCTCCAGAGCTGTGGCTCATAATTGGACACACCAGTCCAGTCGCTCCCCAGCACGTAGGATCCTACTAGGCCAGGGATCCATCCGGTGCCCCTTGCACTGCAAGGTAGACTCTACCCACTGGACCACCAGGGAAGCCCTTGTTTTTTTAATAAATTGAAGTTATACCAAAAATTTCATTAAAGCAGTATTTTGATTAATTGAAGTTTTTGTTGGTTCAGGATTAACTAGAAAATCATTTCTGATTTAAGTTTTATTGTTAATCATTGTAAAATATACAAAAGTGGAATTTTGGCTGTCTTCTTCCTTTGGGAGTAAGACAGTCTAGTAGATGAGACAGCCTTGAGTGTTGGGTACTTTGCTAGTACTTGGATAAAATTTCTCACTTAATCCTCATAATGGCCCTAAGATGTAGGTTTTTTTCATATTTTCATTTTACAAATGTGAAATTGAGATAAGGTGATCTACCAAAGGTAACCCAGCTAGTAATTATTGAATCTGGAATTCAAAGTGTGCCTGTTTTTAAAGGGCTCTATTTGAAAAGCATATTATATTATTTTATTTTCTCTGCTAAGGATTTGAGTTTTATCTCTTAGGTACTGAAAGAATATTAGATGTTTCAAAGCAAGGGAATGATATAGGATATTATATCTTTTAGGGAGATGGCTGCGGTGGCATTTTTGCTATATATTGAATTGTGTTTCTGATAGGAAATGGTTGAAATAGGGCTAATGAGAAACGCAGTTGGAAGTGGAGATCAGGGGATATTATAGAAATATATGGAGTTTAGTAACTGATAAGAGAGTGGGAAGCTAGAGTGTTGATTTGGACATTATCTAGTGGACTAGTGATGGGTGAATATGTGGTCACAGTGCTTTGTTCTCTTTAATTCATAGCACTGACTATGATTTGTGACTTAGTGACACATCTACCTCCCTGTTGGGTTATGTACTTGTCAAGAACAGAGACGGAGTGGAAGACAAGAGCTAATACAGGAAGTTGACAAGAAATGGAACTGGAAACACCAAATCACCAAAATCAAAAAGTGGCTGGATGAAGAGAAGTTACAGAGATTAGTAGCTTTCAAGGAGAATAGGGAGGAGCCATCCATGCAGAATCGGATGTGTTATGGAGAGGGAAGTATTAAGCACTGAAGTGAACACAGAATGCCACTTCAGGCTACAAGCAGTTTTGGTTGGTGTATCCTACTGTGATTGCTGATGACCAGTGCCTGTTTGGAATTAAATTATCTTCCCTTTGTTCCTGACCTTTCTCCCACCCCAGTACCTTTCTCAGAGTATGCTGTGCCCTCTTTATAGCTTCTGTGGTCTGCTTGCTACAGGTACTGATGCTGGGCCCTGACTCAGCCTATAGAGAGCAACCAGTCAGAACGCTCCTTTCTTTTTAAGTGACATGGTCAATCAAGAGTATGATAGGGGGGCTTCCCTGGTAGCTCAGGGTGAAGAGTTCGCCTGCCAGTGCAGGAGATATGGGTTCGATCCCTGATCCGGGAAGATCCCACATGCTGCAGAGCAACTAAACCCGAGAGCCACAACTATGGAGCCCATGTTGTACAACTACTGGAGCCCATGTGCCCTAGAGCCCGAGTTCCACAACAAGAGAAGTCACTGCAACAAGAAGCCTGCTCACCTCAGCTAGAGAGTAGCCCCCATTCCCTGCAACTAGAGAAAAGCCTGCAGCATCAATGAAAGTCCGGAATAGCCAAAAATAAACAAATAAAATTAAAAAGAAAGACTTAAAAAAACTTGAATGCCCCAGAGTTATCTCTTGGACTTCTAGTTGGTTATGTTGAGGTTTGGCGTCATTGGAAGTGGAGATCAGGGGATATTATAGAAATATATGGAGTTTAGTAACTGATAAGAGAGTGGGAAGCTAGAGTGTTGATTTGGACATTATCTAGTGGACTAGTGATGGGTGAATATGTGGTCACAGTGCTTTGTTCTCTTTAATTCATAGCACTGACTATGATTTGTGACTTAGTGACACATCTACCTCCCTGTTGGGTTATGTACTTGTCAAGAACAGAGACGGAGTGGAAGACAAGAGCTAATACAGGAAGTTGACAAGAAATGGAACTGGAAACACCAAATCACCAAAATCAAAAAGTGGCTGGATGAAGAGAAGTTACAGAGATTAGTAGCTTTCAAGGAGAATAGGGAGGAGCCATCCATGCAGAATCGGATGTGTTATGGAGAGGGAAGTATTAAGCACTGAAGTGAACACAGAATGCCACTTCAGGCTACAAGCAGTTTTGGTTGGTGTATCCTACTGTGATTGCTGATGACCAGTGCCTGTTTGGAATTAAATTATCTTCCCTTTGTTCCTGACCTTTCTCCCACCCCAGTACCTTTCTCAGAGTATGCTGTGCCCTCTTTATAGCTTCTGTGGTCTGCTTGCTACAGGTACTGATGCTGGGCCCTGACTCAGCCTATAGAGAGCAACCAGTCAGAACGCTCCTTTCTTTTTAAGTGACATGGTCAATCAAGAGTATGATAGGGGGGCTTCCCTGGTAGCTCAGGGGTGAAGAGTTCGCCTGCCAGTGCAGGAGATATGGGTTCGATCCCTGATCCGGGAAGATCCCACATGCTGCAGAGCAACTAAACCCGAGAGCCACAACTATGGAGCCCATGTTGTACAACTACTGGAGCCCATGTGCCCTAGAGCCCGAGTTCCACAACAAGAGAAGTCACTGCAACAAGAAGCCTGCTCACCTCAGCTAGAGAGTAGCCCCCATTCCCTGCAACTAGAGAAGAGCCTGCAGCATCAATGAAAGTCCGGAATAGCCAAAAATAAACAAATAAAATTAAAAAAAGAAAGACTTAAAAAAAAAAACTTGAATGCCCCCAGAGTTATCTCTTGGACTTCTAGTTGGTTATGTTGAGGTTTGGCGTCATTGGGAAACCAGAGGATTCTTAAAGCCTGCATCCATGAAAGTGAAAGTTTTCATCTTTTCCACATTGATTGGTTAGTTTGAAAATATTTAGATCATCTTTGAGGATTGTTGACCATCACTCCAAATAATTAAGAATCTGTGTTCTCTTTGTATAGTTCTGTATTACCTAACGTGTGGGAACTTGTTTTAAATTTCCTTGGTCAGTTCCTACTTACTTCATCTGTCTCTTCTTCAAAGAGTCACTTAGAAAAGGAATTAGTGCATTATTTCTTCTGCTGGCATTTGCTTTGGAGCATACTTTCTTTCACTGTCTGTATTGTCCTTCCTCATATCCTTCTGCCCAATTTCTGTACTTGGTAAATGGAATAGGAAGGGGGAAAAGAAATAATATGGGTAATTACTTCTTTCTGCTGCCTTTCCAGTTGTTACCTCTTTTCCCTCCCTCATTACTGCTCCCAGCTGTCTATTTTGGCATGGTCTCCTGCCCCATCTCTTCACTTCTGTGTGTGGTAATGGGAAATGCAAGACAGCTCTTTAGCTGAGGGATGCTGGGTTTCTTAGGGTTTCGGTTCTTCTGTGATCTCGGTTTTGGTGTCATATTGAAGAACCCAGGTGACATCTCATATCTTAATAGAAGCTTTTGATTCCCTGGCAATCTACTTCTCTTTAAAATGGAGAGAAAATAAATGCAGGTTCTGTTTCTTTAAATCCCTCCACCTCATATCAAGATATCACAGATGGAGCCCCTAGTGGATACACTATAAACAATGAAGATAGGCAGCCACCAGAAGCTACTTTGAATTGTCGTTGTCATTATATTAATGTTACTTGGTTGCAGCCTGAGTGCTTTGGGGAAATTTGAGAGCTTTCTCTGACCATTATGTTTTGGCAGCCAGTGTTAGGGTTGGGAGTTACACTTTTCTCAGACCATAGCTTAGAAAAGCAGGGACATAAAACTTAATGCAAACAAGCTATTGGGGAGTTTGAAAATCAACTGGTGCAGCATCAATGGATGCCAAAATAAACAAATAAAATTAAAAAGAAATACTTAAAAAACTTGAATGCCCCCAGAGTTATCTCTTGGACTTCTAGTTGGTTATGTTGAGGTTTGGCGTCATTGGGAAACCAGAGGATTCTTAAAGCCTGCATCCATGAAAGTGAAAGTTTTCATCTTTTCCACATTGATTGGTTAGTTTGAAAATATTTAGATCATCTTTGAGGATTGTTGACCATCACTCCAAATAATTAAGAATCTGTGTTCTCTTTGTATAGTTCTGTATTACCTAACGTGTGGGAACCTGTTTTAAATTTCCTTGGTCAGTTCCTACTTACTTCATCTGTCTCTTCTTCAAAGAGTCACTTAGAAAAGGAATTAGTGCATTATTTCTTCTGCTGGCATTTGCTTTGGAGCATACTTTCTTTCACTGTCTGTATTGTCCTTCCTCATATCCTTCTGCCCAATTTCTGTACTTGGTAAATGGAATAGGAAGGGGGAAAAGAAATAATATGGGTAATTACTTCTTTCTGCTGCCTTTCCAGTTGTTACCTCTTTTCCCTCCCTCATTACTGCTCCCAGCTGTCTATTTTGGCATGGTCTCCTGCCCCATCTCTTCACTTCTGTGTGTGGTAATGGGAAATGCAAGACAGCTCTTTAGCTGAGGGATGCTGGGTTTCTTAGGGTTTCGGTTCTTCTGTGATCTCGGTTTTGGTGTCATATTGAAGAACCCAGGTGACATCTCATATCTTAATAGAAGCTTTTGATTCCCTGGCAATCTACTTCTCTTTAAAATGGAGAGAAAATAAATGCAGGTTCTGTTTCTTTAAATCCCCCCTCCACCTCATATCAAGATATCACAGATGGAGCCCCTAGTGGATACACTATAAACAATGAAGATAGGCAGCCACCAGAAGCTACTTTGAATTGTCGTTGTCATTATATTAATGTTACTTGGTTGCAGCCTGAGTGCTTTGGGGAAATTTGAGAGCTTTCTCTGACCATTATGTTTTGGCAGCCAGTGTTAGGGTTGGGAGTTACACTTTTCTCAGACCATAGCTTAGAAAAGCAGGGACTACTCAAACAGCTATTGAAATGTGTCAAATGGGTCTGGTAATATTTTGGTCTGACTTGGTCGGTCAGCCTACAGGAAACAAATCCAGGTGGTATTGCAGGGAGGCAGGGATGGCCATTTCTTTCTATTTAAAAAAATTTATCTCAAGCTTATTTTAAGATAATCTGAACTTGTCTGCCCTTATTTACTACTGGCATCAGCTCAAGTCGTAGACGTCATCATGGTTCTGGCTAGTTTTGCGGTTGCCTTTTTTAGGACTTGAGGATTTCTATACTGTAAGATTCCTCAACCCAGACTTTGAGAGTAGGTCCTGAATCTGGATTTTTCTCATTCAACAAATACCAGCTGGGTACTTTTTAGTAATGATGCAGTGAAGAAAACATTTTTTTATCTTGTAGGAACTTACATTCTCATAACAAGATACAGAAAATAGACAAGTATGTATGTAACATGTCAGCTATTGTTGTTCAGTTGCTAAGTCGTGTCCAACTTTTTTTGCAAGTCCATGGACCATAACCCACCAGGCTCTGCTGTCCAGGGGACTTCTCAGGCAAGAATACTGGAGTGCGTTGCTGTTTGCTCCAGGGTATCTTCCCAGTTCAGGGACTGAACCTGAGATTCTTGCATTGGCAGGCAGATTCTTTACCACTGAGCCACCAAGGAGGCCTGTCAGCTATTACGTGAAAGTGAAAGTCACTCAGTCATGTCTGATTCTTTGCGACCCCATGGACAAGCCATAGAATTCTCCAGGCAAGAATACTGGAGTGGGTAGGTTTTCCCTTCTCCCTGGGATCTTCCCAACTACTACTGTGGAAAAAGCAAAGCAAAATAAAATGGAAAGAACATGCAGGGGGGTGCTGCTGTTTTATGTAAGGTGGCTAAAGGAGGCTGCAGTGATGAGCGGTGAGCAGAGATGTGGAAGAAGTGAGGTTGTGACCTAATTTGTGCTGGTATTTGAGGAAGATAGAATAAGAGTGCAGATAAGCATCTGATGCATGCTTTTCCTGTTTGAGGAGTGAGCATTCAGGGATTGGTGGGAGAAAGATAGAATAAGAGTGCAGATAAGCATCTGATGCATGCTTTTCCTGTTTGAGGAGTGAGCATTCAGGGATTGGTGGGAGATGAGGTCAGAGAGGTGGGGGAGAGGCTGAGGAAATGGTAGTATAAGTGTGAAATAGATCATATATGGCCTTGAAGGCCAGTAGAACTTTCTGGATTTTACTCTGGAAGTGGGAAGTTATCTAATATCTAATAATATTAGGAAATTACGAGTTAATATTTTAGCCATGACCCTCCCACACCAAACCATGTTTGAAAAGATTCTGACTTTCATATGATTCATCAAATGTGTTACATTAAAGGCTGCCTAAGGTATGAAAATACAGCATTTAGTTTGATAGCTCAGATAACCTCCCTGAGATGCTGTATGGCATCAAGGGTCTTGCAGTTGTGTAACACTACTTTTCTCATCATAGACATCTCAGCATTTAATAGGCTAGTATCCTGGTTACTATCATTTAAAGCTTATGAAGGTTGTTAAGGCTTTGTTATGACCAATTACATTTTAATTTTATTGAAGGCACAAAGAATAGTTGTTAAGTTGTCATACCAGTAGAACACAGTTCTTTTGACCCTTTGGGCTGATGCCAATGGTAGATTGGTTGGTGTTACCCTTACTTTGTTAACACGTATGACTTTAAATTTATGTGAATCCCAGGTTACACCTTTGTATCCATCCCTGTAAATGTCAAAGCCACAAATCCACTGAATCCCATACCAGTCACTCTCTCTCAGGGTACTAATAGGCATAGGTCATAAAGTATCCAGCCTAGTTTCCTAATATTACTAGGTTGATCATTTTTTTTTTTTGGTATAATTTAATTATTATCAACATAGAGGAACTTTTTAAACTTAAATGACCATAACCTGTGTTAACCATATAAATCCATCTCATAATTGTGGGAGTTTTCTCTTTAAGAGCTGAGAGGTTACAGGTTTTTTTTTTTTTTTTTTTAAGACTTAGCTCATTACTCTGAGTTTGAATGACCCTAGAGAACAGGGTCAGAGCAGGCATTATTAATTGGCCAGGTGAGAGGATTCCATCTAATCATATCATGAATAGAGGAAACAGGATTGAACTCTCTTCTAAAATAAATTTCCTAGAGGGTATCCTGTCAGAGCCTTGGAAGAGAGAAAGCCACCAAGGTAACCCAGAAGTTCTAGACACAGGTAATTAGCCACAAACCAACAATTGGATTGAGTTTTAAACTAGCATAGAATTATGCCCATGATAGAAAACATTTGATTGATATGCAGAAGTCCAGGAAAAGAAAGCGTAAAAGATCATATGCATTGGGTCCAGAGTCTTGGGCAAGCTGTCTACTTCTGATGTCATCTTCTTCTTATCTTAGTGTAGTGTGGTTTCCTCTGATTGAGCATCGTTGTAAGGTGAGTAGAGATCAGTAGGCTTGTCTAATGGACCAGTCCAGTGTAGGGAGCTTTGGAAGTGGGAATTAATCTGAGAGTCAGTTTCCTTTCAATTTCGCTATGCATGAACTAGTTAAGAGTACCTGATAAAAAGATCCTTCCATCCAGGTTGGAGACAGTGGACAGTTCCTTAAATTAGGCCTTTTCTAGTCCTGTTTGCAGGTTGTGAGACATCTGATCTTCATCCAAAGATAGGCTATTGAGACAAGCTTCAGAAACAACCCAGAATATTCAGCTCATTCAGTCCTTTTGTTAACCTTTGTGAAGTCATCAGGTTTTCCATTAGAATCCTTTAATTTCTTACCCAATTCAGAAACTGGTATTTATCCAAGAGTCCTTTCTTTTGATCTCTTGAAGAGGAACCATTTTTGAAAATCTTGGTTAGTGTTATGACAATATATATATATATTTTTATCAGGTCACCTCTAATTTATTTTAAAATCTCTCAGGGTACTAATAGGCATAGGTCATAAAGTATCCAGCCTAGTTTCCTAATATTACTAGGTTGATCATTTTTTTTTTTTGGTATAATTTAATTATTATCAACATAGAGGAACTTTTTAAACTTAAATGACCATAACCTGTGTTAACCATATAAATCCATCTCATAATTGTGGGAGTTTTCTCTTTAAGAGCTGAGAGGTTACAGGTTTTTTTTTTTTTTTTTTAAGACTTAGCTCATTACTCTGAGTTTGAATGACCCTAGAGAACAGGGTCAGAGCAGGCATTATTAATTGGCCAGGTGAGAGGATTCCATCTAATCATATCATGAATAGAGGAAACAGGATTGAACTCTCTTCTAAAATAAATTTCCTAGAGGGTATCCTGTCAGAGCCTTGGAAGAGAGAAAGCCACCAAGGTAACCCAGAAGTTCTAGACACAGGTAATTAGCCACAAACCAACAATTGGATTGAGTTTTAAACTAGCATAGAATTATGCCCATGATAGAAAACATTTGATTGATATGCAGAAGTCCAGGAAAAGAAAGCGTAAAAGATCATATGCATTGGGTCCAGAGTCTTGGGCAAGCTGTCTACTTCTGATGTCATCTTCTTCTTATCTTAGTGTAGTGTGGTTTCCTCTGATTGAGCATCGTTGTAAGGTGAGTAGAGATCAGTAGGCTTGTCTAATGGACCAGTCCAGTGTAGGGAGCTTTGGAAGTGGGAATTAATCTGAGAGTCAGTTTCCTTTCAATTTCGCTATGCATGAACTAGTTAAGAGTACCTGATAAAAAGATCCTTCCATCCAGGTTGGAGACAGTGGACAGTTCCTTAAATTAGGCCTTTTCTAGTCCTGTTTGCAGGTTGTGAGACATCTGATCTTCATCCAAAGATAGGCTATTGAGACAAGCTTCAGAAACAACCCAGAATATTCAGCTCATTCAGTCCTTTTGTTAACCTTTGTGAAGTCATCAGGTTTTCCATTAGAATCCTTTAATTTCTTACCCAATTCAGAAACTGGTATTTATCCAAGAGTCCTTTCTTTTGATCTCTTGAAGAGGAACCATTTTTGAAAATCTTGGTTAGTGTTATGACAATATATATATATATTTTTATCAGGTCACCTCTTGAGATTTTTCTCTTTTTAAAAACAATTTATTAATATTTATTTGCTGCATTGGGTCTCAGTTGTAGCATGTGAGCTCTAGTTCCCTGACCAGGGATTGAACCCGGGCCCCGTGCATTGGGAGCACAGAGTCTTAGCCACTGGACCACCAGGGAATTCCCGTTATGACAATATTTTAAGATAGTAGCTAGAATTATAACTGATACCATTTTACCCGAACATTTCAGAATTTTAGGAACTCCATATAGTTTTTAGGATATCCATATTAGTAACATTTATCATATAATATAACCAGAGTCTTATTATTCACTTGACAGTACTTGCCTAATTAGTGTAATATTTCTCTTTGGGATGTTTTAGGCACTCTCTGAAGCATCTCAAAATTAGCTGTAAGTCAAAAATTCTTCATTAGAATGACTTAGAAAGGTTTGTCAACAAATACCAAAAAAGGGTTTTGAACACTCAGATAGTATTATGGGTCATGTCAATAGCGGCCCACATAGCCAAAGTAACAATAAAGGATTTAGAGTAGATCTTTTAAGAGGTAAATCAACTTAAACCCATTATCAAAGGCAGCTCAATATTTGAAGAAAGTTTATGTCCTCTTAACAGGGAGAAAAGCCAAATTCAAGTTTTTGTACCAGATTACATTTAAATCCACTTAAAGGTAAACAATTAAATTTATTTTAAACAGTAAATGCAAAAACTCTTTTCTCAGGGTTTTTCCAAATTCCAAGAGACCAGTTGCACATGAAAAATTAGAGCCTTTTCGCTATGCATGAACTAGTTAAGAGTAACTGATAAAAAGATCCTTCCATCCAGGTTGGAGACAGTGGACAGTTCCTTAAATTAGGCCTTTTCTAGTCCTGTTTGCAGGTTGTGAGACATCTGATCTTCATCCAAAGATAGGCTATTGAGACAAGCTTCAGAAACAACCCAGAATATTCAGCTCATTCAGTCCTTTTGTTAACCTTTGTGAAGTCATCAGGTTTTCCATTAGAATCCTTTAATTTCTTACCCAATTCAGAAACTGGTATTTATCCAAGAGTCCTTTCTTTTGATCTCTTGAAGAGGAACCATTTTTGAAAATCTTGGTTAGTGTTATGACAATATATATATATATTTTTATCAGGTCACCTCTTGAGATTTTCTCTTTTTAAAAACAATTTATTAATATTTATTTGCTGCATTGGGTCTCAGTTGTAGCATGTGAGCTCTAGTTCCCTGACCAGGGATTGAACCCGGGCCCCGTGCATTGGGAGCACAGAGTCTTAGCCACTGGACCACCAGGGAATTCCCGTTATGACAATATTTTAAGATAGTAGCTAGAATTATAACTGATACCATTTTACCCGAACATTTCAGAATTTTAGGAACTCCATATAGTTTTTAGGATATCCATATTAGTAACATTTATCATATAATATAACCAGAGTCTTATTATTCACTTGACAGTACTTGCCTAATTAGTGTAATATTTCTCTTTGGGATGTTTTAGGCACTCTCTGAAGCATCTCAAAATTAGCTGTAAGTCAAAAATTCTTCATTAGAATGACTTAGAAAGGTTTGTCAACAAATACCAAAAAGGTTTAGAACACTCAGATAGTATTATGGGTCATGTCAATAGCTGCCCACATAGCCAAAGTAACAATAAAGGATTTAGAGTAGATCTTTTAAGAGGTAAATCAACTTAAACCCATTATCAAAGGCAGCTCAATATTTGAAGAAAGTTTATGTCCTCTTAACAGGGAGAAAAGCCAAATTCAAGTTTTTGTACCAGATTACATTTAAATCCACTTAAAGGTAAACAATTAAATTTATTTTAAACATAGTCCTAACTGTGCAAAAAACTCTTTTTCTCAGGGTCCACTTTCCATAAATCTTAACACTTTCTACACCTATTACTTTGTTCTCTTATTCTGAAACAGCCACCTGTAAGTCAAACTTGCTTTCTTTTTCCTTCATAAAATGAAATTCTAATCCTCATATGTTCTTTACTGAAAACACACATTTAACTTTCCTCAAGTGACCAAGAACTAACCTTTATATTAGCATTCTATAAGTTGATGAACATAAATACTAATGATAATTTCTAAAAACGTTTGCTTTCTTATAGAGAATATCTCAGGATGGCACCAAACATTCATTAACAGTCTCAAGTCTCTTTAGTTTCCTCTGTAAGAGGAAATTAAGTGTTAAGAAATATTTCAAAACTTTATTTTATTTGGAAATAGCCTAGCTAGTAGGCTCCCATCTCTTAGCACAACCTTTAGAAATTCAAGTTACCCAAGTCTGGAGAGGCTATTTTAGACAGACATTCCTAAAGCATAATTATTTTTAATAGAGTTTATCTAGAAGCTTGTATCTCATTTATACTTTTTTAAAAAATAAGTTTCTTCACTTGAGTTACTTTCCTTGCTGACAGATTTGTACCAGATATAATAATTTACTTATATTAAGCCTAGGCACAATGAAAATATTCTACTTAATGTTTCCTATCTTGTGTTAATAAAGATCTAATATTTTAAGCCATTTTTTTTCTTGCTGTTGGATCCTAGCTATAGGTTGACTAGTCATTTAAAGATTTTTCCAAGGAGTTCCAAGTGGAGTGTGGAACCTTAGAGGAAGCGCTTTCTAAATTAGCTCGAGCAGTTTGTACCAGATGTCTGCCTGCTTAAACCAAACCAACAAAAACCAAACCAGAACCTCACTAGCTGGGAGTCACACTATAAAAAAACACCAAAGACAAAGAGATATCCAGAAGTCAAAAACCAAGTAGCAAGAGCAACCCGAAAAGATGGCAAGTGATGCCCAGAAATAAAAAACCAAATGGCATAAATGCCGGATATTGACTTCCCGGTCCCACTAGACCTGCGACCCGGCAGAATCAGTGCTGTCAATCATTTTAGTTCTGACAGTGTTTCTTGTTGGTTTTCTATAAAGAAGTTACTGTTGGATAAGGACCTGTCTGCCAATGCAGGAGATACAGGTTTGATCCCTGAACCAGGAAGATCCCATATACCGCAGAGCAGCTAAACCCACACATCAGCAAAGATCCAGCACAGCCAAAAATAAAGAAATAAAAGTTTAAAAAAAAAAAAAAAAGAAGTTACTGTTTGTTTCCACTTTTAGAAGCTTCAAGGTAACAAAGTAATTGCTGCTGGCATTTTCTAATTTTGCCCGTAAAAGTATGAATTTTGGAGACCAAGATACCAATTTGGGCATTTTAAGTTGAGATCTGTTTTAGTATAATTTCCCCAATTAACTAAGTACTTGCAAGTATGAGCTCTGTATGTATAGTACATGAATCTAGCTGGAGTGTTAGTTAGACATTGATCTTGGCTTTCTCACTTCCCTCTTTCCTGTTTTTTGAGAGATTTTATTTCCCACTTTAAGCTGAATTTGTCAGGGATAAAATTACTGGTGAAACTTTGTTGTGGGCCATGTGCTGCTTGTGTGCTTAACTCCTCCAGGAGTCACCCCACAGTCACCCCAGCTCTCTTATATGTCTTGGAACCTACCTCCAGCAATCTGAGAGTTTCTTCACTATAAATATTTACTTATATTAAGCCTAGGCACAATGAAAATATTCTACTTAATGTTTCCTATCTTGTGTTAATAAAGATCTAATATTTTAAGCCATTTTTTTTCTTGCTGTTGGATCCTAGCTATAGGTTGACTAGTCATTTAAAGATTTTTCCAAGGAGTTCCAAGTGGAGTGTGGAACCTTAGAGGAAGCGCTTTCTAAATTAGCTCGAGCAGTTTGTACCAGATGTCTGCCTGCTTAAACCAAACCAACAAAAACCAAACCAGAACCTCACTAGCTGGGAGTCACACTATAAAAAAACACCAAAGACAAAGAGATATCCAGAAGTCAAAAACCAAGTAGCAAGAGCAACCCGAAAAGATGGCAAGTGATGCCCAGAAATAAAAAACCAAATGGCATAAATGCCGGATATTGACTTCCCGGTCCCACTAGACCTGCGACCCGGCAGAATCAGTGCTGTCAATCATTTTAGTTCTGACAGTGTTTCTTGTTGGTTTTCTATAAAGAAGTTACTGTTGGATAAGGACCTGTCTGCCAATGCAGGAGATACAGGTTTGATCCCTGAACCAGGAAGATCCCATATACCGCAGAGCAGCTAAACCCACACATCAGCAAAGATCCAGCACAGCCAAAAATAAAGAAATAAAAGTTTAAAAAAAAAAAAAAAAGAAGTTACTGTTTGTTTCCACTTTTAGAAGCTTCAAGGTAACAAAGTAATTGCTGCTGGCATTTTCTAATTTTGCCCGTAAAAGTATGAATTTTGGAGACCAAGATACCAATTTGGGCATTTTAAGTTGAGATCTGTTTTAGTATAATTTCCCCAATTAACTAAGTACTTGCAAGTATGAGCTCTGTATGTATAGTACATGAATCTAGCTGGAGTGTTAGTTAGACATTGATCTTGGCTTTCTCACTTCCCTCTTTCCTGTTTTTTGAGAGATTTTATTTCCCACTTTAAGCTGAATTTGTCAGGGATAAAATTACTGGTGAAACTTTGTTGTGGGCCATGTGCTGCTTGTGTGCTTAACTCCTCCAGGAGTCACCCCACAGTCACCCCAGCTCTCTTATATGTCTTGGAACCTACCTCCAGCAATCTGAGACCATTGTGGCTGCTCAGATCGCTGAATGGCCAGTTCTTAAGTGTGACCCCCGGATGAGCAAATATGTTAATTAATGAATGGATTTCCCTGTGGGACCACTGCACGCACGGTATGAGGACGAGGCCTCCATCACTCCTATAAATTTCTTAGTGACCTGAGAAAACTGTAACCAGCTGGGAGGAGTCTTGTCCCTCCCTTCTCTTTGGAGCAGACCCTTCATATTTTGCTCACTTTTATCCCAACAAATTCTATAAAGGCAGTCGAACTGAGGAAAAGTGTCAGATCAGCCTCTTACCTAACCACTCAGCCTAGATGATTCGGTCCCCTACAACAGAGCGACCTTGGCATCTTTCAGCCAAGCCCTGGGTATTCCTCAATTTTTTCCAGTTGAGCCCCCTCCCCAGTACCTATCCACTGGGTGGATAATTCCACAGGCATCTTTCAGCCAGCCCCCTACCCAGTATCTTTCAACTGGGTGGGAATTCCTGGGTATGTTTTAACTGAACCCCACTCAATGTCTGGACCATGAGTGGGTATGCACCAGATGTTTCATCTGCCCCCCTCCCGCAGTATCTGTCCTACTGAGAGGAGGCAGGTAACCTGCTTACTAGCAAATAAAGCTCAGAATCTCAACCAGTGTGGGAGATTTGAGAACCAGGAGGGACTTAAAATTCGTCTGCATTCCCCGAGGAGGTGGATGGGTCCAAGGGGCCGCTGCTGGTACCAAAGCTCCGGTTCCTCGTGGAGTTCAGGTGAAGGAGGGAAGTTCGCTAAGGGTTGCTTCATCAGTCGACTAAAAAAAGATGAACAACTTGAGAGTTGTGGGTTGAATTTTATTTGGGGCACAATTAGGACTGCAGTCTGGAAGACAGTATCTCAGATAGCTCTGAGAGACTACTCCAGAGAGGCAGCAGGAGGAAGATCAATATATAAGATTGTGAGGAAGGGGAAGCTTAATACCAATAACAGAAGGTTTTTGGTTAGTCACAAGGATCTGATGTCACCATGAGGAAGGGAAGCAATACCAATAACTGGTGAAACTTTGTTGTGGGCCATGTGCTGCTTGTGTGCTTAACTCCTCCAGGAGTCACCCCACAGTCACCCCAGCTCTCTTATATGTCTTGAACCTACCTCCAGCAATCTGAGACCATTGTGGCTGCTCAGATCGCTGAATGGCCAGTTCTTAAGTGTGACCCCCGGATGAGCAAATATGTTAATTAATGAATGGATTTCCCTGTGGGACCACTGCACGCACGGTATGAGGACGAGGCCTCCATCACTCCTATAAATTTCTTAGTGACCTGAGAAAACTGTAACCAGCTGGGAGGAGTCTTGTCCCTCCCTTCTCTTTGGAGCAGACCCTTCATATTTTGCTCACTTTTATCCCAACAAATTCTATAAAGGCAGTCGAACTGAGGAAAAGTGTCAGATCAGCCTCTTACCTAACCACTCAGCCTAGATGATTCGGTCCCCTACAACAGAGCGACCTTGGCATCTTTCAGCCAAGCCCTGGGTATTCCTCAATTTTTTCCAGTTGAGCCCCCTCCCCAGTACCTATCCACTGGGTGGATAATTCCACAGGCATCTTTCAGCCAGCCCCCTACCCAGTATCTTTCAACTGGGTGGGAATTCCTGGGTATGTTTTAACTGAACCCCACTCAATGTCTGGACCATGAGTGGGTATGCACCAGATGTTTCATCTGCCCCCCTCCCGCAGTATCTGTCCTACTGAGAGGAGGCAGGTAACCTGCTTACTAGCAAATAAAGCTCAGAATCTCAACCAGTGTGGGAGATTTGAGAACCAGGAGGGACTTAAAATTCGTCTGCATTCCCCGAGGAGGTGGATGGGTCCAAGGGGCCGCTGCTGGTACCAAAGCTCCGGTTCCTCGTGGAGTTCAGGTGAAGGAGGGAAGTTCGCTAAGGGTTGCTTCATCAGTCGACTAAAAAAAGATGAACAACTTGAGAGTTGTGGGTTGAATTTTATTTGGGGCACAATTAGGACTGCAGTCTGGAAGACAGTATCTCAGATAGCTCTGAGAGACTACTCCAGAGAGGCAGCAGGAGGAAGATCAATATATAAGATTGTGAGGAAGGGGAAGCTTAATACCAATAACAGAAGGTTTTTGGTTAGTCACAAGGATCTGATGTCACCATGAAGGGATTTAGTGCTTTTCTAAATATGAGGAGATGCAAGGATTGAGATAATAAATCTATTCCTAAAAACATTCACCTATCTAAAGACATACCCCACCAGATTCCCTGGAGCATAGAGTGCCTCACTCCCCCTTGAACTGACTTACGGGGTGTTGAAGGTCAGCAGCTGTCAGCATAGGGTCAATCTCCACAGAGGCAGATGGAAAATGCCCTTGTTTAGTCATTGGCAATGTAATTGTAAACGCCAGTTGCAGTTGACAGAACTAAGATCCATGTGCCTCTTGGTGCAGCAAAAAAAGAAAAAAAAATCATTGGTTGCCTTAAGTCGTTCATGGTGGATTAATGGAAGTGTTACCTTGATTGAAGAGGATTTAAGAGGAACTTGGAGCAGAGGAATTGGAGACAGCCAGTTTTTTTCAAGGAATTTCTACTGGAACAGAAAAATATGGTGATAGCTGGAGGAGATACGGAGTCAAGGAAATTTTTTTTTAAAGATGGATGCTTTTATAGTATATTTGTATAGATAAAAAGTATTTGTAATTGATGGAATGACCCAGTAGGGAGAAAATTATAGGAGCCATTTCTTTGAAAGAGTTTCCCAGGTCGCTCAGGCAGTGAAGAATCTGTCAGCAGTGTAGGAGATCCAGGTTCAATCCCTGGGTCAGGAAGATCCCCTGGAGAATGGCATGACATAGAATGGCAACCCACTCTAGTATGCTTTTTTTTTTTTTTAAGATTTATTTATTTATTGTTATTGTGGGGGGGGGGGGGGTCGGGTTGGGGAGGGAGGGGAGTGGGTGGGCCACTTCTATTGGTCTTTCATTTCTCTATTTTCATCCATCTTTGTTCTTTGGCCCGTGTGGGCCTCCCATTGCGGTGGCCTCTGTTGTTGCAGAGCACCGGCTCTGGGCGCATGCGCTCCAGAGCTCTGGCTCGGTAATTGGACACATTGGTCCAGCCACTCCACAGCACGTGGGATCTTTCCAGGCCAGGGATCAAAGTGGCGCCCCTTGCACTGCAAGGCGGTGTCCTTACCCACAGGGAAGCTTAATACCAATAACAGAAGGTTTTGGTTAGTCACAAGGATCTGATGTCACCATGAAGGATTTAGTGCTTTTCTAAATATGAGGAGATGCAAGGATTGAGATAATAAATCTATTCCTAAAAACATTCACCTATCTAAAGACATACCCCACCAGATTCCCTGGAGCATAGAGTGCCTCACTCCCCCTTGAACTGACTTACGGGGTGTTGAAGGTCAGCAGCTGTCAGCATAGGGTCAATCTCCACAGAGGCAGATGGAAAATGCCCTTGTTTAGTCATTGGCAATGTAATTGTAAACGCCAGTTGCAGTTGACAGAACTAAGATCCATGTGCCTCTTGGTGCAGCAAAAAAAGAAAAAAAAATCATTGGTTGCCTTAAGTCGTTCATGGTGGATTAATGGAAGTGTTACCTTGATTGAAGAGGATTTAAGAGGAACTTGGAGCAGAGGAATTGGAGACAGCCAGTTTTTTTCAAGGAATTTCTACTGGAACAGAAAAATATGGTGATAGCTGGAGGAGATACGGAGTCAAGGAAATTTTTTTTTAAAGATGGATGCTTTTATAGTATATTTGTATAGATAAAAAGTATTTGTAATTGATGGAATGACCCAGTAGGGAGAAAATTATAGGAGCCATTTCTTTGAAAGAGTTTCCCAGGTCGCTCAGGCAGTGAAGAATCTGTCAGCAGTGTAGGAGATCCAGGTTCAATCCCTGGGTCAGGAAGATCCCCTGGAGAATGGCATGACATAGAATGGCAACCCACTCTAGTATGCTTTTTTTTTTTTTTTAAGATTTATTTATTTATTGTTATTGTTGGGGGGGCGGGGGTCGGGTTGGGGAGGGGGGAGCGGGCGGGCCACTTCTATTGGTCTTTCATTTCTCTATTTTCATCCATCTTTGTTCTTTGGCCCGTGTGGGCCTCCCATTGCGGTGGCCTCTGTTGTTGCAGAGCACCGGCTCTGGGCGCATGCGCTCCAGAGCTCTGGCTCGGTAATTGGACACATTGGTCCAGCCACTCCACAGCACGTGGGATCTTTCCAGGCCAGGGATCAAAGTGGCGCCCCTTGCACTGCAAGGCGGTGTCCTTACCCACTGGACCACCAGGGGAAGCCCACACTCCAGTGTTCTTGTCTGGAAAATTCTATGGACACAGGAGTCTGGAGGGCTATAGTCCAAAGGGTCCCAAAGAGTTAGACAGGACTGAGCAAGCAACACTTAAACTTTGCTTTGAAAAATCAAATCAATTTATGGTAATCTGCGACCTAAGGCCTGTCATTTATAGTGTGTGTCCTTACGTAGTGATCTATTTTTTTCCGTAAATGAAGACTGTGACTCGTGGAGAGAGGTATTAAAGAACATCCCTTTCCTCCAAATTCGTGAATTTTCATGAGTTCAGTAATGTAATTTTTATATAAAATTTTTATTGAATTATTTGGAATCTGTTAATACTTTATTGCTGTGTTGTTACTGGCCAGTTTTTCTCTGCTAACTTTTTAATAATTAGCATTGTCAGTTTTGCATAGTATTAGCCATGTGGTAGGTTCTAAATTTTGATTTGATGATCTCTTACCTGCTAAAGGTAGTTTTCTGAAGTACCTTAAAAACATTTTTTTTTTTAAATACAAAACCTTTTAAAGTATAAATGAAGTACTTTTAAGGGAAAACTCAGTGACCACTCTTCTCTTTCTCTAACGTCTCTGGTTTCACTTTTACTGTAATTGCTTCTGATTGTTGAGTTACCTGAGATGAGTTCTGAAACTCATGTTGAGAGCTCATATTACAGTTACAGCACTTTATGGGCCTCTTTCTGTGGTTCACTTACGTTTGAGTAAGTAGTTGTCAATATTTAGTGCTGGAGCATTAGTGCAATCACTTCTTAATCGTCTTTAGTTTTCTTCCAGATTTTCTTCCCTTAGCCACTGATCCATGCTGCTGACCTGGATTTCTGAAATAAGTTTTGTTATTGCTTAAAAATCTGTGGCTCTGCCCTGTATTTGGCTTTTTTCCCTCTTCTCCTGTAGGCACTTGCATTCTGCTTTAGGGACTTTGAAGTGTGCCTGAGGGGATTCTAATGCATCTTGAGGTTTCCTACCACAGAACTACAGGAGAAGGGTCACGATCCTGATCGGCATTCAGAAAGCTCTGCAGATGACATTCTTAAAAACAAAGTCCCACCCTAATACTGTGTTAGGAAATGGACATTTTGTTAAATATTTGTTCTTATGAGCAAATGATAAGATTTGTTGTTAATTGCATTATGTATCTTCAATTTCTCTTTTTGTCTGAGAATCTGAATGCAGTTGACTTGAACAATACAGGTTTGAACCACATGGGTCTACTTGCATGTGGAATTTCTTTCAAGAGTAGATGCTCTAGTACTGCACTATCTTGGTTGGCAAAATCTGTGGATACTGAGGGACCGAGTATAGGGAAGGCTGGCTTTTGGCTGCATGGAGGGTTGGCACCCCTAGCCCGTGGTTCTTTCTTTTTCCTTCTGTGATTTCATTTTTTTTCTCTCTGATATTTCTATTTGTATGTTGTCCTTAGACACTTCTCATCCTAACCATATCTTAAACTCATTCCCTAAACTTGATCTTGATTTCTCTGTGTTACTGTTGTCTGTATTATCATCTTGTAGTCACTTAGGTTTCTCTGTAGTGACTTTTAAGTCTCTCTTTTTTATCTTGTCATTACTGAGTGCTTTTGTAATTCAACAATTTTTTTTGGCCACTTCCTGTGTTCATGTTTTATTCTAGTCATGAGAAGCCTAATAAGAGAGGGTCTTAGTCCATAAATGATTGTGATGTAGTGTGATGAGTATAATAATTTAGCAATAGTGGAATATCTAGGGCACACTGGGATTAGAGAGTATCTCTCTTTCATGTGTCTCTTTAATTCTTACTGCGTCTATTGCCCACATCTTTAGGCTCTTATTACTATGTTTAGATAATTTTAAGACTGCGTAATAGCTTGTAACTCTCTTGTCATTCCAGTTCATCATGAATGTTGTCACTAGGCTAGTCGTTTCAAAAAGAAGAAAAAAAGCTACTCGTCTTTCTTCTTTCTCACAGAATAAAATCTAAAACAGAATAAAATCTGGAATGCAAAATCTTTGACCCACACTTCCTTTCTTGTCTTATGCTGCATGAACCTTCCCTTCTAACAAAGTTCTCACGTTCTGTTCCAAATACACTTCGCATTTCCACTTTGAAGTGTGCCTGAGGATTATGCATTTGGGTTTGAACTCAGGAGAAGGGTCACGATCCTGATCGGCATTCAGAAAGCTCTGCAGATGACATTCTTAAAAACAAAGTCCCACCCTAATACTGTGTTAGGAAATGGACATTTTGTTAAATATTTGTTCTTATGAGCAAATGATAAGATTTGTTGTTAATTGCATTATGTATCTTCAATTTCTCTTTTTGTCTGAGAATCTGAATGCAGTTGACTTGAACAATACAGGTTTGAACCACATGGGTCTACTTGCATGTGGAATTTCTTTCAAGAGTAGATGCTCTAGTACTGCACTATCTTGGTTGGCAAAATCTGTGGATACTGAGGGACCGAGTATGGGGAAGGCTGGCTTTTGGCTGCATGGAGGGTTGGCACCCCTAGCCCGTGGTTCTTTCTTTTTCCTTCTGTGATTTCATTTTTTTTCTCTCTGATATTTCTATTTGTATGTTGTCCTTAGACACTTCTCATCCTAACCATATCTTAAACTCATTCCCTAAACTTGATCTTGATTTCTCTGTGTTACTGTTGTCTGTATTATCATCTTGTAGTCACTTAGGTTTCTCTGTAGTGACTTTTAAGTCTCTCTTTTTTATCTTGTCATTACTGAGTGCTTTTGTAATTCAACAATTTTTTTTGGCCACTTCCTGTGTTCATGTTTTATTCTAGTCATGAGAAGCCTAATAAGAGAGGGTCTTAGTCCATAAATGATTGTGATGTAGTGTGATGAGTATAATAATTTAGCAATAGTGGAATATCTAGGGCACACTGGGATTAGAGAGTATCTCTCTTTCATGTGTCTCTTTAATTCTTACTGCGTCTATTGCCCACATCTTTAGGCTCTTATTACTATGTTTAGATAATTTTAAGACTGCGTAATAGCTTGTAACTCTCTTGTCATTCCAGTTCATCATGAATGTTGTCACTAGGCTAGTCGTTTCAAAAAGAAGAAAAAAAGCTACTCGTCTTTCTTCTTTCTCACAGAATAAAATCTAAAACAGAATAAAATCTGGAATGCAAAATCTTTGACCCACACTTCCTTTCTTGTCTTATGCTGCATGAACCTTCCATTCTAACAAAGTTCTCCCACGTTCTGTTCCAAATACACTTCGCACTCTTCCTTTTTGGTTTTCTCCTTCCCACAATGTTTTCACTCTTGCTACCTCTATTTATTGAAGTTGTATCTATCCTTGGACACAGTTCTTAATTGTTAAATCCTATGCGAACCCTTTAGATGATCATGCCCATGTTGTTCACACCCTCTTTTTCTTGGCTTCCATGATACCACTCTCTTCTCTCTGTTACCTTTTTCTCAACTGTCATGACCAACTGCCTTCCCTTAAAGTTCATATTTTTTAAGGTTTCACCCTGACTGTTTTTTCTGTTCATTGTTATGCTTTCTTGAACACACATTTTTTTCTTAGCTCATATGTGTGTTCATTTATTCACCCTAGTTTCTCTCTTGAGCATTCTAGTCCTTAAGCTTGATAATTTAGAATGCCCACCTGATTGTTCAGCAGAGAATCTGAAATTTAAAACATCAAAGATAAGTACATGGTCTTCTCTGGACTCAAGTATTTACTTCATTTCCTGCCTCACTTAGTGATGCTGCCAGTCGCTCAGTACCCAAGTTATAAACTAAGAATCATCTTGACTTCTGTTCATTTTCTTTTGGCTGTCAAGTTCTGCTGATGGAGCTTTTCCTTTTCTATTCTCCTTGCTCTTTCCTTGGGCCAGATTCTGTTATCCCAAGTAGACCATTGTAAAATGTTCCTCTAAAGGTGATTATTGGGCTTTCCTAGTGGTCCAGTGGGTAAAGAGTCCACCTTGCAGTGCCAGGGACACCGGTTAAATCCCTGGGCCCAGGAAGATCCCACATGCCGCGGAGTGGCTGGGCCGGTGTGTCCAATTACGAGCCAGTGCTCTGCAGCGAGAGAGGCCACTGCGATGGGAGGCCCACACAGGCCAAAAAGTAAAGATGGATGAAAATAAATGGACCAAAAAAAATCAGTGAAAAGAGGTCAAAATTAAAAAAAAAAAAAAAGTGATTCTTCTCCTTGTGTCCTGGATATTCTACAGGAAATGCATGTTGGTTGTATCCAGTAGGAATGTCAAAGGCAAAAATAATTTTGGATCTGCCACCCTAGTATAGTGCTTGAACCAGAGACTAAACTTTGTGTATCCATTAAAGATCCATTTCTTAAATATCTTTGTTAGGTGACACTGTTAAATAGCTTATGCTCTTTATAAGAAATTTGCTTAAGGGTTAAGAATATAATCTATAAGGATCGGTGGGGAAAAACAAGAGGATACATGGATAGGTGCCAAAAGTGATCTTATAGTAGGTTTTCTTAATGAGATAGAAAAGAGATTAAAGTCTGAAAGTAACACTTGGTACTCTGTGACCAAATGCTAGTTAAAGAGAAAGTAAGTATAGGGGGATCTTGAGGCTGTGAATAGATGAAAATAGGAGCCTTAGTTTGGGGAATTGTAAGCTGATATGTTTTGAGTAGTACCTTGAAGGGATGCTGTTTACCTGTCAGTTAATACCCAGAAGAGACTCCTGATATCATTGTTGTGTGTTCCTGGAAGATGCTGGCGTAATATGCTGATGCTGCAGATGTGATAACATAATCACTGTACCTCTGCATCGTCTAATGTGATTCACAAGCACAAGTTGTTTAGTATTGAACAATCTTTTTCTGAACCCAGATATAGTCATAGAAGAGCTCTTTAGTTTCTTGATTGTTTTTCTTGGTTTGCTAACAGATTTTGTAAAATTTCGTGGAATTTGTCTTGCTTGTAACATTTAAAGAATTCCAAATTTGCAGAAGAGCGTATTTTAAAATTTAGATTGTCTTAGAGCACCAGTCTGAGCTCCCTCTGTTATGTTTAGTAGCATTTCCTGACTGTCTTTACATCTATAAACAGATAGTGTGATTCTCCTATTTAATTTTACTTAAATCTGCAACATAAGAATAATGAAAATTCTACATTGTAGGGTAGTTGTGAGATTTAAATGAGGCAATGCAGGTACCTGGCATACAAGTCTTCCGTAGATGTCACCTGGTGTTGTTAGAGATGTTTTAAGGCATTAGTTCTTTGGAGGGCCACTGAAGGATTTATATTGAAGAGTGATATGATCAGATTTGTGATTTTAAGTATCAACTCTGGGAAAACTATGGACTGAAGGATTGAAGGGGAAGAAATTGAAGGTAGGGAGTTAAGAAAATTTATGCTATAGTATTGGCTAGAGATAGTAAGATTCTAGATTAGGAAATCAGGTAGTATTGGAGAAGATAGGATGGAGTTGAGAATTATTACAAATTGACATGCACAATGTACTCCGTGAGTTGGAGAGATCTAAGGGAAATTAAGAGAATAGACAGCCATCATAGTGTACCCAACTGAGTAGGAAGCATTGTCTTCTCCTGCTCATAAGAGAATACAGAGAGATTGGTTAGAAGCCAGTACTTGTCATTGCCAAGAAACTAAGAACTGAGCTGGTTGCCTACTCTTCCTCAATGGGACTGGAGATTTGGGCAACTCTGGCTGAGTCCAGAGCAGTGACTTTGGGCAGCTCATGAGGATAATGTACTGATAACATGTGCCTACTGTTAGGGAACTCTCATGAGTGGAGAAGAAAAATGACATAGACCACAAGTAGACCTAAGTATAGAGGGGCTTCCCAGGAGGGGCTAGTGCTAAGGTCACCTGCCAATGCAGGAAACATGAGACTGGCTTTAGTGATAACATAATCACTGTACCTCTGCATCGTCTAATGTGATTCACAAGCACAAGTTGTTTAGTATTGAACAATCTTTTTCTGAACCCAGATATAGTCATAGAAGAGCTCTTTAGTTTCTTGATTGTTTTTCTTGGTTTGCTAACAGATTTTGTAAAATTTCGTGGAATTTGTCTTGCTTGTAACATTTAAAGAATTCCAAATTTGCAGAAGAGCGTATTTTAAAATTTAGATTGTCTTAGAGCACCAGTCTGAGCTCCCTCTGTTATGTTTAGTAGCATTTCCTGACTGTCTTTACATCTATAAACAGATAGTGTGATTCTCCTATTTAATTTTACTTAAATCTGCAACATAAGAATAATGAAAATTCTACATTGTAGGGTAGTTGTGAGATTTAAATGAGGCAATGCAGGTACCTGGCATACAAGTCTTCCGTAGATGTCACCTGGTGTTGTTAGAGATGTTTTAAGGCATTAGTTCTTTGGAGGGCCACTGAAGGATTTATATTGAAGAGTGATATGATCAGATTTGTGATTTTAAGTATCAACTCTGGGAAAACTATGGACTGAAGGATTGAAGGGGAAGAAATTGAAGGTAGGGAGTTAAGAAAATTTATGCTATAGTATTGGCTAGAGATAGTAAGATTCTAGATTAGGAAATCAGGTAGTATTGGAGAAGATAGGATGGAGTTGAGAATTATTACAAATTGACATGCACAATGTACTCCGTGAGTTGGAGAGATCTAAGGGAAATTAAGAGAATAGACAGCCATCATAGTGTACCCAACTGAGTAGGAAGCATTGTCTTCTCCTGCTCATAAGAGAATACAGAGAGATTGGTTAGAAGCCAGTACTTGTCATTGCCAAGAAACTAAGAACTGAGCTGGTTGCCTACTCTTCCTCAATGGGACTGGAGATTTGGGCAACTCTGGCTGAGTCCAGAGCAGTGACTTTGGGCAGCTCATGAGGATAATGTACTGATAACATGTGCCTACTGTTAGGGAACTCTCATGAGTGGAGAAGAAAAATGACATAGACCACAAGTAGACCTAAGTATAGAGGGGCTTCCCAGGAGGGGCTAGTGCTAAGGTCACCTGCCAATGCAGGAAACATGAGATGTGGGTTTGATCCCTGGGTTGGGAAGATACCCTGGAGGAGGGCTTGGCAACCCACTCCAGTATTCTTGACTGGAGAATCCAGTCAAAAACAGAGGAGCCTGGTGGGCTGCAGTCTGTTAGGGTCACAGAATCAGACACAACTGTAGCAACTTAGCACACATAGATGTAAGCAGTACCAGATATGATATAGAAAAAAAGCTAATTCCTGAGGAGTTGGAAGGACTGACAGTGTTGTGGTATATTAATATTTGAATTTTCTAAGTTTTGTTAATTTTACAAGCCCAGAAGTATGCTTCAAGCATTTGGCATTTTAACATTTTAGAGTGAGACATTTTGAAGTGTTGCTTTTTAGTCATTTTTGGTAAAGATGTATTTTTATTTTTGAAGTACTTAATGTACTTTATATGTATTTTCATTTAATCTTGTTGTGTCTGGCAAGTTTAATTGTAGCATTTGAAAAACTACCTTTCACAGTAAAATGATAAGTTTTTAATTTGTTTACTAAGTTGACTGTTCTTACCTGACAATTTTATTTAAGCGTTCTTTCATAATAGAGAAGTTCTATCTAGGATCTTATGATAAGTGTTTTCTTGTCACTGAAGTGTTCCTTGGGTTGTATTGACCAGTTGCCAGTATAGATTAAATATAAATGTACTCTAAGGTGTGGTTGATATTCAGGCTTCAGCCTTTAACTTTTTTCAGTCATAGTTTATGAAATTATCTATTATTTGTGTTTTTAAAGTAAACACGATTTTGGGATTATGCATAGTGTTATTAGTATTTTCATTTCGTTATCAGCATCCCCTAGTTATGTCTCTTTTCCTATAGAATTGGAGTAAGACTCTTTTCCTACATATTGCTATGTCCAAGGTGAACCACCCCCCCATATCCTTTTTCTAGAATTGTAGTCATACCATATTTAGATTCTTCAGTAACTTTCATTTCTTTACTCAGTAACTTTTACTGAATGTTTTTTCTACATCTTTAAAAATGAAAAAAACCCAAATATGTTGTGGTCCTTGTTTTCAAGGAGCTTCAGTCTAGTAGAGAAAGTAGAGCACAGGTAGAGATGATTTTAAAGATAAAATAGTGTGTTCAGGGGGAACTCTTAATTCAGGTAGAGATCACATGCACATGCTAATTCTACAGTGAGGTTTATTATATGTTACATGAAAAGAGAAAATATAGAAGCAAAGAACTGTCATTCTAATAGCCTGATACATATCAGACATATGACATAGAACATTCCAGAGAACAGAAGTATAGATACTGTACTTCATGTGAGGTTGCAGACTGCGAGAAACCTGTTCCAGTCCTGTACCTTTTGTCATGTCATCTCTTCGTAGAGCTGTTGTGTATGTTTCTTGTCTCCCTGGTAGGGGCACTGCTTTGAGTAGTGGAAGAGACAGGTTGGCTTGTTGGAGGGAAATACATATGAGATGGGTTGAAAATCATTGAAATTATTTAGCATGAATAAGAGAAATCTAGGACTGACTGCTTTAAACTTTTTTTTTTTTTTAATTTGAGAATTATTTCACACTCAGAAAAAGTACAAGGATAAGAGTACTACAGAGATTATTTGAGTGGTCTTTATCCAGATTCACCTATTGTTAGTATTGTATGCCATTTGCTTATCATTTGCTCTCACATATGTACATAGATACATATATGTGTACACATATGTCTGTATACGTGTGTGTGTTCTTACATGTGCCCACATGTTCCAAGTATTTGAGAGTAAGTTGCATGAGTCACGATACTTACCCTTAAATAGTGTGACTTGTACTTCCTAAGAAATTTTTAGACAATGTAACAACTGTACAAACTATTTCACTGAGTTTTACATTGATACAATAATTCAATTCACCATTTTTATTCCAATTTTTTTAAAATTGAGGGAGTCTCTTTTATAGCCTTAATCTACTTCCACAGACTGTCTTTTAAAGAGTAGAGAATGAATCATGAGAGACTTTTGGTAGCAGTTTTCTATTAAAGGCCTAAAGGAGATTATGGAGACTTAAGTTGGATGCTGCTTTTATTCCAAATCTGCCTTTCCCACAGTCTTTCCATCTCAGAAAATGGCAGCACCATTAGAACAACCATAGGTTTTTCCATTTAATGCATCACTGAATGCTGTGACTCCTGTCTTCCCCAGTCACCTTGATCTCCTTTATTCCTTTCTGTCCGTCTGCTTGCACCTGTGTGTTCATATTTCTCATCTGAATTTCTTTCTACCTAACTTCTAAAATGAATCCCCTGCTTCTGTGTCTTCCCCCTTCCAATTCATTCTCCACGTTGTTACGTTGTTACAGCCAGAATAATCTTTTAGAAATGAAAATCAGATCATTTCACTGTCTTGCTTATAGTGGCTTTTCATTGTGCCAGAGTGTTAATTCCTCTTAGATAAGAACCTAAATATTACCCTTTGAGATGCTTTCCTTTGTGCCTGAGGCTACTGGTTTCTCCCATAGCATTTTCTGTTTTCTTCATAGCATTTATAATTCATAATCGCTTGTTTACTTGTGTGTGGTTTTTCCCTTCCTTTTCTGTTTCCACACTAGACTAGGCAAAAACCGTAGGGGTCATGTATGTCAAGTTTTGATATAATTTACAAAAGGAAATAAGAGTTAACTTTTTTAATTTGAGAATTATTTCACACTCAGAAAAAGTACAAGGATAAGAGTACTACAGAGATTATTTGAGTGGTCTTTATCCAGATTCACCTATTGTTAGTATTGTATGCCATTTGCTTATCATTTGCTCTCACATATGTACATAGATACATATATGTGTACACATATGTCTGTATACGTGTGTGTGTTCTTACATGTGCCCACATGTTCCAAGTATTTGAGAGTAAGTTGCATGAGTCACGATACTTACCCTTAAATAGTGTGACTTGTACTTCCTAAGAAATTTTTAGACAATGTAACAACTGTACAAACTATTTCACTGAGTTTTACATTGATACAATAATTCAATTCACCATTTTTATTCCAATTTTTTTAAAATTGAGGGAGTCTCTTTTATAGCCTTAATCTACTTCCACAGACTGTCTTTTAAAGAGTAGAGAATGAATCATGAGAGACTTTTGGTAGCAGTTTTCTATTAAAGGCCTAAAGGAGATTATGGAGACTTAAGTTGGATGCTGCTTTTATTCCAAATCTGCCTTTCCCACAGTCTTTCCATCTCAGAAAATGGCAGCACCATTAGAACAACCATAGGTTTTTCCATTTAATGCATCACTGAATGCTGTGACTCCTGTCTTCCCCAGTCACCTTGATCTCCTTTATTCCTTTCTGTCCGTCTGCTTGCACCTGTGTGTTCATATTTCTCATCTGAATTTCTTTCTACCTAACTTCTAAAATGAATCCCCTGCTTCTGTGTCTTCCCCCTTCCAATTCATTCTCCACGTTGTTACGTTGTTACAGCCAGAATAATCTTTTAGAAATGAAAATCAGATCATTTCACTGTCTTGCTTATAGTGGCTTTTCATTGTGCCAGAGTGTTAATTCCTCTTAGATAAGAACCTAAATATTACCCTTTGAGATGCTTTCCTTTGTGCCTGAGGCTACTGGTTTCTCCCATAGCATTTTCTGTTTTTCTTCATAGCATTTATAATTCATAATCGCTTGTTTACTTGTGTGTGGTTTTTCCCCTTCCTTTTCTGTTTCCCACACTAGACTAGGCAAAAAACCGTAGGGGTCATGTATGTCAAGTTTTGTATACCTAGCACTTCGTATATTGCTAGGATCATTAATAGTTGAACACATTTGATTATAGAGTTTGGATAAAGCCTTTTGAGGTTATCTGCAACTTTTGTCTTGTTTCCTTTGCTAGCGTTTTCCCTCATGGTGATCCATTCCAGTATTATTTTGTTGTTGTTGCTGTTCAGTAACTCAGTTGTGTTACTGAATTATTTTTCACCTTCAGACAGTTTTGATTTCTATTTCTCAATGATATCAATCTGAATTTTCCACTCGCTGTTTTTCTTCTTCAAAAATCAACACCTACATGTATTTGTTTATTCTTCCAATATCTCTTTGCCTTTTATTTGTTCTGTAATAAGTTTTAGATTTCCCTGAAGTTAACCTGCTACGTCTTTGCAAAAATGTGTCTTCTTTCATCTGTCTTATCTCACTAGAAATTTCCCAGTTTTCATTTTATAGCTTCATTTTTCCTTATTAGTTCCTTCACTTCCTTTTAATGATGAAGCTGACTGGTTTCCAGTTCATTATCTCTCCTTTTACTTAAGATTTCTTCCCCAAACTGCTTTTAGAAATCTCTCTGCATCATCTGAACCAGACAGTTCAACTTCCAGTGCTCTGTGTCATCTTCCTGTTTAGAGGATTGGTTTTCATTTTCCTCTCTTGATTTCGTAGCCGCTTCTGATTCCTTTAGTTGGTGAGAAGTATCTTCTTTGACTTAAGTACAAGAGACTTTTGTTCTTTTTTTTTGGGTGTAGTAGTAGTTCTCTGATTTGCATTCCATGTTCCGTTCTCTTGACTGTAGCTAAGTTGAAGAATGAGTTCTTTTAAGATATACTTCATACCCATGTTATAATTCATTGTTAAAAAATGAATTTTTCTTGGAGAAGGAAATGGCAGCCCATTCCAGTATTATTGCCTGGAGAATTTCATGGACAGAGGAACCTGGTGGGCTGTAGTCTGTGGGGTTGCAGAGTTAGACTTATACCTAAGCATTATATGAAACGTGTGTTATTTTGGGAACTGTTTTATGAAAAGAAACTGGTTTGGAAAGAAAACCACTGAGAGACTTATCCTTAATTAATAAAGGATATTAAACAAAAATAAATTTTTTTCTTATCCTGATAGTCTTGGAGAAAAACCCCCAAACCCTGCAATTTGTATTATTTATTCTCAGTTCTTCAGGAGGTTCTTGTCACTGTCATCTCCACCTGTGGATGCATGTTTTCCCTTTTTAAAGTTAAACTGAGAATCTTTTTCAGTTGTCTGTTTTTCTATTCTCAACCGTTTTATTCCTACTATTCTAAAAGTTTCCCTAAAATATTGATTTATTCAAAAAATAATTATTCTTTAGGTTTTTTTCATTGAAATTGATTTTACTGTTACTTTGAATTATTTTTAAACATTTTCTTTTATCTATATTCTATAGAACTTCTGCATTAGAGAACAGATTTTCTGATTTATACTCCATGAATGTTTAAAAATATTTTTTCAGTGTTAAATTTGATTGATTCCTTTCCCATCTATTACAAAACTAAACACATTCATTACATATGCTTTTTTTTTTTTTTTTGCTGTTTGCCTAGAATCTTGGCCATCTCCTTCAGCACTATAGAAAGTACTGGGAAAAGAGTAGATTAGTCTGTTCTGTCCTAGTCTTTTCATTTACAATACAACTTGCTTGCCAGATAAACCAATAAATTAATGTCATGATCAGCAGTTAGAAAAACATAGGTATATTACATCTTAATTTAGAAAAAATGAATTGGAGAGAAACTGTATAGGGTAATGGCTAAATTTGAATCCTGGCCCCACCACTTACTGGTTGTGTTTTCTTGAGAAAACTGCCTAACCCTTCTGTGTTTCCTTTCTTTCTTTGTGAAATGAATATTATATTTAGTTAATAAGGTAGTTGTGAGGATTAAATAGGTTATATATGAAACCCTTAGAACACTGCCTCACACACAGTAAGAGCTATGGAAGCATCAGCTGCTGTAGTTCCTGCTGTTGCTACTACTGATTCCAGTATTCTTGCCTGAAGAATGCCATGGACAGAGGAACCTGGTGGGCTGTAGTCTGTGGGGTTGCAGAGTTAGACTTATACCTAAGCATTATATGAAACGTGTGTTATTTTGGGAACTGTTTTATGAAAAGAAACTGGTTTGGAAAGAAAACCACTGAGAGACTTATCCTTAATTAATAAAGGATATTAAACAAAAATAAATTTTTTTCTTATCCTGATAGTCTTGGAGAAAAACCCCCAAACCCTGCAATTTGTATTATTTATTCTCAGTTCTTCAGGAGGTTCTTGTCACTGTCATCTCCACCTGTGGATGCATGTTTTCCCTTTTTAAAGTTAAACTGAGAATCTTTTTCAGTTGTCTGTTTTTCTATTCTCAACCGTTTTATTCCTACTATTCTAAAAGTTTCCCTAAAATATTGATTTATTCAAAAAATAATTATTCTTTAGGTTTTTCATTGAAATTGATTTTACTGTTACTTTGAATTATTTTTAAACATTTTCTTTTATCTATATTCTATAGAACTTCTGCATTAGAGAACAGATTTTCTGATTTATACTCCATGAATGTTTAAAAATATTTTTTCAGTGTTAAATTTGATTGATTCCTTTCCCATCTATTACAAAACTAAACACATTCATTACATATGCTTTTTTTTTTTTTTGCTGTTTGCCTAGAATCTTGGCCATCTCCTTCAGCACTATAGAAAGTACTGGGAAAAGAGTAGATTAGTCTGTTCTGTCCTAGTCTTTTCATTTACAATACAACTTGCTTGCCAGATAAACCAATAAATTAATGTCATGATCAGCAGTTAGAAAAACATAGGTATATTACATCTTAATTTAGAAAAAATGAATTGGAGAGAAACTGTATAGGGTAATGGCTAAATTTGAATCCTGGCCCCACCACTTACTGGTTGTGTTTTCTTGAGAAAACTGCCTAACCCTTCTGTGTTTCCTTTCTTTCTTTGTGAAATGAATATTATATTTAGTTAATAAGGTAGTTGTGAGGATTAAATAGGTTATATATGAAACCCTTAGAACACTGCCTCACACACAGTAAGAGCTATGGAAGCATCAGCTGCTGTAGTTCCTGCTGTTGCTACTACTGTCGTGACTGTCACCACCTGTGACAGTGAGTGCCACCGACTGGGGTTCTGTAGTTTTGGTTATCTGCATGAACTTGGGCAAGTTTATTCATCTCTGAAACAGGAATAAATGTACCTGTCGTGCTTTGTAATGAGGTTGTGAAAGTGAAGTCGCTCAGTCTGTTTGACTCCGCGACCCATGGATGAGCCATGGAATTCTCCAGGCAACAATACTGGCACCAGTCACAATGGCTATCATCAAAAAATCTACAATAAATGAGAGAGGATGTATAGAAGAGGGAACCCTCCTGTGCTGTTAGTGGAAATGTAAACTGGCACAGCCATTGTGAAGAACAGTAAATCTACCATATGACCCAGCAATCCCACCACTGGGCATATACCCTGAGGAAACCATGCCTCTAAAAGACACGTGTACTCCACAATTCATGCAGCACTATTTACAATAGCTAGGACATGGAAGCAACCTAGATGTCCATCAAGAGATAAATGGATCAAGATGTGATTACGTATATACAATGGAATATTACTCAGCTGTGAAAAGGAATGGATTTGAGTCAGCCGTAGTGAGGTGGATGAACCTAGAACCTTTTATACAGAGTGAAGTAAGTCAGAAAGTGAAAAACAAATATTGTTTATTAATGCATCTATATGGAATTTAGAAAAATGGTACTGATGAACCTATTTGGAGGAAAGGAATGGAAATGCAGATACAAAGAACAGACTGTGGACCTGGCGAGGGAAAGAGAGAGTGGGATGAGTTGAAAAGGTAGCATTGCCTGTTTTACACTATCATGTGTAAAATGGCTAGTGGGAAGTTGCTATAGAACACAGGGAGCCCTGCCTGGTGCCTTTGAGTGACCTAGAGGAGTAGGATTTGGGGAAGGAAGGGAGACTCACGAGAGAGGGGACATATATTTATAATTATGACTGATTTGCGTTACTGTATGGCAGAAATCAGCACAACATTGTAAAGCAATTTTCCTCTAATTAAATACATTTTTTAAGTGAATCTTTTAATTAAGCTATTGAGTAAATATTATAGACATTTTCATTGCACTTATGTTTTTGTAATTATTTGTATTGCCCAAGTTCTCCATAATGCAGAGTTTGTGCAGAACATGTAATAAGACATAGTCCCTGGCTTCTACAGCTCCTTTCAGCCACAAGTACAGTTCCTCCATCCTGCAGACTTAGTCCTGATTAAGGTGGGCAAGTGAAGCCTGCAGTGGTGTACAGTGTTCCCAGGGCTAGAACCTTGAGCCATGTGCCTGTCAGGCTGCCGCCTTCTTCCTGACTCAGCTGTAAATAAGAATCTCTGCTTTGTTTTCCTTTCCAGCACTCCACATCTCAAAATGGGACCAGGAGCCCATCTTGATCTTATATCCTGTGGGTTTTTTTTGCTCTAACTGTTCTTCTCACCATTTTCTTATTTTTAACCTTTTGTTTTAGCTCTTTCCGTGCATCTTAGAAGAGAGCCCCAAATTAGAAGAAATCAAAACTATTGCCTTTATATCCTCTCCAGTTACTGTCTTTTTCTTTCTAGTTTTTGGAAGAATGGGTTATATTTCCTGACTCCATTTCTTTATCTTTTTTTTACTCTTGAGCTCTCTGTAGTTAGTTTTCTGTGCCTCATCTTCTCTCTTGAAACTCCTCTGGCAAAAGTGACCAAATTTGTAAACTGCCAAGGGTGATCATTCTTTTCAGTCTTTAGTTTTTCTTTGCTTATCTGTGGAATTTGACACTACTGCCTTTTACCATTTTCAAATTCTCTTCCAGTTTTTTTCTTTCCCTTGAATTTTGCATTCTCACCTTGCCTTTGTTGTTGTTTTTTCCCTTCTCCATTCTTTAAATGTTGGTAAACCCTTGGGGAGTGCCCTTAGTCTTTTTTTTTTCTTCTTCTACATCTCCCCCAGATGACCTCACCTGTTTCTGGTGGAACATTTGACAATTGTGTCTATGCTGACAAATCCCAAATCATTATCTTTCATTCAGACCTTGCCCTGGCATTTCAGACTCCTTTCCATGGCTAGTAAACAACCACACCAGCACCCTCTAGGTACCTCATAGTCAGCTTGACATGCTAATAAATACACGATCTCTTTCCCCATGTATAATATTTGCCCTCAATTAAAGTCACCACCCTCTGTCCAGTCAGACAAGCCTGGAATCCTGAATCCTTCCCTCTCTACATCTAATTAGTCTATTATTCATCCATTTCCATCTCCTACACTTGATCAGTCAATTATTCATTAAATATTGTGCTTTCATTTTGTGTCTACTATTGTGATAAAAGTTCTTAAAATGAAGTATTGGTAATATCTTTTGAAAAAAAAAATTGTTTTTTTTTGCCTCTAAGTCATTTATTCTCAAATCCATCTTTATTCTTTTGGCGTGTGTGGGCCTCCCATTGCAGTGGCCTCTCTTGCTGCAGGGCACTGGCTCTAGGCGCATGTGCTCTAGAGTACTGGCTCCTAATTGGACACACCTGCTCAGCCACTGGGGACATGTGGGATCCTCCTGGGCCAGAGATCGACCCAGTGCTCCCTGCACTGCACGGCTGACTCCCCACCCACTGGACCACCAGGGAAGCCCCTCTATCTTTTTTATTTGCACCTTTTCCCCTAACCTTTTTGGTGCAATCATTGCCATTTTTCTCCCATTAAAACCTCTTAACCTGTCTCCCTTTTTTCCTTTGGTCCAATGTTCATGCTGAAGTCAGAGTCAGGTTTCAAAATTCATTGTTGTTTTCTGGCTTATTTAAAACCCTTTGACTTCCTGATTGCCTGTAGTAGAGTTCAAATTTCTTAGTATGGTGTAAGGCCTTTCACACACTGCATTTTTCCCATTCACCGTTTTTTTCCTAATGCATCTTTGAACATTGTTCACTACCATTGTTAAATTAATAAGTTTCCTGAATGTTTCTTTCTGGTTCTTTGCTTTTGTGTATCCTTTTAGGCTGTATTGCTTCTTACGTTGTGTCTTTATTATTATTTGCTATGTATCATTTGAAATTCAACTCAAGCACTGACTTCCTTTGTGTAGCCATTTGTGAAAACCCCTTCTGCCAATTAAGTGCTTTCTTTTTGTGCCCCCATGTACCATCCCATACACTCTCCTATAGCAAGTACTTTATTGCCTTTTTCTTGTCTGTATGTCTTTTCTTTGTATTGTAGTGTCTGTTGTAACCACAGCTTGACATGCTAATAAATACACGATCTCTTTCCCCATGTATAATATTTGCCCTCAATTAAAGTCACCACCCTCTGTCCAGTCAGACAAGCCTGGAATCCTGAATCCTTCCCTCTCTACATCTAATTAGTCTATTATTCATCCATTTCCATCTCCTACACTTGATCAGTCAATTATTCATTAAATATTGTGCTTTCATTTTGTGTCTACTATTGTGATAAAAGTTCTTAAAATGAAGTATTGGTAATATCTTTTGAAAAAAAAAATTGTTTTTTTTTGCCTCTAAGTCATTTATTCTCAAATCCATCTTTATTCTTTTGGCGTGTGTGGGCCTCCCATTGCAGTGGCCTCTCTTGCTGCAGGGCACTGGCTCTAGGCGCATGTGCTCTAGAGTACTGGCTCCTAATTGGACACACCTGCTCAGCCACTGGGGACATGTGGGATCCTCCTGGGCCAGAGATCGACCCAGTGCTCCCTGCACTGCACGGCTGACTCCCCACCCACTGGACCACCAGGGAAGCCCCTCTATCTTTTTTATTTGCACCTTTTCCCCTAACCTTTTTGGTGCAATCATTGCCATTTTTCTCCCATTAAAACCTCTTAACCTGTCTCCCTTTTTTCCTTTGGTCCAATGTTCATGCTGAAGTCAGAGTCAGGTTTCAAAATTCATTGTTGTTTTCTGGCTTATTTAAAACCCTTTGACTTCCTGATTGCCTGTAGTAGAGTTCAAATTTCTTAGTATGGTGTAAGGCCTTTCACACACTGCATTTTTCCCATTCACCGTTTTTTTCCTAATGCATCTTTGAACATTGTTCACTACCATTGTTAAATTAATAAGTTTCCTGAATGTTTCTTTCTGTTTCTTTGCTTTTGTGTATCCTTTTAGGCTGTATTGCTTCTTACGTTGTGTCTTTATTATTATTTGCTATGTATCATTTGAAATTCAACTCAAGCACTGACTTCCTTTGTGTAGCCATTTGTGAAAACCCCTTCTGCCAATTAAGTGCTTTCTTTTTGTGCCCCCATGTACCATCCCATACACTCTCCTATAGCAAGTACTTTATTGCCTTTTTCTTGTCTGTATGTCTTTTCTTTGTATTGTAGTGTCTGTTGTAACCACAGCCTTTAGCACAGCCTGATTTGTAATCAGTGGTTCAGTAAATGTCTTTAAAAAGGCTTTCTGTATGTGTTTGATGACTGAATTAATGTTTCACCATGATGAAAACTTTCCTTTCTTTGCCAGAGCATAAGCTCCTCCTGACAGGCATTATATCTTGCTTTGATTATACCTTGTCTTATCTCATAGATGCTTAATAAAAATGTGTTGCAGTAATCTGAGGTGGAGGTATGCAGTGACTTAGGTGGGGCTTCCCAGCAGAGGGGAGTTGAATTGTGTTAGTCCTGAGCACAGTAAGATTGGTGTTATAATCAATGGTCCTTATGTCTTACATCATAATCAACTTGTATGTAAATACTCTACCTCAGTTTAGTCATTCTGATTTTTGCCAAGTCAAGAAGATGAGTGCCGGTACCTAAGGGATTGATTAAATGCTGTTAGGGGCTTCCCTGGTGGTCCAGTAGGTAAGGACACCGCCTTGCAGTGCAAGGGGCGCCGGTTCGATCCTTGGCCTGGGAAGATCCCACGTGTCGCAGAGTGACTGGACCGATGTGTCCAACTACCAAGCTGGAGCTCTGGAGCGCATGCGCCCAGAGCCAGTGCTCTGCAACAACAGAGGCCACTGCGAGGGGAGGCCCACACGGGCCAAAGAACAAAGATGGATTAAAATGGACAAAGGAAAGACCAGTGGAAGTGGCCCGCCTGCTCCCCTCCCTCCCCACCCCTCCCCCACCAAAATAAATAAATAAATAAATCTTTAAAAAAAAAAGAAAAAGAAAAGAAAAAACTAGAGTTAGGTGGGCATGAGTATGGATAGTGAATGAGATTCCAAACTGGAATACTTATGAAGAAAGCTATCAGGAAGGAAACTGGCTCCTTCACTGGGTTTAATAACCTACTGTGGTTTGAGAAGAGGTAGAGAAAAGAGCTATTGTCATGAATTTGGCTACCTGTTTACTTAGGGAAATAGGAGTTTATAAATAGAAGCTTATATTTATGCCAGGTTATATCATGCTTTATACACAAAGACATTTTTATTGTTAATTTGAAGTAAAAGTAACACAGTTCTCAGAAAGTTTACTGTTATGGAAAGTAACTGTTAAGGAATATGTTTTTCTTGCTTACAACCTGCATGTATAAAATGCCGGTTTTGTGCTAGCCTGTGTCCTAAGAACACAGTGAGGAAACAGATGACTGAAAGGCAAAGTTTGTATTCTCAGAGAACTTGATCTCCAGTGAAAAGAACTTAGTCTCCAGTAAACGGAATTGTCTGAGGAATGCTTCTTGGTTTGTTGACAAGAAGTAGGAGCCCACATTCATTTGGATACTCTGTGTAGTTACTGAGTTTTACCTGAAATAAGCAGTAAAATTTGGAGAGAGAACTTTTGTAGTTTGGCCAAGGAGCTTCCAGTTTTTCTTTACCTGCTAGCATTCTCTTTGTTCCTTAAATGTCAGGAAGTAATATACTTTGAGTCTACATTTAATAACATTATTCAGTGTTCCTAAACCACAAATTCATTTTGAGACTTTTCACAAGTTGCTTTGATCCCCATCTTCCTGAGAAAAAGTTGTAGCTTGAGGACAAAAAGGTCAGTTTGATTTAGGGAAAAAAATGGAGTTTTATGTGGAACTTGGTGTGCACTCTTTAAAGCCATGAAGAAGCTGGAATGAAGTTGTATAGTTTTAAACCTTTACTTTTGAAGAAGTCATTTTTGCTTATTTAATTGCTGTAATCAAGTCTTCGAATCAACTTGACATAGATGACAGCCAGAAAAACCATGAGAGAAGGGAATATGGGGGAAGTGTTTGAGTAACACAAGGTCCAAAAATTTTTTTTTCCTTTTTAAAAGTTAAGATGGAGTTATCTGAATTTGAAAGCAAGTTTCAAGAACTGACTGGTAGGGGCATGTAGTCATCAGCATTGTTCAGTTAGTTGCTTTTGAATTCTGGAGTGAATTTATACCTATGTGAAAGCCCTGAAATGCATTCAGCTCATACCTTCTAAAAAGCTATTTGAAAAACTAAAAAAAGAATATGAGTAGGTGGTTCCCCAGATATGATCAGGTAATGGATAGGAAAGGAATTTGAAACAGTGAAAGCTCTTGTTTCTCTGCAGGAGCTTCTTTACTCATTACCTGGATTCTTTGTGGTCTTCATGCTTCTTCTCAAACCTTAGCTGTCTAGTTCCTTCACTCTCATCCCAAGCTGTCAATAAACACAGTATTTCATTCCTTTATCTGGAAAGCAGTCTCCGTGGATCCTGAAGTCAGGCAAATTTGGAAGTGAATTCTCTTCAGTAATTTATGAATTTGTGACTTTGGTTTATCTATTTAAAATAGGGTGAAATATTAGGAAATATGTCTTCCTTATAATAATAGAAAGATTAGACAGTTAACAGGGACAGAGTGGTAAGGATGGTACCTGTCATATATAAGTGCTCAGTAATATCGGCACTTCCTTTTCATCTCTTATCTGATTGTGGGTTCTGTTTAAAAGCAAGAAAAAGAACATTGATGTGCAATTTCTTTTAAAAAGAATTTATAAAACCAGTGTTCCTAAACCACAAATTCATTTTGAGACTTTTCACAAGTTGCTTTGATCCCCATCTTCCTGAGAAAAAGTTGTAGCTTGAGGACAAAAAGGTCAGTTTGATTTAGGGAAAAAAATGGAGTTTTATGTGGAACTTGGTGTGCACTCTTTAAAGCCATGAAGAAGCTGGAATGAAGTTGTATAGTTTTAAACCTTTACTTTTGAAGAAGTCATTTTTGCTTATTTAATTGCTGTAATCAAGTCTTCGAATCAACTTGACATAGATGACAGCCAGAAAAACCATGAGAGAAGGGAATATGGGGGAAGTGTTTGAGTAACACAAGGTCCAAAAATTTTTTTTTTCTTTTTAAAAGTTAAGATGGAGTTATCTGAATTTGAAAGCAAGTTTCAAGAACTGACTGGTAGGGGCATGTAGTCATCAGCATTGTTCAGTTAGTTGCTTTTGAATTCTGGAGTGAATTTATACCTATGTGAAAGCCCTGAAATGCATTCAGCTCATACCTTCTAAAAAGCTATTTGAAAAACTAAAAAAAGAATATGAGTAGGTGGTTCCCCAGATATGATCAGGTAATGGATAGGAAAGGAATTTGAAACAGTGAAAGCTCTTGTTTCTCTGCAGGAGCTTCTTTACTCATTACCTGGATTCTTTGTGGTCTTCATGCTTCTTCTCAAACCTTAGCTGTCTAGTTCCTTCACTCTCATCCCAAGCTGTCAATAAACACAGTATTTCATTCCTTTATCTGGAAAGCAGTCTCCGTGGATCCTGAAGTCAGGCAAATTTGGAAGTGAATTCTCTTCAGTAATTTATGAATTTGTGACTTTGGTTTATCTATTTAAAATAGGGTGAAATATTAGGAAATATGTCTTCCTTATAATAATAGAAAGATTAGACAGTTAACAGGGACAGAGTGGTAAGGATGGTACCTGTCATATATAAGTGCTCAGTAATATCGGCACTTCCTTTTCATCTCTTATCTGATTGTGGGTTCTGTTTAAAAGCAAGAAAAAAAGAACATTGATGTGCAATTTCTTTTAAAAAGAATTTATAAGTAGTTTTGGAAATTCTTTTAAATGTGAACTAGTGTGCTTTACATGTGCTATACTCAAAAAAAATTACTCTTACAGAAAGTAACTCAGAAAACCTCAGACATTTCCAAGTCCTGTACCAGGTGTTATTCTTATTTAGTTCAGCATTAAATTAAAGCTCACAGACAATGGTAAAGTATTTCAGAGAAGATTATGTCATTAGATGGGTGTAGTCAGCATGAACTTTTATTTATGGCTACATCTTTTAATTGTTTAATGGGGACTGCATATCAGTTAAAATGGATCAGAGACATCACAGCTACTAAAATGAAGCAGACTCAGTGTCTAATTTCACTTCAGAGTTTAAACACGTATAGGAGATAGTTTGATGAATATTTAAAGACAGAAGGTAGCTTATTAGTAAGTAACAGCAGTCATACTATAAGCAAATATGGAAGCTTTATAGTTGAGCTGTCAAGATTATCTTTGTCTTAAGGAAGACCACAGTCCAAGATGATTGGTAATCATTTATGTTGCAATTATTTGTTCATTTAGAAATCCGTAAATATCCTTGATAGGAAATAGTATATTCAGGGTCTTACCCTCTCCCACCCCAAGTGATAACACACTAGCATTTCGTAGTTAACAGTGTGTCTTTCTCATGGACTTGTGCCTCTAAGTTATTCATGCTGAAGATGTTCTTGGAAGATAGTACATATTACCCTTATTTCCAACAGTCAGGTGGTAGCATAGAGAAGTGAAAGAATGGAGTGTTCTGTTCCCAGTCTACTCATGACTGGCAGGGAAGTGTTAAAGCCCTTCTGACTCACAGATGACTCACCAGAGGACAGAATCCTTAATGAGGGTTTTTGAGTGATTTGCTGAATGACCCTTACATCTAACATCGTTACCTGTTTTCTTATGGTCAGTCCTGTAAGTATTTGTAGGTGTGGAGTATGTTTTGTGGTACACTATCAGAAAATGGGGTGGCAGTCATCTGGTGTGGTGTGCTGTCCCTTTTCCTGCTCCTGGAAGATACTGCAGTTTGTGTGCTGCTCTTTACTGTAAAGTCTAGGTTTCACCTCAGAATCCTTCTGAACGGGTTTTTTTGATTGTGGGTTCTGTTTAAAAGCAAGAAAAAGAACTTGTCACAAATTTTTTAAAACCTAGTGTGCTTTACATGTGCTATACTCAAAAATTACTCTTACAGAAAGTAACTCAGAAAACCTCAGACATTTCCAAGTCCTGTACCAGGTGTTATTCTTATTTAGTTCAGCATTAAATTAAAGCTCACAGACAATGGTAAAGTATTTCAGAGAAGATTATGTCATTAGATGGGTGTAGTCAGCATGAACTTTTATTTATGGCTACATCTTTTAATTGTTTAATGGGGACTGCATATCAGTTAAAATGGATCAGAGACATCACAGCTACTAAAATGAAGCAGACTCAGTGTCTAATTTCACTTCAGAGTTTAAACACGTATAGGAGATAGTTTGATGAATATTTAAAGACAGAAGGTAGCTTATTAGTAAGTAACAGCAGTCATACTATAAGCAAATATGGAAGCTTTATAGTTGAGCTGTCAAGATTATCTTTGTCTTAAGGAAGACCACAGTCCAAGATGATTGGTAATCATTTATGTTGCAATTATTTGTTCATTTAGAAATCCGTAAATATCCTTGATAGGAAATAGTATATTCAGGGTCTTACCCTCTCCCACCCCAAGTGATAACACACTAGCATTTCGTAGTTAACAGTGTGTCTTTCTCATGGACTTGTGCCTCTAAGTTATTCATGCTGAAGATGTTCTTGGAAGATAGTACATATTACCCTTATTTCCAACAGTCAGGTGGTAGCATAGAGAAGTGAAAGAATGGAGTGTTCTGTTCCCAGTCTACTCATGACTGGCAGGGAAGTGTTAAAGCCCTTCTGACTCACAGATGACTCACCAGAGGACAGAATCCTTAATGAGGGTTTTTGAGTGATTTGCTGAATGACCCTTACATCTAACATCGTTACCTGTTTTCTTATGGTCAGTCCTGTAAGTATTTGTAGGTGTGGAGTATGTTTTGTGGTACACTATCAGAAAATGGGGTGGCAGTCATCTGGTGTGGTGTGCTGTCCCTTTTCCTGCTCCTGGAAGATACTGCAGTTTGTGTGCTGCTCTTTACTGTAAAGTCTAGGTTTCACCTCAGAATCCTTCTGAACGGGATTGTTCAAGGCTGCTACCACCCATCAGTCACAGACCCACAAAGTGAAATTGTTACTTTTCACTCTTGGCTTAATATTCATTAAGTTAATTTGCACTGAGATTATGAGTTTACTTAAAAGTTGAGGATCTTGCATATTTGTAATCCCATAGCTGACACCAAAACCAAGTAGATCATGCTTTCTTAGGGGTCAAACAGACCTGCACACAGTTATAAGCCAGACTCAGCTCTATTATTGGAGTGAAGGGAGTAGAGAAGGATGCAAGATTAATTTTACTTGGAAAGGTTTATGAGTGGACCTGGACGATGGGATCTTCCAGGTAGTCTTTACAGCTTTAGCAAGGGCATAGAAGGTAGAAAATAGAGGATACATTTTGGGGAATGATAAGACAGTGTATCTTGGCTTGAATATACAGTACTGCAGTGACAAGAGTAGAGCCAAACAGAGAAGCTAGAGATTGCACAGTAGATTTGGGATTTTATTTTGTGGTTCCTGAGCCACACGTGGTTTTTAATCTGTAGAATGATCTGTACTTTGAGTACTTTGAGAGAATAACTGTTGACAGTTTGAATAGAAGTGGAGTGGAAATCTTTTGACAATGTAGGAAGCCCTTGGAGTCATGCAGAGAGAGATGAGGGTAAGAACTAGAATTGTGAAATGGATATGCTGAATTTAGAATGAAGTTTTAAAGATAAAATTGATAAGTGAAACATTAAATTGAGGTTACAGCCTGGAGAAATTGAAATGGAAATTTATGAAAAAATAATGTTGACTAAAAGAATCATTTTTTAAAATCTAGATTTCTGTTTTATGTCTTTTAAGTATATTTATATAATATTAAGCTTAATTTTAAATAATTTTTAAAAGTTTGATACTGAATAAATTAAGAAATTTTTAAAAATGCAGTTCTTTAGTTGAAACATTTTAAATGGCAAATATATGGGCATGTTTAAGTATATAAACAATAAAAGAAGTCTTCTTTTTCACTTCTCACTTCCCTTATGGTAATCACTATTAACAGTTTATTGTGTTTAAATATATAGGTGCACACATTTCTATGTGATATTTTCTGTCATGTTACTTTTATAAAAATGGAATTTTGTACAGTTTCTCTAAGTAACAGAAATAAACATGGTTCATTTACATGTCCCAAGGATAGAACCTTTCTGTAGCATATAATAACAAGAAGCAAAACATGCAAATTTGAAATAATTCTTTTAGTAATCAAAGTTTTAGTATTCTTACTTAGAAATGATACAGCAAGCCTATGATTATCTATTAATTAATTCAGTTTGTCTAAGCTTTTGTTACCTTAAGGTTCTTGAAAATTATCTGTAAGCTGATTTTTAATATATGTTTATTATAAAACATAATGTTGAAATAAAAATGTTTGTTAGAGTAGTCATTCAGTTTAAACACAGTTTAACATTTTCATAATCTTAACGTTGTATATAAGTAATATTGGCTTATTTAATCAGTAAGCCTGTCTGCATTTTAGAAAGTTGCTCTAATAGAATAGTCACTCTGCCTTTCTCAGCTTAAGTTTCATAGCTTCTGTGCTTAAGATGTTCCTGAGCCACACGTGGTTTTTAATCTGTAGAATGATCTGTACTTTGAGTACTTTGAGAGAATAACTGTTGACAGTTTGAATAGAAGTGGAGTGGAAATCTTTTGACAATGTAGGAAGCCCTTGGAGTCATGCAGAGAGAGATGAGGGTAAGAACTAGAATTGTGAAATGGATATGCTGAATTTAGAATGAAGTTTTAAAGATAAAATTGATAAGTGAAACATTAAATTGAGGTTACAGCCTGGAGAAATTGAAATGGAAATTTATGAAAAAATAATGTTGACTAAAAGAATCATTTTTTAAAATCTAGATTTCTGTTTTATGTCTTTTAAGTATATTTATATAATATTAAGCTTAATTTTAAATAATTTTTAAAAGTTTGATACTGAATAAATTAAGAAATTTTTAAAAATGCAGTTCTTTAGTTGAAACATTTTAAATGGCAAATATATGGGCATGTTTAAGTATATAAACAATAAAAGAAGTCTTCTTTTTCACTTCTCACTTCCCTTATGGTAATCACTATTAACAGTTTATTGTGTTTAAATATATAGGTGCACACATTTCTATGTGATATTTTCTGTCATGTTACTTTTATAAAAATGGAATTTTGTACAGTTTCTCTAAGTAACAGAAATAAACATGGTTCATTTACATGTCCCAAGGATAGAACCTTTCTGTAGCATATAATAACAAGAAGCAAAACATGCAAATTTGAAATAATTCTTTTAGTAATCAAAGTTTTAGTATTCTTACTTAGAAATGATACAGCAAGCCTATGATTATCTATTAATTAATTCAGTTTGTCTAAGCTTTTGTTACCTTAAGGTTCTTGAAAATTATCTGTAAGCTGATTTTTAATATATGTTTATTATAAAACATAATGTTGAAATAAAAATGTTTGTTAGAGTAGTCATTCAGTTTAAACACAGTTTAACATTTTCATAATCTTAACGTTGTATATAAGTAATATTGGCTTATTTAATCAGTAAGCCTGTCTGCATTTTAGAAAGTTGCTCTAATAGAATAGTCACTCTGCCTTTCTCAGCTTAGGTTTCATAGCTTCTGTGCTTAAGATGTTCTGGACTTTTCTAGAGCATGCCAACTCAGGTCTTTCTATCCATAATAGAGGATATTTATTAATTTCCAAGTTTTATTAACTCACCAATTTTTTTCTCATTACTGCTTCTAGGCAGTGTAATCAACCATGGGACCAGACTACACTGTACACAATTATTTTCTGACCCCTGCTTTTTTAAAGTTCAGAGGCTTTTTGTTTAAGCGTTTTCTTGTTTGACTGTAGCTGATGGGATTTTGGATGAAAAATTGCAGATACATGAAAAAACATATATATAATCTGTCCCTTTTATTTGTTATTAAGGATAAAAAGTTCTGTAATTGTTTCACCCCACCATCTTTCATTTTTTTTGCTTAAACATTTGTAAGATTTTCTGAATATGTATTTCTGACATGATAATATGAGTATTTTTGAAACTCCTTTTTTTTTATCTTAAATCTTAGACTTTTTTTTTTCGGCCACATCTGTTGGTCTGTCATTTATTTATTTTCATCCATTTTTGTTCCTTGGCCTGTGTGGGTCTCCCATCGCAGTGGCCTCTCTCCTTGCAGAGCAGGGGCTCTGGGCGCTTGTGCTCCAGAGCGCTGGCTCATAATTGGACACACCAGTCCAGCCACTCCGCAGCATGTGGGATCTTCCCAGGCCAGGGATCGAACCGGTGCCCCTTGCACTGCAAGGCAGACTCTTTACTCGCTGGACCACCAGAGAAGCCCCTCGAAAGAGGTTTCTAATTTTTCTCAGTCCCCATGTTCACTAAGATCCTCCATTATTCTCCTAGTGGCAGAGCATTGATGCTCATGGCTTTAGCTGGTTCGGAATCACTGGCCCTAAACCTCTCATCAGAATCCCAGGGCGCTCTTCTCCTTGTGCTAATGTCTGGGCCATTGACAAGAGTCTGTGCCGAGGCGGGAGTTGGCCATTCTGTCCCACAGCTAGAGAATCCAGGTGATCATGTTTAAACACAGTTTAACATTTTCATAATCTTAACGTTGTATATAAGTAATATTGGCTTATTTAATCAGTAAGCCTGTCTGCATTTTAGAAAGTTGCTCTAATAGAATAGTCACTCTGCCTTTCTCAGCTTAGGTTTCATAGCTTCTGTGCTTAAGATGTTCTGGACTTTTCTAGAGCATGCCAATAGGTCTTTCTATCATATTAGAGGATACTTTATTTAAATTTCCATAATAGAGGATATTTATTAATTTCCAAGTTTTATTAACTCACCAATTTTTTTCTCATTACTGCTTCTAGGCAGTGTAATCAACCATGGGACCAGACTACACTGTACACAATTATTTTCTGACCCCTGCTTTTTTAAAGTTCAGAGGCTTTTTGTTTAAGCGTTTTCTTGTTTGACTGTAGCTGATGGGATTTTGGATGAAAAATTGCAGATACATGAAAAAACATATATATAATCTGTCCCTTTTATTTGTTATTAAGGATAAAAAGTTCTGTAATTGTTTCACCCCACCATCTTTCATTTTTTTTGCTTAAACATTTGTAAGATTTTCTGAATATGTATTTCTGACATGATAATATGAGTATTTTTGAAACTCCTTTTTTTTTATCTTAAATCTTAGACTTTTTTTTTTCGGCCACATCTGTTGGTCTGTCATTTATTTATTTTCATCCATTTTTGTTCCTTGGCCTGTGTGGGTCTCCCATCGCAGTGGCCTCTCTCCTTGCAGAGCAGGGGCTCTGGGCGCTTGTGCTCCAGAGCGCTGGCTCATAATTGGACACACCAGTCCAGCCACTCCGCAGCATGTGGGATCTTCCCAGGCCAGGGATCGAACCGGTGCCCCTTGCACTGCAAGGCAGACTCTTTACTCGCTGGACCACCAGAGAAGCCCCTCGAAAGAGGTTTCTAATTTTTCTCAGTCCCCATGTTCACTAAGATCCTCCATTATTCTCCTAGTGGCAGAGCATTGATGCTCATGGCTTTAGCTGGTTCGGCGAATCACTGGCCCTAAACCTCTCATCAGAATCCCAGGGCGCTCTTCTCCTTGTGCTAATGTCTGGGCCATTGACAAGAGTCTGTGCCGAGGCGGGGAGTTGGCCATTCTGTCCCACAGCTAGAGAATCCAGGTGATGTGGGTAACTCCACCCAGGACAACTCCCTTTAGTTCCTGCTCATGTTTCCAAATGCCTCACTTGTTGTAGAGCACTGACTCTGGGCACATGCGCTCCAGAGCTCCGGCTCGGTAGTTGGGACACATCTGTCCAGCCGCTCTGCAGTAGGTGGGATCTTCCCAGGCCAGGGATCGAATCAGCGCCCCTAGCACTGCAAGGTGGTGTCCTTACCCACTGGACCACCAGGGAAGCCCTCTAATTCTTAAGGTCAGGAATTAGAATCAATTTTTTTAAATAGAAAAAATAAAATCAATAAATACAATATTTAAGATGCATAATTATAAAAAATCAGTGACTGTAATGCATGTGTTTTGCTTTCATTTGAATTTTGCCCTTGTATGTGGTCTTAAAATATTTTTATATAACCACAGTGATCATATAATGACCATATTATATTTTTGTTAGTTAGGACATCTTAGTATTCATAATATTTAACATTAATCTCATTTTTGTAATCTCATTACATGACATATTGTAATAAACAGTTACTCACATAGAGGACACCATTTCTCATTTTATGCTCTGTGTGTACTTTAATCTTTTTGTTGTTTTTTATTTTTTACTTATTTTATTATCTTTAAAATAAATTTGAGAAGTTGAGATTAATGGACTAATCAATGTTGTTATATCATTATACTTCTCACTCTGGCACTAACTATAGTGTAAGTTTATATTACTGGATAGAAATTGTTTTGGGTTGCTTGCTTTAAGTGACAGCTGATATTTCAGGCCTTAATGCCAGAAGAATGTTTTTGGTGTTTTTGGATTCTTTATCTGCATTCTTCCCATAAACTTTAATAATGAAAGTTTAAAAATGTATTCCAGGGCTTCCCAGGTGGTCCAGTGGTAAGAACACCACCTTGCAGTGCATTGATGCTCATGGCTTTAGCTGGTTCGGCGAATCACTGGCCCTAAACCTCTCATCAGAATCCCAGGGCGCTCTTCTCCTTGTGCTAATGTCTGGGCCATTGACAAGAGTCTGTGCCGAGGCGGGGAGTTGGCCATTCTGTCCCACAGCTAGAGAATCCAGGTGATGTGGGTAACTCCACCCAGGACAACTCCCTTTAGTTCCTGCTCATGTTTCCAAATGCCTCACTTGTTGTAGAGCACTGACTCTGGGCACATGCGCTCCAGAGCTCCGGCTCGGTAGTTGGGACACATCTGTCCAGCCGCTCTGCAGTAGGTGGGATCTTCCCAGGCCAGGGATCGAATCAGCGCCCCTAGCACTGCAAGGTGGTGTCCTTACCCACTGGACCACCAGGGAAGCCCTCTAATTCTTAAGGTCAGGAATTAGAATCAATTTTTAAATAGAAAAATAAAATCAATAAATACAATATTTAAGATGCATAATTATAAAAAATCAGTGACTGTAATGCATGTGTTTTGCTTTCATTTGAATTTTGCCCTTGTATGTGGTCTTAAAATATTTTTATATAACCACAGTGATCATATAATGACCATATTATATTTTTGTTAGTTAGGACATCTTAGTATTCATAATATTTAACATTAATCTCATTTTTGTAATCTCATTACATGACATATTGTAATAAACAGTTACTCACATAGAGGACACCATTTCTCATTTTATGCTCTGTGTGTACTTTAATCTTTTTGTTGTTTTTTATTTTTTACTTATTTTATTATCTTTAAAATAAATTTGAGAAGTTGAGATTAATGGACTAATCAATGTTGTTATATCATTATACTTCTCACTCTGGCACTAACTATAGTGTAAGTTTATATTACTGGATAGAAATTGTTTTGGGTTGCTTGCTTTAAGTGACAGCTGATATTTCAGGCCTTAATGCCAGAAGAATGTTTTTGGTGTTTTTGGATTCTTTATCTGCATTCTTCCCATAAACTTTAATAATGAAAGTTTAAAAATGTATTCCAGGGCTTCCCTGGTGGTCCAGTGGGTAAGAACACCACCTTGCAGTGCAGGGGGTGCCAGTTTGATCCCTGGCCAGGGAGGATCCCACGTGCCGCGGAGCGGCTGGACCGATGTGTCCCAACTACCGAGCCGGAGCTCTGGAGTGCATGCGCCCAGAGCCAGTTTTCTTCGACAACAGAGGCCACCGCGATGGGAGGCCCACATGGGCCAAAGTACAAAGATGGATGAAAATGGACAAATGAAAGACCAAAAGAAGAGGCCCGTCTGCTCCCCTCCCTCCCCACCCCACCTCCACCAAAATAAATCAATCAATCAATCTTTTTTTTTTAAATGTATTCCAGTTTTTGTAAAATCATGTGTGCTTAAAAAATAATGACAAAGTCACGTTTTTATTTTTAAAGGGGATATTGTTCATCACTGTTTGCGACCCAGGCCTTCACTGTCTCCTAGAGTTTGCTCAAACTCATGTCCATTGAGTTGACTATGCTACCCAACCATCTTATCTTCTGTTGCTCCCTTCTCCTCCTACCCTCAGTCTTTGCCAGAATCAGAGTCTTTTCCAATAAGGTAACTTCATATCTGGTGGCCAAAGTATTGGAGCTTCGGCTTCAGAATTAGTCCTTCCAATGACTATTCAGAGTTGATTTCATTTAAGATTGACTGGTTTGATCATGCTGGCCAAGGGATTTCAAGAGTCTTCTTCAGCACCACAGTTTGAAAGTATCAGTTCTTTGGCACTCAGCCTTCTTTATGGTCCAGCTTTTGCATCCATACGTGACTACTGGAAAAACCATAGCTTTGATTCTATGGACTTTTGTTGACAAAGTGATGTTTCTGCTTTTTAAAGGCTGTCTAGATTTGTCATAGCTTTTCTTTCAAGGAGCAAGCGTCTTTTTATTTTCACGGCTGCAGTCACCGTCCACAGTGATTTTGGAGCCAAAGAAAATAAAGTCTTTCGAAACAGAAAAATACTTTGGATTAGAAATTGAAAGTTTGCTGTAGAAGCTTTTTTTTGTTTGTTTTAATACAAATTAGATAGTCTAATTTTATTATTTCTGGGTTTTATTATCATCCACAGCCAAAGTTTTTACAGGTGTTTATAAAAACATTATTCTAATGTATAGTTATTAATTAGTGCTCAGTATTTATGAAGAGTCCTGAGTGGCTTTTGGGTTTTGCTGCATTTGATTATTTGAGTATGCATTTATATTATGTGCTAATACGTATATTATCCTTATTTACAAATGTTTAATCTACTTTTGTGTCTCCTCAGATTCTGTCAAATTTTAAGAACAAATGTACCATATATATAGCTCATGGAAGAGAAAACACAAATCAAGACTTTTTTGGGTTCCAAGTTGCCTAAGTATGGAACAAAATCTGTAAGAAGTACACTGCAGCCAATGCCAAATGGGAAACCTGTTAATTTATTGGGAACATCCAAGAGTAGCAACGTCAGAAGTTATATCAAGAATAATGGCTCTGATTCTTCATCGTCCCATTCATTTAGTTGGAGAACGGCAAATAAATATGAGTATAGTGCACGAAGTCCTGAAGAGCCTAATAATACTCTGAGCTCACATGATAAAGTAATTGATCCTGAAAAGCATGCACCTACTCAAGGAATGTTTGATAAAAATGGGATGAAGGGAGGTTTGAAAAGTATTTCTTTATTCACGTCAAAATTAGCGAAGCCATCCACTATGTTTGTGTCATCTACAGAGGAGTTAAACCAAAAGTCTTTGTCTGGACCATCTAATTTGGGTAAATTCACCAAAGGCACACTATTAGGAAGGACTTCATATGCTTCAGTCAGTGCTCCAAAATCTCAGTTGAATGGATTTTATGGAAACCGATCAGCTGGTAGCATTCAAAGGCCTAGAGCAAACTCCTGTGCCACCAGAGGCCGCTCTGGAGAAAGCCTAGCACAATCCCTAGATAATATCAAATCGCTTGCTTGTGACAAAATGGTAAGGTCACAGAGTTTCTCACATTCCATTCAGAATTCCTTCCTTCCTCCTTCATCTATAACTAGATCGCATTCCTTCAATAGAGCTGCAGATCTTACACAGCCTTATCCGAATCAACAGCTACCCATGAGAGTGCCTCTGAGGTCAAGTATGCTCACAAGAAACTCCCGTCAGTCAGAAGTCCTCAATGGGAATGAACATTTAGGGTATGGATTTAATAGGCCTTATGCTGCTGGTGGAAAGAAGTTGCCTTTACCAAATGGCCAGGGTGTAACTTCCACTTTCAGTTATAGGATGGTTCATCCCTCTCTTCTGAAATCTAGCCGACCTCCATTTTCTGGGTCTATCACAGTTGATGGTAATAAAAACTCACCTGCTGACACATGTATAGAGGAGGACGCTGCACTTGTGGCTAAGGACAGAGCTGTGGATAAGGACCAAGGACTAACTGAAAATGACAGTTACAGAACAGAAAGTGACCAGACTGTGAAGCATGATGCTAAAATGAGGTACCTGAGTGATGATGTGGATGACATTTCCTTGTCTTCTTTGTCATCTTCTGATAAGAATGATTTAAGTGAAGACTTCAGTGATGATTTTATAGATATAGAAGACTCGAACAGAACTAGAATAACTCCAGAGGAAATTTCTCTCAAAGAAGAAAAGTGTGAAAATGTACCACCAAAGGATATATTTGATTCCCCCAAGGAAAATGAAAAATCCTTCAGTAAAACTGATGAGTGGATAGATATAAGTGTCTCTGGTAAATATTAATGTCCTTAATTTTTTTTTTTGCTTTCTTTATTCACGCCAAAATTAGCACTTGTTTGTGTCATAAAATAACCAAAAGTCTTTGTCTGGACCATCTAATTTGGGTAAATTCACCAAAGGCACACTATTAGGAAGGACTTCATATGCTTCAGTCAGTGCTCCAAAATCTCAGTTGAATGGATTTTATGGAAACCGATCAGCTGGTAGCATTCAAAGGCCTAGAGCAAACTCCTGTGCCACCAGAGGCCGCTCTGGAGAAAGCCTAGCACAATCCCTAGATAATATCAAATCGCTTGCTTGTGACAAAATGGTAAGGTCACAGAGTTTCTCACATTCCATTCAGAATTCCTTCCTTCCTCCTTCATCTATAACTAGATCGCATTCCTTCAATAGAGCTGCAGATCTTACACAGCCTTATCCGAATCAACAGCTACCCATGAGAGTGCCTCTGAGGTCAAGTATGCTCACAAGAAACTCCCGTCAGTCAGAAGTCCTCAATGGGAATGAACATTTAGGGTATGGATTTAATAGGCCTTATGCTGCTGGTGGAAAGAAGTTGCCTTTACCAAATGGCCAGGGTGTAACTTCCACTTTCAGTTATAGGATGGTTCATCCCTCTCTTCTGAAATCTAGCCGACCTCCATTTTCTGGGTCTATCACAGTTGATGGTAATAAAAACTCACCTGCTGACACATGTATAGAGGAGGACGCTGCACTTGTGGCTAAGGACAGAGCTGTGGATAAGGACCAAGGACTAACTGAAAATGACAGTTACAGAACAGAAAGTGACCAGACTGTGAAGCATGATGCTAAAATGAGGTACCTGAGTGATGATGTGGATGACATTTCCTTGTCTTCTTTGTCATCTTCTGATAAGAATGATTTAAGTGAAGACTTCAGTGATGATTTTATAGATATAGAAGACTCGAACAGAACTAGAATAACTCCAGAGGAAATTTCTCTCAAAGAAGAAAAGTGTGAAAATGTACCACCAAAGGATATATTTGATTCCCCCAAGGAAAATGAAAAATCCTTCAGTAAAACTGATGAGTGGATAGATATAAGTGTCTCTGGTAAATATTAATGTCCTTAATTTTTTTTTTTTTTGCTTTCTTCTAGCTAATATAGGATTAATTACTGAATTTATACTTAGTATTATCTTCTGATTAATTCCAAGATACTAACAATTTCATGGAGGGATGGAGCTGGACACAATTGAAGTGGGGCAACATTTACTTCCCATGTGATTTTTGTTCCTTATCCTGTTTTTCATGCTAAAATGACATCTTTAAAAAACATTCATTGCCCTGTAGTATCTTGCCTTTGTTCTTTGTCATACACAGGCTTACTGGTACTTGTTTCAAGATTGTTTCTTTTCCTGCATCCTCCAATCATTGGCGGCCTGTTGTTGTTTTTTTCTTCAATAAGCAAAGGCTTGATTGTTTACTGCAGTTTCTGTCCATATAACAAAAACCCGTGCATATTTAATTTTTATTCACACACCGCCTCACAAACACCCTAGAAAAATCTACAGAATGCCTATTTGAATAGTAGATAGGGAGTATACACACATATAGACAACTTTTTCTTAGGCATATTCATTTCTGGGAATTTGTAGAGAACTGATGTATGAAATATTTTGGCCCATTCCAATTATGCTGCCTGGCTAGAGAGTTCCCAGGTTCAGCTGTGTAAAATGTGGACTCCATTCATTTGGCCTACATAGTAGAATAATAGGAAAAAAATCAGTCTGGACATTTGTGGCTTACTTTTGCCACCTGCCATTTCATGTGGTCACATATTGAAGCTGGTGCTCCAAATATATTCCCTACATCAATTTTTTCTTTATTTTTAAATTTTTAATTGAAGGATAATTGCTTTTCAGAATATTTGTTTTTTCTGCCAAATACCAACGTGACTCGGCTGAGTACACACATGTCCCTCCTGTAGTACCCCCACATTTCCTTGTCTTCTTTGTCATCTTCTGATAAGAATGATTTAAGTGAAGACTTCAGTGATGATTTTATAGATATAGAAGACTCGAACAGAACTAGAATAACTCCAGAGGAAATTTCTCTCAAAGAAGAAAAGTGTGAAAATGTACCACCAAAGGATATATTTGATTCCCCCAAGGAAAATGAAAAATCCTTCAGTAAAACTGATGAGTGGATAGATATAAGTGTCTCTGGTAAATATTAATGTCCTTAATTTTTTTTTTTTTTGCTTTCTTCTAGCTAATATAGGATTAATTACTGAATTTATACTTAGTATTATCTTCTGATTAATTCCAAGATACTAACAATTTCATGGAGGGATGGAGCTGGACACAATTGAAGTGGGGCAACATTTACTTCCCATGTGATTTTTGTTCCTTATCCTGTTTTTCATGCTAAAATGACATCTTTAAAAAACATTCATTGCCCTGTAGTATCTTGCCTTTGTTCTTTGTCATACACAGGCTTACTGGTACTTGTTTCAAGATTGTTTCTTTTCCTGCATCCTCCAATCATTGGCGGCCTGTTGTTGTTTTTTTCTTCAATAAGCAAAGGCTTGATTGTTTACTGCAGTTTCTGTCCATATAACAAAAACCCGTGCATATTTAATTTTTATTCACACACCGCCTCACAAACACCCTAGAAAAATCTACAGAATGCCTATTTGAATAGTAGATAGGGAGTATACACACATATAGACAACTTTTTCTTAGGCATATTCATTTCTGGGAATTTGTAGAGAACTGATGTATGAAATATTTTGGCCCATTCCAATTATGCTGCCTGGCTAGAGAGTTCCCAGGTTCAGCTGTGTAAAATGTGGACTCCATTCATTTGGCCTACATAGTAGAATAATAGGAAAAAAATCAGTCTGGACATTTGTGGCTTACTTTTGCCACCTGCCATTTCATGTGGTCACATATTGAAGCTGGTGCTCCAAATATATTCCCTACATCAATTTTTTCTTTATTTTTAAATTTTTAATTGAAGGATAATTGCTTTTCAGAATATTTGTTTTTTCTGCCAAATACCAACGTGACTCGGCTGAGTACACACATGTCCCTCCGTAGTCAGCCTCCCTCCCATCTCCCTCTCTACCCCACCCCTCCAGGTTGTTACAGAGCCCCTGTTTAGGTTCCCTGAGTCATACAGCAAATTCCCTTTGGTTATCTATTTTTCATATGGTAATGTAAGTTTCCATGTTACTCTTTCTATACATCTCACCCTCTCCTTTCTCCCTCCCCTCACATCCATAAGTCTGTTCTCTATGTCCGTTTCTCCATTGCTGCCTGGAAAATAAATTCCTCGGCACCATCTTTTTGGATTCAGTATACCTGTGTTAGTATATGATACTTATCTTTCTCTCTCATATGTATGCAAGTGGCAGCCTATTTTAAACCATCTCTTCCCTTAGGATGGTAGATTACTGCTGTTTGTTAAGAGTAAAACTATACCAAAGGTTAAATGGACTAATGGAGGTTGCGTTAAATCTCATGAATTTTTTTTATCTTAGACAATTTCCATTCTTCTTTTTTTTTTAAGAAAGTTTTAGATTTCTTGCTTAGCAAACTTAATGGTTCTGCTTTTAGAGGAGCTTTATTTCCTTAATTAAGGAAAGGGAGATAGCACCTGTTAGACATTTCTACTTGTAATTCTGGTGCTGAATACTGGAAAAAATGTATCTCTGTGCCCATTTGGCGCAGGGAAGGACAAACAGAGTTTTAGGTAGAGGCATGTAGTGTAGTCAAATAGGCCATCCCTGAAAAACCCTTGACTTTTGTAAGTTCAGGACATATAGACAACTTTTTCTTAGGCATATTCATTTCTGGGAATTTGTAGAGAACTGATGTATGAAATATTTTGGCCCATTCCAATTATGCTGCCTGGCTAGAGAGTTCCCAGGTTCAGCTGTGTAAAATGTGGACTCCATTCATTTGGCCTACATAGTAGAATAATAGGAAAAAAATCAGTCTGGACATTTGTGGCTTACTTTTGCCACCTGCCATTTCATGTGGTCACATATTGAAGCTGGTGCTCCAAATATATTCCCTACATCAATTTTTTCTTTATTTTTAAATTTTTAATTGAAGGATAATTGCTTTTCAGAATATTTGTTTTTTCTGCCAAATACCAACGTGACTCGGCTGAGTACACACATGTCCCTCCGTAGTCAGCCTCCCTCCCATCTCCCTCTCTACCCCACCCCTCCAGGTTGTTACAGAGCCCCTGTTTAGGTTCCCTGAGTCATACAGCAAATTCCCTTTGGTTATCTATTTTTCATATGGTAATGTAAGTTTCCATGTTACTCTTTCTATACATCTCACCCTCTCCTTTCTCCCTCCCCTCACATCCATAAGTCTGTTCTCTATGTCCGTTTCTCCATTGCTGCCTGGAAAATAAATTCCTCGGCACCATCTTTTTGGATTCAGTATACCTGTGTTAGTATATGATACTTATCTTTCTCTCTCATATGTATGCAAGTGGCAGCCTATTTTAAACCATCTCTTCCCTTAGGATGGTAGATTACTGCTGTTTGTTAAGAGTAAAACTATACCAAAGGTTAAATGGACTAATGGAGGTTGCGTTAAATCTCATGAATTTTTTTTATCTTAGACAATTTCCATTCTTCTTTTTTTTTTAAGAAAGTTTTAGATTTCTTGCTTAGCAAACTTAATGGTTCTGCTTTTAGAGGAGCTTTATTTCCTTAATTAAGGAAAGGGAGATAGCACCTGTTAGACATTTCTACTTGTAATTCTGGTGCTGAATACTGGAAAAAATGTATCTCTGTGCCCATTTGGCGCAGGGAAGGACAAACAGAGTTTTAGGTAGAGGCATGTAGTGTAGTCGAGAAGTAGGCCATCCCTGAATGGGTACACAAACTCTTGACTGTTTGAGGGTCTTCTAGTTAGGAATGACTGCTGGAGGAAGTTGTTTTCTTATGAGGAGGCAACTATAAGGCTAAATGATGTACATAGAGTAAGGAGCTTCCTGGGCAGTGCTTACAAATATCCCAGGAAATATTAAAAGAATATGAGGCTTTATTTACATTTCCAGAAATATTGCTGAAGTTAAAAATGGATCATTGAATTTTATTTATTGGGAAATATTTCAGTAGGTTATTTTTAAGATTTTTGCATGTTGATTTATTATTTAAATTTAGCAGATATGAATTATGAAAACTATTTTGCCAACTGCTCTGCTATATCAAATTATTAAAGCTTATATTTTTTGAAACTGAGAAATAATTCTATTTTGTGAATTAATAATTTTTTCCCTTTCTTTTAAAAATTCAATTGAAGACAGGAGTGAATGTTCAAAACATGCTTCTGGAAATAACTTGATTTCACCAGATACAGATTACAGAGCTGGTTCTTCATTTGAGCTCTCTCCATCTGATAGCTCTGATGGAACGTACATGTGGGATGAAGAGGGCTTGGAGCCCATTGGAAATGTCCACCCAGTTGGGAGTTATGAGTCCTCGAAATGAACAGCATAGTATGTATGAATTTATATACCATTGTTAACATTTTGTTTACTTTGCTATAGAGAGACTTGGGATAGTGCTTGGATTTTTAAGCTTATGAATTAACCCTCTTGTGAAAAGAATTTATTATATCCTATAATACCTGGTCTTAGGATGGTAGATTACTGCTGTTTGTTAAGAGTAAAACTATACCAAAGGTTAAATGGACTAATGGAGGTTGCGTTAAATCTCATGAATTTTTTTTATCTTAGACAATTTCCATTCTTTTTTTTTTAAGAAAGTTTTAGATTTCTTGCTTAGCAAACTTAATGGTTCTGCTTTTAGAGGAGCTTTATTTCCTTAATTAAGGAAAGGGAGATAGCACCTGTTAGACATTTCTACTTGTAATTCTGGTGCTGAATACTGGAAAAAATGTATCTCTGTGCCCATTTGGCGCAGGGAAGGACAAACAGAGTTTTAGGTAGAGGCATGTAGTGTAGTCGAGAAGTAGGCCATCCCTGAATGGGTACACAAACTCTTGACTGTTTGAGGGTCTTCTAGTTAGGAATGACTGCTGGAGGAAGTTGTTTTCTTATGAGGAGGCAACTATAAGGCTAAATGATGTACATAGAGTAAGGAGCTTCCTGGGCAGTGCTTACAAATATCCCAGGAAATATTAAAAGAATATGAGGCTTTATTTACATTTCCAGAAATATTGCTGAAGTTAAAAATGGATCATTGAATTTTATTTATTGGGAAATATTTCAGTAGGTTATTTTTAAGATTTTTGCATGTTGATTTATTATTTAAATTTAGCAGATATGAATTATGAAAACTATTTTGCCAACTGCTCTGCTATATCAAATTATTAAAGCTTATATTTTTTGAAACTGAGAAATAATTCTATTTTGTGAATTAATAATTTTTTCCCTTTCTTTTAAAAATTCAATTGAAGACAGGAGTGAATGTTCAAAACATGCTTCTGGAAATAACTTGATTTCACCAGATACAGATTACAGAGCTGGTTCTTCATTTGAGCTCTCTCCATCTGATAGCTCTGATGGAACGTACATGTGGGATGAAGAGGGCTTGGAGCCCATTGGAAATGTCCACCCAGTTGGGAGTTATGAGTCCTCCGAAATGAACAGCATAGTATGTATGAATTTATATACCATTGTTAACATTTTGTTTACTTTGCTATAGAGAGACTTGGGATAGTGCTTGGATTTTTTTAAGCTTATGAATTAACCCTCTTAGTCTGAGAAATGGTAATTCATATTTCATAAGGTCCTATAAAATACCTGGTCTTAATATATTAATAAAGCATAAATATTTCTAACTCTTAAGTTAGCTATGTTCTCATATATACGTATTCATAATGTAGTTGACCCTTGAACAACACTGGTTTGAATTATGAGGATCCATGTATCTATTTTTTTTTTTAATAGTAGACGCACTACAGTACTACATTGGTAAATAATCTGCAGTGCAGGAGACCTGGGTTCAATCCCAGGGTTGGGAAGATTCCCTGGAGAAGGGAATAACTACCCACTCCATTATTCTTGTTTGGAGAATTCCATGGACAGATTCCCTGGAGAAGGGAATAACTACCCACTCCATTATTCTTGTTTGGAGAATTCCATGGACAAAGACTGCAGTCCATGGGGTCAGCTGAGTGACTTAACGCTTTTCACTTTTCACAAAATCTGTGCGGTTAGTTGAATTTGTGGATATGGAACTGTGGATATGGAAGAACAGTAGATATGAAGGGCCGACTGGAGGTTAAACGTGGATGTTCGACTGTGCAGAGGGTCAGCATCTCTAACCCTGTGTTTTTCAAAGGTCAACTGCACATATACACACATACATTCATATGGACACAATGAATTGTTCAGTTTCTCAAGGTAGGGGAAGGCAGTGTCTGGAGATTGGGAGATGCTGCTGGCAGCTAATGGGTAGACACTGAGATAGTGTTTAATATCCTGTAATACACAGGATAGCACTCACAACAAAGAATTATCCAGCCCATGATGTCAGTAGTGTTGCTGTTGAGAAACCCTGCTAAGGCTGTGCTGAAGTAACATTCTCAATACCACTCACAGCCACCCAACAAAATAAAAGTTTGTTTTTTACTCTTAAAAGTCTGTTGTATTGGACAACCCCTAGGAGCTGTGATCTGAATTAATAATGTTAACATTTTGTTTACTTTGCTTTTTTAGAGAGAACGTACATGTGGGATGAAGAGGCTTGAGCCCATTGGAAGTGGCCACCCAGTTGGGAGTTATGAGTCCTCCGAAATGAACAGCATAGTATGTATGAATTTATATACCATTGTTAACATTTTGTTTACTTTGCTATAGAGAGACTTGGGATAGTGCTTGGATTTTTTTAAGCTTATGAATTAACCCTCTTAGTCTGAGAAATGGTAATTCATATTTCATAAGGTCCTATAAAATACCTGGTCTTAATATATTAATAAAGCATAAATATTTCTAACTCTTAAGTTAGCTATGTTCTCATATATACGTATTCATAATGTAGTTGACCCTTGAACAACACTGGTTTGAATTATGAGGATCCATGTATCTATTTTTTTTTTTAATAGTAGACGCACTACAGTACTACATTGGTAAATAATCTGCAGTGCAGGAGACCTGGGTTCAATCCCAGGGTTGGGAAGATTCCCTGGAGAAGGGAATAACTACCCACTCCATTATTCTTGTTTGGAGAATTCCATGGACAGATTCCCTGGAGAAGGGAATAACTACCCACTCCATTATTCTTGTTTGGAGAATTCCATGGACAAAGACTGCAGTCCATGGGGTCAGCTGAGTGACTTAACGCTTTTCACTTTTCACAAAATCTGTGCGGTTAGTTGAATTTGTGGATATGGAACTGTGGATATGGAAGAACAGTAGATATGAAGGGCCGACTGGAGGTTAAACGTGGATGTTCGACTGTGCAGAGGGTCAGCATCTCTAACCCTGTGTTTTTCAAAGGTCAACTGCACATATACACACATACATTCATATGGACACAATGAATTGTTCAGTTTCTCAAGGTAGGGGAAGGCAGTGTCTGGAGATTGGGAGATGCTGCTGGCAGCTAATGGGTAGACACTGAGATAGTGTTTAATATCCTGTAATACACAGGATAGCACTCACAACAAAGAATTATCCAGCCCATGATGTCAGTAGTGTTGCTGTTGAGAAACCCTGCTAAGGCTGTGCTGAAGTAACATTCTCAATACCACTCACAGCCACCCAACAAAATAAAAGTTTGTTTTTTACTCTTAAAAGTCTGTTGTAGGTCTGGACAACCCCCTAGGGCAGCTGTCTTTAGTGATCTATGCTGCTTTGATCTTGGGACTTCACCGTGATCTTATGAGACCTTTTGTTCCTCTGGTAATGAGTGAAGATCTCACACAAGCAGTTATTGACAGATTTCACACATGCAGTTCCTGCTTTGGCCTGCAGATGGCATTTGGCACTTGCAATGTATTGAACTGAACTAATCCTAATTACTGAGTGGCAGAAAGTGTCATTTTCCTGTGTGCGTGGTAGCCAAGGGAACCCGAAATGGATGAGCACTAGAAAATTTGCCATATATTTATATGTGCATATTTTAAGAAAAAAAATACAATTAATTTGGATAATATGCAATATAGTTGGTGTGATTAAAGCTATTCCCTGTAATTATTCAGTATATAAAATACAATTTCCCAATAGTTGTATAGGCAAATTGGTAGTCTTTGTGGATATATTAAATTTCAGGTGGATTTTAGGTGGTGTAATTTTCTACACTTACTTAAACCTGTAACTTGGAAAACAATAAACATTGTTACCAGAGGCTTGTTAAATTGCACAGACGTGAGAGGACACACACTTAATTTAGAGGCATCATGTTGTATTTCATTAGATAAAGGTAAGTTCAGAAGAGATTACAGTTTAGAACCTTACAGTTTAGAACGTTGTATGCTGGTTTCTTAAGTGAATATGATTGAAGTTGAAATGAGCACTGATTCCAGCAGATGGCAGCAGTAAGCCACCAAGTACCAGACATTTTTCGGATAGTTCACTGCTCCTGTTACTTAACCGATGAAATAGCCTCTGGAAGAGCTCAGTACACATCTGAATTGACTGTTAGTCTCTAAGATTCATGAATTTCCTCCTTGGTCATTTGGCTGGTGCATATGGCATGGGAAACAACAATAGTATTTATTCTGGGCTTTGAAATGGAATGGTATCTGTGTGTCATTCTCCCCAGATCTAAGAGGAAGACAGTCTGGGGGAAAAAAAAAAAGAGGGAGTAGTTCCCCTGTTGGGGGAAACCCTGCTAAGGCTGTGCTGAAGTAACATTCTCAATACCACTCACAGCCACCCAACAAAATAAAAGTTTGTTTTTTACTCTTAAAAGTCTGTTGTAGGTCTGGACAACCCCCTAGGGCAGCTGTCTTTAGTGATCTATGCTGCTTTGATCTTGGGACTTCACCGTGATCTTATGAGACCTTTTGTTCCTCTGGTAATGAGTGAAGATCTCACACAAGCAGTTATTGACAGATTTCACACATGCAGTTCCTGCTTTGGCCTGCAGATGGCATTTGGCACTTGCAATGTATTGAACTGAACTAATCCTAATTACTGAGTGGCAGAAAGTGTCATTTTCCTGTGTGCGTGGTAGCCAAGGGAACCCGAAATGGATGAGCACTAGAAAATTTGCCATATATTTATATGTGCATATTTTAAGAAAAAAAATACAATTAATTTGGATAATATGCAATATAGTTGGTGTGATTAAAGCTATTCCCTGTAATTATTCAGTATATAAAATACAATTTCCCAATAGTTGTATAGGCAAATTGGTAGTCTTTGTGGATATATTAAATTTCAGGTGGATTTTAGGTGGTGTAATTTTCTACACTTACTTAAACCTGTAACTTGGAAAACAATAAACATTGTTACCAGAGGCTTGTTAAATTGCACAGACGTGGAGAGGACACACACTTAATTTAGAGGCATCATGTTGTATTTCATTAGATAAAGGTAAGTTCAGAAGAGATTACAGTTTAGAACCTTACAGTTTAGAACGTTGTATGCTGGTTTCTTAAGTGAATATGATTGAAGTTGAAATGAGCACTGATTCCAGCAGATGGCAGCAGTAAGCCACCAAGTACCAGACATTTTTCGGATAGTTCACTGCTCCTGTTACTTAACCGATGAAATAGCCTCTGGAAGAGCTCAGTACACATCTGAATTGACTGTTAGTCTCTAAGATTCATGAATTTCCTCCTTGGTCATTTGGCTGGTGCATATGGCATGGGAAACAACAATAGTATTTATTCTGGGCTTTGAAATGGAATGGTATCTGTGTGTCATTCTCCCCAGATCTAAGAGGAAGACAGTCTGAGAAAGAATGGAGGATTGAAGGTAAAAGTTGAAAAGAGTGTGTTAGTGGGCTTGCCATTTTTTTTTTTTTTGGTTGGCCACTTCTGTTGGTCTTTCATCCATCCATTTTCATCCATCTTTGTTCTTTTGGCCTATGTGGGCCTCCCATCGCAGTGGCCGCTCTCGCTACAGAGCACTGGCTCCGGGTGCATGCGCTCCAGAGCTCCGGCTCGGTGATTGGACACATAGGTCCAGCCGCTCTGGGGCACATGGGATCTTCCCAGGGCAGGGGTCGAACCGGTGCCCCTTGCACTGCAAGGCGGTGTCCTTACCCGCTGGACCACCACGGAAGCCCTGGCTTGCCATTTTTGCTCTAAAATTCTATCAACTTTTTGCTTTTTCTACTTTAAGTGAATTATGTTATGCGTATATTTGTTTAGAATTCTTTCCTTGGTAAATTAGACTTTTAGTCACTGTGTACTGATCCTTTCTAACCCTCATCATTCCTTTTGTCTTAAGGCCTCTTGTTTTTATTTCAGAATTACTTTTACCAGTTTTATTTATATATATATATATATATACATATATATATATATGTATGTATATATATATATGTATATATATATGAGTTGCCTTTATCATGCCTTTATTTACATTTTCATGTAAATAATTTTAGTAATGTTTCTTGTTACAGTTTTACCGTGTGTGTGTATAAGAAGGGCGATAAGTATTTAGTATGTTGAGAGGCAATATAGCAAATGATTAAGAGCCAGGGCTCTGAAACAAGTTAGATTAAAAATCACATTGCTGTTATGTAGTCGTGTACTAGTCATGCATACTCGTCTGACATTTTAAAAATGAGCACTGATTCCAGCAGATGGCAGCAGTAAGCCACCAAGTACCAGACATTTTTCGGATAGCACTGTCCTGTTACTTAACCGATGAAATAGCCTCTGGAAGAGCTCAGTACACATCTGAATTGACTGTTAGTCTCTAAGATTCATGAATTTCCTCCTTGGTCATTTGGCTGGTGCATATGGCATGGGAAACAACAATAGTATTTATTCTGGGCTTTGAAATGGAATGGTATCTGTGTGTCATTCTCCCCAGATCTAAGAGGAAGACAGTCTGAGAAAGAATGGAGGATTGAAGGTAAAAGTTGAAAAGAGTGTGTTAGTGGGCTTGCCATTTTTTTTTTTTTTGGTTGGCCACTTCTGTTGGTCTTTCATCCATCCATTTTCATCCATCTTTGTTCTTTTGGCCTATGTGGGCCTCCCATCGCAGTGGCCGCTCTCGCTACAGAGCACTGGCTCCGGGTGCATGCGCTCCAGAGCTCCGGCTCGGTGATTGGACACATAGGTCCAGCCGCTCTGGGGCACATGGGATCTTCCCAGGTCAGGGATCGAACCGGTGCCCCTTGCACTGCAAGGCGGTGTCCTTACCCGCTGGACCACCACGGAAGCCCTGGCTTGCCATTTTTGCTCTAAAATTCTATCAACTTTTTGCTTTTTCTACTTTAAGTGAATTATGTTATGCGTATATTTGTTTAGAATTCTTTCCTTGGTAAATTAGACTTTTAGTCACTGTGTACTGATCCTTTCTAACCCTCATCATTCCTTTTGTCTTAAGGCCTCTTGTTTTTATTTCAGAATTACTTTTACCAGTTTTATTTATATATATATATATATATACATATATATATATATGTATGTATATATATATATGTATATATATATGAGTTGCCTTTATCATGCCTTTATTTACATTTTCATGTAAATAATTTTAGTAATGTTTCTTGTTACAGTTTTACCGTGTGTGTGTATAAGAAGGGCGATAAGTATTTAGTATGTTGAGAGGCAATATAGCAAATGATTAAGAGCCAGGGCTCTGAAACAAGTTAGATTAAAAATCACATTGCTGTTATGTAGTCGTGTACTAGTCATGCATATCTCTGTATTCTCGTCACCTTTTTTTTTTTAATAGGGATAATAACAGCACCTATCTCTAGAGCTGATATGAGGAAGTACATACCTGAATTTTTTTCTTTTGATATCTTTTTCTTTTTTTATACCGAAAACATTTTTATTGGGGTATAGCCAATTAACAATTTTGTGATAGCTCCAGGTGAACAGTGAATGGGCTTGGCCATAAATATACATGTATCCATTCTTCCCGAAATCCCCCTCCCATCCAGACTGGTATATAACATTAAGCAGAGTTCCATGTGCTATACAATAGATTTTTGTTGGTTATTCAGTTCAAACATGGCAGTCATACCTGAATGTTTTAATAGCCATGTAATAGTGGTTGTTGAATATTTTGAGTATCATCTTGGATATGAAATTGCTGTGAGCCTTAAATAAATTCATACATATAAAATACTTAATGCTAGGGAAATAGCAAGAGCTCAATAAATGTTAGCTATTTGTTATTTTGTTGTTTTCCTGTTGTTTTCATTTTTTTTACATTTAAGACTTCCATTTGAAGTTGGCATGAGGCATAATAATTTGACCCTTACTAATATGCTTTCATAATGTATTTGGGTGCTATGCTAAAAAAAGGCTTAACATAGCAGGCCTGAGATTCCCTGTCCTTAGAAAGGCTGACCCTTAAAACAGTTCCCTTACTGTGATACAGAACTTTCCCTAAGTGGCAAGAGTGGTTCACTGTGCCTCAGCTGCATTATGTGACCTGCTTTCCTTCTCAGGGGTTCTGAAACTTTAGTATATCCTGGGTAGAAGGTGCCCATATCACCAGCCTTCAACTAAAAACAAGTCAATTTCTTGGGAACATCTGTAATAGACAAAAGCTTTTCATGTGTTGTTATAGCTTGTCAGAGCAATTGAGCATTGATCCCACTGGGGGAGGACTCTTGAAAGCTGATGCTTAGTTTCTTCAGCTTTGCCCCATGTGCCATTTCCTTTTCTCATTTTGTTTCATGTCCTTGTGCTGGAGCACGTCTTAGCTGTGACTGTGTATGACTGCTGAGTCCTATGCATCCTTCTCGTGAGCCATCTAACCTTGGGAATGGTCTTGAGGACTCTGTCATAGGAATTGATTCAAAGTTATCTTTGTTCACTGCAGTACAGTTTTATTTATAATCTTTTAGATTTCCATAATAATCCTTTGAAGGAGCTACAGATCAGTTACTGACTCCTGGGTCGGATTTGGATGAATGTAGGTGGATTGAGTAAATTGATATAATGATAGTTTGGAAATGAGCTAACTGTTATACTCTCAGTCTGATATTCTTGATTTTCAACCTTATATCTTCACAGGAAAACTCTGCATTTTAAAACTCAGTGAACTTTTAGTTTACATTTAACTTTTTTTTTTTTTTTTAATTTTATTTATTTATCTTTTTGGAGGGTGGGGTGGGGTGGGAGGGAGAAGGGCGGGCCACTTCTATTGATCTTTCATTTCTCCATTTTCATCCGTCTTTTGTTCTTTGGCTCCCATGGGCCTCCCATCGTGGTGGCCACTGTCGTCGCAGAGCACCTGCTCTGGGCGCATGCGCGCCAGAGCTCCGGCTCGGTAATTGGGACACATCGGTCCAGCCACTCCGCAGCACATGGGATCTTCCCAGGCCAGGGATTGAACCGGCACCCCTTGCACTGCAAGGCAGTGTCTTTACCCACTGGACCACCAGGGGAAGCCCGACATTTAACTTTTTTGAATATGAAATACAGCACTTTTTTTGCCAGTGAATATTGCCACAATCATATTGTATATTTTAGGCAAAGTCATTTTCTACTCTGGGTGAGTAGAGCAACCCATACTCAGAGTCCTCTTTGCAGTGGTGCTGGGACCAATAAAAGCTCTCATTGCAGAGGAGTTGAATCATAGTGTTCTGATGATTGATTTCCCAACCCTGAAATATTTAGGGATAGATTATTTTAAGTCATCACGTGCAGTGCTTTTATTTTTGGAAAGATTTTTTATGGAAGACCAAAGAAGTGGGTGAACCAGATGTTCCCTGACAGTGTCTAGCTTTATTTTTTGTTTTATGAACCGTGACTTAATCTATTCACATAGTAGGCAAATTTAACATCCTTACCATTTATTTTATTTATTTATTTTTTTAAACCTTTATTTTGCTTTTAACTTTTACAGAGTTTTGTTGTTTACAGATATGTATGTTCCCAGATTAGTCATATGTATATCCCCCCCTTCCCACCCCTCCCAACCATCACACAGCACCCCTGAAAGATCCCCTTTTCTCACAGAGCAATGACTATAGCTATTTTCTTCACTTATGATAGTACAGGCCTTCATGCTACTTCCTTTACGCCTCCTACCTTCTGTTCCTTCCCCACAATGTCCATATGTCCACTGTCCATGTCTGTCTTTCTGTCACTTCACTGCGTGTGCCATCATCACCATCCTACTAGATTCCATATATATGTGTTAATATACTGTATTTGTCCTTCTCTTTTTGACTGACTTCACTTTTTATGATACGTTCTAGATCCAGCCACCGCATTAGGGCTGATTCTTCTACATTTCTCTTTACAGCTGTGTAGTATTCCATTGTATATATGTACCAGAGCTTTTGGATCCATTCATTCGTCGATGGGCATCTAGGTTCCTTCCATGTTCTAGCTATTGTATAGAGAGCTGCAATGAACATTGGGGTACAGGTGCTTCTTTCAGATTTCATTTCATCAGGGTATAAGCCTAAGAGTGGGATTGCTGGGTCATATGGTGCTTCTATTTTTAGTTTTTTAAGAAATCTCTAGACTGTCTTCCATAGAGGCTGTATCAATTTACACTCCCACCAGGGAAGCCCGACATTTAACTTTTTTGAATATGAAATACAGCACTTTTTTTGCCAGTGAATATTGCCACAATCATATTGTATATTTTAGGCAAAGTCATTTTCTACTCTGGGTGAGTAGAGCAACCCATACTCAGAGTCCTCTTTGCAGTGGTGCTGGGACCAATAAAAGCTCTCATTGCAGAGGAGTTGAATCATAGTGTTCTGATGATTGATTTCCCAACCCTGAAATATTTAGGGATAGATTATTTTAAGTCATCACGTGCAGTGCTTTTATTTTTGGAAAGATTTTTTATGGAAGACCAAAGAAGTGGGTGAACCAGATGTTCCCTGACAGTGTCTAGCTTTATTTTTTGTTTTATGAACCGTGACTTAATCTATTCACATAGTAGGCAAATTTAACATCCTTACCATTTATTTTATTTATTTATTTTTTTAAACCTTTATTTTGCTTTTAACTTTTACAGAGTTTTGTTGTTTACAGATATGTATGTTCCCAGATTAGTCATATGTATATCCCCCCCTTCCCACCCCTCCCAACCATCACACAGCACCCCTGAAAGATCCCCTTTTCTCACAGAGCAATGACTATAGCTATTTTCTTCACTTATGATAGTACAGGCCTTCATGCTACTTCCTTTACGCCTCCCACCTTCTGTTCCTTCCCCACAATGTCCATATGTCCACTGTCCATGTCTGTCTTTCTGTCACTTCACTGCGTGTGCCATCATCACCATCCTACTAGATTCCATATATATGTGTTAATATACTGTATTTGTCCTTCTCTTTTTGACTGACTTCACTTTTTATGATACGTTCTAGATCCAGCCACCGCATTAGGGCTGATTCTTCTACATTTCTCTTTACAGCTGTGTAGTATTCCATTGTATATATGTACCAGAGCTTTTGGATCCATTCATTCGTCGATGGGCATCTAGGTTCCTTCCATGTTCTAGCTATTGTATAGAGAGCTGCAATGAACATTGGGGTACAGGTGCTTCTTTCAGATTTCATTTCATCAGGGTATAAGCCTAAGAGTGGGATTGCTGGGTCATATGGTGCTTCTATTTTTAGTTTTTTAAGAAATCTCTAGACTGTCTTCCATAGAGGCTGTATCAATTTACACTCCCACCAGCAATGCAGGAGTGTTCCCTTTTCTCCACAGCCTCTCCAGCATTTATTGTCTGTCGATTTGTGGATGATGGCCATTCTGACGGGTGTGAGGTGATATCTCATTGTAGTTTTGATTTGCATTTCTCTAATTATTAGTGAAGTTGAGCATCGTTTCATGTGTTTTTGGGCCATCTGTATGTCATCATTGGAGAGGTGTCTGTTTAGGTCCTTTTCCCATTTTTTGATTGGGTTGTTTGTTTTTCCAGTGCTGAGTTGTCTGAGTTGCTTGTAGATTTTGGAGATTAATTCTTTGTCTGTTGTTTCATTTGCTATGATTTTCTCCCACTCTGTGGGCTGTCTGTTCAACTTTTTTGTAATTTGTTTAGCTGTACAAAAGCTTTTAAGTTTCATTAGGTCCCACATGTTCATTTGTCTTTTTAGTTCCACTATTCTAGTAGGTGGGTCAGAGAAGATCTTGCTTTGATTGATGTCCTTGAGGGTTTTTCCTATATTCTGCTCTAAGAGTTTGATGGTTTCTGGCCTTATATTTAAGTCTTTAATCCATTTTGAGTTGATTTTTGTGCATGGTGTCAGGGTATGTTCCAACTTCATTTTTTTGCATGTAGCTGTCCAATTTTCCCAGCACCATTTGTTGAAGAGGATGTCTTTGTTCCATTTTATAGTTTTGCCTCCTTTGTCAAAAATAAGGTACGCATAGGTGCGTGGGTTTATCTCTGGGTTCTCGATCTTGTTCCATTGGTCAATATTTCTGTTCTTGTGCCAGTACCATACTGTCTTGAGGACTGTTGCTTTGTAGTAGAGTCTGAAGTTGGGGAGGCTGAATTTTTTCCTGAGGACTTTGGCTATTCGACTCAAAGCTTTTGGATCCATTCATTTTCTTTTTCGATAGGTTCCTTCCATGTTCTAGCTATTGTATAGAGAGCTGCAATGAACATTGGGGTACAGGTGCTTCTTTCAGATTTCATTTCATCAGGGTATAAGCCTAAGAGTGGGATTGCTGGGTCATATGGTGCTTCTATTTTTAGTTTTTTAAGAAATCTCTAGACTGTCTTCCATAGAGGCTGTATCAATTTACACTCCCACCAGCAATGCAGGAGTGTTCCCTTTTCTCCACAGCCTCTCCAGCATTTATTGTCTGTCGATTTGTGGATGATGGCCATTCTGACGGGTGTGAGGTGATATCTCATTGTAGTTTTGATTTGCATTTCTCTAATTATTAGTGAAGTTGAGCATCGTTTCATGTGTTTTTGGGCCATCTGTATGTCATCATTGGAGAGGTGTCTGTTTAGGTCCTTTTCCCATTTTTTGATTGGGTTGTTTGTTTTTCCAGTGCTGAGTTGTCTGAGTTGCTTGTAGATTTTGGAGATTAATTCTTTGTCTGTTGTTTCATTTGCTATGATTTTCTCCCACTCTGTGGGCTGTCTGTTCAACTTTTTTGTAATTTGTTTAGCTGTACAAAAGCTTTTAAGTTTCATTAGGTCCCACATGTTCATTTGTCTTTTTAGTTCCACTATTCTAGTAGGTGGGTCAGAGAAGATCTTGCTTTGATTGATGTCCTTGAGGGTTTTTCCTATATTCTGCTCTAAGAGTTTGATGGTTTCTGGCCTTATATTTAAGTCTTTAATCCATTTTGAGTTGATTTTTGTGCATGGTGTCAGGGTATGTTCCAACTTCATTTTTTTGCATGTAGCTGTCCAATTTTCCCAGCACCATTTGTTGAAGAGGATGTCTTTGTTCCATTTTATAGTTTTGCCTCCTTTGTCAAAAATAAGGTACGCATAGGTGCGTGGGTTTATCTCTGGGTTCTCGATCTTGTTCCATTGGTCAATATTTCTGTTCTTGTGCCAGTACCATACTGTCTTGAGGACTGTTGCTTTGTAGTAGAGTCTGAAGTTGGGGAGGCTGATCCCTCCAGCTCCATTCTTCTTCCTGAGGATTGCTTTGGCTATTCGAGGTCTTTTGTGTTTCCATATGAACTGTGTGATTCGTTGGTCTAGTTCTGTGAAGAATGTCATTGGAAGTTTGATAGGGATCGCATTGAATCTGTAGATGACATTTGGTAGTATGGCCATTTTCACAATATTGATTCTTCTGACCCAGGAACATGGAATATCTCTCCATCTGTTTAAGTCTTCTTTAATGTCTCTCATGAGTGTCTTGTAATTTTCTGTGTACAGTTCTTTTGTTTCTTTGGGTAGGTTTATTCCTAGATATTTGATTCTTTTGGTTGCAATGGTGAAGGGGATTGCCTCTTTGATTTCATTTTCTGATTTTTCATTGTTTGTGTATAGGAATGCCAGTGATTTCTGTGGGTTGACTTTGTATCCTGCGACTTTGCTGAATTTGCTGATTAACTCTAGTAGCTTTGTAATAGTGTCTTTGGGATTTTCTATGTATAATATCATGTCATCTGCAAATAGAGAGAGTTTGACTTCTTCTTTTGCAATCTGGATTCCTTTGATTTCTTTCTCTTCTCTTATTGCTGTTGCTAGAACTTCCAGGACTATGTTGAATAGTAGTGGTGAAAGTGGACACCCCTGTCTTGTTCCTGATCTTAGAGGGAATGCTTTCAGTTTTTCTCCATTGAGGACAATGTTCGCTGTGGGCTTCTCATAGATGGCTTTCACTATGTTGAGATAGGTTCCTTCTATGCCCATTTTCTGAAGAGTTTTTATCATGAATGGATGTTGTACTTTGTCAAAGGCCTTTTCTGCATCTGTTGAGATGATCATGTGATTTTTGTCTCTCAATTTGTTGATATGGTGTATCACATTGATTGATTTGCAGATATTGAAGAATCCTTGCATGCCTGGGATGAACCCAACTTGATCGTGATGAATGAGCTTTTTGATGTGTTGTTGAATTCTGTTTGCTAGGATTTTGTTGAGGATTTTGGCATCTAGATTCATCAGTGATATTGGCCTATAATTTTCTTTTTTTGTGTTGTCTTTGCCTGGCTTTGGTATCAGGGTGATGGTGGCCTCGTAGAATGTGTTTGGAAGTGTGTTTGGAAGAGTTTTAGAAGGACAGGCGTTAGCTCTTCTTTAAATGTTTGGTAGAATTCACTTGTGAAACCATCTGGCCCTGGGCTTTTATTTTTGGGTAGATTTTTGATCACAAGGTCAATTTCTGAGGTTGTGATTGGCTTGTTCATAGTTTCTATTTCTTCCTGGTTGAGTCTAGGGAGATTAATCTTCTCTAAGAAACTGTCCATTTCTTCCAGGTTGTCCAGTTTGTTGCCATAGAGTGGTCCATAATTGTCTCTTATAATCCTTTGGATTTCTGCATTATCTGTTGTAATCTCTCCTTTTTCATTTTTGATTTTGGTGATCTGGTTCTTCTCTTTTTCTTGATGAGTCTGGCCAGTGGTGTGTCGATTTTATTGACCTTTTCGAAGAACCAGCTTTTTGTTTTATTTATCTTTACTATTGTTTCTTTTGTTTCTTTTTCATTTATTTCTGCTCTGATCTTTATGATTTCCCTTCTGCTAGCTTTGGGGTGTTTTTGTTCTTCTTTCTCCAGTTGTTTTAAGCATAAGGTAAGGTCGTCTGTTTGAGATTTTCCTAGTTTCTTGAGGTGGGATTGAATTGCTACAAACTTCCCTCTTAGAACTGCTTTTGCAGTATCCCATAGGTTTTGCACTGTCGTGTGTTCATTGTCGTTTTCTTCTAGGAATTTTTTTATTTCTCCTTTGATTTCCTCAATGATCAGTTGGTTTTTTAGGTATGTGTTGTTTAATCTCCATGTGTTTGTGTTTTTAGCGGTATTTTTCCTGTAGTTGCTCTCTAGTCTCACTGCATTGTGGTCCGAGAAGATGGTTGATAGAATTTCAGTTTTCTTGAATTGACTGAGGTTTGATTTGTGGCCCAAGATGTGGTCTATCCTGGAGAATGTTCCGTGACCACTTGAGAAGAAGGTATATTCTTCTCCTTTTGGATGGAACGTCCTAAAGATATCAATGAGGTCCATTTCTTCTAGTGTGGCATTTAAAGCTTGTGTTTATTAATTTTCTGTTTTGATGATCTGTCCATTGGTGTGAGAGGAGTGTTAAAGTCTCCTACTATGATTGTGTTACTGTCAATGTCTTCTTTTATGTTTGAAAGTGTTTGTCTTATGTATTGGGGTGCTCCTGCGTTGGGAGCATAGATATTTATGATTGTTATGTCTTCTTCTTGGATGGATCCCTTAATCATGATGTAGTGACCTGCCTTGTCTCTTAGAATCTTCTTTACTTTGAAATCTATTTTGTCTGATATGAGGATTGCTACTCCAGCTTTCTTTTGATTTCCATTTGCATGGAATATCTTTTTCCAGCCTCTCACTTTCAGTCTATGAGTGTCTCTAGGTCTGAAATGAGTTTCCTGGAGGCAGCATATATATGGGTCGTGTTTTTGGATCCATTCAGCCACTCTGTGTCTTTTTGTTGGGGCATTTAGTCCATTGACATTCAAAGTAATTATTGACACAAATTATCCTATTGTCATCTTCTTAGATGTTATGATGGGTTTGTTTCGTGGATCTTCTCCTTTTATACTTGTTGTCTATATAAGTCCCTTTAACACTTGTTGTAAGGCTGGTTTGGTGTGACTAAATTCTTTTAATTTTTGCTTGTCTGTAAAGCTTTTGATTTCTCCATCAATTTTGGAGATCCTGGCAGGGTAGAGAATTCTTGGTTGCAGATTATTCTCTTTTAGCCGTTTAAATGTGTCCTGCCATTCCCTTCTGGCCTGCAGAGTTTCTGTTGAAAGATCAGCTGTTAAATGTATGGGCTTTCCCTTGTATGTCACTAGTTGCTTTTCCCTTGCCCCTTTGAGAATTCTATCTTTGTGTTTAATTTGTGTTAACTTCATTAATATGTGCCTTGGTGTGTTTCTTCTTGGATTGATTCTGTATGGTACTCTTTGTGCTTCTTGGACTTGGCTATTTCTTTTCCCATGGTGGGAAAATTTTCAACTATAATCTCTTCAAAAATTTTCTCATAGCCTTTCTTTTTTTCTTCTTCTTCTGGAACCCCTATAATTCGAATATTGGTGCGTTTGATATTATCCCAGAGGTCTCTGAGGCTATCCTCTGCTCTTTTCATTCTTTGAGCTAGAGTCTTTTAGCAGTTAGGGCAATTTTTTTCTTTTTGATGATCTGTCCATTGGTGTGAGAGGAGTGTTTTGATTGTGTTACTGTCAATGTCTTCTTTTATGTTTGAAAGTGTTTGTCTTATGTATTGGGGTGCTCCTGCGTTGGGAGCATAGATATTTATGATTGTTATGTCTTCTTCTTGGATGGATCCCTTAATCATGATGTAGTGACCTGCCTTGTCTCTTAGAATCTTCTTTACTTTGAAATCTATTTTGTCTGATATGAGGATTGCTACTCCAGCTTTCTTTTGATTTCCATTTGCATGGAATATCTTTTTCCAGCCTCTCACTTTCAGTCTATGAGTGTCTCTAGGTCTGAAATGAGTTTCCTGGAGGCAGCATATATATGGGTCGTGTTTTTGGATCCATTCAGCCACTCTGTGTCTTTTTGTTGGGGCATTTAGTCCATTGACATTCAAAGTAATTATTGACACAAATTATCCTATTGTCATCTTCTTAGATGTTATGATGGGTTTGTTTCGTGGATCTTCTCCTTTTATACTTGTTGTCTATATAAGTCCCTTTAACACTTGTTGTAAGGCTGGTTTGGTGTGACTAAATTCTTTTAATTTTTGCTTGTCTGTAAAGCTTTTGATTTCTCCATCAATTTTGGAGATCCTGGCAGGGTAGAGAATTCTTGGTTGCAGATTATTCTCTTTTAGCCGTTTAAATGTGTCCTGCCATTCCCTTCTGGCCTGCAGAGTTTCTGTTGAAAGATCAGCTGTTAAATGTATGGGCTTTCCCTTGTATGTCACTAGTTGCTTTTCCCTTGCCCCTTTGAGAATTCTATCTTTGTGTTTAATTTGTGTTAACTTCATTAATATGTGCCTTGGTGTGTTTCTTCTTGGATTGATTCTGTATGGTACTCTTTGTGCTTCTTGGACTTGGCTATTTCTTTTCCCATGGTGGGAAAATTTTCAACTATAATCTCTTCAAAAATTTTCTCATAGCCTTTCTTTTTTTCTTCTTCTTCTGGAACCCCTATAATTCGAATATTGGTGCGTTTGATATTATCCCAGAGGTCTCTGAGGCTATCCTCTGCTCTTTTCATTCTTTGAGCTAGAGTCTGTTTTTCAGCAGTTACTTCCACCATTTTATCTTCCAGCTCACTTATCCAGTCTTCTGTCTCAGATACTCTGCTCTTGATTCCTTCTACAGTGTTTTTCAGTTCAGCAATTGAGTTGTTTGTCTCTGTTACTTTTTTGGTAAATTCTTGTATTTCTTTATTCAGTGTGTTAGTTGTATCTTGCAGTTTCTCTGAAATTCTGTTTTCAGTGTCTTTGATCATCTTTGCTATCATTCTTCTGAAATCACTTTCAGAAAGTTTGTCCAAATTCTCTTCATTAATTTGATCTTGTGTGTTTGTGGATTGTTCCTTCGCTTGTGTGGTATTTCTCTGCCGTTTCATTATTATTATTATTTTTTTAACTGACTCTGTTTGGGATTTCCTTTTCCCAGACTTTGGGTTATGTCTGTTGGTGTTTGTTGTTTGGATGGGGCTTCTTATTCTGGGTGATGCTGGTGATTGGGTGATGTCAGGACTTGCATACAAGTGATTACCTTTGTTGGCGTTGTCGCTTGTATACTGCTCTTTAGTGTTAGGCGTTCTCTAGTATTGTAGAGTTTTGGAGTCAGTGCTCCCTCCCTAAAGCCCCGGGGCTTGTTGCCTGACCAGGGAATGAAGATTTCACGGCTGGCTTGTTATGGCATTGAATGATACTAAAACATATATGCACAAATGAGAAACAGAAGGTATACCTTTGACAAATGGCAATTAAAAAATTATGCAAATACTATCTAGCGTATTGAATTATACACACAAACATATACAACTGTAACATAACCCAAGCATTCCAACCAAAAATACAGTACAATACGTTAGCACCGCGAATAGAGAAAACCAAGAGTGATATCCACAAGTTAATAACCAAACTAAGTAGAGCACCAATTGGAGAACAATGTTAAAGCAGGGTCCCCGTTGGGGATAAGGCAATGAGGACAGAACAGACTAAGAAATATGGTGGGGAAAGGGAAAAAGAGAAAGGGAGGATAGAAGAGAAATATAGAATAATATTGCAAAGTTAAATATAGGGAGATAAAGATTTGTATGTATGAGAATTTAGTGGTATAGGAAAGGAGCTTGGGAAAGTTTAAATATAGGGAAAAAAAGATTTGATATTATCCCAGAGGTCTCTGAGGCTATCCTCTGCTCTTTTCATTCTTTGAGCTAGAGTCTGTTTTTCAGCAGTTACTTCCACCATTTTATCTTCCAGCTCACTTATCCAGTCTTCTGTCTCAGATACTCTGCTCTTGATTCCTTCTACAGTGTTTTTCAGTTCAGCAATTGAGTTGTTTGTCTCTGTTACTTTTTTGGTAAATTCTTGTATTTCTTTATTCAGTGTGTTAGTTGTATCTTGCAGTTTCTCTGAAATTCTGTTTTCAGTGTCTTTGATCATCTTTGCTATCATTCTTCTGAAATCACTTTCAGAAAGTTTGTCCAAATTCTCTTCATTAATTTGATCTTGTGTGTTTGTGGATTGTTCCTTCGCTTGTGTGGTATTTCTCTGCCGTTTCATTATTATTATTATTTTTTTAACTGACTCTGTTTGGGATTTCCTTTTCCCAGACTTTGGGTTATGTCTGTTGGTGTTTGTTGTTTGGATGGGGCTTCTTATTCTGGGTGATGCTGGTGATTGGGTGATGTCAGGACTTGCATACAAGTGATTACCTTTGTTGGCGTTGTCGCTTGTATACTGCTCTTTAGTGTTAGGCGTTCTCTAGTATTGTAGAGTTTTGGAGTCAGTGCTCCCTCCCTAAAGCCCCGGGGCTTGTTGCCTGACCAGGGAATGAAGATTTCACGGCTGGCTTGTTATGGCATTGAATGATACTAAAACATATATGCACAAATGAGAAACAGAAGGTATACCTTTGACAAATGGCAATTAAAAAATTATGCAAATACTATCTAGCGTATTGAATTATACACACAAACATATACAACTGTAACATAACCCAAGCATTCCAACCAAAAATACAGTACAATACGTTAGCACCGCGAATAGAGAAAACCAAGAGTGATATCCACAAGTTAATAACCAAACTAAGTAGAGCACCAATTGGAGAACAATGTTAAAGCAGGGTCCCCGTTGGGGATAAGGCAATGAGGACAGAACAGACTAAGAAATATGGTGGGGAAAGGGAAAAAGAGAAAGGGAGGATAGAAGAGAAATATAGGATAATATTGCAAAGTTTAATATAGGGAGATAAAGATTTGTATGTATGAGAATTCAGTGCTATAGGAAAGGAGCTTCAGAGAAAGCAAAGAATTATAGAGGAAGTAGTAGTACAAATGAAAAATTTTAAAAAATTAAAAGAGCTAATTATATAGAAAAATACAGCAAAACAAAGCAAAAATAATAAAAACAAGCAAAACCCCCACAGAACCTTAAAAGGCCAATGGGGAATACCAAAATAAAATGTGTGGTTTAAAAGGAAAAAGAAAAAAAAAATTATGTAACCTTGAATATATTCAGTCTTACTGATAAGATTAGTAGCTTCAATAGAATTCAGTGAAGGAAATGAACACACCCACTCTCACACACACACACACACACACACACACACACACATATTTAGTAGCTTCAATAGAATTCAGTGAAGGAAATGAACACACCCACTCTCTCACACACACACACACACACACACACACACACATTTAGTAGCTTCAATAGAATTCAGTGAAGGAAATGAACACACCCACTCACACACACACACACACACACACACATACACACACATTTAGTAGCTTCAGTAGAATTCAGTGAAGGAAATGAACACACCCACTCACACACACACACACACACACACACACACATTTAGTAGCTTCAATAGAATTCAGTGAAGGAAATGAACACACCCACTCACACACACACACACACACACACACACACACCCAAAAAAAAAAAAAGCGGAGGGTGCACTGAGTGGGTTTGGAAAAAAGAGAGAAGAAAAAAAAGAAAAAAAAATTGAAACAAAGTGATACAAAACAAAAAATGAAATTTTAAAGTCCAGCAGTAACTCCAGCTTCAGGCAAAATGTGAAAATAGTGTTTATGTTCTTCTGTCTCTTGCTGACTATTCAGGAATTATCAGTCTTTTTCTTGCCTCTGGCAGTGGTTGGATCTGAAGACCTCTTTGACTGCTTGTTTGTTTAGGCCTATTCCAGAACTAAAAGGCCCGCCCAGTTTGGCTCTGGGAGTTTCTTAATCCAAATCCCTTTTCTTGCTGGGTGGAGCTAAATTCCCTCCCTGTAGTTTACCCAGCAGCCAAACTACAGTAGGGAAAATGGCGTCTGTCTCACAAAGGATTTATTCCCACACGCTCTATGGGAAGCACTTCTGCAGTGACCCCGACCCTGCTGCAGGCCACCGTCAACCCCCCGCCACCGCGGGAGACGTCAGGTTACTCAGAGGTGAGTGTGGCTCAATCTCATGTAGGATCTCTATTCCCCTCTCCCAGATCACAGTGCGAGACTTTCCAAAAGAGCTAAAAAAAACCAAAATAAAGGCCAATGGGGAATACCAAAATAAAATGTGTGGTTTAAAATGAAAGAAAAAAAATTATGTAACCTTGAATATATTCAGTCTTACTGATAAGATTAGTAGCTTCAATAGAATTCAGTGAAGGAAATGAACACACCCACTCTCACACACACACACACACACACACACACACACACACATATTTAGTAGCTTCAATAGAATTCAGTGAAGGAAATGAACACACCCACTCTCTCACACACACACACACACACACACACACACACATTTAGTAGCTTCAATAGAATTCAGTGAAGGAAATGAACACACCCACTCACACACACACACACACACACACATACACACACATTTAGTAGCTTCAGTAGAATTCAGTGAAGGAAATGAACACACCCACTCACACACACACACACACACACACACACACATTTAGTAGCTTCAATAGAATTCAGTGAAGGAAATGAACACACCCACTCACACACACACACACACACACACACACACACCAAAAAAAAGGCGGAGGGTGCACTGAGTGGGTTTGGAAAAAAGAGAGAAGAAAAAAAAGAAAAAAAAATTGAAACAAAGTGATACAAAACAAAAAATGAAATTTTAAAGTCCAGCAGTAACTCCAGCTTCAGGCAAAATGTGAAAATAGTGTTTATGTTCTTCTGTCTCTTGCTGACTATTCAGGAATTATCAGTCTTTTTCTTGCCTCTGGCAGTGGTTGGATCTGAAGACCTCTTTGACTGCTTGTTTGTTTAGGCCTATTCCAGAACTAAAAGGCCCGCCCAGTTTGGCTCTGGGAGTTTCTTAATCCAAATCCCTTTTCTTGCTGGGTGGAGCTAAATTCCCTCCCTGTAGTTTACCCAGCAGCCAAACTACAGTAGGGAAAATGGCGTCTGTCTCACAAAGGATTTATTCCCACACGCTCTATGGGAAGCACTTCTGCAGTGACCCCGACCCTGCTGCAGGCCACCGTCAACCCCCCGCCACCGCGGGAGACGTCAGGTTACTCAGAGGTGAGTGTGGCTCAATCTCATGTAGGATCTCTATTCCCCTCTCCCAGATCACAGTGCGCAGAGACTTTCCAGTCCTCCTCGGCGACTCTGTGATCGGGTTAACGGTAACGTCCTCCAAGGGAAACTGAGTGCCGTCCTTCCGAGGCCTGTTCAAGGGCACTTCTAGCTCAGGGCTGCACCTGGACCCTCCAAAGCAGGTCTGGCTCAGTCCCTTGTGGGTGTCACTGCTCCTTTCCCGGGTTTTGATCTGCAACAGGCTTTGCGCCTTTGGCCGGCTCAGCCTCTCTGGCGGGTATGAGGTTTGACTTTTAAAAGTGCGATTGCGCCCCTCCTACCGTCTTGATGCGGCTTCTCCTTTGTTCTTCGATGTGGGGTATCCTCTCTGTGATCAGATCCAACCTCCTTTCGTCGATGGTTTCCCAGGAACTCGTCACAATTCAGGCGATTTTGCAGGAGCGATGAGTGCACCCATCCTTACCATTTAGATAGAAACCTTTTCACTTTAGAATGTAGATTCAAACTCTAGTTTGAAAGCTTTTGACACAAAAGTAAGTAGTTACATTTCACAATGCTCACACCTTTTATTACACATTTATTTACCTGTGCACTGCTAAGGAAGCGACTAGCCTTGGGTTGCTACCTTGGCTGATGTTGCTGGGCTTTATTGATACTTAAATGTATGCCAAATGCCATAATATTCTTAGCAACAATTTATGTGGGGAAAAGAACTTCCCTAGGTTTTTTTGCACTGAATTTTGGAGTATCCTGTTGTCTACAAATGTAGCAGAGGAATACCAGAGTATCAGTTTGGTTTGTGTTTGTCATATTTAGTTTTGCTTTGTTTTATTTCTGTCTACTGTTTTTTTGCGATATATTCTCAAGGACCAGGGGCCAGGGACTAGCAGGCTACAACTTGAGGTTGCATCCGCATTTTGTAACTAAATTTTTGTCATAAGTATGCATTTCGTTGGACTGCTTTCATGTTACTATGGCTAATTTTATTCCCACCCCCGGGGCGCTGTCTCACAAAGGATTTATTCCCACACGCTATGGGAAGCACTTCTGCAGTGACCCCGACCCTGCTGCAGGCCACCGTCAACCCCCCGCCACCGCGGGAGACGTCAGGTTACTCAGAGGTGAGTGTGGCTCAATCTCGCGTAGGATCTCTATTCCCCTCTCCCAGATCACAGTGCGCAGCGACTTTCCAGTCCTCCTCGGCGACTCTGTGATCGGGTTAACGGTAACGCCTCCAAGGGAAACTGAGTGCCGTCCTTCCGAGGCCTGTTCAAGGGCACTTCTAGCTCAGGGCTGCACCTGGACCCTCCAAAGCAGGTCTGGCTCAGTCCCTTGTGGGTGTCACTGCTCCTTTCCCGGGTTTTGATCTGCAACAGGCTTTGCGCCTTTGGCCGGCTCAGCCTCTCTGGCGGGTATGAGGTTTGACTTTTAAAAGTGCGATTGCGCCCCTCCTACCGTCTTGATGCGGCTTCTCCTTTGTTCTTCGATGTGGGGTATCCTCTCTGTGATCAGATCCAACCTCCTTTCGTCGATGGTTTCCCAGGAACTCGTCACAATTCAGGCGATTTTGCAGGAGCGATGAGTGCACCCATCCTTACCATTTAGATAGAAACCTTTTCACTTTAGAATGTAGATTCAAACTCTAGTTTGAAAGCTTTTGACACAAAAGTAAGTAGTTACATTTCACAATGCTCACACCTTTTATTACACATTTATTTACCTGTGCACTGCTAAGGAAGCGACTAGCCTTGGGTTGCTACCTTGGCTGATGTTGCTGGGCTTTATTGATACTTAAATGTATGCCAAATGCCATAATATTCTTAGCAACAATTTATGTGGGAATAGAACTTCCCTAGGTTTTTTTGCACTGAATTTTGGAGTATCCTGTTGTCTACAAATGTAGCAGAGGAATACCAGAGTATCAGTTTGGTTTGTGTTTGTCATATTTAGTTTTGCTTTGTTTTATTTCTGTCTACTGTTTTTTTGCGATATATTCTCAAGGACCAGGGGCCAGGGACTAGCAGGCTACAACTTGAGGTTGCATCCCGCATTTTTGTAACTAAATTTTTGTCATAAGTATGCATTTCGTTGGACTGCTTTCATGTTACTATGGCAGTATTGGGTAGTTACAACAGAGACTGTATTGGACTTCTCCCTGAGCTTTAAGAAAATTTTCCAATCCCTGCATTAGAACACTGGAGATAAATTTAAAGATATAGAAATTAACTTTTTAAACCAAATAAAAGTCTGTGGAAACTTTTTAGACATTGAGTTTTCTCTCTGTTGACATTACTAAGTCGTTGTCCTCTGACTCCCAGTGGAAGGCATCCATTGGTATATTTAACATATTTGAATGACCATCATGTGCAGAGCACTGAGGATACAGTGGTTCTTTTTAGTGCTTATAGTCTGTTGAGGCACATGTAGTTGAAGTATTTAGCTAACTCATTAATTATCTTTGATTGGTAAGTGAGGAAAAGTACTGCAGAGGAAAATTATGAAGTGAAAGTACATTTTTAGAAAGCCTGGTTGGTGTGGGTGTTAGATAAAGGCTTTTTCAGGAAGTGATGGTTAGGCTTGGTTGGCCCAGGGATACGGTAGGTTGAAGAATGTTGGTTTTAAACATAATTTGATTTACATTTTCAAAATGCTTTGTATAAAGATTGAATTAGAAGAAAGGCAGACAGTATGCTAGAAGCTATCTTTCAAGTGAGGGGTGGCAGTGGCTTAGACCACAGAGGTGGCAGAGTGGAGCTTAGAGGGTCAGCGGTTTTGAAAACAGGTTTAGAGGGTACAGCTGGTGAGAGTCCGTTACTCATTGACTGTAGAGGAGGAAAAGGTAGAAGCCCAATCTTTTCAATTTTTTTTGTTTTATTTTTTGTATTTTTTAATTTTTGTATGCCAAATGCCATAATATTCTTAGCAACAATTTATGTGGAATAGAACTTCCCTAGGTTTTTTTGCACTGAATTTTGGAGTATCCTGTTGTCTACAAATGTAGCAGAGGAATACCAGAGTATCAGTTTGGTTTGTGTTTGTCATATTTAGTTTTGCTTTGTTTTATTTCTGTCTACTGTTTTTTTGCGATATATTCTCAAGGACCAGGGGCCAGGGACTAGCAGGCTACAACTTGAGGTTGCATCCCGCATTTTTGTAACTAAATTTTTGTCATAAGTATGCATTTCGTTGGACTGCTTTCATGTTACTATGGCAGTATTGGGTAGTTACAACAGAGACTGTATTGGACTTCTCCCTGAGCTTTAAGAAAATTTTCCAATCCCTGCATTAGAACACTGGAGATAAATTTAAAGATATAGAAATTAACTTTTTAAACCAAATAAAAGTCTGTGGAAACTTTTTAGACATTGAGTTTTCTCTCTGTTGACATTACTAAGTCGTTGTCCTCTGACTCCCAGTGGAAGGCATCCATTGGTATATTTAACATATTTGAATGACCATCATGTGCAGAGCACTGAGGATACAGTGGTTCTTTTTAGTGCTTATAGTCTGTTGAGGCACATGTAGTTGAAGTATTTAGCTAACTCATTAATTATCTTTGATTGGTAAGTGAGGAAAAGTACTGCAGAGGAAAATTATGAAGTGAAAGTACATTTTTAGAAAGCCTGGTTGGTGTGGGTGTTAGATAAAGGCTTTTTCAGGAAGTGATGGTTAGGCTTGGTTGGCCCAGGGATACGGTAGGTTGAAGAATGTTGGTTTTAAACATAATTTGATTTACATTTTCAAAATGCTTTGTATAAAGATTGAATTAGAAGAAAGGCAGACAGTATGCTAGAAGCTATCTTTCAAGTGAGGGGTGGCAGTGGCTTAGACCACAGAGGTGGCAGAGTGGAGCTTAGAGGGGTCAGCGGTTTTGAAAACAGGTTTAGAGGGTACAGCTGGTGAGAGTCCGTTACTCATTGACTGTAGAGGAGGAAAAGGTCACCTCGTTACTTTTAAAATTCTTTTCATTTATTCTGCAAAATCATCCTAAATTGCTGCTTTGACTTGTTATCTTCCTAATGATTTTTCGATTCCTTATAATGTCAAACCTAAACTCCTTGACTGGCTCTCCATGGTTTGTTCTATTTTACACAGGTCTGTATAGTTGCTTTTAATCTCTAGTTCCTACTAATGGGCATAGTATCTCTCTTGAGTATAGTATCTCTCTTATATTACTCTTAAGGTTCTGGCACTAGATGAGGACTCAGTATATACTTGTTGAAATGGATGTCATGATGATGTGCCATTTAATTCAAAATAAATAGAAATACTTAAACTAAAGACAATGTTTAATACTATTCAGTATTTTTTCTGTACAGATTGTGACATAACCTATTTACAGAGTAAGTTTCCAAGCTACCACATGTCATAATAGCAAATTGCAAGTAACTAAGCATGTGACATTAGCATACATGTGATAGTGGAGGGACAGCTTACAGAAACTTGAGACTGCCCTCGTATAGGTAAATGAACATCTCAGAGTGATATTGATACTTTCAGTATGCTCTGATACAGAATGCAGAACTTGAACACATGGATGGGATCTAATCCAATTATTAGTTAACTGTATTAAAAATAATGGGACAGAGTGAGTTGAGGAAACTAAATTTTTCTTAATTTCTTTTCTATTGGTTAGACTAGTGAATCTGAGTGTCCAATTAATTACTAACATAGCTGCTTTTTGGCCTGTTTGTGTTAACTTTTAGGATTAAAAACAAAATTTAAACTTATTGCATATAGTTGTTATAACCATTTAAACATAATATTTTTCTTCACTCTGTATTATTTCTTGTAGATTAAATCTGTTTAATAGGAAGTTCAATTCAGTAGATATTCTGCTATGTCTCAGACCTACTGTTAAGTGCTAAAGTTAATGAATATACATAAGGCTGTCTTTGTCCTTTCTGAAATCAAAATCTAGTATGATAATCTATTATAAATATAGAATCATAGTGTAGTTTTCAAGTGATATCATGCATGCTGTGTTAGCATGTGAATGATATGCTAAGAGAAAGTGACTTCTGAGTTTAGTGTTGAGGAATGGATGCAAAGTTGGTCAGTTTGTCACAGAAAAGGGAGCGTGAGCATTTTAGGCATAAAGAATAGTATGTACCTGGAGGGACCACAAAGTCATGATGTATGAGAGGAATATCTGCATTGCAGTATGAAATAGAGAGTGGTTAGAGGTGAAGCTGTGAAATCAAGAAAGTGGCAAGAAAGAAAAGCCTTGTATCTCAAAAAGACAAATGATGTTTACAAATCAGATCTTAGACAGATACAGCTTAAATATTGTATCAGTATCTATTTCAGATCTTGATATACACTTCCAGTCTATATATTGGGACCATGAGTTGAGTAGAGTGTTCTTTTTCTGAACAGTTTTTCATTTTTCATAAGCATTTTTCATAGATATTGGACTATCTAAAGCTCCTGCGTCAAAGCCCCTATTCAGAGAAAAAGTGAGTGAATTTAAAAGTAGTTTGTTAAAAAAAAAGAATAAGTGGTTCCCTACCAAGTCCTTTTTACCTAGCACAGCACCTGACATAAAGTAGATGCTTAATTAGTAATATTTATGAATAAAATACTGAATTCTGCGAGTTGGATCAGATAGATACTACAAACTAGTTATAGGTTAATAAGGATACTGAGGCTGAGGAGTTAAATGCCTTTTACTAATTAGATGAAGTTTAGGAGTTGTCGAAGTTGCTGTTCTAAACTAAATAAGTAGTCACTTCAGAATTATTAATTTGTACCCCCATAGGAAATACCTTTATCCATTAGAGTATGATGTTTATATAGAATTCCTTTGTCTTTAGCCTTACAGATTACATTGATTTCCAGAGTTACTTTTGATGGTGCTTTGTTTAAACATAATATTTTTCTTCACTCTGTATTATTTCTTGTAGATTAAATCTGTTTAATAGGAAGTTCAATTCAGTAGATATTCTGCTATGTCTCAGACCTACTGTTAAGTGCTAAAGTTAATGAATATACATAAGGCTGTCTTTGTCCTTTCTGAAATCAAAATCTAGTATGATAATCTATTATAAATATAGAATCATAGTGTAGTTTTCAAGTGATATCATGCATGCTGTGTTAGCATGTGAATGATATGCTAAGAGAAAGTGACTTCTGAGTTTAGTGTTGAGGAATGGATGCAAAGTTGGTCAGTTTGTCACAGAAAAGGGAGCGTGAGCATTTTAGGCATAAAGAATAGTATGTACCTGGAGGGACCACAAAGTCATGATGTATGAGAGGAATATCTGCATTGCAGTATGAAATAGAGAGTGGTTAGAGGTGAAGCTGTGAAATCAAGAAAGTGGCAAGAAAGAAAAGCCTTGTATCTCAAAAAGACAAATGATGTTTACAAATCAGATCTTAGACAGATACAGCTTAAATATTGTATCAGTATCTATTTCAGATCTTGATATACACTTCCAGTCTATATATTGGGACCATGAGTTGAGTAGAGTGTTCTTTTTCTGAACATTTTTTCATTTTCATAAGCATTTTCATAGATATTGGACTATCTAAAGCTCCTGCGTCAAAGCCCCTATTCAGAGAAAAAGTGAGTGAATTTAAAAGTAGTTTTTTAAAAAAAAAGAATAAGTGGTTCCTACCAAGTCCTTTTTACCTAGCACAGCACCTGACATAAAGTAGATGCTTAATTAGTAATATTTATGAATAAAATACTGAATTCTGCGAGTTGGATCAGATAGATACTACAAACTAGTTATAGGTTAATAAGGATACTGAGGCTGAGGAGTTAAATGCCTTTTACTAATTAGATGAAGTTTAGGAGTTGTCGAAGTTGCTGTTCTAAACTAAATAAGTAGTCACTTCAGAATTATTAATTTGTACCCCCATAGGAAATACCTTTATCCATTAGAGTATGATGTTTATATAGAATTCCTTTGTCTTTAGCCTTACAGATTACATTGATTTCCAGAGTTACTTTTGATGGTGCTTTGTTCCCCTCACCTCTTGTCAATGAGGTTGTTTCATATACTTAAAAAAATTTTGCATGCATTAAGGTGTACTCTTTGTGCTATATAAAGATCATTGGATTTTTACAAATGCTTCATGTCTTATAAAGAATAGTTTCACCATCCTACCGTGTCCCTATATTTCATGTGTTTATCACTTTCTGCAGTGAACCCCTTGCAGACACTAATATATATAGGCCATCTCTAGTTTTGCCTTTTAAAGAATGCCCTATATTAAAATCATATACCACATAGCTTTTTCATATTGGCTTCTTTCTTTCTTTCTTTTTTTTTTTTTTAAAGATTTATTTATTTATTTGTTATGGGTGGGGGTCGGGTTGGGGAGGGAGGGGAGTGGGCGGGCCACTTCTATTGGTCTTTCATTTCTCTATTTACATTCGTCTTCGTTCTTTGGCTCCTGTGGGCCTCCCATCACGGTGGCGTCTGTCGTTGCAGAGCACTGGCTCTGGGCGCATGTACGCCAGAATTTCGGCTCGATAATTGGACACATCGGTCCAGCTGCTCCGCGCATGTGGGATCTTCCCAGGCCAGGGCTCGAACCGGCGCCCCTTGCACTGCAAGGCGGTGTCCTTACCCACTGGACCACCAGGGGAAGCCCTGGCTTCTTTCATTTAGTAATATGAATTTAAGATAGATCCATGTCTTTTTTTGGCTTACTTCTTTATTTCTTTTTATTGATGAATAATATTACATTGAAAGGATTACCACTGTTTGTTTATCCATTCAGCTATCAAAGGACATGTTGTTTGCTTCATTTTTGGCCGTTATGAATAAAGCTGCTGTAATTATTCACATGCAGATATTTATTTACATGGGCAAGTGTTTGCATTTCATTTGGGAAAATTACTAAAGACTGCAATTGCTCAATCATGTGGTAGGACTGTTGAGTCTTATGAGAAATCACCAAAGTGTTTTGCAGAGTGGCTGTACCATCTTACATTCCCATTGACAGTGCGTAATCAAATACCATTAGAGTATGATGTTTATATAGAATTCCTTTGTCTTTAGCCTTACAGATTACATTGATTTCCAGAGTTACTTTTGATGGTGCTTTGTTCCCCTCACCTCTTGTCAATGAGGTTGTTTCATATACTTAAAAAAATTTTGCATGCATTAAGGTGTACTCTTTGTGCTATATAAAGATCATTGGATTTTTACAAATGCTTCATGTCTTATAAAGAATAGTTTCACCATCCTACCGTGTCCCTATATTTCATGTGTTTATCACTTTCTGCAGTGAACCCCTTGCAGACACTAATATATATAGGCCATCTCTAGTTTTGCCTTTTAAAGAATGCCCTATATTAAAATCATATACCACATAGCTTTTTCATATTGGCTTCTTTCTTTCTTTTTTTTTTTTTTTTTTAAAGATTTATTTATTTATTTGTTATGGGTGGGGGTCGGGTTGGGGAGGGAGGGGAGTGGGCGGGCCACTTCTATTGGTCTTTCATTTCTCTATTTACATTCGTCTTCGTTCTTTGGCTCCTGTGGGCCTCCCATCACGGTGGCGTCTGTCGTTGCAGAGCACTGGCTCTGGGCGCATGTACGCCAGAATTTCGGCTCGATAATTGGACACATCGGTCCAGCTGCTCCGCGGCATGTGGGATCTTCCCAGGCCAGGGCTCGAACCGGCGCCCCTTGCACTGCAAGGCGGTGTCCTTACCCACTGGACCACCAGGGGAAGCCCTGGCTTCTTTCATTTAGTAATATGAATTTAAGATAGATCCATGTCTTTTTTTGGCTTACTTCTTTATTTCTTTTTATTGATGAATAATATTACATTGAAAGGATTACCACTGTTTGTTTATCCATTCAGCTATCAAAGGACATGTTGTTTGCTTCATTTTTGGCCGTTATGAATAAAGCTGCTGTAATTATTCACATGCAGATATTTATTTACATGGGCAAGTGTTTGCATTTCATTTGGGAAAATTACTAAAGACTGCAATTGCTCAATCATGTGGTAGGACTGTTGAGTCTTATGAGAAATCACCAAAGTGTTTTGCAGAGTGGCTGTACCATCTTACATTCCCATTGACAGTGCGTGAGAGTTCTAGTTGCTGTGCGTTCTCACCAGCAATTGACACTGTCAATGTTTTGTATTTTAGGTATTCTCATAGGTGTACAGTGCTATCCTGTTATTGTTTTAAATTTGGAAGTTTCCTAACAACAGAGCTTCTTTTCATGTGGTTGTCATCTGTATATATTTGTTTAAGTATCAGTTTAGATCTTTTGCCCATTTTTAATTGATTCTTTAATTGATTTTTTCTTTTTTTTTTTGGCCACTTCTATTGGTCTTTCATTTATTTCCATCTTTGTTCTTTTGCCTGTGTGGGCCTCCCATCACAGTGGCCTCTCTCACTGCAGAGCACCGGCTCTGGGCGCATGCGCTCCAGAGTGCTGGCTTGGTAGTTGGACACATTGGTCCAGTCGCTCCGTGGCACATGGGGTCCTCCTGGGCCAGAGATTGAACCAGCGCCCCCTGCACTGCAAAGCAGTGTCCTTACCCACTGGACCACCAGGGAAAGCCCTAATAGATTTTTTATTGCTGAATTTTAAGAGTTCTTTGTGTACTTCAGATATTCCTTCTATTGATACAGGTTTTTTATGTGTTTTTCCCAGCCTGTGCGTTGCCTTTTCATTCTCTTTAAAATGTCCTTTATGGAGCAAGGTTTTTAATTTTTATTTTTTTGCTTATTGTTTATTTATTTGTTTTTGACCGCATTGGGTCTTTGTTGCTGTCTGCAGGCTTTCTCTAGTTGGGATGCACAGGCTTCTCATTGTGGTGGCTTGTCTTGTTGGGAGCACAGGTTCTATGGTGTGGGCTTCAGTAGTAGTGGTGCACACACTAAGATATCCTGTGGCATGTGAAATCTTCCTGGACCAGGGATTGAACCCGTGTCCTCTGCATTGGTAGGTGATCCCCAACCATTGGACCACCAGGGAGGTCTATTCACAGAGCAATGCTTTAATAAATTACAACTTAACTTTTCCTTTCACGGGTCATGCTGTAGGTGGTATTGTTAAAAATCATCACCAAACTCAGGGTCATGTCTATTTAGTTTACTTCAAGAAGTTTTATCACCTTTTATTTTACATTTTGGTCTGTGATCCATATTGAGTTAGTTTTTGTGTTAACAACCATGTTTGGGTTGATTTTTTTTTTTTTGCATAAAGCTTTGTCTAAGAGTTCCAAGAGATTATACTTTCTGCATTGAATTGCCATTACTCTTTTGTCTGAATTGGCTGAGTATATGTGTGTGGGCCTACTTTTTTTTTTTTTTCCCTTTTATTTATTTATTTATTTATTTATTATTTATTTTTGTACATGTATGTTCCCAGATCATTCATATGCATATCCCTTGACCCTCCCCCCACCCAGTTCCCCCCCTCCCATCCCTCCAGACCATCGCTCCAAGTGGTTGTAGGTACTCCTATTCCCCTAGCACAATGACAATAGCTATCTTTTCTACACATGACAGTATAGGTTTCCATGTTACTCCCTCCCACTGTTCGGTCTCCACAATGTCTTTATGTCTATTCTCTGTTTTTTCATGAGTTCACTGCGTGTGTTATCATGACCATCTTACTAGATCCCATATATATGAGTTAGTATACTATACTTGTCTTTCTCTTTTTGACTTATTTCACTTTTTATGATAGATTCTAGAGCCAGCCACCTCATTAGGACTGAGTTTTCTGCATTTCTTTTAACAGCTGAGTAGTATTCCATTGTATATATGTACCAGAGCTTCTGGATCCATTCATTTGTCGATGGACATCTAGGTTGCTTCCATGTTCTGGCTATTGTATAGAGAGCTGCAATGAACATTGGGGTACAGGTGCCTCTTTCAGTTTTGATTTCATCAGGATATAGGCCTAATAGTGGGATTGCTGGGTCATAGGGTGCTTCTATTTTTAGTTTTTTAAGGAGTCTCCATATTGTCTTCCATAGAGGTTGTACTAATTTACATTCCCACCAGCAATGCAAGAGGGTTCCCTTTTCTCCACACCCTCTCCAGCATTTGTTGTGTCTTTTTCCCACAGGACCACCAGGGAGGTCTATTCACAGAGCAATGCTTTAATAAATTACAACTTAACTTTTCCTTTCACGGGTCATGCTGTAGGTGGTATTGTTAAAAATCATCACCAAACTCAGGGTCATGTCTATTTAGTTTACTTCAAGAAGTTTTATCACCTTTTATTTTACATTTTGGTCTGTGATCCATATTGAGTTAGTTTTTGTGTTAACAACCATGTTTGGGTTGATTTTTTTTTTTTTGCATAAAGCTTTGTCTAAGAGTTCCAAGAGATTATACTTTCTGCATTGAATTGCCATTACTCTTTTGTCTGAATTGGCTGAGTATATGTGTGTGGGCCTACTTTTTTTTTTTTTTCCCTTTTATTTATTTATTTATTTATTTATTATTTATTTTTGTACATGTATGTTCCCAGATCATTCATATGCATATCCCTTGACCCTCCCCCCACCCAGTTCCCCCCCTCCCATCCCTCCAGACCATCGCTCCAAGTGGTTGTAGGTACTCCTATTCCCCTAGCACAATGACAATAGCTATCTTTTCTACACATGACAGTATAGGTTTCCATGTTACTCCCTCCCACTGTTCGGTCTCCACAATGTCTTTATGTCTATTCTCTGTTTTTTCCTGAGTTCACTGCGTGTGTTATCATGACCATCTTACTAGATCCCATATATATGAGTTAGTATACTATACTTGTCTTTCTCTTTTTGACTTATTTCACTTTTTATGATAGATTCTAGAGCCAGCCACCTCATTAGGACTGAGTTTTCTGCATTTCTTTTAACAGCTGAGTAGTATTCCATTGTATATATGTACCAGAGCTTCTGGATCCATTCATTTGTCGATGGACATCTAGGTTGCTTCCATGTTCTGGCTATTGTATAGAGAGCTGCAATGAACATTGGGGTACAGGTGCCTCTTTCAGTTTTGATTTCATCAGGATATAGGCCTAATAGTGGGATTGCTGGGTCATAGGGTGCTTCTATTTTTAGTTTTTTAAGGAGTCTCCATATTGTCTTCCATAGAGGTTGTACTAATTTACATTCCCACCAGCAATGCAAGAGGGTTCCCTTTTCTCCACACCCTCTCCAGCATTTGTTGTCTGTCGATTTGTTGATGATGGCCATTCTGACAGGTGTGAGGTGGTATCTCATTGTGGTTTTAATTTGCATTTCTCTGATAATAAGCGAGGTTGAGAATCGTTTCATGTATTTTTGGGCCATCTGTATGTCCTCTTTGGAGAGGCGTCTCTTTAGATCTTTTTCCCATTTTTTGATTGGGCTGCTCATTTTCCCTGTGCTGAGCTGTCTGTGTTGCTTGTAGATTTTGGAGATTAATTCTTTGTCTGTTGTTTCATTTGCTATGATTTTCTCCCACTCTGTGGGGTGTCTGTTGAACTTTTTTGTAATTTCTTTTGCTGTACAAAAGCTTTTAAGTTTCATAAGGTCCCATATGTTCATTTTTCTTTTCAGTTCTGCTATTTTAGTTGGTGGGTCAGAGAAGATCTTGCTTTGATTGATGTCCTTGAGGGTTTTGCCTATGTTCTCCTCTAAGAGTTTGATGGTTTCTGGTCTTACATTGAGGTCTTTAATCCATTTTGAGTTGATCTTAGTGTATGGTGTCAGGGAATGTTCCAACTTCATTTTTTTGCATGTAGCTGTCCAATTCTCCCAGCACCACTTGTTAAAGAGGCTGTCTTTGTCCCATTTTATAGTTTCTCCTCCTTTATCAAAAATAAGGTACCCATAGGTGCGTGGGTTTATCTCTGGGTTCTCAATCTTGTTCCATTGATCTACAGTTCTGTTTTTGTGCCAGTACCATACTGTCTTGAGGACTGTTGCTTTGTAGTAGAGTCTGAAGTTAGGGAGGCTGATCCCTCCAACTCCATTCTTCTTCCTCAGGATTGCTTTGGCTATTCGATGTCTTGGGCCTACTTTTTTGTACTCACTGTTCTGTTTTGTTGATCTCTGTGTCTATTCTTTTGCCAGTAACATTCTGTCTTGATTATTGTCTTGTTATGCCTTATACTAAGTCTTTTGTTATATAATAAAGGATTTGGCTGGCTTTTTTTCTGAGTTTCTGTGTGGGAACCTCTACATCTTTGGAATTTCCCAAGTGATAGGAGGTTTTCTGTTCTTGGTGGGCCCTGATAGTTTATCCTAACAAGGTGACTCAGGGTGAGGATAGGCCATACAAGAAAAATCAGACATGCAGTGAGAAATTTGAGGTGTTGAGCCCTCTGATATTAGTTTGACCTCTGAGGAGCAGGGGAACAGGGCTGGCGATTGAGCATCATATGACCAGTGATTCAGCCATGCTTGCCTTTGTAATGAACTGCCAATGAAAACTCGGGACACAATCTCAGGTGAATGTCCCTGGTTAACCATACTCTCTGTGTATTGTTATTCATCATTGTGCCAAGGAGGTAACCTGTTCTGACTCAGTGGAGAGGAAACATGGAAGCTTCACATTTGGAACCATCCTAGACTTTGCCCTGTGTATCTCTTCTTTTGACTGTTCATGATTTATACCATGTGGACTATAATACAAGTGTAATCATAAAGTATAATCCTTTGCTGAGTTCTGTGAGTTGTTCTGGTGAACAACCTGATGGAATAGTTTGTTGGGTGTTGTTTAGTCACTAAGTCATGTCCGATTCTTTTGCGACCCTATGGACTGTAGCCTGCCAGGCTCCTCTGTCCGTGGGATTTCCCAGGCAGGAACACTGAACTGGGTTACCATTTCCTCCTTTTAGAGATCTTCCTGACCCAAGGGATCGAACCTGCATCTCCTGCATTGCAGGTGGATTCTTTACTGCTGAGCCACCAGGGAAGCCTTGGGGGAGTAGTGAAAACCTCCAAGTTTGTAGTCTGTCAGTAGGAGGCAGAGGGCCTGGGAACCCCTTAGCTTTTTTGGCCAGTAGTATCTGAATTAATGTCACTCTTGTGTAAGACTGTGTCCTTAACCTGTGAAGTTTGTTCTAATTCTAGATAGCTAGTGTCAAGAATCATTATAGTTGGTGTCAGAAAAAATGGGAACATGCTAGATGCGTGACTGGCTGAAACATGTGGGAAACAAAAGTATGAAAAGACTGAGAATGAAGACATTTTGATTCTTGGATGGCTATGTAGTCACTCATGGTATGAAGCTGTAGTTGTGCCATGATCTGTTACTAATGGCAAAAGTTTTGGAATAGAATTTAGAAATGTTGTTAGATACAACCCCCAATGAGATGGCTCACTGGATACGAAGGAAATGCAGAATAATAAGAAAAAAACTAAATATATTATCCCTTGGCTGCTGTCACTTGTAATAACTAAAATGTGCCCTCTATAGCAAGCCATGCTGGATTGACTTATGACACCTGGGTTACTGAATATGCCCCATAGTCAGGTCATGGTAAAGGGATAAGAGGGTTCCTTTTACATGGGTACCTCATGAAACCATACTGTTGTAGAACCACGCAGCTGTTTGGTAAATCTTAATAGATTTGCTGTCTCAGTTTTCCTTATTGATAATTAAAGGTGAAAAAAAAAAGGTCATTAACAAGAATAGGGAGGAAAACAGAAGGGGAGAGCTGACAAATTTGTCTCATGTGGGGTCGATGTTTATGAGAAATGGGGTGAATATGTTGGACACTGATGAGATTAAGATGTTAATGCAGCACTGTTGAAATTTGAGTGTTCCAGGAGGAGCCAGTGCTGGCTGCACAACTCTAAAGGGACCTCAGCAACACAACTCTGTCACAGTTTGTGGAATTTTAAAAGCTGAAAGGCGAATATGAAAATGAGGAATCTGACCTGGACTCACCTGGGACAGTGATTTGCTAGATTAGTCAAAATAAAGCTGGACAGGAGAAACAGGGTCTTGTGGCTCTTAGCATTTCCCTTCTGGGGAAGAGTGAGTGGGTAAAAGGATCAGCTGGTGGAGAAGAGACCTTTCTGGGACTCCTTGACACAGCCTCATGTACTTTGATATCAAACATGTTGACCAACATGCCCTAAGCTGGGGCCCCTTTTAGACTGAGAGAAAATAGTAATGCATGTGTTGATGGATTAAGATTAAAGTTCAAATGAAAGTTTAAATAGGTTTTATGTAAGTAATGGTTTTATGGAAAAGGATATTATGCCCTAGGTAGTATTGTGAAGCCAAATGTTTGGTGAAATCATAATAGAGGCTACTATTAGGAATGCAGAGTTGATGGAGGGTGAAGGTCTGAGAAAAATAATTCTACCACCAAAAATATAATTCTTAAAAACCAGTTTGAGGATTTTTTTCTTTGTTTGAAATAGTTTCAGTCTAAATGGTTATTCCATGAACTTGATGCACAGGTAGGTTTGTGTATGTTATTTTACTTTTGATTTTTATGAATTTGTTTAAGCATTATTTGCAACAGTAGAATATTGGAAACAACACAAATGCCCACATAACATTCATGATATATATGAATAGTAAAGTAGGCGAAAGAGTAGCTGTCACTTGTAATAACTAAAATGTGCCCTCTATAGCAAGCCATGCTGGATTGACTTATGACACCTGGGTTACTGAATATGCCCCATAGTCAGGTCATGGTAAAGGGATAAGAGGGTTCCTTTTACATGGGTACCTCATGAAACCATACTGTTGTAGAACCACGCAGCTGTTTGGTAAATCTTAATAGATTTGCTGTCTCAGTTTTCCTTATTGATAATTAAAGGTGAAAAAAAAAAGGTCATTAACAAGAATAGGGAGGAAAACAGAAGGGGAGAGCTGACAAATTTGTCTCATGTGGGGTCGATGTTTATGAGAAATGGGGTGAATATGTTGGACACTGATGAGATTAAGATGTTAATGCAGCACTGTTGAAATTTGAGTGTTCCAGGAGGAGCCAGTGCTGGCTGCACAACTCTAAAGGGACCTCAGCAACACAACTCTGTCACAGTTTGTGGAATTTTAAAAGCTGAAAGGCGAATATGAAAATGAGGAATCTGACCTGGACTCACCTGGGACAGTGATTTGCTAGATTAGTCAAAATAAAGCTGGACAGGAGAAACAGGGTCTTGTGGCTCTTAGCATTTCCCTTCTGGGGAAGAGTGAGTGGGTAAAAGGATCAGCTGGTGGAGAAGAGACCTTTCTGGGACTCCTTGACACAGCCTCATGTACTTTGATATCAAACATGTTGACCAACATGCCCTAAGCTGGGGCCCCTTTTAGACTGAGAGAAAATAGTAATGCATGTGTTGATGGATTAAGATTAAAGTTCAAATGAAAGTTTAAATAGGTTTTATGTAAGTAATGGTTTTATGGAAAAGGATATTATGCCCTAGGTAGTATTGTGAAGCCAAATGTTTGGTGAAATCATAATAGAGGCTACTATTAGGAATGCAGAGTTGATGGAGGGTGAAGGTCTGAGAAAAATAATTCTACCACCAAAAATATAATTCTTAAAAACCAGTTTGAGGATTTTTTTCTTTGTTTGAAATAGTTTCAGTCTAAATGGTTATTCCATGAACTTGATGCACAGGTAGGTTTGTGTATGTTATTTTACTTTTGATTTTTATGAATTTGTTTAAGCATTATTTGCAACAGTAGAATATTGGAAACAACACAAATGCCCACATAACATTCATGATATATATGAATAGTAAAGTAGGCGAAAGAGTATGAAACTATAGGTGCTGTTTAAAAGTTTTAAATTAATTTTTATTTCTTTTTTAGAAAACGTAAGCAAATATGAATATACTTACTACCCCTCAGCTTCTAAACATATATATTATGTTTTTGCTATTACAGTTAGTTCTTTAATAAATAGCTGTGTCTTTTTATATTTTAAGGATAGATACATAGAATTGTGATATTAGATCAAAGGTTAAATGTACAAGTAATTTTCTTATATATTGGAGCAATATTTTTAAATTTTCAAAAGTTCTTTTTTAATCTTGAATGAAGTTTCATTCAACATAAAATTAACTATTTTAAAGTGAACATTTCAGTGGCGTTTAGTGTATTTGCAATATTGTGTAATGAGTAGCTCTGTCTAGTAGTGAAATATTTCATCACCCCTCAGTAAAGTTTGTTCTCATTTATTAAGTAGTTACTCCCCATTCACTTCTCCCCAGCCTCTGGGAACCATCAGTATGCTCTTTGTATGAATTTACCAATTTTGGATATTTCGTATATTGAATCATACAACATGTGACCTTTTTTGCCCAGATCTTTTACTCACCATAATGTTTTTGAGGGTTCTTCTGCATTTTTGTAGCATGTACGAAGAGCCTGTATCTTTTTTTTTTTTTTTGGCCTCCTTTATTGTTTTCTTCTTTTTTTTTTTTTATCCATCTTTATTCTTTGACCTTTGTGGGCCTCCCCTTGCAGTGAGCACTGGCTCTGGGCGCATGTGCTCCAAAGTGCTGGCTGGTAATTGGATACATCAGTCCAGCCACTTTTTGGGCATGTGAGATCTTCCTGGACCAGGGATCAAACTGGTGCCCCTTGCATTGCAAGGCAGACTCTACCCACTGGAGAGTTCCCCACCAGGGAAGCCCTATTTGTGGTTTTAAATATCCTGGATTCTAGACTCTTATTTGATGTGATTTGCAAATATTTTATTTCATTTTGTAAGTTGGCTTTTCACTTTATTGATAATATACTTTGATGCACAAAAGTTTTCTTTGACACAAAATTTTAAATTTTGATGAATTCAATTTATTTCTTCTTTTATTGCCTCTGCTTTTGTTATTATACCTAAGACTTTATTGCCAAATGCAGAGTCATAAAGATTCACGTTCTTTCATGTTTCCACACAAATTTTATAATTACTTGTTCTAGTTATATGAAAAATGATGTTGGTATTTTGATAGTGATTGCATTCAATCTATAGGTTGTCTAGGGAGTATGATTATTTTAATAATATTAATTCTAGTCCATGAGCACATGTACCTTTCCATTTGTCTGTGTCATCTTCAGTTTCTTCACTGTCTTATTATAGTTTTCAGAGTAAAAGTCCTATTCTGTGTATTTTATTCTTTTTGATGTGGTTGTAAATAGGATTGTTTTCTTAATATCTCTTTTTGGTAGTTTGCTGTTAGTGTACAGAGATGAAACATTTCTTTATATTAATTTTATATCCTGACGCTTCAATGAATTCATTTATTTATTGTCAGTTTTTTGGTGGTGTCATTAGAATTTTCTATATGTAGTATCATGTTACCTGTAAAAAGTGACAGTCTTACTTCTCACTTTCCAATTTGATTTCCACTATTATTTCTTTTTCTTGTCTGATTGCTGTGTCTTGGACTACTAATATTACATTGAATAAAAGTGGCAAGTGTGAGCATCTTTCTCCTGTTCTTGATCTTAGAGAAAATGCTTTCATTTTTTCATTACTGAGTATGATATAAGCTTTAGGCTTATCATATATAGTTTTTATTATGTTGAGGTATGTTCTCTCTATATCCACTTTCTGGAGAGTTTTTAGTTATAAATGGATGTTGAATTTTGTTGGAACCTTGTTCTTCATCTATTAAGATGACCATATGGATTTTTATTCATCAGTTTGTTAATGTGTTGTATCACGTTGATTTATTTGCAGGTATTGAACCATCTTTGTATCCCTGGGATAAATCCTACGTGGTCCAAGTGTATGCTTGTTTCAATGTATTGTTGAATTTGGCTTGCTAGTATTTTGTTGAGGATTTATTTTTTCTTGTATGCTATGAATTTCCTTTCTAGATCTGCTGTCCTGCATCCCATAGATATCAGAGCATTATGTTTCCATTTTTTATTGGTCCTCAGGTATTTTCTTTTCTTCTTTGATTTGTTCTGTGAGCCTGTGTTTGTTCAATAGCATATTCTTTAACTTCCACATGATATATCTTTCTCATTTTTTTTTCTTGTAATTGATTCTAGTGCCATAGCACTGTGATGGGAAAAAATGCTTTATGTGATTTCAGTTTTCTTAAATTTATTGAGACTAGTTTTGTGACCTTTTCAGGACAGTGTTTCCTGACTAATTTTCTATCTGGATGATCTGTTTATTGATGCACATGGTATTTTAAAGTCCTCTACTATTACTGTGTAACTGTCAGTTTCTCATTTTGTATTTGTTAATAATTGTTTCAAGTATTTAGGAGTTTTCCACTTAAATTGTTATACATTTACCTCTAGAATTTTAATTTTTCAGTCCTTTATGTTCTGTATCTTCACTGATACTCTGCTGAGGTTTGAACATATTTAAAATAGTTGATTTAAAGCTTTTATCTATTGAGTTTGGTGCTTGGGCTTCCTCAGGGATCTTTTTTTTTTCTGTGACTGGATGCTTTGCATGTCCTTAAGGTTTAGTTGAGAACTAGTCACTTTAAATATTTTAATATAGCAACACTGGAAATTGTATCCTTCATTTCCTTAGCATTTGCTTTTGTTACTTTTTTGTAGGTTATAGCTGTTTTTATTTTGGTTTATTGGCTGAACACTCTCTTCTTGTCAAATGTGGTCTCTGAAGTGTGTGTTACTTTAGTTTGTATTTATGTTTTTTTTTTTTTTAAAAGATTTATTTATTTATTTTGGGCGGGGGTCGGGTTGGGGAGGGAGGGAAGCGAGCGGGCCACTTCTATTGGTCTTTCATTTCTCTATTTTCATTCGTCTTTGTTCTTTGGCTCCTGTGGGCCTCCCATCGCAGTGGCGTCTGTTGTCGAAGAGCACCGGCTCTGGGCGCATGCGCTCCAGAGTGTATGCTTGTTTCAATGTATTGTTGAATTTGGCTTGCTAGTATTTTGTTGAGGATTTATTTTTTCTTGTATGCTATGAATTTCCTTTCTAGATCTGCTGTCCTGCATCCCATAGATATCAGAGCATTATGTTTCCATTTTTTATTGGTCCTCAGGTATTTTCTTTTCTTCTTTGATTTGTTCTGTGAGCCTGTGTTTGTTCAATAGCATATTCTTTAACTTCCACATGATATATCTTTCTCATTTTTTTTTCTTGTAATTGATTCTAGTGCCATAGCACTGTGATGGGAAAAAATGCTTTATGTGATTTCAGTTTTCTTAAATTTATTGAGACTAGTTTTGTGACCTTTTCAGGACAGTGTTTCCTGACTAATTTTCTATCTGGATGATCTGTTTATTGATGCACATGGTATTTTAAAGTCCTCTACTATTACTGTGTAACTGTCAGTTTCTCATTTTGTATTTGTTAATAATTGTTTCAAGTATTTAGGAGTTTTCCACTTAAATTGTTATACATTTACCTCTAGAATTTTAATTTTTCAGTCCTTTATGTTCTGTATCTTCACTGATACTCTGCTGAGGTTTGAACATATTTAAAATAGTTGATTTAAAGCTTTTATCTATTGAGTTTGGTGCTTGGGCTTCCTCAGGGATCTTTTTTTTTTCTGTGACTGGATGCTTTGCATGTCCTTAAGGTTTAGTTGAGAACTAGTCACTTTAAATATTTTAATATAGCAACACTGGAAATTGTATCCTTCATTTCCTTAGCATTTGCTTTTGTTACTTTTTTGTAGGTTATAGCTGTTTTTATTTTGGTTTATTGGCTGAACACTCTCTTCTTGTCAAATGTGGTCTCTGAAGTGTGTGTTACTTTAGTTTGTATTTATGTTTTTTTTTTTTTTTAAAAGATTTATTTATTTATTTTGGGCGGGGGTCGGGTTGGGGAGGGAGGGAAGCGAGCGGGCCACTTCTATTGGTCTTTCATTTCTCTATTTTCATTCGTCTTTGTTCTTTGGCTCCTGTGGGCCTCCCATCGCGGTGGCGTCTGTTGTCGCAGAGCACCGGCTCTGGGCGCATGCGCTCCAGAGCTCCGGCTGGGTAATTGGACACATTGGTCCAGCCGCTCCGCGGCACGTGGGATCTTCCCAGGCCAGGGATCGAACCGGCGCCCCTTGCACTGCAAGGCGGTGTCCTTACCCACTGGACCACCAGGGGAAGCCCTGTTTTTTTTTTTTTTAGTTTGTGTTTATTTAGTGTTTTATGTAGATTTTCTTGAATGCCAGATGACAAATAAAAAGAAAGAAAAGAAAAAAGAGGGACAAAGGGAGAAAGAAAGTAAGAAGAAAGAATTAAGGGAAAGAAAAGAAGGAGGCAGTGAAACAAAAAGAACTATAAAGGAAAGTGAATTAAAAGACCTTACAATCAAATTAAAGAAAAAAAGATCCACGCATTGTCTTTGTCTGCACCTTGACTCGGTTTTGGGGCAATCCTTCAATTCTTAGCCTGACCATTTACAATTCTACTTTAGCCTTCATTTGCTACTTTTTTCTGGGCCTAGAGATCAGCCAGAGGTGAGAGCTTTGGGTTTTCTTAGGTTTTCACTGAGAATACATTCTGCCCTGGGCATTTTTGTGGCATTCCAGATTCACAACACACATGACACTTTTGAATTATTTACTTTCCCAAAGAAATTCTCTTCCCAGTCCTTTTTTCTCAGTCTTCTCATGTTCTATGTCTCAACTGTAATCTTTTGTCCCAGGGTGATTGTAGATTATTTGTTTGACTTAACAATGTTTTTGAGCAGTGCCTACAGCTGTTCTGGCCTGAGTGAATTCCAAGTTGGACAAAACAGTGGTAAACAGTTTGTGCTAGTCATTCAGGTAATCCCAAACAGGTTAGAGCAGACAGGTAACAATATTTCACGAATAAGGTTGCCACCTTGCTCTTTGGAACCAGTAGCAGAGTCCCACCCTGCTTAAGTCTGCAGTCAAGCTGGGGAGGAGCATATGGGAAAGGCCTGGCTCAATGATGATTGGAATGCAAATCACTACAGCAATTCTGGGAAGTGGTGTAGCAGTTTTTTGTGAAGTTAAACATAGCCTCACTGTATTACCCAATAGCCCTACTCACCTGGGTATTTACCCTAGAGAAATGAAAACTTATGTTCACACAAAAACTTGTACATGAATGTTCATAGTAGCTTATTTATAAAAACTAAAACCTAGAAAAACCAAAACCACCTTCAGTGAGCAAATAGATACACAAACTGGTATATCCATGTGATGGAATACTTTGTTTTGTTTAATCGCTAAGTCGTGTCCGACTCTTTTTTTTTTCAAATCCAGCTAGAATCTCATAGGTCGAGATGACACTCGGCCGCTCCCTTTTTAAAAATTATTATTATTATTATTTTATTTATATTTATTTGGCTGCATTGGGTCTCAGCTGTAGCATGTGGGCTCTAGTTCCCTGATCAGGGATCAAACCCGGGCCGCTTGCACTGGGAGCACAGAGTCTCAGCCACTGGACCACCAGGGAATTCCCGTGTCCGATTCTTTGCAACCACATGAGTTATCGCCTGCCAGACTCCTCTGTCCATGGGGCAAGGCAAGAATACTGTAGTGGGTTGCCATATCCTCCTCCAGGGAGCTTCCCGACCCAGGGATTGAACCCTCATCTTTTGCATCTCCTACATTGACAGGCAGATTCTTTACCACTGAGCCACCTAGGATTCCATTTATATGACATTCTTAAAAGACAAAACTATAGTGATGGAGAACAGATCATTGTCTGCTAGGGGTGATGGGTAGGAAAGGGTGTAATTATAATCAGATAGTACCTGGAAGTTTCTTTGAGTAAAGAAATTATGTGTCCTGATTATATTGGTGTTTACACAAACTTATATGTGTTTTAAACTTCTTAAACTGTATGCCGAAAGGAAAAACTAGTTTTACTGCATGGTGATTAATACAGCTGGTGGTGATGTCCTTCATTTGTCAAAAATATTCAGGCTTTCCTCAGTTTATTACCGAAGGAGAAACTCACTGAAGGAAGCCCTGGCCCACCAACTCTTCTTGAATGGAAAAGCATGCTCAGAGACCGGGGAAGTTCTGTGACACTTCTGCTAATATTTGCTCGGTCAGGGTTTTAATTCCAGTGAGGTCTGGAGGAAGCTGCCAGAAGCCAGAGTACACAAATTGAGGTTTTCATTGTCATACTCCCAGCTGATGGCCATGCTAGACGACCTCCCAACTAAAACAGGTGTATGTGGATGTTGGTATTTACCCTAGAGAAATGAAAACTTATGTTCACACAAAAACTTGTACATGAATGTTCATAGTAGCTTATTTATAAAAACTAAAACCTAGAAAAACCAAAACCACCTTCAGTGAGCAAATAGATACACAAACTGGTATATCCATGTGATGGAATACTTTGTTTTGTTTAATCGCTAAGTCGTGTCCGACTCTTTTTTTTTTCAAATCCAGCTAGAATCTCATAGGTCGAGATGACACTCGGCCGCTCCCTTTTTAAAAATTATTATTATTATTATTTTATTTATATTTATTTGGCTGCATTGGGTCTCAGCTGTAGCATGTGGGCTCTAGTTCCCTGATCAGGATCAAACCCGGGCCGCTTGCACTGGGAGCACAGAGTCTCAGCCACTGGACCACCAGGGAATTCCCGTGTCCGATTCTTTGCAACCACATGAGTTATCGCCTGCCAGACTCCTCTGTCCATGGGGCAAGGCAAGAATACTGTAGTGGGTTGCCATATCCTCCTCCAGGGAGCTTCCCGACCCAGGGATTGAACCCTCATCTTTTGCATCTCCTACATTGACAGGCAGATTCTTTACCACTGAGCCACCTAGGATTCCATTTATATGACATTCTTAAAAGACAAAACTATAGTGATGGAGAACAGATCATTGTCTGCTAGGGGTGATGGGTAGGAAAGGGTGTAATTATAATCAGATAGTACCTGGAAGTTTCTTTGAGTAAAGAAATTATGTGTCCTGATTATATTGGTGTTTACACAAACTTATATGTGTTTTAAACTTCGTAAACTGTATGCCGAAAGGAAAAACTAGTTTTACTGCATGGTGATTAATACAGCTGGTGGTGATGTCCTTCATTTGTCAAAAATATTCAGGCTTTCCTCAGTTTATTACCGAAGGAGAAACTCACTGAAGGAAGCCCTGGCCCACCAACTCTTCTTGAATGGAAAAGCATGCTCAGAGACCGGGGAAGTTCTGTGACACTTCTGCTAATATTTGCTCGGTCAGGGTTTTAATTCCAGTGAGGTCTGGAGGAAGCTGCCAGAAGCCAGAGAGTACACAAATTGAGGTTTTCATTGTCATACTCCCAGCTGATGGCCATGCTAGACGACCTCCCAACTAAAACAGGTGTATGTGGATGTTGGCTCCCAACAGGTGCAGCTTGCCAGTGAAAGGAAGAGCCTGCCATCACAGACATGAAGCAGAAACTCTTTCCCATGTTAAGCGGTCTCCATGTTTTCATGGCTTCCTTTCTTCCTGTAATAATGCATTTCCTGGGCTGTACAGATGACAAATTTCTAAACCAGTGAAGAAAAACTACAATAGATTAATTTTTCCCTCACCTCTTTGACTGAATCCTTTTGGAAAGATCTAATAATATCTCTGATGCAACTCTTCTCCAAATCTGGTACTGGGGAAGCAGAGACCTTCTATAAAGATGAATATGGGAAACACTGTCAAAGACACATCTTAGAATCCAGTCCTCCTAGTCAGCATTGTCTTTCTTGTGAAACTCAGCTTTCAATTGTTATCTAAGTGGTAGGGACTCCCACACCTCAGATCTGCTCAACTCCACTTCCCTGTATATTCAGTTGTCTGGTGATCTTGTCTTCTTGAAGATGCAGCAGGCATGTTAAAATTATAAGGTTCTAATGTTATATATGTGTTTATCTCCTATTAGATCTGGTTATCCTTTCTTAATACTTTATTCCAGTAAATGGGAATCACCCATCTGTTTCTAAACCTAGGACCCCAGGAGTCATTCATGGCTTTTTCTTTTCTTCTTAGTTAACTTTGGTTCTTCAGATTCTGATTCCTCTGTATATCTCATAATTTCTTATTCTTTCATTATCACTGACACGGATTAATATCAGGCTAGTTAATATGTCACATGGATTCTGCAATAGCTACAAAACTGTTCCCCCCCCCCATTTAAATCCATTGTCTACACTGCAACCAGAATAATGTTTCTTTGATGCAGATCTCAATTTGTCACTTCTTAAAGCTTAATTAACAGTCATACCCTGTCATTGAAATATAGTTCAAACTTCTTAAATTGACTTAAATAGTTTTTCATGATGTACTTCTGGCCCTTACTCTTATATTCTGTTTGAGTGTTGTCTTAATTCCAACTACTATAACAAAATACCATAGACTGGTATTTTGTTTTGGAGGCTGGAAATTCTAAACTAAGGTGTTGGCAGATACGGTTCCTAGTGAAGGTCGCCTTCACCTTTTAACAAAATCCTCACATGGTGGGGAGTGAAAGTGTGTGCACTGGTGTCCTTAGCTTCCTCCAAGGACACTGATCCCATCATGGGTTCTAACCATCATACAGCACAAATACAACTGGTGCTTAGTCATGTCCGACTCTGCGACCCCATGAATTGTAGCCCACCAGGCTCCTCTGTCCATGAAATTTCTCCGGCAAGAATAATGGAGTGGGTTGCCATTCCCTACTCCAGGGTATCTTCCAGATCCAGGGATTGAACCTGTTTCTCCTTTGTTTCCTGCACTGGCACTTGAATTCTTTACCACTAGTGCCACACATGACCTGTCTAAATCTATTAATAATTATCTCCCAAAGGCTCTATTTCCAAACATCCTCATATTGAGAGAGCTTCATCATATGAATTTTAGGGGGTGCACACACAAACAGTGCATTACAGATGTTAATGAACTACTGCTTGAAGTTATTTGAATAGAGCAGGTCAGCAGACGGTGTCCTGTAAGCCAAATTTGACCAACCATCTGTTTTCCATAGTCTTCAAACTAAGAGTGTTTTTTACCCTTCCAGAGGTTACACTTTAAATGGTAATATAAGTACCTACATAATATGCTTGAATTTCTCTGTAGGCTTGCAAAATCTAAAAGACTTACTTTTTGTCTTTTAAAAGAGTTTTTGCTAGCATTTGAAATAGGTTATGCTTTTTACTTCCTTGCCCTTACCAAACTTTTTATGCAGAAGATAGTCTCCTTTTCCATGTTCTAGTGGCCAAATTTGTTGTTCCTTAGATTGTATGGACTTGAATTTGTTTTAGGTTGACTCTTGACTTGCTGAGATACAAAGCCATTTGATGTGCCCTCATAACACTTGAGCAGTACCATATTGATAAGGAACTGTCAGAGGGAAGACAAACAAACTTGGAGGGTGGTTGTGACTTTGTTAAATTAAAATAGGTAGAGCCCCAAGGTTGGTGAGTGAACCCCAATTCAATAAAAGGTCACAAGAGAAGTTGAAGTAGAGCAGTTTGTTACTCATAGGTCTTGGTGGAAGTACATGGTGTGCCTTGAGGAGCCATATTAGGGCAGACAGAGTGGCAGGAACCTGGGGCTTTCCATTTTAACAAAATCCTCACATGGTGGGGAGTGAAAGTGTGTGCACTGGTGTCCTTAGCTTCCTCCAAGGACACTGATCCCATCATGGGTTCTAACCATCATACAGCACAAATACAACTGGTGCTTAGTCATGTCCGACTCTGCGACCCCATGAATTGTAGCCCACCAGGCTCCTCTGTCCATGAAATTTCTCCGGCAAGAATAATGGAGTGGGTTGCCATTCCCTACTCCAGGGTATCTTCCAGATCCAGGGATTGAACCTGTTTCTCCTTTGTTTCCTGCACTGGCACTTGAATTCTTTACCACTAGTGCCACACATGACCTGTCTAAATCTATTAATAATTATCTCCCAAAGGCTCTATTTCCAAACATCCTCATATTGAGAGAGCTTCATCATATGAATTTTAGGGGGTGCACACACAAACAGTGCATTACAGATGTTAATGAACTACTGCTTGAAGTTATTTGAATAGAGCAGGTCAGCAGACGGTGTCCTGTAAGCCAAATTTGACCAACCATCTGTTTTCCATAGTCTTCAAACTAAGAGTGTTTTTTACCCTTCCAGAGGTTACACTTTAAATGGTAATATAAGTACCTACATAATATGCTTGAATTTCTCTGTAGGCTTGCAAAATCTAAAAGACTTACTTTTTGTCTTTTAAAAGAGTTTTTGCTAGCATTTGAAATAGGTTATGCTTTTTACTTCCTTGCCCTTACCAAACTTTTTATGCAGAAGATAGTCTCCTTTTCCATGTTCTAGTGGCCAAATTTGTTGTTCCTTAGATTGTATGGACTTGAATTTGTTTTAGGTTGACTCTTGACTTGCTGAGATACAAAGCCATTTGATGTGCCCTCATAACACTTGAGCAGTACCATATTGATAAGGAACTGTCAGAGGGAAGACAAACAAACTTGGAGGGTGGTTGTGACTTTGTTAAATTAAAATAGGTAGAGCCCCAAGGTTGGTGAGTGAACCCCAATTCAATAAAAGGTCACAAGAGAAGTTGAAGTAGAGAAGTTTGTTACTCATAGGTCTTGGTGGAAGTACATGGTGTGCCTTGAGGAGCCATATTAGGGCAGACAGAGTGGCAGGAACCTGGGGCTCATGCTTTTAGTAAGGTCCACAGCTGGAGTGCTTTGAGGTTCCAGATTGGTCAGTTCAAACCAAAAAGTACAGGGTTTTGGTAAGTTTTGTGGTAGTCTTATCAAACTTTGCACAAAGGGTGGTCCTTCGGTGGCAGGGGAGACTGTTGTGCACCATCACTGCTGGAGAAGTCCTGTTAGGAACTTAACATTTACTTGTGATTCTGGGCTGTTATCTGGGGATGCATTCATGGGAGGAGATAGTTTCAGTTCAAGACCCCTGCAGGCTGCCTGGTCACACTAAGACAGACTAAGATGCTAAGACAGCAGTATCACGGAGTAGTTTAGCTTAATTCTCAGCTAAAATAGGGATTGTCTTTTTACATGAATATATCCTCTCCCCAGAATTGTGCCTTTTGTCTATTGGTTTTTATATGTGTTTAAGTTCTGAAGGTGTGTCTTGTGGTTGCCACATGGAGGCAGGAAAGATTTGTTCATGTGTCAGGAAAGATGGTGCCACTCATGTAGCAAGAGAATGTGGAAGGACTTATTATTCAGACGAGACTTTCTGGGAACACCAGAACTAGTCCAAACACCCATACTAGTCCAGAATGGCTTGAGGGAAGGGGGAGGAGGCAGGTGGTTCTGGTTATTACTGTGGTTAGGGGCTGGGCTGGGCTTAGGATTCAAACAAGCAGGCTAGATTGGTGTGGTTTGAACTTCCCGGCTGTTGGCAAGAGAGGCTGACTTTTTTCAGCATGATGTTTTGCTTATTATAAAAGCAGTATTTCCTTATTATAAAGTCAAAAGCATAAAAAATTAAAATCAAGAAGAATAGAAAGAGCATAAACAGTGAAAAATAGTAATTCTTTGGTTTATCACCATTCAGACATTTAAATCTATTTTTCAACATTAAAGATGGAGTCATATTGTACACACATAATTGCTTCCTCCTACCATTTTAGAGCATCTTTCCATGTGTCTAGATAAATTTCTGAAACATCGCATATAATGATATAGTGATGAATGTCAACTTGATTTTCTGTGCATCAGTTTCATCATCTATAATAGAGAGTATACTAGTTGCTAAATGTTAGTAAACTCTAGAGAAACCAATTAATATCTGTAAAGTGCTTAGGACAATATCTTACAGATAGTGAACACTGTAAGTTTTTTAAAATGGAAATAAAAATCAGCTGGTGGGGAAGAAGACTAGGAAAAGAATGTTGCAAGTAGCTTAACCAAGTAAATCAGATGAATTTATTTTTCATTCAAAAAAAAATTTACCTTTAAAATCTTTTCTTAACCACACAAACATTGAGTAACATCAGAATTCTCGCTAGCGATGTTCAAAAATAATGAATACACTGAGCTAGGTTATAGAAATTTTTTCTGCTTTTGTCTCCAGGATATTCTGAATAATCTTGAATCATGTGACCTTGAGGATGACGACCTTATGCTTGATGTGGATCTGCCTGAGGATGCACCTCTTGAAAATGGTGAGTAGGGATAATATTGAACCTCTAGAGGTATATAGTTGAGCTACTTGACTATATCCATTTTGGTGTTTGTTATTTACAAACTTGCAGATGTCTGGGGAGGCAAACTTTTCAGACTGAGAATCAAATCTTAAGTGACATTAAATAGGTTCATTTGTAAATTTGTTTAAATGTTTAAAATCTGACTTTGTAGATCTTAGATAAACTCTATGTGATCCATTAAAATTGTGTATCTATATCATAAAGTAACTGGTAAATTGTATTTGTCCTTTTTTTCCTTTGTACATACTCAATTTTTTCCCCTTTGTCTCATTTGGATTTTAAGGAAGAATCCATTAAAAAAAGAGAGTGATATCTTGACTTGTGAACCATCAGTAAAAACCATAGGTCAATAAATATTTAAAAAAAAAATCAATTCTGGAATTTTTAAAAGTCAGAGTTAAATCAATTCTGAATGAATCATTCTGTCTTTTTTACTCCCAAATCCAGTCTGTCTTTGTTGCTGAACCCCAGTAAGTGCTGGAATGATACTTTAGATAATCCATGTACAAGAGAGGCCTGGATCTTTCCATGTGTCTAGATAAATTTCTGAAACATCGATATAATGATATAGTGATGAATGTCAACTTGATTTTCTGTGCATCAGTTTCATCATCTATAATAGAGAGTATACTAGTTGCTAAATGTTAGTAAACTCTAGAGAAACCAATTAATATCTGTAAAGTGCTTAGGACAATATCTTACAGATAGTGAACACTGTAAGTTTTTTAAAATGGAAATAAAAATCAGCTGGTGGGGAAGAAGACTAGGAAAAGAATGTTGCAAGTAGCTTAACCAAGTAAATCAGATGAATTTATTTTTCATTCAAAAAAAAATTTACCTTTAAAATCTTTTCTTAACCACACAAACATTGAGTAACATCAGAATTCTCGCTAGCGATGTTCAAAAATAATGAATACACTGAGCTAGGTTATAGAAATTTTTTCTGCTTTTGTCTCCAGGATATTCTGAATAATCTTGAATCATGTGACCTTGAGGATGACGACCTTATGCTTGATGTGGATCTGCCTGAGGATGCACCTCTTGAAAATGGTGAGTAGGGATAATATTGAACCTCTAGAGGTATATAGTTGAGCTACTTGACTATATCCATTTTGGTGTTTGTTATTTACAAACTTGCAGATGTCTGGGGAGGCAAACTTTTCAGACTGAGAATCAAATCTTAAGTGACATTAAATAGGTTCATTTGTAAATTTGTTTAAATGTTTAAAATCTGACTTTGTAGATCTTAGATAAACTCTATGTGATCCATTAAAATTGTGTATCTATATCATAAAGTAACTGGTAAATTGTATTTGTCCTTTTTTTCCTTTGTACATACTAAATTTTTTTCCCCTTTGTCTCATTTGGATTTTAAGGAAGAATCCATTAAAAAGAGAGTGATATCTTGACTTGTGAACCATCAGTAAAAACCATAGGTCAATAAATTTTTAAAAAAAAATCAATTCTGGAATTTTTAAAAGTCAGAGTTAAATCAATTCTGAATGAATCATTCTGTCTTTTTTACTCCCAAATCCAGTCTGTCTTTGTTGCTGAACCCCAGTAAGTGCTGGAATGATACTTTAGATAATCCATGTACAAGAGAGGCCTGGATGCTCTTGTCTCCACTGCCATGGCATTCATAGGATTTTCTGTCTTGAAGACTAGTCAGGAACCAGAGACTAGTCTAGAAAGTCCCTGGGACAAAAATTGCAGTGGGATCCTTCTGGGAAGAAGAATCTCAGGGAGCTGTGGCTTCCATGTCAGTCAACTTTTGCCGGGTTTCTTTGGCTTTCCAGGACAGGGATGAACTAAAAAGATAGTAAAGTCCTTTCTATACCCAATGCTAGAAGAACACAAGGATATTTTAGACAGGTAGTTCTAGTGCTTCACTGTGGTTCTAGGAGCCTGCTTGCTGCTCACTTCTGTCATATTAGACTTTTTTTTTTCCCCCTTGCTGCCAGGATGCTGCATAACAATCACTCTCAGAATCTCAGTGGCTTTCAAAATAAGCTCTAATTTTTTTCATTCTTAGATCTTTGGGTTCCATGGAACAGCTCAGGGTGTGGGACTGAGTGGAGGTCTACTCGTTGCTTCTTCATTTTGAAACCAGTGCTCCTTGGAGCAGGTTGTGCTCATGGCAGATAGTAGAAGGACAAACAGGGAGAACAGAAATATGATTATAATATCTCTTAAAACTAATCACTTAGAACCAGCACACTCTTTCTTCTGCCCATGTTCTGTTAGCCAGAGAAAGTCACGTGGCCCATCCCAACCCCAGTAGAACTGGGAAGAACACTCTTTTCACTGTATGTCTGTGGCAGGACACTGGAAGGCTAAGTCTGTTGAAGGACAGAGTGGGGAGCTGAGAACAGCATCTGCTCTTCCACAAGGGGCAGAGCCTGTTGTGGTTCTCCTGTCACTTGGGAAACTCCAGCAATCAATACTGAGTTCTAGTCAACTGAGAAAGAAAACTCACAGCCAATGCACAGGAAGAGGAACAGGGAAAACAGCAGAACAAGATTAGAGTGGCCCAAAGAGATAATAATGAGGGCTCTTAGATTCCACTGTAGCACAGTGCTTTCTGGAGCTTATTATAAAAGATTTACCAACAGAATGATAGAAGACAGAAAGCATAGCCACTCTTGAAATCTGAATTAGTGTCCTGGAAGAACAAGTGGAAAAAGTACTGTAGAACACAGAGGAAAAACATAAACCATTAATGATGATAGGGGAGGAAATAATGAGACTTTGTGACCTGGGAGATTGAATGTGTAGTTTTAAGGGCTGGTAGTGAGGAATGAAGGATTTACCTCCATGGAATAAATTACATCCTAGATAATGCATTTTACTTTGACAGAACTATAAGAACTTCTCTCTGAAACCTGAGCTAAACCAGAAAGTAGAGAGATGGCATTGCTCTTAGACCTTGCCTCATTTTTAGAGAAGAATAAAAAAGTTATCCCGTGAAAAAGATAGCTATTGTCATTGTGCTGTGGGAATAGGGAATCCTGCAGGGGCGCTGTGTGACGACGGCCTGGAGGGGTGGGATGTGGGGGATTGGAAGAGGGGGTGGAGGAGGGAGGGGGACAGGGATATACATATGACTAATCTGGGATTATACATATCTGTAAAAAACAAAACTCTGTAAAAGTAAAAAGTAAAAATAATTATTAAAAAGAGAAAAAAATAAAACTTGAAGTAAGCATGTAAGTATGTGAAAATGTCCATTCTCGGTTGGACATTTGGATATGGTTTTCTGTAATTTTTCTTTCTAATTTTCTCAAAAGGATAAAAATATACACAGGGAAAGGATAATAAGCAATAAAATAAGTAAAATGGGGTAATATCCCTGAACTGAAGATTACATTAATAATTTAAATATATTCCATACATAAATAGCTGTAAAAATATTTTAATTTCATGAATAAATGTCCTGCTGTATTTCTGATTTAAAAAAGACAAATAGGGCTTCCTTGGTGGTCCAGTGGGTAAGGCACCGCCTTGCAGTGCAAGGGGTGCCGGTTCGATCCCTGACCTGGGAAGATCCCACGTGCCGCGGAGCGACTGGGCCAATGTGTCCAATTACCGAGCCGGAGCTCTGGAGCGCATGCGCTCAGAGCCAGTGCTCTGTGACAACATAGGCCACTGCGATGGGAGGCCCACAGGAGCCAAAGAACAAAGATGCATGAAAATAGACAAATGAAAGACCAATACAAGTAGCCCGCCTGCTCTCCTCCCTCCCCACCCCACCCCTCCAAAATAAATAAATAAATAAATCTTTAAAAAAAAAAAAAGAAAAGAAAAGTAGTTAGCCCAATATTGTGTGAAAGTTGCTCAGTCATGAGTTTGCTCAAACTACACGTCTGTTGAGTTGATGATGCCATCCAACCACCTCATCCTCTCTCACCCCCTTCTCTTGCCTTCCATCTTTCCCAACATCAGGGTCTTTCCAGTGAGTCAGCTGTTCACATCAGGTAGCCAAAATACTGGAGTTTTAGCTTCACATCAGTTCTTCCAATGAATATTCAGGGCCATTTATATTTTATTAATACTTTGTTCTCCAGTATTAAGTTTACTGGGATGGAGGCATCTAATTTTTTTTTTTTTTTTAACATTTATTTATTTATTTTTTGGGGGGGCGGGTTGGGGAGAGAGGGGGTGGGCGGGCCACTTCTATTAGTCTTTCATTTGTCTATTTTCATCTGTCTTTGTTCTTTGGCCCGTGTTGGCCTCCCATCGCAGTGGCCTCTGTTGTCGCAGAGCGCCAGCTCTGGGCACATGCGCTCCAGAGCTCCGGCTCGGTAATTGGACACATCGGTCCAGCCGCTTCATGAGACGTGGGATCTTCCCAGGCCAGGGATCGAACCGGCGCCCCTTGCACTGCAAGGTGGTGTCCTTACCCACTGGACCACCAGGGAAGCCCACATCTGGTTGTTATATGTGAAAGACATACTTTATTCTGAATCTTACTCTGCTTTTTTTCTGAGGCTCTTTCTAAGCATCAGAAGGCTGGCACTGAGGCTGTTTATCCTATTTCTACCTTAAAATCTTTTACAGAAAGTTAGGAGGAGAGGTCACGTCTTTTTCAGAATCTATTTCTGAATGCTAATGGTGTCAGTCTATCCTTGAAACCTGTAGTGGATTTTATTCTTTCTTTGCTTACAGAACTGAATCAGAGTCCAGTCTGTGTTTATAGAAAATTCTTTGTTGACAGCTCCTGAAAGTTCTTTTCAAACTTACTCTGATTTCAACTGCAATTGATGTAGTTTAGAACACACGACCCCCAAATATGGCACCTTCGCCTACTGAATATTTTCAGCTGAAGGAGTTTGAGAAAATGACAGACACAGGAAAGTCATTTGGACTTCCTCCTCCTCTTGGCCATTTTCCTTGAAACCCTGTAGTGGATTTTATTGTTTCTTTGCTTACAGAACTGAATCAGAGCCCAGTCAGTGTTCACAGAAAAGTCTTTGTTGACAGCTCCTGAAAGTTCTTTTCTAACTTACTCTGATTTAAACTGAGTATTTTAAGCTGAAGGAGTTTGAGAAAATGACAGACACAGGAAAGTCATTTGGAATCCTTACGTGAGAGGTGCCCTCCCCATGCCTACAGGAAAGGAGGATCCTTCTTTCTGAAGACAGTGAGATTAAGAAGATCCTAACAAACAGACCTTTGCTAAGCTTTCCCAGTCTACTACATTTATTCGTATTTCTGTCACATTTCTCCTCTACACTTCATCAAGCTGAGCATAAAAATACACAGGTCTAGCTGTTTCTTTGGGTCTTTATTTCCTCACTAAGACTTCCATGTCACATATTAAATATGTTTTTTTTCATGTTAATATATCTTGTCTATTTGATTTTCAGACCTTAAGGGAGTTGAGAAAAACTTCCCTTTTCTACACAATCATGGATTCTTTTTTAAATTTTTTTGGCCACTTCTATTGGTCTTTCATTTATTCATTTTCATCCATCTTTGTTCTTTGGCCTGTGTGGGCCTCCCATCATAGCGGCCTCTGTTGTTGCAGAGCATTGGCACTGGACGCATGTGCACCAGAGCTCCGGCTCGGTAGTTGGACACGTTGGTCCAGCTGCTCGGCGGCACATGGGATATTCCCAGGCCAGGGATCGAACCAACGCCCCTTGCACTGCAGGGCTTCACTGGACCACCAGGGAAGCCCAATTATGGACTCTTAAGTCAAGCACTTTAGTTTTTTCATATTGTGCTTTTTCCATTCTTTTTTTTTTGGCACTTAAAGTTTCCTCTAATGTAAGAACTAATTGGTTTAGATACAGGGACCCTGGATTATCAGTTCCTGAAACTATTCTAAATTCTTCTGCAAATTTCTCCCGATCTTGTTTAGACCTTAGAAAGTATGTAGCCATGGCCTTATGGTCTCAGAATGAGACCAGATCTAAAAATCTACCTTAAGGAGTTTTTTGCCTCTTCTGAAGGAAGATTAACTTTAAGAGGTATAGAGCCTCTGAGGCTTCTAGCCAGCTTGAGTAGGTAGGGAAACCAGAGAGAGAGATGGGGTAAAAGGAACATAGAATGAGGGAAGAAGAGTAATGAAAGGAGTTTAGATTTGAGTGGATTTAAAGAGTTCATTCTGTTTTACCTTTTTCTCTAACTTGGTCAAGGAATCTCTTAAGGAAACAGTTTTGGAATGTGAATTTCTTTTAGCAAACCAGTGGCTTCTCACATGAACAGTTATATTATTTGTGTGTACTGCTTTATTTTCTTGCTCAGGCACTTCTGATGGTCACTAATTGCCTACAGATCAGTGCCTAACACTTGGCCCATTCATAGTTCCATCTTCAGGTTCATGAGATTTTCATAGTGTATGTTTTCTTAGGTGTACTCTTTCCTCCATGCATTGTTTTAAATGTTTCTCTGCTGAAAAAGATGTCTCTCATTACTTCCTGAATTTCATCCCACCAAGTTGCGGTGCTTATTAAATTGCATGTTATTTCACGTTATTTCCTAAGGCCACATTTTTGCTAAACATTTTATTGAGATAGAGTTGTAGGAAGTCAGTAGTATTGGGTTTGATCACTTGTTAATTACTGTATTTTCTTCTAGAAATTCCTCTTTCTTTTTCAGTAGTGGTGTTTAGTAATTACAAGTTCATGACTTTTTTTTGATTTTTTTTTTTGACCACTTTTATTGGTCTTTCATTTACTTATTTTTATCCATCTTTGTTCTTTGGCCTGTGTGGACCTCCCATTGCAGTGGCCCCTCCTGTAGCAGAGCACCGGCTCTGGGCACATGCGTTGCAGAGCGCTGGCTCATAATTGGACACGCCGGTTCAACTGCTCTGTGGCATGTGGGCTCTTCCCATGCCAGGGATCGAACTGGCGTCCCTTGCAGTGCAAGGTGGCCTCTTTACCCACTGGACCACCAGGGAAGCCCGTGACTTTTTTTGGCACTTAAAGTTTCCTCTAATGTAAGAACTAATTGGTTTAGATACAGGGACCCTGGATTATCAGTTCCTGAAACTATTCTAAATTCTTCTGCAAATTTCTCCCGATCTTGTTTAGACCTTAGAAAGTATGTAGCCATGGCCTTATGGTCTCAGAATGAGACCAGATCTAAAAATCTACCTTAAGGAGTTTTTTGCCTCTTCTGAAGGAAGATTAACTTTAAGAGGTATAGAGCCTCTGAGGCTTCTAGCCAGCTTGAGTAGGTAGGGAAACCAGAGAGAGAGATGGGGTAAAAGGAACATAGAATGAGGGAAGAAGAGTAATGAAAGGAGTTTAGATTTGAGTGGATTTAAAGAGTTCATTCTGTTTTACCTTTTTCTCTAACTTGGTCAAGGAATCTCTTAAGGAAACAGTTTTGGAATGTGAATTTCTTTTAGCAAACCAGTGGCTTCTCACATGAACAGTTATATTATTTGTGTGTACTGCTTTATTTTCTTGCTCAGGCACTTCTGATGGTCACTAATTGCCTACAGATCAGTGCCTAACACTTGGCCCATTCATAGTTCCATCTTCAGGTTCATGAGATTTTCATAGTGTATGTTTTCTTAGGTGTACTCTTTCCTCCATGCATTGTTTTAAATGTTTCTCTGCTGAAAAAGATGTCTCTCATTACTTCCTGAATTTCATCCCACCAAGTTGCGGTGCTTATTAAATTGCATGTTATTTCACGTTATTTCCTAAGGCCACATTTTTGCTAAACATTTTATTGAGATAGAGTTGTAGGAAGTCAGTAGTATTGGGTTTGATCACTTGTTAATTACTGTATTTTCTTCTAGAAATTCCTCTTTCTTTTTCAGTAGTGGTGTTTAGTAATTACAAGTTCATGACTTTTTTTTGATTTTTTTTTTTGACCACTTTTATTGGTCTTTCATTTACTTATTTTTATCCATCTTTGTTCTTTGGCCTGTGTGGACCTCCCATTGCAGTGGCCCCTCCTGTAGCAGAGCACCGGCTCTGGGCACATGCGTTGCAGAGCGCTGGCTCATAATTGGACACGCCGGTTCAACTGCTCTGTGGCATGTGGGCTCTTCCCATGCCAGGGATCGAACTGGCGTCCCTTGCAGTGCAAGGTGGCCTCTTTACCCACTGGACCACCAGGGAAGCCCGTGACTTTTTTTTTTAACTTGAGCTTTTTCTTCTTTCAAGCCCAGTTTCATTTAAAAGCTTTCCTGTTAGGATTATAAAACCTCCTGCATGACACATTCTTTCCAGACTTTGTGATGTATAATTTCTTCCTGCTATCTTCACAGCCAATTGTCAGTCATAAATAGAAATACTGTGTGTATCAGCCATTATTTTATTAGGAGTTTAAGTTGTCAGAGAAAGAATCTAGGTTACTTTTGGCATCGTATTTCATTCCTTATCAGATTAGAAGAAATGGATGTTATGAGTGTTAGACGTGAACATCTCCATTATCCCATATCTTTCAATTACCTGGATTAGGTTCTCTTTCCTTCTCCAGAGGATAGAAGTCCTAGTTATTTGTCTCTCACTCAGAGTAAAAGAGGGCTTCCATGGCAGCTCAGGTAAAGAATCTACCTGCAATGCAGGAGACCTGGGTTTGGTCCCTGGGTTGGGAAGTTCTCCTGGAGAAGGGAATAGCTACCCACTCCAATAGAATCGCCTGGATGAGTCCATGCATTGTCTATGGGTTGCAGAGTTGGACAGGATTGAGAGACTTTCACCTCCTATAAAAGAATTACTGAAATCTGCTGGCTTTTACTTTTGGAGCTAAAAGCTCCTTCACAAGGCCTTTATTTATTCTCCATTCCTAAACTCACATGATAAAATCTGGTCTGTAGATAGTTTTGATCAGCATATTGGTTAAACATTTTTTGAACTAGAGTACCTTTAGGGTTGCCCCCTCCTTTCCTGTAATATTACACATTCATAAGGATTTATTTCCTTTCTTAGTCTTGTTTGTCCTGTTCCTTCTTTGACTCAAAGTGGTTAAATTACTTCCATCTTGTACTTTTGTTGGCTTTGCATTTTATTTTCTGTGTTACTTCCAAAACTTGTTTAAAATTTTGTTGGCTTTCAGCATTTAACTATTGCAGTGGCCCTCCTGTAGCAGAGCACCGGCTCTGGGCACATGCGTTGCAGGCGCTGGCTCATAATTGGACACGCCGGTTCAACTGCTCTGTGGCATGTGGGCTCTTCCCATGCCAGGGATCGAACTGGCGTCCCTTGCAGTGCAAGGTGGCCTCTTTACCCACTGGACCACCAGGGAAGCCCGTGACTTTTTTAACTTGAGCTTTTTCTTCTTTCAAGCCCAGTTTCATTTAAAAGCTTTCCTGTTAGGATTATAAAACCTCCTGCATGACACATTCTTTCCAGACTTTGTGATGTATAATTTCTTCCTGCTATCTTCACAGCCAATTGTCAGTCATAAATAGAAATACTGTGTGTATCAGCCATTATTTTATTAGGAGTTTAAGTTGTCAGAGAAAGAATCTAGGTTACTTTTGGCATCGTATTTCATTCCTTATCAGATTAGAAGAAATGGATGTTATGAGTGTTAGACGTGAACATCTCCATTATCCCATATCTTTCAATTACCTGGATTAGGTTCTCTTTCCTTCTCCAGAGGATAGAAGTCCTAGTTATTTGTCTCTCACTCAGAGTAAAAGAGGGCTTCCATGGCAGCTCAGGTAAAGAATCTACCTGCAATGCAGGAGACCTGGGTTTGGTCCCTGGGTTGGGAAGTTCTCCTGGAGAAGGGAATAGCTACCCACTCCAATAGAATCGCCTGGATGAGTCCATGCATTGTCTATGGGTTGCAGAGTTGGACAGGATTGAGAGACTTTCACCTCCTATAAAAGAATTACTGAAATCTGCTGGCTTTTACTTTTGGAGCTAAAAAGCTCCTTCACAAGGCCTTTATTTATTCTCCATTCCTAAACTCACATGATAAAATCTGGTCTGTAGATAGTTTTGATCAGCATATTGGTTAAACATTTTTTGAACTAGAGTACCTTTAGGGTTGCCCCCTCCTTTCCTGTAATATTACACATTCATAAGGATTTATTTCCTTTCTTAGTCTTGTTTGTCCTGTTCCTTCTTTGACTCAAAGTGGTTAAATTACTTCCATCTTGTACTTTTGTTGGCTTTGCATTTTATTTTCTGTGTTATTTCTTTCCCTCTATTAGAGAATCCTTAGCCTTTTATAAGAAACTGCAATTAATGTTATCAAGGATTCTTGTCTCAGTAACACTTTAAACTATGTCAAAACATGATTGATGGTTGTTGTAGGTAGGAGTATGAGCAGGATTGTTTCTTCATTCAGAGTCTTGGAGCAGTTATTTTTCTAAGAAGTTAAGCCTCCTCTATCCAAATTCTAGCAATAGTCTTTTATGGTCCTGGAAAATATTTTTTTTCCAATGCTCATATGCCATTATGCTGATGGTTGAATTCATGTTTCTGTAAAAATACTTTTTTGGAGCCTCTGTGTAGTACCAGCAATCTTTAGTAAATACAGCACATCAGTTTAGTAAAAACAGCACATTGATTTCTGCATTATAATTTCCCACAGTATTTAACCCCATCTTCTGGCTTGGTTATTTTGCTTCTTAATACTCTGCGTTGATGATATCCTAATCATGGATTAGATTCTTATTACAGAATTTCTTCTTTTGGGTGTGAGTGAAATTTTAACCTAAGTGAGTAAGAACTGTCTTGGTAGTCCAGTGGTTAAGACTCCACACTTCCACTGCAACGGGTGCAGGTTTGATTCCTAGTTGGGGAAGTAAGAGCCTGCGTGGAGCAGCCAAAAAACCCCAAGACTTTACTTGCATGAATTAAGAATTTAAAGTAGATATAGATTATTCCTCAACTATATAGAGTTGCTTAAACTAAAGTCACATTTTAATGCCGTGTAGAAATACTTAAGGAACTTAACTGTGTCTATGAATGTGATGCAAATGTGAACTGAAAGCACTTTTAAGCCACCTTTTTAAAAAATTATTTTTATTTTACTTTTTACTTTTACAGAGTTTTATTGTTTACAGATATGTATAATCTCAGATTAGTCATATGTATATCCTTGGCCCCCTCTCTCCTCCACCCATTCTCCCATTACCCCACATCCTACCCCTTCAAGCAGTCACACAACGCCCCTGCAGGATACCCTATACTTTTAAGCCTTCTTAAGGGTTATTTTTCAATTTATTTTTCTTCTGCAGTCTTATTTTCTACTCGTGACTTTTTTGGCATAATGGTCCCCATATCCTTATTTACCTAACAGGTTTTCCTTATTGAACTATATATATATATATATAAAAATATATATAAAGAAATAATATATATATACTTATTAAATTATCCCAGTAAAATGACAGTAAATAATTTTAAATGTGAGGTGTCTTTAAAAAAAGTTTTTTAAACTATAAAACCTGTAGTTTTTCCCAAAATTGATTCCACTAATAGAACTTTTCTAATATCTTTCTAAACTTTATTTAAATCGGTACTCATCTACAAGTAACATGTTCATAATGAGTTCAGTGTATATAGAGAATTGAACATAAGCTTTTTAATTGCATCAGCCTTTTTTCTTTTTTTGGATTGGGAAAGTTTGTTTTTATCTGGTATACTATACTTCCATATATCAAATTCATGTATGGGATAAGTTAAGACAGTCATTTAAATAATGAGGTTCCCCCCCCCCCCACACACACTTCCATTGGGGAGGATTACATTGATATCTAAAGATTTCTTATCATAGGAAATTCTGAACATGCAGGATTTGAACTTTCTCATGTAATAATTTTGCAGCTAGAAAAACCTTTCCTGTTTCTGGCTTGAGTTGGTGTTTAGCTGTATTTTTAGTAACAGTCCTAACTCCAAGGCTATGTAAGCACTGAGCGAAGATGGAGTCACAGGGTAAACTGGGCTTGCTTCCCACAGGGAGGGCTGGGAGTTGAGCAGGAAGGAAGGCCTGTTTGTCAGCGCCGTGTATGCAACTATGTCTGAGTAGGCAGCAGGCGACACAATGTCTCCCTTGTACAAAGTAACTCTCTTAGTGAGTTCTCAGATATGTGAGGAAAAAGTGTTTGGGTAAGTGAAGGAGAAGCTTGGAGTATTTCAAAGAGATTCTTTTCATGGTTTTGTGGCATTTGAATTTCAGGGAGTGTACTATTTGTTGCTGCAAAGTACTGGCTTTGTTTTCGGTGGCATTTTGGGATTTTTGTGCAAGCTCTACTATCGCAGTTTGGAACGTTTTACTTTCTAAAACAGCTTAATTTAAAAAAGACGATTTGTTTATGATGAAAAGTTACTCTGTGCTTCTTGAAATCAGTAAAAATTAACTGACATTCATTTTTAGGAATGAATTCTCTCCCAGACTTAAAATCTTCTACTTGTCATTTTCATTCTGAAGCCTGAACCAACTACTGATAATGCTGAAAGCCACTTAAAGCTGATTACTGGTGTTTAAAATGTATAATGTTGACTTCAAGGATAATTTGCTTGTTTTAAAACAGTTGGGCTGTTGTTATTTCAGCAGTTGTGATATGAAAGTTTTTATAGTTTGCTTCAGTTTGAATAATATGAAGTTCAATTTTTACCAAAAGAACTAGTCGTTTTTTTCTTCTAGAAGTCCTGATTGCTTTTGTGGTTAGCTACCATAAGTGGCTGGTATTTTTTAGAATATTGTTTTATATTTTCAGCAGCGTTTAATTATCTGGCTATGAGTAGTTTTTACACTTTTACAGAGTGTATGTACATGTTTCTAGTGTTTTGCTTTTGAATTTGTGTAGTGGAGTGTGACAATATGAACCGCTTTGACCGATCAGACAGAAGTGCTCGACAGTCTCAAGAAGGATTTTGGAAAAGGCCACCCCCGAGGTGGAGTGGACAGGAACATTACCACCTTAGCCATCCTGACCACTATAATCACCATGGCAAAAGTGACTTGAGCAGGTGAGTCTAGTTTACATTGTTTTCAGCATCTCTTACTAGTTCTGAATTGTATTTCCCCCTAAACCCTCAAAACTGTTTTTAGAGGCACCAAAGACATTTCAAGTTATATATGGTACTAATTGGAATAATATGTCTTAAGTGTTTTCTTTTGGCCGAAATCTTTTTTCATTAGCTTCGTCATAAATATAAGTATCTGTGTCTGCTGTTTCAACTTTAAAGTTTGGTGTGATTTTCTAATTCTTACTTGGGAATGATCAGATGTTGACTTTGTTAAAGTTTATTATGTTTAAGATACTAATGCATAAATTTAATACCAAATGATTTGTCTTCTTTTGCTCGTATAATAAATTTAAATTTTAAAATTATTTAAGTACTATGCTAGAATTCTTTTTCTTCTTAATGTGTAGTGTAGTCTTTAATTTGGTCGGACCTTATGTATAGTGTGGCTACGTAGTCATCCTTAAAACAGCTTAATTTAAAAAAGACGATTTGTTTATGATGAAAAGTTACTCTGTGCTTCTTGAAATCAGTAAAAATTAACTGACATTCATTTTTAGGAATGAATTCTCTCCCAGACTTAAAATCTTCTACTTGTCATTTTCATTCTGAAGCCTGAACCAACTACTGATAATGCTGAAAGCCACTTAAAGCTGATTACTGGTGTTTAAAATGTATAATGTTGACTTCAAGGATAATTTGCTTGTTTTAAAACAGTTGGGCTGTTGTTATTTCAGCAGTTGTGATATGAAAGTTTTTATAGTTTGCTTCAGTTTGAATAATATGAAGTTCAATTTTTACCAAAAGAACTAGTCGTTTTTTTCTTCTAGAAGTCCTGATTGCTTTTGTGGTTAGCTACCATAAGTGGCTGGTATTTTTTAGAATATTGTTTTATATTTTCAGCAGCGTTTAATTATCTGGCTATGAGTAGTTTTTACACTTTTACAGAGTGTATGTACATGTTTCTAGTGTTTTGCTTTTGAATTTGTGTAGTGGAGTGTGACAATATGAACCGCTTTGACCGATCAGACAGAAGTGCTCGACAGTCTCAAGAAGGATTTTGGAAAAGGCCACCCCCGAGGTGGAGTGGACAGGAACATTACCACCTTAGCCATCCTGACCACTATAATCACCATGGCAAAAGTGACTTGAGCAGGTGAGTCTAGTTTACATTGTTTTCAGCATCTCTTACTAGTTCTGAATTGTATTTCCCCCTAAACCCTCAAAACTGTTTTTAGAGGCACCAAAGACATTTCAAGTTATATATGGTACTAATTGGAATAATATGTCTTAAGTGTTTTCTTTTGGCCGAAATCTTTTTTCATTAGCTTCGTCATAAATATAAGTATCTGTGTCTGCTGTTTCAACTTTAAAGTTTGGTGTGATTTTCTAATTCTTACTTGGGAATGATCAGATGTTGACTTTGTTAAAGTTTATTATGTTTAAGATACTAATGCATAAATTTAATACCAAATGATTTGTCTTCTTTTGCTCGTATAATAAATTTAAATTTTAAAATTATTTAAGTACTATGCTAGAATTCTTTTTCTTCTTAATGTGTAGTGTAGTCTTTAATTTGGTCGGACCTTATGTATAGTGTGGCTACGTAGTCATCCAAACCTGGGATCACACCCTTGCCTGGTAATACAGCTGTGTGAGCTTAGATAATTTTCCCACCCCTTTCTACTTCAGTTTACCTTTCTTTCAGTGTTCAAGGATCAGGGATAAAAGTGCCTGGGACAGTCTGTAATCACCCAATGGCAGTTGCTAATTTTTTTTTTTTTTTCATTTTTATCCTCTCATCTCATTCTCCTAGGGATTTGAAGTAATTTGGAGCACATTTGCAATACAAATAGTAAAATTGGAATAAAGAAATAATGGAAAAGTGGAAATATAAGGCACTATAGAATTCTTGAAGTAAGAAAAAAAAATTGGTTCTAAGATTCCTAATAGCAAAAGCAATGAACAAAATTTGATCCATTACAAGGTTTATATTGTACATGGGTAAAGAATCTATTTCTCAGTTGATCTGCTTTTATGAGACAGAAACCTGAAAGGGGTTGCTTTGCATGAGTTCTCATGAGGAGAACACTTTGTGATATGGTGGACAAGTCTCAGACAGCTTCCCAAAGTGGAAATAAAAGTCTGTTTTATATTTATGTTCTTCAATCCATGCTACAAAGGGTTCTGGTCTTTGAGAAAAGACAGTTCCTCAAGTGGATCATGAAACAGTGAAGTCAAGCTGCGGGTTTTTTTGTTGGTAAAGTTGTATGCCAAGGTAAAAGTTAGAGTATCTGGAAGAATACATGGAGTATATATCCTTCCAGGCATTATTTTGACTGTTTTGTTTCTTATATCTGGGCCTTGGATAAGGAATCGACATCAGAAAGTTGGTATTTTCAGGCAAGAATCTGATGTAAAGATAGCCTTCTTTGCTAATAATGACACTGATGCTTCCTTTGTCTTTGATGGTTGGTTTGTAAGAAGGTCAGTTTAAGGCCAACTTATAAAAATTTAGAAACCTACCTAAAATGTGAACCTTTGCTTATAAGATAAGATTTATTCAACAGGTATTTATTGAGAACCTGTATGTTGAGCTCTGTGCTAAATTCTCAAGTTAGAATGAATTTGGAGATGGTGTGAGGTGTAGATTGGTAATGGCTTCTTGGAGCATTGTTTTGAGAAGGATAAAAAGAACTATGCAGTGTGTGAGCTCAGTTGGAATCATTGCAGTTATTAGGTAGGTAGAAGATTTTTGTGTGCATTTTCTATCCTATACAAAGATGAGTAGTAAAGACTTCTGCTGCAGGATGTTTAGTGTGTGGGATGGAGAGGTATGTAGATACTTACAGAGTGGTAGTACATTGTCATGATGATAAGTGCCTTGAAGTGATAATATACAGGACTCCAGGAGCATGCAGGTTTTTGCTTAGGATAGTGGTGTATAAAGAAAGTTACTGTTGAACTTTTAACTTGACTGTAGCAGTTGCAGAGGATTAGTTTCTATATATGGGCTTTGCAGGTGGCACTAGTGGTAAAGAACCCGCCTGCCAATGGAAGATACATAAGAGACATGGGTTTGATCCCTGGGTCTGGAAGACCTCCTAGAGGAGGGCATGGCAACCTACTCCAGTATTCCTGGGGAATCCCATGGACAGAGGAGCCTGGTGGACTGCAGTCCATAGTATTGCAGAGAGTCTTATACGACTGAAGTAACTTACATATACACATGCACTTTCTATATAAGGAGGAGTATTCAGATGGAAAAAGTAGTGTGTACAAAGCTATGTATGAAACATGACATTTTTAGAGAGCTACTCTGAGGCTCACAGGTGAATTGGTAGGTCATTTGGAGGAGTGAATAAATGTGATCTCTAACTCAACAGTAAACACTATCTATGCATTTTAAGAGAAAGGGTGACAAAGTTTCAACTTTGTCAGACTGTTAGTAAAAATGTCCAAAATGGAATGAATTACCCGGAGGTAGCAATCTCTGTCCCTGGGTATGATCAAGTTGCAACTGAATATTTATCTGTCAGAAAAGTTAAGCAGCATTTTGCAAAAACTGTATTCCTAGATATCAGTAGGTGTAGAGAAGAGAAATTTTGATCAGATGACCTAGGAAGGCCAAGTTAAATGAAGACTTTTTAAAATATTAGACTCCATAGTGTCTTTAATATATAATTATAGTACTGTGATGTTGGAAAAAGTGGTGAAGAAAAATATGTAACCATTTCCAAAAACACATGGCAACAAATCCCTTCCACTGTTGTAAGGCATGCTCAGTGAAGCACCCAACTCCACTTGTGGTGGATGGAAAAGAGGCTTATTAGGCTGGCTTTGCACCAGTGGGTCCAAGGCCCTCATTTAGCCAAGGACCCCGAGCAAAACTTGTGGCTCACATTTATACCTAACATGTGTGGGCACAGTTGGAATCATTGCAGTTATTAGGTAGGTAGAAGATTTTTGTGTGCATTTTCTATCCTATACAAAGATGAGTAGTAAAGACTTCTGCTGCAGGATGTTTAGTGTGTGGGATGGAGAGGTATGTAGATACTTACAGAGTGGTAGTACATTGTCATGATGATAAGTGCCTTGAAGTGATAATATACAGGACTCCAGGAGCATGCAGGTTTTTGCTTAGGATAGTGGTGTATAAAGAAAGTTACTGTTGAACTTTTAACTTGACTGTAGCAGTTGCAGAGGATTAGTTTCTATATATGGGCTTTGCAGGTGGCACTAGTGGTAAAGAACCCGCCTGCCAATGGAAGATACATAAGAGACATGGGTTTGATCCCTGGGTCTGGAAGACCTCCTAGAGGAGGGCATGGCAACCTACTCCAGTATTCCTGGGGAATCCCATGGACAGAGGAGCCTGGTGGACTGCAGTCCATAGTATTGCAGAGAGTCTTATACGACTGAAGTAACTTACATATACACATGCACTTTCTATATAAGGAGGAGTATTCAGATGGAAAAAGTAGTGTGTACAAAGCTATGTATGAAACATGACATTTTTAGAGAGCTACTCTGAGGCTCACAGGTGAATTGGTAGGTCATTTGGAGGAGTGAATAAATGTGATCTCTAACTCAACAGTAAACACTATCTATGCATTTTAAGAGAAAGGGTGACAAAGTTTCAACTTTGTCAGACTGTTAGTAAAAATGTCCAAAATGGAATGAATTACCCGGAGGTAGCAATCTCTGTCCCTGGGTATGATCAAGTTGCAACTGAATATTTATCTGTCAGAAAAGTTAAGCAGCATTTTGCAAAAACTGTATTCCTAGATATCAGTAGGTGTAGAGAAGAGAAATTTTGATCAGATGACCTAGGAAGGCCAAGTTAAATGAAGACTTTTTAAAATATTAGACTCCATAGTGTCTTTAATATATAATTATAGTACTGTGATGTTGGAAAAAGTGGTGAAGAAAAATATGTAACCATTTCCAAAAACACATGGCAACAAATCCCTTCCACTGTTGTAAGGCATGCTCAGTGCAGCACCCAACTCCGCTCGTGGTGGATGGAAAAGAAGTTTATTAGGCTAGCTTTACACTGGTGGGTCCAAGGCTTTCATTTAGCCAAGGACCCTGAGCAAAACTTGTGGCTAACATTTATACCTAAAGCCTTCGTGCACAAACACATATCCCCAACTTCTAAGGTTGCCTAGGAGACGTTAAGAAAAAAAGTATGATTTGGTTGCAGTCACAATGGTATAATTGAAAATCACCTAAGCATATTGCTCAGCTTGTCTACAAGAATTGATTAACTAAGATCACAAATGGCAATTTATGTTGTGACAGATACTTCATTTCCATGGCTGAGGCGGGGCTTGGGTACGAGGTCTTCTTGGTCAGGTTCTCACCAGCCCCGGAGGCCTAGTTGACAGTTAATTTTTCATCTCCAGTAGTTCAGACTACCCAGTCTGAACACAGTCCAGAGTTCACTGAAAGTGTAAGATGGAGTCCTCTTCCTCAAGATGGAGTCAGTTCAGTTAGGGCAGCCAGCTTCTTTCTTCCTTCATCAGTATAGGTTATATTCAGTAAAGATTAACAGGGAATAATCAATGCTAACAGGGAGTAATTTAGTTTAACAAGTAAATCACTTCTAAACAATGATTTTACAAACAAATCACTTACAGTCACTTACAGCTAAATCTAAGTAAATTATTTCATATTATATGTCCCCTTTTATACCACACAGTGTATTTTGAGATACCAGTGATTTGTGGGTCATCCACACTCATGAGTTGCCATGAGGAGAGAAATACACAGTACTCGTGATGGTTGCTAATCTGTCTCAGGGAAGAACTTCCTAATAAGTGAACTGACACACACTGGTTTGTTATGACTAGTTATAGTTTAACGTTTTTCAGTTTAGCCGTGTGAGGTTTGGGACTCTAGATTTCTCAGAGCCATGATCAAGTTGCAACTGAATATTTATCTGTCAGAAAAGTTAAGCAGCATTTTGCAAAAACTGTATTCCTAGATATCAGTAGGTGTAGAGAAGAGAAATTTTGATCAGATGACCTAGGAAGGCCAAGTTAAATGAAGACTTTTTAAAATATTAGACTCCATAGTGTCTTTAATATATAATTATAGTACTGTGATGTTGGAAAAAGTGGTGAAGAAAAATATGTAACCATTTCCAAAAACACATGGCAACAAATCCCTTCCACTGTTGTAAGGCATGCTCAGTGAAGCACCCAACTCCACTTGTGGTGGATGGAAAAGAGGCTTATTAGGCTGGCTTTGCACCAGTGGGTCCAAGGCCCTCATTTAGCCAAGGACCCCGAGCAAAACTTGTGGCTCACATTTATACCTAAAGCCTATGTGCACAAACCCACATCCCCAACTTCTAAGGTTGCCTAGGAGACATTAAGAAAAAAAGTATGATTTGGTTGCAGTCACAATGGTACAATCGAAAATCATCTAAGCATATTGCTTAGCCTGTCTACAGCAAGAATTGATTAACTAAAATCACAAATGGCGATTTATGTTGTGACAGATACTTCATTTCCATGGCTGAGGCGGGGCTTGGGTACGAGGTCTTCTTGGTCAGGTTCTCACCAGCCCCGGAGGCCTAGTTGACAGTTAATTTTTCATCTCCAGTAGTTCAGACTACCCAGTCTGAACACAGTCCAGAGTTCACTGAAAGTGTAAGATGGAGTCCTCTTCCTCAAGATGGAGTCAGTTCAGTTAGGGCAGCCAGCTTCTTTCTTCCTTCATCAGTATAGGTTATATTCAGTAAAGATTAACAGGGAATAATCAATGCTAACAGGGAGTAATTTAGTTTAACAAGTAAATCACTTCTAAACAATGATTTTACAAACAAATCACTTACAGTCACTTACAGCTAAATCTAAGTAAATTATTTCATATTATATGTCCCCTTTTATACCACACAGTGTATTTTGAGATACCAGTGATTTGTGGGTCATCCACACTCATGAGTTGCCATGAGGAGAGAGAAATACACAGTACTCGTGATGGTTGCTAATCTGTCTCAGGGAAGAACTTCCTAATAAGTGAACTGACACACACTGGTTTGTTATGACTAGTTATAGTTTAACCAGTTTATTGATTGATCCCCTCAGGCTTTTGCGTAGCCGTGTGAGGTTTGGGACTCTAGATTTCTCAGAGCCAGTTATGGGGATGGGTGGTAGAGAGAGAAATCTCATTCAAGATAAGCCTTATTCCAGCAAACTTTTAAACAATTGTTTTCTTTTTATTCCTTTATTTTAAAAGATTTGGATGAGCTAACCCCGGGACCTTTTAATATATAACGCGTGTAAAAAGTTCCTCTTCCGATTCTGTGACTTCTTAAGTGTTGTTGGTTTTCTTTCTTGTCTCTCTCCTTCAGTTCTCATCATCGTCATAATTAATTATAGGGTTATGTTTTTTAAAACAGATTTTTTGTTTGTTTTAATTTTGGCCTCTTTTTATTGGTTGGTTGTTTATTTTCATCCACCTTTATTCTTTGGCCTCTGTGGGCCTCCCATCGCAGTGGCCTCTCTCTTTGCACAGCACTGGCTTTCTAGGTGCCCGCGCTCCAGAACGCTGGCTTGTAATTGGACACACCGGTCCAGCTGCTCCCGCAGCACATGGGATCTTTCTGGGCCAGAGATTGAACTGGTGCCCCTTGCACAGCAAGGCGAACTCTTTACCCACTGGACCACCAGGGAAGACCCTAGGGTTATGTTTTATCTGTAACTCGGGACTGGTGGTTCAGAACCATAGATCTACTTTTCCAGTATTTTTGTCAGTCCTGCTCTCTTTTCACCTGGCTTAACCTTTTCTCTTTTTTCTTCAGACCTCCCATTTTCCATACACCTTCCACTAGCCGTATGAAATTCTTTCACATCTTAACAAACCCACATCCTTGACCTGTTCGCCTACATTCTCCTGATTGTAACTTTTTCCTGACTGTACTAATTTCTCAGTGGCGTTCTTATGCGAAGGCTTCTTATTTTCTAGTCTCTCTAGTACTGTACTGTTTAGGGTGGGGTTTTGTCTTCACTCCTCATTGTCACTTCTAAATGAAGTGTTCTTTTTTTTTTTTTTTTAAAACCTTTATTTTACTTTTAACTTTTACAGAGTTTTGTTGTTCACAGACATGCATGTTCTCAGATTAATCACATGTATATCCCCCCCTTCCCTCCCCTCCCGACCATCACACAGCACCCCTGAAGGATCCCCTTTTCTCACAGAGCAATGACTAGAGCTATTTTCTTCACTTATGATAGTACAGGCATTCATGCTACTTCCTTTATGCCTCTCACCCACTGTTCCTTCCCCACAATGTCCATATGTCCACTGTCCATGTCTGTCTTTCTGTCACTTCACTGCATGTGCCATCATCACCATCCTACTAGATTCCATATATATGTGTTAATATACTGTATTTGTCCTTCTCTTTTTGACTGACTTCACTTTTTATGATACGTTCTAGATCCAGCCACCTCATTAGGGTTGATTCTTCTGCATTTCTCTTTACAGCTGTGTAGTATTCCATTGTATATATGTACCAGAGCTTTTGGATCCATTCGTTCGTCGATGGGCATCTAGGTTCCTTCCAAGTTCTAGCTATTGTATAGAGAGCTGCAATGAACATTGGGGTACAGGTGCTTCTTTCAGTTTTTATTTCGTCAGGGTATAAGCCTAAGAGTGGGATTGCTGGGTCATATGGTGCTTCTATTTTTAGTTTTTTAAGAAATCTCCAGACTGGTGCCTTGCAGCAAGGCGAACTCTTTACCCACTGGACCACCAGGGAAGACCCTAGGGTTATGTTTTATCTGTAACTCGGGACTGGTGGTTCAGAACCATAGATCTACTTTTCCAGTATTTTTGTCAGTCCTGCTCTCTTTTCACCTGGCTTAACCTTTTCTCTTTTTTCTTCAGACCTCCCATTTTCCATACACCTTCCACTAGCCGTATGAAATTCTTTCACATCTTAACAAACCCACATCCTTGACCTGTTCGCCTACATTCTCCTGATTGTAACTTTTTCCTGACTGTACTAATTTCTCAGTGGCGTTCTTATGCGAAGGCTTCTTATTTTCTAGTCTCTCTAGTACTGTACTGTTTAGGGTGGGGTTTTGTCTTCACTCCTCATTGTCACTTCTAAATGAAGTGTTCTTTTTTTTTTTTTTTTAAAACCTTTATTTTACTTTTAACTTTTACAGAGTTTTGTTGTTCACAGACATGCATGTTCTCAGATTAATCACATGTATATCCCCCCCTTCCCTCCCCTCCCGACCATCACACAGCACCCCTGAAGGATCCCCTTTTCTCACAGAGCAATGACTAGAGCTATTTTCTTCACTTATGATAGTACAGGCATTCATGCTACTTCCTTTATGCCTCTCACCCACTGTTCCTTCCCCACAATGTCCATATGTCCACTGTCCATGTCTGTCTTTCTGTCACTTCACTGCATGTGCCATCATCACCATCCTACTAGATTCCATATATATGTGTTAATATACTGTATTTGTCCTTCTCTTTTTGACTGACTTCACTTTTTATGATACGTTCTAGATCCAGCCACCTCATTAGGGTTGATTCTTCTGCATTTCTCTTTACAGCTGTGTAGTATTCCATTGTATATATGTACCAGAGCTTTTGGATCCATTCGTTCGTCGATGGGCATCTAGGTTCCTTCCAAGTTCTAGCTATTGTATAGAGAGCTGCAATGAACATTGGGGTACAGGTGCTTCTTTCAGTTTTTATTTCGTCAGGGTATAAGCCTAAGAGTGGGATTGCTGGGTCATATGGTGCTTCTATTTTTAGTTTTTTAAGAAATCTCCAGACTGTCTTCCATAGAGGCTGTATCAATTTACACTCCCACCAGCAATGCAGGAGTGTTCCCTTTTCTCCGCAGCCTCTCCAGCATTTATTGTCTGTCGATTTGTGGATGATGGCCATTCTGACGGGTGTGAGATGATATCTCATTGTAGTTTTGATTTGCATTTCTCTAATTGTTAGTGAAGTTGAGCATCGTTTCATGTGTTTTTGGGCCATCTGTATGTCATCGTTGGAGAGGTGTCTGTTTAGGTCCTTTTCCCATTTTTTGATTGGGTTGTTTGTTTTTCCAGTGCTGAGTTGTCTGAGTTGCTTGTAGATTTTGGAGATTAATTCTTTGTCTGTTGTTTCATTTGCTATGATTTTCTCCCACTCTGTGGGCTGTCTGTTCAGCTTTTTTGTAATTTCTTTAGCTGTACAAAAGCTTTTAAGTTTCATTAGGTCCCACATGTTCATTTGTCTTTTTAGTTCCACTATTCTAGTAGGTGGGTCAGAGAAGATCTTGCTTTGATTGATGTCCTTGAGGGTTTTTCCTATATTCTCCTCTAAGAGTTTGATGGTTTCTGGCCTTACATTTAAGTCTTTAATCCATTTTGAGTTGATCTTTGTGTATGGTGTCAGGGTATGTTCCAACTTCATTTTCCTGCATGTAGCTGTCCAATTTTCCCAGCACCATTTGTTGAAGAGGCTGTCTTTGTCCCATTTTATATGTTCGCCTCCTTTGTCAAAAATAAGGTACCCATAGGTGCTAAATGAAGTGTTCTTAAACCTTGTTCCTTTGACATAGGCCATTTGGTTATCAACTCCTTAATGATCCCATTCCCTAGCTCACTAAAATCTTGGCCCTGGGCTCACTTTCCCTCTTCTTTGTAAGCTTTGCTACAACTATGAATGTAACCTCTAGTGTTCATGTGTTCATTTAACCTTCTGGCTCCCTAGTTCCTTAGAATTCTCTTATATTATCTGAGAATTCTCTTAAGTTATCTGAGAATACAGATAGTTTTACCTTTTTTCTTTTCAACCTGGATATCCCACCCCTGCATCCTCTGCATAATTGCCATGACTAGAATCTCTAGTACACTTAAGGAGTGATAAGAGCAGTCATCTGCGTCTTGTTTCTGATCTCAGGAGCAAAGCCTCTTTTGCTGTTAAGTATGATATTAACTGTAAGTTTTCATAGACAGTTCTTATCAGATTGAGGAAGTTCCCTTCTGTACATACTTTTTTGAGTGTTTTTTAATCATAAAGGGTATTAGATTTTGGCAAGTGCTGTTGCTGTGTCTATCAATATAATTATTTTTACTTTTATTCTCTCTCTCTTTTTTTAAAGATTTATTTATTTATTTGAGGGGGGTGGAGTGGGGAGGGAGGGGAGCAGGCGGGCCACTTCCACTGGTCTTTCCTTTGTCCATTTTCATCCATCTTTGTTCTTTGGCCCTTGTGGGCCTCCCATCGCAGTGGCCTCTGTTGTCGCAGAGCACTGACTCTGGGCACATGCGCTCCAGAGCTCCGGCTCGGTAATTGGACACATCGGTCCAGCCGCTCCGCGGCACGTGGGATCTTCCCAGGCCAGGGATCGCACTGGCGCCCCTTGCACTGCAAGGCGGTGTCCTTACCCACTGGACCACCAGGGAAGTCCTACTTTTATTCTCTTAATGGGATGTATGACTGACTGATTTTCAGATGTTGAACCAGTCTTGCATTTCTCAAATAAATCTCACTTGGTCATGATATCCTTTTAGATGTTGCTAGATTCCAACTTCATTTTCCTGCATGTAGCTGTCCAATTTTCCCAGCACCATTTGTTGAAGAGGCTGTCTTTGTCCCATTTTATATGTTCGCCTCCTTTGTCAAAATAAGGTACCCATAGGTGCTAAATGAAGTGTTCTTAAACCTTGTTCCTTTGACATAGGCCATTTGGTTATCAACTCCTTAATGATCCCATTCCCTAGCTCACTAAAATCTTGGCCCTGGGCTCACTTTCCCTCTTCTTTGTAAGCTTTGCTACAACTATGAATGTAACCTCTAGTGTTCATGTGTTCATTTAACCTTCTGGCTCCCTAGTTCCTTAGAATTCTCTTATATTATCTGAGAATTCTCTTAAGTTATCTGAGAATACAGATAGTTTTACCTTTTTTCTTTTCAACCTGGATATCCCACCCCTGCATCCTCTGCATAATTGCCATGACTAGAATCTCTAGTACACTTAAGGAGTGATAAGAGCAGTCATCTGCGTCTTGTTTCTGATCTCAGGAGCAAAGCCTCTTTTGCTGTTAAGTATGATATTAACTGTAAGTTTTCATAGACAGTTCTTATCAGATTGAGGAAGTTCCCTTCTGTACATACTTTTTTGAGTGTTTTTTAATCATAAAGGGTATTAGATTTTGGCAAGTGCTGTTGCTGTGTCTATCAATATAATTATTTTTACTTTTATTCTCTCTCTCTTTTTTTAAAGATTTATTTATTTATTTGAGGGGGGTGGAGTGGGGAGGGAGGGGAGCAGGCGGGCCACTTCCACTGGTCTTTCCTTTGTCCATTTTCATCCATCTTTGTTCTTTGGCCCTTGTGGGCCTCCCATCGCAGTGGCCTCTGTTGTCGCAGAGCACTGACTCTGGGCACATGCGCTCCAGAGCTCCGGCTCGGTAATTGGACACATCGGTCCAGCCGCTCCGCGGCACGTGGGATCTTCCCAGGCCAGGGATCGCACTGGCGCCCCTTGCACTGCAAGGCGGTGTCCTTACCCACTGGACCACCAGGGAAGTCCTACTTTTATTCTCTTAATGGGATGTATGACTGACTGATTTTCAGATGTTGAACCAGTCTTGCATTTCTCAAATAAATCTCACTTGGTCATGATATCCTTTTAGATGTTGCTAGATTCAGCTTGCTAAGTATTTTATTGAGGATTTTTTCTATATAGATTCATGGCAAATGTTTGTCTGTGCTTTTCCTGAGATGTCTTTATGGTTTTGATATTCTCATGTAGATTGAATTTGGCAGTGTTTCTCTCATTTCTACTTTTGGAAGAGTTTGGTTACCTCATCATTGAATGTTTCATACAATTCACTGTTGAGGTTATTTTGGGCCTGGGATTTTCTTTTCAGTGAGTGTTTTGGTTACTAATTTAATCTTAGACATTCTGTTAGATGTCTGTTAGGTTTCCTTAGTTTGTAGTGTAGTTGAAGTCTTTGCTGTTTCTTTGCTGACCTTCCTAGTTGTTTTATCCATTAATGAGAACGAGGTATTAGAGTCTCCAGCTGAAGTGTACCTTGTATGGAAGGTCTGATAGCAACACGTTTACTCAGGTTTTGTTTATTTGGGAATGTTTTAGTTTCTCTTTAATTTTAAAGGATAGTTTTGCTTGATATAAGATTCTTCATTAGCAGTCTTTCTTATGCTTTCTGATGAAAATCAGCTGTTAATCTTATTGAACATGTCTTCTACAGAATAAAAGCACTTTTTTTCTTGCTGTGTTCAGGATTCTTACTTTTTCTTTGGCTTTTGATGTATCTCTTTTTAGTTTAGCATATTTGGAGCTAATGATTAGAAGTAGTTTCCTTAAATGCCTTGCACAAATAAGTTTCCCAGCCTTTATCAAGGGACTATGTGTGCATGTGTATTCAGGGAGGCCTTTAGCATCTTAATAAGCAGTTTGCAGTACTGCCTTAGCCTTCATTTCCTGCTTGCTCTAGGCTCATTGTCAGCCAGAGGTGAGGGATTAAGACCTTCTCATGTATTTCCTTGACTTCCACATGTGTGTGGCCTTCTCTGTGCCCAGGAGGATGTTAGAACTTTCCAAAGCCTCCTGTGGACATCTGGTTTCTCAGATTTTCCTTTTACATTTTTTAGTCACCTTCTTGTTTGTCCCAACTGGTATTGCCATCTCAGGTAGCTGAGATTTTAAATCATTGCTACTGATTTTTAAAAAAAAAAATAAACAAAGTGTTAGAGATAGAGCTGTTTCCACTGAGGGAACTCTGTATCAGGTCAAAAGCTGAGAATGGCCTTTTCTAGGGAGGTGCCATTTAGGTCCGATAGTAACAATTGTCTGAAAATGGTGCTTTTTGGAAAATTCCAATCCCAGTTTACCTCCCATCCCACCCCTAGAGATTACTGAATTTCTCAGCTACAACACTTAAAAAGTTGTTGTTTTTCAAGCCACCACAGAGCTAGGAAGATAGGCAAGGAAATAAAATAAGTTAAATGTCACAGAGTTTGTTCTCATGAGATTCAGTTGATTTTCTTCAGTAAGTGTTCCTTAGTTGTTGATTCTAGAATTGATTGTACAGTTCTGAAAAAGCTGATTTTGACAAATTTGCCAGTATTCTGAAAACTTTTATGGAGGAGTGGGTTTTTGGAGATCTTTTATTCTGCCATTCTGTAAGTGCTTCCTTTTTTTCCTTTTGTCATGACTTTTTTTTATTAATTAATAGCTTTTCTTTTTTAGAGTGGTTTTAGGTTTATAGACATTTTTAGCAGCAGGTACAGAATTCTCATATATCCCCTCAACTCTTACACGCAATTTCTCTATTATTAACATCTTATATTAGTGTGGAATATTTGTTACAATTAGTGAGTAATACTGATGCATTATTATTAACTAAAATTCATAGTTTACATTAAGATTCATCTTAAATGCTTTGAACCAGTAAGTTGTATGTACATTCTATAGACTTTGATAAATGCATAATGATGCATATCTATCATTACTATATTGTACAGAAAAATTTCACTGTCCTTGAAATCCCACATCCTCCCATCTGTCCATCCCTTTCTTCTCTTCCATACGCCTATCCCCTGGAAACGTTCTTGTCAAACAGTGATGTTTTTACTGTCTCCGTAGTTTTGCCTTTTAAACAGAATGCCATATAGCTGGAAAAAGAATGTAGCCTTTTCAGATTGGCTTCTTTCACCAGTATGTATTTAAGGTTCCTCCATGTCTTTCTGTGGCTTTATGTTGCTGAAGAATAGTCATTTCTTTTTATCACTAAATAAGACTCTAAATAAGAGTATGGGTGAACTATGGTGTGTTTATCCATTCACTTACTGAATGACATCTTCATTGTTACTGATTTTGGCAATTTTGAATAAAACTGCTCTAAACATTTATGTGGGTGAGTATTCAACACATTCATTCAAGAAACATGATTTCAGGATCATATAGTAAGAGTGCATTTTGGTTTTCCTCCAGCAATGAATAGGAGCTCCTATTGATACAAACCCTTGTTAGCATTTGGTGTTGTGTTCTGGATTTTAACCATTCTGAGAGGTGTTCAGTGGCATTTCATTGTTGTTTCAGTTTGCAATTCTCTCATGGTATGATGTCGGGCATTTTTTCGTATACTGATTTGCCATGTGTGCATCTTCTTAGTGAGATGTCTGTTAGGATCATTTGCTTGTTTTTTAAATTTTGCTTGTTTTTAAATTTAACTTATCTGTTTTCTTGCTGAACTTTACTAAGAGTTCTTTATATATTTTAGATACCAATTCTTTGTCGCATACATATTTTACAAATGTTGTCTCTAGTCTGTATTTTGCCTTTTCATTCTCCTAATGATGTTTTGCACAGAGCAGACATTTTTGATTTTATGCAGTACAACTTGCTAGTCTTTTCTATCATGGATTGTACTTTTTGTGTCATATCTAAAAATGTATTGCCAAGGTCACCTAGATTTTCTTTGTGGTTATTTTGTAGTTTTGCATTGTCTTTGACCCATGTTCAGTTAATTTCTGTGGAAGGTAATTTTTTTTTTTTTTTTTTTTTTAGTGCGTAAATGTCTGATTGTTCTAGTACTGTTTGTTGAAAAGACTGTCCTCTCTCCTTTGAATTGCTGTTGCTCCTTTACCAAAGATCAAGTTGACTGTGTGTATGGATGAATTTTTGGACCCTCTATTCTGTTCCCCTGATCCTTTTGTTTATACCACAGTGTTGATTACTGTCACTTGATACAGTAAATGTGTAGGATAGTGCCAGTATTCTGACTTTCTTCTTCGCTGGAAAAAGAATTTAGCCTTTTCAGATTGGCTTCTTTCACCAGTATGTATTTAAGGTTCCTCCATGTCTTTCTGTGGCTTTATGTTGCTGAAGAATAGTCATTTCTTTTTATCACTAAATAAGACTCTAAATAAGAGTATGGGTGAACTATGGTGTGTTTATCCATTCACTTACTGAATGACATCTTCATTGTTACTGATTTTGGCAATTTTGAATAAAACTGCTCTAAACATTTATGTGGGTGAGTATTCAACACATTCATTCAAGAAACATGATTTCAGGATCATATAGTAAGAGTGCATTTTGGTTTTCCTCCAGCAATGAATAGGAGCTCCTATTGATACAAACCCTTGTTAGCATTTGGTGTTGTGTTCTGGATTTTAACCATTCTGAGAGGTGTTCAGTGGCATTTCATTGTTGTTTCAGTTTGCAATTCTCTCATGGTATGATGTCGGGCATTTTTTCGTATACTGATTTGCCATGTGTGCATCTTCTTAGTGAGATGTCTGTTAGGATCATTTGCTTGTTTTTTAAATTTTGCTTGTTTTTAAATTTAACTTATCTGTTTTCTTGCTGAACTTTACTAAGAGTTCTTTATATATTTTAGATACCAATTCTTTGTCGCATACATATTTTACAAATGTTGTCTCTAGTCTGTATTTTGCCTTTTCATTCTCCTAATGATGTTTTGCACAGAGCAGACATTTTTGATTTTATGCAGTACAACTTGCTAGTCTTTTCTATCATGGATTGTACTTTTTGTGTCATATCTAAAAATGTATTGCCAAGGTCACCTAGATTTTCTTTGTGGTTATTTTGTAGTTTTGCATTGTCTTTGACCCATGTTCAGTTAATTTCTGTGGAAGGTAATTTTTTTTTTTTTTTTTTTTTTAGTGCGTAAATGTCTGATTGTTCTAGTACTGTTTGTTGAAAAGACTGTCCTCTCTCCTTTGAATTGCTGTTGCTCCTTTACCAAAGATCAAGTTGACTGTGTGTATGGATGAATTTTTGGACCCTCTATTCTGTTCCCCTGATCCTTTTGTTTATACCACAGTGTTGATTACTGTCACTTGATACAGTAAATGTGTAGGATAGTGCCAGTATTCTGACTTTCTTCTTCAGTATTGCATTGGTTATTCTTGGTCTTTTGCCTGTTTATATAAACTTTAGAATCACTCTGTTGATATCCACACAATATCTTGTTGGGATTTTTACTGAGATTGTGTTGAATCTAGCATTAAAAAATTGATAACCCAGAAGTTAAAAATATGTAAGTTTAACTTTTAATATACCATTTTTATTAATGGTGAGAAAAACACTAAAGGTTTTGTGAAGTTCTACTGTGATTCAGATTAGGAAGTAAATGAGAATGAAAAATCGTGTCTTTCTTTTTCTCTGTCTCTCTGTCTTTTACATATGTGTGCGCGCGCACACACACACACACACACACGATCTCCATTCACCAGTCTAACCTGTGAATCACAAATCTTAAGATTTGCACAAAATCACACATCTTTGTCATCAAGAAGCTCTGATATAAGTGGAGAAGAATATAAATATATGAATAGAGCCATATAATTTGGGGAGATTACTTTAAAACTGCAGTAAGTGATTATGCAGCAATGTGATTATTTGGTGTGTGCATTGAGTATCAGGTGCTGCTACAGTATATGGGTTAAATTTAAATTGGCCTTAAAAAGACTTATTTCTTAAAGACTCCTTTTTGTACTTATACTGATCCTATATTCTTATTGATTTTATTGTCTGTACTTATAGAACAGTGTTCAATTGAATGCAGACATTTTTTATGCAGTACAACTTGCTAGTCTTTTCTATCATGGATTGTACTTTTGTGTCATATCTAAAATGTATTGCCAAGGTCACCTAGATTTTCTTTGTGGTTATTTTGTAGTTTTGCATTGTCTTTGACCCATGTTCAGTTAATTTCTGTGGAAGGTAATTTTTTTTTTTTTTTTTTTTTTAGTGCGTAAATGTCTGATTGTTCTAGTACTGTTTGTTGAAAAGACTGTCCTCTCTCCTTTGAATTGCTGTTGCTCCTTTACCAAAGATCAAGTTGACTGTGTGTATGGATGAATTTTTGGACCCTCTATTCTGTTCCCCTGATCCTTTTGTTTATACCACAGTGTTGATTACTGTCACTTGATACAGTAAATGTGTAGGATAGTGCCAGTATTCTGACTTTCTTCTTCAGTATTGCATTGGTTATTCTTGGTCTTTTGCCTGTTTATATAAACTTTAGAATCACTCTGTTGATATCCACACAATATCTTGTTGGGATTTTTACTGAGATTGTGTTGAATCTAGCATTAAAAAATTGATAACCCAGAAGTTAAAAATATGTAAGTTTAACTTTTAATATACCATTTTTATTAATGGTGAGAAAAACACTAAAGGTTTTGTGAAGTTCTACTGTGATTCAGATTAGGAAGTAAATGAGAATGAAAAATCGTGTCTTTCTTTTTCTCTGTCTCTCTGTCTTTTACATATGTGTGCGCACACACACACACACACACGATCTCCATTCACCAGTCTAACCTGTGAATCACAAATCTTAAGATTTGCACAAAATCACACATCTTTGTCATCAAGAAGCTCTGATATAAGTGGAGAAGAATATAAATATATGAATAGAGCCATATAATTTGGGGAGATTACTTTAAAACTGCAGTAAGTGATTATGCAGCAATGTGATTATTTGGTGTGTGCATTGAGTATCAGGTGCTGCTACAGTATATGGGTTAAATTTAAATTGGCCTTAAAAAGACTTATTTCTTAAAGACTCCTTTTTGTACTTATACTGATCCTATATTCTTATTGATTTTATTGTCTGTACTTATAGAACAGTGTTCAATAATATTGATGATAGTGGGCATTTCATTCTCATGCCTCTTAACTACTGAAGTAATTTCTCTCTCATCCATACCTGTATTGGTTCAGTTTTTCATATCCACTGACCTGCTTGGCCTGTAATTGGCTGCATAGGTTCTGCCTTTGCGAATACACTGTTCATCTTCCAGTGTTTTCTCCAAAGCAGGTTGAAGTCTTCTGCTGTTTCATGATCTACTTTCTCTACTAGAAGTCAGTGATTGTTAAAATTTGTACAAAAGTCAACCTAACATAGGGGATTTTGTCCATTAATTCTTCTTTTGTCTCATGTTTTTATCGTTCTTTTTCAAAGATTCAGGTTTTCCTTTGTAAACTGCATCATCTTCTCAAAATGTTGAATCTCAAAATCTTCATTATCTTGGGTTTTTTTTCCTTCTGTTTTAAATCAGACCCTTTTCTGAAAATAACCTCTGGTATATATTTGCTTTCTGTTTCAGTTTTGTGTTCTTTTGCCTCTGTGCCTTCTGAATTATATTGTTTTTTTTCTTTTTTTTCAGCAATCTTCAGATGGCCCTTATTGAGGTGTTAGGTTATTTCCAGTTTACTGTCATACAGTTTAGCAACACATTACACACGTATTAGTAGATATAGAGCATTGTGTCAGCACTGATCAATTGGATAATCCAGGCGAGGGGTGTATGGCATTATAGTGTTCTTTTGACATTTGTGTTAGAAAAAGTCTCACCATAAAGAAGGTAGAAGTTACTGATAATAATAATAATGCAGCAGTAATTGGTTTTTGCTTAACAATTATTATATATCAAGCATAATTTCAAGTACTTTAACATATATTATTACCTCATTTAATCCTTTTACCAACCTGATGAAACTCTTATCATCATTTTATAGATCAGGAAAAATGAAGCATAGCAACTTGCCCTTTGTGTTCTATAATTAGTGAGTGACAGAGCTGAGATTTGAATTCAGGTAATCTGTGTGTTAATTGGATAATGTAAAAATGCGTAAGTCCTTGTTTTCAAAGGACTCATAATCAATTAGAGGTGATATGTATGCAGGTTTTTTTCATTTATGCTGGAAAATAAGTTAAGGAACATAAAAGTTTTATCTAAGTTTTTCTATCATAAAGGTTGAGAAGCAGTCAGGAATTGGAGATGTAAGTTTAGTTTGGGTTCTCATAGGGCAAGCATTAGAAATACAACTTAAGGCATATGAACTTTATTTGGTAGGTGCTAGGCAGCACTGAGAATCTATGGCCCAAAGAGGTTGAGTATTTTCAATAGCTAGTTACTGTGAGCCAAGATAAGAACTTAAGTCTTAGGCTGGCTCAGGCTGGAGCCGTGTCTTTTATACTGTTGTGGTTTTTCTAGATGCCAATTCTTTGTCCCCATATTCAGTTAGTGATCAAGACTTTTGTCATATCCTTTGCAATGTTTTTAATTCATTAGTTTCTTGTATGTGGTTCATATTTATGCCTAAACATAATATAAGCCATTATTCCATTCCTGATTCTCATGCTGTACAGACCAGTTTTTTCCTTCGTACTTGCTAAAATGAAAAGTAATTTTAATCTATTACCTGGAACTTTTTTTTTTAACATGACTGATCCAGATTATTCTTTTAAAGTAGTACTTTTTCATGTCATAGTTAAAGAATTTTAGACTCTCAGAGATGGAAACTTAAAAATAAGAAAACACCTAGCAGTTAAAATTCATACTTGTTACTCATTCAGTAAAAACAACAACAAAAATAAACAAACAAAAAAAAGACAACTGTTTCTTACAGGAGAGAAGACAGTCTGTGTCTTCACGGAGTTTATCGTTTGGCAGACATTGCAGATGAACACACTGTACTGTGATAAGTATTATGATGGGTTCCAGTAAGGACTCCTCTGTAAGGACTCCTATGAAAGTACCAAGCCCTGTCTTAGAGGATTAAGGAAGCTTTTCCTGAAGGAGAGCTAACTAATTAAAGAGGAGTCTTCCTTCTCCGGATCAAGTGTGCACTGAAGAGCAGGGTAGATAAGATTGGCCAAGATCACAAAGAGGTTGAGGACGTGGGTTTGGAAATGGGGACGATTGTAGCATGCCTGGCAGTCTCAGGTAATTGGCCATGGATTAAGAAGTCTGTCTGAGGGAGTCAGATATATCCAGGGCTGAAGTTGAAGAATAAATTGGATTCAGGTTGTCTCTGGTCTCATGAGTCATATATAAGAGTCTCCTTGTCCCTGAAAAACGTGTACTTTTGTGCTATTTTTATTTTCCTTTTCTAGAAAGCTTTCACCTTTCATTTCTGCCCAACTCAATCCTCATGTTTTATAGTACATCCCAAGTTCTTTACTGTTCAAGAAATTTTTTCAAAGTATGTCACCTTTTTCTTCAAAAACATGACTCTTGTCTCTACTATTCATTTGCAAGGGGATTCTTTCTGTCTTACTACTTGAAAAATAGTTTTTTAATCAATTCTCTGTGTATAGCTTCTCAATTCAGTTTCATACTAATAATTGATCCGTATTTAAATTTTAATAATTCAACAATATTTTGAATCAGTAAAGATAAAACAGTTAAATGTGAACAAATTAGGGTCTTATCTGTGGATCAGCAATTTAAATGTTCTTAAAAATCTCTTTTTTGGATTGAAAGAAAAAATCTTTTTCTGAAATCATGTATGAGAAGTAACTTCAGAGAAAAATAGTATTATGAAAATCAAGCTCATATTGAATATTTGAGAATTTAGAGATTTGGTAATATTTTTTAAAACCTAGAAAATTTAGTAAAAACTGTATTTCTACTTTTGAAGTTTAATGAATTTAACTGTAATCCTGGTATGTTAATGCAGATGTTATTTTGGAGAGAATACTTTTTCAATGTATTATTTTAAATAGTGAGATTTCACATATATAATAAGCTCTTATCTTAAAAATCAACTGGAATTATGTGTAATATAAATGCAATAATTTATAAATTGCTGTAACTATGACTTCTGGTTAAAACATTGTGTTTTTCATGTCCTTGAAACATATTACCCCTAGTTTTTTCCTCTTATTCAACATGTATGTTATTGTATGAAACTAAAGGGGAAGTTTAAAATTTTTTTAGAGTAGATTTTTTTTTTAAGTAATTTAAGATTAGGAGATATGCGATGTGCAAAAAGGCTTGTAAAACCTTGTTTAATTTTTACCGGAAAAGATAGCTTATCGGCAATGTAAAAACAAAAGGATAACAATATATATGTCTTAACTGTCTGCTGGAACTTCTAAGAAATAGGAGTCCCAGTGTTTGTGCGCACTGGGAATTAATGAGAGTAGTATAGTTATGCAGCTAAAAAAAAGATGTTACTTTTAAGAGAGTAACTAAAAAGCTAAAGATTAATCAGTGCAGAAAAGTAAAATAAATATATTTTTTTCTAGAAAAGGCCTTTTCCCAGAGGTTTTTGTTTCTATAGTAGTTCCTGAGGAATAAGATTCACTTAACCATTGTGTAAAATATGCAAAGGAAGAGCGTGTACTTGATAATTGTGTTAATGCCAACTAGAATTTATTGGACTTTTTCAGTGAAAACAGATTCACTATCTGACATGAGTAAAAGTCAAAGGCTTTGTGATAATGATATATGATGTGTAATCATCACTGTAATAATTTTATAACCATGATTTCTTTCTGAAATTATATCGTGTATTTTTTCCCTCTAATTTCTTCCCCTGCCCTTCCAGAGGCTCTCCCTATAGAGAATCTTCTTTGGGTCATTTTGAAAGCTATGGAGGGACCCCCTTTTTCCAGGCTCAGAAGAGAAAAATAGTATTATGAAAATCAAGCTCATATTGAATATTTGAGAATTTAGAGATTTGGTAATATTTTTAAAACCTAGAAAATTTAGTAAAACTGTATTTCTACTTTTGAAGTTTAATGAATTTAACTGTAATCCTGGTATGTTAATGCAGATGTTATTTTGGAGAGAATACTTTTTCAATGTATTATTTTAAATAGTGAGATTTCACATATATAATAAGCTCTTATCTTAAAAATCAACTGGAATTATGTGTAATATAAATGCAATAATTTATAAATTGCTGTAACTATGACTTCTGGTTAAAACATTGTGTTTTTCATGTCCTTGAAACATATTACCCCTAGTTTTTTCCTCTTATTCAACATGTATGTTATTGTATGAAACTAAAGGGGAAGTTTAAAATTTTTTTAGAGTAGATTTTTTTTTTAAGTAATTTAAGATTAGGAGATATGCGATGTGCAAAAAGGCTTGTAAAACCTTGTTTAATTTTTACCGGAAAAGATAGCTTATCGGCAATGTAAAAACAAAAGGATAACAATATATATGTCTTAACTGTCTGCTGGAACTTCTAAGAAATAGGAGTCCCAGTGTTTGTGCGCACTGGGAATTAATGAGAGTAGTATAGTTATGCAGCTAAAAAAAAGATGTTACTTTTAAGAGAGTAACTAAAAAGCTAAAGATTAATCAGTGCAGAAAAGTAAAATAAATATATTTTTTTCTAGAAAAGGCCTTTTCCCAGAGGTTTTTGTTTCTATAGTAGTTCCTGAGGAATAAGATTCACTTAACCATTGTGTAAAATATGCAAAGGAAGAGCGTGTACTTGATAATTGTGTTAATGCCAACTAGAATTTATTGGACTTTTTCAGTGAAAACAGATTCACTATCTGACATGAGTAAAAGTCAAAGGCTTTGTGATAATGATATATGATGTGTAATCATCACTGTAATAATTTTATAACCATGATTTCTTTCTGAAATTATATCGTGTATTTTTTCCCTCTAATTTCTTCCCCTGCCCTTCCAGAGGCTCTCCCTATAGAGAATCTTCTTTGGGTCATTTTGAAAGCTATGGAGGGACCCCCTTTTTCCAGGCTCAGAAGATGTTTGTAGACGCACCAGAAAATACGGTGATACTGGATGAACTGACCCTCCGGCACATGGTTCAGGATTGCACTGCTGTAAAAACTCAGCTACTGAAGCTGAAACGGCTGCTGCATCAGGTTAGTACTTAGTGAACATTTTCACCTCTGATATATATATTTTTTAATTTTTGTTTTACTTTTTACTTTTACAGAGTTTTGTTGTTTACAGATATGTATGATCCCAGATTAATCATATGTATATCCCCCCCATCCCACACCTCCAGGCTGTTGCACAGTGCCCCTGCTGGATCCCCTTTCCTCACAGCGCAATGACAATAGCTTTTTTTTTTCGCATATGATAGTATAGGTTTTCATGCTACTTCCTTTACGCCTCCTACCCACTGTTCATTCCCCACAATGTCCATATGTCTATTCCCCATGTCTGTTTTTTCATCGCTTCACTGCGTGTTTTATCATTACCATCCTACTAGATTCCATATATGTGTGTTAGTATATCGTACTTGTCTTTCTCTTTTTGACTTCACTTTTTTTTTAATTTTTTTTTAAACTTTTATTTTACTTTTTACTTTTACAGAGTTTTGTTGTTTACAGATATGTATGATCCCAGATTAGTCATATGTATATCCCCCCCATCCCACTCCTCCAGGCCATTGCACAGCACCCCTACAGAATCCCCTTTTCCCACAGCACAATGACAACAGCTATTTTTTTCACATATGATAGTATAGGTTTTCATGCTCCTTCCTTTATGCCTCCCACCCACTATTCATTCCCCACAATGTCCATATGTCTACTGTCCATGTCTGTTTTTCCATTGCTTCACTGCATGTGTTATCATTTCCATCCTACTAGATTCCATATGTATATGTTAGTATATTGTACTTGTCCTTCTCTTTTTGACTTCACTTTTTTTTTAATTTTTTTTTAAACTTTTATTTTACTTTTTACTTTTACAGAGTTTTGTTGTTTACAGATATGTATGATCCCAGATTAGTCATATGTATATCCCCCCCATCCCACTCCTCCAGGCCATTGCACAGCACCCCTACAGAATCCCCTTTTCCCACAGCACAATGACAACAGCTATTTTTTTCACATATGATAGTATAGGTTTTCATGCTCCTTCCTTTATGCCTCCCACCCACTATTCATTCCCCACAATGTCCATATGTCTACTGTCCATGTCTGTTTTTCCATTGCTTCACTGCATGTGTTATCATTTCCATCCTACTAGATTCCATATGTATATGTTAGTATATTGTACTTGTCCTTCTCTTTTTGACTTACTTCACTTTTTATGATAGGTTCTAGATCCAGCCACCTCATTAGGGCTGATTATTCTGCATTTCTTTTTACAGCTATGTAGTGTTCCATTGTATATATGTACCAGAGCTGCTTTATCCATTCATTCATCAATGGACATCTAGGTTGCTTCCATGTTCTAGCTATTGTATAGAGAGCTTCAGTGAACATTGGGGTACAGGTGCCTCTTTCAGCTTTGATTTCATCAGGGTATAAGCCTAATAGTGGGATTGCTGGGTCGTATGGTGCTTCTATTTTTAGTTCTTTAAGGAATCTCCATACTGTCTTCCATAGAGGCTGTATCGATTCACATTCCCACCAGCAATGCAAGAGTGTTCCCTTTTCTCCACACCCTCTGCAACATTTATTGTCTGTCGATTTGTTGATGATGGCCGTTCTGATGGGTGTGAGGTGATATCTCATTGTAGTTTTGACTTGTATTTCTCTAATAATAAGTGAGATTGAGCATTGTTTCATGTGCTTTTGGGCCATCTGTATGTCCTCTTTGGAGAGGTGTCTGTTTAGGTCCTTTTCCCATTTTTTGATTGGGTTGTTCATTTTTCCAATGTTGAGTTGTCTGAGTTGCTTGTAGATTTTGGAGATTAACTCTTTGTCTGTTGTTTCATTTGCTATGATTTTCTCCCACTCTGTGGGCTGTCTCTTCAGCTGCTTTGTAATTTCTTTTGCTGTACAAAAGCTTTTAAGTTTCATGAGGTCCTACGTTTTCACTTTTCTTTTCAGTTCCACTATTCTAGTAGGTGGGTGAGAGATCTTGCTCTGATTTGTGTCCTTGAGTGTTTTGCCTATATTCTTCTCTAAGAGTTTGATGGTTTCTGGTCTTAAATTTAGGTCTTTAATCCACTTTGAGTTGATCGTTGTGTATGGTGTCAGGGTATGTTCCAACTTCATTTTCCTGCATGTAGCTGTCCAATTTTCCCAGCACCATTTGTTGAAGAGGCTGTCTGTATCCCATTTTATATGTTCACCTCCTTTGTCGAAAATAAGGTACCCATAGGTGTGTGGGTTTATCTCTGGGTTCTCTATTTTGTTCCATTGGTCTATAGTTCTGTTTATATGTTCGCCTCCTTTGTCGAAAATAAGGTACCCATAGGTGTGTGGGTTTATCTCTGGGTTCTCTATCTTGTTCCATTGGTCTATAGTTCTGTTTCTGTGCCAGTACCATACTGTCTTGAGGACTGTTGCTTTGTAGTATAGTCTGAAGTTGGGGAGATTGATCCCTCCAGCTCCATTCTTCTTTCTCAGGATTGCTTTGACTATTCGAGGTTTTTTGTGTTTCCATATGAACTGTTTTATTCTTTGGTCACTTATGATATTTTTAATCGCAAATAGGTTGACTTTACTTTTTTTGTGGTTGTTGTTTAAGTAAAGTTGAGTTTCTAATGTCTGTTTAGACTTGTGGAGAAGTAATGGCTGTAAATAGCACCTAGTAGAAACACTTTTTTGAGAGGAAGTAAACATGGGATTTTGCATGACAGTGTCTGTAGTCCCCAGTGTATATAAGCTATGTAATAATTTTTAAGCTCTCTGCTTCTGTTTCCTTATTTTTATAGTACTTATGCTGTAAGGTTGTTGAGAGAGTTAAGAGTTAGTAGTTGTAAATTGAGTGCTTTAATACGTGGAACATAATAGGTGTTCAGCCATTAGTGGCTGCTACTATAATTTCAGCAAAGTGAGAAATAAGAAATATCAATTATACAGTCATAGTCACAGAATTCCACTTTGGTCTGAAACCTTCAAGTTTAGGTTTTGCCAGTTTTCTCATTTTTTTTGGAGAAAATCTAGACTCTGTGCAGTGATGTGGTTGTGCACATGGTGAACTGATCGTGGAAGCTGACTTTGAAACCTTCAAGGTTTGGACAGTTGAGTGTTTTGCCTATATTCTTCTCTAAGAGTTTGATGGTTTCTGGTCTTAAATTTAGGTCTTTAATCCACTTTGAGTTGATCGTTGTGTATGGTGTCAGGGTATGTTCCAACTTCATTTTCCTGCATGTAGCTGTCCAATTTTCCCAGCACCATTTGTTGAAGAGGCTGTCTGTATCCCATTTTATATGTTCACCTCCTTTGTCGAAAATAAGGTACCCATAGGTGTGTGGGTTTATCTCTGGGTTCTCTATTTTGTTCCATTGGTCTATAGTTCTGTTTATATGTTCGCCTCCTTTGTCGAAAATAAGGTACCCATAGGTGTGTGGGTTTATCTCTGGGTTCTCTATCTTGTTCCATTGGTCTATAGTTCTGTTTCTGTGCCAGTACCATACTGTCTTGAGGACTGTTGCTTTGTAGTATAGTCTGAAGTTGGGGAGATTGATCCCTCCAGCTCCATTCTTCTTTCTCAGGATTGCTTTGACTATTCGAGGTTTTTTGTGTTTCCATATGAACTGTTTTATTCTTTGGTCACTTATGATATTTTTAATCGCAAATAGGTTGACTTTACTTTTTTTGTGGTTGTTGTTTAAGTAAAGTTGAGTTTCTAATGTCTGTTTAGACTTGTGGAGAAGTAATGGCTGTAAATAGCACCTAGTAGAAACACTTTTTTGAGAGGAAGTAAACATGGGATTTTGCATGACAGTGTCTGTAGTCCCCAGTGTATATAAGCTATGTAATAATTTTTAAGCTCTCTGCTTCTGTTTCCTTATTTTTATAGTACTTATGCTGTAAGGTTGTTGAGAGAGTTAAGAGTTAGTAGTTGTAAATTGAGTGCTTTAATACGTGGAACATAATAGGTGTTCAGCCATTAGTGGCTGCTACTATAATTTCAGCAAAGTGAGAAATAAGAAATATCAATTATACAGTCATAGTCACAGAATTCCACTTTGGTCTGAAACCTTCAAGTTTAGGTTTTGCCAGTTTTCTCATTTTTTTTGGAGAAAATCTAGACTCTGTGCAGTGATGTGGTTGTGCACATGGTGAACTGATCGTGGAAGCTGACTTTGATTCATTTGTACTTTCTTGGTTTGAACAGTTAGCACATACAGACAGGGACCATGCAGAATAGAAAGCTAAGGAATAAAATACTAATTTTAAATCAGGATTGTCTTTTGTTGAGTCTTAAATTTATGTTTCGTAGACTGGGCAAGTTTAACTTAAACTTACGGTTGAGAAAGAACAGTCTGGATTCTCTGCACAACTTACTTTTTGAGTTACCTTCCTCAGGATTGTATATGCTAGCTTCTTATGAGCAGGACTCAAGTCTTAGAATTCCTAGTGGCCATCAGAACCATCTGGTAGTCATCAAGATAGACGTTCAGTAAAGGCTGTTTGAAGTGAAATGTGGCTCCTCTGTTAGTGACTGCAGTTAGTGTGAATATCCTCTTACTTGTGTAAATTATTTCATATTGATTATGGCTTTGCTGGACTACTCTTTTTTCCATTCTTGCAAATATTGACTGCCTTTTTTTTTTTTTTTTTAAGATTTATTTATTTATTTATGGCTGTACTGGGTCTTGCTGTGTGGGGACTTCTCCAGTTGGAGCAAGTGGAGGCTACTCGCCTATGTAGGGCACGGGCTTCTCATTGTGGTGGCTTCTCTTATCGTGGAGCCTCTAGATGCATGGACTCAATAATGGTGGGCTCAGTAGTTGTGGCACACAGGATAGTTACTCTGTAGCATGTGGGATCTTGCATGGGTTCACAACAGGAATCGAACCCAGGCCCCCTGCTTTAGAAGGCAGATTCCAAACCATTCAATCACCTGGGAAGCCCTGATATTTGCCTGCCTTTTTAAAAGACACTGATCTGTGTAAGGCCTGGAGCAAGAAAGTGGAGGATCCTTTTCGGATCTGAGGTTCTTGGATTTCTCTTGAGACAGAAAGAGACTCAGTGATTGAACTACCCAGACACAGAGCTTATTTACACCTTAATTTAACTGTAACTAGGAGATAGATTCAGTTCATAGCATTTTCTGTGCTTGCTGGTCCCGGGAGAAGATTTTCTGATCAGGAGCTTCAGAGACAGAGGAAAGAGAAGGTAGAAGAGGTGAAAGATAGCTGAAATATGGTAAGTATGTACTCGGAGTTCATTATTGTACCAGTTTTACCACATACCGTCTTGTGTCTGGGTGTATTGCCCTGAAACATGAAGCATGAAACATGATTGAATATCATCTCATTAAGGTCTGGCCACCTCTAGTAGTGAGAGAAGTAGCATAATATAGGAGAGAATAGGTGAGTTAGTGACCAATAATAAAATGCTATAAAAACAAAGCTATTTGAGATACTTTATGAAAGTTTTATACTTTATGAAAGACTGAATATTTTAATGGTTTTTCTGTCATTATGGACATTTTCAGTAAATGATCAAACTGAAAGCTATTTGAGCAGGTACTTTAAATCAGCCATCTGGTAGTCATCAAGATAGACGTTCAGTAAAGGCTGTTTGAAGTGAAATGTGGCTCCTCTGTTAGTGACTGCAGTTAGTGTGAATATCCTCTTACTTGTGTAAATTATTTCATATTGATTATGGCTTTGCTGGACTACTCTTTTTTCCATTCTTGCAAATATTGACTGCCTTTTTTTTTTTTTTTTAAGATTTATTTATTTATTTATGGCTGTACTGGGTCTTGCTGTGTGGGGACTTCTCCAGTTGGAGCAAGTGGAGGCTACTCGCCTATGTAGGGCACGGGCTTCTCATTGTGGTGGCTTCTCTTATCGTGGAGCCTCTAGATGCATGGACTCAATAATGGTGGGCTCAGTAGTTGTGGCACACAGGATAGTTACTCTGTAGCATGTGGGATCTTGCATGGGTTCACAACAGGAATCGAACCCAGGCCCCCTGCTTTAGAAGGCAGATTCCAAACCATTCAATCACCTGGGAAGCCCTGATATTTGCCTGCCTTTTTAAAAGACACTGATCTGTGTAAGGCCTGGAGCAAGAAAGTGGAGGATCCTTTTCGGATCTGAGGTTCTTGGATTTCTCTTGAGACAGAAAGAGACTCAGTGATTGAACTACCCAGACACAGAGCTTATTTACACCTTAATTTAACTGTAACTAGGAGATAGATTCAGTTCATAGCATTTTCTGTGCTTGCTGGTCCCGGGAGAAGATTTTCTGATCAGGAGCTTCAGAGACAGAGGAAAGAGAAGGTAGAAGAGGTGAAAGATAGCTGAAATATGGTAAGTATGTACTCGGAGTTCATTATTGTACCAGTTTTACCACATACCGTCTTGTGTCTGGGTGTATTGCCCTGAAACATGAAGCATGAAACATGATTGAATATCATCTCATTAAGGTCTGGCCACCTCTAGTAGTGAGAGAAGTAGCATAATATAGGAGAGAATAGGTGAGTTAGTGACCAATAATAAAATGCTATAAAAACAAAGCTATTTGAGATACTTTATGAAAGACTTTATGATACTTTATGAAAGACTGAATATTTTAATGGTTTTTTTCTGTCATTATGGCCTCTGACATTTTTGACAGTACACACTGATCAAACTGACTTTATCCTTTGTTTATGCAGTGAAAAGAAAATTATGAGGAGAAAATTGCAGAATCTTTTTAGGGTATCTTTAAAGTTTTCCAAAATGCTCACAGAGTTAAAAGCTGAATTAGTACAGTATTTTGTAAAACTGGCTCTTAATTTTTCCCTTTTAATAATCTTAAAAACTTCATGTGATACATGTACATGGTTTTAAAAAAATCACAGAGTATTCAGAGGCTTAATGACGAAAGCAGTATTTATGTTCTTCTCCCCACTTCAGTCAGCCTTTTCTAATCTGAACAGGATACTGTCTTAAGCTTCTTTAGAACTATCATGCAGAGGCTTTTCTTTGTCATATTCTGGTATTGGGACTGTTATTTTCTGGATAACATACCTTCTTTTTCCTTAGTTTACTACAATATTTAGCTGGAATATATCTTTAAATTTACTTCCTATGAGAGGGCAAAATGTTTTTTGGTTTTTTTTCTAGTTCATGTGTCACTGAAATTTCACTTTTTATTTACTCTCACATTTAATTAATATTAATAGTTTGGCAGGGATGGAATACTTTGGCTGGAATAGAAGTGAGTTTTTCCTTAGAAATTTGAAGGCATTACTTTGCTAGGATCTAGTGTAGCCACTGAAGAAAAGTCGTCTTATATTGTGTTTTGTCTGTGTTTAATCTCTGTGGGAGATTTTTAGTCTTTTAATCTGGCATTCTGCAGTTTCAGTGATGTCCTGGGATTTGAGTTTTGTCATATTTTTTCCTTTTTTACTGGTAATTACTGAGGTTTTTCAAGATTCATCTAGTGTGGAATTTTGTTAACTCACTTCTGTGATTATTTTCTTCATCCTGTTTTCTCTGAGTATCTGGGTGTATCTTTCTGGAATTCTTGGTAATCAAAACTAGAATTTATGAATTAGTTTTCAGTCTTTTTTCTTTCCTATTTTCCTTTTCTTTGAACTTGATTATACTATCTGGAGCATTTTCTCAACTTCATATTCCAGCTCCGTGTTTCTGTTCAGTTATTTATCTTGGCAGTTGTATTTTCAGTTTCAAAGAACTCTTTATTGTATACCTTTTCTTTTTCATATCATTCAGTTCTTATTTTGTTAGTAACTCTATTAAGTAGCTGGTTTCTGTTTTGTTTTGTTAAGATTTCTCAAGTTCCCTACATTATTATCTCTTTCTAAATGGTCATTTTGCTCTTTGTGTTTATTTTGGTTTCTCTTTCTTTTGGAGTATTTCTTAGATATCTAATCAGTCTTTGTTGTTTATTAATATTTAGGAGAGAGGGGTAAAAAAATGTTGACTCACATTCTTTCTTTTTTTTTTTTCCCCCTGTCCCCCTCCCCAACTCACATTCTTTACACATGCGTTGGGCTTGTCAGCTGGCTGTCTTCACTTTACAGTGACAGGTGGGTGTCAGTGGACCATCAGTACTTACTAAGTGGGGTGTTTTTCCTTCTGAGGTTGTTAACAGTTTCTCCAGAGAAGAAACTTCTGCTTTTGTCTTCCCAGGTAGAAGACTGGGAAGCTAGTCTTGCCTCATGCAGACTTGCAGTTAATTCTCATATTTTTAACCCTGGGTGCTTATGCTCATCCATTTTCTTCACTCATTTCATTATTTTCCCAGTTTGCTTTTATCATAGTATCACATTCAGCATCTGTTTTGACATTGGAGTGAGAAATGAAAACTCGTAAGGTGGAGTAGTGAGAACATGATGGTATCTCTTTCTGATATTTTTCTTTGAGATTGCAAAATACTTGATCCTGATGATTCATATGTGTCTACCTGTTTGATCCTAATGATTCATACCCTATCTCTCAGGCATGAGCCATGAGTGTTTTATGAACTGTCAGGTATGACATACGAATGTTTTGTTGTTTCCTCTCAGCTCCAGTGTTGAGAATAAAATCAGTAGTATACGTCTCACATAATTCTCTTGTCTGTCTGTCTCTTTCTCTTTGTTCCTCTCTGTCTCTGTATGAGGGGGAAGGAATGCGTGGGTGCAGTGCCAGGTGGATGGACTGTTGAGAGCAGCAGCGTCCTGAGTAAATCGGCACTTGGAGCTTTTCAACTTCATATTCCAGCTCCGTGTTTCTGTTCAGTTATTTATCTTGGCAGTTGTATTTTCAGTTTCAAAGAACTCTTTATTGTATACCTTTTCTTTTTCATATCATTCAGTTCTTATTTTGTTAGTAACTCTATTAAGTAGCTGGTTTCTGTTTTGTTTTGTTAAGATTTCTCAAGTTCCCTACATTATTATCTCTTTCTAAATGGTCATTTTGCTCTTTGTGTTTATTTTGGTTTCTCTTTCTTTTGGAGTATTTCTTAGATATCTAATCAGTCTTTGTTGTTTATTAATATTTAGGAGATCGGTTAAAAAATGTTGACTCACATTCTTTCTTTTTTTTTTTTCCCCCTGTCCCCCTCCCCAACTCACATTCTTTACACATGCGTTGGGCTTGTCAGCTGGCTGTCTTCACTTTACAGTGACAGGTGGGTGTCAGTGGACCATCAGTACTTACTAAGTGGGGTGTTTTTCCTTCTGAGGTTGTTAACAGTTTCTCCAGAGAAGAAACTTCTGCTTTTGTCTTCCCAGGTAGAAGACTGGGAAGCTAGTCTTGCCTCATGCAGACTTGCAGTTAATTCTCATATTTTTAACCCTGGGTGCTTATGCTCATCCATTTTCTTCACTCATTTCATTATTTTCCCAGTTTGCTTTTATCATAGTATCACATTCAGCATCTGTTTTGACATTGGAGTGAGAAATGAAAACTCGTAAGGTGGAGTAGTGAGAACATGATGGTATCTCTTTCTGATATTTTTCTTTGAGATTGCAAAATACTTGATCCTGATGATTCATATGTGTCTACCTGTTTGATCCTAATGATTCATACCCTATCTCTCAGGCATGAGCCATGAGTGTTTTATGAACTGTCAGGTATGACATACGAATGTTTTGTTGTTTCCTCTCAGCTCCAGTGTTGAGAATAAAATCAGTAGTATACGTCTCACATAATTCTCTTGTCTGTCTGTCTCTTTCTCTTTGTTCCTCTCTGTCTCTGTATGAGGGGGAAGGAATGCGTGGGTGCAGTGCCAGGTGGATGGACTGTTGAGAGCAGCAGCGTCCTGAGTAGTCGCACTAAGAGATGAGGAGCTGGTGCATCATGGCCATTTGGTGGCAGAGAAACGCAGAGAAGTCAAGAGAGCTCAAGCTTCTCTATCCCCAGAATTCCCTCGTAATTCCAGTAAAAATAAGTTTATGAAATATACATAAAATGAGCATATGTAACATGAAGGTACTCTCTAATGAATAATGCGAAATAGGTTTATACTCACTACCTAGGTTAAGGAATGAGATATTAAGAAGTGCCCTATGTGATCGTTCCTGATTGCAGTGCCTTCGCTTTCCAGAATCTAGTATTTCCTCTTTTTTTCCTGTTAATTTTTAACCATCCTTCTTTTTTTTTTCTTTTTAAATTTTTCTTTTGGGGGGGCGGGTTGGGGAGCAATAGGGGCGGGCAGGTCACTTCTATTGGTCTTTCATTTATCTATTTTCATCCATTTTTATTCTTTGGCCTGTGTGGGCCTCCCATCCCGGTGGCCTCTGTTATTGCAGAGCATCAGCTCTGGGCGCATGTGCTCCAGAGCTCTGGTTTGGTAATTGGACACATCCGTCCAGCCGCTCTGCAGCACTTGGGATCTCCCCAGGCGAGGGATCGAACCGGCGCCCCTTGCACTGCAAGGCGGTGTCCTTACCCACTGGACCACTAGGGAAGTCCCTAACCATCTTTCTTCATGTCCTTATGAATACTAGTTTTGCTTCTTTTTAGAACTTTATATAAATGAAACTACATTGAAGTATTTCTCTGTGAATTGTTTCTTCCATTCAGCATTTTCTTTAAGGTTCTTTCATATTGATGTTTAGTTTTGCTTTGTTAATTTTCATATTTGCAGGGTCTAATTCCAAACAGTTTCTTCGTTTTACTCTTGTTGTCCATTTGGATTCTTTTCATTTTTTTTTTTTTTCCCGAAGTTTTCCTGGTATACATGTGTGAAAATTCTTCTGACAGAACTAACGAGGAGTGGAATTTCTGTATCATGGGGCATAGAAATATTTCAGAAATAGCAAACTATTTCCTAAAATTGTTCAATCTGTTTCACTCTCTTCAATGTAAACATTTTTTCCCCCATTGTTCTATGTCTGAACAACACTTGGTATTATCAGACTTAATTTTTGTCACGTGATCGGAATCTCAATATTATTTATTTGTGGCTTTATTCTTCTTTTCAAAATCAGAAAATCACCCTTGACACATTACTACCATTTAATTCTCAGAGCCTGTTCAAATTTTGCCCTCTGTTCTGCCAATGTCCTTTATAACAGAAAGATCTGGTTTAGAATCACACGTTGCTTTTGGTTGTCATGTTTCCATAGATTTCTTCAAACTGGTACTTCCTCAGTTTTCTCTCAACTTTGATGATGTTAATATACGTACTCTTTTAAGCATTTCTCCTGACTGTAAACAGCTTCTCAACCACCTCTCCTGGGCACTTACCCTCCTCACTCCTCTAAGATTCTGAATCCCCATGCCTGGCAGCTCCCTGGGTACATATACCTCACCTTACCTTCCTCATCCTGCTTGGGCTCTGACTCTTTGGCAGCCTCATGGCTTCTGACACCCCACACATCTCCTCTTCCTATGGATGCACCTTTACTCTGCTTGACACCACATGTGAGTTGATGCTTGCACATAGATGCCCCCTGAGCCCTACTTGGGTCTAACACGCTGCATCGAGCCTTCTCCTGTGTTCTCTCCAGGCCCTCCTGTGGGAGGCTTACCCATGCCCCTCAGCTTAGACTGACAGCCCACACCAGGCTGCCCCTGTGCGCATGTGTCCTTCTCATTCTATTCACATTGACTCTGGTATCAGATTGTTCTCCCATCCCATCTGTGGATGCCCTTTTCAGTCTTGGGCTCTGACATGACTTAATAAGCTGGTCCTCTGCAGGGACCTGTTTCTTAACCTCCTTAGACTCTGAAACTGTGTGCTGGGCTGTCCTTTTTATGTGGAGACTTTTTCTTCTGCTTCATTTAGGAAGATAAAGGAAAATGAGGAGGAAGAAGAGGCAAATTTTTTTTTTTAAATGATTGACTTTATCAAGGTAGAATTTGGATTGAAATAAAGTATACCTCTTTTAAGTATACATTGAGTTTGGATGACTATGTATAGTTGTGTACCCACTACTATCACAATCAAGATATAGAACACTTCTGTTGCTGCTAAAATTCTCTCCTGTCCCTTCGCAATCAGTCCTCTCTTAAACCTGGCCCAGGCAGCCATTGCTTTGCTTTCTGTTACTAAGATTCTGTCCTTTCTAGAATTTCATCCAGAAGTTTGTCTTCCTCTAAACCATCCAATGTGTGCTTTTGTTGTTGCTGGATTTTTTCACTCACCATAATGATTTTGATACTGTGTTTTGTGACTTTCAGTACATCCCTTTTTATTGTTGGATAGCAATTGATTACACAGACACACACATACATACACACACCATGGTTTTATTTTTATCCATTTACTTGTTGATAGCAATTTGAGTTGTTTATAGTCATGGGTTAATTGAGCTAATGTTGAATATCTAGAATAATGATAAAGTCAGTAATAATAGATGTATCCAAACAATTAAAATTTGAATTTAGGCCATTTTTTTTATTTGTTTGTTGTGTGATCTTGAATAAGTTAAATTGCTTAAACTTCTTATGCCTAGATTTCCTCATAAAAGAAGTAGAAATTTGGGCTTCCCCTGGTGGTCCAGTGGGTAAGGACACCGCCTTGCAGTGCAAGGGGCACCGGTTCGATCCCTGGCCTGGGAAGATCCCATGTGCCGCGGAGCGACTGGACCGATGTGTCCAATTACCGAGCCGGAGCTCTGGCATGCGTGTGCCCAGAGCCGGCGCTCTGCGACAGCAGGGGCCACCGCGATGGGAGGCCCACAGGAGCCAAAGAACAAAGATGGATGATAATAGAGACATGAAAGACCAATAGAAGTGACCCGCCCATCACCCTCCCTCCCCACCCCACCCCCAAAAGATAAAGAAATAAAATAAAAAAAAAAAAAAATGAAGTAGAAATTTTAGTAGCTCCTATGTCATGATTGTTGTAAAGAAAGCACAAGAAAATTCAGATCAAGTGCTAAGCATAATATCTGGTGCATAAAAGCAATTAGTAATGTTAGTTGTTATATTAATGATAGTAGCAACATCAATAATGATAAAAATGTGAAAGTCAAGGATTTTTAACTGCTTGCATTGGTTATAATTTTATGTAGCTGCCCAAAAAACTACTTTTTTTTTTTTAGAGTCCATTTATTGTTATTCATCATTCAGTATACCTTATTAGCATTCGTTGAGTAGCAAGGATTGTGGTAGTAATGAAGGGCATTCAGTATACCTTATTAGCATTCGTTGAGTAGCAAGGATTGTGGTAGTAATGAAGGTTAGAAAAAATGGGAAAGTGTAATTCATGTCATGTGTCTAGTGCATTGCTCTTAAAACTATGTATTATAACTGGTTAGTGGATTTTGAAATAAACTTTGTCCATTTTAACTATTTTTTCCTAATAAAGTAGAATAGTATAGAAATGATAGTAAACTCAGATGGTTTGAAGGGTTAATTTTTTTTTTATAAATGTAATAAAATTGGAAGAAGTCTACAAATAGTATTTTTAAATGACAAAGTAAGCTTATAGAAAAAAAATCCATATGTACAAATAAAACACATAGGTTTAACAAAAAAGATTAAAAAGAAGAAATTTATAAATAAGGTTTGCTTAGAATGTTATAGATTTTACCCATATATAACAAGGTTATAATCAATTTGAATGCCAGGAAGATTTTTCTGTTTTGAGAATGTCTTTGTCTCAACCATCCATGAGGATCAGCTCGTTTCTGAAACACCTTTTGAAAGTCAGGCTTTATGACTGTATTTTTTAAAGCTTTCCAAATGTACCTTGAATCATTAGACTTTAACCATATTTGTACACTCAAAATTATTCTCAGCCCACACATTCTAAGCCGGAGCTCTGGCATGCGTGTGCCCAGAGCCGGCGCTCTGCGACAGCAGGGGCCACCGCGATGGGAGGCCCACAGGAGCCAAAGAACAAAGATGGATGATAATAGAGACATGAAAGACCAATAGAAGTGACCCGCCCATCACCCCCCCCCCCCCCCCCCCCCCCCAAAAAAAAAAAAAAAAAAATAAAAAAAAAAAAAAATGAAGTAGAAATTTTAGTAGCTCCTATGTCATGATTGTTGTAAAGAAAGCACAAGAAAATTCAGATCAAGTGCTAAGCATAATATCTGGTGCATAAAAGCAATTAGTAATGTTAGTTGTTATATTAATGATAGTAGCAACATCAATAATGATAAAAATGTGAAAGTCAAGGATTTTTAACTGCTTGCATTGGTTATAATTTTATGTAGCTGCCCAAAAAACTACTTTTTTTTTTTTAGAGTCCATTTATTGTTATTCATCATTCAGTATACCTTATTAGCATTCGTTGAGTAGCAAGGATTGTGGTAGTAATGAAGGGCATTCAGTATACCTTATTAGCATTCGTTGAGTAGCAAGGATTGTGGTAGTAATGAAGGTTAGAAAAAGGAAGATGTAATTCATGTCATGTGTCTAGTGCATTGCTCTTAAAACTATGTATTATAACTGGTTAGTGGATTTTGAAATAAACTTTGTCCATTTTAACTATTTTTTCCTAATAAAGTAGAATAGTATAGAAATGATAGTAAACTCAGATGGTTTGAAGGGTTAATTTTTTTTTTATAAATGTAATAAAATTGGAAGAAGTCTACAAATAGTATTTTTAAATGACAAAGTAAGCTTATAGAAAAAAAATCCATATGTACAAATAAAACACATAGGTTTAACAAAAAAGATTAAAAAGAAGAAATTTATAAATAAGGTTTGCTTAGAATGTTATAGATTTTACCCATATATAACAAGGTTATAATCAATTTGAATGCCAGGAAGATTTTTCTGTTTTGAGAATGTCTTTGTCTCAACCATCCATGAGGATCAGCTCGTTTCTGAAACACCTTTTGAAAGTCAGGCTTTATGACTGTATTTTTTAAAGCTTTCCAAATGTACCTTGAATCATTAGACTTTAAATTCCACAGATGAATTATAGTATCACTCAAAAATTATTCTCAGCACACATTCTACAGTGAGTGTGTGATGTGATATGATAGTCATCTATATATTTCTGCTTTTTAAAAAAGTGACTTTTGAATAGAAAGTTAAAAAAAAAATATCCCCCCTCTTCCGCCACTCCCTTTCCTAGGATGCCTCTTGTGATTGTGTTGTAGCACATCTGAAACACAAGGCACCTTTGTTGACATCACTGCTGCTGCTTGTCAGCAGAGATTGGTCAGTGCTGCCAAACTTTTTGGTTAGTCATTTCAAGTGCGCATGTCCACTGTAGCTGCTGTGGAACTCATAGGAAGATCCCAGTTTTTACAGGCTTGTGGAACTACCAGCTGGGTAAGATGGAGTTTGTTATAGGGTTTCCCAACAAGTAAATGTGTGAAGAGTTTAATAGTAGAACAGAAGTTTACCTTTATGCTTTGTCAAAAAAAGAAAAATGGAAGATGATGGACATCTTTGTCTTAGAGTAGAGGAAAATTTAACTCTTTCTGAATCTTGAGTAAAATGATAATGACATAAGAGTTAAATCAGCTTAAGGTTAATTGCATTCAGAGTTAAAAAGTCCTAACTAGGAGGACTTCCTTAGCGGTCCACCGGATATGACTTTGCTTTCCAATGCAGGGGTTGTGGGTTCCATCCTTGATCATGGAACTAAGATCTCATATACCTCGCTGCCAAAAAAACGAAATATAAAATGTAAGCAATTTTGTAACAAATTCAGTAAATAAAGATTTAAAAAAATCCTAACTAGAACCCATAGAACTGCTAAAACACTTCACTTAGTGAAGCAGCCGGAATACTTGGGTAATCAGTTAACTATGAATTGCTTACTTTTCTGCAGTGGTGTGTTATAGTTTTTATGTATTTATGCATCTCTGCATTTATTAAATGTTTACGTGAATGCTTAAAACAGTGCCCAACACTGGTCAGTAGATGTTAGCTCCTTAGTATGTGTTGTATGAAGCATGAACATTGCATACATGGTTGTTATTCAGCGATTTTTTAAAAATAATTATTTTTATTTTACTTTTTACTTTTACAGAGTTTTGTTGTTTACAGATATGTATAATCCCAGGTTAGTCCTATGTATATCCCTGGCCCCCTCCCTCCTCCACCCCCCTTCCAATCCCTCCCATCTCACCCCTTCAGGCCATTGCACAGTACCCTGCAGGATCTGACTTTTGAATAGAAAGTTAAAAAAAATATCCCCCCTCTTCCGCCACTCCCTTTCCTAGGATGCCTCTTGTGATTGTGTTGTAGCACATCTGAAACACAAGGCACCTTTGTTGACATCACTGCTGCTGCTTGTCAGCAGAGATTGGTCAGTGCTGCCAAACTTTTTGGTTAGTCATTTCAAGTGCGCATGTCCACTGTAGCTGCTGTGGAACTCATAGGAAGATCCCAGTTTTTACAGGCTTGTGGAACTACCAGCTGGGTAAGATGGAGTTTGTTATAGGGTTTCCCAACAAGTAAATGTGTGAAGAGTTTAATAGTAGAACAGAAGTTTACCTTTATGCTTTGTCAAAAAAAGAAAAATGGAAGATGATGGACATCTTTGTCTTAGAGTAGAGGAAAATTTAACTCTTTCTGAATCTTGAGTAAAATGATAATGACATAAGAGTTAAATCAGCTTAAGGTTAATTGCATTCAGAGTTAAAAAGTCCTAACTAGGAGGACTTCCTTAGCGTCCACCGGATATGACTTTGCTTTCCAATGCAGGGGTTGTGGGTTCCATCCTTGATCATGGAACTAAGATCTCATATACCTCGCTGCCAAAAAAACGAAATATAAAATGTAAGCAATTTTGTAACAAATTCAGTAAATAAAGATTTAAAAAAATCCTAACTAGAACCCATAGAACTGCTAAAACACTTCACTTAGTGAAGCAGCCGGAATACTTGGGTAATCAGTTAACTATGAATTGCTTACTTTTCTGCAGTGGTGTGTTATAGTTTTTATGTATTTATGCATCTCTGCATTTATTAAATGTTTACGTGAATGCTTAAAACAGTGCCCAACACTGGTCAGTAGATGTTAGCTCCTTAGTATGTGTTGTATGAAGCATGAACATTGCATACATGGTTGTTATTCAGCGATTTTTTAAAAATAATTATTTTTATTTTACTTTTTACTTTTACAGAGTTTTGTTGTTTACAGATATGTATAATCCCAGGTTAGTCCTATGTATATCCCTGGCCCCCTCCCTCCTCCACCCCCCTTCCAATCCCTCCCATCTCACCCCTTCAGGCCATTGCACAGTACCCCTGCAGGATCTCCTTATTCAGTGATTTTTTAAAAAAGAATGTTTTCTGTACTTTTATGATTTCCCTACCACCATCCCTAATGCTTAAAAAGACTTGTCTCAAAATATTTTCTAATTTTGGCCTGAATACTTTTCATCTTGGTCAAGGTTTTATAGAGAGTACTGTCATTATTTGGTGTCAAAGTTATATGGATGGTAGGTGGTTTTATTATGATAGAATTGGATATTATTTTCATGATCTTTAGACCTTTGTTTAAAGATGGGAATAATAGCCTTTTCCTTCTCTGATCCTCCTTTTTGATGGAAATAATAGCTTTTTCCTTCTTTGATCTCTTAAATCTAGAATGCTAGCCTGTTAAAAAATTTAGAAGACTTTTTTTTTTTCCTTTTAGACATAACAAACATTTAACTGTCTTGGAATGTGCTATAAATTTATTTAGAAAAACTTTTTTAACTTTCAAAAATGTTGTTTTGTATATAAGATTTCTGTTTTAATTTTGAATCCGGTGGCTCAGCGGTAAAGAATCCCATTCTCTTTATGCCCCTCAATCTTTTCCCAGCATCAAGGTCTTTTCCAGTGAGTCGGCTCTTTGCATCAGGTGGCAAAAATGTTGGAGCTTCAGCTTCAGCATCAATCACAATGACCATTCAGTTGATTTCCTAGGCTTGACTGGTTTGATCTCCTTGCTGTGGGCCAAATTTCCCGTTGAGTTTTGCCTTTTTGACAGAACTGCTAAAACACTTCACTTAGTGAAGCAGCGAATACTTGGGTAATCAGTTAACTATGAATTGCTTACTTTTCTGCAGTGGTGTGTTATAGTTTTATGTATTTATGCATCTCTGCATTTATTAAATGTTTACGTGAATGCTTAAAACAGTGCCCAACACTGGTCAGTAGATGTTAGCTCCTTAGTATGTGTTGTATGAAGCATGAACATTGCATACATGGTTGTTATTCAGCGATTTTTTAAAAATAATTATTTTTATTTTACTTTTTACTTTTACAGAGTTTTGTTGTTTACAGATATGTATAATCCCAGGTTAGTCCTATGTATATCCCTGGCCCCCTCCCTCCCCCCCCCCCCTTCCAATCCCTCCCATCTCACCCCTTCAGGCCATTGCACAGTACCCCTGCAGGATCTCCTTATTCAGTGATTTTTTAAAAAAGAATGTTTTCTGTACTTTTATGATTTCCCTACCACCATCCCTAATGCTTAAAAAGACTTGTCTCAAAATATTTTCTAATTTTGGCCTGAATACTTTTCATCTTGGTCAAGGTTTTATAGAGAGTACTGTCATTATTTGGTGTCAAAGTTATATGGATGGTAGGTGGTTTTATTATGATAGAATTGGATATTATTTTCATGATCTTTAGACCTTTGTTTAAAGATGGGAATAATAGCCTTTTCCTTCTCTGATCCTCCTTTTTGATGGAAATAATAGCTTTTTCCTTCTTTGATCTCTTAAATCTAGAATGCTAGCCTGTTAAAAAATTTAGAAGACTTTTTTTTTTTCCTTTGAGACATAACAAACATTTAACTGTCTTGGAATGTGCTATAAATTTATTTAGAAAAACTTTTTTAACTTTCAAAAATGTTGTTTTGTATATAAGATTTCTGTTTTAATTTTGAATCCGGTGGCTCAGCGGTAAAGAATCCCATTCTCTTTATGCCCCTCAATCTTTTCCCAGCATCAAGGTCTTTTCCAGTGAGTCGGCTCTTTGCATCAGGTGGCAAAAATGTTGGAGCTTCAGCTTCAGCATCAATCCTTACAATGACCATTCAGTTGATTTCCTAGGCTTGACTGGTTTGATCTCCTTGCTGTCCAAGGGACTCTAAAGAGTCTTCTCCATCACCACAGTTCGAAGGCATCAGTTCTTTGGCATGCAGCCTTTTATATTGTCCAGCTCTCAGATCTGTACATGACTACCGGAAAAACCACAGCTTTGACTATACGGGCCTTTGTCAGCAAAGTATCTCTGCTGCTTTTTTTTGTTTGCTTTCTACCCGGACCCCTCTGCTTCTTAACACTGTCTGGGTTTGTCATAGCTTTCCTTCCAAGCAGCGAGTGTCTTTTAATTTCATGGCTGCAGTCACTATCTGCATTGATTTTGGAGCCCCAGAAAATAATTGTCACTGTTTCCATTTTTTCCCTATCTATTTGTCATGAAGTTATGGGGCCAGATACCATGAACTTAGTTTTTTGAATGCTGAGTTTTTCTTTTTTTTTTTCCTAAGACAAAGAACAGACACAACTCTTTGTTCATTTATTTATTTATGGCTATTCTGGGTTTTCACTGATGCCACAGGCTCTTGTCTAGTTGCAGGGAGTGGGGACTACTCACTAGTTGACGTGAGCTGGCTTCTTATTGTGGTGACTTCTCCTGTTGTGGAACTCGGGCTCCACAGCACATAGTCTTCAATAGTTGCAGCCCATGGGCTCAATAGTTGCAGCTCCAAGGCTCTAGAGTCCAGGCTCAATACTTATGGCTCACAAACTTGGTTGCTCTGCAGCATGTGGGATCTTCCTAGATCAGGGATTGAACCCTTGTTTCCTGCATTAACAGGCAAACTCTTCACCACTCTCCACCACCAGGAAAACCCCGAATGTTGCGTTTTAAGCCAGCTTTTTCACTCTCCTGTTGCACCTTCATCAGGAGGTTCTTTAGTTCCTCTTAGCTTTCTGCCATTAGGGTGGTATCATCTGCGTATCTAATATTGCCATTTCTCTCTTTTGCATAGTCTGTTATAAATTTATTTAGAAAAACTTTTTTAACTTTCAAAAATGTTGTTTTGTATATAAGATTTCTGTTTTAATTTTGAATCCGGTGGCTCAGCGGTAAAGAATCCCATTCTCTTTATGCCCCTCAATCTTTTCCCAGCATCAAGGTCTTTTCCAGTGAGTCGGCTCTTTGCATCAGGTGGCAAAAATGTTGGAGCTTCAGCTTCAGCATCAATCCTTACAATGACCATTCAGTTGATTTCCTAGGCTTGACTGGTTTGATCTCCTTGCTGTCCAAGGGACTCTAAAGAGTCTTCTCCATCACCACAGTTCGAAGGCATCAGTTCTTTGGCATGCAGCCTTTTATATTGTCCAGCTCTCAGATCTGTACATGACTACCGGAAAAACCACAGCTTTGACTATACGGGCCTTTGTCAGCAAAGTATCTCTGCTGCTTTTTTTTGTTTGCTTTCTACCCGGACCCCTCTGCTTCTTAACACTGTCTGGGTTTGTCATAGCTTTCCTTCCAAGCAGCGAGTGTCTTTTAATTTCATGGCTGCAGTCACTATCTGCATTGATTTTGGAGCCCCAGAAAATAATTGTCACTGTTTCCATTTTTTCCCTATCTATTTGTCATGAAGTTATGGGGCCAGATACCATGAACTTAGTTTTTTGAATGCTGAGTTTTTTAAAAATTATTTGTTCATTTATTTACTTTTGGCTATTCTGGGTTTTCACTGATGCCACAGGCTCTTGTCTAGTTGCAGGGAGTGGGGACTACTCACTAGTTGACGTGAGCTGGCTTCTTATTGTGGTGACTTCTCCTGTTGTGGAACTCGGGCTCCACAGCACATAGTCTTCAATAGTTGCAGCCCATGGGCTCAATAGTTGCAGCTCCAAGGCTCTAGAGTCCAGGCTCAATACTTATGGCTCACAAACTTGGTTGCTCTGCAGCATGTGGGATCTTCCTAGATCAGGGATTGAACCCTTGTTTCCTGCATTAACAGGCAAACTCTTCACCACTCTCCACCACCAGGAAAACCCCGAATGTTGCGTTTTAAGCCAGCTTTTTCACTCTCCTGTTGCACCTTCATCAGGAGGTTCTTTAGTTCCTCTTAGCTTTCTGCCATTAGGGTGGTATCATCTGCGTATCTAATATTGCCATTTCTCTCTGCAGTCTTAATTCCAGTCTGTGATTCATCCAGCCCAATGTTTCGCATGATGTACTCTGTGTATAGGTTAAATGAGTAAAATGACAATATATAGCTTTGACATACTCCTTTCCCAATTTTGGACTAGCTTGTTGTTCCACATCTGATTCTAACTGTTGCTTCTTGACCTACATACAGGTTTCTCAGGAAGCAGGCAGGGTGGTCTGGTATTTCTGTCTCTTTAAGAATTTTCCATGGTTTGTTGACACACGTAACTATCTTTGACTAAAGACTTTAATGTAGGCAATGAAGCAGAAGTAGATGTTTTTCTCGAATTGTCTTACATTTTCTGTGATATGACAGATCTTGGCCATTTGGTCTCTGGTTCTTTCACCTTTTCTAAATCTAGCTTGTACATCTGACAGTTTTTGGTTCACGTACTGATGAAGCCTAGCTGGAAGAGTTTTGAGCATTACCTTGCTAGCATGTGAATTGAGCACAGTTGTATGGTAGCTTGAACAGTCTTTGGCATTGCCCTTCTTTTTAGTATTACACTGTGTGCATATATTAGTATGTTTAGCAATTGAAGGATGTTTGAGTCTTTTCCCATTTTTTGACAGTTACAAATAAAGCCACTGTAAACGTGCACACACAGATTTTCATGTGCGGATGTTTTCATTTCTCACTTGGGTGTGGGAATGCTGAGTTGTGTGATAAGTATATATTTAACTTCTTGAGGAATCTCTGAGCTGTTTTCCAAAATGGTTATATGATTTTGTATTTCTGGCAGCGATTACTGAGATTTCCAAGTGTTCTACTTCACTGTCCACATTTGGTATTGTCAGTATTTTTCAAAAGCCCTTTCTGTAGGTATGCTTTGGTATCTGTCTCACTGTGGTTTTAATTTGCATTTGTCTAATGACTAATGACATTTAGCATCTTTTGATATGCTTATTTTCCAGTTATTTATCTTCTTTGGTGAGTGGTTTATTCTCTTGTCAACAAAAATTTTGTCTGTTTTAGTTTTGATTGTTGATCGTTATTTATATGTAAGTTCTTTGTCAGGTATGTAAATGATGATACAAATGAATATTCAAAAAATGAAATCTTCATTTTAGGCAAGTATTTACAATTATGAGTTAATGAAGTCAGTTAAAAACCCTAGATTTTCCCATCATCATTTTTGTTGTTGCTATTGTTAAAAAGTAGTCATTTTATAAGTGCCTTGGAGTTTTTGTCAGTTTTGCTAATGGTTTTGCAATTGTCAAAAAAACCCTGTTTTCGGCTTCATTGATTTCATTGATTTTTCTCCATTTTTTAAAAATTGCTTTCATTGATTTCTATTTCTTGATTTTGAATTTCATTAATTTCCTCACTCTGTTATTTTCATCTTTCTGCATGCTTTGGCTTTATTTTGCTCCAGTTATGGATGTGACAGCTTTGCTTTACTCTAAGTATCTTGTAAAGTAATCTTCCTTCTAAGCACGGATTTAGTTGCATTCTACAAATTTTAATAAGTGGTTTCATTTACTTTCAACTCAAAATATTTTCTTAATTACTTTGAGACTTCTTTTGATCTATGAATCAAAGTTTGTTACTAACTTTCTGAGTGCTTGAAGATAATTTTTCTGTTTATGATTTTCTAGTTAAATTCCTTTATGTTCAGAGAGCACATTCTGTTTTCTGTTCTTTTAAGCTGAGCTTTTCAAATATGTAGGTCTATGTCTTTCACCAGATACGAAGTGTATTTATTTCTTCTTCAAAATTCTTTGCCCCAAGCCCTACCTTTCATGACTTCAGTGACATGAATATGAGATTTCCTGTTATTGTCCTTTAGCTCCTGCAGTAAGCTCTGTTTTTTAGCCATCTCCCATCTTTTTTCTCTTTATTGTTCAGATTGGATGATTTCTGTTGATCTATCTTCAAGCTGACTCCATACGTCAAATGCTGGTACTGTGGTCAGTGCATCTGGTGCATTAAATTTTTTGGTTATTGAATCTTTGCAGTTCTAACATTTTCATTTGTTTATTCCACTTTGCATATTATGTTTTTGCTGAGAGTTTCTCTTTCCATTCCTTATAAGAGTTCACCCTTGCTTTTGGAGCATTTTTATAATAGCTCTATTAAAATCTCTTGTAATTAACTTTAACTCTTTTATTTTGTCATTGATGTTTGTTCATTGTCTCTTTCTGTGTGACTTGAGGTTTTTGTTCTTTGTACATTGAGTAATTCTGGATTGCATCTTAGATGCTTGAATGTTGTGTTGTGAGACTCTTGGTCCTGTTTGAATCTTATGGAGAATGTTAATTTCTTTCTTTTCTTTTTTTTTTAAGTATGCAGATTATCTGGTTGTGATCAGACCGCAAGTTCTGATTAGCCACCTTTGGATTGTGGCTGTAATACCAGTTTTCAAAGCCTTTTCCTTGCCTGCCAGCTCTATATTGAGTGTATACTTTTCCCAAGGCCAGCTTGGGACCTGAGCAGTGGTCTTTAGTTTAATTCTCAAACTCTTTGAAATGCTTTTATTGTTTAGATCCAACCAAATGAGATGCTTAGGAATGATGGACCTAGAAATTTACATACCATTTTCTAGAGTTACTTTCTTGTAAAGTAATCTTCCTTCTAAGCACGGATTTAGTTGCATTCTACAAATTTTAATAAGTGGTTTCATTTACTTTCAACTCAAAATATTTTCTTAATTACTTTGAGACTTCTTTTGATCTATGAATCAAAGTTTGTTACTAACTTTCTGAGTGCTTGAAGATAATTTTTCTGTTTATGATTTTCTAGTTAAATTCCTTTATGTTCAGAGAGCACATTCTGTTTTCTGTTCTTTTAAGCTGAGCTTTTCAAATATGTAGGTCTATGTCTTTCACCAGATACGAAGTGTATTTATTTCTTCTTCAAAATTCTTTGCCCCAAGCCCTACCTTTCATGACTTCAGTGACATGAATATGAGATTTCCTGTTATTGTCCTTTAGCTCCTGCAGTAAGCTCTGTTTTTTAGCCATCTCCCATCTTTTTTCTCTTTATTGTTCAGATTGGATGATTTCTGTTGATCTATCTTCAAGCTGACTCCATACGTCAAATGCTGGTACTGTGGTCAGTGCATCTGGTGCATTAAATTTTTTGGTTATTGAATCTTTGCAGTTCTAACATTTTCATTTGTTTATTCCACTTTGCATATTATGTTTTTGCTGAGAGTTTCTCTTTCCATTCCTTATAAGAGTTCACCCTTGCTTTTGGAGCATTTTTATAATAGCTCTATTAAAATCTCTTGTAATTAACTTTAACTCTTTTATTTTGTCATTGATGTTTGTTCATTGTCTCTTTCTGTGTGACTTGAGGTTTTTGTTCTTTGTACATTGAGTAATTCTGGATTGCATCTTAGATGCTTGAATGTTGTGTTGTGAGACTCTTGGTCCTGTTTGAATCTTATGGAGAATGTTAATTTCTTTCTTTTCTTTTTTTTTTAAGTATGCAGATTATCTGGTTGTGATCAGACCGCAAGTTCTGATTAGCCACCTTTGGATTGTGGCTGTAATACCAGTTTTCAAAGCCTTTTCCTTGCCTGCCAGCTCTATATTGAGTGTATACTTTTCCCAAGGCCAGCTTGGGACCTGAGCAGTGGTCTTTAGTTTAATTCTCAAACTCTTTGAAATGCTTTTATTGTTTAGATCCAACCAAATGAGATGCTTAGGAATGATGGACCTAGAAATTTACATACCATTTTCTAGAGTTACTTTCTTCATGACTATTCCTATTTTCATGACTCACTTTTTTATTCTTCTACAGTGAAAGCTGATGTATTATTTTTCCTGTTTTGCTGCACACTTCCCAAAACCAAATCCATGTCCGAGGCAAAGCGGTGTGATCTTGGGTTGTCTCCTATTTCTTGGGATTCCTACTTCTCAGTGGGCAGGAATGTATTATGGTGTTAGAAAACAAGTTTTATAGTTCCTCTGTTCTCAGATATATACTTGTATGTAGGACTGGACCTGTTATTTTTTTTTTAAACTTAAATAAAAATTTTTTGTTGGGGTGTAGCTGTTTAACAGCATTGTGATAGTTTCAGGTAAACAGCAGAGGGACTCAGCCATACATATACATGTATCCATTGTCCCCCATACCTCCCTTCCATCCAAGCTGCCACATAACATTGAGTAGAGTTCCATGTGCCATACAGTAGGTTATCTATTGTTTGTAGTTTATTATTCATTTTAAATATAGTAATGTATACTAGTAACTATAAGTTCATTCTCTAATTCTATGAATCTCCTTTTGTTTCATAGGTAAGTTCATTTGTATCATTTCTTTTTAGATCTCACATATTAAGTGGCGTCATATGATATTTTTCCTTCTCTGTCTGACTTCACTCATTACAACAATCTCTAGGCCCATCCATGCTGCTGTAAATAGTGTTATTCATTCTTTTTAATGGCTAGTATTCCACTGTATATGTGTACCACATCTTCTTTATCCATTACTCTGTTGATGGATATTTAGGTTGCTTCCATGTTTTGGCTATTGTAAACAGTGCTGCAGTGAATACCGGGGTGCTTGTATCCTTTTGGATCATGTTTTTCTCTGGATATATGCCTACGAGTGGAATTGCAAGGTCATATGGTGGCTCTTGTTTTCGTTAAGGAACCTCCATACTATTCTCTATAGCAGCTGCACCAATTCACATTCTCACCAACAGTATGGTTCCCTTATGTCCATACCCTCCAACATTTATTGTTTGCAGATTTTTTTTTTAATTTAAATTTTTGCAGAGTTTTGTTGTTCATAGACCAGTCATATGCATATCCCTGGTCCCACCCCTCCAGGCTGTCGCAACGAACCCCTGCAGGAACTCCTATTCCTGCAGTGCATTGACAACGGCTATCTTTTTCTTATATGATAGTATAGGTTTCCAGGTTTTCCTCTGTGCCTCCCACCCGCTGTTCATTCCCCACAATGTCCATATGTCTATTTTTTGTTTTCCCATGGGTTCACTGCGTGTGTTATCATTACCATCCTACTAGATTCCATATATATGTGTTAGTGTACTGTACTTGTCTTTCTCTTTTTGACTGACTTCACTTTTTATGATAGGTTCTAGATCCAGCCATCTGATTAGGACTGATTCTTCTGCATTTCTTTTTACAGCTGTGTAGTATTCCATTGTATATATGTACCAGAGCTTCTTTATCTATTCATGTGTTGATGGACATCTAGGTTGCTTCCATGTTCTAGCTGTTGTGTAGAGAGCTGCAGTGAATACTGGGGTACCTGTGCTTCTTTCAGTTTTGATTTCATCAGTATATAAACTCAATAGTGGGATTGCTGGGTCTTATGGTACTTCTATTTTTAGTTTTTTAAGGACTCTCCATAGTGTCTTCCATAGTGGCTGTATCAATTTACATTCCCACCAGCAATGCAAGAGTGTTCCCTTTTCTCCACACCCTCTCCAGCATTTATTGTCTGTGGGTTTTTTTTTTTTTTTAGTAATTTCTTTTTTTTTTTCATATTTATTTATTCATTTATTTTGGGGGGGTGGGAGAGGGAGGGGGCGGGTGGGTCACTTCTATTGGTCTTTCATTTATCCATTTGCATCCGTCATTGTTCTTTGGCCCACGTGGGCCTCCCATCGCAGTGGCCTCTGTTGTCACAGAGCACCGGCTCTGGGCGCAGGCCCACGTGGGCCTCCCATCGCAGTGGCCTCTGTTGTCACAGAGCTCCGGCTCCAGGCGCTCCGTGGCACGTGGGATCTTCCCAGGCCAGGGATCAAGCCGGCGCCCCTTGCACTGCAAGGCGGTGTCCTTACCCACTGGACCACCAGGGAAGCCTTCTCTGTGGATATTTTGATGATGGCCATCCTGACGGGTGTGAGGTGATATCTCATTGTAGTTTTGATTTGCATTTCTCTAATAATTAGCCATGTTGAAGTATTTTTTCATGTCCCTTTTGTCCATCTGTATGGCTTTTTTGGGAGAAATGTCTATTTAGGTATTCTGCTAATTTGTCGATTGGATCGTTTGTTTTGATACTGTTAAGTGTCATGGGCTATTTATAAATTTTAGATACTAATCCCTTATTAGTCTCATCATTTGCAAATATTTTCTCTTAATCTGTGGTTTGTCTTTTTGTTTTGTTTATTATATCCTTTGCTGTGAAAAGCTTTAGAGTTTAAGTAGGTTCCATTTGTTTATTTTTGTTTTTATTTCCATTATTCTGGGAGATAGCTTAAAAAAGATATTGCTGCGATTTATGTCAGAGAGTTTTCTGCCTGTGTTTTCCTCTAGGAGTTTTATAGTGTCTGGTGTCACATTTGGATCTTTAATCCATTTTGAACTTAGTTTTGTGTATGATGTTAAAGAATGATGTAATTTCACTTTTTTTCATTTTTGCATGTAGCTGTCAAGTTTTCAGGACTGGCCCTGTTTTTATAGGTCAAGACACAGATAAACTTTACTGAGCTGAGTCTTGTAAAATTTCTTTATTTTTTTAAAAAACATCTTTAATGTGTTCTGAGAACATTTGTCTTTCATTAGGATGTTTCATTCTCAGGTCAAATCCTTAATGTCTATATGCTGTCACCAATAAAAATGTAATTTATTTCTGGTGGAAATTTGACAGATGCTAATACTTCACTGTCAATAACTCTTACCGGTTGAATTTTCCTAAACAGTCATTCTGAGGCCCAGTCACTGGAGACTCTGATTCAATAGGTATACAGTATCATAAATAAGAAAATGATCTACATAATTGTGCCTTCTATTTTAGCACTTATGTTTCAATTCAAGACATTTCCATGGTATGGGAAATTCCCTTTAGGATAGATAGGTCTGAGGAAGGTTACTTTAGTTCTGCTCCTTGAAGATAGATTTGGTGGTTGTCTCAAGGCAACTAGGTGCCATCTGAACGAATAAGGTATTGAGCTGCAGTTGTATTGCACTGGTCAGGGTCTAGGCCCCTCACCATCTTCCCAGGAATAGTCTTTTCTAGTTCATCATTTGTGAGGTTGTCTGTGAATCATTGAACATGCCTTAACTGGTTATTCCTAAACCATTCTAGCAAGAGGTAGGACTTAATGCTGCCTTGTCATTTCTTTAAAACTTGGGTTTAAGGACTAAAACTTTTTAAGTTTTTCAATTTTTAAAATGGATGTATAGCTTGCATCCAGTGAAGTGTTTAAGGTGTACCAGTCTTAAGGGTAAAGCTTGTACTTTTCATTGGTGTGTACCTGTGTAAGTGCCAGATAGGATATAGACCATTTCCAATATCTGTATGGCTTATAATGAACTTTACTGTTGATAACCTCTTTCCTCTGTTCTTATGATTGTTTAGCACCATCAACTAATTTTGCCTTTTCTCAAACTTGACATATACAGTCATACAATATGTATACTCGTGTGTCTCATATTTTTGGGCAAATATTTTTTTGTGGTCAAAGCTTTTTGAGTCATTTAATATTATTGTTTCTGAACACCACATCTGATTCAAATCGGATCTAATTGAAGTTTTTTTACATTTGTGATAGATAGGGTAATTGTAAAAATTTTAAGGAATTTTCCCATATTCCTTTTCCCATTCAAAAACTTTCAATGGCTTTCTCACCATCAGCTTACACAGTGAGTGTTCCACAAAATACTCTTTCTTGAGCTCTATTGTTTACTCTTCTACATTTCTTTCTACCAGTGGATGGAGGTGAAAAGGAGATTTCTAAAATACTAATTTCCTGTTTGCCATCCTGGCACTTGGTCTGGGGTGAATTCGGGGGGAGCTGAGTGCCTGTAGTTAATTGCACTAATCTTGGTGTTTTCCTTTTCTTCTTTCTGACAGCATGATGGAAGTGGTTCACTGCATGATACTCAGCTCTCATTGACATTTCCATGGTATGGGAAATTCCCTTTAGGATAGATAGGTCTGAGGAAGGTTACTTTAGTTCTGCTCCTTGAAGATAGATTTGGTGGTTGTCTCAAGGCAACTAGGTGCCATCTGAACGAATAAGGTATTGAGCTGCAGTTGTATTGCACTGGTCAGGGTCTAGGCCCCTCACCATCTTCCCAGGAATAGTCTTTTCTAGTTCATCATTTGTGAGGTTGTCTGTGAATCATTGAACATGCCTTAACTGGTTATTCCTAAACCATTCTAGCAAGAGGTAGGACTTAATGCTGCCTTGTCATTTCTTTAAAACTTGGGTTTAAGGACTAAAACTTTTTAAGTTTTTCAATTTTTAAAATGGATGTATAGCTTGCATCCAGTGAAGTGTTTAAGGTGTACCAGTCTTAAGGGTAAAGCTTGTACTTTTCATTGGTGTGTACCTGTGTAAGTGCCAGATAGGATATAGACCATTTCCAATATCTGTATGGCTTATAATGAACTTTACTGTTGATAACCTCTTTCCTCTGTTCTTATGATTGTTTAGCACCATCAACTAATTTTGCCTTTTCTCAAACTTGACATATACAGTCATACAATATGTATACTCGTGTGTCTCATATTTTTGGGCAAATATTTTTTTGTGGTCAAAGCTTTTTGAGTCATTTAATATTATTGTTTCTGAACACCACATCTGATTCAAATCGGATCTAATTGAAGTTTTTTTTTTACATTTGTGATAGATAGGGTAATTGTAAAAATTTTAAGGAATTTTCCCATATTCCTTTTCCCATTCAAAAACTTTCAATGGCTTTCTCACCATCAGCTTACACAGTGAGTGTTCCACAAAATACTCTTTCTTGAGCTCTATTGTTTACTCTTCTACATTTCTTTCTACCAGTGGATGGAGGTGAAAAGGAGATTTCTAAAATACTAATTTCCTGTTTGCCATCCTGGCACTTGGTCTGGGGTGAATTCGGGGGGAGCTGAGTGCCTGTAGTTAATTGCACTAATCTTGGTGTTTTCCTTTTCTTCTTTCTGACAGCATGATGGAAGTGGTTCACTGCATGATACTCAGCTCTCATTGCCATCTAGTCCAGAACCAGAAGACAGTGATCAAATATACAAGGTATGATGATAAGGTGGTCATGCTGAATTAAAAATAATTATCACTAAAATTATAAAGCAATAATAAAACTTTTAATACTAAATATATTAAAACCTGCAGCTTTCTTGTCTTGGGTTTTAATCAGATTTGCTTTTAACTTTTACTAACGTAATAAGTTAAAATGATTCCCCTCTGGTACTTTGAGTTTGTCAGTTGATTAATTATCTGTCCCCAATATTGGTACATGTGAAGCCTTATTCCAAAGTCACAGGTGTGGAGCCCTGGACCAAGGTCATAGGATAAAAATCTCTCGAACTGACCAAGCCGCATAGCGAATGTTGCCATGAGCCTCCAGATCTAAACTGACTAGGTCCAGGGTAAAATGGCCAACCTGTTACCCGCGCTATAGCATCCTAACCAACCACCATTCCAGTAGAAATTTCTGTGTCTTGAAGCTATAAAAATCTGCTACTAGTCTGCAAAAGGGTTTGGCTATCCTCTGGGCTGGCCTGTTGTTCTAACAGAGCCGCCCTCTCTAATAAACTTTATGCTCCTCTCATTCTGCCTCATGTCTGGAAATTCTTTTTTAGCCCATGCACAAACCACATTTTTGGTGGCCTGCATGGGAATCAAACCCCCAACCCTGGTGGCTCTCATTTTGCTTGGAAATTTTTTTCCAACCTGTGCATGGACCACAACAGTACAGGATTCTTTTTAAAAAAATAATTAAATCATTAAATTCTTTTTTTCATAATTTTTGAAGTTAGATGCAATAGCTCATAGGGCTTCCCAGGTGGCACCAGTGGTAAAGAATCAGCCTTCCTATGCAGGAGACACAAGAAGTGAGGGTACCATCCCTGGATCATAAAAGCCACCTGGGAGTAGGAAATGGCAGCCCATGCTGTTTTCTTGCCTGGAAAGTTCCATAGACAGAGGAGCCTGGCCATGGCGTTGCAAACAGTCGGAAAGAGCTGAGCATGCATGCACTTAATAGCTCATACTGGCTTTCCTGGCACACTACTGTCCTTCACTTTCATCAGCAAATCCCCAAATCTTCTCATTTAAGATGATTTTTCAGTTCAGTTTCAAATGATACAAATATGGTAACTTATACCATTACAGCATTAGGGTCTAAAATCTTACCTGGAGTATTACAACATCTTCATATCCAGTTTCCTAGCCTAGTTTTGTTGTTGTCCTTGTCAAATGTATCTTCCAAACAGATGTCAAAGTCATCTCCAATGTCGATCTGTCTGTTTCTCCCTGGTTGAAGCATGCTTGATATTCAGGCCCTCTGTGATCTGGCCCTTGCCCAGTTTACTGACCACGTTGCTCTCCACTGTTAACTACAGCCTTCGTGTGACGGCATCACTGCTTATAATTCTCCAAATATACTATGCTTGTCCCCATCTCTGTATTGTCTTATAGAATCGCTAAACCTGAAGTCCAAAGCCTGCTGCACTTTATGTCTTTAGAACTTCTTACTCATCCTTTATGAGTCCACTGGAGTTAACAATTTCCTGATGTGTTTTCCTTTGCCTGTCTTTATCTATAGAATCCTTGGAGCAGTGCTTATCATAAAAATGCTGTATGCATGTTGATTATAACTGTTTTACTGTACTGTATTTTGATTTCCCTTTTGGGTGTGTTTCCTTCACCTCAGCAGAAACCAGCAGTGACTGAATGATGGCTCTATAGTATTTTATCAAGTTGGTACATTGTATTTCAATTGCCCTTATAAGACAGTTCTAAATTTGTAAATTTTAAGGTGATATCTTTATTACAGGTGTTTCTTATACTTAGGATCATTTCTTTGACATAGAAGTTGCATAATTGAATCAGGAGTACAAGTAATTTTTATGACTCTTGTATATACAGGCACATATTTGTCCAAAAAGGTCAGTTGTTATGTCTGATAATGCCCCATTTTTCTGTGTTTTTGTTAGTCACACTGAGTACTTCTCCCACTAATTTAATGCCTATAAAATAATACCTTTAATACTTTAGTTTGTATTTCTTCAGTAAGTTTTGCCAGCTATACTTAAACATTTGTAAAAACTGAATTATCTGTCTGTTGGAGCCTAGAAATGATTTAACATGTTTGAATAGGCTCTTAATATACCTGAAATATAAACTCTATATTAGTATTAGTTTATACTAGTTTTCATCAGCTTTTAAGTTTAATGTTAATTGTATAGAGGCTTGAAATTTCATATAATCAAATACATTTATCGTTTCTTAGTAGCTTCAATTGCTCCTTAGCTTAAAAATTTATCATTCATGATTTAGAACTCATATTTTTTTTTGGTCTTGATTTATGATTTTTTAAAGTCCTTAAGCATCTTTAAAATTCAGCTAGAGGTCATTTTTTAATATATAAGATATAGTTCTTTCCAATTGCAATATTCATAACATATTTTTTAAAATATTTTCTTCCCTTTTGTTTCCTCCTTGTTGTAATGCTTATTTGATACATCAAAGCCTTCATAAGATGTGTGTTTCTGATCTCTTGTTAATGAGAGTGCAGTATTTTTGTTCCCAGTGTACGCTAAACCTGAAGTCCAAAGCCTGCTGCACTTTATGTCTTTAGAACTTCTTACTCATCCTTTATGAGTCCACTGGAGTTAACAATTTCCTGATGTGTTTTCCTTTGCCTGTCTTTATCTATAGAATCCTTGGAGCAGTGCTTATCATAAAAATGCTGTATGCATGTTGATTATAACTGTTTTACTGTACTGTATTTTGATTTCCCTTTTGGGTGTGTTTCCTTCACCTCAGCAGAAACCAGCAGTGACTGAATGATGGCTCTATAGTATTTTATCAAGTTGGTACATTGTATTTCAATTGCCCTTATAAGACAGTTCTAAATTTGTAAATTTTAAGGTGATATCTTTATTACAGGTGTTTCTTATACTTAGGATCATTTCTTTGACATAGAAGTTGCATAATTGAATCAGGAGTACAAGTAATTTTTATGACTCTTGTATATACAGGCACATATTTGTCCAAAAAGGTCAGTTGTTATGTCTGATAATGCCCCATTTTTCTGTGTTTTTGTTAGTCACACTGAGTACTTCTCCCACTAATTTAATGCCTATAAAATAATACCTTTAATACTTTAGTTTGTATTTCTTCAGTAAGTTTTGCCAGCTATACTTAAACATTTGTAAAAACTGAATTATCTGTCTGTTGGAGCCTAGAAATGATTTAACATGTTTGAATAGGCTCTTAATATACCTGAAATATAAACTCTATATTAGTATTAGTTTATACTAGTTTTCATCAGCTTTTAAGTTTAATGTTAATTGTATAGAGGCTTGAAATTTCATATAATCAAATACATTTATCGTTTCTTAGTAGCTTCAATTGCTCCTTAGCTTAAAAATTTATCATTCATGATTTAGAACTCATATTTTTTTTTGGTCTTGATTTATGATTTTTTAAAGTCCTTAAGCATCTTTAAAATTCAGCTAGAGGTCATTTTTTAATATATAAGATATAGTTCTTTCCAATTGCAATATTCATAACATATTTTTTAAAATATTTTCTTCCCTTTTGTTTCCTCCTTGTTGTAATGCTTATTTGATACATCAAAGCCTTCATAAGATGTGTGTTTCTGATCTCTTGTTAATGAGAGTGCAGTATTTTTGTTCCCAGTGTATCTGAAGAAGATGATATGCTTACTAATACATTATGTTTGCTTATTTTTCTCCCTGGAAACATGTATCATTCATGTATATATTCTGCAGTTGATCCTTGAACAACACAGTTTTGAATTGCGTGAGTCTACTTATGTGTGGATCTTTTTTTTAGATACTATAATACTGTATGGATCTGTAGTTGATTGAATCCAAGGATGTGAACCTTCTGGTTATGGAGGAACTGTGAATCAGGAGTGCTGACTAAAAGTTATACCCAGATCTTTTTACTTCACAGAGGGCTGGGGTCCCTAACCCCTGTGTTTTTCAAGGGTTAATTTCAATTTCCTAGCCTACACTATTTCCTCAGTATATATTTCTGGATACTTGAATAGCAGTAAACAAAGTGGTCTAACTATAAGATAAGTATACCTTATAGTTGGCAATGGAACTGAATTCCTGCTTACTTTGACAGTAGGCTTCTGTTAATACTTTAAGCAATCCCTTTTTTTTTTTTAATTTTGGGGAAGGGATTGGCATTAATAGAAATTTTTTATAGACTAGATTGACAGATTATTTACTCTTTGATTCAGTTCTTATGAAAGTAGCTCACAGAAAGCAGATCTTCCTTGTTCCCCTTTCAGTGTTGTTTGCCTTTCTCTTGATGTCTGAACCAGCCTCTAATTATGCAGTTTGCTCTCCTTGTGTCCTTCGTTTTCTTGGACAGGAAACTCGTATACATTCATTGAAATCTAGCTGAAGTTATTGTTCTGTGTGTAATTTATTTTACTACATGGCCTCCTTCCCAGTTTTCTTGTCTGTGAAATAGGGATAATAGTACCTCGGGTTGCAGTTGGAATCAGTTACTTAGTACGTAAAAGTACTTAGTTCTTAGCACCTGATCAGTACTCAGTGAATGTTAGCTGTTGCTGCTATTATTGTTCATTGTTTATGTGTAAGACTCCACTAAAGTATGAATTCCTAGAAGATCAAAGTGGGTTTTTTTTTTTTAAACATTTATTTATTTATTTTGGGGGGGGGTAGGGTGGGGAGGGAGGGGTGTGGGCGGGCCACTTCTATTGGTCTTTCATTTGTCTGTTTTCATCCATCTTTGTTCTCTGGCCCGTGTGGGCCTCCCATCGCGGTGGCCTCTGTTGTCGCAGAGCACCGGCTCTGGGCGCATGCGCTCCAGAGCTCCGGCTCCGTTATTGGACACATCCGTCCAGCCGCTCCGCGGCACGTGGGATCTTCCCAGGCCAGGGATCCAACCGGTGCCCCTTGCACTGCAAGGCGGTGTCCTTACCCACTGGACCACCAGGGAAGCCGGGGTTTTCTTTTTTTTAATGGATTATTTAAAAAGAATCTTCACCTTAAATAAACAGTTCATTACCTGGTTTTCATCATTGATTTACTGTTTCTCATTAATGTTTTAAATACAATTAAATACTTCATGTTAGATCTTTGACACTATTTCAGAGTGAAGATTTATTAAATGAAATAAAAACACTGAAAGAGGAAATAAAGAAAAAAGATGAAAAAATCCAACTATTAGAACATCAGCTTGTAAGTATTATAGTGCAGTATGTAAAATGAAGCCTTTTCAAACTGGGTAGTATGTATATTTTGTATAAAACTAGTCAGAATTAAAATTGGGCTTTATGGCTTTTAAAATTGCACTATTGTATTATTTTTAGTTATATGCACTCTATGTGGTTTAACTTTCAGTCTAAGTAATACATTTTCAGGGTTAAAAAGTTCAATCTGTTTTCAGTTGCCTCTGTTTGAGGATTTGAAATTTACCAATTTAGTTTCATATTACTGAGGAATGAAACTGGGTATTCAGTCTTGGGAATCTGAATGACTGGCTGTTAGCATGAAGGTTAGTCTAAAAGAAGGTTTTCTCATTGATGATGTTGCATGATCTCTCAGAGCTGTGTCTGAGTCTTTGTAATTTTATAATTGTTAAAATGTGAAATTTTAGTACCATATAAAAACTATATGTGCTGTGTGTTGAATCTAATTATAATTTGGTTTGTAACAATAAAAGACCAGGATAACAAGAATATAATGGCATAACAATCACAGTAGGCAAAACTTTATTGGAAGATAAAAGCTTGTTTTGGCAAAGCAAAGCAATTTGGTAATATAAAATAGTACTTTTACTCAGAATATAAAAGATAAAATATACTGAGTTCTGAGCCACTGGGGTCAGAACAGAGACCCAGCTTATGAATAAATAGGACAGATGAATCAGATGTTATGATTAAGGGTATCAGAGAATGTAACAAACCTGCAAAAAAGAATAACACAATAGGGCAAATTGAGGGCCTACCAGATACAACATTGAAAAGGACAAGAGTAAGACTAGTTTTTGTATTTCAAAACTAAAGACAAAACTCAGGCAACCTACCCAATTTTAAGGGAGAAGAAAAGATACCTTTAGAAAATGAAGCTTCAAATTTTGCAGAAATCTACTACAGAACTTAAAAATTTTTAACTGTTTCTCATTAATGTTTTAAATACAATTAAATACTTCATGTTAGATCTTTGACACTATTTCAGAGTGAAGATTTATTAAATGAAATAAAAACACTGAAAGAGGAAATAAAGAAAAAAGATGAAAAAATCCAACTATTAGAACATCAGCTTGTAAGTATTATAGTGCAGTATGTAAAATGAAGCCTTTTCAAACTGGGTAGTATGTATATTTTGTATAAAACTAGTCAGAATTAAAATTGGGCTTTATGGCTTTTAAAATTGCACTATTGTATTATTTTTAGTTATATGCACTCTATGTGGTTTAACTTTCAGTCTAAGTAATACATTTTCAGGGTTAAAAAGTTCAATCTGTTTTCAGTTGCCTCTGTTTGAGGATTTGAAATTTACCAATTTAGTTTCATATTACTGAGGAATGAAACTGGGTATTCAGTCTTGGGAATCTGAATGACTGGCTGTTAGCATGAAGGTTAGTCTAAAAGAAGGTTTTCTCATTGATGATGTTGCATGATCTCTCAGAGCTGTGTCTGAGTCTTTGTAATTTTATAATTGTTAAAATGTGAAATTTTAGTACCATATAAAAACTATATGTGCTGTGTGTTGAATCTAATTATAATTTGGTTTGTAACAATAAAAGACCAGGATAACAAGAATATAATGGCATAACAATCACAGTAGGCAAAACTTTATTGGAAGATAAAAGCTTGTTTTGGCAAAGCAAAGCAATTTGGTAATATAAAATAGTACTTTTACTCAGAATATAAAAGATAAAATATACTGAGTTCTGAGCCACTGGGGTCAGAACAGAGACCCAGCTTATGAATAAATAGGACAGATGAATCAGATGTTATGATTAAGGGTATCAGAGAATGTAACAAACCTGCAAAAAAGAATAACACAATAGGGCAAATTGAGGGCCTACCAGATACAACATTGAAAAGGACAAGAGTAAGACTAGTTTTTGTATTTCAAAACTAAAGACAAAACTCAGGCAACCTACCCAATTTTAAGGGAGAAGAAAAGATACCTTTAGAAAATGAAGCTTCAAATTTTGCAGAAATCTACTACAGAACTTAAAAAATTGTGTCTAATGTACTTGAGAAAAAAGGTCATGACTCTCATATTTTATAGCTAAATGCATTTTATTTATGCAAAGGTACATTCTTAGACCTTTAATGTATTAAAAAATATGTCACTCAGTTATCTTTGTCAAATTATTTAGTATTTGGGAGAGAAGTTTTAAAATAACTCAAGAATAAGGAAGTAAAGATGGAATGAATGAGTGGTGCCAACTACTAATGAGAAAAATGTTAATGCTCATTGTCATATGTAATTGTGTATTATTTGAATGTTTAATTTTTTTAACATAAACTAAAGCAGTTTTGAGATAAAAATTATTTTAAAGATTTATGTTGCTATTAATTTTTATAAATATTTAGATTAAATAAAATGGATTTGATGAAAGAGATAAAGGGTATTCTGAAGACATCAGTAGTACTGAATTGTTTATCTACAAATGAGTATCTAAAACTATTCTTTTTATATGCTTAGATAAATCAAAATGTTTGTGAAATACTCTAAGATAACTATTAGCAGATTAGCATAATGTATCTTGCAAAAGATAAAAGGACGTTAAAAATAGAGAAATACCAAGGATATCTAAAGATAGCAAAACTAAGGTGACAGATTAGACCAAATGTAATAAATTTTAATGTAATAGTAAATGCAAATGGCTTTGTCTCATATCGAGAGCTTTATTGAGAATTTAAAGCAAAATCCGTTAATTTCTTTGTATAAAGGAAAATTAGGTAAAGTAAAATGGTACATGCTGAATATAAAAGTTTGGGAGGTGTAATATTAATATTAGAAAAAGGAATTTAAGGCTGAAATAATTATGAAAAAGGTCCCTTTATACTGACATATGATTAACAATAATGAGAGATACATCTTTTTATGCTGAGAAGCTTTAATGGCGTTCTTTAATTTCAGTATGCCTTTAAAAAAAATAAATGCTCATTTCCCAGCTGAAATATTATTACCTTTAGCCAGTTAATAGTAATTTTTAAATATTTTCTAACTTTAAGTCCATATTCAGATATCCCCAGTTCTAAAACTACCCTGTGCATTTGTACATTACATCTACTTAGATCCCTTAAGTCTTTTTTATTTTAGAATCATTCTTTGTTTTTCATTGCACTGACTTATTATAGAGACTGGACCAGTGTTCCTGAACAACACCCTACCTTACAAATAACCTTTAGAAATACGTAATAGAATCCTAAGGAAAGAAAGAAAAACAAAAGCAAAAACATTACCCTTTATTGATATGTGAAATTCTCTATATTTGATATGTTAATACTAGAAATCATTTATTTCAGAAGAGCCCACCACCTGTCTTTAGTGTAGTTATAGAACCTTAGAAAGTCACTTGTTCAAATGAGAGAATTTAAAAGGATATAAACCTCTGAAAGCAGAGAGAAACAGCAGCATTTCCCAGAATTAAAATTGCCCTTCTCTATGGTCATTTCCTTTCCTTGTATCCTTAGTTAGTTTTCTTAAAAATAGCAGAATATCATTAGAGGAGCCATGGATCAGAAATTAGGGAACTTGGGGCTTCCCTGGTGGTCCAGTGGATAGAGTCTGCCTTGCAGTGCAAGGGACACCAGTTCGATACCCGGTCCGGGAAGATCCCATGTGCCGTGGAGCGGCTGGACTGGTGTGTCCAATTATAAGCCAGTGCGCTGGAGCGCATGCACCCAGAGCTAGTGCTCTGCAAAGGGAGACGCCACTATGATGGGAGGCCCAGACATGCAAAACTAAGGTGACAGATTAGACCAAATGTAATAAATTTTAATGTAATAGTAAATGCAAATGGCTTTGTCTCATATCGAGAGCTTTATTGAGAATTTAAAGCAAAATCCGTTAATTTCTTTGTATAAAGGAAAATTAGGTAAAGTAAAATGGTACATGCTGAATATAAAAGTTTGGGAGGTGTAATATTAATATTAGAAAAAGGAATTTAAGGCTGAAATAATTATGAAAAAGGTCCCTTTATACTGACATATGATTAACAATAATGAGAGATACATCTTTTTATGCTGAGAAGCTTTAATGGCGTTCTTTAATTTCAGTATGCCTTTAAAAAAAATAAATGCTCATTTCCCAGCTGAAATATTATTACCTTTAGCCAGTTAATAGTAATTTTTAAATATTTTCTAACTTTAAGTCCATATTCAGATATCCCCAGTTCTAAAACTACCCTGTGCATTTGTACATTACATCTACTTAGATCCCTTAAGTCTTTTTTATTTTAGAATCATTCTTTGTTTTTCATTGCACTGACTTATTATAGAGACTGGACCAGTGTTCCTGAACAACACCCTACCTTACAAATAACCTTTAGAAATACGTAATAGAATCCTAAGGAAAGAAAGAAAAACAAAAGCAAAAACATTACCCTTTATTGATATGTGAAATTCTCTATATTTGATATGTTAATACTAGAAATCATTTATTTCAGAAGAGCCCACCACCTGTCTTTAGTGTAGTTATAGAACCTTAGAAAGTCACTTGTTCAAATGAGAGAATTTAAAAGGATATAAACCTCTGAAAGCAGAGAGAAACAGCAGCATTTCCCAGAATTAAAATTGCCCTTCTCTATGGTCATTTCCTTTCCTTGTATCCTTAGTTAGTTTTCTTAAAAATAGCAGAATATCATTAGAGGAGCCATGGATCAGAAATTAGGGAACTTGGGGCTTCCCTGGTGGTCCAGTGGATAGAGTCTGCCTTGCAGTGCAAGGGACACCAGTTCGATACCCGGTCCGGGAAGATCCCATGTGCCGTGGAGCGGCTGGACTGGTGTGTCCAATTATAAGCCAGTGCGCTGGAGCGCATGCACCCAGAGCTAGTGCTCTGCAAAGGGAGACGCCACTATGATGGGAGGCCCAGACATGCCAAAGAATAAAAAAGGTGGATGAAAAATAAATGACTTAGAGACAAACAAGAAAAAAAATTAGAGAACTTTTATTATCTTCAGTATTAATTAGCTGAATGACATGGGCATTTTCCCTCAATGTCTAGTGCTTTCTTTATCAAAAATGTGGAGCTTTTTCTAGGTGATTATAAAGTCCCTTTTCATTTCTAGCTTGCTCTATTTTTTCTCTTTTTTTTAGAAATAGTCACTTAGCTCTAACCTATGTTTACATGCAAACTTTAAGAAAAATGTAGTGACATTATAGTTTATTAAATCTTATTTTATGCAAAAATATACAAATTTAAAATCAGATTGCAGATATCCAAAAATTAAGCTGAAAGGTATAGAGGCATGACTATTTAAACCTTATTCCAAAATGCTAAGAATGCCTGCATATTTTCACCTCATTCTGTAGTTAAATAGCAGTTAATTTAGATAATTGGCCCTTTGAGTCTTCAGAGTAACCTTATGAAGGTACTAGTATAAAGTTTTCTTTGCGAAGACGTAGAAAATGGAATTCAGCTTAGGTAGGCTAAGTAGTGTATTTGAAAATCCGTGACCAAGCTGAAGCTTCGTAGATCTAGACTCAAATCCTGGCTCTGACACTTACTAGCCATATTCTCTTAGGGAAGTTACTTAATTTCTTTTAAGTCTCTTCTGTATGTGGAGATAATAAAAATAATACTGACCACATAGAGTTGTACAGTTGGCCCATGGGTACATGATAAATAATAACTCTTCCTTGATGATTTGCTCTGAATCACCCGTCTAGTAAATCATTACATATCTAATGATATTTTAAGTTTAAAGTAAAAGTCTAACTAAAAGCGACTTGAAAATAAGAATGTTTATAAACTTAAAAAACAAAGTTACGAGTCCGTGCATTTGTGTAGTTTCTTTATCTTTAATTTTTAAAATTATTTTTACTTTTTGGCGGGGGTGGGTGGGTGAAGGGTTGGGGAGAGAGGAGGCAGGCAGGCCACTTCTATTGGTCTTTCATTTATCTATTTTTATCCATCTTTGTTCTTTGGCCCGTGTGGGCCTCCCATCGCAGTGGCCTCTGTTGTCGCAGAGCACCAGCTCTAGGCGCATGCGCTCCAGAGCTCCGGCTCAGTAATTGGACACATCGATCACCTCGTGGCATGTTTCATCAAAAATGTGGAGCTTTTTTTCTAGGCTGAATGACATGGGCATTTTCCTCAATGTCTAGTGCTTTCTTTATCAAAATGTTGAGCTTTTTCTAGGTGATTATAAAGTCCCTTTTCATTTCTAGCTTGCTCTATTTTTTCTCTTTTTTTTAGAAATAGTCACTTAGCTCTAACCTATGTTTACATGCAAACTTTAAGAAAAATGTAGTGACATTATAGTTTATTAAATCTTATTTTATGCAAAAATATACAAATTTAAAATCAGATTGCAGATATCCAAAAATTAAGCTGAAAGGTATAGAGGCATGACTATTTAAACCTTATTCCAAAATGCTAAGAATGCCTGCATATTTTCACCTCATTCTGTAGTTAAATAGCAGTTAATTTAGATAATTGGCCCTTTGAGTCTTCAGAGTAACCTTATGAAGGTACTAGTATAAAGTTTTCTTTGCGAAGACGTAGAAAATGGAATTCAGCTTAGGTAGGCTAAGTAGTGTATTTGAAAATCCGTGACCAAGCTGAAGCTTCGTAGATCTAGACTCAAATCCTGGCTCTGACACTTACTAGCCATATTCTCTTAGGGAAGTTACTTAATTTCTTTTAAGTCTCTTCTGTATGTGGAGATAATAAAAATAATACTGACCACATAGAGTTGTACAGTTGGCCCATGGGTACATGATAAATAATAACTCTTCCTTGATGATTTGCTCTGAATCACCCGTCTAGTAAATCATTACATATCTAATGATATTTTAAGTTTAAAGTAAAAGTCTAACTAAAAGCGACTTGAAAATAAGAATGTTTATAAACTTAAAAAACAAAGTTACGAGTCCGTGCATTTGTGTAGTTTCTTTATCTTTAATTTTTAAAATTATTTTTACTTTTTGGCGGGGGGGTGGGTGGGGGGAAGGGTTGGGGAGAGAGGGAGGCAGGCAGGCCACTTCTATTGGTCTTTCATTTATCTATTTTTATCCATCTTTGTTCTTTGGCCCGTGTGGGCCTCCCATCGCAGTGGCCTCTGTTGTCGCAGAGCACCAGCTCTAGGCGCATGCGCTTCAGAGCTCCGGCTCGGTAATTGGACACATCGATCCAGCTGCTCCGTGGCATGTGGGATCTTCCCAGGCCAGGGATCGAACCGATGCTCCTTGCACTGCAAGGTGGTGTCCTTACCCACTGGACCACCAGGGAAGCCCTCTACCATACTTATTTTTAAAATTAAGAACACTTTCTTAGAAATAACCCAGATTTGCCTCATGTTTTATTGGCTGGATTTGGGTTCTTTATCCCTTAAGCAGTGAGGAGTTAGCACATAGGCTGCAGAAAGAAATTTGTTTCTGAAATTGCAGCAATCAGAGTAAAATAAGGCATTTGCATTAAGAAAAATATTTTATCTTTTTTCTGCTTTACATACCTCCTATATATATTAAAAGTTAAGTCCTGTTATATTTAATTCCAAGAAATCTCAGCTGATGTCCTTGTATGTTGAATTTTATTTCAATGACTGTTCCATTTTTTGGAATGGAAAGTACATCTGTACTACAAAGAATAGGAAACGTGTGATTTTTGTTTTTATTAGATTTTATTTTGGTTATGGAAATTGGAATGATCCAATTGCAGTTAAGAAAAATTTGAATACTGGCAAATATTTTAAAAGTAGAAACTTATTTTAGCTTGATAAAACAGTCAGGAATTTATTATAGAGATTTTCCTATAAAAAAGTATATTTGGGGCTTCCCTGATGGTGCAGTGGGTAAGGACATCGCCTTGCAGTGCAAAAGGCGCTATTTTGATCCCTGGCCTGGAAAGATCCCATGTGCCACGGAGTGGCTGGACCGATGTGTCCAATTACCGAGCCTGTGCTCTGCAGCAACAGAGGCCACTGCGATGGGAAGCCCACACAGACCAAAGAACAAAGATAAATAAATGAAAGATCAACAGAAGTGGCAAAAAAAAAAAAAAAAAAGAAAGTACATTTGCCTCCATTGGGGTTGTTTGATAAATAATATGGTTATATTCCAGCTTCGCACTAGCAGGAACTTCTCTTTATCAATCTTTTCATTTTTTAAAATTGATATTTATTTGATAGCCCATGGTTTACACAATAAACTTACAGTATTGCTTTGTTTTATATAAATGACTGAATGAGTATGTTCTGAGTGAAGTCGTGAGAAGAATTTATGAACTGAGATGGTCAGATGGATCTTGTCAAAAAGTAGAGATCCTTTAAAATATTCCAGTTCAATAAAGTCAACACATCATTAAAGAGTCTTTGAAATGCATTGGACAGGTAAAGAGGCAACTTTACTTGTGGACTGCTGGTATTTAATATCTGAGTCCCATCCAAAATGAGTTCAAGAGACCGGATACAGTGATCGTAGTACCACTTTAGGGAAATTAACTTAGAGTTTAGCATTTGTGTTCTTCACATATTATATATTGCTGTTTATGTTCTATAGCTTTATGCATATATATATTTATATACATAAAATCATAGGTAGAGTATATTACGCTCAGTATGAAATTGCTAAGGGTAATTTTAACCATTTAAAATCTTGCCTTTCTGGGTAAGTCTAAAACCCAGTCTGTGAATACGAAGAGCAGATTTTGATTTTGGCTTTTTTATTTTAAACTCCTAGGGGAGAACCTAATTACCTTGTTTGTATGTATGTTCGTACATGTAGAATTACACTTACGTAAAAATTGTGTTTTTGTTCAGGCAACTCGGTGTAACTGCCATCAAAAATCTAAAGAGGAAAAATGTACATATGCTGATAAATATACCCAAACACCCTGGAGAAGAATTCCTGTGAGTAACACATGCTGTTGTCCTCTCCTTGTCATTTTCTATTTTGATGCTTGTTCTGCTGTTTTTACTCTAATAATTTTGAATCTGCCATGACTCAACTTTTTTTTTTTAAGGTAAGTGTATTTTTCTTGTTTCCCAGATGTTTCTGTGCTTTCTAATGCTTCTATTCTGTGTCTTATATGAATGAATGTGCATTTAGTAGCTTTTCCATTCTGCATACTGTAGGTCATTTTATTTGAGTGTCTAAGTCTCCCTCTCCTGGCATGTATTCATGAGAGTAGTGGTTCCCCATGCCTACAAGAAAAAGGAGTCCAAAATGCAGTCCTCCTTCCTTAGCAGCATATGGCTCTGAAGATATGTAGCATATCCTTTTTATTTGTTGAGACTTTTCAAATGTATTTTCTTATTATAATTACTCAAAGGTTGAGACTGTTAGGAAGTTGAAATGCATTAAGATATGGACATTAAAGTCTATGTTTTAGACATAGAATAGGAAATCTTTTCTCCTAAACAGTAGAAAATAACTATGCATTTTATACTTCTTCATTATTTTTCAAAAACATTACATCTCAAAACATATTGAGTGCTAAAATACACTTTCTGAACTCAGTTCAGAATGCACCTGCGCCTAAGAGCCATCATGGCCGTCAGTCACTATTATCCTTATGGTATGGTGCCAAGGAATAGGTATTTCTTGGTAAGAGAATGCCTGATAGGCCAGCCTTGATTCTCCTTTTGCCTTATTTTTAGCGGTGGAATCCTAGTAACACAAGTGAATGAGAAATTATAATAGTTAATTAATCTACAGTCTGCTTTTTTAAAACTTAGCTGTAGGCTTTTAAAATTTATGAACTGCTTACTTCTTTTCATCTAATAAGTTGTTATTTTTTTGTGTATTTTGTATAAAGTGGAATGCTGATAATTTGCTCAACAAAAGTTTGCTGAGCCCTTCCTATCTTAGTTATTAGCCTCTTGAGGTAGAAGTATGGAATTGGGGAAGAAAATACATAGACAAATAAGGATTCTTCCATTAACAAGTGCTTATTAAAAGGAACTGGTGATGTGATAAAGTGTGGAAAGTGGTATAAGGTTCAAAGGATTGGGAAGGTCTAGGTGAAAGTATCAAGCTTGGCGGAAATGGTGAAGGTAGTGGTTGAACCATGGAAAGCAGAAGATGGCAGTAGATAGAGATGTGACTGTTGGATACTTGAAAGTGTGAGTAGTATGACTGCAAAGAGAATTTTAAATAATATTTAATTGTAATAATTTAAATATAAAGAGCCACATATGATATGCTAGTGGACAGGATAGAGGACAGAGAGCATCTCTAGGCCTAATGATGAAGTAGACTAAGATGGACATAGGAAAACTACCTGGAGTAGTAAGTAAAGGGAAGTTAGTGAAGGCAATTGTTGGACGAAATGAAGGACAATTAGGAAAAAATGGAGTTCGTATTTCGGTAGTGGGAAAAAAAAGAGGGAAAGGAGGTCAGAATGGGTTGTAGTAGAAGATAGTACCATCAGAAGAAGAGCAGATGAGTCAAATTCTGAGCATATATTCTCATTTGAGGGAGAGAATACCCAGGTAAAATGATGCAGTGGATAACGTGGCAAGAAGAAGAAAAACATGGAAGGTGCCTAACCACACAGAAATACTTGAAGACTAGTATGCAGGCAAATGGTGATTATGTGAGAAACAAGGATTCACTTTAAGCATGTAAACTTATAAAACTTCATTGTAAACATTACTGTCCAAGTACAGGTACATTCTTATAAGTAGGATTATCTTGGACTGAATTATGGTTTTTTTTGTAATTCATTTATACATATACACATATATTGTTTTTGAAATTTTCCCTTATAGGTTATTAAAAGATATTGACTATAGTTCCCTATGCTATATAGTAGACCTTTGTTGTTTGTTTCATTTTTTTAAGTTATAAATCTAGCGTTCTGTTCATATCAAGGCAAACAAGTGGAATTAAAATATCTCGAATTTTTTAGCTAGACAAAAATTCATACATTTTCTAAAATATATATTATACATATTATTTATATTTATCTATACAAGAACTTTTCTACTACACTTGATAAAGACTTGAGAAAGAACATCAAAAAAAAAAAGAGAGAGAGATGGAAAAATTGGAAAATACAAGCTAAATGAAATGGGAGCACTGAATGTGAAATAGAAAAAAGGTAAACCAAAGATCCTCATATAATCCATGCTTTTAAACATACTCATTTGAAGCTTTCTATCTGTCTCCTCCTTCTGGGACCCCTGTAGTGCAAATGTTGGTGCATTTTACATTGCCCCAGAGGTCTCACAGTCTGTCTTGATTTCTTTTCATTCTTTTTTCCATATTCTGTTGTGTGACAGTGATTTCCACTGTTCTGTCTTCCAGATCATTTATCCATTCTTCTGTCTTGGTTATTCTGCTGTGGATTCCTTCTAGTGTATTATTTATCTCTTTTTGTTTGTTCTTTAGGTCTTCTAGGTCTTTGGTAAACATTTCTTGCAACTTATCAATCTTTGCCTCTGTTCTTTTTCTGAGATCCTGGATCATCTTCCCTATCATTATTCTGAATCTTTTTCTGAAAGGTTGCCTATCTCTACTTCATTTAGTTGTTTTTCTGGGGTTTTATCTTGACCCTTCCTCTGTGATGTAACTTTCTGCTTTTTCATGGTGATTAACTTTCTGTAATGTGATTTTTGTTTTAGTCGATGTGGGACTGTGGTTCTTTTTGCTTCTTCTGTTTGGGCTCTGATGGAGGAGGATAAGAGGCTTTCTTAACCTTACTGATGTTTGGAAAAACTGGTGGGCAGGGCCTTGCTCAGTAAAGCTTTAATCCGATTATCTGATGATGGGTGGGGTTGGGCTCCCTCCCTGGTAGTTTTTTGGCCTGAGGTGACCCAGCCTTCTGGTCTGCAGCATCAATGGTTGGGTTAATGGTGACCTCTAAGGTTTATGCCAAGGAGGACCTTCCAGACTGGTGCCCCATCCCTGTGATGAGTCCCTGCCAACCCACACCTTCACAAGAGACCCTCCAAAACTAGCAGGTAGTTTTAGTTCAGTCTCCTGTGGGGTCACTGCTCCTTTTCTCTGAGTCTTGGTGCACAGGTTTTGTTTGTGCCCTCTGAGACTGCTGTAGTCTGATTCCCCCAGTCCTGTAATCAAATGTGACTGACCTTCAAGGTCAAATTACCTGGGGATTCCCAGTCCTTTTGTCAGCCCCCCAGGCTGGGGAAGCCAGACATGGGATTCAGAACCTTAACAGCAGTGGGAGAACTTCTTTGATATTTTTGTTCTGCAGTTTGTGGGTCACCCACCCGACAAGTACCGGCAGTAATTCCCATTTGCTTTTAAACATACTCATTTGAAGCTTTCTATCTGTCTCCTCCTTCTGGGACCCCTGTAGTGCAAATGTTGGTGCATTTTACATTGCCCCAGAGGTCTCACAGTCTGTCTTGATTTCTTTTCATTCTTTTTTCCATATTCTGTTGTGTGACAGTGATTTCCACTGTTCTGTCTTCCAGATCATTTATCCATTCTTCTGTCTTGGTTATTCTGCTGTGGATTCCTTCTAGTGTATTATTTATCTCTTTTTGTTTGTTCTTTAGGTCTTCTAGGTCTTTGGTAAACATTTCTTGCAACTTATCAATCTTTGCCTCTGTTCTTTTTCTGAGATCCTGGATCATCTTCCCTATCATTATTCTGAATCTTTTTCTGAAAGGTTGCCTATCTCTACTTCATTTAGTTGTTTTTCTGGGGTTTTATCTTGACCCTTCCTCTGTGATGTAACTTTCTGCTTTTTCATGGTGATTAACTTTCTGTAATGTGATTTTGTTTTAGTCGATGTGGGACTGTGGTTCTTTTTGCTTCTTCTGTTTGGGCTCTGATGGAGGAGGATAAGAGGCTTTCTTAACCTTACTGATGTTTGGAAAAACTGGTGGGCAGGGCCTTGCTCAGTAAAGCTTTAATCCGATTATCTGATGATGGGTGGGGTTGGGCTCCCTCCCTGGTAGTTTTTTGGCCTGAGGTGACCCAGCCTTCTGGTCTGCAGCATCAATGGTTGGGTTAATGGTGACCTCTAAGGTTTATGCCAAGGAGGACCTTCCAGACTGGTGCCCCATCCCTGTGATGAGTCCCTGCCAACCCACACCTTCACAAGAGACCCTCCAAAACTAGCAGGTAGTTTTAGTTCAGTCTCCTGTGGGGTCACTGCTCCTTTTCTCTGAGTCTTGGTGCACAGGTTTTGTTTGTGCCCTCTGAGACTGCTGTAGTCTGATTCCCCCAGTCCTGTGGAAGTCTTGTAATCAAATGTGACTGACCTTCAAGGTCAAATTACCTGGGGATTCCCAGTCCTTTTGTCAGCCCCCCAGGCTGGGGAAGCCAGACATGGGATTCAGAACCTTAACAGCAGTGGGAGAACTTCTTTGATATTTTTGTTCTGCAGTTTGTGGGTCACCCACCCGACAAGTACCGGCAGGAACTTGATTTTATTGTGATTGTACCCCTCCTACTATCTCTCTGTGCTTCTTGTCTTTGGAAATGGTTTATCCTTTTTTTTTTCTTTGGTAGGTTCTAGCATCCTCCTGTTGGTGGTGGTTCAACAGCTAGTTGTGATTTCGGTGCTCTCATAGGAGGAGATGAGGACGTGTCCTTATACTCTGCCAACTTGAACTGAAATTATAAATTTTTTAAAATGTATTTTCAGCATCATTTTAATTAATGCTACTTGATTTTTATTTATTTACTATGGCCCCACTGGCTCTTGATTGCTCCAAGTGAGCTTTCTTTAGTTGTGTCAAGTCAGGGCTACTCTAATTCCAGTGGGTGGCCTTCTCATTGTGGTGGCTTCTCTTGTTGCAGAACATGGACTCTAGAGCTTGGGTTCAATAGTTGTGGCTCACAGGCTCAGCTGCCCTGAGGCATGTGAAATCTTCCCATGTCCTCTGCATTAGTAGGCAGATTCTTAACCACTGGGCCACCAGGGAAGTCCTTCAATATCATTTTAAAAGCATGTTATGTCAGTATTTAAAGATTAGTATAGTTACTTTACATATTAGGTAAATTCGGGTGGCGCTAATGGTAAAGAATCTGTCTGCCAACACAGGACACCTAAGAGACATATGTTCAATCCCTGGGTTGGGAAGATCCCCTGGAGGAGAAAATGGCAAACCACTCCAGGATTCTTGCCTGGAGAATCCCATGGACAGAGAGCCTGGCGGGCTACGGTCCATAGGGTTGCAAAGAGTCGGACATGACTGGAGCAACTAAACACAAATTTTCACCATACATACTTTTATTATAAAGCATTTATTCAAACATCTTTAATAGAGAAACCCAAATATCAGAATACATTTATAGACTCACACCATCAGAACTTATTTATGCACTTCAATCTCAAAGAAGGGATTGTAAGATGGACCCAAGGAGTCGCATAATGAGCCAACTCAAATTACTCTGAAAATTGAGTGTAGGAATAGACATTGTTTTCTTAGTATTAGTGGGAAAGCTACCTATCATTTAAAACTCAGATTGTACACAATTTGACCTGATACTAGTTTGACCTAATATTAGATTTTTTTTCATTATTTTAAGAACTCATTATATATAGCAAAAGAGTGAAGAAAGATGCTTTTAATATAAATTTTAAATGCGCTGTTGGACTGTTTTATAGCACTGAGTTAGTCTACTGTATAGCACATTTAATAGACATGAATACAGTGTCTACAGATTCCAGCAGCATCATTTGCAGTCCTTTGTGCTTATGCCTCAGATTGATTGGCTCATACATACATTTCAAAATGTCATAGTTAGTTAAGTTCCTATTTTAACTGTTATAAAATAGGAAATACTGACTCAAAAATATATCCCAGACAAATCACAAAAAACATATCAGTTGTTCATAATTTCCAAAGGAAAAATAATTTACCTAGTCCTTGCGGTTGTAACATATGTGCTAGTGAAGAACTCTGCTCCTTTTTTCTTGCCTGGAATTAAAGTGAAATGTTTACCATGAGATATAATGTAACCAAAGACTTGTTTGAGTACTTTTTTCCTATGTGCTTATTCTTTTATCGGAAAAATGTCTTTCTGATTTGGAAGTAGGCGGAGTTGTTGGTTTATTTTGGAAATTGTGGCGCTAATGGTAAAGAATCTGTCCAACACAGGACACCTAAGAGACATATGTTCAATCCCTGGGTTGGGAAGATCCCCTGGAGGAGAAAATGGCAAACCACTCCAGGATTCTTGCCTGGAGAATCCCATGGACAGAGAGCCTGGCGGGCTACGGTCCATAGGGTTGCAAAGAGTCGGACATGACTGGAGCAACTAAACACAAATTTTCACCATACATACTTTTATTATAAAGCATTTATTCAAACATCTTTAATAGAGAAACCCAAATATCAGAATACATTTATAGACTCACACCATCAGAACTTATTTATGCACTTCAATCTCAAAGAAGGGATTGTAAGATGGACCCAAGGAGTCGCATAATGAGCCAACTCAAATTACTCTGAAAATTGAGTGTAGGAATAGACATTGTTTTCTTAGTATTAGTGGGAAAGCTACCTATCATTTAAAACTCAGATTGTACACAATTTGACCTGATACTAGTTTGACCTAATATTAGATTTTTTTTCATTATTTTAAGAACTCATTATATATAGCAAAAGAGTGAAGAAAGATGCTTTTAATATAAATTTTAAATGCGCTGTTGGACTGTTTTATAGCACTGAGTTAGTCTACTGTATAGCACATTTAATAGACATGAATACAGTGTCTACAGATTCCAGCAGCATCATTTGCAGTCCTTTGTGCTTATGCCTCAGATTGATTGGCTCATACATACATTTCAAAATGTCATAGTTAGTTAAGTTCCTATTTTAACTGTTATAAAATAGGAAATACTGACTCAAAAATATATCCCAGACAAATCACAAAAAACGTATCAGTTGTTCATAATTTCCAAAGGAAAAATAATTTACCTAGTCCTTGCGGTTGTAACATATGTGCTAGTGAAGAACTCTGCTCCTTTTTTCTTGCCTGGAATTAAAGTGAAATGTTTACCATGAGATATAATGTAACCAAAGACTTGTTTGAGTACTTTTTTCCTATGTGCTTATTCTTTTATCGGAAAAATGTCTTTCTGATTTGGAAGTAGGCGGAGTTGTTGGTTTATTTTTATGTAAGATTAATGTCCTGATTTTAAATGTAGATGTTCCATTTTCTGCCAGTGAGAGAGATGTTATGTTGCTATTTATACATATTTCCAAAAGGAATTAAGGGGTGTATTTCTTTGCCAAATTCTTTATTTATATTCACTATTACTCATATTTAAAATATGCCACTGGAAAAAGTATTTTAAATGAAAAAAAATACATATATACGCACACACACACAGACACACAGACATAACTTTGCTATATAAACGTGATATTTATGATGTGGTCTTGCAATGTTTGGTCAGTATTAGACATTGAACTAAATGTTGTTAGGAAACATATTTATACCAAGACATAACATTCGGGCACGCATGTGTCCATAACAACACACCAGGAATTCTGTTATGTGTTCCTTTTATACTGGGTTTTATAAGCAATAGCACCTAAAATTAGTAATTAAAAAATGTTGTTCAAGACAAGGGACAAATGAAATACAGATACTAGAGCAGGTAACTTACCATATATTTAAGAGTGTCTAAATTCATTTTCTCTATTACCAAACAACAGAACCAAGATAGGAATTTTGCTTTAAAATAGCCACTGAAAGGACAGTTTGCGTGCACCGCAATTAGAAGACAAAGGACAGCACCAACATTTTCTGTTACTGGGAAACACACTTCCTGTGTGTAATGTGGAGTTTAGTGACTTTTACAATGAAGCTATGGGTAGGACATAGATTTTACTCTTTGAATTGAATGTTAGGGATTTCCCTGGTGGTCCAGAGGTTAAGAATTGGGCTTGCAATTGCAGGGGATGTATATTTGATCCTTGGTAGGGAAACAAGATCTCATCTGCCGTGGCAGCTAAGCCCCTGTTCCTCAGCTACAGAGCCTGCGTGCCCAGGAGCCTGCGTGTTGCGACTGAGCCTGCACTGCAGTGAAGGGTCCCAGGTGCCACAACTAAGACCGCACCACACAGCCGCATAAGTAAATAAGTGCATAAAGGGTTTTCTTTAAAAAAGAATTTAATGTGAGATATTGAGAAATGGATGATCCTGCTAGTTTTCTTAGAAGCAGCATGATTAAATCATTCTTGAGAAGAAATCAGTCAACTTTCATAAGAGGTAATTAATGGGGTAATAAGCTTGCTCCTCTTTTAGTTTGTGCTAGCAGAGTGCTAATTTATTAGACCTTTATTGGATGGAGCATTCTTATTTTTCTTTTCCTTAGATAATTACAAAAACATTTTTCCAGATGTTTTAGAAAATTAGCTATTTTTTAAAAATGTGATATGTAACTAAATTTTTTTTTTCCTAAAGAATGTCTCTTTAGTATTATGCTTAGAGGGTTCTTTTAAAAAATTATGTTGCTGTTCCTGATATAGCAGAAAATAATATCCAGTCCTAAAATTTCTCAATAAATGTAGCTATCCTGATCATTCAGAGCAGTAAAGTGTCAGTGACCTCCAACCAAAGCCTACCTGGAATATACCGGTGAAACAGGTAGGGTGCCGGGGAGAACGCATGTCATGAAGAACGATCTCAAGCACATGCCAGAGAAAACTCTTACAGTATTTGAGCTTTGCTTGGATGATTTGAAGGAAGATCTACAGAAGTAGGAGTTTGCTCAGATTAGATACTAACAGAAGGTGAAAGAGTCTTTGAGTATTTCCTGGATGACACAGTGTAACCTTGCTTTTGTCTCTACTTAGGCAAAATTATGAAATGACCTTATTTTGTCTCATGTTACCATGTTCTTGGAATTGGTGTGGTATTCTGTGAGATTGTTTACGAGATCACTGAGCACTAGAGGCTGCGTGTTATCTTTATCAGAAGGAATACCTGGGCATGGATTAAGTAAACATTTACCAACCAGATGGAATTTCTTCTGCTTTTAAAAAACTTTGTGGGCTTCCCTGGTAGTCCAGTGGGTAAGGACACCACCTTGCAGCGCAAGGGGCGCCGATTCTATCCTTGGCCTGGGAAAATCCCATGTGCCACGGAGCAGCTGGACCAAAGTGTCCACCTACCCAGCCAGAGGAGCTCTGGAGCGAGAGAGGCCACTGCCACGGGAGGCCTACACAGGCCAAAGAACAAAGATAAATAAATGAATGACAAATAGAAGTGGCCCAAAAAAAATCAAAAACAAAAACTCTGTAACTTGTGACCAAACCAGCTTTAAATGTTAAAGACACAGGAAATACAAGAGAAGAAAAAGACCTAAGAAACAAACCCCAAACAATTAGGAAAATGATAATAAGAACATTGTTGCTGTTCAGGGCTTCCCTGGTGGTCCAGTGGGTAAGGACACTGCCTTGCAGTGCAGGCGCCGATTCTATCCTTGGCCTGGGAAAATCCCATGTGCCACGGAGCAGCTGGACCAAAGTGTCCACCTACCCAGCCAGAGGAGCTCTGGAGCGAGAGAGGCCACTGCCACGGGAGGCCTACACAGGCCAAAGAACAAAGATAAATAAATGAATGACAAATAGAAGTGGCCCAAAAAAAAACAAAAACAAAAACTCTGTAACTTGTGACCAAACCAGCTTTAAATGTTAAAGACACAGGAAATACAAGAGAAGAAAAAGACCTAAGAAACAAACCCCAAACAATTAGGAAAATGATAATAAGAACATTGTTGCTGTTCAGGGCTTCCCTGGTGGTCCAGTGGGTAAGGACACTGCCTTGCAGTGCAAGGGGCTCCAGTTCGATCCCTGGCCTGGGAGGATCTCACATGCCGCGGAGCGGCTGGACTGTCCAACTACCGAGTCGGAGCTCTGGAGTGCATGCGCCCATAGCCAGTGCTCTGCAGTGAGAGAGGCCACTATGATGGGAGGCCTCCACAGGCCAAAGAACAAAGATGGATGAAAATAAATAAAAGGAAAGACCAATAGAAGTGGCCAAAAAAAAAAGAATCTTGTTGCTGTTTCGTCACTAAATCGTGTTCGACTCTTTGTGACAAGTAAAACCTCAACAAGTTTAAGAAAACTGAACTCGTATCGAGCATCTTTCCTGCCCACAATGCTATAAGACTAGGTATCAATTATAAGGGAAAAAAAACCTGTAAAAAACACAAATACATTGAGGTTATACAGTACATGTCTAAATAACCAACAGGTTACTGAAGAAATCAAAAGGGAAATCAAAAAATTTCTAGAAACAAATGACAATGAAAACATGACAACTCAAAACCTATGGGATACAGCAAAAACATTTCTAAGAGGGAAGTTTATAGCAATACAATCCTACCTCAAGAAACAATAAAAACATTGAACAGACAACCTAACTTTACACCTAAAACAACTGGAAAAAGAACACGGACACACACACACACACACACAAAAATCCCCAAAGTCAGCAGAAAGAAGTCATAAAGATCAGAGCAGGAATAAATGAAAAGGAAATGAAAGAAACAGTAATAAAGATTAATAAAACCAAACGATGGTCTTTGAGAAGATAGACAAAATTGACAAACCTTTAGCCAGACTCATCAAGAAAAAGAAGAATCAAATCAACAAAATTAGAAATGAAAAAGGAGAGGTTACAGCAGACATTGCAAAAATATAGAGGATTGCAACAGACTACTATGAGCAACTATAGGCAGTAAAATGGACAATCTGTGAAAAATGGACAGATTCTTAAGAGAAGTTCAGTCTTCAAAGACTGAACCAAGAAGAAATAGAAATTATGGACAGGCCAGTTACACGCACTGAAATCAAAACTGTGATTAAAAAAAACTGCCCCCCCCCTCCAAAGAAGCCCAGGGCTACATGGCTTCACAGGTGAATTCTATCAAACATTTAAAGCTAATGCTTATCCTTCTAAAACTCTTCCAAAAAATTTCATAGGATGGAATGTTTCCAAATTCATTCTACGAGGCACCATCACCCTGATACTAAAACCAGTCAAAAGGCAACACACAGAAAAGATAATTACAGGCTCACATGCGCGGAGCGCTGGACTGTCCAACTACCGAGTCGGAGCTCTGGAGCGCATGCGCCCATAGCCAGTGCTCTGCAGTGAGAGAGGCCACTATGATGGGAGGCCTCCACAGGCCAAAGAACAAAGATGGATGAAAATAAATAAAAGGAAAGACCAATAGAAGTGGCCAAAAAAAAAAGAATCTTGTTGCTGTTTCGTCACTAAATCGTGTTCGACTCTTTGTGACAAGTAAAACCTCAACAAGTTTAAGAAAACTGAACTCGTATCGAGCATCTTTCCTGCCCACAATGCTATAAGACTAGGTATCAATTATAAGGGAAAAAAAACCTGTAAAAAACACAAATACATTGAGGTTATACAGTACATGTCTAAATAACAAACAGGTTACTGAAGAAATCAAAAGGAAAATCAAAAAATTCCCCAGAACAAATGCCAATAAAAACATGACAACTTAAAACCTATGGGATACAGCAAAAACATTTCTAAGAGGGAAGTTTATAGCAATACAATCCTACCTCAAGAAACAATAAAAACATTGAACAGACAACCTAACTTTACACCTAAAACAACTGGAAAAAGAACACGGACACACACACACACACACACAAAAATCCCCAAAGTCAGCAGAAAGAAGTCATAAAGATCAGAGCAGGAATAAATGAAAAGGAAATGAAAGAAACAGTAATAAAGATTAATAAAACCAAACGATGGTCTTTGAGAAGATAGACAAAATTGACAAACCTTTAGCCAGACTCATCAAGAAAAAGAAGAATCAAATCAACAAAATTAGAAATGAAAAAGGAGAGGTTACAGCAGACATTGCAAAAATATAGAGGATTGCAACAGACTACTATGAGCAACTATAGGCAGTAAAATGGACAATCTGTGAAAAATGGACAGATTCTTAAGAGAAGTTCAGTCTTCAAAGACTGAACCAAGAAGAAATAGAAATTATGGACAGGCCAGTTACACGCACTGAAATCAAAACTGTGATTAAAAAAAACTGCCCCCCCCCTCCAAAGAAGCCCAGGGCTACATGGCTTCACAGGTGAATTCTATCAAACATTTAAAGCTAATGCTTATCCTTCTAAAACTCTTCCAAAAAATTTCATAGGATGGAATGTTTCCAAATTCATTCTACGAGGCACCATCACCCTGATACTAAAACCAGTCAAAAGGCAACACACAGAAAAGATAATTACAGGCCAGTATCATTGATGAACATAGATGCAAAAATCCTCAACAAACTTCTGTGAAACAGAATTCAACAACACATTAAAAAGATCATACACCATGATCAAGTCAGGTTTATCCCAGGGATGCAAGGATTCTTTAATATATGCGATACACCGTATTAACAAATTGAAAAATAAAAACCATATGATAATCTCAATAGATTCAGAAAAAGCCTTTGACAAAGTCCAGTACCCATTTATGATAAAAACTCTTCAAAAAAGAAAAAGTAAAACTGTCACTGTTTGTGGATGACATGATACTATACGTGGGAAACTCTAAAGATTCTCTCAGAAAATTACTAGAGCTGGTCAGTGAATTTAGCAGTAAGGATTTTGGATACTAAATAAAAGACGTTGTCTGATTCTTATGATACTCATGGGCAGATAGATGTAATTCAGATGATAGGACAGCAAGGCTCTGTTTCTGGACCAGAGGATGGTGGACATGTCTTTCCTCAAACCTCCCTTCATGCTGCCATGACATCTGCAGTCTTCAGTTCCCGAGTACAGTATATTTCCAGTGCTCACTGCTGGAATAGATTTCTTTTACCTGGGAACTTTGCTTCTTTGGTAACGCCATCTTTTTGCTCAAAATCAAAGTCATGTTTATCCCAGGGATGCAGGGATTCTTTAATATTCCCTTTCCACCCTTTCCTTCCATCTTATACATCATAAATCCTCTTAAGTTTCTAAGTTAGGGTCTTTCATACAAGCTCTGTTTTTTGTAGAAACACTTCCAGTAGACATGGAATCATGAGGAGGCAGCATGTGCTGCTGTTCTTTAGTGTGCCATGGCTTGGTGTTGCTCACGCATCTGCTGTCCCTGGACTTGCCTGGTCTCATTTAGTCAGTCGCATTTTATAGCTATTTCTTCTGTTTTTTTTTTTTTCCTATTGAAGGGAATAGATAATCTTTTTATTATCATGGAAATTACCTTTGTTTATAGAGTTGAGAAGGTCCTTAAACGTGTTTCCCTTTTCTCTCCATAAAAATAGGATCCTTTCAATATAATCTGTATTTCAAATAATTTTCCTCCCTGTTATTCTGCTGTACGTTGTTTTTACTCCTCTAGTTATGCTTTTACTCTCTATTTTAAATTCTTGTTGATTTATAGGAAGGTGCAAAAATAAATCCTTTATTTCTTTCACCCAATACTCACAATAGTTACATTTTATATAACCGTAGTGCAGTATCAAACCCAGGAAAGTGACATTTAGAGTATGGTATATGCCATTTTACCACTTGTATAGATTGCTGCGATGACTACCATATTGAAGGCACAGAAGTATTGTACCACTACAAAGTCCTCCCTCGTGTGCTGCCTTTTAATCGTCACAGCCACTTCTTCCCTAGCCTTCCTAACTCCTGACAGACACAGTGTTTTCCATATCTCTAGTCTTGTCATTTCAAGAATTTTATATAGATGATGTTATATAGTGTGTAGACTTTTGAGATTGGCTTAGTTCATCCAGCACAATACCTTGGAGACCCATCCAAGTAGTTGTGTCTATTAATAATATGTTCCTTTTTATTGCTGAGTAGTAGTTCATAATAGAAAGCTTCCAAGGTAGCACTGGTGGTAAAGAATGTCTCCAGTTCAGGAGATGTAAGAGACTCGGGTTCCATCCCTGGACTGGGAAGATTCCCTGCAGAAGGACATAGCACCCCAAACCAGTATTCTTGCCTCAAGCATCCCATGGACAAAGGAGCCTGGTGGGCTGTGGTCCACAGGGTCTCAAAGAGTCATATATGACTGAAGTGACTTAGCACAGCACAGTACAGTTCATAATAGATGGATGTTCCAGTTTGTTTAGCCATTTATCTGTTGATAGGTATTTTGGTTGTTTCAGTTTTTGGATGTTACAGATAAAGCTGCTATGAATTTGTATACATGTAGATTTTCGTGTCTCTAGGATATATGCCCAGTAGTGTAATTTCTGGGTAATATTGTAGCTATTTAGTTTCCAAAGTGACAGGTGAACTGTTTATCAAAGCAGCTGTACTATTACAGATTCTCCTAAGTGTGGTGTGAGTGATCTGGTTTCTCTGCAGTCCTCACTAGCACTCAGTTTGGTTGACGTAAATCCTACTTGGTTATGATGTAAAATTCTTTTATATACAGTATTTCTCAATTATATACTCTAGTATTTTGTTAAAGATAGTGTACATCTATATTCATTAAGGATAATGGTCTGTAGTTTTTTGTTTTTATTAATACTGTTTTTTTTTTTTTTTTGGCCACTTCTATTGGTCTTTCATTTACTTATTTGTTCTTTGGCCTGTCTGGGCCTCCCATTGCAGTGGCCTCTCTCGCTACAGAGCACTGGCTCTGGGCGCACGCACTCCAGAGTGCTGGCTCGGTAATTGTGAACATCGGTCCAGCCACTCCGTGGCACGTGGGATCTTCCCAGGCCAAGGATCGAACTGGTGCCTCTTGCACTGCCAGGCGGTGTCTTTACCCACTGGACCACCAGGGAAGCCCTTTCTGATACTATTTTTGTCTGGTTTTATGCGATTAGGTAATTCTGACCTCATAAATGAGCTGGAAAGCATTCTTTCTTCTTCTACTTTCTGGAAGAGATTGTATAGAATTGTTGTTATTCTTCCTTAATTATTTGATAGAATTCTCAAAAAAATGAGCTTTTGCAGTTTTAAAAAAATGTCTCCAGTTCAGGAGATGTAAGAGACTCGGGTTCCATCCCTGGACTGGGAAGATTCCCTGCAGAAGGACATAGCACCCCAAACCAGTATTCTTGCCTCAAGCATCCCATGGACAAAGGAGCCTGGTGGGCTGTGGTCCACAGGGTCTCAAAGAGTCATATATGACTGAAGTGACTTAGCACAGCACAGTACAGTTCATAATAGATGGATGTTCCAGTTTGTTTAGCCATTTATCTGTTGATAGGTATTTTGGTTGTTTCAGTTTTTGGATGTTACAGATAAAGCTGCTATGAATTTGTATACATGTAGATTTTCGTGTCTCTAGGATATATGCCCAGTAGTGTAATTTCTGGGTAATATTGTAGCTATTTAGTTTCCAAAGTGACAGGTGAACTGTTTATCAAAGCAGCTGTACTATTACAGATTCTCCTAAGTGTGGTGTGAGTGATCTGGTTTCTCTGCAGTCCTCACTAGCACTCAGTTTGGTTGACGTAAATCCTACTTGGTTATGATGTAAAATTCTTTTATATACAGTATTTCTCAATTATATACTCTAGTATTTTGTTAAAGATAGTGTACATCTATATTCATTAAGGATAATGGTCTGTAGTTTTTTGTTTTTATTAATACTGTTTTTTTTTTTTTTTTGGCCACTTCTATTGGTCTTTCATTTACTTATTTGTTCTTTGGCCTGTCTGGGCCTCCCATTGCAGTGGCCTCTCTCGCTACAGAGCACTGGCTCTGGGCGCACGCACTCCAGAGTGCTGGCTCGGTAATTGTGAACATCGGTCCAGCCACTCCGTGGCACGTGGGATCTTCCCAGGCCAAGGATCGAACTGGTGCCTCTTGCACTGCCAGGCGGTGTCTTTACCCACTGGACCACCAGGGAAGCCCTTTCTGATACTATTTTTGTCTGGTTTTATGCGATTAGGTAATTCTGACCTCATAAATGAGCTGGAAAGCATTCTTTCTTCTTCTACTTTCTGGAAGAGATTGTATAGAATTGTTGTTATTCTTCCTTAATTATTTGATAGAATTCTCCAGTGAAAATATCAGAGTCTGAAGATTTCTTTTTTGGCAGTTTTAAAATAGTTATATACTTATTCAAATGATCTCTCTCTCTCTCTTTTTAAATTTTGGCCTCTTTTATTGTTTGTTTGTTTTTTTTTTTTCTCCATCCATCTTTATTCTTTGGCCTCTTTGGAACTCCCATTGTAGTGGCCTCTCTCATTGCAGAGCACTGGCTCTGAGTGAATGCACTCTAGAGCACTGACTCGTAATTGGACGCACTGGTCCAGTTTTTCCACAGCACCTGGGATCTTTCCAAGCCAGGAATCAAACCAGTGCCCCTTGCACTGCAAGGTAGACTCTTTACCCACTGGATCACCAGGGTAGCCCTCAAATGATCTCTTTCATTTGAGATGAGTTTTGATACTTGGTGGTTTTGAGGAATTAGTTTCTTCTCAAATATATAACTAAAAAGTTGTTCATAGTATTTCCTTATTATCTTTTTAATGGCCAGAGGACCTTTATTGATATATTGCCTGATTTTGTTAATTGGTGTCTTCTCTGTCAGTTTTTGATTTATTGATTTTATTGACCTTTTCAAAAAACGAACTTCCTGTTCTCTTAATTTTCTGTGTTCAATTTCAGTAGTTTTTGTTTGTTGTATTTGTCTTTATACTTGCTTTTGATTTATTTTCATCTTCATCCTGTCCCAACTCTTTCTTAAGATATGAAGTTTAACTTATCGAATTGAGATTTGTTTTTTTTTCTTTTTTTTTTCTGTTTTCTCTCACTGCTTTAGCTGTGTCCTACAACTTTTGATACTGTGTATTTACTTTTGTATTCATATGTGGTTTTTTTCTTAAATAATTTCAATGTCTCATTTCTTTTTTAAATTTTGGCCTCTTTTATTGGTTTTTTATTTATTTATTTTTGTCCATCTTTATTCTTTGGCCTATGTGAGCCTCCCATTGCATTGGTCTCGTTGCAGAGCGCCGTCTCTGGCTGCATGTGGTCCAGAGCCCTGGCTCAGTATTTAGACACACCAGTCCAGCCTTCCTGTGGCACATGGGATCTTGCTGGGCCAGGGATTGAACTGGTACCCCTTGCACTGCAGGACGGACTCTTTACCCAGTGGATCTCCAGGGAAGCCCATGTATTCATATGTATTTTGAAAATAAATTTCTCTTGGGACTTCTTCTTTGACCCATGAATTATATTTAGTATTTGAGTGTTTGGAAATTTTCCTGTCATCTCTGTTATGTATTTCTGACTTGATATCATTGTGGTTAGAGAACACATTCTGTGTAATTTAAGATTTTTTAGGTTTGATGTGGTTTATTTTGTGGCCTAGGCTATGGCCTGTTTTGTTAAATGACCTCTGGACTCTTGAAAATAGAATATGTTTTTTGCTGTTGTTTGATGAAGTATTCTATAAATGTTGAGTAGATCCTGTTTGTTGATGGGTGACCTTGAGTTCTTCCATTTCATTGCTGATTTTATTGTCTAGTTGTTTTATCAGTTGTTGAGAGAAGTGTTAGACTCTCCAATTGCAATTTTAAATTTGACTTCTCATTTCAGTTGTGTCAGTTTCGTTTCACGTATTGGACAGTTGGTGTGTTAACATTTAGGCTTGTTTTCTCTTCTTGGTAGATTGATTCTTTTAGCATTTTATAAGGTCCCTCTCAACTTGATAATTTACTCTGAATCCTCGTTTATCTGATATTAATACAGTCATTCTTTATTTTTTTTCAATTTCTTTGCCTGATATGTCCTTTTACTATTTTCCTTAAAAATACTTATACTTTTATATATAAGATGAATTTCCTGTATTTAGCATATAGTTGGGTCATGATTCATTTTTTATCCAGTCTGCCAATCTGTCTTTTCATTCGTGTCTGAGCACCCTTTATACTTAATGGAAGTATTGAAAATGTTAAGGCTTAAGTCTGCCATTTCTTTGACTTCATTTTGTTTCTTCTCCTTTGCTTTCTGTTTTTCCTTTCTTGCCTTTTCTTTGTTATTTTTGCTTCTTTTAGAATGCCATTTTGATTTATATATAGTATTTTGAGTATATTTGATTGTACAGAAATATTGTACTTGCTCTAGGTACTATGTGTATATAATTTTGTGTGGTTTACTAAGCATAGAAATCTTACTTCCCATTATGTCTCTTCCTTCCCCCCATTTATAATATAAATATCTTTAATATTCCCTATACTTAAGAACTTGCCAACTGAAAGGAAACTAAACTGTACAAAGTCAAAAAGGCAGTTTATTGGGAAGAGTCTTAAGAATGGAAATTTGGTGGTCGCAGATAAAGAGGGAAATTAGTGCACAAGTTATTTACCAAGAGTTTGGATTGACAAGCAGAATTATTCTATATATACAGTAGGGTTATGGAACACATTCATTATGAGGGAAAGGTATTTTTTCTTTAGTTCAGAATATGTCCATTTCTCATCATTATTCTTCCCACTTATCAACTATTCGGCAGTTTTAATTTAAGATCCGCAACAGAAGTCCAGTATATGCAGGAAACATAGATAAGAGTTCCTTGGGTCACATCTCCATCATTCCTGACATAGTTCATTTCACAGACTCCCTAAGACATTACTAGAGCCCGTGCAGGTGGAAGCCTGGGTTTCCCAGTTGGTCTTTCCTAATGGGGATAGGAGTGCTAGAATCACAGTTTGTCCCATGACACTTAGCAGTTTATTGTGCACAAGTTTTGTGTATTGCCAGGCTACCTTTTTCCTGGTCCTTTGGCTGGGTGGAGGTTTTTCTCAGGACTTTTGTTGATTTTGTTTATGTCTGTGCCCATTGGCATTTCCTGGTGCTGCCTTCTTCATCGCCTAGTCTGGGATACATTAGGCCAAAAGAGTACCCAAGGGATTTTTTTTTTGGCCACTTTCTATTGATCTTTCATTTATGTATCTTTGTTCTTTGGCCTGTGTGGGCCTCCTGTCGCAGTGGCCCCTCTCACCGCAGAACACTGACTCTGGGCGCATGCACTCCAGAGCCCCTGCTCGGCAGTTGGACACATCAGTCCAGCCGTTCTGCGGCATGCGGGATCTTCCCAGACCAGGGGTTGAACAAGCACCCCTTGCACTGCAAGGCAGTATCCTTACCCTCTGGACCACCAGGGAAGCCCCCAAGGGATTTTTCATCCATGTTTTTTTGTTTGTTTGCTTCAAGTCTTAGCTGATCTGTCTTCTTTAACTGCACCTCTCAGAGTTTTATGTTTTATACTTAATGTCTAGAGTTTTTAGCTGTACTTTGCAGACGAAAAAGGAAGGTGTATCTGTTACATCTTGTGTTGGAACTGGAAGTCTCTCTTTTATTAACATTGTAATTACAATATATTATTTTAATTCTTTGAAAGCCAACATGATGATATAGTTGACACCAAGAAATGTAAGAAAACTATTATTATCAGGGTGGTTATCTTTAATAGAAGAATAAGGAAAATATTCAGATCAATCCTAATGAAAAGAGGAAGAAAAATTCCCTGACACAGGTATCCACCAAGAGATATGGATGCTTATAAGCAGAATGGTCGTAATTAAATCAGGTGGGATCAGGAAAAGCGTTTACAAAATGGTTTGAAACGGTTGGGAAGGCTGGATAGGATTCTGACAGATGAGGTTTTGGAAGTGAAAGGAGGCATTTTTAAGTGGCAAATATAGTAATATTCTTTGCTTTTTAGATAGAAACTCATATATTTGACAACTATTCAGTCAGCTTATTAAAGGGGTGCCCCTTGACAGTCACAGGCAGAACTGTTATGTATTATGTACAAGATTTTCTTTCTCTCCTTCTCATGCTCAGGTCTACCGCAGAGATCATGGTCTTTTGGCCTTGGGGGAAGTAAAGAATGGGCATTATTGTATTTTTCTTCTAAAATTCTTAGGTGCTTGTATTTTTGTGGGTAGGCCTGGCAAATTGTTATATCTTCATCTCTAGTCAAATACAATAACTTAATTTATTTCAGTTTGAATCAGTAAACAGAGTCTGCTATGTGTTGGGGCAGAGAATGTGGGACATTAACGTCTTTTAAATTCTTTGCCAGATTTTAGACATTCTTACAGATACTTTCACTTAAATTATTGTTAAGAACAGATGATTTATCAGGAGTGACAATTAAATGCAAAATTTATTGTCTTAAGTGCTATAAAAATAGAGTTATAAAATTAAAGAATGATAGTGACAGTGGAGTTGGGGATATAATGAAGCAACTAAAGAGATTCAGGCAGCTGTAACAAGAATTGTTACCAGGGAAGCCCCAAGGGATTTTTCAATTTTTTTCTTAGCTGATCTGTCTTCTTTAACTGCACCTCTCAGAGTTTTATGTTTTATACTTAATGTCTAGAGTTTTTAGCTGTACTTTGCAGACGAAAAAGGAAGGTGTATCTGTTACATCTTGTGTTGGAACTGGAAGTCTCTCTTTTATTAACATTGTAATTACAATATATTATTTTAATTCTTTGAAAGCCAACATGATGATATAGTTGACACCAAGAAATGTAAGAAAACTATTATTATCAGGGTGGTTATCTTTAATAGAAGAATAAGGAAAATATTCAGATCAATCCTAATGAAAAGAGGAAGAAAAATTCCCTGACACAGGTATCCACCAAGAGATATGGATGCTTATAAGCAGAATGGTCGTAATTAAATCAGGTGGGATCAGGAAAAGCGTTTACAAAATGGTTTGAAACGGTTGGGAAGGCTGGATAGGATTCTGACAGATGAGGTTTTGGAAGTGAAAGGAGGCATTTTTAAGTGGCAAATATAGTAATATTCTTTGCTTTTTAGATAGAAACTCATATATTTGACAACTATTCAGTCAGCTTATTAAAGGGGTGCCCCTTGACAGTCACAGGCAGAACTGTTATGTATTATGTACAAGATTTTCTTTCTCTCCTTCTCATGCTCAGGTCTCCCGCAGAGATCATGGTCTTTTGGCCTTGGGGGAAGTAAAGAATGGGCATTATTGTATTTTTCTTCTAAAATTCTTAGGTGCTTGTATTTTTGTGGGTAGGCCTGGCAAATTGTTATATCTTCATCTCTAGTCAAATACAATAACTTAATTTATTTCAGTTTGAATCAGTAAACAGAGTCTGCTATGTGTTGGGGCAGAGAATGTGGGACATTAACGTCTTTTAAATTCTTTGCCAGATTTTAGACATTCTTACAGATACTTTCACTTAAATTATTGTTAAGAACAGATGATTTATCAGGAGTGACAATTAAATGCAAAATTTATTGTCTTAAGTGCTATAAAAATAGAGTTATAAAATTAAAGAATGATAGTGACAGTGGAGTTGGGGATATATGAGCAACTGAATTATGACAACTAAAAGAAGTTCATTCAGGCAGCTGTAACAGAATGCCATGTACTGACTGGCTTATAAACAATGGAAATTTATTTTTTACAGTTTTAAAGGTTGGGAATTCCAAGATCAAGGTACTGGCCTGCTTCCTGATTCATAGACAGCCATCTTTTCCTGTATCCTCACATGATGGAAAGGATGAGGGGGTTCTCTGTGATTTCTTTCACAGGGTACTCTGGTTTGTGAGGGCTCCACCCTCATGACCTAATCGCCACCCAAAGGCTCATCTCCAAACCATCACACTGGGGCAGAGGTTTCAACATGTGAAACTTTGGTGGTAGGGACACAAATAACCTAGTCATTCTATTCCTGCGTTTTACAAATGAAGAGAGTGAGACTTAGAGATCAGTGGCCTTCTCTGGGTTACAGGCTCTTAAGGAAAATTACAGTTCCTAGATTCCCAGTGGATGCTGTTTCCATAAACCTCCAGAGAGAACTTACCTCTTTGAGAGGAAATCTCGACTGCTGGTTTAGCTTTATATCTATATCTATAGTTTTATATATATATAGTTTAACTTTCTTTACCCAGAGTAGTGAGTAGAAGCTGACCCTGGTGAAACCCCCACGAGGGAGTTGCATGCTCCTTCTTGGCTGAGGACTTACTTTATGTAAAGGTTTTGGATCAAAACATCTCTAGAGGGGCAAAATGGAGTTGTCAGGTAATATCTTTGGAGAGCACCTGCGATCCAATGTCACCATATTAAATATTTTCTAGTCTGTTTCCAAAAATATCCATGCCTAAATTAGTGGAGAAATTATAGTAATTTCAAAAGACAGGGTCTGAATTTGCTAGGATACTCTAAAGATCATTGATTTTATTTAGTTTCTTATGGCAGTTACCTTAATCAACATAAAAATGAATCATCAGGGCTTCCCTGGTGGTCGAGTGGGTAGAGAGTCTGCCTAGCAGTGCAAGGGGCACCGGTTTTATCCCTGGCCTGGGAAGATCCCATATGCTGTAGAGTGGCTGGACCTGTGTGTCCAATTATAAGCCAGGGCATAAAATAGAGTTATAAAATTAAAGAATGATAGTGACAGTGGAGTTGGGGATATATGAGCAACTGAATTATGACAACTAAAAGAAGTTCATTCAGGCAGCTGTAACAGAATGCCATGTACTGACTGGCTTATAAACAATGGAAATTTATTTTTTACAGTTTTAAAGGTTGGGAATTCCAAGATCAAGGTACTGGCCTGCTTCCTGATTCATAGACAGCCATCTTTTCCTGTATCCTCACATGATGGAAAGGATGAGGGGGTTCTCTGTGATTTCTTTCACAGGGTACTCTGGTTTGTGAGGGCTCCACCCTCATGACCTAATCGCCACCCAAAGGCTCATCTCCAAACCATCACACTGGGGCAGAGGTTTCAACATGTGAAACTTTGGTGGTAGGGACACAAATAACCTAGTCATTCTATTCCTGCGTTTTACAAATGAAGAGAGTGAGACTTAGAGATCAGTGGCCTTCTCTGGGTTACAGGCTCTTAAGGAAAATTACAGTTCCTAGATTCCCAGTGGATGCTGTTTCCATAAACCTCCAGAGAGAACTTACCTCTTTGAGAGGAAATCTCGACTGCTGGTTTAGCTTTATATCTATATCTATAGTTTTATATATATATAGTTTAACTTTCTTTACCCAGAGTAGTGAGTAGAAGCTGACCCTGGTGAAACCCCCACGAGGGAGTTGCATGCTCCTTCTTGGCTGAGGACTTACTTTATGTAAAGGTTTTGGATCAAAACATCTCTAGAGGGGCAAAATGGAGTTGTCAGGTAATATCTTTGGAGAGCACCTGCGATCCAATGTCACCATATTAAATATTTTCTAGTCTGTTTCCAAAAATATCCATGCCTAAATTAGTGGAGAAATTATAGTAATTTCAAAAGACAGGGTCTGAATTTGCTAGGATACTCTAAAGATCATTGATTTTATTTAGTTTCTTATGGCAGTTACCTTAATCAACATAAAAATGAATCATCAGGGCTTCCCTGGTGGTCGAGTGGGTAGAGAGTCTGCCTAGCAGTGCAAGGGGCACCGGTTTTATCCCTGGCCTGGGAAGATCCCATATGCTGTAGAGTGGCTGGACCTGTGTGTCCAATTATAAGCCAGGGCTCTGGAGCACATGCACCCAGAGCCGGTGCTCTACAACAAGGGAGGCCACTGCAATGGGAGGCCCATACAGGCCAAAGAACAAAAATGCATGAAAATAAATGAAAGAAGGGCTTCCCTTGTGGCTCAGTGGATAAGAACCCGTCTGCCAATGCGGGAGACCCAGGTTCGATCCCTGATCCCGGAAGATCCCACATACCACAGAGCAGCTAAACCCACACAACAACAAAGACCCAGTACAGCCAAAAATAAATAAATAAAAGTTTAAAAAAAAAAAAAAATAAATAAATGAAAGAAGACCAATGAAAGAGGCCAAAAAGAAAAAAATCTTAAAAAATGAATAATCATCTTTGAGTTTTGTTTTATAGTGAGCCGTGTAGGATTACTCTAAAAGAAATGTCTGATTATACTCAACCAGAATCAAAGAATGTTGATTCAGGGGTGAAAATAAGTTTTCTATTTGGACCTGAATGTTACTGAAATCTCTGAACATCAATAAAGTACACTAGTCATCTATTAGTATATCAATATATTGTTTCCCTATCGTATTAATTGGTGTGACAAATTATGCATACATTCTTTTGCAAATTGAGCTAGTAGGTATGGTGATAGTTTACAGGCTCGTTTTTTCTTGATGCTGTCATGAGCATTTTTGTAGTTTTATGTTGAATGTGTCTCATCAGTGAGGAGGCGAACAGAGAGACAAGAGACCCAATCTGGTTCTATTTGTGTGAACACATTCTGTCTAGAAGGCAAAATGGAGTTGTCAGGTAATATCTTTGGAGAGCACCTGCGATCCAATGTCACCATATTAAATATTTTCTAGTCTGTTTCCAAAAATATCCATGCCTAAATTAGTGGAGAAATTATAGTAATTTCAAAAGACAGGGTCTGAATTTGCTAGGATACTCTAAAGATCATTGATTTTATTTAGTTTCTTATGGCAGTTACCTTAATCAACATAAAAATGAATCATCAGGGCTTCCCTGGTGGTCGAGTGGGTAGAGAGTCTGCCTAGCAGTGCAAGGGGCACCGGTTTTATCCCTGGCCTGGGAAGATCCCATATGCTGTAGAGTGGCTGGACCTGTGTGTCCAATTATAAGCCAGGGCTCTGGAGCACATGCACCCAGAGCCGGTGCTCTACAACAAGGGAGGCCACTGCAATGGGAGGCCCATACAGGCCAAAGAACAAAAATGCATGAAAATAAATGAAAGAAGGGCTTCCCTTGTGGCTCAGTGGATAAGAACCCGTCTGCCAATGCGGGAGACCCAGGTTCGATCCCTGATCCCGGAAGATCCCACATACCACAGAGCAGCTAAACCCACACAACAACAAAGACCCAGTACAGCCAAAAATAAATAAATAAAAGTTTAAAAAAAAAAAAAAATAAATAAATGAAAGAAGACCAATGAAAGAGGCCAAAAAGAAAAAAATCTTAAAAAATGAATAATCATCTTTGAGTTTTGTTTTATAGTGAGCCGTGTAGGATTACTCTAAAAGAAATGTCTGATTATACTCAACCAGAATCAAAGAATGTTGATTCAGGGGTGAAAATAAGTTTTCTATTTGGACCTGAATGTTACTGAAATCTCTGAACATCAATAAAGTACACTAGTCATCTATTAGTATATCAATATATTGTTTCCCTATCGTATTAATTGGTGTGACAAATTATGCATACATTCTTTTGCAAATTGAGCTAGTAGGTATGGTGATAGTTTACAGGCTCGTTTTTTCTTGATGCTGTCATGAGCATTTTTGTAGTTTTATGTGGAATGTGTCTCATCAGTGAGGAGGCGAACAGAGAGACAAGAGACCCAATCTGGTTCTATTTGTGTGAACACATTCTGTCTAGAAGGCTCAGTTTTACCTGGAACATGAGGAAATTGAAGTGAATGACATTTCAGTCATATTCCAGTTCTTATAAACTAATCAAAACAAATATAGCTAAGAAGCAGCAAATTACTCAAATTGAGAAGTTTGCATGTGTGACCTGTGGCCTGTATGTCACCTTCTTGATACAGGACTTAACTCTTACCACGTTCTGCGTCTTTTGAGTGCTCTGTTGGTTCTACTGTCTTCACTAATGTTCTTTATTTTACCTGCTAGTCCTTTGAAAACTTCTGATTCTTTAAAAAAGAAATGAAAATTTTTTGTATGGTAATTTTTTATTGCCTGATTTATTATTGATGCAATTTCTGTATGTTTAACACCTAAAGGCTGTCTCACCTTTTAAGTGCTTTCATTTTTTGCAAAAAAAAAAAGTGTATTCTGCTACTTTAAAAAGAGATACATGACGATAAATGTAATTGTTTACCAAAAAATATTATCTCCTATGTATTGACTACAAATGTTAGAGGAAATAACTTTTTTCTTAATATGTGAAAAATAACCAGATTTGGATTAAGATATATTTTTAGTAATTTGGGCTACCTGTATTTAAAAAAAATGTCTTCTCATTAGCAGTATTGTTGGTTTTTTTTTAGAGTATGACTGTGGTGTCTCTGTTTTTTGGTTCCCTTTTTTACTATACCTCCCTGCCCCATCTCTCTCTGCACAGGGTGGGTATTCTGCTCCCTCCTTCTCTCCTTGGCAGGGCTCCTTCCAGGGGATCCCACGGACTGTTCCGCCGCACCGCAGACAGAGTGAGTCTGTGTCTCTCACTCCTTTCCTGCTCTGGCTTCCCGGTCACGGTATCCCCATTCTGCATGATCATCCCTCCCCAGCACCTCCTCTCCGTCCAGAGTGACCTGCAGGCACACGCTAAACCAGCGCTCCCTGGGCGCTCCTCTCTTAATTAATACTTCCTTTATCTGCATGTGTTCAGACCTTTCTACTTAGAGCCTCAGGAAAGCTGTCTGAAGTCATTGTCATGCTAATGCCATTTAAACTTGTTGCCAGTGACCTTATACTCCTACCACCTACCGACATGCATCTGTCTTAAATATATTTTGTATTTTGATGACCTTGAGGTATATGAATAAAACTTGGTTTTTGAATATATTCATGTTAAAAACATACATTCTGTCTGCAGTGGGATAATGGACAGATGCATATTGTTTAGGGAGCAGGCTTACTAGACCATTGCACATTTCTTTAAGTATTACCTAATCAAAAGGCTTTGATTGCATTTTAATATTATCTAATACAAGAATCTTTTAAGTCATTTAAAGAGTGTTTTTAAATAACTAATGTCTATAATTTACCGGCTGCTTTACAGTACAGAAAAAATGGCTTTTGAATATGCATGGTTTACTAACATTTCTAATGATTTAGTAATTGACTTCAAAGAAAATCTTTGTTAATACTAAGTCTGCTTTCTAAGTGTTTATTATTTTGTGTTATGCACTTAAGTATATACCTGGTAAGTTGATTATATTTTATCTTTTTTGAAAAGTCACCCAAAAAAGCTAATGTTAATGAAAAAGATACTTAAATATTGCCAAAGTCACCTTTATGCCCTCTCTATGGATTTGCCCTAATTCGTGATTCATGTCAACTTTTTCATCAATTGTCCTTATTTAAATAATATGAAGTATCAAAGGTCAAAAAGGGGGCAATTTTAAGCAGTTAAAATTTCAAAATGTGATTTATTCAAATAAAAATTTGTTTCTTGAATTAGTTATGAAGCATCAACATTAATTTGAGACAAAAGTTGAAATTTATTTTTTGGTCACTGTGCTTTTCCTTCCCCTTTGCACTTTTTAAAGAACAGTGGAATAGAACATTTGTATAGGCTTTAAGATCAAGGTATTCAGTAGCAAGTTAATCTGTTGCGTGAAAGGATTCCTCCTTTCTTTTCCGTCTCCTACCACCATTGGACTTTTTACTTCCCTTGCTTCAATAATGTGCTTTCGTTTCTCCTCTATTTAAAGACTGTTAGCACATAAAGAATTATACGAAATTGCTAGTGAACTAATCTGAATTTCAAAGGGCAGTTACAACAAATGGTAATGTCTTCTTAGGCCATAGCCAGTATACCGCATGGCTGACAGGTTCACCTCATAAAGACACACCTGGGGCTTCCCTGGTGGTCCAGTAGGTAAGGACACCGCCTTGCAGTGCAAGGGGCGCTGGTTCGATCCCTGGCCTGGGAAGATCCCTCGTGCCGGGGAGCGGCTGGACCGATGTGTCCAATTACCGAGCCAGAACTCTGGAGCGCTTGTGCCCAGAGCTGGTGTTCTGCGACAGGAGAGGCCACTGCGATGGGAAGCCCACATGGGCCAAAGAACAAAGATGGATGAAAATAGATAAATGAAAGACCATTAGAAGTGGCCCGCCAGCCCCCCTCCCTCCCTAGCCCCCCCCAAGTAAAACCTTATTAAAAAAAAGAAAGAAAGACACACCTACCTTAAGTTTTCTGAAACTCCTTTTAGTCTCTTTTCTTTTCCCCCACCATTTTTCTCTCCTATTCTAGTTGCAATATGGAATTGGAGTTCACTGTTAATTAATAGCATTACAAATAGTTTGAGATTTATTTTTAAAACATGTTCCCCAAAAGCACCCATTTAAGTAGTTTCTTATTTACACAGCTTTAGAAATTTCTTTTCCCTCAGCTGAGTTGTTGCCCCTCCATTTCCAAATGCTTCTTTCTCCTTTGCATTCAGAGCTATATTTTTTTTATTTCCACCTGCCAGGCAGCATTGTCTGCCCTTCAGTACGGCTATCAAGATCTGTCTTCTCAACTTTTGTATAAATCAAACCTCCTTTCTCTGCATCTTCAAGCTAGTCACAAGAAAGTTTAGTTCTCCAGAGTTTGAATGTGTTGGCCATCTAGGAGAAGATAAATGTATGTATATGTTTGTATACACACACACACACACACACACATTGAGTTTTTTCTTTATCTTTGAGACTTTAGGATTCTGTGGAATATGATAACTGGAGGACTTGTTCACAGCTTTCTGGTAACTCTTCTTGAGCTTAAGGCTCTTTTAATGGAAATATGTATAAACCGTTACGCTATTCTGAATTCACCTTGAGAACAGCTGAAGGAAGTATAAAATAATAATAAGTATAAAATAATAACTAGTATTGTTATATAATGACAAAATATAGAGGAGGAGATTATGACATTATGGAATTAAATGCTTTCCAGAGTGCTTGGGGATAGGTCTCCCCTTTTCTTACACTGAACTGCTGTGTAGTCAGTGATACAATATTTGTCTCCACATTTAGTCTGTATGTGATTTCTAGTGTTGGTTTTTGGAGAGGTTAATTCTGTAAGTGATGGTATGTAGTTGAAAGAGTTCTATATCATGGTTCAATAGTAAGTTCTTTCTGATGCCCTCTTGAACATCAACTTAAGTGAACTGCCTTTTTTTTTTGGTAAATGCAGAAGCCAGGTAAGCTTGACTAATGGCCGCCAGCAAAGATGGATGAAAATAGATAAATGAAAGACCATTAGAAGTGGCCCGCCAGCCCCTCCCTCCCTAGCCCCCCCCAAGTAAAACCTTATTAAAAAAAAGAAAGAAAGACACACCTACCTTAAGTTTTCTGAAACTCCTTTTAGTCTCTTTTCTTTTCCCCCACCATTTTTCTCTCCTATTCTAGTTGCAATATGGAATTGGAGTTCACTGTTAATTAATAGCATTACAAATAGTTTGAGATTTATTTTTAAAACATGTTCCCCAAAAGCACCCATTTAAGTAGTTTCTTATTTACACAGCTTTAGAAATTTCTTTTCCCTCAGCTGAGTTGTTGCCCCTCCATTTCCAAATGCTTCTTTCTCCTTTGCATTCAGAGCTATATTTTTTTTATTTCCACCTGCCAGGCAGCATTGTCTGCCCTTCAGTACGCTATCAAGATCTGTCTTCTCAACTTTTGTATAAATCAAACCTCCTTTCTCTGCATCTTCAAGCTAGTCACAAGAAAGTTTAGTTCTCCAGAGTTTGAATGTGTTGGCCATCTAGGAGAAGATAAATGTATGTATATGTTTGTATACACACACACACACACACACACATTGAGTTTTTTCTTTATCTTTGAGACTTTAGGATTCTGTGGAATATGATAACTGGAGGACTTGTTCACAGCTTTCTGGTAACTCTTCTTGAGCTTAAGGCTCTTTTAATGGAAATATGTATAAACCGTTACGCTATTCTGAATTCACCTTGAGAACAGCTGAAGGAAGTATAAAATAATAATAAGTATAAAATAATAACTAGTATTGTTATATAATGACAAAATATAGAGGAGGAGATTATGACATTATGGAATTAAATGCTTTCCAGAGTGCTTGGGGATAGGTCTCCCCTTTTCTTACACTGAACTGCTGTGTAGTCAGTGATACAATATTTGTCTCCACATTTAGTCTGTATGTGATTTCTAGTGTTGGTTTTTGGAGAGGTTAATTCTGTAAGTGATGGTATGTAGTTGAAAGAGTTCTATATCATGGTTCAATAGTAAGTTCTTTCTGATGCCCTCTTGAACATCAACTTAAGTGAACTGCCTTTTTTTTTTGGTAAATGCAGAAGCCAGGTAAGCTTGACTGTTGGTTTTCAGTAAGATAGTCTGTATTTGGTTTTGTTTTTTAAAATGTGTAAGAGCAGCGGACCACATAACAGACATAAAGAGTTAGGTTGTTGTAGATATTGCAGAGAGTGAAGTAACTAATGTATATAGTGACTGTTTAGCTCTGATAACTCCAGAAAGCTGCAGTGGCCAAGGATGTTCTGGTGAATTTAAGAACGTCTCTGTAACCATGGAGATTAAAGGAAAATCCTGGCCTCTAAATATTGCCCCCCCTCAGGAAGTTTTGACTTAATATTTCTCTTTTTAGGTGTCTTAACTAGTCTTACTAGTCTTAACGTGATGATGGTTGGCTTTCTGTTTCAATTTAAATTTTCTCTAGGTAGCAGAAAATATCTACATTTAGACATTAAAAGGTCTTTCTCTTGTCAGTAGGCACTTCAGCTTTTGTCCAGATTGACTTATCAGCTGGCACTGGTTTAGTCTTTTTAATTTCCCACAGTGTAAAAGTAGGAGTGATAGTTATATACATACACATAACCTACTTCACAGTATGAAAATTTAATAAAAATAGTAACTTTTGGCAGGTAAAAACCTTAATGGTCATCTCAAATAACATTTCTTGCCAAGAGCATGCTGCTTCTAGAAATACTTGACTTTTTGAAAAGTATATTAAATACTACCATTTTTTACCATGCCTAAAGAGATTTTTAAAATTTGTTCTTTAATACCTTCCTTGAAAGAACTTAGAGATCTTACTTCCTTTAGCTTCCATGTGGAGTAACTTAAAGTGGAAGAAAAATTATTTTTAAGCCACAGAAATCATAAATAATGTTAATATCTTGATAGCCATATTAAGCCCATAGTTTCTTCTTAAAAATTTTTTATTAAAGTACATTGATTTACAATGTGTGCTTAGTTTCTGCTGTATAGCAAAGTGACTCGGTCATACATATGTATTCTTTCATATTTTCTTTTATTATAGCTTATCACAGGAGATTGAATATAGTTCCCTATGCTATACAGTGGATCTGTTGTTTATCCATGTTATATGTAATAGTTTGCATCTGCTAATCCCAAACTCCCAGTCCATACCAGCAGTTTCTTGATGGAGTGTTGCCTGATTTCTAAATTTATATTATAATAGTAATTAATGGTATTCAGCAGAATTATGTTAAGAATGATCATTATATTGCCTTATATTTTCCCCCTCCTCTTAGGGGTGGTTATCAACATAAGAGTTAGGTTGTTGTAGATATTGCAGAGAGTGAAGTAACTAATGTATATAGTGACTGTTTAGCTCTGATAACTCCAGAAAGCTGCAGTGGCCAAGGATGTTCTGGTGAATTTAAGAACGTCTCTGTAACCATGGAGATTAAAGGAAAATCCTGGCCTCTAAATATTGCCCCCCCTCAGGAAGTTTTGACTTAATATTTCTCTTTTTAGGTGTCTTAACTAGTCTTACTAGTCTTAACGTGATGATGGTTGGCTTTCTGTTTCAATTTAAATTTTCTCTAGGTAGCAGAAAATATCTACATTTAGACATTAAAAGGTCTTTCTCTTGTCAGTAGGCACTTCAGCTTTTGTCCAGATTGACTTATCAGCTGGCACTGGTTTAGTCTTTTTAATTTCCCACAGTGTAAAAGTAGGAGTGATAGTTATATACATACACATAACCTACTTCACAGTATGAAAATTTAATAAAAATAGTAACTTTTGGCAGGTAAAAACCTTAATGGTCATCTCAAATAACATTTCTTGCCAAGAGCATGCTGCTTCTAGAAATACTTGACTTTTGAAAAGTATATTAAATACTACCATTTTTTACCATGCCTAAAGAGATTTTTAAAATTTGTTCTTTAATACCTTCCTTGAAAGAACTTAGAGATCTTACTTCCTTTAGCTTCCATGTGGAGTAACTTAAAGTGGAAGAAAAATTATTTTTAAGCCACAGAAATCATAAATAATGTTAATATCTTGATAGCCATATTAAGCCCATAGTTTCTTCTTAAAAATTTTTTATTAAAGTACATTGATTTACAATGTGTGCTTAGTTTCTGCTGTATAGCAAAGTGACTCGGTCATACATATGTATTCTTTCATATTTTCTTTTATTATAGCTTATCACAGGAGATTGAATATAGTTCCCTATGCTATACAGTGGATCTGTTGTTTATCCATGTTATATGTAATAGTTTGCATCTGCTAATCCCAAACTCCCAGTCCATACCAGCAGTTTCTTGATGGAGTGTTGCCTGATTTCTAAATTTATATTATAATAGTAATTAATGGTATTCAGCAGAATTATGTTAAGAATGATCATTATATTGCCTTATATTTTCCCCCTCCTCTTGTAACTTGGGTTGTTTTAAAAACCGTTTTTTGATGACTGACACACATTGATTTTATATCATAACTCAGTATGTATTTACTGAATGAACCTGTACAACCCAACACAAACATGTGTTTATATTTAAAATTCAGACAAAAGTCCCATAAAATACTACTTTTTCTTACGACATTTGATACTCTCATATTTTTAAGTTTTTGTTTTGCTTATTTCCACAGAGTATTATCTGAGCCTTTTTCCTATAATAAATATTTCTTGAAAGCATCATTTTAGTGATACATGATAATACATTATCATGTAGCTATCATATGATTTATTTAATATTTTCCTGTTTGACATTGATATTATTTCCATTTTCCCCCATTAAATAAAGATACTACTGTAGTACAGTTTCTTCATGTGTATAGATCAATCTTAGTACAAGAAGGATGGTTGTTAAAGGACGTGTGCTTTTCAGAGATGCTTAATGTGCATTGCTGAGCTGTCGAGACATGTTCATAAGGTATACCTTGATGTGGTTCAATCCAACTGGCTTCACCATGTGACTGTAATCAATTTTATATGTAAAGATAGCATCAGTCAGTGCTTCAGTGAGATGTTAGCTCAGAGAGTGACTTTTCTTACAAATGAAATATTTTTCACTAAAGTGGAGAAAGGTAACTCAGTAAAAACAGAACATTTTTACGGTAAGCTATTTTTAAGTAGTGTGGTTGATATAGAATATGGCACTGTATCTATTTTTGCAGTTAATTCAAGTGCATATTAGTCATTGGTTAATAGACTAGAAATGTGCATCAGACGTGGTCCAGGAGGCCGTCCCGTAGATGTAGGCATGGGTTAGTTTCTTTCTCAATTCTTGCAGTTATGAGAAACAAAGCAGTGGCTGGTATCTGTACGAGCCTTTTCTAACAGCTGCTCTGCAGACTGTGGGGCTGTTTGTCACCATGTTTGTTGCCCTGTCACAGTGCCTGCAGTCCCTTGCTCTGGATAAGTATACCAGGCATATTGGCTACACACAAAATTGTACTGTTAATGATGTTTAGGTTTTTTTTTTTTTTTTCCTGAACTGTTCTGCATCCTAGAGGTAGATTCTGATGGGTTCTGTCTCAGAAATGTAGACTCATGAAAATTAAGCATCTCGTACAGATTATGCCTGTATAGTACATGTTTAAGTCACTTATTCATACTGATAATTTTTAAAAGCAGTTAACTGATTAACTTAAAAAAGCCGTTGAGCTCCTTTTTTTAGAAATCGCTTAATTATAGTTTATACTTAACAATCACATGTCTTCTTTAAATTCTCTGAGGTTTAGGGACACTGTTCTGATATCCAAGGAATAAGAGCATTACTGGTCCCCAGAAATCCTTGGAACCTTTGATTGGGTTCATGTGAATTATAGAGCAGAATTCTTTGGATCCTGATATGCTAGGAATCTAGTTCTGTCTTTCATCTCTATACTGATGTGTGGAGCCTTGTTTAAAATGTAGAACAGCATATGTAAGATTTACATGAAGATCAGATTATTCTCTTATTGCTCTCTAATGCAACAGCAGTAATAAAACTAAATACTGACTTGTGTTTATAATATGCAATGCTGAAGTTATTAAAAATAATTCTTAATTCCTTTATAAGGGATTACATGCAGATAAACCTTTTTAGATCATTGGAGTATGAATATTAATTGTGTCAAAATTCTTTTCAATATTTTATTTGCATAAGACTCTTCACATGATTCCTTTTAAGGGTAAAGAGTTTATATAAACTGTGCTGTGGATGAGAATATTTGTATTAACTTGTAAACCACTTCAGCAAGAAAGTATAAATCTATTAAGAATACATTTTCATTTTATACAGCTATATTAAAATAATTCCTAGAAAAATACAACAAAAGTGAACACTGTTGACTGCTAACAGTCATGGCAATTCCTTGGTGTTGTATGTGGTCTCTGACACCGTTGTCCTGTCTTTTTCTTGTCTCTGCTCTCCCATTATGCCATTGGCAAGGAGTTGAGAAGTTAGTCCATTACTTCTCTGACAAAGCGTGGTACAGTACAATTTCAGATTTTTTTCCTACCACCTTCCTCATTGTCACTTTCTTCCCCTCAGTTTGCATGATGCATGTCAGAGCCTGCATGAAATTACAGGCATGTTACAGACGGCTCTATTACCATCTTCCTTTTAACTTTTACAGTGTATTTAATAATGATAATAAACTTGTATGTACAAGAAAAGAAAATACTATTAGGTAATTCCTGTGTCTGTTGTGCAGTAGCATTATTATGCTTCAAAACATTTTCTGCTTTCTGCCTAACGTAGCTTGACATACTTTTACTCCTTCAGGACTTGATATTTCTAGCTGCAGTCTTCCCATTGGTGACTTTAGAACAGAAACTGATATGGCTATTTTTCCTTATGTTAATATGCTCAGAAATCGTTGAAGTGATATGAAAATAGAGGTGAAGAGTTTTTCTTAGTGATGTGTGCTAATTTACATATCCTTGTGTTTGGTGTATTTCCTCTAGTGGGTCACTTGGAATCACTTTTTCCTGAATATACTGCTTCACATTGTGGCTTGAATTTGGTATCTGTCCTATCTGAGGTAGGACAGATCTGCTAAGAAGGAAATAGGACATTAATCATCTGGCTATATTGCATATTCTGAAAATCTGTTAGTTCATTGAACTTAACCTGGTATACACAGAATAGTGGCGTTTCCCCAGGTTGCTCAGTGGTGAAGAATCTGCGTGCCATTGCAGGAGATACAGGAGACTGTGGGTTGGATCCCTGGATCAGGAAGATCCCCTGGAGAAGGGAATGGCAACCCACTTCAGTATTCTTGCCTGGAGAATCCCACGGACAGAGGAGCCTGGAGGGCTAAAACATGACAAGAAGAATGCCCCCATATAAACTGTGCTATTAAGTAAACCACTTCAGCAAGAAAGTATAAATCTATTAAGAATACATTTTCATTTTATACAGCTATATTAAAATAATTCCTAGAAAAATACAACAAAAGTGAACACTGTTGGCTGCTAACAGTCATGGCAATTCCTTGGTGTTGTATGTGGTCTCTGACACCGTTGTCCTGTCTTTTTCTTGTCTCTGCTCTCCCATTATGCCATTGGCAAGGAGTTGAGAAGTTAGTCCATTACTTCTCTGACAAAGCGTGGTACAGTACAATTTCAGATTTTTTTCCTACCACCTTCCTCATTGTCACTTTCTTCCCCTCAGTTTGCATGATGCATGTCAGAGCCTGCATGAAATTACAGGCATGTTACAGACGGCTCTATTACCATCTTCCTTTTAACTTTTACAGTGTATTTAATAATGATAATAAACTTGTATGTACAAGAAAAGAAAATACTATTAGGTAATTCCTGTGTCTGTTGTGCAGTAGCATTATTATGCTTCAAAACATTTTCTGCTTTCTGCCTAACGTAGCTTGACATACTTTTACTCCTTCAGGACTTGATATTTCTAGCTGCAGTCTTCCCATTGGTGACTTTAGAACAGAAACTGATATGGCTATTTTTCCTTATGTTAATATGCTCAGAAATCGTTGAAGTGATATGAAAATAGAGGTGAAGAGTTTTTCTTAGTGATGTGTGCTAATTTACATATCCTTGTGTTTGGTGTATTTCCTCTAGTGGGTCACTTGGAATCACTTTTTCCTGAATATACTGCTTCACATTGTGGCTTGAATTTGGTATCTGTCCTATCTGAGGTAGGACAGATCTGCTAAGAAGGAAATAGGACATTAATCATCTGGCTATATTGCATATTCTGAAAATCTGTTAGTTCATTGAACTTAACCTGGTATACACAGAATAGTGGCGTTTCCCCAGGTTGCTCAGTGGTGAAGAATCTGCGTGCCATTGCAGGAGATACAGGAGACTGTGGGTTGGATCCCTGGATCAGGAAGATCCCCTGGAGAAGGGAATGGCAACCCACTCCAGTATTCTTGCCTGGAGAATCCCACGGACAGAGGAGCCTGGAGGGCTACATACAGTCCATGGAATCACACAGAATCTGATAACTGAGCACACACGCACACAGAATGGTAAAGTTTTATTGCTGCATTTTAAATTTCTCTTATTAGTTCAAATTCTGGCTTTGCCATTTTCCTAAGTGTGTGTTGGACAGACTGCTTATTTTCGTATAACCTCAGTTTACTCATTTATGAAGGGGAGATCATGTCTTCCACCTAGCAATAATTAGAAGTCATGCATGCAAACGTGGAGTTCAGCCATCTACCATTGTTAAGGAAGGGAAACCCTACTTGTATAGTCTGGAGTATAATATTTCTCAAATATATGGATTATGTTAGGCATTATATTGATACTGAACACTCTGTATGCATGTTATCATTGTGATTTATGGGAATTCAGGGAGGTGTAGATATGATATCCTCATTTTACAGGTTACAAATTCCATCTCAGAGGAGGAAGATAATTTGCCCAGAATCTCACTGGTAGTGATAGAGCCAAAGTTCAACCCAGATCAGTCTGACTTCAAAAGCTATTATAAATGATTGAGTACTGTGTTGGACTAGCTCTTTCATGTAAATTCTTTCTAAATGTGAAAGTGCCTTCCATGTCCTAGCTTTGGTTTATCTCCAGCAGGGCACATGAGGAACCTTGACTTTTATGTCGTATCAGATATGCCTCCTGTGGACTTAAAGCATTTAGGTATGATTGACATTATTGGAGCATGTCCATGGTTCATTATAATGCTATTATAGAACTTGCTCCTTAAGATATAGTTACAAAAGGGCCATGGCTTGAATTAATTACTTTCCCACATTTTAACAGTCATGAGTGACATTTATTAAGCAATTTTGATGTGCTCTGGAAGGTTGTATCCTAAGCGTTTTACATGTTATAGTCATTTTTAATTATTAGAATTAGAAATGGAAAATAGTTGAATGCTTGTTAAGATCATTTCCCTAATGCACTTCATCCAGTAATGTCTATAGTCTCCAACTGAAAAATATCTCTGGCATAGCTGATTGGTCATTATGGAGGGGGAGGTGCAAGTCATATGGGAGATGCTGTGTTCAAGTTAACCTGTAATGAATCCTTCATGCTGTGCTTCTAAACGTGAATCATTAAGCTGACCTCAAACTTAGAGAACACAATTTTTCAATTATAAAGTTTATTTTCCATTAGTGTTTTCTAAAAACTGTTTTGACTTAGTGCTGCATCATTGAGACCTAATAGAGAAACCTTCTTTGTTTATCACCAAAGAGGCAATTCTGAAATATATTACTTATTAATATTTGTTTATTCATTTATCCTATAAATATATATTTAATCCCCACTGTGTGCCAAATGCTGAGGATAACAGCTACAGCAACAATAACAACAAAATGATTAAAACGTGGTATGTGCCTTAAGGAGCTCATAGTCTCTGGTTATCTTTGGGAGTAGCACACAATAGACATTCAAGATTACCATTGAAGACATCTGTCAGTCCCTTGCATAATTACACAGTAGTTCCCATTGCTTGCACTGTTGACCTTAACATCTGTAGCTGTTGCATCTGAGAATTCTCAAAATAGTGCACTGAAGTGTAGATATGATATCCTCATTTTACAGGTTACAAATTCCATCTCAGAGGAGGAAGATAATTTGCCCAGAATCTCACTGGTAGTGATAGAGCCAAAGTTCAACCCAGATCAGTCTGACTTCAAAAGCTATTATAAATGATTGAGTACTGTGTTGGACTAGCTCTTTCATGTAAATTCTTTCTAAATGTGAAAGTGCCTTCCATGTCCTAGCTTTGGTTTATCTCCAGCAGGGCACATGAGGAACCTTGACTTTTATGTCGTATCAGATATGCCTCCTGTGGACTTAAAGCATTTAGGTATGATTGACATTATTGGAGCATGTCCATGGTTCATTATAATGCTATTATAGAACTTGCTCCTTAAGATATAGTTACAAAAGGGCCATGGCTTGAATTAATTACTTTCCCACATTTTAACAGTCATGAGTGACATTTATTAAGCAATTTTGATGTGCTCTGGAAGGTTGTATCCTAAGCGTTTTACATGTTATAGTCATTTTTAATTATTAGAATTAGAAATGGAAAATAGTTGAATGCTTGTTAAGATCATTTCCCTAATGCACTTCATCCAGTAATGTCTATAGTCTCCAACTGAAAAATATCTCTGGCATAGCTGATTGGTCATTATGGAGGGGGAGGTGCAAGTCATATGGGAGATGCTGTGTTCAAGTTAACCTGTAATGAATCCTTCATGCTGTGCTTCTAAACGTGAATCATTAAGCTGACCTCAAACTTAGAGAACACAATTTTTCAATTATAAAGTTTATTTTCCATTAGTGTTTTCTAAAAACTGTTTTGACTTAGTGCTGCATCATTGAGACCTAATAGAGAAACCTTCTTTGTTTATCACCAAAGAGGCAATTCTGAAATATATTACTTATTAATATTTGTTTATTCATTTATCCTATAAATATATATTTAATCCCCACTGTGTGCCAAATGCTGAGGATAACAGCTACAGCAACAATAACAACAAAAATGATTAAAACGTGGTATGTGCCTTAAGGAGCTCATAGTCTCTGGTTATCTTTGGGAGTAGCACACAATAGACATTCAAGATTACCATTGAAGACATCTGTCAGTCCCTTGCATAATTACACAGTAGTTCCCATTGCTTGCACTGTTGACCTTAACATCTGTAGCTGTTGCATCTGAGAATTCTCAAAATAGTGCACTGAAGTGTATGTATTCAGCTATTAAAGTAAGACTTGAAGTTGTTGAGTCCTTTGAAGCACTGAGCTCTTTCAGTCTAGGAATAGGTTTCCATTTTTATGCTTTAGTTACCAGCCTTTCTACAAGTTACAAGGATAGAGTACTAAAGCTCTATGTGTTTGTGATTACAGAGTGTTACATGAGATCCCCCAGAAGTAGGGAAATTTCTTCTGCCTTCTGTCTGAGTCTTGCAGGCTGCCGGCTACACATGGGCCGGTGGGCACCTTCCCCAGAAGTCTTTTTACTGAATACAGGGCAGTACCCCGTCATTCATCTTTAAATCCACAAACCTAGAAACATCTTAAATTTCTCTGTCTCACCTTCATAATCTCTTTCAGTCCTTTCCAGTTTTGGTCTAAAATCCTAATTTAAAACCCGTATATTAATAGCTTATCATGTGGGTTGCTAGCAATGGCATACTGCCTAGGTGTTCTGCTTAACAGTCTATCCTGTACTGTTACCTTCCTCACTGATTTCACCAGAGTGACATTCTAAAATATGCACTAGGTCTTACGATTCCAGTGCTAAAAAGTCCTCAGTGTTCCATCATTTACTGTACAGAGTCAGAACTACTTGACCTGATGTAAGTTTATGGGCTGGCTCTTGGCTGCACCTTCCCATCAGCACTGTGCTTGCCAGTTCGGTCCACCAATTTGAAGTTACTTGGACATACCATGTTTTTTTTTTCTTCTGCCTTTGTGTTTCACATGTTCTGGCCCTCTGCCCTGACTGTTCTTTCCTTCTTGTCTTCTTGGCCAACTTCTGCTTTTTGTAAAGCTCAGCTGAGAGGTTGGTAATTCTTGGATGCCTTCTGTGACCCCTCTAATCAGGCATATGTTTTGCTTCTACATGTTGTTATGCTTGAGACATGGCCTCATCTTTTGTTTACCTAACTCTTTCTTATGAAGGCTCTCAACCAGAGGAACAGCATTGTGTTCAGGTTCATATTTTCCTATGCCTACCACAGTGCGTGATATGTCAGACATTTTAAGAAAAGAATGTGTGAGAGTGTATATGTGTGTTGTATGCATTTAAATATCTGTAGCAACCATCCCTGTATTGCGATACGACCAGTAGGCTCTGCCCCATATACTTCAACTATTTGGGCCATTGAAAGATAACTTGAAGAGTCATATTTTCTTTACTGACTGCCCCAAAGTAATGGAAGTTGTATGTTTCCTCTGATATGTATAGGATATAATCATACCATGGGCTCCAGAGAAGTGTGTGCAAGGCATGTTAACCTTAAGAACTTTTCTGTTGTAGGCTTCTGAGCTTTTAGTTCAAGTTTCAGGCAACTTGAAATCTGTTTTAGTCTCAGACAAGCAAGCTGGTTGTTTTTAATTTTATTAATTGACAAACTTATTCCTGGGGAGGTTAAATCTGTGTTGCACGTATCAGCCTTAACAGAACCTCAGTTGATCCCTCAAATGGCAGTGAGACAGAACAAATGAGCTTAAGTCTCAATAAGAATATTTAAAGTAGCTTAACATTAGCTTAAGAGCAATGGCATACTGCCTAGGTGTTCTGCTTAACAGTCTATCCTGTACTGTTACCTTCCTCACTGATTTCACCAGAGTGACATTCTAAAATATGCACTAGGTCTTACGATTCCAGTGCTAAAAGTCCTCAGTGTTCCATCATTTACTGTACAGAGTCAGAACTACTTGACCTGATGTAAGTTTATGGGCTGGCTCTTGGCTGCACCTTCCCATCAGCACTGTGCTTGCCAGTTCGGTCCACCAATTTGAAGTTACTTGGACATACCATGTTTTTTTTTTCTTCTGCCTTTGTGTTTCACATGTTCTGGCCCTCTGCCCTGACTGTTCTTTCCTTCTTGTCTTCTTGGCCAACTTCTGCTTTTTGTAAAGCTCAGCTGAGAGGTTGGTAATTCTTGGATGCCTTCTGTGACCCCTCTAATCAGGCATATGTTTTGCTTCTACATGTTGTTATGCTTGAGACATGGCCTCATCTTTTGTTTACCTAACTCTTTCTTATGAAGGCTCTCAACCAGAGGAACAGCATTGTGTTCAGGTTCATATTTTCCTATGCCTACCACAGTGCGTGATATGTCAGACATTTTAAGAAAAGAATGTGTGAGAGTGTATATGTGTGTTGTATGCATTTAAATATCTGTAGCAACCATCCCTGTATTGCGATACGACCAGTAGGCTCTGCCCCATATACTTCAACTATTTGGGCCATTGAAAGATAACTTGAAGAGTCATATTTTCTTTACTGACTGCCCCAAAGTAATGGAAGTTGTATGTTTCCTCTGATATGTATAGGATATAATCATACCATGGGCTCCAGAGAAGTGTGTGCAAGGCATGTTAACCTTAAGAACTTTTCTGTTGTAGGCTTCTGAGCTTTTAGTTCAAGTTTCAGGCAACTTGAAATCTGTTTTAGTCTCAGACAAGCAAGCTGGTTGTTTTTAATTTTATTAATTGACAAACTTATTCCTGGGGAGGTTAAATCTGTGTTGCACGTATCAGCCTTAACAGAACCTCAGTTGATCCCTCAAATGGCAGTGAGACAGAACAAATGAGCTGTAAAAACCTTTTTTTGTGAAACTTTTCAATAAGAATATTTAAAGTAGCTTAACATTAGCTTAAGACGTTGACCTATTTTTGTTTAAGTGATCAGAATTTCACATCAACTTAGAATATCATCTTCATTCTAAATTGTGTTTATCTGCTGGTAATTTTAATTCATAATAGAGATACAGCACTGACACTTTAAAATTAATACTTCTTCTAAGAAAGCGTGTTGAAGTGGAATACAGCTTTCCTTTAAAATGTTAAATGGACTTCTGAAAGTCTTTGTTGCTATCGGAATGGTTTTTGGAAATAAAACCAAAGGGCTATAGACATAATCCTGTCAATCTCTCTTATATATAAAGTTTTAAATAATTAATGAATCAAGATATAGGAATCTTTTTTCTACAGTAAGCTAGTACTTTAGTATCTTACTTTTATCCCATTTGATTTTGGATCCTGTTTAGTGTTTGCTGCCTGTACCATTTTTTTGTTTGCATTGTCACATGTGTGTGTCTCTCATGAATTACTTGAGTATTGCAGCTTATTTTTTTAATTTAAAAAAACCCACATGCTTCTTATATGCAAACATAATAAGTACCAACCTAGCGTTATTGGAGCATATTAATTCCAGGTGGTGTTTCTGAAATGAATTGTTGCTAATGTTGTTTTTAATTTTAATAGCCTCAAGTACTACAGCCTTCCAGCAGCCTTCCCAGACCCACAGACCACACCCAGGGAAAACTAGCAAAGCTGCAACATACCGAGGCCCACAGTGAGGGTGCAGCCCAGGGCACAGGTCAGGGTGTCGCACCGCTGGGAGAAGGCTCTACACACGGCTTGCAGCAAGACAGCAGCAGTGGGCCGGAAGCCCGGCCTTTTTCGTCAAGCCCGGAATTCACTAAGGATGTGATGAAGAGTACGCCTTCTGAAGCAAACTTGAACCCCACAACCATGAATGCTCAAGAGCCTTATCACTTGGCAAATAATCAAATTAGTGACATACCATTTGTACCCCCTTCTCTTCAGACACGTCCCCATTCAAACACAGATGACCAGGCTGAGAGAGTTGGAAGTCAGGCTTCACCAGAGGGCTACGCATCTCAGTCCAAGTCCTTGCCGCTGTTCAGGCCACCCATCTTGAATTCTTCGGTACCTCCTACAGTTCCTGAAACATCTCCAAGTAGGAGTCCAGCTTGTAAGAAGTCACCCATCATCACACCGTGCAACTCTGCAAAACTCCAGCTAGCATCAAGCCAAACAAATCTTGCAAGTAATCCAAAAGCATCTAAGCTCCGCCCTCCTTCTAGCTCTTTCAAACAAAAACAGATAAGCAACCCCCGACTAGAACCTCAAAACCTGCAGGCCAAGACAAGCATTCCAAGGCCGCTCATAAGAAGGAAAGAAATCATGCAAAACCCTAATGACAGTTTGAATTCTGGGGATTGTTTGGCCTCTCATCAATATTCTCGTCTTCCTAAACCAAAGATACATTAAGTGCATCGCCATTACCTGCCAATTTGTTTTTTTAAAAAAAAAATCTGTTCTGTAATAGCTTTACGCGTGCAGTTTGCTACCACAATGGAGGTTCCATTGAAAGCTTGCAAAATCTTAAAATTAAAGTATGAAAGCTTCTACTAGTTTGGCTCTTCCATTTTATACCCTGGTTGAAGTACATACCATTTGAGCATATTTGTCTCAGGTAAATAACGAGAGTTTGCTTACACATTCAGAGATCTACAGAAGGCTCTAATCATGTTATCCATCCTGCTCTGCACATCAGAAAATCCATGATATTCTGCTTAGCAGGTGCCAGATGTGCTTGCTGGTCTGTATTAACCCACACCCCCAGGGAAAACTAGCAAGGGAAAAGGGTGAGGGTGCAGCCCAGGGCACAGGTCAGGGTGTCGCACCGCTGGGAGAAGGCTCTACACGGCTTGCAGCAAGACAGCAGCAGTGGGCGGAAGCCCGGCCTTTTCGTCAAGCCCGGAATTCACTAAGGATGTGATGAAGAGTACGCCTTCTGAAGCAAACTTGAACCCCACAACCATGAATGCTCAAGAGCCTTATCACTTGGCAAATAATCAAATTAGTGACATACCATTTGTACCCCCTTCTCTTCAGACACGTCCCCATTCAAACACAGATGACCAGGCTGAGAGAGTTGGAAGTCAGGCTTCACCAGAGGGCTACGCATCTCAGTCCAAGTCCTTGCCGCTGTTCAGGCCACCCATCTTGAATTCTTCGGTACCTCCTACAGTTCCTGAAACATCTCCAAGTAGGAGTCCAGCTTGTAAGAAGTCACCCATCATCACACCGTGCAACTCTGCAAAACTCCAGCTAGCATCAAGCCAAACAAATCTTGCAAGTAATCCAAAAGCATCTAAGCTCCGCCCTCCTTCTAGCTCTTTCAAACAAAAACAGATAAGCAACCCCCGACTAGAACCTCAAAACCTGCAGGCCAAGACAAGCATTCCAAGGCCGCTCATAAGAAGGAAAGAAATCATGCAAAACCCTAATGACAGTTTGAATTCTGGGGATTGTTTGGCCTCTCATCAATATTCTCGTCTTCCTAAACCAAAGATACATTAAGTGCATCGCCATTACCTGCCAATTTGTTTTTTTAAAAAAAAAATCTGTTCTGTAATAGCTTTACGCGTGCAGTTTGCTACCACAATGGAGGTTCCATTGAAAGCTTGCAAAATCTTAAAATTAAAGTATGAAAGCTTCTACTAGTTTGGCTCTTCCATTTTATACCCTGGTTGAAGTACATACCATTTGAGCATATTTGTCTCAGGTAAATAACGAGAGTTTGCTTACACATTCAGAGATCTACAGAAGGCTCTAATCATGTTATCCATCCTGCTCTGCACATCAGAAAATCCATGATATTCTGCTTAGCAGGTGCCAGATGTGCTTGCTGGTCTGTATTAATTGTGGTTCTCAGACCTCACCCTTTTCCACTTGTCCCTCCTGGGAACATGGTTGTTATTTTACTAAAGATCTGGTGATAATGGAAGATGATAGTCTGTCAGCAGAGTTCTGGCCAGTGATTTGTGTATTTAAAAGGTCTATGCAGCAGCTCTGTGATGAATAAAGGAGATCAGGATTTTAATGGAAAGTTAATGTAAATTTTATTTTTCCTTGATATAGTCTCAGTATTTATTTACCCTGACTGAAAGTGTTTCATATTATATATATATATATATATAAACCAATCATATGTTGCTTTAACATCTTGTTTACAAGCACAGACACACAGACGCACACGCACAGACACACCAGACGCACACACAGACACACCCCATTTGTATTTGTTTTTGTTACTGCATACATTTTGGAAAGCTTGAGTGAAGATACATCTTGAAACTTGATCTAAAGATGTATTCATTTGTAATGTATGTTGGTGCTAGAGTTTTGCTGGTAATTCCATTTTGAATCCTATAGGCTTGTGGATCCATGAAAGCTGTTTTGAGGTTCCACAGTATATATTTTAAAGTAAGCCTTCATTGTAATATTTATATTTATTGACTTTGTGCTTATATCTGAAGACTGGAATAATGGACTTGAAATGTTTGCACATAACTTTGATGGGATGTAAATGTCTCATACATGGAAATTTAAAACTATTTTCGATAGCAAAATGAGTTAAAGTATTTTGAGTATAATTATAAATTTAATTAAGACTATCTCGAAAACCAGAATTCATACTAGTTGTGTTTTCCTGAGTTTTCCAGGTTTTTTTTAAAAAATCTGTTCTGTAATAGCTTTACGCGTGCAGTTTGCTACCACAATGGAGGTTCCATTGAAAGCTTGCAAAATCTTAAAATTAAAGTATGAAAGCTTCTACTAGTTTGGCTCTTCCATTTTATACCCTGGTTGAAGTACATACCATTTGAGCATATTTGTCTCAGGTAAATAACGAGAGTTTGCTTACACATTCAGAGATCTACAGAAGGCTCTAATCATGTTATCCATCCTGCTCTGCACATCAGAAAATCCATGATATTCTGCTTAGCAGGTGCCAGATGTGCTTGCTGGTCTGTATTAATTGTGGTTCTCAGACCTCACCCTTTTCCACTTGTCCCTCCTGGGAACATGGTTGTTATTTTACTAAAGATCTGGTGATAATGGAAGATGATAGTCTGTCAGCAGAGTTCTGGCCAGTGATTTGTGTATTTAAAAGGTCTATGCAGCAGCTCTGTGATGAATAAAGGAGATCAGGATTTTAATGGAAAGTTAATGTAAATTTTATTTTTCCTTGATATAGTCTCAGTATTTATTTACCCTGACTGAAAGTGTTTCATATTATATATATATATATATATAAACCAATCATATGTTGCTTTAACATCTTGTTTACAAGCACAGACACACAGACGCACACGCACAGACACACCAGACGCACACACAGACACACCCCATTTGTATTTGTTTTTGTTACTGCATACATTTTGGAAAGCTTGAGTGAAGATACATCTTGAAACTTGATCTAAAGATGTATTCATTTGTAATGTATGTTGGTGCTAGAGTTTTGCTGGTAATTCCATTTTGAATCCTATAGGCTTGTGGATCCATGAAAGCTGTTTTGAGGTTCCACAGTATATATTTTAAAGTAAGCCTTCATTGTAATATTTATATTTATTGACTTTGTGCTTATATCTGAAGACTGGAATAATGGACTTGAAATGTTTGCACATAACTTTGATGGGATGTAAATGTCTCATACATGGAAATTTAAAACTATTTTCGATAGCAAAATGAGTTAAAGTATTTTGAGTATAATTATAAATTTAATTAAGACTATCTCGAGAAAACCAGAATTCATACTAGTTGTGTTTTCCTGAGTTTTCCAGGTGTTCCTTTTATGTTGGTTGTGTGTTCGAATAACAGTTTCTTGAAAGGTAGATTTGGGAGGAAAAATAAAATTGGAAAGGGGAAATTGTGTTTTATTAAAAGATAAGTTTATTTTAATGTGCTAGGAAGGTGGCTGTGGAACGGCCAAGGGACCATATGCACGAACCTGATCATGCTGGCCGCTCATCAGGTGGTTCAGTCCATGTGTCCTCCTCTTCTCCCAAATCATGGTGTCTCTAGGCTGTTCATCTGTTGGTGCTTTCATTGAAGTTAATGTCTTTCAGACAGGTAGTATTTACAAAGTCAGTTTGTGTCGTGATCAGTTGACCAAAAATGTATCAAAAGGGATCATGGCCAAAAAGTTAGTCACTGAACTTTCTAGGGAATCCCTTTAAAAAATGTACATGGCCCCATTTTAGAGAGACAACACAACAAGTGCTCTAGTGGAAATTTGAAAAGAGATGTTTGTTTCCTGTCATTTGATGCAGTCAGTCCTTGCCTGGCAGGGAACCATTCTAATGGATTTGCCATTCACTGGACAGCAGCCCTTCTTGGACTGGGTAACAGGTGAGCAGCCCAAATCTAGGATCAGGCTCTCATCTGACAGCACTTATTCCAGAGAAGCACTAAAGTTCAGAAAGCCTTCACATAGTCCAGACAGCAGTACTGTGTGAAGTGATCAGGTGTATCAGAAGGCTCTTCCTTCTTAGAGCAAGCAGTCATAGCTGAAGCTTGTAAGTGGGTGTGTGTGATCTTTCATTTTGAAGGAGAAAGAAAACTGATCTCAGATACTGCACCTGGGGTTTTTCCTGAAAGTAAGACAGTGATTAATGGGTTTTGATTTATTTGGAAATTGAATCAAACTCTTGGGAAACATTATTTACAAGTAGGCCTTTATCTTTAAGGAATTTTTTTTTTTTCAATTTTACCTTAACCCCTCCCCCACTAGTCTGAGGGTAATGTCCTTGTCTGTTAAAACTGTTGACTCCTGCAGTATGTTTATTTTAATCCTCATCTTGGTCTGTTTTTTATTCCTAATGAATTTACAGAACTATTAATTCATCAGTTCAATTTCTCTGTACTTTTTTTGAGCCTTAATCTTGGCAAAAGACTCATCAATATAATTATGAAGCCTTCTATTTAGGAGAAATGAAATTTAGGATGCTTTGCATGAAACAACCAAGTACTTACCTGCAGTTTTCTTTAGAAACTGCAAGACTGTTATGCTAGTCTGCTTCTTAGTAAATATTAAATCAGGAAAGAGGTGGGACAGTCGCTCACCTGAATAACCAGAAATGTCTCTCTCAGATTTGGCTTGATCTCTCTTCTAGTGCTTCTGTAAGTCAACTCTGTGCCAAATCCTCCACAGGAACTCAGATCACTTTTCTCATTGGTTCTTGTGATTTCAGTGAAGATGGCTACAGTGTATGAATTTTAAAGCCCGAGGAAGAAGTCTTTAAGGTTGTTAGATAAGTTTCACATTTGTGAAGGAGAAAATAAGAGTATGATTGCCATTGGTGGCATTATTCATTTGGCTGTGAATGGGATGCGTGTCAACTTCCTTGATGACAGCGTGGCCTAAGGAGTTACTCAGTACAGATGCAGATGATTAAAAAAGCATTAAAGGATTATCTAGTGAACATCATATGGAATATTTCTAATAACTGAGACCCTATAGCTTTTTTCTTTTGGAGTCTCATTTTAATTTGTGCAATATTTTCAGGCATATAGACTACTGTTCATTGTATTTATATAGATATTAGAGAACTTTACTAAGTATTTTAACCAGTAAAAATCTGCATATGAAAGAAACTATCAGATTTGCACTTTACATGAGCTCAATTGCTTGGAGTTGTGCCTGAAATATTGAAATGCCTCCTAATGAGTGTGGCTTTCTTTGTTGAAGTAGATTTCTCTATTGTCGATATAGTTCGAAGTCCAGCCTTTCACACTTGTATGCGGAGCATGTCACTTTTTGAAAGCACTAAGTACTTTGAATGTTTCCTTGTCCCCTTAAGTATTTTCCTCAGACGCATCAAAGAGAACATGGTCCCCCTCTAGCTGTCACTTCTAAGTATTCCTGTAGCAGAGACTGTCAGGCAGACACAGAGATGCACTCTTCTTTCTGAGCGGAGCTGTCATGATGGTTTCCTGGTCTCTAGGGCACTGGGGATGCAATTTGGAATCACCAAACAGGCTTGCAGTGGAGAGCAGTACGACCACAGCAGAGTTTCTGTTCACTTTCAATCTTACATGACTGGTTTTCGTGTTTTTGAATTAGTTGGGATAGTTACGTTTGCATGCCTATATGCACACATTCGAACATTAAGTATAGCTGTAATACAGGTACCTGATGTTTTCCCTTGGGGATGGTAGCCTTGCTGTTTTTCTTAATTCTGATGCCTGGATTATATTAAAAAAAAATTTTCCCATAACTTCCATTTTTCTTCTGCAGCCATTTGAAAGAGTATGTTTGAATAAATGATCATGACAGTGAGCACCAATCTATAACCGTGTTGTTAATTAAAGATCTGTCATATGTTTTAACCTTGTTGAGGGAAAGCTACCCACTTTCTCCTTGGTAAAAAGCCTCACCACAATAAAGTCGTACTGACCATAAGGAATTTAAAACCTATTAATCATTGTTGACTAAAAACACTACCACATAATATTGGCAGTATTGTTTTTTCCCATTGATTTAAAACACCAGTTCAGAGTAAATACTGTATATTAGAATTTGCTTGTAAAATGAGCTATAAAAACTGGATGTAAAGTCTCTTTCCTGAAAATGTTGGCATAGTAAATAAAAATAAAGTTCATAATTATAAAAATGACTTTGTCCTCAGCATTGACGCCTACAGTGTACTGTTTCTCGTATCTTTTTTCCACAAAGATCTAAAATGTTTGATTTTTTTTCAAACTCTACCACTTCACACAACCCTTTGACATACACATCACACTCTTAGCCCCTCGTTGAGTAAAAGCAATAGTCAGTTTGTAATTTATTTTATTTTCCAACATAGGTATACATGATAGACATTATATACAGGATATTAGGAGTTGCTGCTGATATGTCACCTTATTAACCCAAAATGGTTTCATAAATGCCAGAAAAGAGTGAATAAAATTGCATTAGTAGTGACTGTGACCTCTGAGTTGTTAGCAAATACTCTTAGATTAATTCAAAACTTTTCCCTTTTAGTCTTTCATCCAGTGCTATCATTTGTTTCCCATTGTGTTGGTTTTTCTCCTGCGACGTTTTTCATTCTGAGAATCTTTTTCTTCCCCCAAAGCAAAGAACGTAGAAGTTGATGGGTTTGAAGTAGTTTTGGTGGCATGTCTTTAAGTGTGCCATCACTGCTGGCGGCTGAGTGTAGAGATATGAAGACAACAGGGCCTCTGCCTTCTGGAGCTTAAGGACCCACTGGTGGTTTCTAACACCATCTCATTCCGTTCATCATCTTGTTCTGAATGGAACCGTAAAATTCCTTTCCTCCTCCTTTTGTTTCATTCTGGGCTTTCACTCCCTTGCACTCTTCTCATCTCTGCTTTTTGTGTTCCCTTCTTGGTTCCAGTCCTTTAATTTCTTTTGAAAACCTGACCTTTAATGATAACCTGATTTTATTAAAGAACTCCTTTTTCAGCCGTCCTGGATAGTCTTAAATACTCTGCATTCTCTTTCCTTGGTGATTAGTGGGCAGGTTTATTTTTGAGGTTTCTCAGTTATCTTAAGCCACCTCCCTTTACTGCCCTTAGCCCCTAAGATCTGTTGCTCACAACCACTGAGTTAGCAGTCTTAATTCAGTGTCCTGTTTGAGCAGCAAGGCCGGGAGTCAAAGGCCTGCAGCCTCATACACAGAAGAGCCTGTAGGCCAAATGGAGGTCCCATTTCAACCATCTTAGATACTCGCTAAAAATTTTTTTTTTTTGGGGGTTTTTTAGCATTGACGCCTACAGTGTACTGTTTCTCGTATCTTTTTTCCACAAAGATCTAAAATGTTTGATTTTTTTTCAAACTCTACCACTTCACACAACCCTTTGACATACACATCACACTCTTAGCCCCTCGTTGAGTAAAAGCAATAGTCAGTTTGTAATTTATTTTATTTTCCAACATAGGTATACATGATAGACATTATATACAGGATATTAGGAGTTGCTGCTGATATGTCACCTTATTAACCCAAAATGGTTTCATAAATGCCAGAAAAGAGTGAATAAAATTGCATTAGTAGTGACTGTGACCTCTGAGTTGTTAGCAAATACTCTTAGATTAATTCAAAACTTTTCCCTTTTAGTCTTTCATCCAGTGCTATCATTTGTTTCCCATTGTGTTGGTTTTTCTCCTGCGACGTTTTCATTCTGAGAATCTTTTTCTTCCCCCAAAGCAAAGAACGTAGAAGTTGATGGGTTTGAAGTAGTTTTGGTGGCATGTCTTTAAGTGTGCCATCACTGCTGGCGGCTGAGTGTAGAGATATGAAGACAACAGGGCCTCTGCCTTCTGGAGCTTAAGGACCCACTGGTGGTTTCTAACACCATCTCATTCCGTTCATCATCTTGTTCTGAATGGAACCGTAAAATTCCTTTCCTCCTCCTTTTGTTTCATTCTGGGCTTTCACTCCCTTGCACTCTTCTCATCTCTGCTTTTTGTGTTCCCTTCTTGGTTCCAGTCCTTTAATTTCTTTTGAAAACCTGACCTTTAATGATAACCTGATTTTATTAAAGAACTCCTTTTTCAGCCGTCCTGGATAGTCTTAAATACTCTGCATTCTCTTTCCTTGGTGATTAGTGGGCAGGTTTATTTTTGAGGTTTCTCAGTTATCTTAAGCCACCTCCCTTTACTGCCCTTAGCCCCTAAGATCTGTTGCTCACAACCACTGAGTTAGCAGTCTTAATTCAGTGTCCTGTTTGAGCAGCAAGGCCGGGAGTCAAAGGCCTGCAGCCTCATACACAGAAGAGCCTGTAGGCCAAATGGAGGTCCCATTTCAACCATCTTAGATACTCACAGGCATGCCAGTACAAACCTTGGTAGTATAAATCTTAGTACTTGGCCGTGCCAGGTCCTGTGATGGTGCTGTGTGTGTTAAGTATTGCAATCATAACAGCTCATAGCACTCAATATCCTGTGCATCTTGGTCGTCATTCTAAGCACTTTAAACACTACTCTTTAATTCTAGCAACGATCTTTTGAAGCAAGCACTAGTATCTCCATTTTACAGAGAGGAAAGTAAGGCTCAGAGAAATGAAGTACGTGGCCTAAAAGCTCACAGCTATGAAATGACACCACAGAATTTGAAACCAAGCCATCTATTTCAGAGTCCATTCTATTAATCACAAGGCTGTTAGCGTTTCCTAAGATACATTTCGTCTCAGTTCATTTTCACAGCACCCTTACTTTCTCATAAGATCAAACAGACAGGGTGTTAAAAATCACTTGCCCAAAGTCATGCACAGTTGTTAAATAGCAGAATTGGTTCTGGTGTGGATGGGAAGAGGAGGCCATTATATTTTGTTGAGCTATGCTGCCATCTAGTGGTAAAGTGTGAGAGCGTCCTTACACATCCATTATCTTGCCCATTTCCAAAAGATTTCAAAGTTATGTAACGTTTCTGAAGGGAGAAACCCTGTGAAATCCCTAAAGCATTGAAGTAAGAGTGAAGGGAGGACAAGTAGGTCATAAGGGAGGTATGGCAGAGGCATATCTTTAAACTGAGAGCCGACTTGGTTCTGAGTTTTCTGGCAGCCAAGATAGAGCCCTTCCCTTTTTCTCATTGCCAAAGAAAGAAAGATCAATGTATCACAAGAGTTTTCCCGGTCTTGGACTTCATTAGTAATTCAACAACAACAGTGCTGAAAATATTGGAGGTGCCCTCCGTGTGGACATTCATTTACCTGGGGAAGCCAGCCCAGAAGTCTCAATAGAACAGATGTGCCTGTTTCTATAGGAGTCCTGGCTCAGCCTCTTCCTCTCCCCAGGCAGTCACTCCTGGGATGGGGCTGCCTTGTGAAGCCTCCAGAAAATCATCCACTAGCTCTTTCAGGCCCAGGTCCCAAATAACGTGGCTCTGCCAGTTGGGATATCTCGCTTTCTATGAACAGACCTAGGACAGAAGGGTATTCTTCCTCTGGAAGAGGAGGACGCAGAAAGCAGGCCTTTCTCTGAAGTCCAGCGTGAACTGCCCCCTGTACCTGAAGAAGTCTCTCTGTTGTAAAATGCCCTCCAGTCTCCCAGTGTATACTGCTCTGTCCTCTGCAGGGTCTAGGTCCAGCGTTTGGACTCCACCCACTAAGGCACACTCTGATTTGCTTTGCATCGGCCACAGCTTTCAAAGGCCAATCTCTACAGATTTCCTCTGGATTTTGAGAAGGTTGGAGGCAGGGAGATGGCAGCATAAGGTTTTTGTTAGTGATCAAAATCCCAAGAATGTACAAATGCACACCTTTTCAAGCATGCAGTAATTACAAGTTCCCAGTCACATAACTGAGCTCATCATCACTGTGAATCCATTTTTTTCCCTAACTTGGTGTTACAATATTGAGTCAATTTCCCCGAAGTTTCAGCAGCTTTTCTCTGTGTCAATTACATCAATAACAACCCCCCCCCCCCAGTCTCAAGTGAATGCCCACAGATCCCAGTGTGCCATGCACTTCGTAACGACTACATGAAGCCAAGTTTCTTTATAGAGAGTTGCTCGAGGACAACAGGAATCTTTGCCAAAATCCAAAAGATGGTACCAGGCTCTTGGATGTGCCCTAGGCAGCCTGGTGAAAACGTGATGGCTTGGATGCCTGGATGGGTTACTTTGAACTTTCCAGTCTACTCCAAGGGCATCTAAGGGTGTCCTCCCAGTGCCCACCTGAGTTACCGGAGGGGTGTGTGCACGCGCCCCCATTCAGAACTCCTCAAGTGTGAGTTTCCGTATCAGGGGAGCCAGATGTACGTGAAGCTTTTTCCTGGGGCTCGAAGATGGAGAAGGATCAATGAGAAGCCCCCTGGCTGAGGTGCACAGGATTCACTATGGGGCTTAGCTCTTTGGTAAGTCTGTATTTAGGGGGTAGATCTCAAAGCCTCCTGTATCCTGCAGAGGGCAGTCGGAGCCAGCGAGGTGACGGGCTCTTGGTGGAACTCCAGCTGTGCTGGTCTTGTTCCTGTTACTCTGGACCACTTTTGCGCTGCCCCAGCTCTTCAGGGCTGCCCTGGAGGGGTCTTGCACCCAACTCAGCAGAAGCTCTCATGGGAGGGCTAAGATCCTGGTCCACTAGGTGTTCCTTGTGCTCCCAAGAGGAAGGGGAGAGGATACTTCTCAGGGGGGTGACTCTCATAGGCGGTCTCATTCTATCAGATGTCTTTCAGTCTGAGTAAGGACAGTCAAGGGCTCCAGGGACCTCCCCCTCTTCTTTCCCCTCTTGCCCACGGGCCGTGTTTTCTCCCCAGGGCTTTTCCCTGCCTGTTGGGGGTCTGAGGTGGCACGATTCCAGGATCGATATTCCCAGAGATGACCACACGGGGGCGCGCGGCTCCTGTTCCGGAGCAGGTTCTGAGACTAGGTCGGTAGGCTAGGGAGAAAGGCAGCCAGGCGGGGCCGGGGATGACGACTTGTTAGGGTCTCAGGAACCCTGGGCCCCCTCCTCACACGCCTGTCTCAGGGCGGCGTCTCCTCTGAGCATCTAGGAGGCGATGCCGCAGAGCCTGGTGGTCTCCTCCAACTTCGTTTTCAAGGACGTTTCCGCAGGGACCGCTGGTGCAGCCTGGATTCTCGCCCATCGCTTGGAACAGTGACAGCACTTTTTCCCTGCAGGGCTGTTGAGAGACGGAAAATGTGAACAGGACCCAATTAGTCTTTCTCACGTACACTGATGGGGGTCTCTTCTGCAGGTTTCTTCCCGGCGGCAGGGTGGGTAGCAGAGCCGGACACGGTGCCACGCACCACAGGAAGGCTGGGCGCTCCCTCAGGAAGCCTCCCTCTACAGTCCCGCCTCTCTCCTCCTCCCCTCCGCTGGACGGGGGTCTGTCTGTCCGAGACAGTAGCGATTCCAGCGTCTGGCACTCACTCCAGGCCCGGCCCTCCGTGTCTCTGATGGGACCTCACTTAAACCCACTATCATTCAGGGAGGGACGTGGGTGCTTATGGTCCTGGTTTTACAGATGAGAAAAGAAAGCACAGTCAGCCTACGCGACTTGCCACAGCTCTTCCTAACCTTAGAGGGTACAGGGCTGTGGGGTCTGACCTTATCCACGCAGTTCCCTGGCCCCAGGGCCTAGCCTCACCTGCTAGGTGCCCTCCTGGTAGCTGGTAGCTTTTCAGGTTTCCTATCTGGGCTTGTCTAACACCATCTAGACCTTCCAGCACTGCTGGAGTGAAAGGAATTTCTCGTAAGACACCCAGGGCAGGTCCTGGCCCAGAGTAAAGGTTCAGGAAATAGCGTTCCAAGGGAACCCTGACTGACCCAGGATACAGAATTCCCATTGCGAAGGACCAGGATGATGTCTCATCACTCCCGAGGGATTCTTCTGTAATTTATGTGAAAGTCTGGAGTTCCTTATTCAGCAAATATTTTTAAGGTGTTTGTTCTCTGTCTGCCCTAGTTCTAGGTGTTAGGAATGTACCAGTGTGGAGAAAAAGAAAAAAAAAAAGACATAAATCTCTACCTTCACGAAACTTATATTCTGGTGGGAAAGATAGAACAGAAGATACAGAGACCTTTAAATGCTGATGTGTGATAGAGAAAAAACAAAGCAGGAGAGGAGGAGCTTGTGTGAGTGTGTAATTCTGGTTTTGATCAGGAGGCTAGGGCAGGACTTCTGAGACAGTGCCATTTCACCTGTTTCTGAGGCAACAGTGAACCAGGGACTGCACCCTCAAATCTGAAGCTGCAGGGGCTGGAGAAGTCAGTTTATAAGCCCTGGAGCAGATGGGGTGTACATATGGAGGGCCCCCCTGAGTCCTCAGCATTGGCATCTGTAGGAAAATGACGGGTCATGTTCTCAAAGACTCCAGAGACAGCAGTTCCTGTTAAAACAAGGCGAGGGACACAGAGGCAAAAAACTTGACAAAAACATGAATATCCTCTCAACAAGTAGCTGGTTACAGCTGTAGTACATTCGAATATATGATAACGTGGAATTTAAACCTTTGAGTAGCAGCAGGCAGAAATGCTGAATTTGACCTTCATAAAGTGTTTTAAAAACATTAGAAGTCAGCTAATGTGCTTGAGTTAGCAGCAGGCAGAAGAAGAAAGCACAGTCAGCCTACGCGACTTGCCACAGCTCTTCCTAACCTTAGAGGGTACAGGGCTGTGGGGTCTGACCTTATCCACGCAGTTCCCTGGCCCCAGGGCCTAGCCTCACCTGCTAGGTGCCCTCCTGGTAGCTGGTAGCTTTTCAGGTTTCCTATCTGGGCTTGTCTAACACCATCTAGACCTTCCAGCACTGCTGGAGTGAAAGGAATTTCTCGTAAGACACCCAGGGCAGGTCCTGGCCCAGAGTAAAGGTTCAGGAAATAGCGTTCCAAGGGAACCCTGACTGACCCAGGATACAGAATTCCCATTGCGAAGGACCAGGATGATGTCTCATCACTCCCGAGGGATTCTTCTGTAATTTATGTGAAAGTCTGGAGTTCCTTATTCAGCAAATATTTTTAAGGTGTTTGTTCTCTGTCTGCCCTAGTTCTAGGTGTTAGGAATGTACCAGTGTGGAGAAAAAGAAAAAAAAAAAGACATAAATCTCTACCTTCACGAAACTTATATTCTGGTGGGAAAGATAGAACAGAAGATACAGAGACCTTTAAATGCTGATGTGTGATAGAGAAAAAACAAAGCAGGAGAGGAGGAGCTTGTGTGAGTGTGTAATTCTGGTTTTGATCAGGAGGCTAGGGCAGGACTTCTGAGACAGTGCCATTTCACCTGTTTCTGAGGCAACAGTGAACCAGGGACTGCACCCTCAAATCTGAAGCTGCAGGGGCTGGAGAAGTCAGTTTATAAGCCCTGGAGCAGATGGGGTGTACATATGGAGGGCCCCCCTGAGTCCTCAGCATTGGCATCTGTAGGAAAATGACGGGTCATGTTCTCAAAGACTCCAGAGACAGCAGTTCCTGTTAAAACAAGGCGAGGGACACAGAGGCAAAAAACTTGACAAAAACATGAATATCCTCTCAACAAGTAGCTGGTTACAGCTGTAGTACATTCGAATATATGATAACGTGGAATTTAAACCTTTGAGTAGCAGCAGGCAGAAATGCTGAATTTGACCTTCATAAAGTGTTTTATTTAAAATCATTAGACAGTCTGCCAGCTAATGTGCTGAGGAGGCAGTAGCAAGGCTTTCAATGCATGGGTGTCTCCAGGGTCCTCCTTTGGGAACTCGTTAGGTCTCTTGTGGGTCAGAGAGGGTCAGGCAAAGGGTCAGGCTGCAGCCCGGAAAGTCGGGCTCCAGGCCAGCACAGTGCTCATCATCTGCTTGGCCGGCGGATGCCCCAGCCCCACAGGCACAAGTGCCCGTCTCTGTGTGATGAGATTCCAGGGCCCAGGGCCCAGCACAGTCCTGCACCGACTGCGCAGAGATTGGGCATCTGGTGATATGGCCTGGCTCTTAGACTGAAAGTCTCACTGCCCGAGAGGTTCCTTCGGTCCCAGGAAAAGCTGGAAGGCTGGTCCTCTGTTGGAGGACCAGCCATTCTCCCTGGGCCTCTGCCTGACTCCCTCTCCAACCTGTGCCTGCCCCTGTGGCCTGTGAACGACCTGTGAGGACCTGCCGACTGAGGCTGTATTTCTGCAAGGGCCGTGCACTTGGCCGGGCCGAGTCTAGCACACAGACAACTCGGTTTCATTCAGCCACTCCCAGGCTTCTCCCTGGCCCTTGGACATGGTGGCTTCCCAGCCTTAGTGTGGGACTCCCAAGGGAAGGCTCCTGACTGATCAGCCAGGAGAGGGCTGCTTCTGGGAGAAAGGGTGCAAGGGGCTGTCACAGAGCGACTTATATGGCAGAGGCCATATCTACAGACTGGTGTTATTATCCCCATTTTACAGAGGAGGAAAACTGAAGCTCAGGGAGAAAAAAATGCTTAATCCACATCACGTGGCTGGAAGCGATGAGCTGCGATTTGAACTCAAGTCCAAACGACTCCTAAGAGCTTGCCCCTCTATACTCCAGGCCTGTTCTGTGGGGAGCCAAGGAGAGAGTCCGGTGGCTCCTGACCCACCCCTTCCAGCTAAGGAAGCTGGGCCCTGTGTGCCCTTGGCTTCAGGTTCTGGCTTTCCAGGTGTCATTCCTGTTAAAACAACAAGGTTGACAAAAACATGAATATCCTCTCAACAAGTAGCTGGTTACAGCTGTAGTACATTCGAATATATGATAACGTGGAATTTAAACCTTTGAGTAGCAGCAGGCAGAAATGCTGAATTTGACCTTCATAAAGTGTTTTATTTAAAATCATTAGACAGTCTGCCAGCTAATGTGCTGAGGAGGCAGTAGCAAGGCTTTCAATGCATGGGTGTCTCCAGGGTCCTCCTTTGGGAACTCGTTAGGTCTCTTGTGGGTCAGAGAGGGTCAGGCAAAGGGTCAGGCTGCAGCCCGGAAAGTCGGGCTCCAGGCCAGCACAGTGCTCATCATCTGCTTGGCCGGCGGATGCCCCAGCCCCACAGGCACAAGTGCCCGTCTCTGTGTGATGAGATTCCAGGGCCCAGGGCCCAGCACAGTCCTGCACCGACTGCGCAGAGATTGGGCATCTGGTGATATGGCCTGGCTCTTAGACTGAAAGTCTCACTGCCCGAGAGGTTCCTTCGGTCCCAGGAAAAGCTGGAAGGCTGGTCCTCTGTTGGAGGACCAGCCATTCTCCCTGGGCCTCTGCCTGACTCCCTCTCCAACCTGTGCCTGCCCCTGTGGCCTGTGAACGACCTGTGAGGACCTGCCGACTGAGGCTGTATTTCTGCAAGGGCCGTGCACTTGGCCGGGCCGAGTCTAGCACACAGACAACTCGGTTTCATTCAGCCACTCCCAGGCTTCTCCCTGGCCCTTGGACATGGTGGCTTCCCAGCCTTAGTGTGGGACTCCCAAGGGAAGGCTCCTGACTGATCAGCCAGGAGAGGGCTGCTTCTGGGAGAAAGGGTGCAAGGGGCTGTCACAGAGCGACTTATATGGCAGAGGCCATATCTACAGACTGGTGTTATTATCCCCATTTTACAGAGGAGGAAAACTGAAGCTCAGGGAGAAAAAAATGCTTAATCCACATCACGTGGCTGGAAGCGATGAGCTGCGATTTGAACTCAAGTCCAAACGACTCCTAAGAGCTTGCCCCTCTATACTCCAGGCCTGTTCTGTGGGGAGCCAAGGAGAGAGTCCGGTGGCTCCTGACCCACCCCTTCCAGCTAAGGAAGCTGGGCCCTGTGTGCCCTTGGCTTCAGGTTCTGGCTTTCCAGGTGTCATTCCTGTCTGGGCCTCTAGGTGCCGCCAGCCTCCAACGTCGGGTCTTGGCTGAGCCATGCAGTTCCTCGGATTGGCCGGCGGCTGCTGCTGCTTCGTCGTTCGCTCGTGTCCGACTCTGCGACCCTATGGACTGTAGCCCGTCAGGCTCCTCTGTCCACGTAATTCTCCAGGCAAGAACACTGAAGTGGATTGCCATGCCCTCCTCCATGTGATCTCCCCAACCCAGGGATCGAACGAAGGTCTTAGCAGGTTTTCCAGTCCATGGGATTTTCCAGACAAGAATACTGAAGTGGGTTGCCATTTCCTTCTCCCGGATTGGCCGGCAGACTCCACAAACTCTGTGCCGGACCCTGCTCAAGTGCAGAGTCGGGGTCTCCTTCCCACAGGCCCCCGGGGTACCAAACTCGGTCAGCACCCTGGCAGGCTGGGCATCTGGGCGGCTGGGAGGGTGGGAGGAGTGGGTGGGGCGTGGTCACCCCCGGCCCCCGGCCCCTCCTCTGAGCAGAAAGGCCGCCGCCCCCGCTCCCATAGACCTTTGCGCGTCCCACCTGGCTCAGATCCCTCTTGCCTACGAGCCAGTTCCTGATGGGGCAGCTCCAGTGATGAACAATCCCCCACTTATCATTACGCTGGTGCTCTGGGTCGTATTTGCAGACTATTCAGCTCTCAGTTGGCGATCCCGCAGGAGCCCTGGACATTCTGGCCTTTACCTGTAGACCCCTTCCCCTTAGCTGGGCGCCAGACCACTCTCTCTGTGCCGTCCGGACTCACCCGTCCAGGCTCTGCTGCTTGAGTTTCTCCTGGCACGCGCCAGACATAAGTTTGACCGTCTTGGACATGGGTGTAACAAAGGAGCTGTGCTATTTGTCTGTGGCACAGTGCTACCTGCTCTCAACCCGGGTTCCCACCAGAGAGCCACACTTTTAAAACCTAAGGTAAGCCTGTGACTTTTCACTTAAACACGGTCACTTTAGGTGGATGCCTCTGTCGGTTGGCTGGGGATGTTCTTCCCCACCCCCTTTTCCTCTGGGTTTTGGGCGGGGTGACTTTTCTGGGGGAAGCTGGGGTAGAAGGGCATCGGGTCTCAGGGCAGGAGGTCACTGGTCGAGCCAGGGTCAGGTGGCCTCCTGCCCACCGCTCTCGCTGGTCCCACTACTATGTCTGGTTTGCCTCCCCTTCATCCCAGCCAACCCTGAGGAGGGGTACACAAGTGTTCTGGAGGGGTGTACCTGAGGCACTGGACTGGGTCTGAAACAAAGAAAGCCCTGCTCCTCCGCTGTTGTGGCTTCAACTGGCAAAAACCTAAACTGCTAGCCATGGTCTCTCACCTAATGAGTCCAAACTAAGGACACTGGCAACATTATGCCTCACTCTGCCCCACCCACGTGCACCCAATTCTCAGCAGCTCAGTAGGCTAGGTACAATGAGTCGTCTTCTGAAAAGGGCGAGCAGGTTATGGTCCAGCCTAGACCCACCTGGCTCCAAGTCCAGGTTTTCCAGATGACCCCACAGGGCTGCATGAAGGAGAGTAGGTCAGAGGGAAGTCTAGCAAGAAACTGTGCCAGTGTTACAAGGAGGGGAACACAAAGGGAGCCCCACTGCTGCCCTCGGCCCCAGTCCCTGCCATCACAGACTCTGGGGAAGAACAGGATGGCATAGAAGAGAGAAAATGAGCTAAAAGTGGGGGAAGGAATAAAGGAGCCCAAGGACCACTGCCCCTCACCGTTTGGGGGGAGGTCCAGCCATGTCTTTCTTTTTGGAGGAGGGCGGTGAACAGAGGGTGACTCCTTGTTTATGTGGGCTGCTACACAGAACAGGCGTATGAACAACAGAAAGGATTTCATGGTTTTGGAGATGAAAATGCAACCCGGGTTCCCACCAGAGAGCCACACTGGCCTTTAAGACCTTCCCCTTAGCTGGGCGCCAGACCACTCTCTCTGTGCCGTCCGGACTCACCCGTCCAGGCTCTGCTGCTTGAGTTTCTCCTGGCACGCGCCAGACATAAGTTTGACCGTCTTGGACATGGGTGTAACAAAGGAGCTGTGCTATTTGTCTGTGGCACAGTGCTACCTGCTCTCAACCCGGGTTCCCACCAGAGAGCCACACTTTTAAAACCTAAGGTAAGCCTGTGACTTTTCACTTAAACACGGTCACTTTAGGTGGATGCCTCTGTCGGTTGGCTGGGGATGTTCTTCCCCACCCCCTTTTCCTCTGGGTTTTGGGCGGGGTGACTTTTCTGGGGGAAGCTGGGGTAGAAGGGCATCGGGTCTCAGGGCAGGAGGTCACTGGTCGAGCCAGGGTCAGGTGGCCTCCTGCCCACCGCTCTCGCTGGTCCCACTACTATGTCTGGTTTGCCTCCCCTTCATCCCAGCCAACCCTGAGGAGGGGTACACAAGTGTTCTGGAGGGGTGTACCTGAGGCACTGGACTGGGTCTGAAACAAAGAAAGCCCTGCTCCTCCGCTGTTGTGGCTTCAACTGGCAAAAACCTAAACTGCTAGCCATGGTCTCTCACCTAATGAGTCCAAACTAAGGACACTGGCAACATTATGCCTCACTCTGCCCCACCCACGTGCACCCAATTCTCAGCAGCTCAGTAGGCTAGGTACAATGAGTCGTCTTCTGAAAAGGGCGAGCAGGTTATGGTCCAGCCTAGACCCACCTGGCTCCAAGTCCAGGTTTTCCAGATGACCCCACAGGGCTGCATGAAGGAGAGTAGGTCAGAGGGAAGTCTAGCAAGAAACTGTGCCAGTGTTACAAGGAGGGGAACACAAAGGGAGCCCCACTGCTGCCCTCGGCCCCAGTCCCTGCCATCACAGACTCTGGGGAAGAACAGGATGGCATAGAAGAGAGAAAATGAGCTAAAAGTGGGGGAAGGAATAAAGGAGCCCAAGGACCACTGCCCCTCACCGTTTGGGGGGAGGTCCAGCCATGTCTTTCTTTTTGGAGGAGGGCGGTGAACAGAGGGTGACTCCTTGTTTATGTGGGCTGCTACACAGAACAGGCGTATGAACAACAGAAATGGATTTTTCATGGTTTTGGAGACTGAAAGTCTGGGATGAGGGTGGCGGTATCGTCGGGCTCTGTGGCTTCCTGATTGGGAGGCTGTCTTCTCACTGTAACCTCACTTGGCAGAAGGGGTGAGGGAGCTCTCCGAGTCTCTATTTTAAGGGCATTAATCCTATTCACCAGAGCTCCACCTGCACGGCTTTGTTACCTCCCAGAGGTCTTGTTCTAAATGCCATCCTATTGGGGATTAGGAGTTCAGTGTATGAAAATTTGAGGCTTCCTAGTTGGTGCTAATAGTAAAGAATCCACCTTCCAATGCAGGAGACATGAGTTTGATCTCTGGTTTGGGAAGATCCCCTGGAGGAGGTCATGGCAACTCATTCCAGCATTCTTGCCTGGAAAATTCCATGGACAAAGGAGCCTGGAGGGCTACAGTCCATGGCTCACAAAACAGACACGATTAAGCCCCCTCTCCCCACACGACATTTTGAGGGGACATTAACAATTTAATCAAAATTTATTCAGTCTAAAACAATAACAGACCTGGGACCCATCCCCTGCCCACCTGTGAAAGGCTGCCTGGGGGTGGTCTCCCTCAGCTCCACGCTTAGGTTCAACCCTAGGGGTTTAAGTTGCAGCCTTGAGTAATGTCTACCATCAGCTTGGGTGGATCTGGCAGGCCCAGAGTAACCCCTTAAATTCTTTTCCCCACCTCTGCCCTACCCAATAGGCTCTTCCATGTCTCCCAAGTGTAGACTCTTCTCTGCCTACGCCTCCTCCACGGCACACAGGGACCCTCACAATCCACAGCTCACCAGTGGGGCAGCTAGACCCTGTTGAGTCGCTCCTTTCTCATTAGGCTGAGTGAGGAGGGTATGTGGGTGTCAGGGTCTTGGGGCTGGTTATGGGGTGTCTGTTGTCCCCACGTCTTAATTTACGAGCTGTGCTGCTATGCCACCCTCCACCCACATGGCCATGAAGCCATGGTGATAACATTTCCCGGATTCTGAGTTCTTGAGCCCAAGTCCCGCAACAGGCGCCTCAATGAAAGACTTGATTTTCTTCATTGTCCTCAATTTAAAACTCCTGTGTTCTTGTGAAAGAAACTAGTTGCCAATGGACTGGTTAGAGATCTGAGGATCTCATCCATAAGATCCCTGAGAAGACTCTCAAGGTAGATTGAAGTATTGGTAATGGAATCCTTCATTTCCTCTCCTCTGGCCTCCTGCTGTGTAGAGGGTACTTCCGGGTCCCCGACTTTGGCCTTGGCCGTATGACTTTGGCCTTGGCCGTATGACTTTGGCCAGTGGAATGCTAGCAGATGTGCGGTTGGCAGAGGCTTCGTGTTTGTACTCGACAGATTGCCTTTGCCTCCTGCCCTCTGAAGATGGAACATGAGACCTGTTTCCCCCGTATCTGCTGCCCTTTCATGCTGGGCCCCAGGACGAGTGCATGTAGAACAGGCACCAGCTCACAGTGGGGAGGTTCCTGCTGGAGCAGGGCAGCCCTGGGAGCCCAGCCCCTTCCAGAGGTCCTCATGGGCCACACGCATGAGCACAAGTGCAGACTGTCACACGCCGCTGAGGTCTGCAGTTGTTGTCAGCAAAGCTGAACAGTTACGCTGGTGTGGGGTCAGGCCAGAATGAGTTACAGGCCACTTCCGTGATATGAAAGACTTCAGAGTAGAGCGTGCACGCTCAGTCAGGTCTGAGTGTCTGCAGCTGCAGCCCACTGTGGACTGTAACCTGCCAGGCTCTCTGTCCATGGGATTTCCCAGGCAATACTACTGGAGTGGGTTTCCATTTCCTTCTCCAGGGGATTTTCTCGACCCAGGGATCAAACCTGAGTCTCTTGCATCTCCTGTACTGCCGGCAGATTCTTTACCACTGGGCCATGATTTCCTAGAGACATTAACATTTTGAAATTTGTGCAAGCCAATCTTTTTTAGGGGAAGGAGTTTTGTGCGTGTTGTGTATGTGTGTGGTATTGGATGTGATTTGTGCGTGTTTATGTATGGTGTGCATGTAGTGTATACGGTGTGCGTGTGTGATGTGAGAGTGGTGTATATGGTACGTGTGTACGCTGTGTGTGTGTAGTATGTGTATATGTATCGTGTGTATGATGTGCGTATTTTTGGTGGGGAGAGGACATGCTATCTGTTGGGGCTCAGGCAAATGCCCTGCACTCCCGTCCGAGGTGCGGGGCCAGCCTCACCCTGGTTGGAATTCCTCCTTCACTTTACAGACTGGTCGTCTTGATACTACAGCTCATTAGTAGTCATCTCCCAGTCCTGTAAGCCGCCTTCTTATGGAGCTGTTGACGCTTGTGGGTAGATCCTCATTTTGACTCCTTTTCTCTGTTGTGTGGAGGCAGGGTCCCGTCTCCATTCGAATGCCGTAGCAGGTAGTGACACCATAAGGCCCGTTGTTTGCAAGTGTTACAGACTTCCTGTTCTTCCTGTAATTTAACTACAACATCCTGGTCTAAAGATTCCTGATTTGCCCTGAGCTTCTGCCCAGAAAGAGGTTTCCTCCCCCAGGCCATAACGCACTGCAGATGGAGACCTAAGGGCGCAGCACAGGTGTCCACGGTAGTCGGCCACCAGCTGGGAACAGCTGTGATCTGAGCAGCGGGCTAGGTATGGTGGGAAGGCAGCATCTCACAGAGGAAGATGGACAAGGATCCCCCCCTGGTTTGGTAGGGTAGAGGGAGGCCTCTTCCCATGGGACGTTAACAGCTGGCCTTCAGCCATCATTGTGCGCTCCCCTTCCTTCCTTGCTACCCAGTTGGACATGATGGGTGACTGGGGAATTTCTGGCCAGCTCTGGGCCCCTCCCCTGGCTCCACCCTGTTCTCACCTCTCACCACCTCATGTCTTCCCTGGGCATTGCTTTGTGCAAAGACAGAACATACCAGAGACTTGTCAGAAAATGCAGAGGTTTCATAGGATCCATGAAGTTTGACGTCTGAGCTTCCTTTCTGAAATGTTGCTTCAAAAATGGGAGCAGATTTTTAGCAACCGCTCCAACTCCTTTCGATATGATGAAATAATGAGAAGCAATTGCCCTGTGACATCTGACACAAAACGTTTCTGTTTCTAGTTTACCCAAATAACTAGATAGTTTCATTTATAATGAGATAAGCGGACAGGATGCTCGGGTAAGGCTTGGTGTCATTATAGAGCTATTTCTATGTTAATAGCGATGAGAAGAGAATGCAGAAATGGCTGTCATAGATTGAAAGGGGCGATGTTAAGTATGCCTGTTGCCGTGCAGCCCGGGTGGAAGGCCCCATTTCAGTAAGGAGGAGAAGCAAGCTCTGTATGACTTGTGTGTGTCCTGGAGAAGCAGGTGGGTGTTTGTGGCCCTCTGAGCTTCCTCCCTGGAGTCCTTCCAGCAATTATCCTGGTCTTCTCACACTAGGCATTTGGCCCTTTAGTGCAGGGGTTTGGGGGATGACCCCGCAGATTCTGTGGGAGACAAACCTCAGGTGGTCAGGCTGGGCAGCAGCAGGCCCAGGAGGAGACACACCACGGTCTAAGGAACAAAAAAAGGAACCTGACATTGAAGGCAGGGCAGCTGACTCCAAGCTGGGCCAGGGATGAAGCCATGGGAGTGACTCAAGTGGGTGGACAAGAGACTAGATCCAAACAGGTTTAAGCAGAAGGGGTTCAGGTGTGGCTTGATTGGGGCATAAAGGAAGCCACAAGAGTGCCAGTTCTCATTTCTCCTGCTTTTTGTTCTCCATTCTTTTCCACACTCTGTCTTGTCTCAGGCTCCCCATCCCTACCCCTAGCAGTGCAGGCATGTCCTGGCAGGCTCTGGGGATAAAGGAAGAGTTCCTTCTGAGGGCAGCCAGGAGTGTGTCATTGACTGCCTTTGGCTCTGGCCCATGTGCCCATCCTTACAACAGCCCTTCTGCTGGTTGAAATGTGGTGCCCTGGCCAGGCCTGAGTCATGGACTCCACCTGAATCCCATGGTCCCCAAATAGGTTCCTTTGTGAATCATTGCCCTGGTCTGGAGATTCACGCTCCGCGGCATTACTGATGACAAGGAGGCAGGTTGAACCCAGCAGGGTTCAGCCTGGAACGCATCAGGTGGTTTTAGGAAGGCACATCAGCATGGATCCCCCACGTGGGAGACTCCTCCATCTAGCTCTTAGGCCCATCCCACTTTCTGCCTGCATGGCTGCTGCCTTGTTTCGCTTTTCCCTCGCAAATCATTATGGTCTGAGACATTTTTGTGGTACACAAAACCTGAACAGGCCATTCCTTTTATTACCCCACTGGTCCGCGTTCCCACAGGATGGCAATGGAGACTTTCCTGCACAGGCCTCTGCCCCTCCCTCCAGCCTCCTTGGACAGTCTCAGTCCCTCAAAGATCATGGTTTCCCCATGCTCCTGCTTTGCACATGCGTCTGCCTGAGGTGCCCAGTCACCCGTCCCTCCAGCTAGAAAACTCCTGTGTATCCCTCAGGATCCAGACACATCGCCTGTTCTGTGATGCCTCTCCAAGCTTCTCCCAGGCACTTGTCCGTCTGTGCATAGGCTCTCTGCACCAGCTCTTTCTTTATCAGTTTTAACAGCTGCCTCCTGTCTCTTGTCTCCAGGAGCCTTGAAGTTCCTTAAGGACTGTGCTATAAACTATTCTTTTAAATTTTTTATTATGAAACATTTCAAACATGGGAAAACTACGGAAAGTAACAAATATGTATTCATAACTCAGATTTCATGGATAACAACAGCTTGCCACATTTGTTTTAGCTTCTCTTTGAAGAAATAAATATTAAAAAATACTGCCAATTCCCCATTCCCTCTCGCCTCGCTCCCAGGCTCCTGAAATCGGAATGAATCTCTATTCAACTCTACACTCCTGAGAACTGTCCACGTTGATTTGTGTAAATATGTTTGGCTCATTTGTACCACAACAGAGGACTTTTGATTTTAAGAATAAACTGTAGTTTACTGGTCCTTTTTCTCCTCCCAATAAACGGCCTTGTTTTTGATTTTCCAATGCTATAAACATGCTCCAGGGAGTGTTCTTGTGCGTGCCTCCTGAAATCACAGGCAGGAAGGCATCAGCAGATAACCCAGCGGTGGACTCATAGGTTCATAAGTATGTAGAGTCCATGCATCCTAGCCTTTGATAAACAGTGTCTGAGTTCTCGCCAGGGTGTTTTACGTGCTTACATGGCACTGAGGGATTTCAGCTCTGGGCTGCCCTCAGACCTCCCCAATACTGACTGTTAGGAGGCTTTTAAGTATTTATTACTCTGACCAGAAGAAAATGAAGTTTTGTGTCATTCGCCTTGCCCTGTGACTGATAGGCTGAACCTCTTTTCCTATGATTGTTGTTCATTCAAGTTTTCTCTTCTGTGAGTTGTGGTTTTCCTTGTTTGTCATTCTGCGCCCTGGAGCAGTCTCCTTTGTCTGCTGGACATGTTGTGTCTTCTCCATCAGTGCCTCCCTCTGTCCCCGCATTCCCTGCACCTCTGCGTCCCTCCCCTGGGTGCTCGTTATGCCAGAAAGAGAGAATGGAGGAGGTGAACCATGGGAAGTGGAGAATCTGGCCGAACTGTATGACCGTGTGGGGTGGAGGAGACGGGTCTGCTGGGAAGCGAGGCGCTGGGGGCTGGAATCTGAGTGAGCAGAAAGGAGGCGATGGCAGGCGGCAGGAGGGTGGATGTTGAGACTCTGAGAAGGGATATGAGCCCAGAGTCCAAGGCTGAGCTTTAAAGAAAGTCTCCTGAGGAACGTGGTGGGGAGGAGAAGACGGGGAGGGGGATTAGCAGGAGCAGTCGACTCATCCCCTGAGGAGTGAGGACATCACAGCCACCTAGAGGCCAGGAGAAGAGATCAGGGCAGCTGCCCAGTCCAGTGACCCTTCTCAGCTTCACTCTGCAAACCCAAGAGTCTCTGGGTCTTCCTACCTCTGCTGACAACAGTTCCTCCGACGCCTCTCCAAGCTCCCTGGGGGCAGCAAGAAGTGAGCCATGGCTCTCAGTCCTCTTCTCGAGGTGAGCCTGTTAGCAATGATCCCCATGACTCCCATCCGGACGTTTTATTCCCAGTTCTTCCTGAGTCATTCAGCAGGCTTTCAGGCTCCCTCCACTCGGACACACGCTCGAGGGAGGGCAGCCCTGGGGGCTTCACTAAGACAGTGGGGGATGGCCCTGGACTCTGGGGTGCCCCATGGGAGAAGTGGATACTAGAGTCTTGAGTCCTCATCACATCCTTATTAGCAAAGGTGCCCTTGCGGCATAGTTCAACGCTCATCTACGTGGGAGTGACTCTAAATAAAGTTCAGAATGAGCTCTAAGTGGGCAGGGGTCAGAGCTGACAGCATGTCAGCACCTTCAATACACCTGGCCCATAGGAGGCCTCCGTAATGGTTTTCTTCAATAAATGAATGAAAAGATCAGAATACCCAACACTCCAAAGATGGCAGCTCGCCCCGAGTTTGTCTATGCATAGATTTACAGTTCAATTAAAATATCACCAGGGTCTTTTATTTTTTTGAACACTGAATGAAATTTTTCGTAAGGTTCATCTAAAATCGTGAACACACAATAGCCAAGAAAATACTGAGATGAAAAATTTCCACAGATTAAACTTCGTCCCTCTAATAAAACGTATCATAAAGGGACAGTCATTGACAGAATAGGGTACTGATCTAGAAATGAATATAGTAATGGACAATATTAAAATGCAGGAATGCCTTTAAGTCATAAGAAATGGACCGTGTGGGGTGGAGGAGACGGGTCTGCTGGGAAGCGGCGCTGGGGGCTGGAATCTGAGTGAGCAGAAAGGAGGCGATGGCAGGCGGCAGGAGGGTGGATGTTGAGACTCTGAGAAGGGATATGAGCCCAGAGTCCAAGGCTGAGCTTTAAAGAAAGTCTCCTGAGGAACGTGGTGGGGAGGAGAAGACGGGGAGGGGGATTAGCAGGAGCAGTCGACTCATCCCCTGAGGAGTGAGGACATCACAGCCACCTAGAGGCCAGGAGAAGAGATCAGGGCAGCTGCCCAGTCCAGTGACCCTTCTCAGCTTCACTCTGCAAACCCAAGAGTCTCTGGGTCTTCCTACCTCTGCTGACAACAGTTCCTCCGACGCCTCTCCAAGCTCCCTGGGGGCAGCAAGAAGTGAGCCATGGCTCTCAGTCCTCTTCTCGAGGTGAGCCTGTTAGCAATGATCCCCATGACTCCCATCCGGACGTTTTATTCCCAGTTCTTCCTGAGTCATTCAGCAGGCTTTCAGGCTCCCTCCACTCGGACACACGCTCGAGGGAGGGCAGCCCTGGGGGCTTCACTAAGACAGTGGGGGATGGCCCTGGACTCTGGGGTGCCCCATGGGAGAAGTGGATACTAGAGTCTTGAGTCCTCATCACATCCTTATTAGCAAAGGTGCCCTTGCGGCATAGTTCAACGCTCATCTACGTGGGAGTGACTCTAAATAAAGTTCAGAATGAGCTCTAAGTGGGCAGGGGTCAGAGCTGACAGCATGTCAGCACCTTCAATACACCTGGCCCATAGGAGGCCTCCGTAATGGTTTTCTTCAATAAATGAATGAAAAGATCAGAATACCCAACACTCCAAAGATGGCAGCTCGCCCCGAGTTTGTCTATGCATAGATTTACAGTTCAATTAAAATATCACCAGGGTCTTTTATTTTTTTGAACACTGAATGAAATTTTTCGTAAGGTTCATCTAAAATCGTGAACACACAATAGCCAAGAAAATACTGAGATGAAAAATTTCCACAGATTAAACTTCGTCCCTCTAATAAAACGTATCATAAAGGGACAGTCATTGACAGAATAGGGTACTGATCTAGAAATGAATATAGTAATGGACAATATTAAAATGCAGGAATGCCTTTAAGTCATATTGGAATTTTGGTTGTAATAAAAATGGCATACCCAAACAGTGGGAAAATGATTATCTAATTGATGGTGTTGCAACCTCCGCCAGAATACTTGGAAAACCAGAATGGTTAAATCTTGGCTTCACATCGTGCACAAAAGTAAGATCCGGGAGTTGGGGGAAGCTCTAGAGAGCACTTCCAGTTCCCTCTGGACCAGGCTGCACTGTTCCTTACCTCTAACCCCCCTCAGCGAAGGGGCCTTGGCCCAGCGCCACTTCGTTGGCCTGTCACGAGAGGCCCCTGTTCCTGCAGGTTGTGGGTCCCTGGGTCCATACCTGCCCTTTCTGCTCAGGAGGTTGCAGTCCTTTAGGGCTGTGAGGATTGAGGGGCTGGTTAAGGTAAAAGATATGACCATGAGAGGACGCAGCACATAGCAGGCTCTGCTGGCTGACGCTCAGACAGGGTGGCATGTGGGTGCAAGGAGTCCGTTGTTGCAGGAGGCTGGTCAGACGGCCCGGCAGCTTGGGGTGGCTGCTCAGAGGGGAGGAGGGCAAGGAGAGGAGGCAGTCCAGAGAGGGGGGCTTACGTGTCTGAGGTCTCTCAGCAGCAGGGGCCCCAGCAGCTTGAAGCCATCTTATCAATAATCTTAGCGACTGCAAAGCCCCATCTTATCAATAGGTAACAGTGGCTGCTGGGTGAGGTGGTATGCAAAGCAGGCATTCCCTAAACGGCTTAAAATGCGCTGGTTTGGACTATATTAAAAATAATTAGATGTGCAAGAATTTGAATTTGGTGTCGGTAGGCTTTTGAGCTCAGGGGCCTCCGTCTTCAGTGAAGACATAAACCATCTTTGTCTCATTTACATAGCGAGTCCTCATCTGCAGCTTTAGTGTTGGGGTGGGGGCGTGCCCCCTCCCTGGCCAGAGGAGCTGGTAGGAGCTGTTCCTGTGAGCAGGGTGCGGAGCCGGGAGGAGTGTGTTATAGCGCCCCAGGTGATTCTGCTATTTTAGGCTGCACTGGAAAGCACTGGCACAGGTCCATTGTCCTCAGACCTCGCTCCTGTTAGACTATTTGGGTGAAGATAAGAGGGGCAGTCGCGTCTCCCAGGAGGCCTTGATGCCCACGTGGACAGGGAGTGAGAGTGTCCAGTTAGTGGTACTGAGGCACTCACATAATTGTGTCCTTGCATCATTTCAGATGGGAACCCCCCACCTGGACTTCCACTCCTTCCTCTTCTCTTCCCCATGTCACTCAGGCTTTGCCAGGACTTTTCCTTGACTGGCAGTCATGCTGCCTGAACCTTGGGTCACCTGGAGCAGTCCTGCCCACTTACCCCCTGCTCCTGAAAGCGGTGAAGAGGCAGACTTGGTAAGGAGGTGGGTTCCAAGGAGGAGGAAGGAGAGGAGCAAACATTTTTAGCCAAGGTGTCTTCACCTTGATTGGCATGCCTGTGACAATAATCCATTTTGCCTAAAAGTTCTTTAAGCCGAGAGCTAATGTTCATGACAACCATGTCCCTTGCTGGAGGACATGTTTCGCCTTCTTAACTTGTACCTAGGTTATCTAAAGATGCATGTTGTGGGTGTGGATCTGGTAAGACCTTTATCACCTCAATATATTCTTTTGAACTACTGTTAATAACCAACTGAAAAGGTATAAAATGCCATGCCTAAACTAGCTTCTGGGGGCATTCTTCTATCCCCCCTTCCAGTTTCTATGCTGGAAGCTTCCTCTATCCCTTTCTTCTTTAGTAAAACTTTTTATGGCATGAAACTCTGAGTGACCAAAGTCAAGTCTTTTTAATCCCAATGTGAATTCTTCTTTCTCCTTTGGAGATCAAGAATCTGACACCGTTCACAGTAACATCCACCATCATCTGTCATTTCCATGGTGTCTGACAGAGCTCGTCCTTGGCCTGTAGAGCTGGGCTGGCTGGAATTATGGGCACATCCTCCCAGATAGAGGCCTTGTATCTCATAGCTCAGGACATGCCCCTTCTCACAGGCCAGCTGGACTCTGCTCAGCTCTCTGGTGCTGCACAGATTCAGAATCTGGCTTCAGATTCTCACATAGCCAGTGTCCTCTTCCGCAGGGTGCAGATGGCCAAGTGCCTAGGTCCTTCTCCAGACTGAACTGAGAAACATGCATAGTCTGTGCTCAGCATACAGGGCCTGGGATTCATCCGTTCTTCTGGCTGCTCATGAGCCCACATTCCGCTGGGTCCCAAGCAACTCGTGAGCCTCTTCCCTGAGACGTGTGGGCTGGGCAGGGAGGGAGGGACGCTGAGTCCACCCAGGCGCGGCTCCCTTCCCTCCTCGCCTCTCCAGCTCTTCCTGTCACATGTGTCTGCCCAAGCATGGGACCAATGCCTCGAGTGGAGTTTGACCTTTAGAGAAAGGAATAATTTGATTTCCCAGGGAAGGGAGTGAGCATCGGATAGACTTTAGCACTATCAGAGCAGCATATCAATTAAATATCTGCCTAAGAGTCCTTTCTGGGTTTCCATCTTCCACAAGGCGCACAATAAAATGAACTCCAAAGTTACTGAACTGAAAAGTATACTATTACCCTCTTGTTAGAACAATGAAGTAGAAAGGATTGTTCAGGCATTTAATCGGCATCCAACAACAGGCGATGGTATGTTAATGAGACATCAATTATAGCAGAGTGCTAATTGACATTTGATAAGCATTCTGACTGATAAGCAATGTTTGCTCGGCCAAATTAAAAGGCTCTGTGGACTGTGCTTGAGGGCTGGGAGGGGGCTTCTCAAAGGGTTGCAAGTGCCTGGCGGCCTCCAGCAAGTGGGGACAGCCTCTGGAGCACCCTTTCCCTCATTCAGAGACATGTCCAGGAGCCCAGTGATTGAGTTTTCTTTAGATGTTGCCTCTGGGAAAAGCGATGGTCCTCCTGATGGAGCCAGGTTTCACGTGCCTCACTAGCAGATCATGTTCCCATTCCCTGTCTTTCCTTCTCAGTCGACTCTCCCCAATCTGAGTCCAATTTCTTTAGAGTTAGACCTATTTGAAAGTTAAACCTGGCTCCACCACTTCAATGCTGTGAGCCCTGAGCAGTTCAGCTGACTTCCCTGGGCCTCATTTTCCTTCTTGCTGCCATGGGGACAGTGAGTGCCTCAGTATCAAGACCACTGGCCGAAAAACGCCAGCCAAATTTTTAGCACAGAGGAGGAGCTCATACTTTTAGTGCCTCTTTTCTCTCTCCTCACTTTCCCTTCTGCTCTCCAGTTCCTGCTTCTGGGCTATGGCCTTATTCCACGCTGTTACACTGTGGCCTGCATGCCATCTTTCCCAGCGCTGCATCTTAGCTCAGACCCAGGTTGACAACTACCCGAGAGGCAGAGTGGTTTGAACTCAGGATTTAAACGCTGGTTCTGCTGCTCATTAGCTGTGTGACCCTAAGCCAGTTATTTCACCTCTCTGTTCTTCGGTTTTCTCTCTGTGTTGTGGGGATAATGGACAGTACTTACCTTCGCGAATTGAAGGAATGGCTCTCCATGAAGCCTGTGCTCTCAAGTGCTCAGTGCACGTCGCCATTGTAGTCATCAGACCCAGTTGTGGAGGGTGAAGCTGCAGAACTTGATTCTTTTATTCAGTAACCAACTCTTGAGTGTATTCAGGCTTCCACAGTCCTTTCTTAGTGGATGGCAGCATGCCCAATGGCCTCATTCCGTCCTCTTTCCTCCTTTCTCTCAAGGACTGCTGGATTGCTTAGATAAACTCTGGCTGCTGCATGTGGCAATGGCATGGCATGCTTTGTTGAAAGAGTGTATTTGCATGTGCGTGCATGTGTGTATACTCACATGTGGGCATGCTGACTGATTAAGAGTCATGGAGCCCTGGTTCTCTCATAGTGTAAAAAAAATGTGGCTTTTACTTTGCTACCAGTTGGCATTTGACTCTAAAATATCACTTGGGAACTTAGATTGCCAATGGAACTAGCTCAAATTGATGAAAGCTAATTTATTGAATGGCTACTTTGCCAAAAGCCAATTCACCAGAAGTTAATTGGCTGAAAATAAGTTTGCTGAATCATTAAATCACTGAATGACCAGTTCACTGAAAACTGTCCAACCCTCCACCCTGTTTAGTAGTGTTGGCTGCAGATGTTTTCCTGGTAGAACCAGAAACACATGTAGAAAAGATGCAGAAGCAAAGGCAACGGCCAGGCAAAAATCCTTAAAAATCAAAAAGCTGGGAACCAGAATTAAAAGGAAAGCCCCTCTGTTTACCTTCCACTTAAGAAGTACTCTGCCTTTGAACAGTGAAACATACGCAGATTCCGTGTACGGTTGACCTAGGCTGCCCTTTGGTTCAGTGGCTGCAGGAAAGCTAGGATGAAACAAAAATAAGAATTAAGTCTCAAATATTTATGCCTAAGTCACTTACAAATTGACTTTAGCAAACTGATTTTCAGTGAATCAGTGTATTTTCTATCCCAGTATAACCTTAGTCTGAAGCTGAAGTGAGAATAGCCAATTGGGAGAAGCCATCCATCCACTGATAGACACCAAGGGGTGATGGTGGTCTCTGGTCTACACCTGCATGTCAGCTGGGGCTGGGGCAGCGGAACCTGGGACAGGAAGCGGGTCAAGCAGCGTGTGCCTCTGGGTGGTAGTAGGATCGATGGTTAAACCAGTAGTGGTTCTCTGCTGCTGGGGCATGCTTAGAAGGAGGCAGACACAGACACTGCTAGGAATGGGACAGGCAGAAGCTCAGAATTGACCTGGCCCAAGGCAATAGGCAGGGCTCTGGGAAGGCACTCTCTACAGGCCCAGACTTTCTAAGAGGAGTAAAACAGAATTGGCAGGGGCCTGGGCACAGTCCCAGTGCACCAGGTGGAGCTGGGGACCCCAGGTTCCCTGAATGTAGGTTCAGTAGTTGTGGTGCATGGGCTTAGTTGTTCCATAGCAAGTGGATCTTCCCCGACTAGGGACTGAACCCATGTCCCCTGTGTTGGCAGGCAGTTGGCATTTGACTCTAAAATATCACTTGGGAACTTAGATTGCCAATGGAACTAGCTCAAATTGATGAAAGCTAATTTATTGAATGGCTACTTTGCAAAAGCCAATTCACCAGAAGTTAATTGGCTGAAAATAAGTTTGCTGAATCATTAAATCACTGAATGACCAGTTCACTGAAAACTGTCCAACCCTCCACCCTGTTTAGTAGTGTTGGCTGCAGATGTTTTCCTGGTAGAACCAGAAACACATGTAGAAAAGATGCAGAAGCAAAGGCAACGGCCAGGCAAAAATCCTTAAAAATCAAAAAGCTGGGAACCAGAATTAAAAGGAAAGCCCCTCTGTTTACCTTCCACTTAAGAAGTACTCTGCCTTTGAACAGTGAAACATACGCAGATTCCGTGTACGGTTGACCTAGGCTGCCCTTTGGTTCAGTGGCTGCAGGAAAGCTAGGATGAAACAAAAATAAGAATTAAGTCTCAAATATTTATGCCTAAGTCACTTACAAATTGACTTTAGCAAACTGATTTTCAGTGAATCAGTGTATTTTCTATCCCAGTATAACCTTAGTCTGAAGCTGAAGTGAGAATAGCCAATTGGGAGAAGCCATCCATCCACTGATAGACACCAAGGGGTGATGGTGGTCTCTGGTCTACACCTGCATGTCAGCTGGGGCTGGGGCAGCGGAACCTGGGACAGGAAGCGGGTCAAGCAGCGTGTGCCTCTGGGTGGTAGTAGGATCGATGGTTAAACCAGTAGTGGTTCTCTGCTGCTGGGGCATGCTTAGAAGGAGGCAGACACAGACACTGCTAGGAATGGGACAGGCAGAAGCTCAGAATTGACCTGGCCCAAGGCAATAGGCAGGGCTCTGGGAAGGCACTCTCTACAGGCCCAGACTTTCTAAGAGGAGTAAAACAGAATTGGCAGGGGCCTGGGCACAGTCCCAGTGCACCAGGTGGAGCTGGGGACCCCAGGTTCCCTGAATGTAGGTTCAGTAGTTGTGGTGCATGGGCTTAGTTGTTCCATAGCAAGTGGATCTTCCCCGACTAGGGACTGAACCCATGTCCCCTGTGTTGGCAGGCAGATTCTTATCCATTGTACCACCAGGGAAGTCCTCACTGTGGTTTTAATATACAATTTCTTGATGACTAATCAAATTGAGTACATTTTCATGTCTGTTGGGCATTTTTCTATACTTTTTTGTGCCTGTTCAGGAGCCTTTCCTATTTTTCTATTGCAATGTCGTATGTTTGTTTACTTGTAGTAGATCTTTGTATGGTCTGGATTCAAGTCTTTTGTTACTTACATATGTATATTGGAGAAGTTTTTCTTGAATCTTCTGGCTTGTTTCTGATTCTTTTAATAGTACCTTATGGATTAAGAGGTAGATTTTTTTTTTTAAACCTTTATTTTGCTTTTAACTTTTACAGAGTTTTGTTGTTTACAGATATGAATGTTCCCAGATTAGTCATATGTGTATCCCCCCCTCCCACCCCTCCCAACCATCACACAGCACCCCTGAAGGATCCCCTTTTCTCACATAGCAATGACTAGAGCTATTTTCTTCACTTATGATAGTACAGGCCTTCATGCTACTTCCTTTACGCCACCCACCCTCTGTTCCTTCCCCACAATGGCCATATGTCTGCTGTCCATGTCTGTCTTTCTATCGCTTCACTGCATGTGCTATCATCACCATCCTGCTATATTCCATATATATGTGTTAATATACTATATTTGTCCTTCTCTCTCTGACTGACTTCACTTTTGATGATACGTTCTAGATCCAGCCACCTCATTAGGGCTGATTCTTCTGCATTTCTCTTTACCCAGTATAACCTTAGTCTGAAGCTGAAGTGAGAATAGCCAATTGGGAGAAGCCATCCATCCACTGATAGACACCAAGGGGTGATGGTGGTCTCTGGTCTACACCTGCATGTCAGCTGGGGCTGGGGCAGCGGAACCTGGGACAGGAAGCGGGTCAAGCAGCGTGTGCCTCTGGGTGGTAGTAGGATCGATGGTTAAACCAGTAGTGGTTCTCTGCTGCTGGGGCATGCTTAGAAGGAGGCAGACACAGACACTGCTAGGAATGGGACAGGCAGAAGCTCAGAATTGACCTGGCCCAAGGCAATAGGCAGGGCTCTGGGAAGGCACTCTCTACAGGCCCAGACTTTCTAAGAGGAGTAAAACAGAATTGGCAGGGGCCTGGGCACAGTCCCAGTGCACCAGGTGGAGCTGGGGACCCCAGGTTCCCTGAATGTAGGTTCAGTAGTTGTGGTGCATGGGCTTAGTTGTTCCATAGCAAGTGGATCTTCCCCGACTAGGGACTGAACCCATGTCCCCTGTGTTGGCAGGCAGATTCTTATCCATTGTACCACCAGGGAAGTCCTCACTGTGGTTTTAATATACAATTTCTTGATGACTAATCAAATTGAGTACATTTTCATGTCTGTTGGGCATTTTTCTATACTTTTTTGTGCCTGTTCAGGAGCCTTTCCTATTTTTCTATTGCAATGTCGTATGTTTGTTTACTTGTAGTAGATCTTTGTATGGTCTGGATTCAAGTCTTTTGTTACTTACATATGTATATTGGAGAAGTTTTTCTTGAATCTTCTGGCTTGTTTCTGATTCTTTTAATAGTACCTTATGGATTAAGAGGTAGATTTTTTTTTTTAAACCTTTATTTTGCTTTTAACTTTTACAGAGTTTTGTTGTTTACAGATATGAATGTTCCCAGATTAGTCATATGTGTATCCCCCCCTCCCACCCCTCCCAACCATCACACAGCACCCCTGAAGGATCCCCTTTTCTCACATAGCAATGACTAGAGCTATTTTCTTCACTTATGATAGTACAGGCCTTCATGCTACTTCCTTTACGCCACCCACCCTCTGTTCCTTCCCCACAATGGCCATATGTCTGCTGTCCATGTCTGTCTTTCTATCGCTTCACTGCATGTGCTATCATCACCATCCTGCTATATTCCATATATATGTGTTAATATACTATATTTGTCCTTCTCTCTCTGACTGACTTCACTTTTGATGATACGTTCTAGATCCAGCCACCTCATTAGGGCTGATTCTTCTGCATTTCTCTTTACAGCTGTGTAGTATTCCATTGTATATATGTACCAGAGCTTTTGGATCCATTCGTTCGTCGATGGGCATCTAGGTTCCTTCCATATTCTGGCTATTGTATAGAGAGCTGCAATGAACATTGGGGTACAGGTGCTTCTTTTTTTTTTTTTAAACCTTTATTTTACTTTTAACTTTTATAGAGTTTTATTGTTTACAGATATGTATGTTCTCAGATTAGTCATATGTATATCCCCCCCTTCCCTCCCCTCCCGACCATCACACAGCACCCCTGAAGGATCCCCTTTTCTCACAGAGCAATGACTAGAGCTATTTTCTTCACTTATCATAGTACAGGCCTTCATGCTACTTCCTTTACGCCTCTCACCCACTGTTCCTTCCCCACAATGTCCATATGTCCACTGTCCATGTCTGTCTTTCTGTCGCTTCACTGCGTGTGCCATCATCACCATCCTACTAGATTCCATATATATGTGTTAATATACTGTATTTGTCCTTCTCTTTCTGACTGACTTCACTTTTGATGATACGTTCTAGATCCAGCCACCTCATCAGGGTTGATTCTTCTGCATTTCTCTTTACAGCTGTGTAGTATTCCATTGTATATATGTACCAGAGCTTTTGGATCCATTCGTTCGTCGATGGGCATCTAGGTTCCTTCCATATTCTGGCTATTGTATAGAGAGCTGCAATGAACATTGGGGTACAGGTGCTTCTTTTTTTTTTTTTTAAACCTTTATTTTACTTTTAACTTTTATAGAGTTTTATTGTTTACAGATATGTATGTTCTCAGATTAGTCATATGTATATCCCCCCCTTCCCTCCCCTCCCGACCATCACACAGCACCCCTGAAGGATCCCCTTTTCTCACAGAGCAATGACTAGAGCTATTTTCTTCACTTATCATAGTACAGGCCTTCATGCTACTTCCTTTACGCCTCTCACCCACTGTTCCTTCCCCACAATGTCCATATGTCCACTGTCCATGTCTGTCTTTCTGTCGCTTCACTGCGTGTGCCATCATCACCATCCTACTAGATTCCATATATATGTGTTAATATACTGTATTTGTCCTTCTCTTTCTGACTGACTTCACTTTTGATGATACGTTCTAGATCCAGCCACCTCATCAGGGTTGATTCTTCTGCATTTCTCTTTACAGCTGTGTAGTATTCCATTGTATATATGTACCAGAGCTTTTGGATCCATTCGTTCGTCGATGGGCATCTAGGTTCCTTCCATGTTCTAGCTATTGTATAGAGAGCTGCAATGAATATTGGGGTACAGGTGCTTCTTTCAGATTTGATTTCGTCAGGGTATAAGCCTAAGAGTGGGATTGCTGGGTCATAGGGTGCTTCTATTTTTAGTTTTTTAAGAAATCTCCAGACTGTCTTCCATAGAGGTTGTATCAATTTACACTCCCACTAGCAATGCAGGAGTGTTCCCTTTTCTCCGCAGCCTCTCCAGCATTTATTGTCTGTCGATTTGTGGATGATGGCCATTCTGACAGGTGTGAGGTGATATCTCATTGTAGTTTTGATTTGCATTTCTCTAATTATTAGTGAAGTTGAGCATCGTTTCATGTGTTTTTGGGCCATCTGTATGTCATCGTTGGAGAGGTGTCTGTTTAGGTCCTTTTCCCATTTTTTGATTGGGTTGTTTGTTTTTCCAGTGCTGAGTTGTCTGAGTTGCTTGTAGATTTTGGAGATTAATTCTTTGTCTGTTGTTTCATTTGCTATGATTTTCTCCCACTCTGTGGGCTGTCTGTTCAGCTTTTTTGTAATTTGTTTAGCTGTACAAAAGCTTTTAAGTTTCATTAGGTCCCACATGTTCATTTGTCTTTTTAGTTCCACTATTCTAGTAGGTGGGTCAGAGAAGATCTTGCTTTGATTGATGTCCCTGAGGGTTTTGCCTATATTCTCCTCTAAGAGTGGTTTCTGGCCTTACATTTAAGTCTTTAATCCATTTTGAGTTGATCTTTGTGTATGGTGTCAGGGTATGTTCCAACTTCATTTTCTTGCATGTAGCTGTCCAATTTTCCCAGCACCATTTGTTGAAGAGGCTGTCTTTGTTCCATTTTATATGTTCGCCTCCTTTGTCAAAAATAAGGTACCCATAGGTGCGTGGCTTTATCTCTGGTTTCTCGATCTTGTTCCATTGGTCGATATTTCTGTTTTTGTGCCAGTACCATACTGTCTTGAGGACTGTTGCTTTGTAGTAGAGTCTGAAGTTGGGGAGGCTGATCCCTCCAGCTCCATTCTTCTTCCTGAGGATTGCTTTGGCTATTTGAGGTCTTTTGTGTTTCCGTATGAACTGTGTGATTCTTTGGTCTAGTTCTGTGAAGAATGTCATTGGAAGTTTGATAGGGATCGCATTGAATCTATAGATGACATTTGGTAGTATGGTCATTTTCACAATATTGATTCTTCTGACCCAGGAACATGGAATATCTCTCCTAAGAGTGGGATTGCTGGGTCAAGGGTTTTAAAAATTTTTTCCAGACTGTCTTCCATAGAGGTTGTATCAATTTACACTCCCACTAGCAATGCAGGAGTGTTCCCTTTTCTCCGCAGCCTCTCCAGCATTTATTGTCTGTCGATTTGTGGATGATGGCCATTCTGACAGGTGTGAGGTGATATCTCATTGTAGTTTTGATTTGCATTTCTCTAATTATTAGTGAAGTTGAGCATCGTTTCATGTGTTTTGGGCCATCTGTATGTCATCGTTGGAGAGGTGTCTGTTTAGGTCCTTTTCCCATTTTTTGATTGGGTTGTTTGTTTTTCCAGTGCTGAGTTGTCTGAGTTGCTTGTAGATTTTGGAGATTAATTCTTTGTCTGTTGTTTCATTTGCTATGATTTTCTCCCACTCTGTGGGCTGTCTGTTCAGCTTTTTTGTAATTTGTTTAGCTGTACAAAAGCTTTTAAGTTTCATTAGGTCCCACATGTTCATTTGTCTTTTTAGTTCCACTATTCTAGTAGGTGGGTCAGAGAAGATCTTGCTTTGATTGATGTCCCTGAGGGTTTTGCCTATATTCTCCTCTAAGAGTGGTTTCTGGCCTTACATTTAAGTCTTTAATCCATTTTGAGTTGATCTTTGTGTATGGTGTCAGGGTATGTTCCAACTTCATTTTCTTGCATGTAGCTGTCCAATTTTCCCAGCACCATTTGTTGAAGAGGCTGTCTTTGTTCCATTTTATATGTTCGCCTCCTTTGTCAAAAATAAGGTACCCATAGGTGCGTGGCTTTATCTCTGGTTTCTCGATCTTGTTCCATTGGTCGATATTTCTGTTTTTGTGCCAGTACCATACTGTCTTGAGGACTGTTGCTTTGTAGTAGAGTCTGAAGTTGGGGAGGCTGATCCCTCCAGCTCCATTCTTCTTCCTGAGGATTGCTTTGGCTATTTGAGGTCTTTTGTGTTTCCGTATGAACTGTGTGATTCTTTGGTCTAGTTCTGTGAAGAATGTCATTGGAAGTTTGATAGGGATCGCATTGAATCTATAGATGACATTTGGTAGTATGGTCATTTTCACAATATTGATTCTTCTGACCCAGGAACATGGAATATCTCTCCATCTGTTTAAGTCTTCTTTAATGTCCCTCATGAGCGTCTTGTAATTTTCTGTGTTTAATTCTTTTGTTTCTTTGGGTAGGTTTATTCCTAGATATTAGATTCTTTTGGTTGCGATGGTGAAAGGGATTGCCTCTTTGATTTCATTTTCTGATTTTTCATTGTTTGTGTATAGGAATGCCAGTGATTTCTGTATATTGATTTTGTATCCTGCAACTTTGCTGAATTCGCTGATTAACTCTAGTAGTTTTGTAATAGTGTCTTTGGGATTTTCTATGTATAATATCATGTCATCTGCAAAAAGAGAGAGCTTGACTTCTTCCTTTCCAATCTGGATTCCTTTGATTTCTTTCTCTTCTCTTATTGCTGTTGCTAGAACTTCCAGGACTACATTGAATAAGAGTGGTGAAAGTGGACACCCTTGTCTTGTTCCTGATCTTAGAGGAAATGCTTTCAGTTTTTCACCATTGAGGATAATGTTTGCTGTGGGCTTCTCATATATGGCTTTCACTATGTTAAGATAAGTTCCTTCTATGCCCATTTTTTGAAGAGTTTTTATCATAAATGGATGCTGTACTTTGTCAAAGGCTTTTTCTGCATCTATTGAGATGATCATGTGATTTTTGTCTCTCAATTTGTTGATATGGTGTATCACATTGATTGATTTGCGGATGTTGAAGAATCCTTGCATGCCTGGAATGAACCCGACTTGATCATGATGAATGAGCTTTTTGATGTGTTGCTGAATTCTGTTTGCTAGGATTTTGTTGAGGATTTTGGCGTCTGGATTCATCAGTGAAATTGGTCTATAATTTTCTTTTTTTGTGTTGTCTTTGCCTGGGTTTGGTATCAGGGTGATGGTGGCCTCGTAGAATGTGTTTGGAAGTGTTCCTTCCTTGTTTCTGATTCTTTTAATAGTATCTTATGGATTAAGAGGTAGGTTTTTTTTTTTTTTTTAAACAAAGTCTAACTTTTTTTTTTTAACATTTTTATTTTATTTATTTATTTACTTATTTTTATCCATCTTTTTATTCTTTGGCCTGTGTGGGCCTCCCATTGCAGCAGTCTCTCTCATTTTCTGAGCACTGGCTCTGGGTTCATCCGCTCCAGAGCACTGGCTCGTAATTGCACACACTGGTCTAGTCGCTTCGCGGCATGTGGGATCTTCCCGGGCCAGGGATGGAACCAGTGTCCCTTGCATTGCAAGGCAGACTCTTTGCCCACTGGACCACCAGGGAAGCCCTCTCATGAGTACTTTTAATGGTAAACCTTTTCTTCTGTTTATAGTTTTAACTGAATTCCATACATTTTGACATGCCATGTATCCCTGCCATTCACCTCCAAATATTTTCTAATTTCCATTGTCATTTTTTTTTCTTTCAGGAGGTACTATTTAGAAGTATATGGCTTAATTTCTAAATATTTGAGAAATTTCTAGTTACTTTGTTACTCATTTCTAGTTTACTTCCATTATAGTCAAAGGTTACAGTCTCTGAAATTTTAATCCCTTAACATTTGTTGATATTTGCTTTATGAACAGTATGTGATTAATACTGGTAAATTTTCTATGTGCCCTTTGAAAATAATTGTATGTGTTGTAGTTTGAAATACAGTGTTGTATCTATGTCAATTAGCTAAAATGTCTGAAGTTTAAATACTGCCTTTTTCTGGAGTTTTGTCTACTTACCCTTTCAGTTATGAATAGATGTATATGAACATTTTTCACACTAAAATTGTGGATTCATTTACTTTTTTTCTTTTAGATTTGTCAGTTCCTGAGTTATGAATTTTGAATTATGCTATTAGGTACATATAATTTTAGACTTTTTCCAGTTTTACTGATTGTGCACTCTTTAATCATTATGGAATATTTCACATTCCCATTTATAATGTCTTGTCCCTAAAGTTTCTTTTGTCTGATACTATGTAGGTGTCAGCTTTCTGATATTGTTTATATGGTACCTTTTCTAGTTTTTTGGTTTTGTCTTTTTTATATCCATACATTTGGGGTCTGTCTTTTATAAGAAGCATATATAGTAATTGATTTTTAATCCCTGTGATAGCCCTTACCTTTTAATTGTCATATTTAACTTACTTATTTTTAATATATTTGTTGATCTGTTTGGGTTTAAATCTGTCATCCTGATTTTTTTTTTTCCCTCTATTGATTCTGGCAATTCTATGTTCCTTTCCCTTTGTTTTCTTGCTTTCTTATAGATTCATCATCAAGTAGTGGTTTGTTTGATGGCTTTTATATTCCTTTACTGTTTTCTAAATGATTACCTGAGACATTATAGTAGTGCCCTTGGTTTTTTAAGCTCTAATAAATCATGTTTCACATCTCAGTAATTCAAGGGCTTTAAAATACTTTAACTTGATATATTCCTTGCCTTTTGTACTGGTTACCTCATGTATCTTAGTTGCATGCATATTTTTAAACTGTGCATGACGTCATTATTATTGTTTTTTTATATAGTCAGTATTCATTTAGATCTTGGTATCTTTCTGTCTGTCTGTATGTATACCCTTTCTAATTCTTTTCATTTTTTCCTGGAAATCTATGCTTCCATTTAGAATTATTTCTCTTCTGCTTAAAGAACTTTATTTAGTGTTTCATTGAATGTAGGTCTGTTTAGTGAAAAAAAAAGGTCCATAGTTTGTCTTTATTTTGAAGGGCACAAAGGATTTTTTTTGCTGGTGTAACACTCTTAGTTGTCGGATAGCACTTTGGATATATCATTCCAAGGTGTTTCACAGCTTCTCTTCCTTGTCTCCAATGGGAACCAACAAACTTATTCCCCTTTGATAACCCAGATCAGATAACCCAGTCTGTGTAGTTGGGCCCTCTTGTTGCTAGCTGGTTGAATGGCATGTGGAGCTCAAAATTGCCATGTGGGTATCTCAGCTCCCAGTGTCCCTGGTAGAATAATCTCTCCCTTAGTAATTATGAGCTTGAGACCAGCAGAGCTCCACTTTGTGCCATATTTAGCCTCCTACCCTAGAGTTATGCTGGGGTCTGATCCTGGCAGCAGGTCTTCAGGCAAGGAGGAGTGGCGATGGTGGGTGAGCTCTGGATCTTGAATGAGTCTCCTTTTGCAGTTAATCCTCTTGAGGCCAGGTAATGTCTGGGCCCATTAATCAAGGCAGAACTGTGCACGTCTCACTGAGGAGAGAGGGAAGACTTCTCTTGGTGAAGGGCGGCTTGAAAGGATTTGGGAATTTGAGGTATTTGGCTTCAATTAAATCTACCCAAATGACCCTATTCTCAGGGTCCAACCCAATTATTATCCTAATTTTATCATGAGAGATCTGGTGAGAGTGTGATTCTGGTTCTTGAGCTGCTTATTCTTTGAATCAGAACACAGAAGGAGACTCTTGCTTACCTCGTACTAATTTATGAAGCCTTAAGTTGGGTGAAGCAGAAAGTTACTTCCAAGTCTGAAGAGGGCAGAGTCAGAAACAACATAAACAAATAGCAGGATTAAAGAATGTGTGAAATATTTGTGCTGACAATGGGCAGATAGCCTTTTCCAAAAAATAACATCCGAGACTTTTTAGAAGGAAGCATCATGGTCCACAAAGCTACCCACACCCTAACCCTGTGAACCTTTGAATAGTTTTCTTTATGTGAAAGAAGGGATTTGCAGATGTCATTAATGGATCCTCAGATGGAAAGTTGTGCTGGAACATTTAGAAGGGCTCAATCTAACACATCATTAAAAGTAAAAAATCTGTCCTGGCTGCAGAGAATCAGGGAGATGGCAGAGTCAGAAGAACGTGGATAGTTACTGTTGGTTTTGAAAATGGGGGAAGGGACCATAAGCCAAGAAATGTGGGTTGCCTCTAGAAGGTGAAGAAGGGAAAAAAACAGATTCTCCCCTCGAACTTCTAAATAGGAACATAATCGAGCCAGCAACTCGTTTTTAGCCAAGTGAGACCCATTTCTCACTTCTGACCTTTATAACTGAAAGATAAGTTGGTGTTGCTTAAGCTGCCAAGTTTGTGGTCATCTGTTATGGCAGCAATGGAAAACTAATACAGTAAGAAAAAGACAAATAAGTCAACAGAAAAACAGGCAAAGAATATGAAGAGATAATTCACAGAATTAGCCAATTAACATTTGGAGAGATGCTTAATCTTATTAATGAAGCAGATAAATGCAAACAAAAACAAGATACTATTCTTCACTCATCAAATTGGCAAATGTTAAAGCAATTGATAACATACCCTAAGAGCGAGAAATAAGGACTTTTATTTTAAAGTTTTATTTTTTTAAATGATGAAAGTATGATACACACTTACAGGAGACTTGGAAAATACAGAACAAGGTTAGATATAGTTTCACTATATATTACAGTGATGAGAAATAAGTACGTTTAAATATTGCTGGTGGGGAGTGTGAATTCTGTAACTTTGGGGAAAGTAATGTGGTGGTATCTGATAATATCAATAACATACAAATCTTTTGACTTAGTTAATAACTCCAACTGTGATGATCTTTCTTTTACAGAAATGATAGGGCTATTTTTTTTTGTCTATAAATGTATAAGAATATTTGATGTCAAAAGACTGGAACTAATTTGACGTTTCATCTTGAATGGTTAAGTAAATTTTGATAAATTCATGATATGATATATTATATGTAAGGTAACGTTAACGAAATCTCCGTGCAGAGCTCTCAAAGGTGTTCTGTTGTGTGGTGGTTTAGTCGCTAAGCTGTGTCCGACTCTTTCGACCCCATGGACTGTAGCCTTCCAGGTGCCTCCGTCCATAGAATTTTCCAGGCGAGAATACTGGAATGGGTTGTAATTTCCTTCTCCAGGGGCTCTGTTGTGTACTCTTGAATAAATAGGTTTCAAGATAATGTCCATCATATGAATCTATTGAGATATGAAATAATACACCGAAGCATAAGATAATGTTAGCCTACGTATGTTTGTGTCCACTTCCGTTTGTGTAGAGAAAGATGTGGAAAGAAATACACCAAGCAATGAACATTGATTATCTCCAGGAATGACACTGGAGGTGGGAGACTGAATTAACTTTCTCTTCATATAACTCTCTTCATCTTTTTACTATGAGCACATACAGCTCTTTTTTTTTTTAAAGATTTATTTATTTATTTATTTTGGGCGGGGGTCGGGTTGGGGAGGGAGGGGAGCAGGCGGGCCACTTCTATTGGTCTTTCATTTCTCTATTTTCATCCGTCTTTGTTCTTTGGCTCCTGTGGGCCTCCCATCGTGGTGACGTCTGTTGTTGCAGAGCACCGGCTCTGGGCGCATGCGCTCCAGAGCTCCGGCTCGGTGATTGGACACATCAGTCCAGCCACTCTGCGGCACGTGGGATCTTCCCAGGCCAGGGATCGAACCGGTGCCCCTTGCACTGCAAGGCGGTGTCCTTACCTGCTGGACCACCAGGGGAAGCCCATGCAAACATTTCTAATACAGCATTTAAGAAAGGGATGAAACCTCGTATTGTTGAACTTATCCATTTTCCCATTAGCTGACAAATGACCCTTTCAGCTGGTGCTGGCAGTGCCCACTGGCCCACGGTCCAGTCCTGACCAAAGCATACCTTCTCTGTCTGCACACCAGTGTGCCTTTATGCAGCTATTTCAGCATTTTGTGCCTTTTTGATAAAAATGAGGGGAAGATGGGAAAAAATGAAAGCGCAGATAGAAAGTATAGGTTTCATAAATTTAAAACAATAGAATCCAAGATGGAAATCGTTAGGCATGCCAAAAGTAGTAAATCTCATATCTGAATCAGATACTCACTGGACTTGAACCAGTTGACTGTGAGTTTGGTTGTGAAAGAAAAGAACAAAATTAAGGAATAGAGGCAAAGATCTTATGTCTTTTGAGACAAGTAATTGAGGGTTACATGATACATTTATTTTTCCTTTCCAGGATGGAACCACCTCTAAACACACTTAAAACAGACAGGTCTATTGCCAGTTGTTCTCATATTATACCATTTTTTCAGGTACACATTGGATGTGTACAATAATAATTTATACTCTGACTGCTTTTTCCTGCCATTTCTTTGTATACATGTCCTGATATTCACCTTGGTCAGATAAGACCCTTGTGTGGCCTTCAGGATGAGCAAGATAAATAGAAATAAAAAGAACAAGAAATAGTTAAATTTCAACTGTTTCCCCAAATGGACTTTTAAGGTTCATAAGGGCAAACCCAAGTGAGACAAGGGACAGAATTTGTATCATCACAAGGAAAAGATAGGAGAGAAAATGAAGGAAGGAGGAGGCTCCCTGTCTCATGCCAACCAGGAGGAAAGAGAAGGGTGGCTGAGGCAGGAGAGGAGGGAGGTAGAAGGGAGTCTGTGTCTGTATGACCCGAGGGGGGTGGGGGCACGACAGCCTTTGGTCTTTGCTTTGAGCAGTAATGAATATGCACATAAAAAAAAAAAAACCAAAATAGCTTTGTTTATTTGTCTAGAGGCAATGCTAAGGTGCTCAATGTCATTAATTATTCTTCAGTATTATGTGGATTTTTTCCCCTTCACCCTACCATAAGCACTAGTGATCTGGCGAACCCTTTACTCGCCTGTTGTCCACCTTCTCACATCTGCTGATAGAGGGGTGGTGGGCTATGGGCCTGTTAGTGACTAAACCAGTGGTGGACACAAGGCCCAGATTGGTTCCACGTGGAATTTGCACTAGCACTCAGAGGCTCTGCCTCCCATGCTGAGTGCTGTGAGGAGGCCTCATGAAGAGCTGGGAGGGCCGAGTGCACAGAGAGAGAGAGCTGGGGAGAAAGAAGGCTTCAAGTCAGGCTGCTGGGAGAAGGGCTGAGAGAGGAAGGGGACCCGCATGTGGAGCCTAGATGGACAGGGGAGTCTAGTTCCAGACTTTTCCATTTCTGGCTCCCTCCTGACCCTTGACTGTATCTATCAACTTCTTGTCATTAACGACAGGCTATTAGGATACTTGTACTCCCTTTTACCCCTTACCTCCTCCACACTATTAAAAATTATTTTTTGTTTTGGCCACATCACTCGGCTAGGAGATCTTTGTTCCCCAACTTTTATGCCTTCTGCATTGGAAGCATGAATTGTTTTATTTTAGCCTTTTTATTTGGAAATTATTTTGGATATGCCAAAGAGCTCTAAGGGTGGTACAGAGTGTTCTTGTATACCCTTCAGCAGCTACCCCTAATGTCACCATTTACATCACCAAGATACACCTGTCCAAATGAGCTTGGTGACCCACTCATCTGGGGTTTTCTGGGACATTACTGGTTTGAGCACTGAACGCCTCCTGCACCAGGAAAGAATCCCAGTCACAGACAAACCAGGGTTATCTAGATTTTGAAAACTGGAAGTTGCATACCTAAGGGGCTCCTTCTGTGCTAGCACACCGGGATGGTTGGTCATTCTGTAACCTAAAGTCCAGACTTCATTTTCCCACTGATGTTCTTTTCCTGTTTCAGGATCCAGTACAAGAGATCGCTTTTTGGTCTCCTTAGTCTCCTCTAATTTGTGACTATTTTCAGTCTTCCCTTGATTTACCTCACCTTGGTAGTTTTGAACAGTACTGATCAAGTATTTCAATGGTAGCTTTAAAAAAATGATTTATTTTTTTATTTTTGGCTGTGTCGGGTCTTAGTTGCAGCATGCAAGCTCTCCATTGCAGTCACAGGCTTCAGTGGTCGCACCAAGGCATGTGGGATCTTAGTGCCCAGGGTTCGAACACAATTCTCCTGCATTGAGGGGCAGGTTCTTAGCCAAGGGACCCACCAGGGAAGTCCCTGGTCAAGTATTTTGTAGAATGTTCCTGAATTTGGGTTTGTCCAATGTTTTCTCATGAATAGTGTGGGGTTATAAATAAAAAGAGAGGGAAGGATGCAATGCCCTTCCTGATATATCATGTCAGGCGTACATGACATCAACATGATTTACTGCTGGTGATTTAACCTTGACCCCTTGGTTAAGGTGATACTTTTCTCCACTGTAAAGTTACCCTTTTTTTTTGTTTTTTTTTCCTTTTCTTAGTCTGTTCTTTGAAATTGCATCATTATATTCAGCCCACACCCAAGAGAGAGGAGTACCAAAGAATTTCTGAACATACACGAAAATTGCCATAGCAATGTTTTGGTGGAGATGCTTTGAAGCTGTGCAAATATCTTTGTTTCTCCTGCAAATTGGCCCACTAATTTTTAGCATGCATCAGGGGGTCTTGGTTGTAAGTAGTTATTATTGTGGTGTGCTACTAGCGATTTTCTATCCTGTTATTAATTTAACTGTCAAAGTTTATAATATTGGTACTCTGTCCAGGGTACATCTTCTCCTCTTTAATTCTGTGAGTTTCACCTGAAGTTTTTGCATTGATTTTCCAATTTTCTAGGGTTAGCTCAGCAGGATTCTTTTCCTTATAAGCAGTTGAAGCCTCCAAAAGTAAATACTTAGGATAAAGAAGGTGCTCGGTAAATAATTTTTCACTGTTGCCTTTCTCCTCAAAGTTAACAGAGATCTATGCAGAAGAGTAGCCTTCCATTTGGAGTCCTGGTAACTGAGGACTCTGAAAGAGGAGAAAGTGAGGACTTAGAGGCAACTTCCCAGAATTTCTCTTCCACCTTGGTAGAGGGCCCACCTGAACATGGAACCCGAGCATTCTGTTCTTTTCTCCCCCTTCCCTATACTATGTTCTCCTCCATAGACCTTTTGCGTGGCTTCCAGAGTTCCAAGCTATCTTCTTCCAGCACAACACAGATTATGGTTATCCCTTGAGGGCTACCCATTGCAAGCAGAATTACATTCTAACTTTTCACAAGACCTTTGTATACTGACTGGTATATACCTAAATATACTGACCTTTACTTCCTCCCTGCATCCTCATCTTTCACTGTCCTTCTCTTTAGATCTAAAACTAGAACATTCTTGCTTTTCCTAAAACACTGCTGGTATTTCATGGCTCTGTGACTTTGCATAGGGTGGCTTCTCCAGCTAGAATATCTTTCCACCTCATTCTAAAAAATCTGCCTTGACTTTCCCAAGATCTAGTCTCAAGGTTCCTACAACACCTTTCACCTGTAAACCTCTGTCATGGATCATATTATGTTTTGCAATTTATCTGTGTCCATTTCTGTCTTTTATACTCAGTGAGATCCCTTTAAAAGCAGGTTATCTAGTTTATTGTTTATGTATTTTCATCATAGAACCTGGCAACTAGCTATAGGAGCTAACATTTTTCAAGTGCCTGCTTTATACCTGACAAGACAAATTACATCATTGATGCCATTTAAGGACTCTGTAAGGTGGGTATTTTGTAACAATTCAATGGGGGAAGGAATAGTCTTTTCAACAAATATTTCTGGTAGAACTAGGTATCTACATGCAAAAGTATGAAGTTGAACCCCCTTCCTCACACCATATACATATTAAATTAGATCATAAACCTACATGTAGAAGAAATTGCACTGCTGTTAGATTAAAACATAGGAGTAAATCTTCATGAACTTGGGTCAGGCCATGGTTTATTAGATATAGTGCACAAGCAACAGAAGAGAAACGGATAAATTGGACTTCACACAAACAAAACCTTAGGCTGCAAAGCACCTTATCCTTTTTCACTGTTGCCTTTCTCCTCAAAGTTAACAGAGATCTATGCAGAAGAGTAGCCTTCCATTTGGAGTCCTGGTAACTGAGGACTCTGAAAGAGGAGAAAGTGAGGACTTAGAGGCAACTTCCCAGAATTTCTCTTCCACCTTGGTAGAGGGCCCACCTGAACATGGAACCCGAGCATTCTGTTCTTTTCTCCCCCTTCCCTATACTATGTTCTCCTCCATAGACCTTTTGCGTGGCTTCCAGAGTTCCAAGCTATCTTCTTCCAGCACAACACAGATTATGGTTATCCCTTGAGGGCTACCCATTGCAAGCAGAATTACATTCTAACTTTTCACAAGACCTTTGTATACTGACTGGTATATACCTAAATATACTGACCTTTACTTCCTCCCTGCATCCTCATCTTTCACTGTCCTTCTCTTTAGATCTAAAACTAGAACATTCTTGCTTTTCCTAAAACACTGCTGGTATTTCATGGCTCTGTGACTTTGCATAGGGTGGCTTCTCCAGCTAGAATATCTTTCCACCTCATTCTAAAAAATCTGCCTTGACTTTCCCAAGATCTAGTCTCAAGGTTCCTACAACACCTTTCACCTGTAAACCTCTGTCATGGATCATATTATGTTTTGCAATTTATCTGTGTCCATTTCTGTCTTTTATACTCGAGTGAGATCCCTTTAAAAGCAGGTTATCTAGTTTATTGTTTATGTATTTTCATCATAGAACCTGGCAACTAGCTATAGGAGCTAACATTTTTCAAGTGCCTGCTTTATACCTGACAAGACAAATTACATCATTGATGCCATTTAAGGACTCTGTAAGGTGGGTATTTTGTAACAATTCAATGGGGGAAGGAATAGTCTTTTCAACAAATATTTCTGGTAGAACTAGGTATCTACATGCAAAAGTATGAAGTTGAACCCCCTTCCTCACACCATATACATATTAAATTAGATCATAAACCTACATGTAGAAGAAATTGCACTGCTGTTAGATTAAAACATAGGAGTAAATCTTCATGAACTTGGGTCAGGCCATGGTTTATTAGATATAGTGCACAAGCAACAGAAGAGAAACGGATAAATTGGACTTCACACAAACAAAACCTTAGGCTGCAAAGCACCTTATCCAGGGCTTCCCTGGTGGTCTGGTGGATGAAGAGTCCACATAGTGGTGCGAGAGGCACCAGTTCGATCCCTGGCCTGGGAAGATCCCATGTGCTACGGAGTGGCTGGACTGGTGTGTCCAATTATGGGCCAGCACTCTGTAGCACATGCCCCCAGAGCTGGTGCTCTGCTGCGAGAGAGACCACTGCAATGGGAGGCCCACACGGACCAAAGAGTGAAGATGGATGGAAATAAATGAATGAAGAACCAATAAAAGAGGCCAAAATTAAAAGAAAAAGCACATTATCCAAAAGTGAAAATGCAATCCACAGAATTGGAGAAAGTGTATGTAAGTCCTGATAAGGGACTTGTATTCAGAATATTAAACGGACTTGTATAACTTAATAATTCAAAGACTGTGGTTCCAGCAGGTTGGGCAAGTGTTTTGGGTCTTTATGCTGCCAGGAGACTTCGTAGTCACTTATGAGATCAGAAGTATGGTAAACAGTACAAGGAAGTTCTGGAGGCCAACCCTCCTGCATGTGCTTCTCATGCAAAAGGAATTGCAGTCAAAAAAAAAAAGAAAAAAGAAAAAAATGGAGTTTCAAACCAAGCAGCCAAATTCTGCCATCAGGTAGTATGTCAGCATTCAGATAATCAAGAATGGCAAAAGGTCACAGCCTTTGTACCCAGTGATGGTTGTTTGAATTTCATTGAGAAAAATATGAAGTTCTAGTTGCTAGATTTGGTCGAAAAGATCATGCTGTTGGTGACATTCCTAGGGTTCACTTTAAGGTTGTCAGTGTCTCTCTTTCAACTTCATACAAAGGCAGGAAGGAAAATCCATGATCATGAGTTTTGATGATGAAAGTGTGATAGCAATATATTTTCATGTGCCAAAAATAAAAACAACTAATTAAGAGACAGCCCAGTTAAAAATGGGGTGAGCGCATCCTTGGTGGTTCAGTTGGTAGAGAGTCTGCCTTGCAGTGCGGGAGGCACTGGTTTGATCCCTGGCCCTGGAAGATCCCACGTGCCGCGGAGCAGTTGGACTGGTGTGTCTAATTAAGAGCCAGCACTCTACAGTGCATTTGCCCAGAGCTGGTGCTCTGTGATGAGAGAGGCTGCTGCAATGGGAGGCCCACACCGGGAGAAGAATAACGATAGATGAAAATAAATAAAGAAAGAAAACAATAGAAGAGGCCAAAATTTAAAAAAAATTTTTAAAAAATGGAGTGAAATACATATATATATATATATATATATATATATATATGTATATATATATATACACACACACACATATATGTATATTTGGCCACTTCTATTGGTCTGTCATTTATCCATTTTCATCCATCTTTATTCTTTGGCCTGTGTGGACCTCCCATTGCAGTGACCTCTGTCGCTGCAGAGCACTGGCTCTGGGTACATGCACTCCAGAACTCCGGCTCTGTAGTTGGACTCGTTGGTCTAGCTGCTCTGTGGCACGTGGGATCTTCCCAGGCCAGGGATTGAACTGGCGCCCCCTGCTCTGCAAGATGGTGTCCTTGCTCACTGGACCACCTGGGAAGCTCAGAGTGAAATATTTTAATAGATATTTCTCCAAAGAAAATATACAGGTGACAATAAGCATATGAAAAGACGCTCAGCATCATTCGTAGTGGAAATGAGCATCCAAACCAAAATGAAATGCTACTTCATGCTCATTGGGATGGCTATCATGAAAAGGGTCAATAGTAACAAGTATTCATGAGGATATAGAGAAATCTGGAACCCTCATATATTGCTGGTGAGAAGGTAAAATGGTAAGTCACATTGGAAAACACTCTGAAAGTTTCTCAAGCAGTTAAACATGAAGCTCCCATATGACTCACAGACAGTTGTCCTGTATTTACAGGAGATTTGCTCTAGGACCCCTGCTGATACCAAACTCCTTGGACATTGGAGTTTTTTATAAAATTGTATAGTATTTGGATATAACCTATGTACATCTCCCTGTATACCTTTAATCATCTCTAGATTACTTGTAATACCTAATTCAGTGTAAATATGATTTAAATAGTTGGTGCACTACAAATTCAAATTGTGCTTTTAGGAACTTGCTAGAATTAAGCAATTTTTTAAAATCTGTGGGTCCACAGATACTTAACCCGTGGATCTGGAGAGCCAACTGTATATACTCAAAAAAATGAAAACGTGTCCACACAAAACCTTGTAGGTGAATGCTCATAGCAGCCTTACTTATAATATCCAAAAGAGCAGAAACAACCCAATGTCCATCAGCTGATGAATGGGTAAATAAAATGTACTATAGCCATTGTATTATTCATCAATAAAAAAGAGTGAAGTATGGATATGTACTACAATATATTGATAGATGGGCCTTAAAAACATTATTCTAGGACTTCCCTGGTGGTCCAGTGGGTAAGGACACCGCCTTGCAGTGCAAGGGGCTCCGGTTCAATCCCTGGCCTGGGAAGATCCCATGTGCTGTGGAGCGGCTGGACTGATGTGTCCAATTACCGAGCTGGAGCTCTGGAGCGCATGCGCCTAGAGCCGGTGCTCTGCGACAGCAGAGGCCACCGCGATGGGAGGCCCACAGGGGCCAAAGAACAAAGATGGATGAAAATGGACAAATGAAAGACCAATAAAAGTGGCCCGCCTGCTCCCCTCCCTCCCCACCCAACCCCCACCAAAATAAATAAATAAATAAATCTTAAAAAAAAAAAAACATTATTCTAAGCCACAGAATGTGGTCACTAAAGATCATATATTGTATGACTGCATTTGCATGAGTACTTAGAATAGGCAGATCCATCGAAATGGAGCAATGGTCCGTGTTTACTATAGCTTGAGGGAAAGCGACTGTTAACAAGTTGGGGATTTCTTCTTCAGGGTCATGAAAGTATTCTAACATTAGATAGTGGTGGTGGTTGTGGAACTCTGTGAATATACTAAAAGCCACTGAATAGTGTACTTTAAAGAGACTAATTTTATGCAGTGTGAATTATCTCAGTTAAGCTGATGCCTGTCATAATATATGTAGGTACACACACGTACACACACACACACACTGGAAGATATGAGGTGTAGGTGCCCTGTGTTTGAGTATGTCAACAATGAATGAAATTAATTTATTAGTTACAAAGATATTTCTCCTACTTAAAAAATTGAAGGTTGTATATCAATGCTATGTTTCTAGGAGTTTAATCTAATAATATTAGGTATTTTGAGAATGTTTCCTTTCCCAAGGGCTTAAATAATTCAAGAAGTTAAAAAACTCCTTTTCCTGCAAGTAAGAATTGTGAGAAACTATGGCAGAAATGAAACTGAAGTATGAGGGATGAGGTAAAGTAAACCCAGACACTTGAATGAAGTGCTAGATTCGTGAGACCCGGCAGAGCATGTTGAATAAAGAGTAGTATACTTGGGAAGAGAAGCTTGAGGAGTCCCTAAGGACCCATCCAGTGGAAGTCAGGGGCTGCAGTTGTCAGAAAGTGAGTCAGGAGCAGAGAGGCGTAACCAGGGGAATACATGTGTAACCGGGAGATTGGCAATGTGAGATGCAAGAGACAAGAGCTAGACACACTCCGTACCTGAGAAGGATCTCATGAATAACCACTGAGATCTGCAGAAACTGCTTAAGTTACACTTGAGGCATCTACTCAGATAATAAGAGGTCTGGAGAAGAAAGTATTCAGTAGTGGTTAGTTGGGGCTTCCCAGGTGGCACTAGTGGTAACAAACCCTCCTGCCAATGCAGGAGGCTAAGAGATGAGAGTTCGGGCTTCCCTGGTGGTCCAGTGGGTAAGGACACTGCCTTGCAGTGCAAGGGGTGCTGGTTTGATCCCTGGCCTGGGAAGATCCCATGTGGCGCGGAGTGGCTGGACCAATGTGTCCAACTACTGAGCCGGAGCTCTGGAGCACATGCGCCCAGAGCTGGTGCTGGACGACGAGAGAGGCCACTACGATAGGAGGCCCACACAGGCCAAAGAACAAAGATGGGTGAAAATGAATAAATGAAAGACCAATAGAATTGGCCAAAAAAAATAAAAAATAAAAATAGATGAGGGTTCAATCTCTGGGTCAGGAAGATCCCTGGAGGAGGAAACGGCAACCCACTCCAGTATTGTTGCCTGGAGAATCCCATGGACAGAGGGGCCTGGCAGGCTACAGTCTAGAGGAGGCAGCTCTGCTACTCTCATCAGCATATCCCCTGCCTGAGCTCTGGTGCTCTTCTCTCCCAGTGCTCAGCCAAGCCTGGTCCAGGGGATGACTGAGGGAATGAATGATCTAAGGAACCCAGCTCCTCTGTTGCCTGAGCCTGAGCAGACGGAGTGGGAGGTGGTTTGGGAGGGAAATGAGCTGCTTGAAGTCTGGCCTCGTACTTCTGGCAGAAAGTCCCTCTGGGATCTACCATTTCTAGGCTGTTTGACCAAGTGTGAGGAGTTGAACCTGGAAAAACAGTGGCATTTTATAGAGAGGAAACTTCTCCTTCTTAACTGACATATTTTCAAGTGAGAAGGGCATTGTCCAATGAGGTCAGGATTGTGATTCATGAAAAAGATTGTCTTCATGCACCTTCTCGGGAGGGGTGGACAAGAGGGCTCAGACTGAGGGATGTTAAGTGTGATTCCTGAGGTCCAGAAAAATATCAAGAAATGCATTGCTGGTGACAACGAAGCCACGGGAGGGAGCAAGGGGAAGAGGCCTGTGCCGAGTGGTGTGGATTTGGGAAAATAAGAGAAAGATGAGAATGGTTTGTTTTTAAGCAAGGGCAAGTGGCATCTCACAGGCTTCCTGGATGGCACTTGTGGTGAAGACTCTGCCTGCAGTGTAGAAGATACGGGAGATGCCCGTTTGACTCCTCCTCAGGAAGATTGCCTGGAGGAGAGTGTGACAACCTACTCCATTCTGTTTCTTTTTGGGGGCCACTTCTATTGGTCTTTCATTTATTCATTTTCATCCATCTTTGTTCTTTGTTCTTTGGCCTGTGTGGGCCTCCCATCGCAGTGGCCTCTGTTGTCGCAGAGCACCGGCTCTGGGTGCATGTGCTGCAAAACTCTGGCTCGGTAGTTGGACACATCGGTCCAGCCACTCTGCATCACCTGGGCTCTTCCCAGGCCAGGGATCGAACTGGCGCCCCTTGCACTGCAAGGCGGAGTCCTTACCCACTGGACCACCAGGGAAGCCCCTGCTCCAGTATTCTTGCCTGGAGGATCTCGTGGACAGGGGAGGCTGGTGGGCTACAGTCCATAAGTTTGCAGAGTTGGACAGGACTGAAGCGACTTAGCATGCACGCAGTGCTGTCTCATATTGTCACATAGAGGAAAGAGTATGACTTGTGTCAGACGTACCTGGATATAAATTTAAGAACACTTGGGCTCATTGCCTCACTTCCTAGGGACACAGCTTGGCGCTCTGTTGAATGGGTTGCCTGGATAAGGAAGACTGTGGATGGGAAGCACGGAGCCCAATACCATGTGCCTTCTCTTCTCACCTCTTGCTAGCTCCTGCTGCTTCACAGAAGATGGGAAAAGACAGGCCAGACATATATGGTTTTAGTTCCTTAAGGAAATGAGGACAGGGGAGCAGAGTCTCTCTACCAGCTGGTCTGGAGCTTTAGAGGCTGGTTGAATGAGCCGAGACTGCCCCATAACAGTCTGGTTGAGAATGCTCAGCCCGGAGTAGAGGAAACGTGAGCAGTTTTATTTTTCATCAGTCATTGCTCTTGTCCACACCCTGTGAGTCTGTTTCCCATCCTTAACAGGGTCTTGGTGAGATTCTGTAACTTTCAAGTCTCTTTGGGGGTGTTAAAATTTAATCCAGATTTATACCTTCAGGCTCAACCTTGATTTAAACTTACCACCTTGGAATGTAGGACATGGTCTTTTTTTTCTTTTTGCCTTGTGACGTGCGGGATCTTAGTTCCCCAATCAGGGATTGAACCGGGGGAGTTCCCAGGGAAGTTCCTAGGACATATTTTAGTGGAGAACCTAACCACTTATTCTCAGGCAGTAGGGAGACTGTCACTCAGCAGGAGGTTTTGCTCCTTTAGGATGGAAGGGCAGGGATGGGCTCCTATGGGGAGGCTCGAGGGGCCGCACTTGTCACCTTCAGCTGCTGGTGACTGCCCAGACATGAGGAATGGCCATCAGGTGTGATTGTGAGTGCAGAGAATGCTCTGCTGCTCCCTCTCCTTGTCCCAGACATGAGCTGTCCACCTGTGGTGGGGGAACATATTTTTTTTCTTTTTGCTTTTTTTGCTGTTTTGTTTTTTGCTTTTGCTTTTTTGCTTTTACAGTTTTGTTGTTTACAGATACGTATAATTCCAGATTAGGCATATGTATATCCCATCCTCTACATCCCACCCCTCCAGGCCATTGCATAGCCCCTGTGTAAGATCCCTTAACCTATAGTGCATTGACAATGGTTATCTCTTTTACATAGTACAGGGCTCCATGTTACTCTTTCCATATCTCTCACCCACTCTTCTGTCTCCCTGATGTTCTTTCCTCTCCCCAGTGTAGGTTTGGGAGCATTTAAGAGCTATTAAAATCATCTCCACCTCTGAGTTCTAGCTTGATGGTCCAGTTGTCTTTCTTTCTGGGCCGCACTTCCTGTTGAATCATCAAGAACTGTCTCAGGTATAGGGGGATCTGGTGCACAACCCCACCTCTCCTTTCCCCTGTCTACAGGTGAGTGGGGAATCTGGCAAGGGATTACTACTCAGCCTTGGCTGAGTTCCCGTTTCCTACTGGACTCGCTCATGGCCACCACTGTGCCTAGCTATGCAATGACTTCTTTCTAGATCCCAGCTTGGAGGCTTTTCTGTTTTTTTGTTTTTGTTTTTGTTTTTTTAATTTTGGCGTCTTTTATTGTTTTTTTCTTTTTAAACTTATTTTTCATCCATCTTTTATTCTCCAGCCTATGTGGGCCTTCCACTGCAGTGGCCTCTTATGTGCTCCAGAGCGCTGGCTCATAATTGGACACACTGGTCCAGCCGTGCCAGGGATCGAACTGGCGCCCATTGCATTGCAAGGCGCACTGTTTACCCACTGGACCACCGAGGAAGCCCTGGAGGCTTTTATTTTAATCTCACTATCTACATCAGACATGAAACAATCTCATTTTTTGTATCACTGAACTGAGCACACTTAGTTCATTTTCACTGAAGATAGGGCCATCCCTCTCACCACATACCAACCAAAGAACTTTAATCGTGGTAGTGTAGTTTCTTCTGGTTTCAGACATTGTGCATTTGGTTAGATATTCAACCAAATTCAGAAGTGACCCTTTCCCCTCCTCCTGTCCTCAGTTCTGGGGAGACATAAGTTCTCAGCAGGTATTTCTGTGTCATCTCGGCTTTGGAGAAGGCAGGCTGCTGTAAGACATGGACTGTTGACAGCTGAGCCCTGTTCGCCTTGGCCATGGGCATTGCTGTCTCTAGGTAGTTGGGGTTCATCCCACCTCTGCCACCATGGAAACCAGCTCCCTGACCCTGAGCTCCAGCATCACAGAGGAGCCAGGACCTGGTGGTGTCACCTGATTGGCCATACTCAGGTCACTTGCCCATCCTATGAGCTGGCAGGTGGGGAGAGGTAGGACCTACACCTTTCTCCCTACTGCATGGCTACTGAGGTAGAGCTGCTTGCTTTGTCTTGAGATTCGCCCAAATAGGAATGGTATTTGAATTTTGTGAAGCCAAAATGAGAAATATTGTCTAGAGCCAGAGAGGGCCTGTGTGAGCCTCTGTCCGTGCCCCTTCCGCACCCCTCCACCAAGGCTCTCTCGGCTCTGGGAGAGCCAGGAGAAAATCTACAGGGATGTTCTCACCTCTTGGAGAGGGATGCAGACATTGGCTGGGGATTCTGAGATGGTGTGCCTGCCAGAGGTCACTGTGGGGTGGGGCGTGGTCCTCCCAGTGAGGGAGGAGTGGGCTGGGGATGAAGGATGGACCTGGCTGAGTCTCAGAGGGTTAGCAGTGCAAGAGTGATGATGTCACCTATAGAAGGATGTGGACCAGCTTTGTGCAGCCAGCAGAGAACATGAGTTGCCCAGCTTCAGACACTCAGCTGTGGCATCCACAAGGGCAGAGGCCACAGGCCAGGGATCTCTGAACTGACTGTCCAGCCGATGCCCAACCCGTGCCCTAGTCCCTCCTGTCCATTCTGTGGATGCTCTGATACCCCGTGGATGAATGTAATTTCTGATTATTTAACTAGAATTGGTTTCTTTATTTTAAATCAAGAATCTTGACAAATATGTTACTAAACACGCGGTGCCTCCAGCTCTGTTCTCCAGGGGTCCCATGTGGCTAGAAAGCATCTAGATGATATTTCAGAATTTCAGCATGAAGGCCTGCTGCTTTCAGGCCACCCTCCACGTAAGTCAGCGCTCTCAGTCTCTTCAAAAGCACACATGGTGTCACCACTTCCAAATCCTGTGGATGACCCCCAGGCCCATCTCAGCAGGGAGGTGTTTCTTCATCCTCTCCTATTTCCTTTTCCACATTCACCTCCTCCATTCTGGAACTTTAACTCCAGGCTGCATTCACAGAGCCCTGGTTCCACATCATCCAAATCAAATACATCCTTTGAAATTCAAAGGAAAATCAGTACTCTTTCAAGCACCACCTCTTGGAATTGAGCTCCAAAGCGAGAGTTTAACTGTTTGACTGTTCTGAAGCTTTCCTCCCCCTGACCCTCCCACTGAGGGCAGTGCTGAGAAACAGTCAAGGTTCCCAGAAAGGTGGGAAAAGGATCACAGGATGGGACCCCTGGGAGCCACTTCTTAATAGCCAAAGATATTAATAAATACCACTATTTTACTTTTTAAGTCAGGTCACATTTTTATTAATTATCTCTGGAGGGCTTATTAAATTTTGAAGATCATGGTATGAAATCATTAAAGATGACTTTATAAATGGTAACATATTTTCGAGTCCAGATATTAAACTCAATCAAAGACGCAATCCCCGATGGAGATGTGGAGGTGCATTTTCAGGGAAGTCAGCTGCAGATCCTGTTTGCCTCCGGGGGGCAAATGTGCAGGAAACAGGTGTTTCCCATAGTCATCGCTCCCTCCCAGTGGCTTCAGACCAGGGAGCAGATGCTGCTGCTCTCTTTGACTGGAGGCCCTGCTCACTCAGCGTCCTCCTCTCCCCTCCCCCAGGGCAGGCCGCTGGGTTTTGGAGAAGTAGATTCTGCCTACTCCATCAGGAAGAGGAGCAGGGTGTCTGCAGGGGGAGGCTGAGGCCTTGGGGTGGGCACTGCTGCCGATGGACCTGAGGGCTCTGTGGAGAGTTCTAGGCCTGCTTTGTAGGTTCTCAAGTCACAAATACCTGAGATCAGACTGACTCTGGGTGGAGGCAAGAAACTTTTGGTGGTGTGCTTTTAGCTCTGTTGGGGAGTGATATTTGTGTGGATCTATGGGCTTCCCAGGTGGGGCTAGGGGTAAAGAACCCACTGGTAGGAGACATAAGAGACCTGGGCTTGATCCCTGGGTTGAGAAGATTCCCTGGAGGTGGGCATGGTAACCCACTCCAGTATTCTTACCCTTTGGGGAGACTTCATCCTATCCTGTTTCCTTTTCCACATTCACCTCCTCCATTCTGGAACTTTAACTCCAGGCTGCATTCACAGAGCCCTGGTTCCACATCATCCAAATCAAATACATCCTTTGAAATTCAAAGGAAAATCAGTACTCTTTCAAGCACCACCTCTTGGAATTGAGCTCCAAAGCGAGAGTTTAACTGTTTGACTGTTCTGAAGCTTTCCTCCCCCTGACCCTCCCACTGAGGGCAGTGCTGAGAAACAGTCAAGGTTCCCAGAAAGGTGGGAAAAGGATCACAGGATGGGACCCCTGGGAGCCACTTCTTAATAGCCAAAGATATTAATAAATACCACTATTTTACTTTTTAAGTCAGGTCACATTTTTATTAATTATCTCTGGAGGGCTTATTAAATTTTGAAGATCATGGTATGAAATCATTAAAGATGACTTTATAAATGGTAACATATTTTCGAGTCCAGATATTAAACTCAATCAAAGACGCAATCCCCGATGGAGATGTGGAGGTGCATTTTCAGGGAAGTCAGCTGCAGATCCTGTTTGCCTCCGGGGGGCAAATGTGCAGGAAACAGGTGTTTCCCATAGTCATCGCTCCCTCCCAGTGGCTTCAGACCAGGGAGCAGATGCTGCTGCTCTCTTTGACTGGAGGCCCTGCTCACTCAGCGTCCTCCTCTCCCTCCCCAGGGCAGGCCGCTGGGTTTTGGAGAAGTAGATTCTGCCTACTCCATCAGGAAGAGGAGCAGGGTGTCTGCAGGGGGAGGCTGAGGCCTTGGGGTGGGCACTGCTGCCGATGGACCTGAGGGCTCTGTGGAGAGTTCTAGGCCTGCTTTGTAGGTTCTCAAGTCACAAATACCTGAGATCAGACTGACTCTGGGTGGAGGCAAGAAACTTTTGGTGGTGTGCTTTTAGCTCTGTTGGGGAGTGATATTTGTGTGGATCTATGGGCTTCCCAGGTGGGGCTAGGGGTAAAGAACCCACTGGTAGGAGACATAAGAGACCTGGGCTTGATCCCTGGGTTGAGAAGATTCCCTGGAGGTGGGCATGGTAACCCACTCCAGTATTCTTACCTGGAGAATTCCATGGAGAGAGAAGTCTGGTGAGCTGCAGTCCTTGGGGTCCCAAAGAGTCAGACACATCTGAAGTGACTTAGCACACATACAGGGGTAATCAGGACCATTGCCTCTTGTCAATGTGAGCTGGTTGGGGCCTCAGCGACCAGGATGGCATGGCCACTGGAGCCAGGGATGGAGGGAATAGGGGCCAGAGAGCTGGGGCTGGAAGCAGGAAAGAGTCCTGATGGAGGAGGTGGAAGGGGTGAGCTTTCTAAAGACAGAATCTGATTCTCGTTGGTTCTCACTGTGGGTGGTGCAAGCCTGAGTTGACCTGGCCACTGCTCTCTCCCCAGCCCTGGAGGGAAGGGTTGTGATCTCGGCCGAGTCTATGACAAGGAATGACTTGCTTTGTGAAGAACAAGGTCTGAGCTTGACAGGGAGGACTGTGCACATGGTCAGGGTAGCAGCCTCCACTCGGCACCTGACCTCTAGGATAGACCTTGCCCTGTAGGGATCAAGGTGCGGGAATTGAAAAGAGGCTCAGGTGTCAAGGCGCAGTCAACCCCAGGGGCCCAGGTCCTCTGACTTCCTACTCACCTGCAAAGAAGCACAGGCAACAGACCAACCTAGAGGCCCTCCTCTCTGTGTTTAGGGGCCCTTCTGCCCTGGATGTCACTGGACAGGTTTAAGGTCGAACCTGTCCCTCCACTCCCATTACCACGCTCCTTCTCCACATGATCCTTGTGTTTTCAGAAGGCTGAGGCCCCAAGGGCTGTCCTTGGAAAGATCCAAATGGGAATGTCTTGTCCAGTCCTGTACTTGTTAATAATCATTTCAAGAACATGACTCAAGACCATTTAAATGAAAAGAAGGTAATATCTTATAAATAGTTCCTCTGGTGACTTCCCTTAGGTTGAAGCACTTTTTCTCTCTGTGTCAGATTTGATACTAAGACTGTCTAGAGGTCTAGAGAGGAATAAACATGGGTTCCTGGGAGAAGGTGCTCTTTGGGTAGGCAAGAGGAGGATGAGATGTAGGGGTGAGGATGAGGATAGAAGGTTAGGGGGAAATTCTTCCCGAGGCATGAGGAACACAGCTGCTCTACCCCCTACTTCTTTCCTGGATAGGTGGTGGGCAGGAGAGGGGGCTGAGAGGAGGGGAGGAGCTTGGGCTGCTGAGGAAGCCAGCCATGTAGCTGGTTCTGGGGCTACATCTGTCACTTGCTGATCCTTTGAAAAGCGCCAGTCTCTTCTCCCCATGCTGGGACGAGATACCTTTGTCATCCAGAATAAGAATCAGAAGAATATCATTGTGTGCTCACTCTTAAGGGAGAAGAATGTATTTTTTCCTGAATGTCTTACAATTCTGACTTCTTACTGATACTAATGAAATTTGGTAATGGCTCATTCATATTCTGGATGAGTGCCACGAGCCTCAGCCTCAGGGGACACCCCACTTTCTTCTTCTCAGCTCTCCAAGTCAGGTTGGCTCCACCAGGGCTCCATGGGTCAGTGATTGCTGATTGTGGCCCAGAGTACAGATGGGCAGAGGACATTCCTGAAGGAAAGGCTGAGGATTCAGATCTCAGGATGAGAAGGCTAAAATGGGATGGATTTTGAAAGCACCCAGGGCTAGTCGGAATTCAGATGCCTGAAAGGAAGCCCATAGAATCAGAATAGGGAGGCCACTTTGTCCTCCTGCTGAACGAGGCTCTCAGTTCTGCATTAGCAGCTGCCTGAAACATCAAACCTCCAGAAACCAGTTTTACTGCATCAGAAAATGATTTATTCTCTAGAGTTAATGATCCGGAACAATAGATGGGCCTTGGTCAAAAATCAATTTTTATTATTTGGAGAAAAGGTTGGATAAAGTCTCCTTTTCATTATCAGGCCCACAGATGACAATCCTAAATTACGATTGTTCAAGGACAAAGCTTCATTTGGATTGTGGTTTGGGCACATTCGCAATTTTTTCCTTTCATTAGTTCTTGAAGCTGAAATCCATACTTGGTGATGACTTGTGTAACTCTCACTTAAAATAAATCAGCTCGATTTGGTTTCTACCTAGAAAAGAGGAGCCTGGCAGTCTTGGATACAGTTTTGAATGAATGGTTATTAAGTGGCTTTCTTGTGTGACACTGCCCAGAACATACTGGGCTGACTCTGAAAGCTCACAGCAGAGCTGTTTTGGCACTTGTACAGCATGTGTGTGCAAGTCACTTCAGTTGTGTTCAACTCGTTGTGACCCCATGGAATGTAAGCCCACCAAGTTTCTCTCTCTTTGGAATTCTCTAGGCGGGAATACTGGAGAGGATTGCCATGACTTCCTCCATGGGATCTTCCCAACCCAGGGATCAAACCTGTGTCTCTTACGTCTCTTGCACTGGCAGACAGGTTCTTTCTTCGATCTAGTCTCAGGACTCTACAAACCACCATTTGCTGGGTCCTTGTATTTGGGTTGAGAAGGGGGAGGAACAGGGAGGCTCCTACTTAAAGAAGGAAGGAAAGGCGCCTGGATGAGCCTCTCATTCTGATGTTCTGGGTCCTCCCTCTGACTGATGAACCTCATTCATTCTCTCTTTTCCCCAGAGCCAGGAGTCCCCTGATATTTCTGATATTACCTGCTTTATCAGGACTCAGATACATGGGCAGAGGACACTCCTGAAGGGAAGGCTGAGGATTCAGATCTCAGGATGAGAAGGCTAAAATGGGATGGATTTTGAAAGCACCCAGGGCTAGTCGGAATTCAGATGCCTGAAAGGAAGCCCATAGAATCAGAATAGGGAGGCCACTTTGTCCTCCTGCTGAACGAGGCTCTCAGTTCTGCATTAGCAGCTGCCTGAAACATCAAACCTCCAGAAACCAGTTTTACTGCATCAGAAAATGATTTATTCTCTAGAGTTAATGATCCGGAACAATAGATGGGCCTTGGTCAAAAATCAATTTTTATTATTTGGAGAAAAGGTTGGATAAAGTCTCCTTTTCATTATCAGGCCCACAGATGACAATCCTAAATTACGATTGTTCAAGGACAAAGCTTCATTTGGATTGTGGTTTGGGCACATTCGCAATTTTTTCCTTTCATTAGTTCTTGAAGCTGAAATCCATACTTGGTGATGACTTGTGTAACTCTCACTTAAAATAAATCAGCTCGATTTGGTTTCTACCTAGAAAAGAGGAGCCTGGCAGTCTTGGATACAGTTTTGAATGAATGGTTATTAAGTGGCTTTCTTGTGTGACACTGCCCAGAACATACTGGGCTGACTCTGAAAGCTCACAGCAGAGCTGTTTTGGCACTTGTACAGCATGTGTGTGCAAGTCACTTCAGTTGTGTTCAACTCGTTGTGACCCCATGGAATGTAAGCCCACCAAGTTTCTCTCTCTTTGGAATTCTCTAGGCGGGAATACTGGAGAGGATTGCCATGACTTCCTCCATGGGATCTTCCCAACCCAGGGATCAAACCTGTGTCTCTTACGTCTCTTGCACTGGCAGACAGGTTCTTTCTTCGATCTAGTCTCAGGACTCTACAAACCACCATTTGCTGGGTCCTTGTATTTGGGTTGAGAAGGGGGAGGAACAGGGAGGCTCCTACTTAAAGAAGGAAGGAAAGGCGCCTGGATGAGCCTCTCATTCTGATGTTCTGGGTCCTCCCTCTGACTGATGAACCTCATTCATTCTCTCTTTTCCCCAGAGCCAGGAGTCCCCTGATATTTCTGATATTACCTGCTTTATCAGGACTCAAAGACCCTTGGGATCTGGCTCCCACCTTTACTTTCCACCCCACAGACTTTTATGGGCAGACCCTCATGGCCCAGGGGCTTTGCTACTCCTGGTTGCCTGCTCGGACTGGTCCTGTTCCTTGACTTTAAACCCAGAGCAACCATCACTCAGCAAGGCTCTATGCTTCCCTGTTTGCGATTGTTTTGTCCCTGCAGGGTTAGTTAGGAAAAGGCATGGGTTCCAGTCTTCATTTCTTCATCTCTGCTTTTCTCCTTTGCCTAGAAACTTAGGTGCCAGTGCATGCAAATAGGTTCTAGGGCAGGGTAGGGGCTTCTGCTGAGTAGGAGGGAGCCGTCTGCGCTGGAAATCCTGTTCGTGCCTGCCTGGCAAGGACCCCTGCTTGGAGCAAATAGTGCATGCCTGTAGCTTTTGATCCTCAGACCTGACTTCATGGATCTTTGGGATTTATCTAAGCCTTTTGTGTGTGTGTGTGTTGCCTGAGACCCATGGATAAGATTATCCGGTGCAAAGAGGTTGTGCCAGGGAAAATGCCAGTTGGAGTCTGCAGGTGGCACTAGAAGGAAGGCCAAAGGATGGGTCACCCTGGGGAGGCCAAGCTGGCCGGATGCTGAGCACAGAGGGTCTGTGTCAGGTGGTCAGGTACAAGGTGGGGGACAGGTTGTGGAAACAGTGGGTTGGGAGTGAAAAGTCGTTCTGTATTCCCCATGTGGATACTGTCTCACGGTGACCTCCTCATCTCCTGGGACCTGGTGACCTACTTTCTGGGTCCTCTGAGATTTCCCATTGTCTCCATTTGACCATGTCCTAAGTAGCTTTCTTCTTCCATCACCCTGGCTGTTGTACCTGTCCTTTGAACACTGTCTCTGGTCTCCCTGGACTCCTTATGGCCCTGCTTTCTTCCACCACTAGGGTTCTCATTGAAGTCTTCTGTTGGCTCCTGTTTCCAGTGAACAGGAGTCTTGCTAACTTAGGGCACTTTTCCTATATCTTGTCCTCTTTTTAATATTTACATGCATTATTTCATTCTCTCTGAAAGTTTTATACAGGAGTAACAAAGGAAAATTCTGCCCAGGGAACAGAGAATAGAGGCAGGTCAGCTGGAAGGCAAAAGCCGTGACCACCACCAGCTTCTCCTCCTCCTGTTTCTGACTGGTGATTATCCCTCACTTTTTTCTAGTGAAGCACGGATAAACTTCCAGTTGTAGGGCTTCTCGATTGGAGTGTGTTGATGGGAGATGAGTTCTGGAGCCATCCAGCATTCGGCTCCTTTTATGGAATGATCTCATGTTTAGAAAGACACCTGCAGCAGATATTGGGAAGGGGGTGAGATGCTCATCAAAAAAGAAATGTAAGGAAGAAAATTAAGCCTGACGTTTTTAGGTTAGGGAATATGATTGGGGAATTGATCTTATCAGATGTTTGTGTTTAGAAATATTTGCAGTATTATCCTTGTCATAGGAGAAGAATTAGAATGCACTGGTTCAGCTGAATCAGAAAAATATAACTAGGTCAATAACACAATAAGCAAGACAGGCACGAAAAAGTATAAGAAACTATCTTTTTTTATTTTTTTGAACTTTTCTTGTATGACCAATTTAATAAATACACAAAAAAGTACATGAGAAACTCATATTCTCTGTGTATTCATCACTTAGCTTTTAGTTATTAGCCTTGGTCAACCTTGGCTTTTTATTTTTCTGAAGATTCTTAAAGTATCTATTTATTTGGCTGCACCAGGTCTTAGTTGTGTAATGCAAACCCTTAGTTGCAGCATGTGGGATCTAGTTCCCCAATCAGATATTGAACCCAGGCCAGCTGCATTGGGAGCGTGGAGTCTTATCTGGACCATCAGGGAAGTCTTTCATTCTGAATACTTTTGAAACAAATCCATGATAAGTAATGTGGATGTTAAAAAAAATAATAATTTAGACATAATATTACACCTAAAAATTTAAAACCATTCTTTCAGCATCAATATCCAGTCAATGTTTAAACACCCGTGTATTAATAAATGTGATTTTTAAATATTTTATTTGAATTAGGATCCAAATAAGGTCCACATTTTGAGATTAGCCTCTCAATTTTGTTGTTGTTGTCTCTCCTGTAACATTTCCCACAGTCAGTTTGGTTGATAGTGTCCTCAGGATTGACTGCATGCTCCTTGTCTCTCGTATTGTCTGTAAGTAGATGTAGAGGTGTGCCCACATTCAGGGGAGGTTTGTTGGCAGGACTACTTTCTACATGGTGCTATGACTTCCATTAGGAGTCATGGAGTGTCTGGTTGTTTATTTGCATGTTTAGCAGGCATGATGATTGTACCTAAAGACCGTTAATTCATTAGAGATAGCAACACAGTGTCATTTTATTTTTTAAATAATTTTTCTTGATTTATAAACTGGAAAATCATCTACAAACAAAAACCTCACTTCATTGACTATTGGAAAACCCGGAAATCTAGTTGTACAAGAAAGAGAAATAGGCTTATTTCTTCCCCCTTACTAGGTTTCAAAACAGTGAGTTCTTTCCAGAACATTCTCCAAAGGTGTCTAACGTAGAGTTTTTTCTTCTTTTGAGTATCACTATGGAACTCATAAATTGAAATGTGTGAAGTATGTGTCAATCCATTGTAGCTTTTAGCCTTACTGATGCCCAAATTGTCCCCTCTTTGCCTGGAAGATCCTCAGTCAGTCCAAACTGGCTCTGAGCCTTGTGCATGTGACTGATCGCTTTCCTACCTTCTAGTTTAATGAGGTGTAACAGACTCACCTCGGTCATGTCCTGATCTGGAATGCACACTTCACCTTGGAACTCTGGTTTCCTTCTATTTGGGTTGGTGATTGTTTCTAGACTTTCTCATTAACCATAGCTAAGAAATGTGTATTTGTTTTTAAATAAATAGCATCATGGAATCATGTTGCTACTTCCAATTCGCATCGAGAATTGTTGAATTTTTCCTTGACCGTATCAATTTGATATCTGTGTCTTCTTGCATGGTAAAAATCCCAGATTTTCACCTGGGATTTCACTTGCTTCTCAACACCCATTGCATGTCTCTTTCTAAACGTGTGATCCAACTGGCATAATCTCTTGATTTTCCCCACAACATGCACAACAACAAAGGCTGGGTTGTTAATTTTTTGGTTATCACAAGAGTGAAAGGAACTAGTTTTCAGTTTGAGAAGAGCCCTTGGAGACCTCATGACTCCACATATGTGTGGACAAGTTCGATTTGAGGATAAAGAAGGAGTTCACTGGACCCTGAGATACCGAATCCTCTTGGGCACTTCCTGTCTGTGGTTTGTCCTGCTGGGTGTTTCTGAATCTACCTACTCCCTATAAACCCTAACTACCCAAGGAAGCCCTGTTCTGGGAGCAGTGGAGCTCATGCTATGGGTTACTCCTGTGAGTGGGAGGTTCTTATGATGGTGCTAGATTAGCTGCCTCAGTTTATCTTTTGCCCTTTGTTTTCAGCAAAGGAAGGTGAACCTATTCCTGCCTTATGTGTGGCTGTATAGCTTCAGTTGTATCCTTCCTTAGGGACAGGATACATGGGATGAACCCCTTTCAGCCCCGGTACAGACACACTGCTTGTTTCACATTGCTAGTTTTTTCCTACCCACACCATCCTTTGTTGCCTCTCTGGGCATCATTCCTGTTCACACATGGGCCATGTGTATTTGGGTCCATTTTTCATGCTCTTAAGATAGCTGAATATTAAAATGGGGTTGGAAATTTGCTGTTAACCCTCCCATGTACCAAGCCTTTCTCTGCTCACAGCCTTCTTAGGTTTTCTTAGAGGGAGGAAGAGGACAGACACTGATTTTGCCTGGTTTGTTAGGAGGCGGGGTCATTATTCACTGATGGCCATGTGGTTATATGTGGATTGGGAAAGTTCCCTTTGGCGTTTTCAGGTTACCTTCTGGGTAATCCCTCACTCCTGCTGGAGGATCCTGATCATAACTCCAAGTGGTGGCCAGACAATGATAAGGTAACAAGATTTGTTTTCTGACATAGAACAGATTTGAAGGACTGTCTTGGGCTCAATCCTAAGCCACATGTTGGAACCAGATTTATTAGATCTCTATGCTGTGGCCTCTTGTCGCTGCCAATAACAAAGTGACACTTTGGTTCTGGTGTTTCTGTTGTCATTGTCTGGGTCATCAGGATCCTTGGACTTGCACTTCTATTCTCTGAACCATGATGTCATTTAATAGTCTCAGGATAAAATTTTTATTTTTAATATAAAAATTGGCAAGGTTTGAGTCTTAAAGGAGATATCTAATACACATCAAATCTCCCTGGTGGATTAGGACATAATGAGCTGTGGAGGTGGCTCTGGTTTGTCAGAGTGGCTATTCCAGCACAAACCAGTGGCTCTGGTTTGGACTGGAATAGAATGAAGATGGATTCTGACACTGCTGCTTACTGGATGGGTGACCTTGGGTCAATTCGCTGGCCTCGTCAAGTCCCACTTCCTTGTGTATAAATAGGAATCCTAGTGCTTACTTCACAAGGTCCCGAAAATTCAGTGAGTCAATGGAAAAGCACAGGTGCACACTCAGCAGATATGAGTTTCTTCCTGATCTCAATTACCACCTGAATTATTGAGTAAAAATAATATGTTTCTTGAATAAAAGAGTGCCCCTGTGTGAGCCCACACAAAGCATACTAACTTTGCTCAGGAAGAGTTTGATGAAGGCATCATTGTTCTCACCCCTCCATTGCTAAATGTGCCAGGCAGGTCTGAGAGGGGAGTTCTTGCTCTCTTCTTGCTCTGAGGCCATCACTTCTGTGCCTTACCTCTTCTTCCATCTCTTCTGTCAGCCTCCTTTTCCTGAGTTATCTTCCTTCCTTTGAGTCTCTCCCCCACTGAAGGTGAATAGAACCATAGGACACACGATGATATGACTCTTGACATGTTTTTCATGAAAGCAAAAATGCTATAAGCCCAGGGGATGCCCAGCTTCAGGAGCTTTCTGGAGTTTCCAAGATGAAATTGGATAAGTTTCTCTGCTGTCTTTCCTTGCTAGAGACTCGATGAATTTGTCGGTATCACAGTACAGGCTGTGCAGAAACACCACATTCCACAACAGAGCCACTTAGATTATGACTTGTGTTCCAGACTACCTTTCCTCTGGGCGCAGGATGGTGGCTGAAGGCCTACCAGGGGCCCCACCCCAGATCTTTGCTCATGCCAATAACAAAGTTGAAAAACTTTGGTTCTGGTGTTTCTGTTGTCATTGTCTGGGTCATCAGGATCCTTGGACTTGCACTTCTATTCTCTGAACCATGATGTCATTTAATAGTCTCAGGATAAAATTTTTATTTTTAATATAAAAATTGGCAAGGTTTGAGTCTTAAAGGAGATATCTAATACACATCAAATCTCCCTGGTGGATTAGGACATAATGAGCTGTGGAGGTGGCTCTGGTTTGTCAGAGTGGCTATTCCAGCACAAACCAGTGGCTCTGGTTTGGACTGGAATAGAATGAAGATGGATTCTGACACTGCTGCTTACTGGATGGGTGACCTTGGGTCAATTCGCTGGCCTCGTCAAGTCCCACTTCCTTGTGTATAAATAGGAATCCTAGTGCTTACTTCACAAGGTCCCGAAAATTCAGTGAGTCAATGGAAAAGCACAGGTGCACACTCAGCAGATATGAGTTTCTTCCTGATCTCAATTACCACCTGAATTATTGAGTAAAAATAATATGTTTCTTGAATAAAAGAGTGCCCCTGTGTGAGCCCACACAAAGCATACTAACTTTGCTCAGGAAGAGTTTGATGAAGGCATCATTGTTCTCACCCCTCCATTGCTAAATGTGCCAGGCAGGTCTGAGAGGGGAGTTCTTGCTCTCTTCTTGCTCTGAGGCCATCACTTCTGTGCCTTACCTCTTCTTCCATCTCTTCTGTCAGCCTCCTTTTCCTGAGTTATCTTCCTTCCTTTGAGTCTCTCCCCCACTGAAGGTGAATAGAACCATAGGACACACGATGATATGACTCTTGACATGTTTTTCATGAAAGCAAAAATGCTATAAGCCCAGGGGATGCCCAGCTTCAGGAGCTTTCTGGAGTTTCAAGATGAAATTGGATAAGTTTCTCTGCTGTCTTTCCTTGCTAGAGACTCGATGAATTTGTCGGTATCACAGTACAGGCTGTGCAGAAACACCACATTCCACAACAGAGCCACTTAGATTATGACTTGTGTTCCAGACTACCTTTCCTCTGGGCGCAGGATGGTGGCTGAAGGCCTACCAGGATTGCTGCCTGGGTCCCCACCCTTCCAGGGTTGCTGTCTTATTTGTCCCTCTTGTAAGAAAGTTTTATCCTCACCCAGTCTTCCTGGGCAAAATATCAGAATCCCATCTGCATAAGAACTAAGAAATGAAGTCAAACCCATGCCTTCTCAAACTGAAAGTGCAGAAATATGTTTGGTACCCCCTCCCCAACCTCATCCCATCATTACAGGTAAGGTCTTCCCAATCCTGGGTTTCACACGTGCATAGACAGGTCTTTTTGGACACTAAGTTAAGGTCATGCAAAGCCAGGTTCCATTTTTGCCTTATATATAAGACTGTCAGACCACCCCATGCATCCATGCATCTAGCCCAACTTCTGTTTATCTGTTCACTCACTGAATCATTTATCAATGCATTGAACAAAGATTTACTATGAATCTGGATTGTGCAGGACACTGTGTTGTGCACTGAAAGTTCATATAGAATAAAACTCATGTGAATACTTTGCTCAAGGAGTTTTCAATCTGTTAGGGAAGTGGGGACAAGTGTGCAGTTCTCTTTCCTGAGACAAACCGCGATAAATGTCACGTAATGAATGTCACAGGGGGTAGAAACAAGCCTGGATGGGGGTACAAACGAGGGAGAGATCCCTTCAGTCTGGAGACATGATCCAGTTGCATGCCTTAAAATAGGCACCCCATGAGTTTGAAACTGGGGAGAATTTGAACAGATGGTAAAGGGATGAAGTACATTCCTTGCTGAGGAAATGAATTTGTAAAGGCAAAAGGGGCTCTCTTCTTGCTCTGAGGCCATCACTTCTGTGCCTTATCTCTTCTGTCAGCCTCCTTTTCCTGAGTTATCTTCCTTCCTTTGAGTCTCTCCCCCACTGAAGGTGAATAGAACCATAGGACACACGATGATATGACTCTTGACATGTTTTTCATGAAAGCAAAAATGCTATAAGCCCAGGGGATGCCCAGCTTCAGGAGCTTTCTGGAGTTTCCAAGATGAAATTGGATAAGTTTCTCTGCTGTCTTTCCTTGCTAGAGACTCGATGAATTTGTCGGTATCACAGTACAGGCTGTGCAGAAACACCACATTCCACAACAGAGCCACTTAGATTATGACTTGTGTTCCAGACTACCTTTCCTCTGGGCGCAGGATGGTGGCTGAAGGCCTACCAGGATTGCTGCCTGGGTCCCCACCCTTCCAGGGTTGCTGTCTTATTTGTCCCTCTTGTAAGAAAGTTTTATCCTCACCCAGTCTTCCTGGGCAAAATATCAGAATCCCATCTGCATAAGAACTAAGAAATGAAGTCAAACCCATGCCTTCTCAAACTGAAAGTGCAGAAATATGTTTGGTACCCCCTCCCCAACCTCATCCCATCATTACAGGTAAGGTCTTCCCAATCCTGGGTTTCACACGTGCATAGACAGGTCTTTTTGGACACTAAGTTAAGGTCATGCAAAGCCAGGTTCCATTTTTGCCTTATATATAAGACTGTCAGACCACCCCATGCATCCATGCATCTAGCCCAACTTCTGTTTATCTGTTCACTCACTGAATCATTTATCAATGCATTGAACAAAGATTTACTATGAATCTGGATTGTGCAGGACACTGTGTTGTGCACTGAAAGTTCATATAGAATAAAACTCATGTGAATACTTTGCTCAAGGAGTTTTCAATCTGTTAGGGAAGTGGGGACAAGTGTGCAGTTCTCTTTCCTGAGACAAACCGCGATAAATGTCACGTAATGAATGTCACAGGGGGTAGAAACAAGCCTGGATGGGGGTACAAACGAGGGAGAGATCCCTTCAGTCTGGAGACATGATCCAGTTGCATGCCTTAAAATAGGCACCCCATGAGTTTGAAACTGGGGAGAATTTGAACAGATGGTAAAGGGATGAAGTACATTCCTTGCTGAGGAAATGAATTTGTAAAGGCAAAAGGGTGAGAAAGCACAAGGTGTTTTAAAGATGGTATGTGATAGATGTTAGGCAGTGGAGGGGTGGGTTCGACTAGAAATGCAGGCTGGGATCTGATCATGGAGCCCTGTAAGCATTCAACCAGCAACTTTTGACCTATCCTGACAGTCAGTCCACAGCAACAGACTATGTGACATGTCATATTCTTTCATTTCTCTAAATCAGATTTAATTTGCTCAGAGACCCCTACCTGTCTGCTGGCAGGACACCTGGTAGCAATTTTAACAAGACTTCATTCCCTTTTCCAGGGTTTCATCAAGGAATCTCAAGTACATTTGGTGTCAGAAAAAAAATTGAGAGAGGACACAGGTTCATCTTTTGCGTGGTGGTCCTGCTGATTGTCCAGCTCCTAGAGCAGCCCTGGGGTTCTAATCCCTGCCCCCTTTCTGCCTGCTTCTGCTTCTGTCTTAAAAACTCTCACTTTTATTCTCTTCTTTCATAGGACTAGCTAAATATTAATCCTCTTTAAAGGACCTAAAATATATATACCCAAACACACCCACACATCCCACAAATATGTAAACATATAAACCCACGTGCACTCTTGCACTTATACAGAACTTTTCAGCTGTCCTAAGAATAGAGAAAGGTGAGGGCAAAGACAGCTCAGAGTCTCAGAAACATGACTGGGCTTGTGTTCCTGGAGGAGGGGACCAAGAAAGGATGTACTAACACTGGTTAGTTTCTTTCTTAATAACCTGAGGTATTGGAGAAGGAAATGGCAACCTACTCCAGTATTCTTGCCTGGAAAATTCCATGGACAGAGAAGTCCATGGGGTCACAAAGAGTCGGACACTACTGAGCAACTAACACTATGCATTTCATGAGTCAAAGGGAATGAATGGTCTAGAGATCTTGAGTAGGAAAGTGACAGGTTCATGCAGATTTGGGGAGAGATCCACCTAGGATCACTTGCTCCATGCAGATTTGGGGAGAGATCCACCTAGGATCACTTGCTCCCTGGCTTGCCGTGGCAGGAGAAGCAGTTTTCCCCAGTGCCCAGTGCAGGGCCTGGCTTGCAGCCTCAGCTCAGTGCTTGCTTCTTCGGTGAACAGGTGAGCAAAGGAATGACAAGCTACAGTGATGGTTCAGAAGAGAGAGCCAAACCCAGAGTCATGAAAAGGACCATGAAAATGGAGACAGAATGTTGACTACAACATTGCAGAGAAGTGGAAGGACTTTGATTAGAAATGAGGAATGATGGCTACAATCTCAGGGATTCAATTCCCAGTGGGATGGGGCTGTAGAGACTCTTTGTGACTGTTTGCCAGAGACCCCTCCCTGCCCTTGCTTCCTTCTCAGCACAGAGTCTGTGCTAGGCTTTGAATGACTTAGGCATGGAACAGGGAGTTGGGAGGGACCAGGAGAAAAGGGAGGATGTGAAAAGGAAGAGGAGGCTTCTCTGTAGGGAGAGGCATTCCTGACCTTGCCCTCTAAGCTCCAGGCTCATTTTTAGGAGTAAGGCAGCAAGGACAGAAGGATGGGGTTAAGGCATCCTTAACCTAGACCTAGACCGAGCCAACAAGGTAGGAGCAAGGAGTTAGGAGGAGCCAGCTCTGACTTGGCAACCCCTGCTTCCAGAGTCATGATATGTATGGAGCTTAGGGTTGGGAGTGGGCTCTGCAGGCCGTGGCATCAATGGCTCCATTTAGGAAGAGACAAGAATAGAGAGGAAATGAGATGAACTCTCAGGCCCTTCTCAGAGTTGACGGAAGAGTCCAGGATTCAGGGAACCATGCTTCTACCATCTCAGTGGAAATGTTTACTCTTTACTTCCACTGGCAGGTCCCTTTGGAGTGGTTCTTGGCTTTAGTCTTAGACCATGAATGAGAAACTTGACATCAGTCTAGAGGGGAGTCGTGGCTACTGCCAGAGGCTCTGGCCAAGACAGTGTGGTCCTCATGCTTACTTCAGTGGGCAGCAGGAGCCCGCTGATGGGCTTACCTTCCCTCTCCTCTTGGGTACAGAGGGACCGTCTGACCAGAGCAGGTGTCACAGGCTCTCTGGAACTCTATCTTCCCTTGATCCTCTACTCAGTTTTGCCCAGTTGGATTTAAGACCAGAGCTTTGCTATTTGGGGGAGTACCAGAGCATCAGACAGTAAGCAGTGTACACTCTTCATCTCTTGCCTGAACAGTTTTCCTAACTCCCTTCCTTGGAGCCCCAGATCTTCCCCAGGCCTCATCTATGCTCCTACCTCCACCCCTGATCATCTGGAGGTCAGTGTGTCATCCATCTGATGTGTTGGTTCCAGACCTGGGCATGCACTCAGCTCCTGAATGGTCAAGGAAAACCAAATAAGATCATAAAGGGCCATTGCTGTCAGGGATTCAATTCCCAGTGGGATGGGGCTGTAGAGACTCTTTGTGACTGTTTGCCAGAGACCCCTCCCTGCCCTTGCTTCCTTCTCAGCACAGAGTCTGTGCTAGGCTTTGAATGACTTAGGCATGGAACAGGGAGTTGGGAGGGACCAGGAGAAAAGGGAGGATGTGAAAAGGAAGAGGAGGCTTCTCTGTAGGAGAGGCATTCCTGACCTTGCCCTCTAAGCTCCAGGCTCATTTTTAGGAGTAAGGCAGCAAGGACAGAAGGATGGGGTTAAGGCATCCTTAACCTAGACCTAGACCGAGCCAACAAGGTAGGAGCAAGGAGTTAGGAGGAGCCAGCTCTGACTTGGCAACCCCTGCTTCCAGAGTCATGATATGTATGGAGCTTAGGGTTGGGAGTGGGCTCTGCAGGCCGTGGCATCAATGGCTCCATTTAGGAAGAGACAAGAATAGAGAGGAAATGAGATGAACTCTCAGGCCCTTCTCAGAGTTGACGGAAGAGTCCAGGATTCAGGGAACCATGCTTCTACCATCTCAGTGGAAATGTTTACTCTTTACTTCCACTGGCAGGTCCCTTTGGAGTGGTTCTTGGCTTTAGTCTTAGACCATGAATGAGAAACTTGACATCAGTCTAGAGGGGAGTCGTGGCTACTGCCAGAGGCTCTGGCCAAGACAGTGTGGTCCTCATGCTTACTTCAGTGGGCAGCAGGAGCCCGCTGATGGGCTTACCTTCCCTCTCCTCTTGGGTACAGAGGGACCGTCTGACCAGAGCAGGTGTCACAGGCTCTCTGGAACTCTATCTTCCCTTGATCCTCTACTCAGTTTTGCCCAGTTGGATTTAAGACCAGAGCTTTGCTATTTGGGGGAGTACCAGAGCATCAGACAGTAAGCAGTGTACACTCTTCATCTCTTGCCTGAACAGTTTTCCTAACTCCCTTCCTTGGAGCCCCAGATCTTCCCCAGGCCTCATCTATGCTCCTACCTCCACCCCTGATCATCTGGAGGTCAGTGTGTCATCCATCTGATGTGTTGGTTCCAGACCTGGGCATGCACTCAGCTCCTGAATGGTCAAGGACCATAAAATAGGTCATTCTGAAAGAGGATGTATAGACTTTCATAAAGGTAGAAACACATGCTGTGACTTAAGAGCATTCACAAGAAGGATTAGCAGTAAACAGTGCTGGTAGTGAAGCTAAGGGAACAGACATTTTTTTATTCTGCTTCTGGTCTGATTATCTAGGCTTCTTCCCGTGACCCATGACTAGAGTTCTGCTCAGGAGCTTTTCTCTCTTTCTTCCCCTTTCTTCCTCCTTGTCCTCTCTATCTCATGATTGGTTTAAAAATCCTTTGTTATTTCTGGGATTTCTTGGCTATGTAACCAACCCCAAAGATACATAAAATTTTTATGTCTTGGAATCCCAGCAACACATCTGTGAGTTTACTGATGGGGTTGAAAATGAAGAATATCCTACAGAGAGATGAATCTCCTGGGCTGGACTTCACCCAGGCCTTCTTCTGCTGCCTTCTTGTTTTGGTGGGCAAAAGAATGGGTCACAGGTTTGCCCTTTTGTTCCTTGTTCTCAGACAAGAATTTCTCTGATGTATTGTTTTATTTAATCTGCCTCAAAAATCATCAATGGGGTGTTTGATAAAGCCTGTCCCCCTCACTTTTTATTATGCAAGCCTTTAAAGTATAGAGGATTTAAGAGTCCAGTTTAGTGAACACCTATAACAGCTCTCATCTGGGTTCAGCAATTGTTAATATTTTGCCAAGTTAGCTTCTTACTCCATCTTTTTCTCCTCTCTGAACCATCTTACAGAAATTACAGGCATCATAATAGCAGGAGCCGCTGTGGGCTACACGAGGGACCGTCTCCTGGGAACTCTATCTTCCCTTGATCCTCTACTCAGTTTTGCCCAGTTGGATTTAAGACCAGAGCTTTGCTATTTGGGGGAGTACCAGAGCATCAGACAGTAAGCAGTGTACACTCTTCATCTCTTGCCTGAACAGTTTTCCTAACTCCCTTCCTTGGAGCCCCAGATCTTCCCCAGGCCTCATCTATGCTCCTACCTCCACCCCTGATCATCTGGAGGTCAGTGTGTCATCCATCTGATGTGTTGGTTCCAGACCTGGGCATGCACTCAGCTCCTGAATGGTCAAGGACCATAAAATAGGTCATTCTGAAAGAGGATGTATAGACTTTCATAAAGGTAGAAACACATGCTGTGACTTAAGAGCATTCACAAGAAGGATTAGCAGTAAACAGTGCTGGTAGTGAAGCTAAGGGAACAGACATTTTTTTATTCTGCTTCTGGTCTGATTATCTAGGCTTCTTCCCGTGACCCATGACTAGAGTTCTGCTCAGGAGCTTTTCTCTCTTTCTTCCCCTTTCTTCCTCCTTGTCCTCTCTATCTCATGATTGGTTTAAAAATCCTTTGTTATTTCTGGGATTTCTTGGCTATGTAACCAACCCCAAAGATACATAAAATTTTTATGTCTTGGAATCCCAGCAACACATCTGTGAGTTTACTGATGGGGTTGAAAATGAAGAATATCCTACAGAGAGATGAATCTCCTGGGCTGGACTTCACCCAGGCCTTCTTCTGCTGCCTTCTTGTTTTGGTGGGCAAAAGAATGGGTCACAGGTTTGCCCTTTTGTTCCTTGTTCTCAGACAAGAATTTCTCTGATGTATTGTTTTATTTAATCTGCCTCAAAAATCATCAATGGGGTGTTTGATAAAGCCTGTCCCCCTCACTTTTTATTATGCAAGCCTTTAAAGTATAGAGGATTTAAGAGTCCAGTTTAGTGAACACCTATAACAGCTCTCATCTGGGTTCAGCAATTGTTAATATTTTGCCAAGTTAGCTTCTTACTCCATCTTTTTCTCCTCTCTGAACCATCTTACAGAAATTACAGGCATCATAAAACTTCACCTCTGAGTACTTCAGCGTGTATCTCCAGAACAAACGTAACTTCTTCCACAGGGCCACTCTATTACTTCTACAGTTGAAAAAATGAATAATATCCCAGTATCATTTAAAACCCAATCTATAGACAAAATTTCCCCCATGGTTCCCCGAACATCTTTTCTGTTCTATTTTTTTTAAATCAAGAGCAAATTAAGTTTTATGCATTGAAATGTGTCAAAACTGAGGCCTCCCCAGAAGTGAATAAGCTCGCAGCCAGCGGGCCATGAGGATGGGGTTCCAAGCCATGCCCGTAGGAGGCCAGTCCACATGCTCCCCCATATCAGGAGTCCTCAGTGGTTTTCACAGGCTAGTGAAAGTACATGCGCCAAAAATAATTTTAATACCATCCCGACCTTTTCTTTTACCCCGTGTTAGCATTAAAAAGATCCTACCTGTTACCTTCATCACTTAACATAAAGAGTAACATTTTAATACCAGCTACTGAACCAGGGACACAGTTTCAGAGTATAAGGGAGTCTTGCCAGGGTCCATTACCGTGGTGGCCGTGGAATCACAGCGCTGGGAGGGGAAAAAACTATACCTGTGAGACAGCTGAGCTTACAGGGAGGGACTCTGAGAACTAGGAGCTGGGGCTTGGTGGTGGGCCCTCGGAGCAGGGGCTGAGGACTCTGAGCCTTCATATGGACTACTATCACCCTATCTTACCCATCTTCTGTGGGTGCAAAGGCCCTCCCCAGCCTCCCAACATTGGATTATAGCAATTTTCTTTTTTTGGGGGGGGCTGGGGTGGGGTGGGAGGAGGGGATTCTTGGGTTTTTTTTAAAAACAGGTTTGCCCTTTTGTTCCTTGTTCTCAGACAAGAATTTCTCTGATGTATTGTTTTATTTAATCTGCCTCAAAAATCATCAATGGGGTGTTTGATAAAGCCTGTCCCCCTCACTTTTTATTATGCAAGCCTTTAAAGTATAGAGGATTTAAGAGTCCAGTTTAGTGAACACCTATAACAGCTCTCATCTGGGTTCAGCAATTGTTAATATTTTGCCAAGTTAGCTTCTTACTCCATCTTTTTCTCCTCTCTGAACCATCTTACAGAAATTACAGGCATCATAAAACTTCACCTCTGAGTACTTCAGCGTGTATCTCCAGAACAAACGTAACTTCTTCCACAGGGCCACTCTATTACTTCTACAGTTGAAAAAATGAATAATATCCCAGTATCATTTAAAACCCAATCTATAGACAAAATTTCCCCCATGGTTCCCCGAACATCTTTTCTGTTCTATTTTTTTTAAATCAAGAGCAAATTAAGTTTTATGCATTGAAATGTGTCAAAACTGAGGCCTCCCCAGAAGTGAATAAGCTCGCAGCCAGCGGGCCATGAGGATGGGGTTCCAAGCCATGCCCGTAGGAGGCCAGTCCACATGCTCCCCCATATCAGGAGTCCTCAGTGGTTTTCACAGGCTAGTGAAAGTACATGCGCCAAAAATAATTTTAATACCATCCCGACCTTTTCTTTTACCCCGTGTTAGCATTAAAAAGATCCTACCTGTTACCTTCATCACTTAACATAAAGAGTAACATTTTAATACCAGCTACTGAACCAGGGACACAGTTTCAGAGTATAAGGGAGTCTTGCCAGGGTCCATTACCATGGTGGCCGTGGAATCACAGCGCTGGGAGGGAAATAACTATACCTGTGAGACAGCTGAGCTTACAGGGAGGGACTCTGAGAACTAGGAGCTGGGGCTTGGTGGTGGGCCCTCGGAGCAGGGGCTGAGGACTCTGAGCCTTCATATGGACTACTATCACCCTATCTTACCCATCTTCTGTGGGTGCAAAGGCCCTCCCCAGCCTCCCAACATTGGATTATAGCAATTTTCTTTTTGGGGGCTGGGGTGGGGAGGGAGGGGGATGGGCGGGCCACTTCTGTTGGTCTTTCATTTCTCTAGTTTCATCTGTCTTTGTTCTTCAGCTCCTGTGGGCCTCCCATCGCGGTGGCCTCTGTTGTCACAGAGCACTGGCTCTGGGCGCATGTACTCCAGAGCTCCGGCTCGGTAATTGGACACATTGGTCCAGCCGCTCCGTGGCATGTGGGATCCTTGGCGCCCCTTGCACTGCAAGGTGGTGTCCTTACCCGCTGGACCACCAGGGGAAGCCCGGATTATAACAATTTTCTAACAGTGTTCTTGTTTGGAAAATTCCATGGACAGAGGAGACGGGCTGCAGTCCATGGGGTGGCATAAGAGTCGGACACAATTGAGTGACTGGACACACACAAAACACACAAGCACAGCACAATGCATTCTCTCTCTCACACACGCATACACTCTCTCTCTGTCACAGACACACACACACGCAGACTACAAAACTCTCTCTCTCTCTCTCTGTCTCTCTCTCACACACACCCACCCACCAGGCTATTTCTCCCTTGATTTTCCAGAGCTGACATGTCTCTGGTTTAAATTTTGTGACATGCACATAAGTAAATTGAATGTAACAACCATGGACCACGCCCCTCAGCCTGAGTCCAGGGAGCCCACAGCTGCCTGAAGCTGGCAGCTAGTGTCCCTCAGATCCTGAGACCTATGAATGTATGACTATGAGGAAGAAAATAGTTATTTTTTCCTCTAACTTTTAAATTCCAGAAGGTGTCCAGTTCAGAAAATTGCACAACCCCACAAACAAATAAACATCCAACTTGAGAATAAGAACCACAGATAACAGACTATTTTGCTGAGGTAAATGCCAGAGAAAAAACAATTTTTAAACATATATTTTCAACCAGATTTTATAACTGTTTCCTTGTAAGTTATCTTCATCTCCTGTGTGTATAACTAATGCTTTCGAGAAAGGTGCTGAAAAATTGAGAATTGAGAGAGACAGTCTCGAATTTGTTAAAATGTTATGTAATGTTCTGTAGATAAAAGTCATCATTTCTTCGGAACAGAAAGAAGTGTATGATTTGTCTTAACAGAAAATTTGTTTTGCTTTCTTTTTCTATCACGTTGAATACATTTAAAAATTGATTTGAAGAGACTCTGTGGGATTGTCCCACCTAGAATTTGCATCCTCAGGGGCCCTGGCAAAGCTGGCCTCATGGTCACCTGCCCAGTTTCTCCCTCAGCCTATCTCTTAGTGGCTGACCCTCCCAGGCCGGTGCTCCTGGAGTGAGCACTGCTCTTGCTCCATGGGGTCCTTGGCTCCAGCTTCACAGAGAAGGCTTGATCCCTCCCTGTGATCGAGGGAGACAGAGGTGTATATGTGTCTGTAGAGATAGACCCCGTGGAGATGACATGGGATCTGTGTCTTGGCCTCCCTTTCCCTGGTCGGCTGGGTCTGCCCTTCAGGAAAAGGCTCCCATGTGTGAGGCTGGAACCTGCAGTAGGCAGGGAAGTCGCTGTAGCTTCTGGAGAGGTGGAGGGGCTGCAGTACATCTTCTTGGAGGCCCCCGAGCTTCTAGAGGGAGGCGGTTTGTGGATCCACCCCTGGTGCTGGTGAGGAAGCTGGGCTTCCAGCAGACAAGTTTAGGTCCATCTTAAGGTGCAGTTAGAGTCCCCAGTGTCTCTTTCTTGGCTGGTTCGACTGACCCCACAAAGTCGACCATTTGGCTGCCTTTAGACAGAGCTGGACAGGGTATTCATCATGATCTTGGTGTGGCATTCCTCACTGCAGGTGTTTGAGGGGCAAAGAGACTGGAGTCCTGAAAACTCTTGGCTGCTTCAGAGGGCAAGTTGTTGTTCAGTTGCTAAGTCTGTTGCTCAGCTGGACTCTTTGCGACTCCATGAACTGCAGCACACCAGGTTTCCCTTTCCTTCACTATCTCCCAGAGTTTGCTCAAACTCATGTCCATTGAGTCGGTGATCCCGTCCAACCATCTCATCCTCTGTCACTCCCTTCTCCTCCTGCCCTCAGCCTTTCCCAGCCTCAGGGTCTTTTCCAAATGAGTCGATTCTTCCCATCAGGTGGGCAAAGTATTGGAGCTTCAGCTTCAGCATCAGTCCTTCCAATGAATATTCAGGGTTGATTTTCTTTAGGACTGACTGGTTTGAGTTCCTTGCTGTCCAAGATTCTCAAGAACCTTCTCTAGCACCACAGTCTGAAGGCATCAGTTCTTCAGTGCTCAACCTTCTTTATGGTCCAAATCTTACATCCATACATGGCTACTGGAAAAGCCATAGCTTTGATTGTACAACCTTTGTTAGCAAAGTGATGTCTCTGCTTTTAAATACACTGTCTAGGTTTGTCATAGCTTTCCTTCCAAGAAGCAAGTGTCTTTTAATGTCATGACTGCAGTCACTGTCTGCAGTGATTTTGGAGCCCAAGCAGCTGTTGCCATTTTTCCCCCTATCTATTTGCCATGAAGTGATGGGACCAGATGCCATGATCTTAATTTTCTGAATGGTGAGTTTTCAGCCAGCTTTTTCATTCTTGTCTTTCACCCTCATTAAGAGGCTCTTTAGTTCCCCTTTTCTTTCTGTCATTAGGTGTTGTCATCTGCTTTGGAGTGGAGAAAGAAGCAATATCATCATTGTTGGAATGATGAGAGCATCTGGCACATACCAAGTGTTCAGTAAATATTCGTTGAAGGCACAGAGGAGAGTGGCTTCACCAGAGGAGATAAAAAGAACCTGTATGTTTGCAGCTGAGAGTGACCCTGAGGGGCTTCACACACCTCCAGAGAGGAGATAAGATGGGCACTTTGATGGGTTGCAGAGGCCACTCTTATTGAACCAAGAGTGCCTCCTCCCCACCCACAGTCTTGGCAGCTGTGTGGACCCCTCCAGTGCCTCACGTTGCTCTGAGCTTTGAGGCTGCTTCTATGAAACGGCTTCAGGGCATTCATTAGAAAAGGGTTTGGGGCCCAGGCAGGCAGGGATTTTCTGTACAGACCATGATAACTGGCCTCCATCACTTAATCCACCTGAAATCAGACAGAGGAAAAATAAGTTCTTTCTCCTCCATTCTGCAAGAATGGAAGCAAGACCTTTTGTCTTAGGGAAGAAGGACATTTATGCTTAAATATTTCCTGAATTTTGGGGATGTATGGAAAAGAGAAACTCTGCTGCAACCCTGTGGCTTGATTCTGTGAGTGGAGGAGGTCTTTGTCTGGCTGAAATGGAAACTGCTTCTGTTCAGAAACACAGGGATGAAGGGACTTGAGGTGATGGCCAAGATTTTCAAAAAGAAATGGGCTTCTTTCAGGGCCCCTAGGCTATGCACAAGTCTCCTGGTCACCCAGAATATCTGGGATCTAGGTGCAGACTCCATCCACCTGGGAATAGCTTTGATTGTACAACCTTTGTTAGCAAAGTGATGTCTCTGCTTTTAAATACACTGTCTAGGTTTGTCATAGCTTTCCTTCCAAGAAGCAAGTGTCTTTTAATGTCATGACTGCAGTCACTGTCTGCAGTGATTTTGGAGCCCAAGCAGCTGTTGCCATTTTTCCCCCTATCTATTTGCCATGAAGTGATGGGACCAGATGCCATGATCTTAATTTTCTGAATGGTGAGTTTTCAGCCAGCTTTTTCATTCTTGTCTTTCACCCTCATTAAGAGGCTCTTTAGTTCCCCTTTTCTTTCTGTCATTAGGTGTTGTCATCTGCTTTGGAGTGGAGAAAGAAGCAATATCATCATTGTTGGAATGATGAGAGCATCTGGCACATACCAAGTGTTCAGTAAATATTCGTTGAAGGCACAGAGGAGAGTGGCTTCACCAGAGGAGATAAAAAGAACCTGTATGTTTGCAGCTGAGAGTGACCCTGAGGGGCTTCACACACCTCCAGAGAGGAGATAAGATGGGCACTTTGATGGGTTGCAGAGGCCACTCTTATTGAACCAAGAGTGCCTCCTCCCCACCCACAGTCTTGGCAGCTGTGTGGACCCCTCCAGTGCCTCACGTTGCTCTGAGCTTTGAGGCTGCTTCTATGAAACGGCTTCAGGGCATTCATTAGAAAAGGGTTTGGGGCCCAGGCAGGCAGGGATTTTCTGTACAGACCATGATAACTGGCCTCCATCACTTAATCCACCTGAAATCAGACAGAGGAAAAATAAGTTCTTTCTCCTCCATTCTGCAAGAATGGAAGCAAGACCTTTTGTCTTAGGGAAGAAGGACATTTATGCTTAAATATTTCCTGAATTTTGGGGATGTATGGAAAAGAGAAACTCTGCTGCAACCCTGTGGCTTGATTCTGTGAGTGGAGGAGGTCTTTGTCTGGCTGAAATGGAAACTGCTTCTGTTCAGAAACACAGGGGATGAAGGGACTTGAGGTGATGGCCAAGATTTTCAAAAAAGAAATGGGCTTCTTTCAGGGCCCCTAGGCTATGCACAAGTCTCCCTGGTCACCCAGAATATCTGGGATGCAGGTTTAGGTCAGAATTGGCAGAACTCCATCCACCTGGGAAAGCTACTCCTTTACTTGAACGTAGAGCCTGCTTCCAGAAGATGCCTGTGCTCAAGTGTGCCAGGCTGAAGCTTGGCTGAGCCCTCTTCCTGTTCCCTTAAATGAGGCCAGCCAATATGCTGCTGTACTGAGATCTGGAAATCTGGATCGGATGAAAATTTTGGGCAAGGATTTTTTTTCTTTAAGTTGGAAAACTTCTCAAGCTTTGAGATGAAGCCATTGAACTTGGCAGAGGAAGTGTGAATACAGAGTGACATTTCTGAGTCACAGTAATGACTTCTGAGTAACATTTTAAAACACAGGAGGAGGGACTTCCCTGGTAGTCCAGTGGCTGAGACAGTTGGATCGCCGGTCAGGGAACTGGATCCTGCATGCCACTACTGAAAAAAAAATCAAAAAGATCCCGTATGTTGCAACTAACACTTGGCACAGCAAATAAATAAATATTAAAAACAAAGCAAAACAAAACTGGGGACTTCCTTGGTAGTCTAGTGCCTACAGGACTTCCTTGGTAGTCTAGTGCCTAAGACTCCATGCTGCCAATGCAGAGGACCTGGGTTCAATCCCTGTTCAGGGAACTAGGTTCCACACGTTGAACTAAAGATCCTGCAATGTTCCAGCTAAGACATGATGCAGCCCCCTACAGCGCTCCCCCCCCCGCCCAAAAAAAAATCCTGGGGGGAGGTTGGATGTCTTTAGACCACCAACGGAGCTCCATTGTGCCCTGGAGCTTCTGCCATCTTCCCTCGGCCCCTGGCTGTCATGGTGCCTGAATTCCCATTAGCTTGTTACAGGCAACTTGCTTCCCCACAAAGGTGGTAAGGTCATTTATCCCTGGATCTCAGAAAACTCAATCTGGAGGTGTTCCACAGCACTAGTTCCTCAACCATCTTCCAAGTTCCAGTCAGGCCCAGAGTGCTCACTAGAGGCCCAGGACCCTCTGTTTCCTTCTTATACAGGTGATGCTCTATTTGTCTTTTCTGAGCTACTCTGGCATTTGCTTGTGGTGGGTGGTTCGTAGATAGCTCCATCCACCCTGGCTATGCACAAGTTTTACCAGAATATCTGGGATGCAGGTTTAGGTCAGAATTGGCAGAACTCCATCCACCTGGGAAAGCTACTCCTTTACTTGAACGTAGAGCCTGCTTCCAGAAGATGCCTGTGCTCAAGTGTGCCAGGCTGAAGCTTGGCTGAGCCCTCTTCCTGTTCCCTTAAATGAGGCCAGCCAATATGCTGCTGTACTGAGATCTGGAAATCTGGATCGGATGAAAATTTTGGGCAAGGATTTTTTTTCTTTAAGTTGGAAAACTTCTCAAGCTTTGAGATGAAGCCATTGAACTTGGCAGAGGAAGTGTGAATACAGAGTGACATTTCTGAGTCACAGTAATGACTTCTGAGTAACATTTTAAAACACAGGAGGAGGGACTTCCCTGGTAGTCCAGTGGCTGAGACAGTTGGATCGCCGGTCAGGGAACTGGATCCTGCATGCCACTACTGAAAAAAAAATCAAAAAGATCCCGTATGTTGCAACTAACACTTGGCACAGCAAATAAATAAATATTAAAAACAAAGCAAAACAAAACTGGGGACTTCCTTGGTAGTCTAGTGCCTACAGGACTTCCTTGGTAGTCTAGTGCCTAAGACTCCATGCTGCCAATGCAGAGGACCTGGGTTCAATCCCTGTTCAGGGAACTAGGTTCCACACGTTGAACTAAAGATCCTGCAATGTTCCAGCTAAGACATGATGCAGCCCCCTACAGCGCTCCCCCCCCGCCCAAAAAAAAATCCTGGGGGGAGGTTGGATGTCTTTAGACCACCAACGGAGCTCCATTGTGCCCTGGAGCTTCTGCCATCTTCCCTCGGCCCCTGGCTGTCATGGTGCCTGAATTCCCATTAGCTTGTTACAGGCAACTTGCTTCCCCACAAAGGTGGTAAGGTCATTTATCCCTGGATCTCAGAAAACTCAATCTGGAGGTGTTCCACAGCACTAGTTCCTCAACCATCTTCCAAGTTCCAGTCAGGCCCAGAGTGCTCACTAGAGGCCCAGGACCCTCTGTTTCCTTCTTATACAGGTGATGCTCTATTTGTCTTTTCTGAGCTACTCTGGCATTTGCTTGTGGTGGGGTGGTTCGTAGATAGTAAGAGGCAATGCATTCTCTTTTTGAAGCTCATGAATGCCTTTGGATGGTATGCCACGGGGGCTGCCTGTCAGTAATTGAACTTGGCTTATTGATAAAAGTACCCAGTCTCCTGTCTGGTTGGCTTCATAGAATATGAAGTTCCCAAATAACCCTTGTTCTCTTTAGCTCCACTACAACTACTCAAGCTTTTAAATAAAGCATTATTAGGACTTTTGGGTTACCAGTAACAGAGATTAAACTTGCAACCTTAACCCAAAAAATAAAAAAATCACTCTCCTTCCAGCTCCATGGAATGAAAAGGAAGACTAGGGCTAAAGTTGGGTCTCAGAAATGGGACCAGAGACTAAGCAGTGCAGAAGCCAGGTAGCTTTCCATTGTGACCTCTCTCCACTGTTCCTCCTGTATTGTTTACCTCATTTCTTATAGAATAATTCCCTCTGTGCTCTATCTGGTGGCAGATAAGACCACCACTGGCTTCTTTCAGGTTCATAATCATAGACCAGGGCATACAAGGAGATGGAATTAAGCTTCTCTGGTTTCCTGGGCTTCCCTGGTGCCTCAGATAGTAAAGAATCTGCCTGCAATGGAGGAGACCTTGGGAAGATTCTCTGGAAGAGGGTATGGCTACCTATTCCAGTATTCTTGCCTGGAGAATTCCATGGACAGAGGAGCCTGGTGGGCTATAGTCCATAGGGTCACAAAGAATCAGGCACGATTGAGCAACTAACAGACTTCTCTGGTTCCTAGTGCCACGTTTCCAGGCGTGGGACTCCCTGGTCAGCTGAGGTCAGTTCTCCCAGTGGGCTGGGACTGTAACAGGGTCTGACATGTGGTCTGTTCATGTCACTGCTCATCTCTGGACAACGGCAGAGTAAACATCTGCTCTGTGGAGGATTTCCATTATGGTGCTAGGGAACGGGATAGACCAACTATCCATGGCCACCCCAGGGCTGATCTGCCTTCTGCTCTTCTCTCCTGTGTTGCTGCCAGCACATCGCCTCTGCTTAGGGTCCCCGCTGGCTCCGTTTGCCTCCTGAACACTCCTACCTTCTGAGTACCTTTTCAGCTCCCATTGTAACCATCTTGCTTCCTGCCAGAGATCTGAAAGGCTCTGATTTTGCATCTGCTCATTTGCTCTCGCCATTTTCATCACACACAAGGCTGACCTTTCTCTCTTCTGTCCAGTCACTCCTTACCTTTTAGGAATATGGCCAAGGCACACCTACTCCCAGCTAGACTTTCCTAGACACAGGGTCCCTGCCCCCTGCAGCCCCCATCCTGCTTTTAAATAAAGCATTATTAGGACTTTTGGGTTACCAGTAACAGAGATTAAACTTGCAACCTTAACCCAAAAAATAAAAAAATCACTCTCCTTCCAGCTCCATGGAATGAAAAGGAAGACTAGGGCTAAAGTTGGGTCTCAGAAATGGGACCAGAGACTAAGCAGTGCAGAAGCCAGGTAGCTTTCCATTGTGACCTCTCTCCACTGTTCCTCCTGTATTGTTTACCTCATTTCTTATAGAATAATTCCCTCTGTGCTCTATCTGGTGGCAGATAAGACCACCACTGGCTTCTTTCAGGTTCATAATCATAGACCAGGGCATACAAGGAGATGGAATTAAGCTTCTCTGGTTTCCTGGGCTTCCCTGGTGCCTCAGATAGTAAAGAATCTGCCTGCAATGGAGGAGACCTTGGGAAGATTCTCTGGAAGAGGGTATGGCTACCTATTCCAGTATTCTTGCCTGGAGAATTCCATGGACAGAGGAGCCTGGTGGGCTATAGTCCATAGGGTCACAAAGAATCAGGCACGATTGAGCAACTAACAGACTTCTCTGGTTCCTAGTGCCACGTTTCCAGGCGTGGGACTCCCTGGTCAGCTGAGGTCAGTTCTCCCAGTGGGCTGGGACTGTAACAGGGTCTGACATGTGGTCTGTTCATGTCACTGCTCATCTCTGGACAACGGCAGAGTAAACATCTGCTCTGTGGAGGATTTCCATTATGGTGCTAGGGAACGGGATAGACCAACTATCCATGGCCACCCCAGGGCTGATCTGCCTTCTGCTCTTCTCTCCTGTGTTGCTGCCAGCACATCGCCTCTGCTTAGGGTCCCCGCTGGCTCCGTTTGCCTCCTGAACACTCCTACCTTCTGAGTACCTTTTCAGCTCCCATTGTAACCATCTTGCTTCCTGCCAGAGATCTGAAAGGCTCTGATTTTGCATCTGCTCATTTGCTCTCGCCATTTTCATCACACACAAGGCTGACCTTTCTCTCTTCTGTCCAGTCACTCCTTACCTTTTAGGAATATGGCCAAGGCACACCTACTCCCAGCTAGACTTTCCCAGACACAGGGTCTGCTCTACCCACTGATGCCCCACTGGACAAAGTGCAGGTCCCTCCACACATCCTGCTTCTTGTCACAAGCCTGTCCCCCTGTAGGAAACACTGGTTAAATGCTTGTGGGAGGAGGAAGTGCATTGCTAGTGACCCATATGTGGTCCTGGGTGGAAGCAATGCTCAAAGAGGGAGGGGGCGCAGTCCCTTTTACACTCTGAGTTCTTGGGTGCCTTTCTTGCTGTGTCCTCTGAGAGGGTAGAACAGTTGCCACTACAGGGCTGGGGAGGGAGTTCTTGGAGTCCCCCAGAGATGAGGTCTGTCATGGGGCAAGCTTCTTTGGCCAGGCAATCAAGCCTGGTGTCTGTCGGGCAGCAGCTGCAGGGCTGAGTGAGACTGGCTGGGAGGGAAGATCGGATTCAGGCAGCAGCCTGTGCCTTTCCCAGGGAAATTCAGGTGAAGTGAGAAGGGAGACCAGGAGACCAGAGACATCAAACCAGAGGCCCATACAAGGCTGTTGTGTTTTCCCAGGCATGGCGCTCCCGCTGAGAGGCTCTGGCAGGCTCTGTAGACAGGGAGCCTCGAGGCACTTTGAAGTGCACAAGGGAAGGGGAGTCGCAGTTTTCTAGGCAAGTCAGGTTTTAAATATCCCCACTCACCCACGCCATTGTAAAGTGATGCGAGTCTATTGTGGAAGATTGCGAAATACTGAATACTCAAAAGAAGAAGACACAGGCACCCATAAGCCCATCATCCAGAAATAACCACTGTCAGAGGTGGGGAACTTTCTGGTTTGCCTTTTCCTCTAGGATTTTTTTCCCCCCCCCCGCCTGGTTGATCTCCTGCTATGAATAGCAATGTGTCTTTTTTATTATTATTATTATTATTCGTTTTACATATGAGCGTTTATTTCCATGGCCATAAAAATACTTTGTAAACATGCTTTTAAGATCTCTGCAATATCGTATTTCTGGATGAACCATACTTGGCTGACCGATTTCAGGTCAAGATTTTAAAAGTATATCCATAGGGCTGCTACCACTCTCCAGCTGCAAAGAGGAGGTGGTGGCTGGACTCGGCTGAGTCAGACTTGGCACAGAGGATGCCCTGAGGTGAGACCTTGAGGTCCAGGCTGCCTCTGGTCACATCCTAGTTGTACTGAGCACTGCCCAAAAAGCTGACACAGAGAAAAAGGGCCTGATTCTAGTTTCAGAAAAACGTAGGTTTGCATTCCATTTGTCACTTCTTAATAACAAGACTTGAGACAATTCATCTAAGCCTGCTGGGCTTCAGTTTTCTTCTCGGAAAATAGCGTGATAAAAAACTGATTCAAATGACAATGCCAAAAATAAAACAGGTAATAAGACACATGAGATGCATAACATTTAACATTTAGGTCTTATGCATAGAAAATATTTAGTTTTATTATATTCTCAAGTATAAAAATTAAGGTATTTTTCAATCACTATTTAATACATAATTAAATAATCATGTATTAAATATATAAAATATTTCTTTATAAATGTATAGTAAATGTACATGAAATATGTAATATTTGATGTACAGATAATCATGTATTATAGTATATTATGTAGAGGCCCATACAAGGCTGTTGTGTTTTCCCAGGCATGGCGCTCCGCTGAGAGGCTCTGGCAGGCTCTGTAGACAGGGAGCCTCGAGGCACTTTGAAGTGCACAAGGGAAGGGGAGTCGCAGTTTTCTAGGCAAGTCAGGTTTTAAATATCCCCACTCACCCACGCCATTGTAAAGTGATGCGAGTCTATTGTGGAAGATTGCGAAATACTGAATACTCAAAAGAAGAAGACACAGGCACCCATAAGCCCATCATCCAGAAATAACCACTGTCAGAGGTGGGGAACTTTCTGGTTTGCCTTTTCCTCTAGGATTTTTTTCCCCCCCCCCGCCTGGTTGATCTCCTGCTATGAATAGCAATGTGTCTTTTTTATTATTATTATTATTATTATTCGTTTTACATATGAGCGTTTATTTCCATGGCCATAAAAATACTTTGTAAACATGCTTTTAAGATCTCTGCAATATCGTATTTCTGGATGAACCATACTTGGCTGACCGATTTCAGGTCAAGATTTTAAAAGTATATCCATAGGGCTGCTACCACTCTCCAGCTGCAAAGAGGAGGTGGTGGCTGGACTCGGCTGAGTCAGACTTGGCACAGAGGATGCCCTGAGGTGAGACCTTGAGGTCCAGGCTGCCTCTGGTCACATCCTAGTTGTACTGAGCACTGCCCAAAAAGCTGACACAGAGAAAAAGGGCCTGATTCTAGTTTCAGAAAAACGTAGGTTTGCATTCCATTTGTCACTTCTTAATAACAAGACTTGAGACAATTCATCTAAGCCTGCTGGGCTTCAGTTTTCTTCTCGGAAAATAGCGTGATAAAAAACTGATTCAAATGACAATGCCAAAAATAAAACAGGTAATAAGACACATGAGATGCATAACATTTAACATTTAGGTCTTATGCATAGAAAATATTTAGTTTTATTATATTCTCAAGTATAAAAATTAAGGTATTTTTCAATCACTATTTAATACATAATTAAATAATCATGTATTAAATATATAAAATATTTCTTTATAAATGTATAGTAAATGTACATGAAATATGTAATATTTGATGTACAGTTTTATGCTATATAACATGATGTAGAAAATATAGCTTATAGAAAGTGGGCCTGTTTATTATTATTTTTTTTAAATGCTAGTTTTGTCCTTCCTCTATTGAGAGTCATTATTTTATTTTTAAATTTTTATTTATTTATTTATTTATTTTTGGCTATTCTGGATTTTCACTGCTGCTGCAGGCTCTTCTCTAGTTGCAGGGAGTGGGGGACTACTCTCTAGTTGAGGTGAGCAGGCTTCTTCTTGCGGTGACATCTCTTTTAGAACTTGGGCGCTAGAGCACATGGGCTTCAGTAGTTGTGGCACATGAGCTCAATAGTTGCTGCTCCAAGGCTCTAGAGCACAGGTTCAATATTTGTGGCTCATGGACTTAGTTGCTCCTCATGTGGAATCTTCCCGAATCAGGGATCAAACCCATGTCTCCTGCATTGGCAGGCAAATTTTTTACCACTGAGCTACCAGGACGCTGAGCTACTGAGCTAAAATGGGCTACTTAAGTAAGAGAATGCAGTGTCTAGCACAGGAAACGCGTCCTAGTACCTGACAGAAGGAGGATTCCCCTTTTCATTTAGCTGCATAGGTGCAGGGGTGCACTGAATTCGAGTCACCACTGTTTAGTGAGCAGTTTAACAGGAGGCAGGCCATGAGAGCCGAAATCAGTGAGCCCAGTGGCACCAGCACAGTCCTGTGCGGAGTTAAACCAAGCTCTCGGTGACCCTGCCCAGCAGAGAGGATGTGATGGGAGACCTTCCCAACGTCATCGATGCTTGACCTCCCGCCTCATTTCCCGATGGACAATTCATCTAAGCCTGCTGGGCTTCAGTTTTCTTCTCGGAAAATAGCGTGATAAAAAACTGATTCAAATGACAATGCCAAAAATAAAACAGGTAATAAGACACATGAGATGCATAACATTTAACATTTAGGTCTTATGCATAGAAAATATTTAGTTTTATTATATTCTCAAGTATAAAAATTAAGGTATTTTTCAATCACTATTTAATACATAATTAAATAATCATGTATTAAATATATAAAATATTTCTTTATAAATGTATAGTAAATGTACATGAAATATGTAATATTTGATGTACAGTTTTATGCTATATAACATGATGTAGAAAATATAGCTTATAGAAAGTGGGCCTGTTTATTATTATTTTTTTTAAATGCTAGTTTTGTCCTTCCTCTATTGAGAGTCATTATTTTATTTTTAAATTTTTATTTATTTATTTATTTATTTTTGGCTATTCTGGATTTTCACTGCTGCTGCAGGCTCTTCTCTAGTTGCAGGGAGTGGGGGACTACTCTCTAGTTGAGGTGAGCAGGCTTCTTCTTGCGGTGACATCTCTTTTAGAACTTGGGCGCTAGAGCACATGGGCTTCAGTAGTTGTGGCACATGAGCTCAATAGTTGCTGCTCCAAGGCTCTAGAGCACAGGCTCAATAGTTGTGGCTCACGGGCTTAGTTGCTCCGCAGCATGTGGGATCTTCCCGGATCAGGGATCAAACCCATTTCTCCTGCATTGGCAGGCGAACTCTTTACCAGTGAGCTACCAGGACGCTGAGCTACTGAGCTAAAATGGGCTACTTAAGTAAGAGAATGCAGTGTCTAGCACAGGAAACGCGTCCTAGTACCTGACAGAAGGAGGATTCCCCTTTTCATTTAGCTGCATAGGTGCAGGGGTGCACTGAATTCGAGTCACCACTGTTTAGTGAGCAGTTTAACAGGAGGCAGGCCATGAGAGCCGAAATCAGTGAGCCCAGTGGCACCAGCACAGTCCTGTGCGGAGTTAAACCAAGCTCTCGGTGACCCTGCCCAGCAGAGAGGATGTGATGGGAGACCTTCCCAACGTCATCGATGCTTGACCTCCCGCCTCATTTCCCGATGGACTGTTCTGAAAGACTGAAATCCTGGTTTGTGTTGTCCTCTTGGCTCTCTAAATTGCAAGAAAAGTTTTGTAAGCAAGTCCTAGATTCTGCCTCAGTGGTGGAGCTGCAAAGTTGCCTGGCACAGGTTGGAGGAACTCTCTGGAAAACAAGTGCCATCCATGGAGGCTTTCTCAGTGGAACATCGGGCCTTCAGAGGTTCCGGGAGATTCCAGTTGAGATGGGGGCACATGGATGAGCTGGGCTTCCAGACTTCAGTACCCGTTTCAGGTCCCTGTAGTCAGGGCTGGTTAGAAGTTTGACCTCAATTGTAGCTTCATCACCAGTTATGGGTTTGTCCTTGACAATTCACTGATCTTTTCTGTGGAATGGGTACTGTGAAAGCCATGTTGCAAGGCTGTGTGGTGAGACCTAAATAAAAGAATGTGTGTTAGGTATCTTGCCCAATTCCCTTCCCTCCTGCTGCTTTCTCTGTCTCCCAAGAGACACTCTTGCTTCATAATCACTGTTTTTACACACAAACACACATCTGGACACACACATGCACGTGTGCATACAAGGCACCCAGTTACACATGCCTATGCATGCACACACTCAGGCATATGTGTACATGTGCATACAGAGTCATGCACCCATGTTCACACACATGCACACAGCACCCACACACAGACACTCACACACACACAAATGCCCACATTGATCTATTCAGCTCCCTAAACATGCTGTGCATTTGTGTGACTGCAAGGGGACTCTTCCCTCACCAGGAAAACATCTTCAGTTCTTCACCCCATATGCACCTCCTCATTTTGTATAATCCATGTCAGATGTCATATGTTCTGTGAAGCATTCCCCAGTTTGCCTAGACAGAACGGCTAGTTCATCTTCATTTCCCTGGAAACTATGGGCAGGCAGAGGAAAGTATCTTTCTTGTCTTTGGATCCTCAGCATCTGGTGTGGAGCTGGGGCTCCTGAAATGATGGCTGAACAATGAGGAGGCCTGTACGAGCTTTGTTCCGTCAAGTTCCTCAGTCTGTGATCCCCTTGAAGAGGTTTGGGGGCCAGTCTCTGGGGAGAAGTGCTGTTTTAGAAGCACCTGGAAGGAAGGAAGACAGGTAGCTTGCAGAATGCAGGCTCCAGGGCTGCAGGAAGTGGTAAGAAAACAGGAGAGAGAGAAAAAGACATGCTGGGCCCAGAACACTGTCAACTCAGTCTTTCCTGGGGCCAAGAGCGGAGCTTTGGGTGATGGGGTAGAGAGAGAGAGGAGACGGAGAGAGATGCTTCTGGTAGGAAATGGGCTAGGTATCTGTCTGAGAACATAAAGAATAATAGAGGAAGACCATCTGCTGAGGGAGGAGACACAGCCAAATACTGGTGTCAGGTCACGGAGGGGTACTGGATGGGAAGCTGCAAAGTCCAAGTAGAGATTTTGAAACTTTTTTCTATCATAAGACCTCTTTACATTCTTAAAAATTGGTGGAGATTCCAAAGACTTTTTGTTCATATGGGTCAATATTTATGATACTATAAGTTAGAAAAGGTAAATTTTAAATGTATGTATTTATGAACTCATTAAAGTAACACAACAAACTGTAAACCTAGCAATTAAAAAATGAATATTTTCTCATTTGAAAATTAGAACAAATAATGAGAAGAGCAGCATTATTTTATATTTTTGCAACTTTTTTTGGGTGGGGAGGCACTTCTATTTATCTTTCATTTATCTGTTTTCATCCATCTTTGTTCTTTGGCCTGTGTGGCCTCTGTCGCCACAGAGCACTGGCTGTGGGTGCATGCACTCCAGAGTGCTGGCTCGGTAGTTGGGCATATTGGTCCAGCCTCTCCTCAGCACACGGGATCTTCCCAGGCCAGGGATTGAACCAGCGCCCCTTGCACTGCCAGCTGATGTCCTTACTCACTGAACCACCAGGGGAGCCCTTTTTGCAACTTTTAAAAATGTCTCTTGGACAGGAGCCAGCTGGGTTCTCGTCTCTTCATTCAATTGAATAGATTCAGTATTCGACGACCACTTCAGGAGCTCTGTGTAATCTGCTGTAACATCACGTGTCGGCTCTCCTTTGGAACAGCCCTCTGTGCTCATGCAAGAATGAGTGTGCAAAAAAAAAAAAAAAAAAAAAGAGTGTGTAGAAGCCAGGTTGTATTTTAATGTACTATGAAAATAGGTTTGACTTCATAGACCCACTGAAAGGGACATGGGGACTTCGATGGGTCCTGGTACCCCACTTTGAGAACTGTTGGGTGCAATCATATGGAAATCCTGATGTTTTGTGGTTTCCTTTTGCAAGTTGAGCTTCAAAGTTTGTCTTAGTGTGATAGAGGATACTTGGCCTTGGCCTATAGAAAGGAAGGCCCACCAGTAGGACCTGGTACTTCCTTTGGGGCCTCCTAGAGCTGGAGCCTGGCGAGCTTCTGGCTATACAGGTTATGAGAGGTGATGAGCAGCAGGGGGAGGAGGTAGGGGTCCTAAGTGGAAAGCAAGGGCTAAACTTGAATCCTGAGCTCTGAGAGGGCTCTGTGTCCTCATGCAAGTCCGCTTCTTCAAGCAGACCTCGTCTGCCTTGTCTGACAAGTGGTTGTGGGTAGGTTCTCAAGGTTCCTCTGGTAGGACAGATGCTGGTCTCTGATCCTGAATCACTCATAGCTCCCTTTCAACTCCTTTTGTGATGAGACCGATTGTCACAGCACGAGCCAGTAGGGACTTCCCAAATTCCACTATTCACAGGTCTCATACAATAACTTGCAATGTTAGTTCTTTCATTACAGAGGTAGTGAAAAAACAGAAAAATTAAAACAGAAAAATTAGATCTGCAGAAAAAGGAAAAGGACACAGGAGCACATGTCATCTGCCTAGAGAGATTCACTGCTGACACTGTGGTGGCTGTCTTTCCACGTGCTTTTATTGCGGAAGAAAACCAGTTCTGGCTCCCTGTGGTCAGCTGTTTCTTTGACTTGCTTTCCGTGGCTATTATCATTATAATCGTCCTTAATGGCTTGCCTCTAGGACCCTGCCCCTCTGCCTGATTCTTAAAGTAAAATGCCTTTGTTCAAGAATGCTGTCCACCTGTAGATGGCAGGAAGAGAGAAGTTAACACACCCTCTGCCTGAGGCTTGCCCTTCTAGGAGATGTTGGTAAGATGAAGGGCCTTTCTGCTTTGCTTCCTCACCTCCCCGCTATGTCTGATCTGTAAAATAATCTGGCATCCAAACCCCAGTAAGATGGTTTATTTCGAGGTGCTAGCCTGCCATCATCTCGGTCAACTGCTTTCCGAATAAAGCCATTTTCCCTGCCTCAACACCTCGGCTCTCAGATTCATTGGCCTGTTGTGCAGCGAGCAGAGCGAACTTGGACTCAGTAACCATTTCTATGCATGTAGTTTGTACTTTATCTTTGCTGGCTTACTTCTTCCTCAATATAGCCTATGTTATGTGATTCTCAGCAATCGAATACAGTTTGAACTGTTTATTCTGACATTTGACGCTTTCTCCATCCAGACTTGTCTTGTATTCCTTCCGTGTGAGATTAATTCTTAAGTACAACTTAAGTATGCGATTCCCATGTTCATTCTGGCATTGGAAACATTCTGTCCAGATTTGTCTTCCATCTTTTCCCCATCTGTGTCCCCTGCCCTTGCCTCTCCCCACATCAACCATGTGCCTTACCCTGTCCACACTTTTCAAGTCATCTTCCTATTTTAGTATCCCATCTCTAAATTGAGTTTTTTCTGAAAGACCTGTCAGTCACTCTAACTTGTTCATTCCTCAGCTCGCTTCCTTGATGGCTCCAACATATTCTTGGAGAACCTGAACCAGTGTTCCTCCTAAGGTCTTACCTCATCTTCAGACCGTCTGCTTCTGCCCTCCTCGGAGTGACCACAGATAGCACACACACCTTAGTTGCCACTTGGCTCACTGAATTGTCACCTCCTGCATGCCTTTTACCATCACCTGGTCCTGGAGCTGCCCACAGTGTTGCACACTGATTCTTTGCTGACTGGGTTGTAACCTGCCTGCATGGTAGGTCTGATCACAGACTGTATTACTCAATGTGTGTATGCTGTGTGACTCAATGTGTGTATGCTGTGTATGTGTGTATGCTGTGTTACTTGGGTGTCCTGTTGGACTGGAATCCCCCTGCACACAGCGCTCCGGTCCCTGTCCCTGCCCACACATGCATTCTCTCTGTGGGGCCTGGGAGCAGTTTTATCCTGCAATTCTTGGGGCAGGCAGACTCCCAGACCACAAGATGTCAGTGTTGTCTCAGCTACCAGGGAATGGGCAGGCCATGACTTCCAAGCCTGCCTGGTGCTGGCAGAGCTGGGCACTCACAGGAACTGACAGGGTTAGGTAGTTGCTCCTCCTGAGCCATGGGCCTGATCTGGAGGAAAGAGAGCTTCAAGGTGAGGGTGGGACTCCATCCCGGGGGAGGCACCAACAGGGACAAGCTAGTGAGAGGTCTCAGGCTGCCTCCGATATGAGAGATGGGTTAGCTGAGTTCAGGAACAGTATAGGAAGGTTGCTATCCTGCTGTGTGTACAGCTGAGAGAGCTGGAGGGTCATAAAGAGCCCTTCAGTGAGTTGGGCAGAGCCAGGTTTTAATAAACCTGAGCCTGTGTGCATCATCTTTTCCTTTATCTTCAAATCCTGCAGCCAGTAGACTAGACACCCACTGAATTCACTGCTGGTCATGGATCTCCTGACATACAGAGATGATTCATCTTTTGGAGGGAGCTCCCTGTCTTCAGCCCGACTAAGTCAGTGAGCCTAGGGGGACTGCCAGGAACAGCATCCCTCCTGGTAGAGGATGGTGGAGCTTCTGAGGCTTTACACTAATGTGGAAAATGGGAAGGATGGTGGACTGAAAGCAAGGAGGGCTGGATCCCTTCTGTCTCTGTGCCCTGATGGCTTGAATGCTCTGGTGAGATGCATGCTTCTCCAAGTCTTCTCACTTCCTTCCCCCTCCCCTTGGAATACCTGCTCTTCAGGGAGGTGGTTTCTGCCTTGGGCCTCTACTGTTTTCACTGTGAGTGACTCACCATATTTCTTTTCCTACCAGTGGCCTAGGAATAAACAGTTTAGTGGCCCAAAGCAACAGTATTGTCTAATCGAGGTTCTGCTATTCATTAAATTGTAGATAAAGTTAGGATTATTCCAAAGCTTCTTCAAAAGCTATTTTTATTTTGAATGGAAAACTGCTTCATTCCCAGTAAATCTGTTCATTTTCCATGAATTTATGCTCATGTAAAAATTTTGCTGGGCTGAATGCTCTCCATGGGACATTCCACTTCTGGACCCTAAAGAGAAGTTTCTGGAAAGCTCAACACTTTAAGATATCACAGATCCTGTGATCTTGTGCAGATAGTGTTGAAAATGTCGTCTACTTTGTTATTGTTCAGTCACTAAGTCATGTCTGACTCTGCTGCCCCAAGGACTACATACAGCACACTAGGCTTCCCTGTCCTTCACTATTTCTTGGAATTTGCTCAAACTCATGTCCATTGAGTGGGTGATGCCATCCAACCTTCTCATCCTCTGTCAACCCCTTCCCCTCCTGCCCTCAGTCTTTCCCAGCATCAGGGTTTTGGGTTTTTTTTCCCCAGTGAGTGGGCTCTTTGCATCAGGTGGCCAAAGTGTTGAAGTTTCAGCTTTAGCACCAGTCCTTCCACTGAAAGGGTGGATTTCCTTTAGGATTGACTGGTTTGATTCTGTGTGCATCATCTTTTCCTTTATCTTCAAATCCTGCAGCCAGTAGACTAGACACCCACTGAATTCACTGCTGGTCATGGATCTCCTGACATACAGAGATGATTCATCTTTTGGAGGGAGCTCCCTGTCTTCAGCCCGACTAAGTCAGTGAGCCTAGGGGGACTGCCAGGAACAGCATCCCTCCTGGTAGAGGATGGTGGAGCTTCTGAGGCTTTACACTAATGTGGAAAATGGGAAGGATGGTGGACTGAAAGCAAGGAGGGCTGGATCCCTTCTGTCTCTGTGCCCTGATGGCTTGAATGCTCTGGTGAGATGCATGCTTCTCCAAGTCTTCTCACTTCCTTCCCCCTCCCCTTGGAATACCTGCTCTTCAGGGAGGTGGTTTCTGCCTTGGGCCTCTACTGTTTTCACTGTGAGTGACTCACCATATTTCTTTTCCTACCAGTGGCCTAGGAATAAACAGTTTAGTGGCCCAAAGCAACAGTATTGTCTAATCGAGGTTCTGCTATTCATTAAATTGTAGATAAAGTTAGGATTATTCCAAAGCTTCTTCAAAAGCTATTTTTATTTTGAATGGAAAACTGCTTCATTCCCAGTAAATCTGTTCATTTTCCATGAATTTATGCTCATGTAAAAATTTTGCTGGGCTGAATGCTCTCCATGGGACATTCCACTTCTGGACCCTAAAGAGAAGTTTCTGGAAAGCTCAACACTTTAAGATATCACAGATCCTGTGATCTTGTGCAGATAGTGTTGAAAATGTCGTCTACTTTGTTATTGTTCAGTCACTAAGTCATGTCTGACTCTGCTGCCCCAAGGACTACATACAGCACACTAGGCTTCCCTGTCCTTCACTATTTCTTGGAATTTGCTCAAACTCATGTCCATTGAGTGGGTGATGCCATCCAACCTTCTCATCCTCTGTCAACCCCTTCCCCTCCTGCCCTCAGTCTTTCCCAGCATCAGGGTTTTGGGTTTTTTTTCCCCAGTGAGTGGGCTCTTTGCATCAGGTGGCCAAAGTGTTGAAGTTTCAGCTTTAGCACCAGTCCTTCCACTGAATATCCAGGGTGGATTTCCTTTAGGATTGACTGGTTTGATTTCCTTGGTGTCCAAGGGACCCTCAAGAATCTTCTCCAACACCACAATTTGAAAGCATCTTTGGCTCTCAGCCTTCTTTATGGTCCAGCTCTCACGTCCGTATATGGCTATGGGAAAAGCCATAGCTTGGACTATAACTATATGAACCTTTGTTAGCAAAGTTCTCTGCTTTTGAATATGCTGTCTAGGTTTGTTATAGCTTTTCTTCCCAGGAGCAAGCCTTTTTTGGTTTCACGGCTGCAGTCACTGTCCACAATGATTTTGGAGCCCAAGAAAATAAAGTCTGTCACTGTTTCCGTTTTCCCCCATCTATTTGCTATGACATGATGGGACCAGATGCCATAATCTTAGTTTTTTGAATGTTGAGTTTTAAGCCAGCTTTCTCAGTCTTCTCTTTCACCTTCATCAAGAGGCTCTTTCATTCCTCTTCCCTTTCTGCCATTAAAGTGGTATCATCTGCACATCTGAGGTTGTTGATATTTCTCCCAGAAATCTTGATTCCAGCTTGTGCTTCCTCTAGAGTGGCATTTCGCATGATGTACTCTTCATATTAGAGAAATAGGCAGGGTGACAATATGCAGCCTTGACATACTTCTTTCCCAATTTTGACCCAGTCTGTTGTTCCATGTCTGGTTGCTTCTTGTCCTGCACACAGGTTTCTCAGGATAAAATCCAAGTTGATTGTATTGTTTTATATCTTTTAGAGGTACCACAGACTACTTATTGATTTTTTTAAAATTAAAAGGAAAAATGTTTTTCCAGTGTCTGGTTAAAGCTTTTTCTTAAAGTTATACACTAAGTCATGTCTGAAAACTCTAGCTGCCCCCCAAGGACTACATACAGCACACTAGGCTTCCCTGTCCTTCACTATTTCTTGGAATTTGCTCAAACTCATGTCCATTGAGTGGGTGATGCCATCCAACCTTCTCATCCTCTGTCAACCCCTTCCCCTCCTGCCCTCAGTCTTTCCCAGCATCAGGGTTTTGGGTTTTTTTTCCCCAGTGAGTGGGCTCTTTGCATCAGGTGGCCAAAGTGTTGAAGTTTCAGCTTTAGCACCAGTCCTTCCACTGAATATCCAGGGTGGATTTCCTTTAGGATTGACTGGTTTGATTTCCTTGGTGTCCAAGGGACCCTCAAGAATCTTCTCCAACACCACAATTTGAAAGCATCTTTGGCTCTCAGCCTTCTTTATGGTCCAGCTCTCACGTCCGTATATGGCTATGGGAAAAGCCATAGCTTGGACTATAACTATATGAACCTTTGTTAGCAAAGTTCTCTGCTTTTGAATATGCTGTCTAGGTTTGTTATAGCTTTTCTTCCCAGGAGCAAGCCTTTTTTGGTTTCACGGCTGCAGTCACTGTCCACAATGATTTTGGAGCCCAAGAAAATAAAGTCTGTCACTGTTTCCGTTTTCCCCCATCTATTTGCTATGACATGATGGGACCAGATGCCATAATCTTAGTTTTTTGAATGTTGAGTTTTAAGCCAGCTTTCTCAGTCTTCTCTTTCACCTTCATCAAGAGGCTCTTTCATTCCTCTTCCCTTTCTGCCATTAAAGTGGTATCATCTGCACATCTGAGGTTGTTGATATTTCTCCCAGAAATCTTGATTCCAGCTTGTGCTTCCTCTAGAGTGGCATTTCGCATGATGTACTCTTCATATTAGAGAAATAGGCAGGGTGACAATATGCAGCCTTGACATACTTCTTTCCCAATTTTGACCCAGTCTGTTGTTCCATGTCTGGTTGCTTCTTGTCCTGCACACAGGTTTCTCAGGATAAAATCCAAGTTGATTGTATTGTTTTATATCTTTTAGAGGTACCACAGACTACTTATTGATTTTTAAAATTAAAATTAAGAAGAAAAAGAAACCCACACAATTGTTTATCATTCACCAGGTGTTAGGATCTGGAAACTGCTGAAGCAAGACTCATTTTTAAATGTTGTAAAAAAAAAACGTTTCAATACAGGATCAATAAAATACATAACAGTAATAAAAAGATGAATAATGATCAGAAACAGCCCTTGACCCCTGAGTCAGTGTCCTACACAAGCACTGAAAGCATCCAGATTTCCTTGTTCATAAGATGAAGCCTGGAACTAGGAACAGCTAGAACAGGCGTGGCCAAGGGAAGAAACAACATTTATTGGGTACCTTCTGTTCCAAGTACTGGGTTGGGTGCTCAGGATTCCCAGTTGTTTGCTATAGGTTTTATTATTTTTTTCTTTTTAAAAATTGATTTTTAGGGACTTTCCTGGTGCTAGAAAGATCTGAACCTGACTTGAACCTGGGGAATCCAGTTCCAGAGGCTGTGTGACTGTTCTGAGTAGTATGAGCTGATCACCTCTGTGGAAGAAAAGTCCCCACCTGACCCACCGTTTGCAGTGTGTACTTAGACTCTGAGAGTGGAGATTTTTTGGAAGTATTTCTGTTTCTGGCAGATCCCTCATGGCCCAGGAGGAGCTGGGTTACTACCTTCCCAGGTGAGAAGCAGGGGTGCTAGTCTAAGCCTTTGCCCAGCCTAGTGGGCCTGCCTGACTCCATCATTTTTCCTTTTTTTTTTTTTCCCTGAGAAAAAAAACCATGCATTTCAGGGAGGGAGGGAGGGAAAGAGGGAGGGTGTGTGTGTGTGTGTGTGTGTGTGTGTGTGTGTGTGTGTTGGGTATATCAGGAAAGGCTTAAGGGGTTGACATTTGAGTTTACCCTGATTAGTAGGGGATAATCTACAGGAAAAATGCGTTTGGGGGTGAGGCAGGGAATATTGAGGGCAAGGCTGAGAAACGGCATGTATGGCGGCAAAAGGAGCAAATACGGAGCTCTAAGAACATGGAGTAGTTGTATGCCAGCAATCTAGTGTCAAGCATAATAAACCCCAATACTCCAAAATATATCATGAGTACACATCAAAGATTCATTGAACACATTAAAGAGGGAACCAGGGAATGGTAAAGCTGGTCTAAAGGACAATATGAGATTTTGAAGCATATTTTCAATGAAAGAAAGAATGCCAAAATAAGATTGTTAGGTTAGATACCAAACTGGTTCATATTCCACATGGCAGGAAAGCCATAACCTTTGGTGTTTTTCTGTCGAGCAAAATTTGTTTAGATCTCTACTAAATAAAATTTTTTGCAACTTATCAATATTCTGAAGTTAACATCTACCTTCAGAGTCTGAGTCTTAATCAATAGGAAATAATATGTCAAACAAAATTACTTTTCCCTAGAACATCAGGAGATCCTTTGGTGGGCTTGCTAGGCAGTGTGCCAGAGCCACACTGAAAGGTACAAGAAGTCTTTTTGCCTTATTTCCAAGCTTGGCATTGGTTTTTATCCTTAGTACCAGAAGCCTGGAACTAGGGAGAGGTGGAGGATGAGATGGTGACATAGGCAGGGCTGATGCGGGGCTTTGCCTGCTGTGGAAGGAGTGAGGACTGCGCATTTTAGTACAAGTTACTACTGACTGGTTTTAATCAGAGAAGTGGCATAATTCAATTCTTCCATGTATTTAGTCACTAAATCTTTATTGAAAGTGCCAAGTACTCGTCTCAGAGTTGAGAATAGAGGGGTGATCAAGACAAAACAGGCGTGTTTCTGTTCTTGTGCAGCTTATCTCTGGTGGAAGGAGAAATATAATACATGCATTGATTCCCTGGGTGTTCCAACCTGGAAGATCAAGGAAGCCCTTTGGAGGAGTGATAGTGGAGAGAAGAGAAGTCAGCTGCACAGAATCTGGAGAAAGGGATTTCAGCTTGGGGGACTGACGAGGGCAGAGATTGAAGTGAAGTGGGCAGATCCCACAAGGGAGGCTGACATGTGTGCAGTCCCCGAGCACAGTGGATATCAAAAGAGCAGTAGGATTGGAGGGTATTCATGGTGCCCTGCACTGAATTCCTTTCTGAGTGTGATGGTCTTAAGCTGGGCAACAACATGACCACATTTCTGTTCTCCAACTCAGTCTTTCTGCTGTTGTATGGAGTGTGGATTATGGAATACTGCAAAGGTCAGTGTGGGTGGGTCTTGGGGAAGATGATTGCATTCATATCTGTGGAAGCAGATAGGGTCGTACCTTGCTGTTAGCTTGAGCAATTTCTTATTTTTGCAGCTTGACCTTTGCACTTGAGCGCTGGTGCCTGGCCAGGAGTGAGGCTGGTATTGGGAACTACCTATGGGTTCAGAGGAGAAGTGATGAGTCTCCTGACGGGGCAGCAAGTGTGGGGAGAAAGGAATGGAATGGAATGATGTTTGAGGCTTGAAAAAAATAGTTCGCAAGCTGCTCCTCTGGGTCCCTTTGTTGTCAGAGGGAACCTCATTTCCCGCTGCAGAGCCCAGATAGAGGTGGTCCCAAGCTCTCATCCAGTCCTGGTTCTCTCAGGCTGAAGAGTGGAAGGTGCTCTGGAAGGAATACACGGCAAGGTGGGTCAGCACTCCATAAGAGGACACTCTTTCTGCTGTCTCATGCCTCTCCTAGGGTCTTGGTGGAACACTCAGCAAAATTAATCCACATTTTAACAAGTACTTCTCCCATCTTAATGATCTTAAAAGCATTTCCTATGGTGGTGGCTGAATGTGTTGGCCAACCTGTGAACAGTTTCAGAAGGGGAATACTTGAGTGGGTTGCCTTTTCCTTTCCAGGGGATCTTCCTGACTCAGGGATTGAACCCAGGTCTCCTACATTGTAGGCAGATTCTTTACCATCTGAACTCAGAGGAAGCCTGAAAAGAGGCCCAGACATCTTCAAATCCATTCCTACCGCAAACCAGGCTTGCTTAGGATCCCTCGCCAATAGATAGTGGGGCATTCACTTTTTCATTCATCTCTGTCTCGCAGGCCCATGCTCCTCCATCACTCCAACCCTGGAGTCCATCACCCCAACCCAGACCTCAGGGTGAGTTGTTTTCAATTCTGTTTTGCAGTACACTGCTAACCCTGGAGGCCCAGGCTTGGGGGAAGAGTCTCAGGGGCTCATTCAGGTAGGTTCCTCCTTGAGCTTTCCTTCTGATCTGAATATTCAGGCACCAGTCTTTTGTCGGGAAGTGGTATTTTCACTTTCCTAAGCAAGGCTAGCATATGCTGGTGAGCTTAGGGATGCTATTTATGCAGGAATGAAAATGCCAGAACTCGAGGAGCGCAGAAGAGCCTGATGTGGTCTCGTTTGTTCTAATAAGTAACAAGAAAATGTGATTGTATTTCCAAGTGCTTGCCTCTCTGGGTAATTACTTACCATGTTATATCCTCCAAGATCAAAGGGTGAGTCTTTGAACCTGGGTTGCAAATGAATTACTGCACTTTGCAAGCTAACCGACTGCTGCCTAGGCCTTTTGTGAGCTGGTGCACATGTGCCAGGACACCTGGCCTGGAAGGATGACACAGCAAACCTTGTAAGGCAGGGGGCACAGTTTTACAGCAAACAGAAGGCAAGAAGAAGGGCTTGAGAGTGGGAGAGGGGACACAGAAAAGTCCCACAGAAGGAAGACACTTTCAGGAAAATTCAGCTTGAAAGTGGTTCTAACATCCAAGGTACAGGACTGTCAACCGCGTTAATCCTCCATCCCCGGGTAGCAGCCAAGAGAAGGTGTAGTGCCGCCGATATTTGCAAGGAGGTTTGGAAGGAAGTGTTGTTCCTGAAGTTCTGGTAATTGCAGGCATCTGTCACTAACAAATGGAAAATGGAAATGGCTCAAGAAATAGGCTTACGCTTGTGGAAGTGAGTGCCTGCAAGGCTGAACTGGAAGCAATTTTAGACACAGAGCTTGAAGACTGCAAGGAGTATATCGACCCTGATAGACCAATGCATTGTAGATCAACTGGGGAGAGACGGGTGGGGAGGATATTTGTGGGTAGGAGGGGATACTTATGTAGGCGGGGCCATGCCAGGTATGCAGATAACCTGCTGCTGATTGGACAACGTGCAAGCTGATGCTCTGAGAAGTCGGCCCACTTTCCCCTGTCAGAGAGACATCGGTCCATGTAGGCAGAGTCCAAACTACCCTGCCCGTTTGTGGATGGGGGCCAGGGGCAGCCCTGAGGTGGGTGGGGCAGGGGAGAGACGGACCAGACAACCGAGTAAAAGGAATCTGAGAGCATGATCAGAGGCCTGTTGGCTGGCGTACTATTGCTTATATTTACCCTTACATACAGTAAATATCGACCTGTCTCAAATTGCATTCTTTTGTTTATTGCCATAGTACTCATACTTTGTGAAACATTTAGAAGTGTCCTACATGAAAGGCATCTGGGTTCAAAGAAATGTGTGTCAGGGCTTCCATGGTGATCCAGTGGGTAAAGAGTCCGCCTCGCAGTGCAAGGGGCATGGGTTTGATCCCTGGCCCGGAAGATCCCACATGCCATGGAGCAGCTGGACTGGTATGTGCAATTAGGAGCCAGCGCTCTGGAGTGCATGTGCCCAGAGCTGGAGCTCCGCAGTGAGAGAGTCCACTGCAATGGGAGGCCCACACAGGCCAAAGAATAAAAACGGATGAAAATAAATAAATAAAAAACCAACAGCAATAACAAAAAAGGAATGTGTGTTAAAAATGGTCCTTTAGCTGGAGGACTTTTCCAAGCCTAAGACTTTTATGTGTGGTGAAGAGGAGATAGAGTGTGTTCTGTTTCCTAAATTTATTTGATCTTGGTAACTCTTCTTTTTTTGGATAGTCTCCATTTCTATAGCTATATCCATGCTTCAATCTGCTTCATTTAGTAAAACGCATATGTAGTTGATTCTACGGAGTGAGTTTAGGTCTTTCTGCCTTTTTATTGAAAATGTTTGGCTTCTCCACACGGACAGTACAGAATGTTGTTGAAGTACATGGAAGGCGGAAGGGAAAGGTCAGGGAAAAGGACCTAGACCCTGGGGGTCAGCAGATTTGTCTGCGTGGGAGGAGGATACAAGCCTGAGGAAAGAAAGGGTTATGGAGAGAAAATAATAAGGGAGCAGCCATTCAGACAAGCTGCGGGGGCGGGTATAGAAGGAATGAGATGCTTGGAGGAAAGCAAAGACAGAGGAAGATGAAAAAGGCTAGAGAAGGTGCTGTTCCATGGGCCTAGAAAGGGACATAGGTGAGCGCCTTCTCACTGCCTGGCTCCCTGTGCCCTGCTGACCAGCAGGAGTGCAGTGAAAAGAGCAGAGGTTTTGCAGCCAACATATTTGCATTCATTCCTGCTCACCCCGCCCTGCTTTGTGACTTTGAGTAAAGTCCTTCAACTCTCATCTCATGACTGCTCAGAACCACTGAGTGGCTTTAATGAGATAATGTAGCCAGCTCAGCCCCTGCCCCTCACAACCAGAGACCCTGGGTGGGCGTGGCCTTCGGCCCCTTTACTCTATCCTTGGTTTAGCATCCCTTTACCTGTCTTGAATTTGGCCTTGCTCGCCTCTTCATCCTCTCCACCCAGCTTTACCCCTGGCCCGGAAGATCCCACATGCCATGGAGCAGCTGGACTGGTATGTGCAATTAGGAGCCAGCGCTCTGGAGTGCATGTGCCCAGAGCTGGAGCTCCGCAGTGAGAGAGTCCACTGCAATGGGAGGCCCACACAGGCCAAAGAATAAAAACGGATGAAAATAAATAAATAAAAAACCAACAGCAATAACAAAAAAGGAATGTGTGTTAAAAATGGTCCTTTAGCTGGAGGACTTTTCCAAGCCTAAGACTTTTATGTGTGGTGAAGAGGAGATAGAGTGTGTTCTGTTTCCTAAATTTATTTGATCTTGGTAACTCTTCTTTTTTTGGATAGTCTCCATTTCTATAGCTATATCCATGCTTCAATCTGCTTCATTTAGTAAAACGCATATGTAGTTGATTCTACGGAGTGAGTTTAGGTCTTTCTGCCTTTTTATTGAAAATGTTTGGCTTCTCCACACGGACAGTACAGAATGTTGTTGAAGTACATGGAAGGCGGAAGGGAAAGGTCAGGGAAAAGGACCTAGACCCTGGGGGTCAGCAGATTTGTCTGCGTGGGAGGAGGATACAAGCCTGAGGAAAGAAAGGGTTATGGAGAGAAAATAATAAGGGAGCAGCCATTCAGACAAGCTGCGGGGGCGGGTATAGAAGGAATGAGATGCTTGGAGGAAAGCAAAGACAGAGGAAGATGAAAAAGGCTAGAGAAGGTGCTGTTCCATGGGCCTAGAAAGGGACATAGGTGAGCGCCTTCTCACTGCCTGGCTCCCTGTGCCCTGCTGACCAGCAGGAGTGCAGTGAAAAGAGCAGAGGTTTTGCAGCCAACATATTTGCATTCATTCCTGCTCACCCCGCCCTGCTTTGTGACTTTGAGTAAAGTCCTTCAACTCTCATCTCATGACTGCTCAGAACCACTGAGTGGCTTTAATGAGATAATGTAGCCAGCTCAGCCCCTGCCCCTCACAACCAGAGACCCTGGGTGGGCGTGGCCTTCGGCCCCTTTACTCTATCCTTGGTTTAGCATCCCTTTACCTGTCTTGAATTTGGCCTTGCTCGCCTCTTCATCCTCTCCACCCAGCTTTACCCCCTCCTCCTCCAAGTCTCTATATTGAGCTCAGGGCTGTTCACACTTGAGGGTTCTGGACAAACAGTTTCCTGATAACAGAGGCTCTGTTGCTCTGAGCATTACTTGCTTCCAGCCTGGAGGTGGAATCTAAAACTGGAAGCTGGGTGAATGGAGCAGCTCCCCAGGCTGCGTGGCCCTGTTTCTTGGCAGCTCTCTCAGCCTGAAGGAGGACAGCACAGGGATGATCTGGGATCTGGGAACCAGTGGCTGCTTGTGCTGGTTTATCAGTTTCCATTTGCAGCATTATATTCTGCTGAACAGATTTAAAGACAATATGATGGACCTATTGGGAGTGTGACATTGAGAAATTTCTTATTGGTGTGTTTTTTTTCTGTCACTTGACTATTCGTTACATACTTTCTTTCAAAATGTGACTGAAAGTTCTCAAAGTGTACCTCCTTTCTGCCATTATTTTACATGATGATCGCTTTCTATTATATCTGAGAGAAAGAGTGCTGGAAGGTCTGAAATGGCTGCTGTCAGCTTTCAAAATTCCAGACAGATGACTTCAATCTATCTGAAGGGACAATGGATTATTCAGGAGAGTTGCTAAGATGCTAACCTTGGAGAGCACTATGCTTTTAAAAAATAGTGAATGAGTAAATTTTGAAGATTTATTATTTTCTTTCTGATTTATAAATGTAATAGATGTTCATTGTAAAAACTAGAAATGGAGGAAAAAAAGAACTATCACAATTAAAATTATGGCTTATTTTCTAAATCTCTCCTAAGCCAATAAGGTGATCACACTGCATGCATGGGTTTTTTTTTTTTAAAACTTTGCGCCTTCTCACTGCCTGGCTCCCTGTGCCCTGCTGACCAGCAGGAGTGCAGTGAAAAGAGCAGAGGTTTTGCAGCCAACATATTTGCATTCATTCCTGCTCACCCCGCCCTGCTTTGTGACTTTGAGTAAAGTCCTTCAACTCTCATCTCATGACTGCTCAGAACCACTGAGTGGCTTTAATGAGATAATGTAGCCAGCTCAGCCCCTGCCCCTCACAACCAGAGACCCTGGGTGGGCGTGGCCTTCGGCCCCTTTACTCTATCCTTGGTTTAGCATCCCTTTACCTGTCTTGAATTTGGCCTTGCTCGCCTCTTCATCCTCTCCACCCAGCTTTACCCCCTCCTCCTCCAAGTCTCTATATTGAGCTCAGGGCTGTTCACACTTGAGGGTTCTGGACAAACAGTTTCCTGATAACAGAGGCTCTGTTGCTCTGAGCATTACTTGCTTCCAGCCTGGAGGTGGAATCTAAAACTGGAAGCTGGGTGAATGGAGCAGCTCCCCAGGCTGCGTGGCCCTGTTTCTTGGCAGCTCTCTCAGCCTGAAGGAGGACAGCACAGGGATGATCTGGGATCTGGGAACCAGTGGCTGCTTGTGCTGGTTTATCAGTTTCCATTTGCAGCATTATATTCTGCTGAACAGATTTAAAGACAATATGATGGACCTATTGGGAGTGTGACATTGAGAAATTTCTTATTGGTGTGTTTTTTTTCTGTCACTTGACTATTCGTTACATACTTTCTTTCAAAATGTGACTGAAAGTTCTCAAAGTGTACCTCCTTTCTGCCATTATTTTACATGATGATCGCTTTCTATTATATCTGAGAGAAAGAGTGCTGGAAGGTCTGAAATGGCTGCTGTCAGCTTTCAAAATTCCAGACAGATGACTTCAATCTATCTGAAGGGACAATGGATTATTCAGGAGAGTTGCTAAGATGCTAACCTTGGAGAGCACTATGCTTTTAAAAAATAGTGAATGAGTAAATTTTGAAGATTTATTATTTTCTTTCTGATTTATAAATGTAATAGATGTTCATTGTAAAAACTAGAAATGGAGGAAAAAAAGGACTACCGTCACAATAATATTATGGCTTATTTTCTAAGTCTCTCTCCTAAGCCAATAAGGTGATCACACTGCATGCATGGGTTGACTTTGCTTATTTAAAATTATATTATGAAGAATTTCCTATCTCATTAAATCATCGTTCCTGCATGATTTTAATAGCTATTTCAGTATATAGATGTACTCCAGGTAATTTACCTATTCCTGATTGCTTTAGTCCCCTATTGCTGGATATTTAGGTTGTTGCTAATTATTGTGAATGATAAAATATCCCTGGGAGGAACATCATTGCACAAATACCTCTGTGTATATCATTTTTTTCTTAGAATTAGTTCCTAAAGATCATGAGCTGATTTAAGGTTCTGGGTCTGTGATTCCAAATGGCCCTCTGGAGCAGCAGCACCAGTATACACTCTCATCCAGTATTGATGGCCGTTTCATGCACCTCACTAGCTTGGGTACCAAACAACACAAAGGAAAGCAAAAAACAAAGCAATATTATTTGCTGTGGGAACCATGTCATCTCATTATTGTGTTATGTTCCATTTCTTTGATTTCACAAGAGATTGACTATTTTATCTAACGTTTATTTTCCATTGATTTTCTTATTTTATAAATTGGCTCACTCATGCCCTTTGCCCATTTGTTTATTGGAATATTTGCTCATCTGTAGGAGAACTCTTTTATTATATATGAAATGTATTAACCCTTGATCTGGGGTATAGGTTATCCATATTTTTCCTGTTTGGTCATTAGCCTTTTAGTTTTGCTTATGGGTTATTTTTTTTTAGATGTTCTAAAGTTTAAAAATCTGTTTAGTTTTATTAAAATGCAGTTAAATCCATAAGACTCTCCATTTTCTCTTATGATTGCAAAGGTTTTCCTTCCTCTCAGTTAAGATCGCTGTTGCCTTCAATGGTTTAGTTTCTTAGATGTAGCTTGTTAACTGTTCAGAAGTTATTTTAGCATGTAGGGCTCTAATTTATTATTTTAAAATGCTTAAACAGTTGCATTGTTACTGAACCACAGTTGGGTCTGCTCGGCTGTGGGCAGTGAAGACAATCTGCTGACAGTGGATTGTGGTGAAGCACAGCCCTGCATTGCTTGCAGGGCACCAGGGAAGGAGAATTGGCAGCTCGTGCTCAAAGGACCTGAACTCCTCGATGGCTGTTGGTGGGGGTGGTTCAAGGCGGTGTGAGGGAGGCGGCTGTAGCGTGTGTGATCAGCTCGTAGACAGTTCTTGGATTTGGTTGGCATCAAGGAAAAGTCTCAAACATCATCAACCTTCCGGTTTCGACCGGTAGCTTCTATGTCCTTGTTCTTCGCAGTTTTCATCTGGTTGGGGCGTGGGGGTCCTGTAAAAACAACTTAGAAATGGGTGTCAGGCCTTTATATATTTCAGGGAACCTTGAGGTCGGTGATTCTGCTAGCTGGTGGATTTATAGTCTAAATTATTAGCAGTTTCTGGACCCAACAGCTATTATTTATTTCTACATCTTCACATTCCCTAATCATCAATTCTATTTTTTTTCCCACGGAATAACGTTTTATTTGATACTGGAGTATAGTTGATAACAATGTTGTGTTTCAGGTGTACAGCAACCTGATTCAGCTATGCATATACTTGTACCTGTTCTTTTTCAAATTCTTTTCCATTTAGGTTGTTACATAATACTGAGCAGTGTTCTCTGTGTTATACAGTAGGTCTTGTTGGTTATCCATTTTAAATATAGCAGTGTGTACATGTCCATCCCAAACTTTCTAACTGTCCGTTTCCCCCTCACCTGCCTCCAGTAACCTTACATTCCCTAAATTTGTGAGTCTGTTTCAGGGTTTTATAAATAAGTTCATTTGTATTGTTTTCTTTCAGATTCTGCATATATATGATAGCACATTTCACTTTTCCTGTCTGACTTACTGCACTCTGTATGGCAGTCTCTAGGTCCATCCATGTTGCTACAAAGGCATTATTTCATTCTTTTTAGTGACCTGAAGTAACCCTCGCTGTTGCCTTCAATTTAGCATGTAGCTTGTTAACTGTTCAGAAGTTATTTTAGCATGTAGGGCTCTAATTTATTATTTTAAAATGCTTAAACAGTTGCATTGTTACTGAACCACAGTTGGGTCTGCTCGGCTGTGGGCAGTGAAGACAATCTGCTGACAGTGGATTGTGGTGAAGCACAGCCCTGCATTGCTTGCAGGGCACCAGGGAAGGAGAATTGGCAGCTCGTGCTCAAAGGACCTGAACTCCTCGATGGCTGTTGGTGGGGGTGGTTCAAGGCGGTGTGAGGGAGGCGGCTGTAGCGTGTGTGATCAGCTCGTAGACAGTTCTTGGATTTGGTTGGCATCAAGGAAAAGTCTCAAACATCATCAACCTTCCGGTTTCGACCGGTAGCTTCTATGTCCTTGTTCTTCGCAGTTTTCATCTGGTTGGGGCGTGGGGGTCCTGTAAAAACAACTTAGAAATGGGTGTCAGGCCTTTATATATTTCAGGGAACCTTGAGTTCGGTGATTCTGCTAGCTGGTGGATTTATAGTCTAAATTATTAGCAGTTTCTGGACCCAACAGCTATTATTTATTTCTACATCTTCACATTCCCTAATCATCAATTCTATTTTTTTTCCCACGGAATAACGTTTTATTTGATACTGGAGTATAGTTGATAACAATGTTGTGTTTCAGGTGTACAGCAACCTGATTCAGCTATGCATATACTTGTACCTGTTCTTTTTCAAATTCTTTTCCATTTAGGTTGTTACATAATACTGAGCAGTGTTCTCTGTGTTATACAGTAGGTCTTGTTGGTTATCCATTTTAAATATAGCAGTGTGTACATGTCCATCCCAAACTTTCTAACTGTCCGTTTCCCCCTCACCTGCCTCCAGTAACCTTACATTCCCTAAATTTGTGAGTCTGTTTCAGGGTTTTATAAATAAGTTCATTTGTATTGTTTTCTTTCAGATTCTGCATATATATGATAGCACATTTCACTTTTCCTGTCTGACTTACTGCACTCTGTATGGCAGTCTCTAGGTCCATCCATGTTGCTACAAAGGCATTATTTCATTCTTTTTAGTGACTGAGTAACTTTCCATTGTATATATGTACCACATCATCTTTATCCTGCTCCTGGGAGACTAAAGCCAAAACCTTTTACTTAAAGGACAGGGTCATGGGGCCTTGTACATAATTTCAGTCTTAGTATTCCTATTTATTAAGTAAAACTCCTGTTATGCATTGGTTTCAGATGCCTCTGTTGTCGTATCAGCAGTATGTACAAATACTTGGGTCATTTTCTGAGTTTGTCAATTTTTCCCCCTCAGAAAACAAAAGATGAAGATCTTTTCTTCGTTAGTGCCACATTTATGTGGCTGGAAATATGTAGTACAGTTCTTTTAACAAAGTAGATGCCTTTTCTTCCTTTATTCTTAGGAGGGAATATATTTTAGGGAGCATGTTGTAAATTTTATTATAACTTTGATTAGAATTCTATAAAAATGAAAAAATTTTGAGTTTAATTTTTTATGTATATTTAAGATATAACTATTATTTAAGCTTTTCTAAATTTTACAGAAAAATGGTAATTTTCTTTACATTTTGTTTATTGAATATTAAGTGTTTTACATTGCTTGTTACTGTTATGAGTGAATTTTTCCATATTAATTTTTTTTCTATATTCATTGATCAGGTTTTTCCTGATTGTGTAAAAACCTAATGGCTTATGCATATTTGTATTGTAGCTATTGACCTTAATGAGCTCTCTTACTGGTTCTAATAGGTCCTTGTTGATCTTTGGAAAGAATGAATTTTATATATTCCTATGTATATGTAATATATATCTTATGTGTATATATCGATACATGATACTTTATTTTCTTATATTTTATTTTCTCTAATTGTACAGATTAGAAATTTCCAGTGAAAAAATAATGGTGGTTCTGGCAGGCATTCTTTTCTTGGTCCTAAATTTGATGAGAAGTCCTCTAAATGAATCATAAAGAAATATGTCTGTTCTTAGCTTAACAGATATAATTTTTGTCACATTAAAGAAATATGCTTTAATTTTTCTAATAGTATTTCCCCATCACTACATATGAGATCTTTATTTAATCATACATTTTTTTCTGCTTCTGTCTAGGTGTGAAAATGTAGTTTTTCTCTTTATAAAGTATTGATGTACCACAGTGTTTTCATAGATTTGCAAGTATTAAACAGCCCTTGAATTCATGGGCAAGTTATGCTGTATATTTATTTGAGTGGATTCAATTTCACAGATAATTGCATTTATATTTGCAATTGATATGTGTAGTTTTTCTCTGTGAAAGTTTTCAAATTTCTCCTTTAGTCTTGGGTCAGTTTTGATGATTTATATTTGCTTTTGAAAGTTTTCCATTCCTTTAAGCTTTCTAAATCCATATGCATGGGCTTTTAAAAATGTAATTGTTCCCTGCCTTGCTTTATCCTTTGCTCACATTGTGCATGTAAGAGCTGTCTTTCTCTTTTTTTCTTTCAGCCTATGAAAAGTTTGGTTAGTGGTATCATTTTTGTTTTATAAATAATTATTTTGTTATTAGCTCTCCTTTTTTCCCCCATTTTTAAAATGTGCTTTTCCCCCTGATTTCTTTTTTTTTTTTTTAAGATTTATTTTTATTTATTTTGGGCGGGGGTCGGGTTGGGGAGGGAGGGGAACGGGCGGGCCACTTCTATTGGTCTTTCATTTCTCTATTTTCATCCGTGTTTGTTCTTTGGCTCCTGTGGGCCTCCCATCTCTGCGGCCTCTGTTGTCGCAGAGCACCGGCTCTGGGCGCATGCGTTCCAGAGCTCCGGCTCGGTGATTGGACACATCGGTCCAGCCGCTCCGCGGCACGTGGGATCTTCCCAGGCCAGGGCTCGAACCGGCGCCCCTTGCACTACAAGGCGGTGTCCTTACCCACTGGACCACCAGGGGAAGCCCTCCCCTGATTTCTTAAGTCAAATAGTTCATATACTTTTATTACTTTGTAGTTGATTTCAATTATAGATTTGGCCACATCACACATATATTTGTATGTGATGATATTTTCCATTATGTTGTATTTAAAATTAGTTTACAATTGGGATTTTGGTTTTTTTTGACACCATATAATTATTTTGAGAAGTTAGTTTTTACATGATCAAATCTTCTTCCTTTTTTGTTTTTAAAAGAAATGCCCTTAATTTTTTGTTTCCTTCTCTTGTGGCAAGGATATATTTTCTATGGTTTTGCTTTTTAACATTTTTGAAATTCAATTTGTGGTCCTAAAAATGACAAGTATTCTCAGCAGGGCAAAATAAATCAATGCATCTACTTAAACATTAAAATTATTTAGACCCTGGAGAGCCAATAATATCAAAAGTGGTTTGTATATATTTCAGAGGATATACAGATTTTGGAAAGCAAATAATAAAACATTTATTGATTTTTATTTTCATAAAACAAATTCAGTTGTATTAGTATTTACTCTATGCTTGATATGGTCACTCTGATTCCAATAGATTGATTCCAGTCAGAGTCCAACACTTTTCACTGCATCTATACTTCTGGTCATCTCACTCTGACCCAGAGCTCATCCGTATGACTTACTTTGCCCAATGGGATAGGCGCAAATATGATGCTCACAGAGGCTTGTAAAGTGCTTACATGGAAGGCTTTGTTCATTTTTGCCTCTGCTGTTACTCTGAAGATGTACCTGGGCTTGTCTGCTGGAAGAGGAGAGATAGAAAAGACCCACACTGCTTCAACAATCCCATGCTGGACCAGCTGGCAGCCAGCCAACTCCTAGATATGGGAGTAAGTCTAGCCGAGATCAGCCGAGCCTTCTAGCTGGGCTGCAGCTGACCTCAGAGGTATGTGTGAGCCCACTGCAAATCACCGAATGCTTTAAGATTTCTGAGTCATATCAGTGTTTATTATGTTATGCCTTTAAGGTTTTGTGACTGTTTATTACCCAGCTTTATTCTGGCCATAGATGACAGATGCCAGAAAGTTACATTCCATGTGTCATATTAAGATAAAATTTCCTAAAAGACTGATGGGCATTTCCAAACAGACAGTCAATAACATTTCAATCCTGCCGTTATTGGTCTTTAACATTGTGAGGCATTGTAGTTTACCTGTTCCCAGCTCAATCGATTTAAAGATAATTTTCTAGTTTGAGCAAAACTAATTTCCCCTAAGTGGAAAAGTGGATTATAAAGATTCATGAAAAATGACCCTATAGAAGAGTCTAATAATGAAAACACAGACAAACAACAGCAATACACCTCCCCCTCCACCACTGCAAATGGTAGGATAGCACTTCTTGTACTCCTGGTATTAACAGAAGCCTTTCTCACTCACATTAAGAGGTATAAGCAATAATGATGCAACCAAGTCTTACCCAAGTGTACTTAAATATATAGTGCACCTTGTACAGCGAATGGAAAGCCCTTACAACATCAGGGCATTTGAAACTAAGTGCTCAGAGCATGAAGACAAGCATCTTCATTTTTTCCGGCCATATTTAAGTCATATGATAGTCAACCCAAATGTATTAACAATAGAGAACTTGTTTTGAGATTTATTTTTGTATAGTAGATGACAAAAAGCCACATATCATAGGAAATGCACTTGTTCTTCCTTTCATGATAAAAGTCACTGAAATTATACCCAGAAAATCACATCATGATGACCTAAATGTATAATCCTTTTTTTTTTTTTTTTTTTTAGCAAAGAGTATTTGAAGATAGGTAAATGCCTTGTTATATATTTGAAAAGAGAAGTTTTAGAATAAATTCTTCAGTATGGGGGGGTTCTGTATGTACCTAGATAAAAGTACAGATTGTCTCTAAGATAATTCAACTAAGAGTGCTTGCTAGACGATCTTTCAGTCTTTAAATGCACGAAAGCACCTTGTATGTGTGTGTGTGCTAAGCCCCTGAAACATATTCTCTAAATATACTAGAGAAGATAGTTTTCCAACAGTACATTACCTCTTTAATAACAGTTTTTAAAATCCTACTGTTTTATAGAAGGCGGGAGAGTGGAAAACTGAATACGTGTAGTTACAGATGGAGGAGCTGCTTCTGCTGGAACAAAATGTGTCCTAGGGTGAGTCATGGATTGTATCACACATGAATTTATCCACGGCCTCTATCAGAGGCTAGAAAATGCATCTACTTGAACCCAGATGTATCAGTGACATTTTCTTTTTTTAAGAGGGAGAATCTTTGTAACACTCAGGAGAGAAGGGCTATGATCCTGGATATTACTTGTACCTCACTGAGAAGAGTTGATTATCTCATGGTAAGTGGTTTCAAAGGTTCATCAAATTTCAAGATAAAGCAAAACACATTTTTCTCATGCAGAAAGATAAGCATCCCAAATTTGATGACTTTTTCCCTTTGGTGACCAAATGGATGTTTTTTGAAGAAACAACCCATTTCATGCTTCCCTTAGAGACAGAGATGATGTTTTAACAAGTGTGAAACTACTTTTGACAGAAACTTGTGTTCAGAGCATGAAGACAAGCATCTTCATTTTTTCCGGCCATATTTAAGTCATATGATAGTCAACCCAAATGTATTAACAATAGAGAACTTGTTTTGAGATTTATTTTTGTATAGTAGATGACAAAAAGCCACATATCATAGGAAATGCACTTGTTCTTCCTTTCATGATAAAAGTCACTGAAATTATACCCAGAAAATCACATCATGATGACCTAAATGTATAATCCTTTTTTTTTTTTTTTTTTTTAGCAAAGAGTATTTGAAGATAGGTAAATGCCTTGTTATATATTTGAAAAGAGAAGTTTTAGAATAAATTCTTCAGTATGGGGGGGTTCTGTATGTACCTAGATAAAAGTACAGATTGTCTCTAAGATAATTCAACTAAGAGTGCTTGCTAGACGATCTTTCAGTCTTTAAATGCACGAAAGCACCTTGTATGTGTGTGTGTGCTAAGCCCCTGAAACATATTCTCTAAATATACTAGAGAAGATAGTTTTCCAACAGTACATTACCTCTTTAATAACAGTTTTTAAAATCCTACTGTTTTATAGAAGGCGGGAGAGTGGAAAACTGAATACGTGTAGTTACAGATGGAGGAGCTGCTTCTGCTGGAACAAAATGTGTCCTAGGGTGAGTCATGGATTGTATCACACATGAATTTATCCACGGCCTCTATCAGAGGCTAGAAAATGCATCTACTTGAACCCAGATGTATCAGTGACATTTTCTTTTTTTAAGAGGGAGAATCTTTGTAACACTCAGGAGAGAAGGGCTATGATCCTGGATATTACTTGTACCTCACTGAGAAGAGTTGATTATCTCATGGTAAGTGGTTTCAAAGGTTCATCAAATTTCAAGATAAAGCAAAACACATTTTTCTCATGCAGAAAGATAAGCATCCCAAATTTGATGACTTTTTCCCCTTTGGTGACCAAATGGATGTTTTTTTTGAAGAAACAACCCATTTCATGCTTCCCTTAGAGACAGAGATGATGTTTTAACAAGTGTGAAACTACTTTTTGACAGAAACTTGTGTTCAGGAAAGAGCATTTTGAAAACAGATGTCTGGAATGTTTCATGCTTACATGATTTTGCTGCTGAGAACAGTATATGTCACTTACAATATCTCTCACACATGCACACTCGGAAACCTTGGAATTAAAAAAAAAGTCTAAACTTGCTTTAAAAACTATTCAAAGAGTTTTATTGTTTTTGAGCTTATTTGGTAAAAAAAAGAGAGTCAGGCTGCTTTGTAATTATTTGGCATGAATAACGGATTGACAGCTGAAATGATGAAAATTTACTAACATAATTTTAGCAAAAAAACCCCTTTGCATAAGTAGATTCAGAGAATGCAGCCAACAGTATGATTCTTTTATGTGGTTCTGTAAGCTTTTGTAAGTAGCTTTTTTGCTGTAGCAGTCATTAAAACTAAATATTGACATGTGGTGTGCTGAATAAGTTACCTGCCTGTTGGATCAATGTCACAGAGATTTTAAAAAATAATGCAAGCTTTCTCAAGCCTGTGTTGTTCAGATGCAACATCATGGATGGTCCGAACTTCGCCTTCTCAGGCTGTTTGGTTGCCCCTCACCACATACTGTATTTAATGCTGTTATTTGACATATAAACTTTTTCCTTTTAAAATCAGTCTAGTGATAGTAGAATTAGATATTTCTTCTTTTCTTCAACATTAGCATAGGAAAATACATGTTCACTTTTCCTTAAGTTTTATATTCTTAAAAAAATTTAAGCTAATCATTGTTAGTCATTATCTTTTATATTCTCTTTTCAAGTAAAAATTAATGTTTTATTCTTTTAACCATTTTTTTACAACAAATATTTAGACAAATTTATATGTGTGGAATTTCATTCCGTATTACCAATATTTTATATTTTAGTTTCTTTACTTTGAATTTTCTTACTGTGATTTTTATTGAGATTGGCTCCAATACATTTAAAACAAACTTTCTGCCAAAGATATGGGAGTCATCTGGTGTGACTAAAAGAAAAAGTCTGAGTTTAGTTTGGTCTTTTATTCCCTTTTTGTACCATCAAATTTTCCTTATCTTCATGTCTAACTATTTTTTTAGAGAAAAAAAGAAATGTTTTAACAAGTGTGAAACTACTTTTTGACAGAAACTTGTGTTCAGGAAAGAGCATTTTGAAAACAGATGTCTGGAATGTTTCATGCTTACATGATTTTGCTGCTGAGAACAGTATATGTCACTTACAATATCTCTCACACATGCACACTCGGAAACCTTGGAATTAAAAAAAAAGTCTAAACTTGCTTTAAAAACTATTCAAAGAGTTTTATTGTTTTTGAGCTTATTTGGTAAAAAAAAGAGAGTCAGGCTGCTTTGTAATTATTTGGCATGAATAACGGATTGACAGCTGAAATGATGAAAATTTACTAACATAATTTTAGCAAAACCCCTTTGCATAAGTAGATTCAGAGAATGCAGCCAACAGTATGATTCTTTTATGTGGTTCTGTAAGCTTTTGTAAGTAGCTTTTTTGCTGTAGCAGTCATTAAAACTAAATATTGACATGTGGTGTGCTGAATAAGTTACCTGCCTGTTGGATCAATGTCACAGAGATTTTAAAAAATAATGCAAGCTTTCTCAAGCCTGTGTTGTTCAGATGCAACATCATGGATGGTCCGAACTTCGCCTTCTCAGGCTGTTTGGTTGCCCCTCACCACATACTGTATTTAATGCTGTTATTTGACATATAAACTTTTTCCTTTTAAAATCAGTCTAGTGATAGTAGAATTAGATATTTCTTCTTTTCTTCAACATTAGCATAGGAAAATACATGTTCACTTTTCCTTAAGTTTTATATTCTTAAAAAAATTTAAGCTAATCATTGTTAGTCATTATCTTTTATATTCTCTTTTCAAGTAAAAATTAATGTTTTATTCTTTTAACCATTTTTTTACAACAAATATTTAGACAAATTTATATGTGTGGAATTTCATTCCGTATTACCAATATTTTATATTTTAGTTTCTTTACTTTGAATTTTCTTACTGTGATTTTTATTGAGATTGGCTCCAATACATTTAAAACAAACTTTCTGCCAAAGATATGGGAGTCATCTGGTGTGACTAAAAGAAAAAGTCTGAGTTTAGTTTGGTCTTTTATTCCCTTTTTGTACCATCAAATTTTCCTTATCTTCATGTTCATAGACTATTCTTGTCATTTTTAAAGTTTCTGGAACATATGTACATGTTGTTCCTTTTTGTCAATTATGTTTGACTTTTGGAGAACATCTTTAATCTGAGTTCTCAGAAGCTATTGCTTTTTCTTCAGAAAAGTTTTCTTTTATTATATCTCCAATGACTGCTTATTTTCAGTGTCATATGGCCCCTTCCCAGTGTATTGTTTATGTCTATGTGTCTCTTCATTTCATACCATCTGTATTTTTTTTTCATCTTTTTATTTCTTTATGCATCTTCTCTGTCCTAAGGGAAAAGTTTTGTGACTTTTCTTGTCTTTATTAGCTCTGCCGCCATCTCTAGGGGAATATTAAATTCAAATATGATGTTTTCATTGTCTTATATTCTTCCCGAAGGTCTCTGTTCTCATTATCTTTTGGTTTATAGACTCCATGCTTACCTTAATTTAAATGAAAAACCAAAGCATGCGTTTTTTTTGTTTTTTGGTTTTATAATATTTTTCTAAAACATTAAAAAAAATTTGGGCTTCCCTGGTGGTCCAGTGGGTAAAGAGTCCACCTTGCAGTGCAAGGGGCACTGTTTTGGTCCCTGGCTCAGGAAGATCCCAGGTGCCGTGGAGCGGCTGGACCGGTGTGTCCAATTACGAGCCAGTGCTCTCCAGTGCATGTGCCCAGAGCTGGTGCTTAGTAATGAGAGAGGCCACTGCAATGGGAGGCCCACATCGGCCAAAGAATAAAGATGGATGGAAAAAACAACAGCAACAACAAAAGAGGCCAAATTAAAAAAAAATTCTTCCTGAGTGTTGATGTCTATGTCCTCTTTTTAATAAAACGTTATTGCTTTTTCTTTGCAAGCCTGAGGGTCCAGACGCTTATCCCCTCCCTTCCTCTGGCAGCCAGGAGGTGGTTCCAGTTCACTTGCAGGGGCAGGAGCAGTAGCGGTGGTGTATAGGAGTGATAGTATTAGTGTATAGCAGGGTTGACAGCCATGTCCTGCTCAGAACATTCATGTTAGGTTGTTCATTGAACGGTTATTTGCCACTGTTTTTACTGGCCAGACTTTGTTTGGCAGCCCATGAGTCAGTCTATCACCATGGAAGCTAAAATACTGGATATGAAGTCCCAGGCTGTGCTGTAAGCCAGGAACTGTGCATGTGACTTCGCTGATGAGATGGACTTACCTGGGATTCTGAAGCTCATGATGCCAAGAAAACCTGGGCCAGTAGAGAAGCCATTGTTCTCCGCTGTAATTTCTGGGAGCAGAAGTGATGCTGCAGAGGCAGGATCTAGGTTGTGGTCAGTTGGGACTGGGTCGATGCTCACATGTTAATGGTAGTTAGCCTCTGAGGCAGGTGTGCCATCATTGTGGGAGGAGCTCCTATGTTTCTGGTGAGGCCTCTTTTCTTTAATCCTAATCATTTTCCAACCCCAATTCTCCAGTCTTTCTGTCAATTCTGGGACTCTGGAAGTTACTGTCAGTAAATTTATTTTCACTGAAGTCAGTTTGTGTAGCATTTAAGTAAGAGCCTGGCTGATGCATTCCACTCTTTAGGTCTCTGAGCTTGTTGGTTTCTGCTTATTTTCAACCCTTGTTCTGTAGCCATCTGTTATGTCTAAGTTCCCTGTTTAGCTTAAGGTAATGACAATTGCTTTCCACGTAATGCATCCAAGAGCCCTGGACAATATCATACACGTTTGCATAAATTCTGATGTTTCCCTGTATTACTTGAAAGGTGAAAGGTCTGTCCAAGTCTGGTGTTTCTTCCTTAGCTGGTGGATCAGTTTGCTCGAACTGTTTCACGTATATTTTGTTGCTGTTAGCATCATCATCTCAGATCTTAAACTATAGGATGGCTGACATGCACAACCCCCAACCACATTTGCTGGGGTTTAGCAATTAATTATTTAGTGCAAATCTATTGAGCTAGGAAATAGATTGGTTCCATTTCTCTGATGTTTACTGCAAAGGAAGAATTTTATTTCCTAATGTAGCTTTGTTTCTAGAAAACAGGAGAAAGATCTCATACTCAGCTTTCCTGTAACTCCCACCTTGTGCCCATCCATGTTCTATTTGCTGGGCTTCTTTAAAACCCAGCGAGTGTCCACAGCTGAGGATTTACCATGGTAGAGAATTTAATACCAAACTATACCTCTGCTTTATATGGTGAAAGTTGGTGTTGTTGAGGTGAATTGTCTAAATCTCTCTGGGGAAAATGCCACAAAGCACAGAGAGGGAACGTGGTGATCCTGGCCACCTCAGTGCTCCTTCCCTTTCTCGTGCCTTCCCATCTGGTCAGCAAGAGCCTCGTCTTTTTGGAGGAGGATGTATGCATTGTGTGTGGAAGAAGGGGACACATACTTTTATTTATCTCCTTTGGACTAGTGGACAATCTTTTGGCAGATGCTTATCTAAACTATGATCTCAATTCCTGTTGAAATTTTACATGTCATTTTATATTGTGTCTTTTAGGAATAGTTAATAAAAAGGTGGAATAAAGCATTAGATGTCTCAAGATTTCTGTTGGGATAATCTGCTCTATATTGCTGACAGAAATTTTAAGCATTTTGAGAGTCTAATATTGCTAACTCTGAAAAAGAGCTTATAACAGTGCCTTGCAGTAGAGTATGGAAGCTTTTCATTATCAAGGACCCGACTTAGGTAATAATCTGAAAAATGAAGCTGCATTTATACATCACTCTTTAGTATATTTTCAACCCTTGTTCTGTAGCCATCTGTTATGTCTAAGTTCCCTGTTTAGCTTAAGGTAATGACAATTGCTTTCCACGTAATGCATCCAAGAGCCCTGGACAATATCATACACGTTTGCATAAATTCTGATGTTTCCCTGTATTACTTGAAAGGTGAAAGGTCTGTCCAAGTCTGGTGTTTCTTCCTTAGCTGGTGGATCAGTTTGCTCGAACTGTTTCACGTATATTTTGTTGCTGTTAGCATCATCATCTCAGATCTTAAACTATAGGATGGCTGACATGCAAAACCCCCCAACCACATTTGCTGGGGTTTAGCAATTAATTATTTAGTGCAAATCTATTGAGCTAGGAAATAGATTGGTTCCATTTCTCTGATGTTTACTGCAAAGGAAGAATTTTATTTCCTAATGTAGCTTTGTTTCTAGAAAACAGGAGAAAGATCTCATACTCAGCTTTCCTGTAACTCCCACCTTGTGCCCATCCATGTTCTATTTGCTGGGCTTCTTTAAAACCCAGCGAGTGTCCACAGCTGAGGATTTACCATGGTAGAGAATTTAATACCAAACTATACCTCTGCTTTATATGGTGAAAGTTGGTGTTGTTGAGGTGAATTGTCTAAATCTCTCTGGGGAAAATGCCACAAAGCACAGAGAGGGAACGTGGTGATCCTGGCCACCTCAGTGCTCCTTCCCTTTCTCGTGCCTTCCCATCTGGTCAGCAAGAGCCTCGTCTTTTTGGAGGAGGATGTATGCATTGTGTGTGGAAGAAGGGGACACATACTTTTATTTATCTCCTTTGGACTAGTGGACAATCTTTTGGCAGATGCTTATCTAAACTATGATCTCAATTCCTGTTGAAATTTTACATGTCATTTTATATTGTGTCTTTTAGGAATAGTTAATAAAAAGGTGGAATAAAGCATTAGATGTCTCAAGATTTCTGTTGGGATAATCTGCTCTATATTGCTGACAGAAATTTTAAGCATTTTGAGAGTCTAATATTGCTAACTCTGAAAAAGAGCTTATAACAGTGCCTTGCAGTAGAGTATGGAAGCTTTTCATTATCAAGGACCCGACTTAGGTAATAATCTGAAAAAAATGAAGCTGCATTTATACATCACTCTTTATGCTAAAATAGGAATTCCAGATATATGCAATGATTAAAAAGGAAAAAAAAATAAAGAACTAGAAGGAGACATGAAAGAAAGCTTTTATAATCTTAAAATGAAAGAGACATTTGAAAGGACTTTACAACATCCTGAAGCCTTAAGAGAAAGATGAATATATATGACTATAGAAATGAAATGATTCTTCATGGTAAGAGATACTATAAACATGGTTAGAATACAAATAGAAAACTGGGAAAAAAGCATCACATATGATATCCTATAATACACAAAGAGTATTTATACATCAAAAGGAATATAAAGATAGCTCACTAGTGGACAGAGAACATGATAGTCCATAAATATATGCAAATTTAAGCCAAGGAAATGTGAACCAGCACATATTCATGAGTTATAATAGGCTTTATTTTAAAATATTATTATTATTTTAAAAGATTGTTTTATTTATTTTATTTTATTTTTTAAGATCAGTATTCCTTTAATTTATACAGTTCTGAGCTGGGATAGAACTTTATGTCTCAATATTTCACACTAAGATCCAGAGGAGGTGGTTCTTTTTTTTTTTCTTTTTTTAAACTTTTATTTTACTTTAAATTTTACAGAGTTTTATTGTTTACAGATATGTATGTTCCCAGATTAGTCATATGTATATCTCCCCCATCCCACCCCTGCAGACCATCACACAGCACTCCTGCAGGATCTCGTTTTCTCAAAGAGCAAGATTATTTCATTTTTGATTGCACTAGGTCTTCATTGCTGGGCATGTGCTTTCTTTAGTAGTGGTGAGTGACGGTTACTGCCTAGTTGTAGTGTGTGACTTCTCATTGCGATGGCTTTTCTTGTTGCAGAGCACAGGCTCCAGAGCACAGGTTCAGGAGTTGTAGTCCATGGGCTTAGTTACTCCTTAGCATGTGGAGTCTTCCCAGACTAGGGATCGAACCTGTGTCCTCTGCATTGGCAGGCAGATTCTTAACAAGACCGCAGGGAAGTCCAGGAGGCTTTAAATTAATACCGAGGTTACTTAGCTTTCTAAAGGGATGTCGGGACAACTAATACAGCTGCACCAGTTTTTTATCTTCTTGGACAACCAAGCAACTTCCTAGGTGGGCGAGTACCAAGGTGTGTAATGGCCACCCAGGACTCTCTTTTATGCCTATATTCATGGTGGCCTGAGGTCTGCATGCCCATCCACAGTCCCCTTAGTCTAAGAACAGTCCCACCCTGCAGATGAGGCAGATGCAACATTCCGCGTTTATTTTCTACTTTCTGAAGAAAAAAGGATTTGAGGTCAATGCTTGTCTCAAGCATTCCTGGATCAGCCCAGAACTGAGGTAACCCTAACCCCCCAAATTGATAAAGAACAAAACACACAAAGAGCAGCTGGCACACGGTGCTGGCTCGGATACAGGGTGACTGTCACTCTCTCACACTGTTGCTGGGGCCATCAGAGGGCGGTTTGAGCAAACCTATCAAACGTTTAAATGCACATTTCCTTTACCTTAGCAGGTACAGTTACAGGAATGGGTCCTGCAGATACTAAGAAAGTATCATTTCTGCAGCCCTGATTTTACTAGCGAAATAGTGAAAACAACCTAAAAATTCATCCACAGGCATCCGGTGAAATAAAATATGGAAGATCAACCCAAGGTAATACCATATGGCCATTTCAAAATAAGAAACAGGTCTATAGGCCCAGAGAGAGAACAATGGAAAAAGCAAGGCATAGAAGAGAATACTCAGATGTCCAAAGGGAAGTAATATACCTCTGTGGTTGGATCTGCATGGATTACCTCTGCATATATTGTCAAGAGATTGGTACTTTTTTTTTTTTGCTTTGCTGCATTTGGAAATCTTAGTTCCCTGACCAGAGATTGAACCTGTGCTTCCCGAATTGGAAGTACATAGTCTTAACTGCTGGACCACCAGGGAAGTCCTGATTGGTAACTGTTTTTAATGGGAGGATGGGTGAGAGAAGGAGATGGACTTTTTTCTTTACACCCTTCTCTAGTCTATGAGTTTTAAAGGAGTCATGTGTATGTATTAACTATTCAAAACTGAAAACAATACATATATACATGAAGAAAAGATTTATTAGCTTAGTTATTAGTGGTGAGAAAAAGGCACATTTTTTTCTTTGAATAAAATAAATTGTATAACTTATTTTAAAAACTAGAAGTAGGAGACATAAAACTTGTCAAAAAAGGAATTATTTTATTTCCATCAAATTGAATTATCTTGGTAACATTTAATGCTGAGTTATCAGATGGAAATAGGACTGGTTGATTTTTGGTGGATTTAAAAAGTGGAGTCAGTAATCCTTTCCCAATTCCTTCCTTCACGTTTCCTACTGAATTCATTGTTGTATGGTCATGAGCTTCTGAACTGCCAAGCCCAAACATTTTCTGATGTTGACCTTGTTTGATCTCTTGCTCCCTGTTTTGGTGGTGGAGGGAATATTGTTGAGTATGATTTTTTTTTCCTTAAAATTGCCTTTCTCCTTGACTTTCATGACACAGGGCCTGAATCTGCTGCCTCTTCATCCTCCACCCGATTCTTTGATTGCTTCCTCAGAAACATCTCTAGACTCTTCCCTCTTCTGTTTATCCCAGCACAGTTGCCTGAAAGCCTGTCCCCACTGTGCTCCACTAGGTTGATGAGAACCTCTTATGTGGTCCACATTCCTATTCTCACCCTTTTTAGTCCAGGTTCTGCAAGGTCGTGCCTATCTCTGTGAGGCTCAGAAACAAGCACCGACTTGTCCTTTGAAGGTTCATGCCTACACTTCAAGTGGCATTTAAGAGCCTTCACACTCTTGTCCTCAGCTCCATTTCAAGCTCTTCCACTCCCATGCATCTTGTTATTCAAGTATTCTTGGTTACAAGTGAAGAAATCCACATGGAGCTTAGTTTCTCAAAGAGGGGAGTATTATCCTCAGATCTGCTCTCCTTTCTCCTTTCCCTTGGGTGATCTTGCTTGGTGCATTGGGGGCTGAAGGCAGAGCTGGGGACTTGCTGTCCTTCCACAACATGTTTAGGCCCCTGGTCTCTATTATTCTCTGTGTGCTGAGAGCACTGTGCCCTCCAGCTCAGGGGACCTGGAGGTGGGGCAAGTGGGTGTGAAGATGCTGAACAGAAACCTGATTCTCCTGGAAAGAACTCATCTGAACCTCTCAGAACTTCGCCAGCTTTTCCTCTACTGGGACCTGGTTTCTATCAAAGTCACACCCAATTCCCAGGAATTAGGCCTTTGAGAGAAGAATTTCCCTCATCCTTCACAGGAAAGATTTAATGGTAAAACTGCAGGCAGCTTAGCTGCTGCCTTTGCGAGGCTCTCCTTCAATGGTGCTCAACACAGCTAGTCCCCGAGGCAGTGCACCTGCTCTAGAGTGTTCTCTGTTGTTCTCTTGGGGCCATAAGTAATGGCAGATGACATGTATGTACTTATTAAGTCCTTTCTCAGGTGCCTCTTTATTTTTAAATTATCACAATTTAAGGGTAAAAATGGTTACAGAAACAGGACCCTATGGCACATGCCAATTTCTTGCCCAAAGCAGAGCAACCTGGGGGAAGAGCTGAGGAATGAGGTGACCTTCACTTCCAAAAGTGTCTTTTAGGATCCAGAGAGGGCTGGATCCAGAGGGAAATTTGGAGTCATGCTGTTAGATCATAGTAGTTAATGGCAGCCCCAATACTTGGGAGATTGGAGGAAACTGATCCGTCAGAAACGCTGCGGGCCAGAAAGCTGAGTCATGTCCACGTGTGGTTTCTGGGCTTTTCCAGCCTCTGGTTGTACTCTTGCTCCCACTGTGATCAGAACTCTGCGTGCTCATCTTTGTCTGACAGACTGTGAAAATTCACTTTGGTTTAGGTTGTAGGCTCCCCACGTCTTGGCCATCTCCCCAGGGATGGCACTCAGGGTACTTCCAGAGGACAGGTTACATAGCCAGAGGGGGCGTTCTGGCCATCCTCCTAGCTCCTTCCCCAGTACTGCCCATCACAGTGAGGGATGCCCCATTGGCCAAGCCAGAATCTCAAGAGGCATGCCTCCTTTTCCCCTTCTCTAGGTACTGGATTAGTCTCTAAGTTAATTCAGTTTGACCTTAAAAATGTCTCTGAATCTGTCCCTTTGCACTTGCTTCTGAAATGCAGTTCATTTCTCATTCCAGCTAGTGTGATAACAGCTCCTCTTCCTCCTCAACCTCCAGCACTGTTTCCTCCCATCAACTCACCATTCTACTGTTCACAGTTGAGCTCTGAACTATACATTCGGCACATCACTTCCCTTCTAAACATCATTTCCCTGCCTCTGCTCTTGTCTGTGTCAGGAGTTGAGACAGGAAGGATATTTCTAGTTATTCACGTATTCTTCGAATGGCTTTGTATTGCTCTGGGCTCCATATGTCCAAGTGCATTCTGACTATAAATGCCCAGGTATCTGAGTGTGCCTTGAGTCTGGAACTGAACATCCATAGTCTGAGGCTGTGAAGGTTCAAGTGGATGAATTCTGGTTTGTTTCTGGGCATATCTAAACATCTCTGTGAATTGGTGCCTGAATGTATGTTCACTGGGTGCTTGTGAATTTTTGTGTGTGCATCTGTGTGCTTGTGTATCTCTGTATATTCCTGCATATTCTCTGTCTTTTGTTGTTTGTCTGAGCCTGTCTCTCTGGGAGGGTGAGTGATTGCTGTCAACGGGGACTGTTCCAATAAGGAATAGTGTGAAAGAAATCATTTCACACTCCCCATAGTGCAGACTGTGTACGCTGTTCTTGGCGAATGTGTAGTTGCTGAGATACTGAAAGTCAGTACCTTGCCTCTCCAGCTAGGAAGCATCCATGGGTTGCTGGCTGTTCTAAATGGAAGCTTCCCTTCTTTTCTGTAATCCCTCTGAGATTGGGAGCACAGAGCTGGGCAGGTCCTCATCTTTCTCTAAAATGTATTGAGTCAGAGAGAGTGCAGGGTAGCCCGTGTAGAGAGAGCTGAATGTGCCAGGTTCCTGCAGAAGAGCCCCTGGTGCCATGCAAGATTTGGGGATGAGAGCAACTTTTCATTGCTGTGACTCTTCTGGCTGTAGAGCCATTTGTAACAGAGCAGACGTAAGTGAAAGCTTTATAGGAAAGTATTTATTTGAAAAGAGCTGGCTGAGAGGAAGTAAGGAGTGAGCAAGTTCAAATGAGATAAGTCTGGGCAGTGAGGAATCCAACAGGGCTAAGAGCACCAGGGCAAACAGGTCGGAACCTAAATTTCAGGCCTGTGTTTTCCTTCAGGGCCTTCTTGCCTTGGCTTCTTCCTTAAATGGAAGGAATGCAGCCTGTTCTCTATTCTGCTTTCCCTGCCTTCCAACCCATCATCTTACCAACCTCTGTGCTTTCTTCCAGGCCACTCTGACAACCAAGCATGTTACCATCAGGCTTATAATTATGCTGGGTGTATTCTCAGTCATGTCCAACTCTTTGCCAGTCCATGGACTGTAGCCCACCAGGCTCCTCTGTCCATGGCATTTTCCAGGCAAGAATGCTGGAGTGGGTTGCCATCTCCTTCTCCAGGGATCTTCCTGACCCAGGGATTAAGCTCAAGACTTTTGTGTCTCCTGCATTGGTGGGCGGGTTTTTTACCACTAGTGCCACCTGAGAAGCCTGTAATGATGCTGGGAAAATGTTAAATGAAGAAAGTCTTTGACACGTGGGACTGTGGCCCTGTTGCCACCTTTCCCCACCAGTCACTGTGTGAATGAGGGGAAAGAAGCCCTCACCAGACAGTGCCTGTTCTTCATCGAGAACTAGTCTCAGAGTGGCAACTGTCACTCAAGTATCCTGACACCCTGTTGAGTGTCACTTCCATCACACAAAAATAGTTTTGGATGACTTTTGGGTGTTAGGTGACTTTTATCTAAAACCAGAAAATAGCTTCCATTTACAGGACCATGTGAGTGAAGTGGCAACTCATGTAACAAGAGTTCGGAAGAGAGCGTGTGACAGTGGAATAGAAGACTTTTATCTGGAAGAAATGTTCCTGCCTTTGAAGAGGCAGTGGCAGGGAGGTTTGATGCAGGCCAGATGTGGAGAGTTCTGAAACAAGCGGCAGGGTGGCCAACTTAGTTCAGATCAGTTCAGCCACCCTTTATGCAAAACCTAGCATAGGTCAGGGACTGGGAAGGTGCCAGGCATACGGGGAAGGCTAAGACTTGGCCTTGCCTTTGAGGAGTTCATATGCTAGTGGGGGAGCCAGAAAGTAAAGAATTTTCCTCACTATAATTTGTGATGAAATCTCAGATGCCAGTATGCTAGGGTTGCTAAGGGAGAATAGAAGAGAAGATGCACTCCATCTGCTAGGGCTTGGAGGATACACAGGTGCAAGGGTGATATGCAGTGTATGGGGTACTACATACCTACCTTTAGTCTAGTTGAAGCTTAGTATGCAAGGCAGAGAATGGAAGGGGAAAAGTTGGAGTTTTATAAAAACCACATGGCATGGGCTGTTTGAAGCTGTGATAAAGTGCTTGAAAATGGAAATCATTGAGAAGTTTTAAGCAGGCTGGTAAGTGGATCAGATTTGTGTTTGGTTCTTTCCCTCTAAGACCACATGCATTTGGAGCAACAAGATCGAAGGTGGAATATCAATGAGAAGAAAATTTCAAAGTGGTCGTTGGTTCATGTAGGGCTGGAGGGAAAACTTAGTGTTTATGATTTAGGGACCATGTGGATGGTGATTTCATCCTTTGGGGTAAGGAATATTGAGTTTGAGGAATCAGGACAGACATTATGGAGAGGGGTGATGAGGTCTGAACATGTGTTTGAAGTTCTTCAGAATGTCCAGATGAAGATTTCCAACAACCAGTAGGAACAAAAGTTTAGGAGAGAATTAAAAACTGGGGTTAGAGATTTGAACACATTCAGTCACGTAGGAGGATAGAATCACCGAGGGAGGGTACACAGCAGGAGGAGAGCAGTGGGTCAAAAGAGGAAATTCCCACCTTTAAGGGCAAGTGGAGGAAGAGCGTTCCATACACAGGACAGAACAGGAAAAGTTGGAGGGAGACAGAAAGATCCTGGATGGCATGTTGATGTGGATGCTCAAACAAGGGCTCCATGCGGTAAGAAGGAATGTTCACTAGCACCAGGGAGATAAGGACAGAGAGAGATGGAGTGGTGGGAATGGAGGTCTGGTTGCAGGAGGTTGCGGGATGACTGGGCATTTTGGCCTCAGGCTGTTAGACTCTATTTGTAAGTAATCTTACTAGAAGGGACATTAGAAGGGACATAGAGTTAAACTTGGAGTTATTCCTTAGGGGTCAGGGAGTGACAAGGACTTATCTATTTACAGACTGAGTAAAAATGGCCCATAGAGGGTCTGAAGGTATAGGCAGGGGTAATTGATGGATGGAGGTCTTGGAGGATCTGAGACTGGCCAGAGAGGACCTTCGAATTTGGACAGGAGAGGGCCTGGAGGAAAAGAGGCAGTTCTCTATGTGACTCCACGTTCATGGACAGGTTATAGGAGCTAAAGGTTGGGGGAGATTGGACCCTTGGTCTCGTTTTCTTTTTAAAAAGAAACAGAAGACTAAGTTCTATGCTGGACAGGTTCATGAGCTGTGTGAACAGTTTGAGAAACAAGATCGAAGGTGGAATATCAATGAGAAGAAAATTTCAAAGTGGTCGTTGGTTCATGTAGGGCTGGAGGGAAAACTTAGTGTTTATGATTTAGGGACCATGTGGATGGTGATTTCATCCTTTGGGGTAAGGAATATTGAGTTTGAGGAATCAGGACAGACATTATGGAGAGGGGTGATGAGGTCTGAACATGTGTTTGAAGTTCTTCAGAATGTCCAGATGAAGATTTCCAACAACCAGTAGGAACAAAAGTTTAGGAGAGAATTAAAAACTGGGGTTAGAGATTTGAACACATTCAGTCACGTAGGAGGATAGAATCACCGAGGGAGGGTACACAGCAGGAGGAGAGCAGTGGGTCAAAAGAGGAAATTCCCACCTTTAAGGGCAAGTGGAGGAAGAGCGTTCCATACACAGGACAGAACAGGAAAAGTTGGAGGGAGACAGAAAGATCCTGGATGGCATGTTGATGTGGATGCTCAAACAAGGGCTCCATGCGGTAAGAAGGAATGTTCACTAGCACCAGGGAGATAAGGACAGAGAGAGATGGAGTGGTGGGAATGGAGGTCTGGTTGCAGGAGGTTGCGGGATGACTGGGCATTTTGGCCTCAGGCTGTTAGACTCTATTTGTAAGTAATCTTACTAGAAGGGACATTAGAAGGGACATAGAGTTAAACTTGGAGTTATTCCTTAGGGGTCAGGGAGTGACAAGGACTTATCTATTTACAGACTGAGTAAAAATGGCCCATAGAGGGTCTGAAGGTATAGGCAGGGGTAATTGATGGATGGAGGTCTTGGAGGATCTGAGACTGGCCAGAGAGGACCTTCGAATTTGGACAGGAGAGGGCCTGGAGGAAAAGAGGCAGTTCTCTATGTGACTCCACGTTCATGGACAGGTTATAGGAGCTAAAGGTTGGGGGAGATTGGACCCTTGGTCTCGTTTTCTTTTTAAAAAGAAACAGAAGACTAAGTTCTATGCTGGACAGGTTCATGAGCTGTGTGAACAGTTTGAGAAACATGAGAAAGATAAGGACTGGAAAATAGGGAAAATGAATGTGAGGACTAACCAGAGACAAGGCATGGCTGGTGGAACTGAGAATCCAGTGAGAACACTCACGTTGAATTGACAGAGAAGATATCTTCTCAGTAGAAGCTTGTCTTTAGGAGCACTCAGTTTCCTAGGTGGAGGGTTGAAGCTGTGTTGCGACCTTGAGCTGGGATTGGAACTCTCATGGAGACAAGTGGGAGAATGATAGTGACAACAACACCTCACACTTCCTTTAGGTGCTTGCTGTGCTCCAGACAGATCTACACGCTTCACATACATGGTTTTGATTAATCATCTTAACAACTTGAGGAGTTCAAATTAATATTAGAACTACTCAACAGATGGGAAAACTAAGTGTAAACAAAATTAGCCCAAAGTCACATAGATAGAGTGTGCTAGATATACAATTCAAAATCAGACGACCCACTAATTTCAGAGGGAGAAAATGCTTCAGATAGTTAATGATGAGATTAACTGAATTTGGAAAAAAATGAGGCTAAAAATTGCCTGATAGACTGGAAGAAAATTAAGGATGTAAAGGACTGCATGTCTAAAGGCGTTGGAACATGCCCGTGAGTCTTGAAAGAAGGGCTGGGGAGAAGGTGGGCTGTGGTGATGGTGTGGGTGTTGGATGGGTTCCTGGGGTCGAGGAGGCCAGGAAAGAATACTGGAGTGGGTTAGCCATTCCCTTCTCCAGGGGATCTTCCCAGCCCAGGGATTGAATCCCAATATCCTGCATTGCAGGCAGATTCTTTACCATCTGAGCCACCAGAAAAGCCCTTTCCCAGGTACACCTTCCTTCTCCCAGGAGACAGGACTGGGATTCCACGTGAGGTCCAGGTTACTATCTTTTTGTAAGGAGGCAATACTCTTTCAGGGAGGATCAGGGCCTCTTTCCTCAGATGAGGGGTGTTGGAAAAGCTACAGACCCATGTGAGACATAGCTGTTGCCTGAGCTATCGCTACTTTTCCTTTGCTGTTCTGTGCTGGTTGGCTTGGCACCCTTATCTCCAAGAAAGTGTGTGTGTGTGTGTGTGTGTGTGTGTGTGTGTGAGTGAGTGATTTATTGATGAAAACTGTCCTAAGAAATGGAAAGGGTAGCCAGGCCTGGCGGATCACCAGTCTGTTCCTTAAGTAGGGTAAGCCATCCAGAGGTGGTCTGTGGGAGGCACAGCAAGAGAGACCTGAGAAACTGCCTCCACAGTCAGGCTGCAGAAGGGACCCTGGGCGACAGAGCATGGCTAGAACACGGGGGAACGTGGAGGAGCTGGGTCTGTGAGAGCCCCCATGGGGAGGTCACCCCGCCGGAGCTGACCTGGCCAAAGAAATGACCTGGAAATAGACTTGGAAAAGAATTAGGGTGTTTTCTGACAGTCCCTGTATCTGCGAGGGACTTTTTAGACCGTTTTTATGACTTCTATGGAGCCACCATTCCCGTGGTTTATTCCCAAAGCAGTGCTGTGGTTCAAAGAGCACAGCGTAGACAACCCAAGGTATTTTCCAGTTTGTGTTTCTTTCTTGTATGTCTCTAGGCTCATGAAGGGAAAGTGTGGTTTCTGGCAATACTTTTTTCTTTCTTTTAAAATTTTTATTTTGTATTGGGGTACAACTGATTAACAGCATTGTGATAGTTTCAGGTAAATAGTGAAGGGACTCAGCCATACATGTACGTGTATCCATTCTGCCCAGCCTCCCTCCTATCCAGGCCGCCTGGTAATACTTTCTGAGTTCTCCTCTTCTTCTTCCTCATATTGCTTCCCCCATCCCCTAGAACTTGGTCGTCTCACCCCTGGGGCCTCAGCCTCTGTCTTTTTCCTCTCGACATAGAAGCCCTTCTCCAACAGAAAATCCCTGGTGGTGTCATGGTGAGGTTGGGGATGAAAGAGGGCGGGGAGGGGAGAAACTGTGTCAGACCAGGCTAGTGTGCTATTCAGCGAGCATGGGCTGGGGCAAAGTGATGTTACATTAATGAAAATACATTGTTTCCATCACCTTCTATCTAAGCAGTCTGATGGCCCTTTCAAAGAGATGTCAGTCGTTCACTGAGTCCCTTGTCTACTCCCGCTCACATTCACATGCCTTTCCTGCCCACTTTGTCTCCTTTTACCCTGTGAGTTAGCATTTCGGGTGCTCCCGGGTACCTGGCTGCATTCACTCAAACCCTTGTTACCAAACGCAGGACCAGGAACCAAGCAACCTCATGAACCTGAGGTGAAGCATTTAATCCCTTCCCCTGTAAGACGCATGACTTTGATGTGAGGAGTTAAAGGGACTGTTTGACCCTCTAGTTGTCAGAACCACAGTGAGTGTGGGACTCTCCTCGTCTCCAGAATCAGTTCACACCTGCTCTGTGATACACAGGCAGGTGAGTGCCTGACACCTGTACAGTTTTAGCCCGTGGCCCTCTTTGCCTTGCAGGCCACAGGACAGGACAGGTCTTCAGCCAGCATTGGGACTACCTGGAAATAGATTTAAAAACAGTCCCTGTATCTGCGAGGGACTTTTAGACCGTTTTTATGACTTCTATGGAGCCACCATTCCCGTGGTTTATTCCCAAAGCAGTGCTGTGGTTCAAAGAGCACAGCGTAGACAACCCAAGGTATTTTCCAGTTTGTGTTTCTTTCTTGTATGTCTCTAGGCTCATGAAGGGAAAGTGTGGTTTCTGGCAATACTTTTTTCTTTCTTTTAAAATTTTTATTTTGTATTGGGGTACAACTGATTAACAGCATTGTGATAGTTTCAGGTAAATAGTGAAGGGACTCAGCCATACATGTACGTGTATCCATTCTGCCCAGCCTCCCTCCTATCCAGGCCGCCTGGTAATACTTTCTGAGTTCTCCTCTTCTTCTTCCTCATATTGCTTCCCCCATCCCCTAGAACTTGGTCGTCTCACCCCTGGGGCCTCAGCCTCTGTCTTTTTCCTCTCGACATAGAAGCCCTTCTCCAACAGAAAATCCCTGGTGGTGTCATGGTGAGGTTGGGGATGAAAGAGGGCGGGGAGGGGAGAAACTGTGTCAGACCAGGCTAGTGTGCTATTCAGCGAGCATGGGCTGGGGCAAAGTGATGTTACATTAATGAAAATACATTGTTTCCATCACCTTCTATCTAAGCAGTCTGATGGCCCTTTCAAAGAGATGTCAGTCGTTCACTGAGTCCCTTGTCTACTCCCGCTCACATTCACATGCCTTTCCTGCCCACTTTGTCTCCTTTTACCCTGTGAGTTAGCATTTCGGGTGCTCCCGGGTACCTGGCTGCATTCACTCAAACCCTTGTTACCAAACGCAGGACCAGGAACCAAGCAACCTCATGAACCTGAGGTGAAGCATTTAATCCCTTCCCCTGTAAGACGCATGACTTTGATGTGAGGAGTTAAAGGGACTGTTTGACCCTCTAGTTGTCAGAACCACAGTGAGTGTGGGACTCTCCTCGTCTCCAGAATCAGTTCACACCTGCTCTGTGATACACAGGCAGGTGAGTGCCTGACACCTGTACAGTTTTAGCCCGTGGCCCTCTTTCTGCCTTGCAGGCCACAGGACAGGACAGGTCTTCAGCCAGCATTGACTGAGGACCAGCTTATCTCTAGCAGCTGAAACCGTGATGACTGAGCTCCATTTCTGAGGTGTGAAACCCCACAGTGACCTCCTTTATGGCTTCTCCAGCCTCTGGCTGCCTGTGCTGCTATTTCCTGCTGCGGTCCAATCCCTCCCCAGTTTCTTCTGTTCTGGATTGATTTGCCAATAGTGAGAATGGGGTGGCTCCAGGGAATCAAATGCTGCTTATTAATTTCTGAACACTTACCATTCCCTCACTTCCGCATCCCCTCTGTGTTTAGATGCTTCTCAGCCTACAGGATCCATTTTCTGGCCTCTGTTGAGGAGTGTCTTTCAGTATATGGAGGCAGTGTTCCCTGAGAATCTCCTGCAGAGAGCCTGTTGTCAGTTGTTAAAGATTGTCTTTAACTCCAAACCCCTCCTCCATCTCTGCTTTTGAGTCTCTGCAGGCTGCTTTGCTGCGCTAGGCTTTCCAGTAGGGAGTGCTGGGGTGACTGCAGGACTGGAGGAGAGAGTCGGGAACTTGGTCCTTACTCCACCCAACTCTCCCCGCCCAACAATGCTTCTTCACCCTGGGGGAGGCGGTTCTTTCTGTAAGCAACCTCTGAATCCAGTCTGTGGTTTTTCCAACCATCACCAAACTAGAATCACGGCACGACTCCACCTGGCCACAGAGACCCAGCATTGGCTGCTGGCCCCTGCTCCCAGGTTTCAGCTCACAAGGTTCCTAATCTACTTTTCTCAGTTTTAATGATTCCAGCCTCGTCCTTTTGCTGCTATGGCCTAAGCGGCAGTAGCCCTTTCCTGTCGTTGCCACCTCCATGGTACCTGAGTTTTCTTTTTACCCTTTCAATTAGGTAGCCATCAACTTTACACCTAGCTAGCAGCTCTGCATTGTTACCTCTGGTCACACAACTGTTGTGGGTCTGTCTCACAAGGGGCCCCAGTGAAGATGGCAATCTGGCTGGTGAGGCTCAGGCCCAGTCCTCCCGGAATTTGTAGTTGTTATGACTTCCTGTCTGTGAATGTCCTTTAGGTCAGATCATATCTGTGATCCTGTGAGGGGTCTCAATGTCTCTTCATCCTTTTTTTATCTCTGTGGTGGCTCTAAATAGTCCTCTAACTCCTTTTCTACAAACCCTGATCTCATCCTATTGATTTAGTAAATTTCATGCCAAGTGACCTCCTTTATGGCTTCTCCAGCCTCTGGCTGCCTGTGCTGCTATTTCCTGCTGCGGTCCAATCCCTCCCCAGTTTCTTCTGTTCTGGATTGATTTGCCAATAGTGAGAATGGGGTGGCTCCAGGGAATCAAATGCTGCTTATTAATTTCTGAACACTTACCATTCCCTCACTTCCGCATCCCCTCTGTGTTTAGATGCTTCTCAGCCTACAGGATCCATTTTCTGGCCTCTGTTGAGGAGTGTCTTTCAGTATATGGAGGCAGTGTTCCCTGAGAATCTCCTGCAGAGAGCCTGTTGTCAGTTGTTAAAGATTGTCTTTAACTCCAAACCCCTCCTCCATCTCTGCTTTTGAGTCTCTGCAGGCTGCTTTGCTGCGCTAGGCTTTCCAGTAGGGAGTGCTGGGGTGACTGCAGGACTGGAGGAGAGAGTCGGGAACTTGGTCCTTACTCCACCCAACTCTCCCCGCCCAACAATGCTTCTTCACCCTGGGGGAGGCGGTTCTTTCTGTAAGCAACCTCTGAATCCAGTCTGTGGTTTTTCCAACCATCACCAAACTAGAATCACGGCACGACTCCACCTGGCCACAGAGACCCAGCATTGGCTGCTGGCCCCTGCTCCCAGGTTTCAGCTCACAAGGTTCCTAATCTACTTTTCTCAGTTTTAATGATTCCAGCCTCGTCCTTTTGCTGCTATGGCCTAAGCGGCAGTAGCCCTTTCCTGTCGTTGCCACCTCCATGGTACCTGAGTTTTCTTTTTACCCTTTCAATTAGGTAGCCATCAACTTTACACCTAGCTAGCAGCTCTGCATTGTTACCTCTGGTCACACAACTGTTGTGGGTCTGTCTCACAAGGGGCCCCAGTGAAGATGGCAATCTGGCTGGTGAGGCTCAGGCCCAGTCCTCCCGGAATTTGTAGTTGTTATGACTTCCTGTCTGTGAATGTCCTTTAGGTCAGATCATATCTGTGATCCTGTGAGGGGTCTCAATGTCTCTTCATCCTTTTTTTTATCTCTGTGGTGGCTCTAAATAGTCCTCTAACTCCTTTTCTACAAACCCTGATCTCATCCTATTGATTTAGTAAATTTCATGCCAATGTCGCCATAGTAAGTTCTGTGGCCTCCGCCAAGTCTCCAGGGAATTCAGCCCTGATTGGTACCAAGGTCATGGCTTTGAAGTCCGAGGTGGTGGTGGGGTTGGGGGAAAGTCAGAGTCCATTGGGACTGACTGATTCCCAGCAGCCCAGCCACCCCGAAGAAGTCTGAGTTTTGAAGAAACTGGGTATCTGTGGAGCTGGTAATGTAAACAATTAGAGTTTTAACTTCCTCTCCTTAGTGAATCCACATAATGATAGGTCTGCTTGTCAGGAGGAGACTGTAGAAATCTGAGAAGGACTAGCTTCAAGGGCGAATGGGGTTTGTTTATTTTTCACAGAACCAGACATCTGGGATAGGAGGCCAGGTGTGTGTGGTGGGGGGACGGGGGCAGCGTGGCATCTGCAGCCCTGACTATTTCTCTTTCTCTTCTGCTGTTCTCAGCTTATACCTTTCATTCTCATGTTCACCATTTGGTGGCAGAATAGTGGCTGCTGCCACTCTGGACTCCTGTTTATGTCTCTGGCAGGAACCAGAAGGAAGTTACCATGAGAAAGGGGCAGTGCTGGCGATGGGAAGTCAGGCGTTCCCAGATATTCTCAGATATTTTCCATATGCTCCTCTCATGTCTCGTTGCACATGGGCACTGGCACTCAGCTGCAAAAGACTTTGCAAAATATAGTTTTCTAACTGGTACTTTACCATCTTGTGTGATGCAGGTAAGGGAGAGGGGGTGATGGCCATTCGATGGCACTTGACAGTGTCTGTAACACATGGAAATCCAGTGCCTTGAGTAGGATGTGTCTGTCTGAACATCTCAGTCACCCCCATTGCTACTTCCAAACTCCATGAGGACTCTATTGTGTCCCTGTGACCCTGGGGCGCCCCCAGGAGCCCTGATGCTTGCCTCATATCTTTATACCTTGGATGCAGCCTGTATGCACTCAGAAAAGAAACAAGCTTTCAGGTCATACATAGTTAATATTCTTTTTTATTTTTTTCTAATTAATTTTTTAATTTTTAAAAATATTTTTACAGAGTTTTGTTGTTCACATACATGTATGTTCTCAGATCAGTCATCCCTGTCTCCCTCCCAGTTCCCCAATCCCACCCCTCTAGGCCGTCACACCGTGCCCCTGCAGGATCCCCCATTCCTACAGTGCAACGACAATAGCTATCTTTTTCACATATGATAGTATAGGTTTCCAGGTTACTCCCTTTATGCCTCCCACCCACTGTTCATTCCCCTTAATGTCCACATGTCTGTTCTCTTTGTCTGTTTTTCCATTGCTTCACTGTGTGTGTTATTATTACCCTCTTACTAGATTCCATATATGTGTGTCAGTATAGTGTATTAGTCTTTCTCTTTTTGACTTACTTCACTTTTTTGTATAGGTTCTAGATCCAGCCACCTCATTAGGACTGATTCTTCTGCATTTCTTTTTTACAGTTGTGTACTACTCCATTGTATATATGTACCAGGGCTTTTGGATCCAATCATGCGTTGATGGACATCTAGGTTGCTTCCATGTTCTAGTCATTGTCTAGAGAGCTGCAATGAACGTTGGAGTACAGATGCCTCTTTCAGTTTTGATTTCAGCAGGGTATATGCCTGATAGTGGGATTGCTGGGTCGTATGGTGCTTCTATTTTTAGTTTTTTAAGGAATCTCCAGACTGTCTTCCATAGAGGCTGTATCAATTTACATTCCCACCAGCAAAGCAAGAGTGTTCCCTTTTCTCTGCACCCTCTGCAGCATTTATTGTCTGTTGACTCAGCTGCAAAAGACTTTGCAAAATATAGTTTTCTAACTGGTACTTTACCATCTTGTGTGATGCAGGTAAGGGAGAGGGGGTGATGGCCATTCGATGGCACTTGACAGTGTCTGTAACACATGGAAATCCAGTGCCTTGAGTAGGATGTGTCTGTCTGAACATCTCAGTCACCCCCATTGCTACTTCCAAACTCCATGAGGACTCTATTGTGTCCCTGTGACCCTGGGGCGCCCCCAGGAGCCCTGATGCTTGCCTCATATCTTTATACCTTGGATGCAGCCTGTATGCACTCAGAAAAGAAACAAGCTTTCAGGTCATACATAGTTAATATTCTTTTTTATTTTTTTCTAATTAATTTTTTAATTTTTAAAAATATTTTTACAGAGTTTTGTTGTTCACATACATGTATGTTCTCAGATCAGTCATCCCTGTCTCCCTCCCAGTTCCCCAATCCCACCCCTCTAGGCCATCACACCGTGCCCCTGCAGGATCCCCCATTCCTACAGTGCAACGACAATAGCTATCTTTTTCACATATGATAGTATAGGTTTCCAGGTTACTCCCTTTATGCCTCCCACCCACTGTTCATTCCCCTTAATGTCCACATGTCTGTTCTCTTTGTCTGTTTTTCCATTGCTTCACTGTGTGTGTTATTATTACCCTCTTACTAGATTCCATATATGTGTGTCAGTATAGTGTATTAGTCTTTCTCTTTTTGACTTACTTCACTTTTTAGGATAGGTTCTAGATCCAGCCACCTCATTAGGACTGATTCTTCTGCATTTCTTTTTTACAGTTGTGTACTACTCCATTGTATATATGTACCAGGGCTTTTGGATCCAATCATGCGTTGATGGACATCTAGGTTGCTTCCATGTTCTAGTCATTGTCTAGAGAGCTGCAATGAACGTTGGAGTACAGATGCCTCTTTCAGTTTTGATTTCAGCAGGGTATATGCCTGATAGTGGGATTGCTGGGTCGTATGGTGCTTCTATTTTTAGTTTTTTAAGGAATCTCCAGACTGTCTTCCATAGAGGCTGTATCAATTTACATTCCCACCAGCAAAGCAAGAGTGTTCCCTTTTCTCTGCACCCTCTGCAGCATTTATTGTCTGTTGGTTTGTTGATGATGGCCATTCTGATGGGTGTGAGGTGATATCTCATTGTAGTTTTGATTTGCATTTCTCTAATGATAAGTGAGGTTGAGCATCATTTCATGTGTTTTTTGGCCATCTGTATGTCGTCTTTGGAAAGGTGTCTGTTTAGGTCCTTTTCCCATTTTTTGATTGGGTTGTTCATTTTTCCAATGTTGAGTTATCTGAGTTGCTTGTAGATTTTGGAGATTAATTCTTTGTCTGTTGTTTCATTTGCTATGATTTTCTCCCATTCTGTGGGTTGTCTGTTCATCTTTTTTGTAATTTCTTTTGCTGTACAAAAGCTTTTAAGATTCATTAGGTCCCATGTGTTAATTTTTGGTTTTAGTTCCGCTATTCTAGTAGGTGGGTCATGGAAGATCTTGCTTTGATTGTGTCCTTGAGTGTTTTGCCTATATTCTCCACTAAGAGTTTTAGGGTTTCTGGTCTTACATTTAGGTCTTTAATCCATTTTGAGTTGATCTTTGTGCATGGTGTCAGGGAATGTTCCAACTTCATTTTTTTGCATGTAGCTGTCCAATTTTCCCAGCACCATTTGTTGAAGAGGCTGTCTTTGTCCCATTTTATAGTTTTGCCTCCTTTGTCAAAAATAAGGTACGCATAGGTGCGTGGGTTTATCTCTGGGTTCTCTATCTTGTTCCATTGTTCTATATTTCTGGCTTTGTTCTAGTACCATGCTGTCTTTTTTTTTTTTTTGATTGTATCTTTCTTTTTTTTAAAACCTTTATTTTACTTTTAACTTTTACAGAGTTTTGTTGTTCACAGACATGCATGTTCTCAGATTAGTCACATGTATATCCCCCCCCTCCCTCCTGACCCCAAACCCCTTTTCTAAGAAGCACTTTCTTCACTTTATAGGCTGTATCAATTTACATTCCTCACCAGGTTGCTTCCATGTTCTAGTCATTGTCTAGAGAGCTGCAATGAACGTTGGAGTACAGATGCCTCTTTCAGTTTTGATTTCAGCAGGGTATATGCCTGATAGTGGGATTGCTGGGTCGTATGGTGCTTCTATTTTTAGTTTTTTAAGGAATCTCCAGACTGTCTTCCATAGAGGCTGTATCAATTTACATTCCCACCAGCAAAGCAAGAGTGTTACCTTTTCTCTGCACCCTCTGCAGCATTTATTGTCTGTTGGTTTGTTGATGATGGCCATTCTGATGGGTGTGAGGTGATATCTCATTGTAGTTTTGATTTGCATTTCTCTAATGATAAGTGAGGTTGAGCATCATTTCATGTGTTTTTTGGCCATCTGTATGTCGTCTTTGGAAAGGTGTCTGTTTAGGTCCTTTTCCCATTTTTTGATTGGGTTGTTCATTTTTCCAATGTTGAGTTATCTGAGTTGCTTGTAGATTTTGGAGATTAATTCTTTGTCTGTTGTTTCATTTGCTATGATTTTCTCCCATTCTGTGGGTTGTCTGTTCATCTTTTTTGTAATTTCTTTTGCTGTACAAAAGCTTTTAAGATTCATTAGGTCCCATGTGTTAATTTTTGGTTTTAGTTCCGCTATTCTAGTAGGTGGGTCATGGAAGATCTTGCTTTGATTGTGTCCTTGAGTGTTTTGCCTATATTCTCCACTAAGAGTTTTAGGGTTTCTGGTCTTACATTTAGGTCTTTAATCCATTTTGAGTTGATCTTTGTGCATGGTGTCAGGGAATGTTCCAACTTCATTTTTTTGCATGTAGCTGTCCAATTTTCCCAGCACCATTTGTTGAAGAGGCTGTCTTTGTCCCATTTTATAGTTTTGCCTCCTTTGTCAAAAATAAGGTACGCATAGGTGCGTGGGTTTATCTCTGGGTTCTCTATCTTGTTCCATTGTTCTATATTTCTGGCTTTGTTCTAGTACCATGCTGTCTTTTTTTTTTTTTTTTTGATTGTATCTTTCTTTTTTTTTTAAAACCTTTATTTTACTTTTAACTTTTACAGAGTTTTGTTGTTCACAGACATGCATGTTCTCAGATTAGTCACATGTATATCCCCCGCTTCCCTCCCCTCCTGACCATCACCCCTGAAGCACCCCTGAAGGATCCCCTTTTCTCACAGAGCAATGACTAGAGCTATTTTCTTCACTTATGATAGTACAGGCCTTCATGCTACTTCCTTTACGCCTCTCACCCACTGTTCCTTCCCCACAATGTCCATATGTCCGCTGTCCATGTCTGTCTTTCTGTCGCTTCACTGCATGTGCCATCATCACCATCCTACTAGATTCCATATATATGTGTTAATATACTGTATTTGTCCTTCTCTTTCTGACTGACTCCACTTTTGATGATACGTTCTAGATCCAGCCACCTCATGAGGGCTGATTCTTCTGCATTTCTCTTTACAGCTGTGTAGTATTCCATTGTATATATATACCAGAGCTTTTGGATCCATTCGTTCGTTGATGGGCATCTAGGTTCCTTCCATGTTCTAGCTATTGTATAGAGAGCTGCAATGAACATTGGGGTACAGGTGATTCTTTCAGATTTGATTTCATCAGGGTATAAGCCTAAGAGTGGGATTGCTGGGTCATATGGTGCTTCTATTTTTAGTTTTTTAAGAAATCTCCAGACTGTCTTCCATAGAGGCTGTATCAATTTACACTCCCACCAGCAATGCAGGAGTGTTCCCTTTTCTCCGCAGCCATTCCAGCATTTATTGTCTGTCGATTTGTGGATGATGGCCATTCTGACGGGTGTGAGGTGATATCTCATTGTAGTTTTGATTTGCATTTCTCTAATTATTAGTGAAGTTGAGCATCGTTTCATGTGTTTTTGGGCCATCTGTATGTCATCGTTGGAGAGATGTCTGTTTAGGTCCTTTTCCCATTTTTTGATTGGGTTGTTCGTTTTTCCAGTGCTGAGTTGTCTGAGTTGCTTGTAGATTTTGGAGATTAATTCTTTGTCTGTTGTTTCATTTGCTATGATTTTCTCCCACTCTGTGGGCTGTCTGTTCATCTTTTTTGTAATTTCTTTTGCTGTACAAAAGCTTTTAAGTTTCATTAGGTCCCACATGTTCATTTGTCTTTTTAGTTCCACTATTCTAGTAGGTGGGTCAGAGAAGATCTTGCTTTGATTGATGTCCTTGAGGGTTTTGCCTATATTCTCCTCTAAGAGTTTGATGGTTTCTGGCCTTACATTTAAGTCTTTAATCCATTTTGAGTTGATCTTTGTGTGTGGTGTCAGGGTATGTTCCAACTTCATTTTCTTGCATGTAGCTGTCCAATTTTCCCAGCACCATTTGTTGAAGAGGCTGTCTTTGTCCCATTTTATATGTTCGCCTCCTTTGTCAAAAATAAGGTACCCATAGGTGCCTGGCTTTATCTCTGGTTTCTCGATCTTGTTCCATTGGTCGATATTTCTGTTTTGGTGCCAGTACCATACTGTCTTGAGGACTGTTGCTTTGTAGTAGAGTCTGAAGTTGGGGAGGCTGATCCCCCCAGCTCCATTCTTCTTCCTCAGGATTGCTTTGGCTATTCGAGATCTTTTGTGTTTCCATATGAACTGTGTGATTCTTTGGTCTAGTTCTGTGAAGAATGTTATTGGAAGTTTGATAGGGATCGCATTGAATCTATAGATGACATTTGGTAGTATGGTCATTTTCACAGTATTGATTCTCCCGACCCAGGAACACGGAATATTTCTCCATCTGTTTAACTCTTCTTTAATGTCTCTCATGAGTGTCTTGTAATTTTCTGTGTACAGTTCTTTTGTTTCTTTGGGTAGGTTTATTCCTAGATATTTGATTCTTTTGGTTGCGATGGTGAAGGGGATTGCCTCTTTGATTTCATTTTCTGATTTTTCATTGTTTGTGTATAGGAATGCCAGTGATTTCTGTATATTGATTTTGTATCCTGCGATTTTGCTGAATTCGCTGATTAACTCTAGTAGTTTTGTAATAGTGTCTTTGGGATTTTCTATGTATAATATCATGTCATCTGCAAATAGAGAGAGTTTGACTTCTTCTTTTCCAATCTGGATTCCTTTGATTTCTTTCTCTTCTCTTATTGCCATTGCTAGAACTTCCAGGACTATGTTGAATAGTAGTGGTGAAAGTGGACACCCTTGTCTTGTTCCTGATCTTAGAGGGAATGCTTTCAGTTTTTCACCATTGAGGATAATGTTTGCTGTGGGCTTCTCATATATGGCTTTCACTATGTTAAGATAAGTTCCTTCTATGCCCATTTTTTGAAGAGTTTTTATCATAAATGGATGCTGTACTTTGTCAAAGGCTTTTTCTGCATCTATTGAGATGATCATGTGATTTTTGTCTTTCAATTTGTTGATATGGTATATCACATTGATTGATTTGCGGATGTTGAAGAATCCTTGCATGCCTGGAATGAACCCAACTTGATCGTGATGAATGAGCTTTTTGATGTGTTGCTGAATTCTGTTTGCTAGGATTTTGTTGAGGATTTTGGCATCTAAATTCATCAGTGAAATTGGTCTATAATTTTCTTTTTTTGTGTTGTTTTTGCCTGGTTTTGGTATAAGGGTAATGGCGGCCTCATAGAATGTGTTTGGAAGTGTTCCTTCCTGTGCGATTTTTTGAAAGAGTTTTAGAAAGACAGGCATTGCCTCTTCTTTAAATGTTTGGTAGAATTAACCTGTGAAGCCATCTGACCCTGGGCTTTTATTTTTGGTTAGATTTTTAATCACAAATTCGATTTCTGAGCTTGTGATTGGGTTGTTCATAGTTTCTATTTCTTCCTGGTTGAGTCTTGGGAGATTAATCTTCTCCAAGAAACTGTCCATTTCTTCCAGGTTGTCCAGTTTGTTGCCATATAGTTATTCATAATAGTCTCTTAGAATCCTTTGGATTTCTGCATTATCTGTTGTAATCTCTCCTTTTTCGTTTTTGATTTTGTTGATCTGGTTCTTCTCTCTTTTTTTCTTGATGAGTCTGGCCAGTGGCTTGTCAATTTTGTTTACCTTTTCGAAGAACCAGCTTTTTGTTTTATTTATCTTTACTAGTTTTGTAATAGTGTCTTTGGGATTTTCTATGTATAATATCATGTCATCTGCAAATAGAGAGAGTTTGACTTCTTCTTTTCCAATCTGGATTCCTTTGATTTCTTTCTCTTCTCTTATTGCCATTGCTAGAACTTCCAGGACTATGTTGAATAGTAGTGGTGAAAGTGGACACCCTTGTCTTGTTCCTGATCTTAGAGGGAATGCTTTCAGTTTTTCACCATTGAGGATAATGTTTGCTGTGGGCTTCTCATATATGGCTTTCACTATGTTAAGATAAGTTCCTTCTATGCCCATTTTTTGAAGAGTTTTTATCATAAATGGATGCTGTACTTTGTCAAAGGCTTTTTCTGCATCTATTGAGATGATCATGTGATTTTTGTCTTTCAATTTGTTGATATGGTATATCACATTGATTGATTTGCGGATGTTGAAGAATCCTTGCATGCCTGGAATGAACCCAACTTGATCGTGATGAATGAGCTTTTTGATGTGTTGCTGAATTCTGTTTGCTAGGATTTTGTTGAGGATTTTGGCATCTAAATTCATCAGTGAAATTGGTCTATAATTTTCTTTTTTTGTGTTGTTTTTGCCTGGTTTTGGTATAAGGGTAATGGCGGCCTCATAGAATGTGTTTGGAAGTGTTCCTTCCTGTGCGATTTTTTGAAAGAGTTTTAGAAAGACAGGCATTGCCTCTTCTTTAAATGTTTGGTAGAATTAACCTGTGAAGCCATCTGACCCTGGGCTTTTATTTTTGGTTAGATTTTTAATCACAAATTCGATTTCTGAGCTTGTGATTGGGTTGTTCATAGTTTCTATTTCTTCCTGGTTGAGTCTTGGGAGATTAATCTTCTCCAAGAAACTGTCCATTTCTTCCAGGTTGTCCAGTTTGTTGCCATATAGTTATTCATAATAGTCTCTTAGAATCCTTTGGATTTCTGCATTATCTGTTGTAATCTCTCCTTTTTCGTTTTTGATTTTGTTGATCTGGTTCTTCTCTCTTTTTTTCTTGATGAGTCTGGCCAGTGGCTTGTCAATTTTGTTTACCTTTTCGAAGAACCAGCTTTTTGTTTTATTTATCTTTACTATTGTTTCTTTCATATCTTTTTCATTTATTTCTGCTCTGATCTTTATGATTTTTCTTCTTCTGCTAACTTTGGGGTGTTATTGTTCTTCTTTCTCCAATTTTTTTATTTTTTATTTTGGGGAGGGGTCGGGTTGGGGAGGGAGGGGAGCAGGCAGGCCACTCCTATTGATCTTTCGTTTCTCTGTGTTCATCCGTCCTTGTTCTTTGGCCCGTGTGGGCCTCCCATCGCGGTGGCGTCTGTCGTTGCAGAGCGCCGGCTCTGGGCGCATGCGCTCCAGAGCAGCGGTTCGGTAATTGGACACATCAGTCCAGCCGCTCCGCGGCACGTGGAATCTTCCCAGGCCAGGGATTGAACCGGTGCCCCTTGCACTGCAAGGTGGTGTCCTTACCCACTGGACCACCAGGGGAAGCCCTCTCCAATTGCTTTTTTTTTTTTTAAAGATTTTATGTATTTATTTATTTATTTATTTAGTGGGGTGGGGAGGGAGGGGAGCAGGCGGGCCACTTCTATTGGTCTTTCATTTGTCCATTTTCATCCATCTTTGTTCTTCGGCCCATGTGGGCCTCCCATTATGGCGGCCTCTGTTGTTGCAGAGCACCGGCTCTGGGTGCATGTGCTCCAGAGCTCTGGCTCGGTCATTGGACACATCGGTCCAGCCGCTCCACAGCATGTGGGATCTTCCCAGGCCAGGGATGGAACTGGCGCCCCTTGCACTGCAAGGCGGTGTCCTTACCCACTGGACCACCAGGGGAAGCCCTCTCCAATTGCTTTTTTTTTTTTTAAAGATTTTATGTATTTATTTATTTATTTATTTAGTGGGGTGGGGAGGGAGGGGAGCAGGCGGGCCACTTCTATTGGTCTTTCATTTGTCCATTTTCATCCATCTTTGTTCTTCGGCCCATGTGGGCCTCCCATTATGGCGGCCTCTGTTGTTGCAGAGCACCGGCTCTGGGTGCATGTGCTCCAGAGCTCTGGCTCGGTCATTGGACACATCGGTCCAGCCGCTCCACAGCATGTGGGATCTTCCCAGGCCAGGGATGGAACTGGCGCCCCTTGCAGTGCAAGGCGGTGTCCTTACCCACTGGACCACCAGGGAAGCCCTCCAATTGTTTTAAGTGTAGGATTAGGTCGTCTGTTTGATATTTTTCTTATTTCTTGAGGTAGAATTGTATTGCTATAAGTTTCCCTCTTAGAACTGCTTTTCGGGTATCCCATAGGTTTTGCACTGTGGTGTGTTCATTGTTGTTTTCTTCTAGGAATTTTTAAATTTCTTCTTTGATTTGCTCAGTGATCAGTTTGTTTTTTAGGTATGTGTTGTTTAATCTCCATGTGTTTGTATTTTTAGTGGTTTTTTTTTTCCTGTAGTTGATCACTAGTCTCATTGCATTGTGGTCAGAGAGGATGGTTGATATAATTTCAATTTTCTGGAATTGACTGAGGTTTGATTTGTGGCCCAAGATGTGGTCTATCCTGGAAAATGTTCCATGAGTACTTGAGAAGAAAGTGTATTCTTCTGCTTTTGGATGGAAGGTCCTAAAAATACCATTGAGGTCCATCTCTTCTAGTGCATCATTTTAAGGCTTGTGCTTCTTTATTAATTTTCTGTTAGGATGATCTGTCCATTGGTGTGAGAGGAGTGTTATAGTCTCCTACTATTATTGTGTTATTGTTGATTTCTTCTTTTACCATACATAGTTAATATTCTTAATTGGAAATTCAGCTCTTTGCACCTTGGGTCTAGGCCCCAAAGGGTTCAGCTGTCCTCCTTGCCCCACTGATAATGAGCCAAAATATGCTGTAATGTGGCATAGAGACCCCAGCCTGGTCTCTCACCACTGCCTCCCAGTTGACTCCCTCTGCTCTCATTACAGTCTTTCAGAGTCTGTTCCAGTGCTCACCACACATGTCTCCATAGACCTCCTCCACTTACTCTTGTTTCCTGTCCCAAGGAGGTCTAAATGTCAGTGTGGCAGAGCAGGAAATATGTTGGAGGGTGGTGAGTGGAGAAGCAGAGAGACTAAAGCTCTAGCAAACTCAAGGAGGGGCAAAACCAGAGAGGCGTACAGGTTAGGCCTCATCCCTTTTGTTTTGCCAAAGGAGCCTCAATGAACTGGCAAGGAAAGAGACAGAGGCCTGTCAGAGAAGGACAGGTGGGACCAGGTTGCCACTGAAGAGGCCAGGGAGGTCTCTTTCGTGGTGATGACCACGTGACAAGGAGGAGAGAGCACTGGGACATCTCGTGTAGTTCACCAGGATCTTGCAAAGCTCATTGTAGCAGGACTCAAGCTTCTCAGCTCACCATGGCTCTGACTGTCTCCGTGAAGTCATGACAGTGGAGATGGGTGGGGAGACAGCCTTCTTTTCAGTCTCACCTGCTATTTGTTAATTTCTTCCTTTCTTCCTACTTTTCTGGGAAGCTCTTCAACCTTCAGCCTGCCTCCCATGCAGCTCCCTCCTTCATATTCTGGGTGCTTGCCAACTGAGGCCTGGTGGACCCTACTAGGTCATAAGACCTTAAGGTTGCACCTTTGCCTCAGAAGATTCTTGTGTGGTCAATTTTCTGAAATTGAAGGTTTTTTTGGCCCAAGATGTGGTCTATCCTGGAAAATGTTCCATGAGTACTTGAGAAGAAAGTGTATTCTTCTGCTTTTGGATGGAAGGTCCTAAAAATACCATTGAGGTCCATCTCTTCTAGTGCATCATTTTAAGGCTTGTGCTTCTTTATTAATTTTCTGTTAGGATGATCTGTCCATTGGTGTGAGAGGAGTGTTATAGTCTCCTACTATTATTGTGTTATTGTTGATTTCTTCTTTTACCATACATAGTTAATATTCTTAATTGGAAATTCAGCTCTTTGCACCTTGGGTCTAGGCCCCAAAGGGTTCAGCTGTCCTCCTTGCCCCACTGATAATGAGCCAAAATATGCTGTAATGTGGCATAGAGACCCCAGCCTGGTCTCTCACCACTGCCTCCCAGTTGACTCCTCTGCTCTCATTACAGTCTTTCAGAGTCTGTTCCAGTGCTCACCACACATGTCTCCATAGACCTCCTCCACTTACTCTTGTTTCCTGTCCCAAGGAGGTCTAAATGTCAGTGTGGCAGAGCAGGAAATATGTTGGAGGGTGGTGAGTGGAGAAGCAGAGAGACTAAAGCTCTAGCAAACTCAAGGAGGGGCAAAACCAGAGAGGCGTACAGGTTAGGCCTCATCCCTTTTGTTTTGCCAAAGGAGCCTCAATGAACTGGCAAGGAAAGAGACAGAGGCCTGTCAGAGAAGGACAGGTGGGACCAGGTTGCCACTGAAGAGGCCAGGGAGGTCTCTTTCGTGGTGATGACCACGTGACAAGGAGGAGAGAGCACTGGGACATCTCGTGTAGTTCACCAGGATCTTGCAAAGCTCATTGTAGCAGGACTCAAGCTTCTCAGCTCACCATGGCTCTGACTGTCTCCGTGAAGTCATGACAGTGGAGATGGGTGGGGAGACAGCCTTCTTTTCAGTCTCACCTGCTATTTGTTAATTTCTTCCTTTCTTCCTACTTTTCTGGGAAGCTCTTCAACCTTCAGCCTGCCTCCCATGCAGCTCCCTCCTTCATATTCTGGGTGCTTGCCAACTGAGGCCTGGTGGACCCTACTAGGTGCATAAGACCTTAATAAGATCTGTAAACACACCTTCAGCAGCATCCCTTTTGCCTGCCTCAGAAGATTCTTGTTTAAGTGAAATCTAAACAGCCTTTAATTATATATCACCTCTCAAGGACCATTTAAGAACCAAACCAGTATTTACAAATGGATTTGAAATGTTCTGAGTAAAGGGAATTAATTCTATCAGTTACCTCTCAGTACTTAGAAAAGCAAACAAGAGAGAAAAGAAGGTTTATTATATGGCCAGTGATACGGGCCTTGAGGCCTCTGGCCCAAATCAGCCAGCTGGAAACACAAACTGGGCTTAATCGGAGGGAACAAGAATTGCTGCAGACAGGATTATTGTCCCCCTCTGAATAGAATTCACCCGGCTGTGAGAAGCAAGGAGGCAGACAGCAAGAATGTCGGTACCCCTCTTTCCCAGCAGGGTGCTGGTGGCTCCTTGGAGAGCCTCCACCTAAAGTTTAGCCAGCGCAGTCTGTGAACCAGGCCAGTGCCTGTTCTACCCATATTGGAGTCTGGTCTTACTTAAGAAAGTCAAAGCCAAAGCTCCAAGGAGTCCTAGGCCTGGGGAAGCACAGTGGCCAAGAGAAATGGAATGCGAGCCACATGTATTACTTGACATTTTCAAGAGGCTACATTAAAAAAATAAAACATGTAAAATTAGTTTTAATATATATTTTATCTAAGCCAATATGTCTGAATATTGTCATAATTATCATTCAACATGTATGTGCTTAGGCCTTCAATAATGTCTGATTCGTTGTGACCCTTTGGATCATAGCCTACCAGGCTCCTCTGTCCATGGGATTTCTCAGGCAAGAATACCAATGTACAATTTTTCCTAAGTTATTTCACCATTTTTGTTTAGTACTAAGTCTTTGAAATCTGGCCTGTAATTAATTACCACGTCTTGATTCAGAATAACTACATTTCAATCATGTGTTGTCTAGTCTATTAAATAGTACAGCTGCAGGGACTGGCATATACCCAATGATTCCAAATCTTCTTAGTTCCTCTGATGGTTAATTTTATGTGTCAATTTGACTGCTCCATGGAGTGCCCAGATATTTGGTTAAAAATTATTCTGAGTGTGTCAGTTGGGAGTATTTCTGGATAAGATTAACATCTGAATGTAGATGGGACTCATCCAATCCATTGAAGGCCTGTATGCATGCTCATTCACTTCCGTTGTGTCTGGCTCTTTGTGACCCCATGGACTCCTTTGAGCTCACCAAGCTCCTCTGTCCATGGGATTCTCCAGGCAAGAATACTGGAGTGGGTTGCCATGCCCTCCTCCAGGGGATCTCCTGACTCAGGGTTCAAATCCTGCGTCTCCTGCATTTAAGGTGGATTCTTTACCCACTGAGCCACCTGGAGAGCCCCGCTGAAAGCCTACATAGACTAAAAGACTGAGGAATTCTAAGAAAGGATTCTCTCTTTCTCTGTCTTTGAGCTGGGCTTTTGGTCTTCTCCTTCCTTTGGACTTAAAACTCAGGCTGGAGTTTATATCATCAGCTTCTTGGTTCTTTGATCCTTCTGGATCTCCAGCTTACTTACTGCTTCTTTCAGGATTGATAGTAATTTTCTTTGTGTGTGTATCCTACTGGTTATGCTGACTTATGAAAATCCACAACATGAAAGTTGAGACTTAAGTTTTATTTGGGGCAGAGTAGGACTGCAGCCTGGGAGACAGCACCTCAGATAGCTCTAAGAAACTGCTCCAAAGAGGTAGTGGGAAGGTCAGTCTGTATGTTATTTTGGTGAAGGAGGAGTAAATGAGATGAAGCACACATGTTTTCAGAATGGTTCTGCTAGTCGTGAGGAACAGCCATCAACATGAAGGATTTTAGCGTGAAGAGATTCAAAAAATTTGGGGTCATAAGGTTGGCTCCTGAAAATATCTGTCTGAAGACCTGTTCTGCCAGTTTTCCCAGAGCACAGAGTGCCTCCTTTCTGCTTCCCTCCCTGAACTCCTTTCAGAGGGTGTTGAAAATCAGCAGCTGTGGCAGCACATGATTTAATCCTTGTAGAGACAGATGGCAAGTGCCCATTTGTAGTTAACAGTTCTGTGTCTCTGGAGAACCCAGCTCCCCACAGAAGGGGCACACAGAGCTGTAAAGTCGATGCCCCAGCATGCTGTGAAGATTCCAGTTGGTAGATTCTGTCTCCACATATCAAGGTATAGCAGAGACAGCTTTCTGAGCTAATCTGGGTCAGGATCCAGGGAGAAATTAGTAGGCAATTATACAATGTGATCCAAGTAACCAGGTGGCATGGAGGATCCATTGGCAGAAGGTGGAATCAGAGGATGGAACCAGAAGGCCAGAAAACTGGAACTCTGAGGCATTATGTTGGAACAGAGCCTTAAAAGTGAGAGAAAGGTATCCTGCCTTGTGGATGCCGAGAAAATCAATTCTTATGGGTGTGGTTTTGTAGTTGTGTTCAACCTGGGTGTGCCTTCGGGAGTGTTAAGAGATCACTACTTTCTGTGATTTGACTGGAACCCCCCCTGGAGGCATTGAGCCCGCTGAAAGCCTACATAGACTAAAAGACTGAGGAATTCTAAGAAAGGATTCTCTCTTTCTCTGTCTTTGAGCTGGGCTTTTGGTCTTCTCCTTCCTTTGGACTTAAAACTCAGGCTGGAGTTTATATCATCAGCTTCTTGGTTCTTTGATCCTTCTGGATCTCCAGCTTACTTACTGCTTCTTTCAGGATTGATAGTAATTTTCTTTGTGTGTGTATCCTACTGGTTATGCTGACTTATGAAAATCCACAACATGAAAGTTGAGACTTAAGTTTTATTTGGGGCAGAGTAGGACTGCAGCCTGGGAGACAGCACCTCAGATAGCTCTAAGAAACTGCTCCAAAGAGGTAGTGGGGAAGGTCAGTCTGTATGTTATTTTGGTGAAGGAGGAGTAAATGAGATGAAGCACACATGTTTTCAGAATGGTTCTGCTAGTCGTGAGGAACAGCCATCAACATGAAGGATTTTAGCGTGAAGAGATTCAAAAATTGGGCTCATAAGGTTGGCTCCTGAAAATATCTGTCTGAAGACCTGTTCTGCCAGTTTTTCCCAGAGCACAGAGTGCCTTATTTCTGCTTTCCACCCTGAACTCCTTTCAGAGGGTGTTGAAAATCAGCAGCTGTGGCAGCACATGATTTAATCCTTGTAGAGACAGATGGCAAGTGCCCATTTGTAGTTAACAGTTCTGTGTCTCTGGAGAACCCAGCTCCCCACAGAAGGGGCACACAGAGCTGTAAAGTCGATGCCCCAGCATGCTGTGAAGATTCCAGTTGGTAGATTCTGTCTCCACATATCAAGGTATAGCAGAGACAGCTTTCTGAGCTAATCTGGGTCAGGATCCAGGGAGAAATTAGTAGGCAATTATACAATGTGATCCAAGTAACCAGGTGGCATGGAGGATCCATTGGCAGAAGGTGGAATCAGAGGATGGAACCAGAAGGCCAGAAAACTGGAACTCTGAGGCATTATGTTGGAACAGAGCCTTAAAAGTGAGAGAAAGGTATCCTGCCTTGTGGATGCCGAGAAAATCAATTCTTATGGGTGTGGTTTTGTAGTTGTGTTCAACCTGGGTGTGCCTTCGGGGGAGTGTTAAGAGATCACTACTTTCTGTGATGCTCTTGTCACTGAGACCATCCCCCAACAGTTAGCTCTGGATTCCTCCTGTCTGCCTTCCTGGCTCCAGCCTTTCCTTGCTCTCTGCAGTCTTTGCATGAGGCAAATATAATCAGGCCAGTCAATTCCCAGCTAATAACTATTTTGCCTGTGGTGTGATGTCCAAACTCCCAGAAGTATATTTAAGAAGCTTCATATCTTCTGCTTATCTTCTCAGTCATGATGTCCCTAATCCCTATTGAACGCATGACATTTTATGTACTTTGCCATGTAATGTTTTCTTTTTCACATCTGTGCCCTTGGGTATAGTTTTTCTCCTTGCCTGGAAGTCACTACCCTTCCCATTCCTCAACTAGACACTTTTCTTTTTCCTCTAAGAAAGAGTACAGGCTTTACTCCTCCAGGAATCTTCCCTGACGTTCTCTCTTCTCTTCATTCTAGGTTAGATTAAATGCTAGTATCTTGTTGTCAAAAACACTCTCAGTTCCAATGGCTCAGAGAGTAAAGAATCTGCCTGCAATGCAGGAGACCTGGGTTTGATCCCCGGGTCAGGAAGATCCACTGGAGAAAGCAACGGCAACCCACTCCAGTGTTCTTGCCTGGAGAATTCTATGGACAGAGGAGCTTAGTGGGCTTCATGGAGTCACAGAGAGTCAGACATGACTTAGTGACTAACACTTTCACTTTTTCATTTTGTATTATCACAAGCACTTTCAGCTTACCTGTGTAATAATACTGATCTTTCTACATTAAAAATAATTTTTTTTCATAGTTATTTTATTTTACATTTTACTTTTACAGAGTTTTGTTGTTTTAATCACTTGTTCACACACTCTATTGCACCAGACCAAGGTTCTTGAAGGCAATTCTATATATCAGGATGCAAAACTTGGCTTGACATGGGCTGGCCTCAGTGGGTTTATGCGATGACCAACGCACGGCTTCACCCAACTTCTATGAAGACCCTGGGTTGGAACCAAACCTTCCTGCTCTGGGCATCCTGTCTGGTTCAAACCTGATGCCCCAGACTCCTCATGGCTAAGTCAGTGTTTGCAGGACCATTGGGAAAGCAGTTAGTTAATATGTACGCAGAAAAAGGCTATGTCTCCAGAGATATTTATTGTAGCATTGCCTCTAATAGAAAGACAGAAAAAACAATCAAGTTTCAATGAGTCAGTAAGTTATAGCTTGTCAGAAAACTGGAATTTATGCAATTTTTAAAACCATGATTAAGAAGACAGCAGAACAGTCTGAAAAATTCAGCACTTTTTGTGCCCCCCAAGAGAAAAACCTGACTCCATTAAACAACCCTGTACCCATTGCTTCATTTTTTAATTCAACACCTATTTATTGAATCCTTATAATGAGCAAAGCAAGAAGTTTCAAAATCTTAAGAGCAAATGGAGACAGACTGACATCACCCCTCACAGTGGCATTTGTGCTCTCACAGAGTTCCTCTTTATTTTTTATTTTCATTTTTTTAGAGTTCCTCTTTAAAGTCTCTTAAAATACAGAGTGATACATGTATACGTACAGTCAGAAAGAGAAAAACAGTTATTGTATAACAACACATGGATGTGGAGTCCAGAAACATGGTACTGATGAACCTATAATAGTCTCAGGGCAGGAATAGAGATGTAGGCATAGAGAACAAATTGTAAAAGGGGGATAGATTCCAAAGGCGGGGAGGAAAGCCAAAACGGCAACCCACTCCAGTGTTCTTGCCTGGAGAATTCTATGGACAGAGGAGCTTAGTGGGCTTCATGGAGTCACAGAGAGTCAGACATGACTTAGTGACTAACACTTTCACTTTTTCATTTTGTATTATCACAAGCACTTTCAGCTTACCTGTGTAATAATACTGATCTTTCTACATTAAAAATAATTTTTTTTCATAGTTATTTTATTTTACATTTTACTTTTACAGAGTTTTGTTGTTTTAATCACTTGTTCACACACTCTATTGCACCAGACCAAGGTTCTTGAAGGCAATTCTATATATCAGGATGCAAAACTTGGCTTGACATGGGCTGGCCTCAGTGGGTTTATGCGATGACCAACGCACGGCTTCACCCAACTTCTATGAAGACCCTGGGTTGGAACCAAACCTTCCTGCTCTGGGCATCCTGTCTGGTTCAAACCTGATGCCCCAGACTCCTCATGGCTAAGTCAGTGTTTGCAGGACCATTGGGAAAGCAGTTAGTTAATATGTACGCAGAAAAAGGCTATGTCTCCAGAGATATTTATTGTAGCATTGCCTCTAATAGAAAGACAGAAAAAACAATCAAGTTTCAATGAGTCAGTAAGTTATAGCTTGTCAGAAAACTGGAATTTATGCAATTTTTAAAACCATGATTAAGAAGACAGCAGAACAGTCTGAAAAATTCAGCACTTTTTGTGCCCCCCAAGAGAAAAACCTGACTCCATTAAACAACCCTGTACCCATTGCTTCATTTTTTAATTCAACACCTATTTATTGAATCCTTATAATGAGCAAAGCAAGAAGTTTCAAAATCTTAAGAGCAAATGGAGACAGACTGACATCACCCCTCACAGTGGCATTTGTGCTCTCACAGAGTTCCTCTTTATTTTTTATTTTCATTTTTTTAGAGTTCCTCTTTAAAGTCTCTTAAAATACAGAGTGATACATGTATACGTACAGTCAGAAAGAGAAAAACAGTTATTGTATAACAACACATGGATGTGGAGTCCAGAAACATGGTACTGATGAACCTATAATAGTCTCAGGGCAGGAATAGAGATGTAGGCATAGAGAACAAATGTGTGGATGCAGGGGAGGGAAAAGAGAGGGTGGGACAGATTGGAAGATTAGGATTCCAGTGTGTAGAGTAGCTAGTGGGAAGTTGCTGTGTAGTACAGGAGCTCAGCTCTGTGGTGACCTAGAGGGGTGGGATGTGGGGGGTGAAGTTACAAGAGGGAGGGGATATATGCATACATATAGCTGATCCACGTTGTTGTACAGCAGAAACCAACACAACATTGTAAAACACTTACACGCCAGCTTTAAAAGTGCCCTTCAGCCCTCTCATCTCGCCTTGCCTTTCCTTTCTCTCATTCTCTCTCTATACTGTTCCGTGTCTTGAGTAAACAGTTTACCTGTCCTTCTCCTAGTTTTCTTCAGTCTTATATCCTTACACCCATTACCTCCGTCAGCACACCAAAGGGATCTTTGAGCAGTTACTTTCCTTAGAAGGAAATGCAGAGACTGCCAATAACAAATTGGATTTCTCTGCCACCATACTTGTCTAACCCTCTCAGATGTGCACTGGGAATAGGACACCTGATTGGAGAGGCTGGTAGCCCTGGATCTTGGTCCTCTCCAAGCTCAGGGTGGTGCAGTACCCACAACAACCATCTGTGGCCTGTGCAGCTCCTCTCATTGGGGGCATGCTAACCACCCCTCGTGAGTTTTCAGGGGGGTCTGAAGCTGGTACTGATGGTGTTCATAAGGGGTCTCAGGGAACACCTAGCTATGGTGCACTCTTGCCATGGGTCGTCTCTCCCTTTCAGGGCTGGGAGGTAGGAGAAGACAGAGAGTCAGTTGGCCTCATTCTAAGTACTGCCCAATGGTATGTAAATAATTCATATATTTTAAATAACAAAATAAATATTTTATGGATCTTTAAAATTCAGAAATGAGCTGCATCCTTGAAGTCCACAGATTAAAAACTAGCCTTGCAATGATGTCACCAAAATGGCAACAGGTTGTTCCTGACTTCACAGCTCCTACCCACCCCCAAGAGGAATAGCTAGTGACCATTCGTGGACAAGGCAGCACTGAGAGACTCCTGAAGCCGGTGGGTGAGGCTGGGGCAACCCTGCACTATAGAGACCCAGACGGAGGGAGTTACAAGGGTAAGAGGACCTGGCCATAGGCTGAGTGCCTTGCCCCTCCCCCAACTGGTGCGGCACCATGCCAAAAAGTCTTCTGCAGCCAGCTTCCTCCAGTGAGAAGAGAGACCCCAGGGTGGCATCCAGCCCCCTAGACCTTATGGGTCACTTTGTGGGAGTCCATATTCTAATTTTGTCCTGTGGGGATCATAGAGGAATCTGTATGTATCACTGGGAATCTGCTAATTTAAAGCTAACCTTTAGTCACAAACCTCAGCGTGGACACACTCAATTCTGGGCTGACCGTATTCCACACTCAGAGCTTCAGACGTCATGGGTGCTCTTTTGGACCACTGAGGAGGACGTTGCCTCTTGCCGCCTCTCACGAGGCCTCTGTGTCCTCTGAACAACAATCTCTTGATCCAAACAGGGTGGAATTCTTGTTCCTGCACACCTTTGTTGCTGAGGCACAATTTGCGATTCATTTCTGACCACCTGAGGTAAATCTGAGAAATCCGTTAATAAAATCTGGGGGGAGGGTGCATAGTTATAAAACAGCACAATAAGGTTGGTGGGAGTTGCATAATTTTTCTGTTTGTCTCTGTTTCCCATGAGGATTTCAGAGATGATGTAAAGTACTTGCAGCAACATGACTAGAATATTTGCTCAGAGGGCCTGCTTATACTCATTCTGTCTATTTTAAAATATAATGCTTATTGACTTTTTCTATAATTATAGAAGTAATGTATGACCATTACGTAAAATTTGGAAAATATAGAAAAGTATAAAGAGGGAAAGAAAAGGGATACATAGTTGGTCACACAGAAATAACCACTGACATTATTAGTTGGGAGAGAGAGATATCCTAATTTCTATGCTTAATAATTTTTTCTCTTCTCTTTGCTCTCTTATTGAGCCCTGGTCTCATTTGTCTTTTTAAGAAAATTTATTTTATTGATGTATAGTTGCTTTACAATGTTGTCTTAATTTCTACTATAAAGAAAATTGATTCAGTTATATATATATTTATATGTATATAATATCTTATATATTTATGTATATACACCACACACACATATATATTCTTTTTCATATTTTCTTCATTATGATTTAGCACAGGATATTCAATATAGTTCCTTGTGCTATACAGTAGGGCCTTGTTTTTCATCCACCCATCCTATACATAATAGTTTCCATCTGTTAATCCCAAGCCCCCAATACACTCCTCCCCAACACCCCTCCCCCTTAGCAACCACAAGCTTGTTCTCTATGTCTATGAGTCTGTTTCTGTTTCAGAGATAAGTTCATTTGTGTCATCGTTTAGGTTCCACATGTAAGTGATACCCTATGGTATTTGTCTTTCTCTTTCTGACTTACTGATTTGTTTGTTACCTGAGTTAAAAGCAGTTTTGAAGGAAGGTATCCTCTTCCTCGACTTATATTCTCCCTCATCTATACTTGTCCTGACAATGGCCAGTGTTTGGAATCAGTTACAAAGATTTCTTATCCCTTATAATATAGAAGATAAACCTTTTGTAACTTGAGCTTTTGACGTTATGATCCTGGTAGACTGATGAAAAAGATTCAAGGCAACATCTCTCATTGTTGGCACCAGGAACATTTCAGGTCCGATGATTGTCTGTTGTGCGCATCTTCCTTGGGTGTTGTAGGTGTTTAGCAGCATCTCTGGCATTTTCTCACTAGATACCAGTAGCATAACTCACTCCTCCCAGTTGGGACAGCCAAAAATGCCTTGAATACTGCCAGAAGCCCCAGAGTGGGAGGGGCAGAACCACTGGGCAAGATCCACTATTGTAACATGTCCTGCTGAACACCTCGAAGTTAGGACTGCTAGAGATTCTAGACTCTTTTCTTTAATTTTTGGTTATTCTGGGTTTTCACTGCTGCCACAGGCTCTTCTCTAGTTGCAGGGAATGAGGGCTACTCTCTACCTGAGGTGAGCAGGCTTCTTGTTGCAGTGACTTCTCTTGTTGTGGAACTCGGGCTCTAGGGAACACGGGCTTCAGTAGTTGTGGCACATGGGCTCAGTAGTTGCTGCTCCAAGGTTCTAGAGCACGGGCTCAATAGTTGTGTCTCACGGGCTTAGTTGCTCCGCAGTATGTGGGTTCTTCTTGGATCAGGGATCAAACCCATTTCTCCTACATTGTCAGGTGAGCTCTTTTCCACTGAGTTTCTGTACTCTTAATTGGTTGTATTTCAGATCTTGAAATATCAAGAAGATAAACATGTTAATGAATTTCTGAAAACATGAATATCAACATCTGTGTTCCTTTTTTTTCTTTCTAGCCAGGTTTTTTTTTGTGTGTGTGTGTGTGGTGGGTTCTGAATTTTTATGGAGACCTGAGAGGTCAGAATTTGGAAGTTCTATCGGTGTGGGGCTGGTCAGGGACAGAGCAACTGCTCTAGGTATTTTAATCAGAAAGGGAGTCAATATAGGGATCTAGGGGCTTACATTACTCTTAGAAGAACTGGACTGGAGAGTGACAGTCATAGAGGGTGCTGCTAGCTTTCAGAACTTCCACAAAGCAGGAATCAAAAAGAAGGGGTTTTTTGGAGATCAGAAGGCTGCTGGAATTCCAGAGTGTTTGCTACTGATGATCTCAACAGCCTATAGCAGAAATGTAAGCCATTTTTAGGAAGAAAACTGGAAGATGTTGATGCATCCATGGATCTGCCATCTGCTGATGCTCATGAGCCTATCTGTAGTTGTTGTGGGGCAAAATAAAGGCACTTCTTTCTTTTTTACTGTTCGCATCTGATGCTAACACCTCTCAGCAGCCAATCTAACAAAGAGAAAGAGTCTTGGAAATTTCATTTCAAGACTTTCAGTCCTGCAGTACTGGGAAGGTGCAGAGAAGGATAGGGAATCATTTGAGACGGTTGAGAGGAAATTGTGTTGTGTAATATGGCATGTGTGCTAAGTTGCTTCAGTTGTGTCCAACTCTGTGACCCCATGAACTGTAACTCTCTAGGTTCCTCTGTCCATGGAATCCTTCAGGCAAGAATAACTGGAGTGTGGGTTGCAGTGCCCTCCTCTAAGAGATCTTCCCAACCCGGGATTGAACCCACATCTTTAGTGCCACCGACTTCTTGTTGCAGTGACTTCTCTTGTTGTGGAACTCGGGCTCTAGGGAACACGGGCTTCAGTAGTTGTGGCACATGGGCTCAGTAGTTGCTGCTCCAAGGTTCTAGAGCACGGGCTCAATAGTTGTGTCTCACGGGCTTAGTTGCTCCGCAGTATGTGGGTTCTTCTTGGATCAGGGATCAAACCCATTTCTCCTACATTGTCAGGTGAGCTCTTTTCCACTGAGTTTCTGTACTCTTAATTGGTTGTATTTCAGATCTTGAAATATCAAGAAGATAAACATGTTAATGAATTTCTGAAAACATGAATATCAACATCTGTGTTCCTTTTTTTTCTTTCTAGCCAGGTTTTTTTTTGTGTGTGTGTGTGTGGTGGGTTCTGAATTTTTATGGAGACCTGAGAGGTCAGAATTTGGAAGTTCTATCGGTGTGGGGCTGGTCAGGGACAGAGCAACTGCTCTAGGTATTTTAATCAGAAAGGGAGTCAATATAGGGATCTAGGGGCTTACATTACTCTTAGAAGAACTGGACTGGAGAGTGACAGTCATAGAGGGTGCTGCTAGCTTTCAGAACTTCCACAAAGCAGGAATCAAAAAGAAGGGGTTTTTTGGAGATCAGAAGGCTGCTGGAATTCCAGAGTGTTTGCTACTGATGATCTCAACAGCCTATAGCAGAAATGTAAGCCATTTTTAGGAAGAAAACTGGAAGATGTTGATGCATCCATGGATCTGCCATCTGCTGATGCTCATGAGCCTATCTGTAGTTGTTGTGGGGCAAAATAAAGGCACTTCTTTCTTTTTTACTGTTCGCATCTGATGCTAACACCTCTCAGCAGCCAATCTAACAAAGAGAAAGAGTCTTGGAAATTTCATTTCAAGACTTTCAGTCCTGCAGTACTGGGAAGGTGCAGAGAAGGATAGGGAATCATTTGAGACGGTTGAGAGGAAATTGTGTTGTGTAATATGGCATGTGTGCTAAGTTGCTTCAGTTGTGTCCAACTCTGTGACCCCATGAACTGTAACTCTCTAGGTTCCTCTGTCCATGGAATCCTTCAGGCAAGAATAACTGGAGTGTGGGTTGCAGTGCCCTCCTCTAAGAGATCTTCCCAACCCAGGGATTGAACCCACATCTTTAGTGCCACCTGAGAAGCCTAGGGTCCTTAATAGAAAGTGTCCTCTTTCAGGCCTCAAATTTAGCCTACTTCAGCAATGCTATATAACATGTGTCCACTTAAGATTCTTTGATCTGAATTGTTGGCCATGTCTTGCTGATTGTTACTGGGATGTGTGAGAAGGGTGAAGTTTCTTGGTGCCAATAAGACAAACGTGCACTTGCATAAAAATATATGAAAAAATAGAATGATAGTGCATATATTGTTTCATTACATTATTTTAATAATATCTCATGAGGTTACCCATTAATATCCATTATTTCAAATGTTCAGGTGCTACTTCTGCCATAAAAAATAAGTTTAAATAACTCAACTATTATGTCATTAACATACCTCCAAAAGCATGATGTCTATTTTGTTATATATATTTCAAAAACATTATTTCAAACATCATTTTGAAATATTTATTTAGTCATGTGGATTTATGTTTGTACATAAATCTTTGTCTGCAACTTTCATTAGCTCCTTAGGCATAAGTTTCTAGAAGTGGGTTACTTGTCTGAAACTGTGAATTCATTGCTTTACCAAATGGCTGTAGTGATTACCACCAGTGGTGTATGAGATTTTCCATTTTCAGACACTTTGGGAGTACTGAGATTGAACCATTTATCTTAAAACAAATCAAAAAGACTGCCATTTGTATAGACAAATATTATTTCATTGTGGTATAATTTTATGTTTCTCTAGATTCATTAGTGGGGTTGCAATTGCTTTTGGTCAATAAAAATTTTATGTTTGGAACACCTCTCAGCAGCCAATCTAACAAGAGAAAGAGTCTTGGAAATTTCATTTCAAGACTTTCAGTCCTGCAGTACTGGGAAGGTGCAGAGAAGGATAGGGAATCATTTGAGACGGTTGAGAGGAAATTGTGTTGTGTAATATGGCATGTGTGCTAAGTTGCTTCAGTTGTGTCCAACTCTGTGACCCCATGAACTGTAACTCTCTAGGTTCCTCTGTCCATGGAATCCTTCAGGCAAGAATAACTGGAGTGTGGGTTGCAGTGCCCTCCTCTAAGAGATCTTCCCAACCCAGGGATTGAACCCACATCTTTAGTGCCACCTGAGAAGCCTAGGGTCCTTAATAGAAAGTGTCCTCTTTCAGGCCTCAAATTTAGCCTACTTCAGCAATGCTATATAACATGTGTCCACTTAAGATTCTTTGATCTGAATTGTTGGCCATGTCTTGCTGATTGTTACTGGGATGTGTGAGAAGGGTGAAGTTTCTTGGTGCCAATAAGACAAACGTGCACTTGCATAAAAATATATGAAAAAATAGAATGATAGTGCATATATTGTTTCATTACATTATTTTAATAATATCTCATGAGGTTACCCATTAATATCCATTATTTCAAATGTTCAGGTGCTACTTCTGCCATAAAAAATAAGTTTAAATAACTCAACTATTATGTCATTAACATACCTCCAAAAGCATGATGTCTATTTTGTTATATATATTTCAAAAACATTATTTCAAACATCATTTTGAAATATTTATTTAGTCATGTGGATTTATGTTTGTACATAAATCTTTGTCTGCAACTTTCATTAGCTCCTTAGGCATAAGTTTCTAGAAGTGGGTTACTTGTCTGAAACTGTGAATTCATTGCTTTACCAAATGGCTGTAGTGATTACCACCAGTGGTGTATGAGATTTTCCATTTTCAGACACTTTGGGAGTACTGAGATTGAACCATTTATCTTAAAACAAATCAAAAAGACTGCCATTTGTATAGACAAATATTATTTCATTGTGGTATAATTTTATGTTTCTCTAGATTCATTAGTGGGGTTGAACTATATGATTTTGCTTATATAGGCCCTCCATATATCATAAATAATTATTATATTATTGTATAATGTAAGCTCACCATAGAAAATTCAAAATGAACAGAAAGACATATGATGAAAAACAAGAGTCTTTTCCACATATCTGCTCTAGCCAATCAGCTTATCTCCCAGGAGATAGCTATTTGTCTATTTTTAGTGTATACTCCAGAGAAATTATACATAGGTGAAAACTGAAATATATGTTTGTGTATATATGTGAATATTTACAATTATATATGTGTATATTTATACATATATGCTAATTGTAATATATGAGTTAGGTGTAAATTATGCATATTAGAATTCACATGTAGACACATATACATTTATAACATTTACCAGAGGGTAGGATATTATTCATGCCATCCTGAAACTTAAAAAGGCAAATGTAAATTAGAGTTCTTTCCATATATTAGCACATAAAGATATTTTCTATTCTTTTTGATGGCTGTAACATTTTGTTTTATGCATGTGCTATGATGTATTTACCAGTCCCCTTATTGATCAACATTTTAGATTGTCTTGATTATTCCAAGCAAAGCTGTAATGAACAACTTTGCGTCTACAAATTTGGCAAACATACCTTCAGCATCTCTAGGATAAATTCCTAAAATCAGAGGAGTAGGTTATGCGTTTTAAATTTTAATGGATATATGCACAGTTATTTCTAGTTTAATTGTAAAATCACTAGTGTTTGTTATAAGAAAAACAACTTTGTGATGGGGACCTAAGAATTTATTCTCATGTGGATTTATGTTTGTACATAAATCTTTGTCTGCAACTTTCATTAGCTCCTTAGGCATAAGTTTCTAGAAGTGGGTTACTTGTCTGAAACTGTGAATTCATTGCTTTACCAAATGGCTGTAGTGATTACCACCAGTGGTGTATGAGATTTTCCATTTTCAGACACTTTGGGAGTACTGAGATTGAACCATTTATCTTAAAACAAATCAAAAAGACTGCCATTTGTATAGACAAATATTATTTCATTGTGGTATAATTTTATGTTTCTCTAGATTCATTAGTGGGGTTGAACTATATGATTTTGCTTATATAGGCCCTCCATATATCATAAATAATTATTATATTATTGTATAATGTAAGCTCACCATAGAAAATTCAAAATGAACAGAAAGACATATGATGAAAAACAAGAGTCTTTTCCACATATCTGCTCTAGCCAATCAGCTTATCTCCCAGGAGATAGCTATTTGTCTATTTTTAGTGTATACTCCAGAGAAATTATACATAGGTGAAAACTGAAATATATGTTTGTGTATATATGTGAATATTTACAATTATATATGTGTATATTTATACATATATGCTAATTGTAATATATGAGTTAGGTGTAAATTATGCATATTAGAATTCACATGTAGACACATATACATTTATAACATTTACCAGAGGGTAGGATATTATTCATGCCATCCTGAAACTTAAAAAGGCAAATGTAAATTAGAGTTCTTTCCATATATTAGCACATAAAGATATTTTCTATTCTTTTTGATGGCTGTAACATTTTGTTTTATGCATGTGCTATGATGTATTTACCAGTCCCCTTATTGATCAACATTTTAGATTGTCTTGATTATTCCAAGCAAAGCTGTAATGAACAACTTTGCGTCTACAAATTTGGCAAACATACCTTCAGCATCTCTAGGATAAATTCCTAAAATCAGAGGAGTAGGTTATGCGTTTTAAATTTTAATGGATATATGCACAGTTATTTCTAGTTTAATTGTAAAATCACTAGTGTTTGTTATAAGAAAAAACAACTTTGAGTCAGATGGGGACCCTAGCCTAAGAATTTATTCTCATAATAGTGGCAAATGGTTATGGTCTGCTAGTCACTGTTTTGCATACTTTACGTATAGAAAATAATTTAATTTGTTATTACAACCATATGTATTAAGTACTAGTACTAATGGAGAGGGAAATGGCAACCCACTCCAGGAACCTTGCCTGGGAAGTCCTATGGGCAGAGGAGCCTGGCAGGCTACAGTGCATGGGCTTGTAAAAGAGTCGGGCATGATTTAGCAACTAAACAACAACAACATTACTAGCATCTGTATCTTGCTGTTGCTAAAACTGCTGCATAAGAGTTTTAAGGATGTGCCTAAGGTCATTAGGGCAGTGACAGAGGCACCAGGATCCGAACCCAGGTAGTTGAGCACTCCGCTGTCACACAATCAGCCTGAGCTTTTTCTTTCTTTTTCTTCTTTTCCCCCCACCTAATTTCCACTAACTTTTAGGGAGTGCAGGTACTGGTAAATGTAGGAGTCTTTGCTTGCTGGGTTCTTCTATCCCCTGGGCCATTTCTTATAAGCAGTAATTTCATGTCTGTGTCTAGTTCATTTGGTGTTTAGGGAGATAATCCCTAGATGAGTGTCACATAAGTGATGGATCACTTGCTAAGTTTTGACAAACCCAAAGGCACATGGGTTTAGATAACTGTGAGTTTGGTCCTTTTTCACATATTTTAATTTCCTTCAATTTTTGAGGTAGACAACCATATCATCTGTGAATGTTGTTAATTTGATCTCCTTGATGATATTACACTTCTTTTTCATTTTCCCTTTATTAATGTATTGACTTGAACGTCCAGAACACTGTGCTATAATTTTGATCCTCTTTATCTTGCCTCAGATTTTAATGGGAATGAATGCCTACAGTGGTTCATAATGTGCAAGGTGTTGGTTCGTATTCTGGACAGAGATTTGCGATCATGTTCAAGGATTCTTCATATTTACCAAGAGTCCTTAATAAGGAATAGATGTTAAATGTTATCAAATGCCTTTGTGGGGTTCACATATGGTTATTATCGTATATTATTATATTAATCGATTGATGATTGTCTAGTTTGATTAATTTAGATGATTAATAGCAATCTAGTTGTCTAGACTGCCCCAAAGCAGTGGCTTACCACAATAACCACCATTCATTTGGCTTATGAATCTGTAAGTTGACCAGGCTCAGCTAGGCTATTCTCGCTTGAGCTAATTCATGTCTTTGCAAGCAGACAGATAGAGTGACCAGGTTGGAGTCATCTTGAAGATTTCCTCACTCACAGGCTTGGTCCTGATCTAGGAAGACTCAGACTGATGGGGCTGGAGCCTCTGGGGCTTTGCAGGAGTCTCCCACTTTCTATGTTGTCTCTCCACACAGAGGCTCAGTGTAACCAGACTTCCCTGGAGGCCTTCAGAGTGAGTGTCCCAAGAGAAACCAGAAGAATATGCACGATGTTAACAAAGGGCACCAGAAGTCATGGATCATAATTCTGCCCCAGTCTATCGGTTGAGAACTGTCACAAAGGCCCACCTAATTTCCACTAACTTTTAGGGAGTGCAGGTACTGGTAAATGTAGGAGTCTTTGCTTGCTGGGTTCTTCTATCCCCTGGGCCATTTCTTATAAGCAGTAATTTCATGTCTGTGTCTAGTTCATTTGGTGTTTAGGGAGATAATCCCTAGATGAGTGTCACATAAGTGATGGATCACTTGCTAAGTTTTGACAAACCCAAAGGCACATGGGTTTAGATAACTGTGAGTTTGGTCCTTTTTCACATATTTTAATTTCCTTCAATTTTTGAGGTAGACAACCATATCATCTGTGAATGTTGTTAATTTGATCTCCTTGATGATATTACACTTCTTTTTCATTTTCCCTTTATTAATGTATTGACTTGAACGTCCAGAACACTGTGCTATAATTTTGATCCTCTTTATCTTGCCTCAGATTTTAATGGGAATGAATGCCTACAGTGGTTCATAATGTGCAAGGTGTTGGTTCGTATTCTGGACAGAGATTTGCGATCATGTTCAAGGATTCTTCATATTTACCAAGAGTCCTTAATAAGGAATAGATGTTAAATGTTATCAAATGCCTTTGTGGGGTTCACATATGGTTATTATCGTATATTATTATATTAATCGATTGATGATTGTCTAGTTTGATTAATTTAGATGATTAATAGCAATCTAGTTGTCTAGACTGCCCCAAAGCAGTGGCTTACCACAATAACCACCATTCATTTGGCTTATGAATCTGTAAGTTGACCAGGCTCAGCTAGGCTATTCTCGCTTGAGCTAATTCATGTCTTTGCAAGCAGACAGATAGAGTGACCAGGTTGGAGTCATCTTGAAGATTTCCTCACTCACAGGCTTGGTCCTGATCTAGGAAGACTCAGACTGATGGGGCTGGAGCCTCTGGGGCTTTGCAGGAGTCTCCCACTTTCTATGTTGTCTCTCCACACAGAGGCTCAGTGTAACCAGACTTCCCTGGAGGCCTTCAGAGTGAGTGTCCCAAGAGAAACCAGAAGAATATGCACGATGTTAACAAAGGGCACCAGAAGTCATGGATCATAATTCTGCCCCAGTCTATCGGTTGAGAACTGTCACAAAGGCCCACCTGCTCAGGTTCAAAGGAAGGGGCACAGACCCCACCTCCTGATAGGAGGAGTGTCAAGGAATTTATAAACGTGTTTTAAGACCATTCCCCCTTTTGTGTCAAATCTTATGTGTAGCAGATTCTACTTGGTTATGTTATCTTTTCCTTTGAATATGCAGCTGGATTCAGTTTGTTAGTCATTAATACAGAATGTTAATATGACCACATACTCTATGGTTACTTTCTTAAAAGTTATGTATTAATATATTTGGTTTTTGTATCAGAGCTGTGCTTACTTTCTAAATATTTCTGATTATAGAATAGATTTAGGGCTTCCCTGGTGGTCCAGTGGGTAAGGACACTGTCTTGCAGTGCAAGGGGTGCCGGATCGATCCCTGGCCTGGGAAGATTCCACGTGTCGCAGAGTGGCTGGACCAATGTGTCCAATTACCGAGCCGGAGCTCTGGAGCGCATGCGCCCAGAGCCGGTGCTCTGAGACAAGAGAGGCCACCGCGATGGGAGGCCCACACGGGCCAAAGAACAAAGATGGATGAAAATGGACAAATGAAAGACTAATAGAAGTGGCCTGCCTGCCCCCTTCCCTCCCCAACCCGCCCCCCGCCAAAAGAATAGATTTAATAACAGGAATTAAATTTAGAAAAATATTTAAAAATTTGACTTTAAAAGGCTATATAGGATTTATTCTTTACTCAGTTTCTCCCACAGTTATTGATCCATTCAGGATATTTAATTTTTCTTGAATGATTGTGATAATTCATGTAGTCCCTGGGAGCTCATGAAATACTGATATTTTTCAAATCTGCAAGAAGAGTCTTAAATATTTTTATATAATTTTTAAGAATCCTTTTTATGTTATTGTATCTTATTTCTCATTTATGATTTTGGTGGTTTATATGCATTTTGGTTTGATTTGGTTATCTTGAAATGTATCTATTTTAATATATTTTCCAAATATAAACTCCTGGCTTTGTTTTTGTTTTTTTACCTCTTTCAAATGGTAAAGGCATTCCTTTTCTTTTCTTTTTATTTATTTGTTTTTTTCTTTCTTCCCCATTTATTTTTCATCTATCTTTTTTTTTTTTTTTTTTTTAAGCCTTTGGCATTTGTGGGCCTCCCATTGCAGTGGCCTCTCACTGCAGAGCACTGGCTCTGGGCGCATGCACTCTAGAGTGTTGGCTCATAATTGGACACACCAGTCCAGCTGCTCCAGCTGCTCCACAGCATGTGGGATCTTCCTGGGTCAGGGATTGAACTGGTGCCCCTTGCACTGCAAGGTGAACTCTTCAATCACTTGACCACCAGGGAAACCCCCATTTATTTTCTTTTTTAGGATTTATTTTCTTGATTTTCTAAGAAATCTTTTTAAGTTAATAATGAATTAATTTATTTATATTCTTTGTTTTCAATAACAGAACATTTAAAGAATTTGCCACTAATTTGTAAAAATGTTTATTGGGGTGTACTTGCTTTACAATGCTGTGTTAGTTTCTGCTGTGTGATGAAGTGAATCAGCCATATCTATACATACATCCCCTCTCTCTTAGACCTCTCTCCCACCCCTCCACAGCACCCCCCACGCTTATCCATCTCGGTCACTACAGGCACCAAACTGAGCTCCCTGCACGATACGGTAGGTTCCCACTAGCTATCTGTTTTGCACACGGTAGTGTATATATGTTAATCCCAGTCTCCTAGTTCATTCTGCCCGTCCCTGCCTGTGTCCACACTTCTGTTCCCTAGGTGGGCCTCTCTCTTCCTGCCCTGTCAATATGTTCATCTATACACCATTTGGCTTTCTTCCCAGTGTTTTGACCTGGAGATGGAACTGACTCAGGAAACAGAATGAGTGCCAGGAAGTGCTGAGGACCCCTGGAGGCCGCGTCCGTGAGTGTGTGCCTCGTCAGCTCTATGTGCCTTTGGGGTCCCTTTGGCAGCACTCAAGCCCTGGTGGGCTGGATCCTGGACTGGGCTCTTGCCAGGCAGCTGTGATGTAGGTAAGAATGGAGCCTATTAGCAAGGTTGTGGTTGAAACGGCTAGGCTCCCATGGAACCTGCTTTTGGCTGGCTCTATCAAGACTTCTGCCCTGGGACCCTCAAGGCAAGCAGGGTGGGAAACAGGGCTGGAGTTGGGGAATAGGGGAGGAGGTAGGAGATAGGGGTGAGGAGTGAGGGATAAAGAATGGGAAATGGGAATAGGAGGTGGGAGGTGAAGGGTGCAGAGGGTCGGAGGTTGAGTACCATTTCTGCCATAGGTCTAAGGCAGTCTGGGTCAAAGCCATGCACCTAAGGTAGGGGTGGGAGTGCCGGGTGACCCTGAAACTGGTAAGAAATCCTTGAATGGCCTTGGGAAAGAAACACCAGCTCCCTTGAGAGGCCTCTCAGAGTCCAAGGCAAACAGCTTTCACTCTCAGCGGGGAGCAAACAAAGCCTGGAGGCCTGAAGTACAGAGTGCTTATGCGGCTCAAGAGGGCCAACAGGGGGATGTAAAGGAGGAACTGATTCAGACCACACAAAAGACTTAAAAAGCATCACGCTTGAAAATTCACTTTGAAGTGGGCACTACGTGCATTCCAGAAAGGCAGACTGTTGGGAAGCAGTATATTGTTTTTAAGAGTATTGAGGCTGTAGAGAATAAATACGTAAGTGAATAAATGAATAAACAGAAATCACAGAGATTAGGGCATGTGCAGGGAGAACCCTGTGCTCCTGTCTCCTCTTCAGCCTTCTATGGTGGATTCCCCAGCTTGCCAGGGCTCTGGTTCAGGTTCACCCTGTGTGGATTTGATCCTGAAACTCGTTCCTTAGCTGTGACCTTGAGCAAGTTGCTTAATCAGTGTGTGCCTCAGTTTCCTTATTTGTAAGACAGGACGAAAATTCCTACTGCCTAGAAATTTATGCAAGGTTGAAATAAGTTATATCTATCTATCTATCTATCTATCTATCTATCTGTATCTTTATCTATTATCTCTATCTTTATTATCTATCATCTTCTAACTCTGTCAGAAATAAGACTTTTGTGTGATGATCTGGAGGGGTGGGATGAGGAAATATACATATGACTAATCTGGGAACATACATATCTGTAAACAGCAAAACTCTATAAAAGTTAGAAGTAAAATAAAAGTTTTAGAAGAAATAAAGAAATAGATTTTCAGCTGGGACGGGTACCTTGAAACTTGGATCAAGGCAAGCAGGGTGGGAAACAGGGCTGGAGTTGGGGAATAGGGGAGGAGGTAGGAGATAGGGGTGAGGAGTGAGGGATAAAGAATGGGAAATGGGAATAGGAGGTGGGAGGTGAAGGGTGCAGAGGGTCGGAGGTTGAGTACCATTTCTGCCATAGGTCTAAGGCAGTCTGGGTCAAAGCCATGCACCTAAGGTAGGGGTGGGAGTGCCGGGTGACCCTGAAACTGGTAAGAAATCCTTGAATGGCCTTGGGAAAGAAACACCAGCTCCCTTGAGAGGCCTCTCAGAGTCCAAGGCAAACAGCTTTCACTCTCAGCGGGGAGCAAACAAAGCCTGGAGGCCTGAAGTACAGAGTGCTTATGCGGCTCAAGAGGGCCAACAGGGGGATGTAAAGGAGGAACTGATTCAGACCACACAAAAGACTTAAAAAGCATCACGCTTGAAAATTCACTTTGAAGTGGGCACTACGTGCATTCCAGAAAGGCAGACTGTTGGGAAGCAGTATATTGTTTTTAAGAGTATTGAGGCTGTAGAGAATAAATACGTAAGTGAATAAATGAATAAACAGAAATCACAGAGATTAGGGCATGTGCAGGGAGAACCCTGTGCTCCTGTCTCCTCTTCAGCCTTCTATGGTGGATTCCCCAGCTTGCCAGGGCTCTGGTTCAGGTTCACCCTGTGTGGATTTGATCCTGAAACTCGTTCCTTAGCTGTGACCTTGAGCAAGTTGCTTAATCAGTGTGTGCCTCAGTTTCCTTATTTGTAAGACAGGACGAAAATTCCTACTGCCTAGAAATTTATGCAAGGTTGAAATAAGTTATATCTATCTATCTATCTATCTATCTATCTATCTGTATCTTTATCTATTATCTCTATCTTTATTATCTATCATCTTCTAACTCTGTCAGAAATAAGACTTTTGTGTGATGATCTGGAGGGGTGGGATGAGGAAATATACATATGACTAATCTGGGAACATACATATCTGTAAACAGCAAAACTCTATAAAAGTTAGAAGTAAAATAAAAGTTTTAAAAAAAAGAAATACGACTTTTTTTCACTTTTAATAATTTTAATTGAAGGATAATTGCTTCATAGAATTTTGTTGTTTTCTGCCAAATGTAAGTATGAATAAACCATAGGTATATATATATATATATATATATGTCCCCTCTCTCTTGAGTCTCCCTTCCCATCCCACCCCTCCAGGTGATTACAGAGTGTTAGTTTGGGTTCCCTGAGTCATGCACCAAATTCCCATTGGCTATCTATTTTACATATGGTAATAAAAATTTCTATGTTACTCTCTCCATACATATCACTCTCTCCTCCCTGACCCCTTCTGCCTCCCGTGTCTATAAGTCTGTTCTGTGTCTGCTTCTCCATTGCTGCCATGCAAATGAATTCATTAGTATAACCTTTCTAGATTCCATATATATGCATTGATATACAATATTTATCTTTCTCTTTCTGATTTGCTTCGTTCTGTATAATAGGCTCTAGGTTCATCTACCTCATTAGAATGGACTCAAATGTGTCCTTTTTTATGGCTAATATTCTGCTTGTATACATGTATCATAGCTTCTTTATCCATTCATCTGTCGATGGACATCTAGGTTACTTCCATGTTCTAGCTATTATAAATAGTGCTGCAATGGAGTACGTGTGTCTTTTTCATCTTTGGTTTCCTCAGTGTATATACCTAGTGATGGGATTGCTGGGTCATATGATGGTTTTATTCCTAGTTTTTTTAAAAGGAATCTCCATACCGTCTTCTATAGTGGCTGTATCAGATAAGCACTTTCAGTTAATGTTAATTATAATCTTTTTTTCTGGTTATATATATAGTCACAAAATCATGCCAGATGGCTCCTCCAAATGTCCTCCTCTATATCCATTGCGCCTTATCAGCCCTCAGGACAACCATATCCTCACTACATTCAGTAGCCTGACTGAAGTCTTGACATCCTCAGTTTACCTGGCACTACTTTCCATGCCAACCAATTTGAAAGCACAGCTCTGCTCTAGAGGTGTCCTTATTTTGTAATTTTCAACTCTGAAATCCTTTGTTTGACATTCTCAAGACTTTACTCCATCCCTTATTATCGAGATGTGTATGTACTCACTTAGGTACATGTGCACACACACACATACATGTACATAGTCAGACAAGTACTAAAGAATATGTACTTATACATACTCTGCCTGCAGTGCAGGAGGCCTGGGTTTGACCTTTGGATTGGGAAGATCCCTTGGGGAAGGGAATGGTAACAAACTCCGTATTCTTGCTTGGAAAATTCCATGGGCAGAGGAGCCTGGTGGGCTACCGTCTATTGGGTCAGAAAGAGTCAGACATGACTAAGCAAGTAACACTTTCACTTGGCTTCACATACACACACATATCTATGTTTATATAGGGAGAGTTTTGTTTGGGTTTTACATAAATGGTAACTCACCATGTGTCTTATGTAACAGTTCCACCTTTGCCTTCCTTGTCTTTGTGTATCAGTAGGCACATTTATTTTACCAGTGTCTTCCTGACACACGAGTTTGTAGCTTTGTGCCAGCATCCATCCCACTGTGCATGAGGTCTTGTGTTAGGGAAGATAAGCAAATCCTCTGCACCAGGAGGGTGGGTTTTGGTTTGTCTGTCTAGTAATGGACTCAAATGTGTCCTTTTTTATGGCTAATATTCTGCTTGTATACATGTATCATAGCTTCTTTATCCATTCATCTGTCGATGGACATCTAGGTTACTTCCATGTTCTAGCTATTATAAATAGTGCTGCAATGGAGTACGTGTGTCTTTTTCATCTTTGGTTTCCTCAGTGTATATACCTAGTGATGGGATTGCTGGGTCATATGATGGTTTTATTCCTAGTTTTTTTAAAAGGAATCTCCATACCGTCTTCTATAGTGGCTGTATCAGATAAGCACTTTCAGTTAATGTTAATTATAATCTTTTTTTCTGGTTATATATATAGTCACAAAATCATGCCAGATGGCTCCTCCAAATGTCCTCCTCTATATCCATTGCGCCTTATCAGCCCTCAGGACAACCATATCCTCACTACATTCAGTAGCCTGACTGAAGTCTTGACATCCTCAGTTTACCTGGCACTACTTTCCATGCCAACCAATTTGAAAGCACAGCTCTGCTCTAGAGGTGTCCTTATTTTGTAATTTTCAACTCTGAAATCCTTTGTTTGACATTCTCAAGACTTTACTCCATCCCTTATTATCGAGATGTGTATGTACTCACTTAGGTACATGTGCACACACACACATACATGTACATAGTCAGACAAGTACTAAAGAATATGTACTTATACATACTCTGCCTGCAGTGCAGGAGGCCTGGGTTTGACCTTTGGATTGGGAAGATCCCTTGGGGAAGGGAATGGTAACAAACTCCGTATTCTTGCTTGGAAAATTCCATGGGCAGAGGAGCCTGGTGGGCTACCGTCTATTGGGTCAGAAAGAGTCAGACATGACTAAGCAAGTAACACTTTCACTTGGCTTCACATACACACACATATCTATGTTTATATAGGGAGAGTTTTGTTTGGGTTTTACATAAATGGTAACTCACCATGTGTCTTATGTAACAGTTCCACCTTTGCCTTCCTTGTCTTTGTGTATCAGTAGGCACATTTATTTTACCAGTGTCTTCCTGACACACGAGTTTGTAGCTTTGTGCCAGCATCCATCCCACTGTGCATGAGGTCTTGTGTTAGGGAAGATAAGCAAATCCTCTGCACCAGGAGGGTGGGTTTTGGTTTGTCTGTCTAGTCATTTTGGTGTTGTTCTCTTAATGGAGTCCTGTGCAGCTGTTAGCTAGCTCACTAATTAAAGACATGGAAGGTTAAGGGGAAAACATTACACACACATGTGGTAAGTTACTACTGTTGGTGACTGACATGAGCAAGAGGTCTAATTCTGATGAGTGGGATCTAGGGGGGCTTCTGGGAAAGGTTCTTAAAAAGAAGCACAAGGAAGAGATAGCCCCCTTTCCTGCCTCTGGATTCTATTGTTTCTTGATGTTCAGAGTTGCTGAAGTTCCTTATGGTGATGAGGGGTCTTCCTGATGGCCCAGCCATGGAGGAGGCAAAGCCAGAGTCACCACAGAATTAGGGTATCCACATGTGGGCTGCTGTCTTGTGAGAACACATTCCTCAGTGTTGAAGTGGTGCACTGGTTTTCTGTCACTTGCAGCTAATGCACCAGCTAAGCAAAACCTAGCTGATGCGTGTTGTTTATCATAGCTTTATCTGTCCGAGGGTCTCTCTAGACTGAGAGAAGGCAGAGTGGGCTTGGGTCTCTGATGACAGTCAGTGCAACTGAGTGGGAAGGAATTCTTCTCAGACTGCCTGTCACACTGGAAGCCCTTGTTATCTACGTTTGCGCCTTTTTGGTATTGTCGTGGAATTTTAATGGAAGATTGAGAGAAGCTGTGTCATGGACAGCCTGATGGCATTTTAACCTAGAATTCCCATCCTGTCCTCCAGGTATGTGTGAATGGATGAAACAAATTCATTTCCCAGGTCAAGCCTCACTCCCTCTGAGCAGTCTTTCTTTTCTATCCCCAGATGCAACTAAGCTCTTTCTCTATACTGTTTTCTTCTTTAGGATACCTAAATATTTGGATGTAGAGTATTGCTTATTGGGTGAAACACTGTATTGTTATTCAGTCACTCAGTCATGTCCAACTCTTTGGTGAACCTATCATTTTAGGCACCTTTGCCTTCCTTGTCTTTGTGTATCAGTAGGCACATTTATTTTACCAGTGTCTTCCTGACACACGAGTTTGTACTTTGTGCCAGCATCCATCCCACTGTGCATGAGGTCTTGTGTTAGGGAAGATAAGCAAATCCTCTGCACCAGGAGGGTGGGTTTTGGTTTGTCTGTCTAGTCATTTTGGTGTTGTTCTCTTAATGGAGTCCTGTGCAGCTGTTAGCTAGCTCACTAATTAAAGACATGGAAGGTTAAGGGGAAAACATTACACACACATGTGGTAAGTTACTACTGTTGGTGACTGACATGAGCAAGAGGTCTAATTCTGATGAGTGGGATCTAGGGGGGCTTCTGGGAAAGGTTCTTAAAAAGAAGCACAAGGAAGAGATAGCCCCCTTTCCTGCCTCTGGATTCTATTGTTTCTTGATGTTCAGAGTTGCTGAAGTTCCTTATGGTGATGAGGGGTCTTCCTGATGGCCCAGCCATGGAGGAGGCAAAGCCAGAGTCACCACAGAATTAGGGTATCCACATGTGGGCTGCTGTCTTGTGAGAACACATTCCTCAGTGTTGAAGTGGTGCACTGGTTTTCTGTCACTTGCAGCTAATGCACCAGCTAAGCAAAACCTAGCTGATGCGTGTTGTTTATCATAGCTTTATCTGTCCGAGGGTCTCTCTAGACTGAGAGAAGGCAGAGTGGGCTTGGGTCTCTGATGACAGTCAGTGCAACTGAGTGGGAAGGAATTCTTCTCAGACTGCCTGTCACACTGGAAGCCCTTGTTATCTACGTTTGCGCCTTTTTGGTATTGTCGTGGAATTTTAATGGAAGATTGAGAGAAGCTGTGTCATGGACAGCCTGATGGCATTTTAACCTAGAATTCCCATCCTGTCCTCCAGGTATGTGTGAATGGATGAAACAAATTCATTTCCCAGGTCAAGCCTCACTCCCTCTGAGCAGTCTTTCTTTTCTATCCCCAGATGCAACTAAGCTCTTTCTCTATACTGTTTTCTTCTTTAGGATACCTAAATATTTGGATGTAGAGTATTGCTTATTGGGTGAAACACTGTATTGTTATTCAGTCACTCAGTCATGTCCAACTCTTTGTGACCTCATAGGCTGCAGCATGCCAGGCTTCCCTGTCCTTCACCATTTCCTACAGTTTGCTCAAACGTATATCCATTGAGTCAGTGATGCCTTCCAGCCATCTTGTCCTCTCTTGTACCCTTTTCCTCCTGCCTTCCATCTTTTCCATCACCAAGGTCTTAATGAGTCAGCTTGTGACATCAGGTGGCCAAAGTATTGGAGCTTCAGCTTATGCACATCTCATTTAATCCCCATGACAACCAGTTCAGCAGGTGCTATTACTGACATTTTGCAGTTGAGGAAATTGAAGTCTGGAAAGGTTAAGTGACTTTACCCAAATAACACAGTTAGCAAATGACAGAGATGCTATTTGAGACTCCAGAGCTTCACTCTTAATCGTCATCTGCCAAACAATCAAAGCATACACACACATATGGGTCCCCTTGATCTTCTTGAAGGTGATGACGGCCTCTGGTTCCCTTTCTGTTGCCTGGTCTGGTCATGATGTTTCACACTGGTACACATGGGACACATAAATTGGGGATGGGTTTATTGGGGAATGACCTGGGGACCAACATCTGTGGAAGAAGAGAAAGAATGGGAAGGGAGGGGAAGGAAAGAGGTAAAGGGAGAAGTTGATCTTGATGCAGTCTCAGTGGAAACTCAGCTGACCCTACAGGGACATCTGGAGATGCACTAAGTCTTCTGAACTGTCCCAGCAGGGGAGAGTGACCTGAGCCTTTATGCCACCATGTATATCAGTGTTGGATATGGGCTGTGCTGGGTAGAAGCATGACCTGGGCAGTACTTGAAGCAATTGGGAGAAGTGACCTTCATTTCTGGAGGGATCTGGTGGCACCTCACAGCCTCCTTCACATCACCATGTAGTGTTTTTATAGAATACTCTCCCCCACACAAGTCATTAGAGTTTCCCACGTTGCTCAGTGGTTTGGAAAAAAAAAAAAAAACTCGCTTGCCAATGTAGGAAGCACAGGAGACATGGGTTTGATCCTTGGTTTGGAAAGATCCTCTAGAGGAGCAAACGGCAATCCCCAGATGCAACTAAGCTCTTTCTCTATACTGTTTTCTTCTTTAGGATACCTAAATATTTGGATGTAGAGTATTGCTTATTGGGTGAAACACTGTATTGTTATTCAGTCACTCAGTCATGTCCAACTCTTTGTGACCTCATAGGCTGCAGCATGCCAGGCTTCCCTGTCCTTCACCATTTCCTACAGTTTGCTCAAACGTATATCCATTGAGTCAGTGATGCCTTCCAGCCATCTTGTCCTCTCTTGTACCCTTTTCCTCCTGCCTTCCATCTTTTCCATCACCAAGGTCTTAATGAGTCAGCTTGTGACATCAGGTGGCCAAAGTATTGGAGCTTCAGCTTATGCACATCTCATTTAATCCCCATGACAACCAGTTCAGCAGGTGCTATTACTGACATTTTGCAGTTGAGGAAATTGAAGTCTGGAAAGGTTAAGTGACTTTACCCAAATAACACAGTTAGCAAATGACAGAGATGCTATTTGAGACTCCAGAGCTTCACTCTTAATCGTCATCTGCCAAACAATCAAAGCATACACACACATATGGGTCCCCTTGATCTTCTTGAAGGTGATGACGGCCTCTGGTTCCCTTTCTGTTGCCTGGTCTGGTCATGATGTTTCACACTGGTACACATGGGACACATAAATTGGGGATGGGTTTATTGGGGAATGACCTGGGGACCAACATCTGTGGAAGAAGAGAAAGAATGGGAAGGGAGGGGAAGGAAAGAGGTAAAGGGAGAAGTTGATCTTGATGCAGTCTCAGTGGAAACTCAGCTGACCCTACAGGGACATCTGGAGATGCACTAAGTCTTCTGAACTGTCCCAGCAGGGGAGAGTGACCTGAGCCTTTATGCCACCATGTATATCAGTGTTGGATATGGGCTGTGCTGGGTAGAAGCATGACCTGGGCAGTACTTGAAGCAATTGGGAGAAGTGACCTTCATTTCTGGAGGGATCTGGTGGCACCTCACAGCCTCCTTCACATCACCATGTAGTGTTTTTATAGAATACTCTCCCCCACACAAGTCATTAGAGTTTCCCACGTTGCTCAGTGGTTTGGAAAAAAAAAAAAAACTCGCTTGCCAATGTAGGAAGCACAGGAGACATGGGTTTGATCCTTGGTTTGGAAAGATCCTCTAGAGGAGCAAACGGCAACTTTCTCTAGTATTCTTGCCTGGAGAATCCCATGGACAGAGGCGCTTGGTGGGGCTATAGTCCACAGGGTCACAAAGAGTCAGACATGACTGAGCAACGGAGCACGGACGCATGCCCAGGTCATTCCTCTTGGCATTTCTGAGCTGCTTACTGTGTCTCTCAAATGGAGATTTGGATTCGCTACAGCAGGGGTCTACATTCTTCACCGAGAATCCAGAAGGATGAGCCTCAAGCAATGGAAGCTGTAAGAACATCTAATTTTCTTGGGGTTTGTGTGTCTGATTAGGCTTTCTCATCTCTCTTTCTTGTAAAGTTGTTTCCTTCTGCTTTGGGGATGAAGCTAGGCTTGACTCTCAGGCTTTGCAGAGGCTGATGGGTTGGAATATTGCCTCACTCGCACACCCCAGCAAGCCTGCTCACTGTGGCCCCTGTCAGGCCCCTGCGAGGAAGACACTTTCTCACTCCCAAGGTCAGTCCTTGGTAATCATGGAGCATGTGACTTGAGCACAGCAGAAGCCTAACCCCCAACTGCTAGCAGAATGCTGGAGTTACCTTGAATTCCTCAAGCAGTCTTAGCTCTGGCCTTAGATGGTACCACATACCAGATGAACCAGGAATGGCCTTCTGATGAAGATACTGGTAGAGAGAGGCAGGAGTCAGGGCCAGGGGTGTCGAATGAGTCCATTGGTCTCTGAAATGCAGTCTCTGCCTGTTGCTCACAGAAATTTGTGTCACTCTAAAGAAAGCATGTCTAACTGCAAATTAGTCCCATCCAGATCAGGACCAGTAGTCAAGCCAAGCCATGGAGCTGAGACAAGCAGTTGTGTTTCAAGAGTTAAGGCCAAATTCCTTCTCTGGCTGGGGACCAAGGGCTAGTTTATAAAAGCAAGAAAACCACATACAGAAATCCAAGCCACAGTCCCTGAGGGCATCCAGGAGTCACGAGGTAGCCAGCTGGGTTGCCAGGACTGTGACACAGACCCCGGGAGGTACCAGATCAGTGTGGAAAATAGATGAGAAGCACGGGGATAGTATGTGCAACCCTAGCTGCTGGCCTCAGCTCTCCTTAGGGGCCCATCGATAATGCTGGTGGCCACTACTGTTCTGTAGTAGGACAGCCTGGAGGGCAGGCAGCACCGTTCTCTGCCTTTGGAACTGACCGCTATAGTTGCTACCTCATCACACGAGGAACATTGGCTGAGTTACTACTCAGTGCCAGTTACTGGTACAGATTTGAGCTGATTAACACTCAGATGTCTTCTGCTCTTTATCAGCCCCAAAGTGGAGGATCAATATCAGAAAAACTCATTTGTTTGAGGGAGTCAATAGAATGTTTTTGGCGTCAAGAATTTCATACACACACAGAAACAGAGGAAACAGCATGAGTGAAGTCTTGTGTATACATCTCTTTTTATTTATTGAAGTATAAATGATTTACAATATTATATTAATTTTAAGTGTACTACATAGGGAATCAATATTTTTATAGACTATACTCCATTTAAAGTCATTACAGAGTAATGGCTATGTTTCTCTGTGCTGAACAATATATCCTTGTAGCTCATTATATTTTGATGACTCTAAAGAATTATTTTACCCATATTTTGCCCCTCTTCCTGCCTCTCCTCACTGATAATGAGTAGTGTAACACTAGGTAGCACATATCCCCTTTTTAATAGTTATCAACGTGATGCCAAAAGGTTGTTACTTATCACTCCCCCGTAGTGCCCCTCTTGCATATCTTAGCCTAACTAACAGTAATTCTTTACTGTCATCTGATGTTCAGTTAGTATGCTCATTTTCTTGATTGATCTATAAATAAGGGTGTTTTTTGAACAGTTGGTTTGTTTGAACAAGTATCCAAACAAGATCGAACAGTTATATTTTACTACGTGCTGGGTGCCACAGAAGACTTAATGACATTTGGCCTTGGATTATTGGAAGGTTCTCTGGATTTGCCTCCAGTGCAGGTCACAGGGGTTAGGAGCACTGACTTTGCAGTTCTATCTGTGGGAACATAAGCAAGTGGACCTCTTTCAGCCTCAGATAAGGATCTGCATGACTCACAAGGTGGCCATAGATATTCAGTGGGTTAGTCCATGTGTGGTGCTTAGCACATGGACTGGCCTACAGTATGTGCTCAGTAAATTCTGAATATAATTATAACAGTAATAATAACAAAGAAAGTGGCATTCGACTTAGATCTTGTGCAGAGTAATGAAGAGGTGATCTTTATTTTCAGGCATTGATAATAAAGAGCTTTCTATAAGGGTAAAATTTGGAAATTTGATATATATGAGAAATGGTGATAAGGTACAGGAATTGGAGGTGTTAGACAGTAGAGACTGGAGTGTAGTTTGTAGCTAGGGTGCATACATGCTCAGTTGCTTCAGCTGTGTCAAACTCTTTGGACCCCATGGACTGTAGCCTGCCAGACTCCTCTATTCATGAGATTTCTAAGGCAAGAGTACTGGAGTTGGTTGCCATTTCCTCCTCCAGGGAATCTTCCCAATTCAGAGATGGAACCCACATCTCCTGTGGCTCATGCATTGGCAGGTGGATTCTTTACCATGGAGCACCTGGGAAGCCAGTTTGTGGCTGGACCATACATCGAAAGTCTTATTGATAGAGCCAGAGAGTCGGGGCTTAATCTTATAGACATGGAGGTGAGGGATAGGCACGGCTTTGTGGGAGAAGGGATGGTATTGAATTCCTCCTTCCTGAAGAATAGCCAGGCATGCAGTTACAGCAAGAGCCTCGCAAGGGACAGTGATGTCCTAAACCCACCAGTAAGTATGGTAATAGAGTATAAATGCTGCTGAGGCAGTCTGGAGGAAGGGATTGAAGATTAAATGTTGTCACTTAAGGAGAGAGAGATAATTTAAGAACAACTCCAGAATTTCTAGCTCAGCTGCTAGCCAGAAAAGGATACCACTGAATGAGATTACAAATATAGGAGTCTGAGCAGGTTTCAGTGATGGGGATAATGAATTCTGCTTGGGATGTGTGCAGTAAGAGCTGCCTACAGGACACCCAGGTAATGGGTTTTCTGGACCTCCAGTGCAGGTCACAGGGGTTAGGAGCACTGACTTTGCATTTAGGGAACATAAGCAAGTGGACCTCTTTCAGCCTCAGATAAGGATCTGCATGACTCACAAGGTGGCCATAGATATTCAGTGGGTTAGTCCATGTGTGTGCTTAGCACATGGACTGGCCTACAGTATGTGCTCAGTAAATTCTGAATATAATTATAACAGTAATAATAACAAAGAAAGTGGCATTCGACTTAGATCTTGTGCAGAGTAATGAAGAGGTGATCTTTATTTTCAGGCATTGATAATAAAGAGCTTTCTATAAGGGTAAAATTTGGAAATTTGATATATATGAGAAATGGTGATAAGGTACAGGAATTGGAGGTGTTAGACAGTAGAGACTGGAGTGTAGTTTGTAGCTAGGGTGCATACATGCTCAGTTGCTTCAGCTGTGTCAAACTCTTTGGACCCCATGGACTGTAGCCTGCCAGACTCCTCTATTCATGAGATTTCTAAGGCAAGAGTACTGGAGTTGGTTGCCATTTCCTCCTCCAGGAATCTTCCCAATTCAGAGATGGAACCCACATCTCCTGTGGCTCATGCATTGGCAGGTGGATTCTTTACCATGGAGCACCTGGGAAGCCAGTTTGTGGCTGGACCATACATCGAAAGTCTTATTGATAGAGCCAGAGAGTCGGGGCTTAATCTTATAGACATGGAGGTGAGGGATAGGCACGGCTTTGTGGGAGAAGGGATGGTATTGAATTCCTCCTTCCTGAAGAATAGCCAGGCATGCAGTTACAGCAAGAGCCTCGCAAGGGACAGTGATGTCCTAAACCCACCAGTAAGTATGGTAATAGAGTATAAATGCTGCTGAGGCAGTCTGGAGGAAGGGATTGAAGATTAAATGTTGTCACTTAAGGAGAGAGAGATAATTTAAGAACAACTCCAGAATTTCTAGCTCAGCTGCTAGCCAGAAAAGGATACCACTGAATGAGATTACAAATATAGGAGTCTGAGCAGGTTTCAGTGATGGGGATAATGAATTCTGCTTGGGATGTGTGCAGTAAGAGCTGCCTACAGGACACCCAGGTAAGACTCTGCTCTTACTTCTACATCCTTAAATGCCTGAGGAATCACAAAATTGAGAAGGAGTGAAGCTGATGCATCTCCTATGCTTGCTCCAGACCTTGCTAGGAAATCTGACAGCTCTTTGAATTAAGAGGATTCCAGGAGGGATTGATGGCCTTTCCAAAGGCCATATCACAAGTACAATGTTGATGGCAGGTGAATAAAATCGAGTGATTTATTTAAAATGTATCCAGCCACTGGACAGTAATGATTTTGACAGACAAAGGACTGTGCAATCTATGAAGCCACAATTCTTGAACATTCATCCATACCCTTTGAGGATCTGAGGACCCTCATCAAGCAACCCATTATTTTATTTCACCGTCCTGAATTTTCCCATTCTCATCCTCAGCCCAGACCAAAGTGACCTAACATGAGGAAAAATATTTTGCTTGGGCTAAATCTTATTTTGTAAAGCAACTGTCCAAATGTAAAACCATTATTTTAGGAAAAGAGGGAGCTCCCTGTCACTGGAGGCTGACTGAGCATTTAAACAGGGGTATTTGTAAAGAGGGTTGATGCTTTGAGTTGTTGGGGGTGGGGGAAGAAGATGGATTAGATGACCATAGATTAGTTTCTTATTGTGAAACCAATAGCCATATTCCCTTCCCTGACATAGGACCCATATTTTGTTCAGTTGTTGGCCCACCTATTGAAGTTGGTTTAGGGGTTGATTTAAAATGTGAGTTCAAATGCCTTGATATGCCTCCCATTGAGTTGTAGGGTGTGTGTTCCCTTCCCTTGTATCCGTGGGGTTGTGACTGATTCAGCCATTAGAACATGGAGGTAGTGACACTATATAACTTCTGAGATCATGAAGCATCCATTAGATTCTCTCATAGTAACTTATCTGAATATCTCCTCTTGGACTGTCTCCACCATGCTGTGAGAAAGCTCACGTCACATGGAGATGATGCATGTAGGTGTGCTGGTCAGCACTCCTGGCTGAGCCAAAACTTTGGGACTTCCCAGTCCAGGTGTCAGATGTGTGAGTGAAGACTCTTCCAAGTGAGCCCAGCCCCTTTTTCGAATTCAAGATTTCAGCAGTACAAAAATCCGATGAGATTACAAATATAGGAGTCTGAGCAGGTTTCAGTGATGGGGATAATGAATTCTGCTTGGGATGTGTGCAGTAAGAGCTGCCTACAGGACACCCAGGTAAGACTCTGCTCTTACTTCTACATCCTTAAATGCCTGAGGAATCACAAAATTGAGAAGGAGTGAAGCTGATGCATCTCCTATGCTTGCTCCAGACCTTGCTAGGAAATCTGACAGCTCTTTGAATTAAGAGGATTCCAGGAGGGATTGATGGCCTTTCCAAAGGCCATATCACAAGTACAATGTTGATGGCAGGTGAATAAAATCGAGTGATTTATTTAAAATGTATCCAGCCACTGGACAGTAATGATTTTGACAGACAAAGGACTGTGCAATCTATGAAGCCACAATTCTTGAACATTCATCCATACCCTTTGAGGATCTGAGGACCCTCATCAAGCAACCCATTATTTTATTTCACCGTCCTGAATTTTCCCATTCTCATCCTCAGCCCAGACCAAAGTGACCTAACATGAGGAAAAATATTTTGCTTGGGCTAAATCTTATTTTGTAAAGCAACTGTCCAAATGTAAAACCATTATTTTAGGAAAAGAGGGAGCTCCCTGTCACTGGAGGCTGACTGAGCATTTAAACAGGGGTATTTGTAAAGAGGGTTGATGCTTTGAGTTGTTGGGGGTGGGGGAAGAAGATGGATTAGATGACCATAGATTAGTTTCTTATTGTGAAACCAATAGCCATATTCCCTTCCCTGACATAGGACCCATATTTTGTTCAGTTGTTGGCCCACCTATTGAAGTTGGTTTAGGGGTTGATTTAAAATGTGAGTTCAAATGCCTTGATATGCCTCCCATTGAGTTGTAGGGTGTGTGTTCCCTTCCCTTGTATCCGTGGGGTTGTGACTGATTCAGCCATTAGAACATGGAGGTAGTGACACTATATAACTTCTGAGATCATGAAGCATCCATTAGATTCTCTCATAGTAACTTATCTGAATATCTCCTCTTGGACTGTCTCCACCATGCTGTGAGAAAGCTCACGTCACATGGAGATGATGCATGTAGGTGTGCTGGTCAGCACTCCTGGCTGAGCCAAAACTTTGGGACTTCCCAGTCCAGGTGTCAGATGTGTGAGTGAAGACTCTTCCAAGTGAGCCCCCAGCTCTTCAAATCATCCCCTGCCAAGACAATCTTCCAAGATAATACACCATATTGCCCTGTCACAGTTCTGGATCCACATCTTCTTAGAGTAAAATAAAATGGACACTGTTCTATGTCACTTAGTTTTGGGGTGGTTGATTATGTAAAATAGAAAACAGATCAGCATTTGATCAATTCTGAACAAAAGGATGAAAGTAGTAGTTCACTGGGAAGCTTGGGAGAAAGACATTCCTCCCTGGCAAGATGAGAGAGTGGTAGGTTTGAGGAAAATTGTCCCTTTCTTCCCACTTTTCATGATGCTGGGAAAGCTGGATGTCTGAAAGGGCAGCAGCCATATTGAGAGTATGGGGCAAAGCCAAGGGAAGTCTTCCATAGCCCTGACAGTGTTCAGCTGGGGTCTTCCTTCTTTGGGATTTCTCATTATGTGTGAGAGTAACTAACCTTTGTGCTTAAGCCACTTGTATTTAGTTTTTGTTGCTTCCTGGTTGAATGGTGACCTTTAAAGACCCTCTGGGTCTTGCGTTATTGCTCGCTCTCTCTCTCTCTCTGCTTTTATGTCAAGATGCTGTTTTTTTCCCACCAGCTATATTAGGATTCCTTACACTTTTGTGAAGACTTCTGTAATAATCTCTCATAACAAGTGATCTCTATTATCATGGTACCCCATCATCCAATTCATGTTATTGCTTGTTTACATTTTTTTTCTCTCCTACTAGTTGATAAACCTATTCAACATTGGATCATCAATGTGGCATGTTCCTACATTTATTCAAGTTGCTCTTTATTTTATGCTTCTCATTATGTTTTATAGTTTACTTAATAAAGATCAATTATACTTATTATTTTTCTTGGATTTATACACACTTTTTGGTTATAAAGTCTATTGTTAGAAAAGAGTACTATATATTTTTTCTCTATCATTTTAAAAATTAATTTATTTTTTAATTGAAGGATAATTGATTTACAGAATTTTTACATACTTTTAATTGTTTTTTTGTCATTGCTGTTTTTTTCTGTTTTCTCTCATGAGTACCATTCTACCAAGACATGGACATTTTTTTTACACCATTCATCATATTTAATAAATAGATGTTATATATTGAAATTGTATCTTCTGTATTTCCTGATACACAAGAATAAATAATAACTGTCAACATTTTTTGAACATTTACCATATCAATATTAAGCATATCTTCATAGCTTTCAGTGAATTAGCTCCTTAAATCCACATAACACTATGAGCAAGGTATCATTGTATTTTATTAGACTGATCAAAAAGTCTGTCCATAAAATATTACAGAAAAACTCAAATGAGCTTTTTGGCCAATCCAGTAATTTATTTTACACATGAGAATGCTGAGGAAGGGAAAATTTGTGTAAGCTGATGGAAATCATATCACCAGTAAGCAAAAGAACTGATTTGCAAATTCAGAGGTCTGATTCTCAAGCCCATATGCCTAACCAATGTACAGGAATGTCTAAATGGACATGAGGCATGAATGTCCTTTTAGTGTCTTTTCTCCTGGGGGCTGTGGAGATGACTGATGTGTTAAAAGGGGGGCAATAATACACTTGACTGTTAAAAGGAGGGTGGCCTGGGGGATGGCAGGAGTGGAAGTGGTTAAGGTAGTTTTCTTGGTAGTACAGGCTAGAGTCTGGTAGTGAATGTGGAGATAGTTAGCTGTAGTTAGACTTGAGGAATACTTTTTTTCAGATAGAAAATGAAAATCTTAGTGATGACTTAACAGGTAATGGGCAAGAGAGAAAGTTGTATCAAGGACTGCAGTTCTGGGTTTTGCTCCCTAGCTAGCTAGCTACCTGTGATTGGTGCTGTTTGCTAAGTTGTGACAGGCTTAGGAAGAAGATGCATCTATTAAGCAACTTTTGGCAAGTTATTATATGCTGACTGTTATTAAGAAACTCAATTAGATGTTGAGCAAACAATTGAGAACAATGCCAATCAATACTCTGCCCTCATAAAACTTACATTTACTATGTGGAGAATGGATTTGATAGTGAGGACAACTGAATAATGGGAAGAACATTGGTGAACATGTTGCAAGATGAGATTCATTGGTAGGAGTGGAGAGACATGCATGAATTGGAGAACTACTTGGTTTGTAACTCTGAAATGAATTGTGAGGAAAAAAGTGTCAAGAATATTTCTGGAGTTTTCTGCTGGAGCAGTTGGGTGGATATTGGTGCCATAGGGATGCTGGAGGAAGAACAGCAGGTTTTAGGGAAAAATACAGTGTTTAAAGTTCCTGTGAAATAACCAAGTGGAGATGATTGTTTATTGGTGTCTGGGCCTCAGGAGAGAGTTTTAGGCTGCAACTATAAATGGAGGTATACAAATGAAAGGCATTTGTTCACTAGTCTGTGCTAATGATCTATTATTGATTTAACAAATATTGAGTATGTACCATGTGTCACATGGTATCATTCCTGTGATAGAATCCAGGAAGGATAAAATATAAGCAAAATGAAGACATTGTTTTAATGACACTTAATGATCAGTGGAGGAGACATATTTATAAAGCAGTTACACAGACAGATATACAGTTTAAGAAGAGGATTGAGAACTTCTGGAATGATAGAGTGAGGGCCTTTATAAATATACTCCTTTATACAATAAGCAAAAACACTGGCCAAATGGTAAAAATCAACTTTTGAAAAACTCTGGAAATCATCCAAAGGCTAGAAGAGGATCTAAGGAATGTTATTCAAGAAAATGGACTAACTCCCACTAGGAATAGTGGACTCTGTGTGGCATTTTACCTTTCCTGTTCCCAACCCTTTGTCCAAGGTTCATGGTAGCCTGGAAAATGAGAGGCTTAATAATCATAGAAGCTATGAAAACCAGTAGCACTTGACAGTCACTGGAAAGAACAGACTGAATGGAGTTCCTCAAAAAGCCTCATCCCCAGAGAACTGCCACTACTTGACCTGTCTGCCAGTTCCCCGAAAAAGACTCATTTATAAAAGTCTTATTATTTGACCCCATTTAGAGCTTGCTCAGTGGGAAAACTGTATCTCTATGGCATTTGTCAAAAACAATCTGCATCACTTTTAAATATTGCAGCTGCCTGAGGTCGAGATACCAGTTGGAACAAACAAGAAGTTGGCCAAACCCTTAAAAAGGAAAGTCTGGGCAATGATATAGTCACAGAGGAGTTTTAAAAGCTCTGACATGTTTCTGAGGATCTAGAAGGCCACAATCAGCGGTAGGGATATATGCATGACTAAAAACAGTACCCGAATAGCCCTAAAGTCTTGGCTTTGGCTTGCCCTGAGGGTCTACATAAGTAGCAAGTGATGGCTAAGCTTCCTGTAAATAAATTACCATAGTGCTAAAAGCATGCAACTTGCAACAGAGTTTGGCAAATCTGGAAGACTTCCTGCCTTGAAGCATTTCAGGAAACATCTGTCAATCACTAGCTGACCATCAAGTTAAGTGAATTGAGATTTCAGTGATTGCACACCACAGGAAATATCCAGAAAGCTCCCTAAGCAATGAAACAGCCATAACAACAACACAATTTCCACAAAATATTATAAGATGTGCAAAACCAAGAATGGTTTAGACATAGGGAAAAATTACCAGTAGAAATTGTGCTTGAGGGGACCCAGATATTGGACTTACCAGGCAAACACTTTATATCAGTTGTCATAAGTATGTTTCAAAGAATGAAAGGAAACCATGTCTAAAATTTTAAAGTGAGTTAAGAGAATTATTTCTTACCAAATAAGGAATATCAGTAAAGAGAAATTATACAAAAGAACCAAATAGAAATTTGAGAGTTGAAAAGCATAATAGTTGAAATTTTTAAAAAGTCCCTCTAGGAGCTCAACAACCAATCTGAACAAGCAGAAGAAAGAATCAGAAAATATGAATATAGATCAAGTTCATCCAGAAAGAAGAAAGAAGAAAAGTGAACAAATCCTCAGAGACTCATGGGTCTTCATAGAGTCCACCAACATACACAAACAGGAGTCCCAGGAGAGGGGAGAGAAGAGGCAGAAAGGATATTTAGATAATGGGCTAGTCTTCTTCAAATTGATGAAAAGCGTTAGTCTAAACATCCAATGGAGAAGCAGACATAGAGGTCAGACTTACGGATATTGGTGGGAGGGAGGAATGGCTGAGATGTATGGAAAGAGTAACATGGAAACTTACATTACCATATGTAAAATAGACAGCCAATGGGAATCTACTGTAAAACTAAGGGAACTCAAACAGGGGCTTCTGTTACAACCTAGAGGAAGAGGGGTGGGGAGGGAGATGGGAGTGAAGTTCAAGAGGGAGGAAACATATATATATACACCTATGGCTGATTTATGTTGGTGTTTGGCAGTGAACAACAAAACTCTGTAAAGGCAAAACAGCAAAAAAAAAAAAAAAAAAACTCTGTAAAAAATAAATTAATTAATATTAAAAAATCCAAGCATTTCAAAGAGACTCTAAGACTTCCAAACCTAGATGTCTTTAAAAAATTATATTTTATTATTTTTTTACAGAGTTCTGTTGTTTACTGCCACACATCAACCTGAATCTGCAAACCTAGACATTTAATAATCATAATATCAAAAGCCAAAGACAAATCAACAAAGTTGAAGGATCAAGATCAATATACAAAACTCAATAGTTTTACTATACTATAGCTATGAATGATCTGAAAATGAAATTAAGAAAATAATTCTATTTACAATAACAGAAAAAAATAATAAAAGCACTTAGTACACACTATATACTAAGAATAATTAGGGATACATTTAACAGAAGAATTGTAAGAGTTGTATACTGAAAATTTCAAAATATTATTGAAGGAAATTAAGTCCAAAAATAAGAGGAAAGATGTTTCTGTTTCATATTCGTGGATCAGATAGCAGCATTCCCAAACTGAACTGTAGGTCTGATATACACCTATTGAGATTCTAGCTACCTTTTTGTTTTGATTGCAGAAACTGGTAAGCTGATCTTAAGATTCATCTGGAAATACAAGGAACTCAGAATAGCCAAAACAATCTTGCTGGGAAAAAAAAACACAGAACAACGTGGGAGTATTCAAAGTTCCTGATTTTACACTTTCTAAAAAACTATGGTACGCAAGACAATGAGGTATTGGTGTAAGGACAAGTATCTGGATCAATGGAGTAGAATTAAGAGTCTAGGAATAAATGCTTACATTTATGGTCAATTGATGTTCAACAAAGGTGCCAGGACAATTCAATGGGGAGCATGATAGCCTTTCCAATAGTTGGATATCCACATTAAAAAGAATTAAGTTTAACTCCTATATCACAACCATATACAAAACAACTTTAGCACAGACCTAGGTCTAGGAACTAAAACTACAAAGTTCTTAGATGTTAGAAATAGGATCTTTGTAACCTAGAGTTAGGTCATAGATTAACCTTAATTATTTCAAGTGAAGAGTATCAGTCTTAAATGACCACATCACCTCTTGTATGATTCCATTTATACAAAATGCCCACAGTAAGAAAGTCTGTGAAGGTAGTAAGCAGATTATTGCTTGCTTAGGCTGGGGGAGGGGGCAGGCCTGGAATATTACTGCTAACAGGTATGGGATTTGTTTCTGGAGTGATTTTGTTCTTTGGCTCTTGTTCTAAAATTAGATTGCGGTGATGATTACGTAACTCTGAAAATACAAAAAACTCTTTAATTCTTCATTTTAAAAGAGGTGAATTTTTTTGGCATGTGAGTTATATGTCAATTTTAAAAAAGCAGAAGAGATTCATGGTACAAGAACAGGCTTAATGAGGATTCTGGCCTCACCTGCCAGGTAGAGTTCCTACTTAGTAACAGTGCATACCTATATGATGTGCAAAGCTTCTAAACAGTGATATTTTTCTGGATTTCACATTCGTGCTTAGTTAACTAAGTCCGATTGGACTCAGGCTACTCTGTTCATGGGATTTCCCAAACAAAAGTACTAGAGTGGGTAGCCATTCCCTTTTCCATAGGATTTTCCGGACTCAGGGATCAAACTTGGGTCTCCTGACAGATTCTTTACCATCTGAGCTAGAAAGCCATTGCTGAACTTTGCTTTTTTATTAATTCCTTCATTTCTTCCTTTCCTCTATTTTTTCCTCTTTAAAAAACTTTTTTTCTTTAAAAACTTTTCTTATGAAATATTTTGGATATTCACAAAATAATATACAACGATACAATGGCCATCTCTGTGTGTATTTCCCAGCTTAAGCAATCAAACATTATACTTTAGTTGAAGACACCTGTGGGTTTTTAATTCTCTGTTAGAAGTTTCTGTCCTCCAGGGTATTTAGGTTTAGTTTTAAGTTGGGATAGGGTGAGATTTCCAGTGAGTTTCAGGCTACTCCAGTGCTAGGGTTAGTGTTACAATTAGCTTTATTATTAGAGTTGGGTCAGTATAAGCTTAGGGGTGAGTAAAGGGAAATGTGGTTCCCTAGACTATTTATCTCCATGTTTCTTAAATCTTAGCTGAATGCCCCCACGATTCACTTGCTTGGCTTCGGAGAAAGAGTTTCTTCCCAAAGCATCAGGTGCCCCTTGTTTAGTTTTTTAACCTGCTCACTCTCCGGGCAGGTGGTGGAGAGCACGTGACCATCGCTTGACCTATGAACGGAATCCCGGCATCGGAGGCTCCTCCCTCCCCCTTCCCTCCGTTCTGCCCACTGATTACACAGTGGGAAGCATTTTTAAGGATGTAGCTTGGAGAGACTACAAGTGTGGTTGAGATCTTCTGGATGGTGTATGCAACTGTCCCCAGTTCAGGCGTTTGTAGGAGCTTTAGGATTCTGGCGAATGCATATGAAGATTGACTCCTCTCGCTGTTGTCCAAGGCGAATGTCTCTGTAAGTTCCCTTGCTTGTTAAACCTGCCATGTATCAGTCTGGTGGAGAAGGAAATAGTAGCCCTCTCTAGTATTCTTGCCTGGGAAATTACATAGACAGAGAAACCTTGTGGGCTACTGTTAATGGTGTCATTAGAGTCGCACAGGACTGAGCGACTAAACCGCCGCCACCATAGCAGTCTGGAATGCTCTGCTGCTTTCTGCAGTCTGTCGGCTCCCTCCTTGTCTTGGGGCCAGTTTGTAAACCAGCAGGGCCTTTAGAAAACTGAATCTGGTCCTTTTTGCCACCTAAAAACCCAGCCATTAACTTTCCATTGCCTGGTCAGGGGTGTCTAGATGAGAGGCAGAGATATAACTTAGCCTCATGGTCTCTAGGACTTACTCAGGACTTTGAATCACTCAAGAAATGTACCAGGTTCCTTTTCCATATCCATGAAAGTGAGGGAACTGCCAGGACCTGAGAAACACCAACATCGCCGCTTGCAGAAATAGTCCAGCGCATCTATTCTCCTTCTGAGTGAACAAACACAGGCCCAGCCAACACAGATCTGGTAGGACTGGCTCATATCACGTGGGCAGGTAAGCGTTCTGGCTAGGTATGGTATCAGCAGTTTTGTATTAATATAGGGCATGATCTTTGAAAATAACACTTAAGGGAGATCAGCTGGAGTCACACTTGAACTCTGGAAGAGGCAGGTGTGCGGCTGAGGTTATTGGTGGGAAAACACTGTAAAATGTGTGTTTAGAGTCTTCAGATCAATGGCACACAGCCATTGTGCATTCATTAGATGTCCAAGATGCTCTGCTGTAGTCTTTCCTGAACATCCATTCATGCGTCCCAGGGTGAAGAGCTCTGTTTTTCCCTGGCTCTAAAAGCACAGAGAACACAGACGTCATGGGCGGTAATGGGATCACAGCTAGGGAGGATAGAGGGGAGCACTCCGGTCTGCTGAGAGGCTCTGCAGCACCTCCTCCCTGCGATACTCCACCCCCCCCTCCCCCGCCCCCTTCCTGGGCTCAGCTGTGAGTCCGGCTGTTTCTCAAGGGAAGGAAGTAGCCTCTGGAGTTGGAAAAGTTTGAACTTTTCCAAAGTTCAAGGGGCGGGGCTGCCCCCCCTCCACCACCCTCAGGTTCAGCTCTTGGGGCACAAGCCCCGCGTCAGTCTTCATCATAGGACAAATCCACTGAACTCCAGGGGTCTGGGGGATGCTCAGGCCTTCCTGTTCCTGTGTCCTTTCTCGCCTTTTGGCTGTACGATGGAACTTTCTTCTTCTCCAAGCATCAGTTGAGTGGAGTGGCTCTGCTCAAAACAAACTCAGCATTCTCCCAAGGCTCATCGGACCGTGCTGGGCCGAGGTCCTAAAAGCTTTCTGAGTACCTGTTCTGAGCATTTAGCTTTTCTTTTTTTTTTTCATTCTTTGTCAGCAGCATTGACGGCAGAGTGTACTTTAAGGACAACGCAGCAGGAAATCCTTTGAGACTTGAGTCCCTTTCAAGTGCTGAGCTTGGTGTGGGCAGAGCCATCCCTGTGAGTGGAGAGCCATCAGGCGCAGGCCCCTGAGGCTCCCGCCCTCCCAGGCTCCTGGGCAGCCTGCTGCTGCCCCAGGCACACCTTCTTTCACCTGGTTTACCCTCAACTGGGGCTTAGTAGATACTGCCTTTGCCACCCTCTTTTCTCCTTCTGAGTGAACAAACACAGGCCCAGCCAACACAGATCTGGTAGGACTGGAAGTAAACCAACTTTGAAAACTTTTGGGAAGGAGGCAGGGGTGTGCGGCTGAGGTTATTGGTGGGAAAACACTGTAAAATGTGTGTTTAGAGTCTTCAGATCAATGGCACACAGCCATTGTGCATTCATTAGATGTCCAAGATGCTCTGCTGTAGTCTTTCCTGAACATCCATTCATGCGTCCCAGGGTGAAGAGCTCTGTTTTTCCCTGGCTCTAAAAGCACAGAGAACACAGACGTCATGGGCGGTAATGGGATCACAGCTAGGGAGGATAGAGGGGAGCACTCCGGTCTGCTGAGAGGCTCTGCAGCACCTCCTCCCTGCGATACTCCACCCCCCCCTCCCCCGCCCCCTTCCTGGGCTCAGCTGTGAGTCCGGCTGTTTCTCAAGGGAAGGAAGTAGCCTCTGGATTTGGGAAAAAGTTTGAACTTTTCCAAAGTTCAAGGGGCGGGGCTGCCCCCCCTCCACCACCCTCAGGTTCAGCTCTTGGGGCACAAGCCCCGCGTCAGTCTTCATCATAGGACAAATCCACTGAACTCCAGGGGTCTGGGGGATGCTCAGGCCTTCCTGTTCCTGTGTCCTTTCTCGCCTTTTGGCTGTACGATGGAACTTTCTTCTTCTCCAAGCATCAGTTGAGTGGAGTGGCTCTGCTCAAAACAAACTCAGCATTCTCCCAAGGCTCATCGGACCGTGCTGGGCCGAGGTCCTAAAAGCTTTCTGAGTACCTGTTCTGAGCATTTAGCTTTTCTTTTTTTTTTTCATTCTTTGTCAGCAGCATTGACGGCAGAGTGTACTTTAAGGACAACGCAGCAGGAAATCCTTTGAGACTTGAGTCCCTTTCAAGTGCTGAGCTTGGTGTGGGCAGAGCCATCCCTGTGAGTGGAGAGCCATCAGGCGCAGGCCCCTGAGGCTCCCCCGCCCTCCCAGGCTCCTGGGCAGCCTGCTGCTGCCCCAGGCACACCTTCTTTCACCTGGTTTACCCTCAACTGGGGCTTAGTAGATACTGCCTTTGCCACCCTCTTTTCTCCATATCTGACAGGGGCAGCCTGTGTCAGGTACTTTCCTGGAATGTATGTTTCCCAAGGGCAGGGCTCTCCATCCACCGATGTCAGCACTTGCTAGAAGGGTGTCTGGTGCAGTCATTGGTCCACGGTAAGTGGTCTGTCACCCACGGCAAGCCAGTTACAATCTGATTCTTCATTCCTATACTATGGCTGTTTTATAGCATTAGGCTTGACTTGTTATGGTGACGGTGATGTATCTCGATCTTTGAGAAGTGTCCAGCTTTGAATTTGGGTCTAATGTTCTACTTGGAAGATTTGGAATTTCTTGAAACCACCATAAGGGACAGTTGTATCTGTTTGTGGCCAAAAGCAGATATCTTTTGCTTTGTTGAGTTCACTGAAATTGAGATTCTGAGGTTCAGCTGAGTGCTCACTCTCAAAATTGCTGTTCCTTTCATACTCACAGGAATCCAAGTGAAAGGTAGGTTTTGTGAGGAGCCGATGGGACCAGACTGAAGCTGGTGGTGAAGAGTGGTGAACTCTGGGCCAAACAGTGCCCTCCTGGGAGTGGTAATGGCTGGAATGTTCTTCCAGCTGTAGCTTTGGCCATGACATGTGTGGGCCCTAGAGACAGGAGCTGGGACTGATGGAGCTGGCTTTTAGGAATGGTCTGTACTTGTAGAAAGTGAGGTTGATGAAAGAAGTACTGGGAGAGAGAGTGGAAAAGAGTGCGCAGGTTGAATTGGTGAGCAAGTTACCTTATCTCCAATCATTGCAAAAACTGCTTGAGGCTGCCATTAGAGAGGAGGCCATGACTTAGCATTTTTTCGTCGCTCTCCCGTCTCCTCCCAGGTTCTCTTCTTGTCAGCAGCATTGACGGCAGAGTGTACTTTAAGGACAACGCAGCAGGAAATCCTTTGAGACTTGAGTCCCTTTCAAGTGCTGAGCTTGGTGTGGGCAGAGCCATCCCTGTGAGTGGAGAGCCATCAGGCGCAGGCCCCTGAGGCTCCCCCGCCCTCCCAGGCTCCTGGGCAGCCTGCTGCCCCAGGCACACCTTCTTTCCCCTGGTTTACTCTCAACTGGGGCTTAGTAGATACTGCCTTTGCCACCCTCTTTTCTCCATATCTGACAGGGGCAGCCTGTGTCAGGTACTTTCCTGGAATGTATGTTTCCCAAGGGCAGGGCTCTCCATCCACCGATGTCAGCACTTGCTAGAAGGGTGTCTGGTGCAGTCATTGGTCCACGGTAAGTGGTCTGTCACCCACGGCAAGCCAGTTACAATCTGATTCTTCATTCCTATACTATGGCTGTTTTATAGCATTAGGCTTGACTTGTTATGGTGACGGTGATGTATCTCGATCTTTGAGAAGTGTCCAGCTTTGAATTTGGGTCTAATGTTCTACTTGGAAGATTTGGAATTTCTTGAAACCACCATAAGGGACAGTTGTATCTGTTTGTGGCCAAAAGCAGATATCTTTTGCTTTGTTGAGTTCACTGAAATTGAGATTCTGAGGTTCAGCTGAGTGCTCACTCTCAAAATTGCTGTTCCTTTCATACTCACAGGAATCCAAGTGAAAGGTAGGTTTTGTGAGGAGCCGATGGGACCAGACTGAAGCTGGTGGTGAAGAGTGGTGAACTCTGGGCCAAACAGTGCCCTCCTGGGAGTGGTAATGGCTGGAATGTTCTTCCAGCTGTAGCTTTGGCCATGACATGTGTGGGCCCTAGAGACAGGGAGCTGGGACTGATGGAGCTGGCTTTTAGGAATGGTCTGTACTTGTAGAAAGTGAGGTTGATGAAAGAAGTACTGGGAGAGAGAGTGGAAAAGAGTGCGCAGGTTGAATTGGTGAGCAAGTTACCTTATCTCCAATCATTGCATGTAAAAGACATGGCTTGAGGCTGCCATTAGAGAGGAGGCAGTTTGGGAGAACATGGCTTTGGACAATTAGAAGCTCACTGCTCTAGGAGAGAAGGACGCGGGATGCGTAAATCTGGGGAAAGCGAGGGCCTCAAGATGCCTTGAACCAGGGCCCTGCTGTGGATTTAGCAGTGTTGCTTCTTAGAGCCGAGAGCATTGTCTAGTGAAATATGACTGGGAAGATGACTAACAGAGAAATAAACAAGAATATACTCGTGTCCTGACATGGAGAGACAGTGCGCTGTAGCAGAGGCCCACCCACATGTCATGCAGGAAGAAGGCAGGGATGGGAGGGAGGTGGTTCTGCTTTGCCTGAAGCTGCCTGGCATTCTTAGCAGGCTCCCAGCTGAAGACTGGGGTTAGAGGAGGCACAGAAATGTGTATGAATAGCAACGCTCTAAAGTCAGAGGGAGCTCAGTCTTGTTTGACCTCCAAAGTCACTAGTGTGGACTTTCGATAAGGTGAGGGAGTCTACCAGCTTGACTCTTCTCATCTGTAAGATGGGTTTAACTATTGATAGCTTGCAAAGTCACTAGAGGAGGGGATGTGCCCTGAGACAGGTGCCCAGCACATGCCAAGTGGGAAAGCCTTCGGATGGTGGATGGAAGGGTGGGGATGATGAGCGGGACCCACTAGGAAGCAAGTAGAAGAGGTCTTAACAGGCAGAAAGGCCGTAATTTCTCAGCCCTCAGAATTGGGCAAAGCATTTGTAGGGAATGGGAAGATTTGCTAGACATCTGAGGTGCAGGAGAGAGAGGGTAGGCAGGACAGCACCCCTGGGGGCCAGATGGGGGAGAACCTCCCTTGACACCTGAAGGAGTTGGCATTTCATATCAGTTGCTGTATTGTTTCCTCCTGCCTACTCTGAGTCTCCTCACTGTCTGAGTCAAGGTAGTTTCCAGCCTCAGAGTCCTGAGGAGCCTGTGTGTCCTCTTGTGTCTCAGACTCAAGTCCCGTCCCACTATCGCCGTCTTCCCTGTGACACAGTAGCCTTCAGACCCTGGGTTCTTTCTTGAAGGCAGTGAGGTGCTATAGGCAGATGTGCCAGTTGGGCCTCTGACTGACTTGGGCTGTGATCTTGCTTCTGCTCCTCACTGGCAACATGACTGGGAGCAAATGGAGTCATGGCTCTGGCCTCAGTTTTCTCATCTTTAAAACGGGGACATTCACACCTACCTGATACATGTTTTCATTGGTGATGTATGTGTGAATGTGCCTTTCAAATAGAAACACCTTCCTCCTTGGCATAGTCTCTGGGCTCCCCCGGGCTATGTAATGTGAAATCAACAATTAACCTTGAACTCTGCATCACTTTTTTTACCCATGCTATCTTAGCCAAGTGCCCAGTAACATGAAGAGGAAACTCAAACAGGGAAATCATTTATAAACTGAGTTGACAGAGGAAAAAGAATACAAATATCTAAGTGCCATGTGTGCAGTATAAATTCATAAGGCATAGCGCACATTTTAGAAACACGTTGCCACACTGTATATTCTAAATGTCACATAATGGGCTCAGTTTCCTGTTATCTCGACTCTGTCTTCCCAACCGTCAAGTATATTTTAAAAATAAGTGTCTTTATAATGACCTGTGGTGGGTAACCTCAGCAGAACAGGAGAAAATTCATTATTTCTTCTGGTGCTAAGTGACGCATACATCTAGAGGTGGTCAGGAAGGGTGAAAAAAAGACAATTCTTTTTCGTTGGGGGCTTAGATGGGGACTAGGAAGGTGAGATTAGGAGTTGGGAGGCTGTGTAAATGGCTTGGATGTAGATGAAAAGCATGCTAAATAATGGGGGGAGGAGGAGGGCGGAGGAGAAGATTCTATGAGCCAGACGAATAGCTTGGGCAGTGAAGGACTGACCAACCTGCGCCTGGGATGCTGCTTAGCATTCTGACTCCACAGCACCTTCTAGGAGGGAAAGGAAAGGATTTGTTGTCACTGCTGTCGGGAGGGGAAGGGAGGACAGAGGACAGGAGGGAAATTGCATTGGGCACAACCAGTGGCAGGACTGACTTTATCTAGGTTATCATATTTAATCCTCTTGGATCCTTGGGGGGCAGGGTGGTGGCGGCAGCAGCATTTTTTATCTATTTTGCTGACAAAGAAGCAGGCTCAGAGCTGAGTAATGTTCTCAAGGTCATCCTGCCTGGACCCAGCACTCGGGTCCATGTGACTCCACATCCCACTCCACTGATTGAGGATGCGAGGGCAGCCCCTTCGCATCTGTGGAGTATGGCCTTCTGGCTATGAGGCTCTGAATCTTCTCGAGTCAGTGGCCAAATCATCTTCAAGAGCTCCTGCCCCTACCAGTGCTTAGCTGTCAGCAGCAGCAGCAGCAGAAGCAGCTCAGCCCAGGCAGGTTTTCCTCATCACATCCAGGGAGAAAGGTGAAGATCCGACTCCACATCTTTTTCTCTTTGGCCTAACTCCATTCCTCACCCCGATGATACCACTGTCAGTCAGAAGACCCAAGGGGATGGGTGCTGAAGGTAGGACAGTGGGACACCCTTCCTAGTGAGAGGCTGGTCAGCTCTGTTGGCCTGCGAAGGTGGAGCCCAGAGGCTTTAGAGGATCTCCAGCCCCATGGTGATCTAACGTGAGAGGCTGGCAGGCCTGGGGACAAGGCAGCATCCAGTCTCTCCCTTAGAGAGACTGCAGGGTCAGGGAAGGGTTATCAGTAAAGTGGGACCTGGTGACTCATGGGAGCTGAAGTGCAGAGAGAGGGAGAAGGAAGTATCAGAATAGGCACAGGGGAGGTGGTTGGCGTGAATTCTAAGCTGCAGTGTTGAGGCTCCTGCTCTTGTGTCCCCTCTCATGTGCTTTCCCTAGGGGAAATCAGTGCCTAGTAACATGCAGGAGGAAGGGAAGGTCGTGGCAGGCTAAGCTGACCTGGCTAAGCTGGGCCACTGTGGTCTCTACCACAGCAGGTTCTACAGTGCTAGGTGGCTTCTCATGGTGGAAGATCTTAGTTTCACAAACCTGTTTCTTCCATGACTTTCAAGCCAGTCCCCACTATTCCTCCACCACCTGCTGCCTTCTGAAGCCCTCTTCCTCTGGGGGCAAAGAGTCTCTGCCCTGGACCTTTGCCCCTCGGTTTCCTCCCCCACTGTATGAGGAAGGCTCCAGGAAGCCATTTTCCTCGCCTTTTCTGTGAACTCTGACTTCTAGCTCCTCTCTCCACCTCCTGGTCAGGTCTGCCGCTGAAGGCCTCCTCCTCAGGCTGTCCGTAGAGACCTGACATGCTGGTAGGTTAGCCCTGGAGTCTGTTCCAAGCAGTCACTGTCTCTCCTGTACCAGATAGGAATTTTTTCCATTCCTCCCTTCATACACACGTCATTCTGCGCCAGGTTCTTTGCCATTGGTCTTGCTGTGCCCAACTACGTCTCCCAGTAAGACACTGTTCATTTGTCCTCAAGGGCCAGGATGGAACCCAGCCTGTAAGAGTTGTAATCATGAGTCTTTTTGAGTGCTCCTGGCATTCTTTTCTAAGCACGTTCATCGTTTCACTTACTTAAACCCTCAAACAACCCTCTGAGATAAGATAGTGATGATTCCATTTTATAGATTAGAAAACTGGCCAAGATATAGGCAGTCAGTTCACACCCTGATAATTTTACTCCAAAACCAACCTTTTCAATTGCTGCATTACCCTATACACAAGTCTCATATGCACACAGGGCCATAGGCTACAACATCTAGCATTCCTAGAGTCTGGCTAGAAATCCAAACCCAGAGCAGGCGTTCAGGAGGAAAGAGATGTGCAGTCCAGCACGGGCTTTAGAGAGAGAGAGGCATGCTTTGAAACCACCAGCTTTGCGACTTTGGGCAAGTTGTGTGTTTGAGCCTCAGGTTACCCATCTGTTCAATGGGCTTAATAATCATTGCCTTGCAGGATTGTATGTCAGGGAATAAATTAATAATTACTGAGTAGAGTACCTGTAGGATGCATGGGACGCTTCTTTGGAGAGACAGGCCTTGGGTACATCATTCGCTCAGACTGCTTGTGCTTCTGTCTGAGGCAGACCTGGGAAAATGCCACAGAAGTTTCTCCTGATTAATCCTAATAATTACCGAATGACTGTGACAGAGGGAGGACTCAGGAAAATATCATTACTGAGAGCCTCTTCTATCTGGCCCTTTGGACAAAACTCTGGCTCCCTGCAGCAGCTTCTGCCTGTCCTCAGCCAGCTGGACCGGAAGCAGAGTATTGGAGGATAAGGAGCAGGCCTGTTGCAGAGGGGCTTCCCACAAAGGGGGTGACACAGCATGGTACAGTTGGTGGGAGCTTGTTGCATGAGTGATCCCCAGCGGATCACACCTTCCTGTCTGTGTCCTTGTATGGATCCCCTCCCACATTGACTGTGGACTAGGCTGTCACTTTGATTTGTCCAGTGGGACACCACCAGGTATGATGTGAGCATGGGGTGGATCATTACCTAGGGCTTACCTTTGTGGAGCCCAGCTTGTGAAGAAGGCTGAGCCAGCCATGTGCATGCCCAGGAGCCCTAGCCGCACTTGTCAGACATGGGAGTGCAGCCATCAGACGCAAACCAACCCCGAACTGGCCTGCCATGACCACAAATGCATGGTGCTTTCCTCTCTAAAATTAGAGAAATGCTGGGGTTTCCCTCATGTGCCCCACCCCCAAAGGGCCTGGTTACTGAGCATGCTTTTTCTTCTTACCTCTCAAAGACTGAAGTTCTTTTCATCTGCTTTTTGTGGGATATCTCTGCCATGACTTGTCTGCAGATGGCAGAGGGGGGCTTCCCATGTCTGTGCAGTAGCTGGCCACATTGAACATCTTTCGCTTAAGGTGTGCCATCAAGGTTACGCCATGCACACTCAGTGTCCTTGCACCTCCAACACTGTGGTACACACAAGTCCCTCCTACCCGATCATTCCTGTTTCCATACACAGGGTAAGTTCTCTGCATTTGCCTATGCTTAAAAAAATGAAAGCACACCCCAGGTCTTGCCCAGCTTTATGGCAGCAGGTTTTCTCTGTGTGTCAAAGATAGCACTTGCAGCAGAAATTAGGTCTCCCATTCATTCCTGGATGATAGAGGCAGACCCATTAAGAATGCACAGCCAGGTTGACACTCCTTGCGACTAAGGGTGTTAAATACTCACACACCACAGCTCCGCCAAGGAGCAGGGATAAATATGGCTGGCATGAAATGGGTCCAAATTGCTCTTGATGGCTCTATTCAATAATGTTGGTCTTTTCCTTACAGGGTTCTGTAACAATAGTCATTTTCAAAGTGGGGTCCTGCAGTTGTTTTTAAGGAAGAATTGACAATTTTGACCTACAGAGTAGTAATTTGCAAAATGTTCTTTCTTTAAGCCATTCACTGGGAAATGCAGGAAGCCCGCAAGCGCTGGAGTTGTGGCAAAAATGGCCATAACTAATGATTGCTTTAAGTGTGCGTGGCCGTCCTGGGGATATTCCTGAATCAGAGCTGAGGCTGGGGAGAGGCAGAAAGGAGCGCTCCATTACAGACAATTGAGCTCAGAAGTCCCTGAATAAAACCTCTTTCACTTCACTTTGCCAGTGCATTTTACATTGTGGGCTCTGCACCTTACAGCCCCAAAATGGGTTTCAGTCCAGGAAAGTGACTGCATTAGACAAAGGGACAGTGGTTTCTAGAACCACTTATCAGAGGTACCTTCTAAATGCTCTGACTCCACTAGAATATCTGCTGAGCACTTAGGTTCCTTACCCCCCCAAAATCATAAAAAAAATAGTCCAAGGAATTCTACTTGGACTATTTGATTGCACTTGAAAGTTAGAGTGTAAATTATCTGTTCTTTACTCTTGATAAGTGTTTATGTGGGTCTCTTAAGTTGTTTATGTATGTATGTAGTGTGTGTGTACTCATCTGAGGTTTTTCTACCCCTCTTTTCTCTGCTCACTGAAGGCAGATTAATTTCATAGTTTCCCCTTGTATTTCTCCAGAAAACTAGACAAGCTATTTTGTCCATCACGTGGTTGGTAGATCAGAGGTTGAGGGGGGCACAGTATGCTCTAGGGTCCAAAGCAGAAGTGGCTTTTAAGACGTGGCCCTTTGGGAACTTGATTTTCCAGAAATCTAAAACGTTGAAGAAATTTTGTTAAAGGCCTTTCAAGACAACAAGAGGAAATAGAATGGTTTGTTGCCCCTAAGAGATCAGAGGTTAGAACAGGAGCAAAAGACTGTTGAGAGTAACCCCCTCCAAGCTTCTTCCCCTGCCTAATGGCCACTCTGTTGAGGGAGCTGTTCCCCCAGGTTAAATAGACGCGTGCATAACCAGGGAGGATGGTATGTCATTTCTGTTTGTCTTGGAGTTCCCAGCCTTAGTAAAAACTTCTGCCCCCAGTCTCACACCATGGAAGGGAGTGTTGCTGGTTTCTAAAGGCCCACTGAGGTCTTGAGATGCGAAGGTGTTGGTAGCCATCACAAGGAGAGGTGAAGGCCTCCGATGCTGTCTTATGGACATTATTTAGGGATCTATTTGTTGCTAAGTTGGGAGGGAAGGAGGGTGCAATAACAAATGAGAGTAAATTTCCTTTTTCTGCTAATATTTTATAATTTTATCAAAGCTGTATTTGAATGAATGTGAAGGGTGACTAATAGAAATATGGAGGAGCAAGCTGGGTAAGGAAAAGTATGATGGCTCTTACCAGATGAAGACCTCCAGGAGATCAGGTGAATGAGACCTTTGGTTCATTCTTGAGCCATCAGATCCTTAACGTTTCACAGAAGTACCTTCTAAGGATATCATTGGGGAGAGTAGTGAGAGGCTCAGGAGTCTTTAGGGGTCTGTGGCAGAGTTAGAGTATGTGCAGGGTGTTGGGCAGGAGGGTCAGATGACTCAGTTTTATGCTTTGGGGTTCACCATGATCAGTGTCCAATTCTTAGGACTGAGACAAAGCAGAACACTTGAGTAGCGGGGAAATTTGTGTTATAGTGGAAGAACTTGATATCATCTCATGGTCCTATCAAATAAAACATGTATAAGAAGATGGATTAGGCTTCCCCAAACATTATCTATTAAAAATATTTAAAAATTGTTAACGGCAGAAAGCAAAGGGTGCTGACCCTTTCAACATAGATTCCTGTTGAATTACATTGCTTTGATCTGGACTGATCATTCTATGCCTGGTGACAGCTGGTCACCCTTGCATCAATCAGGGTGGCCTCAGTGACTGTGGTAACAGCCCTGAATCTCAGTAGCTCAAAGTCACAACATTGTGTCTCTCTCAAATAGTGTGCCCTTATTGCTGTTTGACTTGTGTGCTCTGCTCTACATTGTCCTCACTCAGGAGCACAGGGGAGGTTTTCTGCCCATGCTTCTCAGGGAGTGGGACTCTTGTCCAGTGTCCTATACTTCGGAAGTATACTTTGCTTGAAGTTTTGTTTGTGTCCCTCTCAAGTGGCTGTGACCAGTCAGGGCTGGCAGGGCACCCTGGGTTTGGACCTAGTTCAGTGTGGGCTCAAGTTGCTGGAAGCGCCTACCTGGAAAATTTCTAAACCTCTCTCCCGGCCCCCACCAGTGTCTGCGACTGGCCGGATCTGGACAGGTAGGGCTATCCTGGTGGTATGTTCTGATCCTGGACCAAATATATTGTAATGTTTTCTTCTTTTTACTTTAAAGATCAGTAATATTTTAGAAAAGATGAAAATAATAAGAATTAAAAAAAAATTCCCTACATGGTTAACATTTCTAGTGTTCTTCCTTTGTGTAGATCCAAATTTCTATCTGGAATCATTTTTTGCTTCTACCTAAGAAAATGATTTTTACCACTCATTGTAGTCTTTTGCACCTTTATTGCAGGTCTAATATTGCACTATTGTTGACATTGAATTATTTCGGCTTTTGTGCGTCTAACATTCAAAAAATTTTTTTCTCTATTTTTGAGGTTATTTTCAGTGTTAGAGAATTTTAGATTGAGTTTTTTGTTTTTCTTTTGGTACTATAAAGATGCAGTTCTACTGTCTGCCCGGTTGCATTGTTCCTACTTAGAAATTCACTACCACTTTATCTCTTTTTTCCCCCCATCATGCCTATTTTATTTTTGTATTTATTTTCATCCATCTTTATTCTTTGACATCTGTGGGTGTCCCATTGCAGTGGCCTCTCTTCTTGCAGAGCACTGGCTCCTAATAGGAACACACCAGTCCAGCCGCTCCACGGCACATGGGATCATCCTGGGCCAAGAATGGAACCAGCACTCCCTGCACTGCAAGGCAGACTCTCTACCCACTGGACCACCAGGGAAGCCCCTATCTTTGTTTTTGTTTATGTTCTGTGTTTTTGTTTCCCTAGCGGCTTTGAGACTTTGTGCTTACCATTGGTTTTTAGTAGTCCTGTGCAATGGCAGAGTTTTCTTTGTGATTCTTGTGCTTGAAGTTAACTAAGCCTTCTGAATCTGTAGATTTATGACTTTTAAATCAAAAGTAATCAATCTGTAAAAATTTTGGCCATTATTTCATCAAATATATTTTATCTACTGATCTGTGTTCTCTCCTTTGAGGATTTGAACAACCTGAGTGATTGTGTGAAATTGTTACACCACCCACTGATACTAATTTTTTTCAGTACTTTTCCCCTTTGAGTTTTAGTTGGAGCATTTTCTATTGATATGTCTTCAAATGACTAAACTCCCACCCCAGTGTTAAATCCATTTAAGGAATTCACTCATTTTCAGTGAGTTCAGTTAATTCATTTTAGTGTTCATCTATAGAAATTTGATTTGGCTCTTTATATGTCTCTGTTTTTACTTAACATAGTCTTCCAACTTATTAAACATATGGAATACAATTAAAATACTTGTTTTTAGTGTCTTTAATTATTTAAAATTCTATCAACTCCATTTTTCTCCTCATTTGGTCATGCTTTCCTGGTTCTTTCCATTGCTTGCTAATTTTTGATTAGAAGCCTGGCATTATAAATATTATCTGTTGAGTGCTGGATACATGTACTTACAGGTTTTTTTTTTAAGCAGTTAAAATAATTGGAACTAATTAGATAGTTTTGATTCTGGCATTTAATCCATGTTAGGCAGGACCAGATTGATCAGACTTTTGTTTGGGGCTAATTTCCCCTACTACTGAGGTGAAACCCTATTGAGCTGGTGTCCTCTGAATAGAATCACAAGGCTAGTTGACTTTCTTGTTTTGGTAATGAAGCATTATTATCCAGTAGAAGGAGGTGAAGTATTTGAGACTTTATATATCTTAAAATATCTTTTTCCTCTACATTTATATTTGATTAATAGTTTTTCTAGGTATGAATTCTAGTATGAATTGAAAAAAAAAAGTTCTTTCAGGATCTAAAGGCATCATTCTATTGTTTTTTTTTTTTTTTTAACATTTAGCACTGCTGTTGAGAATTTCAAATCCATCTGACTTTTGATCGCTTGTTTGTGACCTGATATTTCTCTATGAAAACTTATATAATCTTCTCTTTGTCCTCACATTTCTAAAGTTTTATTATGCTGAATCTGGGAGTGTATCTATTTTTATCAGTTCTCTTGGGCGTTGGGTGAGCCCATTCAATCTGAAACTCATGTGCTATAATTCTTGGAAATTTACTTGAATTATTTTTCTGATCATTTTGTTCCATTGTTTGGAAATCATATTATTTAGATGTTGAGTCTTTTGATATAATGATTATATCTTTAAAAGTATTGTCCATCTTTCTTGCTGATTCTCTACCATTTCAAAACTTATTTTCCAGTCATTTAACTGAATTTCTTTGTTTCTGCCCTCATATATTTGGTTTTCAAAAGTTTCTTTTTGGTTTCTGATTTTTGTTTTTCTTTATCATATCCCCTCGTTTTCTCTTTGTTGGATGTAGTTTCTTCTCCTTTCTTCTAGTTGCTCTTTCTGGTTTGTTGGTGGTTAGTTCTCATTCCATCTAAGAGGCTTTCCCTCCATGTCTGATAGTCCTTAGCTGTTTAGGTTTAAGAGTCAAGGGCTTGAAGAAATGAATGCAGATTGTGGATACTTGGATGTGGCTTTTGGATTATGAGCTTCACTGTAGGGTGATTAGCCTGAGAATATTTACTTGGGAAATATTTTTTCTTGTACCGGCATTGTTAGCTTGTACCGGCATTGTTTTCTTGTACCAGCATTATTAGTTTTTATTTAACCTCTGATCAGCTTCTCCATAAAAGGTTATTTTGCATTCCTGCTGGGAAGGTATGGCTTGGGAGTGCTCCGGCCGCCAAGGAGAAAGAGGGTTGTCAGTGCTTACTATGCAGTATCCCCTAATACTTCTGTTTTCTATGTGCCACTCTGCCCTTTACTGTACATGACATTCTCCTGTTCACATACAATTTTGTTCATTCTTCTCAGAGAGAAAGTCAGACCAGCTGAGGAGGAGGTAATTGCCCAATGGTGTGTAGTGGTGAGAATTTCTTTGTTTGTTTATTTAGTAGAATTCATTATGTGCCAGACACAGAGGGGAAAAGTGTTAATACCCCAGATGCAGGAACTGAACCGCAGAGTGGAGAGTGGTAAAGTACTACGCCTTTGACTTCCCAGTCAGTAAATGGCCAGCTAGAACCTATAGCCAGGAAGTTGGGTTCCTTCATGTGTCATCTTGATCTGCTAAGGGGTCTGACAGTACAGAACTTATCCACCGTCCTTTGCTTGGCCATCCCTACCATTCCACCTCACTTCCGGAGGTGATACCTGGTACTGCCCATTCCCAAGTCTTTTGAGGGTTTTGTATTCTTATTTGGATCCTTTTTTAGCTTTCCCCACTGCTGGCTTAGAACTTTTAAGTTGGTTACCACTCACCCACCAGCTTTCCAGCTTCTAAAATCAAGCAGATATTCTCTTCTCTTCTCCTGGTCCTTTTGATTTCATTCATTTTAAACAAAAACCTCTTTGTTGTAATTTTTGTGGACGCGTTGGAGAAAATGCTTTGAATGCAAATATTCAATCTGCCATCTCCCCCTGGAGGTCTTGAGATGGAACTTTCTACCACGCCGGGTGGCACGCAGTTTTAATCTGACTTATAATTTACAGAGGAATGAATGTTTCTTCCGGCCCTAAATTTGTGGTTAGAACTTATCTCATGTTCATGTGCTTTGATGTGTGCTTATTCTTACAGTTTTGAGAAATTCATACATGTCTCTCTGCAATGTGGACAGCTTGAGGGCAGTGTGAGTGTCTCTTAAGCAGAAAGTGAACTTATTCCAATCTTCCCTCCCCTCCCGCCCTGCCACTTGATGAAGGACCTTAACCTCTGATTCCAGCCTCATCACTGGTGAAATCTTCTTTCCTTTAGAAAGGAAGCTGACACCCTTCTGCCCCTGGCATGCTTAATTTTTTTTTTGAGTCCATGATGTTAATTGTGATATAACCCCTCCCTTTAAAAAGTGTTTCCCCTCTTGGGGAAGTTTCTCATATGTACCCCTTTTATTTCCAGATCACGATCACAGGTCTTCACCAGCTCCCCACTGCTTTTTACCCCAGTGGACCAAACAGCCAAGGCCTTGGTGGGTTTGTGGTTCATTCAACATTATCAGTTTTAGTCACTTGTTGAGTTCCTGTTCTGCGGCAGGTGTGCTGTGTCCATGTGTTGGAGACACAGAAATGAACCAGTAAAGTACTACGCCTTTGACTTCCCAGTCAGTAAATGGCCAGCTAGAACCTATAGCCAGGAAGTTGGGTTCCTTCATGTGTCATCTTGATCTGCTAAGGGGTCTGACAGTACAGAACTTATCCACCGTCCTTTGCTTGGCCATCCCTACCATTCCACCTCACTTCCGGAGGTGATACCTGGTACTGCCCATTCCCAAGTCTTTTGAGGGTTTTGTATTCTTATTTGGATCCTTTTTTAGCTTTCCCCACTGCTGGCTTAGAACTTTTAAGTTGGTTACCACTCACCCACCAGCTTTCCAGCTTCTAAAATCAAGCAGATATTCTCTTCTCTTCTCCTGGTCCTTTTGATTTCATTCATTTTAAACAAAAACCTCTTTGTTGTAATTTTTGTGGACGCGTTGGAGAAAATGCTTTGAATGCAAATATTCAATCTGCCATCTCCCCCTGGAGGTCTTGAGATGGAACTTTCTACCACGCCGGGTGGCACGCAGTTTTAATCTGACTTATAATTTACAGAGGAATGAATGTTTCTTCCGGCCCTAAATTTGTGGTTAGAACTTATCTCATGTTCATGTGCTTTGATGTGTGCTTATTCTTACAGTTTTGAGAAATTCATACATGTCTCTCTGCAATGTGGACAGCTTGAGGGCAGTGTGAGTGTCTCTTAAGCAGAAAGTGAACTTATTCCAATCTTCCCTCCCCTCCCGCCCTGCCACTTGATGAAGGACCTTAACCTCTGATTCCAGCCTCATCACTGGTGAAATCTTCTTTCCTTTAGAAAGGAAGCTGACACCCTTCTGCCCCTGGCATGCTTAATTTTTTTTTTGAGTCCATGATGTTAATTGTGATATAACCCCTCCCTTTAAAAAGTGTTTCCCCTCTTGGGGAAGTTTCTCATATGTACCCCTTTTATTTCCAGATCACGATCACAGGTCTTCACCAGCTCCCCACTGCTTTTTACCCCAGTGGACCAAACAGCCAAGGCCTTGGTGGGTTTGTGGTTCATTCAACATTATCAGTTTTAGTCACTTGTTGAGTTCCTGTTCTGCGGCAGGTGTGCTGTGTCCATGTGTTGGAGACACAGAAATGAACCAGTAAAGTCCCTGTTCTCCCAGAGCTACTGATTCATCAGGGAAGACAAACAGAACTTACTGTCATACTAAGAAATATATCCTTTGATAGCAGTAAGAATAAAATGCACTTGGAGGGAGTATGGGAAAGGAATGATGAATTTTACCTGGAGAAATGAGGAAAAGCTTCACATACACTGTGACACATGTATCAGCTCTCAAGGGAAAGTATGACAGTTCTAGGCTCTGGAAATAGTGTTGGTAAAGTGGTCTGTGACAGAGAAGGAGAAAAGAGAGAGAGAACAGGTAGTAAAGTAGCATGAATATGTGTTGCTATGTTCCTGCCTGTCAGAAGCCTAAATAGGACATGGGTGGGTATGGGTCCCCTAGATGAAGAAGAGAAGGTTGGCTGAGCAAAGTCTAGTGGCCTGATTGAAGCCACACCCTAGGGTTTAATTGCCTGTTCTCCAAACTCTGCTTCACCATTTCGTCCCACTGACTATGATTCCAGGCAAGTGGGTTAAACTTTCCTCAGTTTCTTTGCCTATAAAATGGGAGCAATTAGACAAATCGAACCAATTGATCAATGTCAATAGTTTTGCATTTGTTGTTCTGCTGCTAAGTCATGTGTGATTCTTTGCAACCTCATGAGCTGCAGCCAGGCTCCTCTGTCCTTCAGTATTTCTTGGAGCTTGCTCAAATTCAGGCCTATTGAGTCCATGATGCTATCTAACTATCTCATCTCTTGCTTTGCCTCTCTCCTCTTGCCTTCAATTTTTCCCAGAGTCAGGGTCTTTTCCAATGAGTTGGCTCTTCTCATCAGGTGGCAAAAGTATTGGAGCTTTAACTTCTGCTTCAGTCCTTCCAATGAATATTCAGGGTTTATTTCTTTTAGGATTGACTGGTTTGATCTCCTTGCTGTTCAAGGGACTCCCAAGAGTCTTGTCTAGCACCACAATTCGAAACCATCAATTCTTTAGCACTTGGCCTTCTTTATGGTCCCGCTCTCGTCTGTACATGACTACTGGAAAAATCATAGCTTTGACTATATGGACCTTTGTTGGCAAAGTGATGTCTCTTGTTTTTTATTATGCTGTCTAGGTTTGTTGTAGTTTTCCTTTTAAGGATCAAGCATCTTTTTATTTCGTGGCTGCAATCACCAACCATAGTGATTTTGTAGCCCAAGGAAATAAAATCTGTCACTGCTTCCACTTTTTCCTCTCTATTTGCCATGAAATGATAAGACCTAATGCCATGATCTTAGTTTTTTGAATGTTGCGTTTTAATTCTGTGTTTTTTTTTTTTTTAACTCTATTTCATCCCCCTCAAGATGTTCTTTAGTTCCTCTTTACTTTCTGCCATTAGAGTGCTATCATCTGAGTATCTGAGGTTGTTGATATTTCTCCTGGGCAATCCTGATTCCAGCTGTGATTCATCTAGTCTGGCATTTCACATGATGTACTCTGCATATAAGTGAATTAAGCAAGATGACAATATACAGCCTTGTTGTACTTCTTTCCCAATTTTGAACTGATCATTTTGTTCCATGTCTGGTTTTAACTGTTGCTTCTTTTTTTCTTTTTTCTAAAATTTGACCCCTTTTATTTTTTATTTAATTATTTTAAAAAAATTATTTTCATCCATCTTTATTCTTTGGCCTGTATGGGCCCCCTTTGCAGTGGCCTCTCTCATTGCAGAGCACTGACTCTGGGTGCACGTGCTCCATAGCTCTGACTTGTAATTGGACACACTGTTCCAGCCACTCCGTGGCACGTGAGATCTTCCTGGGCTAGGGATCAAACTGGTGCCCCTTGCACTGCAAGGTGGACTCTTTACCCACTGGACCACCAGGGAAGCCCTAACTGTTGTTTCTTGACTTGCATACAGGTTCCTCAGGAGACAGGTAAGTTGGTCTGGTATTCCCATCTCTTTAAGAATTTCCCACAGGTTGTTGCAATCCACAACAAAGGCTTTCGCATAATCAGTGAAGCAGAAGTAGATGTTTTTCTGGAACTCCTTTGCTTTCTCCATGTTCCAGTGAATGTTGGCCGTTTCATATCTGGTTCTTCTGCCTCTTTGAAACCCAGCTTGTACATCTGGAATTCTCTGTTTACATACCATTGAAGCATAGCTTGAAGAATTTTGAGCATAATCTTGCTAGTGTGTGAAATGAGTGCAATTGTATGGTAGTTTGAACTTTGTCATTGCCCTTCTTTAGGATTGGAATGAAAACTGACCTTTTCCAGTCCTTTGGCCACTGCTGAGTTTCCCAAATTTGTGAGGTATTGGGTGCAGCACTTTAACAGCACCGTTTTTAGGAAATTTGAAATATCTCAAAGTGATCCTTAGTTTTTGAAAATTGTTCCCCCCTTTTTTTGCCATGAAATGATAAGACCTAATGCCATGATCTTAGTTTTTTGAATGTTGCGTTTTAATTCTGTGTTTTTTTTTTTTTTAACTCTATTTCATCCCCCTCAAGATGTTCTTTAGTTCCTCTTTACTTTCTGCCATTAGAGTGCTATCATCTGAGTATCTGAGGTTGTTGATATTTCTCCTGGGCAATCCTGATTCCAGCTGTGATTCATCTAGTCTGGCATTTCACATGATGTACTCTGCATATAAGTGAATTAAGCAAGATGACAATATACAGCCTTGTTGTACTTCTTTCCCAATTTTGAACTGATCATTTTGTTCCATGTCTGGTTTTAACTGTTGCTTCTTTTTTTCTTTTTTCTAAAATTTGACCCCTTTTATTTTTTATTTAATTATTTTAAAAAAATTATTTTCATCCATCTTTATTCTTTGGCCTGTATGGGCCCCCTTTGCAGTGGCCTCTCTCATTGCAGAGCACTGACTCTGGGTGCACGTGCTCCATAGCTCTGACTTGTAATTGGACACACTGTTCCAGCCACTCCGTGGCACGTGAGATCTTCCTGGGCTAGGGATCAAACTGGTGCCCCTTGCACTGCAAGGTGGACTCTTTACCCACTGGACCACCAGGGAAGCCCTAACTGTTGTTTCTTGACTTGCATACAGGTTCCTCAGGAGACAGGTAAGTTGGTCTGGTATTCCCATCTCTTTAAGAATTTCCCACAGGTTGTTGCAATCCACAACAAAGGCTTTCGCATAATCAGTGAAGCAGAAGTAGATGTTTTTCTGGAACTCCTTTGCTTTCTCCATGTTCCAGTGAATGTTGGCCGTTTCATATCTGGTTCTTCTGCCTCTTTGAAACCCAGCTTGTACATCTGGAATTCTCTGTTTACATACCATTGAAGCATAGCTTGAAGAATTTTGAGCATAATCTTGCTAGTGTGTGAAATGAGTGCAATTGTATGGTAGTTTGAACTTTGTCATTGCCCTTCTTTAGGATTGGAATGAAAACTGACCTTTTCCAGTCCTTTGGCCACTGCTGAGTTTCCCAAATTTGTGAGGTATTGGGTGCAGCACTTTTAACAGCACCGTTTTTTTAGGATTTGAAATATCTCATGTGGAATTCTATCACCTCCACTAGCTCTGTTCAGAGTAATGCTTCCAAAGGCCCACTTGACTTCATACTTGAGGATCTCCGACTCTAGGTGGGAGACCATATCGTCATTGTTATCTGGGTCATTAAGATCTTTTTTTGGTATAGTATGTGGCACATAGAACAAGTACTCAAAATGTTACTTCTCATTCTTATCATTCCATCAGCCTATACAACTATCCACTTTGCTTTATGTTCTTTGTCCTTCTACAAAGGAATGAGTAGAAAGAAAGTGGTATTGAAGAGCTCTCAGGGACAGTATGATGAGTTCCATTTTATACATGATGAGTTTGCAAGGCTAGTGGAACACTCTACCAGGTGGAGATGTCAAAGGGAGATTTCAACATTTGGGTTTAAATGCTCATATCCAAAAAGAGGTCCAAACTGGAGGTATGGATTTATGAGCTACGGGTAGAGTCAAGGGAGGAAATGAGATAAAACTTGGGGGAGGGAGCGAGTGAGAATGGAGAGGAATGAATCATCGTTACCTTGAGGAAGCACAAAGAGGAGCCATTTCAAAGCAGAAAGAAGAGCCATGGATGGTATAATAGTATGTTAGGGCTGTTGGAACAAAGACCCACATGTCAGGTGCCTTAAACAGCAGAGTTTTTTTTTTTTTTTTTTCTTTCAGTACTGGAGGCTGGAAGTCCAAGATCTATATATGACAGAGTTGGTTCCTGGTGAGCACATGTATTCTTGTTTAAAATTATGTAGCTAGCACAGGGGGCAGCCGAAAGTAAGATGGCAGACAGACAGAACTAAGCCTGTGTAGTTCCTGGTATACTACATTGAGATGTGCCTCCTGCTTTTTTGGTTTTTTAAATTCTCTGTTTGACATACCATTGAAGCATGGCTTGAAGGATTTTGAGCATAATCTTGCTAGTGTGTGAAATGAGTGCAATTGTATGGTAGTTTGAACTTTGTCATTGCCCTTCTTTAGGATTGGAATGAAAACTGACCTTTTCCAGTCCTTTGGCCACTGCTGAGTTTCCCAAATTTGTGAGGTATTGGGTGCAGCACTTTTAACAGCACCGTTTTTTTAGGATTTGAAATATCTCATGTGGAATTCTATCACCTCCACTAGCTCTGTTCAGAGTAATGCTTCCAAAGGCCCACTTGACTTCATACTTGAGGATCTCCGACTCTAGGTGGGAGACCATATCGTCATTGTTATCTGGGTCATTAAGATCTTTTTTTGGTATAGTATGTGGCACATAGAACAAGTACTCAAAATGTTACTTCTCATTCTTATCATTCCATCAGCCTATACAACTATCCACTTTGCTTTATGTTCTTTGTCCTTCTACAAAGGAATGAGTAGAAAGAAAGTGGTATTGAAGAGCTCTCAGGGACAGTATGATGAGTTCCATTTTATACATGATGAGTTTGCAAGGCTAGTGGAACACTCTACCAGGTGGAGATGTCAAAGGGAGATTTCAACATTTGGGTTTAAATGCTCATATCCAAAAAGAGGTCCAAACTGGAGGTATGGATTTATGAGCTACGGGTAGAGTCAAGGGAGGAAATGAGATAAAACTTGGGGGAGGGAGCGAGTGAGAATGGAGAGGAATGAATCATCGTTACCTTGAGGAAGCACAAAGAGGAGCCATTTCAAAGCAGAAAGAAGAGCCATGGATGGTATAATAGTATGTTAGGGCTGTTGGAACAAAGACCCACATGTCAGGTGCCTTAAACAGCAGAGTTTTTTTTTTTTTTTTTTCTTTCAGTACTGGAGGCTGGAAGTCCAAGATCTATATATGACAGAGTTGGTTCCTGGTGAGCACATGTATTCTTGTTTAAAATTATGTAGCTAGCACAGGGGGCAGCCGAAAGTAAGATGGCAGACAGACAGAACTAAGCCTGTGTAGTTCCTGGTATACTACATTGAGATGTGCCTCCTGCTTAGCAAGTGCACCCATGACCCACAAAGCACTCAAGTCTGTCTCTTCCATGGATGAAAGAATGCAGAAACTAGTGTCAAGTGGACACACATCCTACAGTGTAAACAGGAGACCAGCTGTCATTGCGGTCATCACACTGTAGTATGAGAGACACTATAGCTCCACCTACTGCCGATAGTAGGAGGTAGGAACTTGGGGCTTGAATGTTTCTGTGCTCAAATGCCCATTTGAAGGACTACAAGATGAACAGAATTCAGGGGCTCTTGACTCAAGGAACTGGTAGGGACTCTTGCCAATTATCTAGAAACCTTAGGCAAACATGATTGACAGAAGCGAAGCAGAGTGTCTTTGTGCTGAGCTCAAGGTATATAGTGGATTTTTCCAGTCTCGTATTCCTCCATTTCTGGTAGCCGAACCAGCTTACCTGCTTCTTGCAGCCCAATTCTGCTTCTCTGTGTGTATTTTCCCTAAGTGTTCCTCCTCCAGCATGTCTTTGGAGCTTCTTTCTCCATCTCAGTGTGGGCTTTCTAGAGTGCTCTAACTAGTCCCATGCTTCCTAGAGAAGAACCAGTAAGGCAGAGTTTTGTGACCGAGTCACTTCCCAGCTGGCAATACATCCATCCCAGATAGCTACTGTGCCATTGACAGGCTCCAGCACAAAGTGGTGGCCCCATTATAAAAACTGTAATATGGTACCTCAGGAGAACACCACAGTATAGGAGAATAATTGATCACTGTGATGATCCAGGTGTTTGGAATACATGGTTGGGGGGCAGGAATGATAAATATTAGGATAATAGAATTGAGTGGTTTTTATGAGGTTTCATTGGCACGCCATAGATAGATCATCAAAGGCTAAGAACAGTTAACTGACCATTGAATTTCAAATGTTAGAGCCAGACAGTCTCTTTAGTAGCTAACAAAAAAGCCCTTATCTCATTCAGTGAACAAAGAAAAAGCTGAATTCCAACCCAAGATCAACAGAGTGGCTCTATTTGAAAGATGGTTGAATGTTCAACTATGGCAGGATTTTTCAGCGAAGTCAGGTCCCCCACTGAAGAAACATAGGACTCTGACCCTAGGATTAGGGAAATTTGGTTGGATTTACCTAAGAAGTTTGCCTCCCAAGACTTCTGTAAATCTTCTGATGTAGTAGCATCTCCAGACTCTCTATTAAAAGCTACTATACCCTACCCCACAGTGGGATGGGAATTCAGAGCTCTTTCTCCCACAAGGCAATAGTAACCCCTTCTGGAGATGGCCCATTTTCTCTATGACTGTCAGGCTTAAAATTGGCAATGAATTGCACAGAATCCAGCAGGGGGTGTTCTGAGTCTTGGAAAGAAGGGAATCATCTACGCCTTAAGGGAACTGAATGACCTTACCAAGGGCTGGGGGGTGTATTTGTGTGACTGGGTTTTCATGGTGCTCAAGGGGCCAGAGAGGCCAGAGCATAAGACTGGACAATGGAAACGGAGTTCAGTTCCTAGAAGGAGCCTAGAAGTTGATACAGACCTACTGTTAAGGTGATGCTTAGGAGTGTGGGAAAAGCAGTGGCCCACTTTGAGTGATGTTGAAATGCCTGAATTTCTGTGGCAGATGGTACAGGAAGGGATTAAAAGGATCAGTGTTCCTCCTCCAGCATGTCTTTGGAGCTTCTTTCTCCATCTCAGTGTGGGCTTTCTAGAGTGCTCTAACTAGTCCCATGCTTCCTAGAGAAGAACCAGTAAGGCAGAGTTTTGTGACCGAGTCACTTCCCAGCTGGCAATACATCCATCCCAGATAGCTACTGTGCCATTGACAGGCTCCAGCACAAAGTGGTGGCCCCATTATAAAAACTGTAATATGGTACCTCAGGAGAACACCACAGTATAGGAGAATAATTGATCACTGTGATGATCCAGGTGTTTGGAATACATGGTTGGGGGGCAGGAATGATAAATATTAGGATAATAGAATTGAGTGGTTTTTATGAGGTTTCATTGGCACGCCATAGATAGATCATCAAAGGCTAAGAACAGTTAACTGACCATTGAATTTCAAATGTTAGAGCCAGACAGTCTCTTTAGTAGCTAACAAAAAAGCCCTTATCTCATTCAGTGAACAAAGAAAAAGCTGAATTCCAACCCAAGATCAACAGAGTGGCTCTATTTGAAAGATGGTTGAATGTTCAACTATGGCAGGATTTTTCAGCGAAGTCAGGTCCCCCACTGAAGAAACATAGGACTCTGACCCTAGGATTAGGGAAATTTGGTTGGATTTACCTAAGAAGTTTGCCTCCCAAGACTTCTGTAAATCTTCTGATGTAGTAGCATCTCCAGACTCTCTATTAAAAGCTACTATACCCTACCCCACAGTGGGATGGGAATTCAGAGCTCTTTCTCCCACAAGGCAATAGTAACCCCTTCTGGAGATGGCCCATTTTCTCTATGACTGTCAGGCTTAAAATTGGCAATGAATTGCACAGAATCCAGCAGGGGGTGTTCTGAGTCTTGGAAAGAAGGGAATCATCTACGCCTTAAGGGAACTGAATGACCTTACCAAGGGCTGGGGGGTGTATTTGTGTGACTGGGTTTTCATGGTGCTCAAGGGGCCAGAGAGGCCAGAGCATAAGACTGGACAATGGAAACGGAGTTCAGTTCCTAGAAGGAGCCTAGAAGTTGATACAGACCTACTGTTAAGGTGATGCTTAGGAGTGTGGGAAAAGCAGTGGCCCACTTTGAGTGATGTTGAAATGCCTGAATTTCTGTGGCAGATGGTACAGGAAGGGATTAAAAGGATCAGGAAGTGGGTGTGCTGGAATGGATGTATTATCTGAGGTTAAAAGACCACCAGAGGATTATGTTCTAGCTGTGGGGACATATAATCATTAAGGTCACCAGGAATGCACCGACTAAGAAGTGCAGATATGCCTCTCCTCTGCAGTCTGGGGCTGATAGTTGGAGAGGCTCTTACAGATTTCAGCTCACTAATAGCCATGAGGATGATAGCTTTCCCTTCTTGACAGAGCCCTAGAGGCCAGGTGGTGGTGCTTAACTATCAGCTGTGGGCTTGTGTGGGTGGGATTTGGGGGAGCTGCAGTTGACATAATGGTAGGCAGGGTTGGCGGGGCAGCTAAGAGGACTTGGCTTGCAAAAAGACATGGGTATGTTTAATAGAATGTATCTCTAAGGCCAAAGTAGTTGGGCAGACAAGGAGAGTGCTACTTAACCTCTGGAATCAGAAGACAAGAATGGACAAGTAGGAGGTCAAGGGTGGTCACTGCAAGAAAAATACCCAGTCTGTTTCTACTTTCTGCACCTGCATCCATTTCCTGACCTGGGACCTCTCTGGAGGAGGTCGCCAGACCACCAGGGGAACACAGGGCAACACTGACAGATAGGAATTGTAATCAATCCTGTGCCCTTCCTAAAGCATCTATGGCTATTTTCTCAAGTGGGGAAAGGGAAATACTCAGGCATTTTGGGGAACCTGGGGAAAGGCTGAGTTGACATTGATTGGCCTCATCACAGCTTCTCTGTTGCTTAGCACTCTTTGTGGCTACCACATGCTGGGGCAGTGGATATAAATGAAGTGGACACAGTGGCAGAGAGATGGAGGGCAGAGTGGCAGAGTCATACAGGGTGCTCACATCACAGAGTCAGATTCAACATGGCCATTCTGGCCACTGCCTCTTTTGAATGCTTGCTAAGGGACCTATGGAAACTGAGTTCAGTTCCTAGAAGGAGCCTAGAAGTTGATACAGACCTACTGTTAAGGTGATGCTTAGGAGTGTGGGAAAAGCAGTGGCCCACTTTGAGTGATGTTGAAATGCCTGAATTTCTGTGGCAGATGGTACAGGAAGGGATTAAAAGGATCAGGAAGTGGGTGTGCTGGAATGGATGTATTATCTGAGGTTAAAAGACCACCAGAGGATTATGTTCTAGCTGTGGGGACATATAATCATTAAGGTCACCAGGAATGCACCGACTAAGAAGTGCAGATATGCCTCTCCTCTGCAGTCTGGGGCTGATAGTTGGAGAGGCTCTTACAGATTTCAGCTCACTAATAGCCATGAGGATGATAGCTTTCCCTTCTTGACAGAGCCCTAGAGGCCAGGTGGTGGTGCTTAACTATCAGCTGTGGGCTTGTGTGGGTGGGATTTGGGGGAGCTGCAGTTGACATAATGGTAGGCAGGGTTGGCGGGGCAGCTAAGAGGACTTGGCTTGCAAAAAGACATGGGTATGTTTAATAGAATGTATCTCTAAGGCCAAAGTAGTTGGGCAGACAAGGAGAGTGCTACTTAACCTCTGGAATCAGAAGACAAGAATGGACAAGTAGGAGGTCAAGGGTGGTCACTGCAAGAAAAATACCCAGTCTGTTTCTACTTTCTGCACCTGCATCCATTTCCTGACCTGGGACCTCTCTGGAGGAGGTCGCCAGACCACCAGGGGAACACAGGGCAACACTGACAGATAGGAATTGTAATCAATCCTGTGCCCTTCCTAAAGCATCTATGGCTATTTTCTCAAGTGGGGAAAGGGAAATACTCAGGCATTTTGGGGAACCTGGGGAAAGGCTGAGTTGACATTGATTGGCCTCATCACAGCTTCTCTGTTGCTTAGCACTCTTTGTGGCTACCACATGCTGGGGCAGTGGATATAAATGAAGTGGACACAGTGGCAGAGAGATGGAGGGCAGAGTGGCAGAGTCATACAGGGTGCTCACATCACAGAGTCAGATTCAACATGGCCATTCTGGCCACTGCCTCTTTTGAATGTCCAATCTGCCGGTAATAGGGACCTATGCTTTGTAGCTGGGAGTGCACTCTTTCCTGAGAAGATCAGTTGTCCACGTGATGGTAAGATTAGTCCCTTCTGTTCTGGAAGAGCCAGAGTTTTATCCTTCCAGGAATGGATACCTATTCTGGGTTTCAATTCCAAGCCATGGACCTCAGGCAGAAGCCTTGTCTGTGGAATCCTGTACACCAGAACATCTGATCAGGGACCCAACTTCATACAGAAGAAAGTGTGGGAGTGAACCTGTGAAAATTGGATTCCCAGTTGTATTACATGCCTCTCCACCCAAAAGCTGTCATCCTGCTGGAGTTGTGGAGTGGGCCTGCTGAAGGCCCAGCTGAAGCACCAGTTTCAGAGAAACACTGTACAGATGGGACACCATTATTCAGAAAGTGGCATGTGCGGTGAAGCAGACATTTCACAGGTAATCAACTGTACATTCCTGCCCACTGTCTGTGAGCTGTGGTTCCAAAGTTCCTTCAGTTTTCAGAGTTCTTACCATGTTATTTGGTGCTATCTTATGTTATTATGTACCACCCCGTGGTCAGATGGAGAGCTTGGAATCTGTTCTCAAAATGTTTTACTATGTTGATGAAATCAGATCTGCACATGCACAACTTTGGGGTACATCCAGGAATTCATTGAAAAACTGCATAGGTGTTCTGTGTCTCTACAGCTTCTTGCCTATTATGTCCTAGTTCTGTGTGTCTCCCCTTTTCATCCTTAGACCAGAGAGCTGGGGTTTGAGTTGCCCATCTCTGTCACGTGCTTCTTCAACTACTTCCACATTGAGAGTCAAGCAACAGAGGACAGAAGGAGAAAAAAAAGTCAGTGGGGGTTTGACCCACCCTCTTGGAACCTGAGCTCCATGGATTGCAAAGCAGGGTTCCCCTCTCAGAGTTTTGGACTCTCGTTGCTACCACAGGAGATGGTGGGGGTGGGGACACAAGTAAAGGAAGAAGAAAGAAACAGAAAATCAGTCCCAGAGGGCTTCCACCTCTCTGAGCAGTGGACACTAGGATGGAGGGCAGAGTGGCAGAGTCATACAGGGTGCTCACATCACAGAGTCAGATTCAACATGGCCATTCTGGCCACTGCCTCTTTTGAATGTCCAATCTGCCGGTAATAGGGACCTATGCTTTGTAGCTGGGAGTGCACTCTTTCCTGAGAAGATCAGTTGTCCACGTGATGGTAAGATTAGTCCCTTCTGTTCTGGAAGAGCCAGAGTTTTATCCTTCCAGGAATGGATACCTATTCTGGGTTTCAATTCCAAGCCATGGACCTCAGGCAGAAGCCTTGTCTGTGGAATCCTGTACACCAGAACATCTGATCAGGGACCCAACTTCATACAGAAGAAAGTGTGGGAGTGAACCTGTGAAAATTGGATTCCCAGTTGTATTACATGCCTCTCCACCCAAAAGCTGTCATCCTGCTGGAGTTGTGGAGTGGGCCTGCTGAAGGCCCAGCTGAAGCACCAGTTTCAGAGAAACACTGTACAGATGGGACACCATTATTCAGAAAGTGGCATGTGCGGTGAAGCAGACATTTCACAGGTAATCAACTGTACATTCCTGCCCACTGTCTGTGAGCTGTGGTTCCAAAGTTCCTTCAGTTTTCAGAGTTCTTACCATGTTATTTGGTGCTATCTTATGTTATTATGTACCACCCCGTGGTCAGATGGAGAGCTTGGAATCTGTTCTCAAAATGTTTTACTATGTTGATGAAATCAGATCTGCACATGCACAACTTTGGGGTACATCCAGGAATTCATTGAAAAACTGCATAGGTGTTCTGTGTCTCTACAGCTTCTTGCCTATTATGTCCTAGTTCTGTGTGTCTCCCCTTTTCATCCTTAGACCAGAGAGCTGGGGTTTGAGTTGCCCATCTCTGTCACGTGCTTCTTCAACTACTTCCACATTGAGAGTCAAGCAACAGAGGACAGAAGGAGAAAAAAAAGTCAGTGGGGGTTTGACCCACCCTCTTGGAACCTGAGCTCCATGGATTGCAAAGCAGGGTTCCCCTCTCAGAGTTTTGGACTCTCGTTGCTACCACAGGAGATGGTGGGGGTGGGGACACAAGTAAAGGAAGAAGAAAAGAAACAGAAAATCAGTCCCAGAGGGCTTCCACACTCTCTCTGAGCATTCAAAATCCCCTTTATTGCTTGTTGAACTGGAACTAAAGGGCTTCCCTGGAGCTCTTTCTACACCCTGCCATCCAGTTCTGGATCTCAGGTGGTTTAGGGGCTGATGGAATGCCAGGGGGAAAGGATAGTAAATTTACCTTCAGTTTGGTGGCACCTGAAATTCTGGTTGAATTTCCAAATCTGCCTGCTACTGTTTACTTTTTCAGGTTCCTCAAATAACTGCCCTGTGAATTTTGTCAGGTTTTATAGCTGCAGCGGAAGAGTCAGGGTGGACTATACTGAGTCTGTTTTACCCAGAACCATAATTTCTGTATTGAGTTTTTTATTATAGCAATTCCATATTTTCTTTACTTTCAAGATGTCTTTCTGTTCTCAGACCTTTTATTTTCTTGACTTTCTTTCTTCTTTTAATAACATATGTCAATAATATTCACGAAATTCCTTTGGCTAGGAAAAGCCTTACTTATGCAATCAGGATATGAAGAGAGAATGTGTTTTATAATTTTAAAAACACATTTTCTTTTTCTCTTGGATTTTCAGTTGTCTTTTTTATTTGTCTTGTAGTATTTCCTGTGGGTTTCTCTTTTTTAGTAGTTCATTACCACTCCATCTCCTAATGAGACCATCTTATTAGAATAGTGAAAATATTGAAAACATGTATTTCTCTCTGTATATAGCTGTGCCTATATCTCTTAGATTATGATATACAGTTTAATAATGTGTAGCTTTTTCTCTGAATTAGACAGTTGAAGCATTCTTAATTTCCATCTTGTTATTTAGGCTAATGTTTAGTTTCTGTAGTTTTACATTATTAGTGTGTAGAGAATAAAATATATAAAATTTCTCCTTTTTAAAGTGCATTAGAATATTCTTAGTGCCTTTTTGTTTCCTTTTGTGTAGCATCTCTGGATCTATAAGAGAAGTTATATTTTTGCAGCTCTGGGGTAGTGAGTTGGCATCAATTAATAACATCTAGAATACTATCTTTTTCTCTACTTCCCAAACTGGTTGGTGATCACCTTGAGGGGAAAATGCAAATGACTTCTTTATTTTTGTACTCCCAGGATCCAGAAGAGCCAGGTAGAATGTGGATAGAAGACACGTTTATCTATATTCTTTTCTATTGTGTTAATTTCTTTGACATCCTGTATCTCAAGTATGTTTTCTGTTTTACTAATTGACTTTTTCTGCAACATCAGTTCTATCATTAACTACTTCCAGTACTGATTTAAATTGTTCCATAGCAAGATTCAAGTTCATTCTGGTCCTTTTTTGAAGATGCCATGGAAATATCTCATTATGATTTTAAGCTTTTTTTCCTGTTTGCTCAAATGTTCTCAGAAATCAGCTTTCCTGAGAGGCTGTTTTGAAATTTTGCTTTTCTTGCTCCTCTAATGGAATAGACTGACTCATCCAAGTCCTGAGTTGGGGTTTGAGTAATTATTAAAGGCACGTTCTTCATCCTCAGGTGCACTCGGGAGTGAGTGCCGATGCCTTTGTGCTGCTGAAGTTTGTGGTCTCAATTGAAAAAGTTGAATTTTTAATTGAGACCACGTCAGTCATAGCAATACATGGTAATTCACAGCGGACATTTTTGGTTCCTGTGGCAACAAACTCAGCCAGGCGAGTGTGAACCAGTGTTGTATAAGGTTATGTCATTCTTTTTCTCTTGGATTTTCAGTTGTCTTTTTTATTTGTCTTGTAGTATTTCCTGTGGGTTTCTCTTTTTTAGTAGTTCATTACCACTCCATCTCCTAATGAGACCATCTTATTAGAATAGTGAAAATATTGAAAACATGTATTTCTCTCTGTATATAGCTGTGCCTATATCTCTTAGATTATGATATACAGTTTAATAATGTGTAGCTTTTTCTCTGAATTAGACAGTTGAAGCATTCTTAATTTCCATCTTGTTATTTAGGCTAATGTTTAGTTTCTGTAGTTTTACATTATTAGTGTGTAGAGAATAAAATATATAAAATTTCTCCTTTTTAAAGTGCATTAGAATATTCTTAGTGCCTTTTTGTTTCCTTTTGTGTAGCATCTCTGGATCTATAAGAGAAGTTATATTTTTGCAGCTCTGGGGTAGTGAGTTGGCATCAATTAATAACATCTAGAATACTATCTTTTTCTCTACTTCCCAAACTGGTTGGTGATCACCTTGAGGGAAAGTGCAAATGACTTCTTTATTTTTGTACTCCCAGGATCCAGAAGAGCCAGGTAGAATGTGGATAGAAGACACGTTTATCTATATTCTTTTCTATTGTGTTAATTTCTTTGACATCCTGTATCTCAAGTATGTTTTCTGTTTTACTAATTGACTTTTTCTGCAACATCAGTTCTATCATTAACTACTTCCAGTACTGATTTAAATTGTTCCATAGCAAGATTCAAGTTCATTCTGGTCCTTTTTTGAAGATGCCATGGAAATATCTCATTATGATTTTAAGCTTTTTTTCCTGTTTGCTCAAATGTTCTCAGAAATCAGCTTTCCTGAGAGGCTGTTTTGAAATTTTGCTTTTCTTGCTCCTCTAATGGAATAGACTGACTCATCCAAGTCCTGAGTTGGGGTTTGAGTAATTATTAAAGGCACGTTCTTCATCCTCAGGTGCACTCGGGAGTGAGTGCCGATGCCTTTGTGCTGCTGAAGTTTGTGGTCTCAATTGAAAAAGTTGAATTTTTAATTGAGACCACGTCAGTCATAGCAATACATGGTAATTCACAGCGGACATTTTTGGTTCCTGTGTCAACAAACTCAGCCAGGCGAGTGTGAACCTTGAGGGTAGAGTTGTATAAGGATATGTAAGACTGTCACAGGAGCAGCCAAGAAATTATAGTTATAGGTAGACCCACAGGAGACTAGAGTTGGGACCTGGCAGAACATCGGGAACTAGGGTTATTCTGTTAATATGTTTTCAACATAACAGAACTATCTATTGGTGGCTCAGATGGTCAAGAATCCACCTGCAATGCAGGAGACCCAGCTTTGATCCCTGGGTTGGGAAGATCTCCTAGAGAAGAGAATGGCCCCCTATCCCAGTATTCTTGCCTGGAGAATCTCATGGACAGAGGAGCCTGGTGGGCTACATATCAGATGTTCTCGGATATGGACTATGATTCATAACAAGAAGTTCTTTTCAATTTGAAGTGAGCGTCAGAAAAGCACTCCTCATTCTGTGGTCATTTTGGCAGAGTACTGCTCCAGTAAGAGGGGTAGGGCTGGGTTCAGGCCAGTTGGTACATCTTTACCTTAAATCTCTCAGATGAGAGGAAATGGACTATCATACCCTGATGAGAGCTCACATGGTGGGATTTCTCAGTCATGCCCTGGCCTGGTCAGTTACAGGTAGAGGATAAGCCCTGAGTTGTCCCGCAAAGCTCAGGCCACAACCAGTCTCTTTGCTTGACACGATATCCCTTATGAGGTGGGGTCCTGGGCTTGAATTAGCTGCTGGTGCCAACTCCTAATTCTCTCCGGATTTGGTAAGAAAGAGTATCCATTCATTCCTGAAAAGGAAATATGCTCAACCTTCTTGTCAGACATTTTGGATGTTAATGTGGACTTTTCCCCCTTTGGCAGAAAATGTCATGGATATTTTAAGAGGAAATGAGGAGAAAGAGTCTTATATGGATTCCTTCATGGTAATATCCTTCTGAAATGATAGTATATTTGCATCGTAACCTCCTTATCTATTATTTTTATCTTAGAATCCTTTCTGTGTCAGTTTTGGTGCCTTCTAAGATTCCAGGTGCATAATTTTCACATTTCTGTGACAATTAGCCCATTACCTTTAATCTTGTTTTTAAGTTGCCTGCCTCATATTCTTCCCTATGCTTAGAAAATTCCTTCTGTCCTTTTCTGTGACTCAGCTATTCTCTTCGTACAAAGTTGAAAGACTTGAGTCTTGAGTCAGCTTCTCCTTTCTTGGCTCCTTTCTCTTACAAATTATGATCTTCAGGAAGAGGCAGAAAACTAAAATGTAACCATTGTCTTTATGTTCTTCCATTTTCCCTCAGGTCTCTCAAATCTCTAGCTGTGTAATTAATTTCCTTTTGATTTTATTTGTTCCTGGGTGATCTGGGTAAAATTCACAACCCATGTGCTGGGTACATAGTGTATAACTCTCCATGTGTCAAATTCATATTTCAAGAGGAGAACATATGGGTCATAGCAATACACGGACATCCACACCAGGCATTTTGGTTATGATGTTACCAAACTCAGTCAGGCTAGTTTGAGCCTTGAAGGTAAAGTTCTATGAGGTTCTTGAAGGATGTCACAGGAACAACCAGAGAACAAGAAATAACAGGTAGACCCACAGGAAACTAGAGTCAGGACCTGGCATTGTTGGGAGCCAGGGTTGTTCTCTGGTTTTCAGGGTGCACCGTCCCATAACATCCACACCTCCGTTCTCTTCTTGCATACGATTAGGGGCCTACTGTTTCACCGGTTGCCAGTGCAAGTATATAGCATAGAGGGAATATTGTCTCTAGCCTCCTGGAAAATTCACTGGTCTAGGTTGGGTCCACTTTGCTGTGTCATGTACTACTGCAAAGGTGCGTCTCTGTGAGTAGGATGATCATTCTCAGGAAAAGGTGGTTTACAGGCTGGAAAGACTGCAAGAAGTCCATTCATTCCTGAAAAATATGCTCAACCTTCTTGTCAGCTTTTTTATTTTTTTGGCAGAAATGCAGTATTTTAAGAGGAAATGAGGAGAAAGAGTCTTATATGGATTCCTTCATGGTAATATCCTTCTGAAATGATAGTATATTTGCATCGTAACCTCCTTATCTATTATTTTTATCTTAGAATCCTTTCTGTGTCAGTTTTGGTGCCTTCTAAGATTCCAGGTGCATAATTTTCACATTTCTGTGACAATTAGCCCATTACCTTTAATCTTGTTTTTAAGTTGCCTGCCTCATATTCTTCCCTATGCTTAGAAAATTCCTTCTGTCCTTTTCTGTGACTCAGCTATTCTCTTCGTACAAAGTTGAAAGACTTGAGTCTTGAGTCAGCTTCTCCTTTCTTGGCTCCTTTCTCTTACAAATTATGATCTTCAGGAAGAGGCAGAAAACTAAAATGTAACCATTGTCTTTATGTTCTTCCATTTTCCCTCAGGTCTCTCAAATCTCTAGCTGTGTAATTAATTTCCTTTTGATTTTATTTGTTCCTGGGTGATCTGGGTAAAATTCACAACCCATGTGCTGGGTACATAGTGTATAACTCTCCATGTGTCAAATTCATATTTCAAGAGGAGAACATATGGGTCATAGCAATACACGGACATCCACACCAGGCATTTTGGTTATGATGTTACCAAACTCAGTCAGGCTAGTTTGAGCCTTGAAGGTAAAGTTCTATGAGGTTCTTGAAGGATGTCACAGGAACAACCAGAGAACAAGAAATAACAGGTAGACCCACAGGAAACTAGAGTCAGGACCTGGCATTGTTGGGAGCCAGGGTTGTTCTCTGGTTTTCAGGGTGCACCGTCCCATAACATCCACACCCTCCGTTCTCTTCTTGCATACGATTAGGGGCCTACTGTGTCACCAGTTGCCAGTTCAAGTATATAGCAGAGAGTGAATATTATCTCTAAACTCCTGGAAAATTCACTGGTCCAGATTGGGTCCACTTTGCTGTGTCATGTACTACTGCAAAGGTGCGTCTCTGTGAGTAGGATGATCATTCTCAGGAAAAGGTGGTTTACAGGCTGGAAAGACATCACAAAAGAGGCCTGTCACAGTGTCCCCTGGAGGACTTCTCTGAATCCCATACTGTGTTGGACCTGACAGAAGTGTCTTCTCTCCACTGTGTTCACCTCACTCCTCCTTAGAGCCTGGGATGTTTCTCTTTCCCCAGAATTCCTGGTGCTCATCCTCCAAGAGCAGAATCCTGAATATGTGGTTTTAGCTCTAAATCAAGCCATAGATTTTCAATTCTTTAACTGTTCTCTTACTATTCCAGTGCCCTCATCTATTAAAAGTGAGTGTGTTTGTGTATGTGCTCCGTCACTCAGTGGTATTTGACTCTGTGCCAGCCACGTGGATTGTAGCCTGCCAGGCTCCTCTGTCCATGGGATTTTCCAGGCATGAATACTGGAGTAGATTGCCATTGCCTACTCTAGCAGATCTTCCCAACCCAGGGGCCTATCCCAAGTCTCTTGTGTCTCTTATATTGGAAAGTGGATGCTTTACCACCAGTCCCACCTGAGAAGCCTCATCAATGAAAAGTAGACATAATGATACTTACAGCTCTTGGGAAATGAATTAAAGTCATGGGTGTAAAAGCACCTGAAATAATGCTGGGCACGTGACATGCACTCAAACAGTTTTGAGCCACAGTTTCTCCCATTCTTGCTCTGGTCACTGATTCATCTCTTATTCTTGGGAATACTTTTCTTCTTTGTGGTTTCCTTTCCTTAGTGCTGTTTATGACAGCATGCTGTCTTTGTCAGGCCCCATTGTCTGTGGTTTGTAGAATTCTGCTTCTTAAAAATGAGAATAGTGGGCTTCCCTGGTGGTCCAGTGGGTAAGGACACCGCCTTGCAGTGCAAGGGGCGCCAGTTCAGTCCCTGGCCTAGGAAGATCCCACTCGCCGCGGAGCAGCTGGACCGATGTGTCCAACTACCGAGCTGGGGCTCTGGAACGCATGTGCCCAGAGCCAGTGCTCTGCGACAACAGAGGCTACTGTGATGGGAGGCCCACACGGGCCAAAGAGAAAAGATGGATGAAAATAGATAAATGAAAGACCAATAGAAGTGGCCAAAAAAAAAAAGTGAATATTATCTCAAACTCCTGGAAAATTCACTGGTCCAGATTGGGTCCACTTTGCTGTGTCATGTACTACTGCAAAGGTGCGTCTCTGTGAGTAGGATGATCATTCTCAGGAAAAGGTGGTTTACAGGCTGGAAAGACATCACAAAAGAGGCCTGTCACAGTGTCCCCTGGAGGACTTCTCTGAATCCCATACTGTGTTGGACCTGACAGAAGTGTCTTCTCTCCACTGTGTTCACCTCACTCCTCCTTAGAGCCTGGGATGTTTCTCTTTCCCCAGAATTCCTGGTGCTCATCCTCCAAGAGCAGAATCCTGAATATGTGGTTTTAGCTCTAAATCAAGCCATAGATTTTCAATTCTTTAACTGTTCTCTTACTATTCCAGTGCCCTCATCTATTAAAAGTGAGTGTGTTTGTGTATGTGCTCCGTCACTCAGTGGTATTTGACTCTGTGCCAGCCACGTGGATTGTAGCCTGCCAGGCTCCTCTGTCCATGGGATTTTCCAGGCATGAATACTGGAGTAGATTGCCATTGCCTACTCTAGCAGATCTTCCCAACCCAGGGGCCTATCCCAAGTCTCTTGTGTCTCTTATATTGGAAAGTGGATGCTTTACCACCAGTCCCACCTGAGAAGCCTCATCAATGAAAAGTAGACATAATGATACTTACAGCTCTTGGGAAATGAATTAAAGTCATGGGTGTAAAAGCACCTGAAATAATGCTGGGCACGTGACATGCACTCAAACAGTTTTGAGCCACAGTTTCTCCCATTCTTGCTCTGGTCACTGATTCATCTCTTATTCTTGGGAATACTTTTCTTCTTTGTGGTTTCCTTTCCTTAGTGCTGTTTATGACAGCATGCTGTCTTTGTCAGGCCCCATTGTCTGTGGTTTGTAGAATTCTGCTTCTTAAAAATGAGAATAGTGGGCTTCCCTGGTGGTCCAGTGGGTAAGGACACCGCCTTGCAGTGCAAGGGGCGCCAGTTCAGTCCCTGGCCTAGGAAGATCCCACTCGCCGCGGAGCAGCTGGACCGATGTGTCCAACTACCGAGCTGGGGCTCTGGAACGCATGTGCCCAGAGCCAGTGCTCTGCGACAACAGAGGCTACTGTGATGGGAGGCCCACACGGGCCAAAGAGAAAAGATGGATGAAAATAGATAAATGAAAGACCAATAGAAGTGGCCAAAAGAAAATTATTATTAAAAAAAAAAGAGAATAGCCTTTGACGATTTCCAGTCTATTGGAAACTTGCCATTTTGTATATGTTCCTCAAGATCGTTGACAGAAGCTTGTTGCTTCTAGTCAAAAATTCTCTTTATTCCTTGATCTCTAATGTGCCAGCCGAGAGACTTGAAAACACTAAGAGAATGTGGGTGCCTTTACAATCTCCTAATGAATTTGAGGCTTTTATGCTGTCCTGGTGGTTTAATCCTATTCCTCTGAGTCTAAATACCATGCTTCAGGGGCAGAGAGAAGCAAATGGAATGTAAAAGGATTTACTTGGCTTTTTTCATCCCTATCCGACAACTGGTCTCAAGTTTCCCCATTCCATGGAGGTTTTTTATTTTTTTATTTTTTATTTTTTGGTGGTGGGCGGATTGGGGAGGGAGGGGGGCGGGCGGGCTACTTCTATTGGTCTTTCATTTTATCTGTTTTCATCCATCTTTGTTCTTTGGCCCGTGTGGGCCTCCCATCGCGGTGGCCTCAGTTGTTGCAGATCACTGGCTCTGGGTGCATGCGCTCCAGAGCTCCGACTCGGTAATTGAGCACATTGGTCCAGCCGCTCCGTGGCAAGTGGGATCTTCCCAAGCCAGGGACTGAACTGGCGCCCCTTGCACAGCAAGGTGGACTCTCTACCCACTGGACCACCAGGGAAGCCCCTCCATGGAGGTTTATTTCCAGGCTGTCAGAGTGACTGAGAAAGCCTGATTAAAAGTCTTAGAAATTTGCAAACTGCAGCGCATGCTGGTCTGTCTTTTCTGTTTCTGTTCATCAGCTTTGATCGAGTTCCTCCTTCCTGTCTTTTGAGTATGCTCTTTTGCAATCTGAATTAGTTACTGCTCAGTGGGCAGACCCAATGCATTCTCTTTTTTTTGGCCACTTCTATTGGTCTTTCATTTATCTATTTTCATCCATCTTTGTTCTTTGGCCTGTGTGGGCCTCCCATCATAGTGGCCTCTGTCGCCGCAGACCACCGGCTCTGGATGCATGCGCTCCATAGCTCCAGCTCGGTAGTAGTTGGACACATTGGTCCAGCTGCTCTGCGGCAAGTGGGATCTTCCTAGGCCAGGGATTGAATCAGCGCCCTTTGGGCTGCAAAGTGGACTCTCTACCCACTGGACCGCCAGGGAAGCCCCCAATGCATTCTTTAGATCACAGTTTGATTAGTTGACTGGCAAAGTGCTCAACTTATTCCACATCTAATTCCTGGGAGGGTTTGAGGTGGCTATAGCTGTATTGTGCCAGTCATTACCTATGGCATTTTACTTACTTAAAATATCAGTTGCTTGGGGGCAAGAACTGAGCCTCATCCTTTTTTTTCTCTACCTAAAGTGGAGCCTGGCACCTAAAGATAATGATAGCTGCCATCTATTGTGCTGTACTATTGTGCCAGGCCCTTTAAATGTTATCTTAAGTCAACCAGCACAGTAATCACATGGAGAAAAAAATGCTGTTATATCTCCATTTTCATGGATGAGATAACTGTAATGTAGAGAGATCAGTTAACAGGCCCAAATCCTTACTATAAAGTGATGGGGCCGAGATTCAGATGGCATTGGCCAAACAACGGGGTTAGGCCCTTAGCCGACTGTGTCTGTCTTGCCTGGTGGAGGCCCCCAGCATGACTACTGGGTTGAATCCTCTACCTCTTCTTTTTCATCAGGGTCATTTTCAAATGCAAAATGGATTCACAATTTGGAGAATTATCTTCCTTCCGAAAGTATTATGACTTAAAATCCTACTTAAATCCTGCCTTTCTTTTAAATTTCTGAAATCTGCCCTCTAAAATCTAGTACATACCTTCACTTTACCCAAAGGATTGTTTTTTTTTTTTGGTACCATGAAATAATATGATAATTTTAAGTTTCTATAATTTCCACTTCATTAACCATTCCTTCCTGGTGATCTGGAGAAAGTCTGAGACTGTTGTGATCACTTCCTTTAGCTTGGCCACTTCTGTCTCCAATTCAGTACCTTTTTGAGTATGGCAGCCTCTTAGAACTGATTGTTCCCAACTGGAGTTCCTTCCTGTTCACATGTGATGGCACATCGGCGAATTTCCTACACTGTTTTTATTTCTCTTAATACATTGTGTGTTTTGTTCAACACATATCGAAAGCAATAAATACTATTACCTGAGTCAACTCTTTGAGTAAACTATGACTGCTCTTATCATTTAAAAATCATGGGCCTCCCTAGTGGTTCAATGGATGAAGAGTCCGTCTTGCTGTGGTTCGATCCCTGGCCCAGGAAAATGCCATGTGCTGTGGACCGACTGGACCAGTGTGTCCAATTATGAGCCAGTACTCTGGAGCACATGCACCCAGAGCCAGTGCTCTACAAAGAGAGAGGTCACTGCAGTGGGAGGCCCACACTGGCCAAAAGAATAAAGATGGATGAAAACAAATAAATAAAAAACCAAGAAGAGGCGAAAATTTTAAAAAAATCATAGCTTCTCTCTTCTATAGAAATTTGTTCCATTGACTTACCTAGGCCTTTTTCTTTCTCCTAGGTTCATAACCATTGAAAACATTTACCGCCCCACCCTGCCCTTTGATGTTTAGGGTGAATTTTTCACCTGTGGCATGACTGGATCTCAAATATCTGTAAACTAAAACAATTTAAAGATTAACAGAGGACCTGACACTAGCTCAGAACTAAAGCTACATGGAGTATCTTCCTCCTTCAAGGTGCAGGTGAAAACTTACAAGGTGTCTGGCCACTAGGTGGCAGTGAAATGGTTATCACAAAGTTTATTTCATTCCCAGTTTTTCTAGACTTTGATGTAGAGAAAGGGGATAAAGACCTGTAAACACTGGGTTTTAAGACATTTTATGTTAGCTTTTCAGGTTCATGGGTTTTGGAAAATAGACTTAAAAACAGCCTGAAGATATCATGTCTGCGCACTGAGTTCAGCAGCAGGTGTGGTGAGGAACCACAGCTGTGTTCTGGGAGAAACGATCTGACACACATCATGGTGGGTGTGTGTGTGATAAGACTCTATGCTCATTTTAGCTGTTTCTCTTCTTCTCTCAGTTTAAAATCTTCCTGAGACCAGTTGGTCTCTGGACAGGCTTGGGAATTATCACCTTGGCTAAGATCTCACCATTTTGTTGTCTTCAATTTTCTTACAGAAATCCAAATCCAATTAATTTGTGCAGTTCCCATGGCTGTTCTCTTTTCCAAATCAAGCCTTCACTGGGAAGACAAGTGAAATTGCCAGCTGGGCTTCTAGACCAACTGCCTTCCTGTTGAATACCCTCCCAACCCATGGGTCCTTGTTTTTCCTGGTTCTTTTCTTGAAGCTCTGGCTCTGTTTCTGAGGGGTGCTCAGCATTACACCTTTCTAGGTGTTGCGTGTGGTTCTCAATTCCTTTTGTAGATCCCGAGTCCAGCTCATGTTTTCTCCACTCTATTGTTGTCAGTGTTGAGTTTCAGAGGTCACATAGCTAGTCACGGAAGGAGTTGGCATGTCAGTACAAGGACCTTATATCCAGGGCAGCTCTCACATGACCCTGTGCAGCCTCGCTCCTAGAAGGTCTCACCATTGCTCTGCAGAACGCAAGCTGTTGCTCTCTGTGGACAGCTTCTCCCTCTATGGAGGGTTTTACCTGAATGCACAGCTTCCTCTGGACTGACCTGTGGATTCTACTCCTATGGGAGGCAGGAGGTAGAGACTCTATTTTTTAAAATGTATTTATTTATTTTTTTTTATTAAACTTTTATTTATTTATTTTTGGCTGTGCTGGGTCTTTGTTAATGTGTGGGTTTAGCTGCTCTGCTGTATGTGGGATCTTCCCGGATCAGGACTCGAACCTGTGTCTCCTGCATTCGCAGACGGGGTCTTATCCACTGAGCCATAAGGGAAGCCCTAGAGACTCTTTATTAAGATGCAGGCTTGAGTCCTGTGCACTGCCAGGGACAAAGCACATTTCCATCCTCAGTTGTTTTTATTTTTTTAATGAGGTTTTTTTTAGACATATTTGTACTTTGAAAGGGAGAGCTGCTGCAGGGTGGTCCTACCCCAAACACCTGCAGGCTGAATGCAGCTACAGGGCTCAGAGACGGAGAAGATCAAGATCGTCCCTCAGGGTCCCTTGGTTTACCTACTATATTTGTCCCTAGAGATGAGACATTTAGGGTAAGGAGATGGTTTAAAGAGGATGCCACTGTGAAAATATGAAGAAAAATGGGCTATTTTCAGCTCTGCTATGCTTTAAAGCTTGGAAAATCAGGAGCACATAGAAGATTAACCCAATCTGTTTCCTGCTGTGTTTCCTCTGGGACAGACTCTCTGAAGGCCTTGCCGCCTGACTTTCATCAAGAATGTCACCTTCATGGAGTTGAATCAGGCCCTGACTCTGAGGTGGAATTGCTTTGTAGGGATGTATCCTGAGAGACTCTGGCAAACTAGTTGCTTTAGACACAGCCAAGAAGGAGAATATGGTTTTGCTGAGTGATAAAATGGGATTGTAGCTATCAGGGAAAGTGGGAAAGGAGAGAATTTCTGAGGAGTTCTTAGCATGGTGCCAAGACCTCCAAGTCTCCAACCTCGAAATGACTAAGTGAATCAGACCTAGGAATCAGGATATGCCAGGGTTGAGCTCTGAATAACGCTTGGGGACACATGGTTTGGTTCAGTAGTCCTGGGAAGGCTCACACATAGGAAGAAGGAGAGAATTCAAAATTTATATACCATACCAAAGGTGCTTGATATTTTAATTATGTTATTTAATTTTAAGCCCTTTGAGAATATTTGCAAATTGGGACTCTCACTGCTCACTGCTCAAAAGCTAACAAAGAGGCAAGGTTGGTAGAAAGTTTGCTTCATTTTGAATGCTGGCAACAACAGGGGTGGGTTGGGGAAGGTGTTCAAAAGCCAATTCCCGCCCTTACTCCCATGGACAGCCAGTGGGAAAGTGCTTTTGTAGGGGGATGGAGGAGCTATATGCACAGTCAGCTTTGAAAGTCACTTTGAAATTGATCATCGTGGTCTGACCAGTGTCGTCTTCATGGTTTTAAGTATAATTAATCTTCTCTTCCAGAATGGGTTTGTTCCCATTTCCTTGAGGCCAGTTTTCAGAGTTGTGGAAATTTATGTCATGACTACAGTCTGGTCATCAAGTAGCTAACTTCTTGTTATACCTGGTGGGGTTTCAGTGTACTTTGAAGGGAGAGCTGCTGCAGGGTGGTCCTACCCCAAACACCTGCAGGCTGAATGCAGCTACAGGGCTCAGAGACGGAGAAGATCAAGATCGTCCCTCAGGGTCCCTTGGTTTACCTACTATATTTGTCCCTAGAGATGAGACATTTAGGGTAAGGAGATGGTTTAAAGAGGATGCCACTGTGAAAATATGAAGAAAAATGGGCTATTTTCAGCTCTGCTATGCTTTAAAGCTTGGAAAATCAGGAGCACATAGAAGATTAACCCAATCTGTTTCCTGCTGTGTTTCCTCTGGGACAGACTCTCTGAAGGCCTTGCCGCCTGACTTTCATCAAGAATGTCACCTTCATGGAGTTGAATCAGGCCCTGACTCTGAGGTGGAATTGCTTTGTAGGGATGTATCCTGAGAGACTCTGGCAAACTAGTTGCTTTAGACACAGCCAAGAAGGAGAATATGGTTTTGCTGAGTGATAAAATGGGATTGTAGCTATCAGGGAAAGTGGGAAAGGAGAGAATTTCTGAGGAGTTCTTAGCATGGTGCCAAGACCTCCAAGTCTCCAACCTCGAAATGACTAAGTGAATCAGACCTAGGAATCAGGATATGCCAGGGTTGAGCTCTGAATAACGCTTGGGGACACATGGTTTGGTTCAGTAGTCCTGGGAAGGCTCACACATAGGAAGAAGGAGAGAATTCAAAATTTATATACCATACCAAAGGTGCTTGATATTTTAATTATGTTATTTAATTTTAAGCCCTTTGAGAATATTTGCAAATTGGGACTCTCACTGCTCACTGCTCAAAAGCTAACAAAGAGGCAAGGTTGGTAGAAAGTTTGCTTCATTTTGAATGCTGGCAACAACAGGGGTGGGTTGGGGAAGGTGTTCAAAAGCCAATTCCCTCCCTTACTCCCATGGACAGCCAGTGGGAAAGTGCTTTTGTAGGGGGATGGAGGAGCTATATGCACAGTCAGCTTTGAAAGTCACTTTGAAATTGATCATCGTGGTCTGACCAGTGTCGTCTTCATGGTTTTAAGTATAATTAATCTTCTCTTCCAGAATGGGTTTGTTCCCATTTCCTTGAGGCCAGTTTTCAGAGTTGTGGAAGTTTATGTCATGACTACAGTCTGGTCATCAAGTAGCTAACTTCTTGTTATACCTGGTGGGGGTTTCAGTATCTACAAGGCAGTCCCCAGAATATGGCTCAGAATATTACATCTAAGCCCTTGAGGAACTAAAGGTCCTTAACTTTGTTTATTCACTAAGCTATTACTATTTATTCACTAAGCTATGGACTGTTTTTCTTTGCTTCTGCATTTTCTCACTTCTCTGATGAAACGTTGAGTAAACTTTTTCCATGGAAGAAAAGACAGGAAGGGGAAGAACTATGAGTCCTGTTCTACTTGAAGAAAAAGTTCTATTACCATCTTCTGCACTTTGTAAATGAAAATACAGGTGCTTATGAATATTTAGTAACTTGGTTAAGGTCACTGCTGGTCAGGGGTAGAACCCAGATCTGACACTGTGCCTGTGAAGGTTAGTACCTATTGCCTTATACACTTTATCAAATCAATGGTTACCCTAAATATGGCATTTGCTTTGACACACACTCACACACAGACACAGCTAATAATGCCTGGAAATATCTGTGGAGAAGGTGTGAGGATACAGCTGGGTTTCTGGGAATAAATTTCCATTTTCCCTCATTTCTTCTGTTGATAAGGTTACTGGAGATAACAAGTGGTGAGGAAGGACCTTAAACATTGTTGCCAGGAGTGGCAGCTGTGGCTGGAGGTCAGCCTTCATGGAGTGATCACCTGTAGAACGTGAGTGTGACTCTCCATCTCAGGAGGTGTATCCTCACTTCATTTCACCCTTGCCCCATTATAGTAACTCTGCCTAGATTCTCACCTTTGGACTTGACAGGATGCATCAGACCTTGATGCATTACTGGTTGACTGGCTCTGAGTTACAATTTGCCCAATGTCTATAACTCTTATGAAAATTGCTCACTCAGTTGTGTCTGACCCTTCCCAACACTATGGGTTGTAGCCCACCAGGTTCCTCTGTCCATGAAATTCTCCAGGCAAGGATCCTGGACTGGGTAGCTGTTCCCTTCTCCAAGGGATCTTCCCAACCCAGGGACTGAACCCAGGTCTCCTGCATTGCATGTGGATTCTTTACTGCCTGAGCCAGGGGAAACCCTATATTTAACTTGTATAGAGTCCCTCAGATTTTGGAGTCCCTTCTCTTCTCAACTCTGCAGATGGCTTGAGTTTCAGGTTCTTATTTAAACCTGACCACTGCCTTGGACAGGTGACTAAACAGCACTAGTTTCTTGAGAAGGGGGTCAAGGTAGCCTTGCATCCAAAGGAATTCAGGGAGGGAAGGACTAAGTTTCATGCACTGAAAGGATAAATAGCCTTTTGATTCAGAGCAAAGTGAATGAATCAGAACATCCCCGTACCAAATCCACAGCTGGGGACAAAGAAGGCACTGCTTCAGCTGTGTGATAGGGAAGATGTGACTGAAGGGAAAGGGATAGTAGCTGTTTCGGGTGACCGTCACTGGGTAACAATCAGCCTTAAATGTAGTGCCTCAGAACAGTAGTCAAGGTAGCTCAAGAGTTTGCAGTTTGAATAGGGCTTAGTGAGGGAGGCCCATGGTTGTGGAATCACGGATCGGCTCTACCGAGGCTAAGGTTTCCCCTCCCGAGATGGCTCACTCACGTGCCTGGCTAGTTGCTGCTGGCTGCTGACCAGGAGCTCAGCAGCCCCAAGGGCTGGAGGCCTTGTTTCCTTTCTACATAGGCCTCTTGATGGGAATCCCCACAGACAGCTTGGGTTCCCTCACAGCATGGCGTCTGGGCTTCCAGAGTGAGTGGCCCAGAGAACCAGGTCCAACTGCGAGGCCAGCTCTTCATGTGGCATCACTTTCTCCGTGTTCTGTTTGTGGTGTCAGTCACAGAGGCCTGTCCATGTTCGAAGAGAGAGAACACAGACCTTCGTTCATGAAGGAAGAGGTGTCAGCGTTGCATTGTAAGGAGAGAAGGTGGGATGGAAGACATTGTGGTGGTCACTTTGGGAAAATGTAAGCTGCTATAAAGGCTGTCCGAGGGAATACAGAGAAGACGGATGTTCCAGTGTCTTCCCTGGCCTTGCTCTCAGAATATCTAATCCAACAGCCTTGACTGGATTTCTACTCTTGTGAGGTGATTAGCTGATGCTGGGAAAGCTCAAGGAAAAGGTAGTGTGTTCTTTACTGCCTGAGCCAGGGAAACCCTATATTTAACTTGTATAGAGTCCCTCAGATTTTGGAGTCCCTTCTCTTCTCAACTCTGCAGATGGCTTGAGTTTCAGGTTCTTATTTAAACCTGACCACTGCCTTGGACAGGTGACTAAACAGCACTAGTTTCTTGAGAAGGGGGTCAAGGTAGCCTTGCATCCAAAGGAATTCAGGGAGGGAAGGACTAAGTTTCATGCACTGAAAGGATAAATAGCCTTTTGATTCAGAGCAAAGTGAATGAATCAGAACATCCCCGTACCAAATCCACAGCTGGGGACAAAGAAGGCACTGCTTCAGCTGTGTGATAGGGAAGATGTGACTGAAGGGAAAGGGATAGTAGCTGTTTCGGGTGACCGTCACTGGGTAACAATCAGCCTTAAATGTAGTGCCTCAGAACAGTAGTCAAGGTAGCTCAAGAGTTTGCAGTTTGAATAGGGCTTAGTGAGGGAGGCCCATGGTTGTGGAATCACGGATCGGCTCTACCGAGGCTAAGGTTTCCCCTCCCGAGATGGCTCACTCACGTGCCTGGCTAGTTGCTGCTGGCTGCTGACCAGGAGCTCAGCAGCCCCAAGGGCTGGAGGCCTTGTTTCCTTTCTACATAGGCCTCTTGATGGGAATCCCCACAGACAGCTTGGGTTCCCTCACAGCATGGCGTCTGGGCTTCCAGAGTGAGTGGCCCAGAGAACCAGGTCCAACTGCGAGGCCAGCTCTTCATGTGGCATCACTTTCTCCGTGTTCTGTTTGTGGTGTCAGTCACAGAGGCCTGTCCATGTTCGAAGAGAGAGAACACAGACCTTCGTTCATGAAGGAAGAGGTGTCAGCGTTGCATTGTAAGGAGAGAAGGTGGGATGGAAGACATTGTGGTGGTCACTTTGGGAAAATGTAAGCTGCTATAAAGGCTGTCCGAGGGAATACAGAGAAGACGGATGTTCCAGTGTCTTCCCTGGCCTTGCTCTCAGAATATCTAATCCAACAGCCTTGACTGGATTTCTACTCTTGTGAGGTGATTAGCTGATGCTGGGAAAGCTCAAGGAAAAGGTAGTGTGTTCTGTCTTAGGAGCATTGACACTCTGGTGATAGAGGTAGTCCAGTTATTGGCTCATTCCTGCCCAATTACAGCTTTGGTGCTGGTAATGGCATTTGCCTTGAGGAGGGTCTGGTCTGAGAGAATGAAAGTCTTTTATCATTGGAGAGACGGCAGAGGAAGACCTAAAGGATCTGTGTAGAGCATCACCTGTGTGTGCATATATGTGTGCATATAGGTGCATTTTTGTCTTCCAGAAAGTGGTGTCTCAGGTCAGCTAGTGCTTATATAGGCTAAGAGGTTCTGTCAGCTGTTAGCCCTTAGAGCCAGTTCAACAGTGTGGGTGAATTTTGACATCGTTCAGCTAGAGGCTAAGGTCTTAGAGCCTGTGTGGCAAAGATCTGCTGGGCAGAGCTTTACAAGAGTTGACTCATACTTAGGAGCCTGATGAAATTTACCTGGGCAGAGAGAGGCATTAGGTAACCTGTTTCCCCTTTTCCTCATGGCTCCATGTAGATTTAACAAGCCATAGCTCTAGAAATCCAAGGTGGAGTTTCACACTTGTAAAATTGTTAGCTATTTGTTGTTGTTTTAGTCGCTAAGTTATGTCTCTTTTGTGACCCCATGGACCGTAGACCTGCCAGGCTTCTCTGTGCATGGAATTTCCCAGGCAAGAATACTGGAGTGGATATCCATTTCCCTCTCCAGGGGATCCTCCCAACCCAGGGTTTGAACCCATGTTTCCTACATTGCAGGCAAATTCTTTACCACTGAGCCACCAAGGGAGCCCCATTGTTAACTATATATTTCTGTAAACATTATTGGATGTCTGTTTCACATATAAGATACAAAGAATATGGAGAAGAATATTGGGTTAGAGAAACACACTGCCAGGAGAATGATAAATGTTGAGCGAATCAGTGATTATACGCTCTATTTGTTTAAGGAGCTGATACCTCTCTTAAACTGTTTCTGTGGCTCAGTGGGGAAAATCGGCTTTCAAGGAAAAGGTAGTGTGTTCTGTCTTAGGAGCATTGACACTCTGGTGATAGAGGTAGTCCAGTTATTGGCTCATTCCTGCCCAATTACAGCTTTGGTGCTGGTAATGGCATTTGCCTTGAGGAGGGTCTGGTCTGAGAGAATGAAAGTCTTTTATCATTGGAGAGACGGCAGAGGAAGACCTAAAGGATCTGTGTAGAGCATCACCTGTGTGTGCATATATGTGTGCATATAGGTGCATTTTTGTCTTCCAGAAAGTGGTGTCTCAGGTCAGCTAGTGCTTATATAGGCTAAGAGGTTCTGTCAGCTGTTAGCCCTTAGAGCCAGTTCAACAGTGTGGGTGAATTTTGACATCGTTCAGCTAGAGGCTAAGGTCTTAGAGCCTGTGTGGCAAAGATCTGCTGGGCAGAGCTTTACAAGAGTTGACTCATACTTAGGAGCCTGATGAAATTTACCTGGGCAGAGAGAGGCATTAGGTAACCTGTTTCCCCTTTTCCTCATGGCTCCATGTAGATTTAACAAGCCATAGCTCTAGAAATCCAAGGTGGAGTTTCACACTTGTAAAATTGTTAGCTATTTGTTGTTGTTTTAGTCGCTAAGTTATGTCTCTTTTGTGACCCCATGGACCGTAGACCTGCCAGGCTTCTCTGTGCATGGAATTTCCCAGGCAAGAATACTGGAGTGGATATCCATTTCCCTCTCCAGGGGATCCTCCCAACCCAGGGTTTGAACCCATGTTTCCTACATTGCAGGCAAATTCTTTACCACTGAGCCACCAAGGGAGCCCCATTGTTAACTATATATTTCTGTAAACATTATTGGATGTCTGTTTCACATATAAGATACAAAGAATATGGAGAAGAATATTGGGTTAGAGAAACACACTGCCAGGAGAATGATAAATGTTGAGCGAATCAGTGATTATACGCTCTATTTGTTTAAGGAGCTGATACCTCTCTTAAACTGTTTCTGTGGCTCAGTGGGGAAAATCGGCTTTCAAGGATATTAAATGTGTCTGTACATGTGAGGGCTTGCACCTGTTTGGGATAAATATGTGTGTATGCAGGGCAAATTTCCCTTTAAATGTGTGATTTTCTTTCTGAGCCTTAACTACCTGAGAGAGTATGATTCTGTGCTTTTTCAAGGCTGCAATATTTCTATCAATGAGCCAACAAAATTAGAAAATTCAAGCATCATCTGAATATAAAATAGTCGAGTAAATTGTAACTTCCTCTGGATTAGGTGCTAAATTACCCGCTTTACCTTTTATTTAATTATATGTGTCAGCCAGTCAGACAACAAGTCTTTATAGAGATCTTACCCTGTCTCAGGTGCTGGTTTAGATGCTAAGCAGATGGTGGAAAAATAACTGAATCTCTGCCTTCCATAGACTAAGGATCCATAGACTAATTTGGTGAGGACATATTCATGTAAATACATATATATGCTTATATATACTGTATGTGTGTCATACATGTTTATATATATGTATATAAATCAGATGACTTGAGGAATTGGTCAGTGTTAAGAATGAAATAAAAGTAATATAATAGAAATTGACTGTAGAAGGGAGCAATTTTAAGTTAGGTTATCAGGGAGGGTCTCTCTAAAGGTTGACTTGTGATTTTGGTATCAGGGTGATGTTGGTCACATAAAATGAGTTAGGATGTGTTCCCTTCTCCTCGTGTTTTGGATGCATTTGAGAAGGGTAGGTATTACAGCTTGGAGTGTTTGCTGGAATTTGCCTGTGAAGCCATCTGGTCTTGGCCTTTTGTTTTTTGGAGGGAACTTTTTGTTTATCATTTAGAGCACTTGTTTGAGAGGCCAGCCTATTCAGATTCTCTGTTTCTTCCTGATTCAGTCTTGAAAGGTTTTGTGATTCCAAGAGTTTGTCTATTTCTTCTAGGTTGTCCAATTTGTTGGTGGATAACTGTTTATAGTATTTTCTTATAATCCTTTGTATTTATGTGGTATCATTTCTCCTCCTTCATTTCTGATTTTATTGGTCAGGGACTTCTCTCTCTTTTTCTTAATGAGTCTAGTTAATAGATTTTCAATTTTTTCTTTTCAAATAACCAACTCTTTGTTTCATTGATCTTTTCTACTGTCTTTTTAGTCTCTATATCATTTATTTTGGTTTTGGTCTGCATTGAGAAGTAAACAGCTATTTGGAGATCTAACTGATGATGATGATCTTGATGGGATGAAGTGGGAAGCTGAGAAGTATAGAGACAAAGCCATTTTCTGGTGAACAATGAGCAAAAGAGTAAAAAGGGAGGGGAAAGATTTTGGCGTGGTAGACATTGCTTCTTTTTGATATGGTAGGGAGCTTCGTTTTACTCTAATGGCCATGAAAAGCTACTGTGGAATTTCCAGCATGGAAATGGTGCTGTCTGGTTTGTAATTTAGGATGATCACTCTGGATGCATATAAAGAATGGCCCACGGGAGAGCAAGTTTGAACACGAGAGGCTGCTGCGTAGTCCAGTAAGAGGCTCTGGTGGCCTGTCTAGGATGGAGCAACAGATATGGTGGAGAGTGACGTGGGAGGAAAGGGGATGCTTCAATGGGAAGAGTAAAGAATATTGACCCCGCCTCCAGGCACAGTGGTACAAAGCCTTTTGGGAGAAAGGGTAGCTACCACTGAAAGGGCTGCATAATATTTGGCATGCATAATGGATGAGCAAGAGGTTCCTTTAAATCAAGAGAGAAAAAGGAAGTCCAGAAAGTCCAGCGCTAAAGTCCCAGGAGAATTTGTTGATGATGTAGTATGAGTCTCAGTGGTCATGTAGGCTGTCCCCTTTGAGTTAATGGGGCTGTAATTGAGGGTGAACACTATGCGGTAGTGGCCTCCTTCCTGAAATAATGGGTGGGACTGGATATTGTAGCATTCAGGAGAGCAGAGCAATGAACTCTGGGTAATTGTCCCTTTTGTGGTGCAGTGAAGGATTTCTTTGAGGGAAATTCCACATCTCCATAATAGAACACATTCTAGAAATGTCTTTCCAGTGAGGGGAGGTTCAACTGTTAAGACCTGGTCCCTGAGGTTTGTTGCTTTCTTCTACTGGCAGAACAAGTCCCAGGTGAATATAGCAGAATAAAACACTGCAAGGGAGAGGGGGTCAGGTTGTCGTTGGGTGAATCATGGGAAATGAGGTCTACACTTTGTGTCCCTATGAATGGATATGTTTTAACTTGGCACTACTTTTCCTCACAAAAAGGAAGAATAATACCATCTGATAAAATGATATGGGACAATTTGGGAATGAAAATTAGGCCATATTAATAAAATTTTCATTATATAATTACATTCTTCAGTTGGGTGATTACCTTTCTTTTTCTTAATTTGGGTGGGGGAATTTTTGTGAGCAATTGTGAAATTTTATGTACTCTGTGGTGGGCTTTGGATGAAAGCACAGTGGCCCTTGAAACTATGGATGCAAAGCTGCAGGCTTTACTGGAAACACCTGCTATTAGACTGATAGAATTTACTGAGAAGTACTAAGCCATTTTTGATTCCATAATTTTCTCTCTGTTTGTGTATGTGTATGTTTGCTATATTTGGACAAGATTCCAGACTTGTGTGGTAGATGACTGGAAACCAATTTAAATAATTTGGGGGAATGCCCGAAGCCATAAAATGTGGATATGCTTCTAGAACTACAGAAATAAGCAGACTGCTTCAGAGTTTTCCCTGAATGCCATGTCAACAGTACCATCTTATTGGTAGGAAAACAATTTTCACTTAAAATTGTAACTGACACCTGTGATTCGTTTCCTGCAAGTAGTAGAGGTGGATAAATGGATTCTAAGAAGTCATTAGTTTTAGTGGTTTGATTTTCAAAAGAAAAATCTCCAAGAAAATGTTAAGAGAATTTTCATTCTGGAAGTTGAAGGCAGAGCAGTCATCCAAACAGACAGAAATTTCTACCCTCATATATCTTCTAATGTGGAGAGAGACTAGAAACAAAATAAAGAAGAGAAAATATAATATGTAGATAAGTGCTGTGGAGAAAAAACAAAGTTGGAAGAGTGGGTAAGGATTGCTGGGGGGTGGGGAGTCCATTTTAAATAGGATAATGAATGATGGTTTTTCTGAGAAAGAGCATTTTACTAACAATTTTAAGATGTGACTGAATAAATAATGTGTAAGTATGGTCTAGATGGAGGGAGTAGCAGTTGCAAAAATAACATGCTCATTCGGGAATAAAGATTGAGAATACACTGTAGGCCAGCAAGAGGGCAAACAGAAAGATCTGTTAAGAGGTTATTGAAGTAATCCAGGCTGAGAAATGGTAGTCAGCTGGACCATTGTTAACAGTGAACGTAAGAGGAGGTGTAAGACTGTGGACGTATTTCCAAGGAAAGCTAATAGGATTTGCTGACAGATTGGGTATGGGTGGTGAGAGAAATAGAGGAGTTAAGAATGAGGCTAAACTTGATTTGAATTACTGGAAGAGTAGGATTCCCATTAGTGAAGACTGAGAAGTTTGGGTGGTAGGGAAGATCAGGATTTCAATTTTGAACTTGCTAAGCTTGAGCTGTCTCTTAGGCATCCAGATAGTGAGAAATAGTGGCCATTGGACAGATGGGGCTGGAAATCAAAGAGAAGTCCAGGCTGGGGCTGTGAATATGGCTGTCGGCATAATGATAGTATCCACGATATTGGAGGAGAAGAGTAAAAGAGTTGTGTAGATAAAGAGCGAAGGTCAAGTAAAATTGAGACTTAGAATTGACCACTGTTCTTCTTAGCAACCTAGAGGCCACTGGTGACTTTGGATGGTGAGGGTGAAAAACTCGATTACAGTGGATCCAAAGACAATTGGAGGAGAGAAATTAGAAACAGCAAGAAGATACAATTCTTTTTTATTTGATTTGTTGTCAAGGGCCAGCAGAGACATAGGTCAGTAGTTGGAAATAATAAAGTAGAAATAGAGTAAAGGGAAATAGAGTAAAGTAATTTACTGATTTTTTAATATGGGAAAAATAACATCACCTTTGTGAATAACCCATTAACAAGAAAGAGTGGTGGTGTGGAAGAGTAGCATTGTTGTGCTCCATTTCTGAGTAGGTTAGGAGGGCAGGGTTCTACTATGATAAATAAAGGGGTTGACTCCAGCTAGGAGTTAGAGCAGTTTACTCAACACCACCAGAAGGAAAGGTTAAGCATTTGAACCTTGATTCTGGAAGGTTCATGGAGGTGCTTGAGTTTATTCAGGGTGCCCTCTGATTACTTCTGCTGGGTTTACAAAGGAAGGAGAGGAATATAGAAAGTTAGCTAATCGTATAGACACTCAGTCTGTATCAGTGAGCTTCTGGTCAGACTGGACCTGTCTGAGATGCTTCTGAAGAAGTGGATGGGGTTGGTAAGTCTCCTTTTGTGTAGTCTCCTTTGCCACCCACCACCACTTAACCCGTTACCACCCAAGAGCCAATCATTGATGTGGGTCCCTGTGTCCTAGAGACCTCCTATTCTTGATTTGTTATTTCAAGGTCCTGGAAAAGTTAGCTAGCTTAGAGGAGGATTCCCATTAGTGAAGACTGAGAAGTTTGGGTGGTAGGGAAGATCAGGATTTCAATTTTGAACTTGCTAAGCTTGAGCTGTCTCTTAGGCATCCAGATAGTGAGAAATAGTGGCCATTGGACAGATGGGGCTGGAAATCAAAGAGAAGTCCAGGCTGGGGCTGTGAATATGGCTGTCGGCATAATGATAGTATCCACGATATTGGAGGAGAAGAGAAAAGAGTTGTGTAGATAAAGAGCGAAGGTCAAGTAAAATTGAGACTTAGAATTGACCACTGTTCTTCTTAGCAACCTAGAGGCCACTGGTGACTTTGGATGGTGAGGGTGAAAAACTCGATTACAGTGGATCCAAAGACAATTGGAGGAGAGAAATTAGAAACAGCAAGAAGATACAATTCTTTTTTATTTGATTTGTTGTCAAGGGCCAGCAGAGACATAGGTCAGTAGTTGGAAATAATAAAGTAGAAATAGAGTAAAGGGAAATAGAGTAAAGTAATTTACTGATTTTTTAATATGGGAAAAATAACATCACCTTTGTGAATAACCCATTAACAAGAAAGAGTGGTGGTGTGGAAGAGTAGCATTGTTGTGCTCCATTTCTGAGTAGGTTAGGAGGGCAGGGTTCTACTATGATAAATAAAGGGGTTGACTCCAGCTAGGAGTTAGAGCAGTTTACTCAACACCACCAGAAGGAAAGGTTAAGCATTTGAACCTTGATTCTGGAAGGTTCATGGAGGTGCTTGAGTTTATTCAGGGTGCCCTCTGATTACTTCTGCTGGGTTTACAAAGGAAGGAGAGGAATATAGAAAGTTAGCTAATCGTATAGACACTCAGTCTGTATCAGTGAGCTTCTGGTCAGACTGGACCTGTCTGAGATGCTTCTGAAGAAGTGGATGGGGTTGGTAAGTCTCCTTTTGTGTAGTCTCCTTTGCCACCCACCACCACTTAACCCGTTACCACCCAAGAGCCAATCATTGATGTGGGTCCCTGTGTCCTAGAGACCTCCTATTCTTGATTTGTTATTTCAAGGTCCTGGAAAAGTACACAGAGGGATAAGCTAGCTTAGAGGAGAAGACTGTTATTTGGATACTGCTTATGTGAATAACTGGCTTGTAAAGTTTGGAGCTTCTTTGTTTTTTTAGTGACAGCCCTACGATTTGTCAGCACTTTTACAACTGATCTTAATCTATTTTTCAAATAACACTATAGTGCTCCACAGGTGGTACGTGTACCTTATACAACATTTCCAAATTCCTCCCTCCTGTTCCTTCTAACATGACTGTCATTCATTTCACTTAACCTTAAGCTATAATCCATAAGTTACAATTGTCCAATTTTTGTTTCTATGATTATTCTAATCAAACTGTTACTCGTTAGATGAACTAAGAATAAGAAAAATTGAAGTCCTTTTATTGTACTTTCATTTATTTCTTTTCTAATGCTCTTCCTTTCTGTGTGTATATCTGAGTTTCTGATCTAATTTCTTTTCTTTTCTGAAGCATTTCTTTGAACATTTCAGGTTTACTGTTGACCAACTCCCTCAATTTTTCTCTGAGAATGTATTCTCCTCCACATTTGAAGGAGAACTTCACTTCAGGATACAGGATTGTAGCTTGGTTTTTATTTTTTCTTTCAAGGGTATCAATATTTCATTTCACTGTTTTTGTTTGCTTGGTTTGTGAAGAGAAATCTGATGTGATTTTATCCTTGCTGCTGTATAAGTGAGGGATTTCCCACTTCTGGCTTCTTTTAAAATTTTCTCCTTTGGCTTTGATTTTGTGTAGTTTGAATATGTTACACCTAGTTGTAGATCTTTTTGGTATTTACTGTGTTTGGTGTACTCTGAACACTTGGATCTGTGGTTTGTTTTTTGTCCACTAATTTTGGAGAATCTCAGTCATTATATGTTCAAATATTTCTTTAGTGTTTTCTCTTTCTTCTGGTATTCCCCATATGCAGATGTCTTTTAAATTTCTCACTTGGATATTACTTCTGCTGGGTTTACAAAGGAAGGAGAGGAATATAGAAAGTTAGCTAATCGTATAGACACTCAGTCTGTATCAGTGAGCTTCTGGTCAGACTGGACCTGTCTGAGATGCTTCTGAAGAAGTGGATGGGGTTGGTAAGTCTCCTTTTGTGTAGTCTCCTTTGCCACCCACCACCACTTAACCCGTTACCACCCAAGAGCCAATCATTGATGTGGGTCCCTGTGTCCTAGAGACCTCCTATTCTTGATTTGTTATTTCAAGGTCCTGGAAAAGTACACAGAGGGATAAGCTAGCTTAGAGGAGAAGACTGTTATTTGGATACTGCTTATGTGAATAACTGGCTTGTAAAGTTTGGAGCTTCTTTGTTTTTTTAGTGACAGCCCTACGATTTGTCAGCACTTTTACAACTGATCTTAATCTATTTTTCAAATAACACTATAGTGCTCCACAGGTGGTACGTGTACCTTATACAACATTTCCAAATTCCTCCCTCCTGTTCCTTCTAACATGACTGTCATTCATTTCACTTAACCTTAAGCTATAATCCATAAGTTACAATTGTCCAATTTTTGTTTCTATGATTATTCTAATCAAACTGTTACTCGTTAGATGAACTAAGAATAAGAAAAATTGAAGTTCTTTTTATTGTACTTTCATTTATTTCTTTTCTAATGCTCTTCCTTTCTGTGTGTATATCTGAGTTTCTGATCTAATTTCTTTTCTTTTCTGAAGCATTTCTTTGAACATTTCAGGTTTACTGTTGACCAACTCCCTCAATTTTTCTCTGAGAATGTATTCTCCTCCACATTTGAAGGAGAACTTCACTTCAGGATACAGGATTGTAGCTTGGTTTTTATTTTTTCTTTCAAGGGTATCAATATTTCATTTCACTGTTTTTGTTTGCTTGGTTTGTGAAGAGAAATCTGATGTGATTTTTATCCTTGCTGCTGTATAAGTGAGGGATTTCCCACTTCTGGCTTCTTTTAAAATTTTCTCCTTTGGCTTTGATTTTGTGTAGTTTGAATATGTTACACCTAGTTGTAGATCTTTTTGGTATTTACTGTGTTTGGTGTACTCTGAACACTTGGATCTGTGGTTTGTTTTTTGTCCACTAATTTTGGAGAATCTCAGTCATTATATGTTCAAATATTTCTTTAGTGTTTTTCTCTCTTTCTTCTGGTATTCCCCATATGCAGATGTCATACCTTTTATAATTGTCCCATCATTCTTGGATATTTTCTTCACTTTACTAATTCTTTTTTCCATTGTGTTTTTCAATTTAGGAAGTTTCTATGGACCTATCTTTAAGCTCACTGATACTTTTCTCTTGGCTGTATTCACTCTACTGATGAGCTCACCCAGGTCATTCTTCATTCTGTTACAGTGTTTTTGATTTCTAGGACTTCTTTTTGATTCTTTCTTAATTTCTGTCTCTCTGCTCATATATTCATCTCTGTAACAATAAGTTCATCAGTGCTACCCATTTTCCATTAGAGTCTTTAGCATATTAATCACAGTTATTTTAAATTCTCAGGCTGATTAATTAAAAATATTTACTATACCTGAGTCTGGTTCTGATGCTTGATTTGTATGTTCAGACTCTTTCTTTCAACTTTAGTTTTCTATTTTTGCCTTTTAGCAAACTTTTCAGATTTTTTTTTTTTTTTGAAAGCTAAGCATGATGTACTGGGTAAAAGAGATTGAGATAAATAGGTCGTTAGAATGAGGAAAATGTTTATCTACCTAGTGTTAGGCTCGTTGTTTACTTTATGCTATCGTTTGAGTGTCAGAAGCTGAAGTTTCTCTTGTCCCTGAGTTTTCCTAGATACTCTTCATTAAGTAGAGCCCAAGCCTTGTAGTTCTTCTCAGTTGTAATCTTCTATTATATGTTGATGTGGTGTAGAGGGAGATCACACCTTCTCTTTCCTTAAAATCAGGTCTCAGTATGTTGATGAGTCTGTGACCCTGTAGAGGGCAGAAGCCTGTGATTTGTAAAGATCATCAGTGCTCATCAGCTCCCACCCTGCCTCCAACAGGTGACACAAGAAAGCTACAGTGGCTGAAGGCAGATGTTTTCTTTTCTCTTTGTTAGTCCTAGGTAAGGCCCCTTGTTCCTTAGGCTCTGATGAAATAAATAGTTTCCCAAGGGTTGGTCTCTTTTAATGAGAACAGAAAGCTCTGGGTACATTTCAAAATGGTTACTTTCCCCATCTTCCTGTGGCAGGAGGAGATATTTCTCTGAACTTCACCCCATAAGCTGATAGATTTCCTAGAGTTAAAATGCATTAAGATATTCCCCGCCTCACAAGGATAAGCCCCCAAGAGGTTTTATCTCTTAAGCACGTCTACGTTAAAATCTGCAAAAGTTAGTTATCCTTAAAGTGTTCTTGGCTTCCCAGGTGGATCAGTGGTAAAGAATCTACAAAACAGGAAACTCAGGTTCAATCCCTGGGTTGGAGAGATTCCTCAGAGAAGGAAATGGCAACCCACTCCAGTATTCTTGTCTGGGAAATCTCATGGACAGAGAAGCCTAGTAGGCTATATACAGTCCATGGGGTCACAGAAGAGTTGGGCCTGACTTAGCAACCAAACAACAACTAATTGTTCTCAGTGACCTGTAGTTGTGGACTTTGCTTCTGGCAAACCCTCGTTCTGTGTATCTGTATGTCCCTCTAGATTTTGGGCAAAATCTCATGCCCACCGTTCTCTGATGGACCTAGGAAGAGTTGCTAATTTTCAGTTTACCAGCCTTTTCCTTGTGAGAATTGAGTAATAACTTTTTTCTATGTTGAAACTCTAAAATGTGGAAAACTGTGGTCCAAAGACTTTTTCAGTGGGAAATGATTTAGGGTAAGAAAACAACAACCCTTAGCCCAAAGGAAAGCTAAGGAGAGACGTCAATAACATGCCCAGTTAAAAAGAGGTAAAGAAGTGAGATAAGTAAAGGGAAGAAGGGGAAATTTTCAGATTCCGACAATAGTTTATAATTCTATTTTGACCCTGGAAAAAGTGATTTCTTTCTTCTTCCCCCTGGACCTGCTTATCCTATTGTCTTTCTTTCTCTTTACTCTCATATTCCTCTTTGTCCTGCTCTCCGGTCTTCTTCCTTCTCCTTTTCTTCCTTTGTGTTAAGAGTATGGGAGATTTCCTCTGTGGTTTCAGGCACATCAGTCCTTGGCGCTTTTCCCAGGGGAAAGGTGGCTCATCGTCGTTTTAGGCTGGCTTTACTGGATTGTCAGATGCAAAATGTTAGGATCACCTTGATGTTCACATTGGATCCTGTCCCAGACCTTTTACAGAATGAGACAGGAGCATTCTCCCATGATCTTTACTGTACATTTTTTTTTCTTTTTTATGGACAACAGGGCAGAAATAGGATGGCTAGAATTGTCTCTGGAGGTCACTACCTGAGCCCTGAAGTGGGGCTGATTTAATCACTTGTCAGGTGTTGATGACAATTGCTCTAAGAGGCTGGTTGGAAGCTACCAAGTACCTCTTCCATCGGCTGTGTTAGAGTTTATGGAAGTGCTTCCCATTGGTTTCAATATACTTTGCTTATACTCTTGTGAGCTATGTTAACTTTCATTCATTGTCATGGGGCTCTTGCTGTAGATAGAGTGAACGTGTAAACTTTCCATTTTGGCTTCCTTGGGAAGTTATTCAGATGCAACTATTGTAGCCAGGAGTGCCAGCAGTTCAGGCTTTTGAAGTGGTAATCGCAGGACCATCCTTATGTGGGTATAAACCTTAAAAGATCAGGGAGTTGTTACATAGTATTTGACCCTTCAGGACCCTTCAGTATTTGACCCTTCTTGTAATATAGTTACAAGATCAAGACTGACTAGTCTCACTCAGTTCCAGGCTGGCCTTTTTGCTCCGAGTTTCAAAGGTGAGCAAACCAGGTTTGTGATGAGGAACAAAACAATACCCATCTTAGTAAGAACATGGACATGAGTTGGACTAGAGTTACCTTCAGGGGAAGGTAGCTCACAAGGAAAAAGGAAGGAATGCACAACCTGCTTCTCTTTCTTAGGCTTAATTACCTTTAGAGGTCCTTGACCCAGGAGCTAGGCTTCTGGGGATTGAAACCCAGTTTTTACCACTTGTGTTTAGTTGCTCAGTTCTGTCCAGCTCTTTGTGATGTTATGGACTGTAGCCAGCCAGGCTTCTCTGTCCTGGGGGATTCTCCAGGCAAGAATACTGGAGTGGGTTGCTATACCCTACTCCAGGGGATCTTCCTAACCCAGGGGTCAGATCCAGGCCTCCCGCATGGCAGGAGGATTCTTTACCATCTGAGCCATCAGGGAAGCCCAGTTTTATCACTTACCAGTTGTTAAATCTTAGGCAGGTTACTTAACCAGTCTGTCCTTAGAGTTACTAAGTGATTTAACAGTCAATTTCTACGGTGAATTCAATGATTTAATAATTATAAAGCTCTGAGACTACTGCCTGGCATGTTGTCATACTATAAGCACTCTAATGTATTTGAATTCTGCATTACAATAAGTAAGTAGGGATTGCTTCCTCTGATATGGTAAATAAGGGATGCCCATTTGTGGTGCATACAGTTTGATTCTGTCACCAAGGAGATTTTCAAAAGTACAAAACCTGAAAAAATACTTGGTTGGGTTTAAACAGTACCCTCTATAGGGTCATGATTTTTCCATGGACAAGATTTAAAAAATGCCAGTTGCAACCAGAATAATGTGACCATATGGACTGTCCACCCCACATGTTTGTATTAACTGATTAAATCAATTTGGAGAAGGATTTTCAGGAGTTTAGCACATCCTCTGACCATAACTATCCTGCGGTACATGCTTGTCAGTGAGTTATTAATAAAGTTATTAATAAAAAAGTTATTAATAAAAAAGATACACTCATTGGAGCTTTGGGGGATGTCAGCTGAATGTGCTGGAAGAAAGGATTTGGATTCTCAGAGGCATTTTAAGCTCGAGCCCTTCTTGCTTGTCTCACTGTGTGGTCTAACAGTCCTCTTTTCTTGCTATGCTCCATTGCTTGAGTTTTCAGCACACCCTATAGATTTCCACTTCTGCATCCTTTCCTCATGACCTTTCTTCCTTTTACATATTTGGGACATGCTTTTCTTGGATGACTGCCCTTCCTCTCTAGACCACTTTTAAGGCCATCATGCTTTAATCAAGATCCTCTTTTTATGCCCCCCTTTTAGGCAGGGCTGTTTTACCACTTGTGTTTAGTTGCTCAGTTCTGTCCAGCTCTTTGTGATGTTATGGACTGTAGCCAGCCAGGCTTCTCTGTCCTGGGGGATTCTCCAGGCAAGAATACTGGAGTGGGTTGCTATACCCTACTCCAGGGGATCTTCCTAACCCAGGGGTCAGATCCAGGCCTCCCGCATGGCAGGAGGATTCTTTACCATCTGAGCCATCAGGGAAGCCCAGTTTTATCACTTACCAGTTGTTAAATCTTAGGCAGGTTACTTAACCAGTCTGTCCTTAGAGTTACTAAGTGATTTAACAGTCAATTTCTACGGTGAATTCAATGATTTAATAATTATAAAGCTCTGAGACTACTGCCTGGCATGTTGTCATACTATAAGCACTCTAATGTATTTGAATTCTGCATTACAATAAGTAAGTAGGGATTGCTTCCTCTGATATGGTAAATAAGGGATGCCCATTTGTGGTGCATACAGTTTGATTCTGTCACCAAGGAGATTTTCAAAAGTACAAAACCTGAAAAAATACTTGGTTGGGTTTAAACAGTACCCTCTATAGGGTCATGATTTTCCATGGACAAGATTTAAAAAATGCCAGTTGCAACCAGAATAATGTGACCATATGGACTGTCCACCCCACATGTTTGTATTAACTGATTAAATCAATTTGGAGAAGGATTTTCAGGAGTTTAGCACATCCTCTGACCATAACTATCCTGCGGTACATGCTTGTCAGTGAGTTATTAATAAAGTTATTAATAAAAAAGTTATTAATAAAAAAGATACACTCATTGGAGCTTTGGGGGATGTCAGCTGAATGTGCTGGAAGAAAGGATTTGGATTCTCAGAGGCATTTTAAGCTCGAGCCCTTCTTGCTTGTCTCACTGTGTGGTCTAACAGTCCTCTTTTCTTGCTATGCTCCATTGCTTGAGTTTTCAGCACACCCTATAGATTTCCACTTCTGCATCCTTTCCTCATGACCTTTCTTCCTTTTACATATTTGGGACATGCTTTTCTTGGATGACTGCCCTTCCTCTCTAGACCACTTTTAAGGCCATCATGCTTTAATCAAGATAGACCCAGAGCTCTGTTGGTTAATCTTGACTTTCCCTCAAAAAGCACCTACCTATTCCTAAGGTTCAGTTGATACACATGTCTTCATTTCTCACTGGGCAGGATTCTGCTGACCTTGTTGAGGAAGGGGATCTCGCCACACCAACGGTGACTTGCTTGTATTCCGATTTGGTCACAGTGCTTTCCTCTGCATGGTGTCCTGCGCCAGCAGTGAGGAGGGCAACTGGCTTATTAAATGGACTGAGCTAGGCAGGGAGTGGCTCTGAAACAGTTGCAGTATGCTCTTATACTGGCTTTGAATCTATTCTGTCCACTTTCCCCTTCCCCATTGCTAGATCAATTAGATCTCACAGCTTTTCTAATCTATTTCAGATAATCAGAATAGTCTTTTCCTAATGTGGAATTATACATATCTGTAAACAGCACAACTCTGTAAAATCAAAAAAGCAAAATAAGAAACTTGTGATTGTGAAAAAGAATAAAATGAATAAAATTGAAGAAAAAAAAAAAAGAATAGTCTTTTCTTCAGATTTTACCAAGCTGAGACAGATTTAAATCAGAACTTCCTTCCTGGATGCAGTTTAAAGCTCTGCTCTGGCCCCCTCACCCCAGATCTCTGCTTGTTGAGCAGTGTTGTGGTGAGGGGTCGTGTCTGTTCTTCACCCTTCACCAGCATTGCTCCATCTTCATCTGCCCCCACACTCTGCCTGCCTATGGGCCATCATGGATTTGGGCTTGGAGGAGGGAGTCATTCATTCACTCAACAAGTAGTCCTTGTGTTAATTTGTGCCAGGCACACTGTTCTCAGTTCTGACTACGAACAAATGTGGTGATGTCCCTGCCTTCATGAAACCTATTTTCAAGAAGAGCAAGACAAATATGCTAATAACAATATATCTTTCATAGGGTCTGTGAGGAGAAGTAAAGAGGAAAAGGGGAATAGGAGGTCCTGGGAATGGAGTTTGCTGTTTTATCTAAGGCCATTCATGAAAGACTTTCTGGTAAGGTGACGTTTGAGAAGAGACCTGAGAAAAGTAAGGCACTGAGCCATGGAGAAATACAGGGAGGAAGATCTAAGTGGAGGAGACCAAGTGCTCAAGGACCCATCCCACCGTGGCTGGTGGGCTGAATGAGGTGGAGCGTAGCAGACGTTGGGGCACAGAGGCAGTTGGGGGCGGAAGTCCTGTTAGGCTCCTAGATCATGGCAGAGATATTTCTGGTAGGCTGAGATGTCACTGGAGTTGTGTGTGAGGACAAAGAATGTCATCTGACTTTGACATTATCTTCTGGCTTCTGGGTGAATAGACGGTAGAGTCAAGGTCAGGAGTGGGGAGACAAGTTAGGGGGAGAGTTCAGTAATCTAGGCGATAGATGGGAGTGGCTTTGACGAGGAAGATGGATGCGGAATAGTCATGTTCCAGATCTTCTGAAGGTAAATCCAACAGGGTTTATTTACAGGTGGTATTTGAGATGAAAGAAGGGACTCCAGGTGACTCCACTAGTAACTAGACTGATGGGTCTGTCTTTTACTGAAGTGGGAAAAGCTGTCGGAGAAACGGGTTCGTGGAAAACAGTTTTGGTTTTGGGACTCATTAGGTCTGAAAAGTGGAGTTCAGGGATCTAGACGGAAGTTTTAAGTTGGGCAGTTATTACCACAAATGCTGAATATAAAGGAGCAGGAGGGAATCTGGACAGAACCTGGCACCAACCACTACAAAGACCCTCTTCTGGGAATAGATAAGGTGCTGTCGTTTTGAGGAGAGAGGTGAAAGTATGAAGAGGAGGGAAGGGAAGAAAAAGGATGCAGGGAAATGAGATTGCAGGCTTCCAGCGGTAGTGTGACACCTTGAGGTTTTTGGTCATGAATTTAAACAAAAGCTAATCAGCTCAACTCTACCTTAGCCACTTTCTACAGCGTGAGTGAGAAAGATGCCCCTCCCACCCCAAACGTCCTTTTGTGGATTCTCTGGATACCCCTGCTCACGCCCTCTGATGTCCCTCATCTTGTTTGTCATCTTGTCAGCAACTAGGTGGCTGAAGACTTCCGGGCTCCTTTCCTCTTTGTAGGCCAACTTCGTGTTCAGCTGTTTTTTGCTTGCACTTCCCAAAGCATCCACTTGGCCCATGGGGATATTTGCATACGGTAGACAGGTAGCTGACCCACTGTGGTCCTCTTTCCTCGCCTGGCCATTTCCCAGGCTTGTCCGTGTGAGAGTTGACAGTCTGTCTCTTTGCAACCCATCCTCAAGGGAGTCTGTTATTAGGTTCTTCTAAGAACTTGTGAGGCAGAAGCTTTCAAACTATTGCATTTCTGCAGCACAGACATTCTCTAGCAAGAGGATACGATGGTAATTTGGTCTCAAAAGTACAGCCTATAATCTCTCTGCATTATTTTCTTTTAAATTTATGTTAAAATAGTTTCACATTTACAGAAGATGGCTAGAATAAGAATAGTATAAAGGACAAATGTGTAGGCTTTACTTAAGTTCACCAGTTGTTAACTTTTTATCCCACGTGCTTTATCATTTCCATGTTCTCACTCTATAGATGGTTAGATAAAGAAATATCTCTCATTGTCTCACTCTCCCTAAGTAATTCAGTATGTAATGCCTAAGGGTAAGGATATTCTCTTACATAACTACAACGCAGTTCTCAGCTTCAGAAGTTTATATTAATATAGCATTCTATATTCACATTGAAATAATACTCCACATTCCAATTTAGCAGTTGCTCTAACTATATCCTTTAAAGTATATCCTGAGTATGGGATACAGTCTAGTGTTAGGTAGTATTACATTTAGTTGTTATGCCTATTTATTATCCTTTAATCTAGAACATTCCCACACATTTTATGACATCAACATTTTTGAAGAATACTTTTCTTCCTTAAGAAAAAAAATTCTCATTTGTGTTTGTGTAATGTTTGCTTGTAATTAGATTGGGTTTATATATTCTTTTAAAAAATTCAGATAGAGGTCACTTAACATAAAATTTACCTTTTAAAATATGCAACTTAGTACTTTTTAGTGTGTTTTCAGGGTTCACCCGCCAAAGGAACTTTATACTTCTTAGTAGTGACTCCTCATTCCCCACTCCACCCCAACCTCCTGACAGCCATTAATCTACTTTCTATCTCTGTGGATTTGCCTCTACTGATCATTTCACATAAATGTTTCCATGCAATATATGACCATTTTTTTTTTTATCTGACTTCTCTGATTTAGCCTAATGTTTCCCAGGTTCATCCTGGTAGCATGTATCACTATTTTATGGCTAAATGACATACCATTGTAGGATATGCAACATTGGTTTGCTAATGGACTTTTGCTTCTATTCCAGTAATGTATATATCTATCGTTAGCCAAGTGTCAGACACCATTTATTACTATAGGTGTGTAGTAAGTTTTGAAATTAGGAAATGCAAGCCCCAGTGTTTTTTCTTTCATTTTTCATTCTGTTTTACTATCCTGGACCCCTTGCATTTCAGTGTGAGTTTTAGGATCAGTATGTCCATTTCTGAGAAAAGATAAAAAGACACCAGAGTTTTAGTAGGTTTTTTTTAGTTGATTGGGTGATGACTGTTTAAGTTCACCAGTTGTTAACTTTTTATCCCACGTGCTTTATCATTTCCATGTTCTCACTCTATAGATGGTTAGATAAAGAAATATCTCTCATTGTCTCACTCTCCCTAAGTAATTCAGTATGTAATGCCTAAGGGTAAGGATATTCTCTTACATAACTACAACGCAGTTCTCAGCTTCAGAAGTTTATATTAATATAGCATTCTATATTCACATTGAAATAATACTCCACATTCCAATTTAGCAGTTGCTCTAACTATATCCTTTAAAGTATATCCTGAGTATGGGATACAGTCTAGTGTTAGGTAGTATTACATTTAGTTGTTATGCCTATTTATTATCCTTTAATCTAGAACATTCCCACACATTTTATGACATCAACATTTTTGAAGAATACTTTTCTTCCTTAAGAAAAAAAATTCTCATTTGTGTTTGTGTAATGTTTGCTTGTAATTAGATTGGGTTTATATATTCTTTTAAAAAATTCAGATAGAGGTCACTTAACATAAAATTTACCTTTTAAAATATGCAACTTAGTACTTTTTAGTGTGTTTTCAGGGTTCACCCGCCAAAGGAACTTTATACTTCTTAGTAGTGACTCCTCATTCCCCACTCCACCCCAACCTCCTGACAGCCATTAATCTACTTTCTATCTCTGTGGATTTGCCTCTACTGATCATTTCACATAAATGTTTCCATGCAATATATGACCATTTTTTTTTTTATCTGACTTCTCTGATTTAGCCTAATGTTTCCCAGGTTCATCCTGGTAGCATGTATCACTATTTTATGGCTAAATGACATACCATTGTAGGATATGCAACATTGGTTTGCTAATGGACTTTTGCTTCTATTCCAGTAATGTATATATCTATCGTTAGCCAAGTGTCAGACACCATTTATTACTATAGGTGTGTAGTAAGTTTTGAAATTAGGAAATGCAAGCCCCAGTGTTTTTTCTTTCATTTTTCATTCTGTTTTACTATCCTGGACCCCTTGCATTTCAGTGTGAGTTTTAGGATCAGTATGTCCATTTCTGAGAAAAGATAAAAAGACACCAGAGTTTTAGTAGGAATTATATTTAATTGGTAGGTTGATTGGGTGATGACTGCCCACAATAATAATTATTCCACTTCATGCATAGCAGTGCCTTTTCATTTATGCAGATCTTGAATTTTTTGCAAATGTGCTTTAAGATTTTAAACTTCAAGTCTTGATCCCCTCCTTTGTTGCCCTTCATTGCTTTATTGAGGCAGTTTATTCTCAAGTGTTTTATTTAGTTTGATTCTATTGTCAATTAAATTGTTTTCTTAATTTCATTTTTGAATTGTGTATAGAAATACAATTGATTTTTTGTATATTGATCATTTATCCTGCGCCTCTGAACTCATTTATTAGCTCCAGTAGTTGCTTGATTTCTTAGGATTTTGTATATACACGATCAGGCTGTCTGAAATAATTTTCCTTCTTGTTTTCTAAATCGGATGTGTTTTTTTTTTCTTGACCAAATTGCCCTGCCTAAAGCCTCCAATAAGTGGTGAAATAGAAGTGATGAGAAAAAAAAATTTGTCTTGATTCTGACCTTCGGAAGTACAGCTTTCAGTCTTTCTCCTTTATGTATGGTGTTGGCTGTGAGTTTTTAGAGCATTCCCTTCTGTTCATAGTTTGATGAGTGTTTTTGTTTTTAATCATGAAATAATATTAAGTTATTTTGAATGCCGTTTTTTGTGTCTAAAGAGATGATTTGTTTTTTCTCCTTATTCTATTTATGTATTAATATGATTTATTGCATTGATTTTTATATGTTAACCAATCTTGCATTCTTAGGATAAATCCCAGTTGTTATGGTATATAATCCTTTTAATGTGCTTTTCAATTCAGTTTTGTAGTGTTTTATTGAAGATTTCTGCATCTCATATTCTCATCTGCATGGGTTTTTCATTTTTATTTGTCTGGTTTTGGCATCTGGGTAATACACTGACCGTAATGACACCAAGTGTCAGACACCATTTATTACTATAGGTGTGTAGTAAGTTTTGAAATTAGGAAATGCAAGCCCCAGTGTTTTTCTTTCATTTTCATTCTGTTTTACTATCCTGGACCCCTTGCATTTCAGTGTGAGTTTTAGGATCAGTATGTCCATTTCTGAGAAAAGATAAAAAGACACCAGAGTTTTAGTAGGAATTATATTTAATTGGTAGGTTGATTGGGTGATGACTGCCCACAATAATAATTATTCCACTTCATGCATAGCAGTGCCTTTTCATTTATGCAGATCTTGAATTTTTTGCAAATGTGCTTTAAGATTTTAAACTTCAAGTCTTGATCCCCTCCTTTGTTGCCCTTCATTGCTTTATTGAGGCAGTTTATTCTCAAGTGTTTTATTTAGTTTGATTCTATTGTCAATTAAATTGTTTTCTTAATTTCATTTTTGAATTGTGTATAGAAATACAATTGATTTTTTGTATATTGATCATTTATCCTGCGCCTCTGAACTCATTTATTAGCTCCAGTAGTTTCTTGATTTCTTAGGATTTTGTATATACACGATCAGGCTGTCTGAAATAATTTTCCTTCTTGTTTTCTAAATCGGATGTGTTTTTTTTTTCTTGACCAAATTGCCCTGCCTAAAGCCTCCAATAAGTGGTGAAATAGAAGTGATGAGAAAAAAAAATTTGTCTTGATTCTGACCTTCGGAAGTACAGCTTTCAGTCTTTCTCCTTTATGTATGGTGTTGGCTGTGAGTTTTTAGAGCATTCCCTTCTGTTCATAGTTTGATGAGTGTTTTTGTTTTTAATCATGAAATAATATTAAGTTATTTTGAATGCCGTTTTTTGTGTCTAAAGAGATGATTTGTTTTTTCTCCTTATTCTATTTATGTATTAATATGATTTATTGCATTGATTTTTATATGTTAACCAATCTTGCATTCTTAGGATAAATCCCAGTTGTTATGGTATATAATCCTTTTAATGTGCTTTTCAATTCAGTTTTGTAGTGTTTTATTGAAGATTTCTGCATCTCATATTCTCATCTGCATATTCAATAGGGATATTCATCTAAATTTTCATTACTTGTATTTGTCTGGTTTTGGCATCTGGGTAATACACTGACCTCCTAAAATAAGATGGAGAGGTTTTCCTCCTCGGCTGTTCCGTTTTCTGAAGTGTGTGTGAAAGACTGACCTTAATTGTCCTTCATGTGTTTGGGCAAATTCATCAATAAAGACATTTACTCTTGGACTTTTCTTTAAAAAGTTTAAAATTTTTTAAAATGTACTGATTTTTTTTTTTTTACTAACAATATGTATATTGAAATTTTCTATTTATTCTTGAATCAGTTTCAGTAGTTTCTGTCTTTCTAGGAATTTGTTCATTTTATCTAGGGTATATATTTATTGGCACACTTTTTCATAGTATTCCTTTATAGTTCTTTCAATTTCTGTAGTAGTGGTACCTTTTTCATTTTTGATTTTATAAACTTGAATCTCCTCTTATTTTTCATTTTAGCTGAAATTTTGTCCATTTTCTTGATGTTTTCAGGGAACTAACTTTCTGTAATTTTATTTTTTTCTATTCTGTTTCATTTATCTCTCTAATCTTTATTTTTTCTTCATTTGCCTTACTTTTGGTTTAGTAAACTTGTTTTTAGGTTTAGCTTTTTTTTAGTTCTTAAAGTGAAAGTTTATTTTACCAATTTGATATTTTTCTTATTTTTAAATATATACATTTACAGTTATAAATTTTCCTTTGAGCACTTATTTTGCTGCATTCCATTAGTTTTGAGGTACTATACTTTGACTTTAACATATCTCAAACAGTTTTCTAATTTCCCTTTTGATTTCTCCTATGGTCCATTGGTTATTTAGGAGTGTTTTATGGAATTTATATATTTGTGGATTTCCAAAGTTTCTATCTATATTGATTTCTAATTTTATTTGATTGTGTTTGGAGAATATAGATTGTATTATTTCAGTACTTTTACATTTATTAAGACTTGTTTTGAAATCTAACGTATAGTCTATACTTGAGATTGTTACACGTGTGCTTGAGAAGAATGTGTTACGTTGTTGGATGGGAGGATCTATAGATGTCTATTAAGTCTAATTAGTATTTAGTGTGTTGTTCAAGTCTTAATATTTCCTTGTTGATTTTCTTTCTAATTTTTTCCTCCACTATGGGAGGTGATAGAAAGCGGGTCACAGCAGGTGGTGGGGGCTGAGAATGACTGAATTGATCCAAATACCTGTGTCCAAACAGAATTAAGTTTCAATGTCTGCAGCATAGTGTTGCAATAATAAGTCAGTATTAGAGTTAGAAAATGAAACGGCTAAGGTCAAAGTGGTCAGTGTAGCACAAGCGAAGTTGAAAGTCATAAAGTGAGGCTGGGTGGGTATCACTTTATTGGAGATAAAGAGGGTGGGTGCCCAGGTGGAAATAAAAATGCAAAGGAAAAGGTTCCCTTTGGGAGTGTGCCCTGAGTCTGGCACAGTCTTTCCTGAGACTTCTTCCTGCTGCTTCTTGTATTTGTGCTCTGTCCTCAAGAGGGTTTTCCTGCCTGTTTTAAGGTGCCCAGGACTTCTTTAAGTCAGTGAGCTCCATGTGTGTTTATAGGAAGTGGGCCCCTATGTTCGGGCCCACAGACTGTTAGCTGACAGTGGGGAGGGTCTGGTACTCCCACCAGCCCGCAAGAAAGTTCAGCAGAGGTCCTTCCGATGTATTTGTCCCAGGTTGTGGTATGTCTTGCATGACAATTGATTTTTATTTAAATAAATAAATGTATTGCTTGCCTCTGGGCAGTCCTTGAAATTCTATTTGGGAAACAACATGGGCTAATGAATAGAAAGCTTTGGAGTCATAAATCCTGAGCATGCCCATCTCTGACAGTTACTGTCATTTAGGCAAATTATTAAATCTGTATTATACTCACACTTGTACATACAGTCATGCAGACATATGTACCTATATATATAAGCATGTATTGCCACATGCATGGGAGAGTGTAAGTGATGTAAGTACTAAATAAATGACTTTTAAAGCACCAGTGCCATATCTGTTGAACAAAGGAATGGAGTTTCTCAGCATGCTCTCCTCCTTCCCTCTTCTTTCTGCCTGCTGTGTGTGTATGAAAAAGTAAAGAAGGAGACAGCAAGAGAGCCAGAGAGAGAAAGAGAGACAGAGAAGGGGAGAGAGAGAGAGAGGAGGTGTCTCACTCAGTTGGAAAAGCTCAAACACATCTGTTGCACTGAGATACATCCTGGTTTTAGGCAAGTCAACTATTTAGGCTTCAACTATTTTATTCCTGTAATTGACCATTTCTTTTCAATGAAAGAACTGAATAGAACAGAGGTTTTGATGGGGTAGAAGAATAGATAGAAGAGTATGATTGCTGGCAAGGGATCCTTTTACACTGTAAAACAGAGGTGCGTGTTCCTAACCTCTCCCAGGGAGCACTGACTGAGGGCAGAGGTGCATCCTGGACAGACCCCAGGCTGCATGTGAACATTTTAGTGTTTCTCCTTCCTTTTGCCCTCTCTGTGCTCTCCATCCTCATAGAAACGGTGGTTGTGCTGCTGCACCTGGATTTTGTTACCTTGGTTACAGATGCAGTCCCTGCTGGAGGAGGGGGAGGGAACTGTGTTTTATAAGGGCAAATTGTGCTGACATTTAAATTGGAGGCATCACAGTGGAATACGGCTGCCAAGGCATGGGAAGGTATACTTCCCCTTTGCAACTGGGATGTTTGGAGGGTTGCTGCCTCCTCCTTTGTCTTTCAGTGTTTGTATGAAGGGGATGTGAACTTATCCCTTAGCCTGTAACATATTCAGAAAGCTGAGATTCTGATTGGGAATAGGGAGAGATCTTTTTTTTTCAGTGAGATTTTGAGGCCTCAGGGCTTGAACTAGGGTTTTCTGAACAGAGACTATGAATTACATCAAAATGAAGGGGGAGAAACTGTCAGATGTGAACAGGAAGACGGAGTTTCCCAGATGGCACTAGTGGTAAAGAGCCGGCCTGCCAATGCAGAATGTGAGACATATGTAAAATTTGCATGTATTGCCACATGCATGGGAGAGTGTAAGTGATGTAAGTACTAAATAAATGACTTTTAAAGCACCAGTGCCATATCTGTTGAACAAAGGAATGGAGTTTCTCAGCATGCTCTCCTCCTTCCCTCTTCTTTCTGCCTGCTGTGTGTGTATGAAAAAGTAAAGAAGGAGACAGCAAGAGAGCCAGAGAGAGAAAGAGAGACAGAGAAGGGGAGAGAGAGAGAGAGGAGGTGTCTCACTCAGTTGGAAAAGCTCAAACACATCTGTTGCACTGAGATACATCCTGGTTTTAGGCAAGTCAACTATTTAGGCTTCAACTATTTTATTCCTGTAATTGACCATTTCTTTTCAATGAAAGAACTGAATAGAACAGAGGTTTTGATGGGGTAGAAGAATAGATAGAAGAGTATGATTGCTGGCAAGGGATCCTTTTACACTGTAAAACAGAGGTGCGTGTTCCTAACCTCTCCCAGGGAGCACTGACTGAGGGCAGAGGTGCATCCTGGACAGACCCCAGGCTGCATGTGAACATTTTAGTGTTTCTCCTTCCTTTTGCCCTCTCTGTGCTCTCCATCCTCATAGAAACGGTGGTTGTGCTGCTGCACCTGGATTTTGTTACCTTGGTTACAGATGCAGTCCCTGCTGGAGGAGGGGGAGGGAACTGTGTTTTTATAAGGGCAAATTGTGCTGACATTTAAATTGGAGGCATCACAGTGGAATACGGCTGCCAAGGCATGGGAAGGTATACTTCCCCTTTGCAACTGGGATGTTTGGAGGGTTGCTGCCTCCTCCTTTGTCTTTCAGTGTTTGTATGAAGGGGATGTGAACTTATCCCTTAGCCTGTAACATATTCAGAAAGCTGAGATTCTGATTGGGAATAGGGAGAGATCTTTTTTTTTTTTTTCAGTGAGATTTTGAGGCCTCAGGGCTTGAACTAGGGTTTTCTGAACAGAGACTATGAATTACATCAAAATGAAGGGGGAGAAACTGTCAGATGTGAACAGGAAGACGGAGTTTCCCAGATGGCACTAGTGGTAAAGAGCCGGCCTGCCAATGCAAGAGATGTAAGAGACATGGATTCAATTCCTGGGTCAGGAAGATGCCCTGGATCAGGGCATGGCAACCCACTCCCTGGAGAATTCCATGGACAGAGGATCCTGGCAGGCTATTGGGGTCATGAAGAGTCGGACACAACTGAAGTGACAGTACACATGCACCCACAAACAGGAAGACAAAGTCACGAAGCTGAAAGGAGATGAGAAGGGTAGCCAGATAGAAAGAGCCGGAGATGACGTGCTGAGGAGAGTCAACAGTATGAGAATGAGGAAGATAGGAGCAACAGAGAGTGAGGGGACCAGGACTTGCCTACGGCAGGTGCTTGTGCTTGCAGGTCGTTCCTGGGGAGCAGTGCCTCTGTGGGTTGGTGGAATTTACCAGGTAGATCTAACTCAAGGATGCCCCCACTGTGTGGAAAGCAGGACTCTCAAGCGGGATGCTGAGCCTCTTGCCCATCCTTAGGGAAGATGATAAATTAGGATAATTTGCTTCCAGATGTTTTCTTCTCTGGGATAGCAGGCCTGGTCTATAAACCACCATTCACCAGAGAAGTGAATTTGCCACTGGACTTCTGGTCTCTCTTGTTGGTTGGCCATGGTCACCTTGGCCATGGATACCGATGGTCTTACAGTGTGTCAGGGCTAAAGGTCCCTAAAGGCTAAAGTGCTGTGCTTCTTTTCAACTCCAGCATCCTATTGTAACTGTATCCACATTCTGGAGGCCAAGCATACTCTCCCACTAGGACAGGAACTGGGTTACTGAGAATAATAAACAAAGACCTGAAAAAGCCCCTCGTTGGCCATTGGTGTAGCCCCTGCCTTCAAGCAGGAAGATGTTTGAGGAATCCTTGGGGTCTGTGTGCTGATTATCAGCTGAGTCAACCAAGAGTCCAGGGCAGTACAGATGGAAGACCTGCTTAGCCCACTTTTAACTTGATTTTCTGGCACTGGATAAAGTAAGTGGAACCACGTACTGATGTAAATACTCCAAGAGAGGAGCTTAAACCTGCTCCATAACCAGTGGTCAGTCCAGAGACAATTTGTATGTAGACAGACAGATATCCACAAAGCTATCTAGACTTTTACCTGTACATAGACTTGATGCTTATGTTTGTATGACATGACCCCGGGATATACTAAAGCTATATAAGCAGGCTAACCCACCCCTGGAGAATTCCATGGACAGAGGATCCTGGCAGGCTATTGGGGTCATGAAGAGTCGGACACAACTGAAGTGACAGTACACATGCACCCACAAACAGGAAGACAAAGTCACGAAGCTGAAAGGAGATGAGAAGGGTAGCCAGATAGAAAGAGCCGGAGATGACGTGCTGAGGAGAGTCAACAGTATGAGAATGAGGAAGATAGGAGCAACAGAGAGTGAGGGGACCAGGACTTGCCTACGGCAGGTGCTTGTGCTTGCAGGTCGTTCCTGGGGAGCAGTGCCTCTGTGGGTTGGTGGAATTTACCAGGTAGATCTAACTCAAGGATGCCCCCACTGTGTGGAAAGCAGGACTCTCAAGCGGGATGCTGAGCCTCTTGCCCATCCTTAGGGAAGATGATAAATTAGGATAATTTGCTTCCAGATGTTTTCTTCTCTGGGATAGCAGGCCTGGTCTATAAACCACCATTCACCAGAGAAGTGAATTTGCCACTGGACTTCTGGTCTCTCTTGTTGGTTGGCCATGGTCACCTTGGCCATGGATACCGATGGTCTTACAGTGTGTCAGGGCTAAAGGTCCCTAAAGGCTAAAGTGCTGTGCTTCTTTTCAACTCCAGCATCCTATTGTAACTGTATCCACATTCTGGAGGCCAAGCATACTCTCCCACTAGGACAGGAACTGGGTTACTGAGAATAATAAACAAAGACCTGAAAAAGCCCCTCGTTGGCCATTGGTGTAGCCCCTGCCTTCAAGCAGGAAGATGTTTGAGGAATCCTTGGGGTCTGTGTGCTGATTATCAGCTGAGTCAACCAAGAGTCCAGGGCAGTACAGATGGAAGACCTGCTTAGCCCACTTTTAACTTGATTTTCTGGCACTGGATAAAGTAAGTGGAACCACGTACTGATGTAAATACTCCAAGAGAGGAGCTTAAACCTGCTCCATAACCAGTGGTCAGTCCAGAGACAATTTGTATGTAGACAGACAGATATCCACAAAGCTATCTAGACTTTTACCTGTACATAGACTTGATGCTTATGTTTTTGCCTCCGTATTGACATGTAATTGGGTCCTTGCATGTGTCCTTGTGTGCAAATATACATGTGTGTATGTGTCTACATACACATATGGGTAAAGAACTTCTTGATATAAGCATCTGGAAAACTGAGAGGTCTGGACTTGAGAGTTAACTGTTCGTTTTATTAGCTCTGTGATTTTGAGCAAGCAATGTTAGGTCTCTCAGTCACAGCATTCTCATCTGCAAATGGAAATAATTAATCCTACTTCATAGGCATCTTTGTGAGGATTATAGGCCATAATTAATGTAAAGCATCAGGTATGGTCTCTGGTATAGAGAAGGCAATTAAGAAATAATTCAGCTCCTGTTACTTTATGTACTTCTCTTTCTCCCTGCCATGAGAAGGCATGCCTCACATTTTGTGTTATTATTCTCATTTGATGAAGGAACAAATGGTTTTCAAAGCAGGCATATCAATAGCCTGAATGGTAGGCAATTTATAGAATTTGTGAAAACACATTCACACACTTGTTCTCCTAATACCCATTAACTACAGTGAAGCAGTCAAAATTATCTTGGTTGCTGATATGCAGGTGAAAGAACGAGATGGCACAGCTAGAAGAGCTACTATCATGGAGGTAGTCCTGGTCCATGGCTCTCAGTACCTCAGGAAGGGAGGGCTGCCTCATGCACAGAGACCATCAGGTGCAGGAAGAAGTGATCTCTCTGCCTCCCTTCTTTGTGTTTGGCCATGACTGGTCCGTTGGCCACAGGGCTTGGAGTGACACCCTAAACTGGAGTTGTGCACATCAAAATTCCCGTCCCCCTCAGACTAGATCAGTTCTCAGCCTGTTGTTTTATACCAGGCAGAGCAGGTTCCCTGCAGCAAGTGTGAGAGACTCTTGGAGCCTTCCACCTTGATCTAGAAGTAAGCTCAAGGCCTCTCCCGAGAACCTCTAGGTTGGTGAGCAATGGCTCATCCTGGGCAGGAGTCACTAACTGGTTCCCTCTGGGAGGCAGTGCCCACTGTTCCTGCAAGGCCAGAGTTTCATGTTTGAGATATACAGCCCTGCTGTGACAATTCATGGGTGTGCATTATGCTCATGACTGTAGCACCACTAACAGGGATCACACTGGGTCTGTGGCCGTTCTGTTCCAGTACAGGCATTGTTTGGTGGAATCCCAGTGGGTGGGGCTAAGGAGAAAAGCTGTAGCATGAACTGCAAAGAGCAGGACTTAGGGTGAATGTAGGCAATGACTCGTCTCTCAGGCTGAGTCAGCACCAGAAAAGCCGTTCTGGAATCTTGACTCACCCCTAATCTGGGCAGTGGGCTCAGGACCAGCAAACAAGGTAGAAGAATGGGGGAAAGGGAAAATTTTCAAGGGAAAAATCAAGGCTCTGACAGCAAGAGAGAAGACTTAATGTTTAGGAGACAAAGCAAATGAGAATAATGACAATGTTTAGGTGGAATGACTGTGTCCAGACCTCACTTCTTTGTCTTTTCCTGAAACATTTGGGGTCATTCAGGCTCTAGAGTTAATGCCCATCTTTATTTTCTGTTTCCTCTATTTGATCTTTTCTTTTCTCCCAGAATGGATACTGCAAAAAGACTGTGCTTCATTTTGGAAAAGTGCAGTGTATTCCAAACGAACTCTACTTGTGTGAAACCAGATGGCTCCTCTCAAATACTCCTCCTACCTCACCATCACGTTATCACCACCACCACCATCATAATCATCAACACCAATTTTTTTGAATACTTTTCATGTGCCAGGCCCTGAGTAAATGCCTTAAATAGTCTTCACAATGAAAAAGAAATCTTTATAATAATCCCATTTGGCAGACTTCTTTCTTTTCTCCTTTTAGAAATAAGAAAAATGAGGTTGAGGTCACAGTAAATAGAGCTAAGATTTGGTTTATTTCTGCCTGGCTCTAAATTCCATATGTTTAACAGTGATGCTTGGTTGTACTCTACCCCCCAAGCATTTTTTATAGTAATAGTTTACTAAATATTGAATATTGACATGTGTTTCTTGCTCTTGAGTGCTGTTTCTCAACATAGGGTCCAAGAACTACCTATATAAAAATCTCTTGGGGTTAGTTGTTAAATACTCACTTTTCTGAGCTCTATCCAGAAATATCTTTCTTTAAGTATAATTGACATATAACATTATATTAGTTTCAGCATTTTTTTTAGATTCCACATGTAAGTGAGATCATGTGGTATTTGTCTTTTTTTTTTTTTTTTTAGATTTATTTATTTATTTTTTGGGCGGGGGTCTGGTTGGGGAGGGAGGGGAACGGGCGGGCCACTTCTATTGGTCCTTCATTCCTCCATTTTCATCCGTCTTTGTTCTTTGGCTCCTGTGGGCCTCCCATCGCGGTGACCTCTGTTGTCACAGAGCACTGGCTCTGGGCGCATGCGCTCCAGCACTCCGGCTCGGTAATTGGACACATTGGTCCAGCCGCTCCGCCGCACGTGGGATCTTCCCAGGCCAGGGATCGAACCGGCGCCCCTTGCACTGCAAGGCGGTGTCCTTACCCACTGGACCACCAGGGGAAGCCTGGTATTTGTCTTTTTCTTTCTGGCTTATTTCACTTAACAGAATGCCCTCAAGTTCCATCCATATTGTTTAATTGAAAGTATTTCCTTCTTTTTATAGCTGAATAATATTTCATTATACATATGTCACATTTTCTTTATCCATTTACCATTTTTTTATCCATCTATTTCTTTATCCATTTATCCATGGACACTTAGGTTGTTTCCACATCTTGGGTATTGTAAATAATGTTACAATGAACATGGGATACAGATATCTCTTCAGCATAGTATTTTTATTAACTTTAGATAAATACTCAAAAATGAAATTGCTGAATCATATGGTAGTTCTATTAAAATTTTTTGAGGAATCTCCATACTGTTTTCCACAGTGGTATACCAATTTCCATTCCCATCACAGTGCATAAGGGTTCCCTTTTCTCCACATCCTCACAGACACTTGTTAGTTTTTATCTTCTTGGTAATGGATAATGGTCATTCTAATAGGTGTAAGATGATATCTCATTGTGTTTTAATTTGCATTTCTATTATGATTAATAATATTGGTCAGTTTTTCATGTACCTGTTAGAGACCTATTATAATATAGCTTTTTTGGAAAAAAATGTCTATTCAGACTTTCTGCCCATTTTTAAAATTGGGATGTTTCAGTTTTTTGCTATTAAGTTGTGTGAGTTTTTGAAATATATTTTGATATGTGTGTGTGCTACTTGAATGAGTTATGTCCAACTCTTTGTGACCCCATGGACGTAGCCCGCCGTGTTCCTCTGTTTATAGGATTCTCCAAGCAAGAATACTGGAATGGGTTGCCATGCCTTCCTCCAGGGAATCTTCCCAATCCAAGTCTCTTAGTCTCCTGCATTGGCAGGTGGGTTCTTTACCACTAGTGCCATCTGGGATGCCCATATTTTGGATGTTAGTGCCTTATTAGATATATGATTTACAAATAGTTTCTCCCATTCGGTAGGTTGTCATTCTATTTTGTCAGTGACTATGTAGAAAACTTTTTGGCTCAAATGGTAAAGAATCTGCCTTCAGTGTAGGAGACCTGGGTTTGATCTTTGGGTCAGGAAGATCCCCTGGAGAAGGGAACGGCTGCCCACTCCAGTATTCTTGTATGTCACTAGTTGCTTTTCCCTTGGTGCTTTTAGAATTCTGTCTTTGTGTTTAATTTGTTTTAGCTTCATTAATATGTGTCTTGGTGTCTTTCTTCTCGGGTTTATTCTGTATGGTACTCTTTGCGCTTCTTGAACTTGATTGACTATTTTTCTTTCCATGTTGGGGAAAATTTCAACTATAATCTGTTCAAAAATTTTCTCACATCCTTTCGTTTTTTCTTCTTCTGGAACCCCTATAATTTGAATATTGGTGCATTTGATATTATCCCAGAGGTCTCTGAGGCTATCCTCTGCTCTTTTCTTTGAGCTAGATTCTGTTTTTCAGCAGTTACTTCCACCATTCTATCTTCCAGCTCACTTACCTGGTCTTCTGTCTCAGATACTCTGCTCTTGATTACTTCTACAGTGTTTTTACGTTCAGCAATTGAGTTGTTTGTCTCTGTTACTTTTTTTTTGTAAGTTCTTGTATGTCTTTATTCAGTGTGTTAGTTGCATCTTGTAATTTCTCTAACATTCTGTTTTCAGTGTCTTTGATCATCTTTACCATCATTCTTCTCAAATCACTGTCAGAAAGTTTGTCCAAATCCTCTTCGTTGATTTGATCTTGTGTGTTTGTGGATTGTTCCTTCACTTGTGTGGTATTTCTCTGCCATTTCATTGTTACTATTAATTGTTTAACTAACTCTGTTTGGTGTTTCCTTTTCCCAGACTTTGAGTTATGTCTGTCAGTGTTTGTTGTTTGGATGCGGCTTCTTATTCTGGGTGATGCTGGTGGTTGGTTTATGTCAGGACTTGCATACAAGTGCTTAACTTTGTTGACGTTCTCACTGTTTATTGCTCTCTAGTGTTAGGTGTTCTCTAGTATTGTATAGTTTTGAAGTCAGTGCTCCCTCCCTAAAGCCCCGGGGCTTGTTGCTTGACCAGGAAATGAAGATTTCACTGCTGGTTTATTATGGCATTAAATGATATTAAAACATATATATGTGAATATATGTAAAGGTATACCTTTGCAAATGGCAATTAAAATGTTATGCAAATACTATCTAGCATATTGAATTATACACACAAACATATACAGCTATAACATAACCTAAGCATTCCAACCAAAAATAAAGTACAATACGTTAGCATGGTCTTGTATGTCACTAGTTGCTTTTCCTTGTCTTTAGTTCTGTCTTTGTGTTTAATTTGTTTTAGCTTCATTAATATGTGTCTTGGTGTCTTTCTTCTCGGGTTTATTCTGTATGGTACTCTTTGCGCTTCTTGAACTTGATTGACTATTTTTCTTTCCATGTTGGGGAAAATTTCAACTATAATCTGTTCAAAAATTTTCTCACATCCTTTCGTTTTTTCTTCTTCTGGAACCCCTATAATTTGAATATTGGTGCATTTGATATTATCCCAGAGGTCTCTGAGGCTATCCTCTGCTCTTTTCTTTGAGCTAGATTCTGTTTTTCAGCAGTTACTTCCACCATTCTATCTTCCAGCTCACTTACCTGGTCTTCTGTCTCAGATACTCTGCTCTTGATTACTTCTACAGTGTTTTTACGTTCAGCAATTGAGTTGTTTGTCTCTGTTACTTTTTTTTTGTAAGTTCTTGTATGTCTTTATTCAGTGTGTTAGTTGCATCTTGTAATTTCTCTAACATTCTGTTTTCAGTGTCTTTGATCATCTTTACCATCATTCTTCTCAAATCACTGTCAGAAAGTTTGTCCAAATCCTCTTCGTTGATTTGATCTTGTGTGTTTGTGGATTGTTCCTTCACTTGTGTGGTATTTCTCTGCCATTTCATTGTTACTATTAATTGTTTAACTAACTCTGTTTGGTGTTTCCTTTTCCCAGACTTTGAGTTATGTCTGTCAGTGTTTGTTGTTTGGATGCGGCTTCTTATTCTGGGTGATGCTGGTGGTTGGTTTATGTCAGGACTTGCATACAAGTGCTTAACTTTGTTGACGTTCTCACTGTTTATTGCTCTCTAGTGTTAGGTGTTCTCTAGTATTGTATAGTTTTGAAGTCAGTGCTCCCTCCCTAAAGCCCCGGGGCTTGTTGCTTGACCAGGAAATGAAGATTTCACTGCTGGTTTATTATGGCATTAAATGATATTAAAACATATATATGTGAATATATGTAAAGGTATACCTTTGCAAATGGCAATTAAAATGTTATGCAAATACTATCTAGCATATTGAATTATACACACAAACATATACAGCTATAACATAACCTAAGCATTCCAACCAAAAATAAAGTACAATACGTTAGCATGGCGAATAGAGAAAACCAAGAATGATATCCACCAGTTAATAACCAGACTAAGTAGAGCACAAATTGGAGAATAATGCTAATACTTATCCCTTTTGGGATAAAGCAATGAGGACAGAACAAACTAAGAAATATGGTGGGAAAAGGGAAAATGAGAAAGGGAGGATAGAAGAGAAATATAGAATAATACTGCAAAGTTAAATATAGGGAGATAGAGATTTGTATGTATTAGAGTTTAGCACTGTAGGAAAGGAGCATCAGAGAAAGCAAAGAGTTGCCTGGAGAATTCCACGGGCAGAAGAGTCTGGAGGGCTACAGTCCATGTGGTCGCAAAAGAGTCAGACACAACTGAGCAGCTAACTTTTTTTTCTTTTTTCTCTTTGGAGAAAGGTCTATTCAGATTTTCTGCCCCCTTTTAAATTGGGTTGTTAGGGTTTTTTTTTGGTTTTTCCTTGCTCTTGAGTTTGAGTTTTTGAAATGTATTTTGGATATTAGCCCCTTATTGGATATATGATTTACAAATATTTTTTCCCATTCAGTAGGTTGCCTTTCCATTTTGTCAATGGTCTCTTTTGCTCTATAGAAACTTTTAGTTTGATGCCCTCTCACTTCTTTATTTTTGCTTTCTTTGTCCAGAAATATTGAATCAGAATCTCTGAGGGTGGCGTTGAGTGATGTCTTTAACATGATTCTTGCTAAAGTTTGGGAACCATTGTTTGAGGAATAGGAGAGTATATTGTCTTAATGGTTGTCCTCAGCCCTTCAGTCAGTTCTTCATAATCATAGCACAATAGCCATAATTTTTTTTAAAATTTTAATCTTTTACCCTAAAGTATTGTATAGTTTTGAAGTCAGTGCTCCCTCCCTAAAGCCCCGGGGCTTGTTGCTTGACCAGGAAATGAAGATTTCACTGCTGGTTTATTATGGCATTAAATGATATTAAAACATATATATGTGAATATATGTAAAGGTATACCTTTGCAAATGGCAATTAAAATGTTATGCAAATACTATCTAGCATATTGAATTATACACACAAACATATACAGCTATAACATAACCTAAGCTTTCCCAAACCCAAAAAATAAAGTACAATACGTTAGCATGGCGAATAGAGAAACCAAGAATGATATCCACCAGTTAATAACCAGACTAAGTAGAGCACAAATTGGAGAATAATGCTAATACTTATCCCTTTTGGGATAAAGCAATGAGGACAGAACAAACTAAGAAATATGGTGGGAAAAGGGAAAATGAGAAAGGGAGGATAGAAGAGAAATATAGAATAATACTGCAAAGTTAAATATAGGGAGATAGAGATTTGTATGTATTAGAGTTTAGCACTGTAGGAAAGGAGCATCAGAGAAAGCAAAGAGTTGCCTGGAGAATTCCACGGGCAGAAGAGTCTGGAGGGCTACAGTCCATGTGGTCGCAAAAGAGTCAGACACAACTGAGCAGCTAACTTTTTTTTCTTTTTTCTCTTTGGAGAAAGGTCTATTCAGATTTTCTGCCCCCTTTTAAATTGGGTTGTTAGGGTTTTTTTTTGGTTTTTCCTTGCTCTTGAGTTTGAGTTTTTGAAATGTATTTTGGATATTAGCCCCTTATTGGATATATGATTTACAAATATTTTTTCCCATTCAGTAGGTTGCCTTTCCATTTTGTCAATGGTCTCTTTTGCTCTATAGAAACTTTTAGTTTGATGCCCTCTCACTTCTTTATTTTTGCTTTCTTTGTCCAGAAATATTGAATCAGAATCTCTGAGGGTGGCGTTGAGTGATGTCTTTAACATGATTCTTGCTAAAGTTTGGGAACCATTGTTTGAGGAATAGGAGAGTATATTGTCTTAATGGTTGTCCTCAGCCCTTCAGTCAGTTCTTCATAATCATAGCACAATAGCCATAATTTTTTTTAAAATTTTATTTATGTATCTTTTGGAGAGTGGGGTGCGGAGGGAAGGGGATGGGCGGGCCACTTCTATTGGTCTTTCATTTCTCTATTTTCATCCGTCTTTGTTCTTTGGCTCCTGTGGGCCTCCCATCGCGGTGGCCACTGCCATTGCAGAGCACCTGCTCTGGGCGCACGCATGCCAGAGCTCTGGCTCGGTAATTGGACACATTGGTCCAGCCGCTCCGTGGCACGTGGGATCTTCCCAGGCCAGGGATCGAACTGGCGCCCCTTGCACTGCAAGGCAGTGTCTTTACCCACTGGTCCACCAGGGGAAGCCCTATCCATAATTTTTATAGCTACAGGGGATGCTGTGAAATCAAATGGCGGGGGGAACTCACTGGGAAAGGTGGAAACCAGGTGCAGACATGGCCATCATTAATGAAAACAATCTGACTGTAGAGTTCAAACATGTGTCTATAGGATATGAGAATCTAGCTTCATTTAGAAAAGTCCTAATTTGGTTTAGCAATTGCCATGACTGGCCCATTCCCATCCTTCAGTTTAGGTGTAACTTCTTTGACTCTATCTCATCATCCTTATTATTTCTTTCATTGTATTTATTCAAATCTATCATCATATTATCTTTGATTATTTATTTGTCAGTTAATTTGTCAATTTTCTACTTGTTTAATTAGAGTAACTTTCAAGGAGGCAGGGACTTTGACTTTCCTGCAGAAGAGTCATCACGAGCCTGGTATATGCCTGACATCTTGTAGATATTCACAAAAATATCTGCTGAAAGAATGGATCAGTGTTCCAGTTGAGAAATTATTGAATCAGAATCTTTCCTGAGGTTGCCTTTCCATTTTGTCAATGGTCTCTTTTGCTCTATAGAAACTTTTAGTTTGATGCCCTCTCACTTCTTTATTTTTGCTTTCTTTGTCCAGAAATATTGAATCAGAATCTCTGAGGGTGGCGTTGAGTGATGTCTTTAACATGATTCTTGCTAAAGTTTGGGAACCATTGTTTGAGGAATAGGAGAGTATATTGTCTTAATGGTTGTCCTCAGCCCTTCAGTCAGTTCTTCATAATCATAGCACAATAGCCATAATTTTTTTTAAAATTTTATTTATGTATCTTTTGGAGAGTGGGGTGCGGAGGGAAGGGGATGGGCGGGCCACTTCTACTGGTCTTTCATTTCTCTATTTTTATCCATCTTTGTTCTTTGGCTCCTGTGGGCCTCCCATCGCGGTGGCCACTGTTGTCGCAAAGCACCGGCTCTGGGCGCACGTGCGCCAGAGCTCTGGCTCGGTAATTGGACACATTGGTCCGGCCACTCCGCGGCACGTGGGATCTTCCCAGTCCAGGGATCAAACCGGCACCCCTTGCACTGCAAGGCAGTGTCTTTACCCACTGGTCCACCAGGGGAAGCCCTATCCATAATTTTTATAGCTACAGGGGATGCTGTGAAATCAAATGGCGGGGGGAACTCACTGGGAAAGGTGGAAACCAGGTGCAGACATGGCCATCATTAATGAAAACAATCTGACTGTAGAGTTCAAACATGTGTCTATAGGATATGAGAATCTAGCTTCATTTAGAAAAGTCCTAATTTGGTTTAGCAATTGCCATGACTGGCCCATTCCCATCCTTCAGTTTAGGTGTAACTTCTTTGACTCTATCTCATCATCCTTATTATTTCTTTCATTGTATTTATTCAAATCTATCATCATATTATCTTTGATTATTTATTTGTCAGTTAATTTGTCAATTTTCTACTTGTTTAATTAGAGTAACTTTCAAGGAGGCAGGGACTTTGACTTTCCTGCAGAAGAGTCATCACGAGCCTGGTATATGCCTGACATCTTGTAGATATTCACAAAAATATCTGCTGAAAGAATGGATCAGTGTTCCAGTGGGAGAGGCCTGGTGATGACAACCCCTTGGTGGTGACCTAAAGACTAACAGCAATTATGTCAAGTGGGATGCTTCCTGTTGTTTGAAGTAGAACCTCAACAGCCACATGAGAGTTGTAGAACAATCAAGAATGACCAATCCAGGTAGGATTCAGGACAGGGCTCCAGTCCAAGCAGACATCTGAACTAAGTCAGAGGCCAGGCAGAGGAAATAAGAGATTATGGAAGAAATAAATCTGATTGGCCTATAGCATGCCAGACTCGATTTAGGTCAGATTTCCTTTTGTCTGTGATTGGGGGTATGTTGGACCAGCATATTCTATTTGGCTGGGCTAGGACCATTAAGGAATGGGTAAGGTGGAGCCTGAAGACTATAGTTGTCCAGGTTTGACCAGGAAGAAAACTATCCCAACATTAAGTCTTCTCAAAGTCATCCTTCTCCTTTTCTAGAACTGGAGTCCTAGGAAATGCAAAATAGGTCATTTAGCCCTGAATAATTAAAATCTGAGGCTTCTCTGGTGGCTCAGTGGTGAAGAATCCACCTACAATGCAGGATCCCTAGACCAGGAATATCCTCTGGAGAAGGAAATGGCATTCCACTCCAGAATTCTTGCCTGAAAAATGCCATGGAAAGAGAAACTTGATGGGCTGCAGTCCCTGGGGTCTCAAAAGAGTTGGACAAGATTTAGCGACTAATCAACAACAAACTAAGAATTTGCTTTCTAAGATGGGTAGTAAATACAGCAACAGAGGACATAAGAGGGCCAATGGTTTCAGTGATTTCAAGAAACTTTAATTAATGGTTGCTGTCCCTAGGAGATGTGAAGTAGAGATATTTAGGAGTGTTCCTGGCATAACCTGCAGCTTCCCTGGTCGCTCAGGCGGTAAAGAATCTGCCTTCAATGCAGGAGATGTGGGTTTGATCCCTGGGTTGGAAAGATGCCCTGGAGAAGGAAATGGCAGACCACTCTAGTGTACTTGCCTGGAGAATTCCATGGACAAAGGAGTCTGGAGGGCTGCAGTCTATAGAGTTGCAAAGAGTTGGACTGTGTGACTAAACGCTCACTCAGTCACTCACTCACTGGTATAACCATCCCATGGTGATTGGAAAAAGGCCCTTTTTGCCACTCATGGACTGTACCCAGAGTTACTTGAGGGTCTGGTGACGGATATGCAGGTGTTTCTACTTTCGGTGACAGACATTATCTCTCCTGTAGAGCTTTAGTCCTGGGCTCCTGCTCTCTGTGAGGGTTCCTGGAGCAGGTGGTGGAAACGAATCTCCTTGGCCCAGGTACTGAATCAGCCTCCATAAGGGCAGAAATACCACATCAGGTGTTTCCGTGCCTTCTTGTTTCAGCCACAGAATTTTGAAAGGTTGTAATTCTCCCTCTAACTTCTAACTCTGCTTCTGAAAATGTATTGGTGGAGATTTCAGTATCAGAGGAATACATGCTCATTAAAATATTTGGAAAATAAAGTGGCAAAAATAAGCATCAGTTATTCTACCACCCGAAAACAACTGCTACTAATATCTTGGCTTATTACCATCCTGCATTTTTATTATGAATAGCTGTTAAAAATTTTTGTTTGCTTTACATGTGGTAATCATGCTGTATACACCATTTTGTATCCCTAAGTATAAAATTATAATGATAGCACAGCAGAGGGTTTTTTCCTATTATAGGCACTTCATAAATACCAATTGTATTTACCAGAGCTGATTTAATCATTTTCTGACTATTGGACATTTAGGTTGTTTGCAATTTTTGAATAATGCTGGGATGAACATCTTTGTAAATAAAACATTTTCCACATTGGGGAATTTTTTACTTTGTGTAGATTTGGTAGAAATGGAGCTGTGTTCATGTACGTGAATCACCCTTGCCAGTAGCTGAAAAGGCAACATTGTGCAAATTAGAGAGGCCTTCTTTCCTCCAGACACTTGACTGCTGTTTGTGGGAAAATTGTCTCAATAATTAAACCGCAGTTCTTGCAAGTGAATAATGCTGCTTGGGGTTGTATGAAATATAATTTGCACAATCAAAAGTGGCAGATGTTAATATTTCTAAGAATCCAAATTCCTTCCCAAAATTTTATAGTAATTTGCTGTCCTAATAGTCATGTTGTAATACGATTTTACCTCAGATAGTCATTATGGAGAACGCTCACTCAGTCACTCACTCACTGGTATAACCATCCCATGGTGATTGGAAAAAGGCCCTTTTTGCCACTCATGGACTGTACCCAGAGTTACTTGAGGGTCTGGTGACGGATATGCAGGTGTTTCTACTTTCGGTGACAGACATTATCTCTCCTGTAGAGCTTTAGTCCTGGGCTCCTGCTCTCTGTGAGGGTTCCTGGAGCAGGTGGTGGAAACGAATCTCCTTGGCCCAGGTACTGAATCAGCCTCCATAAGGGCAGAAATACCACATCAGGTGTTTCCGTGCCTTCTTGTTTCAGCCACAGAATTTTGAAAGGTTGTAATTCTCCCTCTAACTTCTAACTCTGCTTCTGAAAATGTATTGGTGGAGATTTCAGTATCAGAGGAATACATGCTCATTAAAATATTTGGAAAATAAAGTGGCAAAAATAAGCATCAGTTATTCTACCACCCGAAAACAACTGCTACTAATATCTTGGCTTATTACCATCCTGCATTTTTATTATGAATAGCTGTTAAAAATTTTTGTTTGCTTTACATGTGGTAATCATGCTGTATACACCATTTTGTATCCCTAAGTATAAAATTATAATGATAGCACAGCAGAGGGTTTTTTCCTATTATAGGCACTTCATAAATACCAATTGTATTTACCAGAGCTGATTTAATCATTTTCTGACTATTGGACATTTAGGTTGTTTGCAATTTTTGAATAATGCTGGGATGAACATCTTTGTAAATAAAACATTTTCCACATTGGGGAATTTTTTACTTTGTGTAGATTTGGTAGAAATGGAGCTGTGTTCATGTACGTGAATCACCCTTGCCAGTAGCTGAAAAGGCAACATTGTGCAAATTAGAGAGGCCTTCTTTCCTCCAGACACTTGACTGCTGTTTGTGGGAAAATTGTCTCAATAATTAAACCGCAGTTCTTGCAAGTGAATAATGCTGCTTGGGGTTGTATGAAATATAATTTGCACAATCAAAAGTGGCAGATGTTAATATTTCTAAGAATCCAAATTCCTTCCCAAAATTTTATAGTAATTTGCTGTCCTAATAGTCATGTTGTAATACGCCATTTTACCTCAGACTTAGTCATTATGGAGAGTGATTTAAAATATTCTAGTTGGATGGGAGGGAATGACACCTTATTTATATTTATTTAAATTAGCTGTGAGTCTTAAGGTGTTACTTTATTTCAGATTTCTCTAAAGAACAAAAAACTCTCCTGTTACCAGAGATGGATTCTCTTCTCTTTTTCAACAAAGCAGTGTTGAGCAGAAGTTGATAGTTAAGCCCAGATATAGTTCCTCAGCTAAACAGAAGGTGTTTTGTGGCTCATATCCAAGATTTGTGCTTTCAGCCTCTGTGGCTAGGAAAACATGTAGTTGATGCTTTATGCTTCCAACCTTCTCTCCCTAGAAGGTTTCTTTTTTCCTGTCCTGGCTTATCCATGAAACACTGGGAATGTCCTCTCAGGGGTCCAGAATGAGAGGATCTCAGCATGATCTGGTGTGGTGGGAACTTCTCCCCTTGCTCAGCTGCTTACTGGAACCTTTGGAAGATGGTAGAGGCACACAACAGTGAATTCTGTGCCACAAAGCTCTTACCCTGAGCTTGGAACCACCTGCTGACACTTGCTGTCTAGGACCCTTCCAGAGAAAGAAAATCAGTAAGAGACAAAATAGGAATTGGCTCTTGAAATTCTGGGGACCACTAAGTCCTAGAAACTACCACTTGGAAACTGGAGTGCCAGGGAGACCTCCAGTGTAATTCAGCCCCAGTCTGAAGACTTGACAGCCAGGAGCACTGATGTTGGAGGGCAGGAGAAGATCGATGTCCCAGCTCAAGCAATGAGAGCAGACTTGCCCTTTCTCCATGTTGTGGTTCTGGTCAAGTCTTCAACAGTTTGATGAGGCCTACGTGCATTGGTGAGGGTGGTCTGCATTACTCAGCCTATAATATAAGTGCCAGTCTCTTCCAGAAGCACTTCACAGACACACTCAGCAATAATGTTTTATCAGATACCTATTCTCCCTTAGCCCAGTGAAGCTGATACATAAAATTAACCATCACAGGTGCAGAAAACCATGGTCCCCCTGTGAAGCTTTATTGAAACCCTGGTCCTATAACAAGGCAGAGTGGCCATGCCTCCTTCTTCCTACTGAGAGATCTCAGCTAGAGCCCATGCGTACAGTTTATTCACAACAGATTTTATGTATCCTGTCTGAGTCCCAGGAACTTCCCTGGGTTCTGCATACAGCGCACAAGAAGAACAGGTCCCTGTTTTTGTGGAGCTTATAGGAGTTGGCAAGGCACAAAATGAGCAAGCAATCAAGTAGATGAATGAGTAAATGAATACATTCTGAAAGGTGATGGGCTCATCAACAACTGAGGGTGGGAACTGGAGGATGCTATAGAATGGGTGGTCAAGGAAGGCTTTTTTGAGGCAATGACCCTTGGGCTGACCTTGAACAGCCTTGTTGACTAGACACAGAACAAAGGAATGAGCATCTATTACAACAGTGGTCCCCAACCTTTTTGGCTCCACGTACCAGTTTAATGGAAGACAAGTTTTCCTTAGACTGGGTAGGCAATGGTTTTGGGATGATTCAAGTACATTACATTTATTGTGTACTTTATTTCTATTATTATTACATCAGTTCCACCTCAGATTATCAGGCCGTAGACCCCAGAAATTGGGGACCCCTGGATTATGACATTACCAGGATCTTTGGGGGGAAATGTGATTTAATCCACATTTCAAGGTATAAAGTGATACAGAGATTAAGTCGCTTGCTTGAAGTCTTGCAGCTTGTAAGTGTCAAAACCAAATTTGTGGCCATGTGGGTGCAGGTGCAAAGCTTGTGCCCTTTCCACAAAACCATATCACACATGAAAGAGAACTTATAGGCCAGGGGCTGAGCAGTTGCAGTTCCTGGTGGTTTGGGAACTGGTGAGGGAGGGCAAAACCAAGGACAAGAATTCAATTCAGTCACTCAGTCACCTCTGACTCTTTGTGACTCTGTGGACTGCAGTACACAAGGCTTCCCTGTCCTTCACCATCTCCCAGAGCTTGCTCGAACTCATGTCCATTGAGTTGATGGTGCCATCCAACCATCTCATCTTCAGTCATCTCCTTCTCCTTCTTGCCTTCTGTTTTTCCCAGCATCAGGGTCTTTTCCAGTGAGTTGTCTCTTTGTATGAGGTGGTCAAAGGACAAGAATTAGTTTCTTTTTCTTTTCTGAAGCTGTGATTAAAATCAGATTGCCTCTTGGTGGGAAAAGCTGCCTCAGTGGATAGAGAAACATAATTTATTGGCTCAGGAAATCTCATATATGACCCTTTCAGCCTCCAGAGATAGTTACCCTTTACAGAGGAGACATATGACTTGTTTCTGTTTATTATCTTGGCTATCAGTAAATAGAAGCCTCTGGTCCTAGGTGACGACTCACATTGGAGCAAGGGTGGATCCCCACGAAGCTCATTCCAACCTGTTCAGGCAATATTGTGACTTGTGGGAGATCTTTTGGATGTAGGCTGATTCCAGGGTGCTCTTGGGTTCAAAGCATGTGATTCTGGTAGAAATAACCATCTCAGAGGCTATCAATGAAGCTCTTGAACCCTCATCTCTTTGCTAAGTGCTCTGTGTCTTTATTGACAATTTCTAGCACCAAATGTGGATGTGGCCAGGATGTGAGATGATGAACATCACTGAGGCTTACTGTGCCTTGGCCCAGCAGGGTCCAGTGGAAGCTTTGACAGCTTAATTATATTCTTATTCAGTCACCCACAACTAATGCGTCTTCCTGGATTATGACATTACCAGGATCTTTGGGGGGAAATGTGATTTAATCCACATTTCAAGGTATAAAGTGATACAGAGATTAAGTCGCTTGCTTGAAGTCTTGCAGCTTGTAAGTGTCAAAACCAAATTTGTGGCCATGTGGGTGCAGGTGCAAAGCTTGTGCCCTTTCCACAAAACCATATCACACATGAAAGAGAACTTATAGGCCAGGGGCTGAGCAGTTGCAGTTCCTGGTGGTTTGGGAACTGGTGAGGGAGGGCAAAACCAAGGACAAGAATTCAATTCAGTCACTCAGTCACCTCTGACTCTTTGTGACTCTGTGGACTGCAGTACACAAGGCTTCCCTGTCCTTCACCATCTCCCAGAGCTTGCTCGAACTCATGTCCATTGAGTTGATGGTGCCATCCAACCATCTCATCTTCAGTCATCTCCTTCTCCTTCTTGCCTTCTGTTTTTCCCAGCATCAGGGTCTTTTCCAGTGAGTTGTCTCTTTGTATGAGGTGGTCAAAGGACAAGAATTAGTTTCTTTTTCTTTTCTGAAGCTGTGATTAAAATCAGATTGCCTCTTGGTGGGAAAAGCTGCCTCAGTGGATAGAGAAACATAATTTATTGGCTCAGGAAATCTCATATATGACCCTTTCAGCCTCCAGAGATAGTTACCCTTTACAGAGGAGACATATGACTTGTTTCTGTTTATTATCTTGGCTATCAGTAAATAGAAGCCTCTGGTCCTAGGTGACGACTCACATTGGAGCAAGGGTGGATCCCCACGAAGCTCATTCCAACCTGTTCAGGCAATATTGTGACTTGTGGGAGATCTTTTGGATGTAGGCTGATTCCAGGGTGCTCTTGGGTTCAAAGCATGTGATTCTGGTAGAAATAACCATCTCAGAGGCTATCAATGAAGCTCTTGAACCCTCATCTCTTTGCTAAGTGCTCTGTGTCTTTATTGACAATTTCTAGCACCAAATGTGGATGTGGCCAGGATGTGAGATGATGAACATCACTGAGGCTTACTGTGCCTTGGCCCAGCAGGGTCCAGTGGAAGCTTTGACAGCTTAATTATATTCTTATTCAGTCACCCACAACTAATGCGTCTTCCTGGCAAAGCAGGTGTCTTCCATAAGGAGAACAACAGGGCAGATTGCTGTCACGGGAGTCTGCCAAAATCTGTTCTGAATTGTCCCTGAACCAGTGATAATAAACCAAATTGCTACAAATAGACGTCAATTTGCAGAAATGTGAGCTGGCCAAGGAATGGTTTTGACTTGGGGAGTGAAGGTGAATGTGTGGTAAATATCAGCTTTGCAGAGAAGGGAAAGGACTTAAGGTTATCTTCCAGAACAGCAGCAGAGTTGAATCCCAAAGATACTGCTTATGTCCTATTCTCTGAATTACTGAGAGTTCATCTTTGGTTTCTCCAAATCATAGTTTGTATCTTTGCCCATGTACTCCAATGAACTGGACAGGTTTGCAGTCTTGGGGGTCCTGGGCTGTTTGAGAGACTACGTTATACATTTGTGTTTTGGGATGAGTAAGACAAGTCTGGGGAGACGGTGGGAAATGGTGATGCTGTTTCCATCTAGAATGTGCAGTGGAGACTGAAAGGCAAAGTCCCCTTGGAAAGAATGATTGGGACCAGGCCAGCATGATTTGGTCTCACTCTGTTTAGTTCAGTGTTTATTACAGTACTCAGACCCTGTTCTGAGCACTGGGGCTGGAAGACAGTAACGCCTACCACAGCCTTCCAGACACTAACAGTTTAGTTAGCCAGCCATGGAGGGATGCTCTGCCTTGGCGGCAGATAATAAACCAGCAGTGCATAAGCCCTTCCTTGGACGAAGTTCCTGGGATGGGCCCTTTCAAAGGTCAGGAAGAGGAGGGAGAGAAAAATAGATGTCCTCTCTTCTTTTTTCCCTTTACTTCTTCAGTCCTTATGCCTTTTGTTTTTTTCCTTAACAAAGGCTGTTGTCTCACTTAAAATATCTTTATTTTATTAAATATAGGAAATTAAAAGACAAGAGGAGAAAAATGGTATCTGTAATTTTACTATCCAAAGATAAGCCATAAGGACATGTGAGCCAATTTTCTTTCAGTTTTTTACTCTGCCTAGACACTTTTTCATAACTATGATATTTTAATATACATTTTATCTCACACTATGTATTACTAACTCTGTTTAAACAACTTATACATTTTATACAAATTACTTACCAGCTCCCCGGAGAACAACAGGGCAGATTGCTGTCACGGGAGTCTGCCAAAATCTGTTCTGAATTGTCCCTGAACCAGTGATAATAAACCAAATTGCTACAAATAGACGTCAATTTGCAGAAATGTGAGCTGGCCAAGGAATGGTTTTGACTTGGGGAGTGAAGGTGAATGTGTGTAAATATCAGCTTTGCAGAGAAGGGCAAGGACTTAAGGTTATCTTCCAGAACAGCAGCAGAGTTGAATCCCAAAGATACTGCTTATGTCCTATTCTCTGAATTACTGAGAGTTCATCTTTGGTTTCTCCAAATCATAGTTTGTATCTTTGCCCATGTACTCCAATGAACTGGACAGGTTTGCAGTCTTGGGGGTCCTGGGCTGTTTGAGAGACTACGTTATACATTTGTGTTTTGGGATGAGTAAGACAAGTCTGGGGAGACGGTGGGAAATGGTGATGCTGTTTCCATCTAGAATGTGCAGTGGAGACTGAAAGGCAAAGTCCCCTTGGAAAGAATGATTGGGACCAGGCCAGCATGATTTGGTCTCACTCTGTTTAGTTCAGTGTTTATTACAGTACTCAGACCCTGTTCTGAGCACTGGGGCTGGAAGACAGTAACGCCTACCACAGCCTTCCAGACACTAACAGTTTAGTTAGCCAGCCATGGAGGGATGCTCTGCCTTGGCGGCAGATAATAAACCAGCAGTGCATAAGCCCTTCCTTGGACGAAGTTCCTGGGATGGGCCCTTTCAAAGGTCAGGAAGAGGAGGGAGAGAAAAATAGATGTCCTCTCTTCTTTTTTCCCTTTACTTCTTCAGTCCTTATGCCTTTTGTTTTTTTCCTTAACAAAGGCTGTTGTCTCACTTAAAATATCTTTATTTTATTAAATATAGGAAATTAAAAGACAAGAGGAGAAAAATGGTATCTGTAATTTTACTATCCAAAGATAAGCCATAAGGACATGTGAGCCAATTTTCTTTCAGTTTTTTACTCTGCCTAGACACTTTTTCATAACTATGATATTTTAATATACATTTTATCTCACACTATGTATTACTAACTCTGTTTAAACAACTTTAATGGCCACATAGTATTCCAACAGATGGGAATAATACAAATTACTTACCAGCTCCCCTATTGTTGAAAGTTTAGATTTTCTTCAATATTCATTTTTATAAATAAGGCTATAATAAACATCTCTTCAAATGAGAACTTTTCTGTATTTAAAAATATTTCCTGAGGATGCAGTGCTAGAATTATGTACTTAACAACTTATATATATATGTATATATTTGACCTAATAATTACATATAATATGCACATATTATATATATATATACACATACACCAGATACTCTTGTTATAACAAAAGCTCTGTGTGTGTGCATGCATACATGTATGTATAACCAAATTGTTTCCTGAGTCATGTCTACACTCTCAAATCCATTTTTCTAAATTTTGTATACTGTGTTAAATAGCCACAACTAGCTTTGCTCATTATATGAAATCTGATTTTTATGTTGGAAAATAAGTGAAGTATTTTTCAAGTACATCCTGGCACTAAAATGCACCTGATTGCCAGATGTGTTTGTGAGTCACCAGCTTGCTGGAGCACCCTTGTCTGGTGGAGGACTGCTGCTGAAGTAAGAAGCCCCTCCGGATATCTTAGGAACCCTGGCCTGTTACCCCCAGAAATCCAGGATCAGCTTATTAGAAGCCAAGCATGGTGGTTTTAATGTCAGACTCAGGGTGGGCAGATATCTTCACTATTAATTCCTGGCCTGAAAACAAAAACAAAAATTCCTGACCTTGTAGAACTTACATGTGATGCCAGTTTAGAGAACACAAAAAGTACTCCCAGTTCCATAGTGAGATAATCACATCCATATAAGGCTTATAAATAAGAAGCCCAAGTGGCACCTTTGAGGAGTTTAAGTTCTGGTGCTTAATTGCTCAGCTGTGTACGACTTTGTAACCCCATGGACTGCAGTCCTCCAGGCTACTCTGTCCATGGGATTTTTCAAGCCAAGAATACTGGAATGATATTTTTTTTTCAAAAAACATTTCTTTCAGTTTTTACTCTGCCTAGACACTTTTCATAACTATGATATTTTAATATACATTTTATCTCACACTATGTATTACTAACTCTGTTTAAACAACTTTAATGGCCACATAGTATTCCAACAGATGGGAATAATACAAATTACTTACCAGCTCCCCTATTGTTGAAAGTTTAGATTTTCTTCAATATTCATTTTTATAAATAAGGCTATAATAAACATCTCTTCAAATGAGAACTTTTCTGTATTTAAAAATATTTCCTGAGGATGCAGTGCTAGAATTATGTACTTAACAACTTATATATATATGTATATATTTGACCTAATAATTACATATAATATGCACATATTATATATATATATACACATACACCAGATACTCTTGTTATAACAAAAGCTCTGTGTGTGTGCATGCATACATGTATGTATAACCAAATTGTTTCCTGAGTCATGTCTACACTCTCAAATCCATTTTTCTAAATTTTGTATACTGTGTTAAATAGCCACAACTAGCTTTGCTCATTATATGAAATCTGATTTTTATGTTGGAAAATAAGTGAAGTATTTTTCAAGTACATCCTGGCACTAAAATGCACCTGATTGCCAGATGTGTTTGTGAGTCACCAGCTTGCTGGAGCACCCTTGTCTGGTGGAGGACTGCTGCTGAAGTAAGAAGCCCCTCCGGATATCTTAGGAACCCTGGCCTGTTACCCCCAGAAATCCAGGATCAGCTTATTAGAAGCCAAGCATGGTGGTTTTAATGTCAGACTCAGGGTGGGCAGATATCTTCACTATTAATTCCTGGCCTGAAAACAAAAACAAAAATTCCTGACCTTGTAGAACTTACATGTGATGCCAGTTTAGAGAACACAAAAAGTACTCCCAGTTCCATAGTGAGATAATCACATCCATATAAGGCTTATAAATAAGAAGCCCAAGTGGCACCTTTGAGGAGTTTAAGTTCTGGTGCTTAATTGCTCAGCTGTGTACGACTTTGTAACCCCATGGACTGCAGTCCTCCAGGCTACTCTGTCCATGGGATTTTTCAGCCAAGAATACTGGAATGAGTTGCCATTTCCTCCTCCAGGCAATCTTGCGTACCCATAGACTGAATTCGCATCTCCTGGGTCTCCTGCATTGCATGCAGATTCTTTACTCACTGAGCCACCAGGGAAGCTCTAAGGATATTCTGTCAAAACTGATAAATAAAAATACTTATATCCATATTAATTATATGTTAAGAAATATTTAATTGCATTATAATTATAGAAATATATATATTTCTAGAAATATATATATTATTTCTCTAGGCACACAACTTAAAGCTTCCAATTTGTCTATTAAATTATGTTTTCTTATTAGGACTGTTGCAAGTACTCAGCTCAGAATTCATTAAAGAGTATTTAAGAGACTCTCGTGTTATTAGCAGAACAACAACAATAATAATAAAAGCTAACATTTTTCTCTTACTATGTGTCAGATACTGTGTCAGCTGTTTTATGTACATTCGCTCATTTAATCATCATGCAAGTCTGAGAGATTTGTATTATACCCATTTTATAGATAAGGAGACTGAGAGCTAGAGACAGGGAAGGACTTGTCCAAGTTCACACAGTGAGTAAATGGGTGCATCCTAGAGGTGACAGATATTCTCAGTGGGAGAGAAAGATGGGATAAATTTGTGGGTGAATCCCTGGATGCTCTTGCTTTGGAAATTAGGGGGCCTTGACAAGATGAGATTTACTGATTTGCTGAGTTCTGATCCCTGAGTGAGGCACCAGGCTTTATACATGCAGTGCTAGCCTTTCATCTAATAGATTCAGCCAGTGCCCACCTAGGACTGGCATGGCCCACAGTCGAGGCTTGGAGGAGGAAATGACTTGACTCACAGTGCACCAGCAGTATGATATCACCAGGGAAGGGTTGAGTTAGTGGAACGTTTTCTAAAAATTTAAAAAGAAAGGAACTATATATATATATATATAACTTTCTTACATGATAAAAATGTATAGTGATCGAATCATAAGGCAGAGGATCTTCTTAGGTGTAGGGAGAGTGACCTTCAATGATCTCTCCCACTCTCACAGCCAGTGGCAAATTGTGTTCTCTGCAAATGTGAACCAAAGCAGCACCATGAGCTGAACCATCCCTGAGTACCAGGAAGGGATCCACACTTGGTGCAGGAAAGCTGTAGAAGGAGGTACTCAGGCTGGCATCTGTGCCTGTTAGGAAGGCTCTCAGAAGAGGGCCCACATAAATGGTCTACCCGTCTTGTTACATGGGTGTTTTATGATGAAAGCCCAAAAGCTTTGCTGTTGAGTGTTGCATGTCCCATTGGAAAAAATTTTTTTTCTTGGCCACACCATCTGGCATGTGGGATCTTGATTCTCTAAACAGGGATTGAACCCTTGCAGTGGAAATGCAGAGTTTTGAACACAGGATTGCTAGCAAAGTTGCTCCATGTCTCATTTTAAACAACTTTCAGATCTTTAGATCTCACATGACTTATATTTTCTACCAGGAGTTCAGCTCAATCAATACTTTCAAATGCCTTATCATCAGGGGTTATGGAATTTTAGTTAAAAAAGTTAACAGTCAGTTACAGGATTTTATGGGAGATAAAGTAGTTACAAACTAGCTCAGAAGCAGTGATGAGGATGTATCTTCATAAAACTTATAGTAGATAGCTAAGCCATACTTGGAGAACATTTTACAGCCTCAAACACCGTCCTTTTTAAAATTGGAAAGCTAAAAATGAACATCTTACACGTTTAAAAAGTTCAAAAAGTAAGAAAAATCAAAAGAAAATGGAAGAAAGCATCAAGATGCTATTGGAAATGAGTGAGATAGAAAATAGGAGTTGCTTAGTACACAGTTTTAAAGGTGAAACACAATTTTGTTGGAAACATTTTGTCCTCTGCAATCCCAGACCACCTCAAAACTTTCAGATGCAAGCCCTGAAAGACACCAGGAAGGACCCACTTCAATCAGATACATATTCCACGCCTGAAAGAAGCTTCTATCAGGGTCTAAGCCTGATTCCCTGCTGAGCTTAATGATAATTAATAATAATAATAATAATAATAACAGTACTGACAGCAATTACTGTTGTTACTGAGCACTTCCTAGGTGCCAGGGACCTCACCATATTAACTCACTAATCCTTCCAATACCCTATGTGGTAGATATATTTTCTATTCTTCTTAATACTAAAGAATGAAGCTTATCTTAGGATATTTCATTCACTCAATAAGTATTTATTGGGTCTTCTCTGTTTACTATACAGTCTTCTCAGTGCTGAAGAGACAATAACAAACAACACAGGTAGCCTGCCTGCCTTTGATTTTTGTCCCAGTTGTAGCTGCCCAAAGTTGCCCATAGAGGAAGTTTGAGGTTAGTCTATGGTTGTGGTCATTTTGCTGTGCAAGGCATATTCCACCTGCCTTCTTTAGAACTGGAGACAGCAGAGGAAGGAGCAAAACCCTGGCACACCTAGCACTGATCACGTGGCCTTGTGATCCTCATCTGCATGGCGTTGGAGGAAGGATATCATCACCTATTCCCATTTGGGGGTTGACACTTGAGGGGGGTGTGGCACAGTGGCTGGTGTGTAGAAAAGCTCAGCAAATCCCAGCTAGTCTATTAATACTTCTTTAAAAAAAATATTATCTCTCCCTTATCTCTTTCAGTACTCCATACACCTTATATGAGCTGAAGGCGTAGAAGCTCTGTGTAGTAAGGAATTTACCCTTGGCTTCTTGGAGCATCATGCCTGCTAGGAGTGTCTTTGTTCTCCTAGAGGCTCGGGGCCATTCCAGCTAATCTAGTGATATGATGAAGGGTGAGGGGCTGGCCACACTAGATACTCTTAGGGTGGGGGCCTTGGATCATAAAGTCTACCTCCAGAGGGACTGGAGGCTGAAATCAGTCATTTGTTGTTGTTCGTTGTTGAGTTGCTCAGTCATGTCCAACTCTTTGAGACCCCATGAACCACAGCATGCCAGGCCTCCCTGTCCTTCACTATCTCCCAGAGTCTGCTGAAACTCAACGTCCAATGAGTTGATAATGCCATCCAACTCTTCCCCTCCTGCCCTCAATCTTTCCTAGCTTCAGTGTCTTCCAGTGAGTTGGCTCTTTGCATCAGGTGACCGAAGTGTTGGAGCTTCAGCCTCAGTTCTTCCAGTAAATATTCAGGATTGATTTCCTTGAGGGTTGACTGGTTTGATCTCCTTGCTGTCCAAGGGGCTCTTAGGAGTCTTCTACAGCACTATGGTTTGAAAGCATCAATTCTTTGGCGCTCCACCTTCTTTATGGTCCAGCTCTCACATCCCTACGTGACTACTGGGAAAACCATAGCTTTGACTGTACAGACCTTTGTACTTAAGATGGTGTCTCAGCTTTTAAATATGCTGCCTAGCTTTGTCATAGTTTTTCTTCCATGTGGGTGATCACTTAATCATGTCTGCACAGTGACCCTCAATAAGAACTCTGAACACTTGTGTCAGTTTGCCTGGTTGGCCCCTGCATGCTGTCACACATCATCAGAAGACTGACAGTGCTGTGGCTCCTCGGGAAGAGGACAACTGGAAGTTCTGTGTTTGGAAGACAGCCTTCTTTAGAACTGGAGACAGCAGAGGAAGGAGCAAAACCCTGGCACACCTAGCACTGATCACGTGGCCTTGTGATCCTCATCTGCATGGCGTTGGAGGAAGGATATCATCACCTATTCCCATTTGGGGGTTGACACTTGAGGGGTGTGGCACAGTGGCTGGTGTGTAGAAAAGCTCAGCAAATCCCAGCTAGTCTATTAATACTTCTTTAAAAAAAATATTATCTCTCCCTTATCTCTTTCAGTACTCCATACACCTTATATGAGCTGAAGGCGTAGAAGCTCTGTGTAGTAAGGAATTTACCCTTGGCTTCTTGGAGCATCATGCCTGCTAGGAGTGTCTTTGTTCTCCTAGAGGCTCGGGGCCATTCCAGCTAATCTAGTGATATGATGAAGGGTGAGGGGCTGGCCACACTAGATACTCTTAGGGTGGGGGCCTTGGATCATAAAGTCTACCTCCAGAGGGACTGGAGGCTGAAATCAGTCATTTGTTGTTGTTCGTTGTTGAGTTGCTCAGTCATGTCCAACTCTTTGAGACCCCATGAACCACAGCATGCCAGGCCTCCCTGTCCTTCACTATCTCCCAGAGTCTGCTGAAACTCAACGTCCAATGAGTTGATAATGCCATCCAACTCTTCCCCTCCTGCCCTCAATCTTTCCTAGCTTCAGTGTCTTCCAGTGAGTTGGCTCTTTGCATCAGGTGACCGAAGTGTTGGAGCTTCAGCCTCAGTTCTTCCAGTAAATATTCAGGATTGATTTCCTTGAGGGTTGACTGGTTTGATCTCCTTGCTGTCCAAGGGGCTCTTAGGAGTCTTCTACAGCACTATGGTTTGAAAGCATCAATTCTTTGGCGCTCCACCTTCTTTATGGTCCAGCTCTCACATCCCTACGTGACTACTGGGAAAACCATAGCTTTGACTGTACAGACCTTTGTACTTAAGATGGTGTCTCAGCTTTTAAATATGCTGCCTAGCTTTGTCATAGTTTTTCTTCCATGTGGGTGATCACTTAATCATGTCTGCACAGTGACCCTCAATAAGAACTCTGAACACTTGTGTCAGTTTGCCTGGTTGGCAATACTCCATGCATGCTGTCACACATCATCAGAAGACTGACAGTGCTGTGGCTCCTCGGGAAGAGGACAACTGGAAGTTCTGTGTTTGGTTCTCTTGAACTCTGTCCTCTGTTCTGGTTAGTTGTTTTAATCTGTGTATTTCCCTTTAATAAACCATGACTAAAACAGCTATCAGTGAGTCATTTTGGAAAATCATCCAACCTCAAGGAGGTATTAAGAACTGCTCATGCTTGCACCTGGTATCAGAAGAAAGGGCGGTTCTGTGGACTGTCTCCTCAAACTTCACAGTTATGTAATTATAACACACCAAAATCAAACCTCACAGGTCTGATCTGGGAAGATGATAGATTGGGAATAACTGTCCAGAATCCCTAAAAGATACATACAAATCTCCCAACAGTGGGAAAAAGGTGAAACAAGTTTAAAATAATAACAGAATGGCTCTTCATGCCACAGTCTAAGGCTGTTGTACCATAAAGCTCCAGCAATGGACAAGAAGGCTGAACAGCCTTTGACTTGAATGGAAATAATAGGTCACAGAGAGAGCTTCCAAAATCATCATCCAGAAGGCCTGGGGCTCTCTGACTAGGGCCAAAGGCTCTCTGACCAGGGCCAAAGCACCTCGTGGGTTCTGTAGCCATAGCAACTTTCTTCATAGCCTCACAATATCTGTATTTATTTGATTATTTATTTACATTTCCCTTCAAAGAGATTTGAAGCAAGTTTTATATATAAAAGCTCAAATTTCTGTACTTTCTAAAAAGAAGTAAATGGGGAAACTGAAAGTAGAAGGGGAAAAGAAGAGAGTAGACAGGGGAGGGGAAAAGAGGAGCCTGGTTAAGATGACTATTCCAAGGGCATTCTGTGAAAATTCTTCACATATATGCATTATGTTGTTCAAATCCTCCGTGCCCTTATTTGCTTGTTTATTCTGTTATTTATTCTTTGCTTACTTAATCTATCTTTGGCATTTGCTAGCACTAAAGGCCTTCTACTCTAACAGTTTCTGTCAGTTTTCTCCTGCATTCTTAATGGGATTTGCCCTCCACTTTGATACTGTGTAATTAATTCATTTCCAGAGTTCATGATTGTTAGGGTCTTCATTATAGGTTAAACTTTCTGTCAGTGTAAAGTAAGCTTTTTCCTACTTAATGAATTTTGCCTTGAATTCTACTTTGATCCTAAAATACCTGCTTCTGGATCATTGCAGCTATCATACCCTTGAGTAACCTTTTAATTTTTTTAGTGTTATTTATTTTTTGGTTGTTTCTTATAGAAGTGGCATGTATTTTTATTTTCTTTTTGCTCAGTTGGAGAGGTTTTCATTTTGAGAGAAGAGTTTAAAACAGTTATATTTCTTTCTCCACAGTTGATGTTTGGTATTTTCTCATACCCATATTGGGCTTCCCAGGTGACACTAGTGGTAATGAACCTACCCTACCAATACAGGAGACATAAGAGATGCAGGTTCAATCCCTGGGATGGGAAGATACCCTGAAGAAAGTCATGACAAACCTCTCTAGTATTTTTGCCTGGAGAATTCCAAGGACAGAGGGGTCTGGCAGGCTAGGAGTCCATAGGGTCACCCAGAGTCAGACACAACTGAAGCGATTTAGCACACACAAGCACCCACATACCCATAGCATGTCTAAAGTAGAATTCTGGATTTCTTCCGTCCATTTCCCCAAGTCTCTATCACCAACTCCAAACTAATCTTCACTTCCACTTCCTTGCCTCCATAAACTGTATTACCATACACCAAAATTATGGCGTATTTACCAGTAGAGATGTGTTTTTCATTTTTCCAAAAACTCCCAAATATTTCCTTCAAAGAGATTTGAAGCAAGTTTATATATAAAAGCTCAAATTTCTGTACTTTCTAAAAAGAAGTAAATGGGGAAACTGAAAGTAGAAGGGGAAAAGAAGAGAGTAGACAGGGGAGGGGAAAAGAGGAGCCTGGTTAAGATGACTATTCCAAGGGCATTCTGTGAAAATTCTTCACATATATGCATTATGTTGTTCAAATCCTCCGTGCCCTTATTTGCTTGTTTATTCTGTTATTTATTCTTTGCTTACTTAATCTATCTTTGGCATTTGCTAGCACTAAAGGCCTTCTACTCTAACAGTTTCTGTCAGTTTTCTCCTGCATTCTTAATGGGATTTGCCCTCCACTTTGATACTGTGTAATTAATTCATTTCCAGAGTTCATGATTGTTAGGGTCTTCATTATAGGCTAAACTTTCTGTCAGTGTAAAGTAAGCTTTTTCCTACTTAATGAATTTTGCCTTGAATTCTACTTTGATCCTAAAATACCTGCTTCTGGATCATTGCAGCTATCATACCCTTGAGTAACCTTTTAATTTTTTTAGTGTTATTTATTTTTTGGTTGTTTCTTATAGAAGTGGCATGTATTTTTATTTTCTTTTTGCTCAGTTGGAGAGGTTTTCATTTTGAGAGAAGAGTTTAAAACAGTTATATTTCTTTTTCCACAGTTGATGTTTGGTATTTTCTCATACCCATATTGGGCTTCCCAGGTGACACTAGTGGTAATGAACCTACCCTACCAATACAGGAGACATAAGAGATGCAGGTTCAATCCCTGGGATGGGAAGATACCCTGAAGAAAGTCATGACAAACCTCTCTAGTATTTTTGCCTGGAGAATTCCAAGGACAGAGGGGTCTGGCAGGCTAGGAGTCCATAGGGTCACCCAGAGTCAGACACAACTGAAGCGATTTAGCACACACAAGCACCCACATACCCATAGCATGTCTAAAGTAGAATTCTGGATTTCTTCCGTCCATTTCCCCAAGTCTCTATCACCAACTCCAAACTAATCTTCACTTCCACTTCCTTGCCTCCATAAACTGTATTACCATACACCAAAATTATGGCGTATTTACCAGTAGAGATGTGTCCTTTTTTCCGATGTGTTTTCTTCACATGGAAAAGTAAATTATGGTTTCTGAGGAAGAGCGAGAGACATTTAGATTGGTTTATTGTGGGAGTAGAACAGACCAGCAGATTGGGGACTTCTCCTTCCCTTGATGGCCAAAATATAAAGAAGGTATTTACTTGGGAGGTGACCTGTCTTCCTTGTAGCTACTCTGTGTGTTTTCTTCTTTCACTCCCTTTTCTCAGTGTCTGCTAGAAAGCTCTGAAGCTGCTTCTGCTCTACTCAGCTTCCCCTTCTAAACTTAGCATACATATCTTAGAAAGTATCCCTCAGCACATCAACTACTTTCTTTAGAGGGACTGTAATGTAATATAACATAACATAGCATAATATAACATAAATGTAGTTAGTTCAGTTGTGTCTGATTCTTTGCAGCCCCATGGACTGTAATCCACCAGGTTCCTCTATCCGTAGAATTTTCCAGGCAAGACTACTGGAGTGAGTTGTCATTTCCTTCTCCAGGGGATCTTCCTGACCCAGGGATCAAACCCAGGTCTCCTGCACTTTCTTCACCATCTGAGCCACCAGGGAAGCCCATAATAAAATATAATAATATTATATATATATATATAAAATATATATATATTTGCATGAAGTTAAGGGCCTATGCTTCTAGAAGCTGTTCTTGTATGGGGAGAGTGGGAGAGAATTATGTCTGCAGCTGTACAAGACCTAGGTCTTAAATCAGCCACCTTGATGGCTCCCTGGGCTTACCAACCACTGAGCTTCTGGAGGGGCTCTTGATCCCAGCTCTCTCAATGCCAAACTTTTTCCAGAAAGATCTCAAGGGGTTGTTTTTAGACAACTCTATTTCTTCACAGATTTTAATTTCTAGGGATCTGTGAAGTTTGGTCAATAACAGAAATATCTTTAAGTTTCTACACAACCCTGAAAATCTACAAATCTGCTTTTGATGCATTCTATGTCTGTCATAGGTTATCATGCTGTTATTGCTATATAGTTTTAAAAAATTTTATTTAGAAATAATTTTAGACTTTTGGAAAGGTGCGGTGATAGTAAAAGGCAAAAGATGTATATGATCTGAAGAGAAATCAGAGTGAAAAGTTACAAAGATAGTGCAGAGAATTCCTGCATACCCATGGAGGAAGAATAATGCCCCTTCTCTGTGGATAATTTGTAGTTAGTCCTATATCTGGGGTTATTCTACATCTGCAGATTCAACCAACCACACTCTCTGTAGTAATCATAGGCAGTATTTGCTATAGACAAATAATCTGAGTATAAGTGGACCTGTACCATTCAAACACACACTGTCCAAGGCTCAGGTGTGCTGATTTTTCCTTTTCTTACTCTATTCCTTAGAATTGCTGCAAGGTTGTTTTGCGATCCTCATTAGTGAAGGTAGGTAAAAACTTGAGGAGCCAGCAAAACATATTATGAATGCTAGATATGCCATATCCTAGTTTTAAAACACTGAAGAAAGTTATTTCATCATCTCCATGTGTCTCTGGCCCTCATCTTTTCGGTTGCAAGAGTGCTATTTCCTATGGGTGACCTGAGGATTATAGGAGATAGCACATCTGTTTACGTAGTGAATATTTCTTATGCATCTATAATTTGGTAAGAATTACATTAAGTGAAAAGGATAACAGTGGTAGCTATCAGTGATGAACACAAGATACAGACTTTACTTATGGTCAGTTCACGATATGACAGGGAAGATGAATTACTGAACTAGAAGTCACAGTAAAGCATTATGCCTGTTCTGGTTGGGGAAGTACCCAGTGCTGTGAGAATGCATAATGTGGAGGACCCAGCGTAGACATCAGGAAGTCACTCAGCACAATGTCTGCTGTACACAGAGGCTTAAATCAGCCACCTTGATGGCTCCCTGGGCTTACCAACCACTGAGCTTCTGGAGGGGCTCTTGATCCCAGCTCTCTCAATGCCAAACTTTTTCCAGAAAGATCTCAAGGGGTTGTTTTTAGACAACTCTATTTCTTCACAGATTTTAATTTCTAGGGATCTGTGAAGTTTGGTCAATAACAGAAATATCTTTAAGTTTCTACACAACCCTGAAAATCTACAAATCTGCTTTTGATGCATTCTATGTCTGTCATAGGTTATCATGCTGTTATTGCTATATAGTTTTAAAAAATTTTATTTAGAAATAATTTTAGACTTTTGGAAAGGTGCGGTGATATTAAAAGGCAAAAGATGTATATGATCTGAAGAGAAATCAGAGTGAAAAGTTACAAAGATAGTGCAGAGAATTCCTGCATACCCATGGAGGAAGAATAATGCCCCTTCTCTGTGGATAATTTGTAGTTAGTCCTATATCTGGGGTTATTCTACATCTGCAGATTCAACCAACCACACTCTCTGTAGTAATCATAGGCAGTATTTGCTATAGACAAATAATCTGAGTATAAGTGGACCTGTACCATTCAAACACACACTGTCCAAGGCTCAGGTGTGCTGATTTTTCCTTTTCTTACTCTATTCCTTAGAATTGCTGCAAGGTTGTTTTGCGATCCTCATTAGTGAAGGTAGGTAAAAACTTGAGGAGCCAGCAAAACATATTATGAATGCTAGATATGCCATATCCTAGTTTTAAAACACTGAAGAAAGTTATTTCATCATCTCCATGTGTCTCTGGCCCTCATCTTTTCGGTTGCAAGAGTGCTATTTCCTATGGGTGACCTGAGGATTATAGGAGATAGCACATCTGTTTACGTAGTGAATATTTCTTATGCATCTATAATTTGGTAAGAATTACATTAAGTGAAAAGGATAACAGTGGTAGCTATCAGTGATGAACACAAGATACAGACTTTACTTATGGTCAGTTCACGATATGACAGGGAAGATGAATTACTGAACTAGAAGTCACAGTAAAGCATTATGCCTGTTCTGGTTGGGGAAGTACCCAGTGCTGTGAGAATGCATAATGTGGAGGACCCAGCGTAGACATCAGGGAAGTCACTCAGCACAATGTCTGCTGTACACAGAGGCCCCAAGTCATGGAAGGATGACCCATCCTGCCTTTTCCCAAGCTGGACCCCTCTCTCCTCTCTCAACAGGTCTCTCCAACAATCAGGTTAAGACAACACCAGGGTGTTTTTCCTTTTCTAGGATGCAGCAGGGTCTTTCAAGTGCTCATGTGCACCATGATTCACTGGGCAGGAGCCCCAAGTCTGACTGTTTTCCAGGAGTACTGACAGTGGCACCTTTTCTCACTTGACTGTTGTCACAAGCCTGAGGTTGTGCAGCAGAGCTTTGGGGAAATGCCATTTTAGCACCCTGGTCTTGTCACCAGACATAGGATGCCCAGGATGAAATTCACATTTGAGTTTTTAGTATGTTCAGATTTTTATAAGCATGTCACAGGGTCATCTTGGTCACATGCATTCCAGATCACTTCACTTCTAAGAGAATTAATCTCTCCAAGGATTGAGTTGAGGGAAGATTTTTAGATTTGAAAAACAAATAAAAAAACCACCCCCTACATTCCATCATCAGGTCAGCAGTGGATCATCTCTGGGTATACATGTGTCTCTCCTCTTTCTTGAGCCTCCCTGCCACCTCCCACTGCATCCCACCCCTCTGGGTTGTTACAGAGCACCAATTTGAGCCCCCTGCTTCATAGAATAATTTCTCACTGTCTCTCTACTTTCCCTATGGTAATATGTATGTTTCAAGGCTATATGGCAGAAACCAGCACAACATTGTAAAGTAATTAAAATAAATGTGTTTTAGAAAAGAAACCTGAAGAAAAGAGCCAACAGTGATTTAGATTTTGCCCCACTTGGCTTATGACTCTCTCTTTTTGCTGAAATATTTTAAAGTGAATTTGAGACACCATGTTATTTCACTCCTATTTTGCAGCCATCCCTCAAAAAGGTGAAAAGGATAACGTTAGCTACTTAAAAATGGTCAGTTCACGATATGACAGGGAAGATGAATTACTGAACTAGAAGTCACAGTAAAGCATTATGCCTGTTCTGGTTGGGGAAGTACCCAGTGCTGTGAGAATGCATAATGTGGAGGACCCAGCGTAGACATCAGGGAAGTCACTCAGCACAATGTCTGCTGTACACAGAGGCCCCAAGTCATGGAAGGATGACCCATCCTGCCTTTTCCCAAGCTGGACCCCTCTCTCCTCTCTCAACAGGTCTCTCCAACAATCAGGTTAAGACAACACCAGGGTGTTTTTCCTTTTCTAGGATGCAGCAGGGTCTTTCAAGTGCTCATGTGCACCATGATTCACTGGGCAGGAGCCCCAAGTCTGACTGTTTTCCAGGAGTACTGACAGTGGCACCTTTTCTCACTTGACTGTTGTCACAAGCCTGAGGTTGTGCAGCAGAGCTTTGGGGCAATGCCATTTTAGCACCCTGGTCTTGTCACCAGACCTAGGATGCCCAGGATGAAATTCACATTTGATTTTTTAGTATGTTCAGATTTTTATAAGCATGTCACAGGGTCATCTTGGTCACATGCATTCCAGATCACTTCACTTCTAAGAGAATTAATCTCTCCAAGGATTGAGTTGAGGGAAGATTTTTAGATTTGAAAAACAAATAAAAAAACCACCCCCTACATTCCATCATCAGGTCAGCAGTGGATCATCTCTGGGTATACATGTGTCTCTCCTCTTTCTTGAGCCTCCCTGCCACCTCCCACTGCATCCCACCCCTCTGGGTTGTTACAGAGCACCAATTTGAGCCCCCTGCTTCATAGAATAATTTCTCACTGTCTCTCTACTTTCCCTATGGTAATATGTATGTTTCAAGGCTATATGGCAGAAACCAGCACAACATTGTAAAGTAATTAAAAATAAATGTGTTTTTAGAAAAGAAACCTGAAGAAAAAGAGCCAACAGTGATTTAGATTTTGCCCCACTTGGCTTATGACTCTCTCTCTTTTTTTGCTGAAATATTTTAAAGTGAATTTGAGACACCATGTTATTTCACTCCTATTTTCATTGGCAGCCATCCCTCAAAAAAGGTGAATCTTTTTTGCATAATGGTAGACCATTATCCTACCTAGTAAAAACACTGGTAATTTGTTGCTGTTGTCTAAAAAGAGAGACCTGTTTGGCAAGGCCCAGCAACCCCAGTCTTAGAATTGGGTACAGCGTGGGCTTCCTGTTGGGAAAAGACTGTTTCTTTCTCATATATCTTCTGCCCTTGGAAGATTGTGCTCCAAAGCCAGACAATACTTTAGCAGCCCTTCCGTCTACCACAGCTTTGGGATGAAGGAGTTGTTCAGTAATGGTAATAGTTGTGGGACAAACTGAAGTGGTTTGGGAAGATTTATCAAGTTCACAAGAAAGACAGAGCTTGTGCAAGGCAAGGGCATTTTATACATTGGAAAGACAAGAGGCTTGGAAGAAGAAATGGGTTGTTCTTATTCCCACAGGCTTTGTTATTCTTCAAGGAGAGATCAGAAATGTAATTGACCTAAACAAGGTGTAATGCAACTCAGTAATATAAGATTAAGCTGATTGTGTTATGATTGAATGTAAACCAGCCAATTACATTGCTTTCTAAGACGTTGTGTTTGTGTTGTGTGGAGTGAATAAAATGGCCAACACAGTATTTGGTGGGCTGGATAGAATCACAATTACATTTTTGCTTTGAACTAGACTTTTTGCCAAGGATTGAGTTGAGGGAAGATTTTTAGATTTGAAAACAAATAAAAACCACCCTTTTCCCATCAGGTCAGCAGTGGATCATCTCTGGGTATACATGTGTCTCTCCTCTTTCTTGAGCCTCCCTGCCACCTCCCACTGCATCCCACCCCTCTGGGTTGTTACAGAGCACCAATTTGAGCCCCCTGCTTCATAGAATAATTTCTCACTGTCTCTCTACTTTCCCTATGGTAATATGTATGTTTCAAGGCTATATGGCAGAAACCAGCACAACATTGTAAAGAAATTTAAAAAATAAATGTGTTTTTAGAAAAGAAACCTGAAGAAAAAGAGCCAACAGTGATTTAGATTTTGCCCCACTTGGCTTATGACTCTCTCTCTTTTTTTGCTGAAATATTTTAAAGTGAATTTGAGACACCATGTTATTTCACTCCTATTTTCATTGGCAGCCATCCCTCAAAAAAGGTGAATCTTTTTTGCATAATGGTAGACCATTATCCTACCTAGTAAAAACACTGGTAATTTGTTGCTGTTGTCTAAAAAGAGAGACCTGTTTGGCAAGGCCCAGCAACCCCAGTCTTAGAATTGGGTACAGCGTGGGCTTCCTGTTGGGAAAAGACTGTTTCTTTCTCATATATCTTCTGCCCTTGGAAGATTGTGCTCCAAAGCCAGACAATACTTTAGCAGCCCTTCCGTCTACCACAGCTTTGGGATGAAGGAGTTGTTCAGTAATGGTAATAGTTGTGGGACAAACTGAAGTGGTTTGGGAAGATTTATCAAGTTCACAAGAAAGACAGAGCTTGTGCAAGGCAAGGGCATTTTATACATTGGAAAGACAAGAGGCTTGGAAGAAGAAATGGGTTGTTCTTATTCCCACAGGCTTTGTTATTCTTCAAGGAGAGATCAGAAATGTAATTGACCTAAACAAGGTGTAATGCAACTCAGTAATATAAGATTAAGCTGATTGTGTTATGATTGAATGTAAACCAGCCAATTACATTGCTTTCTAAGACGTTGTGTTTGTGTTGTGTGGAGTGAATAAAATGGCCAACACAGTATTTGGTGGGCTGGATAGAATCACTTATTTTTGACCTTTGTGTCACTTTGGAATACTTGGAAATCTCTCCTTTTTGTCCCCAAGCTTATTAGAACAAATGAGTGTTTTTCAATTGGTCATCCTATGAATCCATTTGGCGGTTGCCAACCTTTTGGGCACTAGGAACTGATTTCGTGGAAGGCAACTTTTCTCTGGACTGGGAGTGGGAGAGTGGTTTCTGGATGATTTCAGGTGCACTCCATTTGTTGTGGACTTTCTTTGTGTGTGTGTGTACTTTATTTCTAGTCTAATGCTGCCACTGATCTGCAGCCCAGAGTTTGGGGGCTCTTGGATTTAGTGACAAAGTGGAGGAGTGTTGTTGATTCATCAGGCACCCACTGCTCCACCTGTGTCTTTATATTTTGCTCTCACATTTACAACTCCGTGATGCTTTATGATTCTGTGACTCAGAAGAGGCTAGAAAGACACTGGTCTGGAGGACGACTGCTGGACATCTCTGTAGATGCTCAGGCAGCTCTGTTGTCATTTCTTTTCACGGGACAGCTGAGGGATGAGGTTGTATGTCCCTCTTCCCCTCTACGGGTCTGGGCTATCCAAACACCAGTAGAGCAGTGACCATCAGACCCAGGTCTCCTACCATGTGGCCTCATCCCACGAGGAACATGTGGTGGGGTTCCTAGCCTGCTATGTACACACCGAGGGATCCCAGCTCCTCATCTGTCAGCAGGAAGGAAGAGTGTGATTGAGTGTTGCCCAGCTGTGGGCTTCTCACTGGAGCAGGACCTCCCCATCAATCATGCCATTTATCTGACAGCTGAATAAGCCTGCTACACAAAGACCAGAGTGCTTACTGGCCAGAGCAAACAGGAAAATTATGGCTTTCACATGTATACACTGATGGTTTCTTCTGTTATTTACCTTAACAAAGCAACTCAACACAATTAGGGTGAACCACTGAAGGCTCCTGGTTATATTTAGCTAACGGATTCCATTTAAGGAGCAAGTAGCTAATGATCTGAAGCCCAGACTGCTATCACAGCAGCCCTAATAAGCTGGAAATCACGAGGAGAGTAAGTACTGAACATTTGCCTAGCGGGGGAGTGATTGAACTTTGAAGAGCGTCAACAGGTTCTGTGAGGTATCCTCAACTGTTTTACACAAGGATGCCCTGAAATTAAGAGACTCAGTGTGAACTTTACCCCTTTGGTGGTTCAGCCATCCATTTTTTAAATTGTCAGCTACTAGCTGTGGCGCTTCTGAGGCTGAAGATGGTCAGTGGAGCCCCAAGAGAACTCAGAAAAAAAGATCTGGAGACCAAAGGCTCAGTTGCTAAGTTTAGAAAACAGAAAAGAGTCAGTGCCAGGGTCCATAGTGACAGCAGAGTTTTGAAAAATTGGGAGCTAAAGGAATCGCCTGGCACACAAGTTCTGTCAGATCATGGGCAGAATGCAGACAAAGGAAATGTAGGTACAGCCAAACCACAGAAAGCTGTGAGTTGGCAAGGAGCCCAAGACCAGAGGCTCTTGGTGTAGGAGAAAGAGCAGAGCTTTGCAATCAGGCAACAGTTTGGCTTAAACTCTAATGCCTACTCATTTGGCATGATCCTTGCCTGTCTCAGTCTTAGTCTTTTTGATCTGTAAAGTGAAGCGTTATTGACTCAGTTGGGTCTGGCTCTTTGAGACCCTTTGGACTGTAATCCATCAGACTTCTCTGTCCATGGGATTCTCCAGGCAAGAATACTGGAGTGGATATCCATTCCCTTATCCAGGGGATCACCCAGGGATTGAAACTGGGTCTCCTGTGCTGCAGAAAGATTCTTTACTGTCTGAGCCACCAGGGGAGGCCCTTTGATCTGTAAAAGGAGGAAACCATTCTGGCTGTCTTTTTAAGACCAGTGTGCCAAGACAGTGTAAAAATTTTGAAAAGGACACTTCACAGTGTTTGGCACATAGACACGCTCAGCATCTGGGGACTGCATTGGGCTTTATCATTGTTGTCACGTTGCCTTTTTAGTGGCTAGACCAGACATAGCTAACAGTGGAGCATCTTTCTGTGCATCCTGTGTTCTTGCACTTTATAGAGGAGAAGTGATGTGGCTTCTACCTCCATTCTGGGTGTTTTCTTGGGTTACTGGTTGTATGTTTTGACTTTATAGTCATACTCTTTGTGAATATTTTGGGTAATGTTTTTGTCCTCCACCAAGATGGAATGCAAAATGACATTTTCAAATTCAGCATCTTCGTGATGGGAACAGACTCGGGAAGAGCCAGTGAACAGTTTCACGTATGTATTTAGGGCAGGTATCTTTTGTGAACTGACCTGAAGAATTACGTGTCAGTCTCTGTGTCGAGCCTACATATTCTCATTGTTTCCCACATCCCTTAAGAGAGATGATTACTACATACTCTTTTTGATGAGGTGAAGACAGACCTGACTGGCCCACAGCTGCAGTAACTGACATTAGTTGTTCACAGATGCTCTGGATCCTTGGTGCTCTCTTCTCAGTTTGACAGCGACCTGTTCTGTAAGTCCTGCCTTTCCAGCAGAAATGTAAAGCCACCATTACCACCAAACCCCTTTATTTCCAAGCCTTCCTTACTGTTAGGGTGCAGACACGTGACGTAGATTCTGCGAGTTGGTATAAGCCACTTGGGGAACCAGGCAGCATACAGGGTGCCCTGTTGGGAGTGGAATCAGAGGTGACATGGTCATGGGGTCACACAGCAGCACGTTCCTGACTGGAACCACTGGAGTCTTGGGAGTTATTTCTGAAGGCTCAGACTAAGGCCTGTTGCCCCTGACTTTTCATAGGATACAGTTTTTCTAAAATTTCTGGAAAAATTCCCCACTGTCTACAATTCAGAACTTCAACTGATATTCTGTTTGGGGTCCTGGTTAATTTTTTTTAAAGGGTTTTTTTTTTGGAGGGAGCCACTTCTATTGGTCTTTCATTTATTTATTTTCATCTACCTTTGTTCTTTGGCCTGTGTGGGCCTCCCATTGCATTGGTCTTTCTCATTGCAGATCATTGGCTCTAGGGGCATGTACTCCAGAGCACGGCTTGTAATTGGACACACTGGTCCAGCCACTCTGCGGCATATGGGATCTTCCCAGGCCAGAGATCGAAACAGTGCCCCTTGCAGTGCAAAGTGGGCTCTTTACCCACTGGGCCATCAGAGAAGTCGCTTTTTTTTTTTTTTTATGGTATCCATGCTTTACAGTGTTGTGTTAGTTTCTGCTGTACAACAAAGTGAATCACTTGTATGTATGTATATATGTCCCCTCCCTCTTGGATCTCCCTTCCACCGCGCCCATCCCACCCTTCCAGGTCATCACAGAGCACGGACTGAACTCCCCGTGCTGTACAGCAGCTTCCCACTGTTCTCTGTTTGCCATATGGAATTAAATAACCTATATATGTCTGTTCATTCCACCCTCTTTCCCCTGTCTATGCCCACACATCCGTTTTCTACATCTCTATCTTATTCATGTCAAGCAAATAGGTCCATCTGTACCATTTTCTAGATTCCACATATACGCAGTAATATCTATATTTGTTTTCCTCTTTCTGATTTACTTCACTCTGTATGACAGTCTCTGGGTCCATTTACATCTCCACAAATGACCCAATTTCAGCCTTTTTTTTATGGCTGAGTAATATGCTATTGTGTGTACCACATCTTTATCTATTCATCTGTTGCTGGACATTTAAGTTGCTTCAATGTCCTGATTGTTGTAAATAGTGCTGAAGTGAACATTGGGCCCTGGTCTTTATTCCTCAAAAATTCATTGCACCTGAGAAAAGTTCCTGCCTACTGCCTCCTCCTGTGCACCGTAGGTGGAGCAGAGCCTGGCAGTCTCGCCAACACCTGCCTCCCCAGCCTGGGGACTGTGGCGCCTCCCTGCTGAAAAGTCTGGGAAGAGCCATCTCACCAATTTAGGCTGTTTCTTTCTTGACAATTAGGTTTGTGTAATTAATAACCCTTCTCAGAGACTCTGAGCTTTTCTGGTGGCTCAGACAGTAAAGAGTCCACTGGCAATGCAGGAGAACCAGATTCAATCCCTGGGTCTGGAAGATCCTTTGGAGAAAAGAATGGCAACCCACTCCAGTATTCTTGCCTGGAGAATTCCACAGATAGAGGAGCCTGGTGGGCTACAGTCCATGCAGTCACGAAGAGTTGGACCATGACTAAGCGACACTTTCACTCACTTTCCCAAAGTCTTTAGAGTTCCAGGGTTAAATAGTATAGTGAATTATACCCCATGGTTCTCCCTTGTGTTGCTTTCCAGGAGTACTGAGCCATGTTGACTATCACGACTATTTTTGACTATTTTTCTAAGATTGGAAGCCAAGAGGTGCTTTCGTGATCACTGCCTGTTCTGGTCCCAGCCTCTTCATCTGCTTCGGACAGCCACTGCTCTGAGCCGAGGAGCACCCCTTGCAGGAATTTTCCGAAGAAGCCTTTTGTCATAAGCTGATTGACTCCTTCAGGGGCCCGAGCTTTCCAGTCCCACTGGTGGTGTCTCTTTAGCTCTTACTGTGTAGTTAGGTTGTTACTAGTGGACTTATGGACAGCAAGAAATGCCACTTGGAGGAGTGTCAGATGTAGAAAGAAGAAGTCGGTTTGCCAAATAGGAGAAAACTGGCCTTTTTCTGAATGCTTCCTTAAAACATTTTGCAATTTATCTGTCACTTTTTAGCCTGTTCGTATTTCTTCTTATTGTGCCAATTTTTATATTTTATCCTTTTGAGGATTTTTTCCCCCAGTGGCATCATGTTACAAGTGTATGGGATATTCACTTATAATGTAAAACAGCCTCTTGTGTATAGCTGGCTACATCTCTATCCTCCTTCCACAGTTCATTGATTTATGCCTTTTCTCTCTGTCTTGATTAGTTCCTGCATGGCTTGGTCTCTTTTATTAGTACTGCTAGAGAACCAGATTTTAGATTTATGAATTTTACTTTTTTTCTCTTCACTTATATCTACTTTTGTTTATGTCATTATCCTGTGTTATTTTCCTCTTTTTTCCCTTATTTTTTTAAATGGAGTGCTTAGTATCATTGTTTTTGCTTTTATGGTGTAATGGAATCATCTAAAGTTCTAATTTTATAAATGAGGTCAACTGTGCCAGGATCCTATACGTTTTGTTACTTGTAACATTGTTTTAGTTATCTTCTAACTTTACAGTTCTTCTGTTCTGGATTCCTGTCCTCATCTATCTCATGCACTCCAGCGTGAAAGTTAAAAGTGTGACTTTAATCACAAGATTAAAGGGATGACAGAGGATGAGATGGTTGAAGGGCATCACTGAGTCAATGCACATGAATTTGAGCAGGCTCCAGAAGATGGTAAATGACAGAGAAACCTGGTGTGCTGCAGTTCATGGGGTTGCAAAGAGTCGGGCACAACTTAGCAACAGAACTGAACTGAATCGTAAGATTGGGCAGGTTAGAGACCCAGTTCCTATATAAACCAAGACATGATCTTCTTCAGAGACAGGCAGTGCAGATTGTGTAGCTAATACATGTAAAAGGTTTTGCTTAAACTATTCTGAAAGTGCTCATAGCCAAGTTCTCTTGGCCCACTTAAAGGTCTGAACGGTGTAGGGTGGTGGGCATATTGCTTATGGCATAGGTATCTTAGCACGGACATTGAGTAGACCTTGCACACTTGACTCAGGTCTGCTATCTTGCACTCACCGCTGCTGTCCTGAGTTTTTCTTGGGTGTCCTGTTTGTTCACATGCCTTCTTGAGGAATACACCCTTCCCCTACTTACACAACTTCCTTGCTTTATAGGATATAAATGATTCATCCCATAAAACAGCATACATCTTACTGAATTTCTTTTATGTTTAATGGTCATGTTTTCTTTATTCTTACTAAAGGTTGGTTCATAAGTGTTCTTTTAGCAATCAAAGTGATTATTTAAGACAAAAAGGAACATTCTTATATAATCATCCAGGTGTGGTGAAATGCAACCATTTAAGCCCTTTTATGCATATAAGAACTTCTTGCTTTTTTGGCTTGTTTTCCTGACCCCACTTCTCCTTTTCTGTTCTTTTCTGATTTAGTATCTGACTTAAACTGCTCAGTTTTTGTATAAAATCTCATTTAAAGTTAATATAGTATATTTACTAAAGTATAGGATAATGTTGTTGTTTAGTTGCTAAGTCATGTCTGTGTCTTTTGTGACCCCATGGACTGTAGCATGACAGGCTCCTCTGTCCATGGGATTTCCCAGGCAAGACTACTGGAGTGGGTGGCCATTTCCTTCTCAAGGGGGTCTCCCCTGACCCAGGGATCGAACCTATGTCTCCTGCATTGCAAGCAGGTTTTTTTTTTTTTTTTTTTTAACCACTGGCTGGTGAGCTATAGTCCATGGGGTCACAAAGAGTCGAGCAATTAACATTTTAACTTTTCTTTACCACTGAACTACCAGGGAAGCCCTTAGTATAGTATATGCGTATATACTAAGTTGCTTCAGTCGTGTCTGACTCTTTATGACTCTATGGACTGTAGTCTGCCAGATTCCTCTGTCCATGGGATTCTCCTGGCAAGATGACTGGAGTGGGTTGCCATGCCTTCCTCCAGGTTAGTATAGTATGTTTATTAGCAAAAGCCTTGCCCTTGGGTTAGTTCAACTGGATTTTATTCTGTTGGATAGTTTCTTTACCTACTTATTAAATAATATCCAAAGTAACAATGCTTTAATTGAGCGCTTAATCTTCTGGATAATGCTTCCTCTTTCAGTCAGATGATTAATTTGTTGAAATATTTCTGAGGTTTGATATGGAAGGTTATCTCTCTGTGAGCTCTACTTATCAATGATAGCTTGACTGAGGCATTGTAGACATTGGGTCACATATTTTCTGTCATGTTTTCTGAAAATGAGATGAGATCTGTCACAAATTTTTGTTTCCCACATTACTGCCTTATTGATTGAAAAATGCTTTCCTATTAAAAACTGTTATGTTCCACTGGAAATTCCTCATGAGAATCCCTTTCTGTAGCCCAAGACCCATGGCATGAGTATATAGGAGTATGAACTTTATGTAGAAATGGAGGAGAATAGTGGGCTATCACTGTGGTTTCTTGTCAGGCTCTCTGAAGTTACACAGATTTTACTGTAATTATCACATGAGAGGAGAGCTTGTAGGATCTCTTCAGCTCTTCTGCTTAGAAATTATGATGGCTTGAGTTTTGTTTTTCTGTCAAAGAATAAGGACGTTTTTACTTCACATTCTAATCGTGAATCTAAACAATTCGAAAGCATCCGTGGCCCAAGCTGGCATGACCCTTCAGAGTTGTCCTGCCCAATCATCCGGTGTGTGCCCAAGGGCTACTGGAGTGGGTGGCCATTTCCTTCTCAAGGGGGTCTCCCCTGACCCAGGGATCGAACCTATGTCTCCTGCATTGCAAGCAGGTTTTTTTTTTTTTTTTTTTTTTAACCACTGGCTGGTGAGCTATAGTCCATGGGGTCACAAAGAGTCGAGCAATTAACATTTTAACTTTTCTTTACCACTGAACTACCAGGGAAGCCCTTAGTATAGTATATGCGTATATACTAAGTTGCTTCAGTCGTGTCTGACTCTTTATGACTCTATGGACTGTAGTCTGCCAGATTCCTCTGTCCATGGGATTCTCCTGGCAAGAAGACTGGAGTGGGTTGCCATGCCTTCCTCCAGGTTAGTATAGTATATTTATTAGCAAAAAGCCTTGCCCTTTGGTTAGTTCAACTTGATTTTATTCTGTTGGATAGTTTCTTTACCTACTTATTAAATAATATCCAAAGTAACAATGCTTTAATTGAGCGCTTAATCTTCTGGATAATGCTTCCTCTTTCAGTCAGATGATTAATTTGTTGAAATATTTCTGAGGTTTGATATGGAAGGTTATCTCTCTGTGAGCTCTACTTATCAATGATAGCTTGACTGAGGCATTGTAGACATTGGGTCACATATTTTCTGTCATGTTTTCTGAAAATGAGATGAGATCTGTCACAAATTTTTGTTTCCCACATTACTGCCTTATTGATTGAAAAATGCTTTCCTATTAAAAACTGTTATGTTCCACTGGAAATTCCTCATGAGAATCCCTTTCTGTAGCCCAAGACCCATGGCATGAGTATATAGGAGTATGAACTTTATGTAGAAATGGAGGAGAATAGTGGGCTATCACTGTGGTTTCTTGTCAGGCTCTCTGAAGTTACACAGATTTTACTGTAATTATCACATGAGAGGAGAGCTTGTAGGATCTCTTCAGCTCTTCTGCTTAGAAATTATGATGGCTTGAGTTTTGTTTTTCTGTCAAAGAATAAGGACGTTTTTACTTCACATTCTAATCGTGAATCTAAACAATTCGAAAGCATCCGTGGCCCAAGCTGGCATGACCCTTCAGAGTTGTCCTGCATCACCTCATCCTTCTGTTTTAGGGTGGTGTTTCTCAGGTTTGAAATGTCGTCTTCCCACTCCTCTTCCCTGAGAAGAATGCTGGGTTTCCTGGGTTATGCCAACAGAGACTCAACTGCAAAGCGTTGGTAATTGGGTTCTCACCTCCTCCTGTCACCAAGGGCTCTCACCAGTTTGGAGGTGCAGAGTCCAACCTCCTAGGGGTGATGCAGGACAGCTCTGAAGGGTCATTCCAGCCCCAGAGCTCCCTGAGGGGCTGTTTGAGTCCTTTGTTAAGATCACATCATGGTCCAGTTCTCCTTTTGCTCAATCTTGTCTTCTCCCCTTTTCTTTTATATGTGTTGATCCTGAGTGTACTCCCTAAATCCACTTTCTACAAAATCATCTCATTCTCAGAGTCAGCTTCCAAGAGATCCCATTTTGCAGTCCGTGGTCACTTCCCTCAAACTCCTCAGCCTCTTCCTTATTGTGAATAGTGCCCGCCCTGAGTGCACCTCAGGGCCTCTGCATGGACTCTTCTGCCCTATTGCTCTCCCTTTTGCATGTCCTGGTGGCTTGTTTCCTCACTGCAAGTTTCTCATCAGATGCCACTTCATTGGAAAGGCCACTGTGACGTCCCTAAGATAAAATAACACACTTTCCTCATTATCTTTATTTTTTTTTATTGTTCCTTCTGGCAGTCTGTCTTCCCCTGTCTTCCCCTACCAGTGTGTGTGTTCCATGAGAATATTTTGTTATTCCTTCCCCACTGTCCAGTGCATAGTAAGAACGCCATAGGCATTTGTTGAAGAAGAAATGAGTGAATCGTATCTGCTTTCCTGCTGCCAGTACTTTTCTCCTGAGTATATAGGAGTATGAACTTTATGTAGAAATGGAGGAGAATAGTGGGCTATCACTGTGGTTTCTTGTCAGGCTCTCTGAAGTTACACAGATTTTACTGTAATTATCACATGAGAGGAGAGCTTGTAGGATCTCTTCAGCTCTTCTGCTTAGAAATTATGATGGCTTGAGTTTTGTTTTTCTGTCAAAGAATAAGGACGTTTTTACTTCACATTCTAATCGTGAATCTAAACAATTCGAAAGCATCCGTGGCCCAAGCTGGCATGACCCTTCAGAGTTGTCCTGCATCACCTCATCCTTCTGTTTTAGGGTGGTGTTTCTCAGGTTTGAAATGTCGTCTTCCCACTCCTCTTCCCTGAGAAGAATGCTGGGTTTCCTGGGTTATGCCAACAGAGACTCAACTGCAAAGCGTTGGTAATTGGGTTCTCACCTCCTCCTGTCACCAAGGGCTCTCACCAGTTTGGAGGTGCAGAGTCCAACCTCCTAGGGGTGATGCAGGACAGCTCTGAAGGGTCATTCCAGCCCCAGAGCTCCCTGAGGGGCTGTTTGAGTCCTTTGTTAAGATCACATCATGGTCCAGTTCTCCTTTTGCTCAATCTTGTCTTCTCCCCTTTTCTTTTATATGTGTTGATCCTGAGTGTACTCCCTAAATCCACTTTCTACAAAATCATCTCATTCTCAGAGTCAGCTTCCAAGGGATCCCATTTTGCAGTCCGTGGTCACTTCCCTCAAACTCCTCAGCCTCTTCCTTATTGTGAATAGTGCCCGCCCTGAGTGCACCTCAGGGCCTCTGCATGGACTCTTCTGCCCTATTGCTCTCCCTTTTGCATGTCCTGGTGGCTTGTTTCCTCACTGCAAGTTTCTCATCAGATGCCACCTCATTGGAAAGGCCACTGTGACGTCCCTAAGATAAAATAACACACTTTCCTCATTATCTTTATTTTTTTTTATTGTTCCTTCTGGCAGTCTGTCTTCCCCTGTCTTCCCCTACCAGTGTGTGTGTTCCATGAGAATATTTTGTTATTCCTTCCCCACTGTCCAGTGCATAGTAAGAACGCCATAGGCATTTGTTGAAGAAGAAATGAGTGAATCGTATCTGCTTTCCTGCTCTAAGCCTGCCAGTACTTTCTCCTCCCATGCCTTCTCCTGTCCGGTTGCAGTTGGATAACTGGAATTTCCAGCTAAAAAGAACGCATTCTAAAGTGTACTGTTCACTAGCTGATGTAGTTGTTAGTGGTGAGGGGAAGATAGGATTCTTGGAAGAATGTCTGGAGAAAATCCACTTTTTCCCAGGTGGAGTAGGGAGAATCATCTTCTGGCTTTTATTTTTATTCTTCTTCTTCTGTTTTAACTTGTCCACTGCTCTGTTTGAGCTGTCATATTTCAAAGCATTGGACCCTGACCTCTCTGTCTACATCCCTTTTGCCTTTAACCTCACCATTGTCTGTTACACGTGAATTACCCAGGGAGATAATTCGCTGAGCTGTAGGTCATAGTAATCAGAAGCCCTCGGCTTGACCATAGTGGTAGATACTGTCATATCTCAGGATCAGTTAGTTACTGGTGAGTCTTCCCAATTCACGCAGTCACTGACTTCATACTTCTCTTATGTCTAAATTCCTCTTTTATTAAAAAATAGGTGAAGACAAAGCTCTTGTGACACAATATTTCAATTAAGAGAAATGAAAATGATTAAGCCTTAAGCCCACATTTGTCCTCTGCTTAGCAAACACTTTTTCTCCCCCTCAGGAATATGAGACCTGAACCTTCCTTTCCCATTGTGAGCTGGTTACAGTTCGAAGGAAGCCATTCATTGATTCATCTCATTTCCGGAAGATCTTGATTGTGGATTGCTGCTTGTGGAGCCCGTTGGAGATGGCCAGGTAAATGAGCAGTGACTGATTCAATTAATTGATAAGAATCTATTAGCACGGATCCAAACCATCTTGTTTGAACACAGAGCGTCATGTGCCCATAGCTGTCAGGGTGGCTGTCATTTCCTCTTGGTGAAATAGAGGCTCCTGTGTGTGAAGCAGCCCAGAAGATGGCACCATACACATTCAAGGGATGAATGATTTTTAAGTGCCGTGGACCCGATAGCATTTTGGGTAATTCCTTCCCCACTGTCCAGTGCATAGTAAGAACGCCATAGGCATTTGTTGAAGAAGAAATGAGTGAATCGTATCTGCTTTCCTGCTCTAAGCCTGCCAGTACTTTCTCCTCCCATGCCTTCTCCTGTCCGGTTGCAGTTGGATAACTGGAATTTCCAGCTAAAAAGAACGCATTCTAAAGTGTACTGTTCACTAGCTGATGTAGTTGTTAGTGGTGAGGGGAAGATAGGATTCTTGGAAGAATGTCTGGAGAAAATCCACTTTTTCCCAGGTGGAGTAGGGAGAATCATCTTCTGGCTTTTATTTTTATTCTTCTTCTTCTGTTTTAACTTGTCCACTGCTCTGTTTGAGCTGTCATATTTCAAAGCATTGGACCCTGACCTCTCTGTCTACATCCCTTTTGCCTTTAACCTCACCATTGTCTGTTACACGTGAATTACCCAGGGAGATAATTCGCTGAGCTGTAGGTCATAGTAATCAGAAGCCCTCGGCTTGACCATAGTGGTAGATACTGTCATATCTCAGGATCAGTTAGTTACTGGTGAGTCTTCCCAATTCACGCAGTCACTGACTTCATACTTCTCTTATGTCTAAATTCCTCTTTTATTAAAAAATAGGTGAAGACAAAGCTCTTGTGACACAATATTTCAATTAAGAGAAATGAAAATGATTAAGCCTTAAGCCCACATTTGTCCTCTGCTTAGCAAACACTTTTTCTCCCCCTCAGGAATATGAGACCTGAACCTTCCTTTCCCATTGTGAGCTGGTTACAGTTCGAAGGAAGCCATTCATTGATTCATCTCATTTCCGGAAGATCTTGATTGTGGATTGCTGCTTGTGGAGCCCGTTGGAGATGGCCAGGTAAATGAGCAGTGACTGATTCAATTAATTGATAAGAATCTATTAGCACGGATCCAAACCATCTTGTTTGAACACAGAGCGTCATGTGCCCATAGCTGTCAGGGTGGCTGTCATTTCCTCTTGGTGAAATAGAGGCTCCTGTGTGTGAAGCAGCCCAGAAGATGGCACCATACACATTCAAGGGATGAATGATTTTTTTAAGTGCCGGTGGACCCGGTGTGGATAGCAGTTTGTGGGTAATTCCTCTAATTGGACAGTTTGAAGACCAGAAGTCACCCTTCCTGTGGCCAGCAGACCTTCCCCTTTGAGGAAGTCAGGGAGTTCACGCTCTGCTTGTTTTCCTCCACTGGGGAGAGCTGTGTGGAGAAAACGGGCGTGGGAGTTGGAGGACTAACTTTGAAATCCCGGCTTTGCCATTTACAGGCTGTGCGGCCCTGGTACTTAACCTTGGTTTTGCTCGATATAGTTCAGGATTAATATGAGCTCTGTCATCAGGCTCTGAGGATTAAGTGAAATACTGTGTGCTAAGTGTATTATGTATGGCCAGGCCATGTACCTGTCTTAGAAAAGGGCATCACTCTGGAGCCCCTCAGATTGGCATGGTGAGTAGAGAGGGGTGGGCTACAGCTCCCACCAGCTGCTTCCTGGCCCAAGTGCCCTTGTGGTCACCCTGCTTCCTCTCTCCTCCTCCCACTTTACCTGCAAACTTGTGAACCCGGAGTTTGTTGATACAGCCATGCTCATCTTAGATCATGAGGAGTGGCAAGCAATGCCTCCCAGAAGAAGGGTGCAATGTTATTCCTTTAGAGAGAGATCGATAATCAGCTTTAAACCATGTAGCTTTAAAATATACAATCAGTATGCTACAAAGCCAGACTGGAGTAAACAAAAGGCATGCAATTTGAACAAAGAATTCTTGGAACTCTGAAGTGGAAGCTTAGCCTACAAAGCAGAAATGAAAATGATTAAGCCTTAAGCCCACATTTGTCCTCTGCTTAGCAAACACTTTTTCTCCCCCTCAGGAATATGAGACCTGAACCTTCCTTTCCCATTGTGAGCTGGTTACAGTTCGAAGGAAGCCATTCATTGATTCATCTCATTTCCGGAAGATCTTGATTGTGGATTGCTGCTTGTGGAGCCCGTTGGAGATGGCCAGGTAAATGAGCAGTGACTGATTCAATTAATTGATAAGAATCTATTAGCACGGATCCAAACCATCTTGTTTGAACACAGAGCGTCATGTGCCCATAGCTGTCAGGGTGGCTGTCATTTCCTCTTGGTGAAATAGAGGCTCCTGTGTGTGAAGCAGCCCAGAAGATGGCACCATACACATTCAAGGGATGAATGATTTTTTTAAGTGCCGGGTGGACCCGGTGTGGATAGCAGTTTGTGGGTAATTCCTCTAATTGGACAGTTTGAAGACCAGAAGCCACCCTTCCTGTGGCCAGCAGACCTTCCCCTTTGAGGAAGTCAGGGAGTTCACGCTCTGCTTGTTTTCCTCCACTGGGGAGAGCTGTGTGGAGAAAACGGGCGTGGGAGTTGGAGGACTAACTTTGAAATCCCGGCTTTGCCATTTACAGGCTGTGCGGCCCTGGTACTTAACCTTGGTTTTGCTCGATATAGTTCAGGATTAATATGAGCTCTGTCATCAGGCTCTGAGGATTAAGTGAAATACTGTGTGCTAAGTGTATTATGTATGGCCAGGCCATGTACCTGTCTTAGAAAAGGGCATCACTCTGGAGCCCCTCAGATTGGCATGGTGAGTAGAGAGGGGTGGGCTACAGCTCCCACCAGCTGCTTCCTGGCCCAAGTGCCCTTGTGGTCACCCTGCTTCCTCTCTCCTCCTCCCACTTTACCTGCAAACTTGTGAACCCGGAGTTTGTTGATACAGCCATGCTCATCTTAGATCATGAGGAGTGGCAAGCAATGCCTCCCAGAAGAAGGGTGCAATGTTATTCCTTTAGAGAGAGATCGATAATCAGGACAATTTAAACCATGTAGCTTTAAAATATACAATCAGTATGCTACAAAGCCAGACTGGAGTAAACAAAAAGGCATGCAATTTGAACAAAGAATTCTTGGAACTCTGAAGTGGAAGCTTAGCCTACAAAGCAGAAGATTTTACCTACCTGGAAAATTGGATGTGTTGACCTTTGGGATATTGAAATTCCTGGATAACTTAACAGGGTGTCTGAAATGTGGGTTCCTGTGAATGATGACTTCGAGCTGAAGATAGAGTGCAGTCCTAGCAGTGGGGACACGTTGCTATGGAAACCCTGAAGCTGAAAGTTCCTCCATGTCTCGGAAAGGCTGTCAGTTAGATCCATGCACTTGGGGAGTCTAATGAAAACAGACACCTGTCATTTTTCCAACAGCCATCTAACATAATATACATTTAAAATATGTCCATGGAAAGAAAAGTCTGCAGTTAAGTTCAGCTGTTTATTTTAAGAGAATTCCCTTGTGTGACTTTGACAGGGCAGATTTTTTTTCTCTCCCTCTACATTAAAGGGAAAAAGAGGGAAGCCCTCCAGTGGTGAGCAGAAACACAGTTGGGAGAATCATTTAGGGTGGTTGATTCCAGGCTGTGGTGGAGGGGAGCCTGGGTCCCGCAACCCTTATTTACATCACAGTGGGGATGGATGGCCCACCTTTCACATTTGCCTTTCTCACACTGGGTCCCCAGAGTTTTTGGTACTGAAAGCCCACACTGATTGGCTCATGGTCACTTTTCTTTTAATGGGGGAGCTCTGAAAAGAAACCTTCATTAGACACGAGTCTCTGCAAATGTCAGGTGCTGGGGAATAAGGAGTCATAGTTTTTGCTTAGACTGACTTGCCATTTGAGGCCGACTGCTGGGATCTGACTCTCCCTGAGCACGCAAATATCAATAGGCAGTACAGAAGTCAGAGTCAGAAGAAGAATGGATTGAAGATAGGCTATTATTACTTGTTTTCAGTTGAATTTACACTGTGAGGTAAATAAGGACACTGCGTAGTATGCAAGCTGGAGTGAAGACAAAAGGGGCAATGCCTCCCAGAAGAAGGGTGCAATGTTATTCCTTTAGAGAGAGATCGATAATCAGGACAATTTAAACCATGTAGCTTTAAAATATACAATCAGTATGCTACAAAGCCAGACTGGAGTAAACAAAAGGCATGCAATTTGAACAAAGAATTCTTGGAACTCTGAAGTGGAAGCTTAGCCTACAAAGCAGAAGATTTTACCTACCTGGAAAATTGGATGTGTTGACCTTTGGGATATTGAAATTCCTGGATAACTTAACAGGGTGTCTGAAATGTGGGTTCCTGTGAATGATGACTTCGAGCTGAAGATAGAGTGCAGTCCTAGCAGTGGGGACACGTTGCTATGGAAACCCTGAAGCTGAAAGTTCCTCCATGTCTCGGAAAGGCTGTCAGTTAGATCCATGCACTTGGGGAGTCTAATGAAAACAGACACCTGTCATTTTTCCAACAGCCATCTAACATAATATACATTTAAAATATGTCCATGGAAAGAAAAGTCTGCAGTTAAGTTCAGCTGTTTATTTTAAGAGAATTCCCTTGTGTGACTTTGACAGGGCAGATTTTTTTTCTCTCCCTCTACATTAAAGGGAAAAAGAGGGAAACCCTCCAGTGGTGAGCAGAAACACAGTTGGGAGAATCATTTAGGTGGTTGATTCCAGGCTGTGGTGGAGGGGAGCCTGGGTCCCGCAACCCTTATTTACATCACAGTGGGGATGGATGGCCCACCTTTCACATTTGCCTTTCTCACACTGGGTCCCCAGAGTTTTTGGTACTGAAAGCCCACACTGATTGGCTCATGGTCACTTTTCTTTTAATGGGGGAGCTCTGAAAAGAAACCTTCATTAGACACGAGTCTCTGCAAATGTCAGGTGCTGGGGAATAAGGAGTCATAGTTTTTGCTTAGACTGACTTGCCATTTGAGGCCGACTGCTGGGATCTGACTCTCCCTGAGCACGCAAATATCAATAGGCAGTACAGAAGTCAGAGTCAGAAGAAGAATGGATTGAAGATAGGCTATTATTACTTGTTTTCAGTTGAATTTACACTGTGAGGTAAATAAGGGAACTGAGGACCTGGTGGTTATGCGCAATGTCAGGTACAAACAAAGAGCTGACAGCACGTATTCAATCAAGAACCCATTAGGCAACGAAATGATGATTGAAAATTCAATTCTCCATATGGAGAACGAAAGACGGGGTGACTCTTCAACTTCTGAGTTCAGGTCATCCTACTCTTTCTACTCTGTTTTACATGTCAAATCAGAAGTAGGACAACAGAAACCTGTATTATTAGTTCTCTGGTGAAGCCTGGCTCTTAACAGTGTAGCCCACTTCCTTACACTGGGTTTTCAGCGATATTTGGAAATTGTATTTTATGCTCCAGATCTGATTGCATCTGATAATTATCACATCTCTGCTCATGGCAAAGAAGCTAACAATATTAATAGGGAAAGACACAGATATTGCTCGGTCTCATGGTTTAGTTGGGGGGGGGGCAGTAATTATACATATCCCCAAAGTACACATATTATGTAGCTCTAGATAAAGATTATGCTAAGAAACCCTTTCGTGGTATACTTACAGTAATGATGGTAATTAGTACAATAAAACAGGAAACAGCCAATCCAAGTCCCTTATCTGTCCCCATAGGCTTTCTCCTCTCATATCAAATGCTTCCGTTGGAAGGTTGGCAGAGTAATTACCCACATTGAATATACTCAAGTAGAAAGTGTGGTCCAATGCTTGGAATATAATCCAATGGGAACTCTACCATGAATTGACTAGTAACCCTTATTTACATCACAGTGGGGATGGATGGCCCACCTTTCACATTTGCCTTTCTCACACTGGGTCCCCAGAGTTTTTGGTACTGAAAGCCCACACTGATTGGCTCATGGTCACTTTTCTTTTAATGGGGGAGCTCTGAAAAGAAACCTTCATTAGACACGAGTCTCTGCAAATGTCAGGTGCTGGGGAATAAGGAGTCATAGTTTTTGCTTAGACTGACTTGCCATTTGAGGCCGACTGCTGGGATCTGACTCTCCCTGAGCACGCAAATATCAATAGGCAGTACAGAAGTCAGAGTCAGAAGAAGAATGGATTGAAGATAGGCTATTATTACTTGTTTTCAGTTGAATTTACACTGTGAGGTAAATAAGGGAACTGAGGACCTGGTGGTTATGCGCAATGTCAGGTACAAACAAAGAGCTGACAGCACGTATTCAATCAAGAACCCATTAGGCAACGAAATGATGATTGAAAATTCAATTCTCCCTATGGAGACCGAAAGACGGGTGACTCTTCAACTTCTGAGTTCAGGTCATCCTACTCTTTCTACTCTGTTTTACATGTCAAATCAGAAGTAGGACAACAGAAACCTGTATTATTAGTTCTCTGGTGAAGCCTGGCTCTTAACAGTGTAGCCCACTTCCTTACACTGGGTTTTCAGCGATATTTGGAAATTGTATTTTATGCTCCAGATCTGATTGCATCTGATAATTATCACATCTCTGCTCATGGCAAAGAAGCTAACAATATTAATAGGGAAAGACACAGATATTGCTCGGTCTCATGGTTTAGTTGGGGGGGGGGCAGTAATTATACATATCCCCAAAGTACACATATTATGTAGCTCTAGATAAAGATTATGCTAAGAAACCCTTTCGTGGTATACTTACAGTAATGATGGTAATTAGTACAATAAAACAGGAAACAGCCAATCCAAGTCCCTTATCTGTCCCCATAGGCTTTCTCCTCTCATATCAAATGCTTCCGTTGGAAGGTTGGCAGAGTAATTACCCACATTGAATATACTCAAGTAGAAAGTGTGGTCCAATGCTTGGAATATAATCCAATGGGAACTCTACCATGAATTGACTGTAAAAACTTGGGAAAGTCACTCACTCGAACTAGCTGTGAGTTTTACCACCTATGAGAGAATTGATCTAACTGAGCCCGAGTTTCCTATTTTGAGTTTTTAAGTGCAAAGCCTGCTGTGTGGGTTTCAGGAGCTGAGCAAATATCTGCTTCCTGAATGGACAAGGGAGGCTCCATTCCCACAGAACTGAGAGTTGCACTACCTCTTCCTGGCCTAGCCATGAGGACGTATGAGGCAAAGGACCTTTGTTCTGCTTCTCCAGAGCATGGGCAAGAGTCAAAGCCCCTCTCCCCCTGATAGCAGGAGTTGCGTACTCACCTCCCTGCTTCTGTAACTGTTCTCGTGTGAGAAGAGGAGATGTTTCTCTGGGTGGGTCTTCCGGTTGGGAGTTTTAGGATCTCAAAGTTGTGGCTCCATGGTCATTGCTTAGAGTCTCTTAAATTTTGTGATGTACGCCTTGATATGGTAGCCCAAAATGATAACCTGGAAAAGAATCAAGGGCTGGCCACCTTCCCCATCAGCTCTATTAGTGACCATCACTTGATAGAGAAAATTGCTTCTTTCTGGGCAGTGCCTTCTCTGACTGGATGCTGTCTGCTAGCGGTAGGTGAAATAACAACAATTACAAGCTTAATCTTGGCAGTGACCCCTGAATTGACGCTTGGAAGGAACCTGGATTATGTTGGAGTCCATTATCTTTGCAAGGAGACAAGCTGTCTTCAGAATTGCTTTGGGGGCCCCATCATGTCATCGCGAAATTGCAGTTAGTCATCTTGGCAACGTTTTTCAGATTCGGTGCGGATAAGCTTGAACACATCCAGTTCCCTGGTTTCCAATGATGGTAATTAGTACACATATTATGTAGCTCTAGATAAAGATTATGCTAAGAAACCCTTTCGTGGTATACTTACAGTAATGATGGTAATTAGTACAATAAAACAGGAAACAGCCAATCCAAGTCCCTTATCTGTCCCCATAGGCTTTCTCCTCTCATATCAAATGCTTCCGTTGGAAGGTTGGCAGAGTAATTACCCACATTGAATATACTCAAGTAGAAAGTGTGGTCCAATGCTTGGAATATAATCCAATGGGAACTCTACCATGAATTGACTGTAAAAACTTGGGAAAGTCACTCACTCGAACTAGCTGTGAGTTTTACCACCTATGAGAGAATTGATCTAACTGAGCCCGAGTTTCCTATTTTGAGTTTTTAAGTGCAAAGCCTGCTGTGTGGGTTTCAGGAGCTGAGCAAATATCTGCTTCCTGAATGGACAAGGGAGGCTCCATTCCCACAGAACTGAGAGTTGCACTACCTCTTCCTGGCCTAGCCATGAGGACGTATGAGGCAAAGGACCTTTGTTCTGCTTCTCCAGAGCATGGGCAGAGTCAAAGCCCCTCTCCCCCTGATAGCAGGAGTTGCGTACTCACCTCCCTGCTTCTGTAACTGTTCTCGTGTGAGAAGAGGAGATGTTTCTCTGGGTGGGTCTTCCGGTTGGGAGTTTTAGGATCTCAAAGTTGTGGCTCCATGGTCATTGCTTAGAGTCTCTTAAATTTTGTGATGTACGCCTTGATATGGTAGCCCAAAATGATAACCTGGAAAAGAATCAAGGGCTGGCCACCTTCCCCATCAGCTCTATTAGTGACCATCACTTGATAGAGAAAATTGCTTCTTTCTGGGCAGTGCCTTCTCTGACTGGATGCTGTCTGCTAGCGGTAGGTGAAATAACAACAATTACAAGCTTAATCTTGGCAGTGACCCCTGAATTGACGCTTGGAAGGAACCTGGATTATGTTGGAGTCCATTATCTTTGCAAGGAGACAAGCTGTCTTCAGAATTGCTTTGGGGGCCCCATCATGTCATCGCGAAATTGCAGTTAGTCATCTTGGCAACGTTTTTCAGATTCGGTGCGGATAAGCTTGAACACATCCAGTTCCCTGGTTTCCAATGTTATTTAGAGAATTGGATGATTTCAAGCACTTATTTTTCCTTAACTCAATTCTCATCGTAGTCCATCAACATCATAGTACGTTTATTCTCCATTTCATTTTTATATGATCCTATTTAGTTGGGAGTAACCCACGTAATATTTTTCTTTTCTGTGACCCTGTCTCTGCTAGAACCGTTTACCAAGTTAAATTTTGGCTATCTTCTATGCAACAATTTTCATAACCCTGATTTTATTCCTTGATTTTTTGCTAGGGATGAAAGGAAGGCAGTTCCTTCTGCTCCATGCAAATGACATTTGCAACAATGCCTTTAAATCAGAGGTTTGAAATGCCTGTCTCAGATTCTTGAGGCTGATGCGTTTGCAATCAACTGCACTCTGTGATGTCCTTGTGCTACTCCATGAAAGTGAAAGGAAATTTTAGAGTTAAGAGTGAGTCATACTTCCAGGCCCTAAGGAGCATGGTCCCCTTAGTGACTCAAACAAACATATCCTAGGATGTGTGAAAGGCTTGTTCTTGGCTATGTGGCTGTCTCCCATTAACTTCCCAGGTGAAATTCTCATGCCCTGTTGTCAAGAAGCCAGTGGCTCTGAGTGAGTTCTCACTGTAGTAAGGATGCTGGCCGGCTTCAAGGGGGCTTTCTGCCCCTCTGCTTCCTGAGTTGGTTGCATCTGAATTGGAAACCTCAATGATCACAGGCCAGGATAGGAAGCAGCATTTACTCTCCCTTTTAAGGTTATTTAAAATGATAACCTGGAAAAGAATCAAGGGCTGGCCACCTTCCCCATCAGCTCTATTAGTGACCATCACTTGATAGAGAAAATTGCTTCTTTCTGGGCAGTGCCTTCTCTGACTGGATGCTGTCTGCTAGCGGTAGGTGAAATAACAACAATTACAAGCTTAATCTTGGCAGTGACCCCTGAATTGACGCTTGGAAGGAACCTGGATTATGTTGGAGTCCATTATCTTTGCAAGGAGACAAGCTGTCTTCAGAATTGCTTTGGGGGCCCCATCATGTCATCGCGAAATTGCAGTTAGTCATCTTGGCAACGTTTTTCAGATTCGGTGCGGATAAGCTTGAACACATCCAGTTCCCTGGTTTCCAATGTTATTTAGAGAATTGGATGATTTCAAGCACTTATTTTTCCTTAACTCAATTCTCATCGTAGTCCATCAACATCATAGTACGTTTATTCTCCATTTCATTTTTATATGATCCTATTTAGTTGGGAGTAACCCACGTAATATTTTTCTTTTCTGTGACCCTGTCTCTGCTAGAACCGTTTACCAAGTTAAATTTTGGCTATCTTCTATGCAACAATTTTCATAACCCTGATTTTATTCCTTGATTTTTTGCTAGGGATGAAAGGAAGGCAGTTCCTTCTGCTCCATGCAAATGACATTTGCAACAATGCCTTTAAATCAGAGGTTTGAAATGCCTGTCTCAGATTCTTGAGGCTGATGCGTTTGCAATCAACTGCACTCTGTGATGTCCTTGTGCTACTCCATGAAAGTGAAAGGAAATTTTAGAGTTAAGAGTGAGTCATACTTCCAGGCCCTAAGGAGCATGGTCCCCTTAGTGACTCAAACAAACATATCCTAGGATGTGTGAAAGGCTTGTTCTTGGCTATGTGGCTGTCTCCCATTAACTTCCCAGGTGAAATTCTCATGCCCTGTTGTCAAGAAGCCAGTGGCTCTGAGTGAGTTCTCACTGTAGTAAGGATGCTGGCCGGCTTCAAGGGGGCTTTCTGCCCCTCTGCTTCCTGAGTTGGTTGCATCTGAATTGGAAACCTCAATGATCACAGGCCAGGATAGGAAGCAGCATTTACTCTCCCCTTTTAAGGTTATTTAAGGATTGTACATTCTTCTTGTACAACTGTTTTTCCCTCTGCCATAGCAGTAGAGGGAAATAAGATAAAGTATCGGTGGTTCAGTTCAATTTGACGACGTGCTCATTGAGAATCCGTTGTACTGAAAGTAGGAAGATGACAAGATAAGGGCTTCCTTGCTCATGAGTGCCACTAAAGTGGACTGGATGTGGGACATACTCAACTTAGAGACATGTACTGTGGGGAAGGAGAGGGAATCAGGGCTAGAATTATGGAAACATGGAATTATGGAATCCAGCTCTTGGATTTTCCTCTCTAATAGGTGGTCAGCATTGGAATAAACTGTGCAAAGGGAGTTCCAATGCCTTGTATTTAGTATCTGAATAGATGTGACTCTAAGCCAGGCCCATCCCTAAGGTTGCATGGAGGGAGTACAGTGGTCCTTCTTATCTGAGGGGATACAATCCAAGACCCCTGATGGATGCTCGAAGCCATAGACAGCACTGAATCCTAGATACACTATCTTTCTTCCTAAACATATGTGATAAAGTGTAAATTAGAAATTAGACACAGAAATTAGCAATAATAATTATAATAGAGAACAATATGTGAATGTGGTCTCTTTCTCTATCTTGAACTGTCCTATTGTACAGACTTAAGGCATTTTCTGTCTTCTTGTAGTACTTGCCATGCACTGCGGCAGCAGCTTTTGTAGTTTGAGGTGCGACACAAAACTAGCACAGATTTATTTTTCCTCCTTCACAGTTTCACAGCAGAGGATTTGTTCTTGCAGAGGGTCTTAGCAACCTCAGTGTATGCATCTTTTTCTTCTGTTGTACGAAGTCAAGAAGCTGCCTCTTCACAGTGATGGGAAGGACTGCGGCTCCTTGGTGACACATCTGAATTGCCAGCATCACTGCTGCTGTACTTGGGGCCAGTTATGAAGTACAGTCAGGGTGACTGGAACACAGGCGCTGTGACACCACGACAGACCATCTGATCACAGAGACAGCTCCTGAGGGGCTACCAGGTGGAGGACACTGGACCAAAGGATGATTCCCAATTTAGGCAGGACCGGGTAGGGTGGATGGCATGAGATTTCATCCTGCTCTTCAGAACAGGACACAGTTTAAAACCTCTGAATTGCTTTTTTTTTTTCTGGATTTTTTCATGTAATATTTTGGGACTGCTGCTGATTATGTGTAATCGAAACTGCAGACAGTGAAACCTCTGAGAAGAGGGAACTGCTGTACCTGGAGCTCTGTGGTGACTTGTCTGTGCAGATTTGGCCCTTACTTCTGGTTAGCGGTAGTGAGTCAGTCGATAGCAAGTCTGGTCTACTAGGTGCCCAGGGAGTGAAGGCTTGAACCATCATGGTTCCTTTCGGTCTCATCCATGTGATATTTGTGTTGTCAGGAAATGTTGTTGGCTCCACCTTCAGAACACATCCAGAGTTCAACACTTCTCTGTCTCCTCTTCTTGTTGCCCTGGGGCAAGCCTTCAGCATCTCATCCGCATCCCGGATCATGACAGTGATTTTCTAACTGCTTCTTGCTCTGCCTCTCCTGCATAATCAGTTTTCAATACAGTCATGGAAATTCTTCGTACAGTATCTAAACCAGATAATGCCAGCCTTCACAAACCTCACAGATGCTTCTTTTCATTCACAGTGGAAGCCACTGTCCTCATGAGGGTCTGCATGGTCCAACCTCAGTGACTTATCTGTCTCATTCCCAGAGTTCCTCATGCTCCAAGGCTTTATTCCAGTCCACTGCCCTCTCCAGCGCCTGGACAGCCTGCTCCCCGTCTCTACCCTGGCTGTTTCCTCCACTTTTTCCAGTTGTCTGCATACTTACCTTCCTTATCTCCTTCTAGTCTTTACTCAGTTGCCACTATCGCAACATGGGCTACTTTGACTACCCAATTTTATTTTCTTTCTTTGAAGTCTAGTTGCTATGGAGTATTATTTAAGTTACAGATGTACCATATAGTCAGTCACAATTTTTAAAGTTTATACTACTTTTATAGTTATCATAAAATATTGGTTATATTCCCTATGTTTTATGTTACCTGCTTGTAGCTTAGTTTATACCTCAGAACTTGTACCTCTTGATTCCCTACCCCTTTGATCACTCCTCCCCTCTTTCCTCTCTCCATTGGTAACCACTAATTTGTTTTTCATTTTTTGTAATATGCACTAGTTTGTTGCATTTTTAAAATTCTACTTATAAATGATAGTATGCAGTATTTGTCTTTCTCTGCCTGACATCTCACTTAGCATAATGCCCTCTAACTCTGTCCGTGCTGCTGCAAATGGCAGAAGTCCACTTCCTTTTTCTGGATGAGTGATATTCTTTTGTATATATATGTGCCACATCTTCTTTATCCCTTCATCTGTTGATGGACTCTTAGGTTGCTTCAGTATCCTGGCAATTGTAAATAATGCCGCTATGAACATTGCAGTGCATGTATCTTTTCAAATTATTGCTTTTTTTCCCCAGGTAGATACCTAGGACTGCAATTGCTGGGTCATATGGTGGTCCTGTGTTTAGTTTTCTGAGAAGCATACTTACTGTTCTAGTGACTGCACCAATTTGCATTCCTATCAACATGTATGAGGATTCCCCTTTCATCACATTTGTTATTTGTATTCTTTTTCATAATAAACATTCTGGCAGGCGTAAGGTGGTTTTTATAAAATTACTTAAATTTATTTCTTTCTAATTGGGCGATAATTGCTTTACAATATTGTGTTAGTTTCTGCCATATATCAACATGAATCAGCCATAGGTGTACCTCCCACCCCCATCCCACCTCTAGAGATGATCTCAGAACACCAGATTTAAGCTCCTTGCATCATATTTCCACTGGCCATCTGTTTTACATATGGTAATATCTATGTTTCAGTGCTACTCTCTTTGATTTTCATTTCTTTGATGATTAGTGATGTTGAGCATCTTTTCATGTCTGTTGGCCATCAGCATGTTGTGATGGCTTCCACTCTCCCCACCACCCTGCTTTGACAGGCATTCCTGGTTCTCAATAAGTAGTAAATGTATTCAACTTTTTTTTTTTAATCACACAAAAAATCATCTTCCAGAGTGCTTTATTTTTTGGCCATTTCTATTGGTATTTCATTTATTTCCATATTTGTTCTTTGGCCCGTGTGGGCCTCCCATCGCAGTGGCACCTCTTGCTGCAGAGCACCGGCTCTGGGCTCATGCGCTCCAGAGTGCTGGCTTGGTAGTTGGACACATCGGTCCAGCCGCTCTGCGGCACGTGGGATCTTCTCAGGCCAGGGATCAAACTGGTGCCCCTTGCACTGCAAGGCGGTGTCCTTACCCTCTGGACCACCAGGGAAGCCCCCCAACGTGCTTTTTAAGTTTTCATTTATTTACTGTGTTTGCTGTTTGTCTTCTCTTAATCCTCCCCTCCTACCCACATGCCAGAATGAAAGGTGTGTATGGGTAGGTTGTTCTTTTTTTTTTTTTTTTTTTTTAATTTGTTTGCACTGTTGTTTCACCAGTGGCTTGAAAAGGATCTGATAGTGGAGGCTCAATCAGTTTATTGAATGAACAAATCCTGCAATCCCATGCCTTCTCAATAAGTGCTTTCAAATCCTGGGGAATTCAGAGTTGTAATTTGGAAAAGGAGTGGTCAATAAATTCTCAATCCACTCGTTGGTTTCACTCAGCTCTGGAATGTATTCTGTCAGGCCTTTCAAAAAATCAAGCTCTAGTATTTGTACGCAGATAATAAACATTCCTGGCAAAAGGCGGTAAGGTGGTTTTTATAAAATTACTTAAATTTATTTCTTTCTAATTGGGCGATAATTGCTTTACAATATTGTGTTAGTTTCTGCCATATATCAACATGAATCAGCCATAGGTGTACCTCCCACCCCCATCCCACCTCTAGAGATGATCTCAGAACACCAGATTTAAGCTCCTTGCATCATATTTCCACTGGCCATCTGTTTTACATATGGTAATATCTATGTTTCAGTGCTACTCTCTTTGATTTTCATTTCTTTGATGATTAGTGATGTTGAGCATCTTTTCATGTCTGTTGGCCATCAGCATGTTGTGATGGCTTCCACTCTCCCCACCACCCTGCTTTGACAGGCATTCCTGGTTCTCAATAAGTAGTAAATGTATTCAACTTTTTTTTTTAATCACACAAAAAATCATCTTCCAGAGTGCTTTATTTTTTGGCCATTTCTATTGGTATTTCATTTATTTCCATATTTGTTCTTTGGCCCGTGTGGGCCTCCCATCGCAGTGGCACCTCTTGCTGCAGAGCACCGGCTCTGGGCTCATGCGCTCCAGAGTGCTGGCTTGGTAGTTGGACACATCGGTCCAGCCGCTCTGCGGCACGTGGGATCTTCTCAGGCCAGGGATCAAACTGGTGCCCCTTGCACTGCAAGGCGGTGTCCTTACCCTCTGGACCACCAGGGAAGCCCCCCAACGTGCTTTTTAAGTTTTCATTTATTTACTGTGTTTGCTGTTTGTCTTCTCTTAATCCTCCCCTCCTACCCACATGCCAGAATGAAAGGTGTGTATGGGTAGGTTGTTCTTTTTTTTTTAATTTGTTTGCACTGTTGTTTCACCAGTGGCTTGAAAAGGATCTGATAGTGGAGGCTCAATCAGTTTATTGAATGAACAAATCCTGCAATCCCATGCCTTCTCAATAAGTGCTTTCAAATCCTGGGGAATTCAGAGTTGTAATTTGGAAAAGGAGTGGTCAATAAATTCTCAATCCACTCGTTGGTTTCACTCAGCTCTGGAATGTATTCTGTCAGGCTTTACCATAGTATTCAGATGTAATTTTAAAAAATGGCATCATTAGATATGTTCCCCTTCTGGAAAAAAAGAGATAATTTTAGGAATACGCAGACTCTTGGTAATCACACGGCTTGCACCACACTTTGGTCTCCTTAGGAGTTCCTGGGCATATCATTCTCCTCATTAAGCACAAGCTATTTCAGCCCTGACATGTGAGGCTCAGGGTGTTGGAGATAAACGACTCTAGCGTAGAGATATGCCAGCTGAGTCAGCTCCCTGAAGTCACAGCAGTCATCCTTGCTGGCATTATCAGTGCCTTGAAACAACTGCTCTTATCGCAACCTTCATTTTGAAGACCTGTGTGTGTGTCTTTCTCCTTGAAGCACAGCATCAGGTTCTCTTGCCTATTCCTTCACATAGGATGCTAAAAAGACATTCACTCAGCTTGAAATGATCAGATCCCTATTTTCTTCACTAAATTTATTATTGATTTACTTCAGGATCAGGAAATGATTGAACTCCAGCTCTTCTCTAGGAATATAGAAAAATGGAGTTTGAGGTTTAAGTACAAATGGTTGCATGAACCAGCATGCTTCATCGACACTGCAGTGGGGATTGCAAACACTAAACACTGCTTTCCTTCCAGTTTATTTAGGCTCGATGCTGTCAGGAGTGTCTTTAGTTATTTTTTAACTTTTTGGCGAAAAGAGGATAATTGATTCTGATAGCTCATCTCTAAAGGAGAATCTGCTCTAGCTCTTTCTATACCCTTTGGAGTAAAGAAAGACAGAGCAGTACATTGGTGATGGCTTTGCGGTATGAAGTGTAGGGGAGATGAAGGGAGCAGGCCCTCATGAACACACATTTTTCTTTTTCCGTGAAAACATTTTTGTGATTCCTTGCAATTCTCTCAAGACTGCGGGATAAAGATTGTGTTGTAGATGTAACAGTCTTAATTAGCAAAACTGACAAGAAAATACTTATCTCTTTATGTTGAGTGACAGGAAAACACAACTTAGGGAATTTGTCACTTATGATTGAACAGAATCACATTTGAGTCTTACACATTTGTCTCAACCTGATTAGTTCACAGGTAGGTTTTTATTTAGCTTCCTGGATCATGAATATTCTGAAGTCTTAGCTTTTCTTATCAGCAAAGAAAAGCAATTTATAATATGAGACCTGAACAAACAAAGCACTTTAGACTCTTTTACGATTTTCCTGCTAGAGAAGCTGATTTTCTGCTTAAAAGGGAAACTCACTTTTTCAAATGTCGTATTTTTCTTGATCAAAGAGAAGGGGGTTCATTATTTTCTAAACTTTTTAAGGACAGGAAGACTTGTATTTTTAAATTTCACAATACTAATTCCAAGACAGCTATTCTAGACATAATTGTGCCTCCAAAAATAGTCATTTACTCCAACAACTATCTCTTCTAAAGAGCACAAATATTTATCATTTCTCCTTTATAAATATTGAATACTACGCACATATGCCAAGAACCGATTCATTCTTTGCAAGTCAGCAGTTTCATCCAATAGTAAAGGAACATGTCTGCAATCACATGTGGTGTTATTTGCTATAGAAAATTCACCAAAAGCCTATTCTGAGCACAGTATTTGGCATTAGTTCTGTGTGAATCACAAACGTCTTACCAATAGATAGTGTAGCTTGTACCTTTTTTTCCCCTAATGTGAACTACAGCACTGAAAAATACCTTTTTTTCTTTTTTGATCTCTTACATAACTTAAGTGACTGAATTAATCTGGGGACACTAGCATTATTTTTTATCATATTTTTTCCCAGAGAAGACCTTACACCTTTGAAAATGAACCTGAAATGAATTCTCTGAAGAATTCACGTCACTACTAGCTCAGGTTTTCATACAGTAGCCGCATGGTTTTTCTGGATTCCAGGGAAGATGGAGGAAGGCATAGCCAGGAACACCTGGCATGATTCCTCTTTCTATTGATGAGGATGTGACCTTGCAATCATGAGCCTGACTTAATTTGGTCCATGAACCAGCAAAGTGTCGTATTTGTGAACATTCCCTTCAAAAAAGGGAAAAGGTTCTCAGTGTGTATTTTTCCAAATTAGTAATATTGAAAAAAAAAAAAAAAGGCAAAGACAAGAATTGGCTCTTTTTTACTTCTGGCTGGGTCCTACCTGACTTGCAGGCTTCGCTAGTGACTTAGCTCCTAAGAACAAGAGCCCATATGACAGGCTGGGCCTGTTTTTGTCTGGGGACAGTCATGCTTCATGCTTTTGTTAAGGTCTGTATCCTTTGCCAAAAAGAGTTCAGAATTTATATCGGTGTATAGGTGTATGTATGTGTGTGTACTGCTCACAAATCCAAAACCTATTTCCAGAGGTAGACTAACACACTAAGGACTTGAAGCTAATAAAGTGGTTGGTTCCATCAATTCCCATTTTCAGATATTCATCACTGTGTTTTCTGGTTATATTTTATGTTTTAGGTGCTCATGCTAAATCACTATAGGTACAAACTCACTTATCCCAGCACAAAGAGTTATGTGCCCACTTAAGTCCCCTCTTTTATTTATATTTACAACATCATTGTGAGTGGTACTACATTTTCAAACTTTTCAGTGGCCTTATTGAGGTGAATTGATTTATAATAAACTGCACATATATATAGTATATCATTTGATAAGTTGCATAGATGTATACACCCATGAAACAATTGAGAAACCATTTTACAGTCAAGATAATGAACATATCCATCACCCTCCAGAGTTACTTTGTGCCTACTCATAATCCCACCCTCCAGCTCTCCAGCTCTGTCCATCCGCAGGCAGTCACCAGTCTGTTTTCCATTAGTATAAGTTAGCTTGCATTTTCTGGAATTTAATACAAAAAGAATCATATAGAATGCACTCTTTCTTATCTGTCTTCTTTCACTTACCATCATTCTTTTGAGATTTAAATGTGCTGTGTATATTAATAGTTCCCTCTCCTCACCACCACCATGTGTGTTGTTGAGTGATGTTCCATTATATGGGCATACAACAAATTCTTTATCTTTCTTCATGGTTGTTAGGATTGTTTTCAGTCATTGGCTCCTACAAACAAAACTATTTGTACTAACATTATTGTACAGATCACTGTATGAGCAAATGCTTTAATTTCTTAGGTAAATACCTTAGGAGTGGAATGGCTGCATTATAGAGTAGATATATTTCTAACTTTTTATGAAAATGCCAGACTGTTTTACAAAGTATGTGCATCTTTTTACATTCCTTTTGGCAGTGGTTGAGAATTCCAGTTGTTCCATATTCTTGAAAGAGTTCTTAGGGTCTGTCTTTTAATTTTCAAGTTTCTCATAGTGGATAGGTGAATGTTTCTGTATTTTAATTTGCATTTCTTTAATGTCTCATGATGTTCAGCAAATGACTGTTGACTGATGTGTGTGCACTTATTTGCTATCCGGTAGTAGTTTTGGTGAAATAACACTCACATATTTGGCTCATTTTGAATCTTCAAAGTTATTTTGTTTTCTTTTAGATGTCTGTATGTATTCTGGATGTGGTTCTGTTGGTTTTTCTCTATTTTTCTGTGATCAGTTTCATTGATTTCAATCTAATTTTTACTCTTTCCTTGTTTGTGTTTTCTGTCTTTTTTTTTTTTTTGGTTGTTCTTTTCTTTTTCTAATTTGTTAAAGGAGAAGCTGTCATCATTGAATTGAAACCTTTTTCTTTTTTGAATATCAGTATTTTGTAGTGTAAACCTCACCTTCAATGCCTTAGTTGCATTCACTAACTTTTAATAATGTTGTGTTTTCATAATCATTCAGTTCAAAATACTTACTTGTCATTTTGACCTCTCCTTTGATCTGTGAATTAAAAGTGCAATCCAGAGCTAGAATTAAATGTAAATGTAACTGAGGAAATAAATTCCCACAGCAGAACTTGCTGTGAAGTGCAAGGCAGTGTGGATGCTTGCAGAGAGACTGAACAGGAAAGAGTGAAGTGCCATGGGTTCCAGTTATGTTGGCCCTAATAAAGGTGTTTCCAGAAAGAGTTTTGCCATCAGTAAGAAAATACCAGAACAGGTCTGAATCCTCTTATGTCACAGCAGAGTTACTGAAGATTAGAAATAGACGGAAAAATGTACAAAACCAGAGCAGAGACAGAGGAAAGCTCCATTTCTGCAGGTGTCTTGAAAAAAGACAGGCATCTCTGGGGGACTTGTGGTAAAGATGATGAAGGAAGTAGGTAGAGGAAATGAACAATCCTGTACAAACAAAAGACGACTGATGAATTAGAAGACACTCTAACTTTCTCCGTTTAGGATTCTGTCTCCAAGTAAAATTATACTCTGTGTAGCAAGAGAGAAGGATACTCTTCAACTAAGGAACCCGGTAGACTAATCCAGAAGTTTTAACCTTCCTATATAGAAGGAGGTCACCTGATATTCTAGAAAAATAAAAGACACTTTACAATGAAAGGCAATTAAAATCAGGACAACACGAAACAACTCTACATACAAATTGAAAATGAAAATCAGTTTAATTCATGAAAACATTTGCCTAAAATGGAAATGAAACAGGAAAATGACAATACAACACTGTAACAAGAATTAAATGTTACTAAATAACACTTGCAAATATTAATGGTGATTCAAAAATTTGTAACGTTGATTCAAAAACAAAAGCTCACAGAGAAACGAACCCCAAATTTAAAAGAACAAGATGAAATGACAAGTGATCAAAACAAGAAAGAAGTAAAAGGGCAAATAATCTGAGGAATAAGGACTAAATTCTAAGTGCCCAAATGGTATTGAACTTAAATAATAAAACAGAAAAAAGAAGTAAATTATAAAAGCAGATAGAAGAATCTGAAAAACAAGTTATAAAAGATTAGTAGGTCAAAAATACCTATGATGGGAATTCTGAAGAAGAAAAACAAAATACAGAATGAAATGAATACCAAAAACTTTAAATCCCCCCCAAATTTGTAAATAGAAACAATGATCTGTGTCCATATATCAAAATGTTACACTGTAAGTTTGGAAAATTGACTGGTAATGAACAGCTCTGGAACATAGCCTGGTGAAACTTTTAGACTTTAAAAATAAATAAAAACAAATCCTCTGGCCTCCAGGCAAAAAAGATCATATAGCTGACAAAGGAAAGAGAATCAGTGTGGCGTCAAACTTCTTTCCAGCAACCTGCAAAGCAGGAACAGAAAGGAGTATCATTTTTAAACAACTCAAGGAACAAAAAGACTTCATGTCCAGACAAACTGTTCTTCATTTATCAGAATTAGAAAAAAGCAGTTTTAATACAGTCAGCCCTCCCCATGTACTGGTTCTGCATCTGTGGATTCAACCAACTGAAGATCCAAAAAAATTTGCAAAGAGCGACTTACCTGGTGCGGTCCAGTGGTTATAGACTCTGAGCTTCCCAGAGCGGTTTCAATCCCTGGGCGGGAAACTAAGATCCTACATGCTACTTTGCATAGCAAAAAGAACAATTTGGACAAAAAGAAATCCGTAAAATATTAAAACACAAAACTTGAATTTGTAGCACACTGGTAACTATTTACATAGCCTTTCAACTGCGTTAGGTATATAAATAATCTAGAGATAATTTAAAGTATTTGAGAGGATGTGCATAGACTATGTTGCAAATACCACACCATTTCATAGAAGATGCTTGAGTGTCCGTGGAATTTGGTATCTATGGGGAATGTGTTCCAGGAGCCCATTGATCCTAAAGGATGATCATAGTGAAAATCATCAGGAAATATTGTGTTCGGAGCCCTTCCTGAAGACTCTACGAAAGATGAACTTCTCTTTTTCCCTCTTTTTCCAAAAATGACTGGGGAACTTTGGTGTGACGATTGTGACCACTGAATGAACGACTTCCATTCTACCTTTGTCCCAAAGACGGTTCATATTCTGCTCTGCCTCCCCTCCATACTAGCTTGACTTTTGGAAATGAAGCCCAAATGGGCAGAATTGAGATCAGCCAGCAGAGGTGCTTTCTATGTGAACGTTGCCTGTGTGTGAGCACTAAATCTCTAAAAACTAACTGGAAATACTGTGCTCATTTCACTAGCATAATATGTTCTCTACGGATTCCATTCACAGTTGTGACTGCTTAAGATAATAGACAGCTGAATGATAGAAATGAAAGGCAGGAAAGGGCAGAAGGCTGCAGGCTGCCCAGGAAAATTTGCAGCAGAGAATTTATGAATTTGAGTCCCATATACAGGAGCAGACTGTCTTGCACAGATCAAGCCAAGAAGGCAAGTGGCTTTCATTGTTCCCAGTGTTTATCTCATGGATATTTGAATGCCTTTGCTGCCTGACAAAGACAGTGTTCCATAGTCTTTCATATTAGTTGAATTGGGAAAAGAATGTGCTCTTTGAGTTTCATTAATAACCTAACCCCCCATAGCATCCTTGGTGGCAGTAAGAGGATGGTGGGGATCCCCTGAATCATTTTAGGGATCTCTCTCTCTTTACATTCCTTGTGAAAAATACCCTTGCTCTTCAAAGTGTGCCTAGTGCCAATAGTACTGGCATCATCGAGGAGCTTGTTAGAGATCCAGAATCTGTCTACATTTCTTGTGTGTCTTAGACTTGAATATAGATGTAGATTATCTGGAAATATTGTTAAAAGTAGATCTTGGCTCAGAAGTCTGGGAGGGAGACCAAGATTCTGCATTTCTGATAAACTCTCAAATGATTTCAATGCCTCTGGTCCTTGCGACATACTAGATCACTTATACTCAGTTCCCTTCCAAAAGAGGTTTGTTGAATGAATCCTTTCTGATATTCTCTGGCAAATTAGTGTTCTGTGTTTCCTGGAAAATATTTAAAAAGAGCAATAAGCAGTCCTAAGTAGAGAGAACCTCTTATTAGTTTGTTGAGGACTAAGGGCTAAGTTTAGTCTACAGTGAAGCAGTGGCAGACTTTATTTTCTTGGGCTCCAAAATCACTGTGGATGGTGACTGCAGCCATGAAAGTAAAAGATGCTTGCATCTTGGAAAAAAAGCAATGATAAGCCTAGACAGCATATTAAAAAGCAGAGGCATCACTTTTGCCAACAAAAGTCTATATAGTCAAAGCTATGACTTTCCCAGTAATCATGTATGGATGTGAGAGTTAGACCATAAAGGAGCTAAAGGTCAAAGAATTGATGCCTTCAAACTGTAGTGTTGGAGAAGACTCTTAAGAGTCCTTTGGACAGCAAGAAGATGGAGAAATGAAAGGCAGGAAAGGGCAGAAGGCTGCAGGCTGCCCAGGAAAATTTGCAGCAGAGAATTTATGAATTTGAGTCCCATATACAGGAGCAGACTGTCTTGCACAGATCAAGCCAAGAAGCCAAGTGGCTTTCATTGTTCCCAGTGTTTATCTCATGGATATTTGAATGCCTTTGCTGCCTGACAAAGACAGTGTTCCATAGTCTTTCATATTAGTTGAATTGGGAAAAGAATGTGCTCTTTGAGTTTCATTAATAACCTAACCCCCCATAGCATCCTTGGTGGCAGTAAGAGGATGGTGGGGATCCCCGAATCATTTTAGGGGATCTCTCTCTCTTTACATTCCTTGTGAAAAATACCCTTGCTCTTCAAAGTGTGCCTAGTGCCAATAGTACTGGCATCATCGAGGAGCTTGTTAGAGATCCAGAATCTGTCTACATTTCTTGTGTGTCTTAGACTTGAATATAGATGTAGATTATCTGGAAATATTGTTAAAAGTAGATCTTGGCTCAGAAGTCTGGGAGGGAGACCAAGATTCTGCATTTCTGATAAACTCTCAAATGATTTCAATGCCTCTGGTCCTTGCGACATACTAGATCACTTATACTCAGTTCCCTTCCAAAAGAGGTTTGTTGAATGAATCCTTTCTGATATTCTCTGGCAAATTAGTGTTCTGTGTTTCCTGGAAAATATTTAAAAAGAGCAATAAGCAGTCCTAAGTAGAGAGAACCTCTTATTAGTTTGTTGAGGACTAAGGGCTAAGTTTAGTCTACAGTGAAGCAGTGGCAGACTTTATTTTCTTGGGCTCCAAAATCACTGTGGATGGTGACTGCAGCCATGAAAGTAAAAGATGCTTGCATCTTGGAAAAAAAGCAATGATAAGCCTAGACAGCATATTAAAAAGCAGAGGCATCACTTTTGCCAACAAAAGTCTATATAGTCAAAGCTATGACTTTCCCAGTAATCATGTATGGATGTGAGAGTTAGACCATAAAGGAGCTAAAGGTCAAAGAATTGATGCCTTCAAACTGTAGTGTTGGAGAAGACTCTTAAGAGTCCTTTGGACAGCAAGAAGATGGAACCAGCCAATCCTAAAAGAAATCAGCCCTGAATATTCATTGGAAGGACTGATGCTGAAGTGGAGGTCCCAGTACTCTGGCTACCTGATACAAAGATCTGACTCCTTGGAAAAGAGCCTAATGCTGAAGGCAGAAGCAGAAGAGGGTGGCAGAGGATGAAATGATTGGATTGCATCACTGAGTCAGTGGACATTGAGCTAACTCTGGGAGATAGTGAAGAAGAGGGGAACCTGGTGTGCTGTAATCTTTGGTGTCTGAAAGAGTGAGGCACAACTCAGAGACTGAACAACAACAGATTTTCCTTTTCTAGTCTTCTCAGGAAATTGCAGAGTCAAGAGTCACTTATCTTGGATACCAGGTTATCCATGCCTGTTTTGAAGTTTTTTTTTTTTTTAATTTTGGCCACTTTTATTGATTTTTTTAATGCATTTATTTTCATCCATCTTACTCTTTGGCCTGTGTGGACCTCCCATTGCAGTGGCCTTTCCTATTGCAGAGCACCGGATCTGGGTACACGTGCTCCAGAGTGCTGGCTCGTAATTGGACACACCAGTCCAGCTGCTCCACGGCATGTGGAATCTTCCTGGGCCGGGGATTGAACTGATGCCCATTGGACTCTTTACCCACTGGATCACCAGGGAAGCCCTGTTTTTAAAGTTTTTGCCCATTATATAGATTCAAGAAAGGGCTGGCTCTTAACGTATAGGTCCGTGTATTATGCAAGACATTAGTAGGAATATAATACAGTGAAATTCAACAAACAAATAATAATGCTACTTCATCTTACTTGCTTATTTAGTCACAAGGGGCCTTTAGGGCAGCGAAGGAGACCCAGACATAAAGAACAGACTTTGGATTCAGTGGGAGAAGGAGAGGGTGGGATGGTTTGAGAGAATAACTTTGAAACATATACATTACCATATGTAAAATAGATAGCCAAAGGTAGTTTGATCAGGGCACCCAAAGCAGGTACTCTGTGACAGCCTGGAGGGTTGGAGTGGGGAGGGACGTGGGAGGAAGATTCAGAATGGAGGTTACAGTGTATGCCTGTGACTGATTTGTATTGATGTATGGCAAAAACTACCACAATATTAAGTGATTTAGAAAAAACCCCATAATTTTCTAAGCCTAACTTCAGAAGTATTAAAACAGAATGGGGAGGCAACAGGTATTTGCATTTTTGAATGCAAATTAAATGCAGACTTTTCAGTACTCTTCATGGTGAGTGACTCTGATGCCGAGACAGTTTGAGAACACTCTTTGGTATAAATTATTCTCCTGGAATTATATAATCCAGTGATACAAGATCAGACAGACAAAATATGGGCAAGAATAACATTAGAGATTCAAACAACTCAATTATCAAGCTTGGTCTAATGGAGAAATACAGAGTTGTACACACAGTAACTGGAAAAATACATTTTTTTTCGAACACATCTAAGAATTACAAAGACTGTCCACATAATAAGATATTAATCAGGTCTGAACAAATGCACAGGGAAGCCTAGCATGCTGCAGTCTATGGGATCGCAAAGGGTCAGACACGACTAAGCGACTGAACAACAATAACAAAAAATGCAAGAATGATTGGTATACAGATCATATTTCCTATCCACAATTATAGTAAGTTTCAGGAAACCCCAACTTTTATTGAAAAAGCCCCACAAATATAAAATATCTGTCCATTCAAACATCATAATTAACAAAACGGAAAAAAAAAGACAAAGGCTGTTTTCTGTTTGAATTCTAACATACACTCAAGTAAGAGACAATTATAATAGTACACAAATTTTACTAGTGAATCTTATTTTGTAAGACTAAAAACAAGACCATAGAAGCACAGTATAAGAAAGAAAATTCTAGGCCAATCGTATTCATGAACATAAAAAATTATAGGCCAATCTCATTTATGAACATAGATACAAAAATTTTAAATGTTTTTGTTAAATGAATCCACAATATATAAAAGAGGCAATGTGTCATTTCTGATATGAATTACCCAAGGAAAGCATGGATGATTTTGCTTTGGAACATTATTGTTGTGTCTCAGTTATTAAAGAACTGAAGGAGGAAAAAAAAAACACATCAATAGATACAGAGTATTTAGCCATAATGTCCATAGGCATTCAATAATAAAAACTCCTAGAAAACTAGGAAGTAATAATAATAGAAACTTCCTGAATCTGTCAATGGGTATATATCAACAATTTACTGCATATAATATATTCAGAAGTGAAAGCATTCTCTTAAAAATAAAGTGTTAAGTAACTTGAGTCTTGTTTTGGAGGTCCTAGCCAGGGCAGTAAGACAAGAAGACAAAAAATTCATGAAAGTAGAAAACTGTCATTATTTCCATAGTATGAAAGTCACGTCCAACTCTTTGCAACCCCATGGACTATAGCCAAATATAAACATAGCTAACCCTAAAGATTCTGTAGGTAAATATTTATAAATAATAAGAATTACTTATATGCCTGCCACTAGGAATAGAAAATGTTATTATTTATAAAGATGAACTTAATAAAAAAAATAAATTAAAAATAAAAAGGTCTGAACAAATGAAAGCAGCATCTGCAATGGGATCGCAAAGGGTCAGACACGACTAAGCGACTGAACAACAATAACAAAAAATGCAAGAATGATTGGTATACAGATCATATTTCCTATCCACAATTATAGTAAGTTTCAGGAAACCCCAACTTTTATTGAAAAAGCCCCACAAATATAAAATATCTGTCCATTCAAACATCATAATTAACAAAACGGAAAAAAAAAGACAAAGGCTGTTTTCTGTTTGAATTCTAACATACACTCAAGTAAGAGACAATTATAATAGTACACAAATTTTACTAGTGAATCTTATTTTGTAAGACTAAAAACAAGACCATAGAAGCACAGTATAAGAAAGAAAATTCTAGGCCAATCGTATTCATGAACATAAAAAATTATAGGCCAATCTCATTTATGAACATAGATACAAAAATTTTAAATGTTTTTGTTAAATGAATCCACAATATATAAAAGAGGCAATGTGTCATTTCTGATATGAATTACCCAAGGAAAGCATGGATGATTTTGCTTTGGAACATTATTGTTGTGTCTCAGTTATTAAAGAACTGAAGGAGGAAAAAAAAAACACATCAATAGATACAGAGTATTTAGCCATAATGTCCATAGGCATTCAATAATAAAAACTCCTAGAAAACTAGGAAGTAATAATAATAGAAACTTCCTGAATCTGTCAATGGGTATATATCAACAATTTACTGCATATAATATATTCAGAAGTGAAAGCATTCTCTTAAAAATAAAGTGTTAAGTAACTTGAGTCTTGTTTTGGAGGTCCTAGCCAGGGCAGTAAGACAAGAAGACAAAAAATTCATGAAAGTAGAAAACTGTCATTATTTCCATAGTATGAAAGTCACGTCCAACTCTTTGCAACCCCATGGACTATAGCCAAATATAAACATAGCTAACCCTAAAGATTCTGTAGGTAAATATTTATAAATAATAAGAATTACTTATATGCCTGCCACTAGGAATAGAAAATGTTATTATTTATAAAGATGAACTTAATAAGAACAACCAAAAATGTATTGGATCAAAGGATATATTTGACAAAAACATACATAAAACCTATATTGAGAAAATTATACAATTTTATTATATTAAAATTAAAACCAATGGAGAAATATACCAAATTCAGGGAAGAGAGACTCAATAATTTAAAAATGTCATCTCCCACACAAAGGGCTCCTTTGATTTAAATAATAGTCCCAACAGAATTTTTCTTGGAACCTAACAAGCTGATTATTAAACTTATTAGGAGAACAATGCCAAATAGAGTTGAAACACACTTCAAAAGGGAGAAAAAGTGGATGGAAAATGCTCCACTGGGTAGTACAACTTGTTATAAAGCTATTAGTATTGTCAATTAAGGAACAGACAACTAAAAAGCAGAAAAGAGACAGAGAACATTTGAACTATGATAGAGCCGGTGTGGCAAACTTTTATGAAAGATAAAACTATTTAAAACAATTGTGTTGGGATAGTTGACTATATGCATGAAGAATAATATTAAATTCATGTCGTATATCGTTCACAAAAATCAATTCTGGATGAATTGAATATTTTAATCAGAAGGGAAACACCCTAAATATTTCTTGTAAGAAATACAAGAACATATTTCTATGACTTCAAGGTAGAAAATAGTTTCTTAATTAGGATGCCACAAGCACTAAGTGTCTAACTTCATTACAGTATAATTAAGAGACTTGCTCATCCTATCTTAAAGAGAGGAAATACAAGTTATAAACTGGGTGAAATTATTTTATATAGATGTAAATAACAAACTGTTGGTATCCAGAATATACAAAGAACTCCCTAGACTCGGTAAGAATTTGACAAAGAAGTCCACTGAGTAAAACAATGAACAAAGGCATAAATAGTTGTATTACAGAAGAGGAAATGGAAATAGCAATAAATATATGAAGATAAGCTTGCTACTATTAAGACACTAAATACAAGATAAAAGTTTGTTTCCTGAATGGCAAAGGTTAATGTCAAATAATACAGAAGAATTAGTGATAATGTAGAGCAAGTCTGATTTTTAGAAACTTTTGGAGAAAGGTTGATTTTGTAAAATTGCTTTGGAAATCAGCTTGCCATTACTGAGGGAAGCTGAAGCTGAACCTTTCCTTATGTCTTGGCTATTCTCTATAATATAGAGAAACCTTGTGATATTTGTAGTATCAGAAAACTGTAAATAAATGTCAAGTGAGAAGAAAATGGGATAAATAGTTTATGATCATACAAAAATATTATAATGCTATAGTAATACAGCAGTGAGAAATAAATGTATTACATAGATGAATCTTGGGAAAAAAAAAAGGGCTCCTTTGATTTAAATATGCCCGTTTGGAACCTAACAAGCTGATTATTAAACTTATTAGGAGAACAATCCCAAAAAACCCTGGGGTAGTACAACTTGTTATAAAGCTATTAGTATTGTCAATTAAGGAACAGACAACTAAAAAGCAGAAAAGAGACAGAGAACATTTGAACTATGATAGAGCCGGTGTGGCAAACTTTTATGAAAGATAAAACTATTTAAAACAATTGTGTTGGGATAGTTGACTATATGCATGAAGAATAATATTAAATTCATGTCGTATATCGTTCACAAAAATCAATTCTGGATGAATTGAATATTTTAATCAGAAGGGAAACACCCTAAATATTTCTTGTAAGAAATACAAGAACATATTTCTATGACTTCAAGGTAGAAAATAGTTTCTTAATTAGGATGCCACAAGCACTAAGTGTCTAACTTCATTACAGTATAATTAAGAGACTTGCTCATCCTATCTTAAAGAGAGGAAATACAAGTTATAAACTGGGTGAAATTATTTTATATAGATGTAAATAACAAACTGTTGGTATCCAGAATATACAAAGAACTCCCTAGACTCGGTAAGAATTTGACAAAGAAGTCCACTGAGTAAAACAATGAACAAAGGCATAAATAGTTGTATTACAGAAGAGGAAATGGAAATAGCAATAAATATATGAAGATAAGCTTGCTACTATTAAGACACTAAATACAAGATAAAAGTTTGTTTCCTGAATGGCAAAGGTTAATGTCAAATAATACAGAAGAATTAGTGATAATGTAGAGCAAGTCTGATTTTTAGAAACTTTTGGAGAAAGGTTGATTTTGTAAAATTGCTTTGGAAAGCAGCTTGCCATTACTGAGGGAAGCTGAAGCTGAACCTTTCCTTATGTCTTGGCTATTCTCTATAATATAGAGAAACCTTGTGATATTTGTAGTATCAGAAAACTGTAAATAAATGTCAAGTGAGAAGAAAATGGGATAAATAGTTTTTATGATCATACAAAAAATATTATAATGCTATAGTAATACAGCAGTGAGAAATAAATGTATTACATAGATGAATCTTCAAAAAAAGGAAAAACTTTCAGAAAGACTAGTTTTAAATCATAAAAGTTTTGTGTTAATTATATACAAAAATAAGAGCAAAAATAGTAGGCTAGATTTTGCACACATGTGAAAGCTATATAGGAAAGGTTTAGAATGATAAAGAAAAAATTCAGGAGTGGGGTTACCTTTATGTGGGAGAGAGAAGGATATAGTTGTACATTTTCAGAGAAGAAGCTTCAGTAACGTTGGGCAAGTTTTATATTTAAAATCAGGTGGTGAGTTTATGGCTATTTAAGTAATTAAGTGTTAGTTGCTCAGTCGTGTCCATGTTTTTGCGAGCCCATGGACTGTAGCCTGCCAGGCTCCTCTGTCCATGGGGTTCTCCAGGTAAGAATACTGCAGTGGGTTGCCATTTTTTTCTTTGGGGGATCTTTTCAATCCAGGAATTGAAACTACATCTCTTGCATTGTGGGCAAATTCTTTAGTGTCTGAGCCACCTGTCAGGACTATGGCTATTTAATTGTCATCTTTTATACCTTATATCTACTAAATTATACAAATGTATCCAATATTTGATAACAAAATAGTTGAACTGATTGACTCACATATGTTTTAAGAAATTAAAAAGAAAAGACACACACACACACACACACACAAATGACTACTGCAAAGCAGAAGCACAACGTTGTGTCATCCCAATTCCTGAGGCGGTCAGAATGAGTCAGGTAAATGCTCTTGTTCTTAGCCCCAAAGTGAATCTGTTAAACATCTGTAGTCAAGGCCCTCCACAGTTTAAGACACTAAATACAAGATAAAAGTTTGTTTCCTGAATGGCAAAGGTTAATGTCAAATAATACAGAAGAATTAGTGATAATGTAGAGCAAGTCTGATTTTTAGAAACTTTTGGAGAAAGGTTGATTTTGTAAAATTGCTTTGGAAAGCAGCTTGCCATTACTGAGGGAAGCTGAAGCTGAACCTTTCCTTATGTCTTGGCTATTCTCTATAATATAGAGAAACCTTGTGATATTTGTAGTATCAGAAAACTGTAAATAAATGTCAAGTGAGAAGAAAATGGGATAAATAGTTTTTATGATCATACAAAAAATATTATAATGCTATAGTAATACAGCAGTGAGAAATAAATGTATTACATAGATGAATCTTCAAAAAAAGGAAAAACTTTCAGAAAGACTAGTTTTAAATCATAAAAGTTTTGTGTTAATTATATACAAAAATAAGAGCAAAAATAGTAGGCTAGATTTTGCACACATGTGAAAGCTATATAGGAAAGGTTTAGAATGATAAAGAAAAAATTCAGGAGTGGGGTTACCTTTATGTGGGAGAGAGAAGGATATAGTTGTACATTTTCAGAGAAGAAGCTTCAGTAACGTTGGGCAAGTTTTATATTTAAAATCAGGTGGTGAGTTTATGGCTATTTAAGTAATTAAGTGTTAGTTGCTCAGTCGTGTCCATGTTTTTGCGAGCCCATGGACTGTAGCCTGCCAGGCTCCTCTGTCCATGGGGTTCTCCAGGTAAGAATACTGCAGTGGGTTGCCATTTTTTTCTTTGGGGGATCTTTTCAATCCAGGAATTGAAACTACATCTCTTGCATTGTGGGCAAATTCTTTAGTGTCTGAGCCACCTGTCAGGACTATGGCTATTTAATTGTCATCTTTTATACCTTATATCTACTAAATTATACAAATGTATCCAATATTTGATAACAAAATAGTTGAACTGATTGACTCACATATGTTTTAAGAAATTAAAAAGAAAAGACACACACACACACACACACACAAATGACTACTGCAAAGCAGAAGCACAACGTTGTGTCATCCCAATTCCTGAGGCGGTCAGAATGAGTCAGGTAAATGCTCTTGTTCTTAGCCCCAAAGTGAATCTGTTAAACATCTGTAGTCAAGGCCCTCCACAGCCCACATTTAGTTAAATCCAGTTGAATGCTCTTTTTTTCATCATATTTGACCTCTGAGCCTAATAGTTCCTTTCTACTCAGTTTTCCGAGACACCTTCTCATTTTGGGTTTTAAGCCATGCTTGATTTTTTGGTTGTTGTTTCTTTACCATTTCAAGAGTTAGGATTTCAAAATTTCTTTACAGAATTTTTCTTTAAAGAATCGTATCTTTTCTCATGCTTTATTCAGATTCTAAAATAGGATGACTTGCAGGGAGCTTCCCTGGTGGTCCAGTGAGTAAAGAGTCTGCCTGATAGTACAGAGGACACCAGTTCAATTCTTGGCCTGGGAAGATCCCACGTGCCATGAAAAGGCTGGACCGGTGTGTCCAATTAGGATCTAGTGCTCTGGAGCGCATGTGCCCCGAGCTGGTACTCTGCAACGAGAGAGGCCACTGTAATGGAGGCCCACACAGGCTGAAGAAAGATGGATGAAAAATAAATAAATAAAAAATCACTAAAAGGAGAGGCCAAAATTGAAAAAAAAAAAATGACTCCTAAATTTATTTCTCTAGCATTCCGTTGAGCTCCAGACTTTGCCAGCTCTCTTTATCAGCCCGGGAAAGCAGAAACCATGCTAGGTGTTTCAGCGGAGAGAATTTATTATAGAAAACTGGTTACACAGGTGTTAGAGCACTGAAAAAATAAAAGAAACACAGAACTAGTACATGTAGGAAGCAGCTAACATCACAGGGAATGGGAGACGTATTGGAGATGTTGGGGTTATTGGATCTAGAATCTCAGAGGAGGGTCCCTGTGGAACTGGGACGGAAACTTTTGAGGAGTGGATACCATTGGACTGGTGACCACACTCCAGAAACTCAGAGGAGAGCTCTGGGAGAGCTGAGCTCACACTCTGGGGAGTGAGTCCTACTCTGGCTGCTGTTACTGCCGCGAGGACCACTGCGAGGACTCGGAACAGGCAGCTCCTGTCTCGGACTGGACTGCTGCGGAGGCAACACTGACAGAGTCAGCAAACAAACAGAAGATGAGGTGGAACATGTCTGTTTCTTTTCTTCAGTTTTGAGATTTTCTACTAGTGCCTTCTGGGGGCAGAGCCTAAAAGGAAGCCGGCTGGTGAGGAATACATTTTGATTTCAGGGTTCTAACTCTGGCATTACAAAGCGAAATATGAAGTGGTGGCATTTCAAGCTGTGAGGACATAGCATAATGACTATCATGCTTTACCTGTCTTTAGGCTTCTAGTATTAGAAAATGTTAGAGCTTAATCCTAGGCCCATTTCTTTTCTTTACAGAATTTTTCTTTAGGGAATCTTATCTGGTCTCATGCTTGCTCTATTGGGTACAATAAGATGACTCCCAAATTTATTTTTCCAGCTTTCACTTGAGCTCCAGACTTCTATAACCACGTCCATATCTGACAGCTGTGACGGAATGCCCCCAGAGCAACTGCAAACTCAGTACTTGCCACATGGGATCTGTTTCCTTTCTTTTTCTCTTGTTAATAGCACCACCACACACACACTTGTTCAAACAAGAAACCTGATGTCATTCTTTCTTCTGTTATCTCTGCCCTCCCCCACCTCCAGCCCATCAAAATACTTGAGACGTAAGCTCTAAAAGACACTCAGACCCCTCACCTGCACTCAGCATGCATGGCAACTCTCATACTGGCTGCCTTTCACATGGACCACAGCAGTAGCTTTGCAATGGTTCTCTCCTTTAATTTTTCATCCCTTTGAACTGACCTCTCAGACAGTAGCCAAAGCAATCTCTTTTTAAAAAGAGAAATTGTTATTATGTCACTCCCCCATGTAAAATCCTTTGGATTTTATTAACAGAATCAAAAAAACCTTGGAGATCCTGTATGACTTGGCCCCCACTTCTCCATCCTGGGCTCACACTGCTCTCTTTCTGGCTTGCTGTTCTCTGGCTACGTCGGCCTTGAATGCTCCGCCAGTGCAAACATGCATGGACGCCTGTGACCATCTTACAGATATTAACTGAAACATCATTTCTTCACAGAGGTCTTCTGTTATTATCTGCATGGAGTGGCACCTTTGCTTTCTAGTTACTGTCTGCTGTTTCATGCTGTTTATTGCCTGTATAGTAATGCTTGTAACTGGCAAAGTTTTTGACGAGTTTAATAGCTAAACTCTGGCTTCTCTGTGAGAAATGACTTTGTCTGTAAATCCCGGTATCTTCAGGATCATCTATAACAGTGTCTTGCACATAGTAGGTGTTCAATAGATATTTGTTGAATTAAATAAAGCTATGAGAGCAGTCCAGCTTTCAGCCTCTCGGCCTGCTCATTGTTGTTCAGCACGAATTTAGCCGAAAGTAGACCAGGATGCAAGGGAATCTTATCATAGATGACAGTGTTTTCCATTTCCTAAAGATGAAGGTGGCATAAAATCTCTCTTAGGCCTAGACAGTCATTTGGAAAGGTATTTCTTTCTGTAATTAGTGCCTTGAAAAACACACCACTGCCAGCCTCCCAGGTACCCCACCATTTATTAATACATCTGTGAATCCCTGCTGGCTACCCTTCCAACCGGAATTGCTGATGAGAATCAGCTCGCTGGACCCGGGTTGCCTTTCTGCCTCTAGACAGAGAGCTCATGATCTCCACTTGCTTAAAAGAGGCCACGTATGCCCCACTTTTGATGGCCACTTTGGACATTAATTACTTCTGTTCTTTTCTGCTGGTGGTCTACCACCTGGCTCAGCAGACAGACCTCGGAGTCTGAGAGACTTGGGTTTAAATTCAGTTTTCTCCCACTCCCTCTCTGTGCATCTCTGAGCTCCAGTTTCCTCATTTGTAATGTGCCAGTGTAATGTTATAATGTTTATATCATATTTGTGAAGCTTAAGCGAAACAAAATGTACAAAGTACCTAAAGGAGTATCTGGCACAAAGAAGTCAGGGGATTGCTAGGGATTATGTAAAACAGACATCACTGTGTTTGGAATCTAGGAGTCCCCTTTCGGTACAAGCCCTCTCCCTTTGCTTCCCTTTGTTTCCCTGTCTGTGATAATTTTCTCTGTCCTCCTCTCCCTCATGGCCCTTCCTTGGCCCTTGTCCACCTTGCTCTTTACCAGGAGGTGCTGTGGATCCAAATGGGTAATGTTGAAAGTTTTTTGAGGTCTTCTGACGTGGAGTGGCACCTTTGCTTTCTAGTTACTGTCTGCTGTTTCATGCTGTTTATTGCCTGTATAGTACTGCTTGTAACTGGCAAAGTTTTTGACGAGTTTAATAGCTAAACTCTGGCTTCTCTGTGAGAAATGACTTTGTCTGTAAATCCCGGTATCTTCAGGATCATCTATAACAGTGTCTTGCACATAGTAGGTGTTCAATAGATATTTGTTGAATTAAATAAAGCTATGAGAGCAGTCCAGCTTTCAGCCTCTCGGCCTGCTCATTGTTGTTCAGCACGAATTTAGCCGAAAGTAGACCAGGATGCAAGGGAATCTTATCATAGATGACAGTGTTTTCCATTTCCTAAAGATGAAGGTGGCATAAAATCTCTCTTAGGCCTAGACAGTCATTTGGAAAGGTATTTCTTTCTGTAATTAGTGCCTTGAAAAACACACCACTGCCAGCCTCCCAGGTACCCCACCATTTATTAATACATCTGTGAATCCCTGCTGGCTACCCTTCCAACCGGAATTGCTGATGAGAATCAGCTCGCTGGACCCGGGTTGCCTTTCTGCCTCTAGACAGAGAGCTCATGATCTCCACTTGCTTAAAAGAGGCCACGTATGCCCCACTTTTGATGGCCACTTTGGACATTAATTACTTCTGTTCTTTTCTGCTGGTGGTCTACCACCTGGCTCAGCAGACAGACCTCGGAGTCTGAGAGACTTGGGTTTAAATTCAGTTTTCTCCCACTCCCTCTCTGTGCATCTCTGAGCTCCAGTTTCCTCATTTGTAATGTGCCAGTGTAATGTTATAATGTTTATATCATATTTGTGAAGCTTAAGCGAAACAAAATGTACAAAGTACCTAAAGGAGTATCTGGCACAAAGAAGTCAGGGGATTGCTAGGGATTATGTAAAACAGACATCACTGTGTTTGGAATCTAGGAGTCCCCTTTCGGTACAAGCCCTCTCCCTTTGCTTCCCTTTGTTTCCCTGTCTGTGATAATTTTCTCTGTCCTCCTCTCCCTCATGGCCCTTCCTTGGCCCTTGTCCACCTTGCTCTTTACCAGGGAGGTGCTGTGGATCACACACTGGGCTAATGTGAGCACTGGCAGGAGTAGGGGAATGTGTTCCTCAGCTCCCTCCCTGCAGGGATGCCACATGGACTTTTCCGGGGTCCGCATGTCTCTGGCATCTCTGGCAATAGGTCTGCCTGGCATCATTTCTCCTGCTGGATTGCTACCACCACTCCATCCCCTTGCTCCTTTGAGCCCAAAGCATGTAACTCCATTTCCTCAAGGTCCTGTTTTCCCTTAGTCATTTCCCTACATCCTGCATACACCCTTGTCAGTAGTCCCTTTATTAAACAGTCTATGGTTTATTGTGATACCATCTGTTTCTGCCAGAATTATATCATGCACTCTTCTTAAATAGTCAATATTCTGGTGACCAAAATCCAGGCCCATTCTGGTCTGAGCATGTACACGCACACACGCTCATTTTTATCCCTCCTGTGGGAAGCATGGAGACTTCCACGGCTCCTGCCCTGAGACCTCTGCCGAGGCCAGCTGGTAGCCGCCAGCCAGCCCAGTGGTGATCCAGAAGACTTCCGGCCACTGTCACTCCGTGCAGGATTGTGACTGTTCTCCAGTTATATCTCCAATTTCCTGTATGACACAAGGTCCTTGTGGTTTTAGCTTCCCTGGTCTGGAACCACATTGGTGCTGGGAGTCACTGACACTTGAAGGATGTGATGTCAGTTACTTCCTCAGCTAAGGCACTTCTGCCAGCTCTGCCTCTGTCTGTGTGCTTCTCTGCCAGGATGAGGAGCAAAGGCATGGCTTGCTTGCTAAGTGCTTGCAAGTAGTTGGTAGTTCTGCAGAGCCATGAAACTCTCCACAGGCAGCAGAGAGTAAATGGCAGAGCTGCCTGCTTGGTGAGCTAGATGGCTTCCTTGAATAGATGGTGGTGGTAGTGGTTGGGTTAGTTTTGGTTTGGTCAGACAGTTGTCTTCTCTGCAACCCCATGGACTGCAGCAAACTAAAATGGCCCTTTTTCCCCTGGTTTTGCTTCCCTTTGTTTCCCTGTCTGTGATAATTTTCTCTGTCCTCCTCTCCCTCATGGCCCTTCCTTGGCCCTTGTCCACCTTGCTCTTTACCAGGGAGGTGCTGTGGATCACACACTGGGCTAATGTGAGCACTGGCAGGAGTAGGGGAATGTGTTCCTCAGCTCCCTCCCTGCAGGGATGCCACATGGACTTTTCCGGGGTCCGCATGTCTCTGGCATCTCTGGCAATAGGTCTGCCTGGCATCATTTCTCCTGCTGGATTGCTACCACCACTCCATCCCCTTGCTCCTTTGAGCCCAAAGCATGTAACTCCATTTCCTCAAGGTCCTGTTTTCCCTTAGTCATTTCCCTACATCCTGCATACACCCTTGTCAGTAGTCCCTTTATTAAACAGTCTATGGTTTATTGTGATACCATCTGTTTCTGCCAGAATTATATCATGCACTCTTCTTAAATAGTCAATATTCTGGTGACCAAAATCCAGGCCCATTCTGGTCTGAGCATGTACACGCACACACGCTCATTTTTATCCCTCCTGTGGGAAGCATGGAGACTTCCACGGCTCCTGCCCTGAGACCTCTGCCGAGGCCAGCTGGTAGCCGCCAGCCAGCCCAGTGGTGATCCAGAAGACTTCCGGCCACTGTCACTCCGTGCAGGATTGTGACTGTTCTCCAGTTATATCTCCAATTTCCTGTATGACACAAGGTCCTTGTGGTTTTAGCTTCCCTGGTCTGGAACCACATTGGTGCTGGGAGTCACTGACACTTGAAGGATGTGATGTCAGTTACTTCCTCAGCTAAGGCACTTCTGCCAGCTCTGCCTCTGTCTGTGTGCTTCTCTGCCAGGATGAGGAGCAAAGGCATGGCTTGCTTGCTAAGTGCTTGCAAGTAGTTGGTAGTTCTGCAGAGCCATGAAACTCTCCACAGGCAGCAGAGAGTAAATGGCAGAGCTGCCTGCTTGGTGAGCTAGATGGCTTCCTTGAATAGATGGTGGTGGTAGTGGTTGGTTTTCAGTTACTGAGTTTTGTCTGTCTCTCTGCAACCCCATGGACTGCAGCACACCAGGCTTCCCTATCCTTCACTATTTCTCATAGATTGTTCAAATTCATGTCCTTTGAATCAATGATGCCATTTAACCATCTGATCCTCTGTCACCCTCTTCTCCTCTTGCCCTCAAAGTTTCCTAGCATTGGAGTCTTTTCCAGTGGGTTGGCTCTTTGCTTCAGGTGGCCATAGTATTGGAGCTTCAGCTTCAGCATCAGTCTTTTCAATGAATATTCAGAGTTGATTTCATTTAAGATCGAATGGTTTGAGTTCCTTGCAGGCCAAAGGACTATCAAGGGTCTTATACAGCACCAAATTCAAAAGCTTCTAGTCTTTGGCACTCAGCCTTCTTTATGGTCCAATTGTCACATTCACGTAACTACTGGAAAAATCATCATTTTGACTCTATCTAATACTATTTGGTTGTAAGGACTATGGGATGCTATTACTAATAAATCCTGCCCCGACCCAGAAGCCACTCTAGTGCTTCAGTTAAAAGTGTTATTCATAGTTACTTATAGATCCAAAATTGCTCGTTTTTTTTTTTAACATTTGAGAAAATTGTTAAAGATGCTTTAAAATAGTTTATTGTTAGCAAGACGTATTTCTAAGTCTTAAAACAGAGCATAAAGATAACATTTTTCCTGGCTCAGTCCTTTTGCTTTTCCTGCTCAAGTTTAAACTCTATACACTTACCCCTATACTCCGCAAACTATAGCCACACGCAATTCTTTCTACTTTCAGACTTACCCACCATGGCATGAGTATAGAAGGAATATTGTGACTTACTACTTTTTAGAACGATTTTGTCTTTGATAGGAATGCTACACTGGCAAATCAGAGAAATATAATAAACAAATGGGACCATTCGACATGGTCGTTATAGACAATTTGGAGAAATAGGAATGGGCCAAGCCCATGGTTGGTTGTGTCATCACTGGTGACCAAAGGATATTCTTTAATATGTATTCCTGGCAGAGCCATGAAACTCTCCACAGGCAGCAGAGAGTAAATGGCAGAGCTGCCTGCTTGGTGAGCTAGATGGCTTCCTTGAATAGATGGTGGTGGTAGTGGTTGGTTTTCAGTTACTGAGTTTTGTCTGTCTCTCTGCAACCCCATGGACTGCAGCACACCAGGCTTCCCTATCCTTCACTATTTCTCATAGATTGTTCAAATTCATGTCCTTTGAATCAATGATGCCATTTAACCATCTGATCCTCTGTCACCCTCTTCTCCTCTTGCCCTCAAAGTTTCCTAGCATTGGAGTCTTTTCCAGTGGGTTGGCTCTTTGCTTCAGGTGGCCATAGTATTGGAGCTTCAGCTTCAGCATCAGTCTTTTCAATGAATATTCAGAGTTGATTTCATTTAAGATCGAATGGTTTGAGTTCCTTGCAGGCCAAAGGACTATCAAGGGTCTTATACAGCACCAAATTCAAAAGCTTCTAGTCTTTGGCACTCAGCCTTCTTTATGGTCCAATTGTCACATTCACGTAACTACTGGAAAAATCATCATTTTGACTCTATCTAATACTATTTGGTTGTAAGGACTATGGGATGCTATTACTAATAAATCCTGCCCCGACCCAGAAGCCACTCTAGTGCTTCAGTTAAAAGTGTTATTCATAGTTACTTATAGATCCAAAATTGCTCGTTTTTTTTTTTTAACATTTGAGAAAATTGTTAAAGATGCTTTAAAATAGTTTATTGTTAGCAAGACGTATTTCTAAGTCTTAAAACAGAGCATAAAGATAACATTTTTCCTGGCTCAGTCCTTTTGCTTTTCCTGCTCAAGTTTAAACTCTATACACTTACCCCTATACTCCGCAAACTATAGCCACACGCAATTCTTTCTACTTTCAGACTTACCCACCATGGCATGAGTATAGAAGGAATATTGTGACTTACTACTTTTTAGAACGATTTTGTCTTTGATAGGAATGCTACACTGGCAAATCAGAGAAATATAATAAACAAATGGGACCATTCGACATGGTCGTTATAGACAATTTGGAGAAATAGGAATGGGCCAAGCCCATGGTTGGTTGTGTCATCACTGGTGACCAAAGGATATTCTTTAATATGTATTCCCTGGAAACCACCATTCTACTTTGTTTCTATGAATTTGACTGTTTTGGCTTTCTCGGATAATTGGAATAAAACTATATTGTCTTTGTGTGACTGACTTCTTTTACTTAGTATAATGTCCTCAAAGCTCATCCATATTGTAGTATACACCAGAATCTCCCTCCTTCCTTTTTAAAGACTGAATGATATTGTCCTGTATGTATATACTGCATTTTGTATATCCTTTCACTGTTGATGGATTCTTGGGTTGTTTTCATTTTTGGCTATTATGAACAACGTTACTATGCACATTGGTGTACAAATATTTGTTCATGTCCCTGCTATAATTCTTTTGGGTATATACCCCAAAGTGGAGATTCTGGATGCTGTGGTAATTCTATGGTTAATTTTTGAAAGGACTACCATATTGTTTTCCACAGTGGATACCTCATCTAACATTTCCACAAACAGGACATAAGGGTTCCAGCCTCTCTACATCCTCACAAACATTTGTGATTTTCTGTTTACTTTTTTGATAATAGCCATCCAAATGAATGTGAAGTATTATGTAATTGTGGGTTAATTTGCACTTCTCTAATGATTAGTGATGAGTCTCTTCATCTGCTTATTTAACATCTGTATATTTTGGAGAGATGGCTAAATCCTTTACCTATTTTTAAATTGAGTTGTTTGTTTTTAGTAGTTGAGTTGTAGGACCTCTTTATATATTCTGGATATCAATCTTTTACCAGGTACAGAGTTTAGAAACATTTTTTCCAACTCCTTGGGTTGCCTTTTCAAGCTGTTGATAGTGTCCTTTGATGCGCAGTAGTTTTAAATTTTCATCAAGTCCAGTTTATCTCCTTTTTTCTTTTGTTGCTTATGTTTTTGGTGTCATATCTGAGAAATCATCACCAAATCCAATGTCATGAAGCTTTCCTTCTATATTTTCTCTGAAGAGTTTTATAATTTTAGGCCTTATACTTAGGTCTTTGATTTTAAGTTGACTTTTGTACATTGTAAAGTAACATCCAACTTCATTCTTTTGCATGTAGATACTCCATTTTCCCATCACCACTTGCTGAAAAGTAGTTGGCAGTTCTAACCTTTCACTATTAAGTGGTCTGGTGCTTTTGCTGAAAATTATTTGACCATATATGCAAGGGTTTATTTCTGTCCTCTTTATTCTATTTCATTATATGGCTGTTTGTATCCCAAGACTGCTCTGTTTTATTACCATAGCTTTATAATAAGTTTTGAAATCAGGAAATATGGTAATTCTAGTTTCATTTTATTCCAGGATTATTTTGGCTATTTGAGGTCCCTTGAGAAACCATGTGAATTTTAGGATGGATTTCTTTTTTTTTTTCTGAAAAGATTTTTGAGATTTTGAAACAAATTGTACTGAGTCTGTAGACAACTTGGATGGTAGTCACACCCAACAATATTATTCATTTCTATTTAAAGTACTGGGAAGGCCAAACATAGCTCATCCATGGTTTGTGAGTTCTGTTCCTTAGCCACTCAGTGAAAACAAATTATTGAATACAGTTATTTAGAAAGTGATGATGGGAATGTCTATAGCAATGTGTTCCATCCTGGAAGGCAAAGAACCTTGCAGTTTGTTATTTTAAGTTATCTGAAAAAGTAGAATAAATCTATGTAATAAAATATGTCTATAGTAGATGAGTTGCTCTTGGCACATGAGAACTGAAGAATTGAACTAAGGCTGTATTGATCAACCTGGTCCTAAACTGAAGTTCAAGGAGACAGATCTACCATCACTTAAGAGAGCAGAAAGCATGTCAAAGGCTATTGACATATCCTATCTGTACGCATATAACAACCCCAAATAAAGAGATCAGAAAATGAAGGACAATCAATTAAATAATTAATTCCCTAGAGAAACAAAGCTATAGGAGTAATAATCAAAGGTGTCATTGAAAAAAAAAGTCCTGGAGTTTCCCCAAAGAAGAAAAAACCCAAGAAATTGCATATAAAAGAATCCTCAGGGCTTCCCTGGTGGTCCAATGGGTAAGGACACTGCCTTGCAGTGCAAGGGGCGCCAGTTCGATCCCTGGCCTGGGAAGATCCCACATGCCACAGAGCGGCTGGACCGATGTGTCCAATTACCAAGCCCAGGTTCTGGAGCGCATGTGCGTGCTCTGTGACAGCAGAGGCCACCGCGATGGGAGGCCCACATGGGTGAAAGAACAAAGACGGATGAAAATGGACAAATGAAAGACTAATAGAAGTGGCCCGCCTGCTCCCCTCCCTCCCCACCCCACCCCCACCAAAATAAGTAAATAAATAAATCTTTAAAAAAAAAAAAAAAAGAATCCTCAAATTCTTGAAAGCAGTCAGTGAAAAACTGACTGATACTCCCTTGGCTATACTCCAATATAAAACTAAAAGTTTTAAAAAATGAATACTCTATGGAAGAAACTATTTATAGGCAAATGTTAGAGGACAAAAAAATCCTTATTAGTGTCTGGCCAAAGATAGCAGTAGGTTCTCACAAAGACACAAAGCTCAGGCTACCATGAGTCTTTCAAGTATCAATACAAGTCAGAAAACAGTGGAGTAATGTCTATGAGGATTGAAGGAAGAAAGATTTTTACCCAAGAATTTAAAATCAAATTAGGTTCTCTGTCAGTAGGGAACACAGCAGAAAGATATTTTCAGGTATGCAAGATTAATAAAAACCCTATGTACACATAATTTCATGAAAAAATTCTTCACGGCTTACTCCAGCCAGTTTAAAGATGAAGTCAAATTAATAACTCAGAATGTAAAAAGTCATAGGATAAAAGTACTGGAGGAATATCTGACTTGGACCGCAAATAATTGGCTACCAGTAAGAATCACCACACAGCTATGGGATGGGAGCACCATGAATTGAGTGAAAAGGGCTCAGTGTCCTCTGTGGAATTTTCTGGAATTCTCCAGTGAAACAGTAGTAGGCTGCTTTGTACGGTAGTTTTGAGAAGCTTGAGTTCATACTTACATGACTAGAGAATAAGTCAGAGAGTGGTATGGCAGAAAGATGACTAGAATTGAGTCTTGATTTTCTTATTTATCACAAGGATATTACTTATCTCAAAGTGTTTCAAGAGACAAAAAAAAAAACAGAGAAAAACAGTGCCTCATTGAGTACCTCTCACACAATATACTAAATGAGGTTGAATGTTAATCAAATGGAAAAATTAAACAAACACTTTTATAGTGTTAAATGTTGGCAGCCGCAATTGTTTAAGTACAGAAAGTGAGAGCACTTGCTTATGAGCACTTCATGGGATATAACTTGAATTGAAGCCAATTACAGCACATTGCAGGTTAAATATTTGAAGGGGCTACTTAAGAACTGATTTTATCCCAAGAAACAAAGTACAATAAAGAATGTAGAAATAGACAGGTGAAGGTCAAATTTTATTCAGAGCTGGCAAAATCACATCTGAGCCCAGGATTTCAGAATTGGCAGTACTAAGGTTAGAGTCAGGTTAGCAATAAAAATGGTGAGGTTTTGCCACCCGCTACCCCGAACCAGAGGTCCTGGAACCAGGTGGATTTAGGGATTGCCTGTATGGTCAAGTCTCTGGGTGAAGGGAATGAACTAGTAATTTCTAACTTGAAAATCAGAGAAATGCTGGGATTGGGCAGTATGTGGGCCATTACAGGAGGTAGTGATTTTGGTTTCAAATGGAAAGCTAGGTCATGGAGGGGTGTGTGTGTGTGTGCTCAGTTGTGTCTAACTCTGTGTGACCCTATGGACTGTAATCCACCAGGCTCCTCTGTCCATGAGATTCTCCAGGCAAGAATCCTGGAGTGTGTTACCATTTCCTTCTCCAGGGGATCTTCCTGGCCCAGAGATGGAACCCTAGGCTCCTGTTTCTCCTTCACTGGCAGGCAAATTCTTGACCACAGTGTCACCTGGAGGAATGGATATTAATGAGAAAAGGTTTTAAGTTGCCCCTTGAACAGTTCAATATAACTTTACCTTGCAACCCTTCATATCTTTGGCTCTGTGACAACCACCCATGGAGCATGTAGCACTGTGGTACATACTTATATATTTAAAATATCCTCTTATAAGTGAACCTATGCCAGTCAACTGTATTTTGAAATATTCATATTTACATGCATTTTTGGTGATGACGTATTCTAAGAGCAAAGGTACTATCTCCTCAAAGGACTGGTCATACTCTGTGCCTCTGGTTATGTCTGCCAAACCATTCACACTTGTCTGGACTGAAGCCTGGCCCAGGTCCAAGGAAATGCTGGCAGGAATCTGATTTGGAAAATTAAATAACATCTCCAATGCTATCAAAACTTTTTTTGTGATATTTTTGCCCTGGTGCATAAAATAACAATTTGATTTTGCCACATGAATCTTGAACAATAGCATACCAAAGTGAAGAAATTTCAAGTTCTGTAGTGTGGTGGTTAAACACTCTCTGTGTCATCTGTGGCTATTCCAATGGCAGCTGGCCTGTCTCTACTGGGGGCAGTCAACACATTCAGACTATTCCAGCAGACCTCAGTTCTTGCCTAAGAGTTGGGTCCAGGAATTCTGGGGAAAGAAAGGTCTTCCCATCCATTTTTTAAAGCCAAATGCAAAAGTTTTTTTCTAGGGATCTGTTTTTGAGATTATCTATGTTCTTGAGTCTTTCATGTATGGTTAAAATTGGGAATACTCATAAATATGACATGAATATTATTTGAGTTGAGTGTTTTAACACTTGAATGAGTTGGCATGTCATGTGTATGCTAAGGAAAAAGACTCAGCAGGTCTTGTTTAGGAAGAGTTCTTCAGTCCAGAGGACAGTAGATAATATAAATTGTACTTCTATGAAGTGGTAAGTGTCTTACACAAACTAGGCCATTTATCAGTGTATTCTTAAAACAGTCCTTTGGTGGGGGCTGGGGAGAGGGAATTGGAGGGACCAGCAAGGTTCAAAGCTTTTATGCGGAGACATAGCTAGAGTCTGGCTTTCAATGCAGCTTAGAGTCATGCATTTCTCTAGAGGAAAGCAATACTGTTTCATTGTTCCTATAGCTCAGACTAAACCTTGGTCTAGAAGCTACTGCCTTCATTAATCTTTTCTTTCCTGTCTTATACATCCTGCCCCAATCTTCTACCCTGGATCCAGGGAACTGCCTCGAGAAGGACTTGAACAGGGCCAAGGCAGGGACTTGTAATCACTGTGATTTTATCACTTCTCTCAAAACCCATTGCTAGAGTTGTTTTCTATTCATTGTGGTAACGCTAGCGCTTCTAAATTAAACATGATTTTTCTTCTCAGGAAAAAAAAAGCTCAAAGGCAACATCAGTCTCGATTACAGAGTGATACTGTAGCTGCTGACAGGAAGAAGCACATCAAGGCAGTGGTTAAGGGGGATCCCAGATCATCAAAGCAGAGCCATTTGGTTGCAAATTGCTCTCTATTTCAGCTTTGTAAGGCAGAGGGTGTTCTAGGATCTTGGTGGTCTGCAAACACAGGGCTCTCTACCAGTGGTGTCTAAAAAGAAGACCAGATACCCCTAGAGAAAAGGAGCTTGCTGTCAGGATGGCCCCACTGCCTGATTTTGAGGTTTACAGAGGTTGCTAGAGGGCTCTCTCATGGTATGAGGTGTTTGTTCTAATAGTGACACGTAGTACATCTATTCTCTGAGGTGGGCAGAAGTCCTTAGTTTCTTAGGTATCCCTTTCAAGTTCACCTATGTGCTGTGTGTATGCGTCTGTGCTAGGTTCTGGCTTCCTTTGTCTCAGATACTCTGACAGGGCATGTGTTTGATACTCAAAGTGATTCAACAAATTGGTATCTTTAAGTATATATTTTTTTAATTGATGAAGACTTTGGCACCACAAGAAATAAGCAGTGCCCTGCTTAGGGGTCTATAATGTTCACTCTCAGTTATCTTCCAGTCTCAGCATTCTTGCTTGGCTTCTTCCTCCAATTGTCAGAGCTGCCTCTTTTTGCTCAGCTGGTGACAGGAGTTAGTTCTGTTTCTTCCCTTCCAGTGTAGGTTCTTGTACAGGTAGTACTCATACAGTTAGGATTCAACTTTTTCTCCCAGCTTTCTGGTGATGTAGTTAATATGTAGCATTCTGTTTGTTTATGGTATAAAACATAATTATTTGATATATGTATATGTACGCATGTGTATCTATACATAATAAGTCAATAACCCCACTAAGTCAACATCCATTGTCACGGGCGCCGCATCAGAACTTACTCTGATTACTATTCTCACTAGCTCTCACTAAGAGAAACTATATTAAATAGCTCAGAGACCTTTTCGCGAACACGGCGTGGTCCCCTCAGAGTGTGAGCCTCGGACCTCGACAATAAAGTATCGTGGTCTCAAGTATTGTTAAACCAAGAGTGGGTTTACTAGACAAGCACAGATAGTCAGAATCAGTCAGAACTCAATCAAAATACAAAGAGAAAGATCTTACCCCAGATCTTGGAGCTTCAACCTCACCTCAGATGCAACTGAGTTCTGTGAGTGAGCTTCCGCCCAATTTACTCTCCCCCTTTTAAAGGAAAAACCTCAGACACAGCTGCATATACTTTACTTCTGCTTCTACTTATAATCCTAAGAAATTAAAGGAAAAACGCTGCTCTTGGCTTCTATGCGAGCTCACAACTTGAGCTAGACCGGAGCAGGTTACTCAGGTCAAGAATTAAGCTAACTTGTTCTTAGGAAAGTAAGCAGATAAGGCTGGAATGTTGCCATTAGGGCTTTTCTTATTTACTAGCAGCTCCCAAGCCTCGCTTGTGGGTAGAACTCTGCTGAAGCGACTGGTGGTGAGTTACAAATTCCTAATCACCAGAGGACGGATTCTAGGTCTCAAGAGCTTATCTGGGGTTTGAGGATTGCTCTGTAACCCTAAAGACCCAGTATAATTTTTTTTTACCACAAGAAATAAGCAGTGCCCTGCTTAGGGGTCTATAATGTTCACTCTCAGTTATCTTCCAGTCTCAGCATTCTTGCTTGGCTTCTTCCTCCAATTGTCAGAGCTGCCTCTTTTTGCTCAGCTGGTGACAGGAGTTAGTTCTGTTTCTTCCTTCCAGTGTAGGTTCTTGTACAGGTAGTACTCATACAGTTAGGATTCAACTTTTCTCCCAGCTTTCTGGTGATGTAGTTAATATGTAGCATTCTGTTTGTTTATGGTATAAAACATAATTATTTGATATATGTATATGTACGCATGTGTATCTATACATAATAAGTCAATAACCCCACTAAGTCAACATCCATTGTCACGGGCGCCGCATCAGAACTTACTCTGATTACTATTCTCACTAGCTCTCACTAAGAGAAACTATATTAAATAGCTCAGAGACCTTTTCGCGAACACGGCGTGGTCCCCTCAGAGTGTGAGCCTCGGACCTCGACAATAAAGTATCGTGGTCTCAAGTATTGTTAAACCAAGAGTGGGTTTACTAGACAAGCACAGATAGTCAGAATCAGTCAGAACTCAATCAAAATACAAAGAGAAAGATCTTACCCCAGATCTTGGAGCTTCAACCTCACCTCAGATGCAACTGAGTTCTGTGAGTGAGCTTCCGCCCAATTTACTCTCCCCCTTTTAAAGGAAAAACCTCAGACACAGCTGCATATACTTTACTTCTGCTTCTACTTATAATCCTAAGAAATTAAAGGAAAAACGCTGCTCTTGGCTTCTATGCGAGCTCACAACTTGAGCTAGACCGGAGCAGGTTACTCAGGTCAAGAATTAAGCTAACTTGTTCTTAGGAAAGTAAGCAGATAAGGCTGGAATGTTGCCATTAGGGCTTTTCTTATTTACTAGCAGCTCCCAAGCCTCGCTTGTGGGTAGAACTCTGCTGAAGCGACTGGTGGTGAGTTACAAATTCCTAATCACTAGAGGACGGATTCTAGGTCTCAAGAGCTTATCTGGGGTTTGAGGATTGCTCTGTACCCTAAGACCCAGTATATTCTTAAGAATTTCTAGAGTCTGTCCAAGACACCATTACCTCACACATTTTTTTCTTGTGGTAAAAATTTTAAGATCTACTTCTTAGTAGCTTTCAAATTTATGACTGTAATATTGTTAGCTGAAGTCATCATGTGGTACATTATGTCCTCAGAATTGATGTATTTCAAAGCTGGAAATCTATACCTTTGACCACCTCCATGAGTTTTCCCCACCCACCACCCCCACCTCTGGCAACTACTAGTCTGTTCTTTATGAGTTGGGATTTTGTAGATTCTACATATAAGTGAGACCATACAGTGTTTGTCTTTTTCTGTCTGATGTACTTTGCTTAGCATAATAACCTGAAAAGTCATCCATGTTACTGCAAATGGCAGAGTTTTCTTCCTTTTTAATGACTGGTTTATATATTTTATAGATATAATATACACATAATATAGATTGATATGTCACAACTTCTTTATTACTCCTTCAGTGGACACTTTATGTTGTTACATATCTTGGGTATTGTAAATAAGCCTGAAATAAACATGGGGCAAATAATTGCTTCAAGATAATTTCATTTCCTTTGGGTATATATTGGGTTCTGCTTCTATTGTTTCTCTAACATGGCTCCCATGAGTTGACTCATGTCTACACATTGTTTTAGATCTGTTACCTTTTGGCTTCTCAGCAGCAGTTCATGCTTCAAACACATGATTCCTCAGCTCTTAACTCTGTTGCCCAGCGCTCAGTACTCTTTCACCTTTCTTCCTAGTCAAGCTCTCTCAAATTACCCTTGATCTATCCTTTTCTAATTGCTTTTTCTTCCTATAAGTTAAAGGAAAAACGCTGCTCTTGGGTTCTATGCGAGCTCACAACTTGAGCTAGACCGGAGCAGGTTACTCAGGTCAAGAATTAAGCTAACTTGTTCTTAGGAAAGTAAGCAGATAAGGCTGGAATGTTGCCATTAGGGCTTTTCTTATTTACTAGCAGCTCCCAAGCCTCGCTTGTGGGTAGAACTCTGCTGAAGCGACTGGTGGTGAGTTACAAATTCCTAATCACTAGAGGACGGATTCTAGGTCTCAAGAGCTTATCTGGGGTTTGAGGATTGCTCTGTACCCTAAGACCCAGTATATTCTTAAGAATTTCTAGAGTCTGTCCAAGACACCATTACCTCACACATTTTTTCTTGTGGTAAAAATTTTAAGATCTACTTCTTAGTAGCTTTCAAATTTATGACTGTAATATTGTTAGCTGAAGTCATCATGTGGTACATTATGTCCTCAGAATTGATGTATTTCAAAGCTGGAAATCTATACCTTTGACCACCTCCATGAGTTTTCCCCACCCACCACCCCCACCTCTGGCAACTACTAGTCTGTTCTTTATGAGTTGGGATTTTGTAGATTCTACATATAAGTGAGACCATACAGTGTTTGTCTTTTTCTGTCTGATGTACTTTGCTTAGCATAATAACCTGAAAAGTCATCCATGTTACTGCAAATGGCAGAGTTTTCTTCCTTTTTAATGACTGGTTTATATATTTTATAGATATAATATACACATAATATAGATTGATATGTCACAACTTCTTTATTACTCCTTCAGTGGACACTTTATGTTGTTACATATCTTGGGTATTGTAAATAAGCCTGAAATAAACATGGGGCAAATAATTGCTTCAAGATAATTTCATTTCCTTTGGGTATATATTGGGTTCTGCTTCTATTGTTTCTCTAACATGGCTCCCATGAGTTGACTCATGTCTACACATTGTTTTAGATCTGTTACCTTTTGGCTTCTCAGCAGCAGTTCATGCTTCAAACACATGATTCCTCAGCTCTTAACTCTGTTGCCCAGCGCTCAGTACTCTTTCACCTTTCTTCCTAGTCAAGCTCTCTCAAATTACCCTTGATCTATCCTTTTCTAATTGCTTTTTCTTTGGCTACTTTTATTTTTCTAGCTTTTTGTTTGAGTCATAAAAAATTATGGTCCATATAGTATACTAGTTTGATGTGGCTTTTGAAAGTTTTTAAATGCAGGGATTCACAGACTTTTTCTATACAAGGCCAGATGGTAAATATGTGTCTTTGCGGGCCTGTGATCTCTGTGACAACTGCTCAACTCTAGTCCTGTAGAACGAAAACACAGTTCATAAGTAAATGGACATGGTTGTGTTTTAATAAAATTTTCTTTCCAGTGTGGTGACCGGATTTGGCCTGTAGGCTGTGGTTTGCTGACTCTTGTTTTAATCTGTAGGCGTTCCCTTTCTCCTGTTTACCGGTGCAGTTAATCTGTTGACGGAACCATACAATTTGTTCTGTGGAACAAATCTGGATGTTCCTCTATCGCTTGTGTTTCTTAGAAATGTGTAGTTAGATCTAGAGGTTTGATTAGACTCAGTTTTGAATGTTTTTTTTCCTTTTCCCCATCATGCCGCTCCTATTTATATTTATTTTTATCCATCTTTTTATTCTTCAAACTGCATGGGCTTCCCATTGCAGTGGCCTCTCTCACTGCAGAGCACTGGGTTCTGGGAGCATGTGCTCCAGAGTGCTAGCTTGTAATTGGACACAGCTGCTCCGTGGCATGTTGGATCTTCCTGGGCCAGGGATCGAACTGATGTCCTTTGCGCTAAAGGTGGACTTTTAACCCACTGGATCACCAGGGAAGCCCCCAATTTTGATTTTCTGACAAGACTAATTAAAAAGTGTCAATATGTATTTTCGTCCATTGTCGTGTAATAAGAAATCAACCCTCTTTTTATAATGTAAGAGCTATTTATGATCATTACCTATATCTATCATTTCATTAGGGCTTTGTTTTATAGTAAGGTAATTCTTCTTCATTTACTAGCTAGAGCATTTCTGTGAAAGAAATTTTCCCTCAGCAACTATTTTCTTAGCTAAAGATATATTTTATAAAGGAAAGACAGAATATGTGTTTGGTTATCTCCCTTTATTTACCAGTTTTCAAAATAACACGTTTGTTACCTAGAATCCTCCAAAATTGACCAATGAGGTAATTTTTCTTCAGTTTAAGCTTAACTAAAATTTTTAAGAATATTCTATGGGCGTGGGAGCTGGACCCTGGAGCGAGAAGCCACAGTGCCGCGTCACGTGTAAGTTCAACCACTCCAACTGGAGGGCTTGCTGAACGGAGAGGGGAAGCGCCGCATCGTGGGTAAATTCAACCACTCCAACTGGAGGGCTTGCTGAACGGAGAGGGACCGGGCACGAACTGGACGGGAAAGCTCGCGCCCGCCTTTGGGACTTAGATGCGTAACTGGCAGTGCGCGTGTGCCAGCGGCGGAGGAGCCCGTGCACCCCTAGAGCTGCAGCAGCAGTGGAGGAACCCGGAGAGAGAGCAGAGATTGGAGACTACTGGCGGGGGTGCGGTAGAGCTGGGGCGCCCCCCCTCCAACACGGGGCTGCGTGCGCCGGGGCCCCCGCCTGACGGACTGGGATCAACCCACCTTCCCGGACAGCACCCAGTATGGCAGCAAAGCCCTCATTTTGCTGTACACAAAAACAGAAACCATAGCAACCGGCACTATAAGGGAAAGACTACGCTATCAAGACACCACCATCAAGAGCAGATTGGTGTCCAACAGGCAGATGAGAAGATAAAAACCAGGGACAGTATTTAGCTTTTCTTTTTTTTGCTTGTTTATTCGTGGTGGACTATTTTGCTTGTTCAATTGATTGGTCTGGTTTGGGGTTTATTAGTTTGTTTGTTTATTCTGTTTATTTTGTTTGTTTTTGGTTTTCGTTTGTTGTGTTTTTTGTTTGTTTTTTGGTCTCTTATTAATTTTTTCTGCTCTTTTTAATTTTTAATTTCTTTTTTTGACTTTTATTTTATTCTTTTTTTTAAAATTTTAATTTTCATTCTTGGAAACCTCTAATTCTCTTTCCTCTTTCCCACTACTTTCTCCCTCTATGTTCTAAATGTAAAACATTTTCCTATCTACCAATATCCTCTAGATAAATTACTTCCTATCTTCCTGTCTCCACTATTCTCTTCTAAATACACTAAACAATACATACACTAATCTTTGTTACCTAATCCTATAAAATCCTTCCAAGACGAATCTATTCCTTCTCATTACCTATACACTCTCCTCCTCGTCACCCCCAACACATGTCCCAGTTAAAAATTGCTCTCATTGTAACCATCCAAGCCAGGACCTTGCGCTGGATCTATTTAAACAGGCACTATTTTAATTAATTCAAAGCTTAACGGGCAAGTATCATCTATGATTGCGTCATTTGCCAGAAAGATTTCCTGTGCCTTATCTCTGTGAAACTGGTCAGTTGTGAGGATTGCTGTGTGTGTATGTATATCTTACAATTACGTTGGAAAACATCTGCATGCTTTTATGACTGTCACCCATCAGGGATGCACTGCTTGTTCCTCAGATGCTAGCATGTGAACTAATATCACGGAACACCATAGCAAACCAGACATAGAGCCTACACCTCCTGACCAATCATCAAACCAAGGATTGTTGGAGCAGAAGCCCTGATTCCAAGACCCCACACTATAAAAGAACATACAACACTAGAGATTATTCATTTGTAAAAAAGACCTAACACCATCCAAGTCACAAACCACTGAACCTTTCTAGAAGGACAGAAACCCAAAGGAAGAGAGAATTCAACCAAGAAGCCTAGTGAGGGAAAAAGGACTCACACACGCAGACACACACAAAGAAACAAAAATTAACCTAATAATGAAACATCAGAGAAACACTGCACAAATGAAGGACCAAGCTAGAGAAACACCACTTCAAATGACAGAGGAGGAGATAGACAAACTATCTGAAAGACAATTCAGAAAAGCTATACTAATGAGGATGCAAAACGCTGAAAACAGAATATTAGAGGAAATTAGTGCATTGAGAAGAGACATGCAAGAAATGAAAAATAAGCAAATGGAGACAATCAACTCAATTGCTGAACTCAAAAATACTATAGAAGGTCTCAACAGTAGAGTATCAGAGGCTGAAGAACGGGTAAGTGAGCTGGAAGACAGAATAGTGGAAATAAGTGCCAAAGAACACAACAAAACTGAAAGAATTAAAAGAACTGAGGATAGCACCAAGGACAATATCAAACACACCAACATTAGAATATAGGAGTTCCAGAAGAAGAAGAAGAGAAGAAAGACTATGAAAAAATTCTTGAAGAGGTTATAGTTGAAAACTTCCCCAGCATGGGAAAGGAAATAGTCAACCAAGTCCAAGAAGCACAAAGAGTTTCATACAGGAGAAACCCCAGAAGAAACACACCAAGGCACATTCTAATCAAACTAACACAGACAAAATATAAAGACAGATTGCTAGTAGGTATCATCTATGATTGCGTCATTTGCCAGAAAGATTTCCTGTGCCTTATCTCTGTGAAACTGGTCAGTTGTGAGGATTGCTGTGTGTGTATGTATATCTTACAATTACGTTGGAAAACATCTGCATGCTTTTATGACTGTCACCCATCAGGGATGCACTGCTTGTTCCTCAGATGCTAGCATGTGAACTAATATCACGGAACACCATAGCAAACCAGACATAGAGCCTACACCTCCTGACCAATCATCAAACCAAGGATTGTTGGAGCAGAAGCCCTGATTCCAAGACCCCACACTATAAAAGAACATACAACACTAGAGATTATTCATTTGTAAAAAAGACCTAACACCATCCAAGTCACAAACCACTGAACCTTTCTAGAAGGACAGAAACCCAAAGGAAGAGAGAATTCAACCAAGAAGCCTAGTGAGGGAAAAAGGACTCCACACACGCAGACACACACAAAGAAACAAAAATTAACCTAATAATGAAACATCAGAGAAACACTGCACAAATGAAGGACCAAGCTAGAGAAACACCACTTCAAATGACAGAGGAGGAGATAGACAAACTATCTGAAAGACAATTCAGAAAAGCTATACTAATGAGGATGCAAAACGCTGAAAACAGAATATTAGAGGAAATTAGTGCATTGAGAAGAGACATGCAAGAAATGAAAAATAAGCAAATGGAGACAATCAACTCAATTGCTGAACTCAAAAATACTATAGAAGGTCTCAACAGTAGAGTATCAGAGGCTGAAGAACGGGTAAGTGAGCTGGAAGACAGAATAGTGGAAATAAGTGCCAAAGAACACAACAAAACTGAAAGAATTAAAAGAACTGAGGATAGCACCAAGGACAATATCAAACACACCAACATTAGAATATAGGAGTTCCAGAAGAAGAAGAAGAGAAGAAAGACTATGAAAAAATTCTTGAAGAGGTTATAGTTGAAAACTTCCCCAGCATGGGAAAGGAAATAGTCAACCAAGTCCAAGAAGCACAAAGAGTTTCATACAGGAGAAACCCCAGAAGAAACACACCAAGGCACATTCTAATCAAACTAACACAGACAAAATATAAAGACAGATTACTAAAAGCAGCTAGGAGCAAACAACAAATAACACATAAAGGAAACCCCATACGTCTAACGGCGGATCTTTCAACAGAAACCCTGCAGGCCAGAAGAGAATGGCAAGACACATTTAAACGGCCAGAAAAGAATAACCTCCAACCAAGAATTCTCTAACCAGCAAGAATCTCATTCAGAATTGATGGTGAAGTCAAAAGCCTCACGGACAGACAAAAACTAAAAGAATTCTGTACCACAAAACCAGCCCTACAACAAGTGTTAAAGGGCCTGATATAGCCAATAAATAGAGTAGGAGAAGCCTTACAAATCAAACCCCAAATTTCTAAGAAGATGACAATAGGAACATTCGTATCATTAATTACTTTAAACGTAAATGGACTAAATGCTCCAACCAAATGGCACAGGCTGGCTGAATGGATCCAGAAGCAAGACCCATATATATGCTGTTTACAAGAGACCCACTTCAGACCTAGAGACATTCATAAACTGAAAGTAAAAGGCTGGAAAAAGATATTCCATGCAAATGGAAATCAAAAGAAAGCTGGAATAGCAATCCTTATATCAGACAAAATAGACTGTAAAGTAAAGAAGATTCTAAGAGACAAGGCAGGTCACTACATCATGATTAAGGGATCTATCCAAGAGGAAGACATAACAGTCATGAATATCTACGCACCCAACACAGGGGCACCTCAATACATAAGACAGGTACTTTCAGACATAAAAGAAGAAATCAACAATAACACAGTAATAGTAGGAGACTTTAACACTCCTCTCACTCCAATGGACAGATCAGGACAGATCATCCAAACAGAAAATTAATAAAGAAACACAAGCCTTAAATGCCACACTAGAAAAGATGGACCTCATCGATATCTTTAGGATGTTCCATCCAAAAGCAGAAGAATACACTTTCTTGTCAAGTGGTCACGGAACATTCTCCAGGATAGACCATATCTTGGGACACAAATCTAACCTCAGTCAGTACAAAAAAACCGAAATTCTATCAACCATCTTCTCGGACCACAATGCAATGAGACTAGAGATCAACTACCAGAAAAAAAAAAAACCCTAAAAACACAAACACATGCAGACTAAACAATACATACCTAAAAAACCAACTGATCAATGAGGAAATCAAAGGAGAAATTAAACAATTCCTAGAAGAAAATGACAATGAACACACGACAGTGCAAAACCTATGGGGTAGTGCAAAAGCAGTTCTAAGAGGGAAATTTAGAGCAATACAATCCCACCTCAAGAAACTAGGAAAATATGAAGCAGATGACCTAATCCTCCGCTTAAAACAATTGGAGAAAGAAGAACAAAAACACCCCAAAGCCAGCAGAAGACGAGAAATCATAAGGATCAGAGCAGAAATAAATGAGAAAGGAATGAAAGAAACAATAGTAAAGATAAATAAAACAAAAAGCTGGTTCTTTGAAAAGGTAAACAATATTGACAAGCCACTGGCCAGACTCATTAAGAAAAAGAGAGAAGAACCAGATCAACAAAATCAAAAACGAAAAAGGAGAGATTACAACAGATAATGCAGAAATCCAAAGGATTCTAAGAGACTATTATGAACAGCTATATGGCAACAAACTGGACAACCTGGAAGAAATGGACAGTTTCTTGGAGAAGATTAATCTCCCAAGACTGAGCCAGGAAGAAACAGAAACTTTGAACAACCCAATCACAAGCTCAGAAATCGAATCTGTGATTAAAAATCTACCCCAAAATAAAAGCCCAGGGCCAGGTGGCTTCACAGCTGAATTCTACCAAACATTTAAAGAGAGTACTTTCAGACATAAAAGAAGAAATCAACAATAACACAGTAATAGTAGGAGACTTTAACACTCCTCTCACTCCAATGGACAGATCAGGACAGATCATCCAAACAGAAAATTAATAAAGAAACACAAGCCTTAAATGCCACACTAGAAAAGATGGACCTCATCGATATCTTTAGGATGTTCCATCCAAAAGCAGAAGAATACACTTTCTTGTCAAGTGGTCACGGAACATTCTCCAGGATAGACCATATCTTGGGACACAAATCTAACCTCAGTCAGTACAAAAAAACCGAAATTCTATCAACCATCTTCTCGGACCACAATGCAATGAGACTAGAGATCAACTACCAGAAAAAAAAAAAACCCTAAAAACACAAACACATGCAGACTAAACAATACATACCTAAAAAACCAACTGATCAATGAGGAAATCAAAGGAGAAATTAAACAATTCCTAGAAGAAAATGACAATGAACACACGACAGTGCAAAACCTATGGGATACCGCAAAAGCAGTTCTAAGAGGGAAATTTAGAGCAATACAATCCCACCTCAAGAAACTAGGAAAATATGAAGCAGATGACCTAATCCTCCGCTTAAAACAATTGGAGAAAGAAGAACAAAAACACCCCAAAGCCAGCAGAAGACGAGAAATCATAAGGATCAGAGCAGAAATAAATGAGAAAGGAATGAAAGAAACAATAGTAAAGATAAATAAAACAAAAAGCTGGTTCTTTGAAAAGGTAAACAATATTGACAAGCCACTGGCCAGACTCATTAAGAAAAAGAGAGAGAAGAACCAGATCAACAAAATCAAAAACGAAAAAGGAGAGATTACAACAGATAATGCAGAAATCCAAAGGATTCTAAGAGACTATTATGAACAGCTATATGGCAACAAACTGGACAACCTGGAAGAAATGGACAGTTTCTTGGAGAAGATTAATCTCCCAAGACTGAGCCAGGAAGAAACAGAAACTTTGAACAACCCAATCACAAGCTCAGAAATCGAATCTGTGATTAAAAATCTACCCCAAAATAAAAGCCCAGGGCCAGGTGGCTTCACAGCTGAATTCTACCAAACATTTAAAGAAGAGCTAGTGCCTGTCCTTCTAAAACTCTTCCAAAAAATTGCACAGGAAGGAAAACTTCCAAACACATTCTACGAGGCCACCATCACCCTGATACCCAAACCAGGCAAAGACAACACAAAAAAGGAAAACTATAGGCCAATTTCACTGATGAACTTAGATGCCAAGATCCTCAACAAAATCCTAGCAAACAGAATTCAGCAACACATCAAAAACTCATACATCACGATCAAGTCGGGTTCATCCCAGGCATGCAAGGATTCTTCAACATCTGCAAATCAATCAATGTGATACACCATATCAACAAATTGAGAGACAAAAACCACATGATCATCTCAATAGATGCAGAAAAAGCCTTCGACAAAGTACAACATCCATTTATGATAAAAACTCTTCAGAAAATGGGCATAGAAGGAACCTATCTCAACATAGTGAAAGCCATCTATGAGAAGTGTACAGTGAACATTATCCTCAACGGTGAAAAACTGAGAGCATTCTGTCTAAGATCAGGAACAAGACAGGGGTGTCCACTTTCACCACTACTATTCAACATAGTCCTGGAAGTTCTAGCAATGGCAATAAGAGAAGAGAAAGAAATCAAAGGAATCCAGATTGGAAAGGAAGAAGTCATGCTCTCTTTTTTTGCAGACAACATGATATTATAAAATAAGATCAAGCAAAATAAAGGGGGAAAAGAAAAGTAAAGATAAATAAAACAAAAAGCTGGTTCTTTGAAAAGGTAAACAAAATTGACAAGCCACTGGCCAGACTCATTAAGAAAAAGAGAGAAGAACCAGATCAACAAAATCAAAAACGAAAAAGGAGAGATTACAACAGATAATGCAGAAATCCAAAGGATTCTAAGAGACTATTATGAACAGCTATATGGCAACAAACTGGACAACCTGGAAGAAATGGACAGTTTCTTGGAGAAGATTAATCTCCCAAGACTGAGCCAGGAAGAAACAGAAACTTTGAACAACCCAATCACAAGCTCAGAAATCGAATCTGTGATTAAAAATCTACCCCAAAATAAAAGCCCAGGGCCAGGTGGCTTCACAGCTGAATTCTACCAAACATTTAAAGAAGAGCTAGTGCCTGTCCTTCTAAAACTCTTCCAAAAAATTGCACAGGAAGGAAAACTTCCAAACACATTCTACGAGGCCACCATCACCCTGATACCCAAACCAGGCAAAGACAACACAAAAAAGGAAAACTATAGGCCAATTTCACTGATGAACTTAGATGCCAAGATCCTCAACAAAATCCTAGCAAACAGAATTCAGCAACACATCAAAAACTCATACATCACGATCAAGTCGGGTTCATCCCAGGCATGCAAGGATTCTTCAACATCTGCAAATCAATCAATGTGATACACCATATCAACAAATTGAAAGACAAAAACCACATGATCATCTCAATAGATGCAGAAAAAGCCTTCGACAAAGTACAACATCCATTTATGATAAAAACTCTTCAGAAAATGGGCATAGAAGGAACCTATCTCAACATAGTGAAAGCCATCTATGAGAAGTGTACAGTGAACATTATCCTCAACGGTGAAAAACTGAGAGCATTCTGTCTAAGATCAGGAACAAGACAGGGGTGTCCACTTTCACCACTACTATTCAACATAGTCCTGGAAGTCCTAGCAATGGCAATAAGAGAAGAGAAAGAAATCAAAGGAATCCAGATTGGAAAGGAAGAAGTCAAGCTCTCTCTTTTTGCAGACGACATGATATTATACATAGAAAATCCCAAAGACATGGTTACAAAGCTACTAGAGCTAATCGATGAATTCAGCAAAGTCACAGGATACAAAGTCAACACACAGAAATCACTGGCATTCCTACACACAAACAATGAAAAATCAGAAAGCGAAATCAAAGAGGCAATCCCCTTCACCATTGCAACCAAAAGAATCAAATATCTAGGGATAAACCTGCCCAAAGAAACAAAAGAATTGTACACAGAAAATTACAAGACACTCATGAGAGACATTAAAGAAGACTTAAACAGATGGAGAGAATTCCATGTTCCTGGATCAGAAGAATCAATATTGTGAAAATGACCATACTACCAAATATCATCTACAGATTCAATGCAATCCCTATCAAACTTCCAATGACATTCTTCACAGAACTAGACCAAAGATAACACAGTTCATATGGAAACACAGAAGACCTCGAATAGCCAAAGTAATCCTGAGAAAGAAAAACGGAGTTGGAGGGATCAGCCTCCCTAACTTCAGACTCTACTACAAAGCAACAGTCATCAAGACAGTATGATACTGGCACAAAAACAGAACTATAGATCAATGGAACAAGATTGAGAACCCAGAGATAAACCCACGCACCTATAGGTACCTTATTTTTGACAAAGGAGGCGAAACTATAAAATGGGACAAAGACAGCCTCTTCAACAAATGGTGCTGGGAGAATTGGACAGCTACATGCAAAACAATGAAGTTGGAACATTCCCTGACCCCATACACAAAGGTCTACTCAAAATGGATGGTGCTGGGAGAATTGGACAAAGTACAACATCCATTTATGATAAAACTCTTCAGAAAATGGGCATAGAAGGAACCTATCTCAACATAGTGAAAGCCATCTATGAGAAGTGTACAGTGAACATTATCCTCAACGGTGAAAAACTGAGAGCATTCTGTCTAAGATCAGGAACAAGACAGGGGTGTCCACTTTCACCACTACTATTCAACATAGTCCTGGAAGTCCTAGCAATGGCAATAAGAGAAGAGAAAGAAATCAAAGGAATCCAGATTGGAAAGGAAGAAGTCAAGCTCTCTCTTTTTGCAGACGACATGATATTATACATAGAAAATCCCAAAGACATGGTTACAAAGCTACTAGAGCTAATCGATGAATTCAGCAAAGTCACAGGATACAAAGTCAACACACAGAAATCACTGGCATTCCTACACACAAACAATGAAAAATCAGAAAGCGAAATCAAAGAGGCAATCCCCTTCACCATTGCAACCAAAAGAATCAAATATCTAGGGATAAACCTGCCCAAAGAAACAAAAGAATTGTACACAGAAAATTACAAGACACTCATGAGAGACATTAAAGAAGACTTAAACAGATGGAGAGAATTCCATGTTCCTGGATCAGAAGAATCAATATTGTGAAAATGACCATACTACCAAATATCATCTACAGATTCAATGCAATCCCTATCAAACTTCCAATGACATTCTTCACAGAACTAGACCAAAGATAACACAGTTCATATGGAAACACAGAAGACCTCGAATAGCCAAAGTAATCCTGAGAAAGAAAAACGGAGTTGGAGGGATCAGCCTCCCTAACTTCAGACTCTACTACAAAGCAACAGTCATCAAGACAGTATGATACTGGCACAAAAACAGAACTATAGATCAATGGAACAAGATTGAGAACCCAGAGATAAACCCACGCACCTATAGGTACCTTATTTTTGACAAAGGAGGCGAAACTATAAAATGGGACAAAGACAGCCTCTTCAACAAATGGTGCTGGGAGAATTGGACAGCTACATGCAAAAAAATGAAGTTGGAACATTCCCTGACCCCATACACAAAGATCAACTCAAAATGGATTCAAGGCCTAAATGTAAGACCAGAAACCATCAAACTCTTAGAGGAGAATATAGGCAGAACACTCAAGGACAGAAATCAAAGCAAGATCTTCTCTGACCCACCTACTAGAATAGTGGAACTGAAAAGAAAAGTGAACACGTGGGACCTCATGAAACTTAAGAGCTTTTGTACAGCAAAAGAAATTACAAAAAAGCTGAACAGACAGCCCACAGAGTGGGAGAAAATCATAGCAAATGAAACAACAGACAAAGAATTAATCTCCAAAATCTACAAGCAACTCAGACAACTCAGCACAGGAAAAACGAACAGCCCAATGAAAAAATGGGAAAAAATCTAAAGAGATGCCTCTCCAAAGAGGACATACAGATGGCCCAAAAGCACATGAAATAATGCTCAACCTCGCTTATCATTAGACAAATGCAAATCAAAACTACAATGAGATAGCACCTCACACCCGTCAGAATGGCCATCATCAACAAATCGACAGACAATAAATGCTGAAGAGGGTGCAGAGAAAAGGGAACCCTCTTGCATTGCTGGTGGGAATGTAAACTGATAACAACCTCTGTGGAAGACAATATGGTGATTCCTTAAAAAAACTAAAATTAGAAGCACCCTATGACTCAGCAATCCCACTCTTAGGCTTATATCCTGATGAAATCAAAACTGAAAGAAGCACCTGTACCCCAATGTTCATTGCAGCTCTCTATACAATAGCCAAAACATGGAAGCAACCTAGATGTCCATCGGCGAACGAATGGATCCACAAGCTCTGGTACATATATACAATGGAATACTACTCAGCTGTGAAAAGAAATGCAGAAAACTCAGTCCTAATGAGGTAGCTAGCTCTAGAACCTATCATCAAAAGTGAAGTAAGTCAAAAAGAGAAAGACAAGTACAGTATACTAACTCATATATATGGGATCTAGTATGAGGGTCATGATAACACACGCAGTGAGCTCATGGAAAAACAGAGAATAGACATAAGGACATTGTGGAGGCCGAACAGTGAGAGGGAGGCATAGAGGAAGTAACATCAAAACCTATACTGTCATGTGTGGAAAAGATAGCTATTGTCATTGTGCTAGGGGAATAGGAGTACCTACAATCACTTGGGGCGATAGTCTGGAGGGGTGGGAGGTGGGGATCTGGGTGGGGGGAGGATCCAGGGATATGCATATGAATGATCTGGGAACATACATGTTGGTGGACAACAAAATCTGTAAAATCTTTAAAATCAAGAATAAAAAAAAATTAAAAAAAGATTATCTTATGTTTCAATGGCATTTTATTAATATCCTTTTGTTTTTCTTTTCCCCATCATGCCTCTTTTGTTTTTATATTTGTTTTCATGCACGTTTTATTCTTTCACATGTGTGGGCCCCCCATCGCAGTGGCCTCTCTCACTGCAGAGTACCCGCTCTGGGTGCATGTTCTCCAGAGTGTTGGCTCGTAATTGGACACACCTGCCACTCCGCGGCACATGGGATCTTCCTGGGCCAGGGATCAAACCAGTGCCCCTTACACTGCAAGGTGGACTCTTTACCCAGTGGACCACCAGGGAAGTCCTAATATCCTTTTAACACTCAAATTATGCCATTTTTTCCCCAATGGGATATTCTTCAAGGTGACCTAAAAAATCCTTTAGGAAAGCTCTCAATTGTTAAAATATTCTTTGATTTCAAAGAATATTTGGTATGAACAGATGTTCAGCATACCTTCTACATTTCTTACTCTAGACCTAGAATCAAGGAGTCCTGGTTCCTTTTACTAGAAGTAGGATTTAGAGACCATAATCTGGCTGTAAAGGTGTTCATTGCTATAACTTTGTTTCTAAGTTATTTTTTTTGTGTGTGTGTACAAAATTAAGACATACTTTAAAGTCAGATCATTATGGGCTTATAGTGATATTTCCATTTAAATTTAAGACCACAGGATTTTTATGAAACTGTGTTAATTTTGCATCTGTTCAAATTGTGTTGCTTTTAAAATCACCAAACATGCTTTCTTTTTGTGTTATCCACTGTAGTGGCATGCCACCATATCTTTGTGTGTCTTTCTGTTGTTTGGTTGCTAGGAAAAATTGTGGAGGCCGAACAGTGAGAGGGAGGCATAGAGGAAGTAACATCAAAACCTATACTGTCATGTGTGGAAAAGATAGCTATTGTCATTGTGCTAGGGGAATAGGAGTACCTACAATCACTTGGGGCGATAGTCTGGAGGGGTGGGAGGTGGGGATCTGGGTGGGGGGAGGATCCAGGGATATGCATATGAATGATCTGGGAACATACATGTTGGTGGACAACAAAATCTGTAAAATCTTTAAAATCAAGAATAAAAAAAAATTAAAAAAAGATTATCTTATGTTTCAATGGCATTTTATTAATATCCTTTTGTTTTTCTTTTCCCCATCATGCCTCTTTTGTTTTTATATTTGTTTTCATGCACGTTTTATTCTTTCACATGTGTGGGCCCCCCATCGCAGTGGCCTCTCTCACTGCAGAGTACCCGCTCTGGGTGCATGTTCTCCAGAGTGTTGGCTCGTAATTGGACACACCTGCCACTCCGCGGCACATGGGATCTTCCTGGGCCAGGGATCAAACCAGTGCCCCTTACACTGCAAGGTGGACTCTTTACCCAGTGGACCACCAGGGAAGTCCTAATATCCTTTTAACACTCAAATTATGCCATTTTTTCCCCAATGGGATATTCTTCAAGGTGACCTAAAAAATCCTTTAGGAAAGCTCTCAATTGTTAAAATATTCTTTGATTTCAAAGAATATTTGGTATGAACAGATGTTCAGCATACCTTCTACATTTCTTACTCTAGACCTAGAATCAAGGAGTCCTGGTTCCTTTTACTAGAAGTAGGATTTAGAGACCATAATCTGGCTGTAAAGGTGTTCATTGCTATAACTTTGTTTCTAAGTTATTTTTTTTGTGTGTGTGTACAAAATTAAGACATACTTTAAAGTCAGATCATTATGGGCTTATAGTGATATTTCCATTTAAATTTAAGACCACAGGATTTTTATGAAACTGTGTTAATTTTGCATCTGTTCAAATTGTGTTGCTTTTAAAATCACCAAACATGCTTTCTTTTTGTGTTATCCACTGTAGTGGCATGCCACCATATCTTTGTGTGTCTTTCTGGTTGTTATGGTTGAGTACTTTAGATTTTGGTTTCTAATCTTCAGATGCTTCTTTGGCCATCTTACCTTCCCATTTTACCTTCTTGGACTTAAGGACCCAAAGGGTCTTGTTGAATCACATTTATTTCCTCTAAATTGGGGATGTCACCTGTATATCAACAGGCTGGTCCCTATTCAATTGCCAAACCCACAGATGTACATATTCTGCCTTTCTGTGTGGACTCTTTTACAAAACCAATATTAATTCAATTATGTCTTCATTGTCCATGGGCCCCTGTGTCCTGTTGTTTAGGGCACTATTACTGGAAGTATACTGGTTAGAAAATATGCAGTAGTGTCTTCTGTACAATCACCTTTTGCATGCAGTAGGCATAAGCTGATCGGTCATGGGAAGTGTTTGGAATTAGATTATTTTTAGAGTGTATTAGTTGGTAAGACTTCACTTTCAGCTGCCAGTCATGTTTAAGACAACTAAAATCAGAAAGGCTGAGGTTGCAGAAACTGTTTCAAGATGACAAGTGTCAGTCATTTTTTCACCCCAATTTTATGTAATGTTCTAAAACTGACAGTGGCACAGAAAAAGGAATCTTGCAAACAGAGACATTCCTTTGCTGTGAATCAGAACATTAAAGCTCCGTCTCTCCCATGTTCTCTTCAGTGAAACTGGAACTTTAAGTGGAACCTTAATAATGAAACAGTCTCCAGGTTCAGTGATTTTCTTCAATAAGTTCCTAACCTACTCAGACATGTTTTTGTTTTCTAAAATAAAGCAGAGCCTAATTGCAAGTGCTTGATGCGAAGTTATTTGAAGTGTTGAAATAAACACTGAAGTTAGTTAGAAGTGGATTCAATCAGCTGTAGTTACAAGGGGAAAACAATATGAATACTCACCAGACAATATTTATTTATTTCATGGTACAAAGTGTAAATGTTAGCTTTCAAAAATATATAGAATAGAATTAACCTACTGTAAGGAAATAGACCCCAGGACCAGGAAAAAAATTAAGTTGGGATACAAGGCCAAGATTTCTGTGACTTGGTAGGATGTTAGAATCCAGAAAAAGAGATTGGTGAACCTCAAAATATGTGCTACTGAGTTTAATGTTCATTTCTAAGATTTGTGTTATTCAGGGTAAAAAGAGAAACACAGTAATCAGTTTGGTTGTCTCTGTAGGAGATACTGAATGGCAGATTGGAACTGTCTTCATCAAAACATTTCCTGAATTCACTTTTTTTTTCTCCTCATGGTAGCTCTTAACATCTGTCAAAGTCATGATGCTAAAGAATAAAGTACCATTCAGAAAGAGAGGCTGAGACAGTATGGTTCAAAACCTGTGGTCTGGCTGAGTCCATGGCGTTGATGACCATGGTAAAAGGTCTAAATTCATTTGGAGACTGACTGTTGTTCAATTAATCAGAATTGTAAAATCAGAAGGTTATAAAGTTGCAGATTCTTTACCATCCAAACCACCAGGGTAGCTCATAGTTGTATTTAAAGTGAGCTATTTTCAGAATTGCCAGTGTTTCTAGAAAACTAGTATTCTTAAGTCTATTGTTCACTTCTTTGGCACATCATTGATTACCCAAGAGCCCCAGAGGATGCCTTTCTTTAAAGGTCTAATTGTTGGTATCACATGGATGGGGTTCACCTTCTCTACTGGTGAAATGTAAAGGAATTATGAACCCAGCTGGTCCTAGAACATGAAGAGACCATGTTGTGATAGCTTCCAGGCTATGTGCTTCACATAGCTGGGAGGGGAGTCTTTAGAATTGCCAGCTCTGGGAAACATTGCTAACACTTTTCCTCAGAATCTGTGAATTAGAAAATAATTTTGGGGGGAGGGGGTAAGAATTGCTGGGCAAATCCTCTCAATCTTAAGTTTATTGGCCTCATTAGTAATTAGTAAATGTTTTATGAGCAAAGCAATGGCACATAAAACATTCAGCTTATGCTCTATGTCCTTCTAAATCATAGTACTTACTGTGATTAATGCGATGAAATAGAAAAAATGTGGGCACTAACATATGTCACCAGAGAAAGAAAACAGTTGAGATCCTTTTCTGCGGTCACACCGAGCCTCTCAGTAATGAACAGAAAGGGGTTCAAAGGGTATCTGTTATTAATGCATTTTACCAGCCTTTGTTTGCTGGAAACCAGAGCACAGGCTGCATTCAGGTAGTACAGGTGTACTTCCTCTTCTACCTTTTGCGTTATCATTATCCCATAGGTGAGGGGAGACCTGGGAGTTGACTTCTTCAGATCTATACTGAGGATAACTCAGATGCCTGGGATCTCCTTTCTCCTGTCCTTTCTGCTGTTTGGTCTACTCTTTCTGCTTTTCATTTTGGAAGTTTTAAAAAAAAAAAAAAAAAAAAAAAAACAAGAAAAGGATCAAATGTATGAAGTCACGTAGATAAGCTTTCTTTCTTTCTTTATAGTTGCCTTTCTAGCACAGCATCCTTTATTACTTGATTGAAACCTCATTGGTTATTTGCATGGCTATTCTTTTTCCAAATAGAGGCAAGAGAGTTGCTTTTGGAATCAGATGGACCTGTGTTCGAATCTCATATGTAGGACTTAGTCATCTGAGTAAACTACACAGTTTCTCTGAGCCTCTCTGTCTTCTCGTTAAGACATGCAGACAGTGCTTCTTGACACATAGGATTGCTACTGAGTTTAGATGAAACAAATCACTCAAAGCAGGTGGTAAAGCCATACAAACCAAAGTCTGTATGCTGACTGTTCCCGTAGTTGTAATTGGATGCCAGGTTCAGGCTGTAGGTCCAGGCTCTTTTAAAGACAGGGCCACTCTGCCAACACTGGGAAAGCGGATGGAAGCTTTTGGGAAACTGTGGATTGCTCTCAGATTTTTTTCATTGCTGACTTTTCTTTCCAAGGCTCCAGGTGGAGAAAGTTTGATCCCTGCAGCTCTGGGAACTGGGAAGATTCTCAGAGCCATGGGAGTGCTCAGAGCTCCCTGAAAAGTGGGGCACATCCCCTCCAAAGACAGAGGGGGTTAGAATTGGGTCTGACCAGGTCTGCCTCTAAGTTACTTACCCACCAGCAGAGAGCAGTCTCTGCAGTGACCAAAGGGTGCTCCTGGGATAGGGCCGTTTTCTGTCCACTGGACTGTGCTGACAAACATCAATACATTAGTGCTCACTCCTTCTCTAAGCTCCATTCTGACAAACTTTTTACCGTGCACAGTTCCTCTTGGATGGATTAATAATTTAACACTAATAGCTTGATCTTTGGCTATACTATGTTTTGATAACCAGGCTGATTTTGCTCTTTTCTAGCTGGGGTGACGTCTTTTCTTTGAGGTGTTCCTGCATGTGGCTAATCTCTTTAGTCCTGGATGGATTATGCTCATTTTCCTCCTGGGTGATCAGAATATTTCCAAGTATTGGGGAAACAGAGAAGGGCTGTCATTTCAGTTCATCAGGTGGTAAGCCCATTGGACTGACGCATCATCTACCTCCATGGATCCTGGGGTGGCGGAGTTGTTTTCCCTTTGAAGGAAGCTGGACCTCAGCTGGGACGAAGAGGAGGAGGAGAGAGGTTTGCCTCTGCTTCCACTTTCCAAGTTCTAGACCCATTTTTATGCCTTGAAGTACCTCGAAGTATTTGGACAATTCACTGCATTCATCTTGAATACTAATAATGAAAAAGACTAGCTATGGGTTTGAACAAACATGTTTTTATTCAAGGTTCAAAGCATTTCTTTTGTGGCTCCCCTGTGGTGCCTCTGATTGTTTCCCTTTCCTCAGAGCATGAATGATTGTTTATTAAACATAATAATAATAATAAAGTGGAGGTAGGGTCCCTTTGCTGGCATTAGTTCAGATTCCAATTTAATCTTTCCCCAGTCTCACTTCATTACAACTCTATTCAGTTGTGTATTTCATAACCAGCATGTGTCACGGTGAATGAAGTCAAGCATCAGAATAACATGTCAGTAAGATGATTGTTCATGGAACACATAGTACTTCTGGTCTATAATTAAAAAAACAAAAAACAAAAAACAACAACCTAGTTCAAAAAAAAAAAGAGAAAACGATTGGAAACTTCCTTCAATGCACAGAACCCAGTAGCTTTGAAATAGCAGAGTCTGTCTTCCTGAGCCAAGAGGCCTGTCCCTGTGAATGTCAGGGTGGAGGGAGATGCTTCCTGATCTTTCAGAGGGATGAGCAAGTCTCTTCTGAACCACTAAAAGCAGGAGGGGCATGAGCCTTCCGTCCTTCTCCTTGCAGGAACAGAGTGTTTAGGATGAAGGACTCTGCCTCTTACTGGCAATGCGACCTCAGCTCCTTCAGCTCTACAGGTGGAGTGATAGAAAACGACATCTGTGGCTGTCGTACTGATCACAAAACATGAAATATTGCAGGTGACGAGCAGAGTGCCCAGTGCATAGTCTGTGCACAGGCATGGATGGATTATGCTCATTTTCCTCCTGGGTGATCAGAATATTTCCAAGTATTGGGGAAACAGAGAAGGGCTGTCATTTCAGTTCATCAGGTGGTAAGCCCATTGGACTGACGATCATCTACCTCCATGGATCCTGGGGTGGCGGAGTTGTTTTCCCTTTGAAGGAAGCTGGACCTCAGCTGGGACGAAGAGGAGGAGGAGAGAGGTTTGCCTCTGCTTCCACTTTCCAAGTTCTAGACCCATTTTTATGCCTTGAAGTACCTCGAAGTATTTGGACAATTCACTGCATTCATCTTGAATACTAATAATGAAAAAGACTAGCTATGGGTTTGAACAAACATGTTTTTATTCAAGGTTCAAAGCATTTCTTTTGTGGCTCCCCTGTGGTGCCTCTGATTGTTTCCCTTTCCTCAGAGCATGAATGATTGTTTATTAAACATAATAATAATAATAAAGTGGAGGTAGGGTCCCTTTGCTGGCATTAGTTCAGATTCCAATTTAATCTTTCCCCAGTCTCACTTCATTACAACTCTATTCAGTTGTGTATTTCATAACCAGCATGTGTCACGGTGAATGAAGTCAAGCATCAGAATAACATGTCAGTAAGATGATTGTTCATGGAACACATAGTACTTCTGGTCTATAATTAAAAAAACAAAAAACAAAAAACAACAACCTAGTTCAAAAAAAAAAGAGAAAACGATTGGAAACTTCCTTCAATGCACAGAACCCAGTAGCTTTGAAATAGCAGAGTCTGTCTTCCTGAGCCAAGAGGCCTGTCCCTGTGAATGTCAGGGTGGAGGGAGATGCTTCCTGATCTTTCAGAGGGATGAGCAAGTCTCTTCTGAACCACTAAAAGCAGGAGGGGCATGAGCCTTCCGTCCTTCTCCTTGCAGGAACAGAGTGTTTAGGATGAAGGACTCTGCCTCTTACTGGCAATGCGACCTCAGCTCCTTCAGCTCTACAGGTGGAGTGATAGAAAACGACATCTGTGGCTGTCGTACTGATCACAAAACATGAAATATTGCAGGTGACGAGCAGAGTGCCCAGTGCATAGTCTGTGCACAGGCATGGGTGCTGCTTTTATTATTGTGCAGGATTCCATGACAAATGACCTTATCAATTTTCAGAACTAATGACTGTTCCAATGGGCTTTGGCTCATGATTGGAGAAGAAAATAAAGATGATGTTGTTCAGGGTGTAAGCGTAGGTGAACAGATAGACTCCAAAGTAGAAAGAAACAACATAGAAGTGCTCTTTGGTTCTAAGAAGAGGAAAGAATCTTGATGGGTTTGGGGTTGAAGGCAACTCCTCAAGAACCTGTTTGAGTTGCCAATTTAAAAGTTGGTTGCCTTACAGAAAAGGTATGCAGGAGGCAAACAAGCATATGAGAAAATGATATATATCACAGGTCATCTGGAAAGCATGAATTAAAACAATAATGTGATACCACTACGCACCTATTAAAATAGCCCAAATCAGACTTCCCCTGGTGGTCCAGTGGGTAAGGACACCACCTTGCAGTGCAAGGGGTGCCGGTTCGATCCCTGGCCTGGGAAGATCCCACGTGCCACGGAGCGGCTGGACTGATGTGTCCAATTACCGAGCTGGAGCTCTGGGGCGCATGTGCCCAGAGCCGGCGCTCTGTGACGACAGAGGCCACCGCGATGGGAGGCCCACAGGAGCCCAAGAACAAAGACGGATAAAAATAGAGAAATGAAAGACGAATAGAAGTGGCCCGCCCATCCCCCTCCCTCCCCACCTCACCCCCAAAAGATATATAAATAAAATAATGTTAAAATAGCCCAAATCCAGAATACTAATAGCATCAAATGATGTGAGAATATAGAGCAATAGAAACTCTGGCTTACTGCGGTATGAGTTGGATACAGCCAATCTGGAAGACAGTGTGGTCATTTCTTATAAAACTAAATGTACTCTCACCATACAATCCAGCAGTCCTGCTTGATATTCCACCCTCCCCCCCAACCAAAGTTGAAAACTTAAAAAACCTTCATGCAGACGATTATAACAGATTTCTTCATAATTACTCAAACTTGGAAGCAACCAAGATATCCTTCAGTAGATGAGTGGATAAACTGTGTACAGCCAGACAGTGGAATATTATTCAGTGCTAAAAAGAAATGAGCCAGCAAGCTATGAAAAGATGTGAAGGAACTTAAATTCATATTACTAAGTAAAAGAAGCTGATCTGAAAAAAGCTTTTTTTCTATGTGATTCCAACTATATGACGTTCTAGACAAAGCAAAACTTTGGAGACAGTAAAATGATCAGTAGCTGCCAGGGGATACAAGGGAGGAAGGAGTGAACAGGCAGTGAAAGTATTCTATAAAGGATACGATGATGGATACGTGTCATTATGCATTTGTCAAAACCCCAAGAATGTACATCAAGAGAGAACATGAATGTGGAATAGGGGCTTTAGATGATTATGATGTATGAGCATTGTTTCCTGGGTTGTAACAAACATACCACTCTGGTGGGGGATATTGATGAGGAGAAAGACTGTGTATGGGTGTATGTGGGGTGGGATGGGGGGCATATGGGGAAATCTCTGTCTTCCTCTCAATTTTGCTGTGAACCTAAAACTGCTCTAAAACATTTGTATTGTTAAAAGAAAAGGTGGTTTTCCAATTGACATGCTTAAGAAAGGCACTGGGTTTAAGAAGAGATGAGAGTCTGGGGTCTGAGAATGAGAAACTGAGGTGCAGTAGGATATGAGCCCAAGGATAAAGGAAGTCAGAAAACTGGGAGAAGAGGAATGTCCAGGGGGCTTTTGAAGTCTTTTGCTGTAGGTTCAGTGATGTAAACCATCTCTCCTCTCTCCTCCAGGATAGCCTCAGGTACATTCATCTACTTTACAAATTCTTTTGTGTTTGTGGATATTTTAAGAGAACTCCAAAGTTGCTGAGTTCTACCAGTGGGTTGTTGTAGGTGAAAACTGGGATTGTTTTATAAGGCACAGGAAGCAGGGAAAGAAGAGGCAGCTGACTTCTTGGTTATAGGAAGCAATACACCTTAAGAGTCCTCTGAGGCTGCTCTGGCTTGGCCAGTCAAATGGGCATCCACACGGGGATCCTGAGGATAGGTGGTCAGCCAAACTCACATAGTCCTGGTGAGGAGCTGATTATGTCTAGTTCCCAGAAAAGCAAGTATATGCTTCCTCCTTTAGTTCTCTGCAGGTAGTGGTCATATTTTGAAATGAATAGAATCTATAGACTTGTCTATATAATTTGTCTTCTTGAGAATTATCATTGAGGGTCATGCTCAGATTTGTTTAGAATCAAGAAACTTATTCAAGGAGGAGTTAAAATCAAGAAATGAATGCAACAGGTATCTGTGTATTATGGCAATTTTCGGTCATAGCTAACCATGTTGAAGTCAGCTTACTCTTATCAAGTTATGCCCAGGTAACCTATGGATTTCTAACTCTCTGAGGCTTGGTTGCTGTGTATTTCTTTAAATCTAGCTTGGCAAACCACCAAGAGTCTCCAATAAGCCTCCCTGTTTGCTTAAGCCAGGGTGAGTTGGTCTGTCTCACAAATAGTCTTAGCAGAGTGGGAAACCAGCAAAGGCAGCTGTATTAGTCAGGATTCTCCAGAGCAACAGAACCAATAGGAGATGAATTTCAATCAAGACCATTTATTATAATGGATTGGCTCATGTGGTTCTGTAGGCTAAGAAGTCCCATGATCTGCCATCTGCAAGCTGGAGAACCAGGAAGGCTGGTGTGTAGGTTGAAAGCTTGAGAACCAGTGGGTTGATAGTGTAGATTCCAGTTCATTTTTAAAAACTGGAGAACCAGGAGAGTCAAGGGCAGGAGACAATTGACATCCCAGCTCCAGTAGTTGGCAGAGAGACACTCCAACCATCTCCAGCTGTTCTTGTTTTATTCAAGCCCTCAGTAGGTTGGTGATGCCCACTTATACTGGGGAACAGCATAAGCTGTACCCAACCCACTAATTCACAAGGTAGTGTCTTTCAGACACACCTGGAAATAAAGTTTAACCAGATCTTTGGGCATCCTTTAGCCCAGTCAGATAGAGACATAAAATTAACCATCTCAGGGGCCATGAGGTTGGGCTAGTTGGGTACACCGTGCACTCAGCTGGAGAGCAGGTTGTGATCTCCTTATTATATCTGGGCCCTGCCACCTGCCTGCTGGGTAACCGCCTGTGATCTGTTGACCTGCTTTGCCACGACTGGCCCTTCACTTGGTCTCTGAGCTTTACCTTCAACCTGTTAGTTGAAACAATTGAACCAAATAGTCTTGGGACGTCATTCCAGCACAGATATCCCCTTTGTAATTCCAGGATGAAGTCAAGGCATCAGAAACTATATTCTGAGAAAGTGATCCCTCAATTTTTCTTGCCAAACCTCTGAGTTTCCAGAGGCACCTCTGCCCTCCCTGTTCGCAGCGGTGTTTCCCCCAACCCTGGTCTAAAACCTCTGGGCATCTCACTAGGAGCCTGAGTGACCACTGTAGATTCCATGGCTGCCTCCCCATATGACTTTCTCTTGGCTCCAGAAAGCCTTGAGATGGTGTTGCAGGAGGACAGAGGAGGCCAGAGGGAGAAGAATTTGGAAGAGGAGGGTCCTGGTAATTGTGCAGACAACAGCTTAGCCTGCTCCCTTCTCAGGATCACCATACACAGACCCTGTCTCATGTAACGATTTCATCAGTCCAGGAAATAGGATCTGCAGCACTGGATGTGTGGCCAGGCCTGAGAGCTATCTGCCCCTCCACTTGTTCACCAAGGGCAGTCATAGTACTCTTCCAGGACATGACCTGTAATTTATAGCTTAGATTCCATGCTATAAGAATGCTTAGATGGTTGGATGGTCCTGAGTTCTAGCATACTCTGCATATTCTGCTACCTTGAGCAGATTATCAAACCTCAGTTTCCTCATCTATAAAAATGAGGGTAATAACACCTATTCCTAGGGTTTCAGTGAGAAGTAAATAAATTAAGACACAGTCCCTGGTCTGTAGCAAAGGCTGAACATAAATGCACATTCATATTTGTGCTGATCAATTCTGCTTTGAAACATGTGTTAAAGAGAAGGGTGAATCAGAGTCTGAATTTTGTTGTTGACTTACACTTAAGTTGTAAATTCCGACTATATTTTATATATTCGAAAAACCTTCTCTTGCCTTTAAACTGACCTGAAGGAAATGTGTATAACAAAGGCTGACAAATCCAAACTCCCCTTATGTTTTAATCTTGGCTGTATGTTCTTAGAGCACTTTCTATATGGATCAATTTAGGCTATTCAGTTGCTTTGAAAGCTCTGTCTAGTGTTAGACCCACCCTCTAGAAATAGGCATTTTTTGATATTTGTCTACAGACTTTTTTGGAGACAATTTTTTTTCCAAAATTTTTCATAAATATTTTAAATAATTGCTGTTGAAAATTGCTCGCTGTATCCAAAGGAATATATTCAAAGCATTCACTCTTTGTGGTATCTGACGGGAAAACTGCCTGCCTGTTGGAACAAACAAAATAAGCTTGTCAATGATTTCTATAGAACTTTTCTGTTATTTCTCTTCTACTTAAAATCCTATAAAACAACTTTTTTTTTATAGCAACTTAAAAAAAAGGTTTTAATGGATGCAGCTATCTTACTGAATGAGAAATAATTTTTCTTACTGTCCAATTATTTCCATTCTCCTGGTTTCCTCCAATGTTGGGAAATAGGGAGGTAAAATACAGTTTATTTCAACCTATTATGACAGTTTGGATAATGATAACAAGACAGAGAAAGATTTTATAAAGCATCATTCTTCCTGATGTCCATAGAAGAGATCAAAAAGAGTGAAGGATAAAGGGGACAAATTATTACTCCCAAGTCCTATGGTGAGAGCTTTACAATATCCTTTACCTGATCGAGTCTTAGAAATCCTATTAAAAACAAACCTCACAACTGAACACGTGCCCAGGCATTATACTCACAAATACAGAAAAATGCAGGCATTTAACTATGAGTCCCCAGTTACCTTTAGGCCTTTAAAGATATGCCATCTGAGGCCAGAGGGAGATAGCTCATGGAAAGGTTTCTGGATTGGAGCATGGGAGAGGCCTCTGCATATGGGACTTACCCCAGTCTCTCCTAGCTGGACTTTCACATCTGTGAAGAGAGAAATTGATGGGATTTTATCATATCCTTTCTCCTTTCATAACACTGCTGATATGGAGGGTCCCTTTGGGAAGTCAGGCAAGGGCAGAGAAGAGCTGGCTCCTGGCTGAGTCTGGCTGCATGAGGATGCTGGGCCAGGTGAAGAAGGGAAATCATTAGCAGTACCCTAATCTGGGGATGGGGCGGCCTGTACCCCTAGGGCTCCTCATAGTGAGTGCTAGCAGAAGGTCATTTCCTTCACCTTCAGTTGAGCAGACAGAAGAAAAAGTCTGTGTTTAAATTACATGTTAGGGGAAAGGCTGAGAACCATGCTTACGGGTTCCCATGTGGGTGGTCCCACGTGGATAATTACACATGCCACTTCAAGATCACAGCTCTCCTTGGCACCTTTGGGAATGAAACCACATACAGCTCTAGCCTTGCTCTCAGGGAAGTAACAAATCCCGCTCCCACATGGTGGGCAGAAGAAAATTGGAGATGAGGGGCCACTGTGTGAGAGCTCTGTGACCGCATTTGCAAGGAGTGGTAATAAGCTGCAAAGAGTGGGGTAGCCTGAAGGTGCAGGGGAGCTAGAAGTCACCACAGACTTCCTCCTTTGGACTGAGCTGCCATCCCATGGGACCTTCCCAGGATGGGCTTCTCCTTCTAGGTAATTAATAAAACAGTTTATTTCAACCTATTATGACAGTTTGGATAATGATAACAAGACAGAGAAAGATTTTATAAAGCATCATTCTTCCTGATGTCCATAGAAGAGATCAAAAAGAGTGAAGGATAAAGGGGACAAATTATTACTCCCAAGTCCTATGGTGAGAGCTTTACAATATCCTTTACCTGATCGAGTCTTAGAAATCCTATTAAAAACAAACCTCACAACTGAACACGTGCCCAGGCATTATACTCACAAATACAGAAAAATGCAGGCATTTAACTATGAGTCCCCAGTTACCTTTAGGCCTTTAAAGATATGCCATCTGAGGCCAGAGGGAGATAGCTCATGGAAAGGTTTCTGGATTGGAGCATGGGAGAGGCCTCTGCATATGGGACTTACCCCAGTCTCTCCTAGCTGGACTTTCACATCTGTGAAGAGAGAAATTGATGGGATTTTATCATATCCTTTCTCCTTTCATAACACTGCTGATATGGAGGGTCCCTTTGGGAAGTCAGGCAAGGGCAGAGAAGAGCTGGCTCCTGGCTGAGTCTGGCTGCATGAGGATGCTGGGCCAGGTGAAGAAGGGAAATCATTAGCAGTACCCTAATCTGGGGATGGGGCGGCCTGTACCCCTAGGGCTCCTCATAGTGAGTGCTAGCAGAAGGTCATTTCCTTCACCTTCAGTTGAGCAGACAGAAGAAAAAGTCTGTGTTTAAATTACATGTTAGGGGAAAGGCTGAGAACCATGCTTACGGGTTCCCATGTGGGTGGTCCCACGTGGATAATTACACATGCCACTTCAAGATCACAGCTCTCCTTGGCACCTTTGGGAATGAAACCACATACAGCTCTAGCCTTGCTCTCAGGGAAGTAACAAATCCCGCTCCCACATGGTGGGCAGAAGAAAATTGGAGATGAGGGGCCACTGTGTGAGAGCTCTGTGACCGCATTTGCAAGGAGTGGTAATAAGCTGCAAAGAGTGGGGGTAGCCTGAAGGTGCAGGGGAGCTAGAAGTCACCACAGACTTCCTCCTTTGGACTGAGCTGCCATCCCATGGGACCTTCCCAGGATGGGCTTCTCTCAGGAGAGCATTTCTAAGGCACTCTGATGGAAGTCCAGGGCCGTCTAGCTTCCCCTGGCACATAGATATCTGTGGTCCCCTAGAGTACAAGCTGACCAAGGGAGATGACCCAGTTCCTTCTTTAGAATATGAAGGATGAGTGGGGTGACAGCTAGCAAGTAGGACTCTGAAGGCTTCTTCCAGCTTTTTGGGGAAAGGACTCATGGCTTTAGGGAGACCAGGACAGAGGGAGATAGAAAGAGTCAGAAAGACACAAAACCAGGAAGAGAAGTGAAGGGATAGGTAGCATGGGAAAGAATGAGTCAGGGAAGGTTGGCAGGAAAGAGGGAAAAAAAAACGGAAAGAGAAGAAAGAAGCAGAGTTAATGGGAAGGAGACAGAAAGCTAGATGAGAGAAAGACAGAGAAGTAATATAGGAATATAGAGAGAGGCCTGGTCACTCACTTTGGGAGGTGTCAGATGCCAGTGACAACTTTGTCTGCACCTCTCACCAGGGGCAGTACCTACCCACCAACATATGATAGCAAACTCCTCAAGGAGGAGCTGCAATGCAGTCTATAACTTAGAAATCCAATCAAACTTACAAGTGTTCAAATAAGAGGCCTTGTCTACATGAGACTAAGCCCTGGAGGCTGGTTTTTGTTATTTATTCACTAAGTCCTGTCCAACTATTTTGCATCCCTATGGATTCTAGTCCACCAAGCTCCTCTGTTCATGGGTTTTCCCAGGCAAGAATACTGGAGTGGGTTGCCATTTCCTTCTCTAGGAGATCTTCCTGACCCAGGAATTGAACCTGCGTTTCCTGTGTTGGCAGGTAGAGTCTTTACCATGGAAGCACCTGGGAAGCCCCTTGGAGGCTGGATCAATTGCAATAAGGCCAGGTGGGGACAGGCTGGAGGAAGCTGCTTCAGTTGTAAGGCTGATCCCTGCCAAGGCTTAGGGAAGGATCCAAAGCCCAAAGAAGTTGATGGTAGCATCTAAGTCATCCTGGTTTGCTTGGAGAGATAGGACTCCAAGGGTCCTGGGCATTCTGGCTCAGACAGGGAACAAGAGCCCAACAGGTGACCAGCGAGTGAGGGGCAGGCTAGAGCCCTGGAGGAAAGGGCTGTACTGTACTCTGAGTGCATTAACTCAAATAGGGCCACTTCCCTCCAGTCTTCAGCTGTCTTTTTCTTTTGAGCAGTTTTCTCTCCTGACCAATAAGTGAAAGATTTGAAGTTTGAATCCAGAGCTGTCTAAGGTCAAAGCTCATTATCTGTTTATTGAACAGAGAGGTGCCCCTGTGGTGGTAAAATCCAGGAACAGATAGTAAACAATGGGGAGAATGACGTACAGAGTTAGCAGTGTGATTGTGCCTTGTGCTGGGTGAATGGAGAGAACAGATCCTCAGCACTGAGCTTATGAGGGAAATACGGGGGAAGTTCAGTGGGAACTAGATGCAAGGTGCCAGAGCATGCACATCCATAAACTGCAGTGAGAATCTTGACTGCAAGGAAACCGAAGAAGCACACACGTGACATTTGGCCTTTCTCCAGGAAAGAGACTCATCATTGTTGAGTTTGAATCATCACCTGTTCAGTTTAGGATTGCCCCCTTGACTCCTCTGTGTCCCAGTGCCCAATTTCAGCTACCTGCCAGGAGCAACTCTCAGAATCTTAGCGTTTCTCTGGATGCTTCTTTAGGCACTGGAGACTTCATCCTGCTGATCCAGTCAGAACTCACCTTGCATTTTCAGAGCACCAGGCATCTGTTTCCATGGAAACATGTGCTCTATGGGGTGGAGGTGGAGGACTAAGAGGGGCCGGTAGGTGCTGGGGAGGCTGGGAAGGAAACTTCTTCCTCAGCTTGTTCAATACGCTCTCCTGATCCACAAGATAAATGAAACACCTCATCACACTAATGGTTCTAACCCAGAGTCCTTATGAGTAGGTCCAGCAGCCTGGGTCTCTGTCAAGACTGACAGGTAATAAAAGCTGTCTTCTTCAGGAAGATTCTGTGAGTAAGACTTTACCTCTTCCATTAAGTGACACACAAGCTCTTCTGGCTAAACCAAGAAATTGTCCTTGGTGAGATTCTCTTGTCAGGAGACTGTGGAAGTGGTTTGCGGGAAAAAGCCTAAGTTTGAATTTCAAACAGACATTCTAGTCTGACTTCAGACATTGAGTATCTGAGTGCATTCACAAATGCCTTCTTAGGACTTCGGTTTTCATATTTGTAAAGTGGGTGTGGTAACCCACCATACTCAATGACACATAGTATAGCTGATTACTCACAATTCCTTCGCTATCTTGCTTTGCCAAAATCCTCTGAGCTTTTGTACAAGTTTATTCTTAGAAAGGCATTGGACAGGTCACCATGGAGAATTTTTTTGGTCTTGAGTGATAGAGATGCAACTTGAATTAGCTTTCTTGTTAGGCACCTACAGCACAATCCTCTTTGGGAAAACTGAAATCTCCCAAGAAAATGCCATTTTGTACGAAAAGTTCTTTGTTTGGTCCCAGTTCATTGCTTAAAGGAATTGTATTCTGTAGGCACATGGTGACTACTCAAGCTTAAGTATGTTTATTGAAGGATCATCAGGGCATTAGTTATGTAACTGTGAGAAGGGGAGGGATACAACTGGTCTCCAGATCAACTGGAACTAGAACTTTGCATGTGTCCAAGGTCCTCTCTTTGTTCCTTCAGGGATTTCTTTGTTTTCTCCTACTATGAACTGGGCTTCTTCCTAATGAGAAATTCAGTTCCGTTCTATTACCCAGTCTCCTGACATTTTTCAGTGACCTGCCTCTGAACATTTTGACTGATAAGTGCTAATGGTCAGGGGGTCATCTGAGGACCACTTAATTATGAACATGAAATCAGGACTGTATACCTGGCATGGGTGGAAACACGGGGGTCCTCCTCTCTATTTACAGGCTATTTCCACAGATGGACTGTGTTTGACCTAAGTAGTAATCATAACTGATGTCAATTCTAGACCTTCACCAAGCATTCCAACTCTGACAATCTTTGCTAGCCCTGGATGCCAAAGGAATTCCATTTTACATTACACAGAACTAAAGGACAGCTCCTTAGAATAGGAACCTAGGAAGAGTCTGTGAGTAAGACTTTACCTCTTCCATTAAGTGACACACAAGCTCTTCTGGCTAAACCAAGAAATTGTCCTTGGTGAGATTCTCTTGTCAGGAGACTGTGGAAGTGGTTTGCGGGAAAAAGCCTAAGTTTGAATTTCAAACAGACATTCTAGTCTGACTTCAGACATTGAGTATCTGAGTGCATTCACAAATGCCTTCTTAGGACTTCGGTTTTCATATTTGTAAAGTGGGTGTGGTAACCCACCATACTCAATGACACATAGTATAGCTGATTACTCACAATTCCTTCGCTATCTTGCTTTGCCAAAATCCTCTGAGCTTTTGTACAAGTTTATTCTTAGAAAGGCATTGGACAGGTCACCATGGAGAATTTTTTTGGTCTTGAGTGATAGAGATGCAACTTGAATTAGCTTTCTTGTTAGGCACCTACAGCACAATCCTCTTTGGGAAAACTGAAATCTCCCAAGAAAATGCCATTTTGTACGAAAAGTTCTTTGTTTGGTCCCAGTTCATTGCTTAAAGGAATTGTATTCTGTAGGCACATGGTGACTACTCAAGCTTAAGTATGTTTATTGAAGGATCATCAGGGCATTAGTTATGTAACTGTGAGAAGGGGAGGGATACAACTGGTCTCCAGATCAACTGGAACTAGAACTTTGCATGTGTCCAAGGTCCTCTCTTTGTTCCTTCAGGGATTTCTTTGTTTTCTCCTACTATGAACTGGGCTTCTTCCTAATGAGAAATTCAGTTCCGTTCTATTACCCAGTCTCCTGACATTTTTCAGTGACCTGCCTCTGAACATTTTGACTGATAAGTGCTAATGGTCAGGGGGTCATCTGAGGACCACTTAATTATGAACATGAAATCAGGACTGTATACCTGGCATGGGTGGAAACACGGGGATCCTCCCTCTGTATTTACAGGCTATTTCCACAGATGGACTATGTTTGACCTAAGTAGTAATCATAACTGATGTCAATTCTAGACCTTCACCAAGCATTCCAACTCTGACAATCTTTGCTAGCCCTGGATGCCAAAGGAATTCCATTTTACATTACACAGAACTAAAGGACAGCTCCTTAGAATAGGAACCTAGGAAGAGTCTGTGAGGCATGTCTTAAGGTTTACATGTTCCAGAAGAACCTGATCCTTTTCTTCTAACTTTTGGCCATATACACATCATCAAATGATTATTTCTTTTGGTCAGAAAAGAATCCAGTGGAACCGCTGGTGTTTTCTGTCCATCCTTATATCTTCCTTGGAGAACTTGCCCTACTCGTGGCTAGGAAGGAGCAGCCCTACAGGTTATGTGATTTCATTATATGCCAGGAGGGCATGGATCAGGGTGGTCTCTTCACTGGAGTTAAGCGAAAGAGAGTCTTGCTTCTAATGTGTTAGCTAAACTATTTTGGTTCATAGCACAACCCAAGCAATTGTAATTGACTGTCTCCTCTTAGTCTTAACACAAAAAAGACTGTTGAACATCAAGGTGTACGAAGAGTTTGTAGACATTTCCTATAGGACGGAGTCTTTCTACCATTTTGAACCATGACCCACAGTAAGAACTACATTGTATGTTTTCCCTAGAAGGATACATATACAGCTAAAACAAAGATTTCATGAAACAGTATTTTTTACTATATGCAATGCGCTATAATATTTTCTCATATCATTTACTGTATTCTGTTTAAATTTTTGCCAGAAGTGCTAGTCATCACTCATTAATTTTTCCCCATGATCTACTAATCAGTCATAATCCACAATTTGAAACGCAACCCTAGTCTGAAGTATTTTGTTTGGCATCATTCAATGTGAGGTCCCAATTGTTGATCTTAATTTACATTCCAAAATTCTCAAGAAAGAAAATGTATTCCGCTTTTTGGAGGGTTTGGGGTCGGTCTTCGTCCTACTCAATAATAACTTTAAGGGGAAGATCATGTCATTCAGTTGTGGCCTAGGGGTCATCTGAGGACCACTTAATTATGAACATGAAATCAGGACTGTATACCTGGCATGGGTGGAAACACGGGGATCCTCCCTCTGTATTTACAGGCTATTTCCACAGATGGACTATGTTTGACCTAAGTAGTAATCATAACTGATGTCAATTCTAGACCTTCACCAAGCATTCCAACTCTGACAATCTTTGCTAGCCCTGGATGCCAAAGGAATTCCATTTTACATTACACAGAACTAAAGGACAGCTCCTTAGAATAGGAACCTAGGAAGAGTCTGTGAGGCATGTCTTAAGGTTTACATGTTCCAGAAGAACCTGATCCTTTTCTTCTAACTTTTGGCCATATACACATCATCAAATGATTATTTCTTTTGGTCAGAAAAGAATCCAGTGGAACCGCTGGTGTTTTCTGTCCATCCTTATATCTTCCTTGGAGAACTTGCCCTACTCGTGGCTAGGAAGGAGCAGCCCTACAGGTTATGTGATTTCATTATATGCCAGGAGGGCATGGATCAGGGTGGTCTCTTCACTGGAGTTAAGCGAAAGAGAGTCTTGCTTCTAATGTGTTAGCTAAACTATTTTGGTTCATAGCACAACCCAAGCAATTGTAATTGACTGTCTCCTCTTAGTCTTAACACAAAAAAGACTGTTGAACATCAAGGTGTACGAAGAGTTTGTAGACATTTCCTATAGGACGGAGTCTTTCTACCATTTTGAACCATGACCCACAGTAAGAACTACATTGTATGTTTTCCCTAGAAGGATACATATACAGCTAAAACAAAGATTTCATGAAACAGTATTTTTTACTATATGCAATGCGCTATAATATTTTCTCATATCATTTACTGTATTCTGTTTAAATTTTTGCCAGAAGTGCTAGTCATCACTCATTAATTTTTCCCCATGATCTACTAATCAGTCATAATCCACAATTTGAAACGCAACCCTAGTCTGAAGTATTTTGTTTGGCATCATTCAATGTGAGGTCCCAATTGTTGATCTTAATTTACATTCCAAAATTCTCAAGAAAGAAAATGTATTCCGCTTTTTGGAGGGTTTGGGGTCGGTCTTCGTCCTACTCAATAGTAACTGGATTCTAAACATGGTTGCTGATACTTGTGCCTGTAGATCATGTCATTGTTTAGTTGCTCAGTTGTGGCCTATTTTTGCAACCCCATGAACGGCAGCATGCCAAGATTCCCTGTCCTTTACCATCTCCTGGAGCTTGCTCAAACTCATGTCCATTGAGCCAGTGATGTCATCCAACCATCTCATCTTCTGTCGTCCCTTTTTCCTCCTGCCCTCAATCTCTCCCAGCATCAGGGTCTTTTCCAGTGAGTTGACTCTTTGCATCAAGTGGTCAAAGTGTTCGAGCTTTAGCAGCTGTCCTTCCAATGAACATTTAGGGTTGATTTCCTTTAGGATTTACTGGTTTGATCTCTTTCCAATCCAAGGGACTCTCAAGAGTACTACCTAGCAGCACAATTTGAAAGTATCAGTTCTTTTGCCCTCAGCTTTCTTTATTTTTTACTTATTTCAAATTCAGCCTCTTATCACTGTTTTGAGTCTAAGTGCTGAGATAGGATGAGTCAACAGAGAGCTGAAGAGCAGCTATGTTGTAGAACTCAGGATCTTACCTCTACTTATATATCACTCAAGGCCTTGTCATCGTTATATATTTCAAGCTCTCTGTACCCTCAGGGACACTTCCTAAGAGGCTCCCAGACAAAGGTTCCCTTGTGGGTGTTGCCCTGACATTATATTAGGATATACCACATGTGCCTGAATGCACACACACATCACAGAGGCACACACACATAGACATACATATATGAAATTTTCTCTTTCTATTGACTTAAATCCATCAAAAACCCCAGATAAACAGATGGATTTATTATTACACTATTAAAATCTCTGCTGGAACCATTTAGAAAGGGGTCAGCTGGAAGGGTAGTTTATACACGAGCAAAGAAGTCCACACATCTGTGTTATCAAATTGAGCTGAGTGTAGCTCTCACAGATACTCTGAATGGATCTTCAGTGTCCTTCTGACATGGAATGCTGACCAGTGGATATATTTTACACACAGGCACATGTATGTATGTATGTATGTGTGTGTGTATATATGTGTGTGTGTGTGTGTGTATACATATACATATACACACACACACACACATATATATATATATAATACTATACATTAATATACAAAATATATGGATTTATGAACAAGTGCCATTGTTTCAGATCTTACCCTATACTTTTATGAGAATGACTTAATAACAAATAAGGGATATCTGTCTTACCCGATCAATGCACTATTTATTGGCAAATGTGACTGCTTAACTGGATGAGGGTGGAGTCCCATTTAGGGAAGAACTTCCAAGATGATCCTTATGGTAACAATGTGACCTTGATACTTCTGAGAATGGCTACTGGAAGGTGATGCAGTAGGTTTCTGAAATATTTATACTTTTGTAATTCACACTTCTACTTCCAGGATTGCATTGGTATGAAGATTGTACCAAATAAAAGAACCTTTTCTTAGTCCTATGTTAATAAGAATTTGGTAAATTTGCATTATATAACAAGGATTTTTTTTTAGATGAAACTTTTCTTTCTGTTTACCGAAGTTATGGATGCTCATTACAGGAGATGGGGAAATAGAAATAATCACGTATAAACTAATCCTATCAGCAAATAATAGTATTATTATTTGGAAATTTTGTATTATTTTAAAATGTTAAGACTGTCTCTGGACATCCTGGGTGATGCTAGGGAAGTTTCTTAACTTTTCTGAGTCTTAGTTTCCTCATCTTAAAGATGGATATAATTGTAGCCTAATTGAAACAATGTTGTTGTGAGCTAGTGTATGTAAAACATAACAAGGTTTGGCACACAGCAAATGCTCAGTAAGTGTTTGTGGTTAACATTAGTATCATTATGTTGTTCTTATAATGGTTCTTATGATTTCTTTGTTGCTTTAAGCTTTTTTTCTATATGTGCTTTCTTACACATTGGGTTTTTGCTGTCAGTACAATTTTGTATAATGCTTATTCAGAAGCATTAAAACATCATCATTGCCCAAAGTTATTTTCTAATTCTTTTTGCACATAATTAAAAATAATGAAATAAGATATGACTTCGATGCCAAACCTTAATTTGCTTAACTCTTGTTGGATATTTGTTGTTCATAATTTTTCAATTTTACAAATAATGAGATAAGACATCTGTGTATAAGCCTTTGTGCGTGTGCTTAATTAAGCTTGTTTCTTTGAAGCAAAATTACTGGTTCAAACACATCATGTAAAATTATTTTCTAAAAGGGTTGTGACAAGTTAGATTCCCAAGAGCTGTGTGCAATTGGGCATATTTCACCATACCCTTGTCCTCACTGGAAATTCTTAAGATTATTTCTGATTTTTATAGATGACTGTATGTTAAGTCATGTGATTCATATTTTAAGGAGCCTACTATGGGCCAGCCAGTGTACTAGGCTCTGAGATAACGTGAGATAATGTCAGACTTGGTCCTTATTCTCATGGAATTTATACGCTGGGACAAATGTGCAGAGGAGGAAAACTGACACAGTCTGGAGTAATTAGGAAGGCTTTTCTAAAAGAAGAACATGTCACTGGACACACAAGATTGAGTAAGAGTGTCCAGGCCAAGGGCAGGTGCAGGGAAAGGCATTCCGGGTAGAAGGAATGATATGTGAGAGGACAGGGAGCTTGGCTTGCTGAAACATGCCAGGAGACTTCCCTTGTGGTGTGGTGGTAAGAGCTGAGAGGCAGCTAGGGACTAGGCTACAGTGAAGAGGAAAGGATCACTAGCACCTCATTCTAAGAACTCTGGGAGCCACGTGGTATACAAAAGTTTTTTGGCTCTGGACATCCTGGGTGATGCTAGAAGTTTCTTAACTTTTCTGAGTCTTAGTTTCCTCATCTTAAAGATGGATATAATTGTAGCCTAATTGAAACAATGTTGTTGTGAGCTAGTGTATGTAAAACATAACAAGGTTTGGCACACAGCAAATGCTCAGTAAGTGTTTGTGGTTAACATTAGTATCATTATGTTGTTCTTATAATGGTTCTTATGATTTCTTTGTTGCTTTAAGCTTTTTTTCTATATGTGCTTTCTTACACATTGGGTTTTTGCTGTCAGTACAATTTTGTATAATGCTTATTCAGAAGCATTAAAACATCATCATTGCCCAAAGTTATTTTCTAATTCTTTTTGCACATAATTAAAAATAATGAAATAAGATATGACTTCGATGCCAAACCTTAATTTGCTTAACTCTTGTTGGATATTTGTTGTTCATAATTTTTCAATTTTACAAATAATGAGATAAGACATCTGTGTATAAGCCTTTGTGCGTGTGCTTAATTAAGCTTGTTTCTTTGAAGCAAAATTACTGGTTCAAACACATCATGTAAAATTATTTTCTAAAAGGGTTGTGACAAGTTAGATTCCCAAGAGCTGTGTGCAATTGGGCATATTTCACCATACCCTTGTCCTCACTGGAAATTCTTAAGATTATTTCTGATTTTTATAGATGACTGTATGTTAAGTCATGTGATTCATATTTTAAGGAGCCTACTATGGGCCAGCCAGTGTACTAGGCTCTGAGATAACGTGAGATAATGTCAGACTTGGTCCTTATTCTCATGGAATTTATACGCTGGGACAAATGTGCAGAGGAGGAAAACTGACACAGTCTGGAGTAATTAGGAAGGCTTTTCTAAAAGAAGAACATGTCACTGGACACACAAGATTGAGTAAGAGTGTCCAGGCCAAGGGCAGGTGCAGGGAAAGGCATTCCGGGTAGAAGGAATGATATGTGAGAGGAAAGGGAGCTTGGCTTGCTGAAACATGCCAGGAGACTTCCCTTGTGGTGTGGTGGTAAGAGCTGAGAGGCAGCTAGGGACTAGGCTACAGTGAAGAGGAAAGGATCACTAGCACCTCATTCTAAGAACTCTGGGAGCCACGTGGCTTAATTTTTTAGCCTGGAAGTAATATTTTCACATTAGTGTTTCTAAGGGACTGGTTTAGCAAGAATATGTAGAGAATGGTTTGGAGAGTGAGAAGACTCTTGAGTTTTATCAGTGGAGGGACCATGATGGCTCTCGCTAAAGTGATTTCAGATACAGAGAGACATTTTGCCCAGGGTCTCGATGGAAGGAAGAAGTTTGGGAATTTAGAGATTTTTAAAGAGAATGATGGAGTATGGAATCTAAGTTGGATGAGGAGAAAGGTAGAGACAGTGGACTGGGAGAAGGTGGAGAGGTCAGTGGATTGAATGTCATGTTGGAGACAAAACAAAGGTCTCTGAGGACCCAAATGGTGGAAGGGAGATTCTAGACTTTTTATTACAGAGCTTGGAGAAGGGGCTGCTTTAGGAAAGCCAGGGTGTATCTGAGGACTTTGTGGATGGAAATGGATTGCTGAAACCTGTTCCGTAGAAATAAAGGGGCTGAGGAAGAAAAAGCACAGCATTTGATAAGTAGAACATCTTTGAGGAGCTTTAGGAATGACAGATACAAGGAGCTGAGCTAGAGAAAGAGCAGAAGGAGCAGGTGTCTCTGGGGCGAATGTGAACAAATGGAAGGAGACGATGATGATGAAAATAAAAAAAAGGTTACTGTAACCAGAAGTGCTGAGCCTCCTTATTTCCATCTTCACATTTTAAAAGTGTAAAATATGTACATTTTGAAGGTTAATGTGACTTCATGGGTTCACACTTCTTATCTACATTACGTTAGCTTCTTGTGACTCCTGAAGTAATGACTTTTCCCTATTCTATTGGGGTTTTGGTGTTGCTACTTATTTCAGACTTGGTCCTTATTCTAATGGAATTTATACGCTGGGACAAATGTGCAGAGGAGGAAAACTGACACAGTCTGGAGTAATTAGGAAGGCTTTTCTAAAAGAAGAACATGTCACTGGACACACAAGATTGAGTAAGAGTGTCCAGGCCAAGGGCAGGTGCAGGGAAAGGCATTCCGGGTAGAAGGAATGATATGTGAGAGGAAAGGGAGCTTGGCTTGCTGAAACATGCCAGGAGACTTCCCTTGTGGTGTGGTGGTAAGAGCTGAGAGGCAGCTAGGGACTAGGCTACAGTGAAGAGGAAAGGATCACTAGCACCTCATTCTAAGAACTCTGGGAGCCACGTGGCTTAATTTTTTAGCCTGGAAGTAATATTTTCACATTAGTGTTTCTAAGGGACTGGTTTAGCAAGAATATGTAGAGAATGGTTTGGAGAGTGAGAAGACTCTTGAGTTTTATCAGTGGAGGGACCATGATGGCTCTCGCTAAAGTGATTTCAGATACAGAGAGACATTTTGCCCAGGGTCTCGATGGAAGGAAGAAGTTTGGGAATTTAGAGATTTTTAAAGAGAATGATGGAGTATGGAATCTAAGTTGGATGAGGAGAAAGGTAGAGACAGTGGACTGGGAGAAGGTGGAGAGGTCAGTGGATTGAATGTCATGTTGGAGACAAAACAAAGGTCTCTGAGGACCCAAATGGTGGAAGGGAGATTCTAGACTTTTTATTACAGAGCTTGGAGAAGGGGCTGCTTTAGGAAAGCCAGGGTGTATCTGAGGACTTTGTGGATGGAAATGGATTGCTGAAACCTGTTCCGTAGAAATAAAGGGGCTGAGGAAGAAAAAGCACAGCATTTGATAAGTAGAACATCTTTGAGGAGCTTTAGGAATGACAGATACAAGGAGCTGAGCTAGAGAAAGAGCAGAAGGAGCAGGTGTCTCTGGGGCGAATGTGAACAAATGGAAGGAGACGATGATGATGAAAATAAAAAAAAGGTTACTGTAACCAGAAGTGCTGAGCCTCCTTATTTCCATCTTCACATTTTAAAAGTGTAAAATATGTACATTTTGAAGGTTAATGTGACTTCATGGGTTCACACTTCTTATCTACATTACGTTAGCTTCTTGTGACTCCTGAAGTAATGACTTTTCCCTATTTATCTATTGGGGTTTTGGTGTTGCTACTTATTCTTGAATAAGCAGTTAATCTGTGAGAATTACTAAGCTTTGCTATTTGTTACAAATGTTTTTTTTTTTTTTTTCCTCCAAATTTACTTTTAAATTGTGGAAATGGGGAGGATTTTTATTAACACACAAATTAAAGTTAGATATAGAACTTGTAAGCTTTTGAGCAGCATATCTATATATTTTTCCTGTGTTATTTCTTTCATTAATTTGAAATTTAAAATGTTCTCTCGGAGCCAAATATTTGATTAAAATTGATTATGCTAATTTTTATTACACATTTTAAGTTCTCGTGACATTTAGTATGTTACTTTTTTGTTCCTCCAAATGTTTTCTTATATTTGGTGGTAGGTAGTTTTCTTTCCAAATAGCCACCCTTGAGGAATTAACTCTCTCCCATTAATTCCAAGTTACAGTTTGACATCAGTCAGATCACACACTTAACAATATGGTCTCCTAAGCTGGTGCCTGGGGCTTGAACACACCACTTCTGATTCGTTATTCCCTATTTAGAGAACTTCATCTTTGTTTAATTTGCCTTGGTGAACTTTGGAGTGATTTCAACGTTATCCTCAAAACTAATCAGTTTTATGATAAGAATAAAATTAAATTCATGCATTGATCACATACTTTAAAATTATGTGGTATATATTATGTTTCTCTATCCCAAGAATATTTGAAAATGTGTGCAATGTTTTATAGCTTTCTGCCTATTTATTTTTTGTTTTTTAATTTTCCAAGATGAGTTTGGGTTCTGAAACCTGTTCCGTAGAAATAAAGGGGCTGAGGAAGAAAAGCACAGCATTTGATAAGTAGAACATCTTTGAGGAGCTTTAGGAATGACAGATACAAGGAGCTGAGCTAGAGAAAGAGCAGAAGGAGCAGGTGTCTCTGGGGCGAATGTGAACAAATGGAAGGAGACGATGATGATGAAAATAAAAAAAAGGTTACTGTAACCAGAAGTGCTGAGCCTCCTTATTTCCATCTTCACATTTTAAAAGTGTAAAATATGTACATTTTGAAGGTTAATGTGACTTCATGGGTTCACACTTCTTATCTACATTACGTTAGCTTCTTGTGACTCCTGAAGTAATGACTTTTCCCTATTTATCTATTGGGGTTTTGGTGTTGCTACTTATTCTTGAATAAGCAGTTAATCTGTGAGAATTACTAAGCTTTGCTATTTGTTACAAATGTTTTTTTTTTTTTTTCCTCCAAATTTACTTTTAAATTGTGGAAATGGGGAGGATTTTTATTAACACACAAATTAAAGTTAGATATAGAACTTGTAAGCTTTTGAGCAGCATATCTATATATTTTTCCTGTGTTATTTCTTTCATTAATTTGAAATTTAAAATGTTCTCTCGGAGCCAAATATTTGATTAAAATTGATTATGCTAATTTTTATTACACATTTTAAGTTCTCGTGACATTTAGTATGTTACTTTTTTGTTCCTCCAAATGTTTTCTTATATTTGGTGGTAGGTAGTTTTCTTTCCAAATAGCCACCCTTGAGGAATTAACTCTCCCCCATTAATTCCAAGTTACAGTTTGACATCAGTCAGATCACACACTTAACAATATGGTCTCCTAAGCTGGTGCCTGGGGCTTGAACACACCACTTCTGATTCGTTATTCCCTATTTAGAGAACTTCATCTTTGTTTAATTTGCCTTGGTGAACTTTGGAGTGATTTCAACGTTATCCTCAAAACTAATCAGTTTTATGATAAGAATAAAATTAAATTCATGCATTGATCACATACTTTAAAATTATGTGGTATATATTATGTTTCTCTATCCCAAGAATATTTGAAAATGTGTGCAATGTTTTATAGCTTTCTTGCCATGTAATTTTCCACATTTCTGTTTCTAGGGAATTTATAATATCATCGTCTTTACTTTGTTTATGCAGTTTCATGAAACTAGTTAGTCCTATATACGTAGACTATGTAAATTTGTCTTATGTAGGAGCTCCTTTGCAGGACCAATGCTAACAGTATGGTTATGTAAATTGTTAATGGATCATAAAGCCAATTCACAGCATTAGTAGCCCATATATTGAAAATTCTTTTATTGAAGTATAGTTAACTTACAATATTGTGTTACTTTCAGGTGTATAGCAAAGTGATTCAATTATACACACGCACACGCACGTAGGAATATTCTTTTTCAGATTCCTTTCCATTATACATTATTACAAGGTACAGTATATCTTGTTGTTTATTTTTATATAGTAATGTGTATCTGTTAATCCCAAACTCCTATTTTATCTGTCCCCTCCTGTCCATGCTCACCTTTCCCCTTTGGTAGCTGTAACTTTTTTCTTTTTAACTTCATAGAATTAGTTTTATTTTATCATTTTGGACATTACATTAATTGATTCTCTTTACTCCTGCTCTCTGCATTTAAAAAAAATTTTTTTTTTAATTGAAGGCAATTGTTTTAGAGAGTTTTATTGTTTTCTGCCAAACATCAACATGAATCAGCCATAGGAAGGTTTTTTTTTAATGTCTGAAATTTTTTCACTTTTAATACACTGTAGTAGTACTTTCATAATTCAATTTTTCCACATTATGGATAATTCCATTTTAAAATTCTCAGATTTCTGCTTAATAGTCTGGAAAGATATGTTCAGTTTGTTTGTAAACTGGTTAACTGCACACATTTGAGTGTGCATTTATTTGTTTTTTCTCTCATCATATATATTTAAAAATTTTTTTGCCTAATATTTATTTATTTACTTTCATCCATCTCTATTCTTAGGCCTGTGTGGGCCTCCTATTGCAGGGGCTTCTCTCACTGTAGAGCACCAGCTCTGGGCGCATGCGTTCTAGAGCCCTGGCTCATAATTGGACACACTGGTCCAGCCACTCCACAGCATGTTGGATCTTCCTGGGCCAGGGATTGAACTGGTGCCCCTTGCACTGCAAGGCAGACTCTTTACCCATTGGACCACCAGGGAAGCCCTCTCATCAATTTTTTTATTGAAGTATGATTGATATACAGTGATGTGTTAATTTCTGTTGTATAGCAAAGAGATTCAGTTATATGTGTATACACACACACACATCCTTTATTATAATTCGTTTCCATTGTGGTTTATCATAGAATATTGAATATAGTAGTATTTTGTGCTATAAAGACTAAGACCTTGTTGTTTATCCATTCTCTATATAAAATATTACATCACTAACCCCAGCCTCCCACTCCATCCCTCCTCCAATCCCCTTCACATTGGCAATCACCAGTCCATTCTCTGTGACCATGATATAGGTTCATCTGTGTCATATTTTAGATGCCATATATAAGTAATGTCAGGTTGTATTTTGTCTTTCTTTTTCTGACTTCATTTAGAACAGTAATCTCTAGGTGCACCCATGTTGCTGCAACTGGCATTATTTCATTCTTTTCTATGGCTGAGTAGTATTCTATTATATCTATGTACATATCTTCTTTATCCATTCATCTGTCAATGAACATTTAGTTTGTCTCCCTGTTTTGGCTATTGTCAATTGTGCTGTTAATGAACATAGGGGTGCATGTATCTTTTTGAATTATAGTTTTACCTGGATATATGCCTGGGGGTGGAATAGTTGAATTATAAGGTAATTCTGTTTTCAGTTTTCTGAGGAACCTCCATACTGTTTTCCACGGTAGATGCACCAACTTACATTCCCACCAACAGTGTAGGATGGTTCCCTTTTCTCCACACCCTCTCCAATTTATAGACTTTCAGTGAGGACTGTTCTGAGTGGTGTGATGTGATAACCTCATTATAGTTTTGATTTGCATTTCTCTAAACATTAGTGATGCCAAGCCTCTTTTCACGTGCTTATTGGCTGTCTGTATTCCTTCCTTGAAGAAATGTCCAGTCACTTCTCCTGCCCACTTTTTCAGTTGGGTTGTTTGTCTTTTTGTTGAGTTGTATGAATTGTTTTTTTGGGAATTAAGCCCTTGTCAGTTGCCTCGTTTTTCACTGTAGAGCACCAGCTCTGGGCGCATGCGTTCTAGAGCCCTGGCTCATAATTGGACACACTGGTCCAGCCACTCCACAGCATGTTGGATCTTCCTGGGCCAGGGATTGAACTGGTGCCCCTTGCACTGCAAGGCAGACTCTTTACCCATTGGACCACCAGGGAAGCCCTCTCATCAATTTTTTTATTGAAGTATGATTGATATACAGTGATGTGTTAATTTCTGTTGTATAGCAAAGAGATTCAGTTATATGTGTATACACACACACACATCCTTTATTATAATTCGTTTCCATTGTGGTTTATCATAGAATATTGAATATAGTAGTATTTTGTGCTATAAAGACTAAGACCTTGTTGTTTATCCATTCTCTATATAAAATATTACATCACTAACCCCAGCCTCCCACTCCATCCCTCCTCCAATCCCCTTCACATTGGCAATCACCAGTCCATTCTCTGTGACCATGATATAGGTTCATCTGTGTCATATTTTAGATGCCATATATAAGTAATGTCAGGTTGTATTTTGTCTTTCTTTTTCTGACTTCATTTAGAACAGTAATCTCTAGGTGCACCCATGTTGCTGCAACTGGCATTATTTCATTCTTTTCTATGACTGAGTAGTATTCTATTATATCTATGTACATATCTTCTTTATCCATTCATCTGTCAATGAACATTTAGTTTGTCTCCCTGTTTTGGCTATTGTCAATTGTGCTGTTAATGAACATAGGGGTGCATGTATCTTTTTGAATTATAGTTTTACCTGGATATATGCCTGGGGGTGGAATAGTTGAATTATAAGGTAATTCTGTTTTCAGTTTTCTGAGGAACCTCCATACTGTTTTCCACGGTAGATGCACCAACTTACATTCCCACCAACAGTGTAGGATGGTTCCCTTTTCTCCACACCCTCTCCAATTTATAGACTTTCAGTGAGGACTGTTCTGAGTGGTGTGATGTGATAACCTCATTATAGTTTTGATTTGCATTTCTCTAAACATTAGTGATGCCAAGCCTCTTTTCACGTGCTTATTGGCTGTCTGTATTCCTTCCTTGAAGAAATGTCCAGTCACTTCTCCTGCCCACTTTTTCAGTTGGGTTGTTTGTCTTTTTGTTGAGTTGTATGAATTGTTTATATATTTTGGAAATTAAGCCCTTGTCAGTTGCCTCGTTTGCATATATTTTGTCTCATTCTGTATGTTGTCTTCTTGTTTTGTTTGCAGTTTCCTTTGCTGTGCAAAAGCTTGTAAGTTTGATCAGGTCCCATTTTTTTAATTATTTAGTTTTATTTTGCTTTTATAGAGTTTTGTTATTTACAGATAGGTATATCCTTGACCCCTCTCTACTGCATCCCCCTCCCAGTACCCCCATCCCACCTCTCCAGACTGTCGCATAGCCCCCATGTAAGATCCCTTAGTCCCACAATGCATGGACAATATAGTTGTCTCTTTTACATAAAGTACTGTAGGTTTCCATGGTACTCCTCCCCTGCTTCTCACCTACCCTTCCCTTCTGTCAATGTCCGTAAGTCTGTTCTCTATGTCTGTTTTTCTGTTGCTGCTCTGCGTGTGTATTTATCAGTGCCATCTTACTAGATTCCAATATATGTGTTAGTTTACGCTATTTGTCCTTCTCTTTGTGACTTACTTTACTTTGTATAATAGGTTCTAGATTCATCCACCTCATTAGGACTAATTCTTCTGTGTTTTGTTTTACGACTGAGAAATATTCCATGGTATATAAGTACCATAGCTTCTTTATCCATTCATTCGTTGATGGACATCTAGGCTGCTTCCATGTTCTGGCTATTGTATAGAGTGTTGCAATGAACATTGGGGTACAGGTGCCTCTTTCAATTTTGATTTCATCAGAATACAAGCCTAATAGGGATTTCTGGGTCATATGGTACTTCTATTCTTTTTGTCAAATCTCCATACTGTCTTCCATAGTGGTTGTATCAATTTACATTCCCACCAACAATGAAAGAGTGTTCCCTTTTCTCCACACCCTCTCCAGCATTTATTATCTGTAGATACTTTGATGATGGCCATTCTACTGGTTGTGAGGTGATATCTCATTGTAGTTTTGATTTGCATTTCTCTAATAATAAGTGACTTTGAGCATATTTTCACCTGTTTTTTGGCCATTTGTATGTCTTCTTCGGAGATATGTCTGTTTAGATCTTTTTCCCATTTATTGATTGGGTGGTTTGTTTTTTCTTTGTTGAATTGTCTGAGCTGCTTTTATATTTTGGAAATTAATTCTTTGTTGGTTGTTTCCTTTGCTATGATTTTCTCCCATTCTGTGGGTTGTATGTTCATCTTGTTTGCAGTTTCTTTTGCTGTGCAAAAACTTTTAAGTTTCATTAGGTCCCAATGTATATTTTTGTTTTTATTTCTGTTTTTTTAGAGAGCGGGTCATAGAAGATCTTGCTTTGATTTATGTCTTTGAGTGTTTTGCCTATATTCTCCTCTAAGAGTTTTATGATCTCCGTTCTCTCACTGAAGAGCACTGGCTCTTGAGTGCATCCACCCAGAGCACTGGCTCATAATTGGACACACCAGTCCAGCCACTTTGCGACACGTGGGATCTTCCTGGGCCAGGAATCAAATCGGTGCCCCTTGCACTGCAAGGTGGATGCTTTACCCACTGGACCACCAGAGAAACCCCCCGTTTGTTTTTGTTGTTATTTCTATTGCCTTGGAATACTGACTTATGGAAACACTGGTACAATTTTTGTCAGAGAACGTTTTACCTATGATCCCTTCTAGTTTTATGGTGTCATGTCCTGTGCTTAAGTTTTTAAGCCAATTTGAGTTTATTTTTGTATACAGTGAAATGGTCTGATTTAACTACAGTGATTTACTTCTGGCTTTCCACCTTTCTCAACAGCATTTGCTGAAGAGATTATCTTTTTCCTATTGCATATTATAGCTTTCTTTGTCAAAGACTAATTGTAGGTGTATGGGGTCACAGCCCATGTATTTTTTTTAATTGTGCATCACCTGAAAGTCCCCTTTTCTTTCTTTTTTTTTAAAGATTTTTTTTCCTTTTTTAAAATTTGTATTTATTTATTTTCATTTATTTTTATTCTTTGACCTGTGTGGGCCTCCCATTGCAGTGGCCTCTCTCATTGCAGAGCACTGGCTCTGGGTACACGCACTCCAGAGTGCTGGCTCGTAATTGGACACACTGGTCTAGCTGCTCTAGATATGTCCCCTGTCTTACCTATGTTGCTCAACATGGAATATTCCCGCATTTCTCTAATAATAAGTGACTTTGAGCATATTTTCACCTGTTTTTTGGCCATTTGTATGTCTTCTTCGGAGATATGTCTGTTTAGATCTTTTTCCCATTTATTGATTGGGTGGTTTGTTTTTTCTTTGTTGAATTGTCTGAGCTGCTTTTATATTTTGGAAATTAATTCTTTGTTGGTTGTTTCCTTTGCTATGATTTTCTCCCATTCTGTGGGTTGTATGTTCATCTTGTTTGCAGTTTCTTTTGCTGTGCAAAAACTTTTAAGTTTCATTAGGTCCCAATGTATATTTTTGTTTTTATTTCTGTTTTTTTAGAGAGCGGGTCATAGAAGATCTTGCTTTGATTTATGTCTTTGAGTGTTTTGCCTATATTCTCCTCTAAGAGTTTTATGATCTCCGTTCTCTCACTGAAGAGCACTGGCTCTTGAGTGCATCCACCCAGAGCACTGGCTCATAATTGGACACACCAGTCCAGCCACTTTGCGACACGTGGGATCTTCCTGGGCCAGGAATCAAATCGGTGCCCCTTGCACTGCAAGGTGGATGCTTTACCCACTGGACCACCAGAGAAACCCCCCGTTTGTTTTTGTTGTTATTTCTATTGCCTTGGAATACTGACTTATGGAAACACTGGTACAATTTTTGTCAGAGAACGTTTTACCTATGATCCCTTCTAGTTTTATGGTGTCATGTCCTGTGCTTAAGTTTTTAAGCCAATTTGAGTTTATTTTTGTATACAGTGAAATGGTCTGATTTAACTACAGTGATTTACTTCTGGCTTTCCACCTTTCTCAACAGCATTTGCTGAAGAGATTATCTTTTTCCTATTGCATATTATAGCTTTCTTTGTCAAAGACTAATTGTAGGTGTATGGGGTCACAGCCCATGTATTTTTTTTTTTTTAATTGTGCATCACCTGAAAGTCCCCTTTTCTTTCTTTTTTTTTAAAGATTTTTTTTCCTTTTTTAAAATTTGTATTTATTTATTTTCATTTATTTTTATTCTTTGACCTGTGTGGGCCTCCCATTGCAGTGGCCTCTCTCATTGCAGAGCACTGGCTCTGGGTACACGCACTCCAGAGTGCTGGCTCGTAATTGGACACACTGGTCTAGCTGCTCTAGATATGTCCCCTGTCTTACCTATGTTGCTCAACATGGAATATTCCCGGGCCAGGTATTGAACCGCTGCCCCTTGCACTGGAAGGTAGACTCTTTACCCACTGGACCACCAGGGAAGCCCCAACCCATGTGTTTTTTTTTAAAGATTTATTTATTTATTTATTTGAGGGGGGTGAGGTGAGGAGGGAGGGGAACAGGCGGGCCACTTCTATTGGTCTTTCATTTGTCCATTTTCATCCATCTTTGTTCTTTGACCCGCATGGGCCTCCCATCGCGGTGGCCTCTGTTGTCGCAGAGCACCGGCTCTGGGCGCATGCGCTCCAGAGCTCTGTTTCGGTAGTTGGACACATCGGTCCAGCTGCTCTGCAGCACGTGGGATCTTCCCAGGCCAGGAATCGAACCAGGGCTCCTTACCTGCTGGACCACCAGGTAAGCCCAAAGTTGTTTTTTAAAACTCATTTAATAAAATAAAATAGATGAACAACATGGACCTACTGTATAGCACAGGGAACCTTGCTCAATATTCTGTAATAATCTAAATAGGAAAATAATTTGTAAAAGAAAGGAAAATAAATAAAATTTAAATTAAAAAAAAAAAACTCATTTAAGACAAACACTACATTGCAAAACTACTACAGAGAATCTTTGTGTACCCTTCACCCAGCTGCTCCCAAAGATAACATATAGCCATGGTACATTATCAAAATCAGGAAATTTGTATTGATGCACTGTTCTGCCAGACGTTTCTCTTTCATCTCACGTTCAAAGGATTTGTTAACAGAATAAGCCACTTGTCACATACAAATAAATCGTACCTATATTTATTCAAGGATTATCTAGCTGACTTTCATTGTATTAACGTTAAAAGAAAGGAGAAATAGAAACAGTGGAGGATGCATCATCAAATTGAGTTTTGACCAACATCCATACTCAAACATTTTTTCCTTTTTTAAAATTTGTATTTATTTATTTTCATTTATTTTTATTCTTTGACCTGTGTGGGCCTCCCATTGCAGTGGCCTCTCTCATTGCAGAGCACTGGCTCTGGGTACACGCACTCCAGAGTGCTGGCTCGTAATTGGACACACTGGTCTAGCTGCTCTAGATATGTCCCCTGTCTTACCTATGTTGCTCAACATGGAATATTCCCGGGCCAGGTATTGAACCGCTGCCCCTTGCACTGGAAGGTAGACTCTTTACCCACTGGACCACCAGGGAAGCCCCAACCCATGTGTTTTTTTTTAAAGATTTATTTATTTATTTATTTGAGGGGGGTGAGGTGAGGAGGGAGGGGAACAGGCGGGCCACTTCTATTGGTCTTTCATTTGTCCATTTTCATCCATCTTTGTTCTTTGGCTCCTGTGGGCCTCCCATCGCGGTGGCCTCTGTTGTCGCAGAGCACCGGCTCTGGGCGCATGCGCTCCAGAGCTCTGTTTCGGTAGTTGGACACATCGGTCCAGCTGCTCTGCAGCACGTGGGATCTTCCCAGGCCAGGAATCGAACCAGGGCTCCTTACCTGCTGGACCACCAGGTAAGCCCAAAGTTTTTTTTTAAAACTCATTTAATAAAATAAAATAGATGAACAACATGGACCTACTGTATAGCACAGGGAACCTTGCTCAATATTCTGTAATAATCTAAATAGGAAAATAATTTGTAAAAGAAAGGAAAATAAATAAAATTTAAATTAAAAAAAAAAAACTCATTTAAGACAAACACTACATTGCAAAACTACTACAGAGAATCTTTGTGTACCCTTCACCCAGCTGCTCCCAAAGATAACATATAGCCATGGTACATTATCAAAATCAGGAAATTTGTATTGATGCACTGTTCTGCCAGACGTTTTCTCTTTCATCTCACGTTCAAAGGATTTGTTAACAGAATAAGCCACTTGTCACATACAAATAAATCGTACCTATATTTATTCAAGGATTATCTAGCTGACTTTCATTGTATTAACGTTAAAAGAAAGGAGAAATAGAAACAGTGGAGGATGCATCATCAAATTGAGTTTTGACCAACATCCATACTCAAACACAACTGGGAAGTCCTGAACACAGCACATCTGAAGTCCCATTTGGGAAAAGGTCCCAGGCAGTGCGTTAGCTCCATGAGTGAGACTTCAAAAATTGCAGTTTAGGATTCCTACTTATAACTCTAGGGCAGACACACACTAGTATCATCATCAATCTGTGAGCAAATTGCAGCTTTGTTTTCCTATTAATGCGGTTTGTTTTGTCTTTTAAAACTTGGGACTTTTGTTAAGTCTAGGGCTTGGTTGGCCAGGATCCTCCAGGGCTCAACAATTTCAAGATATGTCCCCTGTCTTACCTATGTTGCTCAAGACTAATATTCACAGCAGGCATTCTGGGCTCTCACAGTCAGGCAGTGTCTGTTAGAAGTGAGGTCAGAAGCCTGCTCTGCTGTCTCGAAAGCCTAAACAAGACCATTTAATTTTCCTAACATGCGTCTCAACTATAATCTTTATTTAGATTCGAAATCAGTGTTTCTTTCTTTTTTTTTTTTTTTTGAAGATTTATTTATTTATTTATTGTGGGCGGGGGCTGGGTTGGGGAGGGAGGGGAGCGGGTGGGTCACTTCTATTGGTCTTTCATTTCTCTATTTTCATCCGTCTTTGTTCTTTTGCTCCTGTGGGCCTCCCATCGCGGTAGGTTCTGTCGTTGCAGAGCGCCGGCTCTGGGCGCATGCGCTCCAGAGCTCCAGCGCTCCGGCTCGGTAATTGGACACATCAGTCCAGCCGCTCCGCGGCACATGGGATCTTCCCAGGCCAGGGATCGAACCGGCGCGCCTTGCACTGCAAGGCGGTGTCCTTACCCACTGCGCCACCAGGGGAAGCCCCAGTGTTTCTTTAAAACTATGAAATAGAAGAGAATAGAATGGGCTAAAATATATATGAGTGCATCATGGATAATAAGGGTGTGTAGCTTTATGAAAGTAAAATGTCAGGGCTGTGATCAAAAGGTTTCAAAAATATTTTGCTAGACTCTATTATCAATTGTAAGCATCTTTTATGGTATTTGAAAATATTTGCATATAGGCTGCTCTGCTCTGTTCAGAGGCAGGGCACCTCAGGAGGAGAGTATGGATATCCCTGGCTGCCTGTCTCTGTGTCATTTCCCATGCGTGACAATTTAGTTATTTAGATGCCAGGTTTCAGTTGGACAGTATCTTAGGTTCCAAATATTTTACACACTGTGTAACTAGGTTTCAGAATATATTAACTTCAGAATTGGAAAGTCTATGAGATAATTTACATGGAGAGAGTTAGGTGACTGACCAAAATCAGACAGGTCGTTCTGATTCTGATATGTGTATTTTGGCATAGAATGTTTTTTCAGTGAACAAACCCTCTTCTGCTTCCAGTGTATGCAACCGTGAGAGTAAATCATCGTTACTTTGTCCCCCTGTGACTTCTGGTAGGAAGGCATTTGTAAATTTGAAACAGTGACACTCGTGTGTTGCGGAGGTCATGATGGAGGGCTTTATAGCTGCTCAGGAGGTTTCCCTGTCTTACCTAAGACTAATATTCACAGCAGGCATTCTGGGCTCTCACAGTCAGGCAGTGTCTGTTAGAAGTGAGGTCAGAAGCCTGCTCTGCTGTCTCGAAAGCCTAAACAAGACCATTTAATTTTCCTAACATGCGTCTCAACTATAATCTTTATTTAGATTCGAAATCAGTGTTTCTTTCTTTTTTTTTTTTTTTTTAAGATTTTTTTATTTTTTTTTTGTGGGCGGGGGCTGGGTTGGGGGGGGGGGGGGGGGGGTGGGTCACTTCTATTGGTCTTTCATTTCTCTATTTTCATCCGTCTTTGTTCTTTTGCTCCTGTGGGCCTCCCATCGCGGTAGGTTCTGTCGTTGCAGAGCGCCGGCTCTGGGCGCATGCGCTCCAGAGCTCCAGCGCTCCGGCTCGGTAATTGGACACATCAGTCCAGCCGCTCCGCGGCACATGGGATCTTCCCAGGCCAGGGATCGAACCGGCGCGCCTTGCACTGCAAGGCGGTGTCCTTACCCACTGCGCCACCAGGGGAAGCCCCAGTGTTTCTTTAAAACTATGAAATAGAAGAGAATAGAATGGGCTAAAATATATATGAGTGCATCATGGATAATAAGGGTGTGTAGCTTTATGAAAGTAAAATGTCAGGGCTGTGATCAAAAGGTTTCAAAAAATATTTTGCTAGACTCTATTATCAATTGTAAGCATCTTTTATGGTATTTGAAAATATTTGCATATAGGCTGCTCTGCTCTGTTCAGAGGCAGGGCACCTCAGGAGGAGAGTATGGATATCCCTGGCTGCCTGTCTCTGTGTCATTTCCCATGCGTGACAATTTAGTTATTTAGATGCCAGGTTTCAGTTGGACAGTATCTTAGGTTCCAAATATTTTACACACTGTGTAACTAGGTTTCAGAATATATTAACTTCAGAATTGGAAAGTCTATGAGATAATTTACATGGAGAGAGTTAGGTGACTGACCAAAATCAGACAGGTCGTTCTGATTCTGATATGTGTATTTTGGCATAGAATGTTTTTTCAGTGAACAAACCCTCTTCTGCTTCCAGTGTATGCAACCGTGAGAGTAAATCATCGTTACTTTGTCCCCCTGTGACTTCTGGTAGGAAGGCATTTGTAAATTTGAAACAGTGACACTCGTGTGTTGCGGAGGTCATGATGGAGGGCTTTATAGCTGCTCCAGGAGGTGTTCCCAGTAGGGCACCTGAACATGTGGACAGAATCAGTGGTGACATCACAGGTAAGTGAATGACTCCTGACCTGAGTCTCTCAGGCCATCCAGGAGTGCTCAGGTGGATCAGACACGGAAGGCATACAGACCAAAGTGAGAGCTCAGAGAAATGAGACAGTGGCCTTGGGAACACAAGAGGCTGCTGGGAATTTTCTTCTTTTCACCAGTGCATTTTTGAGAGAAGAAGTTACACAAATAGTGAAATATATATATATATATATATATATAGATAGATAGATAGATAGATAGATAGATAGATAGATAGATATAAATCTTGCAATGGAAAAAAGGAAAATGAAGTCAGAAGAGAGAGTGGGCTGAGATTAAAGCACTACCCTTTGGGCATTTCAAACAGAGGTCGTCCTGATTAGCTGCCTAGAACAAAAATGATGGAGAAGGAAATGGCAACCCACTCCAGGATTCTTGCCTAGGAAATCCCATGGATAGAAGCGCTTGGTGGGCTACAGTCCATAGGATTGCAAAGAATAGGACACAGCCGAGAGACTGAGCACAGAACCAAAGTAAATCCAATGATGGAGAGAACTCATATACCTTGGAAATCTTACAAATGAATCATCTAATTGTCATCAGATCCTTAATTGGCAGCTTTCCAGGTTGACACTCGGCCTCTATTCCTCACGATAGAAATATCCCAGCCCTGGCAGTAACGCACCCCTATTTTGCATTCACTCCGCTGCTTCAGTCTGTTGTTTCAAGCCAGCATAAATCAACAGTAACCACCTAGGGCACAGGGAGTGCTGAAGTTTCGACACTCAATGAAAGCAGAACAAGCCCCAAATGACAGGCATACCTACAACTCAGACCCATAGACATCTCTGAGGCCTTGGGGAGCCAGGAAGCTATTCCAGCCCTCTGCAAGAGCCATGGGTTAAATAAATAAAGTTATCTACCGTTTAATCCCTCACCACCTGCATTCCCATGGGTACCTCAGGTGGTGAAAGGAGCTTGTTTGGGGGCTGTTGTGGTGGAAGTCCTGATGATGGCAAGTGCTTCCCCCCGATTTGCTTAGTGAGGTCCCCTGCCCGCTTGTAGTTCCTGCCTCTGCATATTCCCGAACTCATGGCATGTAGAGGTAGTGATTTGGCTGCTGATACAGTAGCCTGCAACCAGATACTGCCTGGGTGTGCCCGATCACTCACAGAGTTGACTCTTCTTCACCTCCTCTAGAATCTAACCCTGTTCACACATGAGATTGCACTTTTAAATATTGAAGACAGTAATTTTCCAGAACCACTTGAGAAAGGACTAAACATTCCAAGATATCTGAAAATACTCCATAACATTCTCTTTGGGGACTGTCTTGGAGGGATACTTTAGAATGTTCTTGCAGATGCTGGTGAAAGGTTGAGGACCTGGGAAGAGGAGGGCAGAGATGGAGCTGAACAAACCCTACCTCCTTGCACTGAAGACCTCTGTCACTAAACCTGAGTCACCAAAATTTACCTCCTCACCCTCCTGGAGACTGGAGACCTCTTGGGTTTCTGAGTCTTCCCCTCCTACCTTGTGCTATGCCAAAGTCCTGGGACCCAAGAGAAGTTTCCCACCACAGCAACTGAGACTGCAGAAGGGTACCTTGGAGCATGGAGACCAGTACCAATAGGAATCTGACTGTGCAGAGTCTAAGAGAAGGAATAGTTGATCCTAATCAGAGAAACTGAAGGTCATCTTTATTTAGTAATTTGCTCTTGGATTTTGCCATCTGGTATTAGGTTTCTGTTATATCATCTCCCTCTCCAAGAGTCAGTCACCTCCTTAGAATCAGGCTTGCTCCTTTTCTCCCTCCTGAATGGAAAATCTCTATTTAGTTTGAGGATCTCTAGCAATGATCCAGACTTTATGTTTATGGTGTAAACATTGATGCCTGAGATCTACATATCTTGAACCCAGGTTTCCAACATTGTAGGCAGATTCTTTACCCTCTGAGCTACTAGGGAAGCCCCAAAGAGACGGCCACCTCTGAGGTGAGGGACTGCTTACTGTGCTAAGGAGGCAGAACTCTACAAATCTCAGGCTTTTTGAAATCCAAAAGCCTTCTAACTGGTTTTAGGGTGTGCCAGTTTTCTCAAGAAGGTGGTGCCAGTGCTGACTTGAAGGATGTGGGAAGTGCAAGGCATAGCTGGAGAGATCAAAATACCATCTGACAATTTTTATATGATGGACAGTCAGCTTATCTGTCCTCCCTTGCCCGTAGCCTTCAATAGCAGCTCCTGTTATTTTGGAGATTCTTATAATAATACAAAAAGAGACTTAAATATTCAAATAAAATGATGATTTGCTGGTCACGAGAGTACCTAGAAAATGTAAAGTAATCAGTTTAGCAACTATTATTTTCATACATAAAAATATAAAAGTGGCCTTATAAAGAATTCACAAAACAATAGATTTTATTTTTACTCCAACTACCATCGATAAGAAGTGAAGTTGAAAAATATTCTGTTCACAGTAATAGAAAATAAGAGAATCTACATTGATGGTTTCAGGGACTTTAATTTATTTTTTAAATGTTAACTACCATATGGCACATACAGTCTTACCTCTACTTTTCTAATAAGAGTCTTGAGTGTCAGAAGTCGCTTTGCTGCTAAATTGCTGTGCTACCAAATCTTGAAACTAATAAAGCAGTAAAGCAACAGAACCTCATAGATACCTAGATTCTAAAAACAAACAAAGAAACTGCAGAATATGGAGTTACCAATAGGAATCTGACTGTGCAGAGTCTAAGAGAAGGAATAGTTGATCCTAATCAGAGAAACTGAAGGTCATCTTTATTTAGTAATTTGCTCTTGGATTTTGCCATCTGGTATTAGGTTTCTGTTATATCATCTCCCTCTCCAAGAGTCAGTCACCTCCTTAGAATCAGGCTTGCTCCTTTTCTCCCTCCTGAATGGAAAATCTCTATTTAGTTTGAGGATCTCTAGCAATGATCCAGACTTTATGTTTATGGTGTAAACATTGATGCCTGAGATCTACATATCTTGAACCCAGGTTTCCAACATTGTAGGCAGATTCTTTACCCTCTGAGCTACTAGGGAAGCCCCAAAGAGACGGCCACCTCTGAGGTGAGGGACTGCTTACTGTGCTAAGGAGGCAGAACTCTACAAATCTCAGGCTTTTTGAAATCCAAAAGCCTTCTAACTGGTTTTAGGGTGTGCCAGTTTTCTCAAGAAGGTGGTGCCAGTGCTGACTTGAAGGATGTGGGAAGTGCAAGGCATAGCTGGAGAGATCAAAATACCATCTGACAATTTTTATATGATGGACAGTCAGCTTATCTGTCCTCCCTTGCCCGTAGCCTTCAATAGCAGCTCCTGTTATTTTGGAGATTCTTATAATAATACAAAAAGAGACTTAAATATTCAAATAAAATGATGATTTGCTGGTCACGAGAGTACCTAGAAAATGTAAAGTAATCAGTTTAGCAACTATTATTTTCATACATAAAAATATAAAAGTGGCCTTATAAAGAATTCACAAAACAATAGATTTTATTTTTACTCCAACTACCATCGATAAGAAGTGAAGTTGAAAAATATTCTGTTCACAGTAATAGAAAATAAGAGAATCTACATTGATGGTTTCAGGGACTTTAATTTATTTTTTAAATGTTAACTACCATATGGCACATACAGTCTTACCTCTACTTTTCTAATAAGAGTCTTGAGTGTCAGAAGTCGCTTTGCTGCTAAATTGCTGTGCTACCAAATCTTGAAACTAATAAAGCAGTAAAGCAACAGAACCTCATAGATACCTAGATTCTAAAAACAAACAAAGAAATGAATAACCTCCTCCAAAACACATCTCTATAAAATAGTACATAATAAAATGGAGAGAACAAAAGGACTACCTATTTAGGAAATGTCTATATTAAATATGACAGGTTAAGGAAAAAAGATAACACATATAAAGAGCTTATTTTTCAAGTGCATAAGCACTCTTAGGAACACCGTAGTTTAGTGCGTAAAGAATGAACAAACCAAGTGCATATGTAATTAACAAAGAAATGATTGAAAGGCGCACATCATTTTTAGTATTCCAAAAATTGCTAATGTACAAAGCCTGCAGAAATCATTTTGGAGCTATTAAAGAAGTAAAATGAAAATTTATGATAATAGAACTTGAAGTTGGCCAGGGTATGGTCCTACTGGCACGATTATTCATTGCTGGTAGAGTTTGAAGTGGAAAGAACTCTTTTGAATGGCGTTGCAGACATATTTAGTAAGAGCCATAAAAGCATTCATATGTCTTGACCCAATAATTTCAGGCCCTGTGCATTTATTCTAAGGAACCATGTGCCAGGAGAAGACTCCGCATTCACACAGATAGGTTTTTTGCAACAGAGCGAGAGGTGTCACGGTCCAGTGTGTGCACTGAGGAACCAGATGCCCTTGGAGCCTCCCACCCCACTACCTGCTGACCTTGGGCAAGTGATGGGACTTTCTTGTGCCTCACTTTCTTCAGGCAGATAATATAGGGTTGCAGCTTAATTGTGGGTTGTTGTGAGGATCAAAATGAGTTCTGGTCACGAGAGTACCTAGAAAATGTAAAGTAATCAGTTTAGCAACTATTATTTTCATACATAAAAATATAAAAGTGGCCTTATAAAGAATTCACAAAACAATAGATTTTATTTTTACTCCAACTACCATCGATAAGAAGTGAAGTTGAAAAATATTCTGTTCACAGTAATAGAAAATAAGAGAATCTACATTGATGGTTTCAGGGACTTTAATTTATTTTTTAAATGTTAACTACCATATGGCACATACAGTCTTACCTCTACTTTTCTAATAAGAGTCTTGAGTGTCAGAAGTCGCTTTGCTGCTAAATTGCTGTGCTACCAAATCTTGAAACTAATAAAGCAGTAAAGCAACAGAACCTCATAGATACCTAGATTCTAAAAACAAACAAAGAAATGAATAACCTCCTCTCCAAAACACATCTCTATAAAATAGTACATAATAAAATGGAGAGAACAAAAGGACTACCTATTTAGGAAATGTCTATATTAAATATGACAGGTTAAGGAAAAAAGATAACACATATAAAGAGCTTATTTTTCAAGTGCATAAGCACTCTTAGGAACACCGTAGTTTAGTGCGTAAAGAATGAACAAACCAAGTGCATATGTAATTAACAAAGAAATGATTGAAAGGCGCACATCATTTTTAGTATTCCAAAAATTGCTAATGTACAAAGCCTGCAGAAATCATTTTGGAGCTATTAAAGAAGTAAAATGAAAATTTATGATAATAGAACTTGAAGTTGGCCAGGGTATGGTCCTACTGGCACGATTATTCATTGCTGGTAGAGTTTGAAGTGGAAAGAACTCTTTTGAATGGCGTTGCAGACATATTTAGTAAGAGCCATAAAAGCATTCATATGTCTTGACCCAATAATTTCAGGCCCTGTGCATTTATTCTAAGGAACCATGTGCCAGGAGAAGACTCCGCATTCACACAGATAGGTTTTTTGCAACAGAGCGAGAGGTGTCACGGTCCAGTGTGTGCACTGAGGAACCAGATGCCCTTGGAGCCTCCCACCCCACTACCTGCTGACCTTGGGCAAGTGATGGGACTTTCTTGTGCCTCACTTTCTTCAGGCAGATAATATAGGGTTGCAGCTTAATTGTGGGTTGTTGTGAGGATCAAATGAGTTAAATGTGGAGCACTTAGAAAATGCCTGGCATGTCACCGGCACTGTTTTATGAACTATAATTATAGCAAAAATTTAACAAAAGAAATCAGCCGAACTACCCCAACATTAGGAGAGTTGTTTAAAAACTATATTGCCCTTGTACAATGCGATTTTATGTAACCACAAAGATGGTATTTTGAAGACTCTGAAACTGAAAAACAAGTTTTTAATGAAATATTCAGGAATATAATGGCTGAAAAATTCTTGAATTTTGCTGCAGTCACAACTATGAAGAGTATGTCTGAAGGAGGAAAGAGGGAAATCGTTATGTAGGAGTGGTTGAATGATGGGTGGTTTGCAGGACCTTTAAAAGAATCTTGTATTGCCTTTTTTAATTAAAAAAAAAAAAGCAATACCATAACAAAATGGATTCCTTTAAACATTGCCTTTGGCTTTGACTGCTCTGGTGTGCAAAATCAGGCACACCTGGAATGAGGCTGTTCAGGAAACCTCAGGGAGATGCAGATGACAGGCTGAATACTGGCAGCAGTAACAGAAACCGTTTGCTCCCTTGTACCCTGGAAGTTCTGCATTTCCCACCGTGGGAGGTCCCGTGGTGACCTGTCTTGCCAGATCACTTCTAGTCAAAGTGAAATTTTGTTTTTCTTTTTTAAAAATTTTGGTTTTAGGGGCTTCCCCTGGTGGTCCAGTGGGTAAGGACACCGCCTTGCAGTGCAAGGGGTGCCAGTTTGATCCCTGGCCTGGGAAGATCCCACGTGCCGCGGAGCGGCTGGACTGATGTGTCCAATTACTGAGCCGGAGCTCTGGCGCGCATGCGCCCAGAGCCGGTGCTCCGCGACGACAGACGCCACCCCAATGGGAGGCCCACAGGAGCCAAAGAACAAAGACGGATGAAAATAGAGAAAGACCAATAGAAGTGGCCTGCCTGCTCCCCTCCCTCCCCAACCCGACCCCCGCCCAAAATAAATCTTTTTTAAAAAAAAAATTTGGTTTTAAAAACACAGGTTTATTGAAGTGTAATTGACATACAGAAAGCTTCCCATGTTTAATGTTTATGAGTTTAGACATGCGCATACCCTCTGACACCATTGCCATAATCAAGGCAATAAACTTATCCATTGCCTGCAAGAGTTTCCTCTGGCATCCCTACCCCTACTTTTTAAAATGATTGTGGTAAGAATGGTAAGGGAGAATGTTCAACAGATATAAAGTTTCAGCTGGACAAGATCAACAAGTTCTAGAAATGTGCTGTATCACTTACTGTTTATTGGTAACAACACTAGATTATACACTCTACAATAGTTAAGAGGAGAAATCCTTTATTTTTCACTGTAAAGATCTTTAAGCTCTTGGGAACCTGCTATTATTGAAGGTTCACAGTCAAAAATCAAAATATTCCTTCTTATGGAAGAGGTAGGGCAATGGGGTGATAGAGTTGTTGGGGATCGGGCCTTGCTTTGTCCTGAGGGAGGTGAAGTTGCACCAGAATGAAGGCTGAAATTGAAGGACTAGTTTATAAGAATAATTAAGGTGAAGAATAGTTGTCAGACTGCAGGTATTTTAGGTGGTAGCAGTCCATTACTGATGGGAGATGCAGATGACAGGCTGAATACTGGCAGCAGTAACAGAAACCGTTTGCTCCCTTGTACCCTGGAAGTTCTGCATTTCCCACCGTGGAGGTCCGTGGTGACCTGTCTTGCCAGATCACTTCTAGTCAAAGTGAAATTTTGTTTTTCTTTTTTAAAAATTTTGGTTTTAGGGGCTTCCCCTGGTGGTCCAGTGGGTAAGGACACCGCCTTGCAGTGCAAGGGGTGCCAGTTTGATCCCTGGCCTGGGAAGATCCCACGTGCCGCGGAGCGGCTGGACTGATGTGTCCAATTACTGAGCCGGAGCTCTGGACCGCATGCGCCCAGAGCCGGTGCTCCGCGACGACAGACGCCACCGCAATGGGAGGCCCACAGGAGCCAAAGAACAAAGACGGATGAAAATAGAGAAAGACCAATAGAAGTGGCCTGCCTGCTCCCCTCCCTCCCCAACCCGACCCCCGCCCAAAATAAATCTTTTTTAAAAAAAAAATTTGGTTTTAAAAACACAGGTTTATTGAAGTGTAATTGACATACAGAAAGCTTCCCATGTTTAATGTTTATGAGTTTAGACATGCGCATACCCTCTGACACCATTGCCATAATCAAGGCAATAAACTTATCCATTGCCTGCAAGAGTTTCCTCTGGCATCCCTACCCCTACTTTTTAAAATGATTGTGGTAAGAATGGTAAGGGAGAATGTTCAACAGATATAAAGTTTCAGCTGGACAAGATCAACAAGTTCTAGAAATGTGCTGTATCACTTACTGTTTATTGGTAACAACACTAGATTATACACTCTACAATAGTTAAGAGGAGAAATCCTTTATTTTTCACTGTAAAGATCTTTAAGCTCTTGGGAACCTGCTATTATTGAAGGTTCACAGTCAAAAATCAAAATATTCCTTCTTATGGAAGAGGTAGGGCAATGGGGTGATAGAGTTGTTGGGGATCGGGCCTTGCTTTGTCCTGAGGGAGGTGAAGTTGCACCAGAATGAAGGCTGAAATTGAAGGACTAGTTTATAAGAATAATTAAGGTGAAGATATTCTAGAATAGTTGTCAGACTGCAGGTATTTTAGGTGGTAGCAGTCCATTACTGATCTCTTGCATCCCTTATGTGTGGAATTGGGACAATAAAGGTACTTTATGAGTTTTATAGGACTAAAAAGAATGGAAATGATGTCAGTATCTGACGTCTAGTAAATATTCGATAAAAGTTGGCGCTTCTGATATATATAGACCGCAAGGTGGTTAGGTATTCAGAAACAGGATAGAAAGCAGGAAATTGCTCACTGTCATCAGCAGTAAGGTTAACCTTAGGAAAGTGGCCATTTCTTCCCCTAGTTCTTCCCTGTTGATGACATTCCTGTGGCTCTCCGCTCATCAGTTCATGCAACGTCACTAATTCTCAGAAAAGGATGTTTTTCACGGAGGCTAATGAAGTGACACACGATGAAGGAGACTCAGTAGTTGGTTTCTCAGCTGGGGGCAGAACCTTGTATGTCTCACTTCTCAGAGCAGAGTGTCTTTTTGGACTCCAGAAAAGCTGTTGCGTGTGAGGCTAATGACCTTAGTCCTATTGAAAATCAGAATGTATCCTTCACAAGTAGGGAAGTCTCTTCCATGAAAATCACAGTATCGAGAACACTGGGATCCGTTTGTCCAGCCTAGGATGACTTTTGCTAATTTTCCTTAGCACTGATGGTAGTAGCAAAGACTTTCTAAGATGCTTGGCTGATAATGGAAAGATGTATATAAAAGTGCTACAATGTGCTTTCCAGTCCTGGAGTTCCTAGGCCACTGACTGAAGCTGGAAATCTATTGAATATTGTTGAATGAGATGAATGAGGAAAAAAAAATATGTGAGAAGTATGCAGATCTACAATAGTTAAGAGGAGAAATCCTTTATTTTTCACTGTAAAGATCTTTAAGCTCTTGGGAACCTGCTATTATTGAAGGTTCACAGTCAAAAATCAAAATATTCCTTCTTATGGAAGAGGTAGGGCAATGGGGTGATAGAGTTGTTGGGGATCGGGCCTTGCTTTGTCCTGAGGGAGGTGAAGTTGCACCAGAATGAAGGCTGAAATTGAAGGACTAGTTTATAAGAATAATTAAGGTGAAGATATTCTAGAATAGTTGTCAGACTGCAGGTATTTTAGGTGGTAGCAGTCCATTACTGATCTCTTGCATCCCTTATGTGTGGAATTGGGACAATAAAGGTACTTTATGAGTTTTATAGGACTAAAAAAAGAATGGAAATGATGTCAGTATCTGACGTCTAGTAAATATTCGATAAAAGTTGGCGCTTCTGATATATATAGACCGCAAGGTGGTTAGGTATTCAGAAACAGGATAGAAAGCAGGAAATTGCTCACTGTCATCAGCAGTAAGGTTAACCTTAGGAAAGTGGCCATTTCTTCCCCTAGTTCTTCCCTGTTGATGACATTCCTGTGGCTCTCCGCTCATCAGTTCATGCAACGTCACTAATTCTCAGAAAAGGATGTTTTTCACGGAGGCTAATGAAGTGACACACGATGAAGGAGACTCAGTAGTTGGTTTCTCAGCTGGGGGCAGAACCTTGTATGTCTCACTTCTCAGAGCAGAGTGTCTTTTTGGACTCCAGAAAAGCTGTTGCGTGTGAGGCTAATGACCTTAGTCCTATTGAAAATCAGAATGTATCCTTCACAAGTAGGGAAGTCTCTTCCATGAAAATCACAGTATCGAGAACACTGGGATCCGTTTGTCCAGCCTAGGATGACTTTTGCTAATTTTCCTTAGCACTGATGGTAGTAGCAAAGACTTTCTAAGATGCTTGGCTGATAATGGAAAGATGTATATAAAAGTGCTACAATGTGCTTTCCAGTCCTGGAGTTCCTAGGCCACTGACTGAAGCTGGAAATCTATTGAATATTGTTGAATGAGATGAATGAGGAAAAAAAAAATATGTGAGAAGTATGCAGATTGGGAGCCTGTTGGTAAGGCTTGAACTCTAGACCCAAAGAGCAAAGTGGGGGCAGGTTTCAGGTCCATGATAATCTTGATGATCATCCCTCCCCATCACAAAAACTGTGCTACAGAGGTGGGGCTTGTATTTATTGCTTGATATATTAGGGACATGATTTTTTGTCCCTAGTAAGATCGATTGAATCAGTTCCCTTACTCATTTCACAAATACGTGCATCAGCTACAAGCCCAGGCTCTGAAAATATAGTAACAACAAAGGCCAATCTATGCTATCATAAAAAGAGCATTTTGTTTGGAGGGACAAACAACAGGTCAACAAATTCATGCATAAGTCATTTCGGGTAGAAAAAACTATAAGGGGAAAAGGTGAGATAAGTTGGAGAGTGACAGGGCATGAGAAGTCTTTCAGATGGAGTGTCTGGGAACCCTCTGAGGTTAGGACGTTTGGGCAAAGTTTATTATGCTAAGTAAAATAAGTCGGACAAAGAAAGACAAGTACCCTATGATTGTTGTTCTGTTGTGAAATCTGAAGCAAACAAACACACAAACCAAAAACCTCCATCAGACTCATAGAAAAAGAGATCAGATTTGTGGTTGAGAGGTGGAGGATGGGAGGAAGGCAAGTTAGAACAAGGTGATCAAAAGGTACAAACTTCCAGTTATAAGGTGAAGTCCTCAGAATATAATGTATAACACGCTCACTATAGTTAACACTGCTCTGTGATGTATAGGAAAGTTAAGAGAGTAGATCCTAAGAGTTCTGATCACACAAATTTTTTCTTTTTTTAAAATTGTATCTAAATGAGATGATGAATGTCAATTAAACTTAGAGTTTAACTCATAGTATATGTACATCAAATCATGCTGTACACCTTAAATTTATACAGTGACATATATCAGTGTTTCTCAGTAACACTGGGAAAAATCCTTAAGAAACCAGCCCCCAAACCTAGTAACCTAGTCAGGGTAGCTAAAATACAGTCTCCAATATTAATATTTTATTTTTAATTTTTAAATTTTTTTTTACAGAGTTTTGTTGTTTACTGCCAAAGATCAACATGAATCAGCCATAGGTATACATATGTTTCCTGCCTCTTGAGCTTCCCTCCCAGTTCCCTCCCCAGAATATTAATATTTTAAAACAATAAATGTTTATTTGGGGATCATGAAAAATCCAAGGATTGGTGATGTATTCATTATAGTCATCCCTTGGTATTTGCAGAGCGTTGGTTCCAGAACCTCCTGTGGATACCAAAATCATCTCTAGATTATTTATAATGCCAAGTACGGTGTAAATACTATGTAAATAGTCGCTGGTGTGTGGCAAATTCAAATGTCACCTTTTGGAACTTTCTTGAATTGTTTTCTATTTTTGTTTCTATCTGACGTTTGTTGAATCCATGGATATGGAACCCACAGATACAGAGGGCCAATTGTATACTCGTTCTGACATCTGCTAGAGCCCAGGATTTGCTCCATCTATGGCCTGAGGAAAAAACAGGGAAAACAATAAAGGAAGGCACAGAATAGTTTGGGAACTTAACTTGAAAGGAACATATATCACTCTCTGTGCTTGACCCTGGCCAGAGCTGGTCGTATGTTCCACAGAGATACAAAAGGGTATGGCAGTGTGGTTTGTCATGTCCCGGGGAAGAGGAAATTTCCATGAGGGTCTGGTTATGTTCCACCATACCAGGGAGAGCTGGACTTGAAACACGAGTTGGGTATAATTCTAGGCAGAGGGAACGACCTAACAGGACAGGGTTCACATAGGCACCAGAGAAATCAAGGCATATTTGGGAGTTGAAAGTTGCTCTTTTTGACTTGAGAACAGGGTATTTGTCAGAGAAAGTGGAAGGTTAGGAGCATTTGAGAGGTGGTAGAAGTTATACCATCTCGGGCCTACTGTGTCACACTAGGTTGTTTGGAGTTTGTCCTATAATAAAAGAGGAGAGGCCATTGAAAGGCTTAAAATAAAGGATCTTTGAATTTAGAGAGACATTTCGGAAAGTCATTCTGGAGTGGAGGACAAAACTAGAGGCAAGGGCACTAGTCCAGAGATGATTTTTTCTTGTACAACTCCTTATGTCAAAGATTCCCAAGCTGGACTCTTACCAGGGGCTATATTTGAAACCTAAGACAGTATGCATATTCTTTTGTACACACATATAAAAGAAGTTCATGACATTTGGTATTCTTGTCTGTTTCATTTAAATAATAGATGGCTGCCACCCACTGAATTGAATGGTCTGTCCTTTAATGGGTTGCAATGGCATTTTGAAAACCACAGGTTGATCTCACTGTAAGACACCACTTTACGGTCTCCAGGCTCAAATCTAGGTGTCAAGGGAGACACTTTAGTCACTTCTGCCCCCCTCCACAGGCCATCAGTCCCATCATTTCTGGTCTACTTCTTAAATATCCATCACCCAATTGCCACTGTTACTATTGTTTAGGTAAGTGGTTTGCAACACAGGGCCAGTAGATTCCTGTGACTCTCTAAGACCCTTTTATGGGGTCCAGAGGGTCAAACACACTTTTACATTTTTATAACACTCAAATGTTTTTTTCTTTCCCATTTTTATCTTTTCACTGGTGTACAGTGAAGGTTTGCAAGAGGTTACCTAATAAGTGATGGAATTGATCAAATGCTTAATCTTTTCAGTTTTAATTTCCAGTATGTTAAACATTAATAGATATGACCTTCCTAATTAAAAATTCAATAAGTTTTAAGATTACAGTGGGGTATTGAGACCAAGGAGCTTAAGAATCCTTGGTTTAGACCTAGGATTCTGTATCTTATTACCATTATTAATAACATGATGTTGTGGCGCACTCTTCCTGGATTATCTGGTCTCCCACCTCAGCAGTAGACTTTCCTTTTTCACTCTTTGAAGCCGTGTCTGAAATGTGGTTTCCAGAGAAAGTGGAAGGTTAGGAGCTTTTTTCCCGGGCCTACTGTGTCACACTAGGTTGTTTGGAGTTTGTCCTATAATAAAAGAGGAGAGGCCATTGAAAGGCTTAAAATAAAGGATCTTTGAATTTAGAGAGACATTTCGGAAAGTCATTCTGGAGTGGAGGACAAAACTAGAGGCAAGGGCACTAGTCCAGAGATGATTTTTTCTTGTACAACTCCTTATGTCAAAGATTCCCAAGCTGGACTCTTACCAGGGGCTATATTTGAAACCTAAGACAGTATGCATATTCTTTTGTACACACATATAAAAGAAGTTCATGACATTTGGTATTCTTGTCTGTTTCATTTAAATAATAGATGGCTGCCACCCACTGAATTGAATGGTCTGTCCTTTAATGGGTTGCAATGGCATTTTGAAAACCACAGGTTGATCTCACTGTAAGACACCACTTTACGGTCTCCAGGCTCAAATCTAGGTGTCAAGGGAGACACTTTAGTCACTTCTGCCCCCCTCCACAGGCCATCAGTCCCATCATTTCTGGTCTACTTCTTAAATATCCATCACCCAATTGCCACTGTTACTATTGTTTAGGTAAGTGGTTTGCAACACAGGGCCAGTAGATTCCTGTGACTCTCTAAGACCCTTTTATGGGGTCCAGAGGGTCAAACACACTTTTACATTTTTATAACACTCAAATGTTTTTTTCTTTCCCATTTTTATCTTTTCACTGGTGTACAGTGAAGGTTTGCAAGAGGTTACCTAATAAGTGATGGAATTGATCAAATGCTTAATCTTTTCAGTTTTAATTTCCAGTATGTTAAACATTAATAGATATGACCTTCCTAATTAAAAATTCAATAAGTTTTAAGATTACAGTGGGGTATTGAGACCAAGGAGCTTAAGAATCCTTGGTTTAGACCTAGGATTCTGTATCTTATTACCATTATTAATAACATGATGTTGTGGCCGCACTCTTCCTGGATTATCTGGTCTCCCACCTCAGCAGTAGAATTTCCTTTCTCACTATTTGAAGCCGTGTCTGAAATGTGGTTTCCAGAGCTCTGGTGTTAACTCTGCCCTTGATACTCAGCCTTTTGCACCTTTTGCACCAACTTTAGAATATAGGCACTTCGTCTTTTATGCCTCTGAATGTTGTAGTGCCCTCCTGCTCAGCTATTGGTCCTTGTGACAGGATAGAAAATATGTATTGTCTCTTTACCAATACAGAGCTCCTAAAGCCCTGGTAATTTCCTGAGTAATAAGTATAATCAGAGTATTGTACCCAGAGCTTCTAGATCCCTTGGAATTTCCTGGGTGATGGTGGAATCTTTTGCTCTAATCAGGACTCTTAGTGGGCTCCTGGATAGATTCATGGTGGGTACAGGTCACTAGAAGTGTCGAAACTTTCTAAAACTTTCATCTCTGCCTCCATCCCTTAGGGGAGGAGAGAGGCTGGATATGGAGTCAACCATTAATCATGCCTATGTGATGAAGCCTCTATAAGCATTCCTGAACTCTGACGTTCAGAGAGCTTCTGGATTGGTGAATGTATTTATGTGACAGCACAGTGGCACATCCCAACTCTAGGGGGACAGAAGTTCTGTGCTCAGGATCTTTCCAAATCTCTTCATCTGAATTTTCATTTGCATTCATCATAATAGCCTTTGTAATAAACGAATAATGTAAGGAAAGGGTTTCCCTGAGTTCTGTAGCCATTACAGCAGATTATCAAGTCTTAGGAGAGGGCTGTGAGAACTCTTGAGCTATAGTGAATCTGACAGAAATGTAGATACCATAGGCGCCCAACACTGGCATGTGCACAGGAAGCAGTCTTGAAGGACGGAGACCTTAGCTTATGGGATCTGCACTAACTCTGGGTTGTCAGTGTCAGAAGTGAGTTAAATTTTAGAGTATCCAGATGATGTCTGTAGAGAATTGGAGAATTGCTTGGTGTGGAACATCGAAACATTGGGTGTCAGAAGTGTGAATAGGGGAACAGTTTTCTTCTAAATACCTGTGATTCTCCATCTATACTCATGCCCTTGTCATCTTCTCTGATCCTCTGGCTTTAAGCCCTGCTCACATGTGGGCATGCTCAGTTGTGTGGGACTCTTGCAACCCCATGCACCATAGCCCACCAGGCTCCTCTGTCCATGGAATTCCAGGCAAAAATACTGAAGTGGGTTGCTATTGTCTTCTCCAGGGAGAAATACTATTTCCAGTCTGATGGTTCATATGTTTCAGTCTTAAATTCTTACTCCTCTTCCGAAATCTGGATTTGAATGTTCTATCCAGGTTACCTGTTGAACATCTCTGTTTGGATATCTAACATGTAATTCAAAATTAATATTTCCAAAGTTTGCCTTCTGACCTCTTCCATGACTGCTTCCTCCCCAAACTTCTTCTTCTCAATGAAGAATTGTGTTCTTCAAGGACCTCAGGCCCAAATGCTTGGAATACTCATTGACTCATCTCCCTGCTAATATTCCCAATTCATGGCGAATTCTGCTGACTCTCTCATCCATATAGCAACATCTCCATGGCTTTTGCTTACTTTGACAAGTGCCATCTTTCTTTTTTGTCTGGACTTTCTAATGGTCAGATGATGGATTTCCTAGATTTTACTTTTGCTTCTTGACATTTAAATCTCCATGCAGCTGATAGGTATCTCTGTAGAATTTTCTGGGAAAAAATTCTGGTTTTAGTGGCCTGTGGTTCTGAAAGGACTTCTCCAGGGCCACCTCTACTCTCCTTCAGAAGCTTGGACCTCCAGGTTCTGTGTGGAGGAATTTACACTGAACACTTATTTCCAGGTAGACTGGTTCCTGCTACTTCTTCAAACAGCTTACCTCAGCACTACCAAATATTTCTTATTAAAGCCACATTCTAGGGATGGTGCACGGTTTTGGAGGAGTCTGGGCACTGGGTGTTAGATAGTCCTTATTTTTAGCTTCAGGAAAACCTTGGCAAGATCAACCAGTAATACCTAGTAAGTCAGCTTCATAGTGAAGGGATTCAGTTCTCTGGGGTTGGGATGGGATCCAAAACTTAACAGATATCACATAATTCTAGTACAGGGGCCTCTGATCTACCTAGAGCTTATCCATATGTTCCATCACCTGAACTTCTTCATCTGATTCAGGGCCAAGAAGCCTCTCCAATCTGGTTTTACTCTGAGACTGAGTGAGTGGTTCTCAGTATTTGGGGATATATCCAATTAGATTATGAGGCAGGTGAGGAAGTGAATCAGAACTCATACCTGGGGCTGCAGAAATAAGACTCATCCTAAGAGGGGGACAGAAAAGGAGAAAGGCATATCAGTATTTCTGTAAGAGATGAGTAACCAAGTAGAACAATGAGATTGCATGGGAGACAGGAGGGGTAAGACAGGGACCCAGCTGAACAAGAAAGTAATGAAGGCACATGTCTCAAAATAATATAGCCCAGGTACAAGTTAAAATGTTGTCCAGGGTGATTCTCCGGATATCTAACATGTAATTAATAATTTCCAAAGTTTGCCTTCTGACCTCTTCCATGACTGCTTCCTCCCCAAACTTCTTCTTCTCAATGAAGAATTGTGTTCTTCAAGGACCTCAGGCCCAAATGCTTGGAATACTCATTGACTCATCTCCCTGCTAATATTCCCAATTCATGGCGAATTCTGCTGACTCTCTCATCCATATAGCAACATCTCCATGGCTTTTGCTTACTTTGACAAGTGCCATCTTTCTTTTTTGTCTGGACTTTCTAATGGTCAGATGATGGATTTCCTAGATTTTACTTTTGCTTCTTGACATTTAAATCTCCATGCAGCTGATAGGTATCTCTGTAGAATTTTCTGGGAAAAAATTCTGGTTTTAGTGGCCTGTGGTTCTGAAAGGACTTCTCCAGGGCCACCTCTACTCTCCTTCAGAAGCTTGGACCTCCAGGTTCTGTGTGGGAGGAATTTACACTGAACACTTATTTCCAGGTAGACTGGTTCCTGCTACTTCTTCAAACAGCTTACCTCAGCACTACCAAATATTTCTTATTAAAGCCACATTCTAGGGATGGTGCACGGTTTTGGAGGAGTCTGGGCACTGGGTGTTAGATAGTCCTTATTTTTAGCTTCAGGAAAACCTTGGCAAGATCAACCAGTAATACCTAGTAAGTCAGCTTCATAGTGAAGGGATTCAGTTCTCTGGGGTTGGGATGGGATCCAAAACTTAACAGATATCACATAATTCTAGTACAGGGGCCTCTGATCTACCTAGAGCTTATCCATATGTTCCATCACCTGAACTTCTTCATCTGATTCAGGGCCAAGAAGCCTCTCCAATCTGGTTTTACTCTGAGACTGAGTGAGTGGTTCTCAGTATTTGGGGATATATCCAATTAGATTATGAGGCAGGTGAGGAAGTGAATCAGAACTCATACCTGGGGCTGCAGAAATAAGACTCATCCTAAGAGGGGGACAGAAAAGGAGAAAGGCATATCAGTATTTCTGTAAGAGATGAGTAACCAAGTAGAACAATGAGATTGCATGGGAGACAGGAGGGGTAAGACAGGGACCCAGCTGAACAAGAAAGTAATGAAGGCACATGTCTCAAAATAATATAGCCCAGGTACAAGTTAAAATGTTGTCAACATCCAGGGTGACTTAAATGTAAAACCCTCCAACCTTTTAATAGTCTACCCAATTACAGTTTCAGGGTACAGATAGATGGGGACCAGGGTTTGCAGCTGCCAGCTTCCTTGTTTTAGATGTCAGTCTTAGGCAGGCAGCCTGGAGGACAGGAGCCAAGACAGAAAATGCCTCTTACTCTCTCGCTCCATGTCAGGTCTGATGTTCAGTGCTGCACAAGCACTTTCTTATTGATTCTTGAACAGCCTGTTAGGGAGGAATTATTATCCCTATTTTAAAAGTGGGGAAATTGAGATTCAGGAACATCAATCATTTAGAGCCAGTAAGCTGTAGATCCAGGGTTTGCACCACCCGTTTCTGACTCCACAGTCCGTGCTCCTAACGATAGTACTCCAGTTTCAACCTCCAGTCCTGAGGCTAGACGAGCAGTCCATATCTAAGTAATCAGACAGCGATCAGCTAGAGGGTAGGGACTAGCTGCTTTCATCTTTGTGCCATTAGCATCTGGCACAGTACCTTGCAGATGCTAAGTGCAAATGCATAGAATGAAACTGGACTAATCTCATGTTATCTTTCAAATATTTAAAGAAACACACATGAGAGTAATTTGAGCTTCTGATGATTTGAGAATGGTTAATGGAGGATGATACGCCCATTTTTATCAGTGGATTTCTGTTTCAGTGAACCTGGACTTTCCACTACTATCCTGCATCTGATGCTTCATACATCTTAAACCATCAGCCCCTTAGCAATACAACTCAAAAACAGGCTTACTTTCTGATCTTGGAAGAATCACCAGCCTTGTTTTCACTATAATTGCTATTTCTCGAAGCATCACAGTCCATTGTCATGGCAACTGCTCCACATAAGCATACCCCTCCTGCCAGGCTCTGTGTCCTTAAAGGCAAAAAGGCTCAGGTGAGGAAGTGAATCAGAACTCATACCTGGGGCTGCAGAAATAAGACTCATCCTAAGAGGGGGACAGAAAAGGAGAAAGGCATATCAGTATTTCTGTAAGAGATGAGTAACCAAGTAGAACAATGAGATTGCATGGGAGACAGGAGGGGTAAGACAGGGACCCAGCTGAACAAGAAAGTAATGAAGGCACATGTCTCAAAATAATATAGCCCAGGTACAAGTTAAAATGTTGTCAACATCCAGGGTGACTTAAATGTAAAACCCTCCAACCTTTTAATAGTCTACCCAATTACAGTTTCAGGGTACAGATAGATGGGGACCAGGGTTTGCAGCTGCCAGCTTCCTTGTTTTAGATGTCAGTCTTAGGCAGGCAGCCTGGAGGACAGGAGCCAAGACAGAAAATGCCTCTTACTCTCTCGCTCCATGTCAGGTCTGATGTTCAGTGCTGCACAAGCACTTTCTTATTGATTCTTGAACAGCCTGTTAGGGAGGAATTATTATCCCTATTTTAAAAGTGGGGAAATTGAGATTCAGGAACATCAATCATTTAGAGCCAGTAAGCTGTAGATCCAGGGTTTGCACCACCCGTTTCTGACTCCACAGTCCGTGCTCCTAACGATAGTACTCCAGTTTCAACCTCCAGTCCTGAGGCTAGACGAGCAGTCCATATCTAAGTAATCAGACAGCGATCAGCTAGAGGGTAGGGACTAGCTGCTTTCATCTTTGTGCCATTAGCATCTGGCACAGTACCTTGCAGATGCTAAGTGCAAATGCATAGAATGAAACTGGACTAATCTCATGTTATCTTTCAAATATTTAAAGAAACACACATGAGAGTAATTTGAGCTTCTGATGATTTGAGAATGGTTAATGGAGGATGATACGCCCATTTTTATCAGTGGATTTCTGTTTCAGTGAACCTGGACTTTCCACTACTATCCTGCATCTGATGCTTCATACATCTTAAACCATCAGCCCCTTAGCAATACAACTCAAAAAAACAGGCTTACTTTCTGATCTTGGAAGAATCACCAGCCTTGTTTTCACTATAACTGATATTTCTCGAAGCATCACAGTCCATTGTCATGGCAACTGCTCCACATAAGCATACCCCTCCTGCCAGGCTCTGTGTCCTTAAAGGCACAGGAGGAGTTGAGGACAGGCCATGGTTGGATGAGGGAAAGGTCCATCTTTGTTAAATGAGTCAGAGTTCAGTGGTGCCAGAGCCTGTACTTGCATTTTAATGTTGAAGGTCATCCACAAGGCATTCCTACCCTAGGGAAAGGAGCAGCCCAGTGGAATCTCATCATTGAAGAGGATGCTTCATGTTGTGTAAGAGCGCAAAGGTGATCCACACAAAATGTAGGGTTTGAGCCTCAGACTCAAGGGTGAATAAAACCCACTTAGCTATGTATTTCTTTGGGTTTCTGTGGGGATGTGAAGACCCATGTACTGGGCCATCTGTGAGGAACCACTGAATTGTGGTTTCTGCTTTGGGCTCTGAAGATAGTCAAGGACTTTGCACCAATGTCTGGGTTCCCAGGATCTCTAGGACACTGGAATGGCAAAAGTGAGGGGGGAACTCCCCCACCAGAGTCATATTTATCCATGGGAGACTGAGATTTTTCTCTTACCCTGAAGAATTTGAACTTGGTTTCTTTCCTCAAGGTCTCTACATTGTTTTCATAACCCACAGACTCTCCTTTATGCAAAGAGTGAGGCCTTTACTGCAAAAGCCAGACCTCTATTCTTGTGGTTCTCTAAGTGTGGTCCCCGGACCAACAGAATCAACAGTATGTGGAAATTTGTTAGGCATGCAAATTTTCAGTTCCGATCCCAGAACAGTTGAATCAGTAAGCTGCATTTTACCAAGTATATTCACTCTTGAGTTGAGGTTCAAACCCTACATTTTGTGTGGATCACCTGTGTGCTTTTGCACAACATGAAGCATCCTCTTTATTTATGAGATTTTATTGGGCTATTTCTTTCCCTCTAAGATGGGGGAGGAATGCCTTGTGGATGATCTGCGAAATTAAAATGAAGGTATAGGTTCTGGCATCACTTAACACTGTCTTATTTAACAAGATGGAGCTTCCCCTCACACACAAGTGTGTGCTCCGTTGCAGGTCAACTCACTGTACTTTCTGATCTTGGAAGAATCACCAGCCTTGTTTTCACTATAACTGATATTTCTCGAAGCATCACAGTCCATTGTCATGGCAACTGCTCCACATAAGCATACCCCTCCTGCCAGGCTCTGTGTCCTTAAAGGCACAGGAGGAGTTGAGGACAGGCCATGGTTGGATGAGGGAAAGGTCCATCTTTGTTAAATGAGTCAGAGTTCAGTGGTGCCAGAGCCTGTACTTGCATTTTAATGTTGAAGGTCATCCACAAGGCATTCCTACCCTAGGGAAAGGAGCAGCCCAGTGGAATCTCATCATTGAAGAGGATGCTTCATGTTGTGTAAGAGCGCAAAGGTGATCCACACAAAATGTAGGGTTTGAGCCTCAGACTCAAGGGTGAATAAAACCCACTTAGCTATGTATTTCTTTGGGTTTCTGTGGGGATGTGAAGACCCATGTACTGGGCCATCTGTGAGGAACCACTGAATTGTGGTTTCTGCTTTGGGCTCTGAAGATAGTCAAGGACTTTGCACCAATGTCTGGGTTCCCAGGATCTCTAGGACACTGGAATGGCAAAAGTGAGGGGGGAACTCCCCCACCAGAGTCATATTTATCCATGGGAGACTGAGATTTTTCTCTTACCCTGAAGAATTTGAACTTGGTTTCTTTCCTCAAGGTCTCTACATTGTTTTCATAACCCACAGACTCTCCTTTATGCAAAGAGTGAGGCCTTTACTGCAAAAGCCAGACCTCTATTCTTGTGGTTCTCTAAGTGTGGTCCCCGGACCAACAGAATCAACAGTATGTGGAAATTTGTTAGGCATGCAAATTTTCAGTTCCGATCCCAGAACAGTTGAATCAGTAAGCTGCATTTTACCAAGTATATTCACTCTTGAGTTGAGGTTCAAACCCTACATTTTGTGTGGATCACCTGTGTGCTTTTGCACAACATGAAGCATCCTCTTTATTTATGAGATTTTATTGGGCTATTTCTTTCCCTCTAAGATGGGGGAGGAATGCCTTGTGGATGATCTGCGAAATTAAAATGAAGGTATAGGTTCTGGCATCACTTAACACTGTCTTATTTAACAAGATGGAGCTTCCCCTCACACACAAGTGTGTGCTCCGTTGCTCAGTTGTGTTCAACTCTTTGTGACCTTGTGGACTATAGCCCACTAGGCTCCTCTGTCCGTGGGGTTTCTCAGACAAGAATATTAGAGTGGATTGTCATTTCCTTCTCCAGGGGATCTTCTAGACCCAGGGACTGACCCTGGTCTCCTGCACTGGCAGGCAGATCCTTTACCAGAGCACTACCTGGAAAATCCACGTTTTACCAAACCCTCCAGGTAATCCTAATGCATATTAAGATTTGAAAACCACCATTTTAAGCTCTGAAAGAAGGTTAGTTTGATGTATAGAGGAGTTGACAATAAAGAGGAACGGTGACAGTTGATTTTTGCATCAGATGTCTTTTCACCCAGTTTCAACAAATCCAGGGTTCACACTTTCTACAGCTCTCCCGAGTGTGCAAGCTGAGCCTTTGCCCTTATTACTCTATCATCATTTTTTATGATTATTTGACAAATATGTTCTTATCACTGTAGCTGAACTCTGAGGTCTCTCTACTTTATTGACAGATCCTTGATGGAAGCTAAAGATAAGGAACTAATCTTTGATGCAGGATGTGGGAGATTAGTTTAGACATGGCGGCAGGAGGTAAAGTAGCCACAGTAGAGCCAAGGAGGGAAAATGATCCAAATTGGGTTGGAATGAATTTCTTTGCTGGAAGACAGAGGATGCATGCACATTTTGGGTCAGTGTGAGGTTGTTTCTGAAGTAGGTAGCTGCTCCACCCAGAATGAGAAGTAATGCTGCCAGTGCTGGGCGACTGGGCTCCAGAAGACAGATCCTTGGCAGAGGGGCATGGTAAGAACCATTCCTAACGATGCAGCCTCGGAAAGGGCAGCCAGAAGTTTGGGCAGAGGTGGCTATCATAGAAGGTTGGGGACAGCAGCTGCAGGGGTGGGCAGAAAGCATCAGCACCTGACCTGCAAGAAGATCAGATGAAGTTCGCCTGTCTGCCTCTGCTGAAGGCTATATCCAGGAGCATTCATCAGGCCTCTTGCCTTCTTAAATGGTGGGGGTGGAAGTGGCATGAGTGGGGCCAGGGGATGAGATATCTCTCTGTGGAGGGAAGAAGGGAGGGATCAGTATTCTAGCAGACACAGTGGATATGCTCGTATTCAGGTGAGGAAGATGAATTATTCATCCCCGTCAACATGAATTCCATGGCCCTGGCAACATGTCTTTCCAGGGCCTGGGAACCAAGGGTTCAGAATTTCTCTTTGTCATTCTAACATGCCTTTCTCTTTTCCCCACTCTCTCCTAACTCATGAGTCAAGTCTTATTAGTGTCTGTAGATTGTTGTAGTGAGGTGCTTCATTGTCAAGCTGAGGTTTCCGTAGAAACAAATAGAGACCTTGCTTTCTGAGTCTGGCTGAGAGTGTTTCTGGCAATTTATCAGGAGTGGCAATATGTTCTTTTGGGCAAGATATTTGCACTTCTTGGAGGAAAAACATACTAAACAAAACATTATCCCAGAACAGAACTGTTCCATTTTAGTTTCCTGTCTTTCCCCCGCGCCCCCCACCCCCACCGCCCCCACCGCCCCTCTCCACCATCTCTGGCTCTGACAACCCACCTCCATGCTTCCTGGGCATCTCCAGCTGAGATCCCTTGGACTCCAGTTATTCTCCATCCAATTCTGGTGCTGTCTAGTATCCTCTGGACACAGTCCAAAAGGTGTGTAAGAAGGAAGAGGTGGGATGAAAAGAGGATCTTTCATTATAAGAAATCAAGAGATTGGGAGGCATTGGGATCAAATAAGGCTGTTGATTGTGGTCTTGAAAATTTATCACTTTGAGGTCAAAGGAGCAAATGTGAGGCTACAGAACCTTGGGGTAAGTTTGAAATCTGATCAGAATATCCAGGGAGTGATCATGATTGAGATGAGAAAATAACTGGATTTTAGAAGCAAAGGGAAGCTCAAAAGGTAATCAAAATTCCATAATGACCATGTCAGAAGGGCTTAAAGAGGGGAAACTAAATTAGAATTGGGCTCAGTAATAGCATTATGAGCATGAGTTAATAGGGAAAGGTCTGAAGTCAGCAGATATTCCAAACTGCTTTGGCCTTAATGTGCAACCCCTTTGTCCCTATGGACAGACTGAACAGCCCACATTTTATTATGTATGGATGGTGCCATATAGTGATAATCCATAACCTCTTTCATTTTAGATGCATTTATTGTTTTCATTTGTGATACAAGCAGAGCTAGATAGTGCTGAACTTCTCTCTCATACCTTTATTTAAAGTGTGGGGTTTATGAAAGTTTACTGTTCATTTAAATCTGTAATATGTGGATGTTGAATATTGTGAGGATATGTCTGGATCTGAGTACTACCCTTGGCAGGAACACCCGGATACAGAAGGAATCCATCTGTGGATTTTTTCTAGAATTCAGGGCTGCTTCCTTAGGTTCCAGGGGGTCCCAGGAGGTTATTATCATTTCACAGGACCCCTCCCCAGCACCTTGTTTCACAGACAGGGGTGACTGTTGCTTTTCTTCCCCCTTACTCCGATCCATCTCATCTGATGTTGACCCTGCTCTCTGTCGTAGACTGTGTATCATTTGGGGGATGTGAGGAGGTAAGCCATAATGAGATTTTTTTTTTTTAAGATTTATTTATTTATTTACTTTGGGCGGGGGTTGGGGAGGGAGGGGAATGGGCGGACCACTTCTATTGGTCTTTCATTTCTCTATTTTTATTCATCTTCATTCTTTGGCTCCTGTGGGCCTCCCATCGCGGTGGCCTCTCTCCCTGCAGAGCACCGACTCTGGGCACATGCGCTCCAGAGCTCTGGCTCAGTAATTTGACACATCAGTCCAGCCACTCCGCAGCGTGTGGGATCTTCCCAGGCCAGGGCTCGAACCGGCACCCCTTGCACTGCAAGGCGGTGTCCTTACCCACTGGACCACCAGGGGAAGCCCCATAATGAGATTTTAAGAGATCATTCAATCTAGAAATGCAGCTTAATTATTATAATTTGTGAAAATAGTGTTTTTCATCAAGACTTGGAATGTCCCATTGCCTCAGTGCTTACAGCTGTGTTTTCAGAGGGTACTACATGAACAATAAAACTATCCAGAAATATGGGAACCAACAAGTTCTGTCTCCTTAGGTTATCCTAGGGACTCTTGGACTCACTGCTGATTTAGAACCTGCATGGTATTGATATGGCAATAAAAAGGTGACATTTAAGAAAGAGGGGATAATTTTATTTGCATACCATTTTTTCCCCAAGAGAATGGTGAGCATGCTAATTTTAATGCCAGGCTATGTGTTTCTTTTCTAACTACAGAAGTGGGTGTATGTTCTGTGCCCTTAAATCTAAATGGCTTGTGACTGCTTCAGCAAAGAAGGCTTGGCAAAAGGCATTCTGTGTGACCTCTGAGGCTAGCTCACAAAGGCCATTCAGCTTCTGCCTTATTTTCTTGAATATTCACTCTTGGGATTCTGAAGCGAAGTGAAGTGAAAGTTGTTTCAGTTGTGTCTGACTCTTTGTGACTCTATGGACTGTAACCTGCCAGGCACCTCTGTTCATGGATTCTCCAGGCAGGTATATTGGATTGTCCATTCCCTTCTCCAGGGGATCTTCCCAAACCCAGGGATCAAACTCATGTCTCCTGTATTGCAGGCAGATTCTTTACTGTCTGAGCCAACAGGGAAGCTCCTTGGGATTCTGAGTTCCAGCTAATAATTCCAGTTACCCATAGGCTGCTATGGGCTTACATGTAGGTTTTCTATTTGAACAACTTTCCAGATTATGAGTGAAGAGTCTCCAGATGATACCAGTCTAGCCATTTGGGCTTCCTATGTGACACTAATGGTAAAGAACCTGCCTACCAATGTAGGAAACTTAAGAGACATGGATTTGACCCCTTCGTTAGGAAGATCCCTTGGAGGAGGGTATGGCAATACGCTCCAGTATTTCCTGCCTAGAGAATCCCATGGAATCCTCAAAAAAGGCCTCTAAAGTACTGTCCATGGATCACAGTAAATTAGGGCCCCTCTTTTGGTTGAAAATGAAAAGACTCAGAACCCAAACCAACTTATGCAAGAAGTAAAACCTTGGCTCTTATGAGTGAGGAATCAAAAAGTAGCTAGGTTAAGGTGCAGGGTTAAATGAAGTCATCAGTTCTTCTTCTAGAGGTACTACATGAACAATAAAACTATCCAGAAATATGGGAACCAACAAGTTCTGTCTCCTTAGGTTATCCTAGGGACTCTTGGACTCACTGCTGATTTAGAACCTGCATGGTATTGATATGGCAATAAAAAGGTGACATTTAAGAAAGAGGGGATAATTTTATTTGCATACCATTTTTTCCCCAAGAGAATGGTGAGCATGCTAATTTTAATGCCAGGCTATGTGTTTCTTTTCTAACTACAGAAGTGGGTGTATGTTCTGTGCCCTTAAATCTAAATGGCTTGTGACTGCTTCAGCAAAGAAGGCTTGGCAAAAGGCATTCTGTGTGACCTCTGAGGCTAGCTCACAAAGGCCATTCAGCTTCTGCCTTATTTTCTTGAATATTCACTCTTGGGATTCTGAAGCGAAGTGAAGTGAAAGTTGTTTCAGTTGTGTCTGACTCTTTGTGACTCTATGGACTGTAACCTGCCAGGCACCTCTGTTCATGGATTCTCCAGGCAGGTATATTGGATTGTCCATTCCCTTCTCCAGGGGATCTTCCCAAACCCAGGGATCAAACTCATGTCTCCTGTATTGCAGGCAGATTCTTTACTGTCTGAGCCAACAGGGAAGCTCCTTGGGATTCTGAGTTCCAGCTAATAATTCCAGTTACCCATAGGCTGCTATGGGCTTACATGTAGGTTTTCTATTTGAACAACTTTCCAGATTATGAGTGAAGAGTCTCCAGATGATACCAGTCTAGCCATTTGGGCTTCCTATGTGACACTAATGGTAAAGAACCTGCCTACCAATGTAGGAAACTTAAGAGACATGGATTTGACCCCTTCGTTAGGAAGATCCCTTGGAGGAGGGTATGGCAATACGCTCCAGTATTTCCTGCCTAGAGAATCCCATGGAATCCTCAAAAAAGGCCTCTAAAGTACTGTCCATGGATCACAGTAAATTAGGGCCCCTCTTTTGGTTGAAAATGAAAAGACTCAGAACCCAAACCAACTTATGCAAGAAGTAAAACCTTGGCTCTTATGAGTGAGGAATCAAAAAGTAGCTAGGTTAAGGTGCAGGGTTAAATGAAGTCATCAGGATCTTCTCTCTATCTTTCATGACTTTTCCTTGCCTTTCCATTCTTAGGCAGTTTCTCCTGGTATGGTAGCAAGAGTTCTCCTAGTAGTTTTAGAAGGGTGACCTTTTTTTTTTTTCGTATTGGAAGTTTAGTTGATTGACAATACTGTGTTTTAGGTGTGCAGCAGCATGTTTCAAATATATATTTCAGATTATTTTCCATTACAGATTATTACATACTAAGTCAATATTAAGATATTGACTATAGTTTCTTGTGCTATATAATATGTCCTTGTTACTTATTTATTTTATGTATAGTAATTTATATCTGTTAATCCCATACTCCTAATTATCCCTCCCCTGTTCCCATTCCCCTAGTATAGTACTTTTATAGCTATAAAACAGAAATAGGGATTCCTTCTCTTCCTGTCAGCTACTTCTTTCAACATCCCTGGGTCACCTCTGATTAGATCTAATATAATCAGATTCTGCTAGGTTCAACTACAAACCTCCTGGCTGGAGTTCATGGCAATAAATCCAACTTGGACTCAGTTCAAATACTTTGCTTTACCTGCAAAGTCTTGTGTAAGCAGGGAAAAAAAAATCATACATAGATAGAGATATATGAGATGAGGATGCAAGTGTGTGAATGAGGCTCCCCAATGGCCTTGCTTTGCTTATCGGCAAACTTAAAGTTTTAGCAACCCCTCTGGAAAAGATGTTCCCAAGGTCAGAAGACCACATGTCTTTTACTCATCCAACCATTCAGCACCCAGAAATGACTTCTCCTGTGGTTCAGGGCAGTAACTATGTTATTCAGCAAGCAGTGTTTCAAGCATAATCTTCAGATTCTCAAAGTCTTGCTGTACAAGTAGTGCGCAACCTCTTCTGTGCAGTAAATGACAGAGCCTAGGGAGTTTCTATCCACTTAGTGTCTTCCCATGGTTACCCCTGACCGTGGTTTATCACACCACCTCCACCTCTACCTCTGATGTTCTAATTTTGTGGATTGGGGCCACATACTCATCTTTGGACCTGAAGTGAGGTGCGCCCAACCCAATACATATTCAAAAACCAGGGGAGAGATGATTTCACAAGGGAAGATATTAGGCACTCCTCAGAAGTAGAGGAACTGGGTGCTGGGGAAGCAGAAGCAATATGCATCCATTAGAATGGTTCCCTTTTATTCAGGGTGCAGGAGGTCCCAAGCGTAAATCTCTGCCTGCCTTCAGCAACACAGGTTGTAGACAAGGATAGGCCTTCAATACTCTCTCCAACTCTCACTTTTGTTTCTCTACAGCCAGGACTGCCCATTCTTTCTCAGCTGGCATAGACTTTTTAGGGATTGTTGTCAGTACACCTGTGAATGCCACACTTACATCTCTGGCTAATGTTCCTCCAGACTTGGCAGCTGTCCACCCTTTTTCAGCTGTGTACTGTCTTAGTGATGCTGTTCTGACTATAAGGACGCTTTCCCTGGTTGATTTCCTTTCTAGCAGGGTTCTGAATTCCTTCCAACTCCTTTGTTTTCCAAGGTGCAATCCATTCTGTTTGTCTGCAGTTGGGGAGTTCCCTCTAGCCAAGAATTACTTTTTGTTTAATCATCCTTTCCAAATGTTTGCTCTACAACCACTATAATGAACTGACAGATGGGTGTCTGATCTTCAGGAGATATAATGAAGATTTATTTTCTAAACTGTCAGGACAAGCCAAGGTTATCATACAGAAATAAATAAACACAGTGCAGATTGTGCTCAATTCAACCAAAAATGTCAATTTCATTGGATAGGACTTTCCCCTCTGAATCATGTTGATAATACAGATATACTTTCAGAGCTTATATTATCATGTTGATTACCTTGCTGATAATCACTAATTTTTGAGAAGACTGAAACTTTCATGAATTCCATAAATCTTATCACATGCAGGATAACAGTTTAAAAATATTACCTTAGAATGAATAATGCTCTGATCATTGGATTATTCTGTCTTTCGGAGAAGTGATCTTGGGCAACTTGAAGAAGAATGCTCCAAATCATCAATGAACACTGACTAAGCATAGGTCCAGTTTATACCTTCCCACAGACAACTTTGGGGAACAGAAATATTATTAAGCACTATCCCACTAAGTGAACAAATGGACTGGCCACAAAGAATTCCCAGTTTTCTAAAATCCAGCACAGCCTGTTACCCTTGCTAGTAAATAACATCTGAGTCACTTGATGTGCTAAAGGGGTTCATTCTCTTATTCATCGTTCATCTTGCTCTCCTGTCCTCTGCTGAAGCGTTGTTGCTTAGGAATTTGCTCAAAAGTCGAATCTACCCATATTCCTCTAGTTTGATTCTTTTTTTAAAAAACAGTAACAGGCAAATATAAAGCAAATTAATACCACAAAATAATTGGCCTCTGTTTGTCTAAAATCTGCTCAGATGCTGCAGTGCCACAACTTGGTGGCCAGCAGTTCATGCCGAATGCTCCAGTGGGTGAATTGGCTCTGTACCCAGAACGAACGATGTAAGCAGACCATAAAAAAATAAAATGTACTAAACCACCAACTGATATTATGGAAATAAGACAGAGGCTGGCCAAAAACCACAGAGTATCAATTAGTGGGATCTTAGTATTTGGCAGTGAAAACTCTTGGTTCTGGAAACAGAATGCTACATGTTTAATACAGTCATATAATAATATTTCCCTTGTATTCAAAGAAGGTAAACACCTGCAGTATGTATTGGGAAGCTCAGATTATGGTATTGAAGTTTGCATCAACTCAGTTTGAAGCTTCCATCAATAAATTTGGTCAGCACAACGACTGCAATCACCACCTAATGGGTTGCCCATTTGCTCTTCTCTCCATAGTTCTCTGTAGAAATTTCAAGAACACAATTTTCCCCTCATCTTGTGGAAGGGAAGATAAGAAATCCTGATTGCCTGATCATATCAAACGAGATTTTGCAGGACGGTTGAACTTTGGTGGGGTCCTCATGGCAGATGTGGATAAAAGCTTTTGAATCTTTCGGTTCTCCCAGAATTGAGAGCTTCAGAGAAAGCCTGTGTGCCTAGAGACTGTGTTCTGTAACAGGGGAAGCCACTGCAATGAGAAGCTTGAGCACAACAAAGAGCAGCCCTCATTTTCCACAACTAGAGAAAGCCTGTGCTCAGTAACAAAGACCCAGTGCAACCAAAATAAATAAATAATTATTTTTAAAGAAAGAACTGGAGAAGATGGGAGAATAAAAGTAAAATTCAATATTAATTATGGCACATCAGTTGTGGCCATTCTAGTCCATGTTACAAATTTTCAGGCCACCTTAGAATTCATTCTTTTGTTCACTTTCTATTGCTGTTGTAACATATTGCCACAGATTTAGGTGTTTAGACAGCAAAAACTTAGTATACGACAGTTTTGCAGGTCAAAAGTTTGACATAGGCCTCACTGGACTTCATAAAAGATGTCCTTAAGGTTGAGTTGGTTTCTGGAGGCTTTCGGAAAGAATGCATGCCCTTGTTCATTTAGGTTGTGGGCAGGATTCAGTACTTTTCAGTTGCAGGTGTATGTGTTCAGTTGCCCAGTCATATCCGACTCTTTGTTACCTTATGTGTGGCAGCACCACAGGCCTCCCTGTCTCTCACCATCTCCCTATGTTTGCAGAAGTTCATGTCCACTGCATTGGTGATGCTATATAGCCATCTCATCCTCTGATACCCTCTCCTCCTTCTGCTCTCCATCTTTCCCAACATCAGGGAGTTTTCCAATGAGTTGTGGGATCTGAGTCCTATTTTCTTACTGCGTGTGAACTGTGGGCCATCCTCACTCAGGGGGTACTACATTTCTCACCTTGTGGCCTGCTTCCTTGTTCTCAGAAGTCAACACCTCTTTCCACATAGCTTCTTTCTGACTCCTCTTTTCTTCTCTTCCATTTTTGAGGACTCAGGAGGTTAGGATTGACAAATCCAGATCATCTAAGATTATCTTTTTCCCTCAAGATCCGTACCATAATATATCTACAGAGTCCCCTTCACCCTGTTTTGTTTCTTCATTTACTAAGTTGTGTCTGACTCTTTGCCATCCCATGAACTGCAGCATACCGGCTTCCCTATCTTCCACTATCCCTCGGGGTTTGCTCAAACTCATGTCTACTGAGTCAGTGATGCCATCCAACCATCTCATCCTCTGTTGCCCTCTTCCCCTCCTGCCAGTAGTCTTTCCCAGAATCAGGGTCTTTACCCGTAAGTCAGCTTCAGCATCAGTCCTTCCTATGAATATTAAGGGCTGATTCCTTTAGGACTGACTGGTTTGATCTCCTTACAGTCCAAGGCACTCTCAAGTCTTCTCCAACATAATTTGAAGGCATCATTTCTTCAGTGCCCAGCTTTCTTTATGGTCCAAATCTCATATCTGTACATGGCTCATGGAAAAACCATAACTTGAGCTATATGGACCTTGATCAGCAAAGTGATATCTCTGCTTTTGAGTATGCTGTCTAGGTTTGTCATAGCTTTTCTTTCAAGGAGCAAGCATCTTTTAATTATATGGCTGCAGTCACCATCTGCAATGATTTTGGAGCCTAAGAAAGTAAAATCTGTCACTGTTTCTCCTCTTTCCTCTTCTCTTTGCCATGAAGTGATGGAACTGCTATGATCTTAGTTTCTTGACTGTTGATTTTTATACCAGCCATTTCACTTTTCTCTTGCACCTTTACCCTAAAAGGTGACATATTCCTATGTTCTAGGCATTAGGCCACAGACATCTTTGGGGCCCATGATTCTGCTGATCATATATCTAGACAGACCTGGGCAAGTAGGGAGAAAAAAAAATGAAAATAGGGCTTCCCTGGTGGTCCAGTGGATAAGGACACCGCCTTGCACTGCAAGGGGCGCCGGTTCGATCCCTGGCCTGGGAAGATCCCACGTGCTGTGGAGCGGCTGGACCCGTGTGTCCAATTACGAGCCAGTGCTCTGGAGTGCGTGTGCCCAGAGCTGGTGCTCTGCAACGAGAGAGGCCACTGCAATGGGAGGCTCACACAGACTAAAGAATAAAGATAGATGAAAATAAATAAATAAAAAAACAATAAAAGAGGCCAAAAAAAGAAAATAAATCTGAGATTTACTGATTTCACTATAAGTGACTTGAGTGTTTGTGGGGGAAAAAAACACAGATAGTGAAACAGTACCTGTAACAGATTAAGATATTTGAAACAGAAAAGAACAAAACAAATTTCCTAGGATGTAGTTAACCTCATGTCTACTGAGTCAGTGATGCCATCCAACCATCTCATCCTCTGTTGCCCTCTTCCCCTCCTGCCAGTAGTCTTTCCCAGAATCAGGGTCTTTACCCGTAAGTCAGCTTCAGCATCAGTCCTTCCTATGAATATTAAGGGCTGATTCCTTTAGGACTGACTGGTTTGATCTCCTTACAGTCCAAGGCACTCTCAAGTCTTCTCCAACATAATTTGAAGGCATCATTTCTTCAGTGCCCAGCTTTCTTTATGGTCCAAATCTCATATCTGTACATGGCTCATGGAAAAACCATAACTTGAGCTATATGGACCTTGATCAGCAAAGTGATATCTCTGCTTTTGAGTATGCTGTCTAGGTTTGTCATAGCTTTTCTTTCAAGGAGCAAGCATCTTTTAATTATATGGCTGCAGTCACCATCTGCAATGATTTTGGAGCCTAAGAAAGTAAAATCTGTCACTGTTTCTCCTCTTTCCTCTTCTCTTTGCCATGAAGTGATGGAACTGCTATGATCTTAGTTTCTTGACTGTTGATTTTTATACCAGCCATTTCACTTTTCTCTTGCACCTTTACCCTAAAAGGTGACATATTCCTATGTTCTAGGCATTAGGCCACAGACATCTTTGGGGCCCATGATTCTGCTGATCATATATCTAGACAGACCTGGGCAAGTAGGGAGAAAAAAAAATGAAAATAGGGCTTCCCTGGTGGTCCAGTGGATAAGGACACCGCCTTGCACTGCAAGGGGCGCCGGTTCGATCCCTGGCCTGGGAAGATCCCACGTGCTGTGGAGCGGCTGGACCCGTGTGTCCAATTACGAGCCAGTGCTCTGGAGTGCGTGTGCCCAGAGCTGGTGCTCTGCAACGAGAGAGGCCACTGCAATGGGAGGCTCACACAGACTAAAGAATAAAGATAGATGAAAATAAATAAATAAAAAAACAATAAAAGAGGCCAAAAAAAGAAAATAAATCTGAGATTTACTGATTTCACTATAAGTGACTTGAGTGTTTGTGGGGGAAAAAAACACAGATAGTGAAACAGTACCTGTAACAGATTAAGATATTTGAAACAGAAAAGAACAAAACAAATTTCCTAGGATGTAGTTACAGGTCCTGCTAACTTCAGTTTAAATTGCACTTTAAGGAATTTTTGACAGATAGGTAAATTATAACCTACACAACCTTAATTAATTTTGCCATATCTCCAGTTCTCTCAGATTGCCAGAGTTTTTTTCCTTCCACATTTTGCTAGTGGCTCTGGGTTTGGTTGGTCTCTCAAGAAAATTGAGGGAAATCAGAAAGAATGGCAGGTAGGCATGCACACGTACGTGTGTGTTTGTATGTATGTATGTGTGTGAGTGAGATGTATCCTCTGCTCATTGGCTAAATTTGTAAAGACACAGAAGATGAAATAGCTTATGTTAACATAGAAAAATTACACAGAACAATAATTTGGAATAATATCATGGAGTAATAATAAGAAAGAATATTAAAAGACTACAGGTTCAGTGGCAATTAGAATCCAAAATTCAAAATCTTACTTTCATGAACATTTTGTTAGGTGAAAATAGGCTTAACCAAGGCTTTGGGGGCACAGGCTGGCAGACTAAAAGAGGCGGACTGAGAGAGGGGAACACCAGAAGAGCTTTTCTCACACACATTAGGAGCTTGTAAAAAAATACTGATACTGGGGTCTCCTCTGCAGAGGTTCTGATTTGAATAGGTCTGAGGGGTTTTGTTGTTGTTGTCTGTTTTTACACCTCACCAGGTGATCCTGACATTCAATCTGGATTGAGAATCATTACATCCTATTAACCCCTATGACCCTGGTGACAATTCTAAAAAATCCTTGTGACCAGGCATCACAACCAACCAATCCTTGTGACCAGGCATCACAACCATACCACATGTGTATGTGTTTTCCATACACATATGGTATAACTGAATCTCTTTGCTGTCCACTGAAATTAGCACAAGACTGTTACTCAACTGTACTCCAATATAAAATAAAGAGTTAATAAAAAACCACAGATGGCTCTCCAAGGCAGGGAGGGATACAGCAGTTGAGGTGGCTGAGGTTGGGGTTCCAGGAGGCAGCCATGTCCAGACTGAATCCTTCAGTATTCCTACATCTCTACTTTCTTGCCTGTCCAATCAGATGGAGATGGGATTTTCATGCCTCTGGCCAAAAGATTGGCATTGGTTTCTCCTCCCAAGGGGCCTGGTCCTGAAGCTCCCCTCATTGATTTCTAGAAGAAAGAGCTCCCTTCCTTCTCACTGCACTAAATGTATTATTACGAGAATAATTGTAAAGGAGGAGAATAATTCTAAATACAGTTAAAGATGATTCCCAGATTCCTTGCTTCTTTGCCTCTGAGGGATCCAATATGGCTTCGCAGTGGGAAGTCACTCTCTAAGTCATGTAGTCCCTCCAGGGTCTGAGGCTCTTTCATCCCTTTTCTTTACCACATGATCATTCCATGGCGCTGTTCCTCCTCCAGTTGTGGAGGCTAACTTCTGTCCCCAGATTTGGTGAGAACTTGGTTTCTGATGTCTTACTAAAGTGACCATCCATGATGCTGCATATTCTCTTTTAGGGCTGCTGCTGGGACAGGATTCCAGGCTTACAAAAATAACAGCCTTTATACTGTACTTCTTTCTCTTATGTTTTCTCTTATTTCAGGTTGTTTTTGTCTTCCTTATTGTCTATAGGACTTGGCCCAAGTTCTTCTGGGTTTAAGAGCCGAGCAAATATGGGACCCTGTGTATCTACCATGCAGAGTCAGCGCCCCTCCACCTGAGCTAGATGCGGTGTTTCTGTTCTGATACCCTTTCTCATCTGTAGGCTACACAGTAGGAGATGGAAACCCTGTTGGTTCCTGTGGTGCTCCCAGCAGTCTTCAGTACACACCCCATAGCTTTAATAGGTGGGTGACAAATTCCATTCATTCCCTCCTGCAAGGAGTAAGGCAAAGGCTTATCAGAGGTGCATTCAAGCTGGAAGGTGTGGTTATCACAAGTAAGCCATTGTTCTATTCTTAGAAGCAGAGTCTGAAAAAAATTAGGTGACAGTAAATCCTGGAATCCTGGGAATGGGAATATTTTTGTATAATTTATTGTCTTCTGAGTGTCATTCAAATGAGACTTCATAGTAACAAGCTTTGGATGGTGAGTACCCTGAATCCTCATCTTAGATCTGTGGAGGAGATTCAGAGACCTATCCCAATATTTGCATCTGAAGTATCTTTTCTCTACTGAATGAATTCATTTTTCCAACCCTCATGTCTTGTGCAATGAGGCCATGAAGACTACAGTTTCAATAAGCTTTGACTACAGTGCCTTTTAAATTTCAGCCCTTATTTACAAAAGTTTGAGTATAGGCACCACATTTCTGCAATGCACAAGCAATATCAGTTTACTTTACAGTTTTGCTTCACTATTTTCTTGGAATATGCATTTTTTACTTCAATGTTAAAAAATACCTGTCTGGGTGACAGAAAATTGGATCAGTGTTCAGTCTGTTTTACAGGGCACCATTTTCTGGTGGAAAAAGTTGGTTTCTTTCCCAGACTTCTGGTTGTACTTAGGTCTCTGAATCAAGCAACAAATGATGGCCAAAGCATGCCTTTTCTTCCTTCAGTTTTGTTTTTTTTTTAAATACAGTATTGCCTTGGCTTTTATTTATTTATGTAATTTTTCTTTTAGGGCTGCTGCTGGGACAGGATTCCAGGCTTACAAAAATAACAGCCTTTATACTGTACTTCTTTCTCTTATGTTTTCTTATTTCAGGTTGTTTTTGTCTTCCTTATTGTCTATAGGACTTGGCCCAAGTTCTTCTGGGTTTAAGAGCCGAGCAAATATGGGACCCTGCGTATCTACCATGCAGAGTCAGAGTCCCTCCACCTGAGCTAGATGCGGTGTTTCTGTTCTGATACCCTTTCTCATCTGTAGGCTACACAGTAGGAGATGGAAACCCTGTTGGTTCCTGTGGTGCTCCCAGCAGTCTTCAGTACACACCCCATAGCTTTAATAGGTGGGTGACAAATTCCATTCATTCCCTCCTGCAAGGAGTAAGGCAAAGGCTTATCAGAGGTGCATTCAAGCTGGAAGGTGTGGTTATCACAAGTAAGCCATTGTTCTATTCTTAGAAGCAGAGTCTGAAAAAAATTAGGTGACAGTAAATCCTGGAATCCTGGGAATGGGAATATTTTTGTATAATTTATTGTCTTCTGAGTGTCATTCAAATGAGACTTCATAGTAACAAGCTTTGGATGGTGAGTACCCTGAATCCTCATCTTAGATCTGTGGAGGAGATTCAGAGACCTATCCCAATATTTGCATCTGAAGTATCTTTTCTCTACTGAATGAATTCATTTTTCCAACCCTCATGTCTTGTGCAATGAGGCCATGAAGACTACAGTTTCAATAAGCTTTGACTACAGTGCCTTTTAAATTTCAGCCCTTATTTACAAAAGTTTGAGTATAGGCACCACATTTCTGCAATGCACAAGCAATATCAGTTTACTTTACAGTTTTGCTTCACTATTTTCTTGGAATATGCATTTTTTACTTCAATGTTAAAAAATACCTGTCTGGGTGACAGAAAATTGGATCAGTGTTCAGTCTGTTTTACAGGGCACCATTTTCTGGTGGAAAAAGTTGGTTTCTTTCCCAGACTTCTGGTTGTACTTAGGTCTCTGAATCAAGCAACAAATGATGGCCAAAGCATGCCTTTTCTTCCTTCAGTTTTGTTTTTTTTTTAAATACAGTATTGCCTTGGCTTTTATTTATTTATGTAATTTTTTTTTTTAATTATTGGAGTATCACTGTTTTCCAATGTTTTATGAGTTTCTGATGTGTAGCAAAGTGAACTAGCCATACATATGCGTAGTCCCCTCTTTTTTGGACTTTCATCTGTGTAGGTCACTGTAGAACATCAAGTAGAGGTCCCTGTGCTGTACAGTAGGTTCTCATTAGTTGAATCTCTTTTATACATGGGGTTGTAAATGTTGGCATTCTCAGTCTTCCAATCCATCCCACCCTCTCTTCCTCCTCTCCTCTTTTGTATTTAATCACATAAGCTGCTTTTGATGAAAACCTTAGTAAGATTTTTCTAAGTCAGCTTTATCTACATCAAAATTAGAGATTGTTCCTCTCTAAGTCTGCAGGACTTCATTTACCATGTTGTGTTTTCATGTTTTCCCTGTATCCTCATCTGTGTATTAGTGAGAGGTTGGAAGAAGTTGTGCTGGGAGCTGCTGCCAGCCCATCATTTTCAACTGGAAGTTTTCAAAACTGCTTATCATTTCTCCTTATTTTAAGCCACCTGGCTTAAATTTTTCTCACCCATACTCTTCCTCTTGTTTCTGACTTTTGCATGGTGGAAAGATCATAATTCTTGTGGTTTGTGTGAATATGATTATTGCTGATTAGAATGCTTCCCTATTTAAGAAGGCGCTTGTGTGTGCTATGTTGCTTCAATCATGTCTGACCTTTTGTGACCCCGTGGACCGTGGCCTGTCAGGTTCGTCTGTCCATGGGATTCTCCAGGCATGAATACTGGAGTGGGTTACCATGCCCTTCTCCAGGGGATCTTCCAGACCCTGGGATGGAACTCACCTCTCTTTAAATCTCCTGCATTGGGCAGGTGGGTTCTTTACCACTAGCACCATCTGGGAAGCTTAGGTAGTAAGTAATGGCAAAGATTCAATGGACATGAACTTGGGCAAACTCTGGGAGATGGTAAGGAACAGGGAGGCTACCCTCACCATACCTGGTTTGCTACAGTCATGGGGTCGCAAAGAATCAGACACAACTTGGTAACTGAACAACAATGGCAGAGTCAGTTTCTATCAAAAAAGAGATAAAATGAGGACTCCTCAGAATGTTCTTTACTAAGAAAGTTCATTCTTTATCCTCCAGCTATTCAGAGGACTATAATGTATAGTTATACTACAAAGGATGACATATGTATTTTTATCTGCTTCCCACATATCTCAGGAATCCCCTGGAAAGATAGTCCCTAGGAGGCAGGCATTGTCTAGGCTCTTCCCACACCCCTCAAAGGTAAAGGTACTACTTGTTCTCTTACATGACTACTGATGAAAAGGTAGGCCCAGTTTCCAAGCTTTAGACATTTAGGCAGAAAAACCTCAGTGGAGCAGGACTGAGGAATAGCTATTTCTGTTTATTTATAAAATCTTTTTTAGTCTTTATTGAATTTGTAACAATATTTCTTCTGTTTTATGTTTTGGTTTTTCGGCCCTGAGGCATGTGGGATATTAGCTTCCCCCAACTAGGGACTGAACCCATGCCACCTGCAATGGAAGGGATTGAATCCATGCTGCCTGCAGTGGAAAGTCAGGCCTTAACCGCTGGACTACCAGGGAAGTCCCTCTGTCTCTGTTTAGACAGCAAAGAAATAAAATTCCAGGCAAGGTGACATGATAGAATCTATATGGAGGCAGACTGTTCCACACAAGACACATGTGAGGATGAGGAAGAAAGTGGGAGGATGGAGGGGAAGTGGGAAGGGGGAAGGGGTGTCATGAAGAGGAGAGCAGGCTGTAAGGCTGAGGCAGGACAGAGGGGCGGGTAGGGTGAAGTGAGTGTGCACAAAAGACTGGTGATGGAAAGAGAGAGTGTTTGGAGGAAGGGGGAGAACATGACAATAGGCTGAAGTGTAGGGATGGGGCAGTGGAGACTGAAGTGCCTGGTGCAGACAGAGAGCAGCTGATAGGATGAGGGATGGCCGTGAGGCCTGGAAGGGGCTTCTGGATAGAGAGGTGGAGGTGTAAGAATAGACAGTGAGCCTAGGATGAGGGATGGCGACTCTGGGAGATGGTAAGGAACAGGGAGGCTACCTCACCATACCTGGTTTGCTACAGTCATGGGGTCGCAAAGAATCAGACACAACTTGGTAACTGAACAACAATGGCAGAGTCAGTTTCTATCAAAAAAGAGATAAAATGAGGACTCCTCAGAATGTTCTTTACTAAGAAAGTTCATTCTTTATCCTCCAGCTATTCAGAGGACTATAATGTATAGTTATACTACAAAGGATGACATATGTATTTTTATCTGCTTCCCACATATCTCAGGAATCCCCTGGAAAGATAGTCCCTAGGAGGCAGGCATTGTCTAGGCTCTTCCCACACCCCTCAAAGGTAAAGGTACTACTTGTTCTCTTACATGACTACTGATGAAAAGGTAGGCCCAGTTTCCAAGCTTTAGACATTTAGGCAGAAAAACCTCAGTGGAGCAGGACTGAGGAATAGCTATTTCTGTTTATTTATAAAATCTTTTTTAGTCTTTATTGAATTTGTAACAATATTTCTTCTGTTTTATGTTTTGGTTTTTCGGCCCTGAGGCATGTGGGATATTAGCTTCCCCCAACTAGGGACTGAACCCATGCCACCTGCAATGGAAGGGATTGAATCCATGCTGCCTGCAGTGGAAAGTCAGGCCTTAACCGCTGGACTACCAGGGAAGTCCCTCTGTCTCTGTTTAGACAGCAAAGAAATAAAATTCCAGGCAAGGTGACATGATAGAATCTATATGGAGGCAGACTGTTCCACACAAGACACATGTGAGGATGAGGAAGAAAGTGGGAGGATGGAGGGGAAGTGGGAAGGGGGAAGGGGTGTCATGAAGAGGAGAGCAGGCTGTAAGGCTGAGGCAGGACAGAGGGGCGGGTAGGGTGAAGTGAGTGTGCACAAAAGACTGGTGATGGAAAGAGAGAGTGTTTGGAGGAAGGGGGAGAACATGACAATAGGCTGAAGTGTAGGGATGGGGCAGTGGAGACTGAAGTGCCTGGTGCAGACAGAGAGCAGCTGATAGGATGAGGGATGGCCGTGAGGCCTGGAAGGGGCTTCTGGATAGAGAGGTGGAGGTGTAAGAATAGACAGTGAGCCTGGGGAGAGAGGGACTCATGAATGGAACAGACCATCCACATGGCTTCCTTCATAAATAAAGCTTCCTAAATGGAGGACTTAATCAACATTCAGACATTGGTGGGGGAGGAGGAAGAGAGATTGATAGCTTAAAAAAAAAATCAAAGGTAAATTTCATTATACTGCTAGTGATAAACTACGGTGAACAATAGATGGTTTGTTCCCTGAACCTTGGCACAGCTTCCTGTTTGGAAGTTCTGAGGGTTGAGCAGTCTGCTAAGGAAGATTGCCGCCTCTCTGCCAGTAGAGGTAGTCCAGGCAGAGGTGAGCAGTTGTCAGACCAGGCTGCCCTAGAAATAGTGAGTGATTACTCTTCGGAGAGCCCTTTGTGAGATGTTATAGAAGAGACTCACAGGCTCTCGGGAGTCATTTCCACTGAGTAAGGCAGTTATCTTCAGGGGCATTTACTCTGCTCTCTGTAGTCCACATAGACCAGGGTGGAGACCCTTTTCAGGTAACTCACATTCAAAAGATAAACTGCTTTCCCATTCCTACCTGACATCCAGAGTAGATCATATTGACCCTGACCTTGTGGAATACTCTGGAAAATTCCGTGGATGGAGGAAACTGGCAGGCTACAGTCCATGGAGTTGTGAAGAGTTGGACATGACTGAGCAGCTGACACTTTTACTTTCATGGGGTACCACTTTCTCTAATATGAAGATGGCCCAGTTGAAGACTTTCTGTCTGGAACCTGAGGCAAGTACTTTGCTCCTAACAGGGCCTTCGTGGTTGAGGAAGAAAGTGGGAGGATGGAGGGGAAGTGGGAAGGGGGAAGGGGTGTCATGAAGAGGAGAGCAGGCTGTAAGGCTGAGGCAGGACAGAGGGGCGGGTAGGGTGAAGTGAGTGTGCACAAAAGACTGGTGATGGAAAGGGAGAGTGTTTGGAGGAAGGGGGAGAACATGACAATAGGCTGAAGTGTAGGGATGGGGCAGTGGAGACTGAAGTGCCTGGTGCAGACAGAGAGCAGCTGATAGGATGAGGGATGGCCGTGAGGCCTGGAAGGGGCTTCTGGATAGAGAGGTGGAGGTGTAAGAATAGACAGTGAGCCTGGGGAGAGAGGGACTCATGAATGGAACAGACCATCCACATGGCTTCCTTCATAAATAAAGCTTCCTAAATGGAGGACTTAATCAACATTCAGACATTGGTGGGGGAGGAGGAAGAGAGATTGATAGCTTAAAAAAAAAATCAAAGGTAAATTTCATTATACTGCTAGTGATAAACTACGGTGAACAATAGATGGTTTGTTCCCTGAACCTTGGCACAGCTTCCTGTTTGGAAGTTCTGAGGGTTGAGCAGTCTGCTAAGGAAGATTGCCGCCTCTCTGCCAGTAGAGGTAGTCCAGGCAGAGGTGAGCAGTTGTCAGACCAGGCTGCCCTAGAAATAGTGAGTGATTACTCTTCGGAGAGCCCTTTGTGAGATGTTATAGAAGAGACTCACAGGCTCTCGGGAGTCATTTCCACTGAGTAAGGCAGTTATCTTCAGGGGCATTTACTCTGCTCTCTGTAGTCCACATAGACCAGGGTGGAGACCCTTTTCAGGTAACTCACATTCAAAAGATAAACTGCTTTCCCATTCCTACCTGACATCCAGAGTAGATCATATTGACCCTGACCTTGTGGAATACTCTGGAAAATTCCGTGGATGGAGGAAACTGGCAGGCTACAGTCCATGGAGTTGTGAAGAGTTGGACATGACTGAGCAGCTGACACTTTTACTTTCATGGGGTACCACTTTCTCTAATATGAAGATGGCCCAGTTGAAGACTTTCTGTCTGGAACCTGAGGCAAGTACTTTGCTCCTAACAGGGCCTTCGTGGTTGCCCAAATGGAGGGCTAAATCCTTCAGAATTGAAGAGCCTTTCTCTCTTGTGCTGAGAAAGATGGATAATCCAAATGCCAGATAATATTCTCAGGGAGGCCACACCTTATTATGCCACCGTCCACACCTAAGCTCAAACCTGCCCACCCTGCCAGTCTGTCATGCTTAGAACACAGCAGGCCACAAAAGAATCTATACAAGATCCAATTCTGTCTCTGCTTGCTAAAACAAAAATACGTCTGGAGAAAGGCTCAGAGTCACATTTCACTAAGTCTCTTAGTAAATTAATTATAGGCAGCTATAATTCATCATAGTTTCAATTAACAATTAATTATGTGCAAGAGAGACAAATGTTTTATTGAGACCAAGAAACAACATGTATCATTCGTAGTGTAACATTTCCTCCTCACGCCATAGGGAGGGGATTTATGGGCTTCAGCTTACATGAACCATTCTTGCTCTGAAAAATACAAATTCGCCTGGACCTGCTATGAAAATGATTTCCTGGAGTTGGAAAGACTTGAAGTCTGACACTCAGAGAATTTAGTACTTAGGAAAGCTCCTTTGGGACCCCAGAAGGAAGGCCCTACACAGGGGGATGTGTGTGATCCTGCCAGAGCCCTCAGGATGCAGGGGCCCCTCCCTCAATATCTGTAGGTCTGGGAAGGTTCTGGTGAGGGGAGAAGCCAGGGAGAGGGCAGCAGAAGCACCAGGTTTCCTCTGTTACCCCATCAGTGTCCCATCTCTTCTAAGAGCATGGTCTACATACCGATGCTCAGAAGAGTAAGAGGAATTCTCTTCTTCTAAGTCAGACTGATCATGGTTAGACTTTAAAGATTGACCTTTGAGGGAAGAAGATGAGGAAGCATTGCAAAGGTGGGTTCAATAATATGGCGATCAGGCCTGAATACTGATAGTTTCTCTTCCTAGGAGATAGTTTCTCTTCCTAGGAGATATCTGTTGGATCGCTGGAATCCATGACCCTTTATCTCCTTCCTGGTAGAGCTCGTCTTTCTCAGCCTTATAGGATTGACCCCATCCTGGCTCCAGGTATCACTCTGAGCACCTTGAGCCAATGGCTGTCTCCTATCTTTGGGAATAGGTTCAGGGAACCCAAAGGGAGTCGAGGAACCTCGTGGGATGCTCACTAGAACATAGATGCTTTTTCCTCTGATGCATTTGGATGATGCCAGAGAATGTTACTATTGCTACTACTACTGACTCTAGTATTATTACTAATAATAACAACAGCAGCACTAACATTTTTAGCTCTGCTACTCAATGGTGGATACTGTTTTAAGTGCTTTATATGTATTTACTCAGTTATTACTTAAAACTCTAAGAGATATATTATGACTGTCTCCATTTTATAGAAGAAAATACTTACTAACATGAAACTAAACTGAATTCTTGTAATTAATTACAAATTACGCCTTTGTGCAAGAGAGACAAATGTTTTATTGAGACCAAGAAACAACATGTATCATTCGTAGTGTAACATTTCCTCCTCACGCCATAGGGAGGGGATTTATGGGCTTCAGCTTACATGAACCATTCTTGCTCTGAAAAATACAAATTCGCCTGGACCTGCTATGAAAATGATTTCCTGGAGTTGGAAAGACTTGAAGTCTGACACTCAGAGAATTTAGTACTTAGGAAAGCTCCTTTGGGACCCCAGAAGGAAGGCCCTACACAGGGGGATGTGTGTGATCCTGCCAGAGCCCTCAGGATGCAGGGGCCCCTCCCTCAATATCTGTAGGTCTGGGAAGGTTCTGGTGAGGGGAGAAGCCAGGGAGAGGGCAGCAGAAGCACCAGGTTTCCTCTGTTACCCCATCAGTGTCCCATCTCTTCTAAGAGCATGGTCTACATACCGATGCTCAGAAGAGTAAGAGGAATTCTCTTCTTCTAAGTCAGACTGATCATGGTTAGACTTTAAAGATTGACCTTTGAGGGAAGAAGATGAGGAAGCATTGCAAAGGTGGGTTCAATAATATGGCGATCAGGCCTGAATACTGATAGTTTCTCTTCCTAGGAGATAGTTTCTCTTCCTAGGAGATATCTGTTGGATCGCTGGAATCCATGACCCTTTATCTCCTTCCTGGTAGAGCTCGTCTTTCTCAGCCTTATAGGATTGACCCCATCCTGGCTCCAGGTATCACTCTGAGCACCTTGAGCCAATGGCTGTCTCCTATCTTTGGGAATAGGTTCAGGGAACCCAAAGGGAGTCGAGGAACCTCGTGGGATGCTCACTAGAACATAGATGCTTTTTCCTCTGATGCATTTGGATGATGCCAGAGAATGTTACTATTGCTACTACTACTGACTCTAGTATTATTACTAATAATAACAACAGCAGCACTAACATTTTTTAGCTCTGCTACTCAATGGTGGATACTGTTTTAAGTGCTTTATATGTATTTACTCAGTTATTACTTAAAACTCTAAGAGATATATTATGACTGTCTCCATTTTATAGAAGAAAAAATTAAAGTCAGAGCTCATTTAACCTGCCCAAGGCCATAGGTTAGTAAAACCTAGGGGCAGGATTTAAACTGAATTCTTGTAATTATATGAAACTTGTAACTACTAAAGCCACGAGGGGAAGTTTAAACTACTGAGAGCCTCCTGGATCCTGAGGAAGCAGAGGGAATATCTTGTGAGACCTGGAGCTAGAAAATTGTCTGGCCTTTTAACTTATGTGAATTAATATATTTTCTCTGTACTTCAGCCCTTTTGGAATGAGTCTTCTCTTACGTTCAATTGAAAAAAAAAAAAAAATGTAGAGTTTGGCACCAGGAAGCAGCAGTTGAAAGTGTCAAACACTCATGTGGAGCTGACTGAATGGACATATTGAGAAGGGCAGGAGGTGGAAAACCTTCTATTTCTAGCAGAGGAATTAGTGCACTTTGTTCGGCAATAATGAACTAACTGGTTGAATTGTCATGTATTGGCTTTCGAGATTAAGACCACTTATCTTTCGGAAGTGTAGCCATAGGGATCTTGGGAAAAAAATCAGGATGTTGAGGTTGACCACTTCTCCCTGTTACAAACCACCCCTCAAACTCTGCAGGGCGCCTGGGCTCAGCTTGGTGGTTCTTGCTTAGAGCTGGTCATGTTGCAGTTTGATGTGACTGAATTTGCAGTCCTCTGAAGGCTCCATGGGTTAGCTATTCAGTCAGCTCAGTGACAGGGATGGATATTGATGCCAGTTGCTTTGCAGGAGCTCAGCTGTGCTGTTGGCAAGAGTGCCTTTGTGTGGTTTCTCTTTGACTTGGGATTCTTAACACATGGAGGTTGGGTTTAAGAGGGACTATTCCTAGCATTCCAAGAGGCCCAGCTATAAACTGAGCAACTGACTATAATTAATCCTTGGAAGTAGCAGTGTCACTTGCACAGCATTCTGTAGGTGAAGAGGGAGTTGAATGGACAGCACAAATACTAGGGGAGAGGACTTTGGGAGGATGAGACTGTCTCTGGAGTTATTACTACCCTCAATGGTGGATACTGTTTTAAGTGCTTTATATGTATTTACTCAGTTATTACTTAAAACTCTAAGAGATATATTATGACTGTCTCCATTTTATAGAAGAAAAAATTAAAGTCAGAGCTCATTTAACCTGCCCAAGGCCATAGGTTAGTAAAACCTAGGGGCAGGATTTAAACTGAATTCTTGTAATTATATGAAACTTGTAACTACTAAAGCCACGAGGGGAAGTTTAAACTACTGAGAGCCTCCTGGATCCTGAGGAAGCAGAGGGAATATCTTGTGAGACCTGGAGCTAGAAAATTGTCTGGCCTTTTAACTTATGTGAATTAATATATTTTCTCTGTACTTCAGCCCTTTTGGAATGAGTCTTCTCTTACGTTCAATTGAAAAAAAAAAAAAAATGTAGAGTTTGGCACCAGGAAGCAGCAGTTGAAAGTGTCAAACACTCATGTGGAGCTGACTGAATGGACATATTGAGAAGGGCAGGAGGTGGAAAACCTTCTATTTCTAGCAGAGGAATTAGTGCACTTTGTTCGGCAATAATGAACTAACTGGTTGAATTGTCATGTATTGGCTTTCGAGATTAAGACCACTTATCTTTCGGAAGTGTAGCCATAGGGATCTTGGGAAAAAAATCAGGATGTTGAGGTTGACCACTTCTCCCTGTTACAAACCACCCCTCAAACTCTGCAGGGCGCCTGGGCTCAGCTTGGTGGTTCTTGCTTAGAGCTGGTCATGTTGCAGTTTGATGTGACTGAATTTGCAGTCCTCTGAAGGCTCCATGGGTTAGCTATTCAGTCAGCTCAGTGACAGGGATGGATATTGATGCCAGTTGCTTTGCAGGAGCTCAGCTGTGCTGTTGGCAAGAGTGCCTTTGTGTGGTTTCTCTTTGACTTGGGATTCTTAACACATGGAGGTTGGGTTTAAGAGGGACTATTCCTAGCATTCCAAGAGGCCCAGCTATAAACTGAGCAACTGACTATAATTAATCCTTGGAAGTAGCAGTGTCACTTGCACAGCATTCTGTAGGTGAAGAGGGAGTTGAATGGACAGCACAAATACTAGGGGAGAGGACTTTGGGAGGATGAGACTGTCTCTGGAGTTATGACTTATGAGCAGGCTAAATTAGAGACTGGCTGCCACAAGGCCCTCTGAGGAAGTGAGGTACATCCTTTGATTTGGACCAAGGAGAAGCAGAGAGGCCTCAATCTAGAGATTGTCTGAAGAGACCAGGCTCCTCTGTCCATGGAATTTTCCCAGCAAGAATATTGGAATGGGTTGCTGTTTCCTTCTCCAGGGATCTTCCTCACCCAGGGATCAAACCTGCATTTCCTGCATTGCAGGCAGACTCTTTACCCTTGAGCCACTGGGAAAGCCCCAGAGAGCCTTTAAAAGAGCTCTGGAGACAAAGACCCAAGTTTGACCGAACTTGGTCTATGATTGCTTTGGTCCAAATGAACATGGAGAGAGATTATTTTTATCTTGTATTTCTTTTATTCCTAATGAGGTCAGGTATCTAAACATGTTTATTGTTTGCATTTCTCCTCCTATGAATTCCTTCTTTATGTCTTTTATTTGTGTGTGTATTGGATAATTATCTTTGTTATAAATTTGAGTTTTTTTTCATATAAAATTATCACATATCTATGCTATAAACATTTTCTCAATCCATTTTTTATCTACTTGCTCTAATAATCATATAGTTTTCTATTAAATATATATTAGTTAAATGTATCTAAATTTCTGTCTTTTTAAAGGTAACTTTTGGATTCTTACCTTTGTGTTAAAGATATCTCTATACACCTAGTATAGCCCTTTTTTGGATCTTGCAGCTGGTCATGCATTGGCAATTTGCAGTCCTCTGAAGGCTCCATGGGTTAGCTATTCAGTCAGCTCAGTGACAGGGATGGATATTGATGCCAGTTGCTTTGCAGGAGCTCAGCTGTGCTGTTGGCAAGAGTGCCTTTGTGTGGTTTCTCTTTGACTTGGGATTCTTAACACATGGAGGTTGGGTTTAAGAGGGACTATTCCTAGCATTCCAAGAGGCCCAGCTATAAACTGAGCAACTGACTATAATTAATCCTTGGAAGTAGCAGTGTCACTTGCACAGCATTCTGTAGGTGAAGAGGGAGTTGAATGGACAGCACAAATACTAGGGGAGAGGACTTTGGGAGGATGAGACTGTCTCTGGAGTTATGACTTATGAGCAGGCTAAATTAGAGACTGGCTGCCACAAGGCCCTCTGAGGAAGTGAGGTACATCCTTTGATTTGGACCAAGGAGAAGCAGAGAGGCCTCAATCTAGAGATTGTCTGAAGAGACCAGGCTCCTCTGTCCATGGAATTTTCCCAGCAAGAATATTGGAATGGGTTGCTGTTTCCTTCTCCAGGGATCTTCCTCACCCAGGGATCAAACCTGCATTTCCTGCATTGCAGGCAGACTCTTTACCCTTGAGCCACTGGGAAAGCCCCAGAGAGCCTTTAAAAGAGCTCTGGAGACAAAGACCCAAGTTTGACCGAACTTGGTCTATGATTGCTTTGGTCCAAATGAACATGGAGAGAGATTATTTTTATCTTGTATTTCTTTTATTCCTAATGAGGTCAGGTATCTAAACATGTTTATTGTTTGCATTTCTCCTCCTATGAATTCCTTCTTTATGTCTTTTATTTGTGTGTGTATTGGATAATTATCTTTGTTATAAATTTGAGTTTTTTTTCATATAAAATTATCACATATCTATGCTATAAACATTTTCTCAATCCATTTTTTATCTACTTGCTCTAATAATCATATAGTTTTCTATTAAATATATATTAGTTAAATGTATCTAAATTTCTGTCTTTTTAAAGGTAACTTTTGGATTCTTACCTTTGTGTTAAAGATATCTCTATACACCTATTGCTCAAGCTAGGGGCTCCCAAAAGGTTTTTCATCAGCTTGGCATCCCTCAGACCCCATTCTACCTCACACCCAAAGTTGCTGATCAATTAATGCTAGTGAAAATTTTTAAAAGAATGAGAGTGTTGCTTTCACCCAAATCCATTTTCTAACTGGAATTGCAATTATTTATTTTTGCTTATGCAGCTGGAATCAAAGGGAAAATCCCAAGTGGTGACTCAGAAAGAGGTAGCAGGCATCACTGTGTGTCATCTTGTAACTATAGCTTGGAAAAACACACAGAATGAGTCCTTGGGCTAAGAAAACGTCTGAGCTGCGAAGAGCCCAGTGCTTGATTCTTTTCCATCCTGGGCCCCATCACTGCCCTTCCTCTGAGTCTGTCATTCATCTCATTCTTCATTCTCTTTTCTTTGTCCTCCTGTCTCATCTCCTCTTGTTCTTGTTCCTTTCTTCTGTTTCCTTCCTTGATTGGAGGTCTTATGAACACTAGTTCCAGTATCACTTTGGAATCTCCCCAGAATAGAACCCAGCCCTCTGTTTTGTCTCTGAAAGACCCTACCCTTTCTGCAGGCAGCATTACTTCTTTCTGTTGTGAACAAGGCTATTGGATATCATCCTTTCCTCATACGAAGGCATTCTTTCTAGGAATAGTTAGAGCGTCCCTCAGCAAACAAAATTTCGGTACCATCTCTCTAATTCCCCCTCCCCACAAACCCTCATCCCCTCTCCCCACCCCAATTATAGTCTGACCTTGACCTTGGATACTGAGAAGACAGAATTATGTTCGAGCAGTAATCTGGAGATGAAATCTATTTATTGTTTGCATTTCTCCTCCTATGAATTCCTTCTTTATGTCTTTTATTTGTGTGTGTATTGGATAATTATCTTTGTTATAAATTTGAGTTTTTTTTCATATAAAATTATCACATATCTATGCTATAAACATTTTCTCAATCCATTTTTTATCTACTTGCTCTAATAATCATATAGTTTTCTATTAAATATATATTAGTTAAATGTATCTAAATTTCTGTCTTTTTAAAGGTAACTTTTGGATTCTTACCTTTGTGTTAAAGATATCTCTATACACCTATTGCTCAAGCTAGGGGCTCCCAAAAGGTTTTTCATCAGCTTGGCATCCCTCAGACCCCATTCTACCTCACACCCAAAGTTGCTGATCAATTAATGCTAGTGAAAATTTTTAAAAGAATGAGAGTGTTGCTTTCACCCAAATCCATTTTCTAACTGGAATTGCAATTATTTATTTTTGCTTATGCAGCTGGAATCAAAGGGAAAATCCCAAGTGGTGACTCAGAAAGAGGTAGCAGGCATCACTGTGTGTCATCTTGTAACTATAGCTTGGAAAAACACACAGAATGAGTCCTTGGGCTAAGAAAACGTCTGAGCTGCGAAGAGCCCAGTGCTTGATTCTTTTCCATCCTGGGCCCCATCACTGCCCTTCCTCTGAGTCTGTCATTCATCTCATTCTTCATTCTCTTTTCTTTGTCCTCCTGTCTCATCTCCTCTTGTTCTTGTTCCTTTCTTCTGTTTCCTTCCTTGATTGGAGGTCTTATGAACACTAGTTCCAGTATCACTTTGGAATCTCCCCAGAATAGAACCCAGCCCTCTGTTTTGTCTCTGAAAGACCCTACCCTTTCTGCAGGCAGCATTACTTCTTTCTGTTGTGAACAAGGCTATTGGATATCATCCTTTCCTCATACGAAGGCATTCTTTCTAGGAATAGTTAGAGCGTCCCTCAGCAAACAAAATTTCGGTACCATCTCTCTAATTCCCCCTCCCCACAAACCCTCATCCCCTCTCCCCACCCCAATTATAGTCTGACCTTGACCTTGGATACTGAGAAGACAGAATTATGTTCGGAGCAGTAATCTGGAGATGAAATCTATTTATTATAATTGCTAAGCATATTTTCCTAAGATGAATAAAGTTAGCTATTACCTAACCATACCATCAGTTTAGTTTACTTAATCATTTATTAAGCTACTGTGTAGATTAAAACCTGTGCTAGGTGCTGAAAAACTTAATAGGTGTTGTCTTTAGGCAAAGACAAGGCTTAAAGTCTACTGTGAGAGAAGACAATGTCACAAAGCAAAATAGCTTACGATGGAAAACAATTAATATGCAAATAGAAGCACTAAGTACTAAGGGAACAAGGATAAGGAGAGATTAACTGTAACTAAGGAAATAGTACTGGTATGAGTAATAGTAGCAGTGATATTTCTACTTGATGATTCTTTGTATCTTCTATTTCTTTGCCAAGACTTTTTTTCTTTTTTTTTTTTTTTTTGAAGCTTGTTCATAATTGCTCACTGAAGCATTTCTGTGATGACTGGTTACAGTCCTTGTCTGATAATTCTGATGTCTCTGCCATGTGGGTGTTGACTGTGTATTTTCATTCAATTTGGGAGTTTCTTGGCTCTTGGTATGACAAGCGGTTTTCAGTGGAAGTCTGGACATTTGGGGTATTACACTATGAGACTTTTCATCATAGTTAAGCCCTCTGTTTTCTGTTGGTCTTGCGTGACACTGCTGTAGCATAATCTAGTTGCTGCCAAGTTGAGGTAGAAGTCTAGGTTCTCCACTCGACCTTTGTTAACAACAGAGGTGGGCTGGGGCTCTGCTGTGACACTGGTGGTTCATTAGAACTTGGATCTTATTATCCTGGCTGAGAGGGGTAGCAGTGTCTCCTTAATGTCCTCTACACATCCTCCATTGACCCCACAGAAGGGTTACCTCATTATCCCTCAGCAGTGGTCGAAGTCCTGCCTCTCCACTAGGCCCCCTGTGGGAAGTGAGGCGGACGCCTCTTTATTGCCAGTTGTACGTGGAAGCCCAGGCTGATACCACAGGTGGAGTGTGGTCATTGCCTCTAGCAGAGATGAAAATCCTGGCTTCCCACTTAGCCTTTTCTGATAAACTCCGTGATCGGGGTTGACCTTGGATACTGAGAAGACAGAATTATGTTCGGAGCAGTAATCTGGAGATGAAATCTATTTATTATAATTGCTAAGCATATTTTCCTAAGATGAATAAAGTTAGCTATTACCTAACCATACCATCAGTTTAGTTTACTTAATCATTTATTAAGCTACTGTGTAGATTAAAACCTGTGCTAGGTGCTGAAAAACTTAATAGGTGTTGTCTTTAGGCAAAGACAAGGCTTAAAGTCTACTGTGAGAGAAGACAATGTCACAAAGCAAAATAGCTTACGATGGAAAACAATTAATATGCAAATAGAAGCACTAAGTACTAAGGGAACAAGGATAAGGAGAGATTAACTGTAACTAAGGAAATAGTACTGGTATGAGTAATAGTAGCAGTGATATTTCTACTTGATGATTCTTTGTATCTTCTATTTCTTTGCCAAGACTTTTTTTCTTTTTTTTTTTTTTTTTGAAGCTTGTTCATAATTGCTCACTGAAGCATTTCTGTGATGACTGGTTACAGTCCTTGTCTGATAATTCTGATGTCTCTGCCATGTGGGTGTTGACTGTGTATTTTCATTCAATTTGGGAGTTTCTTGGCTCTTGGTATGACAAGCGGTTTTCAGTGGAAGTCTGGACATTTGGGGTATTACACTATGAGACTTTTCATCATAGTTAAGCCCTCTGTTTTCTGTTGGTCTTGCGTGACACTGCTGTAGCATAATCTAGTTGCTGCCAAGTTGAGGTAGAAGTCTAGGTTCTCCACTCGACCTTTGTTAACAACAGAGGTGGGCTGGGGCTCTGCTGTGACACTGGTGGTTCATTAGAACTTGGATCTTATTATCCTGGCTGAGAGGGGTAGCAGTGTCTCCTTAATGTCCTCTACACATCCTCCATTGACCCCACAGAAGGGTTACCTCATTATCCCTCAGCAGTGGTCGAAGTCCTGCCTCTCCACTAGGCCCCCTGTGGGAAGTGAGGCGGACGCCTCTTTATTGCCAGTTGTACGTGGAAGCCCAGGCTGATACCACAGGTGGAGTGTGGTCATTGCCTCTAGCAGAGATGAAAATCCTGGCTTCCCACTTAGCCTTTTCTGATAAACTCCGTGATCGGGGGTTGGGCCCTCCTTTCCATCCTGGCTAGTATGAATATTCAGCCTCTCTACTCCACCTTCCTTGGCATGGGTTGGGATGATGCGATAGTTTTTTCTGTGGTGTTGGTGGGAATAGACCAGTTATTGTCTAATCCTTTTTTGCTTTTCCAGACTTTATTCCTTTGTCTGGAATGCACAGACTTTCACTGGGGCCTTTTTTTTTAAATCCCCTTATTGGAATTTCTGGGTTACTGGCTTCTTCAGCTCCAAGTCTAGGGTATATGAAGCCAAAATAAGAAAGTGCAGAGAACTTAGTCCTGTGTTTTTCTTTGATGCTGAGGTCCGTTATCCATTTGTCTTCTTTTCTTTAACTTCGGAGTCTTCTTAGGTTGGATTTAGAGATAATGTTCACAATTTCCAGCAGTACATATCAGGAGGATTATGGAAAGATATGTCAATTTCATTCTCTTTTGTGTACAGCAATTTCATAATGCCATTTAGCATCATCCAACTAGGATCCCTCTCATTATTCTTCTTTGTACATTGTTTGAGTACTTTCATGCCAGGCCAACCGGCAGAACCTAAAGAGAGTGGCAGAACAGCTAAGAAAGAAAGAAGGACAGAATAGGTGGGGTTGAGAGGGACAGCAAAGAGTCAGACAACTCTATAGGTTGCTGACAAGTTGCTGACAAGTTTATTGAATTTGCTCATACATTTTGTACTTTTCAAAATCAGATAACACACAGCAAACAATAGTGTATACATGCTTTAGGCCAGGTTTCCTAGCATCTTGTCAGTCTCCCTCAGGCAGGTCATTAATTAGGTATTACCTCTTGGTATGTCATTAACATATTCAAAGTTCTTTAGATTACAATGGTTCTAGGGCATAAAGCCCTTCAAGCCCTTTTCATCTGTTGACCTAGGCTCCAGGTGTTCTTTAGGATAGCTCAGGTATGTCTCCACAATACCTGGGGTGGTGGGACAGAGAGCTATGCTGTTATCAACCCCTGTTTCCAGGGCAGCTCCCAGAGCTATGCTTCATTAAAAGAAACCCCTTGAAACAGGGCAGCTCCCCGCACTTTCAGACTATTTTTTTACATTTTTTCAAATATTATTTTATCTTGTTTCAAATTATAAAATTGGAATTTTAATTGAAATTGAATTAAATATATTAACATTGTGTATTTTACATTAATTATTGGAGAAATAATGTTTTAATGATATTATACTATACCCCAAAATATTGATACAGTGTTCCATTTATTCCTCTTTTATGTCAGGGTCTAGTAGTTTTTAAAATTATAGGTATAATCCTTTTTACTATCAAATTTTATTCCAAAAAAGTATTTTTCATTTAGTTGGTATTGTGAATTGATTATTTTACTTTCATTTAGGTTAAGCATAGAAATATGCTATTGACTTTGTATATCTTTGTTGGGCCCAGTTACCTTATTGAATGTCCTTACTCTTTTCATTTTTTTTTTTTTTTACTAGACTCCTTTGGGTTTTCCAGGTATATATTCATATCAGCAAAATAATTTTATCATTTCCTTTCCATTTTCAGAGCAATGTTTATTGCTTCATTAATCTAATGACTGAACAAGAGCTACAAAAAAAAAAAAATGCCTATCTATATGGGAACGGTTGAATGCATGGTGGCTTGTCCATAAAATCAAATGCTCACTGACTGTGGAAATAAGTTAACTTGGATAGATTTCACTGATGAAGAGTGAAGTGAGCCAAACAAAAAGGCAGTAATATGGTCCTGTTTTCTGAAGCAACAGAACATCTGTATGCATTTGTAAGCGTAATATATATGTACGCAATTATTTAAGCAGAAGGGAATCTATGAATAGGTTTCGATTTGTTTCTGTTGGCAGTGGTAGATGAGCAGAAAAGGAGAGAAAAGCAAAAGTCATCAAAAAAGAATACAAGAAGAGGTTATTCACCATAGAAACAGCACACACAATACATCCCATTCATGTTAAATTACACTGAACTGTGCGAAGAGACACATGAAGAGATGGTCAAGGCAATGTTAGTGGTGCTCATAATCTCAGGTAGGATTTCAGTTTCATTTTTTCTTTTTATAAGTTCTTCAGATGAATGCTTTCTGTAAGAGTAGATCACCTGATTATAAAAACATGAGATGACTTTGTGGCAGAAATATTTTAAAAAATCAAAATGTAGTAAGGGCAATTCCAATTTGAGTATTAACCCAGGTCTTTTCCAAATCTGTGCTGTATTGGTGGAAACAGTTTCTTTGATGGAAAACATCAGACACTGGGACACTAACAATAAGAACCAGAGACAATAACAATATCCTGAATCGTTATTTTGTTTTTATAAATTTGGTTTTTATTATAAAAAAACTATTTGTCGTTCCATTTATTCCTCTTTTATGTCAGGGTCTAGTAGTTTTTAAAATTATAGGTATAATCCTTTTTACTATCAAATTTTATTCCAAAAAAGTATTTTTCATTTAGTTGGTATTGTGAATTGATTATTTTACTTTCATTTAGGTTAAGCATAGAAATATGCTATTGACTTTGTATATCTTTGTTGGGCCCAGTTACCTTATTGAATGTCCTTACTCTTTTCATTTTTTTTTTTTTTTACTAGACTCCTTTGGGTTTTCCAGGTATATATTCATATCAGCAAAATAATTTTATCATTTCCTTTCCATTTTCAGAGCAATGTTTATTGCTTCATTAATCTAATGACTGAACAAGAGCTACAAAAAAAAAATGCCTATCTATATGGGAACGGTTGAATGCATGGTGGCTTGTCCATAAAATCAAATGCTCACTGACTGTGGAAATAAGTTAACTTGGATAGATTTCACTGATGAAGAGTGAAGTGAGCCAAACAAAAAGGCAGTAATATGGTCCTGTTTTCTGAAGCAACAGAACATCTGTATGCATTTGTAAGCGTAATATATATGTACGCAATTATTTAAGCAGAAGGGAATCTATGAATAGGTTTCGATTTGTTTCTGTTGGCAGTGGTAGATGAGCAGAAAAGGAGAGAAAAGCAAAAGTCATCAAAAAAGAATACAAGAAGAGGTTATTCACCATAGAAACAGCACACACAATACATCCCATTCATGTTAAATTACACTGAACTGTGCGAAGAGACACATGAAGAGATGGTCAAGGCAATGTTAGTGGTGCTCATAATCTCAGGTAGGATTTCAGTTTCATTTTTTCTTTTTATAAGTTCTTCAGATGAATGCTTTCTGTAAGAGTAGATCACCTGATTATAAAAACATGAGATGACTTTGTGGCAGAAATATTTTAAAAAATCAAAATGTAGTAAGGGCAATTCCAATTTGAGTATTAACCCAGGTCTTTTCCAAATCTGTGCTGTATTGGTGGAAACAGTTTCTTTGATGGAAAACATCAGACACTGGGACACTAACAATAAGAACCAGAGACAATAACAATATCCTGAATCGAAGAGAATAATGTGTAGCAGTCATTTGGAAGGACAATGGGCTTACACAGTGCCAGAAGTCTAGGAAGTGGGAATTAATGGACAGTTTTTTAAGTAACTCAGAACGAATTATCTCTGAGAGTTTTCCTTCTTGATGTCATTATGGGCAAGGTTTAAAATCTTAAATGGAAAAGTCTGAATGTCCAAGTTTTGGGTCATGTGCTCAATATGACAAGAGGAGGCTGGAGTTCACTGACTTGCTCTTCCAAGGCTACATCTAATAGGGAAAGGGAATGCTTTCCTAAAAGTGATTGGGTTACATCAACGGAAAGAAAAGGGAAGCTAATCTAGAAAGCTAAGCAAAATCAAAAACAAATATGAGATGTACATACCAAGTCTCATGAGGCCTGGGTCTGCCAGAGCCTGAACCCTTTGATAGGAGGCCTAATGGTCAGTCTATGTCCATTTGAGTTCCTCTCCCTTTCCACGACCACTAGGGTTCAGTCTGCCTTCCTCTCTCCTATGTACATTCATGGGACTGCGTTTCACTTCAGGTCTCTCCTATCACAGTTTTTCCTTCAGTTCATTCTTAACCTATTGGAGTTCAGGTTCATTTCTTCAAATGGACATGAGCAGACAGCAGTAAATCAAAACAGAGTGAAAAGATGAAGATACATTATAATTTGTCTCAGTAAAAGGAATAAATAACCTGAGGAAAGTCAGGTTAAAAGGTTACCATGGCAAATTAAGGACTTCCCTGGTGGTTCGGTGGTGGAGAGTCTGCTTGACAATGCAGGAGGCATGGAACCTGGGGAATGAACTGTGCGAAGAGACACATGAAGAGATGGTCAAGGCAATGTTAGTGGTGCTCATAATCTCAGGTAGGATTTCAGTTTCATTTTTTCTTTTTATAAGTTCTTCAGATGAATGCTTTCTGTAAGAGTAGATCACCTGATTATAAAAACATGAGATGACTTTGTGGCAGAAATATTTTAAAAAATCAAAATGTAGTAAGGGCAATTCCAATTTGAGTATTAACCCAGGTCTTTTCCAAATCTGTGCTGTATTGGTGGAAACAGTTTCTTTGATGGAAAACATCAGACACTGGGACACTAACAATAAGAACCAGAGACAATAACAATATCCTGAATCGAAGAGAATAATGTGTAGCAGTCTTTTGGGAAGGACAATGGGCTTACACAGTGCCAGAAGTCTAGGAAGTGGGAATTAATGGACAGTTTTTTAAGTAACTCAGAACGAATTATCTCTGAGAGTTTTCCTTCTTGATGTCATTATGGGCAAGGTTTAAAATCTTAAATGGAAAAGTCTGAATGTCCAAGTTTTGGGTCATGTGCTCAATATGACAAGAGGAGGCTGGAGTTCACTGACTTGCTCTTCCAAGGCTACATCTAATAGGGAAAGGGAATGCTTTCCTAAAAGTGATTGGGTTACATCAACGGAAAGAAAAGGGAAGCTAATCTAGAAAGCTAAGCAAAATCAAAAACAAATATGAGATGTACATACCAAGTCTCATGAGGCCTGGGTCTGCCAGAGCCTGAACCCTTTGATAGGAGGCCTAATGGTCAGTCTATGTCCATTTGAGTTCCTCTCCCTTTCCACGACCACTAGGGTTCAGTCTGCCTTCCTCTCTCCTATGTACATTCATGGGACTGCGTTTCACTTCAGGTCTCTCCTATCACAGTTTTTCCTTCAGTTCATTCTTAACCTATTGGAGTTCAGGTTCATTTCTTCAAATGGACATGAGCAGACAGCAGTAAATCAAAACAGAGTGAAAAGATGAAGATACATTATAATTTGTCTCAGTAAAAGGAATAAATAACCTGAGGAAAGTCAGGTTAAAAAGGTTACCATGGCAAATTAAGGACTTCCCTGGTGGTTCGGTGGTGGAGAGTCTGCTTGACAATGCAGGAGGCATGGGTTCGATCCCTGGGTCAGGAAGATCCCCTGGAGAAGGAAATGGCAACTCACTCCAGTGTTCTTGCCTGGAGAATTCCATGGACAAAAGAACCTGGCAGGCTATCCCAGGGAAAATAGAAAAATATGATAGGTGGAAAAATACAAAATAAGTCAAGGAGACTTTGAGAAAGGAAAATCTTCTTCTTGACCTGAAGAGGCCCATCAGTGAGACTGTGTTTAGCATATGCAGTGGGAATCTGCCTCAAGGCACCTTTCTATGTTTGGTCTCTGAATGCCAATGCTCAATGGCTTAGAGCAGCAATTATTTATTCCTTCACTCAGGCATAGGTCTGCTGGGTGACTCTGCTCCTTGCTCAGGTGTACAGGTTCCCTGAAACATCTCTGATCTAGGCTGGGCCCCAGCAGAAGGAGCAGCAAACACTGGAGGGAAACTTTTCACATGGAAATAGAACAACCCCCCATGCAAATACATTTCAAGCTTTAGTTTGCATCATTCAGACATCTTGTTGGTGAAAGCAGATCTCTTCCTGAGCTGGACCACCAGGTCTGAAAGTTCCTACTCCTGTGGAGGCTCTCAGGGTGGGAATGTCTTTGAACAGCAATGAAACCATCTCAGTCCCCATAAGACCTTGCCTGAGTGTGTCAGGGCAGGTCTGAGAGATCAAGGCTGATGTTAAGGAATGGCTTCTTTCTCAGTGGACTAACAAAGATTGATTTAAAAAGTTATTGAAAGAAAGAGAAAAGGAGAAAGAGAAGGGGAGAACCTGGAACTATGAGTTAACTATCATTGTCTTGGAGTGACAATATAAAATATGCATATGATCATCTGTATCAGGGATCTCTTGAATGGTGGATTTTTCATCCAGTGCCAGGGCTTGTCCATATATGTGTGCTCCTAAGTGTATAGTTACACCACCCCCTAGATTGTCTTGGAGAAGGACAACACACTCCAGTATTCTTGCCTGAAGAATCCCTATGGATAGAGGAGCCTGGCAGGCTACCATCCATAAGGTTGCAAAGAGTCAGACACAACTGAAGTGACTGAGCACTGGCTAGATTGTTTAGCTAGTGAAAATGTGGCCATTTTTATCTTCATTTAAAAAATCTAAACATAAGTCTGGCATATGCTTGAACTCTCTTGATTATTTAATCACTAAGCCATGTCCGATTCTTTATGGGACCCCATCGACTGTAGCCCACCAGGATCCTCTTCCATGGAATTCCCGAGGCAAGAATACTGGAGTGGATTGCTTTTTCCTTCTCTGGGAGATCTTCCTGACTCAGGGAGTGAACCTGTGCGTCCTAGAACTCTTCATGAAATTTAAATGTTAATAAAATAGTAAGCGCTCCCCCCACCACCAAGAAAAGATTTTCTGTATTGTTTTCAGCATTTTCCACAATGGATGTTTAATGTTTTCATAATCAGAAATAACACAGACACACATGCCCACATGCATTCATGCATGTGTGCACTTTCAAAAAAAAGAGAATGTCCTTCAAGGAGACTTTTTCTATTCAGCTAATGGAAGCAAGAACAACACTTGTTTTGATTGGGGGTGGGGGGGCGGTGGACAGCACTTGGTCCTTTGTTTTTAAATCTCAGTAGCTTTTAAAGGCAAAATGAAGGCTAAAAAACACTCTCTTCTTACTGTGCTGGTTCTATACTCAGGGCAGAGGGTAACGATCATATTTTTGATTTTTTGAAGGACGAGACTGATCAAAAGCCATTTAAGGAATTAATGCCCATTCTCAATTTTGCTAAGAGGGTAATGACTTATTGGGCCAAGGATGCTGACTTTGTTCTCCTTGTCTTCTCTCAGTTTCCTCATTTGCAGAATGAAGAGGTTGAGCAGTGATCTCTAAGGTGCCTTTAAGATCTCATTTACAGTAATTCTCATATTCTTCCTACACCTCAGTTATTTGCCATTTGACAATGCACGCTCCAAAGTGAAAGGTGTCATTCTTTACTTTATATTGACATTTTTCTAGTAACATGCACAGAAACCCATGTGGGCAGCTCTTTTAATATTGTTTCCTAGTTGTACAAATATTAGTGTGTATAATAGATAGAAATCTAGAGAAAAGAAAAGAAAAATCACCGGCAATCCCAACAGCGCAACAAATCCCAGCCTTTCATAGTTTCTAGTATTAGAAATAATAAACTAGGGCTTCCTTGGTGGTCCAGTGGTAAAGAGTCTGCCATGCAGTGCAAGGGGTATCAGTTTGATCCCTGGCCTGGGAAGATCCCATGTCCCGTGGAGCAGCTGGACCATGTGTCTAGTTACAAGCCAGCCAGTGCTCTGGAGCGCATGCGCCCAGAGCTGGTGCTCTGTAACGAGAGAGGCCACTGCAATGGGAGGCCCACACAGGCCAAAGAATAAAGATGGATGAAAATAAATAAAAAAAAAAAAAAAACAGTAAAAGAGGCCAAAATTAAAAAAAAAAAAAATCTATTTTTTTAATCATCTATTGCGACATATCCTTATGCAATTATCTTCTAAATAAGCAGTTATCTGAAATGGCAAGATGAGATTTAGTAATTACAAATTTTTTTCATTAACTATATAATCAACAACTTAGTTTTTGACCTTTATGCTCTTTCCATATGGATTAGGAATTAAATTCATAGACTTTGAGACTGGACAACTTGAATTTGAAATCCCGAATCTATGACTTACAGACTGTAACTCTAGACCTGGGTCTTAATTTGATTGTGTTTATTTTTCAGGTCTACAAAATGGAAAATTTTCTATATTGTCTATGCCGTTGATAGGTAGACCTATAAGACTGTATACTATTGTATATACTACTGTAGTATATAAGCATATGTACTTCTTCTATATATTACTGTGTGTAGAAGGTAGCTCATGAAGATTAAGTGAAATAATCTCTGTGTAGTGAGGTAATCTTTCAGGTCATACATTTTTTGTTTACCCTTCTTCCCGCGTGTGCCTTCATTGACAGTCTTCCTGTTCATTCTCATTGGCCCCTCCCACCTAAGAGTGATTGACACATCTCATTCATTTTGGAACCAGCAAATGAAAATTTCAAGTGCTTGACAAAGTTTAGTATTTCAGGTCTAACTAGAAGAAAGGTAAATCTGTGTGTATATATATATATATATACATATATATATATATATATATGTATATATATATATACTTAAAAAGTAATTGCTTCTGTTTCCAGACTTGGTAAGCTATAACATGGGCTGATAAAGAAAAGGAGGAAAGGGGCCATCTGAGTCTCCCTTGCATCTCCAGTGCCAGTCACTTTTGTGGAATTGCCTTGGGAACCATCTGTCCTCTGTATGGTGGGAAAAATAAATAGGTGGTGTGCTACAAAGCACGAAGGTAATGATTCCATGGTAACTTTTAAAAGAGTCTGCCATGCGGGCCATTGCCCTGGCCTGGGAAGATCCCATGTCCCGTGGAGCAGCTGGACCATGTGTCTAGTTACAAGCCAGCCAGTGCTCTGGAGCGCATGCGCCCAGAGCTGGTGCTCTGTAACGAGAGAGGCCACTGCAATGGGAGGCCCACACAGGCCAAAGAATAAAGATGGATGAAAATAAATAAAAAAAAAAAAAAAACAGTAAAAGAGGCCAAAATTAAAAAAAAAAAAAATCTATTTTTTTAATCATCTATTGCGACATATCCTTATGCAATTATCTTCTAAATAAGCAGTTATCTGAAATGGCAAGATGAGATTTAGTAATTACAAATTTTTTTCATTAACTATATAATCAACAACTTAGTTTTTGACCTTTATGCTCTTTCCATATGGATTAGGAATTAAATTCATAGACTTTGAGACTGGACAACTTGAATTTGAAATCCCGAATCTATGACTTACAGACTGTAACTCTAGACCTGGGTCTTAATTTGATTGTGTTTATTTTTCAGGTCTACAAAATGGAAAATTTTCTATATTGTCTATGCCGTTGATAGGTAGACCTATAAGACTGTATACTATTGTATATACTACTGTAGTATATAAGCATATGTACTTCTTCTATATATTACTGTGTGTAGAAGGTAGCTCATGAAGATTAAGTGAAATAATCTCTGTGTAGTGAGGTAATCTTTCAGGTCATACATTTTTTGTTTACCCTTCTTCCCGCGTGTGCCTTCATTGACAGTCTTCCTGTTCATTCTCATTGGCCCCTCCCACCTAAGAGTGATTGACACATCTCATTCATTTTGGAACCAGCAAATGAAAATTTCAAGTGCTTGACAAAGTTTAGTATTTCAGGTCTAACTAGAAGAAAGGTAAATCTGTGTGTATATATATATATATACATATATATATATATATATATGTATATATATATATACTTAAAAAGTAATTGCTTCTGTTTCCAGACTTGGTAAGCTATAACATGGGCTGATAAAGAAAAGGAGGAAAGGGGCCATCTGAGTCTCCCTTGCATCTCCAGTGCCAGTCACTTTTGTGGAATTGCCTTGGGAACCATCTGTCCTCTGTATGGTGGGAAAAATAAATAGGTGGTGTGCTACAAAGCACGAAGGTAATGATTCCATGGTCTAGAGACTGCTTAGGGACACCTCACATCATCCATTCAGTAGGAACAACCATCTGCTCAGCAGCCCATCATCCCTGATTCTCCAGGCCAGGGATTTCTAAAGGGCTGGTTGTGACATCAAGGACAGGCTCTTGTGTGGAATGGAAACAGAATTACACAGAAACAGTCCAGCTCTCACACTCACTAGGGTAGTAACACAGCCTGGCTGCACACAGAAGAGCCTGGCACAGCCCCTCCTAGTGTAAGAGCTCAGTGCACTCAAGTTATTCCCAGTATTTTCGATTTATACTGAATAAATATTGAACACCCTTGTTGTACCTTTTTTCATATCCATAATTGTTTCTTTAAGGCACTTCTTAAAGATGCAATTATCTTTTTGAGTGCAGACATTTTAAATAATCTTAATAACTATAGATTGACTTGCCCTGAGAATAATTTAGCAAATTTACCCTTTGATAAGAGGATATGCTTTTTCATGTTTTTGCCAAAATTTATTAGTAAAAAATAACTAAGTTCTGGTTTCCTGGTTTAAAATTAATCTTTACATGCTTATTGCAAAACATCTGGAAATTCTGAAAAAGTAAGTGTATTTTTTGGCAAAATAGCTCTGTGCCATTAAATTTAAGGCAAGCTACTATTCCATGGTATGACAGAATCTTATTTAACCAGTCCTTTATTGACGGGCTTTTAGGCTGAATAGATGATTTTGCTACTTCCTGAGTCCTACAATGAGTCTCTTGAACATACATTTTTGTGAATTTGTCCAAATATGTCCTTAATATCCTCATCCATTCCAACACATCTCAATCTGATATTTTTAGTCTCTTCTAGGTAAGCAGTCTTATTATTTGAAAACCATGATGATTTAGGCCTTTCCATTTTATTACTGCATTTTTTTTCCTTTTGTGGCATTACTAGAAATTTTAGAAAAATACAAGATAATTACAGTGATGCTAGGTTTTCTTTTATCTTCTTGACTTTAATGAGAAAGTTTCAAGATATGGACAATATTTTCTATTGATTTCATATAGCTAACTTTAAATCATCCTAAATAAATAGCCTTCTGTTTGAAAGTTTTCTGTTTATTTTTAATTAGAGGAGAATGTTGAAATTAATTAAATGTTTTCAGTATTTTTGAAATGTTGCATACATTTTTCTCCTTTTACCTATTATGTGGTGAATTAAATCAATCTATTGATATTTCTAATGTTGAATTCGTCACCATTTCCAGAAATAGGCTATGTATGACCTATTTGAATATATGTTATAATAGTACAACCCCAGTACAACCCCACTCCCTCAATGAGTTGGATGGGGTGGGAGGTGCGAGGGAGGTTCAAGAGGTAGAGGACATATGTGTGCCTATGGCTGATTCATACTGATGCATGACAGAAGCCAAAAAAGTATTTAAAGCAATTATCTAATTAAAAATAGATAAAAAAAATGGGTTGGCCAAAAAGATCATTTGGGTTTTATGGAATAATCCAAATGAACCTTTTTGGCCAACCCAATACATTCCAGGATTCAGTTTGCTGAAAAACTTAAAAAAAATTTGGCCTCTTTTATTGTTTTATTTATTTATTTATTTTCATCCGTGTCTGTTCTTTGGCCTGTGTGGGCCTCCCACTGCAGTGGCCTCTGTAATTGCAGAGCGCCGGCTCTGGGCACATGCGCTCCAGAGTGCTGGCTCCTATTGCACACACTAGTCCAGCTGCTCGGCAGCATGTGGGATCCTCCCGGGCCAGGGATTGAACTGGTGCCCCTTGCGCTGCAAGGTGGACTCTTTACCCACTGGACCACCAGGGCAGTCCTGAAATTTTGTTTTTGAGTTTGAAGCAATTCCATCATCACCACCACCGCTACCACAAATACCACCACCATCACTATCATCATCAGCAGCAGCAGTATTTGTTAGCAGTATTATTAGTCATAAGCTGAAAGCATATAGTATTGTAGAACTTATTTACCTCACTTTGTAATAATTGCCACTATTTTTTAAAACATTTTTTTTCAGGTTTAGTGAGGTATAATTGACAAATAAAAATGTAAGACATTTAAAGTGTGCAACCCTGGCAATTGTTCTGCAAGTTGGCATTATCATCTCAGTTTAGAGAAAGGGTTTAGAAGAGTTAAGTATCCGAGTCACAAAATATTTCTTTAAAATACCAATAGTTAAATACAGGTGTATTTAACTCCCAAACCTATAGTTTTAATCATTTTATGTGTCTCTATATTTAGGAGAAACGTTGGTTGGTAGGTTATTTCTTAGTGCTTTATCTGAAAGATTTTATCCTCAGGGTTATTTTAGTCCAGTAAAACAAATTAAAATGCTTTAAAATATTAAATATTTTTAAAAGTGTAGAATTAATTTTTTTCTATATCTGAGAACAGAGCTATTCTATGATTACCCAAAATGTGCATTTCTGTTCTTTTCATTTCTTCCTTGATCAGAATTGCTTGACTTTACATATTTTTTTGGTCTTTGCAAAGAAAAAAAATTATATATCATTATACTGTTTTTCTCCCATTCTCTTTGTTTCACTTTGAGGACTTTAAAACATTTTTTTTCTACTTCTTGGATTGATTTCTTCTTTGATTGATTCTCTAAGATGATGGTCAATAATGTGACCACAGCTCACATTTTTGTCTCTCTCCTACTTCCAAAGTCCGGCTGAAACGACTCTATCAATATAACAGGGAAAATTCTATTCTGCCAATAAAACAAAAAGAGGGACACATAACACAGTAAAACTGTGTAAGAAATTCAGCAATAAATTGAGCATATGACAGTTGTGGGTTTTTTTGTTGTTGTTGTTGGGGGACAGGGTAAGTGTGAAGAAAATTTGCCAGGGTAGTAAGGAAAAGGATTCTGCTCTACCACATTTCCTCTAATATGGGTTATAGAGTGAATGAATTGGACCATGAAATAATCTTTTCTGAGTGAGTCTGTTTTAGCTATCAAAAGGGCACATCAACTATAAGTTTGTGCAATCAATAAACAACCAAAAAATCAACCACAAGAAAATAGAAATTTTCTAAAAGTGGTATTGTTAGAAAGTTTTAAAGACTGGTGCACATCAAAAATGTGATGAGAAGAAAAAGATTCCATAGATTAAAAAAATCATTAATCTAAAATTTCAGCAGAGATAGTAGATATTGCATAAGACAACAGAGACATAAAAATAAATCATTTTCTTTAGTACACATATACAATGGAGTACGTCTCAGCCACAAAAAGAAATACAGAAGATTCACTCCTAATGAGATGGATGAATCTAGAACCTATTATACAAAGTAAAGTAAGACAAAAAAAGAACATGTATAGTATACTAACACATATATATATGGAATCTAGTAAGATAGTACTGATAAATGCACATGCAGAGCGTCAATGGAAAAACGGTTATAGAGAACAGACTTATGGACATTGAGGAGAGAAACGAGTGGGTGACAGACATGAAAAGAGTAACATGGAGTCCTACACTAGGATATGTAAAAGAGAAAACTATTGTCAATGATTACCCAAAAATTTCTGTTCTTTTCATTTCTTCCTTGATCAGAATTGCTTGACTTTACATTTTTGGTCTTTGCAAAGAAAAAAAATTATATATCATTATACTGTTTTTCTCCCATTCTCTTTGTTTCACTTTGAGGACTTTAAAACATTTTTTTTCTACTTCTTGGATTGATTTCTTCTTTGATTGATTCTCTAAGATGATGGTCAATAATGTGACCACAGCTCACATTTTTGTCTCTCTCCTACTTCCAAAGTCCGGCTGAAACGACTCTATCAATATAACAGGGAAAATTCTATTCTGCCAATAAAACAAAAAGAGGGACACATAACACAGTAAAACTGTGTAAGAAATTCAGCAATAAATTGAGCATATGACAGTTGTGGGTTTTTTTGTTGTTGTTGTTGGGGGACAGGGTAAGTGTGAAGAAAATTTGCCAGGGTAGTAAGGAAAAGGATTCTGCTCTACCACATTTCCTCTAATATGGGTTATAGAGTGAATGAATTGGACCATGAAATAATCTTTTCTGAGTGAGTCTGTTTTAGCTATCAAAAGGGCACATCAACTATAAGTTTGTGCAATCAATAAACAACCAAAAAATCAACCACAAGAAAATAGAAATTTTCTAAAAGTGGTATTGTTAGAAAGTTTTAAAGACTGGTGCACATCAAAAATGTGATGAGAAGAAAAAGATTCCATAGATTAAAAAAATCATTAATCTAAAATTTCAGCAGAGATAGTAGATATTGCATAAGACAACAGAGACATAAAAATAAATCATTTTCTTTAGTACACATATACAATGGAGTACGTCTCAGCCACAAAAAGAAATACAGAAGATTCACTCCTAATGAGATGGATGAATCTAGAACCTATTATACAAAGTAAAGTAAGACAAAAAAAGAACATGTATAGTATACTAACACATATATATATGGAATCTAGTAAGATAGTACTGATAAATGCACATGCAGAGCGTCAATGGAAAAACGGTTATAGAGAACAGACTTATGGACATTGAGGAGAGAAACGAGTGGGTGACAGACATGAAAAGAGTAACATGGAGTCCTACACTAGGATATGTAAAAGAGAAAACTATTGTCAATGCACTGTGGGTTAAGGAATCTTACATGGGGGCTATGCGATGGCCTGGAGGGGTGGGTTTGGGCGGAGATGAGATATAGATATGACTAATCTGGGATTATACATATCTGTAAACAACAAAACTCTGTAAAAGCAAAAAAAAAAATCATTTCAAGTCTAATGTAATACATTACTGCTATTCAACTGAACATTCCTTTTCCCCTCTCTGTGTCCCACCCCTTCTAGATTGTATCTCTTGCAACAGATGACACCTTACTCCTCTGTCAGTAGGTTTGTACATTTGATTTGCTTTGTGAGCACGATTGATGTATGTCACATCTGAACCAGAACTTTAAGAGTCTAAAATAGCCTGCCAGCCTCCCTTACCCTCTCCTGTGAGATGTTTGTGTCCTAAATGAGGGCTGCTCCTTCACCCCTGGTCATTTTCTTCTTCTTCTTTTATTTTTGGCCAGGTGGCAAATGGGATCCTAGTTCCCTGACAAGGATCAAACTCATGCCACATGCACCGGAAGTGCATAGTCTTATCCACTTAATTGCCAGGGAAGTCCCACTCTGATCCTTTTCTTTTTGTTATTTAAAACAGTTTGTTGTTTATTTACAATATTATATTAATTTCAGGTGTACAGTGTAGTGAATCAGTATGCTTAGAGATTACACTCCATTCAAAGTTATTAAAAATAATGACTGGACTTCCCTGTGCTGTGCAATATGTCCTTGTTGCTTATCTTTTATACTAGTAGTTTGTGTCTCTTAATCCCATCCTGGTATCTTCCTTTTCTCCCTTTAACCTCTCCCCACTGATAGCCACTAGTTTGTTTTCTGTATCTGTGAGTCTGCTTCTGTTTTGCCATATATGTTCATTTGTCTATTTTTTATATTCCACATGCAAGTGATATCATATAGTATTTGTCTTTCTTAGTCTGATTTATTTCACCAAGTTTAATAGTCTGTAGGTCCAGCCACATTGTGCAAATGGCAGAAATTCATTCTTTTTTTGTCTGAGTAATATTTCATTTTATATATACATACATACATACATACATACATACATATATATAGACTTCCCAGATGGCACTAGTGGTAAAGAACCTGCCTGTCAGTGCAGGAGATGTAAGAGACATGGGTTCAGTCCCTGGATTGGGGAGAACCCCTGGAGGAGTACATGGCAGCCCACTCCAGTACTCTTGCCCAGAGAATCCCTGGATAGAGGAGCCTGATGGGCTAAAGTCCATAGGGTCACACAGAGTTGGATATGATTGAAGTGCTTTTTCATTCATTTATCTGTTGATAAACAAGTTGCTTCCATATTTCAACTACTATATATGAATAGTGCTGTTATGAACATTGGGGTACCTGAATCTTTTCAAATTAGTGTTTTTGTTTTTTACTGAATATATATCCAGGAGTGAAATAGTGAACTTACTGGATCATATGATGATTCTAGTTTTAGTGTCTAAAATAGCCTGCCAGCCTCCCTTACCCTCTCCTGTGAGATGTTTGTGTCCTAAATGAGGGCTGCTCCTTCACCCCTGGTCATTTTCTTCTTCTTCTTTTATTTTTGGCCAGGTGGCAAATGGGATCCTAGTTCCCTGACAAGGATCAAACTCATGCCACATGCACCGGAAGTGCATAGTCTTATCCACTTAATTGCCAGGGAAGTCCCACTCTGATCCTTTTCTTTTTGTTATTTAAAACAGTTTGTTGTTTATTTACAATATTATATTAATTTCAGGTGTACAGTGTAGTGAATCAGTATGCTTAGAGATTACACTCCATTCAAAGTTATTAAAAATAATGACTGGACTTCCCTGTGCTGTGCAATATGTCCTTGTTGCTTATCTTTTATACTAGTAGTTTGTGTCTCTTAATCCCATCCTGGTATCTTCCTTTTCTCCCTTTAACCTCTCCCCACTGATAGCCACTAGTTTGTTTTCTGTATCTGTGAGTCTGCTTCTGTTTTGCCATATATGTTCATTTGTCTATTTTTTATATTCCACATGCAAGTGATATCATATAGTATTTGTCTTTCTTAGTCTGATTTATTTCACCAAGTTTAATAGTCTGTAGGTCCAGCCACATTGTGCAAATGGCAGAAATTCATTCTTTTTTTGTCTGAGTAATATTTCATTTTATATATACATACATACATACATACATACATACATACATATATATAGACTTCCCAGATGGCACTAGTGGTAAAGAACCTGCCTGTCAGTGCAGGAGATGTAAGAGACATGGGTTCAGTCCCTGGATTGGGGAGAACCCCTGGAGGAGTACATGGCAGCCCACTCCAGTACTCTTGCCCAGAGAATCCCTGGATAGAGGAGCCTGATGGGCTAAAGTCCATAGGGTCACACAGAGTTGGATATGATTGAAGTGCTTTTTCATTCATTTATCTGTTGATAAACAAGTTGCTTCCATATTTCAACTACTATATATGAATAGTGCTGTTATGAACATTGGGGTACCTGAATCTTTTCAAATTAGTGTTTTTGTTTTTTACTGAATATATATCCAGGAGTGAAATAGTGAACTTACTGGATCATATGATGATTCTAGTTTTAGTGTTTTTGAGCAAACTTCATACTGTTTTCTATAATGACTGCACCAATTCACATTCCCACCAACAGTGCAGAAGTATTCCCTTCTCACCACGTTCTGGCCAGTATTTGTTATTTGTGGTCATTTTGATGACAGTCATTCTGAAAGAAGTGAAGTGATATCTCACTGTTTTGATTTGTATTTCTCTAATAATTAACTGTGTTGGAGCATCTTTTCATGTGCTGGTTGGTCATCTGTATGTATTTTTGGGAAAAAGGTTTATTCAGACTATCTTCTGCCTTTTTTTTTTTTTTGCTTAGGTTGTTTGTCTTTGTGACATTGAGCTGTTTATATATTTTGGGATATTAACTCCTTGTGAGTCATACCACTGGCAAATAGTTTCTGCCACTCAACAGGTTGTCTTTTCATTTCTGCATTGGTTTCCTTTGCTGTGCAAAGCATTTAAGTCCCGTTGTTCATTTTTGCTTTTAATTTTTTCCCCTGAAGAGATAGATCCAAAACTATTGTTAATTTATACCAAAGAGTATCCTAGGTTGCAAGATTTTCTGTTCCAAAACTTTGAATACATCCTTTCTGGCCTGCAAAGTTTCTGCAGGGAAATCAACTGATAGCCTTACAGGGATTTTCTTGTATATGACTTTTTTTTTTCTACTTGCTGCCTTTAGTATTCTCTTGACCATCATTTTAATTATATGTGTTGGTGTGGGTCTGGATTCATCTGGTTTTGCACCTCTTGTGCTTCTTGTATGTCTGTTTACTCCTTCAGGTTTTAGAAGTTTCTATCCCTAATTTCCTCAAGTATCTTTCTGATCCCCATCTTTCTCTATTCTCCTTCTGGGACCTCTATAATGCACGTATTGCTATGCTTGATGGTATCTCAGAGATCTCTTAAACAGGTTTTCAATGTTTATTTATTTATTTTTCAAACTTTAAACATTTTTTTTGTGTGTTGTGGTATAGCTGATTAAGAATGTTGTGGAAGTTTCAGGTGTACAGCGAAGGAATTCAGCCATACATTGTCATGTACCCATTCTCTCCCAGACCCCCTTCCCATTCCAGACTGGTACATAACATTGAGCAGAGTTCATTTGCTATATAATAGGTCCTTGTTGGTTATCCATTTTAAATATAGCAGTGTGTATACCACCTTCCCCAAATCCCTAACTACCCCTTCCCCTCAGCAGCCATAAGTTCATTTTCTAAGACCATGAGGCTGTTTTGTAAGTAAGTTCATTTGTATCGTTTGTTTTTAGAGTCACATGTAAGGGATGCCATATGATATTTCTCCTTCTGTGTCTTACTTAGTTCACTTAGTATGATACTCTGTAGGTCTCTCCATGTTGCTGCAAATGGCATTATTCCATTCTTTTTAACAGCTGAGTAGTATTCCATCATATATATATGTACTGCTGCTTCTTTTATTATTGTTATTATTTAAAAATTTTGCAGAGTTTTGTTGTTTACAGACATGTACATTCCCAGATCAGTTGTATGCATATCCCCGGCCCCCTCCCCTCCCAGCCCCCCATCCCACCCCCCTAGGCTGTCACCGCACCCCTGCAGGATCTCCTTTTCCCGTAGTGCAATCACAATAGCTATCTTTTTTCACATATGATAGTATAAGTTTCCATGTTACTACCTCTATGCCTCCCACCCACTGTTCATTCCCCACAATGTCCATGTGTCTATTCTCTATGTCTGTTTTTCCATCATTTCACTGCATGTATTACCATTACCCTCTTACTAGATTCCATGTATGTGTGTTAGTATACTGTACTTGTCTTTCTTTTTCTGAATTACTTCACTTTCTTTTTTTTTTTTAATATTTATTTATTTATTTATTTATTTTGGGCGGGGGTCGGGTTGGGGAGGGAGGGGAGCGGGCGGGCCACTTCTATTGGTCTTTCATTTCTCTATTTTCATCCGTCTTTGTTCTTTGGCTCCTGTGGGCCTCCCATCGCGGTGGCGGTGGCGTCTGTTGTTGCAGCGCGCTGGCTCTGGACGCATGCGCTCCAGAGCTCCGGCTCGGTAATTGGACACATCGGTCCAGCCACTCCGTCGCACGTGAGATCTTCCCAGGCCAGGGATCGAACTGGCGCCCCTTGCACTGCAAGGCGGTGTCCTTACCCATTGGACCACCAGGGGAAGCCCTACTTCACTTTTTATGATAGGTTCTAGATTCAGCCACCTCATCACTGCTGATTCTTCTGCAGTTCTTTTAACAGCTGAGTAGTATTCCATTCTATATATGAACCAGAACTTTTGTATCCATTCATTTGTTGATGGACATCTAGGTTGCTTCCACATTCTAGCTGTTGTATAGAGAACTACAATGAACATTGGGGTACATGTGTTTCTTTCAGTTTTGATTTCATCAGGGTATAAGCCTAAGAATGGGATTGCTGGGTCGTGTGGTGCTTCTATTTCTAGTTTTTAAAGGAATCTCCAAACTGTCTTCCATAGAGGCTGTATCAATTTACATGCCCACCAGCATTGCAAGTGTGGTCCCTTTTATCCACACCCTCTCCAGCATTTATTGTCTGTCGATTGATTGATGATGGCCATTCTGACTGGCGGGAGGTGATATCTCATTGTAGTTTTAATTTGCCTTTCTCTAATAATGAGTGAGATTGAGCATCGTTTCATGTGCTTTTGGGCCATCTGTATGTCCTCTTTGGAGAGGTGTCTGTTTAGGTCCTTTTCCCATTTTTTGATTGGGTTGTTCATTTTTCCAGTGCTGAGTTGTCTGAGTTGCTTGTAGATTTTGAGATTAATTCTTTGTCTGTTGTTTCCTTTGCTATGATTTTCTCCCACTCTGTGGCTGTCTGTTCAGCTTTTTTGTAATTTCTTTAGCTGTACAAAAGCTTTTAAGTTTCATGAGGTCCCACATATTAATTTTTGTTTTTAGTTCTGCTATTCTAGTAGGTGGGTCATAGAAGATCTTGCTTTGATTTATGTCCTTGAGTGTTTTGCCTATATTCTCCTCTAAGAGTTTGATGGTTTCTGGTCTTACATTTAGGTCTTTAATCCATTTTGAGTTGATCTTTGTGTATGCTGTCAGGGAATGTTCCAACTTCATTTTTTTGCATGTAGCTGTCCAATTTTCCCAGCACCATTTGTTGAAGAGGCTGTCTTTCTCCCATTTTATATGTTCGCCTCCTTTGTCAAAAATAAGGTACCCATAGGTGCATGGGTTTATCTCTGGGTTCTCGATCTTGTTCCATTGATCTATAGTTCTGTTTTTGTGCCAGTACCATACTGTCTTGATGACTGTTGCTTTGTAGTAGAGTCTGAAGTTGGGGAGGCTGATCCCTCCAGCTCCATTCTTCTTTCTCAGGATTGCTTTGGCTCTTTGGGGCCTTTTGTGTTTCCATATGAACTGTGTTATTCTTTGGTCTAGTTCTGTGAAGAATGTCATTGGTAGATTGATAGGTATCACATTGAATCTGTAGATGATATTTGGTAGTATGGTCATTTTCACAATATTGATTGAACATGGACTATCTCTCCATCTGTTTAAATCTTCTTTGATTTCTCTCATGAGTGTCTTGTAATTTTCTGTGTACAATTCTTTTGTTTCTTTGGGTAGGTTTATTCCTAGATATTTGATTCTTTTGGTTGCAATGGTGAAGGGGATTGCCTCTTTGATTTCGTTTTCTGATTTTTCTCTGTGTATAGGAATGCCATTGATTTCTGTGTATTGATTTTTTATCCCACAACATTGCTGAATTCGTTGATTAGCTCTAGTAGTTTTCTAATAGTGTCTTTGGGGTTTTCTATGTATAATATCATGTTGTTAGAGTTTGACTTCTTCCTGTTCAATCTGTATTCCTTTTATTTCTTTTTCTTCTCTTACTGTTGTTGTTAGAACTTCCAGGACTATGTTGAATAATAGTGGTGAAAGTGGACACCCCTGTCTTGTTCCTGATCTTAGAGGGAATGCTTTCAGTTTTTCACCATTGAGGATAATGTTCGCTGTGGGCTTCTCATATATGGCTTCAATAAAATTCAACAAAAACTGCAACAAAATTCAAATCAGAATTTCTCCTTTAAATTCTTCAAAAATGTAACTAGGTTTTAATTCACTAAAAAAAATTAAGCTGTGCAAGGGCAGTAATCCTAATTCCTTGTTTACTTCTGATCTACCAGTTTAAAACAATGTGTGGTACAACTCAGTGCTTGCTAAATGAATGCTTATATGCCTGGCAAATGCAAGTAAGTATTTTGCAAGATAGTTTTGGAAAGTTAGTTTGATATAATTCTTTTTTTTTTTCTCTTAAAGGTCTCCTGCTCCAAGTTATTCAGAAAACATTAGCCTATCCTTTTCTGAATTTGAGAAACATACAGTACAACAGCCTCACCACCTTGAACTTCTCCATAAAAGCTGAAGTTGGGGAGGCTGATCCCTCCAGCTCCATTCTTCTTTCTCAGGATTGCTTTGGCTCTTTGGGGCCTTTTGTGTTTCCATATGAACTGTGTTATTCTTTGGTCTAGTTCTGTGAAGAATGTCATTGGTAGATTGATAGGTATCACATTGAATCTGTAGATGATATTTGGTAGTATGGTCATTTTCACAATATTGATTGAACATGGACTATCTCTCCATCTGTTTAAATCTTCTTTGATTTCTCTCATGAGTGTCTTGTAATTTTCTGTGTACAATTCTTTTGTTTCTTTGGGTAGGTTTATTCCTAGATATTTGATTCTTTTGGTTGCAATGGTGAAGGGGATTGCCTCTTTGATTTCGTTTTCTGATTTTTCTCTGTGTATAGGAATGCCATTGATTTCTGTGTATTGATTTTTTATCCCACAACATTGCTGAATTCGTTGATTAGCTCTAGTAGTTTTCTAATAGTGTCTTTGGGGTTTTCTATGTATAATATCATGTTGTTAGAGTTTGACTTCTTCCTGTTCAATCTGTATTCCTTTTATTTCTTTTTCTTCTCTTACTGTTGTTGTTAGAACTTCCAGGACTATGTTGAATAATAGTGGTGAAAGTGGACACCCCTGTCTTGTTCCTGATCTTAGAGGGAATGCTTTCAGTTTTTCACCATTGAGGATAATGTTCGCTGTGGGCTTCTCATATATGGCTTCAATAAAATTCAACAAAAACTGCAACAAAATTCAAATCAGAATTTCTCCTTTAAATTCTTCAAAAATGTAACTAGGTTTTAATTCACTAAAAAATTAAGCTGTGCAAGGGCAGTAATCCTAATTCCTTGTTTACTTCTGATCTACCAGTTTAAAACAATGTGTGGTACAACTCAGTGCTTGCTAAATGAATGCTTATATGCCTGGCAAATGCAAGTAAGTATTTTGCAAGATAGTTTTGGAAAGTTAGTTTGATATAATTCTTTTTTTTTTTCTCTTAAAGGTCTCCTGCTCCAAGTTATTCAGAAAACATTAGCCTATCCTTTTCTGAATTTGAGAAACATACAGTACAACAGCCTCACCACCTTGAACTTCTCCATAAAAGTAAGTGGGAGTTTTTTCACTTAAGAGCTTCTAAATAAGAAAAGGGAAAATTCATAGTTAATCATGACTGAAAAATAAGCTTCTTTACCTTTTTAGGTATATTATAATAAATGTTAAAAAAATTAGTTATTTAAAAATATGAGCCACATCATAGCACAGTTTGTAAGGATAATATCTCTGTAGCTCTTATTTATATTATTTGAAAATTTATTGTTCATTATCATCTTTCAGTGATGAAGAAAAAATAAAATATTTGATTTTTAAAAGGGAAAACACAGTATTCCCAGCTAACTAGAATATTGTAGAAAAATAATATCCATTCACAATTAGTATACATCATAGGCAGATACCTCTCTCCTCCCCTTATCATAAGTTAAAATTTGATCCATAGTTCAATTTCCTAAATTAAAATCAGGGTTCTTTTTCTCAAAGACAACTATTGTTACTACGGATTTTAGATGTATCATAAGCATAATATAGAATAATATGGAGTAAGTAGCTAAATTCTATACTGTGTATCATATTTAGTGAATGACACAGTGCTCAGATAATGGATAAATTTTACCACAAATAATTTGCTGTTATTTTTTCCGTGAATTGTTTACATGGCTGCAGTGGTATTATATGTATAATTTCACATCCTGCTGTTTTCCTGATAGGTTAATTTAAGACTAACTCATTTTAATAAAAATTATAAACATAATTTAAGAAATAATAATAAATATTGTGCTAATTGACCTTAAAGTGAATGGTTTTGATATTACATGTCTTAGTCAGACATTAATTAAAATCAAGTATCAAGGTCAATTGCTTTTTGGAGTTCCTCTTGGTTCATAATGATTAAAAATAATTAGTGACCATATTTATCTACTGTTGCTTTAAAATGTTATGTAATCCTAATTCCTTGTTTACTTCTGATCTACCAGTTTAAAACAATGTGTGGTACAACTCAGTGCTTGCTAAATGAATGCTTATATGCCTGGCAAATGCAAGTAAGTATTTTGCAAGATAGTTTTGGAAAGTTAGTTTGATATAATTCTTTTTTTTTTTCTCTTAAAGGTCTCCTGCTCCAAGTTATTCAGAAAACATTAGCCTATCCTTTTCTGAATTTGAGAAACATACAGTACAACAGCCTCACCACCTTGAACTTCTCCATAAAAGTAAGTGGGAGTTTTTTCACTTAAGAGCTTCTAAATAAGAAAAGGGAAAATTCATAGTTAATCATGACTGAAAAATAAGCTTCTTTCCCTTTTTTAGGTATATTATAATAAATGTTAAAAAAATTAGTTATTTAAAAATATGAGCCACATCATAGCACAGTTTGTAAGGATAATATCTCTGTAGCTCTTATTTATATTATTTGAAAATTTATTGTTCATTATCATCTTTCAGTGATGAAGAAAAAATAAAATATTTGATTTTTAAAAGGGAAAACACAGTATTCCCAGCTAACTAGAATATTGTAGAAAAATAATATCCATTCACAATTAGTATACATCATAGGCAGATACCTCTCTCCTCCCCTTATCATAAGTTAAAATTTGATCCATAGTTCAATTTCCTAAATTAAAATCAGGGTTCTTTTTCTCAAAGACAACTATTGTTACTACGGATTTTAGATGTATCATAAGCATAATATAGAATAATATGGAGTAAGTAGCTAAATTCTATACTGTGTATCATATTTAGTGAATGACACAGTGCTCAGATAATGGATAAATTTTACCACAAATAATTTGCTGTTATTTTTTCCGTGAATTGTTTACATGGCTGCAGTGGTATTATATGTATAATTTCACATCCTGCTGTTTTCCTGATAGGTTAATTTAAGACTAACTCATTTTAATAAAAATTATAAACATAATTTAAGAAATAATAATAAATATTGTGCTAATTGACCTTAAAGTGAATGGTTTTGATATTACATGTCTTAGTCAGACATTAATTAAAATCAAGTATCAAGGTCAATTGCTTTTTGGAGTTCCTCTTGGTTCATAATGATTAAAAATAATTAGTGACCATATTTATCTACTGTTGCTTTAAAATGTTATGTAATCATGCACTCAGTAACTTCCAACAAGAAGTATTTAAAATTTAAACTCAGAAGTGATATACTGTTACTTCCACCCATGTGAATATGGATATCACAGATTAAGTTCAACATTAACAGAAACGAATTAGAATTTCTCCACAGAGGTTGAGATGGGGAGAGTAAGGAAAAATACTTTCTGAACAGTAATCTTATTTCTTCTATAGTGGCAAATTTATTCTTTTATTCACTTTGACAGGAATATACTCTTGAGTTCATATAGAAGTGGTTTGAAATTATTAAGGAATCAATTTAATAGAAGACATGCTGAACATCTCTAATTTATAAAATTTGAAATTATTTGATTTGCCAAAAGGATTTTGCTGCATTCACAGAATCCTGCAGAAAACATTCTGTGCCAATTTTGCAAAAATTATGATAATGCATAAGAAATTATGTTTGCAAGCATTGAAGGGTGGTAATATGCAAATATTCTAATAGTTCTTTTTTTGTGGGGGGCCACTTCTATTGGTCTTTCATCCATCCATTTTCATCCATCTTTGTTCTTTTGGTCTGTTTGGGCCTCCCATTGCAGTGGCCTCACTTGCTGCAGAGCACCAGCTCCAGGTGCATGTGCTCCAGAGTGCTGGTTCGGCAATTGAACACATCGGTTGAACCTCTTTGCGGCATGTGGGATCTTCCCAGGCCAGGGATTGAACTGGTGCCCCTTGCACTGCAAGGCGGTGTCTTTACCCACTGGACTACCAGGGAAGCCCTCTAATAGTTCTTGAAATACTTTTCTTTGATAAGATTTTGAAAGATGAATCTATATTGAAAAGAAAACTGGAAGTTTGAGGAAATACTTAGCAAACAAATGCTTTTTTGTTCTTCGGTCTCTCAGTCTTGCCTGACTCTTTGTGACCCCACAGACTGTGGGCACACCAGCAGTTTTTACTTTGTGGCTAATAAAGTGAATGGTTTTGATATTACATGTCTTAGTCAGACATTAATTAAAATCAAGTATCAAGGTCAATTGCTTTTTGGAGTTCCTCTTGGTTCATAATGATTAAAAATAATTAGTGACCATATTTATCTACTGTTGCTTTAAAATGTTATGTAATCATGCACTCAGTAACTTCCAACAAGAAGTATTTAAAATTTAAACTCAGAAGTGATATACTGTTACTTCCACCCATGTGAATATGGATATCACAGATTAAGTTCAACATTAACAGAAACGAATTAGAATTTCTCCACAGAGGTTGAGATGGGGAGAGTAAGGAAAAATACTTTCTGAACAGTAATCTTATTTCTTCTATAGTGGCAAATTTATTCTTTTATTCACTTTGACAGGAATATACTCTTGAGTTCATATAGAAGTGGTTTGAAATTATTAAGGAATCAATTTAATAGAAGACATGCTGAACATCTCTAATTTATAAAATTTGAAATTATTTGATTTGCCAAAAGGATTTTGCTGCATTCACAGAATCCTGCAGAAAACATTCTGTGCCAATTTTGCAAAAATTATGATAATGCATAAGAAATTATGTTTGCAAGCATTGAAGGGTGGTAATATGCAAATATTCTAATAGTTCTTTTTTTGTGGGGGGCCACTTCTATTGGTCTTTCATCCATCCATTTTCATCCATCTTTGTTCTTTTGGTCTGTTTGGGCCTCCCATTGCAGTGGCCTCACTTGCTGCAGAGCACCAGCTCCAGGTGCATGTGCTCCAGAGTGCTGGTTCGGCAATTGAACACATCGGTTGAACCTCTTTGCGGCATGTGGGATCTTCCCAGGCCAGGGATTGAACTGGTGCCCCTTGCACTGCAAGGCGGTGTCTTTACCCACTGGACTACCAGGGAAGCCCTCTAATAGTTCTTGAAATACTTTTCTTTGATAAGATTTTGAAAGATGAATCTATATTGAAAAGAAAACTGGAAGTTTGAGGAAATACTTAGCAAACAAATGCTTTTTTGTTCTTCGGTCTCTCAGTCTTGCCTGACTCTTTGTGACCCCACAGACTGTGGCACACCAGGCTTCCCTGTCCTTCACCATCTCCCAGAGCTTGCTCAAATGCATGTTCATTCAGTTGGTGATGCCATCCAGCAATCTTGTCCTCTGTCATCTCCTTCACCTCCTGCCCTCAGTCTTTCCCAGCATCAGAGTCTTTTAAGGAAATGTTCTTTTAAGGGAAAGTTTTCCCTTTGTGAATTGGCATGGACTGTCATTTGAGTTGATCTAGGATGGGTGGTGTGTTAGGCTGAACAACATCCCCCATAGATACCCAGATTCTCCTGTGGAACCTGTGAGTGTTACTGTGTATGGTAAAAAGGACTTTATAAATGTGTTTAAGGTTGTTGAGATGGAAAAACTGTCCTGGGTTATCTGGGTGTTGTCTAAATGTGATCCCAAGTGTCCTCATAAAAGGAAGGCAAAAGTGGGTATGATTACTTCCTACAGAAGAAAAAGCAATGTGGTGGTTGAAGCAGAGTTTGGAGAGATGCATTTTGAAGGTGGAGGAAATCATTGTAAGACAAAAATATACAGGCAACCACTAGACGCTTTAAAAGGAAAGGAAATGGGGCCTCGCGTAGACCCTCTTGAGGGAACACCACCCCACCAGTACCCTTCTTTCAGCCCAGTGGAAACTATTTGAAACTTACGGTCTTCAGAACTGTAAGGGAATACATTTGTATTATTTAAGCCACCAAGTATGTGGTAATCTGTTACTTTAAGACAATACATTTATATTATTTAAGCCATCTATTTAGTGAGTTTGTTTCAGCAGCCCTAAAAAATGAACCCACAGGTATCAATGAGAATTTATTCATCACAGCTTTTTTTTACCAAACCATATCATGGACAGTCTTATACTCTCAGATCCTTTTAATTATTAGTCCTTAAAGCTAATACCAAGACTTCCCTCTGGAATTAGTTTTAATCAAGTTTCGTTTTGAATTTTGTTTGAATTTAAAATTTAAATGCATGGATTCCTAAGCAGCTAACTCTGTGTTTAATTTGGCTAACTGTCTTGGTAACACATCTAACCAAATTTCTCTGTCTCTATCTCTCTGTCTTTCTACCTGTCATTGTCTCTCCCTCTCCCTCTCCCACTCTCTCTAAGAGAGCTATAAGAGTAAAAGTGGAAGATGGCATAGATTGGATTGGTCTTCATGAAAGTCGATTGGTATGGACTGTCAGTGAAGCTTCTTACAAGATCCAGTTAGGTCAGAGCCCATCAGACAATCTGATCACAGCAGGTTAGCTGCAGAGTTAGAGAGCTTTTCATTCCAAGTCTTCATTTCCCATCCACCTATCTGTTCCCTTAAAGCAGAACTGAAGTATTTGTATCCTCTCTAAGTCGTTTGAGTGGGCCTCTTTGGTATTGGTTGAATCTGGTGGACTGGGTGTTATTTCTTTTAAGGGAGTTGAGCACAGCTGGTTACATAGGGGCTGACAGATCTGCATCCTCAAAGATGGATCTTAGGGAGTTTGGTGAGTTGTTCATTTTTTCCTCACATCGGTTTGTTCACAGTCTTTTCTTATCTGAGGGTCACCCTCCCAGCCTAAGGTTCTGAGGTTGGAGGCTGCCCGCTAAGGACCTTCTGAGGTCTGAGTGATGAGGTCGAAGAGGAAGCCCTTAGAGCAGCTTTCTCCTGGTACCGTGGGAAAGAGAGGGGTCCAGGCCCACTTACTCCACCTTCCTTGTCAGACCCACATGTGACTGCACAGGAGACTGTGGTGAAGGCTGGCTTTTGTTTCAATCTCTTACTCTTAGAGGATTTATTTCTGTGAAGCAGGAGCTGGTGAGGCGAGGCTAGGTGAAGGGGAGGTGGGCTAGGGAATGATGGAGAGATGCTTTTTACTTTGGTTTCTCTGAAACGTGTAAAATTATTGTCACCAGTTTTAGTTACACCTTCTGCTGAGAAATGACATTTTTTGGAAGGTGTAAAGAATAATTTGATGGGATGTAGAGTGGAGAAAGATTCGTGTCATCTTATTCACCCTACCACTGTTCAGAAGTCAGATAATCACAGTAGCTAACAGAATTTACCATGTGCCAGAGACTGTTCCATGGATTTTTTTCTGAAATACTTCACTTAATCCTCATAAGAACCTCTTAAGGAGGGTGCTATTATTATAACTTCTTATATGGGTGAGAAAACTGGGTGAGAGAAGGTTGAAGAACCATTGAACCTACAAATTAGAGGCAAATGTGGCTTAAAAATTTAGCCAATACATTGATGTATTTAGTTTAATAGTGGTTTTAATACAGTTTTGAAATTCTGGTACCCTGTTTACAACTCTTGCTAATAAGCTGTAAAAGAAGGAGGCTGAACAACAGTATCCCTGCCAGGTGTAAAACACATTGCCTAAACCTTTCTTCCATATCTAGAACTTCACCGTGTTCCCTGCACCTAGAACTGGTGTGTGTGTGTTATGTGCATGTTGTGTGTGTGTTTAATGAAATCCGTTACCAGTTAAGATTGCAACAATGAGTTTGTTTTCTTTTTATATGAAAACTGTTTCCCTGGAACTTATTCATTTATTTGCTTACTTATTTAGTATTTATTGATTCAATAAATGCCTAGTATGTATAGATGTGTGCCAAGTGTTGAGGACACATCAGAGAACAACACACATGCATTCTTTGCCATCACAGTCTTTCCAGTCTAGCTTTATTATGACACTACCTGCTGCAGTACTAAAGTGAAATCCAGCATTTAAGCTCCAGGGAAAGAACAAGGGAGAAAAACAAGGAGTAAAGGGACAGGCAGTCCTCTGGGGAAGTCATCCCTGCTGCCCGAGAAATCAGGACAGGGGCTGAGCTGAGTCCAGCTCTTGCCTAAGCTGTTCTTTGTCCTATTTCCTCCTCTTTCTTCTAAAGACAGAGGAACAGACACAAGTTGGCCCTGATTAGCTCGATCGAAGGGATTCTCTAAAAGCTGTGTGAGGCAGTACTTGGGTGTCTGCTGGGCTCTAAAGGTCGCTGCCTTATTTAGGCAGCTGGTGGAGGGTCTTGTCCCTTTTTGGATCCCAGACTTTGTCCCGAGCTGTAGCTACTTGCTTGTGTGAATGCAGATAGAAAGCTTTTTATTTTTTTCTCTCCATCCTCCACTGAAACACAATTAAAAGGTCAAACAAGGATCCTGAACAAATTGTGTCGGAGTTGATGTGAGAGGAAACAGAGGAAGCACTTTGTCTGTGGATTAGCTTGTTTACGGCAGAGCTAAAAAAACGTTTTGTTTCAAGCAGAGTTGTATGCCTTTGTCAATAAAACAAGGCTTGGAAAGGGCAAAAACCAGCCTGTTTGTCACAGAGTCCTTGCATGCTTAAGAATCCAGCCCCAGAAGAGCGGCTTACAAATGTTGGTGCGTGCATGCGAAGTCACTTCAGTTTGTACCCTGTTTACAACTCTTGCTAATAAGCTGTAAAAGAAGGAGGCTGAACAACAGTATCCCTGCCAGGTGTAAAACACATTGCCTAAACCTTTCTTCCATATCTAGAACTTCACCGTGTTCCCTGCACCTAGAACTGGTGTGTGTGTGTTATGTGCATGTTGTGTGTGTGTTTAATGAAATCCGTTACCAGTTAAGATTGCAACAATGAGTTTGTTTTCTTTTTATATGAAAACTGTTTCCCTGGAACTTATTCATTTATTTGCTTACTTATTTAGTATTTATTGATTCAATAAATGCCTAGTATGTATAGATGTGTGCCAAGTGTTGAGGACACATCAGAGAACAACACACATGCATTCTTTGCCATCACAGTCTTTCCAGTCTAGCTTTATTATGACACTACCTGCTGCAGTACTAAAGTGAAATCCAGCATTTAAGCTCCAGGGAAAGAACAAGGGAGAAAAACAAGGAGTAAAGGGACAGGCAGTCCTCTGGGGAAGTCATCCCTGCTGCCCGAGAAATCAGGACAGGGGCTGAGCTGAGTCCAGCTCTTGCCTAAGCTGTTCTTTGTCCTATTTCCTCCTCTTTCTTCTAAAGACAGAGGAACAGACACAAGTTGGCCCTGATTAGCTCGATCGAAGGGATTCTCTAAAAGCTGTGTGAGGCAGTACTTGGGTGTCTGCTGGGCTCTAAAGGTCGCTGCCTTATTTAGGCAGCTGGTGGAGGGTCTTGTCCCTTTTTGGATCCCAGACTTTGTCCCGAGCTGTAGCTACTTGCTTGTGTGAATGCAGATAGAAAGCTTTTTATTTTTTTCTCTCCATCCTCCACTGAAACACAATTAAAAGGTCAAACAAGGATCCTGAACAAATTGTGTCGGAGTTGATGTGAGAGGAAACAGAGGAAGCACTTTGTCTGTGGATTAGCTTGTTTACGGCAGAGCTAAAAAAACGTTTTGTTTCAAGCAGAGTTGTATGCCTTTGTCAATAAAACAAGGCTTGGAAAGGGCAAAAACCAGCCTGTTTGTCACAGAGTCCTTGCATGCTTAAGAATCCAGCCCCAGAAGAGCGGCTTGCAAATGTTGGTGCGTGCATGCGAAGTCACTTCAGTCGTGTCTGACTCTCTGCCTCCCCATGGATTGTAGCCCTCCAGGCTTCTCCGTTTTGGGGATTCTCCAAGCAAGAATACTGTGGTGGGTTGTCATGCCTTCCTCCAGGGGACCTTTCTGACTCAGGGATCGAACCCATGTCTCTCATGTCTCCAGCATTGGCAGGCAGCTTCTTTACCACTGGCACCCCTTGGGAAGCCCTGCCTATGTCAGTACCCAGCCCTGGTGGCTCATTTGGTAAAGAATCTACCTGCAATGCAGGAGACTGCTGGAATGCAAGAGACCCAAGTTTGATCCCTGGATCGGGAAGGTCCCCTGGAGAAGGAGACAGCAACTCACTCCAGTATTCTTGCCTGGGAAACCCCATGAACAGAGGAGCCTGGTGGGCTACAGTCCACAGGACCTCAAGAGTCAGACACGACTTAGCAACTAAACCATCACTAACCTAAAAACACTGCTGCTCTGACCACTCAAGAGAAAGCATAGGATGCCTTGTTCCAGGGGAGCCTGGAACGAGGACTTGAGTGCATGTGTTTGTGCCAGAATACACCAGTAAGGGCATGCTAATGAGTAAGTTCCTCCTGTTGGCACTTGGAGCTGTCAGGCTGGGGGGTCTCTGAGAGACGGTGAGACGGTGTAGAAGTTGCCTCAGAGTTCTCTTACCCAAGAAGTGATGAAGCTGCAGTACATATGCACCAGCTCCCTTTGTCATTGACAAAGGTCTGTTCCCAGGGGTTCAGATTCTGCAGTCTTCCAGCCGAACACTCTTTTGCATGCAGGGAAGGCCTCACAACAGAAAACTGCAGTGCTAGCTGTAGGAAGTGGTGTGTGCAGAGGGTACATATAGGAGGACTACCAGCCAAGCTCTGTTCCTGGTGGGAGGAGGAGACCAAAGGTCTGGTGATGTCATCCCACCCTGAGTCAAACCACTTTGTCTGTGGATTAGCTTGTTTACGGCAGAGCTAAAAAAACGTTTTGTTTCAAGCAGAGTTGTATGCCTTTGTCAATAAAACAAGGCTTGGAAAGGGCAAAAACCAGCCTGTTTGTCACAGAGTCCTTGCATGCTTAAGAATCCAGCCCCAGAAGAGCGGCTTGCAAATGTTGGTGCGTGCATGCGAAGTCACTTCAGTCGTGTCTGACTCTCTGCCTCCCCATGGATTGTAGCCCTCCAGGCTTCTCCGTTTTGGGGATTCTCCAAGCAAGAATACTGTGGTGGGTTGTCATGCCTTCCTCCAGGGGACCTTTCTGACTCAGGGATCGAACCCATGTCTCTCATGTCTCCAGCATTGGCAGGCAGCTTCTTTACCACTGGCACCCCTTGGGAAGCCCTGCCTATGTCAGTACCCAGCCCTGGTGGCTCATTTGGTAAAGAATCTACCTGCAATGCAGGAGACTGCTGGAATGCAAGAGACCCAAGTTTGATCCCTGGATCGGGAAGGTCCCCTGGAGAAGGAGACAGCAACTCACTCCAGTATTCTTGCCTGGGAAACCCCATGAACAGAGGAGCCTGGTGGGCTACAGTCCACAGGACCTCAAGAGTCAGACACGACTTAGCAACTAAACCATCACTAACCTAAAAACACTGCTGCTCTGACCACTCAAGAGAAAGCATAGGATGCCTTGTTCCAGGGGAGCCTGGAACGAGGACTTGAGTGCATGTGTTTGTGCCAGAATACACCAGTAAGGGCATGCTAATGAGTAAGTTCCTCCTGTTGGCACTTGGAGCTGTCAGGCTGGGGGGTCTCTGAGAGACGGTGAGACGGTGTAGAAGTTGCCTCAGAGTTCTCTTACCCAAGAAGTGATGAAGCTGCAGTACATATGCACCAGCTCCCTTTGTCATTGACAAAGGTCTGTTCCCAGGGGTTCAGATTCTGCAGTCTTCCAGCCGAACACTCTTTTGCATGCAGGGAAGGCCTCACAACAGAAAACTGCAGTGCTAGCTGTAGGAAGTGGTGTGTGCAGAGGGTACATATAGGAGGACTACCAGCCAAGCTCTGTTCCTGGTGGGAGGAGGAGACCAAAGGTCTGGTGATGTCATCCCACCCTGAGTCAAACCATCTTGTCAGCGTTACAAGGACCAAGGTCCAGGGATGCGTCCATAGTTACCTTCTGGTGGAGACTGATAGGAGAGGTGGGATGACCCAAGAGGGCCTGAGAGCCTGACTTCTGAATCAGGTCTCCCTAAAAGCAGAGTATGCAGAATAACACCTGTATCTGAGGGGAGCTAGTGGCCCAGTGGCCTCATCAGCCTCACATTGCATTTTATTTTGCCTGGATTATGTCTGTTTAAATAAATCGCTTTTCAAATTATACAACTCTATAGAGCTCACGGAAAAACTGTATTTCTAGCTTGTATTTTAAAAATACACTGGAAGATCTGATAGTTATTGGACTGCTTTTCTATGTGACCACAATACCTGGGGGTGAAATAGCAACTTCCGTCCACGAATGAAAGGTCACCGTCTCAAACTGTCCCCCAGCTATGGAGACAAACAGTCAGTTGAATTTACTAGAGAGCTTCTGTTTTTGCTTCGTTGTATCTTGCTTCACTCATTTGTATTGAATCCTCCCTGGCTGCTCTCTAAACCTTTGAGTGGGTACCCCATGATTTTTATAGGCTACTCCCTTCACAACCACTCTCTAAGGGCCACTAATGGACATAGGTTTCCAAGCATTTCCCTGGCCTTGTGTGACCCCTACCCTCACAGTTAGAAAAATGTTGAGACTCTTAACTCTGCTTTTAAGACGTTTGAGAATCTTCCATGATCTTGCCCCAAACTCAGTTGATTCACATCCCACCAGTTTCAGGTTTAAAACACATTTTTAAGGCAAGCTGACCAAACTGATACTCAGATTGCATCATAGAAATTATGCTTTCCTAGCCTGAACCAGACTTCCTATTAGCTCACCCAAGCCTGATTTGTTCCTTCTTGTAAGTCACAAATTGAGGAACAATAGACTCACTCTCACTCCTCTCTTTAGGTCATAGAGCATATTCATTCCATCAGCAGAATTTTTTTCAGCATTGCCTTCAAAATCTACCTTCATTTCAAGCACTGTGTGTGTGTTAATTGCTCGGTTGTGTTTGACTTTTTGTGACCCCATGGACTGTAGCCCACCAAGCTCCTTGGTCCGTGGGATTATCCAGGCAAGAGTACTGGAGTGGGTATCCATTCCCTTCTTTAGAGGATCTTTCCAACCCAGGGATCGAACCTGGGTCTCCTGTACTGTAGGCAGATTCTTTACTGTCTGAGCCACCAGGGAAGCTACATGTGTCATATTTCATGTTAAACGCCAAAGCCCTGTCACTTCTCTTTCAGATTATGCTAATTATGTCCTTATGGGGGTCTCAGCTTCTGCTATTGCTTTCAATAGTGTGTGCTCAACAGAGCAGCTAGTTTAATTCTTCTGAAACCTAGCTCCTATCACACCATCCTTTGCTCAAAGTCCCTCTCCTGTTTCATCTCTGATCGTTGTCTACTGCCTGCCCTCTGCCCTCCCACCCCAATCAACCTGCCCTAGCTGCACTTACTTCTTTGGTTGTCCTACAAAACCCTAGACTGCTATTACCTTGGGCCTCTTGCATGTGCTGTTCCTCTTCCTGGCATGCTTTTTTTTTTTTTTTTTGCTGAATATCTGCAAAACTTAAAATCTTTTCTTCTTTAGAACACACATCAAATGCTACTTTATCAAATACCAATTTTAATTTTTCTCCAGCTCTCACCACCCTCTGACAGTATTTCACTTTTTCACTGATTACATGTTCCCTGAAGGAATTTTGTTTTATTCATGGACATGTTCACATTTTCCAGAATGGGGTCTGACCCTGAGTAGCTGCTCAGTCATATTTGTTGGGTAAATCAATTAGTGCTTTTCCTTCCCCAGTTCTCCTTTCCCCAAACTGGAAGTTTGCTCTTAATATCAGCTAAGTGTAGGCCATTTTCAGAACTTGGGTACTTTCCTCTATCCTTCCCCTTTTGATTATTCTTGTTCAGCCTGACTACTGTAAAATCCATTAGTTTGTTTTGCTACAGTTCTATTAGCTCACCCAAGCCTGATTTGTTCCTTCTTGTAAGTCACAAATTGAGGAACAATAGACTCACTCTCACTCCTCTCTTTAGGTCATAGAGCATATTCATTCCATCAGCAGAATTTTTTTCAGCATTGCCTTCAAAATCTACCTTCATTTCAAGCACTGTGTGTGTGTTAATTGCTCGGTTGTGTTTGACTTTTTGTGACCCCATGGACTGTAGCCCACCAAGCTCCTTGGTCCGTGGGATTATCCAGGCAAGAGTACTGGAGTGGGTATCCATTCCCTTCTTTAGAGGATCTTTCCAACCCAGGGATCGAACCTGGGTCTCCTGTACTGTAGGCAGATTCTTTACTGTCTGAGCCACCAGGGAAGCTACATGTGTCATATTTCATGTTAAACGCCAAAGCCCCTGTCACTTCTCTTTCAGATTATGCTAATTATGTCCTTATGGGGGTCTCAGCTTCTGCTATTGCTTTCAATAGTGTGTGCTCAACAGAGCAGCTAGTTTAATTCTTCTGAAACCTAGCTCCTATCACACCATCCTTTGCTCAAAGTCCCTCTCCTGTTTCATCTCTGATCGTTGTCTACTGCCTGCCCTCTGCCCTCCCACCCCAATCAACCTGCCCTAGCTGCACTTACTTCTTTGGTTGTCCTACAAAACCCTAGACTGCTATTACCTTGGGCCTCTTGCATGTGCTGTTCCTCTTCCTGGCATGCTTTTTTTTTTTTTTTTTGCTGAATATCTGCAAAACTTAAAATCTTTTCTTCTTTAGAACACACATCAAATGCTACTTTATCAAATACCAATTTTAATTTTTCTCCAGCTCTCACCACCCTCTGACAGTATTTCACTTTTTCACTGATTACATGTTCCCTGAAGGAATTTTGTTTTATTCATGGACATGTTCACATTTTCCAGAATGGGGTCTGACCCTGAGTAGCTGCTCAGTCATATTTGTTGGGTAAATCAATTAGTGCTTTTCCTTCCCCAGTTCTCCTTTCCCCAAACTGGAAGTTTGCTCTTAATATCAGCTAAGTGTAGGCCATTTTCAGAACTTGGGTACTTTCCTCTATCCTTCAAGAAGCCTTTTTGATTATTCTTGTTCAGCCTGACTACTGTATTTCCTGAAGCTAAAAATTATAGATGAAGAGAACCCATTGGAAATGATTGTGTTTATCCAGAATATTGAGGGGCGGATTGTGTGGTCTTCATGGCAACTTCAACAAGTATTTGGAGGCAGAGAGGGTGACCAGAAAAAAAAATTCAGTGTTATCCTTCCATCTGTGCTTCACACCTGTGTTATCTCGGCTTCCTGAGCCTTTCTCATGGACTCCACTAGCTGAAATTAACACACTCAGGAGTTCATTGAATAGGGAAGGCAGACAAAGATGAGAAGTAAAGAAGAAATAACCTTAACTTTTAGTGTATTGGTTATCTGTGACTGCATAACAAACAGCCCTAATACTGAGTGGCTTAAAACACTGTCTTTCTGTTTAATCAAATATCTATGAATGGGCAGTTCTTTTTATCTGGGCTGGGTTCCCCTGACGCCTGCTGGGTTTGCATAGGTGTCTTCATCAGCTGATGATGTCTTCATCAGCTGGCTGGTCTAGGATGACCTTGCTGTTGTTTCTGGCGGTTGGCTGGAGCGTGGGGATGACTGGGTCATGTGTCTGTTGTTTTCCTGCATGGCATTGCCCACTTGGGGGTGCCAGGATTCCCAGAGAGTGCTTGGGAACACACCTGGGGGAAGCTTTCAGTTGGGCCGTGTTAGCATATATATTGCCTTAAGAGTTTGCATTTTAATATTTCAATTCTTATAGAAAAGTTGGAGACAGAAGATTAATTATAACATGAGCCTTTACATTTTTACAGATGTATTAGCTGCAACCTTCAACTATAAAACAAAAGAACTTTAAAGAACAGTATCTTGCCTTGCTTAGGAAGAGCTTGGAAGGCATTTAGCCACCTTCAAGCTCAAGAAAGGAAACCATGAGCATGCACAGATGTCTGCTTCCTTCATTAGTCAGAGCCCAGAGGAGTCTCCAGGTTCTTTAGGCTCCAGGCTTGGAGTAAAGAAAAGGCTATGTCTTGTCCTTCATGCAGTGAGGGAAAGGAAGGGACTGGAATGAAACCAGGAAAAGAGAACATTAACAGAGGACTGCTGATGGACTTGACATTTTGGAATGAAGAAATTCAGTGCAGGTCAGTTGAGTGAGGGAGGATGTGGCATTGAGTCCCAGTATGTTCAGAGCTATTTGATGCTGACATTACTTGGTCTCACTCTGTGAAGTTGTTGCTGAAACACTGCTTATTCTATATCAGCAGTCCTCATCCTCTCTGACATGAGAAACTGGTTTTGTGGAAGACAATTTTTCCATGGACTGGAGGTAAGGGATGGTTTTGGAATGATTCAGACATATTACATGTATTGTGCACATTATTTCTATTATTATTACATTGTGATATATACTGAAATAATTATATAGCTGACCCTAATGCAGAGTCAGTGGAGGCCCGAGCTTGTTTTTCTGGACCTAGATGGTTCCCTCTGGGGGTTATGGGAGACAGTGGCAGCCATCCCCCAGTGCTAGAATTATCACCTCAGCTCCACCTCAGATCATCAGGCATTCGATTCTCATGAGGAGCATCACAACCTGGATCCCTCATATGAGGAGTTCACAGAAGGGTTCACACTCCTGTGCGAATCTATTGCCCATACTGCTATGACAGGAAGTGGGGCTCAGGTGGTAATGGGAGCCATGGGGAACAGCGGTAAATACAGATGAAGCTTGGTTCACTCACACGTGGGTTACCTTCTGCTCCATGGACCAGTACTGGTTCATGTCCTGGGGTTTGAGGAACCAGTAGTTCTACAAGATACAATCTAGGACTCTAGTCTGTTGAATGGAGTCAAATCCTAGGTGAAACAGTAGGATCCCAACAGGGCGAATTTGGGAAACAATTTTTCCCTCTGTTTCCCACACCTTAATGAGAATTTTACCAAATTTTTTCCTATCAGTAGTTTAATTTACTTCAAAATTAGCATGTTTCACTTTGTTTTCTTTACTCACTGCTTTGGAGACAGCCTGGTTAAAACCCTCCCACTCACTAAGTTGCTAGTCAAAATATTTTAGGGAGGAAGCTCAAACATTCATTGTTTGCCTCATTAAAAATTAACTCAGCCAGATGGAGAAGAAGGCCATGTGTGTTCTCGTCTTAGGCCCACTTGTTGTCTTCTCCTTTGTTTGTCCACACACAGACCTCACCTCCTGAGGGCCACAAGGCCAGGCATAGGGGCGCTCTTACCTGCATTTCAGAGGATGCCGCTGAGGTTAAATGTCTTGCTCATGTTTGTGCAGAGAAGTGGAATGAAATCAGAGCTAGAACAGAGGTTATTGGGCAAGACCAGCATTGCTCCCCTGGTACCATAGAAGGGCAAGAATAAGGCCTCAGAGCTTCTTTGTGCAGAATCCACAGAGAAAGCCTGTCTGCTTTAAACCCTAACCACCATTCTAGAAACTTGGAGAAAAGAGATCAGAAACCGTATCTTGACTTTAGTTACTCTGCACTCCATTTTTTAAAAACACTGGATAAGTTTTTCATTTATTGCCAACACGATATAGATATATTATAATAGATAGATATAGATATGTGAGGTGGTGAATATGCCCACCTCTCTATTTTTATATATAAATAAACTTATACACTCATATACATCTATATATTATACTGGAATAATCACCACAATAAGTTTAGTTGGCATATTTACCACCTCACATAGTTACATCATGTGTGTACATACGTGAGATAAGAACTTTTAAGATCTACTGTCTTAGCAACATTCACACATATGATATATAGTATTGCTAGCTACAGTCACCATGCTGTATATTACACGCTCAGGGATTATTTGTAACTGCAAATTCATTCCCTTGGTATCTGTCTCTCTGACAGCTACCAATCTTCTGTTCCTATGAATTTGTTTTCTCAAATTCCACATATAAGGAATTCATAAAGTATTTGTCTTCCCTTACTTCATTTTGCATAATGCCCTTATGATCCAGCCATGTGGTCAAGAATGGGTCAAGATTTATTTCTTTTTTATGGCTAAATGATATTCCATTGTTTATATGTACCACATTTTCTTGATCCATTGATGAACACTTAGGTTACTTCTACATTTGTTTCTGACTCTCTCGATTATGGAATTCCTTGGACCTTTTGCTTTAACTCAGTCGTACATTTACTTCTACAAAGGTTCATCAGCCTCTACTATGTGCCAGGCTTTCTTCTGGGTGGTACAACAGGGAACACTACATGCCTCCTTCCCTCAGAAGTCACAGTCTTGCAGGGATGCAACAGTCAGAACCTGTTGTAGCAATAGGTTTATTGTAGCAAAATGAGTCCTATGAAGAGGCAAGTGCAAGATGTTGTGGGAGGATATAGCAGGGCCATCTGACACAGCCTAACTTACTGAGATACTTATGTTTGGGAATATAACTCTTGTTCTTAGCTTTAGGAATATTTTCATTTCAGAGATAGGAAGCACCAGGAAGAGTGAAAGATGATTAGAAGAGAGACCATCACCCCCTAGTCAGAGTGGGATAAACCACTGAGATGGCATGGACTACCCCAAACAATGGTTTCTAAAATGGGGCACAGCCTGGAATCCTGAAGCCAAATATTTTGCATGGAGAACAATCTTGAAAAGTGAAAAAAAAAATAGCCCCAAATTTTCCACTCTCATCCATATATTCTGATGTCCTTCCTCAGAAATGCCATTCTCCACTTTATTCCTTGGGATCTTAGAATAACCAGAATTACGTCAGCCACTGTATTCAGGAGTTTCAAAGACTTGATATTATTTAATTCTCCTGAGAGTGCTTTGAAGGAGCTATATCTTCACTTACAGATGAAGAAACGGAGATAGGTAGCAATTTGTTAACTTACCTAAGGTCACGCTACTTTAAAATGACAAATTATTCACACATTGATATATAGTATTGCTAGCTACAGTCACCATGCTGTATATTACACGCTCAGGGATTATTTGTAACTGCAATTATTCCCTTGGTATCTGTCTCTCTGACAGCTACCAATCTTCTGTTCCTATGAATTTGTTTTCTCAAATTCCACATATAAGGAATTCATAAAGTATTTGTCTTCCCTTACTTCATTTTGCATAATGCCCTTATGATCCAGCCATGTGGTCAAGAATGGGTCAAGATTTATTTCTTTTTTATGGCTAAATGATATTCCATTGTTTATATGTACCACATTTTCTTGATCCATTGATGAACACTTAGGTTACTTCTACATTTGTTTCTGACTCTCTCGATTATGGAATTCCTTGGACCTTTTGCTTTAACTCAGTCGTACATTTACTTCTACAAAGGTTCATCAGCCTCTACTATGTGCCAGGCTTTCTTCTGGGTGGTACAACAGGGAACACTACATGCCTCCTTCCCTCAGAAGTCACAGTCTTGCAGGGATGCAACAGTCAGAACCTGTTGTAGCAATAGGTTTATTGTAGCAAAATGAGTCCTATGAAGAGGCAAGTGCAAGATGTTGTGGGAGGATATAGCAGGGCCATCTGACACAGCCTAACTTACTGAGATACTTATGTTTGGGAATATAACTCTTGTTCTTAGCTTTAGGAATATTTTCATTTCAGAGATAGGAAGCACCAGGAAGAGTGAAAGATGATTAGAAGAGAGACCATCACCCCCTAGTCAGAGTGGGATAAACCACTGAGATGGCATGGACTACCCCAAACAATGGTTTCTAAAATGGGGCACAGCCTGGAATCCTGAAGCCAAATATTTTGCATGGAGAACAATCTTGAAAAGTGAAAAAAAAAATAGCCCCAAATTTTCCACTCTCATCCATATATTCTGATGTCCTTCCTCAGAAATGCCATTCTCCACTTTATTCCTTGGGATCTTAGAATAACCAGAATTACGTCAGCCACTGTATTCAGGAGTTTCAAAGACTTGATATTATTTAATTCTCCTGAGAGTGCTTTGAAGGAGCTATATCTTCACTTACAGATGAAGAAACGGAGATAGGTAGCAATTTGTTAACTTACCTAAGGTCACGCTACTTTAAAATGACTTTAAGCTGTTGGAGGAAGTGAATGAGGCTAGGTCTAGTGGGTCCAAGAGTACAATGAAATTCTAACTAGTCCAAGACCTGCTGAAAAAGACTGTACCCTCCCCCTGCCGCCCAAATACATTTAGAAAAAGCTTAGGAAACATTGGACTAGCATGGGTTTGTGTTGATGAGCAAGGGATCTGTCCTAACAGCTATGGGGAAAGATATCAGGACCCCTGGAATATGGTGGTAATATAGTCAGGAATGTGTAGTAATATGGCTCCACTAAATCTACTTCTATCCAAGGCATATAGAATGAGATCTGCCTTTCATACAGGATGGGAGTGGGGAGAACAGTGAAAACCAACATAATGGGGGCTTGGACGGTTGTCCATGAAAGGAGTCCAGATACAACCAATGCTTGTATGTAACTAGACTTGGACATTCCTGGGGAGTATGGTTGGAAGATTGTCCTTTCTGTTGAGATCCACTGAAGACCCATTCCAGGCTCACCTCCCTGGTATGGAGTCTCTGAACAGAAAACCAAGCCTGCCTAGAATTTTATTAGAACTGTTATATCTGACACTCAAACTTGAACTCATCCCGGCATTGGCACAACTTGTAGCAAATAGACTGTAAGTTACTGGTACCCAACACCTGTGAGGCAGACCCAGTGTCTCCTTATAGGTGATCTCCTGGTTGGCCACTACCCCAATAATTGGATTCCCTTTCAGCAAAATATTAGCCCATGGTCAAGATTTTCACTTCAGTATTCCAAGCAAGAGGAGAATCAACCTCCTGTGTTTTTCCAGGGACGTTGCCTTTGGGGTCCTCTATTGGTTCCTTGATATGACCCTGAACACAGATTTCTTGTGCAGCTAGATATTTTAAACTCTGTCATGTTTCATGATCCCACTCTAAATCTTTAATCTGGATGCTTAGCAAAAGTCTCACTTCCTAGCTGTGAGTCATTGCCTGGAAAAGGCTCACCCTGGGTCTCTGGAACTCTCTCTCATGTAATGACAGAAGGACACAGTGATCAGAGTGAGACAAGGAGAAAAGACTCAGCATCTTACTCTTAAATAAGTGAACACCCCTGCCTGAACTCCCAGACTCTCATTCTCTACCTGTTCTATTGATCCTCTACATGGACACCAAAGAAGTTTCCTGTGAAGTTCTTTTCTAGGGAAATTTTGGGATTCCCTAGTATGCAAAGGATATAGTGCTAAGCCAAGAATGCCATCCAGACTACTTGGAATGTGAGCCTTTCTACTATCAGCTAATACTGTTTTCAAATTCAAAACTATTTTTCTAGTCTCAACTTTTTCCCAGTCTCCTTCTGTTTCCTCTGATGCAGTGACCCCAAAATACTTATGCCTGATGATGTCCTTCAGGCTTCAAGACCCTTGTTATTGCTCCTATGGTTCTCACTGCTTGAAAGGTCCTACATATTACCATTTCTTGAAACTGCCGTTCCTTTGGAGACCAGGCTTTACAATAAAACTATCTTTCATGCCTCCCAGGAGAATACAAACTTAATGTCTCTTATTCTCATAACTCTCTAAAACAAGCCTTTATTATCCCCATTCTTATGGTTTGCTTTAGATACTACTGAGCCTTTCCCTATAGATCAGGAATTTCTGGAGGGAAGGGGCTATATGTAAGGAATTTTATTAGAACTGTTATATCTGACACTAAACTTGAACTCATCCCGGCATTGGCACAACTTGTAGCAAATAGACTGTAAGTTACTGGTACCCAACACCTGTGAGGCAGACCCAGTGTCTCCTTATAGGTGATCTCCTGGTTGGCCACTACCCCAATAATTGGATTCCCTTTCAGCAAAATATTAGCCCATGGTCAAGATTTTCACTTCAGTATTCCAAGCAAGAGGAGAATCAACCTCCTGTGTTTTTCCAGGGACGTTGCCTTTGGGGTCCTCTATTGGTTCCTTGATATGACCCTGAACACAGATTTCTTGTGCAGCTAGATATTTTAAACTCTGTCATGTTTCATGATCCCACTCTAAATCTTTAATCTGGATGCTTAGCAAAAGTCTCACTTCCTAGCTGTGAGTCATTGCCTGGAAAAGGCTCACCCTGGGTCTCTGGAACTCTCTCTCATGTAATGACAGAAGGACACAGTGATCAGAGTGAGACAAGGAGAAAAGACTCAGCATCTTACTCTTAAATAAGTGAACCCCCCTGCCTGAACTCCCAGACTCTCATTCTCTACCTGTTCTATTGATCCTCTACATGGACACCAAAGAAGTTTCCTGTGAAGTTCTTTTCTAGGGAAATTTTGGGATTCCCTAGTATGCAAAGGATATAGTGCTAAGCCAAGAATGCCATCCAGACTACTTGGAATGTGAGCCTTTCTACTATCAGCTAATACTGTTTTCAAATTCAAAACTATTTTTCTAGTCTCAACTTTTTCCCAGTCTCCTTCTGTTTCCTCTGATGCAGTGACCCCAAAATACTTATGCCTGATGATGTCCTTCAGGCTTCAAGACCCTTGTTATTGCTCCTATGGTTCTCACTGCTTGAAAGGTCCTACATATTACCATTTCTTGAAACTGCCGTTCCTTTGGAGACCAGGCTTTACAATAAAACTATCTTTCATGCCTCCCAGGAGAATACAAACTTAATGTCTCTTATTCTCATAACTCTCTAAAACAAGCCTTTATTATCCCCATTCTTATGGTTTGCTTTAGATACTACTGAGCCTTTCCCTATAGATCAGGAATTTCTGGAGGGAAGGGGCTATATGTAAGTTTGTATCCTGCAATGTAAATCACAGTGAATATAATAATTCAGTACATGTCTTGGGGTGGTAACCACAACCTACTGCCTGGTGCAGGGGATGGCGAGAAAGATAATGAACTTTAGATTCAGACAAGACTCTGTGCCATCCTGGTGCAGTCACTTACTGGTTTCGTGTTACTTATCTCTCAGAGCCCTCAATTTCCTCCTGTGTGAAGCAGGATTATAGATACATGATGAGAGATAATGCCAGAATCTAGATGGCTGATAACTGAATCCCTGTCCTGATATGTCTCTTCCCATGGGGGAAGGATGTATGCATAGAGGATTAGGGGAATACACAGTCTGGTTTACCACCAGGAGCTGTAGCTCCAAATGCTCACCTGGTTCTACTCCCCCTGACCTGAGTGGATCTTTTCTTGGGGGGGGGGGGGGAGGGGCGGATTGAGGAGGGAGGGGAGTGGGTGGGCCACTTCTATTGGTCTTTTGGGTTCTTTGTTTTTCAACTATTTTTCATCCATCTTTGTTCTTTGGCCCATGTGGTCCTCCCATCATAGTGGTCTGTCTCGCTGCAGAGCACTGACTCCGGGCTCACGCATTCCAGAGCTCCAGCTCGGTAGTTGGACACATCGGTCCAGCTGCTCCACGGCACGTGGGATCTTCCCAGGCCAGGGATTGAACTGGCGCCCCTTGCACTGCAAGGCGGTGTCCTTACCCACCAGACCACCAGGGAAGCCCCTGAGTGGATCTTATGTGGACTAAACAGGGTAACTGGTGTTTCAGTCCACGGTCAACATGGGAAGGCATTCCTCAGAGACTCGCTGCATAAATGTCTTTCTCTAAATCTCCCAACTGACTACCCTTTGCTTTCCTGAGACAGGGCAGAGGGTATTCACGCGTCCCATCTTAGTAGGTAGGACTCCTCTCCAACTCCAGACAAAATAAGAAGGGTTTTCTGCAGTGAGATTCTTATAGAACCTTCTCACTTTTCCCACAAAAGTTCCTATCACCAACCAGAGCAGCCTGTTTGACTAACTATGTACCATTTTGTTTTCTGTCAGCTTCAAAGCTCCCCTTTGGTTGTGAAGTAGTAGGTATCTATGTGTTTGGGGGACAAAGTAGTTGTTTAGACAATGACACCATGACCGAGATTAGGCAGATGTGGAGTCGAAAACAAAACAGAAGAAGAGAAAGAGAGAATGTACTGTAGTGCCAGGTTTTGCCTCTTATCAATTGTAAGGCTTTGGAAGTTGAACTGTAAAGTAGAGACGATCCTATCTGCCACCCAGGGAAGGTATGAACATCAAGTAAGCCAACGCGTGTGGAGCTTCTGTCACAATAATTGGTAGGAAATAGGTGTTTGCTAAACATTGACACCTTTCTTTTGTCCATTGAAAGTTAACCCAACAAAACATTTCCTTTTTGGCCATAAGTTGTCAGTTTCTTACAGGGAAAGCCTAGGAAGTCAGGACCAGAGACTCATGCTAATTTTTTAATTAATTTTTTTCTTTTCCCCATCATGCCTTGTTTATTTACATTTATTTTCACCCATCTTTATCCTTAGGCCTGTGTGGGCCTCCCACTGCAGTGGCCTCTCTTATTGTAGAGCACCGGCTCTGGGCGCATGTGCTCTATAACACTGACTCGGGCTCACGCATTCCAGAGCTCCAGCTCGGTAGTTGGACGCATTGGTCCAGCTGCTCCACGGCACGTGGGATCTTCCCAGGCCGGGGATCGAACTGGTGCCCCTTGCACTGCAATGCGGTGTCCTTACCCACCAGACCACCAGGGAAGCCCCTGAGTGGATCTTATGTGGACTAAACAGGGTAACTGGTGTTTCAGTCCACGGTCAACATGGGAAGGCATTCCTCAGAGACTCGCTGCATAAATGTCTTTCTCTAAATCTCCCAACTGACTACCCTTTGCTTTCCTGAGACAGGGCAGAGGGTATTCACGCGTCCCATCTTAGTAGGTAGGACTCCTCTCCAACTCCAGACAAAATAAGAAGGGTTTTCTGCAGTGAGATTCTTATAGAACCTTCTCACTTTTCCCACAAAAGTTCCTATCACCAACCAGAGCAGCCTGTTTGACTAACTATGTACCATTTTGTTTTCTGTCAGCTTCAAAGCTCCCCTTTGGTTGTGAAGTAGTAGGTATCTATGTGTTTGGGGGACAAAGTAGTTGTTTAGACAATGACACCATGACCGAGATTAGGCAGATGTGGAGTCGAAAACAAAACAGAAGAAGAGAAAGAGAGAATGTACTGTAGTGCCAGGTTTTGCCTCTTATCAATTGTAAGGCTTTGGAAGTTGAACTGTAAAGTAGAGACGATCCTATCTGCCACCCAGGGAAGGTATGAACATCAAGTAAGCCAACGCGTGTGGAGCTTCTGTCACAATAATTGGTAGGAAATAGGTGTTTGCTAAACATTGACACCTTTCTTTTGTCCATTGAAAGTTAACCCAACAAAACATTTCCTTTTTGGCCATAAGTTGTCAGTTTCTTACAGGGAAAGCCTAGGAAGTCAGGACCAGAGACTCATGCTAATTTTTTTTAATTAATTTTTTTCTTTTCCCCATCATGCCTTGTTTATTTACATTTATTTTCACCCATCTTTATCCTTAGGCCTGTGTGGGCCTCCCACTGCAGTGGCCTCTCTTATTGTAGAGCACCGGCTCTGGGCGCATGTGCTCTATAACACTGACTCGTGAATGGACACACTGGTCCAGCTGCTCTGCAGCATGTGGGATCCTCTAGGGCCAGGAATGGAACCGGTGCCTCTTGCACTGCAAGGCGGACTTTCCACCCACTGGACCACCAGGGAAGCCCTTGTGCTAATTTTGTTATCACTTTCTATAATCAAAATAAAGAACCCTATTAAGAACTAATTCAAAATTTTCTACAAAAGTGAATTTTTTATAACCCCATGGAGTCTTCCTAGCCTTCTTAGTACTTGCCTGTTTGAAAGCTCAAGTCTCACAGATTAAATCGAGTATTGCCAGCTCCAAATTGCTCAGATCATCACAGTTGATTTTTACCTCATGGGAAGTTGTGAACATTGTCCATTCTGTAGGGATGAACTTCAGGGATTTATTGTCAGTAACTGTCATGACCTGACCTAGCTACCAGTGAACTCAATGTACCTGGAGTCATAGAACCTGTGTGACCTGTTTGTGGTGGTTCTGTGTAAGATTCTTTCCATTGTTCTTGGAACAGGGTGTCTCTCCCTTCACTGGTAACTAGACTTGAAGTAGAGTTGAGGAAAGCATTCCGCCCAAGGAGAGTACCGTCCCTTACTTTTAGATGCATGTATTAGGTAACCACAGGCTTCTTGGTGGCTATGTGATAAAGCACGCTCCTGCCAATGCAGGAGGCATGGGTTTGATCCCTGGTTTGGGAAGATTCCCTGGAGAAGGGAATGGCAATCCATTCCAGTATTCTGGCCTGGGAAATCCCATGGACAGAGAAGCCTGATGGGTTAAAGACCATGGGGTCACAAAAGAGTCGGACATGTCTTAGCGAATAAACAACCAGAACAATTAGATAAACACAGTTTTTCTCAACATTGCTCATGGGAAACGGGAATAATGGGATAAAGTCGGAAGATTTTTTCATCAGACCCAGGAAACTGAACTAAAGTCTTTGCATGCCCACATTCTGACCCTGGGCAGAAAGAAATGTTGGGAGACAAGCTTGGGCAATTCTCCCTTTCTTCTTCTTTTTTTTTTTTTTTAAGATTTATTTATTTATTTATTTATTTATTTATTTATTGGAGGGGGCGGGTTGGGGATGGAGGGGGCGGGTGGGCCACTTCTCTTGGTCTTTCATTTGTCCATTTTCATCCATCTTTGTTCTTTGGCCTGTGTGGACCTCCCATTATGGTGGCCTCTGTTGTTGCAGAGCACCGGCTCTGAGTGCATGCACTCCAGAGCCCTGGCTTGGTGATTGGACACATGGGTCCAGCCACTTCACAGCACATGGGATCTTCCCAGGCCAGGGGTGGAACCAGCGCCCTTGCACTGCAAGGCAGTGTCCTTACCCACTGGACTACCAGGGAAGCCCGGAAATTCTCCTCTTAAGAGAACCAGTGAAGTGCCCTTAGAAGCATAGGTCTTGGGGTCTACCTACTATAGCCGTGAATCTGAAATCTTAACAGATGTGTGACCAAGTTCTGAATTTCTCCATACCCCACTTGACCATCTGTACAAGGGACATAACAATGCCACCTAGTTCAGCTGTGATGAAGATTAAAACAGTGCATGTAACATGTGAGTGCAGCCCAGTTCGACACTGCTCAGTAAATGCTGCAAGCTACTTAAGAGTGAGGAGCTCTATGAATTGGGAAATTACTGAATGACAGGAACCCAAATGAGTTTGGATTGGATTGATTTATCAAAGAACAAGAGTATTAATTTACCTGGGGCAAGTGTTAGTTAAATAGGGAGAGAATTTTTTTTCTCTTCTTTAAGCTATACAAATGCTTTATTTATTATAGATCTTAACTTTCTGTCTCAAAAGAGACATTGAGCTAGTCATAGCCGAGGGTAGATTGCATTTGCTGGTCTGATTCCCAGGCCTGTATTTCCTTATCAGCTCATTTCTATTTGCTGTCTCTGGTCTTCCTCACTGCAGTGGAGAATGAACATCGGAAAATGTTCTAAAAGCGAATTTTAAAACAACCAGAACAATTAGATAAACACAGTTTTTCTCAACATTGCTCATGGGAAACGGGAATAATGGGATAAAGTCGGAAGATTTTTTCATCAGACCCAGGAAACTGAACTAAAGTCTTTGCATGCCCACATTCTGACCCTGGGCAGAAAGAAATGTTGGGAGACAAGCTTGGGCAATTCTCCCTTTCTTCTTCTTTTTTTTTTTTTTTAAGATTTATTTATTTATTTATTTATTTATTTATTTATTGGAGGGGGCGGGTTGGGGATGGAGGGGGCGGGTGGGCCACTTCTCTTGGTCTTTCATTTGTCCATTTTCATCCATCTTTGTTCTTTGGCCTGTGTGGACCTCCCATTATGGTGGCCTCTGTTGTTGCAGAGCACCGGCTCTGAGTGCATGCACTCCAGAGCCCTGGCTTGGTGATTGGACACATGGGTCCAGCCACTTCACAGCACATGGGATCTTCCCAGGCCAGGGATGGAACCAGCGCCCCTTGCACTGCAAGGCAGTGTCCTTACCCACTGGACTACCAGGGAAGCCCGGAAATTCTCCTCTTAAGAGAACCAGTGAAGTGCCCTTAGAAGCATAGGTCTTGGGGTCTACCTACTATAGCCGTGAATCTGAAATCTTAACAGATGTGTGACCAAGTTCTGAATTTCTCCATACCTCACTTGACCATCTGTACAAGGGACATAACAATGCCACCTAGTTCAGCTGTGATGAAGATTAAAACAGTGCATGTAACATGTGAGTGCAGCCCAGTTCGACACTGCTCAGTAAATGCTGCAAGCTACTTAAGAGTGAGGAGCTCTATGAATTGGGAAATTACTGAATGACAGGAACCCAAATGAGTTTGGATTGGATTGATTTATCAAAGAACAAGAGTATTAATTTACCTGGGGCAAGTGTTAGTTAAATAGGGAGAGAATTTTTTTTCTCTTCTTTAAGCTATACAAATGCTTTATTTATTATAGATCTTAACTTTCTGTCTCAAAAGAGACATTGAGCTAGTCATAGCCGAGGGTAGATTGCATTTGCTGGTCTGATTCCCAGGCCTGTATTTCCTTATCAGCTCATTTCTATTTGCTGTCTCTGGTCTTCCTCACTGCAGTGGAGAATGAACTCACCAAGACAGGGAGCCAGTCCACTTGCCCCCCCCCCCCGCCCCCCCGACAAAGACAAAGATTTTCCTCAGTGGAGCCACTTAAATGGTGTACTGATCTCATGAAACCACTGCATCCAGTGGTCCCTCTCTTTTTCATTTGGCTTTGTTTTATTCCTGTCACCTTGTATTGTGCTTTTCAGGTGAATAGAGAGCCGTAGATCATCATCAGTCACATACTGTCCCAGCCGTATTTATGTGCATGTATGTTTGCACCCCCTCCCTCAAACCACACGACTACACAATGAAAATGCATATACAGACGTCCATATAAACATACATAGACTAAGTCAGAAACATCTTATAAACATAAATACTACAAGAAGTCACGTTTAATCACTATGAAAAGCAGTGCTTGTAAAACCCTTACCCACGCCTACTCTCACATATATGCACACTCAAGCATCACATGCACACCCTTTGATCCTGTGACTAGTCTCTGTGAGTATAAGGTATAGAGAGTACAACTCTTCTTCTTCCAGTCACATTCTTTTCATTAAGAGCTTTCTATAGATCTCTAGATCAGCACGACAATTCCATATCCTATTACCATCTGCCAAGAAGAAATAGATAAATCTATTAACCTGCTCTTTGCTTGTTTCATCATTGTGACAGCCTCTCATGGGACCACATCCATCAGGCTCCACACCACTTGACAGCCACTGTCCCAGTGCAGGTTAATAGCTCTTTAATCTCTATTTAATTACTCATTAATAATTCCAATACTAGTGCAGCCCATGTTTCGACACTGCTCAGTAAATGCTGCAAGCTACTTAAGAGTGAGGAGCTCTATGAATTGGGAAATTACTGAATGACAGGAACCCAAATGAGTTTGGATTGGATTGATTTATCAAAGAACAAGAGTATTAATTTACCTGGGGCAAGTGTTAGTTAAATAGGGAGAGAATTTTTTTTCTCTTCTTTAAGCTATACAAATGCTTTATTTATTATAGATCTTAACTTTCTGTCTCAAAAGAGACATTGAGCTAGTCATAGCCGAGGGTAGATTGCATTTGCTGGTCTGATTCCCAGGCCTGTATTTCCTTATCAGCTCATTTCTATTTGCTGTCTCTGGTCTTCCTCACTGCAGTGGAGAATGAACTCACCAAGACAGGGAGCCAGTCCACTTGCCCCCGCCCCCGACAAAGACAAAGATTTTCCTCAGTGGAGCCACTTAAATGGTGTACTGATCTCATGAAACCACTGCATCCAGTGGTCCCTCTCTTTTTCATTTGGCTTTGTTTTATTCCTGTCACCTTGTATTGTGCTTTTCAGGTGAATAGAGAGCCGTAGATCATCATCAGTCACATACTGTCCCAGCCGTATTTATGTGCATGTATGTTTGCACCCCCTCCCTCAAACCACACGACTACACAATGAAAATGCATATACAGACGTCCATATAAACATACATAGACTAAGTCAGAAACATCTTATAAACATAAATACTACAAGAAGTCACGTTTAATCACTATGAAAAGCAGTGCTTGTAAAACCCTTACCCACGCCTACTCTCACATATATGCACACTCAAGCATCACATGCACACCCTTTGATCCTGTGACTAGTCTCTGTGAGTATAAGGTATAGAGAGTACAACTCTTCTTCTTCCAGTCACATTCTTTTCATTAAGAGCTTTCTATAGATCTCTAGATCAGCACGACAATTCCATATCCTATTACCATCTGCCAAGAAGAAATAGATAAATCTATTAACCTGCTCTTTGCTTGTTTCATCATTGTGACAGCCTCTCATGGGACCACATCCATCAGGCTCCCACACCACTTGACAGCCACGTGTGCACCACCATGCTGCAGGTTAATAGCTCTTTAATCTCTATTTAATTACTCATTAATAATTCCAATACTGCTTTCTTCTATTAATTGATTAAAAGCCAGTTTCAGTGGAAGTGCATAATGAAATTTGGTTGTAACCAACGAGGGAAGGAGTTTTCTTGTCATCAAAATAATCAGGAACAAATAGTGACTGAAACACCCCCTACTTCTCTTGCAGATTGTTAGAATGCTAGAGCTGGCAGGGCCTTTGGGATTCAAATATGTCAGTGATTCCCAACCTGTGGCTCATGAGTGATTAGACAGTTTTCTAGGGAAAACAAACATTAGATAAGTCTGGCAGACACGGTATACAAATCTTTCTCACATTTTAGAGTTTTAAAGCAGTGTTAGCACATTAGAAGCTCTGATAATTGTTTGAGAAACCTATTTATACTGCTCACTTAATCTTCACACAACTTGTTTGATAATAAAATCATATTGATATTGAACACCATTGCAGTTTTTTATTGCTGTATAATAAACCACCCCCAAATTTAGTGGTTTAAAATACAGCATGGATTATATTTTGCAATTCCGTGAATTTCCTATATAGGGAACTACAAGATGGTCTGGCAATTGGTGCTATCTGAAGTACCTCACTTCTCCTTTTCCTCCTCCAAATCTTCCTTCCAAGATGTCTCAGGGGGCCAAAAAAACAGAAAAACTGTAAGGACTTCTTTAGGCTTGAAAGTCAAATACTACAAGAAGTACAAAAAAACGTGCTTGTAAAACCCTTACCCACGCCTACTCTCACATATATGCACACTCAAGCATCACATGCACACCCTTTGATCCTGTGACTAGTCTCTGTGAGTATAAGGTATAGAGAGTACAACTCTTCTTCTTCCAGTCACATTCTTTTCATTAAGAGCTTTCTATAGATCTCTAGATCAGCACGACAATTCCATATCCTATTACCATCTGCCAAGAAGAAATAGATAAATCTATTAACCTGCTCTTTGCTTGTTTCATCATTGTGACAGCCTCTCATGGGACCACATCCATCAGGCTCCCACACCACTTGACAGCCACGTGTGCACCACCATGCTGCAGGTTAATAGCTCTTTAATCTCTATTTAATTACTCATTAATAATTCCAATACTGCTTTCTTCTATTAATTGATTAAAAGCCAGTTTCAGTGGAAGTGCATAATGAAATTTGGTTGTAACCAACGAGGGAAGGAGTTTTCTTGTCATCAAAATAATCAGGAACAAATAGTGACTGAAACACCCCCTACTTCTCTTGCAGATTGTTAGAATGCTAGAGCTGGCAGGGCCTTTGGGATTCAAATATGTCAGTGATTCCCAACCTGTGGCTCATGAGTGATTAGACAGTTTTCTAGGGAAAACAAACATTAGATAAGTCTGGCAGACACGGTATACAAATCTTTCTCACATTTTAGAGTTTTAAAGCAGTGTTAGCACATTAGAAGCTCTGATAATTGTTTGAGAAACCTATTTATACTGCTCACTTAATCTTCACACAACTTGTTTGATAATAAAATCATATTGATATTGAACACCATTGCAGTTTTTTATTGCTGTATAATAAACCACCCCCAAATTTAGTGGTTTAAAATACAGCATGGATTATATTTTGCAATTCCGTGAATTTCCTATATAGGGAACTACAAGATGGTCTGGCAATTGGTGCTATCTGAAGTACCTCACTTCTCCTTTTCCTCCTCCAAATCTTCCTTCCAAGATGTCTCAGGGCCAACAACAGAAACTGTAAGACTTCTTTAGGCTTGAAAGTCAAATAACATAAGTTCTGCTGTATTATATTAAACAAAGCAAGTAACAAGGACAGGCTAGATTCAAGGGACACATAAAGGAATGTCAGTTATTGGTGGAAGAAAGCTTCCCTGGTGGCTTAAGTGTTACAGAATCTGTCTGCCAATGCAGGAAATGTGAATTTGATACCTGGGTCAGAAAGATATCCTTGAAAAGGAAATGATTACTCACTCCAGTATTCTTGCCTGGAAAATCCTATGAATAGAAGAGCCTGGTAGGCTACAGTCCATCGAGTCATAAAAGAGTCAGACATGACTTAGCAACCAAAATAAAGTATGCAAAGAACAATCACATTGCACAGGGGCACGTGGAAAGGAATTTTTGTAGCCACCTTTGAATATAATCTGCAACGAGCCATTGGGCAGTTTTTGGAAGACAGTTTAGGAAATGCTAGTTCTGTATTTTCTAGATACTTAGACTCACATATGTGGCATTAATTTCCCAAGGGCATGTATCTGGTAATCACAGAGACCAGATTAGAATCTAGATCTCAGACCTGAGTTCTCTGTCTTCACGGTTGGTTTTCCAAAAGATTCTCAGCTAATATGAATGACTTGAGTGACACCTGGATGCTTGCTTCCTGGATTTTAGGAGTCCTGAGACCCGTGTCCAGTCCCCGGGTTGGGAATATCCCCTGGGGAAGAGAATGGGTACCCACTCCAGTATTCTTGCCTGGAGAATTCCATGGACAGAGGAGCCTGATGGGCTACAAAGGGTCGCGAAGAGTTGGACATGACTGAGTGACAAACGTTTTTTTTTTTTACACCCTGATCCTGGTCTTCTATGTAAGTCTACCCAGGCTTGCCAGATCATGAGTAACTCAGAAAACCAGAGACTAAACATCCTGTGTCTTTGATGGAAATACCAAGCTTAGGGATTCTGAATGGTATGAGCTAAATGAGCTATGTCTTAAAAGCTTCTCTGTTTGTTAAATAGCTCCCTCCTTTTTATGGACCTAATTTTAACTATATCATCTACATACTCATTGAGTCCTGTACATGTGTAATCCACACGCAGATATTCACCTAATTTCTCATGTCTCTTAAGGCACAATTCAGCCCAGACTTTCATAAATGAATTTATGTAATGCTCCTCTGACTTGGCAACTTAGCCCAAACATGCCTTACATGTTATTACAGTGGTTGCAAGCAAATCCTGAAATAATTCTTGCACAGAATCTTACAGAACTGGTCAAGATAAACGTGAAAACTTACCCCAGCTTTTATGTCTGTAAATTCAACGTGAGCCTTCTCAATTTATTTATCAGTATGGTCTGTTACTTTTGCATGCTCTGCAAGACTTTTTTGAGTCTATTGACAGTATATCTGTTCCTGGAATGCATTCTGCCTAAGGTCTCTCTGTCTGTCTATCAATCTATATATCAGTCTACCTACCTACCTCTCTCATCTTTTTATTTATTTGCCACATGTTTCCATTTACTCTATTTCATTATAATGCCAGTACTATAACTCTTGGACTTTAAGCTATCTGATGAAGGGACCACATCTGAAATGCTTTTAGCAAATGCACAAGATAAAATCTGCTACTTCAGAGCCTGGAGGATACTTGATAGTGATAACTTGTTCAATATTCAGTATCTCCAGGACATTGGCTTCTAGCAACATTGATTAAGCATTTTGCATTAACTTAGCTTTAAATATTCCAGATTTCTTTGTCCAGGAGATCTAATGAAAGAGAAACATGAAAATGAAGGCTAATGACTGTAGAGAAAAGTTATGTAGTGCACTTTACAGATAATACATGAGAATGTAGCTTCATCTTCCTTCTCTAACACATTTATTATGATCAGAACACAACCTTTTCCAGGATGTCATTTTCAGCTGATGTGTCACAGCATGAAAGAGCCTGAAGATTACATTTACTTCCCATTCTTAGCTCATCACAAGGCAGGAGGAACAGAAAGCCAAGGAGTGGTGTAACTGTGACTTATATATGAAGAGCAACGGCAGTGTTAAATCTCTAGGCCAACCCAAAAAACCTAAAACTACCTGGAAACTAAACAGGAGAAGGAAATAAGAAAGCCAGGCTATATTATAAACACAGGCAGTATCAAATAAACTCTGAGAGATTTATCTGGCAATGCTCTTGAAATGCAGCTCAAGTCTTTATTTGTTTACCTGTTTGATTTTCACTGAGGCTGAGGCTGGAAGAAGAAAGGCAAGTACTTCATGAGGTGTCTGTATTTGAGAGCTATAGTGAGGCAGGTTAACTGATGAAGTTCATGTGTCAAGGAGAAAATCTCCTTTCAGCCACTTCAACTCTTGGGAGGTTCCAGTCTTCCTGGGCCGTGGTATGAAAGTTCTCTGAGTGTGATCCTAGGTCTGGTTGGTAGGAGAGAGCAGAAATGACATTTTGGAGAGTGACCTAATCTGATGAACAATTATATCACATTCCCTTGAAATCTGCCTTTCCAAATATTGTCTGTGCTTGAATCAAGATGAAAAGTCAAACTGTGGAAATGTCTTGGTTGAGAAATGAAATAACCTCTATCATGAATTAAAGTAGTCTCTCTCTTCACTGGGTCACCTTTCTAGAATTCTCCTGGTGCCACTGGAATCCTTTTTCTCTCTAAGCTTCCTGCCCTCATATTCGCCCACTAGACTTTCTGACTTTGTATTTATTGACTTATGAGCATTAGTCACACATTTGGTGCTGTTTCTGTTTCAGAGCTGGCCAAGTTAATATGTAAATAATGATGGCTTACTTGCAGTCCACTTGAGTTGGAGAAGCCAGGGGCAAATGCTGAAGTAAACAGGTGAGGGTAGTCTAAAGGAGACACCATGGTAACAGCAACCTCCTAACAAGGAGACTTTCCTCTCACGGGAGATTGGGACCTGCATAATTCTGTGAAAATGCCAAGTTTCATGGAATCAGGTGTGAAATGCAGCAGAATTGCATGTGAACCTATAATGATTTCAGAATAAAAAAGTTGACTTAGAAAAATCCAGGAGAAAAGAAGAACTTCTTGTATAAAGCAGTTTACATTTAGGAGATAATAGAAAAATGCACAAAAAGAGTAAATCTAAAATAAAAATATTATACTGTTATGCTTGGAATGTATAACTTTCCAGACATTTTTCTGTACAAACATAAATATGAACATATGTATTGTCTTTCAAGTGGGATTATACCATGTACAGTCTTTTACAAACTACTTTTGCCAATTAAATATATGGGGCAAATATATACTTTTTGCCTCTAAATATACTTCTACAATGTTTATTTTTATGATTTCATAATTTCATAGGATGGTTGTCCCATCAGTTAGCTAATAAATGTCCCTTTGTTAGACATTGGGCTATTTTCAGTTTTTATGTATGATCTATAGTAAACATCCTTTTTCATAAATTATTATTCAAAATTTTCTGTATCACTGAATATAAATAGTTTTAGGTATTTAAGAAATTTTGCTCACTTTTATGATTCCAGTGAATGCCTCAGGTCAGGCTTGATATTTAATAATTATATGTTTAATGAATTAATGAGTACGATGTTGCCAAATTATTCTCCCAAATATTTGTATTAATTTAAAATTCTCATTTTCCTAAATTTGGGTATTATCATTTGAGAGATTCGAGCTTATTTAGGTAAAACATTTCATTATTAAAATCTATGCTTTTTTTTTTTTTTTTACTAATTAGCTGGAATACTTTTTCAAATATTGAGTGCTCATTTGTGTTTTCTATTTTTTGAGTGTAGGATTTGTGAATTTTGCTACTGTTTTCTTTGGTCATTTGTGTCTTATATTCAACTGCTCTTTGTGTAATAATACCATTATATTTTTCAAATCAATATTATAAATGTTTCCCAGTTACATTTTAAATTTAGTGTTTTCTACTCACATGCATTTTTACCTATTGAACAGTATTTGCCTGTGCAAGTCACTTTAGTCGTGTCCAGCTCCTTGCGACCCTATGGACTATAGTGAGCCCAGCTCCTCTGTCCATGGAATTTTCCAGGCAGGAATACTGGAGTGAGTTTTCGTTTTCTTCTCCAGGGCATCTTCCTGTCCCAGGGAGCAAACCCACATCACTTACATTTACTGTATTGGCAGGTAGCCTTCCAGGCTCCTCTGTCCATGGGATTTCCCAGGCAGAATACTGGAGTGGGTTGCTATTCCTTTCTCCAGGGAATCTACCCAACCTGGGGATTGAACCTACATCTCCTGTATTTGCAGGCAGATTCTTTACCACTGAACCACCAGGGAAGGCAAATATATACACACGCACATACACACATATATTTCTAAATGTCTCCAATTATGCCATTCTTCATGAATTCCTATAAATTAAGACTTGAATAATTATTATTATGATTTCATAATTTCATAGGATGGTTGTCCCATCAGTTAGCTAATAAATGTCCCTTTGTTAGACATTGGGCTATTTTCAGTTTTTATGTATGATCTATAGTAAACATCCTTTTTCATAAATTATTATTCAAAATTTTCTGTATCACTGAATATAAATAGTTTTAGGTATTTAAGAAATTTTGCTCACTTTTATGATTCCAGTGAATGCCTCAGGTCAGGCTTGATATTTAATAATTATATGTTTAATGAATTAATGAGTACGATGTTGCCAAATTATTCTCCCAAATATTTGTATTAATTTAAAATTCTCATTTTCCTAAATTTGGGTATTATCATTTGAGAGATTCGAGCTTATTTAGGTAAAACATTTCATTATTAAAATCTATGCTTTTTTTTTTTTTTTTACTAATTAGCTGGAATACTTTTTCAAATATTGAGTGCTCATTTGTGTTTTCTATTTTTTGAGTGTAGGATTTGTGAATTTTGCTACTGTTTTCTTTGGTCATTTGTGTCTTATATTCAACTGCTCTTTGTGTAATAATACCATTATATTTTTCAAATCAATATTATAAATGTTTCCCAGTTACATTTTAAATTTAGTGTTTTCTACTCACATGCATTTTTACCTATTGAACAGTATTTGCCTGTGCAAGTCACTTTAGTCGTGTCCAGCTCCTTGCGACCCTATGGACTATAGTGAGCCCAGCTCCTCTGTCCATGGAATTTTCCAGGCAGGAATACTGGAGTGAGTTTTCGTTTTCTTCTCCAGGGCATCTTCCTGTCCCAGGGAGCAAACCCACATCACTTACATTTACTGTATTGGCAGGTAGCCTTCCAGGCTCCTCTGTCCATGGGATTTCCCAGGCAGAATACTGGAGTGGGTTGCTATTCCTTTCTCCAGGGAATCTACCCAACCTGGGGATTGAACCTACATCTCCTGTATTTGCAGGCAGATTCTTTACCACTGAACCACCAGGGAAGGCAAATATATACACACGCACATACACACATATATTTCTAAATGTCTCCAATTATGCCATTCTTCATGAATTCCTATAAATTAAGACTTGAATAATTATTATTAGATTATATTACATAAAATACAGAGATTGTTGCATAGCTCTAATATGAAATAGATGACTATTGTGTAGATTATAAGATTGGAAGCCAGGGCCTCACAAAGTTGCACTGTGTTTATTAGATTGCACAGCTCAGTAAAGTGGAAACATGGAGCAGATCCCAGACCTTCTAGCTCCAAGGGATTGAATCCAACAGACATGACAATTCAATTTGCATGGTGTCTGGCACATTGTAGGTTCTCCAAATATATTGTTGAGTAAATGAAGAGATGTCTCGTAGTCTTTGGGTCATGACTTTATCACCTCATTCTTTTTTCCTTTGTTTTGATCTGCTGTGTCAGCCTGGGCAGGTACTTAGTTTTTCTCATGACAGAATGCCTCAGTCACCTTTTGCCCCCTTGGGAACTTTCTGTAGTTTCTCCATCAAGCTCTTTACTAACCTTGCCAGGGAGTTAATGTTTATATTGGAATAGCACGAACTGTGACATTACTTACAGATTCTGGCAGAAAATTAGTGATAGTGAAAACCAGTTCAGCACAGTTGGGCAAGATTGCATCTCCTCCTTGGGAGGAGTAAGCTGAGGGACTGCAGGGAGCCATAATAGTCTAACGATGGCTAATGGTGAGGAACGATGGACCTGAGACACATAAATCAATCTGCACACGGGAATGGCTAATGAAATGCTTGGGAGATGCTTGAGCTCATCTGAGCATTGTTCATGAGTGTTTGTCTCTTCCTGGACCATATTGTTTTCTTATATAAGGAAAGAAATCTCACAGTTTGTAGTATACGGAAAGCCGCAGAAGACTGAGATATTTGCAAATTAGCAAATAAATGAGGAATGATGAGACCCACCCTCACTTCCAGTGTTCCCAGCCCATAGTTCTTGCATTGCCTAGAGTTTATTCCCCAGCTTAAATGTTTGTCAAAATCAAGGATGGCTCCAGTTTTTAGCCTTGGCCAATTTTTTAACCACCAGGGAAGGCAAATATATACACACGCACATACACACATATATTTCTAAATGTCTCCAATTATGCCATTCTTCATGAATTCCTATAAATTAAGACTTGAATAATTATTATTAGATTATATTACATAAAATACAGAGATTGTTGCATAGCTCTAATATGAAATAGATGACTATTGTGTAGATTATAAGATTGGAAGCCAGGGCCTCACAAAGTTGCACTGTGTTTATTAGATTGCACAGCTCAGTAAAGTGGAAACATGGAGCAGATCCCAGACCTTCTAGCTCCAAGGGATTGAATCCAACAGACATGACAATTCAATTTGCATGGTGTCTGGCACATTGTAGGTTCTCCAAATATATTGTTGAGTAAATGAAGAGATGTCTCGTAGTCTTTGGGTCATGACTTTATCACCTCATTCTTTTTTCCTTTGTTTTGATCTGCTGTGTCAGCCTGGGCAGGTACTTAGTTTTTCTCATGACAGAATGCCTCAGTCACCTTTTGCCCCCTTGGGAACTTTCTGTAGTTTCTCCATCAAGCTCTTTACTAACCTTGCCAGGGAGTTAATGTTTATATTGGAATAGCACGAACTGTGACATTACTTACAGATTCTGGCAGAAAATTAGTGATAGTGAAAACCAGTTCAGCACAGTTGGGCAAGATTGCATCTCCTCCTTGGGAGGAGTAAGCTGAGGGACTGCAGGGAGCCATAATAGTCTAACGATGGCTAATGGTGAGGAACGATGGACCTGAGACACATAAATCAATCTGCACACGGGAATGGCTAATGAAATGCTTGGGAGATGCTTGAGCTCATCTGAGCATTGTTCATGAGTGTTTGTCTCTTCCTGGACCATATTGTTTTCTTATATAAGGAAAGAAATCTCACAGTTTGTAGTATACGGAAAGCCGCAGAAGACTGAGATATTTGCAAATTAGCAAATAAATGAGGAATGATGAGACCCACCCTCACTTCCAGTGTTCCCAGCCCATAGTTCTTGCATTGCCTAGAGTTTATTCCCCAGCTTAAATGTTTGTCAAAATCAAGGATGGCTCCAGTTTTTAGCCTTGGCCAATTTTTTGGAGTTTATTTGCAATGAGTTTAACTAAAGGCTTAAGTGATTGCCTTTTCATTCTCCAGTCCAACCAGTGGTAAAGACCCTTCTGATATCACAAGATTGGTCTCAGTCCTCCCAATTCTTGAAAGATTCTTTTGTTTCAGATATTTACCTTTTAGGAAGGATCAAAATAGAAAGTTTGCTGTAACCACAGAAACCTGCAAAGGTTGGGGTTTGTCCAGCCATTTTAGTAGTTTTCTCAGAAGCAAAAATGAATGGCAAGAGTGATGCACAGTAAAAACTCCATCACTCACTTGAGGCAGCTTCAGAAGCAGCCCCTTCTTTCTGTTCTTTCATAGAAATATTCAACAAAGAGTTGGCACAGCTTGCACGCGGACCTTTCTAACATGAACTTTGCAAGCATGACATGTTACGTTTGTAGAAATAATATAAAGCATCTTCTGGAAACAGGAAACACACATAGCTTAAGATGATGTACTTGATCATAATACTAAACAGTTACAGTATATTACTTCTGTTTTTGTCTAAAAGAAAATTTTTCCTTCGAGGAGGAGATATATGGTAAGAATCAGAAAGCTTCGGGATTGATGATACATTTGCCCAAGGGACTCCTGGAAGATGCCCTTATGTGAGATGTGTAACAAGTGCCATTTTTAGGATTGACGTTGATGCTGAGATGTGTGTGAGGGACTCGACATCCTTCTCTGTGATCTCTGTGTTGAGACAAGTCTTTTTTGTGGTGTGATTCCCTGTGTCTTAGAGGACGGTGCCAAGTGGACAAGCAGACTGGAATAGAGAGTGAGAACTTTCTGGGGCAATTATATGAGTCTTTCAGTTGCTAGAGTAATCTGGTTTTCAGACAGAGGCATTTGAGATCATTTTTTCTGTCTTCAGCACATGCCAACCACACCCATTCTCTGTGATAATTAACTTCATGAGAGTGTAGAAATGAGCTGAAGCCATGGGTGTTAGACTAGAAGAGAAACAGGGTCATGGCCCAGAGAAAAGGACAGTAGTTTACCATAGAAGCAAAGTAGGAGAAAACCAAAGTCATATCAGAAGGGAAAATATGAATGCTTCTAGCAATGTTGCTTCAAAGATGGCCTTTCCATGCCTCCCAGCCCAGCTTTCTGCACTTCAACTCAGAATCATTCTGTTACATCAGTTGGTTTTGTCTCGGCCCTTTCTCATGCTCAACCATTCATCCTTCACCCTATCAAGAATATGTTAAAAAAAAATAAAAAGAATATGTTACCAGGCTGACTGACCATACATTTCCATACATTTTCCTTTAAACCAGATGAAGCCATGATTCATCCCAGTCCCAAGCTTTTCTTTCATTTTCTGTCTTATTACTTGCAAATCTACCCCATTATTACCAGAGATAAAAGCAGAAGAGAACCGAAAAGGAAAGGAACTGAGATTTTTCATTCTAGACCTCTAATGTTTGACTCTGCAGTGTCTCAGGAAGAGTGCCTCTGATGGAGCTATACTGAAAACGTTGCTTTAGCCCAGATTTGGGCAGAGGACTTTCAAGGGCAAATGACTTCTATGTTGGTTAGGACTGAAATGAGGCTTCCCTTCTCCTTATCTAGTCTGTGCCAACAGATACTTGACCTTCTTACTTGTCATTCACTCATCGAAGGGTCAGAGTTAGGAAAATACTGTGATTTGCACCATGTACAAATGAGGATGCTGATTACCTAAGATATTTGTACTTGGGGTCATTCACTCCTGGAAGATGCCCTTATGTGAGATGTGTAACAAGTGCCATTTTTAGGATTGACGTTGATGCTGAGATGTGTGTGAGGGACTCGACATCCTTCTCTGTGATCTCTGTGTTGAGACAAGTCTTTTTTGTGGTGTGATTCCCTGTGTCTTAGAGGACGGTGCCAAGTGGACAAGCAGACTGGAATAGAGAGTGAGAACTTTCTGGGGCAATTATATGAGTCTTTCAGTTGCTAGAGTAATCTGGTTTTCAGACAGAGGCATTTGAGATCATTTTTTCTGTCTTCAGCACATGCCAACCACACCCATTCTCTGTGATAATTAACTTCATGAGAGTGTAGAAATGAGCTGAAGCCATGGGTGTTAGACTAGAAGAGAAACAGGGTCATGGCCCAGAGAAAAGGACAGTAGTTTACCATAGAAGCAAAGTAGGAGAAAACCAAAGTCATATCAGAAGGGAAAATATGAATGCTTCTAGCAATGTTGCTTCAAAGATGGCCTTTCCATGCCTCCCAGCCCAGCTTTCTGCACTTCAACTCAGAATCATTCTGTTACATCAGTTGGTTTTGTCTCGGCCCTTTCTCATGCTCAACCATTCATCCTTCACCCTATCAAGAATATGTTAAAAAAAAATAAAAAGAATATGTTACCAGGCTGACTGACCATACATTTCCATACATTTTCCTTTAAACCAGATGAAGCCATGATTCATCCCAGTCCCAAGCTTTTCTTTCATTTTCTGTCTTATTACTTGCAAATCTACCCCATTATTACCAGAGATAAAAGCAGAAGAGAACCGAAAAGGAAAGGAACTGAGATTTTTCATTCTAGACCTCTAATGTTTGACTCTGCAGTGTCTCAGGAAGAGTGCCTCTGATGGAGCTATACTGAAAACGTTGCTTTAGCCCAGATTTGGGCAGAGGACTTTCAAGGGCAAATGACTTCTATGTTGGTTAGGACTGAAATGAGGCTTCCCTTCTCCTTATCTAGTCTGTGCCAACAGATACTTGACCTTCTTACTTGTCATTCACTCATCGAAGGGTCAGAGTTAGGAAAAATACTGTGATTTGCACCATGTACAAATGAGGATGCTGATTACCTAAGATATTTGAGCATACCATATGTGGGAGGACTGGCCTACTGTGCTGAGATTGAAATGGAATGTGGATCTCGAAAGATGTTTGCTGGATCTTATGATGTGTGCATTTCCCCTAACAGAGGGCTAGGGTTTTACCTGAAGGCCTTCCCTGAAACTTGGATGCAATCAAAGGGTGAGAACTGAATAAGCAGATTTTCACATTAAAAAAAAAGTCTTACCTTGGTTGTTTGCTTTAGGTTTCTGGTTATTTATCCATATTCAAATGACCAGATTGGTGTCAAGAATAATAAGTTGCTCTCTCCTTCCAAGTGATAAACAAATTCCTTTTTTTGTGTTATTTACTTACAAAGAAATAACTACCTAATATTTCTATCAAAGTGAGGTTGTCATGTTCTAACAAATACTACAATCATAAGCTTAATAGCGTCAGAATCTTTTGTCCTACCCTGTGCTACTCCTAGGTGACCTGGGCCCTGCTATGAAAAAAAATGTCTGGCAAAGCTAACTAATCTCTGGACGTCATAAATAAAGACGTTGCTACTTGTTGAGACACATAGCTCCTTCCTGGAGTAGCTGGGAACTGGTGATAACAAGTCACAATAACCCTGAGTTAGAAATGGGTTTGAATTTTTTTATGATTATATATTTTGCAATTTTGGCAGTTTTGAAGGTAAGAATGTGTCAAAGGGTAATATGTCTCAAGGACAGTCCGTGTTAAATCAATATTAATTAAATAGCTTTATTCTTATTTAACAAAGCATTGAAGTGGGGGTCTGCTGTGACCATAGAAGAGAACCGAAAAGGAAAGGAACTGAGATTTTTCATTCTAGACCTCTAATGTTTGACTCTGCAGTGTCTCAGGAAGAGTGCCTCTGATGGAGCTATACTGAAAACGTTGCTTTAGCCCAGATTTGGGCAGAGGACTTTCAAGGGCAAATGACTTCTATGTTGGTTAGGACTGAAATGAGGCTTCCCTTCTCCTTATCTAGTCTGTGCCAACAGATACTTGACCTTCTTACTTGTCATTCACTCATCGAAGGGTCAGAGTTAGGAAAAATACTGTGATTTGCACCATGTACAAATGAGGATGCTGATTACCTAAGATATTTGAGCATACCATATGTGGGAGGACTGGCCTACTGTGCTGAGATTGAAATGGAATGTGGATCTCGAAAGATGTTTGCTGGATCTTATGATGTGTGCATTTCCCCTAACAGAGGGCTAGGGTTTTACCTGAAGGCCTTCCCTGAAACTTGGATGCAATCAAAGGGTGAGAACTGAATAAGCAGATTTTCACATTAAAAAAAAAGTCTTACCTTGGTTGTTTGCTTTAGGTTTCTGGTTATTTATCCATATTCAAATGACCAGATTGGTGTCAAGAATAATAAGTTGCTCTCTCCTTCCAAGTGATAAACAAATTCCTTTTTTTGTGTTATTTACTTACAAAGAAATAACTACCTAATATTTCTATCAAAGTGAGGTTGTCATGTTCTAACAAATACTACAATCATAAGCTTAATAGCGTCAGAATCTTTTGTCCTACCCTGTGCTACTCCTAGGTGACCTGGGCCCTGCTATGAAAAAAAATGTCTGGCAAAGCTAACTAATCTCTGGACGTCATAAATAAAGACGTTGCTACTTGTTGAGACACATAGCTCCTTCCTGGAGTAGCTGGGAACTGGTGATAACAAGTCACAATAACCCTGAGTTAGAAATGGGTTTGAATTTTTTTATGATTATATATTTTGCAATTTTGGCAGTTTTGAAGGTAAGAATGTGTCAAAGGGTAATATGTCTCAAGGACAGTCCGTGTTAAATCAATATTAATTAAATAGCTTTATTCTTATTTAACAAAGCATTGAAGTGTGGAGGAAGGGATCTGCTGTGACCATTTTCTTTAATTTTCTTTTCCATCTGTCAGGTAAAATAAGACCTCCAAATCCCATACATCAGCATTTTAAAAATATAGCCAATTTTCAGCTTAGGTTACTTACCTAATGATGTGTTTACTTTGTCTCAGTTGTGATTTACTAGAGATAAAGCTGTATTATTAAGCAAAAAGGAAGAGCATCTGTAGAGACAATAGAAGTTTTGAAGCAAGAAAAAAATTGAGGTTTTTAAAAATTAAATGAGAAGCCTCAAAGGATGTCTCAACACATGGAATTGAGATAACAAGTACTGTCTTACCATGAAACATATACAAGAAGTAATTTTTGATTTATTATTATATTATGGAAATATGGCTGAATAGTCTGTGTCTATCCATTTCATATCTATTAAAGACTATGGTCATTGCTCCACACTTATCATTATATGAAGCATATAGAACACATAAAGGACAAATAAAATTCCATGAAGAGTGAAAAACCTGTTTTGTCAATTAGCTGTATTAGTTCAAAAGTAAAGATAGTGTAACAGAATGGTCAGTAAGACCTAAATGAACAGTGAAAGTCACTCAGTTGTATGTGACCCTTTGTGACCCATGGACAAGCCACAAAATTCTCAAGGCAAGAGTACTGGAGTGGGTAGCCCTTTCCCTTCTCTAGGGAATCTTTCCAACTTAGGGTTCAAATCCAGGTCTCCTGCATTGTAGGCAGATTCTTTACTAGGTGAGCTACAAGGGAAGGCATGAATGCCACTTCATTTTTTTCAATTAATTTTTATTGGACGATAGTTGCTTAACATTGTTGTGTTAGTTTCTACTGTACAGTAAAATGAATCAGCCATACATGTATACACACACACACGCACACACACGCACACACACACACACACACACCCTCCCTTTTGGACTTCCTTTCCTTTCAGATCACCATAGTGCATTAAGTAGTGTTCCTGTGCTATATGGAATGTTCTCATTAGTTATCTAGTTTGTACGTACTGTCAGTAGTGTGTATGTGTCAGTTGCAATCTCCCAATTCCTCCTACCTCTTTTTGTTCCCTCTTGGTATCCATATAGTTGTTTTCAACATCTATGTCTCTATTCCTGCCCTTCAGATAAGATCATCTACATCAGTTTATAGATTCCACATTTATGGGATATCCAATATTTGTTTAACTCTTCCTGACTCACTTCAGCCTGTGTGACACTCTCTAGGTCCATCCACTTCTCTACAAGTGGCCCAATTTTGCCCCTTTCTGTGGTGAGTAATGTTCTACTGAGGGGCACCTCTGATGAAGATGTTACTAAACACTGGGAACTGATGAGCATCTAGACTAGAAGTTTTGAAGCAAGAAAAAATTGAGGTTTTTAAAATTAAATGAGAAGACTCAAAGGATGTCTCAACACATGGAATTGAGATAACAAGTACTGTCTTACCATGAAACATATACAAGAAGTAATTTTTGATTTATTATTATATTATGGAAATATGGCTGAATAGTCTGTGTCTATCCATTTCATATCTATTAAAGACTATGGTCATTGCTCCACACTTATCATTATATGAAGCATATAGAACACATAAAGGACAAATAAAATTCCATGAAGAGTGAAAAACCTGTTTTGTCAATTAGCTGTATTAGTTCAAAAGTAAAGATAGTGTAACAGAATGGTCAGTAAGACCTAAATGAACAGTGAAAGTCACTCAGTTGTATGTGACCCTTTGTGACCCATGGACAAGCCACAAAATTCTCAAGGCAAGAGTACTGGAGTGGGTAGCCCTTTCCCTTCTCTAGGGAATCTTTCCAACTTAGGGTTCAAATCCAGGTCTCCTGCATTGTAGGCAGATTCTTTACTAGGTGAGCTACAAGGGAAGGCATGAATGCCACTTCATTTTTTTCAATTAATTTTTATTGGACGATAGTTGCTTAACATTGTTGTGTTAGTTTCTACTGTACAGTAAAATGAATCAGCCATACATGTATACACACACACACGCACACACACGCACACACACACACACACACCCTCCCTTTTGGACTTCCTTTCCTTTCAGATCACCATAGTGCATTAAGTAGTGTTCCTGTGCTATATGGAATGTTCTCATTAGTTATCTAGTTTGTACGTACTGTCAGTAGTGTGTATGTGTCAGTTGCAATCTCCCAATTCCTCCTACCTCTTTTTGTTCCCTCTTGGTATCCATATAGTTGTTTTCAACATCTATGTCTCTATTCCTGCCCTTCAGATAAGATCATCTACATCAGTTTATAGATTCCACATTTATGGGATATCCAATATTTGTTTAACTCTTCCTGACTCACTTCAGCCTGTGTGACACTCTCTAGGTCCATCCACTTCTCTACAAGTGGCCCAATTTTGCCCCTTTCTGTGGTGAGTAATGTTCTACTGAGGGGCACCTCTGATGAAGATGTTACTAAACACTGGGAAGTGTGGTGAGGACTCAGAGCTCTAAGAACAAAACATTGTATACATGGTTGGTCCTTTCGGCAACCATGGAACTTTAGAACATTATTCTGAGCTTTTTACAGATAAAAACATATCAAATTTTATTAGAACCATCCCTGTACTGACTTAGTATGATCCTCTTGTCTCAATTGAAAATGTTGGAGTCCCTTATCTCAGGGCCTGACATCCTGTCTCTTTTGACCTTGTGCTCCCAGGATCAAATGCATGTTTATTTTGAACTACACTATATAACTTTAGAAAATTACACATGTTGGGACTAGTCCAGCAACTATTTTTTTTTATGTCCTGGCTCATATAACCATGGCAAGGAACAATATGATGTAATTCTTACTATCAATATCATTGTAATCTGACAGGACATATCTGACAGTTGAACAAATAAACATATACACTTTGAGGCAGGTGGGATGTATTGTGACCTCAAATGGAAGAAGTTTCTACGTAGGCATGAAAAGAAGGAGCCAGTGTCTTAAACATTCTTTCCAGATACAGTATTTAAGTCCCTACTGAGTTAGTTGTGGAATTGAATTAATACTGAGATAAAGGTGTCCCCATCAAAGCATTAATTTCCACACCTGAGAAATGTGTCTTTAGGGATATCAATTTTTGATATAGACCCCACCAATGACTTCCTGAAAGTGGGTTGTTTAGCAACAAATGGCAATATATTTCTTTAGCGAAGGTTCAAATAGGTACCTTTATACCACCATCAGCCTGTCCTTACCCTAAGCTACAAAGAGTTTCTAGCACAAAATCTGAGGTCTTTAGATTCTGATGAATGTGTTCTTTTGATTATAGAGGTTATTTTCTCTTATTTTTACCAAAAATAGCTCACTTCACTGATCGAGGGTAGTTGTCTGTTTTGGAGGGCCACAGCACCTTATGCTGGAATTTATCAGTTCTCAACTTAGAACCAACGTTTACTGATCTTATTGAAACCAGTATGTCTCGTCACATACTGTCTCATTGAACATAAGTTCTGCCATAGGCATGTATAGTTCTAATACTGCTTTTGAAGGTGCTCAAGTTGCAAAGAAGTTTTGCTTCAGGACAATGAGCGAATCATATGATAAAATTCTGTGGAATTTCCCACCTAAAGATGAGAGAGCCAAGAAGCTGAGGATTTTCTGGCTATTTGAATACCTCATTGACATTTTTTTTATATAATTTTTTTTTCTTTCCTTTTTTTGTGTTTTTAAAATTTTGCCTCTTTTATTGGCTTTTTATTTGTTTATTTTCATCCATCTATTCTTTTGCTCTGTGTGGGCCTCCCATAGCAGTGGTGTCTCTCTTTGCAGAGCACCATCTCCAGGTGCATGCACTCCAGAGTATTTTGAACTACACTATATAACTTTAGAAAATTACACATGTTGGGACTAGTCCAGCAACTATTTTTTTTTATGTCCTGGCTCATATAACCATGGCAAGGAACAATATGATGTAATTCTTACTATCAATATCATTGTAATCTGACAGGACATATCTGACAGTTGAACAAATAAACATATACACTTTGAGGCAGGTGGGATGTATTGTGACCTCAAATGGAAGAAGTTTCTACGTAGGCATGAAAAGAAGGAGCCAGTGTCTTAAACATTCTTTCCAGATACAGTATTTAAGTCCCTACTGAGTTAGTTGTGGAATTGAATTAATACTGAGATAAAGGTGTCCCCATCAAAGCATTAATTTCCACACCTGAGAAATGTGTCTTTAGGGATATCAATTTTTGATATAGACCCCACCAATGACTTCCTGAAAGTGGGTTGTTTAGCAACAAATGGCAATATATTTCTTTAGCGAAGGTTCAAATAGGTACCTTTATACCACCATCAGCCTGTCCTTACCCTAAGCTACAAAGAGTTTCTAGCACAAAATCTGAGGTCTTTAGATTCTGATGAATGTGTTCTTTTGATTATAGAGGTTATTTTCTCTTATTTTTACCAAAAATAGCTCACTTCACTGATCGAGGGTAGTTGTCTGTTTTGGAGGGCCACAGCACCTTATGCTGGAATTTATCAGTTCTCAACTTAGAACCAACGTTTACTGATCTTATTGAAACCAGTATGTCTCGTCACATACTGTCTCATTGAACATAAGTTCTGCCATAGGCATGTATAGTTCTAATACTGCTTTTGAAGGTGCTCAAGTTGCAAAGAAGTTTTGCTTCAGGACAATGAGCGAATCATATGATAAAATTCTGTGGAATTTCCCACCTAAAGATGAGAGAGCCAAGAAGCTGAGGATTTTCTGGCTATTTGAATACCTCATTGACATTTTTTTTATATAATTTTTTTTTCTTTCCTTTTTTTGTGTTTTTAAAATTTTGCCTCTTTTATTGGCTTTTTATTTGTTTATTTTCATCCATCTATTCTTTTGCTCTGTGTGGGCCTCCCATAGCAGTGGTGTCTCTCTTTGCAGAGCACCATCTCCAGGTGCATGCACTCCAGAGTGTTAACTCATAATTGGACACACTGGTCCAGCCGCTCTGTGGTATGTGGGATCTTCCAGGACCAGGGATTGAACTAGTAACCCTTGTACTGCAAGGCAGACTCTTTACTCACTGGGCCAAAGCCCACTTCATTGGCATTTTTACTGCCATTAGGAAACAATTTCAGGGCTTCCCCTGGTGGTCCAGTGGGTAAGGACACCGCCTTGCAGTGCAAGGGGCGCCGGTTTGAGCCCTGGCCTGGGAAGATCCCACGTGCCGCGGAGCGGCTGGACTGATGTGTCCAATCACCGAGCCGGAGCTCTGGAGCGCACGCGCCCAGAGCCAGTGCTCTGCAACGACAGACGCCACCGTGATGGGAGGCCCACAGGAGCCAAAGAACGAATACGAATGAAAATAGATAAATGAAAGACCAACAGAAGTGGCCCGCCCACTCCCCTCCCTCCCCAACCCGACCCCCGCCCAAAGTAAATAAATAAATAAATCTTTAAAAAAAAAGAAAAAAAGAAACAATTTCAGATTTAGCAAGAACCCAGGGAAAGGCACTTACTTGTATTATGGAATGGTATAATCATGAGAAACTATTTTGCACCAACATAAGCACCATTGGATAGTATCCATATATGTTGTTCTCATTAAAGTGCCTGGAGATAGTGAATAGACACAGATCCTCAAACCATGATGGGAATTCCTTTTGTCGTATTGAAACCAGTATGTCTCGTCACATACTGTCTCATTGAACATAAGTTCTGCCATAGGCATGTATAGTTCTAATACTGCTTTTGAAGGTGCTCAAGTTGCAAAGAAGTTTTGCTTCAGGACAATGAGCGAATCATATGATAAAATTCTGTGGAATTTCCCACCTAAAGATGAGAGAGCCAAGAAGCTGAGGATTTTCTGGCTATTTGAATACCTCATTGACATTTTTTTTATATAATTTTTTTTTCTTTCCTTTTTTTGTGTTTTTAAAATTTTGCCTCTTTTATTGGCTTTTTATTTGTTTATTTTCATCCATCTATTCTTTTGCTCTGTGTGGGCCTCCCATAGCAGTGGTGTCTCTCTTTGCAGAGCACCATCTCCAGGTGCATGCACTCCAGAGTGTTAACTCATAATTGGACACACTGGTCCAGCCGCTCTGTGGTATGTGGGATCTTCCAGGACCAGGGATTGAACTAGTAACCCTTGTACTGCAAGGCAGACTCTTTACTCACTGGGCCAAAGCCCACTTCATTGGCATTTTTACTGCCATTAGGAAACAATTTCAGGGCTTCCCCTGGTGGTCCAGTGGGTAAGGACACCGCCTTGCAGTGCAAGGGGCGCCGGTTCGAGCCCTGGCCTGGGAAGATCCCACATGCCGCGGAGCGGCTGGACTGATGTGTCCAATCACTGAGCCAGAGCTCTGGAGCGCACGCGCCCAGAGCCAGTGCTCTGCAACGACAGACGCCACCGTGATGGGAGGCCCACAGGAGCCAAGGAACGAAGACGAATGAAAACAGAAAAATGAAAGACCAATAGAAGTGGCCTGCCCACTCCCCTCCCTCCCCAACCTGACCCCCGCCCAAAGTAAATAAATAAATAAATCTTTAAAAAAAAAGAAAAAAAGAAACAATTTCAGATTTAGCAAGAACCCAGGGAAAGGCACTTACTTGTATTATGGAATGGTATAATCATGAGAAACTATTTTGCACCAACATAAGCACCATTGGATAGTATCCATATATGTTGTTCTCATTAAAGTGCCTGGAGATAGTGAATAGACACAGATCCTCAAACCATGATGGGAATTCCTTTTGTCGTATGACCCTGTGCTATGGACTTAGGTTTTCTCAAAATTCATATGGCAAAATTCTAACCCCCAATATGACTGTATTTTGAGATAGAGCTTTTAGGATGTAATTGCAGTTCATTGAGGTCATAAATTGGGATCTTAATATGATAGGATTGGTGGCCCTATAAGAAAAGCAGGAGATCAGTTTCTCTTTCCATGTAGACACAGTGAAAAACAGCTATGTGAGCACACAGCAAGAAGGTGTCCAGCTGCAAGCCAAGAAGAGAGCCTTCACTAGACCCCACTATGCTGGCACCCAGTCTTGGATTGCCAGTCTGCAGAATTGTGAGGAAATAGATTTCTGTTGTTTACGCCACTCAGTCTGTAGTATTTTGTGGTGCCAGCCTGAGCTGGCAAACATGCCATGCCTTGAAAGACCTAAATCCCTTTTGAGGGAAATACATTTATACTTGTATTTGATCATTTGAGCCATTGCTAATCCAATTTCATGGCATAAATTGCCCTTCTTGAAGCCGTACACACCTACAACCTTACAGTAGCCCTGGCGGATTTGTTTTATCCTTCATTGACCTTATAATAGCTCAAGCGTGTTGAACTTACGACTTTTTATCCCTGACTACTTACTATCCATGAATAACCATTGAGAGAACAACAAAAGCTTCAGACAGTCTAACATCCTATTTACAAATGTCAGGTAATAAATAGTGTAAAAGTGAGCAATAGCAAAGCATCTTGGCAGCTTTTCATGTAAAAATATTGAATGGAAAAACCTCACTTTCTAGAAAATAGTTTGTATCAAACTTTGAAAACATATCACACTACCTTACAAAATGTGATTTCAGGGGATGGAAAAATCCCTTTGGGAAAATATGACATCACTTTGAAATTTTTTAAAATGTAGCATATATTTAAAGTAAGTAAAAGTAAATACTTTCACTAGAATTAGAGCAACTTAAATCCTGAAAGAGTTTTAAAATGGCAGCGGAAGTTAACCTTTTATCAAATAATATGACTTGCAAATGTTTTCTTCCATTTTATAGTTTGTTTTTTCATTTTTGTTGATGGTTTGCTATGGTGTGCAGAAAGCTTTTAGTTTGATGGAGTGCAATTTATCTATTTTTTTTTTGTTATCATTACATTTAGTGCCAGATTAAAAATATTACTGAGACTGATGTCAAAGATCTTACCCTTATTTTTTAGTAGGGGTTTTATGGTTTCAGGTCTTATGTTGCCCCAAAATATTTAAAAATATTAAAACCTTTTAGACTGATGTCAAAGATCTTACTTTTTTTTTTTGGGTTTTATGGTTAGACACAGTGAAAACAGCTATGTGAGCACACAGCAAGAAGGTGTCCAAGCCAAGAAGAGAGCCTTCACTAGACCCCACTATGCTGGCACCCAGTCTTGGATTGCCAGTCTGCAGAATTGTGAGGAAATAGATTTCTGTTGTTTACGCCACTCAGTCTGTAGTATTTTGTGGTGCCAGCCTGAGCTGGCAAACATGCCATGCCTTGAAAGACCTAAATCCCTTTTGAGGGAAATACATTTATACTTGTATTTGATCATTTGAGCCATTGCTAATCCAATTTCATGGCATAAATTGCCCTTCTTGAAGCCGTACACACCTACAACCTTACAGTAGCCCTGGCGGATTTGTTTTATCCTTCATTGACCTTATAATAGCTCAAGCGTGTTGAACTTACGACTTTTTATCCCTGACTACTTACTATCCATGAATAACCATTGAGAGAACAACAAAAGCTTCAGACAGTCTAACATCCTATTTACAAATGTCAGGTAATAAATAGTGTAAAAGTGAGCAATAGCAAAGCATCTTGGCAGCTTTTCATGTAAAAATATTGAATGGAAAAACCTCACTTTCTAGAAAATAGTTTGTATCAAACTTTGAAAACATATCACACTACCTTACAAAATGTGATTTCAGGGGATGGAAAAATCCCTTTGGGAAAATATGACATCACTTTGAAATTTTTTAAAATGTAGCATATATTTAAAGTAAGTAAAAGTAAATACTTTCACTAGAATTAGAGCAACTTAAATCCTGAAAGAGTTTTAAAATGGCAGCGGAAGTTAACCTTTTATCAAATAATATGACTTGCAAATGTTTTCTTCCATTTTATAGTTTGTTTTTTCATTTTTGTTGATGGTTTGCTATGGTGTGCAGAAAGCTTTTAGTTTGATGGAGTGCAATTTATCTATTTTTTTTTTGTTATCATTACATTTAGTGCCAGATTAAAAATATTACTGAGACTGATGTCAAAGATCTTACCCTTATTTTTTTTAGTAGGGGTTTTATGGTTTCAGGTCTTATGTTCAAGTTTTTAATCCACTTTGAGTTGATTTTTATGTATGGTGTAACATAGGGTTCCAATAGCCTTCTTTGGCATGTGGCTGTCTAGTTGTATCAAAACCATTTATTGAAGAAACTATCCTTTTCCCACTGTGTATTCTTGGCTCCTTTGTCATAAATGAATTGACATTATATGACTGGGTTTGTTTCTGGGCTCTGTTCTGTTCCATTGATCTGTCTATTGTGCCAATACTATACTGCTTTGGTATATCTGATAAGGGGTTAATATACATGGGTTTTCCTGGTGGTCCAGTGGGTAAAGAGTCCACCTTGCAGGGGGAGCCAGTTTGATCCCCGACCCAGGAAGATCCCATGTGCTGCAGAGCGGCTGGACCAGTGTGTCCAATTAGGAGCCAGCACTCAGAAGCGCATGCACCCAGAGCTGGTGCTTTGCAACAAGGGAGGCCACTGCAATGGGAGGCTCACACAGGCCAAATAATAAAGATGGATGAAAAATAAATAAATAAAAAATCAATAAAAGAGGCCAAAATTTAAAAAAATATATACAAAATATGGGGCTTGCTAAGTCGTGCTAATAAGAGCCCATCTGCCAGTGCTGGAGACATAAGAGATATGGGTTCGATCCCTGGGTCAGGAAGAATCCCTGGAGGTGGGCATAGAAACCCACTCCAGTATTCTTGCCTGGAGAAATCCCCATGAACAGAAGAGCCTGGCAGGTTATCATCCATAGGGTTGCAAAGAATCAGACATGCCTGTAGTGACTTAGCATGCTTGTACACATACAAAGTAAATGAAGAACTTGTACAACTCTATAACAAAAAGCCAAACAGTATGATCAAAAAAATGACCAAAGGAACTGCATTGACATTAACATCTGCCAGTGAACATGTGCAAGTGACAACAGGTGCATGAAAAAGATGATCAACATTGATAATAATCATGGAAATGCAAATCAAACCTACAATGAGATATCACTGTTAGAATAGCTATTATCAAAAAGACAAAGGCTTCCCTGGTGGTCAAATGGGTAAGAACACCGCCTTGCAGTGCGAGGGGCGCTGGTTCGATCCCTGGCCTGGGAAGATCCCTCGTGCTGTGGAGCGGCTGGACCAATGTGTCCAATTGCCGAGCCAGAACTCTGGAGCACATGTGCCCAGAGCCGGTGCTCTGCGACAACAGAGGCCACTACGATGGGAGGCCCACACGGGCCAAAGAGCAAACATGGATGAAAAATAGATAAATGGAAGACCAATAGAAGTGACCCACCCACCCTCTCCCTCCCCAACAGACCACCCCCCCCTCCAAAAAAAAGACAAGTGAGGTAAGTGTTGGCACAGACACTTGTTGGCATAGGAGAAGGACCCTATGTGCACTCTTGGTGGATGTGTGCATTTGTTTAGCCTCTATGGGAACAGTGTGAACATTCCTCAACAAACTAAACTTAGAACTACCATATGATCCAGCAGTCCCAATTCTGGGTCTGAAGGAAGTGAAAATAAGATATCAGAGAAATATCTGAACTCGCATATTTATTGCAGAATTATTCACAAAAGCCAAGATATGGAAACCTAAGTGTCTATTAGTGAATGAATGGATAAAGATGTGATATGTGCTTATATATATTATATAGATCTAAATATTTAATCATGAGAAAGAAGGAAATTGAGAACATTACTTGAAATGAGATAAGCCAGACAAAGAAAGACAAGAACTGCACAGCATGACTTATATGTGGAACCTGAAAAACATTTAACTGTTAGACTCATAGAAACTGATAACTGAAAAAGTGGTTTCCAGGGACTGGGAGTTGGGGGTAACAGAGAGACATTGGGAAAAGGTTGTAAGCTTTTAACTATAAAATGACATGAGGTCTGAAGGTTTGATGTAAAACATGGTGATTATAGTTGATAACACTGGCTATTGCATAGTTGCAACTTTCTTAGAATGGAACTTAAATCTTCTCTCTCTCACACACAAAATATGCCAGATGTGCCAATTTGAATAACTAGATGAGAAGATGGAGAAGCAAACAGTGAGCACTCTAGTATTCTTTCCTGGAAAATTCCATGGACAGAGAAGCCTGGCAAGCTACAGTCCATGGGATCTCAAGTATGTGTGTGTATATGTGTGTATAGATATAGATATATAGATAGATATACACATATGCATATACATATATATATACATAAACACACACACATACACACACACATATATATCTATATTATTTTACTGTTACAGAGTTTTGCTGTTTACAGCTATACATGAATCCAAATCAGTCATAGGTGTGCCCTTGACTCCTTCCACCTGAACCACCCCCCCAATCCCTCCCCATCCCACCTCTCCAGGTTGTTGCATACCCCCTACAAGTTCCCTTAGTCTTACAGCATATCCACAATGGTTGTCCCTTTTATATATGGTCATGTAGGTTTCCATAGTGCTTTTTCCAAACTTCTCATCCACTCTTCCCACCCTCCATGACCATGAGTCTATTCTCTGTATGTTTTTCCATTTCAGCTCTGCATATGCATTTATCAGTACCATCTTTCTAGATTCCATATATATGTGGTAAAATACTATATTTGTCCTCTTTTTGACTTAGTTAACTTTGTATAATAGGTTCCAGATTCACCCACCTTATTAGGACTGATCCTTCTGCATTTCTTTTTAATACTGAGAGATAATTCCATGTGTATCATAACTTCTTTATCCATTCATTTGTTGAGGGATGTCTAGTTTGTTTCCATGTTCTATCTATTGTAAAAAGTGCTGCAATGAACATTGGGGTACATGTGTCTCTTCAATTTTGATTTTCTCTGGGTATATGCCTCATAGTGAGATTCCTGGGTAATACAGTGTTTCTATTCCTAGTTTTTTAAAAGTAATCTCCATACTGTCTTCTATAGTGACATTCCCACCTACAGTGCAAGAGTGTTCTTTTTACTCTATACCCTATCCAGCATTTATTGTCTGTAGACTGTTTTTAAAAAATTTTGGCCTCTTTCATTGGTTTTTTATTTATTTATTTTTCATTCATCTTTATTCTTCAGCCTGTGTGGACCTCCCATTGCGGTGGCCTCCCTTGTTGCAGAGCACCGCTCTGGGTGCATGTGCTCCAGAGCACTGGCTTGTAATTGGACATACCCGTCCAGCTGCTCCACTGCACGTGTGATCTTCCCAGGCCAGGGATTGAACTGGTGCCCCTTGCATTAAGCATGATGGACTCTTTATCCACTGGACCACCAGGGAAAGCCCTGTTTATAGATTTTTTGATGATGGCCATTCTGACAGGTGTGAGGTGATATCTCATTGTAGTTTTTTTTTTTTTCCTTTATTTTAAAGATTTTACAGCGTTTTGTTGTTCAGCAACATGTATGTTCCCAGATCATTCATATGCATATCCACGGACCCTCCCCCCACGCAGTTCCCCCCTTCCACCCCTCCAGACCATCACCCCAAGTGGTTGTAGGCACTCCTATTCCCCTAGCACAATCACAATAGCTATCTTTTCCACACATGACAGTATAGGTTTCCATGTTACTCCCTCCATGCCTCCCTCCCACTGTTCGGTCTCCACAATGTCTTTATGTCTATTCTATGTTTTTTCATGAGTTCACTGCGTATGTTATCATGACCATCTTACTAGATCCCATATATATGAGTTAGTATACTGTACTTGTCTTTCTCTTTTTGACTTACTTCACTTTTTTTTTTTTCATTTTTTTTTTTAAACCTTTATTTTACTTTTAACTTTTACAGAGTTTTGTTGTTCACAGACATGCATGTTCTCAGATTAATCACATGTATATCCCCTTCCTCCCTCCCGACCATCACACAGCACCCCTGAAGGATCCCCTTTTCTCACAGAGCAATGACTATAGCTATTTTCTTCACTTATGATAGTACAGGCCTTCATGCTACTTCCTTTCCCCCGCCTTCCCCACAATGTCCATATGTACAGTGAGATTCCTGGGTAATACAGTGTTTCTATTCCTAGTTTTTTAAAAGTAATCTCCATACTGTCTTCTATAGTGACATTCCCACCTACAGTGCAAGAGTGTTCTTTTTACTCTATACCCTATCCAGCATTTATTGTCTGTAGACTGTTTTTAAAAAATTTTGGCCTCTTTCATTGGTTTTTTATTTATTTATTTTTCATTCATCTTTATTCTTCAGCCTGTGTGGACCTCCCATTGCGGTGGCCTCCCTTGTTGCAGAGCACCGCTCTGGGTGCATGTGCTCCAGAGCACTGGCTTGTAATTGGACATACCCGTCCAGCTGCTCCACTGCACGTGTGATCTTCCCAGGCCAGGGATTGAACTGGTGCCCCTTGCATTAAGCATGATGGACTCTTTATCCACTGGACCACCAGGGAAAGCCCTGTTTATAGATTTTTTGATGATGGCCATTCTGACAGGTGTGAGGTGATATCTCATTGTAGTTTTTTTTTTTTTCCTTTATTTTAAAGATTTTACAGCGTTTTGTTGTTCAGCAACATGTATGTTCCCAGATCATTCATATGCATATCCACGGACCCTCCCCCCACGCAGTTCCCCCCCTCCCACCCCTCCAGACCATCACCCCAAGTGGTTGTAGGCACTCCTATTCCCCTAGCACAATCACAATAGCTATCTTTTCCACACATGACAGTATAGGTTTCCATGTTACTCCCTCCATGCCTCCCTCCCACTGTTCGGTCTCCACAATGTCTTTATGTCTATTCTATGTTTTTTCATGAGTTCACTGCGTATGTTATCATGACCATCTTACTAGATCCCATATATATGAGTTAGTATACTGTACTTGTCTTTCTCTTTTTGACTTACTTCACTTTTTTTTTTTTCATTTTTTTTTTTAAACCTTTATTTTACTTTTAACTTTTACAGAGTTTTGTTGTTCACAGACATGCATGTTCTCAGATTAATCACATGTATATCCCCCCTTCCCTCCCCTCCTGACCATCACACAACACCCCTGAAGGATCCCCTTTTTTCACAGAGCAATGACTATAGCTATTTTCTTCACTTATGATAGTACAGGCCTTCATGCTACTTCCTTTACGCCTCTCACCCACTGTTCCTTCCCCACAATGTCCATATGTCCACTGTCCATGTCTGTCTTTCTGTCGCTTCACTGCATGTGCCATCATCACCATCCTACTAGATTCCATATATATGTGTTAATATACTGTATTTGTCCTTCTCTTTTTGACTGACTTCACTTTTTATGATACGTTCTAGATCCAGCCACCTCATTAGGGTTGATTCTTCTGCATTTCTCTTTACAGCTGTGTAGTATTCCATTGTATATATGTACCAGAGCTTTTGGATCCATTCGTTCGTCGATGGGCATCTAGGTTCCTTCCAAGTTCTAGCTATTGTGTAGAGAGCTGCAATGAACATTGGGGTACAGGTGCTTCTTTCAGTTTTGATTTCGTCAGAGTATAAGCCTAAGCAACTTCAGACTCTACTACAAAGCAATAGTCATTAAGACAGTATGGTACTGGCACAAGAACAAAAATATTGACCAATGGAACAAGATTGAGAACCCAGAGATAAACCCACGCACCTATGGGTACCTTATTTTTGACAAAGGAGGCGAACATATAAAATGGGACAAAGACAGCCTCTTCAACAAATGGTGCTGGGAAAATTGGACAGCTACATGCAGGAAAATGAAGTTGGAACATACCCTGACACCATACACAAAGATCAACTCAAAATGGATGAAAGACCTAAATGTAAGGCCAGAAACCATCAAACTCTTAGAGGAGAATATAGGAAAAACCCTCAAGGACAGAAATCAAAGCAAGATCTTCTCTGACCCACCTACTAGAATAGTGGAACTAAAAAGACAAATGAACATGTGGGACCTAATGAAACTTAAAAGCTTTTGTACAGCTAAAGAAATTACAAAAAAGCTGAACAGACAGCCCACAGAGTGGGAGAAAATCATAGCAAATGAAACAACAGACAAAGAATTCATCTCCAAAATCTACAAGCAACTCAGACAACTCAGCACTGGAAAAATGAACAACCCAATCAAAAAATGGGAAAAGGACCTAAACAGACACCTCTCCAACGATGACATACAGATGGCCCAAAACACATGAAACGATGCTCAACTTCACTAATAATTAGAGAAATGCAAATCAAAACTACAATGAGATATCACCTCACACCCATCAGAATGGCCATCATCCACAAATCGACAGACAATAAATGCTGGAGAGGCTGCGGAGAAAAGGGAACACTCCTGCATTGCTGGTGGGAGTGTAAATTGATACAGCCTCTATGGAAGACAGTCTGGAGATTTCTTAAAATACTTCACTTTTGATGATAGGTTCTAGAGCCAGCCACCTCATTAGGACTGAGTCTTCTGCATTTCTTTTAACAGCTGAGTAGTATTCCATTGTATATATGTACCAAAGCTTTTTTATCCATTCATTTGTCATTGGACATCTAGGTTGCTTCCATATTCTGGCTATTGTATAGAGAGCTGCAATGAACATTGGGATACAGGTGCCTCTTTCAGTTTTGATTTCATCAGGATATAGGCCTAATAGTGGGATTGCTGGGTCATATGGTGCTTCTATTTTTAGTTTTTTAAGGAATCTCCATACTGTCTTCCATAGAGGCTGTATCAATTTACATTCTCACCAGCAATGCAAGAGGGTTCCCTTTTCTCCGCACCCTCTCCAGCATTTACTGTCTGTCGATTTGTTGATGATGGCCATTCTGACAGGTGTGAGGTGGTATCTCATTGTGGTTTTAATTTGCATTTCTCTGATAATAAGCGAGTTTGAGCATTGTTTCATGTATTTTTGGGCCATCTGTATGTCCTCTTTGGAGAGGCGTCTCTTTAGATCTTTTTTCCATTTTTTGATTGGGCTGCTCATTTTCCTTGTGCTGAGTTGTCTGAGTTGCTTGTAGATTTTGGAGATGAATTCTTTGTCTGTTGTTTCATTTGCTATGATTTTCTCCCACTCTGTGGGCTGTCTGTTCAACTTTTTTGTGATTTCTTTTGCTGTACAAAAGCTTTTAAGTTTCATGAGGTCCCATGTGTTGACTTCTTTTCAGTTCCACTATTTTAGTAGGTGGGTCAGAGAAGATTTTTTCTTGGTTTGATGATTTCTTTGCTGTAAAATCAAATTTAGCTAAAGAAATTACAACAAAGCTGAACAGACAGCCCACAGAGTGGGAGAAAATCATAGCAAATGAAACAACAGACAAAGAATTCATCTCCAAAATCTACAAGCAACTCAGACAACTCAGCACTGGAAAAATGAACAACCCAATCAAAAAATGGGAAAAGGACCTAAACAGACACCTCTCCAACGATGACATACAGATGGCCCAAAAACACATGAAACGATGCTCAACTTCACTAATAATTAGAGAAATGCAAATCAAAACTACAATGAGATATCACCTCACACCCATCAGAATGGCCATCATCCACAAATCGACAGACAATAAATGCTGGAGAGGCTGCGGAGAAAAGGGAACACTCCTGCATTGCTGGTGGGAGTGTAAATTGATACAGCCTCTATGGAAGACAGTCTGGAGATTTCTTAAAATACTTCACTTTTGATGATAGGTTCTAGAGCCAGCCACCTCATTAGGACTGAGTCTTCTGCATTTCTTTTAACAGCTGAGTAGTATTCCATTGTATATATGTACCAAAGCTTTTTTATCCATTCATTTGTCATTGGACATCTAGGTTGCTTCCATATTCTGGCTATTGTATAGAGAGCTGCAATGAACATTGGGATACAGGTGCCTCTTTCAGTTTTGATTTCATCAGGATATAGGCCTAATAGTGGGATTGCTGGGTCATATGGTGCTTCTATTTTTAGTTTTTTAAGGAATCTCCATACTGTCTTCCATAGAGGCTGTATCAATTTACATTCTCACCAGCAATGCAAGAGGGTTCCCTTTTCTCCGCACCCTCTCCAGCATTTACTGTCTGTCGATTTGTTGATGATGGCCATTCTGACAGGTGTGAGGTGGTATCTCATTGTGGTTTTAATTTGCATTTCTCTGATAATAAGCGAGTTTGAGCATTGTTTCATGTATTTTTGGGCCATCTGTATGTCCTCTTTGGAGAGGCGTCTCTTTAGATCTTTTTTCCATTTTTTGATTGGGCTGCTCATTTTCCTTGTGCTGAGTTGTCTGAGTTGCTTGTAGATTTTGGAGATGAATTCTTTGTCTGTTGTTTCATTTGCTATGATTTTCTCCCACTCTGTGGGCTGTCTGTTCAACTTTTTTGTGATTTCTTTTGCTGTACAAAAGCTTTTAAGTTTCATGAGGTCCCATGTGTTGACTTCTTTTCAGTTCCACTATTTTAGTAGGTGGGTCAGAGAAGATCTTGCTTTGATTTCTGTCCTTGAGGGTTTTGCCTATATTCTCCTCTAAGAGTTTGATGGTTTCTGGTATTACATTTAGGTCTTTCATCCATTTTGAGTTGATCTTTGTGTATGGGGTGAGGGAATGTTCCAACTTCATTTTTTTGCATGTAGCTGTCCAATTTTCCCAGCACCACTTGTTGAAGAGGCTGTCTTTCTCCCATTTTATAGTTTCTCCTCCTTTGTCAAAAATAAGGTACCCATAGGTGCGTGGGTTGATCTCTGGGTTCTCAATCTTGTTCCATTGATCTATAGTTGTGTTCTTGTGCCAGTACCATACTGTCTTGATGACTGTTGCTTTGTAGTAGAGTCTGAAGTTAGGGAGGCTGATTCCTCCAACTCCGTTTTTCTTTCTCAGGATTGCTTTGGCTATTTGAGGTCTTCTGTGTTTCCATATGAACTGTGTTATCTTTGGTCTAGTTCTGTGAAAAATGTCAATGGTAGTTGGATAGGTATTACATTGAATCTGTAGATGATATTTGATAGTATGGTCATTTTCACAATATTGATTCTTCCGATCCAGGAACATGGAATTCTCTCCATCTGTTTAAGTCTTCTTTAATGTCTCTCATGAGTGTCTTGTAATTTTCTGTGTACAATTCTTTTGTTTCTTTGGGCAGGTTTATTCCTAGATATTTGATTCTTTTGGTTGCAATGGTGAAGGGAATTGCCTCTTTGATTTTGCTTTCTGATTTTTCATTGTTTGTGTATAGGAATGCCAGTGACTTCTGTGTGTTGACTTTGTATCCTGTGACTTTGCTGAATTCATTGATTAGCTCTAGTAGCTTTGTAACCGTGTCTTTGGGATTTTCTATGTATAATATTATGTCGTCTGCAAAAAGAGAGAACTTGACTTCTTCCTTTCCAATCTGGATTCCTTTGATTTCTTTCTCTTCTCTTATTGCTGTAGCTAGGACTTCCAGGACTATGTTGAATAGTAGTGGTGAAAGTGGGCACCCCTGTCTTGTTCCTGATCTTAGAGGGAATGCTTTCAGTTTTTCACCATTAACAATAATGTTCGCTGTAGGCTTCTCATAGATGGCTTTTATTATGTTGAGATAGGTTCCTTCTATGCCCATTTTCTGAAGAGTTTTTATCATAAATGGATGTTGTACTTTGTTGAAGGCTTTTTCTGCATCTATTGAAATGATCATGTGATTTTTGTCTTTCAACTTGTTGATATGGTGTATCACGTTGATTGATTTGCGGATGTTGAAGAAGCCTTGCATGCCTGGGATGAACCCAATTTGATCATAATGTATGAGTTTTTTGATGTATCGTTGAATTCTGTTTGTTAGGATTTTGTTGAGGATCTTGGCATCTAAGTTCATCAGAGAAATTGGTCTGTAATTTTCCTTTTTTGTGTTGTCTTTGCCTGGTTTGGGTATCAGGGTGATGCTGGCCTTGTAGAATGTGTTTGGAAGTTTTCCTTCCTGAGCAATTTTTTGAAAGAGTTTTAGAAGGGCAGGCATTAGCTCTTCTTTAAATGTTTGGTAGAATTTGGCTGTGAAGCCATCTGGCCCTGGGCTTTTATTTTTGGGTAGATTTTTAATCACAAATTCGATTTCTGAGCTTGTAATTGGGTTGTTCAAAGTTTCTGTTTCTTCCTGGCTCAGTCTTGGGAGATTAATCTTCTCCAAGAAACTGTCCATTTCTTCCAGGTTGTCCAGTTTGTTGCCATAGAGTTGTTCATAATAGTCTCTTAGAATCCTTTGGATTTCTGCATTATCTGTTGTAATCTCTCCTTTTTCATTTTTGATTTTTCATTGTTTGTGTATAGGAATGCCAGTGACTTCTGTGTGTTGACTTTATATCCTGCAACTTTGCTGAATTCATTGATTAGCTCTAGTAGCTTTGTAACCGTGTCTTTGGGATTTTCTATGTATAATATTATGTCGTCTGCAAAAAGAGAGAACTTGACTTCTTCCTTTCCAATCTGGATTCCTTTGATTTCTTTCTCTTCTCTTATTGCTGTAGCTAGGACTTCCAGGACTATGTTGAATAGTAGTGGTGAAAGTGGGCACCCCTGTCTTGTTCCTGATCTTAGAGGGAATGCTTTCAGTTTTTCACCATTAACAATAATGTTCGCTGTAGGCTTCTCATAGATGGCTTTTATTATGTTGAGATAGGTTCCTTCTATGCCCATTTTCTGAAGAGTTTTTATCATAAATGGATGTTGTACTTTGTTGAAGGCTTTTTCTGCATCTATTGAAATGATCATGTGATTTTTGTCTTTCAACTTGTTGATATGGTGTATCACGTTGATTGATTTGCGGATGTTGAAGAAGCCTTGCATGCCTGGGATGAACCCAATTTGATCATAATGTATGAGTTTTTTGATGTATCGTTGAATTCTGTTTGTTAGGATTTTGTTGAGGATCTTGGCATCTAAGTTCATCAGAGAAATTGGTCTGTAATTTTCCTTTTTTGTGTTGTCTTTGCCTGGTTTGGGTATCAGGGTGATGCTGGCCTTGTAGAATGTGTTTGGAAGTTTTCCTTCCTGAGCAATTTTTTGAAAGAGTTTTAGAAGGGCAGGCATTAGCTCTTCTTTAAATGTTTGGTAGAATTTGGCTGTGAAGCCATCTGGCCCTGGGCTTTTATTTTTGGGTAGATTTTTAATCACAAATTCGATTTCTGAGCTTGTAATTGGGTTGTTCAAAGTTTCTGTTTCTTCCTGGCTCAGTCTTGGGAGATTAATCTTCTCCAAGAAACTGTCCATTTCTTCCAGGTTGTCCAGTTTGTTGCCATAGAGTTGTTCATAATAGTCTCTTAGAATCCTTTGGATTTCTGCATTATCTGTTGTAATCTCTCCTTTTTCGTTTTTGATTTTGTTGATCTGGTTCTTCTCTCTCTTTCTCTTGATGAGTCTGGCCAGTGGCTTGTCAATTTTGTTTACCTTTTCAAAGAACCAGCTTTTTGTTTTATTTATTTTTACTATTGTTTCTTTTGTTTCTTTCTCATTTATTTCTGCTCTGATCTTTATGATTTCTCCTGCTGGCTTTGGGATGTCTTTGTTCTTCTTTCTCCAGTTGGTTTAAGCAGAGGGTTAGGTTATCTGCTTCATAGTTTCCTAGTTTCTTGAGGTGGGATTGTATCGCTCTAAATTTCCCTCTTAGAACTGCTTTTGCGGTATCCCATAGGTTTTGCACTGTCGTGTGTTCATTGTCATTTTCTTCTAGGAATTGTTTAATTTCTCCTTTGATTTCCTCAGTGATCAGTTGGTTTTTTAGGTATGTATTGTTTAGTCTCCATGTGTTTGTGTTATTAGCGATTTTTTTCCTGTAGTTGATCTCTAGTCTCATTGCATTGTGGTCCAAGAAGATAGTTAATATAATTTCGGTTTTCTTGAATTGACTGAGGTTTGATTTGTGGCCCAAGATATGGTCTATCCTGGAGAATGTTCCGTGAACACTTGACAAGAAAGTGTATTCTTCTGCTTTTGGATGGAATGTCCTAAAGATATCAATGAGGTCTATCTTTTCTAGTGTGGCATTTAAGGCTTGTGTTTCTTTATTAATTTTCTGTTTGGATGATCTGTCCATTGGAGTGAGAGGAGTGTTAAAGTCTCCTACTATTACTGTGTTATTGTTGATTTCTTCATTTAAGTCTGAAAGTACCTGTCTTATGTATTGAGTTGCCCCTGTGTTGGGTGCGTAGATATTTATGACTGTCATGTCTTCCTCTTGGATAGATCCCTTAATCATGATATAGTGACCTGCCTTGTCTCTTAGAATCTTCTTTACTTTAAAGTCTATTTTGTCTGATATGAGGATTGCTACTCCAGCTTTCTTTTGATTTTCATTTGCATGGAATATCTTTTTCCAGCCTTTTACTTTCAGTCTATGAGTGTCTCTAGGTCTGAAGTGGGTCTCTTGTAAACAGCATATATATGGGTCTTGCTTCTGGATCCATTCAGCCAGCCTGTGTCGTTTGGTTGGAGCATTTAGTCCATTTGCGTTCAAAGTAATTATTGATACGAATGTTCCTATTGTCATCTTCTTAGAAATTTGGGGTTTGATTTGTAAGGCTTCTCCTACTGTTGTATTTATTGGCTATATCAGGCCGCTTAAGACTTGTTGTAGGGCTGGTTTTGTGGTACAGAATTCTTTTAGTTTTTGTCTGTCCGTGAGGCTTTTGACTTCACCATCAATTCTGAATGAGATTCTTGCTGGGTAGAGAATTCTTGGTTGGAGGTTGTTCTCTTTTAGCCGTTTAAATCATTCTCTTCTGGCCTGTAGGGTTTCTGTTGAGAGATTGTAGTTAAACCTATGGGGTTTCCTTTATATGTTATTTGTTGTTTGCTCCTAGCTGCTTTTAGTAATCTGTCTTTATATTTAGTCTGCGTTAGTTTGATTAGAATGTGCCTTGGTGTGTTTCTTCTGGGGTTTCTCCTGTATGGAACTCTTTGTGCCTCCTGGACTTGGTTGACTATCTCCTTTCCCATGCTGGGGAAGTTTTCAACTATAACCTCTTCAAGAATTTTTTCGTAGTCTTTCTTCTCTTCTTCTTCTGGAACTCCTATAATTCTAATGTTGGTGCGTTTGATATTGTCCCATAGGTCTCTGAGGCTGTCCTCAGTTCTTTTAATTCTTTGGGCTTTGTTCTGTTCTTCAGCACTTATTTCCACCATTTTTCTTGTTTTTCCCAACTCACTGTTGAGATCTTCGTCTTAAAGTCTCCTACTATTACTGTGTTATTGTTGATTTCTTCTTTTATGTCTGAAAGTACCTGTCTTATGTATTGAGTTGCCCCTGTGTTGGGTGCGTAGATATTTATGACTGTCATGTCTTCCTCTTGGATAGATCCCTTAATCATGATATAGTGACCTGCCTTGTCTCTTAGAATCTTCTTTACTTTAAAGTCTATTTTGTCTGATATGAGGATTGCTACTCCAGCTTTCTTTTGATTTTCATTTGCATGGAATATCTTTTTCCAGCCTTTTACTTTCAGTCTATGAGTGTCTCTAGGTCTGAAGTGGGTCTCTTGTAAACAGCATATATATGGGTCTTGCTTCTGGATCCATTCAGCCAGCCTGTGTCGTTTGGTTGGAGCATTTAGTCCATTTGCGTTCAAAGTAATTATTGATACGAATGTTCCTATTGTCATCTTCTTAGAAATTTGGGGTTTGATTTGTAAGGCTTCTCCTACTGTTGTATTTATTGGCTATATCAGGCCGCTTAAGACTTGTTGTAGGGCTGGTTTTGTGGTACAGAATTCTTTTAGTTTTTGTCTGTCCGTGAGGCTTTTGACTTCACCATCAATTCTGAATGAGATTCTTGCTGGGTAGAGAATTCTTGGTTGGAGGTTGTTCTCTTTTAGCCGTTTAAATCATTCTCTTCTGGCCTGTAGGGTTTCTGTTGAGAGATTGTAGTTAAACCTATGGGGTTTCCTTTATATGTTATTTGTTGTTTGCTCCTAGCTGCTTTTAGTAATCTGTCTTTATATTTAGTCTGCGTTAGTTTGATTAGAATGTGCCTTGGTGTGTTTCTTCTGGGGTTTCTCCTGTATGGAACTCTTTGTGCCTCCTGGACTTGGTTGACTATCTCCTTTCCCATGCTGGGGAAGTTTTCAACTATAACCTCTTCAAGAATTTTTTCGTAGTCTTTCTTCTCTTCTTCTTCTGGAACTCCTATAATTCTAATGTTGGTGCGTTTGATATTGTCCCATAGGTCTCTGAGGCTGTCCTCAGTTCTTTTAATTCTTTGGGCTTTGTTCTGTTCTTCAGCACTTATTTCCACCATTCTGTCTTCCAACTCACTTATCCGTTCTTCAGCCTCTGATACTCTACTGTTGAGACCTTCTATCGTATTTTTCAGTTCAGCAATTGAGTTAGTTGTCTCCATTTGCTTATTTTTCATTTCTTGCATGTCTCTTCTCAATGCACTAATTTCCTCTAATATTCTGTTTTCAGTGTTTTGCATCCTCATTAGTATAGCTTTTCTGAATTCTCTTTCAGATAGTTTGTCTATCTCCTCCTCTGTCATTTGAAGTGGTATTTCTCTAGCTTGGTCCTTCATTTGTACAGTGTTTCTCTGACGTTTCATTATTAGGTTAATTTTTGTTTCTTTGTGTGTGTCTGTGTGTATGGAGTTCTTATTCCCACCAGGCTTCTTTGTTGAACTCTCCCTTCTTTTGGGTTTCTATCCTTGTAGAAGGGTTCAGTGGTTTGTGTCTTGGGTGGTGTTAGACCTTGTTTACAGGTGAATAATCTGTAGTGTTGTATGTTCTTTGATAGTGTGGAGTCTTGGAATCAGGGCTTGCACTCTGAGGATCCTTGGTTTGATGATTGGTCAGGGGGTGTAGGCTCTATGTCTGGTTTGCTATGGCGTTCCGTGATATTAGTTCACATACAATTTTTTTTGCAGATGTTTCCTAACATAATCGTAAGATATACATACATATACAGCAATCCCACAACTGACCAGTTTTACAGAGATAAGGCACAGGAAATCTTTCTGGCAATTCATGCAATCACAGATGATACTTGCCCATTAAGCTTTGAATTAATTGAAATAGCATAGCCAAGCTGTTTTAGTCTGATTAGTCTGCGTTAGTTTGATTAGAATGTGCCTTGGTGTGTTTCTTCTGGGGTTTCTCCTGTATGGAACTCTTTGTGCCTCCTGGACTTGGTTGACTATCTCCTTTCCCATGCTGGGGAAGTTTTCAACTATAACCTCTTCAAGAATTTTTTCGTAGTCTTTCTTCTCTTCTTCTTCTGGAACTCCTATAATTCTAATGTTGGTGCGTTTGATATTGTCCCATAGGTCTCTGAGGCTGTCCTCAGTTCTTTTAATTCTTTGGGCTTTGTTCTGTTCTTCAGCACTTATTTCCACCATTCTGTCTTCCAACTCACTTATCCGTTCTTCAGCCTCTGATACTCTACTGTTGAGACCTTCTATCGTATTTTTCAGTTCAGCAATTGAGTTAGTTGTCTCCATTTGCTTATTTTTCATTTCTTGCATGTCTCTTCTCAATGCACTAATTTCCTCTAATATTCTGTTTTCAGTGTTTTGCATCCTCATTAGTATAGCTTTTCTGAATTCTCTTTCAGATAGTTTGTCTATCTCCTCCTCTGTCATTTGAAGTGGTATTTCTCTAGCTTGGTCCTTCATTTGTACAGTGTTTCTCTGACGTTTCATTATTAGGTTAATTTTTGTTTCTTTGTGTGTGTCTGTGTGTATGGAGTTCTTATTCCCACCAGGCTTCTTTGTTGAACTCTCCCTTCTTTTGGGTTTCTATCCTTGTAGAAGGGTTCAGTGGTTTGTGTCTTGGGTGGTGTTAGACCTTGTTTACAGGTGAATAATCTGTAGTGTTGTATGTTCTTTGATAGTGTGGAGTCTTGGAATCAGGGCTTGCACTCTGAGGATCCTTGGTTTGATGATTGGTCAGGGGGTGTAGGCTCTATGTCTGGTTTGCTATGGCGTTCCGTGATATTAGTTCACATACAATTTTTTTTGCAGATGTTTCCTAACATAATCGTAAGATATACATACATATACAGCAATCCCCACAACTGACCAGTTTTACAGAGATAAGGCACAGGAAATCTTTCTGGCAATTCATGCAATCACAGATGATACTTGCCCATTAAGCTTTGAATTAATTGAAATAGTGCCTGAATAATAGATCTAGCACAAGGTCCTGGCTTGGATAATTACAATGAGAGCAATTTTTAATTAGGACATGTGTTAGGGGTGACAAGGAGATGAGTCTATCGGTAATAAAAAGGAAAAGATTCATCTTGGAAGTATTTTATAGGATTAGGTAGCAAAGATTAGTGTGTGTATTGTATAGTGTATTTGGAAGTGAATAGTGGAGACAGGAAGATAGGAAACAACTTATCTAGAGGATATTGGTAGATAGGAAGATGTTTTACATTTAGAACATAGAGAAAGAAAGCAGTGGGAAAGAGGAAAGAGAAAAGAGAATTAGAGGTTTTCAAGAATTAAAATTAAAGTTAAAAAAAATACAATAAAATAAAAGTCAAAAAAAAGAAGTTAAAAATTAAAGAGAGCAGAAAAAATTAATGAGACTGAAAAAGAAAAAAAAAAACATAAAACAAAACAAATGAAAACAACAACTACAACAACAACAACAACAATAAAAAAAAACCCCAACCACTTGGAGCGATGGTCTGGAGGGATGGGAGGTGGGGACCTGGGTTGGGGGAGGGTCCAGTGATATGCATATGAATGATCTGGGAACATACATGTAAAAAATAAATAAATAAATAAATTAAAAAAAAAAAAAAAAAACCCAAAACAAAGAAACTAATAAACCCCAAACCAGACCAATCAATTGAGGTAGAAAAAAAGGAAAAAAAAAAAAAAAAACAAGTTAAATACTGTCCTTGGTTTTTATCTTCTCATCTGCCTGTTGGAAACCTATCTGCTCTTGATGGTGGTGTCTTGATGGCATAGTCTTTCCCTTATAGCGCCGGTTGCTATGGTTTCTGTTTTTGTGTTCTGCAAAATGAGGCTTTTGCTGCCATACTTGCGGTTGGCCAGGACAGTGGGCTGATCCCAGTCAGTCGGGCGGGGTCCGCGGCGTGCGCAGTCCTGTGTTGGAGGGGGGCGCCCCGGCTCTACGGCACGCCCGCCTGTAGTCTGCAATCCCTGCTCTTTCCCCAGCTTCCTCCACTGCTGCTGCAGCTCTAGGGGTGCGCAGGCTTCTCCGCCACTGGCACTCGCGCACTGCCTGTTACGTGTCTAAGTCCCAAAGGCGGACGCGAGCTTTCCCGTCCAACTCGTGCCCGGTCCCTGCGCAGTAACCCGTGGACGACTTCCCCTCTCCGTTCAGTTCAGCAAGCCCTCGGAGTGGCTGAACTTACCGCGCCGCGGCGGCCCCTCGCGGCGCCGGGTTCCGGCGGTCCCTCGCGGCGGCGGGTTCCCCTCATTGTAGTTTTGATTTGCATCTCTCTAACAGTGAGTGACATTGAACATCTTTTCATTGGTTTTTTGGCCATCTGTATGTCTCATTTAGAGAGATATCTGTTTAAATCATTCTCACATTTTTTGATTGGATTGTTTGGTGTTTTTGGTGTTGAGTTGTATGAGCTGCTTGTTATTTTACAAGTTAATTCTTTGTCAGTTTTTCACTTGCTGTTATTTTCTCCCGTTCTGAGGGTTGTCTTTTCATCTTTTTTATAGTATCTTTTGCTGTGAAAAGACTTTTAGGTTTAATTAGGTCCCACTTGTTTATTTGTTTTTATTTTCGTTACTCTAGAGAGAGAGTCATACAAGATTTTACTTTGATTTATGTCATCAAGTGTTCTGCCTGTCTTCCTCTAAGACTTTTATGGTGTCTGGTCTTACATTCAGGTCTTTAATCTATTTTGAGTAGGGAGTGTTCCAACTTATTTCTTTTTTTTTTTACATGTAGCTGTCCAATTTTCCTAGCACCATTTATTGAAGCAGCTGTCTTTGCCCCATTGTAAATTTTTGCCTCCTCTGTCAAAAATAAGGTACCTGTAGGAGTGTGGGTTTATCTCTGGGCTCTCTGTCTTATTCCATTTGTCGGTTTTTGTGCCAGTACCATACTGTATTGATGGCTGTTGCTTTGTAGTATAGTCTGAGGTTAGGGAGGTTGATCCCTCCAGCTCCATTCTTCTCAAGATTACTTTGACTATCCAGGGTTGTTTATACATACACACACATTTATAGGGCTCCCCTAATGGATCAGTGGAGAGGAATCTGCCTTAAATGCAGGACACCGTGGTTCCATTCCTGGGTTGGGAAGATCACCCTGGAGAAGGGCACGGCAACCCACTCCAGTATTCTTGCCTGGAGAATTTCATTGACAGAGGAGCCTGGCAGGCTACAGTCCATGGGATCTCACAGAGTCAGACATGACTGAAGTGACTATACAGCAGCAGATGTGGAGAATCCTTTCACAATGTACACATAAATTGTATCACCACAATTTATATTTTAAATATCCTATAGTTGTGTCCCTTATACCTAAATAAAGCTGAAATAAAAATTAATTAATTTAAAAATGGCAGTGAAGGAAGAAGATGGTCCAAGGTTTATTTCATTTAAGTATTTGATAATTTATGGTTGAAAAAGTTACTGGTTTATAAGCTGAGGGTAAAACTCAACTTATAAGATTGAGATTTTATCTTCATTTAAAACTCTGAGAAAAATACACCTCTCTAGTACTACTAAGAATCTTTAACATAAACCATATTAATTATCTCTAAATTTATATTTTTAGTTTTAATTATGTCCAGGAAATGCTCTGGATATGAAAATAGCTCAGTTAAGTAGTTGTCAGTTGCAGAGATTCAGATAATGGTGCCAGATGAGAGGAGAGGAGCATTTAGATGGAATTGCATTGATCCAAGTTTCCCCAAGATGAGGCTTTAAATGGAATGGATGAGTTTTTCCTCTGGTGCTGATTTTCTTTCTTCTGAGTTTCTGTTCTCCATAAATTATATCCCTGAGTCTTCATCTGTTCTGTCTAGTTTCTTGAAAGGTAAAGGGATCTTCAGTTTATCCCAGAAATGACTAAGTTTTTTTTTTTTTTACATGTAGCTGTCCAATTTTCCTAGCACCATTTATTGAAGCAGCTGTCTTTGCCCCATTGTAAATTTTTGCCTCCTCTGTCAAAAATAAGGTACCTGTAGGAGTGTGGGTTTATCTCTGGGCTCTCTGTCTTATTCCATTTGTCGGTTTTTGTGCCAGTACCATACTGTATTGATGGCTGTTGCTTTGTAGTATAGTCTGAGGTTAGGGAGGTTGATCCCTCCAGCTCCATTCTTCTCAAGATTACTTTGACTATCCAGGGTTGTTTATACATACACACACATTTATAGGGCTCCCCTAATGGATCAGTGGAGAGGAATCTGCCTTAAATGCAGGACACCGTGGTTCCATTCCTGGGTTGGGAAGATCACCCTGGAGAAGGGCACGGCAACCCACTCCAGTATTCTTGCCTGGAGAATTTCATTGACAGAGGAGCCTGGCAGGCTACAGTCCATGGGATCTCACAGAGTCAGACATGACTGAAGTGACTATACAGCAGCAGATGTGGAGAATCCTTTCACAATGTACACATAAATTGTATCACCACAATTTATATTTTAAATATCCTATAGTTGTGTCCCTTATACCTAAATAAAGCTGAAATAAAAATTAATTAATTTAAAAATGGCAGTGAAGGAAGAAGATGGTCCAAGGTTTATTTCATTTAAGTATTTGATAATTTATGGTTGAAAAAGTTACTGGTTTATAAGCTGAGGGTAAAACTCAACTTATAAGATTGAGATTTTATCTTCATTTAAAACTCTGAGAAAAATACACCTCTCTAGTACTACTAAGAATCTTTAACATAAACCATATTAATTATCTCTAAATTTATATTTTTAGTTTTAATTATGTCCAGGAAATGCTCTGGATATGAAAATAGCTCAGTTAAGTAGTTGTCAGTTGCAGAGATTCAGATAATGGTGCCAGATGAGAGGAGAGGAGCATTTAGATGGAATTGCATTGATCCAAGTTTCCCCAAGATGAGGCTTTAAATGGAATGGATGAGTTTTTCCTCTGGTGCTGATTTTCTTTCTTCTGAGTTTCTGTTCTCCATAAATTATATCCCTGAGTCTTCATCTGTTCTGTCTAGTTTCTTGAAAGGTAAAGGGATCTTCAGTTTATCCCAGAAATGACTAAGTTCTTTATTTAATCTAATAATTAAACATATCTTTTCTATAATAATGTAGTTAAAAACCTAAGGTAGGGGATGCTACTGACACACTTTGGAAAATCATTCTTTTCAAGTTCAAATTCTCTTTTTTTGTTGTTTCTGTTTACTTTTAAAAATTAATGTATGGGGCTTCCCTGGTGGCCCAGTGGGTAAGGACACTCCCTTGCAGTGCGAGAGTCGGGCGCCAGTTCACTCCCTGGTCTGGAAAGATCCCATGTGCCGTGGAGTGGCTGGACTGATGTGTCCAACTACCGAGCTGAAGCTCTGGAGTGAATGTGCCCAGAACTGGTGCTCTGCAGCGAGAGTGGCCACTGTGTTGGGAGGCCCACACAGGCCAAAAGAATAAAGATGGATGAAAACAAATAAATGAAAGACCAATATAAGTGGCCCCCCCAAAAAATTGAGGTATGGTTGATTTATAGTATAATGGTAGCTAAGGTGTATAGAATATATATATTCATTTCCAGATTCTTTTCCCTTATGTGTGTGTGTGCTCTCTGTCATGTCCAAATCTTTGTGGCCCCACCAGGCTGCCCTGTCCATGGAGTTTTCCAGGCAAGAATATTGGAGTAGGTTGGCATTTCTTTCCCCTTTTCACTTATAGGTTATTACAAAATAACTGAGTATAGTTGTGCTACTCAGTGGGTCATTTTTTGGTTATCTATTTTATATTAATATATAGTTGTATGTATATGTTAATACCAAATTCCTATTTTATGCCTCCCTCTTTGTTAACAGTAAGTTTGTTTTCTATGTCTTTGGGTCTATTTCTGTTTTTGAATTTGGTCTTATTCAAGACCAAGTTCATTTTTTATTTTTAATCCGTCTTTATTGTTCGGCCTGTATGGGCCTCCTATTGCAGTGGCCTCTCTCGTTGCAGAGCACTGGCTCTAGGCACATGCGCTCCAGAGTGCTGGCTCATAAATGGACACACCAGTCCGGCTGGTCCGCAGCATGTGGAATCTTCCCTGGCCGGGGATCGAACTGGTGCCCTTTACACGGCAAGGTAGTCTCTTTACCCACTGGACCAGCAGGGAAGCCATATTTCTGCTTTAATCTAGTTATTTAAATTAGAAACTTGAAACTTTAAAATCTCAATTCCCACAGGCATCAGTCCCCAAATCTTTTTGATTCCACACCTCAAATAGTTCTCATATTACTCTCTGCTTTTCATCTATTCTTTGTGACCTAACTCCAGACTACCATGGTCTCTTGTCCTACATCCGTCTGCTTATTATTCCTGTCCGTCTCTTCACTTTTCTTTACTATCTATGTCTGCTCTTGCCTCTCCACTCCAGTCTTTTCTTTTTTTAAATTTTTTTTTAAGTTTTTGCCTCTTTTATTGGTCCTTTATCTATTTATTTTCATCCATCTTTATTCTTTGGCCTGTGTGGGCCTCCCATTGCTGTGGCCTCTCATTGCAGAGCATCAGCTCTGGCTCATGTGCTCCAGAGCGCTGGCTTGCAGTTGGACGCACCGGCCCAGCCACTCCATGGCATGTGGGATCTTCCCGGGCTGGGGATTGAACTGGTGCCCCTTGCATTTGCAAGGTAGACTGTTTACCTATGAACCACCAGGGAAGCCCCACTCCAGTCTTTAAACCAGAACCAGGATGGTGGTGTGACTGATTAGATTGCTCCCATGCTGAAGGTCTTTCAGTGTATTCTCAGGATGCTATTTGGAATTCTTAAGGTAAGTTATTAGGCTCAGAGTATCTCACTAACATCATTCTGAATCAGTTTACTTTTTGCCATGTTTCAGTCACGGTGGTCTTGATAATGAAACAGCTCCAAAAGTATAGTTTGATTATTAGATGAATTAAAACCAATTATTAGATGAATTGAAATGAAGGAATTCAGAAACAGTCTTAGAAAAAGCCTAGAGAGCATTGATTCTAGGAGTCTAGGGCTGGCTTTTTTTGACAATGAGACTCATTAGATAAAGGTGAGAAGAAAGTAGATCTTAAATAGTCTCACCACATAAACACATGAGGATAACTTTGAAGTGATGCTAATTAGCTTGATTGTGATGATATTTCACAATACATGTGTGTATCAAAGCATCACCTTGTATGTATTATATAGATATATGCAGGTTTTGTTTGTCAGTTATGCCTCAGTAAAGCTGGAACAAAAAAGAAAAATAGTTATGTTAGAAAAATAAGATTAATGATGAATGCATGGAAATTCGGAAGACCTTGGGAAAAAGTATAGGCGACCTGGTAGAGAATCAGATGCTACTGTCACAAACTTAAGCATAATATTAGCAAATGAGTAATGACTTCAGATTCTTTGTTTTTTTCATAATATTGTCTCTTAAACCAAAAAGGAGGCTTTTATAAAGTCATACACTTTTAGTGAAGATGTATCTGTTTGATGTTTGGCAAGTTCTTTGATTTCACATTAGCATATTTTTGCCTAGTAAATTCAAGTAAAAAAGAAAGTATCTTTTTATCTACACATATGCAAATAGACATCTGCAATGATAGGAAACTAATATTAATAATGGTTTTAGGGGACATAGTGTAGTCAGCTCTTACAGGAGGGATGAAAATGGATAGAAGACAGATTTTGCTTTTCATTCTCTAGTTTCTATACTGTTTGAATGTTCTTACATGCATACTGTGTGAACACCTGTCAACAAGGGTTATACCTAAGCAGGAGCTCATAGCCAATCTTTTATTCTTATCTTTGTATGATTTCTCATATTTGCATGTGTCAATAGGTCATATTTGAATTTGGATACTTTTAAAAAGAGATGTAAATATAAGATAGAATTGAAAATAAAAGTAATAAACTAAAAATTAAATAATACAATAAATATCCAAAGGTTTAAAGGTCGACATAGTAACATAGATCTTATGTAGTTAGAAAAAATGAGTGAAGGACTAATATTTTTGAACATTTGATATATTTTAGGAATGCAGGAATTTAAAATCTCTCGAGTTATTCATATACAAATGAAAAAAATAATTGAAGTACATAAATATAAAATGTTAAAACAGCATGTAAGAGCAGGTGTATAATTAAAATACATTAAAATTCAAATAGAATAACGGCAAATAAAACAAAGCAAGATTAAAAAAATCTAAGAATTAGAAGATTTAAAAAACAAAGAGCTGGCTTCCCTGGTGATCCAGTGGGTAAACTGCCTTGCAGTGCAAGGGGCACTGGTTCAATCCCTGGCCTGGGAAGATTCCACCTGCCGCGGAGTGGCTGGGCCGATGTGTCCCACTACTGAGCCAGCGCTCTGGAGCGCGTGTGCCCAGAGCCAGTGCTCTGCAACAGGAGAGGCCGCTCCAATGGGAGGCCCACACAGGTCAAAGAACAAAGATGGAAATAAATGAAAGACCAATAAGAAGTGGCCACAAAAAAAAAAAAAAAAAAAAGAAAGAAAGAAAGAAAAGAAATTAGGAAAAAAACAAAGAGTTAAGGTAAAACAAATAAAAGGAAAAAATTTACATGAAAAGAAAAATGAATTCACTTGAAATAGAAAAGTGTTAAGAATTGAAAGATTAGTATTAAATGTAAAGAAAAGACTAGATCAATATGGAACGGGATATACGATAAAATACGATTAAAGTGCTGAAATTATGAAATGACATAGAAGAGAATAATTAGATAAAATCTAAAAAAGAAAATCTAAAAAGTAATCCAAGATTACATTTTTATTAATTGCTAAAGTTAAACAAATGGGAGAAAGATCCTCAAATTCCCAAAATGTACAGGTATGGATAATACACGTACTAGCTGTTTGCTTTTTATACTGATAATAAATGAAGACAAATTCATCTGGAACACTTTCTTCTTTGTCACACTTATTCCAGATACAAAGAAACAAAGTTTATACAAGAAAGAAAATGTTAAAGCAACAACTCAAACAACAACAAAAATCAATGATTGTGTCTATGTTAATTGTGGAAATCCCGATTCAGGTTATAATCAATACTCTCAGCAGAGCAGAAAAAAAGGAAACATGCATAAGAAAAATAAAATAGTATTTTAAAAGTCAATAGTATGGTGAAGTATTGTAAAATGTAAAAAATTCAATCACAAAGCAAATGAGATGATGACAGCAACATGAAAAATAAGCTAAATTACTAGAAATCAAATAATGGTAAACAATAAGTTCTTAAAAATAAACAGGTGACAGGTGGTTAAAAGCAGAACAGTAGATGAGGCAGCTGGACAGCATCCAAATGCTAACAGTTTCCTAGCATGAAAATAACAATACAAAGGACGTGTTACTTTATTTTCCCTTTATTTCTGTGAAGGTCAATGGAAACCATGGATATGGACTCTAGAGATTAGGGTAGCTAGGACAGAGCTTAGTTTCTTGCAATAAGAAAGGTTTCAAAGAACAGCAAAGATCAGAGCCTGTGGTCCAAAGCTGCATGAGGATTCTAGTTGCTAGACTGGGTGATCCAACAGCAGGATCCTAAACAGCAGAAACCAAAGAAGTGTTGTGGGAAGAACAGATATATCTGCTGCTGTGTGTGTGTCATGTCTGACTCTTTATAGCCCCATGGATGGGGCCACGAGGCTCCTGTGTCCGTGGACTTCTCCAGGCAAGAAGACTGGAGTGGGTTGCCGTTTACTTCTCCAGGGCATCTTCCTGATGCAGGGTTTGAACCTAGATCTTCTGCATTTCAGGCAGATTCTTTGTTAGGTGTTATTAAATTACTTGTTTCATGATTGTGGAATGGAAACCACTTGTCTTCATCTTGACAGACACATGCACACACAGACATACAAACACTAACAATTTGGCTAATGGATTTGTTTGGAGATACTCACTGAGCACCCAGCCCTCATTTCATCTTCAGCCCTAAGGATAGTGATCATTTCTTTGCTCATTCCTCAGATCAGGACCCTGAGCTGAGGGAGGTTAACTACTGTGCCCAGGATGATAGAGAGTGGCAGAATCATGCTACAGACCCATGCAGTTTGGGCCACACTCTCCACTCTGTCAAGGTGTCCATGATTGGGGAAGTTTAAAACTAGAGGCTTCCCATGGGAAACCAGTATATCCAGCATATAGTTAAGCCCTTGAAGCTCCATCTATTTTCACATGACTCAGTAGTAAAAAAAAAAAAAAAATCCACCTGCCACCCACGTAGGAGACAGGTTCAGTCCCTAGGTTGAGGAAATCCCTTGAGGAAGGAAATGGCAACCCACCCCAATATTCTTGCCTGGAAAATTCCGTGGACAGAGGAACCCAGCAGCTTGAAGTCCACGGGATCACCAAGAGAAAGGCGCATCTGAGCATGTATGCATAACATAGCATAGTATCCAGAAATTTGCCCCATTTCCTTTTTTTTTTTTTTTTTTTTTTAGTTTTGGCCTCTTTTTATTCGTTTTTCATTAGTATATTTTTCACCCATCCTTATTCTTTGGATTGTGTGGGCCTCCCATCACAGTGGCCTCCCTTATTGCAGGGCACCACCTCTGGGAGCATGCTCTCCAGAGCGCTGATTGGACACACCAGTCCGGACAGTCCGCGGCACATGGAATCTTCCCCGGCCAGGGATTGAACCAGTGGCCCTTGCACTGCAAGGCAGACTCTTTACCCACTGGATCATCAGGGAAGCCCCGCCTCACTTCCTTCTCTCTGACAAAGCAATAAGATATTTGCCCAAGAAGTTGAAATTTCTCAGATAATCATGAACAGAAAAATTAGAAAGGTGAGAAGGACTGGGAACTGAGGTCACTGGTGGGTTAAGGACTGAACAGTGGTATACTCAGTGCTCCTATTGCGTTCGACTCCTTGCAACCCTGTGGACTGTGGCCCAACAGGCTCCTCTGTCCATGCACTATACAGTGTTGCTGTTTTTACTAGAACAGAGGAGAGTCAAGGGCCTATGAAACAGAAAATGATGAGTCATGAAATGACTTTGTTTCATTCAGTAGTTCTTAAGTAGAGTTGTCTGAATTAGATATACCTTTTGTAAAACATGTAATAGAGAACTAAGAAATATTTGGGGCTAAGAAGAGGAAGACATAGAGTATTTTAATTAGCACACAAAGATTTTTTTAAGTCTTGTTTTAATGGTCCTGCAATGTAACTGTATGTGCACAGGCACCAGAAAGAAGGCATAATTCTCTTGTTCATTTTTCTCACTCCTTTCACTTCTGGGCTAATTTTGAATTGATATTTGGGAAAGGAAGCAGAAATACTTTGCCAGAAAATCAGTGCCAATAAGCACATGAGAAAAGTAGAAAGGTGAAAGGTGATGTTTAGGAAGGAAAGTGAAAAGAATCAAGAGCTATGAGGTGAGCTCAGGGAGGGCTCTTGGAAGCACACCATGGCTGCTACTCTGGAGTAACTCTGGCATTTGTACAACAGAGGACCTGGGTTCAGCAGAGGTTCAGTATTAGTGTGACTTGCTTTCCTTTTTGTGTTCTTTTGAGAGGTGCAAAGGAGAATATGGAATCACTTATGTAATGACTTTGATTATTCATGACTTCAGAAAAGGGAAGATCTTCTAGGAGTCTGACATTTTCTGACATTTGTTAGGGTTTACATAACTGTCCTAAAGTCATACCAACCAGGACCCCTTGAAAATTCTACCTCTTGCCTTTTATACCTGGAGACTAAAGTGAGATTTCCCATCAAAGGGTGATTAGAAACATATTAACATTTGAATTTGTGTACTTTCAAATTTCAGACACAGTCATATCATGGAATATGCACTGGAGTTTTATTTTTTAAAAAACGCAAACCTCCAGGGTCTGATTTTTCTTAGCTATTCGTGTATGGGATGGCCTCTCTTTGAAGATGTCTTTGCCTGTGTAATATACTAACCAGCCTCTTCCTGTCAACCTGAAAGGGCTACCGTGAAGATCAACAACTGAAAATAGTTATGCAAACCTGAAAAGTAGGCAGCAGTATCACAATTATTACATAATTTAGCCATTTTTGGAGAGGTGATTATCTGTGCCTGTGACCTGTGGGGTTTTTGCATGAATGGGGAAATGTTTACACCAGTAACTTATAGCTACTCTATCTCTGACAGACATTGTTTCAAAAAATCAGACTGTAGGAAAATTTGAAAAAAGAAAAGCGTGTATATATATTACTCTTTTGTGCCCTGGATTGGGAAGTTTATTACAGGATGGTATTCTGTGCACATTTATGAGGAGGCTTGCTAGAGGTTTGCTAAAGGCTTTGCCCTCCCATTTAGACACTTACTGTACCCAGAGAAATACTACAGATTACTCAGGGTGACAAAGGGACAAGTGTGAAGCACGAACTCAAGCAACTGCCCCCACGGTGGGCATCTCCCTGGCAGCAGATGTCTTCCAGAGGACGAAGGGCACGCAAGCCAGGGAAAACAAACCATCCTGTCAGGGAGGAATATGACAAGTGTGAGATTGTTTTATTTAAAAAGAAAACCTTCCTTGTTGGAGGTGTCTTATGTTCTTGGAACGCAGACGAGATAAGCATACAGACTCCATGGCCATTAATGCTCCCGGAATGAGAAACGAAACATTTCTTTTGAGTGATAATTCATGCCAGCAGGTGTGTTTGCACACAGATAAATGGAAAGCCTGGAGGGGGCCATGGGAAGTAAGGAAAGAGAATTCAAGTAGAGCAAAAGAAGGACCAAAAAAATCGTCAGGGCTTCCTAACTTCTGAGGACAGAGACACCTGGAGAGCACATACATTACCAAAGAATGAAGGGCTCAAATGTCCAAATGAGCTTATGAGAGGTGAATAACCTCTAAGCTCCTGGTTGCTAACTATTTTGTGTTTTAAAACACTTTGAGAAATTGATAGAAAAAAAACCATAGAAAAAAAATTTTCACAAAAAATGCAGATATTTATACAGTCAAAATATTTTGCATAATTTCCATTAAGGTTGATGATCTATCAGTATACTTTTCCCAAGACTCCATGGTGACCTCCTTCCTTATCTATAGGATGTGATATGGCATGATATAGTGGGATAGGATGTGAAATTATATGATAACGAGATGATGACTTGGTTAAAGGAAGAACTCTAATGTACATGTGTACAGGGAAGTGAGGTCTTTTTAGGGAGACCTTGCTCTGTGTCATTTGTCTTCACTGAGTCCAGATTCCTGATTCCTGTGCACAGTTGAAGGGGATATATTTGAAAGGACACAGAGATATCTGGTGCTCAGTGGTATGCAAATATCAGGTATCCCTCTATACCCTGAATCCCAAATACACAATGGCCACAGGCAGCCTTGCCAACAGTGAGGGTCTGTATTCCAGGGACACCACTAACACCAAATAGGTGTTAGTGTGAATGGTGGTCCCTGGGGTAGTTCTGAATGGTGGCCTGCAAATGTAGGCCATCGTTTGGAACTCCAGCATGTTCTTATCTCTGTTACAGGTGGACACAGGGCTAGGAAGAACTCAGTGGTTCTTTGTCTAGTCCACAGGGACAGTTCAGCATGTCCTTACACAGAGAAATCCAACCAGAGGCTGACTTCTCCTGCAAAACAAGAGCCACAAACAGGTCGTTTGAACACTCACAGAGAAGGAAACTCTCCTTGTGCTAAAGCCAGGGGTCTAACCAGCATGGAGGTGCACATGGCTTGGAGGCTTCTGTTTCCAGAGCTGTGAGTTATTGGATGTAAAAAAGCATATAGAACACTTGGCATTAATATAATCTGTGGGGCAAGTTGTGCTGGCCTCTCTTCCTTCCTTTAATGTCCTTGGCAGATGGTGGACAAGATACACATGGGCCCTGTGCCCACAAGACACCTGAGTGAAAGAATGTCTCCAGTTCGACCTGAAGTCCAGTGTCCACCCAAACGCACCAGGAAGCAGTTCTTTTAGGATTCTTACTTTTTTCTGACAAGGGATTGCTTTCCTCTATGAAAGTATTCCTGGTGGAACCAGCCAGCAGTCATAAGATGAATGACTTTGACTTTTCATTTATTTAGCAAATGGATCATTTGGGGATAATCTGGGGCTAAATTTCATGACTCTGGAGTGAAAACACTCCTCTCCAGAGTGCCCTTCAGATTTCTGGAGTCCCTAAGTTTCCGTACACTGGGTTTTGCTGCAACCAAGATAACTGCATCAATATCTATTATGCCAGCCAAGGTTTGATTCTTTAATACTATCGAGGAATTCTTTGGAAGGAGAGAAGACAAATGAGCACGTATTGACCACCTGCAGTGTAAAGTTTCTGCTTCCTCCCCCCTGTTTTCCCATAGTTGTTGGAAGGTCATTTGTCTAAAGGGTAATTCTCCATCACTTCTTAAATTAATTGGTCTATCACTGGCCTATCTCCACTTTGGAGCAGTTTTTTGGAATTCAAACCTACATGCCAGCTTCATTATGCAGAATAATTTAGAATATAGAATAGCCAAAGTTTTGGAGAGAAGTGGGCCATTTGGGTGTTTGTGACAGTTATGTAGCTGTGCAAAATGTCAGATTTAGGTCAAAGATCTGAGGTACCAGACCCTCAAGGTACCTATTGTTGTTTGCTGTTCCACAAAATGGATTTTATGTCCATTTTCCATTGCTATCCAGAGAATAATAACAGAAAGCTTGAGTTTACCCTAGCAATGGTCAGGTTACCAAGCACAAACCTCCTTCTGAGCGTGTTGGAAAACACAGGATCCTGGGCTTCTCTTTCACCTATACTGTTCTGTCCTTTCTACCAAGTTACCAATGACTCCTTGCACGTAACCATTCCCTGGGACGTTGAGACAATATTTATTGAGTATTGTAACAATATGACAGCCACCCTGCCCTCTAGAACTTATAGTTCATGGGCCCAAATTAATATACATGGCTTGGAGGCTTCTGTTTCCAGAGCTGTGAGTTATTGGATGTAAAAAAGCATATAGAACACTTGGCATTAATATAATCTGTGGGGCAAGTTGTGCTGGCCTCTCTTCCTTCCTTTAATGTCCTTGGCAGATGGTGGACAAGATACACATGGGCCCTGTGCCCACAAGACACCTGAGTGAAAGAATGTCTCCAGTTCGACCTGAAGTCCAGTGTCCACCCAAACGCACCAGGAAGCAGTTCTTTTAGGATTCTTACTTTTTTCTGACAAGGGATTGCTTTCCTCTATGAAAGTATTCCTGGTGGAACCAGCCAGCAGTCATAAGATGAATGACTTTGACTTTTCATTTATTTAGCAAATGGATCATTTGGGGATAATCTGGGGCTAAATTTCATGACTCTGGAGTGAAAACACTCCTCTCAGAGTGCCCTTCAGATTTCTGGAGTCCCTAAGTTTCCGTACACTGGGTTTTGCTGCAACCAAGATAACTGCATCAATATCTATTATGCCAGCCAAGGTTTGATTCTTTAATACTATCGAGGAATTCTTTGGAAGGAGAGAAGACAAATGAGCACGTATTGACCACCTGCAGTGTAAAGTTTCTGCTTCCTCCCCCCTGTTTTCCCATAGTTGTTGGAAGGTCATTTGTCTAAAGGGTAATTCTCCATCACTTCTTAAATTAATTGGTCTATCACTGGCCTATCTCCACTTTGGAGCAGTTTTTTGGAATTCAAACCTACATGCCAGCTTCATTATGCAGAATAATTTAGAATATAGAATAGCCAAAGTTTTGGAGAGAAGTGGGCCATTTGGGTGTTTGTGACAGTTATGTAGCTGTGCAAAATGTCAGATTTAGGTCAAAGATCTGAGGTACCAGACCCTCAAGGTACCTATTGTTGTTTGCTGTTCCACAAAATGGATTTTATGTCCATTTTCCATTGCTATCCAGAGAATAATAACAGAAAGCTTGAGTTTACCCTAGCAATGGTCAGGTTACCAAGCACAAACCTCCTTCTGAGCGTGTTGGAAAACACAGGATCCTGGGCTTCTCTTTCACCTATACTGTTCTGTCCTTTCTACCAAGTTACCAATGACTCCTTGCACGTAACCATTCCCTGGGACGTTGAGACAATATTTATTGAGTATTGTAACAATATGACAGCCACCCTGCCCTCTAGAACTTATAGTTCATGGGCATAAACATAAATTATCACTGTACAAAGGGACAAAGAAGTGGTGAGAAGACAAGCTCTGAATACCATGCAACTCACAGTAACCACACTAACTAACTACACGGCGGGGTGAAGGAGGGCTTCGAGGGGAAGCCATGTCTGAGCTCTCATGACTACAGAGGGAGAGTTTTCCTTGTGAACAAAGCGAGGTAAGGAATCTTAGCTGGCCGGAGCATCATGAGAAGAGGCTCTGGAGTGAAAACACTCCTCTCCAGAGTGCCTAACTGATGGTTCTCACGGAGCCCTGTGCAGGTGGAAGTCAGGGTTTGTACACAGATTTCTGGACGCCCCCAAGAGCCCATCTACTGCTTTTGATAGCGAACAGGAGGTAATTCAGATCAAGTATGAGAGATAGTGTATCTGAAAACCTTCTGCCTTCAGCTTTGATTACTTTGTTCCTTTCCTTTGGGTCAAAACACACATCTTACCATGAAAGAAAGGTATGGAGAAAACAGACATATTCTCAGGGATCCTGATGTAGCTGAAGAAACTGTCAGAGGAGGCAACCTTGTTTTGTTTAAGAGAGCTGCAGTTTTCTGAATGATAACCTTATATGAATTGAGATATATTTTGTGGTAGACAATGGAAAGAATTAAGGCAAGAAGAGAACTTTTCTATGAAGACTAGAAAGGGGAAATGGACTTTACCCTTTCTGGATTATTTTACAGTGAGACCTATGTGGAGGCATAATTTCAACAGAACAGGCTCAGCTTCTTCATTTTTGATTAATATTATCACATTTATCTAAAACTGGTAGGATATGAATATTGATTTCACTAGGCTATTGTACAGAATAAGTGAATTACCTATGAAAAATTGCCTATCACAGGGTCTGGCACTTGATACAGAATCAGAAAATATGCTTCTCTTTGTTCTCATTCTCTCCCTCCTTTCTTCTTTTCGGATTCCTCTTTCCTTGATTATTTTGACGGCAAAGGGAGATATCAATCTAGCTATAGTTTTTCACAAGGAAGCTGTTGAGTTTATATCTACCAAAGCCTATGCATTGAAATAACAGTGACAGGCTCTTTCCAATTTTTCCAGGTCATTTTCACCCTTATGATTGTTGACAGTAAAGCTTTGGAACTGAAATGTGTTTCCTGACCACATTTCCCCTCCTTGCCACATATGGATGCCTTTATTTGCTGAGAGAACCTCTTCTTAAGTCCTTTACTGAGAGGGCTGATGCTGATGCTGGAGGAAAACAGACATAAGCTCTTTCCTTTAGAAACGAAAGAAGTCATGTGGTAGTAAAGTCCCCAGAGACCTAGGAACTCAGTATATAATCACAGAGTCTTTTTTTGTTGTTGTTACTTTTTAAATTTATGCTTTATGTTTGTGCTTTTAGGGTACAACAGAGCTGGACGCCCCAAGAGCCCATCTACTGCTTTTGATAGCGAACAGGAGGTAATTCAGATCAAGTATGAGAGATAGTGTATCTGAAAACCTTCTGCCTTCAGCTTTGATTACTTTGTTCCTTTCCTTTGGGTCAAAACACACATCTTACCATGAAAGAAAGGTATGGAGAAAACAGACATATTCTCAGGGATCCTGATGTAGCTGAAGAAACTGTCAGAGGAGGCAACCTTGTTTTGTTTAAGAGAGCTGCAGTTTTCTGAATGATAACCTTATATGAATTGAGATATATTTTGTGGTAGACAATGGAAAGAATTAAGGCAAGAAGAGAACTTTTCTATGAAGACTAGAAAGGGGAAATGGACTTTACCCTTTCTGGATTATTTTACAGTGAGACCTATGTGGGGGCATAATTTCAACAGAACAGGCTCAGCTTCTTCATTTTTGATTAATATTATCACATTTATCTAAAACTGGTAGGATATGAATATTGATTTCACTAGGCTATTGTACAGAATAAGTGAATTACCTATGAAAAATTGCCTATCACAGGGTCTGGCACTTGATACAGAATCAGAAAATATGCTTCTCTTTGTTCTCATTCTCTCCTCCTTTCTTCTTTTCGGATTCCTCTTTCCTTGATTATTTTGACGGCAAAGGGAGATATCAATCTAGCTATAGTTTTTCACAAGGAAGCTGTTGAGTTTATATCTACCAAAGCCTATGCATTGAAATAACAGTGACAGGCTCTTTCCAATTTTTCCAGGTCATTTTCACCCTTATGATTGTTGACAGTAAAGCTTTGGAACTGAAATGTGTTTCCTGACCACATTTCCCCTCCTTGCCACATATGGATGCCTTTATTTGCTGAGAGAACCTCTTCTTAAGTCCTTTACTGAGAGGGCTGATGCTGATGCTGGAGGAAAACAGACATAAGCTCTTTCCTTTAGAAACGAAAGAAGTCATGTGGTAGTAAAGTCCCCAGAGACCTAGGAACTCAGTATATAATCACAGAGTCTTTTTTTGTTGTTGTTGTTACTTTTTAAATTTATGCTTTATGTTTGTGCTGTGCTTTTGTTACTATGCAGGGACTATCTCTAGGTGTGGCGCACGGGCTTCTCATTGCAGTGGCTTCTCTTGTTGTGGAACTTGAGCTCTAAGGCACACGAACTTTAGTAGTTGTGGCCCATGGGCTCAATAGTTGCAGCTCCAAGGCTCTAGAGCACAGGCTCAGTAGTTGTGGTGCACAGGCTTAGTTGCCTCATGGCATGTGAAATCTTCCCTGACCAGGAATTGAACCTATGTCCTGTGCACTGAAAGGTGGATTCTTAATCACTGGACCACCAGAAAAGTCCAAGTACAGAGTCTTGGCTTAAACTTCTGTTTTTTTCTCTGGGTCTATGTGAGGTAGACTCTTCCAAGGCCAGCAGTGGGCAACCAGATAGAAACAGATGCTCTACAGAGAGCTGAAATTGCTGACCAAAGAGCTTGAGCTTTCAAAGGAGCACTTGATTGAAACACAAAGACACCAGAAACTCAGAAAATATGGGTGTTTCGAGAGAATGAACTCTAACCACTTGGGCACTCTCCCAAGCATGCCGCTGCCAAAATTGTTTCTAAAACATAGGTCTGATTATGTCATGCCTGTGTGCACAAACCTTCTTTTACTGCCCATTGACTTCAATATAAAGTTTTAAATCTCTTTTCATGGATTAGTGAAACTCATGCATTTAAAGTTATTTCTGCACGCCTAAAACTTTAATTTTGACTTCCACATAACTTTCTCTGGGTCTGAGATCTCTGTGTACAGCTGCAGCAAAAGTGGAATGACTTTTAGCTCTAAGACAAAGATTTTTAAAGAGTTGAGTTATTCATCTGCCATCATGAGTGTTGTCCTCATGGTTGATTTATAAGAGGGACCTGTGAGGAGGTTCAGGTACCCTACAACAGTTACTCTGAGGTTCTTAAAACCCCAGGACCTAGGATTCAGGCTCATGTGTCCCCTACCTTAGGCTTTGCTCTGAGAACTAGGCTGCCTAGCCATCTCATGTCCAGGTGTCTGTTTCCTAATTGCTGATCACTTGACTCCAAAGGTATATTTTCACCTCCTCTGCCTCACAGTCTGCTCAGCTTTACGGTAATAAATTGTGAGTAGGAAAGTCAAAGAAGTCATTTGGGTCTTGGTTTTCCATAATTACCACTTAGAAGAAAAGACACATGGTTTAGGCAGGATATTGGTTCATAGGTGAGCTATAAGTACATTTTTTCAGCTCCAAACACATTTCCTAATGGATATCATGGAGAAGTGGAGGGAGCACTGTCATTGTTTTAAATCCAAAAAGAGGCAACAGAACAAGTCAGGAACTTGGGGAAGACAAACCAATATTGTCTTCTTGGCATATGAACCACCTGGTGGGAAGCCGTGCTCTTGATCAGTGGTTTCCAGTATGGGTTGTTTAGGGGTGCTCCAAAGATTATACATTGCAATATGGATTTTAAGAAAATAAGGGCTTCTATTTTAATTGTTTATCAAAGGGTACAAAAATGAAGTTCTATTGGCATTTAATATATGGATTGACACTGGTGTCTTTACTTGGTCCACATGTCACATGGCCCTACCTCAAGTTTTATTGTTCAGTCACTAAGTTGTGTCTCACTCTTTGTGGCCCATGGACAGCAGCACTACAGGCTTCCCTGCCCTTCAGCATCTCCTGAAGTTTGCTCCAACTCATGTCCATTGAATCAGTGATGCCATCCAACTGTCTCATCCTCTGTCATCCCCTTCTCCTCCTCCCTTCTGTCTTTCCCAGCATGAGGGGCTTTTCTAGTGAGTCAGCTGCCATTTGGCAGATCTCTGTGTACAGCTGCAGCAAAAGTGAACTTTTAGCTCTAAGACAAAGATTTTAAAGAGTTGAGTTATTCATCTGCCATCATGAGTGTTGTCCTCATGGTTGATTTATAAGAGGGACCTGTGAGGAGGTTCAGGTACCCTACAACAGTTACTCTGAGGTTCTTAAAACCCCAGGACCTAGGATTCAGGCTCATGTGTCCCCTACCTTAGGCTTTGCTCTGAGAACTAGGCTGCCTAGCCATCTCATGTCCAGGTGTCTGTTTCCTAATTGCTGATCACTTGACTCCAAAGGTATATTTTCACCTCCTCTGCCTCACAGTCTGCTCAGCTTTACGGTAATAAATTGTGAGTAGGAAAGTCAAAGAAGTCATTTGGGTCTTGGTTTTCCATAATTACCACTTAGAAGAAAAGACACATGGTTTAGGCAGGATATTGGTTCATAGGTGAGCTATAAGTACATTTTTTCAGCTCCAAACACATTTCCTAATGGATATCATGGAGAAGTGGAGGGAGCACTGTCATTGTTTTAAATCCAAAAAGAGGCAACAGAACAAGTCAGGAACTTGGGGAAGACAAACCAATATTGTCTTCTTGGCATATGAACCACCTGGTGGGAAGCCGTGCTCTTGATCAGTGGTTTCCAGTATGGGTTGTTTAGGGGTGCTCCAAAGATTATACATTGCAATATGGATTTTAAGAAAATAAGGGCTTCTATTTTAATTGTTTATCAAAGGGTACAAAAATGAAGTTCTATTGGCATTTAATATATGGATTGACACTGGTGTCTTTACTTGGTCCACATGTCACATGGCCCTACCTCAAGTTTTATTGTTCAGTCACTAAGTTGTGTCTCACTCTTTGTGGCCCATGGACAGCAGCACTACAGGCTTCCCTGCCCTTCAGCATCTCCTGAAGTTTGCTCCAACTCATGTCCATTGAATCAGTGATGCCATCCAACTGTCTCATCCTCTGTCATCCCCTTCTCCTCCTCCCTTCTGTCTTTCCCAGCATGAGGGGCTTTTCTAGTGAGTCAGCTGTTCCCATCAGGTGGTCAAAGTATTGGAGCTTCAGCTTCAGCACTGGTCCTTCCAATGAATATTCAGGGTTGATTTCCTTTAGGATTGACCAGTTTGATCTCCTTACAGTCCATGGGACTCTCAAGAGTCTTCTCCAACACTGTAGTTTGAAAGCATCAGTTCTTTGTCACTCAGCCTTCTTTATGTTTCAACTCTCACATCGATACATGGCTACTGGAAAAACCATAGCTTTGTGTATACAGACCTTTGTTGGCAAACTGGTGTCTTTTTTAAAAACTACTTTTTTATTTGTCTGCATCAAGTCTTTGTGGCCCATGGGATCTGTGCTGAGATCTTTCATTGTGGTGCATGGACTCTGACTGTGGCGCAGGCTCCAGTGGTTGCTCTGAACAGGTTTAGTTGCTCTGAGGCATGTGGGATCTTAGTTCCCCAACCAGGGATCGAACCTATGCCCTCTGCATTGGAAGTCAGATTCTTTTTTGGGGGGCGGGGCTGGAGTGGGGAGGGAGGGGGTGGGCGGGCCACTTGTATTGGTCTTTCATTTGTCTATTTTCATCCATCTTTGTTCTTTGGCCCGAGTGGGCCTCCCATCACAGTGGCCTCTGTTGTCACAGAGCACCAGCTCTGGGCGCATGCGCTCCAGAGCTCGGGCCCGGTAATTGGACACATTGGTCCAGCTGCTCCGTGGCACGTGGGATCTTCCCAGGACAGGGATCGAACCGGCACCCCTTGCACTGCAAGGCGGTGTTCTTACCCACTGGACCACCAGGGAAGCCCCAGAAGTCATATTCTTAACCACTGGACCACCAAGGAAGTCCTAGCGAACTAATGTCTTAATACACTGTCTAGGTTTGTCATAGGTTTTCTCCCAATGAGAGAGAATCTTTTAATTTCATGGCTGCAGTCACTGTCTGCTATGATTTTGAAACCCAAGAAAGTAAAGTCTGTCACTGTTTCCATTGTTTCCCCATCTATTTGCCCTGAAGTGATGGGACGGGATGGCATGATTTAGTTTTTTGAATGTTAACCTTTAAGCCAGCTTTTTCTCTCTTTCACCATTATCAAGAGGTGAAAGTTTAGCTGATGAATTATCAAGGTTCTAAAACAGGGAGGAGTTGACAGTGGTGCCTCATATTTTATTGACTTTTAGTCTAGGGTGATTATTTCTAGTATCTGTGTGTCTGGTTAAGTGGCTTTACCCCTTATCTCATTTTCACTAGATCTGGTTTCCTTCTGTGATGATTGGATATATCCCATGGTATATAACAGCTTCCAGGAGGTGGACCAGTTGGATGCTTTTATACATGCCCCTGAGAAAAGAGAATTTGATGAAGCTGTGAAGTTTTCAGGGCTGTTGTGTTTGGGTGAAAAAGGAATGATGAGCTTCACCGTGACTGAGCAGAAGATATTGCGTCTAATAGCACTTCACCTTAAACTACATTAAATAGTGAGCTCAGAGCTATTGGTTTCAATCAGGAGTTGAGACACAAAACTCAGAATTATAGTGTTTTGTGACAACCTTAGTTTGATGTGCTGGGTCTGCTATGAAGACCAATAAAACAAGATATTGTCAAGATGGAGACTGAAAACAACTTCTGCCTTTAAATCTTGATTCAGCAAATCATTGATTGGATACTTGTTATGTGTCTTCATGTTAGAATGATAGAAGTCTGGCTGTTACAATTTACAGTAGGTTCAGAGGGTTGAAAATTTCCAGAAAAAAGCAACTCGAATTATCACTCAAAACACCCAAATAAAGAAGGAATATAAGTGATTATAATTCCTTAGAAAGGTGACAGTGGAAGAAGACGGAGCAGAGCCTCCCTGTGTAAGATAACAAAGAACAATGGGCTCTTTGTTAGAAGCATTTGTTGGTCTCTTTTCTTTGTTAGTAAGATAAAGAACAATTTGGGGGGATAGGATTGGAGGGGAGGGAGGCAGGATGTAAACCAGTTGAACCTGTTATATTTAATGAGTGATAATTTTCGCAGATAAATAACTCAGAGCTATCTTGTTGGAAATATAGGGTATTAACAATAAGACCCCACCCATCTCTGTCTCCCCAGAAGACTTGATGAAATCTTCACATGTCTTACCTTCCCCCAGCAGCTGCTTCTTCCTAAGCAACCCCACTCACCCTCATCCGAGCACACTCCTTTTCCTGGAATCACGGGGTGAGGAAGGCAGAGAGCACTGTATGATTCCAAGCAGGAAACCATTCATATAGAAAACAACAGTGCTGACTGATGAACTAAGTTAGTGATAGGCAGAACTTCTAATGGCTTCTAGGAAATCAGTATGTGAAAGAAGAGTTAGAAACCACCACCTGCAGGAGATGCCTCAATTACATGTAGCCCCAAAGTGAGTGAATGGCTCAAATGTGCTCCAGGCCCCTGGCACACCTCTGCCATCTGCTGAAGTCCATGCATCTGTCTGTACCTTCCAGAAAAAAACAATATTATTTCACGTTCCTATCCATCTTCCATTCCCACATGAGTGCCTTTTACGGGCAGAATCTAAACGGGAACCCAGCTGGTTGGGAAATGCAGTTCCTAGGCTTGTAGCATAGAAGGCCTCCCAGCAGATGATTGAACTTGGGCGTGTTTTCTCACTTGGAGTCATTAAAATATCTCTCTATTCCACTGGTAGTCCCAAAGGTGCTTCATTCCAAGGTCACTTACTCTGTAGAATTATTTAATATAGGCCTTTGAGAGATGTTGTTGGTTAGTCGCTTAGCTGTGTTCAACTCTTTTGTGACTCCATGAACGGTAGTCCTCCAGGCTCCTCTGTCCATGGGATTCTCCATTCTCTTCTCCAGAGGATCTTCCCAGCCCAGGAATTGAACCTGGGTCTCCTGCAATGTAAGCGGATTCTTTACCAGCTGAGCCACCAGGGAAGCTCTTTCAGTAGAAACTATATCATTAATAAAATAATGTGAGCTGTTATCATGCTTTTAATGGAGTTAACATCTAAGAAGATGCTTCCTGTCTCACTTTAGGCAGGGCTTCCACACACTTGGCACTGATGTCATAGCACCATCCCAGAAAGATCTTTATCACACCTGTCTTGTAACCGACTATCCAAAAACTCCCCTGCTTTCACTTTTGTCATTATTTTGCTCTGCATTACCAAGGCTTCTTCTGCCATCCTTCTGAGATGGCTGGTGAAGAATATACCTCTGTGACTCAGCCAAGGCTTTGTATGTAGACTTTTAGAGTGAAAAACTAAAAATTATATCATTGAATTTGATTGAGTCTTTTCCTCTTATCCCTGGAAACTTGGAACCTCTTCCTTTAAGACTGAAGATACTGTGAAAGAAAATACCCTAATTTATTGGTCAAGGACAGAACTGGCTTACTAAAATTTACTCTCCAGGTGGGCAAGTATGTGTGTGTCTTATCAGTTTCTTATTTACTTTAGTGCCTAGAATTAAAAGAATGATGTTTATTCTCATCCCCTTTTCCCAGACTTTGGAACAGTCCTTAGCTTCAACTGTGCTTTTACCTCATCTGGTGAAATAAACACTAGGACGTGAGCTAGTCCTAGCACCCAAGCAGAGCATGTGTAGGCACACATGAATTTAGGCAATGGGCACACCACTTTGCTCCCTTTAAGTGGCATCGACCTCAACTCAACAAGGAGAGTTGTATTAATGCTTTGAAAATGGAGATTAAAAATAGAAGGCCTCCCAGCAGATGATTGAACTTGGGCGTGTTTTCTCACTTGGAGTCATTAAAATATCTCTCTATTCCACTGGTAGTCCCAAAGGTGCTTCATTCCAAGGTCACTTACTCTGTAGAATTATTTAATATAGGCCTTTGAGAGATGTTGTTGGTTAGTCGCTTAGCTGTGTTCAACTCTTTTGTGACTCCATGAACGGTAGTCCTCCAGGCTCCTCTGTCCATGGGATTCTCCATTCTCTTCTCCAGAGGATCTTCCCAGCCCAGGAATTGAACCTGGGTCTCCTGCAATGTAAGCGGATTCTTTACCAGCTGAGCCACCAGGGAAGCTCTTTCAGTAGAAACTATATCATTAATAAAATAATGTGAGCTGTTATCATGCTTTTAATGGAGTTAACATCTAAGAAGATGCTTCCTGTCTCACTTTAGGCAGGGCTTCCACACACTTGGCACTGATGTCATAGCACCATCCCAGAAAGATCTTTATCACACCTGTCTTGTAACCGACTATCCAAAAACTCCCCTGCTTTCACTTTTGTCATTATTTTGCTCTGCATTACCAAGGCTTCTTCTGCCATCCTTCTGAGATGGCTGGTGAAGAATATACCTCTGTGACTCAGCCAAGGCTTTGTATGTAGACTTTTAGAGTGAAAAACTAAAAATTATATCATTGAATTTGATTGAGTCTTTTCCTCTTATCCCTGGAAACTTGGAACCTCTTCCTTTAAGACTGAAGATACTGTGAAAGAAAATACCCTAATTTATTGGTCAAGGACAGAACTGGCTTACTAAAATTTACTCTCCAGGTGGGCAAGTATGTGTGTGTCTTATCAGTTTCTTATTTACTTTAGTGCCTAGAATTAAAAGAATGATGTTTATTCTCATCCCCTTTTCCCAGACTTTGGAACAGTCCTTAGCTTCAACTGTGCTTTTACCTCATCTGGTGAAATAAACACTAGGACGTGAGCTAGTCCTAGCACCCAAGCAGAGCATGTGTAGGCACACATGAATTTAGGCAATGGGCACACCACTTTGCTCCCTTTAAGTGGCATCGACCTCAACTCAACAAGGAGAGTTGTATTAATGCTTTGAAAATGGAGATTAAAAAATAGACACTGAAAATCTATTTAAGCTTCAAAGTTAGGGAAATTGTGCAGTAAAACTCCTCAGTCAAGCCTGAAATGATAACTCGAGGCATAGAACAGTGGTGATCAACTTTGTCTGCTTTTCCGCCATGCCCTGGTAGTCCTACGGCTGGAGAGACCCTGCTATGTGAGTTAAAGTACTCTCCTTATGGAAACATGATGAATTTCTCCTTATGGAAACTTATTAGCCATTGCCAGTCATTAACACTAAAGACCCATGGGCAAGAATAAGAAGACATTGTTGGTTGTCATACTTGGCTTCTGCACATTTCTTCATAGAGCACTGAAGGGTAATATTGATCCAGGAGAACAGTGGTCACAACAGACCTTTCTTTCCACTAAATTAAAAGAATAAGTGAGGATTCTGATGAATTGAACAAAATCTAGATGCTTTATCTTGCACTGACATTTTGATTTTTTAAGGAAATGCATTTCCTAAAGGTATCCTGTAGATGGATAACTCTATTATTCCACTTTGTTGGAATTGCATAAAAAAATAGTCAAACTTGCCAGCATGCTCATATCTTAGATTTTTCAGTGTGTCATAATTCATGCAGACCTCTGCTGCAAGATCTGCTGGGATGGCAAGAAGAGAAGCCTGGAGAGAGAAGAGCAAGCCAGAAACGGACAAAGCTAAACCCCAGGCATTCATCTGTATGTTAAAATTACATCCCAGAGATGGTGGCCAGTAGGCCAAATTGAAATGTCCAAGTTGATGACCAGAAAGCCATAACATAATATCCCAAGACATTGGCCTAGAGGCTGCATTATAATATCCAAGGGGGATGGTCACAGGACTGTTTCATCATGCCCAAAGTGACAGTGGGAAGGCCATTTTCCAGTTTATAATGTCTTGGTGAAGTTAGAAGAGCAGATCATGAGACTACATTACAAAGTCCAAAGTTATGATCTTAATACTGTTAGAATCTATTAGGTATGTTTACAGGAGTCAAATGATAATTTGAAAGACAGAGTCTAAAAGGCCGTATTGTGATGATTGAGAAGGTACTCAGAGGCCACACGTTATAATGCCTTGAATTGTTACCAACAAAATCCATTTTTTTCTACTGGCCAGTGGGTTGTCTAGCTAGTTACACTGTAGTGTTCAAGGACTGGGAGGTATTACCTTCTGAGATCACTGTGGACAAAAGTTGAGAAACAGAGATCTGTGAGCATCAGGGGTGAAATTACTTACTAGTCCAAGGGAGGATTTGTTTGGGTTAAAGCAATCATCTTTATAATGCATTTAGAGAATCTTACAGATCTGGGCTGGGTGGAACAGTCAAGGGCTAACAGAATAGTATGACTATTAGTCCAGGTTAGAGATGAATAAACAGGTACATCGACAATAAGTAAATTGATAAAGTTCTTGTACCCAGACAGCACCAGGACCAACATTGTATCTGAGTCAACTTTTAATAATTACAAGGCTTCATGTTTTCTCTCATATTCTCTTTTGAATTGCCTAACCAGGGAATGGTTTCATTCATAGGGATTGCTATCTTTACGTCTTCAGTCCAAGTATTAGTGGGGTTTTTGCTACATTTCCTAGCCTGAGATAACTGATTTTTGATTTTGTAAGGAATGCATTTCAATAATATAACTTTTTTGGGAAAAATAGTCAAACTTGCCAGCATGCTCATATCTTAGATTTTTCAGTGTGTCATAATTCATGCAGACCTCTGCTGCAAGATCTGCTGGGATGGCAAGAAGAGAAGCCTGGAGAGAGAAGAGCAAGCCAGAAACGGACAAAGCTAAACCCCAGGCATTCATCTGTATGTTAAAATTACATCCCAGAGATGGTGGCCAGTAGGCCAAATTGAAATGTCCAAGTTGATGACCAGAAAGCCATAACATAATATCCCAAGACATTGGCCTAGAGGCTGCATTATAATATCCAAGGGGGATGGTCACAGGACTGTTTCATCATGCCCAAAGTGACAGTGGGAAGGCCATTTTCCAGTTTATAATGTCTTGGTGAAGTTAGAAGAGCAGATCATGAGACTACATTACAAAGTCCAAAGTTATGATCTTAATACTGTTAGAATCTATTAGGTATGTTTACAGGAGTCAAATGATAATTTGAAAGACAGAGTCTAAAAGGCCGTATTGTGATGATTGAGAAGGTACTCAGAGGCCACACGTTATAATGCCTTGAATTGTTACCAACAAAATCCATTTTTTTCTACTGGCCAGTGGGTTGTCTAGCTAGTTACACTGTAGTGTTCAAGGACTGGGAGGTATTACCTTCTGAGATCACTGTGGACAAAAGTTGAGAAACAGAGATCTGTGAGCATCAGGGGTGAAATTACTTACTAGTCCAAGGGAGGATTTGTTTGGGTTAAAGCAATCATCTTTATAATGCATTTAGAGAATCTTACAGATCTGGGCTGGGTGGAACAGTCAAGGGCTAACAGAATAGTATGACTATTAGTCCAGGTTAGAGATGAATAAACAGGTACATCGACAATAAGTAAATTGATAAAGTTCTTGTACCCAGACAGCACCAGGACCAACATTGTATCTGAGTCAACTTTTAATAATTACAAGGCTTCATGTTTTCTCTCATATTCTCTTTTGAATTGCCTAACCAGGGAATGGTTTCATTCATAGGGATTGCTATCTTTACGTCTTCAGTCCAAGTATTAGTGGGGTTTTTGCTACATTTCCCTAGCCTGAGATAAAGAGTCATCTTAAATACCTTGCCAATACAAGTGCTGCTGGTGAGAGTTCTCAGTGGGATTCCTTCTGAATCTGATCTAGATGATTGTGTATAGATCAGAATCTTTGATCACAAATCTATCCATCTGCAATGTTACCCTCCTTAGCAATGGCCTTGGAGATATGGGTGAGTCTTTCTAGGCAAATATCAAAGGAAAGGAAAGAAAGAAAAGTGAGGGTTTCATGTTTAACTGAAGTAGGAAGTCTTGATCTGGCATCTTGGGTAGAAAAAATCTCCCCTGCTGGCAGCTACTTCTCTTATTTGTTAATTTGATTTGGAGATCTCCAGAATTTGTACAGGACCAGGTGGCTGGTGGAGTTTTCCTCTCCTTATACCCAGAACTCAGACCTTCTAGTTTTGCATCAATGGCAGTGTCAGGATGATTAAGTAGGCAGCATAGACAGATAGACTAACTCCTTATTTATTGCTTCTATCTCAACAAAAGTAGGTGTTTTGGAAAGAACCATGGAGCTGGATTTCTACTTCTGGCTTTTCCCTCTCTATCCATGCTACCTTAGACAAAGGACTTCATTTCTCTGAGCCTCAGTATTCACATCTATAAACTGGGAAAGTAATGTCTACTGCATGGATGCAGGTATTAAATGATATATGAAAAATCTTAGCACTGAATTAGGTGGATTCTAATTTATGACCATTCCTAGTTTTCTGTTCTTTTATGATATTCTACTCCAAAAGGCCATCCATCGTTGGATTAGACTTAGATCAGTCCGGGGTTTTGGGAAAGCAATCATCTTTATAATGCATTTAGAGAATCTTACAGATCTGGGCTGGGTGGAACAGTCAAGGGCTAACAGAATAGTATGACTATTAGTCCAGGTTAGAGATGAATAAACAGGTACATCGACAATAAGTAAATTGATAAAGTTCTTGTACCCAGACAGCACCAGGACCAACATTGTATCTGAGTCAACTTTTAATAATTACAAGGCTTCATGTTTTCTCTCATATTCTCTTTTGAATTGCCTAACCAGGGAATGGTTTCATTCATAGGGATTGCTATCTTTACGTCTTCAGTCCAAGTATTAGTGGGGTTTTTGCTACATTTCCCTAGCCTGAGATAAAGAGTCATCTTAAATACCTTGCCAATACAAGTGCTGCTGGTGAGAGTTCTCAGTGGGATTCCTTCTGAATCTGATCTAGATGATTGTGTATAGATCAGAATCTTTGATCACAAATCTATCCATCTGCAATGTTACCCTCCTTAGCAATGGCCTTGGAGATATGGGTGAGTCTTTCTAGGCAAATATCAAAGGAAAGGAAAGAAAGAAAAGTGAGGGTTTCATGTTTAACTGAAGTAGGAAGTCTTGATCTGGCATCTTGGGTAGAAAAAATCTCCCCTGCTGGCAGCTACTTCTCTTATTTGTTAATTTGATTTGGAGATCTCCAGAATTTGTACAGGACCAGGTGGCTGGTGGAGTTTTCCTCTCCTTATACCCAGAACTCAGACCTTCTAGTTTTGCATCAATGGCAGTGTCAGGATGATTAAGTAGGCAGCATAGACAGATAGACTAACTCCTTATTTATTGCTTCTATCTCAACAAAAGTAGGTGTTTTGGAAAGAACCATGGAGCTGGATTTCTACTTCTGGCTTTTCCCTCTCTATCCATGCTACCTTAGACAAAGGACTTCATTTCTCTGAGCCTCAGTATTCACATCTATAAACTGGGAAAGTAATGTCTACTGCATGGATGCAGGTATTAAATGATATATGAAAAATCTTAGCACTGAATTAGGTGGATTCTAATTTATGACCATTCCTAGTTTTCTGTTCTTTTATGATATTCTACTCCAAAAGGCCATCCATCGTTTTGGATGCCTCCAAGGGACAGGAACCTCACCTCTTCCCTGGGAATGCCATTCTGATGCAATACAAAACAACTATGATTATTAGAAAGTTAACTTGGGGTAACAAAATGCTTTCCTCAGGTCAGTTCTGAGAGTTCAAGTAGGCTAAATTGAATCTGTTTCACACTGTTGACCACATTTTATGTTACAGAGCTAATCATCATGACCTCCTTTCTTCTTCTCCAAAGTAAACACCTATAATTATTTCAAAGACCCCTCAAGTGCAAAGCCGGTGATTATTTCTCTCGACACATGTCTTTCATAGTGACACTGACCGATTTCTTTCTTCATTTAAAAAAAAATTCCCAAGAAGAAAATGTTCATTATATAAAAAAGAAAAATATACAATTGAATACAATGAATGGTTTCTGGGACAGTTTCTGTGCTCTCACAGTCCACCCTGGGGATCTTCATTCCTTTGCTGTCATGAGTTATCTGGCATATGCTGCTGGTACCATCTCGATAGAATAGCTCTCCTGGCCTGAAATTAGGTGACAAAATATAACTCATATTAAATTCCTCATTAAAGATAATTGAGAAATGGATGAAGAGGGTAATGCTGAGCCCTTTACAAGATGTAGGTCTCTCATTAATCTGCCTCATCTGGTGCTACCACTGTCAAATTACAAATTCACTATACTTTCATCATATTTGTACAGAAGAAGAAGACCTTCCCAGAGAATTTGAGGAATTAGGCAGGACTTGTATGCAAACGAAAGTGCTAATTTCTCAGTCATGTCCAACTCTTATGACCTCATGGGCTGTAGCTCCTCTGTCCATGGCATTCTCCAGGCAAGAATATTTGGAGTGTGTTGCCTTTTTGTCCTCCAAGGGATCTTCCCGAGTCAGGGACTGACCCCAGCTGTCTTACTTTGCAGGCGGATTTTTTACTGTCTGAGCCACCAGGAAAGCCTTTGTAGCTCAGATGTGTATAATGTGGTAAAAAAGAACATCCATTCCTCAGGTCTTGATTGATAGAAATCATCATCTGTTCTGTAAGTGGTCTCTATCAGATTCTTGAAAGACAGCTCAGGAAGAATTGATTGTGAGGTCTAAACTTATTACCCTCAAGGTTGAATGAGCTTTTTCTTTCCGACCTCAAATCCTCTTTTTTTGGTGAACCTAAGCATTTCCTTTACTCAATGCTAGTGGCATGATTTCAGGTGTCCCTGAGTTGATGGTAAAATTCCAAATTTGCAGCTAACATGTGGAACATACTCCCATCCATTTTATGTTACAGAGCTAATCATCATGACCTCCTTTCTTCTTCTCCAAAGTAAACACCTATAATTATTTCAAAGACCCCTCAAGTGCAAAGCCGGTGATTATTTCTCTCGACACATGTCTTTCATAGTGACACTGACCGATTTCTTTCTTCATTTAAAAAAAAATTCCCAAGAAGAAAATGTTCATTATATAAAAAAGAAAAATATACAATTGAATACAATGAATGGTTTCTGGGACAGTTTCTGTGCTCTCACAGTCCACCCTGGGGATCTTCATTCCTTTGCTGTCATGAGTTATCTGGCATATGCTGCTGGTACCATCTCGATAGAATAGCTCTCCTGGCCTGAAATTAGGTGACAAAATATAACTCATATTAAATTCCTCATTAAAGATAATTGAGAAATGGATGAAGAGGGTAATGCTGAGCCCTTTACAAGATGTAGGTCTCTCATTAATCTGCCTCATCTGGTGCTACCACTGTCAAATTACAAATTCACTATACTTTCATCATATTTGTACAGAAGAAGAAGACCTTCCCAGAGAATTTGAGGAATTAGGCAGGACTTGTATGCAAACGAAAGTGCTAATTTCTCAGTCATGTCCAACTCTTATGACCTCATGGGCTGTAGCTCCTCTGTCCATGGCATTCTCCAGGCAAGAATATTTGGAGTGTGTTGCCTTTTTGTCCTCCAAGGGATCTTCCCGAGTCAGGGACTGACCCCAGCTGTCTTACTTTGCAGGCGGATTTTTTACTGTCTGAGCCACCAGGAAAGCCTTTGTAGCTCAGATGTGTATAATGTGGTAAAAAAGAACATCCATTCCTCAGGTCTTGATTGATAGAAATCATCATCTGTTCTGTAAGTGGTCTCTATCAGATTCTTGAAAGACAGCTCAGGAAGAATTGATTGTGAGGTCTAAACTTATTACCCTCAAGGTTGAATGAGCTTTTTCTTTCCGACCTCAAATCCTCTTTTTTTGGTGAACCTAAGCATTTCCTTTACTCAATGCTAGTGGCATGATTTCAGGTGTCCCTGAGTTGATGGTAAAATTCCAAATTTGCAGCTAACATGTGGAACATACTCCCATCCCTGGAAGGTACAAAGCTTTGCAGTTCACAGTGAAATGTGATGAGGACCAAATGAGGACCGTGGAGGAAAATTGAGTCACAAGCTCGTGGGTATCTAGGGGTAGATTCCAACTCATGGAATAACATTTTCTTCCTGGATTGTTTGTTTGTTTTTCTTGGAAAAGATTATGAAACTAAGAAGAATATGCATTCCCAGAATTTGAGAGCTCCACAAACCTCTGTGATATAAACCCAAACTGCCCGTAGACCATAAGTCCTACAAAGGAGGGAGTTTCTGTTCTGTTCATTGTGGTGTCTCTAGCTCCTGGCATTTAATAAGTGCTCAATAAATGCCCTTTGGATAAAGGACGGAATAATGTGTGAAAGTTAAATGATATTGTTTGCTTTACATCTTCTCTGTGTTTATTTTATCTTCATTCCTTCTTTTAGTTTTTGTTAAGCCTTTGAAAATTCTGTGCTATCTCATAGGCATAGGGGTTAGTTTTAGAAAACTTGCATCAGAACTTTTAAGCCAGAGTTTAAAAGTGACTATGGATGCAGAAATGTGACTGGAAGAAAGAGAAGGAGGCATCCATGAGGTCAAATCCAGCGATCTAGGTTCATCCATGCTGGAACTTTTAAAATCTCATTATTTTTAGTTGGAGGATAATGCTTTACAATATTGTGTTAGAGTCTGCTGTACATCAACCTGAATCAGCCTTAGGTATATATATATATATGCCGCCTCCTCCTTGACTCTCCCTCCTCCTCCACCACATCCCTTCTCTTTGTAGCTCAGATGTGTATAATGTGGTAAAAAGAACATCCATTCCTCAGGTCTTGATTGATAGAAATCATCATCTGTTCTGTAAGTGGTCTCTATCAGATTCTTGAAAGACAGCTCAGGAAGAATTGATTGTGAGGTCTAAACTTATTACCCTCAAGGTTGAATGAGCTTTTTCTTTCCGACCTCAAATCCTCTTTTTTTGGTGAACCTAAGCATTTCCTTTACTCAATGCTAGTGGCATGATTTCAGGTGTCCCTGAGTTGATGGTAAAATTCCAAATTTGCAGCTAACATGTGGAACATACTCCCATCCCTGGAAGGTACAAAGCTTTGCAGTTCACAGTGAAATGTGATGAGGACCAAATGAGGACCGTGGAGGAAAATTGGAGTCACAAGCTCTTGGGTATCTAGGTTTAGATTCCAACTCATGGAATAACATTTTCTTCCTGGATTGTTTGTTTGTTTTTCTTGGAAAAGATTATGAAACTAAGAAGAATATGCATTCCCAGAATTTGAGAGCTCCACAAACCTCTGTGATATAAACCCAAACTGCCCGTAGACCATAAGTCCTACAAAGGAGGGAGTTTCTGTTCTGTTCATTGTGGTGTCTCTAGCTCCTGGCATTTAATAAGTGCTCAATAAATGCCCTTTGGATAAAGGACGGAATAATGTGTGAAAGTTAAATGATATTGTTTGCTTTACATCTTCTCTGTGTTTATTTTATCTTCATTCCTTCTTTTAGTTTTTGTTAAGCCTTTGAAAATTCTGTGCTATCTCATAGGCATAGGGGTTAGTTTTAGAAAACTTGCATCAGAACTTTTAAGCCAGAGTTTAAAAGTGACTATGGATGCAGAAATGTGACTGGAAGAAAGAGAAGGAGGCATCCATGAGGTCAAATCCAGCGATCTAGGTTCATCCATGCTGGAACTTTTAAAATCTCATTATTTTTAGTTGGAGGATAATGCTTTACAATATTGTGTTAGAGTCTGCTGTACATCAACCTGAATCAGCCTTAGGTATATATATATATATGCCGCCTCCTCCTTGACTCTCCCTCCTCCTCCACCACATCCCTTCCTCTAGGTTGTCGTAGAGCATCAGTTTGAACTCCCTGCTTCATACAGCGAATTCCCACTGGCTCTCTGTTTTACGTATGGTAATGTATCTTCTTCAGTGTTACTCTCTCAATTGCCCCTCCCTTTTCTTCCCCCACTGTGTTTACAAGTCTATTTTCTGTGTCTCCATCTCCATTGCTGCCTTGCAGATAGGTTCATCAGTACCATCTTTCTATATTACATAAATGTGCATTAATGTACAATATTTGTTTTCCTCTTTCTGACTGACACCACTCTGTATGAAAGTGAAAGTGTTATTTGTTCAAGTCATGTCCAACTCTTTGTGACTCCATGGTCTGTAGCCCACCAGACTCCTCTGTCCATGGACTTCTTCAGGCAGGCCTTCTCCAGGGGATCTTCCCAACCCAGGGATCAAACCCAGGTCTCCCACATTGCAGGCAGATTCTTTGCCACTAGCACTTCCACTCTGTATAATAGGCTCTAAATCCATCCACCTCATTAGGATTGACTCAAATGTGTTCATTTTTATGAACACACATCTTATTTATCCATTCATCTGTCACTGGACATTTAGGTTGTTTCCATGTCCTAGCTATTGGATATAGTCATGTTGGGATTTTAATCTTTGTTCTAGATACAATGGTGACTGCTTCATATACAAGGCATTCCACAAAGCTGCCTTTCATTAAGTGAAAAATCAGAGGCAAAGTGAAGATGGTTGGAAACTAAGCTGCCTAGAATCTGAGACTGATGAAAGTGTAACAAGTCAAAAAGTTTCATGTGAGGAGAAGGAAACCAGGAAGAACCACACTAGGGACACCTTTCCTTTTTTCTTTTTTTCCACAATCACAAGTTTTTTTATTTTGCTTTTTTGATTTTACAAAGTTTTGTTGTTTACAGGTATGTATAATTACATATTAGTCATATGTATATCTCATTTTCCCCATCTCAACCCTCCAGGCCATCACATAGCCCCCATGTATAATCACTTAGACCCACAGCACATTGACAATAGCTATCTCTTTTACACAATATAGTATAGGGTTCCGTGTTACTGTTTCCATATCTCTCATCTACTCTCCCCTCTCCCCAATGTCCATAAGTCTGTTCTTTTTTACTGTTTTTCCATCGATGGTCTGCATGTGTATTTATCAGTATGAACTTTCTAGATTCCATATATATGTGTTAATATGCTGTATTTGTCCTTCTCTTTTTGACTTACTTCACTTTATATAATAGGTTCTAGATTCATCCATCTCATTAGGACTGAATCTTCTGCATTTCTTTTTGCAGCTGAGAAGTATTGCACTGTATATATGTACCAAAGCTTCTTTGTTCATTTGTTGATGGACAGGTTGCTTCCGTGATCTAGCTTTTGTGTAGAGTGCTGTAATGAACATTGGGGTACAGGTGTCTCTTTCAGTTTTGCTTTCATCAGGTTATAAGCCTAATAGTGGGGTTGCTGGGTCATATGGTGCTTCTATTTTTAGTTTTTTGAGGAATCTCTATACTGTCTTCCACATTGGTTCTATCAATTTACATTCCCACCAGCAATGCAAGCATATTCCCTTTTCTCCACGCCCTCTCCAGCATTTATTATGTGTAGAGTTTTTTGATGATGGCCATTCTGACTGTTGTGAGGTGATATCTGATTGTAGTTTTGATTTGCATTTCTCTAATAACAAGTGACGTTGAGCATCTTTTCATGTGTTTTTTGGCCATGTGTATGTCTTCTTTTGTGAGATGTCTCTTTAGGTGGATATAGTCATGTTGGGATTTTAATCTTTGTTCTAGATACAATGGTGACTGCTTCATATACAAGGCATTCCACAAAGCTGCCTTTCATTAAGTGAAAAATCAGAGGCAAAGTGAAGATGGTTGGAAACTAAGCTGCCTAGAATCTGAGACTGATGAAAGTGTAACAAGTCAAAAAGTTTCATGTGAGGAGAAGGAAACCAGGAAGAACCACACTAGGGACACCTTTCCTTTTTTCTTTTTTTCCACAATCACAAGTTTTTTTATTTTGCTTTTTTGATTTTACAAAGTTTTGTTGTTTACAGGTATGTATAATTACATATTAGTCATATGTATATCTCATTTTCCCCATCTCAACCCTCCAGGCCATCACATAGCCCCCATGTATAATCACTTAGACCCACAGCACATTGACAATAGCTATCTCTTTTACACAATATAGTATAGGGTTCCGTGTTACTGTTTCCATATCTCTCATCTACTCTCCCCTCTCCCCAATGTCCATAAGTCTGTTCTTTTTTACTGTTTTTCCATCGATGGTCTGCATGTGTATTTATCAGTATGAACTTTCTAGATTCCATATATATGTGTTAATATGCTGTATTTGTCCTTCTCTTTTTGACTTACTTCACTTTATATAATAGGTTCTAGATTCATCCATCTCATTAGGACTGAATCTTCTGCATTTCTTTTTGCAGCTGAGAAGTATTGCACTGTATATATGTACCAAAGCTTCTTTGTTCATTTGTTGATGGACAGGTTGCTTCCGTGATCTAGCTTTTGTGTAGAGTGCTGTAATGAACATTGGGGTACAGGTGTCTCTTTCAGTTTTGCTTTCATCAGGTTATAAGCCTAATAGTGGGGTTGCTGGGTCATATGGTGCTTCTATTTTTAGTTTTTTGAGGAATCTCTATACTGTCTTCCACATTGGTTCTATCAATTTACATTCCCACCAGCAATGCAAGCATATTCCCTTTTCTCCACGCCCTCTCCAGCATTTATTATGTGTAGAGTTTTTTGATGATGGCCATTCTGACTGTTGTGAGGTGATATCTGATTGTAGTTTTGATTTGCATTTCTCTAATAACAAGTGACGTTGAGCATCTTTTCATGTGTTTTTTGGCCATGTGTATGTCTTCTTTTGTGAGATGTCTCTTTAGGTCTTTTCCCCATTTTTTTGATTGGGCTGTTTGTTTTTTCAGTGTTGAGTTGTCTGAGCTGCTTGTATAATTTGGAAATTAATTGTTTTTCAGTTGTTTCATTTGCTATTATTTTCTCCCATTCTGTGGGTTGTCTGTTCACCTTGTTTATAGTTTCTTTAGCTGTGCAGAAGTTTTTAAGTTTTATTAGGTCCCACATGTTTATTTTTGTTTTTATTTCCATAATTCTAGAAGGTGGGTCAGGAAGATCTTGCTTTGATTTATGTCATTGAGTTTTTTGCCTATATTCTCTTTTAAGAGTTTTATGGTTTCTGGTCTTACATTAGGCCTTTAATTCATTTTGAGTTTCTCTTTGTGTTTGGTGTTAGGGAATGTTCTAATTTCTTTTTTTTTTTTTTTTTTTGCATGTAGCTGTCCAATTTTAGGAACACCTTTTCAACCCTCTGACCCTGTACTGGATCAGCATCATTCCAGGAAACTTCTTTCAGTGTTTTAAAACAACTGTTTGCAAAGAGTTTTTTTTTTTTTTTTTTCTTCCGTTGGGACCTGATGAATAACACTAGGAAACCACCTTAGGAAAGAATTAGTGAGGATTATTTTAAATCTAAGGGGACAGTTCATCCAGAGCAATTTTCTTTTGTGAGATTGGGTCACATGGGCTCTTGTACGTAGCCCAGGCTGCAGAAGCTCCAGGCACAAGAGCAGATACAGGACCTGGTCGCTCAGAATTCATCTGTGCCCCACATGTTCACTCTTAGAGCTTAAACACTCTTCCTTCATCTTGATGTGGAACATCACCTGGAGGATGTTTGCTGAAGGACTGAGCAGGCATAGCAAGCATCAATTTGGCAAGGGTTTCCCTGACCTCCATCACCTCATCATCTAATCTCATTGTTCTTCAACCTTCCACTCACTCCCTAGCCCACAGCATGCTGGATGGTCCCATTGCACTATTTTTTCTCCACGCCTTCCAGCATTTATTATGTGTAGAGTTTTTGATGATGGCCATTCTGATTTTGTGAGGTGATATCTGATTGTAGTTTTGATTTGCATTTCTCTAATAACAAGTGACGTTGAGCATCTTTTCATGTGTTTTTTGGCCATGTGTATGTCTTCTTTTGTGAGATGTCTCTTTAGGTCTTTTCCCCATTTTTTTGATTGGGCTGTTTGTTTTTTCAGTGTTGAGTTGTCTGAGCTGCTTGTATAATTTGGAAATTAATTGTTTTTCAGTTGTTTCATTTGCTATTATTTTCTCCCATTCTGTGGGTTGTCTGTTCACCTTGTTTATAGTTTCTTTAGCTGTGCAGAAGTTTTTAAGTTTTATTAGGTCCCACATGTTTATTTTTGTTTTTATTTCCATAATTCTAGAAGGTGGGTCAGGAAGATCTTGCTTTGATTTATGTCATTGAGTTTTTTGCCTATATTCTCTTTTAAGAGTTTTATGGTTTCTGGTCTTACATTAGGCCTTTAATTCATTTTGAGTTTCTCTTTGTGTTTGGTGTTAGGGAATGTTCTAATTTCTTTTTTTTTTTTTTTTTTTTGCATGTAGCTGTCCAATTTTAGGAACACCTTTTCAACCCTCTGACCCTGTACTGGATCAGCATCATTCCAGGAAACTTCTTTCAGTGTTTTAAAACAACTGTTTGCAAAGAGTTTTTTTTTTTTTTTTTTCTTCCGTTGGGACCTGATGAATAACACTAGGAAACCACCTTAGGAAAGAATTAGTGAGGATTATTTTAAATCTAAGGGGACAGTTCATCCAGAGCAATTTTCTTTTGTGAGATTGGGTCACATGGGCTCTTGTACGTAGCCCAGGCTGCAGAAGCTCCAGGCACAAGAGCAGATACAGGACCTGGTCGCTCAGAATTCATCTGTGCCCCACATGTTCACTCTTAGAGCTTAAACACTCTTCCTTCATCTTGATGTGGAACATCACCTGGAGGATGTTTGCTGAAGGACTGAGCAGGCATAGCAAGCATCAATTTGGCAAGGGTTTCCCTGACCTCCATCACCTCATCATCTAATCTCATTGTTCTTCAACCTTCCACTCACTCCCTAGCCCACAGCATGCTGGATGGTCCCATTGCTTTGACTGATTCCAGACTGGTGTCCCGGGGCACAATCCTAGTCTTGTTCAAGGCAGAGATAGAAATGAGTGTGAACAGTGTTTTCTTCCCAGGTAGAAGACTTTATTGTCATGGCTTATCTCTTTGAGAGACATTCCACACTTTTCTAGGGAAGAATAGTGACATTGACTGTCTTTTGTTAGTAGGGTAGCTGGTCTGCCCTTCCTCCTTATGCCCAGCTCCCCCAGGAGACCTATGCATGCCACTTTTTATAAGAAGTGGGGCGTGGGGGGGGTCAGGCTAATGGTGCCAGAGCTTTGCGGAACTGGACAAAGGCTCCCCTGGGGAGGCAGACATCCAGCTGTGTAAAGCTTGTTAAAGAAGAGCAAAGGAGACTGTACAATCAGAATTAAAATGAATTGGCTTAGATAGCTGGGATGAAAGATAAAGGATTTGTCAAGGATTTCTTGGGTCTTTCTTTTTTGAAAAAGATAACAGCCTCTAAAATAAGTAAGACTTTCTTCAAGGTCTAAGGGACCCCACAGTCTCACTTTGAGCTTTAAGTGACAACACCCCTGATGCTTATTTCAATAGAGGCCTTCAAAATTCATAACTTAAGGGGAGGAACCGAGCATGGGGAATAAAAGAGGGGCATGAACTACCCCTGCCCCAAATTTCCCAATATGATTCCTTTATTCTAAGAGGGGCAAATATGAAGCTAATTAACATATGATAGTTCATAAAGTCAGTTTTTGATCATGAAAGTAGTCACTGCCTTATCACTCAATTTGATTAAAACAATTAAAAAATAATAATTATGGGAAATATAGAAACTGAGTTGAAGATACCAACATACCCTTGAGTTCCATTGCATGAAGGTGGGCTTTTATGATCATCTTATAGTTTGTCCCCCTTGGCCCCATACCAAACATCTTAACCGTATTCTTTCTCTGCTTCAACAATACCCTTGAGTTCCATTGCATGTGGAACATCACCTGGAGGATGTTTGCTGAAGGACTGAGCAGGCATAGCAAGCATCAATTTGGCAAGGGTTTCCCTGACCTCCATCACCTCATCATCTAATCTCATTGTTCTTCAACCTTCCACTCACTCCCTAGCCCACAGCATGCTGGATGGTCCCATTGCTTTGACTGATTCCAGACTGGTGTCCCGGGGCACAATCCTAGTCTTGTTCAAGGCAGAGATAGAAATGAGTGTGAACAGTGTTTTCTTCCCAGGTAGAAGACTTTATTGTCATGGCTTATCTCTTTGAGAGACATTCCACACTTTTCTAGGGAAGAATAGTGACATTGACTGTCTTTTGTTAGTAGGGTAGCTGGTCTGCCCTTCCTCCTTATGCCCAGCTCCCCCAGGAGACCTATGCATGCCACTTTTTATAAGAAGTGGGGCGTGGGGGGGGTCAGGCTAATGGTGCCAGAGCTTATGGAACTGGACAAAGGCTCCCTGGGAGGCAGACATCCAGCTGTGTAAAGCTTGTTAAAGAAGAGCAAAGGAGACTGTACAATCAGAATTAAAATGAATTGGCTTAGATAGCTGGGATGAAAGATAAAGGATTTGTCAAGGATTTCTTGGGTCTTTCTTTTTTGAAAAAGATAACAGCCTCTAAAATAAGTAAGACTTTCTTCAAGGTCTAAGGGACCCCACAGTCTCACTTTGAGCTTTAAGTGACAACACCCCTGATGCTTATTTCAATAGAGGCCTTCAAAATTCATAACTTAAGGGGAGGAACCGAGCATGGGGAAGAAAGAGGGGCATGAACTACCCCTGCCCCAAATTTCCCAATATGATTCCTTTATTCTAAGAGGGGCAAATATGAAGCTAATTAACATATGATAGTTCATAAAGTCAGTTTTTGATCATGAAAGTAGTCACTGCCTTATCACTCAATTTGATTAAAACAATTAAAAAATAATAATTATGGGAAATATAGAAACTGAGTTGAAGATACCAACATACCCTTGAGTTCCATTGCATGAAGGTGGGCTTTTATGATCATCTTATAGTTTGTCCCCCTTGGCCCCATACCAAACATCTTAACCGTATTCTTTCTCTGCTCAGGAGGTGTTTGCAAATGCAAGTGTGTTAGTCTGGGGGAATCTGGGGCACATGTTGACGTGTTAGGAAGCCTCCAGAGGCATCCGGGCCATTCACGCACTGATTGGTGGTGCAGTCAGTAGATGGGCGGATCAACGTGGGGCTGATTGCTTATTATGAGATGGGAGTTGTTACAGTAATGGTGGAGGGACAGACTAAGTAGGAGAATGGAGGCTTTGTTTCAGTTTGATAAAGAGTCTGATTCCTACAGCCTCATCTAAGATTGGCACAGCAACAAAATTTGTTTCCCCATAGGAATAGGTTTGACCTCCGTGACAAGCTACCTGAGTCTCTGATAGTCAAAAAGGACCTTTTTCTTTACTTTATTATTCAATTACCTCAAATGGCCATGGCCACCAGACTTAAATACTGATGCTAGAGAAAATTTCTCTCTCTTTTTCAATCTATAAAGACTTTCTTTTAAATTAGGATAACAATACCCTCTCTTCCGTCTCATAGAATTTTTGTGAGGATCAAATAAGAGGGAATCTAACAGACCAGGGTCAGCTGTTCTGGCTTTTGATTGAAAGAGGTCCAGGTGCTGGGCTCAGCCCCTGGATGCAAAGGGAGGCCTATGATGAAAGGCAGGCAATGCTGCACAGCCCTTAGCTCTCTGGGATGCTCCAGCAAACATGCAGAAAATTTCTTAAAGTGATTGCAGGAGTTCCATTGGGTTAAATGTGGCTGCCATACAAGCTTTATAGTGATAATGCTTTCTCTAGTTGGCAGATGGAAATGTTTTCTACTTTTAGAAGCATTACCTTCAATTACCTTCTCTCCTGTTTTCTTCACTGTGTTCCTCATATTGCAAGTCTCACAGTAGAGAGAGAATAAAAGTCAAATGCTAAAATGCAGTTGTTCATGAGTAGGTGAGGGAGATAGAGTGTAATAGAGAGAGAGAGAAGAATTCCTGCACTTGATCAGGGTTAACAGGCACCAGTGTTTTGACTGCAAATTTAAAATCACACAGTGGGGTAGTTATCATCTGCCTAAGGCTGCCTACTGGGTCATGGTGTGTGTGGCTTGGGTTATGCAGTGGGGAAAAAGGATGCATAAGAGATTCTGGTATAGGCCTGTGGGCATTTGAACCTGTATTCAAGGCCTCTTCAGGCCTATTCGGCACCCACATCATGAACCACTGGGAGAGGGCGTGCCTCTCAGCTCTTGGACAGATTCACAGGCATTCCCCCAGAGGATGAAAGATCCATTCTAAATAAATCATTCTTCATTGGTGAGGATCACTTGCTTGGAAGAGATTGAAAGATGTAGTAAATTTAGCAATGCTCTCCAGCCATGTCTCTGTGAGATGGGCTTTCTTCTGTATAAACTGCATCATGAGGTCCAAAACAGGGAAAGCCTGACAGTCATGCAGGAAAACATCTTTGTAAATTTGAGGTAAGGGAGGGTCTCTTAATTAGAGCTCAGAAAACACTTCATAAAAATAAAATAGTAGGGCTTCCCCTGGTGGTCCAGTGGGTAAGAACACCACCTTGCAGTGCAAGGGGCGCCAGTTCGAGCTCTGGCCTGGGAAGATCCCACGTGCCGTGGAGCGGCTGGACTGATGTGTCCAATTACCGGGAGCTCTGGGCGCATGCGCCCAGAGCCAGTGCTCTGACGACAGACGCCACGCGATGGGAAGCCCACATGGACCAAAGAACAAAGCTGTTCTGGCTTTTGATTGAAAGAGGTCCAGGTGCTGGGCTCAGCCCCTGGATGCAAAGGAGGCCTATGATGAAAGGCAGGCAATGCTGCACAGCCCTTAGCTCTCTGGGATGCTCCAGCAAACATGCAGAAAATTTCTTAAAGTGATTTCAGGAGTTCCATTGGGTTAAATGTGGCTGCCATACAAGCTTTATAGTGATAATGCTTTCTCTAGTTGGCAGATGGAAATGTTTTCTACTTTTAGAAGCATTACCTTCAATTACCTTCTCTCCTGTTTTCTTCACTGTGTTCCTCATATTGCAAGTCTCACAGTAGAGAGAGAATAAAAGTCAAATGCTAAAATGCAGTTGTTCATGAGTAGGTGAGGGAGATAGAGAGTAATAGAGAGAGAGAAGAATTCCTGCACTTGATCAGGGTTAACAGGCACCAGTGTTTTGACTGCAAATTTAAAATCACACAGTGGGGTAGTTATCATCTGCCTAAGGCTGCCTACTGGGTCATGGTGTGTGTGGCTTGGGTTATGCAGTGGGGAAAAAGGATGCATAAGAGATTCTGGTATAGGCCTGTGGGCATTTGAACCTGTATTCAAGGCCTCTTCAGGCCTATTCGGCACCCACATCATGAACCACTGGGAGAGGGCGTGCCTCTCAGCTCTTGGACAGATTCACAGGCATTCCCCCAGAGGATGAAAGATCCATTCTAAATAAATCATTCTTCATTGGTGAGGATCACTTGCTTGGAAGAGATTGAAAGATGTAGTAAATTTAGCAATGCTCTCCAGCCATGTCTCTGTGAGATGGGCTTTCTTCTGTATAAACTGCATCATGAGGTCCAAAACAGGGAAAGCCTGACAGTCATGCAGGAAAACATCTTTGTAAATTTGAGGTAAGGGAGGGTCTCTTAATTAGAGCTCAGAAAACACTTCATAAAAATAAAATAGTAGGGCTTCCCCTGGTGGTCCAGTGGGTAAGAACACCACCTTGCAGTGCAAGGGGCGCCAGTTCGAGCTCTGGCCTGGGAAGATCCCACGTGCCGTGGAGCGGCTGGACTGATGTGTCCAATTACCGAGCCGGAGCTCTGGAGCGCATGCGCCCAGAGCCAGTGCTCTGCGACGACAGACGCCACCGCGATGGGAAGCCCACATGGACCAAAGAACAAAGACGGATGAAAATAGAGAAATGAAAGACCAATAGAAGTGGCCCGCCCGCTCCTCTCCCTCCCCAACCCGATCCCCGCCCAAAATAAATAAATAAATAAATATTTTTTAAAAAAATAGTAATTTTGATCACCTTATAGCTACAGTTTCTGTTTATGAAGAAATACTATGGGATTCCCTGGTGATCCAGTGGGTAAAGAGTCTGCCTTCCAGTGCAAGGGGTGCCAGTTTGATCCCTGGCACGGGAAGATCCCATATGCCACTGAGTGGCTGGACCAGTGTGTCCAATTGGGACACACTGGTGTGTCCAACTGTTGTGTCTGGAGCGCATGCGCCCAGAGCTGGTGCTCTGCAACAAGAGAAGCCACTGCAATGGGAGGCCCACACAGACCAAAGAATTAGGATAGAAGAAAATAAATAAATGGAGGACCAATTAAAAAAAAAAAAAGAGGAAAAAAGAAAGAGAAATACTATAAGGATAACACAAAATCTGAAAGAAGGATATTTGGCATATATATTAGCCCCTCTCCCCAGTAAAGAAATAATATACAGAATAATACAGAATTATGCAAAGCACTAATAAATGGAATAAGCAGTTAGGGCAGGGGACTGAGTTGTGGAGAGAGGATCAACAAAAATGTAAGCAGAAAATTCATGGAAGAAATTTGAATAGTCAGTAAAGGAATGTCAAAATGTTCTGTGGCATTAGTAATCATGGAAATCCAAGCTAAAACTATACATTTCATGCTAATCAGACCAGTGAAAATGAAAACATATGATGGTATCATATTGTCAAGGATGTGGATACACAGAAATACTTTGCTGGTGAACCTGCATATTGGTACAACTTCTTTGAAAACCAATTTAACAGTAACCAATAATGTTAAAGTTGCCCAAATTCCCTGAGTTGACAGTTTCAGTTATTGGTTTGTACTATTGAGGTATTTGAGCATGCATGCCAGCAGATAGGTAGAAAACACTCATGCAACATTGTTCCTAATACCTAGACTGAGACTAGTACAAATGTTCATTAACTGGAGAATGGATAGTTCAATTATTATGTATTCAAACACCAATAAATAAGAAGAGGAATATAGCACATATAGTGAAATGAAAAAACTACAGCTACATATATCAAACATAATTGAGAAAAATTGACTACATAGATGTGAAATGTTTCATAAAATAATCATATATTTATATGTGTGAAAACATGTGAAACAATACGACATATTGCACTGAAATTCACAGATTTCAGTTAATATATGAATAAAGGTAAAGAGATCAGTTCAGTTGAGTCACTCAGTCATGTCCAACTCTTTGTGACCCCTGGAGCTTGCTCAAACTCATGTCCTTTGAGTTGGTGATGCCATCCAACCATCTTGTCCTCTGTCATCCCCTTCTCCATCTGCCTTCTGTTTTTCCCAGCATCAAAATCATTTTTCTGGAAGAGGAAGAGAACTAGGGAGACATCCAAAGAGGTATTTAGTTCTGCTGATAATGCTTTATTCATTATTAGGGATGCAAATGCATACATATTCAATATGTTGTTTTAATATCTATTTGTATATCTTAAATAGAGGAAATTAACTTTTTAAAAAAAGATGAAATAGTAGCAAGTAGCATATTTCAAAGCTCTTATTTCCCTTCCCTCGAGCAAAAGTTTGCTTTCAGGAACATTCTTCACACTTTTCCATTCCAAGATGTAGCAAGAAGAGAGAACAAGGAAAATCAGCAAACAACAGAAAAACATTTCACATCAGGAAGAGTTGACCTGGCCAATATATGAAGAGAATTTTAATTTTTGTCATGGGTGTTTTTTTTTAAAAAACTAATTTTCACCAAACTCAAAGGAAGAGTTGACCTGGTCTCAAAAGTTTCTGTGGCATTAGTAATCATGGAAATCCAAGCTAAAACTATACATTTCATGCTAATCAGACCAGTGAAAATGAAAACATATGATGGTATCATATTGTCAAGGATGTGGATACACAGAAATACTTTGCTGGTGAACCTGCATATTGGTACAACTTCTTTGAAAACCAATTTAACAGTAACCAATAATGTTAAAGTTGCCCAAATTCCCTGAGTTGACAGTTTCAGTTATTGGTTTGTACTATTGAGGTATTTGAGCATGCATGCCAGCAGATAGGTAGAAAACACTCATGCAACATTGTTCCTAATACCTAGACTGAGACTAGTACAAATGTTCATTAACTGGAGAATGGATAGTTCAATTATTATGTATTCAAACACCAATAAATAAGAAGAGGAATATAGCACATATAGTGAAATGAAAAAACTACAGCTACATATATCAAACATAATTGAGAAAAATTGACTACATAGATGTGAAATGTTTCATAAAATAATCATATATTTATATGTGTGAAAACATGTGAAACAATACGACATATTGCACTGAAATTCACAGATTTCAGTTAATATATGAATAAAGGTAAAGAGATCAGTTCAGTTGAGTCACTCAGTCATGTCCAACTCTTTGTGACCCCTGGAGCTTGCTCAAACTCATGTCCTTTGAGTTGGTGATGCCATCCAACCATCTTGTCCTCTGTCATCCCCTTCTCCATCTGCCTTCTGTTTTTCCCAGCATCAAAATCATTTTTCTGGAAGAGGAAGAGAACTAGGGAGACATCCAAAGAGGTATTTAGTTCTGCTGATAATGCTTTATTCATTATTAGGGATGCAAATGCATACATATTCAATATGTTGTTTTAATATCTATTTGTATATCTTAAATAGAGGAAATTAACTTTTTAAAAAAAGATGAAATAGTAGCAAGTAGCATATTTCAAAGCTCTTATTTCCCTTCCCTCGAGCAAAAGTTTGCTTTCAGGAACATTCTTCACACTTTTCCATTCCAAGATGTAGCAAGAAGAGAGAACAAGGAAAATCAGCAAACAACAGAAAAACATTTCACATCAGGAAGAGTTGACCTGGCCAATATATGAAGAGAATTTTAATTTTTGTCATGGGTGTCTAACCACCTTTCATTCCTTCTCTTTTTTTCTCAAATACTTTTATTTCCCTCTGAAGGACTCCTCCTGCTCCACTGACAATCCACGTGTTTGCAGAGACCTCTGTTTAGAATGTGACCTGCGTTAAAGCTACTCATCAGACTACAATGACTGATTCAAGCATAGTTTGTTCAGTCAAAGTCAATGAGATACAAGAGATTTTGCAGGGAGTAATTGGAAAGAAACTATTGCCTTTTCCTCTCCACTAGCTGAGTCCAGGAGAGAATGGAAGTTCCAAAACTGCTTTGGGCTTCTTTGCGACTAGGCGGCTGTCTAGCTAGTCTGAGCGTGAGAGCTGTGAGGTGGAAATCTGAGTAAATAGAATGGGAGAAACTAGGTCCTGGTGGATGGTCAACTCTTCCAATCAAACGGGGTTCGACATCATTCCCACCCCTGGGCTCTTCAGAACTGAAGGTCAGTACATGCCCTTTAGGAATATGATTTAATTTTCCCCTTTCTTGCTGCCCAACTGATCTTAACTGATAACATTTTTCATTAGTTCATTAAAATGAACCCTTCTGTTAGTAACACAGGCAGTCACAATTTTGGCTGAAATGAGAGCTGTCTGTCCTCCACGCCTACCCATCGCCCACCTGCTGGGTCGTCAGTTCACTCAGACCCCTCTCCTAACACCTCAGCACAACTGGCTCCACTCAAGATCCAGTATTTAGACCTTTTGTCACAGGAATTGTCTAATCAAAACAACTAAAATTGCCTCGCCAGAAATTAAATCCTTCTTTTGACTAGAGACACTTGTACCAGCCAGAAACACTTGATGAAGACCCAGTGAGGGGGTCATTGTTATCTTCTCTTTGAATATCTGAGAAAAATGAAGAAAATGGAGATCAGTCCATGAGGAGCTACTTTGTTTCTACTCTCAGATATTTCACAACACAGGTGATGGTCTAAATTTAAAGATTCTTTAAACAGCATGTGCCCAGACTAATGAAAATCAAAAGTTCAAGGGCTTATTTCAATTCTGATGAATAATCCACCCATTTGTAAGGATTTATTGACTAGCAGGGGAATATTTAAAATTTGCATTTCACTTGCCACTTTAGAATTTTTTTCCAAGAGCGTTTAATCTTCTTTCCTTTTTCTCTGTTCTTTAAAAGGTCTTGACTTGCTATTCTTAAATGAAATTACCCTTGTCTGCTTCCTCTTCAGCAAAATGAAACCAACTTTAAATAACTCACCTAGATTGGCTGAGTTTTAAAACTTTTTGAACAAATACTTTCCCTCAAAGTCCCTAGGTGTTGTGATGTTCTATTCTGTCCTATTCCATTCCATTCTATTTTAAAATATCTTGGCCAAGACCCACTAAATTGGCCGTTGCTGAAATGACTGATCTCTTCCAGAGCTGTTTGATATTTGTTTAGGAAAATCTTTGACTCAGAAAAGCCACATTTTTTCTTGAACTGTTACTTCATCTTATGTCTAATCTAACAATATTTTTAAACAGTCCATGAAAGTAAGGGTACCTGGGAAGTCTTGTATTTCTATTAGTTTCCCTGCTCTTGGCTCCAAAGGCATTTTTGTGGTCATCTGCCTTGTGAATGTAGGCGCATTTGGTGTCCTTTTGTTTTGAATAAAGAAGACACATACTGTATTTCTCACACTTTTTCTCTCAGCTACCAGTTGGGTTTATCCAAAAGGACACACTGGCTACTGAATGTTAGGCAAGAGAGGGGAGAATCACATTTTTGGTTCTCTTTGAACACTGGCTGTGTCTTCTGTGTGAAGTCCACTCTTGTTGGAAGCCTCTCTTCTGATTCAGATGTCTACTCGATAGACTCGTGTGCTGGCCTCTGTCAGTGCTTCATCCTGTTGTCCTTCTGTCCTGGGAGCAGCAGCTGCTTTCTGCCGTTGCTCATCTCTGAATTGCTTTCCCTTCCCTTATTTGTGTTTGTGATGCTCCCAGTAACCTTGTTAACTAGCTCTCATACTAAGTTCTTTCCACGATTGACCTCGCGTTCACTCTTTCTTTAGACTGATACGTTAGAATGATACATGTCAGGACTGGATTACACTTGTTATTAGTTTGACCCACATTTGAACTTTAGCTCTGGGAATGGATAGACTTGAGGATCCAATATTTGAAATAAATGAGTATCATAGAAAAGTGAGTCTGACATTCTGCAAGAACTTTTCTGTGGACATATTTACCAATTTCTAAGAGACTGAGAAACCAAACAGATCTTTGAAATATTAAAAAGCTAAGAGATATATGTAATTTGAGAGAGAGACAGGAAGAGAAAGTTTAGGAGAGAGAGAGAATTTTAAAGCCTGCCATGGAGGAAGGATCTCGGTAACAAAACAGACGTTTAGTTGAGACCTTTGACCCACTCTTCCTAAGAATTAAAGCAAACTGGAAGAAAGCCACTCCTCACAAAACCTGAAACACAAGCTGAAGCCATCTTAATTCCTGATGAAATCAATGTAGACTTCCCAAGGTAGTCTGTCAGAAGAAAATTCAATTCTGTCTGGAAGAATATAAATCATCAAAATCCTCTATATTTTAGAAATATATAATAAAACTAACTAAGCATGACAGAAAAAATGACAATGGGACTGAAAATCAAGAGAAAAAAGAGAAAAGGAACACAGGCATAATGGGGAAAAAAAAAAACCCTTCAGATATACAGTGTAACTCCAGCATCTGGAGTTATCAGAGAGGTATTGTACAGAAACTATAGTTCACATGTTCAAGAAAATAAATAAATTTCAGTGAACTGCAGCCTATAACAGGTAAAATGAAAGTTTTAGAACTGAAATAATTCCAATAAATGGGTTCAACAGAAGTTTGTCACAACAGAGCTGAGTAACAGTGAACTGAAAGAGTGAACTAAGATATGCAGTAGAAAACATGTAGATTGAATCACAAAGATAAATACATGAAGAAAAAAAAAATTGAGAATACTAAGAGGTGTAAACCTGTGTGATTGAAATCTCAGGAAAAAAGAGAGAGAGAAAGAAATGGGGGGAGCCATAAGAAATATTTGAAGAGGCTAAGAATTTCACAGTATTTAATGAAAGGCCTGAAGCCCAGATTCCAGAGGTTCTACAAACCATAGCAGAGTTTATTTGAAGAAATCAACACTTGAATATAGTACAGTAAAATGCTATAACCAAAGTCAAAATGAATCTTAAGAGCAACCAGAGGAAAAGAAGGCTCATTAGCTTCCCAGCATCAGCAGTGAGACTGACACAGGCACTAGAAGGTAAAGTAAGGCCAGATTCTAAAGAAAATACTCACTAACCTGTTGCTCCCTATTTCAAAAGTGATGAAACTAAACAGACCAACGAAAAGAAAATATATTGCTAGTCGTCCCACAATAAAATAAATATATAAAAAAAGACGCATTATGAGGATTAAAGGCTTTGTTTAACTGGAAGCTATAAACAATTATAAGTTTGTTTGTACTTAAACTTAATTACATAAGCTTAAATACATATCTAAGGCAAAATGATGTATGTAAAAATCTTGGCAAGACTAAAATCACAGTGAAGATTTTAGCATCTCTCAGTCACTGATAAGCAAAGGAGATAAGAAATCAGTGGAGCCATAGAAGACTTTCAGAACAACAGGAAATTCGTTAACAAATAGGGGCAAATGTCATCTGATTATGTCTATGTAAGCAAACTCTCCAGAATATTATTTTTTAAACTACATGTGAAATTTTCATCAAAGTAGACCATATGGTGGGACTGAAAGCCACCTCCACAATTTTCAAAACATGAAAGTCAAACAGAGTGTATTCTCTGGCCACTAGAATCCGTCTAGTAGTAACAGCTCCAAATAGTTGAATGTTAAGGAAAACACATTTACATAAACTGTGGACCAAAGAATAAATCACAATGGAGATGTGAAAATATTTTGACTCAGATAATCATGAAAATATAGCCTTGAAAAACTTATGGGCTACAGCTGAAGTTATGCTTAGAGGAATCTTAGAGTTTAACTTGATATAAAATAAAAGACAAAATAGATGTTCTAAGCATGCAACACAAAAAAGACCCAAAATAAGGAGTATTATATCTACTTGTAATTAATTTATTTTATTTATAGTGCTTATATTAAAAATCAACAAAGCAAATAATTATTTCAGTGAAACACTGAAATTGGTATTTCCCTAGCAAAGATGAACATAAGAGTAAAGAGAGGGTTATATTACTGATATCAGGAACAAAAAAGGGGACATTCCTATATTTTTAACAGATACTAAAATGTTATTAAGAAATACAATTGTGAGACTTCCTTATTAGTTTTAACAATCAGCAGTGAGACTGACACAGGCACTAGAAGGTAAAGTAAGGCCAGATTCTAAAGAAAATACTCACTAACCTGTTGCTCCCTATTTCAAAAGTGATGAAACTAAACAGACCAACGAAAAGAAAATATATTGCTAGTCGTCCCACAATAAAATAAATATATAAAAAAAGACGCATTATGAGGATTAAAGGCTTTGTTTAACTGGAAGCTATAAACAATTATAAGTTTGTTTGTACTTAAACTTAATTACATAAGCTTAAATACATATCTAAGGCAAAATGATGTATGTAAAAATCTTGGCAAGACTAAAATCACAGTGAAGATTTTAGCATCTCTCAGTCACTGATAAGCAAAGGAGATAAGAAATCAGTGGAGCCATAGAAGACTTTCAGAACAACAGGAAATTCGTTAACAAATAGGGGCAAATGTCATCTGATTATGTCTATGTAAGCAAACTCTCCAGAATATTATTTTTTAAACTACATGTGAAATTTTCATCAAAGTAGACCATATGGTGGGACTGAAAGCCACCTCCACAATTTTCAAAACATGAAAGTCAAACAGAGTGTATTCTCTGGCCACTAGAATCCGTCTAGTAGTAACAGCTCCAAATAGTTGAATGTTAAGGAAAACACATTTACATAAACTGTGGACCAAAGAATAAATCACAATGGAGATGTGAAAATATTTTGACTCAGATAATCATGAAAATATAGCCTTGAAAAACTTATGGGCTACAGCTGAAGTTATGCTTAGAGGAATCTTAGAGTTTAACTTGATATAAAATAAAAGACAAAATAGATGTTCTAAGCATGCAACACAAAAAAGACCCAAAATAAGGAGTATTATATCTACTTGTAATTAATTTATTTTATTTATAGTGCTTATATTAAAAATCAACAAAGCAAATAATTATTTCAGTGAAACACTGAAATTGGTATTTCCCTAGCAAAGATGAACATAAGAGTAAAGAGAGGGTTATATTACTGATATCAGGAACAAAAAAGGGGACATTCCTATATTTTTAACAGATACTAAAATGTTATTAAGAAATACAATTGTGAGACTTCCCTGGATGTCCAAGTGGTTAAGACTCCAGGCTTCCAAGACAGGAGGTGTGGATTTCATCCATGGTTAGGTAACCGGGGCCCCCATATACCAGGTGACCTGGCCCTAAAGAAAGAAACACAGTTGCAAAGAGAGGCATTTGTATATGGAAAAGGAAGACCTTTCATATCAGAGTCATGGGCTGCAGAGAACAATGAACTTCCACCATTAAACAGAGATGATGGCAATGGGAGCTGTTTGGAGGGAGCAGAACTGAGCCGTTCAGTAACCACATCTTCTGAGGGCCAATAATTTCTCTGCTTTCATGTCACTCCTATCCCTCTCCAACTACTCATCACCCTTTGGTCCAGGAGGCTTTTGGAAGGAGACCCCTGTCTCTCATCATGTGTCACCCATGTATAATGCTTATCACAGACAACACTCTGTCACCTTTGGCTCTAACTCCCACTTTATCCCTTTATCACATTCTTTTCCCAAGGCAGTTACCTGGGTAAAATAAATTACCTGGAGAAAAGGAAAAATGATTAACAATTAAAAAAAATACCTTTTAGTCAGATTTGGATTGTCAGTGTCTATTTTCAATTTTTGTTTTATACCTTCCAAAGTATTCTTGCAGTTAATAAATATAGTTTGTCAAAACATTTTTTGTCTTTTTAGTAGAGATCCAGCTTCTAAGTTGATAGTAGAATATCCATAATATGACTGTGCTTGAAGAACTTCTCAGAGGAAGATGCATCTGAAAACCTCTCACCAGCAACACGAATAGTAGTTGAAGAGTTGTATTTAGATAGAAATCAGATATTTGGTTAATCATCCTTGCAGATTCAGGAAAATACTATTTGTTTGCTTCAGAAGATTTCACACCTATTTCAGTGGAATGTAAAGGAAATATATTCATGACCTAGAGTAGATCCATGATTTCTGCTTCCTTTCCTGTATGTTTCTTTTAAAAAATTTTTTGACTGTGCTGCATCCAGGCTTTCTCTAGTTTTGGTGAGCAGGAGCTGCTCTTCATTGAAGAGCACGGGCTTCTCATTATGGTGGCTTCTCTTTTGCCAAACATGGTCTCTAGACATGGAGGCTTCAGTAGTTGCATTTTGTGAACTCAGTAGTTGTGGTACATGGGGCCTAGAGCACAGAAGTTTCAGTAGCTATAGCTTGTGGACTCAGTAGTTGTGGTGCAAAGGTTTAGTTGCCTGGTGACATGTGGAATCTTTCTGGACCAGATGGAACCCATGTTCCCTGCTGTCCTCTACCCTGGCAGGTGGACCAGTACTCTGCAATTAAAAAGTCTCAGTGATTCTCAATTTTGCACCAAGAAACATTTTTCAAATGCCTTGAATTTAAAACATAAATCCACTCACTCTGGACTGCCTCTGCTTATTTGTACAGAATTATTCTTTCTTTATGAGCTAACTAGAAATGTGATTTGGATTTGCTTTGTAATCCTCGCAAGCCTTAAGCCATATTCTCACTAATTTCATTGAGTACTTAACTTTAATGGGAGAAGTAGGACACAATGTTTATGTTCACCTCAGAGTTCTAGAAGTCTCTTTACTTTGGTCCATAGAGTTAAGAGGGCATAGTGATTCCAGTACTCAGATGAACATTAAGTGTGTGGAATCTTTGATTCCTTATGTCTCTTCCTTTTTAATCTTTCTTAGATGCCAGATACAGTCTATACTTATGTGTGAGGAAAGTTCATAGGATCTTTTACTCCTGATTCACAGCCATAAAAAAATCAAAATCTGGGTTTCCTTCTTTGAATCTCAGAAACCTCTCTTTGGTGACATTCACAGATAAACAAGCTCCTGATAATCTCTCATAGCTGAGACTCTGCAATGGCCAGGGATGTTTGAGTCTTTAAACCACCTTATCCAACCTTCAAGGACTATGGCCTAATGCTTTCTGGAATGAGGAAGTCAGACAGTCTTCCCAATAAAGGAAAAAAATAAAAGATTTGCTCTCAAAATAAATAGTTACATTCGTGACTAGCTTATCAATCTACCTTCCAACAAACACACTTTTGCCATGGACATACATGTTCTATATCTTCAATGGCAGTTCATACATGAAAGTGTAACTCCAGGCATATACTTGATTGATAGAAGCTTCAAATGAGATATCTATTTAAGTTTACTTCACATGAGGTGAGGGGGCATAGATTGAAAAGTAAGAAACTGTGCAAGGAAAACCTACTTACTGTGGCCCATCCAGGATTATTCTAGTTACCACTCCTGCCTAATAATAAGTTCCTCTAAAATTTAATAACTTAAAACTGCCTCTATTTTGTTCAGACTCTTATGGGTCAGGAGTTTGGAAGAGCCTTGTATTACTTGGGTTCTGTCATGTAGATACAGTCAGATGTTGGCTGGAGCTGCAGAATTGTAAAAGCTTGACAGGCTGGATATGTAGAACAACTCATTCACAAGACTGGTAGTTATCGTTGGTTTTCTGCTGGGAACTCATTTGGGCTGTTGAAGTGGTGTGTGCCCATACATGGCCTTTCCACATGTTAGTCTCAGGGTAGTTGGACATTTTGCACAATGCCTCAGGGCTCCAAAAGCCAGTGTCCTGGGTCATAAGAGGAGTCTCTGTCACCTCCCATGACTCAGCCTTACCAGTCACACAGCTGCACTGTGCCACATTCTGTGGTTCCATAGGAGTCATGTTCTTGCCCAGATTCAAGAGGGATTGGGACAAAATTCTGCCTCTTGAGGCTGAAGGAGCAAGGTCAGTGGTGAGGTGGAATGGACGTGTTCTAATCCATTTGGGGAAGCAGAATCTGTTTCAAAGATAACATGATACTAGCATCTTTCATTGGACCAAGAAGTGCCAGTAAAAGCCACTGCTGAAGGTGTGGCTGAAAAAGGCAGCTGGGACTCCAGTAAAACCTACAGAAAGGCAAAGCAGAAGCTGGCGATGAGGCCAGGAGGACAGCTGAGGTGTCCACATGACCATTTTCTCTCAGAAAATACAAGGATACCAACTGGACACCAAATGTACAAGAAGTTTCCTTTGCCTCCTATTTCATGTTCCTGTAAACACCAAAAAGGACTTAAAGTATTGAGACAAAGGAGGAAAAGGCACTCATTTTATCACTAGTAGTTTTGAAGAAAACATCGATTAAATGTGATATCTACAAACTACAGTAAAGATTGTCTTTCTGAATCCTCTGAAAATTAATGAAGAAACCGTGTAGATCCTTCATCGTGTGGCCAGTGGTATATCACTCTGAGCAGAAGGAAGGAAGAAGAGGCTATTTAAGTTCTTCACATGAGTTTTTTGAGGGGCATAGATTGAAAAGTAAGAAACTGTGCAAGGAAAACCTACTTACTGTGGCCCATCCAGGATTATTCTAGTTACCACTCCTGCCTAATAATAAGTTCCTCTAAAATTTAATAACTTAAAACTGCCTCTATTTTGTTCAGACTCTTATGGGTCAGGAGTTTGGAAGAGCCTTGTATTACTTGGGTTCTGTCATGTAGATACAGTCAGATGTTGGCTGGAGCTGCAGAATTGTAAAAGCTTGACAGGCTGGATATGTAGAACAACTCATTCACAAGACTGGTAGTTATCGTTGGTTTTCTGCTGGGAACTCATTTGGGCTGTTGAAGTGGTGTGTGCCCATACATGGCCTTTCCACATGTTAGTCTCAGGGTAGTTGGACATTTTGCACAATGCCTCAGGGCTCCAAAAGCCAGTGTCCTGGGTCATAAGAGGAGTCTCTGTCACCTCCCATGACTCAGCCTTACCAGTCACACAGCTGCACTGTGCCACATTCTGTGGTTCCATAGGAGTCATGTTCTTGCCCAGATTCAAGAGGGATTGGGACAAAATTCTGCCTCTTGAGGCTGAAGGAGCAAGGTCAGTGGTGAGGTGGAATGGACGTGTTCTAATCCTTTTGGGGGAAGCAGAATCTGTTTCAAAGATAACATGATACTAGCATCTTTCATTGGACCAAGAAGTGCCAGTAAAAGCCACTGCTGAAGGTGTGGCTGAAAAAGGCAGCTGGGACTCCAGTAAAACCTACAGAAAGGCAAAGCAGAAGCTGGCGATGAGGCCAGGAGGACAGCTGAGGTGTCCACATGACCATTTTCTCTCAGAAAATACAAGGATACCAACTGGACACCAAATGTACAAGAAGTTTCCTTTGCCTCCTATTTCATGTTCCTGTAAACACCAAAAAGGACTTAAAGTATTGAGACAAAGGAGGAAAAGGCACTCATTTTATCACTAGTAGTTTTGAAGAAAACATCGATTAAATGTGATATCTACAAACTACAGTAAAGATTGTCTTTCTGAATCCTCTGAAAATTAATGAAGAAACCGTGTAGATCCTTCATCGTGTGGCCAGTGGTATATCACTCTGAGCAGAAGGAAGGAAGAAGAGGCTTGTGACAACATTGCCTGATCATGCAGGGTTTCATTTGTGTGTTTTTTTCAAAGGCTGTCCTACTAAGTAGTATTTTACAATTTTCTGAGACTCAGTTTTTCAACCTGGGGGTGATTTCTTAATGCTCTAGAGGCCCTCCTCTTTGGGGTTACATAACATGAAATTTCCTGAAGGGACCTTGGCTCTTACAACTGGAGAGGACGTGTGACCTTTGAAGATCATCGAAGGAATCAAATTAATGTCTTTTTGACAAGACATGGTTTAGGGTGTTGTGTCGGCTCGTTTTATCTTCAGAACAACCCTGAGATGTCAATAGTAAATTATTCTCCCTTGACAGACAAGTATATGCTCATTGTTAAAGGATAAATTCTGTGTAAGGTTTCAATAGTTGGTGTTCTCAGCATCATACTGTTTGTTTGTTTTATTGTTTTTTTAAGGAGATGTATCAAATGCCAAAATTCTGGTCTTCATCCTGCTTTTTAGTGCTTTTTAGGATCCCAGTGATGTTCAGAGGAAGGTATTTGCCATTAATACTTTTTTTCTTCTTGATTCTCTCTAAAGTGCTATTTTGATTGCCTTCAAATCACAGAGGGAGCCTCAACATAAGAAAAACAAAGTCCATGGCAAAAGGGAAGTTATACAGAATTCTGTTTGTAATCATACTGAGATCCAAAGCTGGGCAGCCCCTCCTTGGACTCAAAGGTAGGCAGTCTTAAGACTGTTTGAATGAGTTAGGGCTACACGTGCACTTCTGCTCCAGTTTAGAGACAGAGGCTCTTTTAGAGGTATTGCTGCTGCATAGATGAAGCAGATGACAGCACATGCCAGATGGAACTGCCCAGAGCTCCGTGGGTAAAGTCATTTCAGGCCTGAGGTGGCAGGAACCAAAACAGCATTCTAGAATTCCCTGCATCCCTACTCATGCATATATTTATGATAGCTATGGGATTACATATCAGAAAATGATATTTAATTTAGTACTACGACATTTTTTACTCATCTATGGATATCTGGATTTTGTTTGTATACCCAAGAAGGTGTACTGAGCTTCTGTGTGCCAAGCAATGAAGATGTATGGGTATATAAAGAAGACATGATTTCTAGCCTCAGGGATCGGTCTAGTTGAGCAAGCATATAATACCCAATTTAAAAGATTACTGTGAAGTCACCAGATTTGATAAGTCCTGTGAGGGAAAATTGCACAGTGCACAGATGGAAATTGGAATGACTGGCTCTTGAAGGATCAGCAGAAAGCATCTTGCTGTGAACCCAAGAGCTGAGTGCTACAAGAATCTATGAGAAAAGTGACCTAAGTAGAGATCCAGGGTCTGTGTAGATGGAAGTCTGGAAGAGGAAGAGTGCTCGTGGCCTTTCAAGAACTGTAAGAAGCTGATTATCTTGGATCATGAAGCACAAGGAGGAGTGTGGGATGAGGGTGGGCTGGAGGACCAAGGCATGCCAGCCCCTGTGGGCCATGGGCAAAACAGTGCTTTTATTCTCAGTGCTGCAGGTAGCTGCTGGAGGCTCCTTGAGAAAAGAGGGACCTGATCTAATTTACATCTAAACAGTCATTTGTGGACAAGATAAGTATTTGATCCTCAGCACTTTTCTGAAGGCTAAATTAATAATGAAATATACCAGGGCTCTTTTTCAGAGAGCTGTTAATGGGCTGTCATCTATTTCTCTTTGTTTCTTCTATATTCACCTGAATTCTCTATGAGCAAGCAATAGGAAAAGGAATTCTTGGTAACCAACCAACTTGAGTTCTGATGTATGGTCCTGCTGTAACCAGAACTACCCCAACCAGGTGATCTGATGGAGTCTCCTCAAAACAGAAGGTAGCAAGCTGAGCTCAGAGCGTGGAGAGGGAGAGGGGTAAAGGAGGAAAGCTGGAAATGAGAGAATGTCCACCTTCTAACCCAGACAGGGATATTGGGGTTCTGTGAAAAGCAGGACCTATAGGGAAGATTGCTTGTTTAGTGCAGGAGCAGATCCCAGTATTGGGGAGATTCCCGAGTCCAGAGAGAACTGTCTGCATCGATGCATTTGACATCAGGTAGGAGACCCACTCCTGAGTGCAGTAGCTGGCAATACCAAGGCTGCCACTGGCTGGAGGAGAGTTCAGGTCATGACCTAGTGAGCATGGCAGTGAACACAGGAGCAGAACAGTGTAGCGGATATCTGGATTTTTTTATACCCAAGAAGGTGTACTGAGCTTCTGTGTGCCAAGCAATGAAGATGTATGGGTATATAAAGAAGACATGATTTCTAGCCTCAGGGATCGGTCTAGTTGAGCAAGCATATAATACCCAATTTAAAAGATTACTGTGAAGTCACCAGATTTGATAAGTCCTGTGAGGGAAAATTGCACAGTGCACAGATGGAAATTGGAATGACTGGCTCTTGAAGGATCAGCAGAAAGCATCTTGCTGTGAACCCAAGAGCTGAGTGCTACAAGAATCTATGAGAAAAGTGACCTAAGTAGAGATCCAGGGTCTGTGTAGATGGAAGTCTGGAAGAGGAAGAGTGCTCGTGGCCTTTCAAGAACTGTAAGAAGCTGATTATCTTGGATCATGAAGCACAAGGAGGAGTGTGGGATGAGGGTGGGCTGGAGGACCAAGGCATGCCAGCCCCTGTGGGCCATGGGCAAAACAGTGCTTTTATTCTCAGTGCTGCAGGTAGCTGCTGGAGGCTCCTTGAGAAAAGAGGGACCTGATCTAATTTACATCTAAACAGTCATTTGTGGACAAGATAAGTATTTGATCCTCAGCACTTTTCTGAAGGCTAAATTAATAATGAAATATACCAGGGCTCTTTTTCAGAGAGCTGTTAATGGGCTGTCATCTATTTCTCTTTGTTTCTTCTATATTCACCTGAATTCTCTATGAGCAAGCAATAGGAAAAGGAATTCTTGGTAACCAACCAACTTGAGTTCTGATGTATGGTCCTGCTGTAACCAGAACTACCCCAACCAGGTGATCTGATGGAGTCTCCTCAAAACAGAAGGTAGCAAGCTGAGCTCAGAGCGTGGAGAGGGAGAGGGGTAAAAGGAGGGAAAGCTGGAAATGAGAGAATGTCCACCTTCTAACCCAGACAGGGATATTGGGGTTCTGTGAAAAGCAGGACCTATAGGGAAGATTGCTTGTTTAGTGCAGGAGCAGATCCCAGTATTGGGGAGATTCCCGAGTCCAGAGAGAACTGTCTGCATCGATGCATTTGACATCAGGTAGGAGACCCACTCCTGAGTGCAGTAGCTGGCAATACCAAGGCTGCCACTGGCTGGAGGAGAGTTCAGGTCATGACCTAGTGAGCATGGCAGTGAACACAGGAGCAGAACAGTGTAGCTGGATCACTCCTGTCAGTGCCCACTTTTTGTTCCCTTGTATTTTAAAGGCCAGAGAGAGATGACAGCCTTTTCCCCCCTGTAACAGTAGGGGATGCAAGTGACAATTCCAGGTGTGCTTAGGGAGATGTAAATGTCTGATCGGCTGCTGTAGCCTATGCATTTCGCCAACTGCTCTGTATCCTAGAGGACACTCTGGAATGATACTGACACATCACCATGAAACCCCTATCCACAGGCAGGACCCTTCCTGCTGACGAGAAGGCAGCAGTTCTGTGAACAGACTGATCTTGGTGGTGTTTGGGACAACAATGAAACTGTCAACCAGACTGCATTTTCTCCTCAAAATGCCGCATCCAGAGTGGCCTCTGCTCAAAGAAAGGATGAGACTGAAGTCCAGAGAAGACTTCTGGAATCATGGCAGCCACAGGGAAGAGATCCCTAATCAGAATCATCATTGGGATGACAAAAAGGGAATCTGAAATGCAGTGCCTAGTTCCTAGGGCAATAAGGGCATGGTTCAGAGGGGCAGAATGTGACAGACCACATCCCAGCCAGAAGCCAACTTGCTTTGCATTCCACCTGAGAGGAAACTAAATGATTAGAATATCTGAGTGTTTTTGGCTAGCAGTTGTGTTACTAAACAATGATTTTTAAGGTCACAGATTCAAATGACCCAGAGAGATGTGATGTGAATAATACGGCAAGACGTGGTGGAGATTCCAGTCAATGGAAGAATGTATGTTAGGTTCGAGTCCAACAATTAGCTGTTCAGTTCTGGCATATCATTACTGTGTTAAACTCTGTGGCCAGTCTTACCATATATTTCAAGGTTTAAGAATAACCATGTACATGGTCCAAAAGGATATATGCATCCCAGTGTTCACTGCAGCACTGTTTACCATAGCCAAGACATGGAAGCAGCCTAAATATCCATTGACAGGAATCAATAAAGAAGATGTCATACATATATACAATGGGATATTACCCAGCCATTTAAAAAACATAAACTATTGCCATTTATAGCAACATGGATAGACCTAGAGGTTGTCATACTGAGTGAAGTAAGACAGAGAAGAAATATTGTATGACATTCTTATATTCAGAATATAAAAAGGAATAATATAAATGAACTTATTTACAAAACAGACTCACAGAGAATAAACTTATGTTTGCCAGAGGGCAATAATTAGTGCAGGGCATAGTTAGGGAGTTTGGGGCCAACATGTACACACTATTATATTTAGGGTGTATAGCCAACAGGGACCTAGGGTAAAGCACGAGGAACTCTTCTCAATGTTACATGGCAGTCTAGATGGGAGAGGAGTTTGGAGGAGAAAGGATACATGCATATGTTTGGCTGAGTCCCTTTGCTGTCCACCTGAAACTGTCATAATGTTGTTAACCTGCCATACTACAACATAAAATGTCTTTTAAAAAAGAACAACCAGAATTTAAATGGCATATCCATTTAAAAGCATCATTGTGTAACTTGGTTGAAAACATTGTGTGGACAGAACATAACACATCTGCAGTGTTGCACCTGTCTTGGAGGCTATTATTTGTAACCTGGAGCTTTGGCAATAAGGGCATGGTTCAGAGGGGCAGAATGTGACAGACCACATCCCAGCCAGAAGCCAACTTGCTTTGCATTCCACCTGAGAGGAAACTAAATGATTAGAATATCTGAGTGTTTTTGGCTAGCAGTTGTGTTACTAAACAATGATTTTTAAGGTCACAGATTCAAATGACCCAGAGAGATGTGATGTGAATAATACGGCAAGACGTGGTGGAGATTCCAGTCAATGGAAGAATGTATGTTAGGTTCGAGTCCAACAATTAGCTGTTCAGTTCTGGCATATCATTACTGTGTTAAACTCTGTGGCCAGTCTTACCATATATTTCAAGGTTTAAGAATAACCATGTACATGGTCCAAAAGGATATATGCATCCCAGTGTTCACTGCAGCACTGTTTACCATAGCCAAGACATGGAAGCAGCCTAAATATCCATTGACAGGAATCAATAAAGAAGATGTCATACATATATACAATGGGATATTACCCAGCCATTTAAAAAACATAAACTATTGCCATTTATAGCAACATGGATAGACCTAGAGGTTGTCATACTGAGTGAAGTAAGACAGAGAAGAAATATTGTATGACATTCTTATATTCAGAATATAAAAAGGAATAATATAAATGAACTTATTTACAAAACAGACTCACAGAGAATAAACTTATGTTTGCCAGAGGGCAATAATTAGTGCAGGGCATAGTTAGGAGTTTGGGGCCAACATGTACACACTATTATATTTAGGGTGTATAGCCAACAGGGACCTAGGGTAAAGCACGAGGAACTCTTCTCAATGTTACATGGCAGTCTAGATGGGAGAGGAGTTTGGAGGAGAAAGGATACATGCATATGTTTGGCTGAGTCCCTTTGCTGTCCACCTGAAACTGTCATAATGTTGTTAACCTGCCATACTACAACATAAAATGTCTTTTAAAAAAGAACAACCAGAATTTAAATGGCATATCCATTTAAAAGCATCATTGTGTAACTTGGTTGAAAACATTGTGTGGACAGAACATAACACATCTGCAGTGTTGCACCTGTCTTGGAGGCTATTATTTGTAACCTGGAGCTTTGCAAAGGTAATCATTATATATGGAGGTTCTCTTGCTCACTCTAATCCAATCTAATTCTCTGTGGGGCTCCAGGTCTGCTAGTGAGAATAGCAGCAAAGCAAGTTTTATGCACAGCAAATGAGATTGTGACTAGATGACCTGACTGTAAGCTCCTTAGATACCAGAATAATGTGACAGATTCTCATCCCAGGAGATAGCTGTATGTGATGATGGTGTTTTATCCCCAAGGCTTCAGGGACAAACCCATCTTGCAAGGTCTGAGCCTGCACAGGATCTTTGCTTCAGCATTGACTAACAGTCAGGACTTCCCAGGTGGCTCAGTGGTAAAGAATCCACCCGCCAATGCAGGAGACTCAGAAGACACAGGTTTGATACCTGGGTCAGAAAGATCCCTTGTAAAAGGAGATGGCAGCACACTCCAGTATTCTTGCCTGGGGGGAAAACCTGTGGACAGAGGAACCTGGTGGGTTACAGCCTAGAAGGTCACAGAAGAGTCAGACACGATTTAGGAATTTAGCATGCACACACTGAATGATGAGCTCGGTCTGTATGTTTGCTGTACTGCTAGCCAATCTGGTTAAATCCCCCGTGTCCATTGGCCAGGGCTATAACTGCAGCTGATAGATGATCCATTTTAGAGAAGGAAGCTTTCACAGCTGGAGATGACTAAGCAGACACTCCATGCTAGGGCAGGGGCATGGAGGCCAAGGTGAGACATCATGCTTGGGCCCCAGCTGAGAGTTTCATTCTCTGTGGGCTCTGGAAAACAGCTCTTGAGTTTTTACTAATTTTCTGCGACTGGCTGCTTTGGAAAAATGCCTCTAAATATTTCATGGTCAGCTCAGCCTCTCCCAGAGCCTTCACAGGAAGCTCAAGCCCTTCCTTCTTGTCTCATTAATTCACAAAAGGTACTTTGTCTCGTATGATGGAAAATTCCTTTGTTGGGAAAGGAGATGAAGCATTGTTCTGTTGGGAATAAAATGCAAAACACTTCCCTAGCATCTGTCTGCAGCGAACCAGACCTCAGAATGGCCAGGAGAGAGTGTGGGATGCAGCTGTCCAGCCCGCTCCCGCTGCTCAGTTTCCTGAGGTCCAGAAAAAGCTGGGAAGATGCGTGGACATTCTCATAGGACATAGACCCTTAAAATACTGAGCACTGAGAATGGATTAGTGGGTATCTTGAGTCTAAATTTCTCAAAGTCTGCTTTATAAGGAGGTCTAAACAAGAGGGACAGACACACACACACACCCACACACACCCACACACCCACCTACCCACCCACCCAGAGCTCATGATTTAGAACATTGCCTGGGAGAAGCTGTGCTCAGTTCAGTGTTTGGAGGATGTACCCTGTAGTTGTGGAGCAGCTGACACAGATGAGATCCATGGTTGACATCACCACCTGGCACCCCTCTGGTCATTACTCTTCCCTGGCTCATCTCCGAGGTTGCTGGATGCATTGCCCATCCTACTCTGAGTCCCTGACAGAGCACCTGGGCCCAGTCTGAGGGCACAGAACTGGTCTGCTGGCTCTTTTCTTTCTTCTGTCTTTCTCAGAATGAGTAAGGTCTTGCAGCATGTTTGGAAATTATAGCCAATGCACTGCGTCAGCACCACTGACCCTCACATCATGGAAAAGAAAAGCAGGCATGTTATACCTGTATGTGATGGCCAGTGTCCTAGAGTGGACACCCTACCTGTCCCCTTTAGACTGGAAGAGATCATTCCTGAAACATTCCTAAGCAGAAATGAATGCACTCATTCCAGAGAGCACACACTCACCAAGGCAGGGGCACAGCATCACACAGACATCCATGGGTGGGTGAATGTCCCCCGCCCATACCTTGATCAGCTGATGTAGGCTAACTTCTGGTCCATAGCTCTTAGCTCCGGATTGCAGTGGCTTATAATGCAGAGCATTTATTTCCCATATCTTCTGTGATTTTGTAACAGATGGACTCTGTGTCTCACATCTTCAGTCCAGGACCAAAGAGGAAGGGTTAGCCTCCATCTGGGATAAGAGTCGTGGGGAACCACACTATGGTTCCTAAACCTTCATCTTATGAGCAGTATTGTTATTTTTACTCCTATTTTCTTCTTCTTTTTTTTTTTTTATAAATGATTTTATGTATTTGGCTGTTCTGTTTACTGTGTGTGGGCTTTCTCTCATTGTGGAGAACAGAGCTCCTCTTCAGCTGAGGTGCATGGGCTTCTCATGGCGGTGACTTCTCTTGTTGTGGAGCATGGGGATCTAGGTGTGTTGTGGGCTCCAGGAATTGTGGTTCATGGGCTTTGTTTCCCTGTGGCATGTGGGATCTCTCCAGACCAGGAATTGAACCCATATCCTACATTGACAGGCAGACCCTTTACTCCTGAACCACCAAGGAAGCCCTATACTCCTATTTTCTTAGTCAAAGCAAATCATCAAACCAAGTAGGAATTCCTGGGAAAGGAAAATACAGTACTCTTGCATGAGAATAGCAACAACTTGGAAAGGATGATACACTATTTCTCACTTAGTTTCTTGCAAGGTTTACCATTTCTTGAAAAAAGGAAGCATAAGGCTTTGAAGGATAATCTATTTATTAATTTAGTTGATTGGTCAGAGAAGATCTTGCTTTGATTGATGTCCTTGAGGGTTTTGCCTATATTCTCCTCTAAGAGTTTGATGGTTTCTGGTCTTACATTTAGGTCTTTCATCCATTTTGAGTTGATCTTAGTGTATGGTGTCAGGGAATGTTCCAACTTCATTTTTTTTGCATGTAGCTGTCCAATTTTCCCAGCACCATTTGTTGAAGAGGTTGTCTTTCTCCCATTTTATAGTTTCTCCTCCTTTGTCAAAAATAAGGTACCCATAGGTGCGTGGGTTGATCTCTGGGTTCTCAATCTTGTTCCATTGGTCTATATTTCTGTTTTTGTGCCAGTACCATACAGTCTTGATGATGGTTGCTTTGTAGTGTAATCTGAAGTTAAGGAGGCTGATCCTTCCAGCTCCACTCTTCTTTCTCAGGATTGTTTTGGCTATTCGAGGTCTTTTGTGTTTTCATATGAACTGTGTTTGTCTTTGGTCTAGTTCTGTGAAAGATGTCAGTGGTAGTTGAATAGGTATTGCATGAAGGGTTAGCCTCCATCTGGGATAAGAGTCGTGGGGAACCACACTATGGTTCCTAAACCTTCATCTTATGAGCAGTATTGTTATTTTTACTCCTATTTTCTTCTTCTTTTTTTTTTTTTATAAATGATTTTATGTATTTGGCTGTTCTGTTTACTGTGTGTGGGCTTTCTCTCATTGTGGAGAACAGAGCTCCTCTTCAGCTGAGGTGCATGGGCTTCTCATGGCGGTGACTTCTCTTGTTGTGGAGCATGGGGATCTAGGTGTGTTGTGGGCTCCAGGAATTGTGGTTCATGGGCTTTGTTTCCCTGTGGCATGTGGGATCTCTCCAGACCAGGAATTGAACCCATATCCTACATTGACAGGCAGACCCTTTACTCCTGAACCACCAAGGAAGCCCTATACTCCTATTTTCTTAGTCAAAGCAAATCATCAAACCAAGTAGGAATTCCTGGGAAAGGAAAATACAGTACTCTTGCATGAGAATAGCAACAACTTGGAAAGGATGATACACTATTTCTCACTTAGTTTCTTGCAAGGTTTACCATTTCTTGAAAAAAGGAAGCATAAGGCTTTGAAGGATAATCTATTTATTAATTTAGTTGATTGGTCAGAGAAGATCTTGCTTTGATTGATGTCCTTGAGGGTTTTGCCTATATTCTCCTCTAAGAGTTTGATGGTTTCTGGTCTTACATTTAGGTCTTTCATCCATTTTGAGTTGATCTTAGTGTATGGTGTCAGGGAATGTTCCAACTTCATTTTTTTTGCATGTAGCTGTCCAATTTTCCCAGCACCATTTGTTGAAGAGGTTGTCTTTCTCCCATTTTATAGTTTCTCCTCCTTTGTCAAAAATAAGGTACCCATAGGTGCGTGGGTTGATCTCTGGGTTCTCAATCTTGTTCCATTGATCTATAGTTGTGTTTTTGTGCCAGTACCATACTGTCTTGATGACTGTTGCTTTGTAGTAGAGTCTGAAGTTAGGGAGGCTGATCCCTCCAACTCCATTCTTCTTCCTCAGGATTGCTTTGGCTATTCGAGGTCTTTTGTGTTTTCATATGAACTGTGTTATTATTTGGTCTAGTTCTGTGAAAAATGTCAGTGGTAGTTGAATAGGTATTGCATTGAATCTGTAGATGATATTTGGTAGTATGGTCATTTTCACAATATTGATTCTTCCAATCCAGGAACATGGAATATCTCTCCATCTGTTTAAGTCTTCTTTAATGTCTCTCATGAGTGTCTTGTAATTTTCTGTGTACAATTCTTTTGTTTCTTTGGGCAGGTTTATTCCTAGATATTTGATTCTTTTGGTTGCAATGGTGAAAGGGATTGCCTCTTTGATTTCATTTTCTGATTTTTCATTGTTTGTGTATAGGAATTGGTGGCTGGTTTTAAGAGGAGGCATGGCATTATCCTTCTGACATTTTTATTTATAACTTTTTCTCTTTAAGTTGTCATTTATTTTTCATCCATCTTTATTCTTTGGCAGGTGTGGGCTTCCTGTTGCAGTGACCTTTCTCATTGCAGAGCACTGGCTCTGGGCATATGTGCTCAGGTGCACTGGCTCATACTTGGGCACATTGGCACGCACAGCCGTTCCTTGGCATGTGGGATCTTCCCAGGCCAGAGATTGAACTAGTGCCCATTGCACTGCAAGGAGGACTCTTTACCTAGTGAACCACCAGGGAAGCCTCTCCTTCCGACCTTTTGAAAGGTTATCCTGGCTACTCTCTGGCAGAGGCAGAAGCAGGACAAGGTGGGGGCTTTTGTGGGAATTCAAGCTAGAGTTGGTAGTGATTTGAATCAGGATGGTGGTAGTGGTGAGGGTGTGTGTGTAAGTGGTCAGACTTTGAATATATACTGAAAATGGACCATGGATCTGTTGATGGATTGGATTTGTGGAGTACACGAACAAGAGAATGTGAGGATGACTTGCTTATTTTGCCTTGAGAAGTTAGATGAACTGCATTTATCAAGATACCAAGCTGCGTGAGGAGAGGTTTGGGGGTGAGGGGAAGAAGGCAGGGAGGAATTTCAACCTTGGCCTTGTGATGTTTGAGATTTCTGTTGGACATCTGATGGAGAGGCCATATGGGCAATTGTAAATGTGGTTTTGGATATCAGACAGAGATGGTGAAGCCAGAAATTTAAATCCTGAGTCATCTAATTTGTTTTTTAAGGACATAAAGCCAGGTGAGATGACTCAGGGAGTGACATGGGCAGAGAAACGGCTTGAGCTCAGAACTTGAAGGAGAAACTAGTGAAGGAAGCTGGAAGGGACTCCCAGAAAGCCTGAGGGAAATCAAGCGAGTGGTGTTGTGGAAGCCAAGCAAAGAGGTTACCTCTTCCTTCTTCAAGGAAAGAGGGAATGATCAGCAGTGCCCAGAGTGGCTGAAGGAACTGAGCAAAGCCAACCCAGTTGAGCCAAGGGTGACACAGAAACGCTGCTACACATATAGGCTGTCTTGTGAAAAATAAATGACACATGGTCTCTACCTTTCTGAACCCTCTCAGCCACAGTCACTGAAGATTCTCTATACCCAGCCTGAGCACACCCAGGCCACTGTTGGCTCAGAATCACAGACTGTCAGCTGGCTCAGACTCAGACTTCAGCCTATGGAATCTGGAGGCTCTTTTGAATGGCTGGGTGTCAGGCACTTGAAAATCAACTGAGCTTAATCACGTGCAGTCCACATAAAACTGGCCCAAATACAGTAAGTTGCATTCAGAAATAAAACTAAAATGACATCCAGCGAGCCCTTTATTGAGGTTCTTGAAGAAGCATTGAATAGGGATTCCTAGCTAACCCAAATCTAAAACTCTGCAATTCCTTTCCTTGGTCTCTCTTACCTTTTCATTTATAAGGTGCTGAAACTGACCCTCAGCCTCTCCTTTCACCTCTGCTATCTCTCATAAGCCCTCTGTAAACATGACTCAGGCTGACTCTTTGCTATCTCCCTTCCTTCTCCTGTCTCTTCGGCTCTATTGTCTGTTTGTTCATTTCCCTATCATGTATAGCTCTCTGCCCTTTCTAATGTAGATTAATTTAGCTATTCTGGTGATCTTTCCATTTTTTTTTCTTTCTTTGCTTGCTAAATTGCTTCACCCCTGTCTCCCTCTGTGTGACCCTATGGACTGTAGCCCACAGGCTCCTCTGTCCATGGGATTCCCCAGGTAAGAGTACTGGAGGTGGGTTGCCGTGCTCTCCACCAGGGGATTTTCCTGACCCAGGAATCTAACCCACATCTCCTATCTCCCTCATTGGAAGGCAGGTTCTTTACCACTAGCGCCACCTGAGAAGACCATGTCTACCTCTACCAAGATCAATTAAAGGCAGGAAAGGAAAGGAGTGGGCAGGCAAATGCCAAAGGAAAGAGGTTACCTCTTCCTTCTTCAAGGAAAGAGGGAATGATCAGCAGTGCCCAGAGTGGCTGAAGGAACTGAGCAAAGCCAACCCAATTGAGCCAAGGGTGACACAGAAACGCTGCTACACATATAGGCTGTCTTGTGAAAAATAAATGACACATGGTCTCTACCTTTCTGAACCCTCTCAGCCACAGTCACTGAAGATTCTCTATACCCAGCCTGAGCACACCCAGGCCACTGTTGGCTCAGAATCACAGACTGTCAGCTGGCTCAGACTCAGACTTCAGCCTATGGAATCTGGAGGCTCTTTTGAATGGCTGGGTGTCAGGCACTTGAAAATCAACTGAGCTTAATCACGTGCAGTCCACATAAAACTGGCCCAAATACAGTAAGTTGCATTCAGAAATAAAACTAAAATGACATCCAGCGAGCCCTTTATTGAGGTTCTTGAAGAAGCATTGAATAGGGATTCCTAGCTAACCCAAATCTAAAACTCTGCAATTCCTTTCCTTGGTCTCTCTTACCTTTTCATTTATAAGGTGCTGAAACTGACCCTCAGCCTCTCCTTTCACCTCTGCTATCTCTCATAAGCCCTCTGTAAACATGACTCAGGCTGACTCTTTGCTATCTCCCTTCCTTCTCCTGTCTCTTCGGCTCTATTGTCTGTTTGTTCATTTCCCTATCATGTATAGCTCTCTGCCCTTTCTAATGTAGATTAATTTAGCTATTCTGGTGATCTTTCCATTTTTTTTTCTTTCTTTGCTTGCTAAATTGCTTCACCCCTGTCTCCCTCTGTGTGACCCTATGGACTGTAGCCCACAGGCTCCTCTGTCCATGGGATTCCCCAGGTAAGAGTACTGGAGGTGGGTTGCCGTGCTCTCCACCAGGGGATTTTCCTGACCCAGGAATCTAACCCACATCTCCTATCTCCCTCATTGGAAGGCAGGTTCTTTACCACTAGCGCCACCTGAGAAGACCATGTCTACCTCTACCAAGATCAATTAAAGGCAGGAAAGGAAAGGGAGTGGGCAGGCAAATGAAACATCTCAAAAGGAAAGAGAATAGCACTGGGACGCAGGATTATCCATAATGGTGTGCTTGTTTGTCATGCTTTATTTGGATGCATCTTCCACTCTCTACTTGGACCAAAGCCACGTGGAACCCCCGCACCCACCTCTGAGTACTCATGTCTACTGGGGCCCATTAAGGGGTCTCTAGGCAAAAACCTGGACCCTCCTCCTAAGCTCTTTCCATTGCTAAGGAGTTCAGCTTTGCTCCTGTGTTGCCCTATTTGTCTTCCCTTCTGGGATGTGTGGGTTGATTTTCCCCTTTGAGGATTTGCCAGAAGTAAAAGTAACCATCCCAACTGCCTGTCACCTAAACAAGAGGAGATTTATTGGATTTACCAGAAAGTACACAGTGCAAAAGAAATAAAACACAAGGTAAACTTCAGGTCAAGCGGTCTCTACTTTTGTCCAGGCAGCCTTCCCAAGCAATCATTTTTGGGGCCCTGCGGCCATGTTGCTAAGCGGCAGCATCTAGCCTCCAGAGAGCATCCAGGAAAAAAAGGCGCTCCTACAGCCCTGGGAGGCCCCCCTCCCCAGTTCTCTGCTCGGAGCCAGTTGGCTCTAGGGCTTTAGTGGAATGAGAGGCTGTGACTACCATAAGTGGCTGTGGCTATCTCCTACCTGCACTGTGTGTGGTCTTTCAGGGGTGGGGAAGAGGAAGATTCGTTACCTTCACTCATGCCATTAACTCCAAGGGTGCAGCAGGGGGAGAAGTCAGCATACAGCTGGACTTAAGGAACTGAGGGCTAGGGCCTGTAGCTGGTGATTCCTGTGGCCTAATCGGCCATGGGAGCTTTGAGTGGTGAAGAGCTGAAATTGAAAGTTCCACTCAAGCAGCAATCAAAGCTTATTTACTATCCCCTTAAACACACAATCCTATTTCCCCTTGGACTGAAAACAACAGCCATTTCCATGGTTACAGAGATAGATTTTCTAGAAAAAAAGTATAAGATGTTTTGAAAGGAGTGACCAGAAATGAAAAGTGTGCATTTGGGTATAATATATGTGTGTGTGTGTGTGTGTGTGTGTGTATGTATCCTTCTCCCATGCACCCTGGCTCTCTCCAGCATCCTATTCCTAAGCAGAATTAGGTATCACCCTTCTAAGACAGTGAGCTCTGTGACAACAGGCATTGCATTTATTGTGCTCACTTCTGTACCCTCAGAGGGGATCCTGACCAGAGCTGGGTGTATTGAACTAATGAAGGGAGAGAAGATTATCAGGGTCTCTCCAGTTCCATCTGCTTGAATGGTCTTTCCTCCTGTGTTGCCCTATTTGTCTTCCCTTCTGGGATGTGTGGGTTGATTTTCCCCTTTGAGGATTTGCCAGAAGTAAAAGTAACCATCCCAACTGCCTGTCACCTAAACAAGAGGAGATTTATTGGATTTACCAGAAAGTACACAGTGCAAAAGAAATAAAACACAAGGTAAACTTCAGGTCAAGCGGTCTCTACTTTTGTCCAGGCAGCCTTCCCAAGCAATCATTTTTGGGGCCCTGCGGCCATGTTGCTAAGCGGCAGCATCTAGCCTCCAGAGAGCATCCAGGAAAAAAAGGCGCTCCTACAGCCCTGGGAGGCCCCCCTCCCCAGTTCTCTGCTCGGAGCCAGTTGGCTCTAGGGCTTTAGTGGAATGAGAGGCTGTGACTACCATAAGTGGCTGTGGCTATCTCCTACCTGCACTGTGTGTGGTCTTTCAGGGGTGGGGAAGAGGAAGATTCGTTACCTTCACTCATGCCATTAACTCCAAGGGTGCAGCAGGGGGAGAAGTCAGCATACAGCTGGACTTAAGGAACTGAGGGCTAGGGCCTGTAGCTGGTGATTCCTGTGGCCTAATCGGCCATGGGAGCTTTGAGTGGTGAAGAGCTGAAATTGAAAGTTCCACTCAAGCAGCAATCAAAGCTTATTTACTATCCCCTTAAACACACAATCCTATTTCCCCTTGGACTGAAAACAACAGCCATTTCCATGGTTACAGAGATAGATTTTCTAGAAAAAAAGTATAAGATGTTTTGAAAGGAGTGACCAGAAATGAAAAGTGTGCATTTGGGTATAATATATGTGTGTGTGTGTGTGTGTGTGTGTATGTATCCTTCTCCCATGCACCCTGGCTCTCTCCAGCATCCTATTCCTAAGCAGAATTAGGTATCACCCTTCTAAGACAGTGAGCTCTGTGACAACAGGCATTGCATTTATTGTGCTCACTTCTGTACCCTCAGAGGGGATCCTGACCAGAGCTGGGTGTATTGAACTAATGAAGGGAGAGAAGATTATCAGGGTCTCTCCAGTTCCATCTGCTTGAATGGATACTTTCACACTCCATGGTTGTGCTATATACACCATATCTGATTCCCAAAGAGAATCTAATGTCAGGACTGATTTTGCAGCACCTCCTGGGATGCTTGGGTTTGGACCGCCCTCCATGTGCCATAAAGGATAGGCTGAAAGCAGCTCTTAGCCTATGACCCACATATTTCCACCTTCATTCCCCTTCTCTCTCAGCAATAGCCTGAACAAGAGCACACAAATGGCATGACTAAATGTGTCAATTTAAAATTAAACATCTTAGTATTTTTTTTCCTGCCTCTAAGTCATCATTTGTTTTTCATCCATCTTTATTCTTTGGCTTGTGTGGGCCTCCCATTGCAGTGGCCTCTCCCGTTGCAGAGCACTGGCACTGGGTGCACATGCTCCAGAGTACTGGCTTGTAATTGGACACACTGGTCTGGCTGATCTACGGCACATGGGATCTTCCCGGACCAGGGATTGAACCGGCACCCCTTGCACTGCAAGGTGGACTCTTTACTCACTGGACCACCAGGGAAGCCCTTATCTTAGTATTTAAGGTAAAAAAATTCTCCATTGGATCTTGGACCACTCCTTCCTATGATAACCATTCACCAGTCACTCAAAGCTGGTCCTCACATCCTTTCTTGGTACCATAGGGACCAACATGGGGCAGAAATCAGTACATGAGAGAACAAGGTGTTCTCCAGGAGTGGGTAACATGACTCCTTCCTGATATGGGAGGCAGTGTTGATGGGGTGAAGAATGGTGAGGGGTATTGACCAGGAGCCATGGAGAAGGTATCCCAGGAGTTTCAAAACATGTCCTGGAGAGGTGCAGCAAAACCAGAGGGCTGTATTAAGTTAAAGTATCAGGAATACCTAGGTGAAGACCTAGCTGTTTAGGGATTCTCTGCTGGTCATTCTGATCTATTTTTATGGAGCATCATTTTCATGCTTTGTCTTTATACTGAACTCACTATTTTAAATAGATACATAGTATTCCATTGTAATATTATACATTGGTTCATTATACTTATTCTCTATTAATGGACATTTAGACTATTATTTTGTTGTTGTTACAAAGATGCTGCTATAGGATATAGCACAACAATGTGTGTATTATTTCTTAGGATAGATTCTTAAATTCTGAATGATCAGGTCATGGGTAAAGATGTTTTTCATTTTGGTAGATACTGCAAAATTACAACCTGGAAATCTTGTTGCCATTTAAATTCTCATCAACCAGTAAATTGAAAAACCATCATATACTTACCAACAGTAGGCATTCTGTTTCTTTCTTATCTTTTTTCAGTTGGGGTGCAGTTAGTTGTTTTACAACATTGTGTTAGTTTCTTCTATACAGCAAAGTGAATCTGTCTTGCCTACATGCACATAGGTATGTCTCCATCCCTTCCTGGTTTCCCTCCTATCTAAGTCACCACAGAACAGACAGTAGAGTTCCCTGCACTAACAGCAGGCTCTCAGTTGTTATCTATTCCACACACAGCAGTGAATCCATGTCAGTCCCAACATCCCAGTTCATCCTCCTCCAAGGCCTTGCCCCTTGATGTCCATACATTTGTTCTCTGTGTCGCTTTGGAAATAGGTTCATCTGTACCATTTTTCTAGACTCTGAGTATTTAAGGTAAAAAAATTCTCCATTGGATCTTGGACCACTCCTTCCTATGATAACCATTCACCAGTCACTCAAAGCTGGTCCTCACATCCTTTCTTGGTACCATAGGGACCAACATGGGGCAGAAATCAGTACATGAGAGAACAAGGTGTTCTCCAGGAGTGGGTAACATGACTCCTTCCTGATATGGGAGGCAGTGTTGATGGGGTGAAGAATGGTGAGGGGTATTGACCAGGAGCCATGGAGAAGGTATCCCAGGAGTTTCAAAACATGTCCTGGAGAGGTGCAGCAAAACCAGAGGGCTGTATTAAGTTAAAGTATCAGGAATACCTAGGTGAAGACCTAGCTGTTTAGGGATTCTCTGCTGGTCATTCTGATCTATTTTTATGGAGCATCATTTTCATGCTTTGTCTTTATACTGAACTCACTATTTTAAATAGATACATAGTATTCCATTGTAATATTATACATTGGTTCATTATACTTATTCTCTATTAATGGACATTTAGACTATTATTTTGTTGTTGTTACAAAGATGCTGCTATAGGATATAGCACAACAATGTGTGTATTATTTCTTAGGATAGATTCTTAAATTCTGAATGATCAGGTCATGGGTAAAGATGTTTTTCATTTTGGTAGATACTGCAAAATTACAACCTGGAAATCTTGTTGCCATTTAAATTCTCATCAACCAGTAAATTGAAAAACCATCATATACTTACCAACAGTAGGCATTCTGTTTCTTTCTTATCTTTTTTCAGTTGGGGTGCAGTTAGTTGTTTTACAACATTGTGTTAGTTTCTTCTATACAGCAAAGTGAATCTGTCTTGCCTACATGCACATAGGTATGTCTCCATCCCTTCCTGGTTTCCCTCCTATCTAAGTCACCACAGAACAGACAGTAGAGTTCCCTGCACTAACAGCAGGCTCTCAGTTGTTATCTATTCCACACACAGCAGTGAATCCATGTCAGTCCCAACATCCCAGTTCATCCTCCTCCAAGGCCTTGCCCCTTGATGTCCATACATTTGTTCTCTGTGTCGCTTTGGAAATAGGTTCATCTGTACCATTTTTCTAGACTCTGCATGTGCACATTAGTATACACTTTATCTGTTTTCCTTTTTCTGATTTACTTACCCCCAAATCTACAAACAATAAATGCTGAAGAGGATGTGGAGAAAAGGGAGTCCTCTTGCATGGTTGGGGTTGGTGGGCATGAAAATTGATACAGCCACTGTGGATAACAGTATCAAAGTTCCTTTAAAAAGCAACAATAGGGGGGCTTCCCTGGTGGTCCAGTGGGTAAAGGGTCTGCCTTGCACTGCAAGGGGTGCTGCTTTGATCACTGGCAGGGGAAGATCTCACATGTAGCGGAGCCCATTACGAGGCAGCGCTCTGGAGCACATGTGCCTAGAGCTGGTGCTCTGCTACAGGAGAGGCCACTGCAGTGGGAGGCCCACACAGGCCAAAGAACAAATATGGATGAAAATAAATGAAAGAAAGACCAATAAAAGTGGCCAAAAAAAAAAAAAAACAACCAGCCAACAATAGGGGTTTCCCTGGTGGTCCAGTGGGTAAAGAGTCCGCCTTGCAGTGCAAGGGGCACTAGTTCAATCCCTGGCCCTCCTGGTACATGGAAGATCCCACATACCGCGGAGTGGCTGGACTGGTGTGTCTTAATTGCGAGCCAGCTCTCTAGAGTACGTGCACCTGGAGTTGGTGCTCTGTGGCTGGAGAGGCCACTGTGATGGGAGGCCAAAGAATTAAAAGATAGATGAACATAAATGGATAACAAATCAATGAAAAGAGGCCAAAATTAAAATAACAACAACAACAATAGAACTACCATATAACCCAGCAGTCCCACTGATGGACATACACCCTGAAAAAACCATAATTCAAAAAGACACATGTGTGCCAATGTTTGTGGCAGTATTATTTACAATAGCCAGGACATGGAAGCAACCTAAATGTCCATTGAGAGATGAATGTATAAAGAAGATAGGGTACATGTACAATATGAAATATTAAATAAAATTGGGTCATTTTGTAGATATGTGGATGGACCTAAGCATTCTATTTTTTTCATAGTTCTACTTACATACATGATACTTAATATCTAAATGGTTTGTTTTCATTTATTTATAAAGTATGCCTTTTTCATAATTTACTCATTCTTGATATATTTTTTACAGAATTTTGATAAAAATGTTGACCCTTTTTTTTCTTACTGAAGTGGTATTGTTTTTTCCCCTTATTTTGCAAGAATGTTTTGCATATACTAGATAAGGAATTTATGTCTGTATGCTTTTGCAAAATTTTTCTATGAAACCATATGTGTTTTGTACATGATAGTATTTTTTCTATCAATTCACACAATGCTTGGCCCAGAATGGGCAGTCAGTAAATATATCTTAAAGGAATGAACAACATGAACGCACAACACTGTAGAAATTATGAATGCAGATATCCTTGCTTAACTTGAGCCTTTTAGTATTGACATAATTACTAGTATCAGTCTTCTTGTCCACCTGAGCCCGGAGAATATGCCTGATTCCATTCTCAGACAGAGGCAATTCTTCCTTGATAGAATATCAGTCTTTTCCTGATACACACCTTCAGATCATTTATGGACTTTTCAGGGATGTGGGCACAATTTCTCCTGTGCAGAGAATGACAGTTGTCCAAGCAATGATCTGTAGTGATGAAATACAGTGTTACTTGCATATGTCAGTTTTGTTCTGTTAGTAAGTATTTGATCATTAAATAAGATGCTCAGTGTTATTTCTTTGGGGCTTATATCATCATCTGGGATCTCCTCTGATTGTATGTTGGCTTCTTCAAGTGAGACATCCTATCCAAGCAGAGGGAAGATTTTTTAAAAGCTAATTTGACCTGAATGAAATACCATGATCACAGCCTGTGTATGATAATTTTATTAACTTCTCAAACCTCTAAGACATAATACAAACAAATGTAAAACTACATCTTCTTAAATGGAAGAGCTGAAACAGTCTTTATGGGTAATAGTAAGCCTCTTAACCTTCCCAGGGAAAGCCTGTATACTCATCTTCTGTCCAGAGACATGAACTATCTTCGCACGGATCAAGAGCTATGACTTCCACCTGATACGTGTAGTTTATTAATAACAGCATACCTATAGAATGTATAAAGAAGATAGGGTACATGTACAATATGAAATATTAAATAAAATTGGGTCATTTTGTAGATATGTGGATGGACCTAAGCATTCTATTTTTTTCATAGTTCTACTTACATACATGATACTTAATATCTAAATGGTTTGTTTTCATTTATTTATAAAGTATGCCTTTTTCATAATTTACTCATTCTTGATATATTTTTTACAGAATTTTGATAAAAATGTTGACCCTTTTTTTTCTTACTGAAGTGGTATTGTTTTTTCCCCTTATTTTGCAAGAATGTTTTGCATATACTAGATAAGGAATTTATGTCTGTATGCTTTTGCAAAATTTTTCTATGAAACCATATGTGTTTTGTACATGATAGTATTTTTTCTATCAATTCACACAATGCTTGGCCCAGAATGGGCAGTCAGTAAATATATCTTAAAGGAATGAACAACATGAACGCACAACACTGTAGAAATTATGAATGCAGATATCCTTGCTTAACTTGAGCCTTTTAGTATTGACATAATTACTAGTATCAGTCTTCTTGTCCACCTGAGCCCGGAGAATATGCCTGATTCCATTCTCAGACAGAGGCAATTCTTCCTTGATAGAATATCAGTCTTTTCCTGATACACACCTTCAGATCATTTATGGACTTTTCAGGGATGTGGGCACAATTTCTCCTGTGCAGAGAATGACAGTTGTCCAAGCAATGATCTGTAGTGATGAAATACAGTGTTACTTGCATATGTCAGTTTTGTTCTGTTAGTAAGTATTTGATCATTAAATAAGATGCTCAGTGTTATTTCTTTGGGGCTTATATCATCATCTGGGATCTCCTCTGATTGTATGTTGGCTTCTTCAAGTGAGACATCCTATCCAAGCAGAGGGAAGATTTTTTAAAAGCTAATTTGACCTGAATGAAATACCATGATCACAGCCTGTGTATGATAATTTTATTAACTTCTCAAACCTCTAAGACATAATACAAACAAATGTAAAACTACATCTTCTTAAATGGAAGAGCTGAAACAGTCTTTATGGGTAATAGTAAGCCTCTTAACCTTCCCAGGGAAAGCCTGTATACTCATCTTCTGTCCAGAGACATGAACTATCTTCGCACGGATCAAGAGCTATGACTTCCACCTGATACGTGTAGTTTATTAATAACAGCATACCTAGACTGTAATTTGTCAAGTGTTGAGCAGGACCCTGGATATCCAAGAACTATTTCCCACCCCAGAGGACTCAAAGTAAATGAACGTTATCTCCCACAAACCCAAATTATTTTCAGAACACCTACCTTTATGAGCACTTTGGGGACAGGAGAAAAATACCTTTATGGTAGGAGGTTTGTTAAAGAGGAGAAGATTCTGTTTCTTCACACATACCACACTGAACCTGGAAAGATGGAGAAGCGGGTATCCTCCAAGGATCAGGGAAGTAAAAATGTAAACTTTTTCTTCCTATTAAGGAAAAAACCCTGAAACCAAACCAAACCAAACCAAAACACAAACAAGAAAAGAAGGAGTCATTTATATTTATAAAGATTCTATTTATTTCAATTCACTCAGTAATTCTTACATATCCAGTGTGTGCCTAGAAGTGTACAGGATAAAGGGAAAGATACATTTTTATGCCTGGAGGAAACTGAGATCTGATTGATGAATGAAGACTTACACATTGTCATTAGACTATTACATGAAAAAGCATGTCCTACCTTTTAGATTCCACATATAAGTGATACCATATAATGTTTGTCTTTCTCTGTCTGACTTCACTTAATATTGATAACTCTAGGTTTATCTATGTTGGTATAAATGCCATTATTTCATTCTTTTTATGGCTGAGTATTTTATATATAGATATATTTCTACATCTTCTTTATCCATTCATCTGTTGATGGGCACTTAGGTTGCTTCCATGTCTTGCCTATTGTAAATAGTGCTTCTATAAATATTGGAATGCAGGTCCAACAAAGAATCTGCCTGCAGGCTTCTTCAAGTGAGACATCCTATCCAAGCAGAGGGAAGATTTTTTAAAAGCTAATTTGACCTGAATGAAATACCATGATCACAGCCTGTGTATGATAATTTTATTAACTTCTCAAACCTCTAAGACATAATACAAACAAATGTAAAACTACATCTTCTTAAATGGAAGAGCTGAAACAGTCTTTATGGGTAATAGTAAGCCTCTTAACCTTCCCAGGGAAAGCCTGTATACTCATCTTCTGTCCAGAGACATGAACTATCTTCGCACGGATCAAGAGCTATGACTTCCACCTGATACGTGTAGTTTATTAATAACAGCATACCTAGACTGTAATTTGTCAAGTGTTGAGCAGGACCCTGGATATCCAAGAACTATTTCCCACCCCAGAGGACTCAAAGTAAATGAACGTTATCTCCCACAAACCCAAATTATTTTCAGAACACCTACCTTTATGAGCACTTTGGGGACAGGAGAAAAATACCTTTATGGTAGGAGGTTTGTTAAAGAGGAGAAGATTCTGTTTCTTCACACATACCACACTGAACCTGGAAAGATGGAGAAGCGGGTATCCTCCAAGGATCAGGGAAGTAAAAATGTAAACTTTTTCTTCCTATTAAGGAAAAAACCCTGAAACCAAACCAAACCAAACCAAAACACAAACAAGAAAAGAAGGAGTCATTTATATTTATAAAGATTCTATTTATTTCAATTCACTCAGTAATTCTTACATATCCAGTGTGTGCCTAGAAGTGTACAGGATAAAGGGAAAGATACATTTTTATGCCTGGAGGAAACTGAGATCTGATTGATGAATGAAGACTTACACATTGTCATTAGACTATTACATGAAAAAGCATGTCCTACCTTTTAGATTCCACATATAAGTGATACCATATAATGTTTGTCTTTCTCTGTCTGACTTCACTTAATATTGATAACTCTAGGTTTATCTATGTTGGTATAAATGCCATTATTTCATTCTTTTTATGGCTGAGTATTTTATATATAGATATATTTCTACATCTTCTTTATCCATTCATCTGTTGATGGGCACTTAGGTTGCTTCCATGTCTTGCCTATTGTAAATAGTGCTTCTATAAATATTGGAATGCAGGTCCAACAAAGAATCTGCCTGCAGGCTTCCCTGGTGGTCCAGTGGGTAAAGACTCCGCCTTGCAGTGCAAGGGGCGCCAGTTCAGTCCCTGGCCTGAGAAGATCCCACATGCCGTGGAGTGGCTGGACTGATGTGTCCAATTACTGAGCCTGAGCTCTGGAGCACATGTGCCCAGAGCCAGTGCTCTGCAGTGAGAGAGGTCACAGCAATGGGAGTTCCACACAGGCCAAAGAATAAAGATGGATGAAAATAAATAAATGAAAGACCAATAAAAGTGCCCTCCCCCCAAAAAAAGAATCTGCCTGTAATGCAGGAGACCTGTATTTGATCCCTAGGTTGGGAAGATCCCTTGTAGAAGGGAATGGCTACCCACGTCTGTATTCTTGCCTGGAGACTCCCACGGACAGAGGAACCTGACAGGCTACAGTCCATGGGGCTGCTAAGAGTCAGACATGACTGAGTGACTAAAGCACGTATCTTTTTAAGTTAAGAGTCTTTGTCTTTTCTGGGTATATGCCCAGGAGTGATATTGCAGGATCATATGACAACCTTACTTTTAGCTTTTTAAGGAATTTCCCTGCCATTTTCCATAGTGGCTGTGCCAATTTACATTCCCACCAACAGTGTAGGAGAGTTCCCCTTTCCTCCTCTTCAGCATTTATTATTTGCTATCACTTATATTTGGAATCTAAAAATTAGTACAGGTGAACATATTTACAAAACATAAATAGACTCAAAGACATAAAGAAAACAGACATGGTTACTAAAGGAGAAGGAAGGAGGATTAAATTAGGAGTATGGGATTAACAGATAACTGCCATATATAAACAGATTATCAATAAGAATTTAGCATATAGCACAGGGAACTGTATTCAATATCTTGTAATAACCTGTACTGGAAAAGAATTGAAAAAACTGTATTGACATAACTGAATCTCATTATTGTACACCTAAAATTTATGCAACATTGTAAATCAACTATACTTAAATAAAATAAAAATAAACACATACATTAAAAAATAAGTGAGTTACATCAGAAGAAACAAAACTGTATACAATATGGTACTAGGTTCATGTCAACTGAACTTAAAAACCAAGTTTTAGTACATAATATCTGCAAAGTACTATGGAATATAAGATAAACAAGTCCCTGTTCCCCTGGTGTTAATTATTAAGTTGACAAATGTCTATGCAGCCAATACATACTTTGGAAGTTTATGAATCTAACAAGTCCCGTTAGCAGCAGTGAACATGATCTTAGGACAGCATGGGGCTCTCTCCATGGTGGTTAATGAAGACAAGCTTCCAGAACATATTTTTACATTCTGTATGCCTTGGTTTCCTGGGCTAAAATGATCTCTTCCACTGACACAGTGAACCAATGGACGAGAAAGCACTGTGTCATTGCCAAGAATGATCTTATGAGATACTGCAAGGAGTGTTAAGTTCGTAGAGTGGGGATAAGCAGGAGGTAAAACAGTGTCCGCATACTGTCTTTACTGCTCTTAGGTTAGGCATAATAGCTCCTTACCCACCACATGGCCTCTCAGGAATTATACCACCTGACTGTTTTTGTCCTTATTTCTAAGATTAGATTTCTTTGTGAACTGAATCAGGAAAAAAAGAAAACAGGAAACCAGGAACCCTTCAATTATAACTTCACTCTTTTTTTTTTTTAAACAACAGTAGGAGATAGACAACATGCAAGGTGAGAAAATCCATGGCCAGAGGCTCACCCAGCATCCCTACATTGATGTCAGGATATTTGGAGAAAGTGCCTGGCTGAAGTTATTTCCCTGCTATTACCTTGAACTTTGTATTTCTTCTAAACCTATTCCATCTTTAGTTTATTTTGACCTAACAACTGAAGGCAAAGCATAAGAAAATGTTTATTTTCTATTTGAACCCAAATGTGATCATGTATTTTGAAATCTTATAGTTCAGACAAACAACCACACAAGTCAAACAGTCATTTAAAAAGTTGACTTTTCAGAGAACAAGCCACTGAGTTGAATACAAAATCCTTTCTAAATATCCCGACAAAGTGCATGGATCAGGATTCAGGCTGAACAAGGTCCTGGGAGACAGGGCACACAATGGGGTACACCTGGGAAGATTCCAGCTCTTAGGAAGCGGGGAACTCATCACAAGTCACTGAAGAAGCAAATGAAACAGAAGAATAGACCCATATAACCTATGGGAGGATCTAGTTAGGTAGAATGTTGTCATACATCTTGGAAGCTGACAAGGACACATGGTTACTTCCTAGCTCTGACTTCTGATCTGGCCACATCTAATTTGCCTCTTTTTTTTTTTTAATTTGCTTTTTATCTTGCTGTCTCTGGGAAGACAATTTTTAAGTTGATATTAAGGTATAGACAGAGGCCGTGGAAAAAATCTGCAGTCATAGCGTATTTATAATTTAGGGGAGACTTATGTATTATGCAGAATAGTTCTGTTCTTTCCAAATCAAAGTGAGACAGCAGAAGGCTTCCCTGTGGCTCTTCTGGGGAAGAGAAAAGAGAATCCCTTAGGACAGTTGACAGGGAGGGACGCAAATCCCATCCCCAGGCTTTTGCCGTCCATCTTCTTGTGGGTCCACCCTCACCTTGGTGGAAAGTCAGGCAAGAGGTGAGCTTGGCTAATTGGACCCTGGAATCAGATGTAAAATGGCACATTTTTTATCATCACCTGTCTTTCAAGGATTTGAAAACACACACCAAATTTATGTTGTTTGAAAATCATGGAGTTTAATTCAGATAGGCAATCCTAAACTTGGCCATCAGCTGCAAGATGGGGATAGCATGAATGTGAAATTCTTGGAAAAATATTGGAAGGCTAGTTGAGAGAGAGAGAATCTTAGAGAACTTAGAATGTCAAACATAAAAGGACAGGATTTAGGGTGAGCAAATAGAAAGTGGTGCAAAATTCCATTGTGTAAAGTCTCATGTACCTGGTTGATTTGTGATGACGTGAATTTCTAAGTGCTGAGTAGGTTGATTCAAAGAGTTGGCCCAGAGAGCTCCTTCCTGTCAACTATTGAAGGCCCATGTCTTCCTTGTTCTGTGATGCCACATGGAGGTTTGGGCTGTCATTTTCTAGGAGACATTCATGGGTTTTTGAAGAAACTCCAACAACTCCACACAAGACCTCAGGTTGACTGAAATGAAGAGGAAATGGTGATTTGTGTATTGGGCTCGCTGCATGTCAGTCTGGCTTGGTTGCTGCCCCTGCCATATGGAACCCTGAGAACCACTAGCCTCCAGTGTTCTTGTGACCCAGCACAGACAGATTCCTTTACATAATAGTTCAGTGAAAGGGAAGCAAGCACCAAAATGCTGAAACTTGGGATAGTATGGGGTTTAGAAGGAGGTTATTCATCTTAGGAAAAGGGATATCCTGGAGGATGCTGAGACCTCTCCCAATCCACCTGTGCCTCACCTCAGTCCTTTGCTAAACCTGGATCCCCAGACCCCACCATTTAGGCAGGTCTAGGTGAACACAAGCATAGAAGCCAATGTCTACGCTTCCCCCCAGCTATGGCACTCAAGACCTTCACTCTAGCAAGGGCTATCTTAGTGGGCTTCTTTCCAACTTTTGGAGTTCCTGTTCCTGAGTGCAATCCCTAACACTAATCCATTCCCTTTGACTTAGTATGTTGATGTGAAGTATATTCAGACAAGCTTGGTAAGACTATGATCTCCTTTGCAGATGTGAACCTTTTATCTGAGCCAAGACAGACTTCTAGTTCAGGGTAACCCCTGCTTTTGAAAATCCATGAGTCTCTTCTCCATGCTGTTACCCATCAAGTTGTTGCCTCTTTTCTCTCCTTTCTGGAAAAGTCTTCTGCTCTTACCACCCTTGTCCTTTTAACCCATGTCCTTTTAACCCATGGCCTCCAAAGCCCTTGCAGTTCAGCTGCCTTTCCCGTCACCTCACAGAAAACTACACTCTTACCCCTGGTCCCCTATACAGAGCATCCAAGACTTTTCTATAGTGTTCGACATTGTGGGGTTCTTTGGCATTGAAACCCTCTCATCCTTTGCTTTTCTTAACATTACACTCTCCTTGCTTATTGTTTAGGCTCTAAGTTATATCTGACTCTTTCGTGACCCCCCATAAACTGTATGTAGCCCACCCAGCTCCTCTGTCCATGGGATTTCCCAGGCAAGGATACTGGATGAGTTGTCATTTCCTTCTCTGGGTGATCTTTCCAATCCAGGGATTGAACCCACTTCTCCTGCACTGTGGGTGGATTCTTTACAGTTGAGCCATGGGGAGAGCCCTCTCCTTGGTTATCTTCTGTGATTTCTGCTGGTTTCTCTTCCTCAACTTGCTTCCAAATATCCTCCTTGTCATTTGTTGGCTAAAGAAACTATGAAGTGTTGGTCAAGCATCTATGCCATGACACCAAACTACTTGGTTGTGCATCCCAGCTTAGCTACTTCCATGCTTGGAAGTTTTTAACCCCTTTGTGAATCAGCTTCCTGCAGATAGGGCAAGCAACTAAGTACCTAACTTATGGGATCATTAATTAAATAAATGAATATATGTAAAGTGATCACACAGTGGGCACCCAGAAACATGTATCCTGTTCTGATTATTAGTCTCCTCTGTGACAGCCTTAACTATCAACACTGGGCTCTTGAGTCTCAAATCTATTTCACTAACTTGGAACCCAGCTTTCAGTCCCAGACCTCTATTTCCATTTTCTGCATTCCTGGATATACCAGAGGAACATACAAATCAGCATGTCTGAGGCTAAACTCATTATCTGCTTCCTAAAACTAGCCCAAAAGTCTTGAGGCTAGTGAACCTTTTATCTGAGCCAAGACAGACTTCTAGTTCAGGGTAACCCCTGCTTTTGAAAATCCATGAGTCTCTTCTCCATGCTGTTACCCATCAAGTTGTTGCCTCTTTTCTCTCCTTTCTGGAAAAGTCTTCTGCTCTTACCACCCTTGTCCTTTTAACCCATGTCCTTTTAACCCATGGCCTCCAAAGCCCTTGCAGTTCAGCTGCCTTTCCCGTCACCTCACAGAAAACTACACTCTTACCCCTGGTCCCCTATACAGAGCATCCAAGACTTTTCTATAGTGTTCGACATTGTGGGGTTCTTTGGCATTGAAACCCTCTCATCCTTTGCTTTTCTTAACATTACACTCTCCTTGCTTATTGTTTAGGCTCTAAGTTATATCTGACTCTTTCGTGACCCCCCATAAACTGTATGTAGCCCACCCAGCTCCTCTGTCCATGGGATTTCCCAGGCAAGGATACTGGATGAGTTGTCATTTCCTTCTCTGGGTGATCTTTCCAATCCAGGGATTGAACCCACTTCTCCTGCACTGTGGGTGGATTCTTTACAGTTGAGCCATGGGGAGAGCCCTCTCCTTGGTTATCTTCTGTGATTTCTGCTGGTTTCTCTTCCTCAACTTGCTTCCAAATATCCTCCTTGTCATTTGTTGGCTAAAGAAACTATGAAGTGTTGGTCAAGCATCTATGCCATGACACCAAACTACTTGGTTGTGCATCCCAGCTTAGCTACTTCCATGCTTGGAAGTTTTTAACCCCTTTGTGAATCAGCTTCCTGCAGATAGGGCAAGCAACTAAGTACCTAACTTATGGGATCATTAATTAAATAAATGAATATATGTAAAGTGATCACACAGTGGGCACCCAGAAACATGTATCCTGTTCTGATTATTAGTCTCCTCTGTGACAGCCTTAACTATCAACACTGGGCTCTTGAGTCTCAAATCTATTTCACTAACTTGGAACCCAGCTTTCAGTCCCAGACCTCTATTTCCATTTTCTGCATTCCTGGATATACCAGAGGAACATACAAATCAGCATGTCTGAGGCTAAACTCATTATCTGCTTCCTAAAACTAGCTCTTTTTCCTGCATCCCATATCTGAGTTAATGATACTGTCATCTGCCGGGTTGTTGTAATTAGAATTTTCAGGGTCCTTATCTACTCCTCCTCCTCTCTCACCTTCCATAGTCAATTCTGAACCAAGCCCTGACTATTCATCTTTCAAAATGTTTCTTAGGTCTTTTTATGATTCTTTCTTAGTGGCAAAGCTTCAGTTTAGTCCGTTATCATCTCGGAGTTACTTGGACTGTTGCAATAATTTCTGCCTCACTTTTCCTCCTTTCTTTAACACTTTGTTAAAAAATAATGATTATGTTTCATTCTGTTGTTAACAAAGTAAAACAACAGCACCAGCAGAGGTAACTTCATGGTGTCTCTGATGCCTAAGGAGGAAATGGCAACTAGGCAGCCCTACCTTTCCTCAGCTTCACTTTTCTTGGACTTCTCTGGTGACTCACATAGTAAAGAAATTGCCTTCAGTGCAGGAGACCTGAGTTCCATCCCTGGGTCAGCAAGATCCCTTGGAGAAGGAAATGGAAACTCGCTCCAGTATACTTGCCTGAAGAATTCCATAGACAGAGGAGCCTGGGGGGCCCCAGTCTGTAGGGTCGTGAAGAGTTGGACTTGAACTAAACAATTAACACATTTCATTTTGTCTCTACTTGACAAAAATCTTACTCAGATTTAAGGTCTAAAAATATGCTTTTTTCTGGGCAACTCCCCACGGACCTTCAACTCTAGCCCTGGTGTTCAAGGCAGACATGCCACTCTCCCTTCTAAGTTCTGTTTGCTCTTTGTACAAACCTAGATACTGCTTGTAATAGTATGATGACGCTGTTTCTTGCTGTTTCTCTCTCTTAGCTGCATGTTCTGAGTGATTGCTTACTCCCTGTATATGACACACATTGATGCTGAGTGTCTATTGATTGCCTTTTCTGAGAATCTTTCTTCTTTTCTGCTTCCTTCCCAGAGCATCCAAATCTGGTGCCCCTTGGGTGTTTGCTTGGCTTCTGTCAAGTGTCTTTGTCCTGGCAATGGGTCCTCCCAGCCCACTGGCATTGTCACCATGATGGACACTTGTCTGGGAGCAGACAAATTTGCCTCCAACCCACTTGAATAAAACTAATTTGGCTGGTCGAAAGTTTCCTAGTAACACTTAAAATCCATATTTACTTACTGCAGTGCATTCTATAGCCTGCACACAGCATTACTCTTATTAGAATGAGTGCTTGTGTCTTTTTAGAAATAGTTTGATTCGTTTCAATACTTTTGAGTATTTCAAATATTTTTAGACTCAGAACCCCTTTGAATTTCCTCCTCCTCTCTCACCTTCCATAGTCAATTCTGAACCAAGCCCTGACTATTCATCTTTCAAAATGTTTCTTAGGTCTTTATGATTCTTTCTTAGTGGCAAAGCTTCAGTTTAGTCCGTTATCATCTCGGAGTTACTTGGACTGTTGCAATAATTTCTGCCTCACTTTTCCTCCTTTCTTTAACACTTTGTTAAAAAATAATGATTATGTTTCATTCTGTTGTTAACAAAGTAAAACAACAGCACCAGCAGAGGTAACTTCATGGTGTCTCTGATGCCTAAGGAGGAAATGGCAACTAGGCAGCCCTACCTTTCCTCAGCTTCACTTTTCTTGGACTTCTCTGGTGACTCACATAGTAAAGAAATTGCCTTCAGTGCAGGAGACCTGAGTTCCATCCCTGGGTCAGCAAGATCCCTTGGAGAAGGAAATGGAAACTCGCTCCAGTATACTTGCCTGAAGAATTCCATAGACAGAGGAGCCTGGGGGGCCCCAGTCTGTAGGGTCGTGAAGAGTTGGACTTGAACTAAACAATTAACACATTTCATTTTGTCTCTACTTGACAAAAATCTTACTCAGATTTAAGGTCTAAAAATATGCTTTTTTCTGGGCAACTCCCCACGGACCTTCAACTCTAGCCCTGGTGTTCAAGGCAGACATGCCACTCTCCCTTCTAAGTTCTGTTTGCTCTTTGTACAAACCTAGATACTGCTTGTAATAGTATGATGACGCTGTTTCTTGCTGTTTCTCTCTCTTAGCTGCATGTTCTGAGTGATTGCTTACTCCCTGTATATGACACACATTGATGCTGAGTGTCTATTGATTGCCTTTTCTGAGAATCTTTCTTCTTTTCTGCTTCCTTCCCAGAGCATCCAAATCTGGTGCCCCTTGGGTGTTTGCTTGGCTTCTGTCAAGTGTCTTTGTCCTGGCAATGGGTCCTCCCAGCCCACTGGCATTGTCACCATGATGGACACTTGTCTGGGAGCAGACAAATTTGCCTCCAACCCACTTGAATAAAACTAATTTGGCTGGTCGAAAGTTTCCTAGTAACACTTAAAATCCATATTTACTTACTGCAGTGCATTCTATAGCCTGCACACAGCATTACTCTTATTAGAATGAGTGCTTGTCTCTTTTTAGAAATAGTTTGATTCGTTTCAATACTTTTGAGTATTTCAAATATTTTTAGACTCAGAACTCTCCCATTTATGAATTTTACATTATGCCGTATGCAATTTGTCAAATGTCTCCCTTTTGGTGTTCTGGCCTACATTTTGCTATTTGGGGGCTATTTTAAGAGACTTTACATACTTTGTGAACCTATGAAGCAAATCAGGTGATACCCAATTTGCCATTTTAGTAGAACATTATACTTTGACAGGAAGAATTAAAGTTACTTGCCTACATTTCTCTATTTTGTTTGATAATTTGCATCATGAAGTAAGGCTTGATCAAAAAACAGTTAATCACACACATGACAGTACTTTAGTCTAACAATGTGAGAGTTGGAGGTTACCAATTTCACTATCAACATAGTATATATACTCATTAAATAAAAGTTGGAAAGTGTGAAATAAAGCTTCCCTGGTTATCAGTTCAAAATAATTCCATAATTTTAAGAGTCATTCTCTTAATGTTCCATGATCATTGATGCAAAATTTTTTTACAATTTTTTTGCCTCTTTTATTAATTTTTTTATCCATTTATTTCCATCCATCTTTGTTTTTTGGTCTGTGTGGGCCTGCCATCACAGCAGCCTCTCTGCATGCAGAGCACCAGTTCTGGGCACATGCGCTCCATAGCACTGGCTCATAATTGGACACACTGGTCCAACTGTTCTGCAGCATGTGGGATCTTCCTGGGCCAGAGATCAAACTAGTGCCTCCTGCACTGCAAGGCGCATTCTTTACCCACTGAACCACCAGGGAAGCCCCATGCAAATTTTCGATTTTCTTTTTTTTCAATTTTTATTTTATGAGGAAATTTTATTTAGCTCCTGGTCGGCAAGTGTCTGTGTCCTGGCAATGGGTCCTCCCAGCCCACTGGCATTGTCACCATGATGGACACTTGTCTGGGAGCAGACAAATTTGCCTCCAACCCACTTGAATAAAACTAATTTGGCTGGTCGAAAGTTTCCTAGTAACACTTAAAATCCATATTTACTTACTGCAGTGCATTCTATAGCCTGCACACAGCATTACTCTTATTAGAATGAGTGCTTGTGTCTTTTTAGAAATAGTTTGATTCGTTTCAATACTTTTGAGTATTTCAAATATTTTTAGACTCAGAACTCTCCCATTTATGAATTTTACATTATGCCGTATGCAATTTGTCAAATGTCTCCCTTTTGGTGTTCTGGCCTACATTTTGCTATTTGGGGGCTATTTTAAGAGACTTTACATACTTTGTGAACCTATGAAGCAAATCAGGTGATACCCAATTTGCCATTTTAGTAGAACATTATACTTTGACAGGAAGAATTAAAGTTACTTGCCTACATTTCTCTATTTTGTTTGATAATTTGCATCATGAAGTAAGGCTTGATCAAAAAACAGTTAATCACACACATGACAGTACTTTAGTCTAACAATGTGAGAGTTGGAGGTTACCAATTTCACTATCAACATAGTATATATACTCATTAAATAAAAGTTGGAAAGTGTGAAATAAAGCTTCCCTGGTTATCAGTTCAAAATAATTCCATAATTTTAAGAGTCATTCTCTTAATGTTCCATGATCATTGATGCAAAATTTTTTTACAATTTTTTTGCCTCTTTTATTAATTTTTTTATCCATTTATTTCCATCCATCTTTGTTTTTTGGTCTGTGTGGGCCTGCCATCACAGCAGCCTCTCTGCATGCAGAGCACCAGTTCTGGGCACATGCGCTCCATAGCACTGGCTCATAATTGGACACACTGGTCCAACTGTTCTGCAGCATGTGGGATCTTCCTGGGCCAGAGATCAAACTAGTGCCTCCTGCACTGCAAGGCGCATTCTTTACCCACTGAACCACCAGGGAAGCCCCATGCAAATTTTCGATATTTTATCATGAATATTTATTATGTATTAGATACAATTTTTATTTTATGAGGAAATTTTATTTAGCATTTTAATGATACAAACTTTTAAAAATATATGGTACGTATATTTTCCCCTGAGGTTCACAATGTAGTTGTAATTGATTCACCCTTAACTACTGAAAGTATTGTGGTTTTTAAATCCACTGGAATCTGGTTATTGAGTCAACTATACACTGATATTTTTTGCTGAAAAAAAAGATTTATTCTATGAATATGAATGTTCATCTGATATATGAATATAATTATATACAACATATGGATATAGCTATCTATTATACTGATATCAATTATATGTAAGCTTCATATATGTATAAAATATACATATGTACATACTTATTTTGTATATACCTATAAACATATCTACATTTATATGTATATATTCATATATATCTTATGTATGTATATCTAGATCTTATAGATCATATATAAAATGTATATACAATTGAAAGAGCCAAAGGATAGACTTTCCAAATGGGAGGGTCAGAGAGTATGCTTTTATTCCACTTTTATCATTTGATGGAAGATTATTTCCCAAATAACATGACATTCCACAAGTATATAAATATACTGGTTGCTGTGCAAATTTTTCTTTTTTCTTTTAAAGTGGGTTATTCATTTTAATAATGAAAATGCTTTCATGAGATTAAGTGGGAGGAACAGGGTCATTAGATGCAGAAGTAGTCATCGAAATCCCCACCAGGGACAATTACATCAAATAGATCTTAAAATTAAACAAAAGAAAATGGAAAGGAGATAGAAAGTCAGTATGGCTAAAATTTTTGAATCAATATAGAATATAATATGAATATTAACTCAAATACTCTGTAAAGTGCCATGAAAAATTAAGTTTATACTGAAAGAAAGTTATTTTAAACCCTGAATCCTATCAGCACCTTCTCTGGAGCAAAACTGTAAGAACTACTTATGTTGTAAGTAGCTACACTATTTCAAATCTAAACTAAGTAATACATTCATGGAAAAGACTTGTTCAGTTGCAGTCATGTCCGACTCTTTGCGACCCCATAGACTGCATCGTGCCAGGCTTCCTTGTCCTCCTCGCAATGCAAATTTTCGATATTTTATCTGTATTAGTATAACAATTTTATTTTATGAGGAAATTTTATTTAGCATTTTAATGATACAAACTTTTAAAAATATATGGTACGTATATTTTCCCCTGAGGTTCACAATGTAGTTGTAATTGATTCACCCTTAACTACTGAAAGTATTGTGGTTTTTAAATCCACTGGAATCTGGTTATTGAGTCAACTATACACTGATATTTTTTGCTGAAAAAAAAGATTTATTCTATGAATATGAATGTTCATCTGATATATGAATATAATTATATACAACATATGGATATAGCTATCTATTATACTGATATCAATTATATGTAAGCTTCATATATGTATAAAATATACATATGTACATACTTATTTTGTATATACCTATAAACATATCTACATTTATATGTATATATTCATATATATCTTATGTATGTATATCTAGATCTTATAGATCATATATAAAATGTATATACAATTGAAAGAGCCAAAGGATAGACTTTCCAAATGGGAGGGTCAGAGAGTATGCTTTTATTCCACTTTTATCATTTGATGGAAGATTATTTCCCAAATAACATGACATTCCACAAGTATATAAATATACTGGTTGCTGTGCAAATTTTTCTTTTTTCTTTTAAAGTGGGTTATTCATTTTAATAATGAAAATGCTTTCATGAGATTAAGTGGGAGGAACAGGGTCATTAGATGCAGAAGTAGTCATCGAAATCCCCACCAGGGACAATTACATCAAATAGATCTTAAAATTAAACAAAAGAAAATGGAAAGGAGATAGAAAGTCAGTATGGCTAAAATTTTTGAATCAATATAGAATATAATATGAATATTAACTCAAATACTCTGTAAAGTGCCATGAAAAATTAAGTTTATACTGAAAGAAAGTTATTTTAAACCCTGAATCCTATCAGCACCTTCTCTGGAGCAAAACTGTAAGAACTACTTATGTTGTAAGTAGCTACACTATTTCAAATCTAAACTAAGTAATACATTCATGGAAAAGACTTGTTCAGTTGCTCAGTCATGTCCGACTCTTTGCGACCCCATAGACTGCATCGTGCCAGGCTTCCTTGTCCTTCCTCTCCCAGAGTTTGCTCAAAGTCATGTTCATTGAGTTGGTGACACCATCTAACCATTTCGTTCTCTGCCACCCTCTTCTCCTGCTCTCAGTCTTTCCCAGCATCAAGGCCTTTTCTAATGAGTCAATGCTTTGCATCACATGGCCAGAGTATTGACTCTTCAGCATCAGTCCTTCCAGTGGGTTGATTTCCTAAAGGATTGACTGGTTTGATCTCCTTGCTATCCAAGGAACTCTCAAGAGTCTTCCATAGCACCACGGTTTGAAAGCATCAGTTCTTTGGTGCTCAGCCTTCTTTATGGTCCAGCTCTCACATCGCTACATGACTACTGGAAAAACTATAGCTTTGACTATAGGGACTTTTGTTGGCAATGGATGTCTCTTCTTTTTTTTTTTTCTTTTTTTGGAAATACTTTTTTTTTTTTTGTTTTGGCCACTTCTGTTGATCTTTCATTTTTTAAATTTTCACTCATCTTTGTTCTTTAGCCTGTGTGGGCCTCCCATTGCAGTGGTCTCTCTCACTGCAGAGGACCGGCTTCGGGCATGTGCGCTCCAGAGCTCCGGCTCCATAGTTGGACACATCAGTCGAGCTGCTCTGCAGCACGTGGGATCTTCCCAGGCCAGGGATTGAATCAGTGCCCCTTGTACTGCAAGGCAGACTCTTTACCCACTGGACCACCAGGGAAGCCCAAGATGTCTCTTCTTTTTAATACAGTGTCTAGACTTTGTCATAGTTTTTCTTCCAAGAAGCAAGCGTCTTTTAATTTCATGGGAAGGACTGGACACTGGTAAATTGTCCTCTGACAAGATGATGAAATATTCTTAATGACTAGAGTTTAGATGATCAGACCAGAATGGTACACAGTGGGAGTTCTATGGCAGAGATAAAAGACATCATGGCATCCTGATTAGTCACTTTGTGTTCTTACAGAGTTAGGTACAATGTTGACATGAACCACAATGGTAATGAATACATTTGTGTTCCTCTTGGTATTTTGATGTGCTTCAATGCTGTATTCTTTCTTTTAAAGTTCTTTTTTTAATTGAGCCAGGTCACATTTAATGTAGCTTGATCCAAGATTATGAATCCAAATCTGTATCTCTCTAGAAGCTAAGCATCAATCTACAAATTTGCATTTATTGTACCTTTTATTTATCTGATCACATTTTTTATTTTTATTGAGGTACAGTTGATATAAAGCAGGTTTCAGATGTACAATATAGTCAGTTCACAATTTTTAAAGGTTATATTCAATTTATAGTTATTATAAAATATTGGCTATTCTCCCTGTGTTGTATAGGGAATACTTATATTTTAGGGGGTTAAATCTAACTTAATTATGATTTTGTACAACTGACATTGTATTTTGTATAATGTACATAAAAGGAACTGCACATAAAGTTGCACTCTATTTTTGTATGAGTGAAAGTCTTAGTTGCTCCATCGTGTCTGACTCTTGGTGATCTCATGATCCGTAGCCTGCTAGCCTGCTAGTCTCCTCTGTCCATGGAATTCTCCGGGCAAGAATACTGGAGTTGGTAGTGGTTCCCTTCTCCAGGGAATCTTCCAACCCAGGGATTGAACTCAGGTCTCCTGCATTGCAACCAGATTCTTTACCCTCTGAGCCACCAGGGAAGCCCTTCACCCTAATGGCTTCAATGCAGTTCAGTTACCTTTGTAAAAACCCTGTTACCAAGTAAGTCACATTTTAAGGAAATTAATCCTGAATATTCATTGGAAGGACTGATGCTGAAGCTGAAGCTCCAGTGTTTTGGCTACCTGATGTGAAGAGTCAATTCACCCTGATGCTGGGAAAGATTGAGGACAGCAGAAGAGGAGGGTGACAGAGGATTAGATGGTTGGATGGCATCATCAACTCAGTGGGCATGCATTTGAGCAAATTCTGGGAAATACTGAAGGACAGGGACCTGGTGTGCTACAGTCCATGGGCCACAAAGAGTAGGACATCACTTAAGTGACTAAACAACAGCAAAGGTATTGGAGGTGACACAATTAAACCTATAGTAGTGTTTTATCTAAAATACTTCTTAAGCTACATTGACAGAGATGTGTTCCAGTGTTTTCTTTCTAGAAATTGTATAGTTTTATGTTTTGAATTTTAGGTCTATAATCCCTTTGATTTTTATGTATGGTGGGAGGTATGGACTTAAGTGTTTCTTTGTTTTTTTGCATACGGCTATCCAGTTGTTCCACCAGTTTCTTTGTAGAAGACTGTACTTTCTCCATTGAATGCCTTTGCATCATGTCAAAAATGAGTTGGCCATACTTGTGTGGGTCTATTTCTGCTCTCTTTGATTTGTCTGTCTTTATTCCAATATCACACTATCTTGACTACTGTAGCTGTTCCTTTCAAATAGAGTCTCTGTCTCAATAGCTCTCATTTCCTCAGCAATTCTAGCAGATCTTATGTTAGGCCTTTTAACCTTGAATGTTTATTAAAATTTCTCTCCAATTATCTGTGCCTTTGTTACTGTTCTTTATTCTTTATAATTTCATTTGATCCTATTCTTTAATTATTTTACTCTTCAGCTTTGTTGAATTAGCTGTTGAACTTAGTTATTGAATTTTAAAATTTTAATTACTGACTTTGTTCCACTTCTGGAATCTCAATTTGATACTTTGAAAAATCTATTTTGGTTAAATCATATATTTTTCTGTCCGCTAATCACGGCTTCAGTTTTTTTTTTTTTTTTCTTCAAGCTTATATTTTAAGTTGGTAATTTCAATATTGGACATTTTGCTGATCTTATTTGTCTGCGCTGTTTCTTCTGTCCTTCACTCATGAGGTTTTTTTTTTTTTTTTTTCACTCTAGGCCTGTTGTTTTAGTTTCTTTCTTTTAATTTTTTTTTTTAAATTTTGGCCTCTTTTATTGGCCCTTCATTTATTATTTTCATCCATCTTCATTCTTTGGCCTGTGTAGGCCTCCCATCGCAGTGGCCTCTCTGGTTGCAGAGCACTGGCTCTGGGCACATGTGCTCCAGAGTGTTGGTTCATAATTGGACACACCAGTCCAGCCACTCTGAGGCATGTGGGATCTTCCCATGCCAGGGATCGAACCAGCACCTGTTGCACTGCAAGATGGATGCTTTACCCACTGGACCACCAGGGAAGCCCTGTTGCTTAAGTTTTTAACAAAAAAATATCATTGCTTGAGACTTCATATATTTAAATTCCTTGATACTTATTTTAAGTTGTTTTTTTTTTCTGCAGAGAGGATTTGCCATTTCTTCTAGGAAACTTGAGTTTTCTTGTTTGTTTATTTTGTGTTTGTCTTTGTTTCTAAAATTAGTATCTTTGATAAATATAAAAACAATTTTTGCTCTATTTGCCAAGAACTTTTAATAGTTTCATCAATTGAATGCATCAGGTCACCTGGTTCCTCTACTACTCAAAATATAAACATCTACTCTTTTGTTTTTATGTAGCAAGTTGTCTAATGACTCATGTACCAGAAGTGCAATTAGGTAGTCAACACCTGATTGAATAAGCACATTCAGGCTTCTTCACTTACTGTTGTCTTATACTCATCACTGGTGCTGCTAGACAGCCTAAATATCAGCTAGATATCAACCTTGAGATCTGTATATGATAAATATATCAGTAAATTAATATTTTCCAAATTATTATTAGTCTTTTATGTTATAATTTTACATGTGATGTTTACTTTGGGGTAGTAAGCATCTTTTTTCCCCTTTGTTATCTTTTGAACCTTAGCCTTCAAAAGGCTTGTCTACAGAGGTTGAGCAAATGTATATTTCTATTTTTTAGGAATGTATTGCTTTATTTTAAAAATATTTAACTGTTCAGCCTTGAGGAATCCATCTTTTTGTGTTACTATATGAGTCTCTGAGCAAATGTCTCTTTACAGTCTCTCAAAGACAGGATTCCTAGTGATCCAGTCCACTGCTCTCCTCTTTGCCTCCTGATTATTTGTTCTTCTCCAGGCTTGACAGAAAGTAAGATAAATATGTGCTCTGAGATGACTGTCTTTCTACTTTATAAGAAAGACCCTGCTCCTTCTTGTACATTTACTTTGCTTCCCGTACATTATTTATTGTTACTAATACACTGAAATTTTCTTAAGACATACTTAAAAATAGATGAGGGCTTCCCCTGGTGGTCCAGTGGGTAAGGACACCGCCTTGCGGTGCAAAGGGGCGCCGATTCGATCCCTGGCCTGGGAAGATCCCACGTGCCGTGGAGCGGCTGGACCGATGTGTCCAATTACCGAGCCGGAGCTCTGGGGCGCATGTGCCCAGAGCTGGCGCTCTGCGACAACAGAGGCCACCGCGATGGGAGGCCCCCAGGAGCCAAAGAACAAAGACGGATGAAAATAGAGAAATGAAAGACCAATAGAAGTGGCCCGCCCGCTCCCCTCCCTCCCCAACCCGACCCACGCCCAAAATAAATAAATAAATCTTAAAAAAAAATAGATGAGATGGAAAAAATACACCTAAAGGAATATAAAGAAAAGAATTTTCAACAGCTGTTTTAACGGAGCTTTTTCCTTTTTGCCTGTAAGTCATCGTTTATTTTTTATCTATCTTTATTCTTTGGCATGTGTGAGCCTCCCTTCACAGTGGCCTCTCTCGTTGCAGAGCATCTGTTCTGGGAGCATGTGCTCCAGAGTGCTGACTGGTAATTGGACTCACCAGCCCAGCCGCTGTTCCTTGGCATGTGGGATCTTCCCAGGCCAGGAATCGAACAGGTGCCCCTTGCACTGCAAGGCGGGCTCTTTACCCTGGACCACCAGGGAAGCCCAACAACTGTTTTAAAATCAAACTATCATATAAGAAATAAATTTGATGCATCAACCTCTCATTTAGCAAAGTATTACTAGAATTTAGTAGCATTGGCATAAGCAAACTGGCTTGGAACCTGAACTCTCAACTGTCGACAGATTACACACATTCATCAGCTTTTCCCATGGGAAATAGTTCTGCTGTGTTGTCTGAATGCCACAGGTTCCTCTTGAAAATCTTGTGACCTCCAGGAGGCTTGGCCCTCCATAGTAAGAGGCTGTTCATCTTGCAGTCCTGCATACAACCTCGATGTAGCACCCGTGAATAGAGGTCTTGGCAGCCATCTCCAAGAATATCATCTATCTGAGTGTTTGATATATAAAGAATGTTGAATGCAACTTGCCTAAACCAGATGATTATTAATAATAATGAAAAGTATCCATATGTTGATACTTAAAAATAGCTGAGGGCTTCCCTGGTGGTCCAGTGGGTAAGGACACCGCCTTGCGGTGCAAAGGCCGCGGATTTGATCCCTGGCCTGGGAAGATCCCACGTGCTTCAGAGCGGCTGGACCGATGTGTCCAATTACTGAGCCGGAGCTCTGGAGCGCATGCACCCAGAGCCAGTGCTCTGGGACAACAGAGGCCACTGCGATGGGAGGCCCACACAAGCCAAAGAACAAAAATGGATGAAAATAGAGAAATGAAAGACCAATAGAAGTGGCCCGCCCGCTCCCCTCCCTCCCCAACCCGACCCACGCCCAAAATAAATAAATAAATCTTAAAAAAAAATAGATGAGATGGAAAAAATACACCTAAAGGAATATAAAGAAAAGAATTTTCAACAGCTGTTTTAACGGAGCTTTTTCCTTTTTGCCTGTAAGTCATCGTTTATTTTTTATCTATCTTTATTCTTTGTCATGGGGAGCCTCCCTTCACAGTGGCCTCTCTCGTTGCAGAGCATCTGTTCTGGGAGCATGTGCTCCAGAGTGCTGACTGGTAATTGGACTCACCAGCCCAGCCGCTGTTCCTTGGCATGTGGGATCTTCCCAGGCCAGGAATCGAACAGGTGCCCCTTGCACTGCAAGGCGGGCTCTTTACCCTGGACCACCAGGGAAGCCCAACAACTGTTTTAAAATCAAACTATCATATAAGAAATAAATTTGATGCATCAACCTCTCATTTAGCAAAGTATTACTAGAATTTAGTAGCATTGGCATAAGCAAACTGGCTTGGAACCTGAACTCTCAACTGTCGACAGATTACACACATTCATCAGCTTTTCCCATGGGAAATAGTTCTGCTGTGTTGTCTGAATGCCACAGGTTCCTCTTGAAAATCTTGTGACCTCCAGGAGGCTTGGCCCTCCATAGTAAGAGGCTGTTCATCTTGCAGTCCTGCATACAACCTCGATGTAGCACCCGTGAATAGAGGTCTTGGCAGCCATCTCCAAGAATATCATCTATCTGAGTGTTTGATATATAAAGAATGTTGAATGCAACTTGCCTAAACCAGATGATTATTAATAATAATGAAAAGTATCCATATGTTGATAATGGTTTTATGGAAGTTTTCCAGATCCTTTAAATTGAGTGGGTTAAACTATTTCATGGGAAGTTGCTAGTGTTAATCATTTTGAGTGATGTCTGATTTTCTTGTGTGATATTGCTTATTCACTAAAATAAGAAATAGCAATTGCTCCTGTGATTCAGTTCAGTCCACACCTCTCCAGCTACCATGGCCAGTGCAAAGGCTGTAGGTTATTTCTCTTGAGATCTGTGACTCTAGCCTGACAACAGTGTAGACAGGGTCATTGGTGAGGAGAGAGCTTATTAGATGCACGCTGAATGGATTGTGCTGCTGTCATTAGGGGGTTCAACCCTCCTGTCTCTTGTGCCCTGGCCCATTGGTTGCTGTGCCCTCAGTTGGAGCACAGTTGGAGTAGGAAACTATCCCTTATACAGATATTTTTAAAAATTTATCATTACTCAAACCCTCAAAGGCATCACTCTTTAAATCTCTCTCTCTTATTTGTATACTGTTGTTCATGCACATTGGTTCTGTCTTGGTTCAGGCCTTATTGTAATATCTTTTCTGTTGGGTATAGTTGACCAGTGTCACAACCTGTTTACCACACTCAGGCTTAGAGGAGTCTCTCTAAGACACGAATGCCAGCAGGCCTCTGCTGTTGCCTTCTGGAGTTAAATGCTTGTGCAGCATCTTAGGATTCACTGTGATCTAGACTGCCTACTTCCTCAGCTGTTCCATCTTTCTTCTTATCTCTCCATCAGTGTTTTAGCTAGAAAGACCACTACCTCTGTTCTTCTGCTATTCTGTGATTTTGTGAGAGGAGCACCCCCTAAAGACTTCTCCCCACTCCTCAAAATAGCTGTCATTTGAGTAAGGTGCTCAGTCATGTCTGACTGTTTGTGGCCCCATGGACTGTAACCCACCAGACACCTCTGTCCATGGAATTTTCCAGGCAAGACTACTATAGCAGATTGCCATTCTCCTCCGGGTCTTCCTGATCCAGGGATCATCTATCTGAGTGTTTGATATATAAAGAATGTTGAATGCAACTTGCCTAAACCAGATGATTATTAATAATAATGAAAAGTATCCATATGTTGATAATGGTTTTATGGAAGTTTTCCAGATCCTTTAAATTGAGTGGGTTAAACTATTTCATGGGAAGTTGCTAGTGTTAATCATTTTGAGTGATGTCTGATTTTCTTGTGTGATATTGCTTATTCACTAAAATAAGAAATAGCAATTGCTCCTGTGATTCAGTTCAGTCCACACCTCTCCAGCTACCATGGCCAGTGCAAAGGCTGTAGGTTATTTCTCTTGAGATCTGTGACTCTAGCCTGACAACAGTGTAGACAGGGTCATTGGTGAGGAGAGAGCTTATTAGATGCACGCTGAATGGATTGTGCTGCTGTCATTAGGGGCTTCAACCCTCCTGTCTCTTGTGCCCTGGCCCATTGGTTGCTGTGCCCTCAGTTGGAGCACAGTTGGAGTAGGAAACTATCCCTTATACAGATATTTTTAAAAATTTATCATTACTCAAACCCTCAAAGGCATCACTCTTTAAATCTCTCTCTCTTATTTGTATACTGTTGTTCATGCACATTGGTTCTGTCTTGGTTCAGGCCTTATTGTAATATCTTTTCTGTTGGGTATAGTTGACCAGTGTCACAACCTGTTTACCACACTCAGGCTTAGAGGAGTCTCTCTAAGACACGAATGCCAGCAGGCCTCTGCTGTTGCCTTCTGGAGTTAAATGCTTGTGCAGCATCTTAGGATTCACTGTGATCTAGACTGCCTACTTCCTCAGCTGTTCCATCTTTCTTCTTATCTCTCCATCAGTGTTTTAGCTAGAAAGACCACTACCTCTGTTCTTCTGCTATTCTGTGATTTTGTGAGAGGAGCACCCCCTAAAGACTTCTCCCCACTCCTCAAAATAGCTGTCATTTGAGTAAGGTGCTCAGTCATGTCTGACTGTTTGTGGCCCCATGGACTGTAACCCACCAGACACCTCTGTCCATGGAATTTTCCAGGCAAGACTACTATAGCAGATTGCCATTTCCTCCTCCAGGGGATCTTCCTGATCCAGGGATCAAATCTGCATCTCTTATATCTGCTGCCTTGGCAGGCGGGTTCTTTACCACTAGTACCGCTTGGGAAGCTTGCATTAAAAAAAAAAAAAAAAAAAAAAAAAAACAACAACATTTATTTTTTATTTATCTTTTGAGGGGTGGGGTGGGGGGGGAGGGGGATGGGCGGGCCACTTCTATTGGTCTTTCATTTCTCTATTTTCATCCATCTTTGTTCTTTGGCTCCTGAGGGCCTTCCATCGCGGTGGCCTCTGTTGTCGCAGAGCGCCAGCTCTGGGCGCATGCACCCCAGAGCTCCGGCTTGGTAATTGGACACATCAGTCCAGCCGCTCTGCGGCACGTGGGATCTTCCCAGGCCAGGGATCGAACCGGCGCCCCTTGTACTGCAAGGCGGTGTCCTTACCCACTGGACCACCAGGGGAAGCCCATGGGAAGCTTGAATTTAACAAGCCTCAAGTATTGTCTTTTTGGGGACACCTCCTGTCTTACTTAAGGCCCCCTTTGTCTTTGCTTAATGACCTGTGTGTACCCTAATCATGCACACCCTATAAAGAAATTGTCCTTCATTTTCTCCCTTCTGTCTCCTAGCCTGCTATAGTGTAGTGGTTAGCAAAGGCAGATTTGTGGCCAGACAATCTGAATTCTCATCCTTCTGTGCTATTTATTAACTGTGCCATTTTGGGAAAACTACATCTTCTCAGTCTCAGCCTCAGCCTCATGTTCCTCATCTATACAGCAGTGTTATTAATGCTATGCCAGGCTTAGGAGTCTCTAAGACACGAATCCCCCTTGGGGCCCGGGGGCCAATCTTAGGATTCACTGTGATCTAGACTGCCTACTTCCTCAGCTGTTCCATCTTTCTTCTTATCTCTCCATCAGTGTTTTAGCTAGAAAGACCACTACCTCTGTTCTTCTGCTATTCTGTGATTTTGTGAGAGGAGCACCCCCTAAAGACTTCTCCCCACTCCTCAAAATAGCTGTCATTTGAGTAAGGTGCTCAGTCATGTCTGACTGTTTGTGGCCCCATGGACTGTAACCCACCAGACACCTCTGTCCATGGAATTTTCCAGGCAAGACTACTATAGCAGATTGCCATTTCCTCCTCCAGGGTATCTTCCTGATCCAGGGATCAAATCTGCATCTCTTATATCTGCTGCCTTGGCAGGCGGGTTCTTTACCACTAGTACCGCTTGGGAAGCTTGCATTAAAAAAAAAAAAAAAAAACAACAACATTTATTTTTTATTTATCTTTTGAGGGGTGGGGTGGGGAGGGAGGGGGATGGGCGGGCCACTTCTATTGGTCTTTCATTTCTCTATTTTCATCCATCTTTGTTCTTTGGCTCCTGAGGGCCTTCCATCGCGGTGGCCTCTGTTGTCGCAGAGCGCCAGCTCTGGGCGCATGCACCCCAGAGCTCCGACTCGGTAATTGGACACATCCGTCCAGCTGCTCTGTGGCATGTGGGATCTTCCCAGGCCAGGGATCGAACCAGCGCCCCTTGTACTGCAAGGCGGTGTCCTTACCCACTGGACCACCAGGGGAAGCCCATGGGAAGCTTGAATTTAACAAGCCTCAAGTATTGTCTTTTTGGGGACACCTCCTGTCTTACTTAAGGCCCCCTTTGTCTTTGCTTAATGACCTGTGTGTACCCTAATCATGCACACCCTATAAAGAAATTGTCCTTCATTTTCTCCCTTCTGTCTCCTAGCCTGCTATAGTGTAGTGGTTAGCAAAGGCAGATTTGTGGCCAGACAATCTGAATTCTCATCCTTCTGTGCTATTTATTAACTGTGCCATTTTGGGAAAACTACATCTTCTCAGTCTCAGCCTCAGCCTCATGTTCCTCATCTATACAGCAGTGTTATTAATGCTATGCCATGTATATAATGCTGATTAAATAGAAAATAGATAAAGTACTGGGAGAGTCTTGAAACAGAGTAAATGCCAGTGATTACTAACTTTTCTTAATATCAATAAATTTGTGCAACCTAGGAACTTCAGTGTTTGGATTTCTCGCCTTTTTGCCAGCTAGCTGGTGATATATACACTGTCTGTGGGTTAAGTTAGACATGAAGAGTCTGAAAAATGATTACATATCCCAGAAGGAGGAAAAATGAGTCATGTCCTCACATTAAGGTCCAAGGTTAAGTTTGAGGCAAGTCAGTGTAACCACAGACAAGTATCTAAGTCAGGTAAGGAAACTAAGGGTGGGGAAGCATGTTGAGATTAAGGAACAGGACAAGATATCTTCCTGGTTGTTACACTGTCTACCTGCTGGTGTTTGTGGTTCATTTTGTATGTATGGCTAGAATGTGAGGATGGGTATTGTTAGGAGAGAGTCTTTTCCTTCTTCTTGGTATCTTTGAAGGGGATTTTCCCAAGAATGCTCTTGGTCTCCTGTCCTACCCTTTACTCCTACCTGTGAAGATGGATTAGGTTACTAGGAAAGAGGACCACAATCAGTGGGAAGCATTTCTCATTTCTCAGTGATAATCTATCAGAGATTTTGGGCATGGGGTATGGGTTATCATTCTCCTTCTTTCCCAGGAACAGTGGGATACACTGATCTGTGTAAGTGTGTCTTTTTTTTTTCTTTTTCTTTTTTTTTTTTTTTAAATTCTTTATTTTAAAGGTTTTACAGAGTTTTGTTGTTCACAGACATGTATATTCCCAGATCAGTCATATGCATATCCATGGTCCCCCCGCCCCCAGTTCCCACATCCCACCCCTCCAGACCTTTGCCCCAAGCCATTGTAAGCACTCCTATTCCCTTAGCACTATGACACTAGCTATCTTTTCCACACATAACATGCTTCCCCCTCCCTATTTCTTCCCCACAGTGTCCCTATGCCTATGCTCTGTCTGTCTTTACAGACTCATGTTTACCTCAGATGTGCTTCTTCCAAAGGTAGCCCAAGTCTTCTCAGGCTCAGCTCCATTGACATTTGACCAGATGATTTGGGGTTGGGGGTAGGGTGGGGATTAGAGGCTCTCCTGGGCATTATAGGGTATTTAACTGCATTCTTGGGCTCTAGCCACTAGATACTCATAGTACCCCCATAGTTATGCCAGCCAAAAATGTCTCCAGATATTACACCATTGCATTAGTTCTCCCTCCATCAAGAACCACTGCCCTAAACCAATGTGGGGGATTGGCAGACCACCTGGATCTGACACCAAATTGTGCTTCTCATTTAGCTTTATCAACAACAAAGCTGCTATTTTGGGCTCCATTTTAGCTTTTCCTTTTTTTTTTTTTTTTTTTTTTGTTTTTTATTTTTTTTTTTTTTTGGGCGGGGGTCGGGTTGGGGAGGGAGGGGAGCCGGCGGGCCACTTGTATTGGTCTTTCATTTCTCTGTTTTCATCCGTCTTTGTTCTTTGGCTCCTGCGGGCCTCCCATCGCGGTGGCGTCTGTCGTTGCAGAGTGCCAGCTCTGGGCGCATGCGCTCCAGAGCTCCGGCTCGGTAATTGGACACATCGGTCCAGTCCTACCCTTTACTCCTACCTGTGAAGATGGATTAGGTTACTAGGAAAGAGGACCACAATCAGTGGGAAGCATTTCTCATTTCTCAGTGATAATCTATCAGAGATTTTGGGCATGGGGTATGGGTTATCATTCTCCTTCTTTCCCAGGAACAGTGGGATACACTGATCTGTGTAAGTGTGTCTTTTTTTTTTCTTTTTCTTTTTTTTTTTTTTTAAATTCTTTATTTTAAAGGTTTTACAGAGTTTTGTTGTTCACAGACATGTATATTCCCAGATCAGTCATATGCATATCCATGGTCCCCCCGCCCCCAGTTCCCACATCCCACCCCTCCAGACCTTTGCCCCAAGCCATTGTAAGCACTCCTATTCCCTTAGCACTATGACACTAGCTATCTTTTCCACACATAACATGCTTCCCCCTCCCTATTTCTTCCCCACAGTGTCCCTATGCCTATGCTCTGTCTGTCTTTACAGACTCATGTTTACCTCAGATGTGCTTCTTCCAAAGGTAGCCCAAGTCTTCTCAGGCTCAGCTCCATTGACATTTGACCAGATGATTTGGGGTTGGGGGTAGGGTGGGGATTAGAGGCTCTCCTGGGCATTATAGGGTATTTAACTGCATTCTTGGGCTCTAGCCACTAGATACTCATAGTACCCCCATAGTTATGCCAGCCAAAAATGTCTCCAGATATTACACCATTGCATTAGTTCTCCCTCCATCAAGAACCACTGCCCTAAACCAATGTGGGGGATTGGCAGACCACCTGGATCTGACACCAAATTGTGCTTCTCATTTAGCTTTATCAACAACAAAGCTGCTATTTTGGGCTCCATTTTAGCTTTTCCTTTTTTTTTTTTTTTTTTTTTTTAGATTTTTATTATTTATTTATTTTGGGCGGGGGTCGGGTTGGGGAGGGAGGGGAGCCGGCGGGCCACTTGTATTGGTCTTTCATTTCTCTGTTTTCATCCGTCTTTGTTCTTTGGCTCCTGCGGGCCTCCCATCGCGGTGGCGTCTGTCGTTGCAGAGTGCCAGCTCTGGGCGCATGCGCTCCAGAGCTCCGGCTCGGTAATTGGACACATCGGTCCAGCCGCTCCACGGCACGTGGGATCTTCCCAGGCCAGGGATGGAACCGGCGCCCCTTGCACTGCAAGGCGGTGTCCTTACCCACTGGACCACCAGGGGAAGCCCTTAGCTTTTCCTTTTAATACAGTTTATTCAAAATACAGATGAGAGTCTGTTTAGGGAGCTCAGGGAATTGCTCAGTGTGCATGTCTAGGTCCCAGTTGAAGTGGATTCCTGTCATAGTGTTTAGAGAGTTATGAAAGAGAAGGCCTGAGTCCTATCACTGACTGACATTTGTGGCTAAAGTTTAAGGGGAGACTCCATTAGGTCTCCTGAACATCTAATCCTCAGATGAGTCATGTGGCCTCAGAAGTTGTATCCAAGGTAGACAGTGACCCCCTTAAACAGGTCAGCAGCCTCACATTAGTAGCCTGTTGGTAGGTAGGCTAATTGGCTTTGGTCCCAGCTGCAGTTTTCTGGAATGGCATAGATATGCTTAGTTTTGAGGCTGGGAAAGTTCTCTGATGGGTTTTGGCCCAAGTCAAAACCCAAAGCTAGGCCTGCAAAATTTGGTTTGGGCGTTCCAGAGGCTGTTTGCCAAACTTGGGCCATGTTCTTGGCAAAGTAACACCCATGGGCACCGTGCCCCGGACAGACCCAATCCACAGAACAGAAAGGCTTCGTTTTTCAGCTCTGCAGAGGCAGCAGCCTTTAGGCTAATTAATAAATCATCAACGCGTTTGTGGTATGAAAAATGAAATATTTATGTTCGCCAGAGTAATATTTCTGTCTTGCAGCCCCATGCTCTGTTGATGCCTGATGGAGGATGAAGTAAATACCAGCTGGTGTAGAATGAGTGGAATATAATTACTCTCTACAAAGTTAAGTGAATATTAAAACACAGAAGTCATTGGCACTGGCATTCATCCCTCCCCAAATCTGCTGCCCAGTAACTGGCATCCTGTTCTGATGTTGGCTTCACTACAGATTCCAGTAGGGATCTTGGTAGAGGGCTTGGTTGTCAGTGATGGGAAAGCAGCGATGAGGGTTATCAGCAACAGGAAAGGGACACAGGCTGTCGTGCAAGGCTGGAAGTCAGCCACCTTCCAGGAGCATGGGGAAGGGATTTTCCTCATGCCTGAGGGACATTGTGGTATTATAGGGGAAAGAAATGTGCTTTGGAGCTAGAGAGACCACTTTATGAGCCCACCTCTGAAATTCTTAAGTTGTGTGACCTTTGTCAAGGTCTTTCATGTCTCTCTATACCATATACCTACCTAGGTAATGAGGGCCATACTGCATTATATAGTTAAAGAACTACATTTTAACAGTTAGAAAACAATGCTTTGTATTATGACTAAGAAGTAGAGATGGAATGTGAGATTTGTAAGGAGATTTGGTACAAAATCTACAACCCTTGAATTTATGGCAGTGGAAATACAAAGGAACAAACATTGTACAAGTCATGCCTGGCAGATTAAAATCTGGAGAGCCAAAGTTGACCCAGTTGCAAACCCAAGAGCAGGGAAAAGGATTATCTGTGAGCTAGTATGGCTTTAGGCAGCCTATCTGCTAATGGGTGGGATTGTGTTCCTGTGTCGCTAGTTGTTTGATGTGAGGTTCCCAGTACTGGAACTTGCTGGCATTGGGTAAAGCCAGGTCTTGATGTTGAGATAGAGGCCTTTGGAAGAGCTCTCACATATTAATATTCCATGAGGTCAAAAGTTCTCTGGTGGCCCCAACATCCTGGACTTGGGTCACCCACCTCAGAGGTTCATGCCTGACCCCTGGCTAGAACACCAAGACGTTTTGCAAATCTCAAGTGTTCTGCAAGCATTAAGTAGGTGTTCAGTGGGTAGAACTGATATATTGTCAGCCCTGTCTAGTGTCCAGGGCAGAAGGTACATGATGTCCAGTGAATGTGAATGTGGTGTAAAGGACATGCATTTTTTTAGGGGATTCTGCAGGGTACCAAAGGCCCTGCCCCTGAAGGGAAGAAGTTCTTACTGTGATCCAGTATGATATTCATTAAATAATTAGAGAACAAAATGTATGCCTTTGAATATTTTAATATTTAATAGGCTGTAAGTATTCTAGGGAGAAGAAGAAAATCTACTTTTCTTAGCACCTATTGTATGCAATCATTTCTCTAAGAATATTACATAAATGATTTTCCTTAATCCTTATAGTGACCTTGTAAAGTAGGCATTTTACACTTCAGAAGCAGCCTCCAAGTAACTAATTTGCCTTCCATCAGTATGCATGGAAGTGATGACCCATATCCAGTTGCTAAGTCATGTCCAATTCTTTCATAACCACATGGCCTTTAGCCTGCTAGACTCTGCTGTCCGTGGGAGTCCCCCGACAAGAATTCTGGAGAGGGTTGCCATTTCTTTCTCCAGTGTATCTTCACAACCCAGAGGTCTAACTCATGTCTGCTGCATTGGCAGGTGTACCACTAAGTCTGTAAGTGATGACAGCAGGATTTAAACCGAAGTCTACTGTCTTCAGTGTCTATGTCTGTTCCCTCTTTCCTTCTACACTCATCCCTTTCTTCCTTCACCTCTTTGGAGTCTCCTTCATTTGAGAAGAGCTTTACAAGTATGGCAGTATTGTTAGAATCCTACCATTGACAGTGTTCATGTTGATACTATGCTAGCTTAAAAATGGATTCCTTGTGAATCTATTTTATGAATGTGGCCATGTGATATAGTTCTGGGCAGTAGCCTATACGTGAGGAGGATGAGTTCAGCTTACCTGATGCTTGGCTGTCCTCCCACTTCCTGTGAGAAAGACCTGATGCTCAAGGTGAAGCTGCCATCCTGTGAGTCCTGTGTGATGGACATACAGCCTACCTGCCATCAAACACAGGACTTGGTCTTGGAAGACATAGTCGAGCCCTGGACTGCTTGCCTTTGGGCTTGTCCAGATTACTATTTTCAAGGCTTACTTACTTGTAGTGCAAGTCAGTGTCTCTAAATTCCCTTAGTTAGATGCTAAAATAGGGTGTTCCTGATGGTGTAAAGGTACATGATGTCCAGTGAATGTGGATGTGGTGTAAAGGACATGCATTTTTAGGGGATTCTGCAGGGTACCAAAGGCCCTGCCCCTGAAGGAAGAAGTTCTTAATGTGATACAGTATGATATTCATTAAATAATTAGAGAACAAAATGTATGCCTTTGAATATTTTAATATTTAATAGGCTGTAAGTATTCTAGGGAGAAGAAGAAAATCTACTTTTCTTAGCACCTATTGTATGCAATCATTTCTCTAAGAATATTACATAAATGATTTTCCTTAATCCTTATAGTGACCTTGTAAAGTAGGCATTTTACACTTCAGAAGCAGCCTCCAAGTAACTAATTTGCCTTCCATCAGTATGCATGGAAGTGATGACCCATATCCAGTTGCTAAGTCATGTCCAATTCTTTCATAACCACATGGCCTTTAGCCTGCTAGACTCTGCTGTCCGTGGGAGTCCCCCGACAAGAATTCTGGAGAGGGTTGCCATTTCTTTCTCCAGTGTATCTTCACAACCCAGAGGTCTAACTCATGTCTGCTGCATTGGCAGGTGTACCACTAAGTCTGTAAGTGATGACAGCAGGATTTAAACCGAAGTCTACTGTCTTCAGTGTCTATGTCTGTTCCCTCTTTCCTTCTACACTCATCCCTTTCTTCCTTCACCTCTTTGGAGTCTCCTTCATTTGAGAAGAGCTTTACAAGTATGGCAGTATTGTTAGAATCCTACCATTGACAGTGTTCATGTTGATACTATGCTAGCTTAAAAATGGATTCCTTGTGAATCTATTTTATGAATGTGGCCATGTGATATAGTTCTGGGCAGTAGCCTATACGTGAGGAGGATGAGTTCAGCTTACCTGATGCTTGGCTGTCCTCCCACTTCCTGTGAGAAAGACCTGATGCTCAAGGTGAAGCTGCCATCCTGTGAGTCCTGTGTGATGGACATACAGCCTACCTGCCATCAAACACAGGACTTGGTCTTGGAAGACATAGTCGAGCCCTGGACTGCTTGCCTTTGGGCTTGTCCAGATTACTATTTTCAAGGCTTACTTACTTGTAGTGCAAGTCAGTGTCTCTAAATTCCCTTAGTTAGATGCACTAAAACATTTTTAAAAAATATCACAAAAAAATAAACAAAAGAAAGCTCATAGATACGGAGAACAGTGTGGTGGTTACCAGAGGCGTAGGGGTTGGGGAAAGGTTAAAGTGGCTAAAGTAGATCATTATATGGTGACAGACAGAAATTAAATTTTTGGTGGTGAGCACACTGTAGTGCATACTGCAGTGTAATAGAACACAGTGCTGAAAAGACCAGCATGGCTCATATCTTTTGATATTATGGATCCATGCTTTTTAAAAATAAATTTTTATGCATGGAATTGCTTGGAAAAAGAATATACACAGTTAATATTTAGATGCTGCTGCCAAATCACTTACAAAACAGCCTTCCTTAATTTATACCCTGTCCAAAAGTGCAATAGACATTGCCCATTTCCCTGAATCTTCACCAACATTAGATATCATCAAGCTTTTTAATCTTTGTGGAACAACAATTATTGTTTAATTCTCATTCTCTGATGTGAATAAGGTTGAGCATCATTTTCTGTGTTAATTGACCACTTTATTTGCTTTTATGTGAAATGCTTCATCTATTTTCTTTTTTTCCTTTTAATTGGAGGATAATTGCTTCACAAAACTGTGTTGGTTTCTGCCATATATCAACAGGAATCAGCCACAGGTAGAGGTATATCCCCTCCTCTTGAACCTCGCTCCTATGTCCCACCCCTCTAGGGTCATCACGGAGGACTGGATTTGAACTTCCTGCACCACATAGCACATTTCCCCTAGCTACGTAATTTTGCATAGGCTAGTGTGTATGTTTCAACACTACTCAGGTCATCCCACCCTCTCCGTCCTGCCCTGTGTCCATAAACCCATTGTCTGTGTCTGTGTTTCCGTTGCCACTTGGCAGATAGGTTCGTCAGTACCATCTTTATAGATTCCGTATGATAATGCATATTTGTTGTTCAGTTTCTGACTTACTTAACTGTGTAATAGGCTCTGACTTGCTTTACTCTGTATAGTAGCCTATATAATATGCTCCACCTTATTAGAACTGTTGAAAGTGGTCCTTTTTGTGTCTGTGTACCACAACTTCTTCATCTCCTCATCTGTCAACAGATGTCTAGTTGCTCCCATGTCCCAGCTATTATAGTGCTTCAGTGCCCATTGGGGTACATGCATATCTTTCCGTTATGGTTTTCTCAGGGTATATGCCCAGTAGTGGGATTGTTGGGTCGTAGGGCAGTATTGTTCCTAGTTTCTTAAGGACTCTCCATATTGTTCTCTTTAGTGTCTGCATCAATTTGCATTCCCAACAACAGTGCAAGACGGTTGCCTTTTCTCCATTGTTTGTAGATTTTTTGATGATAGCCATTTGACATCTTAGGAATCAGTGACCTAAAATGGATGGAAATGGGTGAATTCAATTCAGATGACCATTATATCTACTACTGTGGGCAAGAATCCCTTAGAAGAAATGGATTAGCCCTTATAGTGAAAAAAAAAAAAAAGTCTGAAATGCAGTACATGGGTGCAATCTCAAAAATGACGACAGAATGATCCAAGGCAAGCCATTAATATCACAATAATCCAAGTCTTTACCCAAACCAGTAATGCTGAATAAACCGTAGTTGAAAGGTTCTATGAAGACCTACAAGGCCTTTTAGAACTAACATCACAAAAAGATGTACTCTTCATCATAGGGGACTGGAATGCAAAAGTGGGACATCAAGAGATACCTGGAGTAACAGGCAAGTTTGGTCTTGGAGTAAAAAATGAAACAGGGCAAAAGCTAAAAGAGTTTGGCAAGAGAACATACTGGTCATAGCAAACAGCCTCTTCTGGCAACACAAATATGACTCTACACATGGGCATCACCAGATGGTCCATACCAAAATCAGATTGATTATATTCCTTGCAGCCCAAGATGACGAAGCTCTGTACAGTCAGCAAAAACATGACCTGGAACTGACTGTGCCTCACATCATGGACTCTTTATTGCAAAACTCAGACTTAAATTGAAGAAAGTAGGGAAAACCACTAGGTCAGTCTGGTATGACCTAAATCAAATACCTTATGGTTATATAGTGGAGGTGCCAAATAGATTCAAGGGTTTAGATCTGATAGACAGAGTGCCTGAAGAACAATGGAAAGAGGTTCAAAACATTGTACAGGTGATGGTGATCAAAACCTTCCCCAGGAAAAAGAAATCCAAGCAGGCAAAATAGTTGTCTGAGGAGGCCTTACAAATAGCTGAGAAAAGAAGAGAAGGGAAAGGCAAAGGAGAAAAGGAAAGATATAACCATCTCAATGCAGAGTTCCAGAGAATAGCAAGCAGAGAATGAAAGCCTTCTTAAGGAAACAATGCAAAGATATAGAGGAAAACAATAGAATGGGAAACACTAGAGATCTCTTCAAGAAAATTGGACATGCCAAAGGAACATTTTATGCAAAGATGGGCGCAAAATAGGACAGAAATGGTAAGGACATCACAGAAGCAGAAGGTATTAAGATGAGGTGGCACGAATACACAGAAGAGCTATATAAAGGCAAGCAGAAATGGATTAGCCCTTATAGTGAAAAAAAAAAAAAAGTCTGAAATGCAGTACATGGGTGCAATCTCAAAAATGACGACAGAATGATCCAAGGCAAGCCATTAATATCACAATAATCCAAGTCTTTACCCAAACCAGTAATGCTGAATAAACCGTAGTTGAAAGGTTCTATGAAGACCTACAAGGCCTTTTAGAACTAACATCACAAAAAGATGTACTCTTCATCATAGGGGACTGGAATGCAAAAGTGGGACATCAAGAGATACCTGGAGTAACAGGCAAGTTTGGTCTTGGAGTAAAAAATGAAACAGGGCAAAAGCTAAAAGAGTTTGGCAAGAGAACATACTGGTCATAGCAAACAGCCTCTTCTGGCAACACAAATATGACTCTACACATGGGCATCACCAGATGGTCCATACCAAAATCAGATTGATTATATTCCTTGCAGCCCAAGATGACGAAGCTCTGTACAGTCAGCAAAAACATGACCTGGAACTGACTGTGCCTCACATCATGGACTCTTTATTGCAAAACTCAGACTTAAATTGAAGAAAGTAGGGAAAACCACTAGGTCAGTCTGGTATGACCTAAATCAAATACCTTATGGTTATATAGTGGAGGTGCCAAATAGATTCAAGGGTTTAGATCTGATAGACAGAGTGCCTGAAGAACAATGGAAAGAGGTTCAAAACATTGTACAGGTGATGGTGATCAAAACCTTCCCCAGGAAAAAGAAATCCAAGCAGGCAAAATAGTTGTCTGAGGAGGCCTTACAAATAGCTGAGAAAAGAAGAGAAGGGAAAGGCAAAGGAGAAAAGGAAAGATATAACCATCTCAATGCAGAGTTCCAGAGAATAGCAAGCAGAGAATGAAAGCCTTCTTAAGGAAACAATGCAAAGATATAGAGGAAAACAATAGAATGGGAAACACTAGAGATCTCTTCAAGAAAATTGGACATGCCAAAGGAACATTTTATGCAAAGATGGGCGCAAAATAGGACAGAAATGGTAAGGACATCACAGAAGCAGAAGGTATTAAGATGAGGTGGCACGAATACACAGAAGAGCTATATAAAAGGGGCCTTAATGATCCAGACAATGATGATGTGTGGTCACTCACCTAAAGCCAAACATTCTGGAATGTGAAAGCAAGCAGACCTTAGGAGGCATTACAACAAACAAAGCTAGTGGAGATGATGGAATTCAAGTGTCGCTGTTTCAGTCCTAAAAGATGATGCTGATAAAGTGCTACACTCAATATGGAGCCAAATTTGGAAAACTCAGCAGTGGCCACAGGACTGGAAAAGGTCAGTTTTCATTCCAATCCTGAAGAAGGTAAATGGAAAAGAACATTTTTTAAAAAATTTTATTTATTTATTTTTTGGAGGGATGGGGTGGGGAGGGAGAGGAGCAGGCGGGCCACTTCTATTGGTCTTTCATTTCTCTATTTTCATCCATCTTTGTTCTTTGGCTCCTGTGGGCCTCCCATCGCGGTGGCCTCTGTTGTCGCAGAGCACCAGCTATGGGCGCATGCGCCTCAGAGCTCGGGCTCCGTAATTGGACACATCAGTCCAGCCACTCTGCAGCACATGGGATCTTCCCAGGCCAGGGATCGAACCGGCGTCCCTTGCACTGCAAGGCAATGTCCTTACCCACTGGACCACCAGGGGAAGCCCGGCAAAGAACATTTAAACTATTGCATAATCGTGATTTCCCAGACTACCAAGATAATGCTCAAAGTACTCCAAATCAGGCTTCAGCAGTATGTTAACCAAGAAATTCCAGACATACAAGATGGGTTTAGAAAAGACAGAGGAACCAGAGATCAAATTGCCAACGTCCATTGGATCATAGAAAAAGTAAGAGAATTTGTAAAAACATCTACCTCCACTTCATCGACTACACTAAAGTCTTTGGTTATATGGATCACAACAAACTGTAAAAAATTCTTAAAGAGATTGGAGTACCAGACCACCTTACCTGCCTCCTGAGAAACCTGTATGCAGGTCAAGAAGAAATAATTAGAAACAAACATGGGGCAACAAACTTGTTCAAAACTGGGAAGGGAATACATCAAGGCTGTATATTGTCACACTTGATAGGACAGAAATGGTAAGGACATCACAGAAGCAGAAGGTATTAAGATGAGGTGGCACGAATACACAGAAGAGCTATATAAAAGGGGCCTTAATGATCCAGACAATGATGATGTGTGGTCACTCACCTAAAGCCAAACATTCTGGAATGTGAAAGCAAGCAGACCTTAGGAGGCATTACAACAAACAAAGCTAGTGGAGATGATGGAATTCAAGTGTCGCTGTTTCAGTCCTAAAAGATGATGCTGATAAAGTGCTACACTCAATATGGAGCCAAATTTGGAAAACTCAGCAGTGGCCACAGGACTGGAAAAGGTCAGTTTTCATTCCAATCCTGAAGAAGGTAAATGGAAAAGAACATTTTTTAAAAAATTTTATTTATTTATCTTTTGGGGGGTGGGGTGGGGAGGGAGAGGAGCAGGCGGGCCACTTCTATTGGTCTTTCATTTCTCTATTTTCATCCATCTTTGTTCTTTGGCTCCTGTGGGCCTCCCATCGCGGTGGCCTCTGTTGTCGCAGAGCACCAGCTATGGGCGCATGCGCCTCAGAGCTCGGGCTCCGTAATTGGACACATCAGTCCAGCCACTCTGCAGCACATGGGATCTTCCCAGGCCAGGGATCGAACCGGCGTCCCTTGCACTGCAAGGCAATGTCCTTACCCACTGGACCACCAGGGGAAGCCCGGCAAAGAACATTTAAACTATTGCATAATCGTGATTTCCCAGACTACCAAGATAATGCTCAAAGTACTCCAAATCAGGCTTCAGCAGTATGTTAACCAAGAAATTCCAGACATACAAGATGGGTTTAGAAAAGACAGAGGAACCAGAGATCAAATTGCCAACGTCCATTGGATCATAGAAAAAGTAAGAGAATTTGTAAAAACATCTACCTCCACTTCATCGACTACACTAAAGTCTTTGGTTATATGGATCACAACAAACTGTAAAAAATTCTTAAAGAGATTGGAGTACCAGACCACCTTACCTGCCTCCTGAGAAACCTGTATGCAGGTCAAGAAGAAATAATTAGAAACAAACATGGGGCAACAAACTTGTTCAAAACTGGGAAGGGAATACATCAAGGCTGTATATTGTCACACTTGTTATTTAACTTATAATCAGAGTACATCATGTGAAATGCTGGACTGAATGAATCACAAGCCGGAATCAAGACTACTGGGAGAAATATCAGTAACCTCAGATATACAGATGATACCACCCTTATGGCAGAAAGTGAAGAGGAACTACAGAGCCTCTTGATAAATGTGAAAGAGGAGAGTGAAAAGGCTGGCTTAAAACTCAGCATTCAAAAAAGTAAGATCATGCCATCTGGTTCCATCACGTCCTGGCAGATAGATGGGGAAAAAAATGGAAACAGTGACTTTTTTTTCATAGATCCAAAATCACTGTGGACGGTGACTGCGGCCATGAAAATAAAAGGTGGTTGCTCCTTCAAAGAAAAGTTATGACAAACCTAGACAGTGTATTAAAAAGCAGAGATATCATTTTGACAACAAAGGTCCATGTAGTCAAAGCTGTACTTTCTCCAGTAGTCATATATGGATGTGAAAATCAGACCATGAAAAAGGCTGAGTGCCCAAGAATCCATGTTTTTGAACTGTGGTGCTGGAGAAGACTCCTGAGAGTCCCTTTGATTGCAAGGAGCAAACCAGTCAATCCTAAAGGAAATCAATCCTGAATATTCACTGGAAGGACTGATGGGAAGCTGAGGCTCCAGTACTTTGGTCACCTGCTTTAAAGAGCTGACTCACTGGAAAAAAAACCTTGTTGCTGGGAAACACTGAGGGTAGGAGGAGACCAAGATGACAGATAATGCTCAAAGTACTCCAAATCAGGCTTCAGCAGTATGTTAACCAAGAAATTCCAGACATACAAGATGGGTTTAGAAAAGACAGAGGAACCAGAGATCAAATTGCCAACGTCCATTGGATCATAGAAAAAGTAAGAGAATTTGTAAAAACATCTACCTCCACTTCATCGACTACACTAAAGTCTTTGGTTATATGGATCACAACAAACTGTAAAAAATTCTTAAAGAGATTGGAGTACCAGACCACCTTACCTGCCTCCTGAGAAACCTGTATGCAGGTCAAGAAGAAATAATTAGAAACAAACATGGGGCAACAAACTTGTTCAAAACTGGGAAGGGAATACATCAAGGCTGTATATTGTCACACTTGTTATTTAACTTATAATCAGAGTACATCATGTGAAATGCTGGACTGAATGAATCACAAGCCGGAATCAAGACTACTGGGAGAAATATCAGTAACCTCAGATATACAGATGATACCACCCTTATGGCAGAAAGTGAAGAGGAACTACAGAGCCTCTTGATAAATGTGAAAGAGGAGAGTGAAAAGGCTGGCTTAAAACTCAGCATTCAAAAAAGTAAGATCATGCCATCTGGTTCCATCACGTCCTGGCAGATAGATGGGGAAAAAAATGGAAACAGTGACTTTTTTTTCATAGATCCAAAATCACTGTGGACGGTGACTGCGGCCATGAAAATAAAAGGTGGTTGCTCCTTCAAAGAAAAGTTATGACAAACCTAGACAGTGTATTAAAAAGCAGAGATATCATTTTGACAACAAAGGTCCATGTAGTCAAAGCTGTACTTTCTCCAGTAGTCATATATGGATGTGAAAATCAGACCATGAAAAAGGCTGAGTGCCCAAGAATCCATGTTTTTGAACTGTGGTGCTGGAGAAGACTCCTGAGAGTCCCTTTGATTGCAAGGAGCAAACCAGTCAATCCTAAAGGAAATCAATCCTGAATATTCACTGGAAGGACTGATGGGAAGCTGAGGCTCCAGTACTTTGGTCACCTGCTTTAAAGAGCTGACTCACTGGAAAAAAAACCTTGTTGCTGGGAAACACTGAGGGTAGGAGGAGACCAAGATGACAGAGGATGAGATGGCTGCATGCCATGATTGACTCAGTGGACCTAAGTTTGAGCAAACTCTGGGAAATTGTGAGGGAAAGGGAAGCCTGAAGTGCTGCAGTCCATGGTGTTACAAAGTATCAGACTGAGTGACTGAACAGTTCTGACTTGTGTGAGGTGGGTACCTCATTGTAGTTTTTTTTTTTTTTTTAAGATTTATTTATTTATTTATTTTGGGCGGGGGTCGGGTTGGGGAGGGAGGGAAGTGGGTGGGCCACTTCTATTGGTCCTTCATTTCTCCATTTTCATCCGTCTTTGTTCTTTGGCTCCTGTGGGCCTCCCATCGCGGTGGCGTCTGTTGCAGCGCGCTTGCTCTGGGCGCATGCGCTCCAGAGCTCCGGCTCGGTGATTGGACACATCGGTCCAGCCGCTCCACGGCACGTGGGATCTTCCCAGGCCAGGGCTCGAACCGGCGCCCCTTGCACTGCAAGGCGGTGTCCTTATCCACTGGACCACCAGGGGAAGCCCTCATTGTAGTTTTGATTTGCATTTCTCTGGTTGGATGACTCGCTGAGTCAATGGACATGAGTTTGAGCAAGTTCCAGGAGACGGTGAAGGACAGGGAAGCCTAGTGTGCTGTAGTCCTTAGGGTCACAAAGAGTCAGACACAACTGAGCAACTGAACTGAACTGAATAGTAGTGATGTTGAGCATCTTTTCACAGATCTGTTAGGTGTCTGTGTCTTCTTTGGAGCAATTTATGTTTAGTTTTTCTGCCCACCTTTTGACTGGGTTGTTTGAGTAGTCAATATGGTCCATGTAGTCAAAGCTGTACTTTCTCCAGTAGTCATATATGGATGTGAAAATCAGACCATGAAAAGGCTGAGTGCCCAAGAATCCATGTTTTTGAACTGGGGTGCTGGAGAAGACTCCTGAGAGTCCCTTTGATTGCAAGGAGCAAACCAGTCAATCCTAAAGGAAATCAATCCTGAATATTCACTGGAAGGACTGATGGGAAGCTGAGGCTCCAGTACTTTGGTCACCTGCTTTAAAGAGCTGACTCACTGGAAAAAAAACCTTGTTGCTGGGAAACACTGAGGGTAGGAGGAGACCAAGATGACAGAGGATGAGATGGCTGCATGCCATGATTGACTCAGTGGACCTAAGTTTGAGCAAACTCTGGCAAATTGTGCCGGAAAGGGAAGCCTGAAGTGCTGCAGTCCATGGTGTTACAAAGTATCAGACTGAGTGACTGAACAGTTCTGACTTGTGTGAGGTGGGTACCTCATTGTAGTTTTTTTTTTTTTTTTAAGATTTATTTATTTATTTATTTTGGGCGGGGGTCGGGTTGGGGAGGGAGGGAAGTGGGTGGGCCACTTCTATTGGTCCTTCATTTCTCCATTTTCATCCGTCTTTGTTCTTTGGCTCCTGTGGGCCTCCCATCGCGGTGGCGTCTGTTGCAGCGCGCTTGCTCTGGGCGCATGCGCTCCAGAGCTCCGGCTCGGTGATTGGACACATCGGTCCAGCCGCTCCACGGCACGTGGGATCTTCCCAGGCCAGGGCTCGAACCGGCGCCCCTTGCACTGCAAGGCGGTGTCCTTATCCACTGGACCACCAGGGGAAGCCCTCATTGTAGTTTTGATTTGCATTTCTCTGGTTGGATGACTCGCTGAGTCAATGGACATGAGTTTGAGCAAGTTCCAGGAGACGGTGAAGGACAGGGAAGCCTAGTGTGCTGTAGTCCTTAGGGTCACAAAGAGTCAGACACAACTGAGCAACTGAACTGAACTGAATAGTAGTGATGTTGAGCATCTTTTCACAGATCTGTTAGGTGTCTGTGTCTTCTTTGGAGCAATTTATGTTTAGTTTTTCTGCCCACCTTTTGACTGGGTTGTTTGTTTTCCTGATATTGAGCTGCATGGGCTGCTTGTGTATTTTGGACATTCATCCTTTGTCAGTTGTTTTATTTGGTATTATTTTCTCCCATTCTGAGCATTGTCTTTCACCTTGTTTATAGTTTCGTTTCCTGTGGAAAAGCTTTTAAGGTTGATTTGGTTTCATTTGTTTAGTTTTGTTTTTATTTTCATTAGTCTAGGACTTGGGTCATACAGGAGCTTACTGTGATGTATGTCAAAGAGCATTCTGCCTGTGTTTGCCTCTAAAAGTTTTATACTTTGTGGTCTTAAATTTGGGTCTTAATCCATTTTGGTTTTATTATCATGTTTGGTGTTAGGACGTGTTCTAATTTCATTCTTTTACATGTAGCTGTCCTATTTTCCCAGCACCACTTATTGAAGAGACTGTCTTTCCTCCATTGTATATTCTTGCCTCCTTTTTCAAAGATAAGGTACCCATAGGTGTGTGGGTTTATCTCTGGGCTTTCTATCTTGTTCTATTTCATCTATATTTCCATTTTTGTGCCGTACCATACTATTTTGATGACTGCAGCTTTATAATATAGTCTTAAGTCAAGCAGGTTAATTCACTATGACTCCATTTTTATTTATCAAGATTGCTTTGTCTATTTGGGGTGTTTTATGTTTCTATACTAGAGCTAATCAATGAATATAGCAAAGCTGCAGGATATAAAATTTAAACACAGAAATCTCTTTCATTCTTCTGCACTAACAATGAAAAATCAGAAAGAGAAATTAATGAAATACTCTCTTCACCACTGCAACAAAAAGAATAACCTAGGAATAAGCCTAAAAGAGGCAAAAGACCTGTATGCAAAAAACTATAAGACACTGATAAAAGACGTCAAAGATGACATAAACAGATGAAGAAATATATCTCCTGGATTGGAAGGATCAGTACTGTGAAGATGCCCATACTTCTCAAAGCAATCTACAGATTCAGTGCAATCCCTATTGAACTACCAATAGAAGTTTTCGTCTGTTTTCTTTACCCATTTTCTTTCTTATGTTTGTCTTTTTCTTACTGATTTGTAGGAGCCACCATATTCGAAATACTGTTATATTCTTATTATATGTTACAGTCATTTTCTGTCTGCCCTTTCCTGTTCCTTAACCATTTAGGAGACAGAATAAATGAAGGTTGCTCAAGTTAGGAAACGTTTCACTCATCAGTAATTAAGCCAGGTGTATTTGGTTGCTTCCTCTGGGTCGTGTAGGTATTATGGGAAATAAAGTTGGAAGAAATCCCATCTCAGCCCTCAGGTAGTTCAGTCTAGATGTAGATGAGAAAACATGTTCATTTCATATTTACTTGAATACTCATTAGGAATTAATTGCCTATTATTAGTATTTCTCCTTTATGCATAGTTAGCTAAATCTGTGAAATAACAAGACCAATAATTAGCATAAGTGATATCTTCTTTTGCCTATAATAATGACCCTGGGGAAGGAGGCAGATGTTTGTAGATCATGATCCCAACTCTGATCCCCACGATTAGATAGGCTGAGCTGCCTCTTCATTATTGGCCACAGGCGGAGGGCAGTCGAGGGCATACACCTATGCTGTCAGGGCTTGCTCCTAAGAGAAAGAGGGAGGCTCTGACTCAGTTGCGCTGAGTTTATTCTTACCATCTTTCCCAGTGAGATAAACCCATACAACATGGGGGAAGACTAAATGCAGGAACAGAGAGAGGTCAGCAATGTTACATTAATAATGACCTTTAACCTGGAAGGAAAATTGGGCTGAGGAGTAAAATTGGGCTGAGGACTGCCTTCCTCTCACTTATAGAAAACTCTCCAAAGGTCTTTAAAAGGTTCCACCCTTTCCTTCCTCAACCGTTTCGTTTTCAAATGATTCATCTGCCAGGGTGCCATCTCATCTATACCACCTCTGCTATTCAGTGTTGTGTATTCTTTCTTACTCATCTTTGCCATGATCTATGATGTTGAGTGGCAGCAGCTTTCTTCCTGTTCAGAGCTGTCACCTTTCCATCTCTGATTCCCCTGTGATCTTCTAGGCCCCTCCTTCAGCCTTCTGGGTGAGGTGTGTTCATACTCACTTTTTGTAGTGATTTGAAAGGCCAATACCAATAGAAGTTTTCGTCTGTTTTCTTTACCCATTTTCTTTCTTATGTTTGTCTTTTTCTTACTGATTTGTAGGAGCCACCATATTCGAAATACTGTTATATTCTTATTATATGTTACAGTCATTTTCTGTCTGCCCTTTCCTGTTCCTTAACCATTTAGGAGACAGAATAAATGAAGGTTGCTCAAGTTAGGAAACGTTTCACTCATCAGTAATTAAGCCAGGTGTATTTGGTTGCTTCCTCTGGGTCGTGTAGGTATTATGGGAAATAAAGTTGGAAGAAATCCCATCTCAGCCCTCAGGTAGTTCAGTCTAGATGTAGATGAGAAAACATGTTCATTTCATATTTACTTGAATACTCATTAGGAATTAATTGCCTATTATTAGTATTTCTCCTTTATGCATAGTTAGCTAAATCTGTGAAATAACAAGACCAATAATTAGCATAAGTGATATCTTCTTTTGCCTATAATAATGACCCTGGGGAAGGAGGCAGATGTTTGTAGATCATGATCCCAACTCTGATCCCCACGATTAGATAGGCTGAGCTGCCTCTTCATTATTGGCCACAGGCGGAGGGCAGTCGAGGGCATACACCTATGCTGTCAGGGCTTGCTCCTAAGAGAAAGAGGAGGCTCTGACTCAGTTGCGCTGAGTTTATTCTTACCATCTTTCCCAGTGAGATAAACCCATACAACATGGGGGAAGACTAAATGCAGGAACAGAGAGAGGTCAGCAATGTTACATTAATAATGACCTTTAACCTGGAAGGAAAATTGGGCTGAGGAGTAAAATTGGGCTGAGGACTGCCTTCCTCTCACTTATAGAAAACTCTCCAAAGGTCTTTAAAAGGTTCCACCCTTTCCTTCCTCAACCGTTTCGTTTTCAAATGATTCATCTGCCAGGGTGCCATCTCATCTATACCACCTCTGCTATTCAGTGTTGTGTATTCTTTCTTACTCATCTTTGCCATGATCTATGATGTTGAGTGGCAGCAGCTTTCTTCCTGTTCAGAGCTGTCACCTTTCCATCTCTGATTCCCCTGTGATCTTCTAGGCCCCTCCTTCAGCCTTCTGGGTGAGGTGTGTTCATACTCACTAGTATTTAGAATTAGTTTACAGAGGTCACTGTGACTTTGTTTTATTCCTAATGTATCCTTCTTCCTTTAAGTCAGTGTCAGTCTCTCCTTCACACTTTAAGAGACCTTTCTGTATGTCCATTCACCATTTATTCTAAGTATTTTCTTGTTATTAATCTCCCTTTACCCTCTCCCTACTCCCTGTCACTATATAAAATACTTGTATTCACCAGAATACCATCCTCTGCTCTTTTCTCATTTTCTGCCCCACAGTAAAAACATGACTTTAGCTGTTACCTATACAATAACAATTTCAAAATGTGTATCTTCTAACCTTAGCCACACACACAGACATACACATACACACACATGGTCATGGTCCCAGTGCCTCTTTCATATTTGTACCTGGCTATCACACTGCTATTTCAAACTCAACATGACCAAATCCTATTTTTCTTTCTATATTTGTCTCAGTTAATATCATTAGCATCTGTTCAATTAAAAATTTAGGCATCATTTGCAATGCAACTCTACCTATTTTATAAATTATTATCTAATTAAAAATTTCAAGGGCTCTGTATTACCCAAAAGATAAAAAACAAAGTCCTTCATATTCTGGATCTGTGAGGGATAATTTTATGTTCAACTTGGTTGGCCACGGTACCCAGATACTTGGTGAAAGTGTTCAGGATATTTCTATGAAGGTGTATTTTGGATGAGATTAACATTTAAACCAATGGACTTTGAGTAAAGCAGAGTATTCTTCATAAGGCGGTGGAGGTCATCCAATAACTGAAGGTTTAAAAGAGATAAACTTCCCCACCCCCACCCTATCCTACCCTGAGCAGAAAAGGGTCCCATCAGCAGCCAGCCTTCTGACTTGAATTGCAGCATTGGTTCTTCCCTGAGTCTTCAGCCTACCAGCCTGTCCTACAGATTTGGGATTTATTAAGCCTCCACAATTACATTAGCCAAGTTCTTAAAATGAATCTGTCTCTCTATCTTTCTGTTGGTTCTGTTTCTCTGGAGAAGTATAGACAGGACCTGATCTTCTATCCTTAAATGAGATATTTTGTGTTTTAGAATATTAAAAAAAAAAACAGATAAACAAACATAATTACCAAACAAGCAAAAATACAACAAATAGAAAAACAATTCAAAATGACCTGTGCAAGCTTGTGTTCAAACCATGTGAAAACCCCATCATTCTGGATACATGACTCATTCTGTAGCACCTGTGTGCCTCATTATGTGCTTGGGTCTCATTTTTTGAGAGTGTTATTAATCTCCCTTTACCCTCTCCCTACTCCCTGTCACTATATAAAATACTTGTATTCACCAGAATACCATCCTCTGCTCTTTTCTCATTTTCTGCCCCACAGTAAAAACATGACTTTAGCTGTTACCTATACAATAACAATTTCAAAATGTGTATCTTCTAACCTTAGCCACACACACAGACATACACATACACACATGGTCATGGTCCCAGTGCCTCTTTCATATTTGTACCTGGCTATCACACTGCTATTTCAAACTCAACATGACCAAATCCTATTTTTCTTTCTATATTTGTCTCAGTTAATATCATTAGCATCTGTTCAATTAAAAATTTAGGCATCATTTGCAATGCAACTCTACCTATTTTATAAATTATTATCTAATTAAAAATTTCAAGGGCTCTGTATTACCCAAAAGATAAAAAACAAAGTCCTTCATATTCTGGATCTGTGAGGGATAATTTTATGTTCAACTTGGTTGGCCACGGTACCCAGATACTTGGTGAAAGTGTTCAGGATATTTCTATGAAGGTGTATTTTGGATGAGATTAACATTTAAACCAATGGACTTTGAGTAAAGCAGAGTATTCTTCATAAGGCGGTGGAGGTCATCCAATAACTGAAGGTTTAAAAGAGATAAACTTCCCCACCCCCACCCTATCCTACCCTGAGCAGAAAAGGGTCCCATCAGCAGCCAGCCTTCTGACTTGAATTGCAGCATTGGTTCTTCCCTGAGTCTTCAGCCTACCAGCCTGTCCTACAGATTTGGGATTTATTAAGCCTCCACAATTACATTAGCCAAGTTCTTAAAATGAATCTGTCTCTCTATCTTTCTGTTGGTTCTGTTTCTCTGGAGAAGTATAGACAGGACCTGATCTTCTATCCTTAAATGAGATATTTTGTGTTTTAGAATATTAAAAAAAAAAACAGATAAACAAACATAATTACCAAACAAGCAAAAATACAACAAATAGAAAAACAATTCAAAATGACCTGTGCAAGCTTGTGTTCAAACCATGTGAAAACCCCATCATTCTGGATACATGACTCATTCTGTAGCACCTGTGTGCCTCATTATGTGCTTGGGTCTCATCTTGGAAGATGCTTCCATTTTTCTTTGCCTAACTTTTCTCAGTGACACCAGGTAGGTTTAGAGGTGACCCTTTCTGTGCCCCCATCACACTTTGCCTCTATCTTTATTGGGCAGTGTGCACACTGAGCAACAGTTCTTACATCTGCCTTCCCCACCGGAGACTGGTGACTCAGAAGGTAAAGAATCCGTTTGCAATTTGAGAAACCTGAGTTTGATCTCTGGGTTGGGGAGATCTGCTGGAAAAGGGAACGGCTACCCACTCCAGTATTCTTACCTGGAGAATTCCATGGCTTGTCCATGGGGTCACAAAGAGTCGGACACGACTGAGCGACTTTCACTTCATTTACCCACTGGGGCTCACAAGCTTCAGCACTCAGTGGGCTCTCACTTAATCTCAGTGGCATGGAAGCTCTTTAACCTTCAGCTCACTCTCCCGGTTAAATTCTTCTTGCTTGCAGTAGGTAGTTCATGACATTCAAGCATTGTCTACCTAATCAATTCCTTTTGTATTTCAAGTGCTATTCTAAGCCTACATTGAAAAGTCCCGGAGACAAAGATGTGTATCCCCCTGGGGTCCAGGATCCTGAAGCCCTTGCACGTGCCTAAAGTCTCATGACTCACAAGGGAGCAACTGGTGACTTCAGAGGGGCTGCTTCCTTTACTTGACTGAGAAGCAAGGTCAGAGATCGGCACACTGAGATCGTCCATGACTTTTTACAGGCCTTGAATAAGTGACCAACCCCCTTCATTGTAGACTCAGGACTCCGTGAGGGCAAGGGTTGTTCTGTCTCCTCATCACTCCCTATTGTGTGCAAAATAAGTAGATGAATAAGTGTTTTGTTTCTCGGTGCCTGTCTACTCAGTCACAGGACCACCAGGCTTCTCACAAGAATAGCTGAGTGGGTTGCTATGCCCACTTCCAGGGGCTCTTCCTGAACCAGGAATTTAACCCATGTCTACTGCATCTCCTGCATTGCAGGTGGATTCTTGACTGTTGAGCCACCAGGGAAGCCCTTGTTTCCTCGTTAGCTATTGGTAAATAGCACCTTGAGTTGATTGATATGTTAGGAGGTAAATCCGTCTGAGAGGCTGGTTTATGGAAGTCAACATGTGATGAGTTTTGCCTACCTTTTCTCAGTGACACCAGGTAGGTTTAGAGGTGACCCTTTCTGTGCCCCCATCACACTTTGCCTCTATCTTTATTGGGCAGTGTGCACACTGAGCAACAGTTCTTACATCTGCCTTCCCCACCGGAGACTGGTGACTCAGAAGGTAAAGAATCCGTTTGCAATTTGAGAAACCTGAGTTTGATCTCTGGGTTGGGGAGATCTGCTGGAAAAGGGAACGGCTACCCACTCCAGTATTCTTACCTGGAGAATTCCATGGCTTGTCCATGGGGTCACAAAGAGTCGGACACGACTGAGCGACTTTCACTTCATTTACCCACTGGGGCTCACAAGCTTCAGCACTCAGTGGGCTCTCACTTAATCTCAGTGGCATGGAAGCTCTTTAACCTTCAGCTCACTCTCCCGGTTAAATTCTTCTTGCTTGCAGTAGGTAGTTCATGACATTCAAGCATTGTCTACCTAATCAATTCCTTTTGTATTTCAAGTGCTATTCTAAGCCTACATTGAAAAGTCCCGGAGACAAAGATGTGTATCCCCCTGGGGTCCAGGATCCTGAAGCCCTTGCACGTGCCTAAAGTCTCATGACTCACAAGGGGAGCAACTGGTGACTTCAGAGGGGGCTGCTTCCTTTTACTTGACTGAGAAGCAAGGTCAGAGATCAGCACACTGAGATCATCCATGACTTTTTACAGGCCTTGAATAAGTGACCAAATCCCTTCATTGTAGACTCAGGTCTCCTTGAGGGCAAGGGTTGTTCTGTCTCCTCATCACTCCCTATTGTGTGCAAAATAAGTAGATGAATAAGTGTTTTGTTTCTCGGTGCCTGTCTACTCAGTCACAGGACCACCAGGCTTCTCACAAGAATAGCTGAGTGGGTTGCTATGCCCACTTCCAGGGGCTCTTCCTGAACCAGGAATTTAACCCATGTCTACTGCATCTCCTGCATTGCAGGTGGATTCTTGACTGTTGAGCCACCAGGGAAGCCCTTGTTTCCTCGTTAGCTATTGGTAAATAGCACCTTGAGTTGATTGATATGTTAGGAGGTAAATCCGTCTGAGAGGCTGGTTTATGGAAGTCAACATGTGATGAGTTTTGAGGGAAGGAAGGGATGACTTTGTTCCTTCCTAAAAATTGCATCTGTAACATTACAGGGTATTACCTCACCAAACATCATAGGATTTAGAGTGAGATATGTTAGACTTGACTTCAGCCTGTGATATTTGTGATGTTGCACAGCTTTTTTATCTCAGTATTCTCAATGCCTTCATCTGTCCTTAGCTCTAATAAATCCCTCTCTTGATGAGGAGTATTTGAATTAAAATATGTCAAAGTGCCCATCAATAGAAGTCCCCCAATAAAATGATTGTTGAATCTGAGTCTTCAACACCCTCTTTATTATAGGCAGTCATGGTTCTTATTTTTTTTTTCCACACTCTGTGCTGTGCACCTTGCCAGAAACACTCAGACTCTATTAACCTTGCAGTAATAAAGAAAAGCAGCAACCCAATTTGGGAAACTTCCAATAACAAAAATGTCTATTAAAATTTGAAAATGCTATAAAAACTATATGACCACAATAGCCTCTTTCTGTTTTGCTTGGGAACCAGAGGTGAACATCAGATTTCTGGCTCTTGGTTTTCACTGTTTGCTTCCAGAAAAGACAATTTAAGTGCTGGTTATTAAAGCCTGTCAATAAATTTCAGAAGTGAAGCAATTCTTGCTCAACTGACTGACAGCTGCAAATTAATTTTGCTTTCTTTAAACAACGAACTAGCCTTATGTGCACGCAGCTGACAAGCCTCACTGTGTGTGCTCTCTTAGCCCAGAGTAGGGTGGCCTGAACGTAATCTCGTAGTTAAATTCTTTTGCCTTCACTCAACTTCTTACTGGGGAGGAGAGTATTGTATTCTTACTGGGAGGAGAGCAGTGTATTAACAGATGCCAGGGTGACAGAGGATGGCAGTTTGGAATCCTGCCTTTTTTTTTTAATAAAGATTTATTTATTTATTTATTTTTTGGGGGTGGGATGGGGAGGGAGGGGAGCAGGCGGGCCACCTCTACTGGTCTTCCATTTGTTTACTTTCATCCATCTTTGCCCTCTGGCTCCCGTGGGCCTCCCATCGCGGTGGTGTCTGTTGTCGCAGAGCGCCGACTCTGGGGTGCATGTGCTCCAGAGCTCCGGCTCGGTAACTGGACACATCGGTCCAGCCGCTTCGTGGCACGTGGGATCTTCCCAGGCCAGGGATCGAACCGGCGCCCCTTGCACTGCAAGGCGGTGTCCTTACCCACTGGACCACCAGGGAAGCCCGGAATCCTGCCTTTTGAGAAATACAGGGCTCTGCTAGGAGATGTTGGTAACAGGAATAGCCCCACCCTTTGTGATTTCTTAATGCATTCATTCAGCAGCATTTGACCACACACTGTGTTAAGTGCTGGGGAGAAATAGGAAAACGCTATTTGTTTCCCTTTTATTTTTTTAAAGATACCCAAGGCTAAGAACAAAAGAGGCACCAATAAGTGCCATCTGTAGTAATTAGAGCTGTAATAGACCGTGGGAACATAAAAGAGTGATTGTTTTATGAGCAAAGGTTGGGTAGTGGTAGCCATGTGGACATAAGAAATGTTTCTTCCAAAAGCGTGATTGTATTTATGAGCAATTTTGTAGCCAGTCATAAGATCTTGGGCCCTCTTTCTGTTTTGCTTGGGAACCAGAGGTGAACATCAGATTTCTGGCTCTTGGTTTTCACTGTTTGCTTCCAGAAAAGACAATTTAAGTGCTGGTTATTAAAGCCTGTCAATAAATTTCAGAAGTGAAGCAATTCTTGCTCAACTGACTGACAGCTGCAAATTAATTTTGCTTTCTTTAAACAACGAACTAGCCTTATGTGCACGCAGCTGACAAGCCTCACTGTGTGTGCTCTCTTAGCCCAGAGTAGGGTGGCCTGAACGTAATCTCGTAGTTAAATTCTTTTGCCTTCACTCAACTTCTTACTGGGGAGGAGAGTATTGTATTCTTACTGGGAGGAGAGCAGTGTATTAACAGATGCCAGGGTGACAGAGGATGGCAGTTTGGAATCCTGCCTTTTTTTTTTAATAAAGATTTATTTATTTATTTATTTTTTGGGGGTGGGATGGGGAGGGAGGGGAGCAGGCGGGCCACCTCTACTGGTCTTCCATTTGTTTACTTTCATCCATCTTTGCCCTCTGGCTCCCGTGGGCCTCCCATCGCGGTGGTGTCTGTTGTCGCAGAGCGCCGACTCTGGGGTGCATGTGCTCCAGAGCTCCGGCTCGGTAACTGGACACATCGGTCCAGCCGCTTCGTGGCACGTGGGATCTTCCCAGGCCAGGGATCGAACCGGCGCCCCTTGCACTGCAAGGCGGTGTCCTTACCCACTGGACCACCAGGGAAGCCCGGAATCCTGCCTTTTGAGAAATACAGGGCTCTGCTAGGAGATGTTGGTAACAGGAATAGCCCCACCCTTTGTGATTTCTTAATGCATTCATTCAGCAGCATTTGACCACACACTGTGTTAAGTGCTGGGGAGAAATAGGAAAACGCTATTTGTTTCCCTTTTATTTTTTTAAAGATACCCAAGGCTAAGAACAAAAGAGGCACCAATAAGTGCCATCTGTAGTAATTAGAGCTGTAATAGACAGTGGGAACATAAAAGAGAGCGTGATTGTTTTATGAGCAAAGGTTGGGTAGTGGTAGCCATGTGGACATAAGAAATGTTTCTTCCAAAACGTGATTTATCTGTTGCTAATTGTTTTCTTTTAAAGTGAAGTGTAACACGCATATAGTAATGTTCACACATCTCCATTTTGTAGCTCAGCAATTCTGATATATGCACACATCAGTGGCAGCTCAAAGGATAAAAGAATCTACCTGCAGTGCAGGGGACCAAGGTTTGATGCCTGGGTCAGGAAGATCCTCTGTAGAAGGGAAGGGCTACCCACTCCAGTATTCTTTTTTTTTTTTTTTAAAGATTTATTTATTTATTTGTTTTGGGCAGGTGTCGGGTTGGGGAGGGAGGGGAGCAGGCGGGCCACTTCTATTGTCTTTCATTTCTCTATTTTCATCCGTCTTTGTTCTTTGGCTCCTGGGGGCCTCCCATCGTGGTGGCCTCTGTTGTCGCAGAGCACCGGCTCTGGGCGCATATGTGCTCCAGAGCTCCGGCTAGGTAATTGGACACATCAGTCCAGCCGCTCCGCGGCACGTGGGATCTTCCCAGGCCAGGGATGGAACCGGCGCCCCTTGCACTGCAAGGCGGTGTCCTTACCCACTGGACCACCAGGGTAAGCCCTACTCCAATATTCTTGCCTGGAGAATTCCACAGACAGAGGAGCCTGGCATGTCCATGGGATCACAGAGTCTCCAGTACAGCTGAGTGACTGACACATTCACTTTTGTTCTTCCTGTAATTACCACCCAGATTAAGATACTGGATGGGGCATTTCAATCTCCCAAGAGAGCTTTTTTGGTGCCCCTTCCTGGCCAATCCTGCTCACCTCAAAGAGGTAACTGTTAGTTTATTGCTATGAATTTATTTTGCATGTCTTTGAATTTCATATAAACAGGTTAATATGTATGGGGGGTGTTGGCAACTATTTTCTTTAGCACAGCATTTGTCTGTGAGATACATCCCTGGATAGCGGGAACCTGTACCTCTTCTATCCCAATGAAGTCTTCCATTATAGACAATTGTATTTGGAGGATGGATACCATTGGTTCCCAGGTGGACCATTGGGAGAAGGCACTGCATACGTTCAAGCATGGTATATTTGGAAGGTAGCTGTAGTTATTGTGTAGAAATTTGTGGGTTCTCAGGTGGTATAGTGGTAAAGAATCCACCTGTCAGTGCAGAAGGACTGGTTTCAATTCCTGGGTCAGGATAATCCCCTGGAGAAGGAAATGGCAACCCACTCCAGCATTCTTGCCTGGAAAATTCCATGGACAGAGGAACCTAGTGGGATACAGTCACTGGGGTCACAAAGAGTTAGAGACGACTGAGCACGCTGTAGAGACTGCACTGAAGAAGATTGCAGTTACACTGGGAAGGATATAAGACATCCTGTAAGATGTTTGAGGGAAAATGCACTTTTAAGGGGATCTCAGGTGTCGGTTGGGGAGGGAGGGGAGCGGGCGGGCCACTTCTATTGTCTTTCATTTCTCTATTTTCATCCGTCTTTGTTCTTTTGCTCCTTTGGGCCTCCCATCGCGGTGGCCTCTGTTGTCGCAGAGCACCGGCTCTGGGCGCATATGTGCTCCAGAGCTCCGGCTAGGTAATTGGACACATCAGTCCAGCCGCTCCGCGGCACGTGGGATCTTCCCAGGCCAGGGATGGAACCGGCGCCCCTTGCACTGCAAGGCGGTGTCCTTACCCACTGGACCACCAGGGTAAGCCCTACTCCAATATTCTTGCCTGGAGAATTCCACAGACAGAGGAGCCTGGCATGTCCATGGGATCACAGAGTCTCCAGTACAGCTGAGTGACTGACACATTCACTTTTGTTCTTCCTGTAATTACCACCCAGATTAAGATACTGGATGGGGCATTTCAATCTCCCAAGAGAGCTTTTTTGGTGCCCCTTCCTGGCCAATCCTGCTCACCTCAAAGAGGTAACTGTTAGTTTATTGCTATGAATTTATTTTGCATGTCTTTGAATTTCATATAAACAGGTTAATATGTATGGGGGGTGTTGGCAACTATTTTCTTTAGCACAGCATTTGTCTGTGAGATACATCCCTGGATAGCGGGAACCTGTACCTCTTCTATCCCAATGAAGTCTTCCATTATAGACAATTGTATTTGGAGGATGGATACCATTGGTTCCCAGGTGGACCATTGGGAGAAGGCACTGCATACGTTCAAGCATGGTATATTTGGAAGGTAGCTGTAGTTATTGTGTAGAAATTTGTGGGTTCTCAGGTGGTATAGTGGTAAAGAATCCACCTGTCAGTGCAGAAGGACTGGTTTCAATTCCTGGGTCAGGATAATCCCCTGGAGAAGGAAATGGCAACCCACTCCAGCATTCTTGCCTGGAAAATTCCATGGACAGAGGAACCTAGTGGGATACAGTCACTGGGGTCACAAAGAGTTAGAGACGACTGAGCACGTGCATGTAAGAGACTGCACTGAAGAAAAGATTGCAGTTACACTGGGAAGGATATAAGACATCCTGTAAGATGTTTGAACTCTGTTTTGGTTGATCATCCCTCAACAACTTCAGAGGCGACAGGAGATGTGGTATGATCAGATCTAAGCGCTGGACCCCTTTTCCTGATGTCTTCATGTCAAGTACATGGAGGTAAAGATAATTTGTCATCAGGAAGCTAGAGGATAGGTCGTCACAGTGGCTTGATTCAAGGTCAAGGGATAGAGAGAAATGAAATAATCAGAATGAGATGGAACATGTTTAAAAGTGGACGAGAGCAGAGGGAGGAGTCAGACACCACATGGTAGCCTGTAAGGCAGAAGCGTTGGAGGAAGTAAGAAAGTAGTGCTCACTTTTGATTCTGATTTGAAACTGAGATGAGTCAGTGAGCGTCTCCAGGCTCTGCTGAGACCCCTCCTGCCCGCCCCCTCCTCCCAGACCCCAGCTAGGCCCACCAGACCCACTGGCTTAGCAGCACAGCCCTTAGGGGGAGATGGATGAAAAACGCCTGGAGGAATTATGCATATTTAATTTGCATCTGGGTCTGAATTCCCATGCCTACTCTCCTGTCATTTTGCCATTTCAAAGAATAACATACCAGGGCTTTTTATTCCGGCCCTGTGGTGGTGCCCTTTTTGAGAGAATAAATCCCAAGTAGTGTGGCTGAAAGCCAGTGACATTTGCCATGTTTGAAAAGGCCTTATTTTGAAGAATGATTATTGATTCTTTTTCGCATTTGAGATTATTCCTTTGATGCTGCCTTTTCCTGGCCCCGTGAGCGACCCTCCACTGCACTCCTCACTCCCTGACACAGCAGTTCACCCAGAAAGAATGACATGTGCTTCTAAGCAGCCCTCACCCTGGGCCTAACCAGCAGAAAAGTCACTGTTGCGCTGATTGTTTCATCAGTAGAGGAGCTTCTGCGGCCTTGGCAGCACTGTTGAGAATATGCAGATATGCTTCTCAGTGAACCTAGGTAATGATGGCATTGTGGAGGAAGGAACCTAGTGGGATACAGTCACTGGGGTCACAAAGAGTTAGAGACGACTGAGCACGTGCATGTAAGAGACTGCACTGAAGAAAAGATTGCAGTTACACTGGGAAGGATATAAGACATCCTGTAAGATGTTTGAACTCTGTTTTGGTTGATCATCCCTCAACAACTTCAGAGGCGACAGGAGATGTGGTATGATCAGATCTAAGCGCTGGACCCCTTTTCCTGATGTCTTCATGTCAAGTACATGGAGGTAAAGATAATTTGTCATCAGGAAGCTAGAGGATAGGTCGTCACAGTGGCTTGATTCAAGGTCAAGGGATAGAGAGAAATGAAATAATCAGAATGAGATGGAACATGTTTAAAAGTGGACGAGAGCAGAGGAGGAGTCAGACACCACATGGTAGCCTGTAAGGCAGAAGCGTTGGAGGAAGTAAGAAAGTAGTGCTCACTTTTGATTCTGATTTGAAACTGAGATGAGTCAGTGAGCGTCTCCAGGCTCTGCTGAGACCCCTCCTGCCCGCCCCTCCTCCCGACCCCAGCTAGGCCCACCAGACCCACTGGCTTAGCAGCACAGCCCTTAGGGGGAGATGGATGAAAAACGCCTGGAGGAATTATGCATATTTAATTTGCATCTGGGTCTGAATTCCCATGCCTACTCTCCTGTCATTTTGCCATTTCAAAGAATAACATACCAGGGCTTTTTATTCCGGCCCTGTGGTGGTGCCCTTTTTGAGAGAATAAATCCCAAGTAGTGTGGCTGAAAGCCAGTGACATTTGCCATGTTTGAAAAGGCCTTATTTTGAAGAATGATTATTGATTCTTTTTCGCATTTGAGATTATTCCTTTGATGCTGCCTTTTCCTGGCCCCGTGAGCGACCCTCCACTGCACTCCTCACTCCCTGACACAGCAGTTCACCCAGAAAGAATGACATGTGCTTCTAAGCAGCCCTCACCCTGGGCCTAACCAGCAGAAAAGTCACTGTTGCGCTGATTGTTTCATCAGTAGAGGAGCTTCTGCGGGCCTTGGCAGCACTGTTGAGAATATGCAGATATGCTTCTCAGTGAACCTAGGTAATGATGGCATTGTGGAGGAAGGAATGAGGGGTACCAGGGTACCTCATTAGAAAGAGGAATAGCAACTTTGGGACTTTTGTCAGTGCTGTGGCTCTGCAGTTTCCAGGATTGGAAAGAGGGCAGCAAGGGAGTAGTAGACCCGGAGAAAATGAAAAATCAGCCACTGAAATTGCACCCAACATATGGACTCCCAAGGAATAAATATTGAAAAGAACCATTGGCTATGGATGGTGCCCCTGGAATAGAAGACCCTGTTTAATGGTTTTCAGAATCAGGAAATCGCTCACCCATGCATTTTAGGAATCTTGACATCACCCATGACTGTTACAAGTGAAACCTCTCCTTCAAATGCAGTGATGGTTTTGTGGACCTAATAGGAGTCGTTAAAAAAAAAAAAAAAAAAGAATAAGGCTGCAAGGTAAGGTATACACTCTGCATATTTGAAATGTGTGGTTTATTCTTTATTACATATCTCCCTTGATATTATGTTGCCTTTAGGGTGTTGTCAAGGAAAAGGCAGAGGACATTGCATGCCAGTGAATTTTAAGGTTAGGAAAGAACGTTTTATCAAATATTGATTTAATTCCTCCATGGGAGGTAAGGCTAATACCCCAATTATATCAGAATATATATATGGTGTATAAATTATACATATATATATATATATATATATATATAAATTTACATATTGTTGAGCGCTCACCTCTCAGAAAGTAAAGAAGCCTTAAATTGTGAATTGTGTTTAGTATAATGCATAGAACAAGGATATTATTAATTCTGTCTTTTCATTTAGTACAGCTCTCTGCAGTGGGTGTGAATGCTTCAGTTTTAAACCTAGAAATTCAAACCTGTACTCATGATGACTGTTCTACCAGCACTAAAATTTTTATGTAGAGAACCTATGAAATCTCTTTGGCACTGAGTAGCTGAAATGCGTCTGTAAAGGCCGAACAACCCTATGGCATTCCATCTTCTGCTTTCTCTAGATATATCCTTAATGATGGCCCATCAGGGGTCATGATGTTTCAGAAATGGAGCATCTCCCTTACACAGGTCTATTCGCCCAAGTGAAAACCTACAATGGGGTGTGCTGTCCCTATATGGCCAAGGTACCTGGGCAAGATGATGGTAAAATAACAAGGCCTGTAATTTCGGTAACTTGTATCAGATAATGTATGTGTTCTTCCCCTTTAAAAAGCTGTTTTCTCATTTCTAGTATTTAACATTAGAACACAATGCTTCCATTTATATTTTTGTATCAGCATTTCACTGCTTTTTTATGGGTGCTTATATGTTATGATTTGTAGTTGATATAGTCGTTCTCAAGTATCACTGCATTGTAAGCACATGGGAAATTGGTTTAAAAGTGCCAGTTGTTCAAGCCTAGTTCCGAACTTATTCACACAGGCTCTTTAGCTGTGTTAAAAAAAATAGCAACACTAATAACTCTGACTTTGATGACCACTGTTGGCCTAATCAACTTGAACCCTTCTTTAAAATTTACCCTAACTCCCATTTCAGAGTCAAACACCTTCTGTGACTGAACTAAGATCTGGTTATCTAAGTTTGTGCCACTTTTGAGTGTGTTTGTCTGTTTGCAACATGATTGGTCAGTTCATTTGCTTTGTAATATTCGGATTATTAGAGATATGATTTTCTCAGTGAACCGACTGGGTATTGCACATAATATGCTTTCCATGTACTGGGGAAAAGTAATGAGCTTGAACATGATGGTGACTCTGTGGTCCCCATTTTCCAGGACAGGGGCTTCATGAAGCCAAGGAGTGAAATGTCAAAAACTAGCAAGTATCTCAAACTAGTAGTTGATAATATGTGAGTTATCAGGATTCCCAAGCATGTCAAAGTCAGAAACTCCAGAGATATCAGTCCAGCATGAAGAACAGACCTGAGCCTGCTACAAAGCCTGTCCTGTATTAGAGCCACCCTGTGCCAATGTTTCCACTTCCTGGATCTAAGGAACCTTCTAAAAAAATGTGACTTCCTGCCTTTAAAAAGAGTATACGAGTAGGGGCAACATTAACTGCTCTAATAAATACTAACACTGAGTAGCTGAAATGCGCTGTAAAGGCCGAACAACCCTATGGCATTCCATCTTCTGCTTTCTCTAGATATATCCTTAATGATGGCCCATCAGGGGTCATGATGTTTCAGAAATGGAGCATCTCCCTTACACAGGTCTATTCGCCCAAGTGAAAACCTACAATGGGGTGTGCTGTCCCTATATGGCCAAGGTACCTGGGCAAGATGATGGTAAAATAACAAGGCCTGTAATTTCGGTAACTTGTATCAGATAATGTATGTGTTCTTCCCCTTTAAAAAGCTGTTTTCTCATTTCTAGTATTTAACATTAGAACACAATGCTTCCATTTATATTTTTGTATCAGCATTTCACTGCTTTTTTATGGGTGCTTATATGTTATGATTTGTAGTTGATATAGTCGTTCTCAAGTATCACTGCATTGTAAGCACATGGGAAATTGGTTTAAAAGTGCCAGTTGTTCAAGCCTAGTTCCGAACTTATTCACACAGGCTCTTTAGCTGTGTTAAAAAAAATAGCAACACTAATAACTCTGACTTTGATGACCACTGTTGGCCTAATCAACTTGAACCCTTCTTTAAAATTTACCCTAACTCCCATTTCAGAGTCAAACACCTTCTGTGACTGAACTAAGATCTGGTTATCTAAGTTTGTGCCACTTTTGAGTGTGTTTGTCTGTTTGCAACATGATTGGTCAGTTCATTTGCTTTGTAATATTCGGATTATTAGAGATATGATTTTCTCAGTGAACCGACTGGGTATTGCACATAATATGCTTTCCATGTACTGGGGAAAAGTAATGAGCTTGAACATGATGGTGACTCTGTGGTCCCCATTTTCCAGGACAGGGGCTTCATGAAGCCAAGGAGTGAAATGTCAAAAACTAGCAAGTATCTCAAACTAGTAGTTGATAATATGTGAGTTATCAGGATTCCCAAGCATGTCAAAGTCAGAAACTCCAGAGATATCAGTCCAGCATGAAGAACAGACCTGAGCCTGCTACAAAGCCTGTCCTGTATTAGAGCCACCCTGTGCCAATGTTTCCACTTCCTGGATCTAAGGAACCTTCTAAAAAAATGTGACTTCCCTGCCTTTAAAAAAGAGTATACGAGTAGGGGCAACATTAACTGCTCTAATAAATACTAATAATATTTCGTGTCTTGAGACGACAAAAATATATGTCTGACTCCTGAAACAGTATAATGTGGATGGTCGCTTATTGATTAAGTGACTTTCCTCCAGGCTGTGGTTGTGAGAAGCAGGTTCCTTACAACTTGTGGTTTAACCATCCCTTTGGCCTCATGTTCCTTGGGAAACAGCTGACAGTTGGAAATATTTAGGATGAACACAACATAGTTACTTCCTAAATGTTTCTCCCCCAGAGTAACAAGAAGCATATCTGCTTATTTATCTTTGACAAGGCTTACTCCCGTGATCCCACTTAGATTCAAGAGGTCAGGCAACTATAATCCCTGGCCGGGCATATTTTAACCTTTCTTGGGTGTTTCCTGGTGTTGAGGCTAACCTCCCTTTCACATGTATGTAGTGTATTTGTTCTCAGTAATGATGGAAAGATGGCTTTGAAGGCCTTTTTCCTAAACCATCTGTGTCTGAATAAACCCAGCCTTGCCTTAGTAGCCATGAAGCCTCTGTCCTTTCTCAAATATTGATACTAAGTAAAATTTTATTATAAAATGAATTCACTTAAAAACAATTGACCCAGTTAGGAATTAATTTTTCTTTGTTTCTTATTTTAATTTTTAATTGAAGTGTAGTTGATTAACATTATTATAGTTTTAAGTATATATCATAGTGATTCAGTATTGCAAATTGAACTCAATTTAAAGTTTAAAAAGAATAGTTATAGGGGCTTTTCTGGTGGTCCACTGGGTAAAGAGTCCTCCTTGCAATGCAGAGGGCAGCGATTTGATCCCTGGCCCAGGAAGATCCCACATGCTGCAGAGCGGCTGGACTGGTGTGTCCAATTAGGAGCCAACACTCTGGAGTGCATGTGCCCAGAGCTGTGGCTCTGCAACGAGAGAGGCCACTGCGATGGGAGGTCCAAACAGGCCAAAGAATAAAGATGGATGAAAATAAATAAATAAATAAATAAACAGTAAAAGAGGCCAAAATTTTTAAAAAAGAATACCTATAGTTCTCTGTGCTGTATAATATGTTCTTGTTGCTTACCTCTCTTATAACAGTAGTTTGTGTTTCTTTAATTGTATCCCTCTTTTTTTCCCCTCGTCACTTCCCTCTCCCCACTGGTAATCGCTGCTTTCTTTCCTATATCTGTGAGTTTGTTTCTGTTTTACTATATATGTTCATTTGTTTTAATTTTTAGATTCCACATATAAGTGATATTGTGTCTTTTTTTCTCAGAATGACTTATTTCACTAAGCATGCTCTCTAGGTTCATCTATATTACTGAATATGGCAGAATTTCATCCTTTTCATGGCTGAGTAATATTTCATATATATATATATATGTATGGCAGATATATTGTCCCATCTTCCTTATCTATTCATCTGTTTGTTGATGGATACTTGGATTGACTCCATATCTTTGCTATCTAAATAGTGATGCTACACACATTGGGGGTACATGTACCTTTCCAAATAAGAGTTCTCATCTTTTCTAAGTATTTGCACAGAAGGGATGGCTGGATCACGCGGCAGCTCTATTTTTAGTTTTTTTTTTTTTTAAGGAATCTCTATAGTGTTCTCCATAGTGAGTGCACCAATTTACACTCTCAAAAACAGTGTAGGAAAATTCCTTTTAGTCCACACCCTCTCCACCATTTGTTACTTGCACATGTTTGGATGATAGTCATCCTCAAGGGTGTGAAATGAGATCTTACTGATGTTTTGATTTCCAATCAGTAGCAGTATTAAGCATCTTTTCATTTGCCTGTTAACCATTTATATGTCTTCTTTGTAAAAAATGCCTGTTTATGTCTTCTGCCACTTTTTGATTGGGCTTTTTAAATACGGGCTTTTTTAATATGGGCTTTTTATATATTTTGGATATTAACCCTTTATCAGTCATATTATTTGCAATTATTTTCTCACATTCGATAGGTTGTCTCTTTGTTTTGTTAATCATTTCCTTTACGGTATAAAAGCCTTTAAGTTTAATTAGGTCCTATGTATTTATTTTTGTTTTGTTTCTTTTACCTTAGGAAATAGATCAAAAAACAAAACAAACAAAAAACCACAATGTTATGGTTTATGTCAAAAAGTGTTCTGCCTGTTTTGTCTTCTAGGAGATGTAAAGTTTCAGGTCTTACACTTACATTTTTAATGCAGTTAGAATTTATTTTTATACATGGTATGAGGAAATGTTCTAATTTTATTATTTTACATGTAGCTGTCCAGTTTTCCTAACTCCACATATTGAAGAGACTGAATTTTCTCCATTCTATATTCTTGCCTCTTTTGTTGTAGATTAATTGGCCATGCATGTGTGGGTTTATTTCTAGGCTCTCTATACTGTTTCATTGATTTATGTGCCTGTTTTTGTGCCAATACGATACTGTTTTTATTCCTGTAACTTTGTAGTGTAGTTGTAAGTCTGGGAGGGTGATATCTCCGGCTTTGTTCTTTTTCTTATGATTTTTTTTCCTATAAAAATCTCCAAAAGTTGTATTCTAAAGGGGCCAATTCTCTTTCTGGTACAGAATAATTTTCTACAGTGTGCATTTAGAAATAAGAAGTTATTAAGCATATTTTTAAATGATCTTGTTTTACAGTTGTAAAGGACAGACTGCATCTGAGATGGATGTGTTGGAGAAGCTGGGTTGTATGGAGCTAAATGTTCATGCATCCTCCCTGTGTCAACTGCTGGCTGTGGTGAGTGCTGTGTGTTTTATGCTTTGCTACATATGTGAAGTCCGTGTGTATGCCCAAGCCAGATGTTATCAGAATGTTGTCCTTTCTAGTCCTGGAGTTGTTTAGGCAATGATTATAAGAGCCCCTGCTGAGCCCTCCCCAAAGAAGAGATACTATACGTTGTTGTAAACAATATAATTGAGGCTGAGGGTTTTGGCTCTATTTGGAAAGCCAGCAGCTCTTGTGGGAGAAGCTGTGTGGTGCTCAACTTGATGAGAACTGCCTCTCAGGCTGAGTTTGGAGAGGCAGCAGCAGGTGGTCTTCCTATGCCATTGAAGGGTCAGTTATACTCCTAGTCAGCTTTATAAAGAAGGGAGCTGCTGTTACTGTTAACTCTGCTTTGACATCAGTTGTCTGGGTTTTAAAGATACATGCAAGGCATTTATCATGGAAATAGATTCCTAGTCCACGTCACTCTTAATAGTCATGACCTTTGAACACTGGTAATTCTTAAGTGCTTGCTCTGTGCACTATAATAGGTATTTGTGGATACAGCACAACCTAACTCCTGTCTTACTGTAACTTTATAAGAGGTTACTGTATTATCTCCACATCACAGAAGAGAAAATGCCAAGGCTTAGAGAGGTTTAGTTTCTTGCTCACAGTCACAGGATAATTAAATAGCAAATCTGTGTTTCCATCCCAGCCCTGTCCAGCTCAAAAGCCTGTGCACCAGCTTCAATATGAAATAGCTTTGCCTTTTCCTACAAGCTTCCTCACTTATTAATCCATATTAATCCTTATTAATCATAAGTATTTATGGAACAGGTACTGGGGAACGCAAAAGAATTGGACGTGACCTAGTGACCAAACAACTGAGCTTAATGCTGAGGATAGACCAGTAAACCAAAAAGACGTGGTCTCTCTCAATATGAAAAATACATGTAAATAGGAATGACTTCAATTAAATTAAAATCACATCAGTTGCCATTTAAAGATGTTTGTGACAAGGTATGTGATGGAAAGTGCAGGGTGGCATACAAAGGTTGAGGCTCATGTCAGAGGTGTCCCTAAGAAGGAAGCACTTCGTCTGGGAGCTAGACCCAAAGAGATACTAGCTCAAAAGCAGGGCAAAGAGCATGCCATGCAGAGGAGTAGTGTGGTACAAGTCCAGAGAGAGGAAATGGTTGGTTAGAAATCAGAAAACAGAAGCGAGGAGACCAATGTGGCTGGATCAGAGAGTGGCAGGCAGCGTGGTGAGAGAGAAGCCTGATGAAGCAGGCAGGGCTATGCTCAAGAAGAGCCTAGACCACACACGTGGCAGAGAAAGGCACAGACCAGCTCCCAGATATTCTGGAAGGTTGAAAGCTGCTGAGGGTTCTACTTTATAAAATAACTATAAACGCAATTGTTAACAGTGCATTAACTCTTTGTGACCTTCCTTAGAGAAATTAATGCAGAATCAAGTGCTCAAAATGTCAAAAAACAATAGCATTCAGAAGGTTAGTCTGCTGTGCACTATTAATTTTAAGGTTTTTAAATACATGCAAGGCATTTATCATGGAAATAGATTCCTAGTCCACGTCACTCTTAATAGTCATGACCTTTGAACACTGGTAATTCTTAAGTGCTTGCTCTGTGCACTATAATAGGTATTTGTGGATACAGCACAACCTAACTCCTGTCTTACTGTAACTTTATAAGAGGTTACTGTATTATCTCCACATCACAGAAGAGAAAATGCCAAGGCTTAGAGAGGTTTAGTTTCTTGCTCACAGTCACAGGATAATTAAATAGCAAATCTGTGTTTCCATCCCAGCCCTGTCCAGCTCAAAAGCCTGTGCACCAGCTTCAATATGAAATAGCTTTGCCTTTTCCTACAAGCTTCCTCACTTATTAATCCATATTAATCCTTATTAATCATAAGTATTTATGGAACAGGTACTGGGGAACGCAAAAGAATTGGACGTGACCTAGTGACCAAACAACTGAGCTTAATGCTGAGGATAGACCAGTAAACCAAAAAGACGTGGTCTCTCTCAATATGAAAAATACATGTAAATAGGAATGACTTCAATTAAATTAAAATCACATCAGTTGCCATTTAAAGATGTTTGTGACAAGGTATGTGATGGAAAGTGCAGGGTGGCATACAAAGGTTGAGGCTCATGTCAGAGGTGTCCCTAAGAAGGAAGCACTTCGTCTGGGAGCTAGACCCAAAGAGATACTAGCTCAAAAGCAGGGCAAAGAGCATGCCATGCAGAGGAGTAGTGTGGTACAAGTCCAGAGAGAGGAAATGGTTGGTTAGAAATCAGAAAACAGAAGCGAGGAGACCAATGTGGCTGGATCAGAGAGTGGCAGGCAGCGTGGTGAGAGAGAAGCCTGATGAAGCAGGCAGGGCTATGCTCAAGAAGAGCCTAGACCACACACGTGGCAGAGAAAGGCACAGACCAGCTCCCAGATATTCTGGAAGGTTGAAAGCTGCTGAGGGTTCTACTTTATAAAATAACTATAAACGCAATTGTTAACAGTGCATTAACTCTTTGTGACCTTCCTTAGAGAAATTAATGCAGAATCAAGTGCTCAAAATGTCAGCAATAGTTAGGAAATCAATTAAGGCAGATTTTCCAGAATAGAGTTAAGAAACATAATTTGTGGCTTATTAAATAGACTATGTATATGAGCTGTGCCATTTGGGATGACCAAACTGCAAATAATTGGAATGTAATTAAATGCCTTAAAAATTAAAACTATAGTAACAGAGTTCACTTTTCTCTGAGCTTTCCTGTTAAATACAGTGTCTAACTGGGTAGTTCATTGCATTATCTCCTTCAGCTTCTACCAGCTTCCCACCAGAACCACAACCGATGGCATGAGGAAACAAAACCTATCAAGAAAATAAGACCTTTAGCTACATTAAAAACACACATTTCTGGAAATCCTGAAATCTGAAAACCCTCCAGTTAATAATTGTTCACTGAAAACTGACCAAGTACTGTGTTAAGCACTTCATATGTTAAGTGATTTCTATGCCTTATAATCCTTCTAACAACTTCACCAGCTAGGACCTTTAGATTTCACTTTTAAATGATAGAGCTGACACTCTGTAATGTGCCCAAGATCACACAGCTCATCAGGGACGGATCTGGATTCTGTCAGTTTTGCCTTTAATTGCAAACCTTCTTGGCTTCTCCCCTTTGAGAGATCCAAGGTGTCAGCGAAGATCCCCTAAACAGAGAAACCCAAGTCTTCTTTTGTCCCACTTGCCAGTCTCGCCTGTTCCTAGTGAATACTATGGTCACCGATCCCTATATGAATGCTAACTCATTCTCCAGGGTGTCAGAATGGTACAGATGTGATCACTAACTATTGCTAACCTGCCTTTCCCTTTCCTTTCCTTCTTCCCACCATTACTAGTAAGAGCCGGCTCACCCTCTTCTCTGAAGGATTGCAGCCCACATGTAGCCTGCACTCTTCTTAGCTGTGGCTCAACTACTCCCTGCCAAGTGGTCTCATTTCATATATACTCTGTGCTGAGTCCAGATGCTGGGTAAATCCCATCTGGTCTCATAACTCTGGGCCACCTTTTCCAGAGGATGGATCAGGGTGAGTGGAGCTGAGGGTTCTACTTTATAAAATAACTATAAACGCAATTGTTAACAGTGCATTAACTCTTTGTGACCTTCCTTAGAGAAATTAATGCAGAATCAAGTGCTCAAAATGTCAGCAATAGTTAGGAAATCAATTAAGGCAGATTTTCCAGAATAGAGTTAAGAAACATAATTTGTGGCTTATTAAATAGACTATGTATATGAGCTGTGCCATTTGGGATGACCAAACTGCAAATAATTGGAATGTAATTAAATGCCTTAAAAATTAAAACTATAGTAACAGAGTTCACTTTTCTCTGAGCTTTCCTGTTAAATACAGTGTCTAACTGGGTAGTTCATTGCATTATCTCCTTCAGCTTCTACCAGCTTCCCACCAGAACCACAACCGATGGCATGAGGAAACAAAACCTATCAAGAAAATAAGACCTTTAGCTACATTAAAAACACACATTTCTGGAAATCCTGAAATCTGAAAACCCTCCAGTTAATAATTGTTCACTGAAAACTGACCAAGTACTGTGTTAAGCACTTCATATGTTAAGTGATTTCTATGCCTTATAATCCTTCTAACAACTTCACCAGCTAGGACCTTTAGATTTCACTTTTAAATGATAGAGCTGACACTCTGTAATGTGCCCAAGATCACACAGCTCATCAGGGACGGATCTGGATTCTGTCAGTTTTGCCTTTAATTGCAAACCTTCTTGGCTTCTCCCCTTTGAGAGATCCAAGGTGTCAGCGAAGATCCCCTAAACAGAGAAACCCAAGTCTTCTTTTGTCCCACTTGCCAGTCTCGCCTGTTCCTAGTGAATACTATGGTCACCGATCCCTATATGAATGCTAACTCATTCTCCAGGGTGTCAGAATGGTACAGATGTGATCACTAACTATTGCTAACCTGCCTTTCCCTTTCCTTTCCTTCTTCCCACCATTACTAGTAAGAGCCGGCTCACCCTCTTCTCTGAAGGATTGCAGCCCACATGTAGCCTGCACTCTTCTTAGCTGTGGCTCAACTACTCCCTGCCAAGTGGTCTCATTTCATATATACTCTGTGCTGAGTCCAGATGCTGGGTAAATCCCATCTGGTCTCATAACTCTGGGCCACCTTTTCCAGAGGATGGATCAGGGTGAGTGGAGCTGAGTCCTGATTAGTTTCATCCACTGGGTGAGGGGGACTGCCGGATGCCAGCAATGTGACAGGTTTTGTGATGGTTCCAGACCATTCCTTGGAGCCGAGGTGTCTTATTCAGGTGTATTCATGCTGTGAGTGTTTTCCTGTAGGTATCTAAGCAATCCTGCAAGGCAGACCACTTTAGGAAGAGATGTGTTGAGTTGCCCCTGAGCACTGATCTGTGTCTCCACACCTGAGACTCTGTAATGACTCCATCATTTCCTTACCTGGTCAGTAAAATAACTGGGAGATAAGTGAGGAACCGTCATAATAAGAGGTCTGTGCTACCTGAGAGGAATTCAGAGATGCAGAATTTGAATGAAAAAGTATTAACTCTCTCTGGGTACTTCCAGAAAACTTCCACAAAGAAAAGTATTAGAGGAGAGAGGACGTTTTATGGTCTGACTGATGGGGAAAGCTGGATACAGGGAGAGAAAACATTTTATAGACGTGACACAATATCACTTAGGGAACCGGGCAGACACAGTATTGTTGATATAAATTAATCTGTTGGTAAATACAGTGCAAAATATTTTGTGGTGAGCCTTCCTTGTGGTCACTGCATATTTTCCTTGGATGGCAAAGAGATGTGATTTATTAAGAGCATGTACAAGGTTCTGAGAGCTTCCCAGGTGACCAGGCAAGTTCTTTAGTGGTAAAGAATTTGCCTGCCAGTGCAAGAAATATAAGATCCCTGGGTCAGGAAGATCCCTTAGAGAAGGGCATGGCAACCCTCTCCAGTATCCTTGCCTGGAGAATCCCATAGACAGAAGAGCCTGGCAGGCTACAGTCTTATAGGGTCACAAAGAGTCAGACATGACTGAAGCGACTTATCATGCATGCAGGAGGTCCTGAACCACCGAAAAGCTTGGGGTGTGGTCGTTTCTCCAGTATTCCTTCAGGACTTATTCTTGTCCCAGTCTCACATGGTAGAAAACAAGGTGTTGTCGGTCCTAGGGCTGATGGAGCTGAGTCTCAACTACTCCCTGCCAAGTGGTCTCATTTCATATATACTCTGTGCTGAGTCCAGATGCTGGGTAAATCCCATCTGGTCTCATAACTCTGGGCCACCTTTTCCAGAGGATGGATCAGGGTGAGTGGAGCTGAGTCCTGATTAGTTTCATCCACTGGGTGAGGGGGACTGCCGGATGCCAGCAATGTGACAGGTTTTGTGATGGTTCCAGACCATTCCTTGGAGCCGAGGTGTCTTATTCAGGTGTATTCATGCTGTGAGTGTTTTCCTGTAGGTATCTAAGCAATCCTGCAAGGCAGACCACTTTAGGAAGAGATGTGTTGAGTTGCCCCTGAGCACTGATCTGTGTCTCCACACCTGAGACTCTGTAATGACTCCATCATTTCCTTACCTGGTCAGTAAAATAACTGGGAGATAAGTGAGGAACCGTCATAATAAGAGGTCTGTGCTACCTGAGAGGAATTCAGAGATGCAGAATTTGAATGAAAAAGTATTAACTCTCTCTGGGTACTTCCAGAAAACTTCCACAAAGAAAAGTATTAGAGGAGAGAGGACGTTTTATGGTCTGACTGATGGGGAAAGCTGGATACAGGGAGAGAAAACATTTTATAGACGTGACACAATATCACTTAGGGAACCGGGCAGACACAGTATTGTTGATATAAATTAATCTGTTGGTAAATACAGTGCAAAATATTTTGTGGTGAGCCTTCCTTGTGGTCACTGCATATTTTCCTTGGATGGCAAAGAGATGTGATTTATTAAGAGCATGTACAAGGTTCTGAGAGCTTCCCAGGTGACCAGGCAAGTTCTTTAGTGGTAAAGAATTTGCCTGCCAGTGCAAGAAATATAAGATCCCTGGGTCAGGAAGATCCCTTAGAGAAGGGCATGGCAACCCTCTCCAGTATCCTTGCCTGGAGAATCCCATAGACAGAAGAGCCTGGCAGGCTACAGTCTTATAGGGTCACAAAGAGTCAGACATGACTGAAGCGACTTATCATGCATGCAGGAGGTCCTGAACCACCGAAAAGCTTGGGGTGTGGTCGTTTCTCCAGTATTCCTTCAGGACTTATTCTTGTCCCAGTCTCACATGGTAGAAAACAAGGTGTTTAAAAGTCAAGAGAGGATTAGCCTATGCCCATGGTCGTTTTTAAAAAGGAAACAAAATTAACTCGATAGCATTCTCGTTAGATCTCCATAGCATCAGTGTCAAGGATATATTCCTTCTAACTTGGGTTGATAGCCTTCTCACCCACTTGGATATTGTCTCAGTCTCCCTCACACCTCATCCAACCCACTGTGTTCTCACCAAGGTTATTGTGATAGCCTCATTCCTAAATCCAGCGACACCTGTCACCCTAATGGTATTACATGCTCTGCGACCTTGTTCCCTCCTACTTTCCATCTTTCTTTGAAAGCAACCTGGCATTTTCCTTCCTTTACCGCTCATGGCACTCTGTCTCCCAGAGACTCTGTTCGCGTTTCTAGCACCCTTTTCCCCCTTCTGAGAATACTCCCTCATTCTCCGAACCCCACCAACACAGTTGCAGGGGAAATGCTGAGGCTCTCGCTCAAGTCGGCTGGTTCAGCAGTGAGACTCTGACACAAGTGAGATCAGTCATCATTTTTGTATTGGTTACAGAGGACAGGCGCTGGGGGTCGCTGTTTGGGGGTGACTTTGCATAAGAGTCACTTATTGGATATCTGAATTCTCAGATACAAGGGACAGGAAGTCATGGCAAGTTTCTTACCATGTGCACAGAGAAGCAGGTTCTTAATGAGACAAGAAAGATAAAACAGACACAGAGAGAGGAGAAATGGAGAAAAATAACTATTGATACTTGAATTTGGACTTGCTCCTTATTGGGAGCCCCTGGTTTCTTATTTCCAGAAAGAACATGAACGTTTTGAGTCAGGGCAGCATGGACAATGCGAAAAGCATAGTGTCACCACAATAATGTCACCTAAGGAGGCAATAATGTCATCTGAGGAGGAAGTCCTTCAAATAAGTCGAGGTGCTTATTGCAGAAAAGGTGGTACAAAGGAACCCAAAGTAAATAGAAACAGCAGCTGTCCCCCACACAGGATCCATGCCCAGAGTTTTATTTTTGTAATATTAATCAGTATGTTTATTGACAGCCTAATTAAGTAGAAAACTTTAATAAAGCTTTAGAACATTTGCAGACATATAAAATAAAACTTACTAATATTCAGTAAAGGCAATAAATCTTTTAAAGAGACTCGTCTTTGTTGAGGGCTGGCTCACCATTTCCAAGGAAAGATAATTTATCACAAGTTTTATTTGAATATTTCCGTAAAATAAGACCATTTTAGTGACTTGTTCAACATTTTGAGTTGATTAATTTATACTTGTAGCCAATAAAACACCACTACTCTTTGCATGAGTGCTAGGTAACCTCAGCCGTATCCAACTCTTTGTGATACCATGGACTGTAGCCTGCAGACTCCTCTGTCCACGGGATTTTCCAGACAAGAATACTGGAATGGGTTGCCACGTCCTCCTCCAGGGGATATTCCTGGCCCAGGGATCAAACCTTCATCTCTTATGTCTCCTGCATTGGCAGGCAGGTTTTTTTTTTTTTTTTTTTTTTTTTACCACTAGTGCCATCTCAGAAGCCCCTACTCTCTTCAATGTTGGACTAAACCTACCATGTGGGCTTCCTATGTGGCACAGTGGTAAAGAATCCACTTATCAGTGCAGGAGACACAACAGACACTGATTTGATGGTTGGGTCAGGAATATCCCTTGGAGTAGGAAATGACAATTCACTCCGCTATTCTTGCCTAGAGAATCCCATAGACAGAGGAACTTGGTGGGCTACAGTCCACTGGGGCCACAAAGAGTCGGACATAACTGAGCACCCACACATGTGCGTGCGTGCACACACACACACGCACACACACAACCTACCATGTAAGATAAGTACAAACCAGGGGCTCAAACTCCCAACACAGTCCAGTCACCTTGGGCCAAGAGATAACCTATTTAGCTTGTACTATATACATGTATATATATGTATGTATATATATGCACATGCACACATATATATATTATAGGCCTCTTTTATTGTTTTTTTATTTATTTATTTTAATCCATCTTTATTCTTTGGCCTGTGTGGGCCTCCTATTGCAGTGGCCTCTCTTGTTGCAGAGCACCAGCTCTGGGCACATGTGCTCCAGAGCACTGGCTCATATTTGGACACACCAGACATGTGATCTTCCTGGGCCAGGGATGGAACTGGCAACCCTTTCACTGCAAGGTGGAATCGTTGCCCACTGGACTACCAGGGAAGCCCATTAGCTTGCACTATATCTTTAAGAACTTTTGTATTTTGATTCTATCAGTGTACTTTAACTCTTTAGGTACTTACAGACCCTACCACACTCTATTGGCATTACACCAGTTTTCTTCAACCAGTTGCATTACCAGTCTATCCTCTGCTGGCTTTTATTTTTAAACTTCTGTAGAAATTCCAAAGTATTAGCATAAATGAATAGATTGTGACTCATTCATACTATTAAATTAGACTTGACTACATAAGTAATGAGAGCAGGAAGAAATGTAAAAACTGAAACTGCTTTGCACAATACCCGTACTCTCTCCAATGCAATAGGGACTTTCCGACACCTGTACTTTTCTTTATTGTTTTCTTTTCCTTTCTCCTCCCCCTTCATCCTCTTTTTCTTCTTGCTCCTTTTTATCCTTATTCCCCTCTTTTCCTTCTTAATGGATCAATTGAGCAAAAAATTGCTACCCAGAGGTTTAATAATAAAGCTGACATTCTCTGATAGAAATGGGAGTTGAAGACACAATCTCACCCTCTTCTTTAGTAACTTCTTGGTTTTGATTAGTAGAAAACACCATGTAGGTTCCTTCCTAATCAGTGGATGATTTTCTGGTTAATTAATCAAAAATATCCCTCTTGTACTCTGCCTATCAAAATGGCACATAGTATAACACTTAAATATATAAATTATCCAACACAAAATGTAATCAAACATTCTGGTCTTTATGAAATTTATAGGCAAGAAATGGTGTAGCAGTTACACTTTTAATTTGAATCTTTCTAATTATCAGTATGAAGAATATGGTTTAATATTTTTGCATATATATACATTTTATCTTTAAATTATCCATTTTGTCATTTATTTATGGTTTTGTTGGTTTATCTGCCTTTTATCTTCTTGGTACAAATGTATACATGAAAATGGTACATGAATGATTTATGTATTATGTATATTGCAAATCATTTTCCTTGAGCTATAATGTCTTTTTACCTTATTTATAGAATGTTTTAAACTCAATTGGATAAAGAGAGAGAACTTGCAGTTGAAGGAGTAGAAATATCATGGCTTTTGTTTCAGAGGGAGATCTGGATTTGAATTCTGACTTTTCCCTGCACTGTCTGACCTTTTGGAAGTTTTCTAAATCTCTCTTGAGCCTGTGTTTCTCTTAGACAAAAAAGGTCAATATTATTAGTTTTGAGATGATTAAATGAGATAACGTATGGAAAGCACTGTGCAGTTATCAAAGAGTCATTCAGATTTAAGTGGCCCATTGTGATTGCATGCATGCTCTTCAATAGCACCTGGTGTGTTCCCTCAGCCTGAAATAGACATAACCACTGTCTTACCTACAAGCAAAATAGTCTACATTTGAAACTCTGGGTGATCTTAAGCACTAAGCCTCAGGTCATTGTTTGCAATGTTGTCTTTTTCCATGACTGACAGCATAATATACACTTTGAGAAGTTTGCTTAACTTTTCCCTTTTGTTGGGATAAGTATAGCCTCTTGTGTGAAATGACCCACTTATATAATGAACTCTATTCATCAGTTTGTATGTCTGTCTTATTTGTTACCAAAAATCCATTCCTCTTATTTCCCCTGCTCTATATTTCAGAGGAGTATATTTTCCAAGCTTCCTTTCTTGCTGGCTTTGTTTACCACATATTTTGTAATTAAAAAATAAAAGAAAACTTCATTTAAAATGTGTACAATCAAATTTATAGTCTCCAGGTGTTTTTTTTTTTTTTAATATTAGTTAGGAAAGATTTTATCTTATATGAGAATATGAAGATATTCTCTATATTTTATAGCACATTTTGTAGCATTAAGGGCTTCCCTGGTGGCTCAGATGGTAAAGAATCTGCCTGCAAAGTGGAAGACCCAGGTTCGAAACCTGGGTTGGAAAGATCCCCTGGAGAAGGAAATGGCAACCCACTCCAGTATTCTTGCCTGGAGAATCCATGGACAGAGGAGCCTGGCAGACTGTAATCCATAAAATTGCAGAGTTGGACGTGACTAACACTTAGAGCGTTAAAGAAATTATTTCATCTATCTAGACTTTGTTTCTGTGTATAGTGTGGGATTTTATATTTTGCTCCCAAATACCATTATAAATAAATAGTGAGTTTTCCCAATTTTTTTTCCTTGACTTTTTTATTTATAGAATGTTTTAAACTCAATTGGATAAAGAGAGAGAACTTGCAGTTGAAGGAGTAGAAATATCATGGCTTTTGTTTCAGAGGGAGATCTGGATTTGAATTCTGACTTTTCCCTGCACTGTCTGACCTTTTGGAAGTTTTCTAAATCTCTCTTGAGCCTGTGTTTCTCTTAGACAAAAAAGGTCAATATTATTAGTTTTGAGATGATTAAATGAGATAACGTATGGAAAGCACTGTGCAGTTATCAAAGAGTCATTCAGATTTAAGTGGCCCATTGTGATTGCATGCATGCTCTTCAATAGCACCTGGTGTGTTCCCTCAGCCTGAAATAGACATAACCACTGTCTTACCTACAAGCAAAATAGTCTACATTTGAAACTCTGGGTGATCTTAAGCACTAAGCCTCAGGTCATTGTTTGCAATGTTGTCTTTTTCCATGACTGACAGCATAATATACACTTTGAGAAGTTTGCTTAACTTTTCCCTTTTGTTGGGATAAGTATAGCCTCTTGTGTGAAATGACCCACTTATATAATGAACTCTATTCATCAGTTTGTATGTCTGTCTTATTTGTTACCAAAAATCCATTCCTCTTATTTCCCCTGCTCTATATTTCAGAGGAGTATATTTTCCAAGCTTCCTTTCTTGCTGGCTTTGTTTACCACATATTTTGTAATTAAAAAATAAAAGAAAACTTCATTTAAAATGTGTACAATCAAATTTATAGTCTCCAGGTGTTTTTTTTTTTTTTAATATTAGTTAGGAAAGATTTTATCTTATATGAGAATATGAAGATATTCTCTATATTTTATAGCACATTTTGTAGCATTAAGGGCTTCCCTGGTGGCTCAGATGGTAAAGAATCTGCCTGCAAAGTGGAAGACCCAGGTTCGAAACCTGGGTTGGAAAGATCCCCTGGAGAAGGAAATGGCAACCCACTCCAGTATTCTTGCCTGGAGAATCCATGGACAGAGGAGCCTGGCAGACTGTAATCCATAAAATTGCAGAGTTGGACGTGACTAACACTTAGAGCGTTAAAGAAATTATTTCATCTATCTAGACTTTGTTTCTGTGTATAGTGTGGGATTTTTATATTTTGCTCCCAAATACCATTATAAATAAATAGTGAGTTTTCCCAATAACATTTATTGAATAATTGAATAATATAGTTCTTTCTGTCTGATTTGAAAGCTACCTTCTTTATATACAAACTTGACATATATATATTCACTATCTTGTTCTATTTCAATGACCTAGTCATCTATGGCTATGCATTTTTGCACTTTTTATGTTACCAAAAGATTCAGATGTCTCCTTTTTTGAGGCTCTCAAGCATGTTAAGTGATACTAAAAGACTTGGTCCATCAATGGGTTCCACCATCAAACCTGTGGCACTGCTACTATTATTTAGTCACTGTGTCATGTCTGACATTTTTATGACCCCATAGACTGTAGCCTGCCAGGCTTCTCTGTCCATGAGATTTCCCAGGCAAGAATGCTGGAGTAGGTTGCCATTTCCTTCTCCAGGTGATCTTCCTGACCCATGGATCAAACTTGCATCTCCTGCTTTAGCAGGTGGATTCGTTACCACTGAGCCACCAGAGAAACCCTGGCACTGATAATACTATAGTATTAATACAGTAGTTTACTTACTACATAACTTTATAGTAACTCTTCATAAGTATCTGCTAGAAAATGTGTGCCGTCACTTCAAATTTGGCCCCAGAGAAGAGTGAAAATCTTTCCTAGGTAGTTACCCCACGTACAAGGAACTAATTTTACTGCACCTGCCCAGTTATATTTCATTAATCATACAAACAAGTGAAACAATGTTGTGATGAAAATTTTCAGTATAGACACTTTTTTGCCTTTTCTACCATTGTATAAGAGAGGGCAGATAAAATAGTTTTATTCCCGCATCACTGGGCTGTGGTGATTTACAGACAAACCTGATGGAGAGGAATGAGAATCATCTGGAAATGCCGAAATTTGAAGCAGATAGGCATTTGGGTTATCTCAGGGGGGAGGACAAAATGAATATTTCATGATGAGAAGGGCAAGGTGTTTCAGATAAAACATTTTGCATTCATCAGTGTCCTTTTCTTACTTTTCCTGGGTTCTAAGCTACCCTGCATTTCCCACTTTTCTTCACAGCTTGTTGTGACTGATAGGATGTTTTCCAGCCAAGAGAATTTGAACAGAAATGATATATGACAGTTGATAACCATTATTCTGATTTTAGATTTTCTATGAACAAGAAATTAACTTTTAGAATTGAGCCATGTAAGGCTTTAGGGTTTGATATTACAGCTAGCACTCAGGTATGATTTTTTTTTTCTCTCTCTCTTATTACAGGATGTGTTTTACTTTTAGGATTTGAACAGCAAGGTATATGATTAATTTATAGATTTAACTAAATAGCTATTGTCTGTCTTTCATTCTCTCTTTCTGGACCCCACTTGCATATATATTGTATGTTCTTATCAGTCTATCCGCTGCTGTCTCTCAGTCTGCCTCTCATGTGATTAATTTCTGTGCTGACTCTGGGTTTTTTCCCCAAATCAATCTTTTATTTCACTGATCCTCTACGTGGTAATATCTACTGTTTTTAAAAATCTATTCACTGAGCTTTTCATATAAATGGGTATAATTTTTGGTTTTCAGAAGTTTGATTTGGTTCATTATTCAAATTCTCATATTCTTCATAAATAGCATCTTCTTTTGCATAATTTAGCTTCTCTTTTATTTCTATAAACATCTTAAGTAAAAGTTGCATGTTCTGTATCTAATTTTTCCTCTGTCAAACTCCTTGGAGATTTAGTTCTGTTGATTGTTATTTCCACTTACTTTAGCTTATAATGACTTCTTTCTATGCATGAGCTCATTTTCATCAGTTATTTATTTTTGACCAAGTTGAGAGGGCTGGCTTCTTTTCTCTCCTGAAAAGGATGTCAGGAACCTTGAACATCTTTTAAGTTCATATAGAGTATTAGTACTTTCTGGAGCATTCAAATAAATTTAATCCCCTTATCTGTGTATTTAATTGCAAGACTGCACTTGTGACCTTATCTTTCTGGTCAGAGCAAGGTTTTGTGTTACCTTTCTTTGAAAAAAAGTATCTTTACCTGACAGTGTAACTTCCTGAGAGATTTATCTGGTGGATTCAGTCTAATTCCCACCTATGTGCACCTAAAATCCATTCGCCTAAAAATTTGGAGATTGTTAAGGGTCGAATTTATAACCCAAAATGCCCTTAGGACAGCCAGGTCTTTAGTTCTAGCTTCTGATCCTGATTACTAGATATCAGACTGTAAAGATTTCTCTAACCTTCTTGAAAATTCAGCTAGGCCAGCAAAATAATCTTCATTGAATTTTATCTGAGGTTTCCAGGTGGTTTTAAATGAGAGAGTTTTCATAAAACATAATCAACAACCTTTCTAGACACAGTTTATGTTTTCTCTTTATTAAGCTTTGTTTCATTAAGTTACAATGGATTTTTTTTCCTTTACCTAGAGTTTTGTTAGATTGCTCTTTTGCTGTTGTTTTCCTGGATTGAACTTTCTGCTTCACAAATCTGTTTAACTAGATATTACACTAACTTTTAAGCAAATGCATTTATTAAAACTGAATTCTTAATCATAACTCAACCCTAGAATCCCATAGAACAGGCAAAATTCTAGTAGGATTTTAACTGTTTTAAATATGATTTTGTACTCTGTAAGTTTAATTCTTTGGTCTTATAGCTTTGAAATAGGCATTTTTGAAATTCTTTTTTAAAATATTGTTTTCCATTATGGTTTATCACAGGATATTGGACCTAGTCCCCAGTGCTATATGGAGGACCTTGTTGTTCATCCATCCTGTGTATAATAGCTTACATCTGCTAGCCCCAGACTCCTCATCCTTCCCTCCTGCCTTGGTACTGACAATGCTCTCTGTGTCTGTGAGTGTGTTTCTGTTTTGTTGATAGGTTCATTTTGTGCCGTTTTTAGATTCCACATATTAAGTGATCTCACACACTGTCTCTGTCTGACTTACTTCACTTAGTATGATAATCTCTTGTCGTATCCATGTTGCTGCAAATGGCACTATTTTCTTCTTCTTATGACTGAGTTGTGTTCTGTAGTACTGTGTATGTGTCCCACATTTTATTTATCTGTTCATCTGTCGATGGATGTTTCAGTTGTTTCCATCTTTGTGAATAGTTGCTGCATGAGAATTTGACCTTTCTTTGAAAAAAGTATCTTTACCTGACAGTGTAACTTCCTGAGAGTTTTCTGGTGGATTCAGTCTAATTCCCACCTATGTGCACCTAAAATCCATTCGCCTAAAAATTTGGAGATTGTTAAGGGTCGAATTTATAACCCAAAATGCCCTTAGGACAGCCAGGTCTTTAGTTCTAGCTTCTGATCCTGATTACTAGATATCAGACTGTAAAGATTTCTCTAACCTTCTTGAAAATTCAGCTAGGCCAGCAAAATAATCTTCATTGAATTTTATCTGAGGTTTCCAGGTGGTTTTAAATGAGAGAGTTTTCATAAAACATAATCAACAACCTTTCTAGACACAGTTTATGTTTTCTCTTTATTAAGCTTTGTTTCATTAAGTTACAATGGATTTTTTTTCCTTTACCTAGAGTTTTGTTAGATTGCTCTTTTGCTGTTGTTTTCCTGGATTGAACTTTCTGCTTCACAAATCTGTTTAACTAGATATTACACTAACTTTTAAGCAAATGCATTTATTAAAACTGAATTCTTAATCATAACTCAACCCTAGAATCCCATAGAACAGGCAAAATTCTAGTAGGATTTTAACTGTTTTAAATATGATTTTGTACTCTGTAAGTTTAATTCTTTGGTCTTATAGCTTTGAAATAGGCATTTTTGAAATTCTTTTTTAAAATATTGTTTTCCATTATGGTTTATCACAGGATATTGGACCTAGTCCCCAGTGCTATATGGAGGACCTTGTTGTTCATCCATCCTGTGTATAATAGCTTACATCTGCTAGCCCCAGACTCCTCATCCTTCCCTCCTGCCTTGGTACTGACAATGCTCTCTGTGTCTGTGAGTGTGTTTCTGTTTTGTTGATAGGTTCATTTTGTGCCGTTTTTAGATTCCACATATTAAGTGATCTCACACACTGTCTCTGTCTGACTTACTTCACTTAGTATGATAATCTCTTGTCGTATCCATGTTGCTGCAAATGGCACTATTTTCTTCTTCTTATGACTGAGTTGTGTTCTGTAGTACTGTGTATGTGTCCCACATTTTATTTATCTGTTCATCTGTCGATGGATGTTTCAGTTGTTTCCATCTTTCAACTATTGTGAATAGTTGCTGCAAGCAGAGGGGCACATGTATCCTTTTGAATTACAGTTTTATCCAAGTATATGCACAGGAGTGGGATTGCTGGATCATGTGGTAATACAGTGTTTAGTTCTCTGAGTAATCTACCCACTATTTTCCATAGCATTTGAATTCTCTTCCTATTTGGACCCTCCCGTTTTGCGACGAGAACACATATTTAAGAGCTGGATTGGGTTCCATGTCATTATTACCTGTAACTATTTTAAGTTAATTACTTTGTTATTATGTGTCCTCCACATCTAAGATTCATTTCTTAATTTGCAAGGATATGTTAATGTTTACATTTTGTGAAGAAAGAAGTATAAGTAAAATAGAGCTCTTTTCAATTGATGTTTATAAAGTCTATTTTTTCTCATAGTTGGATCAGTCTTTTTTTTTTTTTATTCAAATCCTTTCATTGGGGGAAATAAAAAACAGTGTTTCTTGTGAAACTAGATCTGGATCAGTTTTGATAGGGATAGTTTTTTTTATTATTATTTTAGTTCAATATCCTTTATTCTTATTTTCTACTTTCTGGAATCCAGCATCTGAGACAAGTTGGATATAGTCTAAATCTTTAAGGAAATCTTTAAGGGATATAGTCTAATTTTTAAGGGTAGATCTAATCACCATGGCTTCTGCTTAGTGTCCTTTAGCTATTGTTGCTCTGAATTTTTAAACTGTAGATTGGGATAATTCTTTAGCTTTGTCTTCCAGTTACAAACATAATCTTTATCAATGACAATTCTGCTATCCAGCCTTTGTATTATTATTATCATTTTTGATCTTAGTAATCATGTATTTCACTTAAAGAAGCAAATAATTACTTTCATTCAGAGCATCCAAATTCTATGCAAATATGACTACCAAACACTTAAAATCTTTCTGTATTCAGTATGAACTCTGATTCTGCTAGTGTTAGTTTTCCTATTTGTTCATTTTGATTTCTCTCTTTGATGTTGTTAAGTTTAAAAACTTTTTTCCAATGTCTGATGATTTTCTTCCTTGCTCATTTCCATATGTTAATACAACTTCCCCAGTGGCTCAGTGGTAAAGACCTCACGTGCCAAAGCATGAGACACAGGCTTTATCCTTGGGTCAGGTAGATCCACTGCAGAAGAAGATGGTAAGTTTTATCCAAGTATATGCACAGGAGTGGGATTGCTGGATCATGTGGTAATACAGTGTTTAGTTCTCTGAGTAATCTACCCACTATTTTCCATAGCATTTGAATTCTCTTCCTATTTGGACCCTCCGTTTTGCGACGAGAACACATATTTAAGAGCTGGATTGGGTTCCATGTCATTATTACCTGTAACTATTTTAAGTTAATTACTTTGTTATTATGTGTCCTCCACATCTAAGATTCATTTCTTAATTTGCAAGGATATGTTAATGTTTACATTTTGTGAAGAAAGAAGTATAAGTAAAATAGAGCTCTTTTCAATTGATGTTTATAAAGTCTATTTTTTCTCATAGTTGGATCAGTCTTTTTTTTTTTTTATTCAAATCCTTTCATTGGGGGAAATAAAAAACAGTGTTTCTTGTGAAACTAGATCTGGATCAGTTTTGATAGGGATAGTTTTTTTTATTATTATTTTAGTTCAATATCCTTTATTCTTATTTTCTACTTTCTGGAATCCAGCATCTGAGACAAGTTGGATATAGTCTAAATCTTTAAGGAAATCTTTAAGGGATATAGTCTAATTTTTAAGGGTAGATCTAATCACCATGGCTTCTGCTTAGTGTCCTTTAGCTATTGTTGCTCTGAATTTTTAAACTGTAGATTGGGATAATTCTTTAGCTTTGTCTTCCAGTTACAAACATAATCTTTATCAATGACAATTCTGCTATCCAGCCTTTGTATTATTATTATCATTTTTGATCTTAGTAATCATGTATTTCACTTAAAGAAGCAAATAATTACTTTCATTCAGAGCATCCAAATTCTATGCAAATATGACTACCAAACACTTAAAATCTTTCTGTATTCAGTATGAACTCTGATTCTGCTAGTGTTAGTTTTCCTATTTGTTCATTTTGATTTCTCTCTTTCATGGTGTTAAGTTTAAAAAAACTTTTTTTTTTCCAATGTCTGATGATTTTCTTCCTTGCTCATTTCCATATGTTAATACAACTTCCCCAGTGGCTCAGTGGTAAAGACCTCACGTGCCAAAGCATGAGACACAGGCTTTATCCTTGGGTCAGGTAGATCCACTGCAGAAGAAGATGGTAACCCACTCCAATGTCTGGAAAATCCCATAAAACAGAGGAGCCTGGCAGGCTGCAGTTCATGGGGGGGACACAACTGAACAACTAAAACAATGGTTTCCGTGGTGTATGTGACAGTAATTATAGCCAAAATAATGAGTGCTGAGACCCACTCTGTCCAGCAGATAGAATCTACATGGACAATTTGTAAGCAACCCTGTCCCCCAACGAGAGAACAGAAGCCTGAAGTCACCCCCCGTAGACCCTTTGGCTGAATTCCCATGGTGAAAAAAGTAGTCCTGCAGGTTTTATCCAGTTGGAAAATGTAACAGACAGCAGGCCTGAAAGCAGGGGGCTGCAGTAACTATTTTGTAATCTTTTAATTAATTGCACAGTAACACACACACACACACACATACACACACACACACCCCCCTAGTGTCTTTGATCTTGCTCTCCATGAACTTGTTTCTGAGGGATTCATTTGGTCAAAATTAATTTTTCAGAGGTTCTCTCATCTGTCTTAAAAGTTTCCAAGTTCCTCAGATATATTAGGTGCGGTGATCAATATTATTGCATTAGCTTAGTATCATCCAGAAATACTCCATATTTCTTTGCTTTTGAAGACATTTTTAATATTTTAGGCTTTTTTTCTTATATTTAGAAAAATTTTGTCATTTACATGAGATTTTCAGAGAAGAAATATTTATGCCCAGTAAATTGTTAAATGAAAATTAAGATTCTCTTTTTTTCTTTATAAATTTTAAGTTTCTGAAAATTCACCATCGACAGTCTGGGAAGACTTCTTTAATGAATGTTTTTAGTGTGAAGTCTCAGTCCTCAACTCAATAAAACTTCTCTTGTTTTTCTTTAGTTTTTGCTTATTCATCTGTTCCATAGTCCTTGTGTGTCTCTACATAAATACTTTGTGTTCATAGAGTCTATCCTCAAACTTACATTTATCTTCTTATCCCTTCTGCTGGGATCCATTTGATATTTTACAAATTCGAGTTTTTAACATACTACTTGTCTTTCACACTTTCTAACCTGATATTCCTGACTGTCATTGACTTTATAGTTTTTGATAATATAATTTTCAACTGAAAACAGTATTTTCTCATTGTTTATTTATTTCTTTTAACACATTTATTTTAAACTCTGATCTTGGTAAGTACATAAAGTGAAATACTTCTTGAAGATTTTTTCTTAGAATACTTGGCCTTAGAAGGAAACAATTGTTCTATTCTTCGAGTTAAAAAGAAATCATGTATATGATTTTTTTCTGGTTTGATCTCATTAAAGAGGGAGCTTCATGTTTGTCTAATGTTGGAATTGAGATGAACATGTTGACAGAACATGAAGAACACTATTCAGATTTCTAGAGTTGGATAAGTGAGAACATGTTTGGATTTGCTGGCTTTTTTTTGTACATGGATGCACAGTGGCCCAAGAGCAAAAGGAAAATGTACTTGCGTGCCCTGAAGGTTCAGAAGTCCTTTTCTCTGGCTTTCTCCATCTCTCTGTGTGTTTCTGTTTCTCTGTCTCTCTCTCTCCCAGGGCCTTTGTCTGCTGATGGTAGCTTAAAGATATCTGATTAGCAAGTGTTTTTTTTTTTTTTAGGAGAAGGTCCTCCCTCATTTGGAGCCAGTTAGAACAGGGCCTTCTCCCTTCTTTAGAATAAAGTTCGCAGGAAGAACTGTGTGATGCTGGTTGCCACTGACCTTTGTGGGACTGTGTTTGAACTGAGCCAGTTATGCATTGGCTTAAGGTTGCCTTCAGGTCCTACTCCTTAAAATCTGGAATTGAACGTTGTGGATTTCCTCAAGGCTGTCCACCCACTCCTAAGCATAGGCGGCTCTGTAGGAGACCATTGACCCTTTCTTTTATCCAGAGTTTTTATTCTCTTGTTCTCAGAGTCTTTGAGTTTTTGTTTGGCCTTTGGGTGCCATGTTTCCTTAGACTCGAGTGGTGATACAGGTTTTTCCCAGTTTATATTTCATTATTGGTTTTAGTGGAGTTGTTAGAGGAGCAAGTTAAATGTGAAGTTTTAAATTGCCATTTGAACTGGAAGGCTTACTAATTCTGTGTTCAACCATTTCAGAGCTGCTTTTTCTTATACTCTTACATGAATTTAATTCCATTTTTTATTTGATTAGATACCTGGTAAATCCTTCTGTGATCATCAACCTCTGTGAAGCTCATCTTCTTCATTCTTTATGGCATTCTGTTATGTTTCTATCTCTATTTTTCATTGACTTAAGGTTTTCTACTCTTGTTTCACTAAAGATATGTCTTCTTTTATTTTATTGAAGATGCCAAAATATTTTTGACATTTTATCTCCAATGGGTGTTTTCCTTATCCTTCTCTGGACTTTATTATATTGCTGAGTTTTGTGACTGTACTTTTCTTATTTTATGAGTTTTTTGTGAGCTTCCTCATTAAAGAGGGAGCTTCATGTTTGTCTAATGTTGGAATTGAGATGAACATGTTGACAGAACATGAAGAACACTATTCAGATTTCTAGAGTTGGATAAGTGAGAACATGTTTGGATTTGCTGGCTTTTTTTTGTACATGGATGCACAGTGGCCCAAGAGCAAAAGGAAAATGTACTTGCGTGCCCTGAAGGTTCAGAAGTCCTTTTCTCTGGCTTTCTCCATCTCTCTGTGTGTTTCTGTTTCTCTGTCTCTCTCTCTCCCAGGGCCTTTGTCTGCTGATGGTAGCTTAAAGATATCTGATTAGCAAGTGTTTTTTTTTTTTTTAGGAGAAGGTCCTCCCTCATTTGGAGCCAGTTAGAACAGGGCCTTCTCCCTTCTTTAGAATAAAGTTCGCAGGAAGAACTGTGTGATGCTGGTTGCCACTGACCTTTGTGGGACTGTGTTTGAACTGAGCCAGTTATGCATTGGCTTAAGGTTGCCTTCAGGTCCTACTCCTTAAAATCTGGAATTGAACGTTGTGGATTTCCTCAAGGCTGTCCACCCACTCCTAAGCATAGGCGGCTCTGTAGGAGACCATTGACCCTTTCTTTTATCCAGAGTTTTTATTCTCTTGTTCTCAGAGTCTTTGAGTTTTTGTTTGGCCTTTGGGTGCCATGTTTCCTTAGACTCGAGTGGTGATACAGGTTTTTCCCAGTTTATATTTCATTATTGGTTTTAGTGGAGTTGTTAGAGGAGCAAGTTAAATGTGAAGTTTTAAATTGCCATTTGAACTGGAAGGCTTACTAATTCTGTGTTCAACCATTTCAGAGCTGCTTTTTCTTATACTCTTACATGAATTTAATTCCATTTTTTATTTGATTAGATACCTGGTAAATCCTTCTGTGATCATCAACCTCTGTGAAGCTCATCTTCTTCATTCTTTATGGCATTCTGTTATGTTTCTATCTCTATTTTTCATTGACTTAAGGTTTTCTACTCTTGTTTCACTAAAGATATGTCTTCTTTTATTTTATTGAAGATGCCAAAATATTTTTGACATTTTATCTCCAATGGGTGTTTTCCTTATCCTTCTCTGGACTTTATTATATTGCTGAGTTTTGTGACTGTACTTTTCTTATTTTATGATATGGCATTTTTATGACATGCCCTATAATTTATGAGCTTCCCTCATAGCTCAGTCGGTAGAGAATTGGCCTGCCATGCAAGAGGCCTCGGGTTTGATTCTTGGGTCTGGGAGATTTCCTGAAGAAAGAAATGGCAACCCAAGCCCAGAGAATCCCATAGACTGAGGAGCCTAGCAGGCTGCAGTCCATGGAGTCACAAGAGTTGGACATGACTTAGCAACTAAAGTATCATCTAATTTATTATTCATAATGAGAAAATTTTGTAAGAGAAAGATGATACCTAAATTATAAATCATATCATTTGAAATATCTCTATATTAATAGATACTGATTTTATTATATGGATACCTATACCATAGTTCTGATGCAAAAAATCCTAAACATAATATTAGTGAATCAAATTCAATGATGTATTAAAAAGATAATCCAAAATGACCTGGTCAGGTTTATCTGAATTTGTAACACTGATTTAATATTTGTAAATCAATAATGTTATTGATATATTTACAAAAGAAAGGAAAAAAAATAGGTAGTCACTGTGACATATGTAGAAAAGACATTTGGTGAAATTCTATGCTTACTTATATTTAAAAATAAATAGTGAACTTGGATCAGTACTTCTAAAGTTTTTAGTGTATATCATCTTAATTTTTTAAATATTGAGTTTTCTTTGTATCTAAAAAAATGAAGCAAAAACCTCATCACTTTTATTCAATTCTGTACTGATGTCTTAGCCAGTGAATCCAGTCAAGGCATTAAGTCAAAGAGTGGATTCCAACACTTCTCTAGCAATTTCTGACATTTTGTTTCCATGCAGCAAGAAAAAGTACCACAGGCCCATAGCATAAAGTAAATCTTGATTAAAAAATTAAGTTTCAGGCTTGTCAAGTTTCGTAAGGATGACCAATCCTTCTGTGATCATCAACCTCTGTGAAGCTCATCTTCTTCATTCTTTATGGCATTCTGTTATGTTTCTATCTCTATTTTTCATTGACTTAAGGTTTTCTACTCTTGTTTCACTAAAGATATGTCTTCTTTTATTTTATTGAAGATGCCAAAATATTTTTGACATTTTATCTCCAATGGGTGTTTTCCTTATCCTTCTCTGGACTTTATTATATTGCTGAGTTTTGTGACTGTACTTTTCTTATTTTATGATATGGCATTTTTATGACATGCCCTATAATTTATGAGCTTCCCTCATAGCTCAGTCGGTAGAGAATTGGCCTGCCATGCAAGAGGCCTCGGGTTTGATTCTTGGGTCTGGGAGATTTCCTGAAGAAAGAAATGGCAACCCAAGCCCAGAGAATCCCATAGACTGAGGAGCCTAGCAGGCTGCAGTCCATGGAGTCACAAGAGTTGGACATGACTTAGCAACTAAAGTATCATCTAATTTATTATTCATAATGAGAAAATTTTGTAAGAGAAAGATGATACCTAAATTATAAATCATATCATTTGAAATATCTCTATATTAATAGATACTGATTTTATTATATGGATACCTATACCATAGTTCTGATGCAAAAAATCCTAAACATAATATTAGTGAATCAAATTCAATGATGTATTAAAAAGATAATCCAAAATGACCTGGTCAGGTTTATCTGAATTTGTAACACTGATTTAATATTTGTAAATCAATAATGTTATTGATATATTTACAAAAGAAAGGAAAAAAAATAGGTAGTCACTGTGACATATGTAGAAAAGACATTTGGTGAAATTCTATGCTTACTTATATTTAAAAATAAATAGTGAACTTGGATCAGTACTTCTAAAGTTTTTAGTGTATATCATCTTAATTTTTTAAATATTGAGTTTTCTTTGTATCTAAAAAAATGAAGCAAAAAACCCCATCACTTTTATTCAATTCTGTACTGATGTCTTAGCCAGTGAATCCAGTCAAGGCATTAAGTCAAAGAGTGGATTCCAACACTTCTCTAGCAATTTCTGACATTTTGTTTCCATGCAGCAAGAAAAAGTACCACAGGCCCATAGCATAAAGTAAATCTTGATTAAAAAATTAAGTTTCAGGCTTGTCAACAAGTTTCGTAAGAAATGGGAGTTCAGTCCTTTTTATGAAATGTGTTCTTAAATTTTTTTGTTCACTCTTGCTAAAAGGCTTGCTGCAAAAAGAATTTTTTTAAACATTACAAAAACAATCACATAAATATATCCTTTTAGATTCACAACATATAATAAATAAAATCACAGTAGAACAGCCTCAGAGTATTCCTGTCACTTGGTGACAGGATTGATTAGCTTTTATTTCCTACATGTATTTCACATACATCTAATCGCCGTGTGCTCAGTCATGTCCAACTCTTTGCAACCCCATGGTTTGTAGCCCACCAGACTCCTCTGTCCATAGGGTTTTCCTGACAAGAATATTGGAGTGAGTTGCCGTTTCCTTCTCTGGGGACATCTAATCTGTAATTTACTAAATTTTCTTCTAACTCTCTGAATGGCAGCCCAGCATTTTCTGACAGACTAAAGAAAGGGTCACAGTGAACTTGTGCACTCAGCAACTGGGCCTGTAGCATCAAATACTGAGACAGAAACAATTAGCTGAACCTGGTCACCCCTCTCAGAGCACATTTTGTTTTACTAACAAGTTTCCTGTATGCAGTCATTGAAAGAGAGGGTTAACTTCTTTGAACCTGTCCTCTTTGCTGGTCATTTTGCAGACTTCTCATTTTAACAGGTGACTGTAATGCCTTTGTGCATTAATTTTAGTGGTTGCTATGGGGATCACAGCATATAATCTTAATTCAATTTTCTGAAATTTATATAGTACTACTGATAAGAAAAGAAAAAAAAAAAATTTGGTGAAAAATTTTCTATGCTTACTTATATTTAAAAATAAATAGTGAACTTGGATCAGTACTTCTAAAGTTTTTAGTGTATATCATCTTAATTTTTTAAATATTGAGTTTTCTTTGTATCTAAAAAAATGAAGCAAAAACCTCATCACTTTTATTCAATTCTGTACTGATGTCTTAGCCAGTGAATCCAGTCAAGGCATTAAGTCAAAGAGTGGATTCCAACACTTCTCTAGCAATTTCTGACATTTTGTTTCCATGCAGCAAGAAAAAGTACCACAGGCCCATAGCATAAAGTAAATCTTGATTAAAAAATTAAGTTTCAGGCTTGTCAACAAGTTTCGTAAGAAATGGGAGTTCAGTCCTTTTTATGAAATGTGTTCTTAAATTTTTTTGTTCACTCTTGCTAAAAGGCTTGCTGCAAAAAGAAGTTTTTTAAACATTACAAAAACAATCACATAAATATATCCTTTTAGATTCACAACATATAATAAATAAAATCACAGTAGAACAGCCTCAGAGTATTCCTGTCACTTGGTGACAGGATTGATTAGCTTTTATTTCCTACATGTATTTCACATACATCTAATCGCCGTGTGCTCAGTCATGTCCAACTCTTTGCAACCCCATGGTTTGTAGCCCACCAGACTCCTCTGTCCATAGGGTTTTCCTGACAAGAATATTGGAGTGAGTTGCCGTTTCCTTCTCTGGGGACATCTAATCTGTAATTTACTAAATTTTCTTCTAACTCTCTGAATGGCAGCCCAGCATTTTCTGACAGACTAAAGAAAGGGTCACAGTGAACTTGTGCACTCAGCAACTGGGCCTGTAGCATCAAATACTGAGACAGAAACAATTAGCTGAACCTGGTCACCCCTCTCAGAGCACATTTTGTTTTACTAACAAGTTTCCTGTATGCAGTCATTGAAAGAGAGGGTTAACTTCTTTGAACCTGTCCTCTTTGCTGGTCATTTTGCAGACTTCTCATTTTAACAGGTGACTGTAATGCCTTTGTGCATTAATTTTTAGTGGTTGCTATGGGGATCACAGCATATAATCTTAATTCTTCAAATTTTACCTGAAATTTATATAGTACTGCAAGGGGCTTCCTTGGTGGATCAGATAAATAATCTGCCCGTGACGCAGGAAATCTGGATTCAATCCCTGGGTTGGAAAGATCCCCTGGAGAAGGAAATGGCAACCCACTCCAGTATTCTTGCCTAGAGACTTTCATGGACAGAGAGGATCCTGGCAGGCTATAGTCCATGGGGTCGCAAAGTCAGACATGACTGAGCGACTAACACTTTTCATGTAAAATATAGAAGCTCGGCAACCATGTAGGTGCTTTAATCTTTTCACCTGCTTTCTGTTATAGTAGTCATATGTACTGCATCCACTTATGTATGTAAATTATTAAGTAAGATAATTTATATTTTTGCATATTTTTTTGCAGTATATGTAGCTGTAAAAAAGCTAAGAGAAAAAAGTATCTTTTATATTTACGATTTCAAATGCTCTTCATTTATTCTGAAAAATCTAGTTTCCCTCTGAAAGCATTTCTCTTCATGCTGAAAACCTTCCTTTGAACATTTCTTGTGCTACAAAATCTGGTGACAGTGAATTACTCTATTTTTCCTTTATCTACAGGCATTTTAATTCTCCCTCCCTTTAATAAGATATCTGCTGCTTTCAGAATTCTGGGTTGACATATCTTTTTTCTTTGTCTTGTAAAGATAATGTTCCACCATCTTTTGACCTTCCTGTTTTTTATCAGAAGCCTGCACTTATCCAGATTTTTATTTCCTTGTATATAATGTGTTGATTGATACTCACTGGTTCCTTTAAAATTTTTTCTCTCTATACTGAGTTTTAGTAATTTGATTATGATGTGCCTAAGTGTGGTTCTTCTCATACATACCATGTTTACTGGGTTGCCTGAATCTATAACTTTTTTTTTGAACAAATTTGGGAAGGTTTTTACATTAATTTTTAAACTACTTTTCTCCCTCTTTTTCTTTCTCCAGTAGATCTTTTGAAATTTTCCTCAGGATTCCCAGACTCTATTTTCCCTGTTTTTAATACTTTTCTTTCCTGTTTTTAGATTGTATGGTTTGCATTATTTTTGGTACTTTTCTTTCGTATTTTTAGATTTCATGGTTTGCATCGATCCATCTGTATTCACTGATTCCTTCCTTTTCATTGGTACACTTATTAAACACATCTGCTGAAAATTTATTCAGGTATTATATTTTACAAGTCTTAAATGTCCAACATTTTATTTCTTTTATTATCTGTTTCTTTGCTAACATTTACTGTCTTTTCATGTGTTTTGTCTGTGTGTTTTACTTTATTTAAGCATGCATACTTAGACATTTTAATCTGCTTACCTGATATTTCTAATATCTGTATCATCTCAAGATTGGTATCTGTTGCAAGTTTTACTTCTTGTTTTTCATATGCCAAGTAATTATGGATTGTATCTTGAACATCTTGAATGTCATGTTGTGAGGGTTCTGGATTCTCTTTCTTTTCCCCAGAGGTTGTTGACTTTTTTAAGCAAGCCATTAATTTGTTGGGCTCAAATCCAATTGATCTTCTGCTGTGAGTAGCCCAAATACTACTTCTGTTCTTTGAGTTCAAGTTCAAACTGTTTTCAGTTTGATCCTCATACACATGGTTTAAAAGTCACAGACTTTCACAGAGTTTGTATATAGAATTAAGAGCTCCATGACAATACTCTTTTGCTCTTTCATTTTTGTCTCTCTCTCTCTCTCATCTTCTGTTTGCCCTTGTACTGCCAGGGTTTTCTCCACTGAGTAAGAAAACGAGTGGATTTTCTACCAAAGCTTTAGCTGCCTAGAGCAATTACGATAATGGCTTTTGTGGGTAGCCCTTGAGGTAAAACTTGAGAGAGAGAGAGAGAGAGAGAAGAAAGGAGGGAGGGAGGGCAGGAGGGAAGAAGGAGAGAAGAAGGGATGGAGGGAAGGAAAGAAAGAGGAAAAGAAATTAAAAGAAAATAGAGGGAAATAAAGAAGAGGGAAAGAGAAAGAAACGGAAAGGAAACACACAGGGAAAATGCAGGGAGAATCTTACCATTAGACACTTTTTCTAAAGTTCCACTCCTCTCTAAATAGTATCATTTTTTATTTAGTCTCCAGAGTCTCCAAATAGGTACTTTGGAGTTTTGTTTTCTTGTTTTGGTTTTAAATTAATTCAGCTTTCATTGCTGTCATTTTGCGGTAGATCAGTTTATCAGGAACTTGCTGCTCACAGGGAGTCACTCCTCCTCACTGAATGCCTTTTCCAGAGTTTTAAATGGTCATAGTACAGGGGCAAAAATCCACATAATCTTCATGCCATAAATGATGAGATTTTGGATTTCTTATCAATCCTGGAAGGTGGGATTGACCCAATTTAAAATTGCTTAGAAAAAGAACTTTCAAACTTCCAACTATTTTATATACATGTGTGTGAATTTGTATGTAATAGAATATTGAAATTAAAGTTTGAACCAAGAAACCAAAGCACTAAAGATGTTTCTTATAAAGTGAATTATACCAGATTAAAAGGCAGGGTTTCATAATTAGTGATTGTGAATCCTGAAGCAAATCTAAGCTATAAAAGATTGAAAGAATAGAGGTAGAAAGAAGAGTCCATGATGAAGTTTATCTGGCAGGAATGGATGTGGTACCTGATTTGCCTGGTTGCCACCAGGGTGAGTGGGGGATGTGTAGATGGATGAAGATGCCACTTCCTTCACTTCAATACTAGAGACAGGGATTTCACAGGAATCTCACAGAGGAATTGAGATGGGTGGGAGGCTAGAAAGGGGATTGAATTCTGTGACGATATATGGAGGGCAGGCACCACAGGCTGACACACTGCCCTACTTATAGAGAAGAAGGCAAGTTGCTGTTACTTCTAGGAAGCAAGCAACTTAATTCTCCTCTGTTGGCAGTTCAGAAAGGGACAAGCATTTTCTGGGAACCAGGTTCATACTCTGCAGGAGAGAGCACCAGCCTGGAGCTATTTTGTGGCTTACTGAAGAACACTGTGTAAGAGGTGGTGGAACTCTAGTGAGAATGAATGTGGACCTCCACAAACAGGGCCCTGTGGGCCATGCGTAGTTCAAGGAGTGTGGGAAATTATGTGCAACATGCCTTAGCAGAGGAGTCTCCAAATTTCTATAAACATATCCAAGACAGTCATTATCCACACTGGCCAAGGCTGAAGACCACCGAAACATCTTCCACCTCTAGAGAGAACACTTCTTCTTCTGTTTCTCTCAAATAATTGGCAAAAGAGAAGAATCATGGCATCCTCTGCCACTCCGGAGTAGCCAGTGTTATTTTTGGAGATTATTAAGTTTTTTTGGAACTTGACATTCTAACTTTTCAATTGAGGCAGGCTATGCTTGCAAAGTAAAGAAATTAGAAATTACTGTCATCTACGAGGGAAGCAATCAGTTATGGAGCCTAACAAATATTGAGCTACAAAAGCCAAAATAAAGTCTTTTTAAAAAATTACATTGTGTGAATTTGTATGTAATAGAATATTGAAATTAAAGTTTGAACCAAGAAACCAAAGCACTAAAGATGTTTCTTATAAAGTGAATTATACCAGATTAAAAGGCAGGGTTTCATAATTAGTGATTGTGAATCCTGAAGCAAATCTAAGCTATAAAAGATTGAAAGAATAGAGGTAGAAAGAAGAGTCCATGATGAAGTTTATCTGGCAGGAATGGATGTGGTACCTGATTTGCCTGGTTGCCACCAGGGTGAGTGGGGGATGTGTAGATGGATGAAGATGCCACTTCCTTCACTTCAATACTAGAGACAGGGATTTCACAGGAATCTCACAGAGGAATTGAGATGGGTGGGAGGCTAGAAAGGGGATTGAATTCTGTGACGATATATGGAGGGCAGGCACCACAGGCTGACACACTGCCCTACTTATAGAGAAGAAGGCAAGTTGCTGTTACTTCTAGGAAGCAAGCAACTTAATTCTCCTCTGTTGGCAGTTCAGAAAGGGACAAGCATTTTCTGGGAACCAGGTTCATACTCTGCAGGAGAGAGCACCAGCCTGGAGCTATTTTGTGGCTTACTGAAGAACACTGTGTAAGAGGTGGTGGAACTCTAGTGAGAATGAATGTGGACCTCCACAAACAGGGCCCTGTGGGCCATGCGTAGTTCAAGGAGTGTGGGAAATTATGTGCAACATGCCTTAGCAGAGGAGTCTCCAAATTTCTATAAACATATCCAAGACAGTCATTATCCACACTGGCCAAGGCTGAAGACCACCGAAACATCTTCCACCTCTAGAGAGAACACTTCTTCTTCTGTTTCTCTCAAATAATTGGCAAAAGAGAAGAATCATGGCATCCTCTGCCACTCCGGAGTAGCCAGTGTTATTTTTGGAGATTATTAAGTTTTTTTGGAACTTGACATTCTAACTTTTCAATTGAGGCAGGCTATGCTTGCAAAGTAAAGAAATTAGAAATTACTTTCATCTAAGAGTGAAGCAATCAGTTATGGAGCCTAACAAATATTGAGCTACAAAAGCCAAAAATAAAGTCTTTTTTAAAAAAAATTACATATGATAGTTTGTGCTTGTGCAACATGCTGACATTATACACATTCATAAAGAGAAAAGGTGAGCAATCGATTTTGTTCCAGGATCCTGGGGAGCAGCAGAAAGGAAGTGACATTTGAAATGGGTCTTAACAATGTTGAATAATAAAGAAAGGAAGCAAAATGAGCAAAGTTTGGAGTTTTGAAATTACCCAGTATGTTATAGGCAATGAGGAGAATTATAGTCTAAAGAGACAGGAGGGTTTTGAGAAGAAGCAAGCTGCATTTGCAATAGAAGCCTGAAGCCAGTATATTAAAAATAGTGTGTGCCATGTGGATTTACCACAATGAAATGAGATAGCAGGAAGCCGTACATTTCCCAGTACCAGAATTTTTTTTGGGGTCTTATGAAGGTGTCAACTACAAATTGGCATTTACTGATTACATTGCCAATGACTGAGCAACAGGGGCATTTACTGTCCGCCTCTGCAGAGACTGAACACTGTCCTGTTTGGACCTGCTGACCTTCAACACCACCTGAGGTAGTTCAGGGTGGAGTGAGGCATTCTATACTCCAGGGACTCTGGTGGAGCAGGTCTTTTAGATAAGTGGATGTTTTAGGAACAGATTCTATTATCTCAATCCTTGCTTCTCCTCATGTTTAGAAAAGCACTAAGTCCCTTTATGGTGACATCCATTCCTTGTGACTAACTAAAACCTTTTGTGAAAATGACTGTTTATTGGTATTAAATTCCCCCTTCATCAAAACCTTATATATTGATTTTCCTCCCGCTGCCTCTTTGGAGCAGTCTCTCAGCTATCTAAGTGTTGCCTCCCTAGCTGCAGTCCTAATTGTGCCCCAAATAAAACTTTGCCTGCAACTCTCAGCTTGTTTATCTTTAAGTCTACAAAGGTATTTGTGTTTCAGAAAGGCAGTTTTGTCAGTACTTTGGAGGACATTTTAGAGTGACAAAGTTGAGAGGCAGAGGCACAGTTGTAAACAATCAAGGCTGCATGGTTGAGGTCTTACCAGGCAGAAATTACTTTCTTTAAAAAGGGCAATCAGTTATGGAGCCTAACAAATATTGAGCTACAAAAGCCAAAAATAAAGTCTTTTTTAAAAAAAATTACATATGATAGTTTGTGCTTGTGCAACATGCTGACATTATACACATTCATAAAGAGAAAAGGTGAGCAATCGATTTTGTTCCAGGATCCTGGGGAGCAGCAGAAAGGAAGTGACATTTGAAATGGGTCTTAACAATGTTGAATAATAAAGAAAGGAAGCAAAATGAGCAAAGTTTGGAGTTTTGAAATTACCCAGTATGTTATAGGCAATGAGGAGAATTATAGTCTAAAGAGACAGGAGGGTTTTGAGAAGAAGCAAGCTGCATTTGCAATAGAAGCCTGAAGCCAGTATATTAAAAATAGTGTGTGCCATGTGGATTTACCACAATGAAATGAGATAGCAGGAAGCCGTACATTTCCCAGTACCAGAATTTTTTTTTGGAGTCTTATGAAGGTGTCAACTACAAATTGGCATTTACTGATTACATTGCCAATGACTGAGCAACAGGGGCATTTACTGTCCGCCTCTGCAGAGACTGAACACTGTCCTGTTTGGACCTGCTGACCTTCAACACCACCTGAGGTAGTTCAGGGTGGAGTGAGGCATTCTATACTCCAGGGACTCTGGTGGAGCAGGTCTTTTAGATAAGTGGATGTTTTTAGGAACAGATTCTATTATCTCAATCCTTGCTTCTCCTCATGTTTAGAAAAGCACTAAGTCCCTTTATGGTGACATCCATTCCTTGTGACTAACTAAAACCTTTTGTGAAAATGACTGTTTATTGGTATTAAATTCCCCCTTCATCAAAACCTTATATATTGATTTTCCTCCCGCTGCCTCTTTGGAGCAGTCTCTCAGCTATCTAAGTGTTGCCTCCCTAGCTGCAGTCCTAATTGTGCCCCAAATAAAACTTTGCCTGCAACTCTCAGCTTGTTTATCTTTAAGTCTACAAAGGTATTTGTGTTTCAGAAAGGCAGTTTTGTCAGTACTTTGGAGGACATTTTAGAGTGACAAAGTTGAGAGGCAGAGGCACAGTTGTAAACAATCAAGGCTGCATGGTTGAGGTCTTACCTGGAGAAGGGAAGGAGCAGTGAAGATGGATTTGGTAGTCTTGGTGGTGGGTGGACAGTAAGAATAAGTAGCCAAGGAGTAGCCCAGAGCCACACTCAGATTGTCTGGTGTGAGGTCTTTAGCTGGCTCACAAGACTCATAAAACAAAACTGGTTGAAGGAGAAACATCAGGTTTGAGTGAGTGGGAAACGAAGCAGACTTTGAAGATGCTAACGTCACCTCAGCTGTAATAAATCCAGATGCAGATTTTCTGTCAATGGTTAGAGATTCCATTGGTTCACAGCTGGGCAAGATTGCTATGTACAAATCTGGCTTCTGGTAGGTAGAAGCAGACGTTGCAAATCACTTTAGAGAAAGTGAAAGGGATAGGACTTGACAAAGAAAGGTAAAGAGCTGTCACAGGTGTGAGAGGCAGGAGTGAGTGACAACACAGGAGTTTAGAAGGAAGGAGAGGTTCTATAAATGATGGGAAGGGGGTTTATGTTACCGAATCCAGGCTTGCTCTGCTGGATGCATGACAGGCCAAACAGTCAATCAGAGACATGAGGTGTTGAGACAAGGAAAACATATTTCGAAAGCAGCTGACCAAGAAGATGGCAGCCTAGTGCCTCAAAATAACCGTTTTACTGAGGTCTGGATGCCAGGTTTTTTTACAGATCAAAGATGGGGGGAGGTAAGGAAGCAAAGCAAGAAGGCCCTTAATCTTGCAAGTATCTCGGCATAGGAAGATTTTTGGCAAGCCTATGTTAACTTTCCCCTTCCCCATGTTTAGAAAAGCACTAACCTTAACACCTTTTTATAAAAATTTGTGAAAATGACTGTTTATTGGTATTAAATTCCCCCTTCATCAAAACCTTATATATTGATTTTCCTCCCGCTGCCTCTTTGGAGCAGTCTCTCAGCTATCTAAGTGTTGCCTCCCTAGCTGCAGTCCTAATTGTGCCCCAAATAAAACTTTGCCTGCAACTCTCAGCTTGTTTATCTTTAAGTCTACAAAGGTATTTGTGTTTCAGAAAGGCAGTTTTGTCAGTACTTTGGAGGACATTTTAGAGTGACAAAGTTGAGAGGCAGAGGCACAGTTGTAAACAATCAAGGCTGCATGGTTGAGGTCTTACCTGGAGAAGGGAAGGAGCAGTGAAGATGGATTTGGTAGTCTTGGTGGTGGGTGGACAGTAAGAATAAGTAGCCAAGGAGTAGCCCAGAGCCACACTCAGATTGTCTGGTGTGAGGTCTTTAGCTGGCTCACAAGACTCATAAAACAAAACTGGTTGAAGGAGAAACATCAGGTTTGAGTGAGTGGGAAACGAAGCAGACTTTGAAGATGCTAACGTCACCTCAGCTGTAATAAATCCAGATGCAGATTTTCTGTCAATGGTTAGAGATTCCATTGGTTCACAGCTGGGCAAGATTGCTATGTACAAATCTGGCTTCTGGTAGGTAGAAGCAGACGTTGCAAATCACTTTAGAGAAAGTGAAAGGGATAGGACTTGACAAAGAAAGGTAAAGAGCTGTCACAGGTGTGAGAGGCAGGAGTGAGTGACAACACAGGAGTTTAGAAGGAAGGAGAGGTTCTATAAATGATGGGAAGGGGGTTTATGTTACCGAATCCAGGCTTGCTCTGCTGGATGCATGACAGGCCAAACAGTCAATCAGAGACATGAGGTGTTGAGACAAGGAAAACATATTTCGAAAGCAGCTGACCAAGAAGATGGCAGCCTAGTGCCTCAAAATAACCGTTTTACTGAGGTCTGGATGCCAGGTTTTTTTACAGATCAAAGATGGGGGGAGGTAAGGAAGCAAAGCAAGAAGGCCCTTAATCTTGCAAGTATCTCCTAGAATGGCAAGCCTCAGGCAGGGATTGTGTCCATTTCTCCCTTCCTGCCATCTGAACAAAGGCACTTTAGCTCACAGTCAAGCAGAGGGGTAGGGTCCTCCAGGCAAGCCATTAAGGATGATTATAACAAAAGCAAAGAAAAGCAAGACAATCAGTTTGCAGCATGAGTCAGAATTGGTTTCCTCCCTGCCACAGGTACACTAACATCAACTTCTGCAATAAGGCAAATAGGATGAGAACTGAAAAGAACCCACATTTGATTATTAGCCAGTTGTATTTGGCTTTTGCCTGAATCATTTAATAGGGTGGGAGTTCAGGTGTCAAGATGTAATGGAAAGTGGATAAAAGGCAACAACTTAAAAATAGTGAATCTCACCTTGGCTACCTAAAATATCACCGCAAGGGATAGAGAGAGCTGGATAGCTTTGTGGTTACATACGTACCAGTTTTAGAATGCAGGAACTGAAATAACGTGAGATGAGATAAGATGAACGTGAACTACTACAGAAAAGTACACAGTAAAAATTAGCTCAGTCATGCCCTCTGTGACTTCTGCCGTGATTAAGAGCAGCACTGTGATTAACAGCATCTAATATGTTCTTACAAAATGTTTCCTTGTCTTTGTCCCATTTGGCCAACTTTAATTAATTTAGATCTAAAGATAATACTAGACAATTGTGTGAGAAAAATTGGATAGATAAAATGCAAATAATCTGTCTGCTGATGATCTGAAATACAGTGGTAAATGATTTTGTTCAAACTCTGAGCTAGATTCAACTATTGACAAACGAAAGGTAAAGGGGGGCGGGGTCACAGGTGTGAGAGGCAGGAGTGAGTGACAACACAGGAGTTTAGAAGGAAGGAGAGGTTCTATAAATGATGGGAAGGGGGTTTATGTTACCGAATCCAGGCTTGCTCTGCTGGATGCATGACAGGCCAAACAGTCAATCAGAGACATGAGGTGTTGAGACAAGGAAAACATATTTCGAAAGCAGCTGACCAAGAAGATGGCAGCCTAGTGCCTCAAAATAACCGTTTTACTGAGGTCTGGATGCCAGGTTTTTTTACAGATCAAAGATGGGGGGAGGTAAGGAAGCAAAGCAAGAAGGCCCTTAATCTTGCAAGTATCTCCTAGAATGGCAAGCCTCAGGCAGGGATTGTGTCCATTTCTCCCTTCCTGCCATCTGAACAAAGGCACTTTAGCTCACAGTCAAGCAGAGGGGCAGGGTCCTCCAGGCAAGCCATTAAGGATGATTATAACAAAAGCAAAGAAAAGCAAGACAATCAGTTTGCAGCATGAGTCAGAATTGGTTTCCTCCCTGCCACAGGTACACTAACATCAACTTCTGCAATAAGGCAAATAGGATGAGAACTGAAAAGAACCCACATTTGATTATTAGCCAGTTGTATTTGGCTTTTGCCTGAATCATTTAATAGGGTGGGAGTTCAGGTGTCAAGATGTAATGGAAAGTGGATAAAAGGCAACAACTTAAAAATAGTGAATCTCACCTTGGCTACCTAAAATATCACCGCAAGGGATAGAGAGAGCTGGATAGCTTTGTGGTTACATACGTACCAGTTTTAGAATGCAGGAACTGAAATAACGTGAGATGAGATAAGATGAACGTGAACTACTACAGAAAAGTACACAGTAAAAATTAGCTCAGTCATGCCCTCTGTGACTTCTGCCGTGATTAAGAGCAGCACTGTGATTAACAGCATCTAATATGTTCTTACAAAATGTTTCCTTGTCTTTGTCCCATTTGGCCAACTTTAATTAATTTAGATCTAAAGATAATACTAGACAATTGTGTGAGAAAAATTGGATAGATAAAATGCAAATAATCTGTCTGCTGATGATCTGAAATACAGTGGTAAATGATTTTGTTCAAACCTCTGAGCTATTGTATTTCTCAACTATTTGCTTTATATTTGTTTTAAGGACAGGGAGGTTTTTGGCTTTAATCACAGAACACTTACAGTCTGGTTTTGTTGGTTTGTTTATAATTTGCATTTCTTCTATTTAGTACTTGGTTTTATATTGATCTGTGTAGTGGGTTTGAGATCAGATAGATGTGTGTCGAGGTGCATGTGCGGGTTGGAAAAGAATTTTCAGACACGAGGCAGAGTGAGGGGAAAGTAGAATTTATTAGAGTGGGGGAAGGGAGAATCTCTGCCAGTACAGCAGGCCGGTTTAAGGGAGAATCAGCATGGAAGACGCTGCTAGAACAGTGGGTCGGCTCAAAGAGAACCGATGTTAAGCAGGGCTCTTTGATTCCTTTTATAGCTAGCGTCTAAGGAGTGGCATAGGGGTCTTAAGGATCATTGCTGATTGGACAATGTACTGGGAAGGTAGAGTGATGACCAGAGCATGCAGCAGGGTCCAAGGAGTGGCACGGGGGCCTTAAGGATTGGGTAGTGTACTGTAGCCTGAGGGAGGGGAGGACAATAGGGGTCCTGCGTTCCAAGACTCTTCTAGTTTGCCTTGTTCTTTCATCCTTGGGCACCACAATGTGGATTTGAATATCAGTTTTACTGCTCCTTAGATGTATGATCTTGACTAAGAAAATTAGCCTTTCTGAGACTCAGTTTCCTCACCTGTAATGCAGACAAAACACTAGCTTGCCTTTCTGAGGATTATTGATGTTTCAAGGTAAGCAATTCCACAATGATTTGCATACAATACTTAGTGAATGGTTAGTGTTAACATTAAACCAGGGTCCAGATCTCCCAAAGGGTGGTCTATAGTACAGTTTTCTAAGGACATTTCCTGGGAGAACAGTGTTTTCCTCCTTTTGGAAACTCACATGCTCCCTATTACAAATAAAGGTTTGGAGTGATGGAGACATGTGATTGACTGTGTTGTGAAGGTTTCGCAATGGCAGGCCACGCTCGAGTGTAAAAGAAGAGAGAGAAAGCTTTTTAAATGACTATTTTTTGTCTCTTATGATATTCCTAATCCCTTATGTTTTAGATGAATTGTGTGTGTGTGTGAGAGAGGGACAGAGAGGGTAATAGAGGGCAGTGGTGGTGACAAATCTTATCATCTAGTGATTTCATTCTCTTCCATTAAAAAAAAAAAAAATCACTTTCGTGTTAGTTGTTTTGATAAACTCAAATATTTCATCAAAGTTCTGACTCCTTACCAGGACTGCTTTTGCTTTTGCTAAGGATGTCTTTAGGTCCTCAGGGAGGTTGGGAAGGTTTTTAAGGGTTGGAAAAGAATTTTCAGACACGAGGCAGAGTGAGGGGAAAGTAGAATTTATTAGAGTGGGGGAAGGGAGAATCTCTGCCAGTACAGCAGGCCGGTTTAAGGGAGAATCAGCATGGAAGACGCTGCTAGAACAGTGGGTCGGCTCAAAGAGAACCGATGTTAAGCAGGGCTCTTTGATTCCTTTATAGCTAGCGTCTAAGGAGTGGCATAGGGGTCTTAAGGATCATTGCTGATTGGACAATGTACTGGGAAGGTAGAGTGATGACCAGAGCATGCAGCAGGGTCCAAGGAGTGGCACGGGGGCCTTAAGGATTGGGTAGTGTACTGTAGCCTGAGGGAGGGGAGGACAATAGGGGTCCTGCGTTCCAAGACTCTTCTAGTTTGCCTTGTTCTTTCATCCTTGGGCACCACAATGTGGATTTGAATATCAGTTTTACTGCTCCTTAGATGTATGATCTTGACTAAGAAAATTAGCCTTTCTGAGACTCAGTTTCCTCACCTGTAATGCAGACAAAACACTAGCTTGCCTTTCTGAGGATTATTGATGTTTCAAGGTAAGCAATTCCACAATGATTTGCATACAATACTTAGTGAATGGTTAGTGTTAACATTAAACCAGGGTCCAGATCTCCCAAAGGGTGGTCTATAGTACAGTTTTCTAAGGACATTTCCTGGGAGAACAGTGTTTTCCTCCTTTTGGAAACTCACATGCTCCCTATTACAAATAAAGGTTTGGAGTGATGGAGACATGTGATTGACTGTGTTGTGAAGGTTTCGCAATGGCAGGCCACGCTCGAGTGTAAAAGAAGAGAGAGAAAGCTTTTTAAATGACTATTTTTTGTCTCTTATGATATTCCTAATCCCTTATGTTTTAGATGAATTGTGTGTGTGTGTGAGAGAGGGACAGAGAGGGTAATAGAGGGCAGTGGTGGTGACAAATCTTATCATCTAGTGATTTCATTCTCTTCCATTAAAAAAAAAAAAAATCACTTTCGTGTTAGTTGTTTTGATAAACTCAAATATTTCATCAAAGTTCTGACTCCTTACCAGGACTGCTTTTGCTTTTGCTAAGGATGTCTTTAGGTCCTCAGGGAGGTTGGGAAGGGTCTACTGCCTTACCAAGGGTGCTTGTGCCATCCTCTGGACTCATGAGCCATCTGTAGTGACGGTCGTTACCCAGCCCAGATGCTTAGAATCCAGCAAGCATTGGCTGCTCACATTTGTGGCTGGTCGAATCCATGACCTATTTTTTTTTTTTTTAAATCATAATTCTCTGACAGCTCTGTGCTAACTTAACTTCATTATGGCTCCTGCTGACTCTTGAAATCCCTGTATTTAGGTCAGATCTTCTAACTACAAGATGTCTACCGCACAGGAGCTGTTTTTTTCTTGTTCACATTGAGCCCAGGGGAAGCCCATGGTCTTAATTCCTCATCACTTCCTCCTACATCTTGGAAGCACACAGAACTCTGGATTTCTTCTGTACTGCCAGGGAGCAGAGCAGAGGTGCTGTCTCTGGTCCTCCCTCTTCTAAACACACCATGAGGCTGCTCCCGTGTCACCTTCAGGCCCTTCCCTTTGTTGAGGGGAATTCCCTCCAGGAATTCCAAGCAGAACTTCTCCTCAAGGCTCCTTGCTGTTTGTGTCACTCTTTCATCTTTTTCTGCTAGAACTTTGGCATCCAAGATTCCTAGATCAGATCACTTGATTTCTTTCATTATCCTCCTCTCGTTCCTTCCTCCCTGCACCACATTACTTTTGATGGAAAATGAGAACATTTCTGAGTCAGAGCCCCCATCTTGTCTCCAGTGACCCCTGTATCGTTGGTTGGCAACTACCTTTTCTCTAAAGTAATAAAAAAACTTTTTTAATAGATGGAAAATCATAGGGAGTTATGCTTTAAGAAACAGGAGGCTTTCACAATTGTACTTTGACTTTTACATTTTGTTATCCCAATTTCCCCTAATCTGTTTTCTTATACATTCACCCTCCTGCAATGTGTGAATCAGTTATTCAGCTTACTGGTTATTGTCTGTCAGCTCCATATTCATCTTTCCAGACTTAGCTCTGTGTTGTTGTTGTTCAGTCACCAAGTCACATCTGACTCTGCAACTCCATGGACTGCAGCTTGCCAGGCTTCCCTGTCCTTCACTATCTCCCTGAGTCTGCTCAAGCTCATGTCCATTGAGTAGATGATGCCATCCAACCATCTCATCCCCTGTTGCCCCTTTCTCCTCCTGCCCTCAGTCTTTCCCAACATCAAGGGGCTTTTCCAATGAGCCAACTGTTCACATCAGATGGTCAAAGTATTGGAGCTTCAGATTTAGCATCAGCCCTTCCATGAATATTCAGGGTTGATTTCCTAAAGGATTGGCTGGTTTGATCTCCTTGGAATTCTCAAGAGTCTTCCCTAGCACCACAGTTCAAAACCATCATTTCTTCAATGCTCAGCTTCCTTTATGGTCTAACTCTCACATCCATACATGATTACTAGAAAAACCATAGCTTTCACTACGTGGACGTTTGCATTTTAAAATGCTGTATAGGTTTGTCATAGCTTTCCTTCCACAGAGCAAGTATCTTCTAATTTCATGGCTGCAGTCACTGTCCGTAATGATTTTGGAACCCAAGAGAATGAAGTCTGTCAGTGTTTCCATTTTTACCCCATGTGTTTGCTGTAAAGTGATGGGACTGGATGCCATGATCTTAGTTTTTTAAATGTTGAGTTTTGAGCCAGCTTTAACGTATGCAGTGAAACAGAGGTAGGTGTTTTTCTGGAAGTCCCTTGCTTTCTATGATCCAGCAAATATTGATAATTTTCTCTCTGGTTCCTCTGTCTTTTATTGAGGCTGGGCCTTTGCAAATACAGTTCTGTTTGACTAGATTCTCTTGTTGGGATCTTCAAGTAGGGGCACTAGGGGGAGATACAAGGACTTTGCTCTAGCTCAGATGATAAAGAATCTGCCTGCAATGCAGGAGATCTGGTTTCAGTCCCTGTGTCAGGAAGATCCCCTGAAGAAGGAAATGGCAACCGACTCTAGTATTTTTGCCTGGAGAATTCCATGGACAGAGGAACCTGGCGGGCTACAGTCCATGGGGTTGCAAAGAGTCAGACACGACTAAGTGACGGAGACACACAGGGTAGTAGACAAAAGGCAGCAGGAGGGAGAGGCAGCTATCCTTCTTCCTGTTTCCTTATGCCTTGTGCTTCCTTTTCCTGTGTCACCCTAGCAACAACTCTTCACCCTGGCAGAGGCACTTCCTTCAGAGCCTTTCTTCAGAGGCTTAGCAGCAGCTGATGCTGCTTTGCAATTTTCCCAATCCTTGTAGAGCCAACTTTCTTACATCTCTCTTCAAAATGTCAGCACCTCCTTAGAGGGTTGGGCCCAGGCCCATGAATCCTCTCCTTGAAACTCAGACCCCAGCCCTGCAGGTCTGAGTTTCATTTCTCAGGGCGCTTCCTCTTAAGTTTCTCATTTTGAATAAGATCAGCCTCTTCCCTTTTTTCCTCAGCTCTGGGGGAGGTGGAAGGGGAGGCAGTGGCTTCCTGCAGTTGCTACCTCCATGATACCTAGGGAACAAAATTATACCCTGTTTACAATTCTGCATATCAAATACTCACTGTTAAAATGACTAGTATAATTTCTATCTCCTGAATGGATCCAGACTGATATAAAGTCCACCAGAACTAGTGTTATGGGAACAGCACTATGAATGGACTCATCTCACCATTTGTTGGAGCGATGGTGAGGGTGGGGATGGGATGTGGCCAAGGTTTCGCATGTATGTCTCTGTAAACATGTCTGCTGATCATGCGTGTTTGGTGAACACACTTGTGCTCAGTAGAATGACCCCTTCCCTAGGGGATAGGGGAAATTTGAGCCAGAGAAGACTCATATATACAGGAAATAAAAAGTGATTTCTTGGCTGAAACAGTTTAAGTGAGTCTCCATCAGACTTTCCAAATGCATGGTTATTTAGGGATTAGGAATTTGAAGGTGTCTAAGAGGCAGCTTTTAAGACCAAGAGGTATAACTGCATCACCAACACAGCCAGATTAAAAAAAAAACACATTATATCTTTTGTGTGTGCTCTGCCTTTGCAATCCAGAATGCTTCTTTTCAGTTCAGTAGAAGAAATTCTTGGAAAGTATCTATGACAGTCCTGGCACCGAGCTGAGTTCCTATAATATGGTCCCTGCCTCAAGGAGCTCATGCTCTTATGCCTCAAAGTGTGGTCCACGAGTCAACAGCATTGGCATCCTCTGGAAGTTTATTGGAAACAGAGAATCACATGGTCCATCCCAGATCTACTAAATTAAAATTGTCATTTTAACTATATTCCCTGGTAGTTTTTACATGCACTAGCATTTGACAGTGCAAGGATAAAACAAGTGCTACATCTAGCAAAAACCACATGTATACCATTCAACTCTAATGCCTATCACTCTCTTGCTTTTGACTTTATACATCCCCTCACTATTCGGTATTGCCTCAAGTTAGAGAAGGTGGGATGAGACATCTTAGGAAGTATAGTTTTCCCGGGTTGACTGCATTAGACAAGGTGGGGAGGCAGCAAGAACTATAGGAGGAGCACAAAAAATAGTGTTTGGGGGCCTCACAGTCCATTTACAAAGAAAAAATAAATGACTAAAGATCACCACAGGCTTCACCAGTGGCCCAGCAGTGAAGATCTGCTTGCAATGCAAGAGACATGGGTACAATTCCTCAATCAGGAAGATCCCCTGGAGAAGGAAATGGCAACCCATTCCAGTATTCTTGCCTGGAGAGTCCCATGGACAGAGGAGCCTGGCAGGCTACAGTCCATTGGGTCACAAGAGTTGGACATGAGTTAGTGACTAAACAACAACAACAAAAGACCATCACACATTCTCCATGGCCTGTATTTTTATCCTCTACTAGGAGAACCAGGGGGTAGCAGAAAAGTATAGTTGTGTTTCAAGACTGATGAATATAGGTCAAGAGAATGGGCACACTCTTTCCAGCTGCCCCATTCATAGGGAAATTGAGCCAGAGAAGACTCATATATACAGGAAATAAAAAGTGATTTCTTGGCTGAAACAGTTTAAGTGAGTCTCCATCAGACTTTCCAAATGCATGGTTATTTAGGGATTAGGAATTTGAAGGTGTCTAAGAGGCAGCTTTTAAGACCAAGAGGTATAACTGCATCACCAACACAGCCAGATTAAAAAAACACATTATATCTTTTGTGTGTGCTCTGCCTTTGCAATCCAGAATGCTTCTTTTCAGTTCAGTAGAAGAAATTCTTGGAAAGTATCTATGACAGTCCTGGCACCGAGCTGAGTTCCTATAATATGGTCCCTGCCTCAAGGAGCTCATGCTCTTATGCCTCAAAGTGTGGTCCACGAGTCAACAGCATTGGCATCCTCTGGAAGTTTATTGGAAACAGAGAATCACATGGTCCATCCCAGATCTACTAAATTAAAATTGTCATTTTAACTATATTCCCTGGTAGTTTTTACATGCACTAGCATTTGACAGTGCAAGGATAAAACAAGTGCTACATCTAGCAAAAACCACATGTATACCATTCAACTCTAATGCCTATCACTCTCTTGCTTTTGACTTTATACATCCCCTCACTATTCGGTATTGCCTCAAGTTAGAGAAGGTGGGATGAGACATCTTAGGAAGTATAGTTTTCCCGGGTTGACTGCATTAGACAAGGTGGGGAGGCAGCAAGAACTATAGGAGGAGCACAAAAAATAGTGTTTGGGGGCCTCACAGTCCATTTACAAAGAAAAAATAAATGACTAAAGATCACCACAGGCTTCACCAGTGGCCCAGCAGTGAAGATCTGCTTGCAATGCAAGAGACATGGGTACAATTCCTCAATCAGGAAGATCCCCTGGAGAAGGAAATGGCAACCCATTCCAGTATTCTTGCCTGGAGAGTCCCATGGACAGAGGAGCCTGGCAGGCTACAGTCCATTGGGTCACAAGAGTTGGACATGAGTTAGTGACTAAACAACAACAACAAAAGACCATCACACATTCTCCATGGCCTGTATTTTTATCCTCTACTAGGAGAACCAGGGGGTAGCAGAAAAGTATAGTTGTGTTTCAAGACTGATGAATATAGGTCAAGAGAATGGGCACACTCTTTCCAGCTGTATCCCCCAGAGGAATTTATTATGAGAATTCAAATGGATATGTAGCTGTCTGGGACTGTCCACATACCTGTTCCATTGGTGAATAGTAGTCGTTGAAGGTGGTTCCCTAGTCACAGGCTGAAAATGTGTCCACGAGATGGTTTGAAGATAGGACTGCATATAAAGAAAATAGGTTAGGACTCTGTCTTGTGTTGGGGGTGGAACAAGAGCCTGAGGGGCTGTTTATACACTTTGGACTCATGTTTTCATGAGGCTGAAGACGTGGGCTGACCTCTTTCTTGGGAGTGCCTCCAGATGGAGAATAGTCAAAGTGGAGGCTAGTGACTCTTTAGACACAGAGTAGATCCCTGAACTCTTTCTCTGGGGACCTGCAGTGGCAGCATGCTACAAAGAGCCAAGGAGATTTGTCTCTCTGTCAAGTGTGTCGCTATCTTGCTGCTTGTAATGTTGCAGCCTATGAAAAGAGTCTGCAGGATAATAGGTGTGAAGGATTTAGAGGAAAGGCCTATCTTTGACAGTTGCTGTGAAAATAGATCAAGTTCCTTTTGTTTAAATATATCTGATTTGTGTTCTTGGTAAGATAAAGAGGAATCATGAAGCAAGAAAATGATATTAGGGGAAGAACAGGGGAGGTAAAAAGACAAAATTCTGAAATAAGATAGCATAAGCTAAAAATGTTAAAGTCTTCCATGAAACCAAAAATAAAAAAGCTGTGTCAGGTTTACAATTGGCATCAGGGTCAAAAAGGAATAAAATTGATGGTGCAGAAAATTAAATTATGTTGAAAGAAATGTTTGAGAAATTATTTCAGAAGTCAGAGGAAAGCGCCAAAGAAGACAGTGAGGAGAGAAAGATTTATAGTGTTGGCAGGGGGAGAGACCAGAGAGAGAATAAGAGACAAAGGGATAGGATGGGTAGAAAAGACACACAATTGGAAACCACGTAAGAAATTAAAAGCATTCCTACAGACAATCCTCTGCCTTTATAAAATGAGTCAGAATATCAGGATAAAAAGATTATTTCAATAGAACATAAAATACTTTGAACTAAAAAAAAAAAAAACAGTTTAAAAGAAGGGTCATACCACCTGTAAGGAGCAGTGGGTTAGTGGCCAAGGGTGGTGATTGCTGTCTAACTGTGTCCATGTTGGTTGGGATGCCTGTCCCATATTTTGTATATTGGCATAAGAATTTCTATAAATTATCATAACTGAAAGTAAACATTCTAAACCAAGTCTCACTTCTAAGTCCCATGGCTCCTGTCTTGGAAGCTATACCTTTAGAAGCCAGCCGGAGGTGGGATCCCTGAGACTAGGTGAAGGGAGAAGGGGTGTGTGTAATATATGGATCTCGTTGCCTCTAACCATCTGTGTAGGGTGTTTCCTTTCATGATGATAGTAGAAAAGACCTCACTTCCATAACATACTACTCTCAATGCTTTCTTTAAAGCTACTTTTCATTAAAGGATTATCTCATGAGGTATTTACCTTGGGAGCTGGGAGACTAAGGCACTCAGGTCCTGGCTCTTCAGTGAATTTAAGTGTGTGACCTTGGGCAAGTCACTTAACCTCTCTGTGCTTCTGCCTCCAAGTCTTGTAAAATGAGAGTAATATCTGCCTCACTTGGTTGTTGTGGGGGTTCATTAAATACAATGTCTGTAAAACATCTAAGGTTCTTGAAGAAAGTGCTGTGTAAATACAAAATAATATCTATTAAAGTTGGTTTATATGTGCAAAAAAAAGAAAGGTCATAAATCTATAAAGAAAAAGTTGATTATTTAGTACCTAGTATTGAATAATTAGAAATAAGCTATATCCCTACTTTACACAGCATTATGAAATAAATTTTATGGATTTAAAATTTTTAAATCATAAAACAATTTAGTAAAATAGATGTAAATATTTATTACATGGATGCATGAAGGGAATTTTCTAATCTTAGGTACAATGAAAGAGTTCTCAGTTTAAGAAAAAAGCAAAAACGGACTTTTGTTGTTGTTCAGTTGCCAAGTCATGTCCTACTCTTCGTGAACACATGGACTATAGCATACCAGGCTTCCCTGTCCTACACTATCTCCCTCAGTTCGCTCAGATTCATATCCATTGAGTTGGTGATGCTGTCCAACCATCTCATCTTCTGTCATCCTCTTTTCCTCCTGCATCAGGGTCTTTTCCAGTGAGTCAGATCTTTGCATCATGTGGCCAAAGTATTGGAGCTTCAACTTTAGCATCAGTCTGTTGAATGACTAGTCAGGGTTGATTTCCTGTAGGATCGACTGATTTGATCTGCTTGCAGTCCAAGGGACTTTTAAGAGTCTTCTCCAGTATCGCATGATTTGACTGAAAGTAAACATTCTAAACCAAGTCTCACTTCTAAGTCCCATGGCTCCTGTCTTGGAAGCTATACCTTTAGAAGCCAGCCGGAGGTGGGATCCCTGAGACTAGGTGAAGGGAGAAGGGGTGTGTGTAATATATGGATCTCGTTGCCTCTAACCATCTGTGTAGGGTGTTTCCTTTCATGATGATAGTAGAAAAGACCTCACTTCCATAACATACTACTCTCAATGCTTTCTTTAAAGCTACTTTTCATTAAAGGATTATCTCATGAGGTATTTACCTTGGGAGCTGGGAGACTAAGGCACTCAGGTCCTGGCTCTTCAGTGAATTTAAGTGTGTGACCTTGGGCAAGTCACTTAACCTCTCTGTGCTTCTGCCTCCAAGTCTTGTAAAATGAGAGTAATATCTGCCTCACTTGGTTGTTGTGGGGGTTCATTAAATACAATGTCTGTAAAACATCTAAGGTTCTTGAAGAAAGTGCTGTGTAAATACAAAATAATATCTATTAAAGTTGGTTTATATGTGCAAAAAAAAGAAAGGTCATAAATCTATAAAGAAAAAGTTGATTATTTAGTACCTAGTATTGAATAATTAGAAATAAGCTATATCCCTACTTTACACAGCATTATGAAATAAATTTTATGGATTTAAAATTTTTAAATCATAAAACAATTTAGTAAAATAGATGTAAATATTTATTACATGGATGCATGAAGGGAATTTTCTAATCTTAGGTACAATGAAAGAGTTCTCAGTTTAAGAAAAAAGCAAAAACGGACTTTTGTTGTTGTTCAGTTGCCAAGTCATGTCCTACTCTTCGTGAACACATGGACTATAGCATACCAGGCTTCCCTGTCCTACACTATCTCCCTCAGTTCGCTCAGATTCATATCCATTGAGTTGGTGATGCTGTCCAACCATCTCATCTTCTGTCATCCTCTTTTCCTCCTGCATCAGGGTCTTTTCCAGTGAGTCAGATCTTTGCATCATGTGGCCAAAGTATTGGAGCTTCAACTTTAGCATCAGTCTGTTGAATGACTAGTCAGGGTTGATTTCCTGTAGGATCGACTGATTTGATCTGCTTGCAGTCCAAGGGACTTTTAAGAGTCTTCTCCAGTATCGCAGTTTGAAAGTATCAGTTCTTAGGTGCTCAGTCTTCTTTATGGTCCAACTCTCATATCTGTACATGACTATTGGAAAAACCATAGCTTTGACTATATGGGCCTTTGTTGACAGAGTGAAATCCTTGCTTTTTAATACCTTGTCTAGGTTTGTCATAGCTTTCCTTCCGAAGAACAAGTGTCTTTTAATTTCATGGCTTCAGTCACAGTCTGCAGTGATTTTGGAGCCCAAGAAAATAAAACCTGTCACTGCTTTCACTTTTCCCCATCTACTTGCCATGAAGTGATGGGACTAGATAACTGTGATCTTAGTTTTTTGAATGTTAAGATTAAAGAGTAATGTAATCAAGAGGTTTCCAAGTATAAAAAGGCAAAATTAGTTTGAGAATGAAGTTTCAGTAAATAGCCAAACAGTGAGATCTTAGTGTCTACCCTAAGTGAATTTATTCAACCTAGGATGAGAATGAGAACCAGAACCTAGCCTCCTGACACCCACATCCAGCTGAATAGACTAAACACTGTGCATTGACCAAGAACAGACCTGCCCTTCTGAAGGTTACTCTGTGTCATGCTCATTGACTTGAGCACTGTTACCATAGGTCACCTCAGTGGTCATTCTCCTATAAGAAACTGACTTAACTCAGCAACTCACGTATTTATTATAAGAACCTGGAAATGAGCATAGTTTTCCCATCATCATGACGCCAGTCTCATCCATTATATCAGTACATAAATTCACCAAAATCCAGAGTACTCCTGAAGGAGGTGAAGAATCCAATATAGAAGAGAACCAGCTTGAAACAGAGCAGGCAGAATCAGAAGGCCAATCATTCTACTCATTGTTACTTATCCTGAAATCTCCTTCTAGTACAGACTCAGGGGAAGGCCTATGAGCCCATATGCCTCATCTTTTTTTTTTTTTCTTATGCTGTATACAGCCTTTGTAACTTCCACAGTGGTTCAGTGCTAAGGAATGGCCCCCACAACACAGGCGATACAGATCTGATCCATGGGTTGGGAAGATCCTCTGGAGATAGCATGGCAACCCACTCCGGTATTCTTGTCTGGAGAATCCCATGGACAGAGGAGTCCGGAGGGTCAGTCTGTAGGTTTACAAAGAGTCAAACATGACTGAAACGACTGAGTGTGTATTCATGCATACAGTCTTTATTTTTCTTTCCTCTTCTTTGTCCATTGCCTTTTCTTCATTTTCCCTCTTCTCCTTTCCTAGTAAAATGGATCATAGGCTTTGGAATGACACAGTGTAGCCAGTTCATCCACTTTAGTGACTTTTAAACCTTACATAAATTGTTTATGGGCCATTTTTTTCTTCAGTGAAATGGTGGAAAAAATACCTAGACTCCAGAATTTTGTGAGCCTTAAATAAAATAATGCATGTGAAGTGCTTGGCAACAGTAGGAGCTCAGGAAATATTAGGTCCCATTTCCCTTGAGCTCACCTCCTCCGAGGTATTCTACTAGGCTAGCATTTTTGGAATCTCAGGCTAGATAATCCATAAAGCCCTAATTGCTGGATGTCAATCTGTGGAATTCCCAGTTGCTTTTCAGCAACAGGAAATTGGGAGTAAGCCCCCCCCCACATCCAGCTGAATAGACTAAACACTGTGCATTGACCAAGAACAGACCTGCCCTTCTGAAGGTTACTCTGTGTCATGCTCATTGACTTGAGCACTGTTACCATAGGTCACCTCAGTGGTCATTCTCCTATAAGAAACTGACTTAACTCAGCAACTCACGTATTTATTATAAGAACCTGGAAATGAGCATAGTTTTCCCATCATCATGACGCCAGTCTCATCCATTATATCAGTACATAAATTCACCAAAATCCAGAGTACTCCTGAAGGAGGTGAAGAATCCAATATAGAAGAGAACCAGCTTGAAACAGAGCAGGCAGAATCAGAAGGCCAATCATTCTACTCATTGTTACTTATCCTGAAATCTCCTTCTAGTACAGACTCAGGGGAAGGCCTATGAGCCCATATGCCTCATCTTTTTTTTTTTTTCTTATGCTGTATACAGCCTTTGTAACTTCCACAGTGGTTCAGTGCTAAGGAATGGCCCCCACAACACAGGCGATACAGATCTGATCCATGGGTTGGGAAGATCCTCTGGAGATAGCATGGCAACCCACTCCGGTATTCTTGTCTGGAGAATCCCATGGACAGAGGAGTCCGGAGGGTCAGTCTGTAGGTTTACAAAGAGTCAAACATGACTGAAACGACTGAGTGTGTATTCATGCATACAGTCTTTATTTTTCTTTCCTCTTCTTTGTCCATTGCCTTTTCTTCATTTTCCCTCTTCTCCTTTCCTAGTAAAATGGATCATAGGCTTTGGAATGACACAGTGTAGCCAGTTCATCCACTTTAGTGACTTTTAAACCTTACATAAATTGTTTATGGGCCATTTTTTTCTTCAGTGAAATGGTGGAAAAAATACCTAGACTCCAGAATTTTGTGAGCCTTAAATAAAATAATGCATGTGAAGTGCTTGGCAACAGTAGGAGCTCAGGAAATATTAGGTCCCATTTCCCTTGAGCTCACCTCCCTCCGAGGTATTCTACTAGGCTAGCATTTTTGGAATCTCAGGCTAGATAATCCATAAAGCCCTAATTGCTGGATGTCAATCTGTGGAATTCCCAGTTGCTTTTCAGCAACAGGAAATTGGGAGTAAGATTATCTCCTACCCCCAACACACCACCAGCTCTTATGCTCACTGAATGACTCCCAGCCTCTTACCTGCCCCATACGTGGTGTCCTCTGGTCTAATCAGTTTAATCTTTTAAACCAGTGATGGAAATAGTGCGAAGTTCTGTGCGCGAGTGTGGGGGGAGGGGAGGGGCAGGCCACTCCGGGCCGCCGGAGCCACCCGCGCTCCTACGTGTGCGTGGCTGTGGGTGAGTGGGTAGCAGTTTGATCGTGTACAGGAGTCTCCTAGGCTGTCACAGGGGAGGGGACCTCAGAATCACTGATTTATCCCCTCATTGGCTTGTTCTTTCATTTCCCTGATCATATCAACTACCTTTAGGAGCCAGGATGAGATTCACACCCTGGCCTCCAGGAGAAGACCGTCCTGCTCCCTGGTTCCCACCGTGTTGGGACTTGGCCCTGACTTGGCCCTCAGTGATGCTTACCGGCTGAAAGGCCGCGAGTGGGTTCTGTGACCTCACTGACCTGTACCCTTATTTCCAAAACCACAATAAACGGGAAAGGTTTGTTTGCAAAAAAAAAAAAAAAAAAAAGAAATAGTGCGAAGTTCTCCAGGTTCAGATGGCTTCTAGGAGGTAGACTTGGAGGCAGGATTTGCTCAACACCATTTACAAAGATTCAAATGATCCTCCCATGGAACTTTGTACGTGGATGCTGTCTGCGGCTTGGCCAGAGGGAACAGTCATTTCTTCCTCTGTAGCTGTCCAAACCTGTGGTTCTTTCATTCCTTCTCAGGCAGTTGGTGATTACATAGCCCCCTCCACATTACCCTGGAAATAATAAACTTGCTGGCTTTCTAAGTGGAATGTCCCAGCTTCCTTTCTCTGTTGCAAGTATTGTATCCTTCTCATCAGTTGGAGGCAGGAGGGTATGGTGGTGCTCACTGGCACAGGAATCAAGGGATGGACTGTTCCCTAAAGATGTGAGATTTTCCCTCCATAATAACCTGCCTGGGAAATGTGGGGCAGGAAGATAAAGCTAATGAAAGAATATACCAAGGGTACATTTCCATAGGTCACAGAAAATATCAACAGCCTTTTTTTTTTTTTTTAATTCAGTTTGCTTAAGTATTGGTTGAGCACCTGTGCATGCTGCATGCTAAGAGGCTTTAGTTGTGTCAGACTCTTTGGGTCTCTATGGACCATAACCCACCAGACTCCTCTGTCCATGAGATTCTCTGGGCAATAATACCCAAGTGGATTGCTGTGCCCTCCTGTAGTGAATTGACTGAGCACCTACTGAGTGCTCAAATCCGGAAAGATTAAAGGTATGATAGTGAAGGGTACTCCCTCTAGTGGGTGAGATGCTTGTATAAACAAGTGCAATTTGGCATTCATAGCTGTTAGGATAGAAATATGACGAACCCTTGGTGGCACCTGGAGAGAGGCTTCATGTGAGGCAGTGGTGGGGTGGCAGATGGTGGTGATCAAGGAATGCTTCCTGGAGAGGTCATCTTGAAGGGCTTTGCTGTACTGACTCACCTGCTGTATGAGGTGTCTCTAGGACACCAGGGCTTTCTCACCTCTGATCAGATACCATTTGTCCTCTCAGGGTCTTGATAAGTTTCTCACATCGTGTCTGATTCAGCTAGAGACCCAAGACTCCAATTTGAATTTCATTTTCTGAGAAAGACTTATAGGATCCAATTTAGGAGAAACGCTGAAAGTGTTTTCATAGAATTCCAAATATGCCATCCTTCTTCGGACGCCCACGCTGAGGTTCCTAGTAGAATGCACAGTGTGGGTGGAATCTATAAATCATTCAGGGAAAAGCAGCATCAAGGCAATTGAGAGACATCAGCGACATAGAAGCAGCTAGTCTTGTCATGGCTGCTCCTTCTTATTAAATGGCCATAAGAATAGATGGTGGGAATCAAAGAGGACTCAGCATGGGCCCCTGCGCTTGATCAGCCTTCCTTTTCATGCCACTGTTCTCTGCGTTCCACTTTCACTCTTTTTTCCAGGAAATGTACCTATCTGTGAATTTTCAGTAGGATGTTTGCATAAGCCCTTCCTGTGCAGCACATCCCACCAATGGGTGAAATGTTTAATTCCAATAAAGGAAGAGTTTTAGCTGCCTTCAGCATCGTCATGGTCAATTACATTTGAATTAGAACTGTGGAGGAAAATCTGCAAAGGAGCAGACCTCAGTTAATGCACACAGTTTGGCATTTTGTGCTTCAGAACACTTGTGCACACACACACTGTGGAGGGCTAAATCGTTCCCTGAGTAACAATTTGTAGATGTTGGAGCCACATTTGGATAGAGACAAGTCACTTGATCTCCACTGTGGAATGTCAGACAGCTGATTTCCATACTGCCCTACAGATTGACTCAGGCAGGAAAACAGCCCTCTTTATATTGAGGAATGCTTGCAGGCTGTCCTTGCTCCTCAACTCTGGAAGCTAAATGAATGAACACAGCTTCTTGAGTTATCAAATAGGAGTGCCTCCAGTTGTGACTTACAAGGCCAATTGAGCTTCTAGTGCACCTGAGAAGAGATAGTGACGAACCCTTGGTGGCACCGGGGGTTGAGGCAGTGGTGGGGTGGCAGATGGTGGTGATCAAGGAATGCTTCCTGGAGGTCATCTTGAAGGGCTTTGCTGTACTGACTCACCTGCTGTATGAGGTGTCTCTAGGACACCAGGGCTTTCTCACCTCTGATCAGATACCATTTGTCCTCTCAGGGTCTTGATAAGTTTCTCACATCGTGTCTGATTCAGCTAGAGACCCAAGACTCCAATTTGAATTTCATTTTCTGAGAAAGACTTATAGGATCCAATTTAGGAGAAACGCTGAAAGTGTTTTCATAGAATTCCAAATATGCCATCCTTCTTCGGACGCCCACGCTGAGGTTCCTAGTAGAATGCACAGTGTGGGTGGAATCTATAAATCATTCAGGGAAAAGCAGCATCAAGGCAATTGAGAGACATCAGCGACATAGAAGCAGCTAGTCTTGTCATGGCTGCTCCTTCTTATTAAATGGCCATAAGAATAGATGGTGGGAATCAAAGAGGACTCAGCATGGGCCCCTGCGCTTGATCAGCCTTCCTTTTCATGCCACTGTTCTCTGCGTTCCACTTTCACTCTTTTTTCCAGGAAATGTACCTATCTGTGAATTTTCAGTAGGATGTTTGCATAAGCCCTTCCTGTGCAGCACATCCCACCAATGGGTGAAATGTTTAATTCCAATAAAGGAAGAGTTTTAGCTGCCTTCAGCATCGTCATGGTCAATTACATTTGAATTAGAACTGTGGAGGAAAATCTGCAAAGGAGCAGACCTCAGTTAATGCACACAGTTTGGCATTTTGTGCTTCAGAACACTTGTGCACACACACACTGTGGAGGGCTAAATCGTTCCCTGAGTAACAATTTGTAGATGTTGGAGCCACATTTGGATAGAGACAAGTCACTTGATCTCCACTGTGGAATGTCAGACAGCTGATTTCCATACTGCCCTACAGATTGACTCAGGCAGGAAAACAGCCCTCTTTTATATTGAGGAATGCTTGCAGGCTGTCCTTGCTCCTCAACTCTGGAAGCTAAATGAATGAACACAGCTTCTTGAGTTATCAAATAGGAGTGCCTCCAGTTGTGACTTACAAAGGCCAATGAGTGTGATTGCTTCTCAGTGGGAGAGGAAGGCAACAAAATTGGAGCTCAAGGAGGAAGGAGAGTGACTACTATGTACAGGTAAATGTTTTAAATGTGCTTAGATGCACAAAAGGTAATTAGCATGTAAATGGGATTCTGAAAAGGAGAGCACAAATAATCATGCCACTAAGGACCTACCTACAGTGAATTTTTGGTGCCAGAGTTTGACCTGCAATCCTCTCTAAGGAGGTGATAATGAGCTGTGAATGCCCCAAGGAGCTATTGGGTAGCAATCCTTAGAGGGCAAGGTAAGCACATTTCTACATACACCACCAGTCCTGGGATGTAACAGGAAAGTCATGGATGTCAACTTCCCTCAGGAAGCACATGTTGTTTCATAGATGACACTGGCTGAGTCAGTGTCTCATCTGTTGAAGTGACAGATGTCAGGAAATGAAAGACCTGCTGAGATATAAGGATGCTGGCCTCCTGAGAACAAAAAACCTGCCCTGATCCAGAGGTGGGCACATCTGACTTGAAACTCCAACCCAGCCCCCATTCCTCACTGTTGAGATTAATTCCCAATTTAGGCCAAAGGGAATCAGAGTCTCCTGTGCCACCCTCTGGATTCATGGTCAAGACAGTCTTGTTCCAGGTGGGTTTGTAGCTCTGGTTCAAGAGAAAAGCATATGCCTCATAGTAGGGAAATTTAACTACTTATTTGAGAGAAACTGCCTGCCAGTGCAGGGGATGTAAGAGATGTAGGTCCAATCCCTGGGTCAGGAAGATCCCCCCAAGGACAGCATGGCAACCCACTCCAGTATTCTTGCCTGGAAAATTCCAATGGCAGAGTAGTTTGGATGGTTGTGGTCCATGGGGTCACACAGAGTCAGACATGACTGAGCAATTAACACTTTCATACTTTCATATCAGAAGTTCATTCCTCCTGAAGATTAAGACCTCCTCTTTTTTTGCTGGGCATTTTAAATCTTCATCAGGACACAAAGTAAGTCCCAAACACTTATATTTAAAGATCAGCCAAGATGACAAAGTCTAAGAGAAGTGTTCAGAGCCATTCAAAAAGGAGACTAAGGGAGAGGAGCTGAGTTCACTGCTAAAAGGACACAGATTCTCAGAACAAAGGGAAGAAAGAAGAGTAAGTAATCTGAAACAGACCCATGCCAGAAAATTATCTTAAATGCAACAGAATATATCTCTGTGTTTATATACAATCCAGCAGAACTTGGTTGAAAATACAATATTTTGAAATGGATCTGCGGCAGTGATGGACCCTTACAGTGTGAGAATATTCACAGAGCATGAAGACAGAAATAAGTTTGCTCACTGATCTATTCCAGCTTCTTTAATTGGAAGTTGACCCCCTCCCTCCCTGTGGCTTACTTTGATCCTGATGCTTTGAAAGAGGCTGAACCATTGTATGCATATTGATCGGATGCCGGTTGCCTCCCTTGACCTTTTGAGACTTTCATGTGCTGGTTCTCTGGCTGCTCTGTTTTTTTTTTATGATAACTTATAAAAAGGAAGTATGGTATACAGTAAGAACCAATAACAGGAGATACGGCCGGATCTATAAGGACTAGATAAAGCCTGTCTGGGCTTATCTTTATCATGTTAAATGACAATTAACATGAGATGCAAAGGATGAGGGAGGATTTGGCCAGAGTAGTGGAAGATGGCACATGTCTCCTGGTCATAAAGTATGGTATATCCTGAGGTACAAAACAGTCAATGCTGCTAGTTCTGTATTTCCTGGGTCAACCTCACTCCTATAGGTCCTGCCAAGTCACTACCCTGCCCTGAAAGTAGCTGACAGAGGGGAGAAAGGAAGGGAATGAACGCATTTATTTGTAGAGATGCCCAAACTGTTCCAGGAGGAAACACCAAAGGGGAAAAAAACAAAATAGTGCCCAGAGAGATCTAGTGTTCTGTTTCCCATCACTTGGGCCAACATTTCTGAATTGGAAATTAAAGAGATTTTGCAGTTCTGACATTTCGCAACATTCAGTTGACCTCCAGTCACAGCTAGAAAGAATGGAAAACCTTGGTGTTCCATGGCTTTAGCGGCATTAAATCTTCATCAGAAGACCAAACTCCTCTTTTGCTGGGCATTTTAAATCTTCATCAGGACACAAAGTAAGTCCCAAACACTTATATTTAAAGATCAGCCAAGATGACAAAGTCTAAGAGAAGTGTTCAGAGCCATTCAAAAAGGAGACTAAGGGAGAGGAGCTGAGTTCACTGCTAAAAGGACACAGATTCTCAGAACAAAGGGAAGAAAGAAGAGTAAGTAATCTGAAACAGACCCATGCCAGAAAATTATCTTAAATGCAACAGAATATATCTCTGTGTTTATATACAATCCAGCAGAACTTGGTTGAAAATACAATATTTTGAAATGGATCTGCGGCAGTGATGGACCCTTACAGTGTGAGAATATTCACAGAGCATGAAGACAGAAATAAGTTTGCTCACTGATCTATTCCAGCTTCTTTAATTGGAAGTTGACCCCCTCCCTCCCTGTGGCTTACTTTGATCCTGATGCTTTGAAAGAGGCTGAACCATTGTATGCATATTGATCGGATGCCGGTTGCCTCCCTTGACCTTTTGAGACTTTCATGTGCTGGTTCTCTGGCTGCTCTGTTTTTTTTTTATGATAACTTATAAAAAGGAAGTATGGTATACAGTAAGAACCAATAACAGGAGATACGGCCGGATCTATAAGGACTAGATAAAGCCTGTCTGGGCTTATCTTTATCATGTTAAATGACAATTAACATGAGATGCAAAGGATGAGGGAGGATTTGGCCAGAGTAGTGGAAGATGGCACATGTCTCCTGGTCATAAAGTATGGTATATCCTGAGGTACAAAACAGTCAATGCTGCTAGTTCTGTATTTCCTGGGTCAACCTCACTCCTATAGGTCCTGCCAAGTCACTACCCTGCCCTGAAAGTAGCTGACAGAGGGGAGAAAGGAAGGGAATGAACGCATTTATTTGTAGAGATGCCCAAACTGTTCCAGGAGGAAACACCAAAGGGGAAAAAAACAAAATAGTGCCCAGAGAGATCTAGTGTTCTGTTTCCCATCACTTGGGCCAACATTTCTGAATTGGAAATTAAAGAGAGTGTTTGGCAGTTCTGACATTTCGCAACATTCAGTTGACCTCCAGTCACAGCTAGAAAGAATGGAAAACCTTGGTGTCAAGAGAAATTGTCGTAAGGAAGTTTTATATATGTGTGGTTCCTTTTTCTTAGCATTGAAAGGTTTAGAACTTACTGTATATTTACTCAGCCGTTACTTAGCAATTACCAAACAGCTAAATGGTCAAGAATTTCCATAAAGTAAAACACAAATACCTGATATTTATGCTTTAATGTCTCCCCTTGCAAACCATCATATTTTAACCCTCAGCATGGTGATTCCCTGCTTACCCTAGGATTTGAATGATGGATGGGATCAGCCACTATATTTTGTTTCCATTGGGGTCACATTATCAACCTGTAATTTTTCCATATTAGAAAATAGCACTTTATTTCCACATAATCAGAGGTTGAATGATGGCTTTGCCCCCTGTCACCTAACACTAGTGCCATTTATATTTATAGCCCCCATATGGAGGTAGACACAAGAGACCTGCTTCCTCTTATCACTTACGGACAGAACTCTGGGGCTTCTGGGAACAGGGCCACACCATCCTTCAGAAACAGCACTGCCCAGAAGCCGCCCTTGCCTCCTGCTGTCACTGCTGAGAGCTCTGAGCCTAGGGAGCCCTTGACGCCCCTCTGGAGTATTAGAGCACTGAAGTTCACTTTGAGCATCTCCAAGCATCTTCCACTTGACCAATGCCTATCCTGAGTGACAGGGATACTGTCCTCTGGAGGGCTCAGGACACAGTGGGTTGCCCCTAGGCATATATCTAAAAGAATGCGGTTCAGGCACCCCATTTGCAGAGAAAGTGTTAGTTCTGTATTTCCTGGGTCAACCTCACTCCTATAGGTCCTGCCAAGTCACTACCCTGCCCTGAAAGTAGCTGACAGAGGGGAGAAAGGAAGGGAATGAACGCATTTATTTGTAGAGATGCCCAAACTGTTCCAGGAGGAAACACCAAAGGGGAAAAAAACAAAATAGTGCCCAGAGAGATCTAGTGTTCTGTTTCCCATCACTTGGGCCAACATTTCTGAATTGGAAATTAAAGAGAGTGTTTGGCAGTTCTGACATTTCGCAACATTCAGTTGACCTCCAGTCACAGCTAGAAAGAATGGAAAACCTTGGTGTCAAGAGAAATTGTCGTAAGGAAGTTTTATATATGTGTGGTTCCTTTTTCTTAGCATTGAAAGGTTTAGAACTTACTGTATATTTACTCAGCCGTTACTTAGCAATTACCAAACAGCTAAATGGTCAAGAATTTCCATAAAGTAAAACACAAATACCTGATATTTATGCTTTAATGTCTCCCCTTGCAAACCATCATATTTTAACCCTCAGCATGGTGATTCCCTGCTTACCCTAGGATTTGAATGATGGATGGGATCAGCCACTATATTTTGTTTCCATTGGGGTCACATTATCAACCTGTAATTTTTCCATATTAGAAAATAGCACTTTATTTCCACATAATCAGAGGTTGAATGATGGCTTTGCCCCCTGTCACCTAACACTAGTGCCATTTATATTTATAGCCCCCATATGGAGGTAGACACAAGAGACCTGCTTCCTCTTATCACTTACGGACAGAACTCTGGGGCTTCTGGGAACAGGGCCACACCATCCTTCAGAAACAGCACTGCCCAGAAGCCGCCCTTGCCTCCTGCTGTCACTGCTGAGAGCTCTGAGCCTAGGGAGCCCTTGACGCCCCTCTGGAGTATTAGAGCACTGAAGTTCACTTTGAGCATCTCCAAGCATCTTCCACTTGACCAATGCCTATCCTGAGTGACAGGGATACTGTCCTCTGGAGGGCTCAGGACACAGTGGGTTGCCCCTAGGCATATATCTAAAAGAATGCGGTTCAGGCACCCCATTTGCAGAGAAAGTGTTAGTCACTCATCGTGTCTAACTCTTTGTGACCCCATGGACTGCAGCCTGCCAGGCACCTCTGTCCATGGGATTCTCCAGTCAAGAATACTGGAGTGGGTTACCATTTCCTCTTCCAGGGAGTCTTCTAAACCCAGGGATCCAACCCAGGTCTCCTGGATTCTTTATCATGTGAGCCACCAGGGAATGCCTTTCAGAGAAGTCCTGCCTAAATATTAAACTTGTCTTGACAGTCTTCAACTGTATACAATTCTGAGGTTCCATGACCAGGGCGAGGTAGTGACCATTTGTGGAATGGACCTGCATTCCAGGAAGGATTAGGGGTACAGACTAATACAAGCAGGAAAATTTTCAGCCCTTCAAGTCGAGGGAGACCAGAATCACAGCACAAGACAAGTGGTTGTGAAAAAGCCTGAGTCCACTTATTGGCACTTCCTGTTTCCTGAGGGGATGGTATGAGGGGTTTAATTCTAAGAGAGCAGAGTGTGCACTTAATCCTCAGAGTCTAGACATGCAGAGCTGACTTGTGTCCAGAGATGCCCATGGAAATATAGCTTGGGTGAGAAAAAGAAGGATCTTGGCTGGAAAGGGAGCAAGTTTCCCAGGAAAGGAGAATGACATGGGAATACTTTCTTAGGCTTCAGAGAATCAGAGGGACAGAGAAGCCTGGGCTGCCCTCACCACTTCCCTACCTTCCAAAAAAGTGAAAAGCTCTGCATCTTAGTTGCAAGCCCTTCAGGCCTGATGGGCTTGTTCACTCTGGCTTTGGAAAGGGGTAGTCCTGCCTCCAGCCACTTAACTAATCCCAGTGCCCAGGAGGGAAGAGTCTTACACTGTGCCTGGCCACAAGGCAGGGCAAAGAATTCCCATGGGCATCTTAAATCAAATGAGACCGCTGTTGAGAGTTCATGTCACTTGTTCTGGCTTTATTCTAGGCAGGAACAGAGAATGTGGAATGTGGCTTATACCTGTCCTTGGGATATTATTTCTTCCCAGGCTTAAGGTATGGGAGCACCATCAACTGCAAGCTACCTACACACATGCAAGCCTAATTCTGATTTCCATAGCCTTCACTGAGAAGCTTTATTTTGACTTCTTAAAGTCCCCCTCAAAACACTCTCTACTGCTTTCTTCAGTAAGGAATATATTCTCATAGAAAATGGTCAGCATGAGAGTAAGGCAGATTTGAGATAATTAACTGTGTGACTTTAGGCAAGTCATTGAATTTGTCTCTCACTATAGACAAGGAGAGATGATAATGTCTTGAAACTTGAAATGCTAGGATGAGGATTGAATGATAAAGAAATCTAGTATTTTCCTTCAAGTGCTTACCATTTATTGAATTGGACTTTCTGTCAATTTAAAACCCCAAAAGGACAGTCTTCAACTGTATACAATTCTGAGGTTCCATGACCAGGGCGAGGTAGTGACCATTTGTGGAATGGACCTGCATTCCAGGAAGGATTAGGGGTACAGACTAATACAAGCAGGAAAATTTTCAGCCCTTCAAGTCGAGGGAGACCAGAATCACAGCACAAGACAAGTGGTTGTGAAAAAGCCTGAGTCCACTTATTGGCACTTCCTGTTTCCTGAGGGGATGGTATGAGGGGTTTAATTCTAAGAGAGCAGAGTGTGCACTTAATCCTCAGAGTCTAGACATGCAGAGCTGACTTGTGTCCAGAGATGCCCATGGAAATATAGCTTGGGTGAGAAAAAGAAGGATCTTGGCTGGAAAGGGAGCAAGTTTCCCAGGAAAGGAGAATGACATGGGAATACTTTCTTAGGCTTCAGAGAATCAGAGGGACAGAGAAGCCTGGGCTGCCCTCACCACTTCCCTACCTTCCAAAAAAGTGAAAAGCTCTGCATCTTAGTTGCAAGCCCTTCAGGCCTGATGGGCTTGTTCACTCTGGCTTTGGAAAGGGGTAGTCCTGCCTCCAGCCACTTAACTAATCCCAGTGCCCAGGAGGGAAGAGTCTTACACTGTGCCTGGCCACAAGGCAGGGCAAAGAATTCCCAGGGGCATCTTAAATCAAATGAGACCGCTGTTGAGAGTTCATGTCACTTGTTCTGGCTTTATTCTAGGCAGGAACAGAGAATGTGGAATGTGGCTTATACCTGTCCTTGGGATATTATTTCTTCCCAGGCTTAAGGTATGGGAGCACCATCAACTGCAAGCTACCTACACACATGCAAGCCTAATTCTGATTTCCATAGCCTTCACTGAGAAGCTTTATTTTGACTTCTTAAAGTCCCCCTCAAAACACTCTCTACTGCTTTCTTCAGTAAGGAATATATTCTCATAGAAAATGGTCAGCATGAGAGTAAGGCAGATTTGAGATAATTAACTGTGTGACTTTAGGCAAGTCATTGAATTTGTCTCTCACTATAGACAAGGAGAGATGATAATGTCTTGAAACTTGAAATGCTAGGATGAGGATTGAATGATAAAGAAATCTAGTATTTTCCTTAATCCAGCCTGTCTCAAGCTTCTGTTTGATCAGAGATATCCTTTTCCCTCATCTAACTCCTATATTAATAGGATGAATATAATTCCTAGAAATACATAGGAAAAATTCCAGCTCCCCTCATATGTGGATCCCCATTTCTCATCCTCCTCCTTTTTATACAAATATGATGCAAACTCTTAATCTTGTACTTTACAATTCTTTTGCCTTGGGCTAGCCAACCTCTGTTGAATGTCAGGATATTGTGAACTCTCATCAGGGATCCCCTGGTGGCTCTTCTCCAGGCCGGTCTGACAAGGCTATGATTGATCTGAGCATCTTTGCCAAAGCGACTGCTCCTCTGTGGCCTTCATGCGTTGGTCATTAATGGGATATATGTTGCTGAGTGAGTGGGGAGGCAGGGAGAAAGGAACTAACAACGAATGGGCCCCTCTGAGTGTTCCCAGAGGAAGATGTGGTGGGACTACAAAACATGGGTCTGGGGTTCTGTAGAGACAGCTCACTGATGGCAAGATGGGGCAACCACCCCATTTACAGATAAGCAAACAAAGGCGCAGAGAGGTTGATTCAGTTGGTGCATGTTCATGCAGTTACTAAATGGCACTGGATGCCCATGGTTTGTTGTTCCTACTGCAGGACAATGTCCTATCAGTCTCCCTCTTTAGAAAGCTGGAAAGTTTAATGCTAGCTTCTCGTGATTTGCTCTGCCTTATGCTATCTGTGGATTGTACAAAAACTCAGCTATCTTTGTCAGGCTGATGACAATTGATACTACAAAGGTCCAGAGGACCAAGAATGCTGGAAAATGAACTTTCACCACTTGACCTGGTATCCCAGGAGATGCCCAAGTGATTGATCTCCTGATTGGGCCCTGGGAGAGTCTGGTTCAGAGATCAAAGCACAAGGTCCCTGAGGAGGCACTGGGCCAAGAGTGTTCCCTTCATGGAAAACTTGAACTCTTCTCTACTGGTTTTTTCTTCAGTAAGGAATATATTCTCATAGAAAATGGTCAGCATGAGAGTAAGGCAGATTTGAGATAATTAACTGTGTGACTTTAGGCAAGTCATTGAATTTGTCTCTCACTATAGACAAGGAGAGATGATAATGTCTTGAAACTTGAAATGCTAGGATGAGGATTGAATGATAAAGAAATCTAGTATTTTCCTTAATCCAGCCTGTCTCAAGCTTCTGTTTGATCAGAGATATCCTTTTCCCTCATCTAACTCCTATATTAATAGGATGAATATAATTCCTAGAAATACATAGGAAAAATTCCAGCTCCCCTCATATGTGGATCCCCATTTCTCATCCTCCTCCTTTTTATACAAATATGATGCAAACTCTTAATCTTGTACTTTACAATTCTTTTGCCTTGGGCTAGCCAACCTCTGTTGAATGTCAGGATATTGTGAACTCTCATCAGGGATCCCCTGGTGGCTCTTCTCCAGGCCGGTCTGACAAGGCTATGATTGATCTGAGCATCTTTGCCAAAGCGACTGCTCCTCTGTGGCCTTCATGCGTTGGTCATTAATGGGATATATGTTGCTGAGTGAGTGGGGAGGCAGGGAGAAAGGAACTAACAACGAATGGGCCCCTCTGAGTGTTCCCAGAGGAAGATGTGGTGGGACTACAAAACATGGGTCTGGGGTTCTGTAGAGACAGCTCACTGATGGCAAGATGGGGCAACCACCCCATTTACAGATAAGCAAACAAAGGCGCAGAGAGGTTGATTCAGTTGGTGCATGTTCATGCAGTTACTAAATGGCACTGGATGCCCATGGTTTGTTGTTCCTACTGCAGGACAATGTCCTATCAGTCTCCCTCTTTAGAAAGCTGGAAAGTTTAATGCTAGCTTCTCGTGATTTGCTCTGCCTTATGCTATCTGTGGATTGTACAAAAAAACTCAGCTATCTTTGTCAGGCTGATGACAATTGATACTACAAAGGTCCAGAGGACCAAGAATGCTGGAAAATGAACTTTCACCACTTGACCTGGTATCCCAGGAGATGCCCAAGTGATTGATCTCCTGATTGGGCCCTGGGAGAGTCTGGTTCAGAGATCAAAGCACAAGGTCCCTGAGGAGGCACTGGGCCAAGAGTGTTCCCTTCATGGAAAACTTGAAAACAATACCCTTTCATAAAAGGAGGAGTATAATTAAATATAACGGAAAGATTAAATTAAAATTGCCATACATGCTAAATTTTACGTTAGGGCTTATCCTCATCTCCAGCAGAGATTTCAGATCTCTTTGGTTCACAGTATCCACCAGAAAAAAATAGAGCTATCACTTATTCTCTTTCTATAACATACAGGGTTTTTCTTTTTCTTTTTAATTCTCACACAGATACAATATCAGGTTATTTTAATTAGTTTTTCTATGAAAACACATTTGCAAGTATAGTCTGGTTTATAATCTAATGGAACCATAGTTTATAAATGCTCAGTTAAAGATTTAGGTGAATATGATTGTCTCATCAGTGAATGGGATGAAAATTTGTTCATGGAAATTAGAATTTTGATGCCGCCTCATTTCCCAGGTGGCACATTATCATCTCTTTAGCTACATTTTCCACTGGGTTATTGCTGCAGACCTAGCCTCAATGTCAAAACAATTGGGAAAGCAGTATCATACTGGGAACAGACTCAATGACATTCTGCTGCTATTTGGAGGATATGACAGGCTGTTCAAGGTACAGTCTCATCATGTCCATAATGACCTCACAGGAGATCACACCCTTGTGGGCTGGTGGCCCCCTGTGTAGATCAAGTGGAGGCTTGGAAGCTGCAAGTTGCTGAGGTGGATGCAGCAACTCTCAGAAGCAGCCCTGAAATGGTCAGTGTGTGCTTGTGTCCATGCCAGGTTACCATCATTCTTTCTGGTCTACCTAAGGATCACATTAATACACTGACAGCCATTGCCATAGAATGACCGGGCAGAAAGTCATCCTTGCCCAGAAACAATTCAATATCTGATCAGGGTGGGCTATGCAAGTCAACTTGCCTGTAGTCCCTTTCCATTTCTTTCTCCAGTGTTCCCTTGGTCAACTCATTGATAATGTAGTAAGGGCTGCAGAGCTGTTTCTCTTCTGTAAGTCCATGTGAGAAGAGCCTCTGGCCTCAGGGCTGGCCACCAAGGGTTCTATTTGTAGAGTGCTCTATAGGCATTTGGGGAGAGTGAATAGCCACCAGACACTCTGGAGTTAACGTCATGTACAGTAAGACTCTGATGTAAATGCCGCAGCTTGACAGATAAGGGAAGATACTAAGACTCATAGCAGATGGAAGAGTTGACACTGGATGTGATGCCATAGGCACAGACACTTTCTTTGGACCCATCTTACAGATAATACACTTTAAGGTTTTTGAGAGATTAGGTAGGATAAAAATGTGGACTAGTATCACAAATAGAATTACAGTTAGAGCAAAGACGAAGAGAGAGGATCCATGTGTTGAGGATACTACAGTAACAAAATGGAGGATAAAAGTCATATGGTCAACAATAGATGAAGAAAGATCTTCTGACAGAATTCAACATCATTTATGGTTAAAAAAGAAAGAACTGCCAACCAAGTGAGTCTAGAGGAGATATATCTCAACATAATAAAGACCATGTATAACAAACCCCGTCAACAGATTAACTGCAATCACTATCAAGATATAAATAGCATTTTTCACAGAACTAGAGTGAACAAGCTTAAATTTGTATGCAACCCCAAACAGCCAAAGCAATCTTGAGAAAGACTGACAAAACTGGAGATGTCACACCCTCATGCTTGAAACTATACTACAAAGCTATAGTAGTCAAAAGAGTGTGGTGCTGACATAAAAACACAGATCAATGGAATAGACTAGAGAGTCCAGAAATAAACTTGTGCTCACTGGTCGATTAATCAGGGAAAAGGAGGCAAGGACATACAACGGGGAAATGACAATTTCCTCAATAAATGATGTTGGGAACATTGGATATCTACATATAAAAGAATCAAGCTGGACTACTTGCTCACATCATATTAAAAATTAAACAGAAATGGATTAAGACCTGAATTCATAGAATTATTTTTGTTGTATTGTGTTATTTATTTATTTTTGGGCAGGGTTTATTTGTTGACTGCCACACTTCGACCTGAATCTGCCATAGGTATACATATGCTCCACCCCAACCCTGTGCCAACCAGATAAGGGCTGCAGAGCTGTTTCTCTTCTGTAAGTCCATGTGAGAAGAGCCTCTGGCCTCAGGGCTGGCCACCAAGGGTTCTATTTGTAGAGTGCTCTATAGGCATTTGGGGAGAGTGAATAGCCACCAGACACTCTGGAGTTAACGTCATGTACAGTAAGACTCTGATGTAAATGCCGCAGCTTGACAGATAAGGGAAGATACTAAGACTCATAGCAGATGGAAGAGTTGACACTGGATGTGATGCCATAGGCACAGACACTTTCTTTGGACCCATCTTACAGATAATACACTTTAAGGTTTTTGAGAGATTAGGTAGGATAAAAATGTGGACTAGTATCACAAATAGAATTACAGTTAGAGCAAAGACGAAGAGAGAGGATCCATGTGTTGAGGATACTACAGTAACAAAATGGAGGATAAAAGTCATATGGTCAACAATAGATGAAGAAAGATCTTCTGACAGAATTCAACATCATTTATGGTTAAAAAAGAAAGAACTGCCAACCAAGTGAGTCTAGAGGAGATATATCTCAACATAATAAAGACCATGTATAACAAACCCCGTCAACAGATTAACTGCAATCACTATCAAGATATAAATAGCATTTTTCACAGAACTAGAGTGAACAAGCTTAAATTTGTATGCAACCCCAAACAGCCAAAGCAATCTTGAGAAAGACTGACAAAACTGGAGATGTCACACCCTCATGCTTGAAACTATACTACAAAGCTATAGTAGTCAAAAGAGTGTGGTGCTGACATAAAAACACAGATCAATGGAATAGACTAGAGAGTCCAGAAATAAACTTGTGCTCACTGGTCGATTAATCAGGGAAAAGGAGGCAAGGACATACAACGGGGAAATGACAATTTCCTCAATAAATGATGTTGGGAACATTGGATATCTACATATAAAAGAATCAAGCTGGACTACTTGCTCACATCATATTAAAAATTAAACAGAAATGGATTAAGACCTGAATTCATAGAATTATTTTTGTTGTATTGTGTTATTTATTTATTTTTGGGCAGGGTTTATTTGTTGACTGCCACACTTCGACCTGAATCTGCCATAGGTATACATATGCTCCACCCCAACCCGCCACCAAACTTCTCCCCCATCTCCCTCCCCATCTCATCCCATCCATTTCCTCTCCTTATTCTTTGCTCTCCTTTTCCCTAACTAACTGTCCTTCATTTATGCATTCAAGAAACTTTACTGATCTCTTGCTAGGTCCCAGGGTTACATAGAGAAATGTTCGGTACATAAAGTAAATACTGTTTACTTTACTTTCACGAATTTATTTGGGGAGAAATTTTAAACAAAAAAATAAGGTAACATGATTTGGGGCAATTAGGAAAGGCTACAGAGATGATGCAATTTATGGACTGAGTCTTGAAGAAAGATTCAGAGCCTTCCAGGACAACTGGATTAGGGATGTTGGTGGTGGTAGGGGTGTGGAGGTACCTTCATTTCCTAAGCAAAGTGAGCAGCATTTTCCATAGAACTGTGAAAGATTATGGCTTTAAAAAGGCTTCCATCAAGGTAGAATTAACCCAGCAGCCCTGTGAAACATACACCATTTCTTTAAAGCTGTGTCCTAGAGGTATAAAATCCACATTTTGCCTCAAAGTTTGGGAAAAAAAACTGAGGTATTTTTAAGAGGTCAGAACTAGAGCTTAGAATATGGTAGGATCCTTCCTGGCCTACTGAAGCCTGTGTTTGTGCATGTTGGTTTATATTGAATTTATGAGTATAGTTTTCCCAGAAAGACTGAGGTCCTCCAATTTAAGAGGGTTCTCCATCCTTGTTTTTTTTTTTTTTTCTCTCTCTCAGGAGATCTATGTATTTGAACCAATGAACAGACACAGATTTTTGTGTAACGCTATAAAAGCAATGGAAATGTGGCCAAGTGAGCCAAAGATTAGGGCATGCTAAAAATAGAAAACACCAAGGATTCAATGTTGGTCTAGGCTATTTCTTTGAAAAATATCTAGCCATGGGGCTTCCTTGGTGGTCCAGTGGGTGAAGAATTGGCCTTGCAGTGCAAGGGGCACCTGTTCAATCCATGGCTCGGGAAGATTTCACATGCCACTGAGCAGCTGGACTGGTGTGTCCAATTATAAGCCAACGCTCTGGAGCACATGTGCCCAGAGCCAGTGCTCTGAGAGAGAGAGGCCACTGCAATGGGAGGCCCACAGAGGTCAAATAACAAAGATGGATGAAGGGCTTTCCTGGTGGTCCAGTGGATAAGGACACTGCCTTGTAGTACAAGGGGTGCTGATTTGATCCCTGGCCTGGGAAGATACCACGTGTGGCAGAGCAGCTGGACCGATGTGTCCAACTACTGAGCCTGAGCTCTGGAACGCATGCACCAGAGACAGCACTCTGTAGCAAGAGAGGCCACTGTGATGGGAAGCCCATACAGGCCAAAGAACAAAGATGAATGGAAATAAATAAATGAAAAATCAATAGAAGTGGCCAAAAAAAAAAAAAAAAGATAAAAAAATGGCTAAAAACTAATTAACTAAATAAATAAGACAATAAAAAAGACAAAAATTAAAAATAATAATAATAAAAAAATACCTAGCTGTTGTCATTCGTGACATTTCAGGGAAACTGTGCTGTGTATCATGTGTTTGGTAGTGTCTTGAGTGGCTCATGATTAAATTATTGCAGCAGTTTCATTGTGATACGCATGGGCTCTGACCAACCACATCCTACTTAGCACCATGACTTTAGTTTCCTCCCTCACTTGCTGTGTTTTTCAATTTTTCTAGATTTAACAAAGTTCTAAATTGGTCTAGGACTCTGACTGAGCGTATTTAGTTGATTGACATTTATAGTTAAATGTCATGCGCTTACTTCATGTCCATCACCACACACACAACCTTTTCCTCTTTCACAGGCATCATTACATATCTGGTCTCTGGTAGAATTCTTATCACTCTTCACACTGCACTTCTGTCTCCAGCTCACCAAGGTTACCGTGCCCCTTAGTCTTTTTTTCCTGTCTCTGGAAGAAAAATTATAGAAGAGCATTGCCATCTAGCAAGCCTGCCTTTTGAATAGACTAGCATGTTTGTCTTAGCATGTTGGATGAGAAGCAGGTTTATAGAAGTTTTCCAGGGTTTTGAGAGATTTGGTCTTGTATGTCTTGCTTGATAATGAATTCAGGTTCTCAACAAGCAGAGAAGGTGGAGTGTTTGGGGTTTTAAGGTAATGCCCACCAAAGGGGGCTTTTTACATGGGGAAACCCTATGCAAAAAGAGAGAAGTAAGAAATACTAGACAAGCATCCCAATCAAAATCAAACTAGTAAATGACTTTGGGCAGGTTACCTAACTTTTCTCTACCTGGGTTTATAAGACATTCTCTTCATCACAGTATAGCTATGAGAATGAACTGAAGAAAGAAAATTCCCAAAGCCTTTACACAGTACTTGGAATATAGCTCATGCTCCCTAAATGTTAAACATTATTCTTTTTGTTTCCCAGCCCAACAACAACAGCAACAACAAAACAAAGTTTATAATCACAGGAATAGTAGAATTCTAACTTATGTTTCATGATTTATGCTGCAGATTTACTGCTCTTTTGACAATTCTGTCATATTTCCAAGTGTAGTCATGTTTACTTCTCTGGGCCATTGAATTGTTAGGTTGGATGGTAAGGGGGGATCATTTACGTAGTTTCCCATTTTCCTAACAGAGCATGAATGGCCCAAAGATCATGTTTGATCTAATGTATCATGCAATGTGTTCAGTGTTACTTTTTCACGAAATGAAATGTTAATGCTTGAAAGATCATTTACATACAGCCTACTAGTTATTTAAGAAAATAGCAATTAACCATGTTGAGATAATGAACAGTGTGCACACAATTAACAATGCTTTTTAGATGCTAGACGTTAATGGAGTAGATGCCAAATAAATGTAATCCACACTTCCGTTAGGATTTCTTTGTTAATTATATTAATTTACAGATTTAAAACAACAATCACACTCGTTCAAACAAAATGAGCATTTGAGAAGTTAAAATAATCAAAGGGGGTCTCCCCTCTGAGGACGGAACATAATGGATTCACCTTATGCTGTCTCCCCAGCAGAGGACAGTGTAATTAAGAACAAGAAATAACCCATACTGCAGGCCTGTCCATAATGGACCCATCAAGCCCTTTCATAGGCATCATTTGTTTTCAAGCTAATTTGCCTGCTGGTATCCAACAAAGCAGAATTATTCTCTAGCTGTGATACCTGTAGTCTTCCCTGGGTTTGAGTCCTGTGCAAACCCCACAATGCAGATTCTCAATGGAACATATGCGAACATCAGGTAAACATACTTTTAGGCCAGCCCCTTGGCTGCCTGGCCTTGGAATCACAGATGTAGCAGGTCGAGGGGACTCTCATCTCCACTCATATTCACAGCAGTGTTTCGCAAGCCCATGACTGCTCCCAACATCACCATAGTCTATTTCTGAGGATAATGACCCAACCACCACTGCAACTGGGGCCTCTCTAGTGTGTGCTGAGCCACTGGCACATTGGGACTGATCCCGAAAAACAGGTTACCTAACTTTTCTCTACCTGGGTTTATAAGACATTCTCTTCATCACAGTATAGCTATGAGAATGAACTGAAGAAAGAAAATTCCCAAAGCCTTTACACAGTACTTGGAATATAGCTCATGCTCCCTAAATGTTAAACATTATTCTTTTTGTTTCCCAGCCCAACAACAACAGCAACAACAAAACAAAGTTTATAATCACAGGAATAGTAGAATTCTAACTTATGTTTCATGATTTATGCTGCAGATTTACTGCTCTTTTGACAATTCTGTCATATTTCCAAGTGTAGTCATGTTTACTTCTCTGGGCCATTGAATTGTTAGGTTGGATGGTAAGGGGGGATCATTTACGTAGTTTCCCATTTTCCTAACAGAGCATGAATGGCCCAAAGATCATGTTTGATCTAATGTATCATGCAATGTGTTCAGTGTTACTTTTTCACGAAATGAAATGTTAATGCTTGAAAGATCATTTACATACAGCCTACTAGTTATTTAAGAAAATAGCAATTAACCATGTTGAGATAATGAACAGTGTGCACACAATTAACAATGCTTTTTAGATGCTAGACGTTAATGGAGTAGATGCCAAATAAATGTAATCCACACTTCCGTTAGGATTTCTTTGTTAATTATATTAATTTACAGATTTAAAACAACAATCACACTCGTTCAAACAAAATGAGCATTTGAGAAGTTAAAATAATCAAAGGGGGTCTCCCCTCTGAGGACGGAACATAATGGATTCACCTTATGCTGTCTCCCCAGCAGAGGACAGTGTAATTAAGAACAAGAAATAACCCATACTGCAGGCCTGTCCATAATGGACCCATCAAGCCCTTTCATAGGCATCATTTGTTTTCAAGCTAATTTGCCTGCTGGTATCCAACAAAGCAGAATTATTCTCTAGCTGTGATACCTGTAGTCTTCCCTGGGTTTGAGTCCTGTGCAAACCCCACAATGCAGATTCTCAATGGAACATATGCGAACATCAGGTAAACATACTTTTAGGCCAGCCCCTTGGCTGCCTGGCCTTGGAATCACAGATGTAGCAGGTCGAGGGGACTCTCATCTCCACTCATATTCACAGCAGTGTTTCGCAAGCCCATGACTGCTCCCAACATCACCATAGTCTATTTCTGAGGATAATGACCCAACCACCACTGCAACTGGGGCCTCTCTAGTGTGTGCTGAGCCACTGGCACATGGAACAGCCCCAGTGAGGGCAGCCTGATCCCAGAAAAACCTTGGCTTGACCATTTCCATCACTTACTAGCTGGGGGATTTTGAACAGGATAATATGCCTCAATGTTGCTGAACTAGTAAAATGGAGATAATATATTATTATCTATTTCATGGAGTTATTTTGAGGACTGAAATGAGATCATCCCTTGAATGTTAATTCTTTTCCACTTGTTTTTGATGTTTTTTAAGCTCTCTGTATTCAGCCAGCTGCAGCATGAAAATTTTGATTTGAAAGGAAAGGAGGGAGAGAAGGAAAAGAAACAAAGTTCTGGAGTTGAGTGCTGCACCGATCTGCAGTCACCAACAGAAGAGACATTGTCTATAACACTAAAGGTCAGGCTATAAATATAGCAAGCAATATAAGGGAAGTGAACAGAGCAAGTGGCAGGATGCCCACCCTCTTCAACATGTAGTTATGGGTCATCCCTTCTGTTATCATCATCACACTGAGCATTATAGGTATCTTTGAGCCCCTGAATCCCTTAGTATACCCAGTACCTCCAGACAGACACAGTGTTTAGATCTCTGTGTGTGCTACGTCATTTCAGTTGTGTCTGACTCTTTGCAACCCCATGGACTGTAGCCTGCCAGGCATCTCTGTCCCCGAGATTCTCCAGGTAAGAATATTGGAGTGGGTTGCCCTCCTGCAGGGAATCTTTCTGACCGGCCTTGGTAGGTGGATTCTTTACTACTAACACCACTGGAAAGCCCTTTTATCTCTCTTTGTCTCTGTGTGTGTGTTTGTGTGCTGTGTCTGACTCTTTGCGACCCCATGGACTGTAACTCACCAGGCTCCTCTCTTCATGGAATTCTCCAGGCAAGAGTACTAGAGTGGATAACCATTTCCTTCTCCATTAGGGAACTCTGTACCCTAATACATATCCATGCCCAGAACTAAACAGGTTTACACACAGAGACACACACACAGACACACACACACACACACACACACACACACATGTCACAGTGTGGTCCATGGACTCTATACATGGGGTTAGCAGTCCAGGTAAGACATCATTGGAGGAATCCCAGTCCATCCTCATTAGGATGGATGTAGATGGAACAACTCATTAACATATACGAACCACACTTCCTGGTAAGAGAGTGATATTCATTTAGAACAGGCAGTTTAACCCAGCTCCCTCCACCAAGTTCATCAGCAGCCACCAGGACTGGGGAGGAAAGTCAGCAATTGTTCCATAATTTAATCAAGGCAAGAGCTCATGTGGGCCTTCATACTGAAGGGAACAACCTGTTCATCAATGGTCTTTTGTTCAGACCTCATCACAGTTTAATCAGAAAGTGAAATTTTGATTTGAAAGGAAAGGAGGGAGAGAAGGAAAAGAAACAAAGTTCTGGAGTTGAGTGCTGCACCGATCTGCAGTCACCAACAGAAGAGACATTGTCTATAACACTAAAGGTCAGGCTATAAATATAGCAAGCAATATAAGGGAAGTGAACAGAGCAAGTGGCAGGATGCCCACCCTCTTCAACATGTAGTTATGGGTCATCCCTTCTGTTATCATCATCACACTGAGCATTATAGGTATCTTTGAGCCCCTGAATCCCTTAGTATACCCAGTACCTCCAGACAGACACAGTGTTTAGATCTCTGTGTGTGCTACGTCATTTCAGTTGTGTCTGACTCTTTGCAACCCCATGGACTGTAGCCTGCCAGGCATCTCTGTCCCCGAGATTCTCCAGGTAAGAATATTGGAGTGGGTTGCCCTCCTGCAGGGAATCTTTCTGACCGGCCTTGGTAGGTGGATTCTTTACTACTAACACCACTGGAAAGCCCTTTTATCTCTCTTTGTCTCTGTGTGTGTGTTTGTGTGCTGTGTCTGACTCTTTGCGACCCCATGGACTGTAACTCACCAGGCTCCTCTCTTCATGGAATTCTCCAGGCAAGAGTACTAGAGTGGATAACCATTTCCTTCTCCATTAGGGAACTCTGTACCCTAATACATATCCATGCCCAGAACTAAACAGGTTTACACACAGAGACACACACACAGACACACACACACACACACACACACACACACACATGTCACAGTGTGGTCCATGGACTCTATACATGGGGTTAGCAGTCCAGGTAAGACATCATTGGAGGAATCCCAGTCCATCCTCATTAGGATGGATGTAGATGGAACAACTCATTAACATATACGAACCACACTTCCTGGTAAGAGAGTGATATTCATTTAGAACAGGCAGTTTAACCCAGCTCCCTCCACCAAGTTCATCAGCAGCCACCAGGACTGGGGAGGAAAGTCAGCAATTGTTCCATAATTTAATCAAGGCAAGAGCTCATGTGGGCCTTCATACTGAAGGGAACAACCTGTTCATCAATGGTCTTTTGTTCAGACCTCATCACAGTTTAATCAGAAAGTGAAATTTCCCTTTCATTCCTGTCTTCTGTTCCTCGGCATTTTGCCTTGCTCTGGACCAGCGCTTCTCAAATTCTCATGTATCTAAGGCTACCTTAATATACTAATATTATGCTGATTCTGATTCAGGAGTTCTGAGATGGGAACTTAGATTAGGAGATTCCAACAGACTCTCAGGCTACATGCTGTTGCTGCTGGTCTGGGGAACACACTTTGAAAAACATGGCTTTAGAGGTGTAATTTTCAGCCTTAGCTGTGCATTCATATCACCTGGGAAATTTTAGTCAAGTGCCAATTCCCAAGCCCCACCTCAGACCGTTTCAGTCAGAAAATGGATGAAGTCGAAGAATGGTATTTTGTGAAGTGTCCTCTGGAGATTTCAATGGGACCAGATTGAGAAGCATTGGCCTACATCAGTGGTTCTCAAAATGTAGCCACCAGACAGGAGTTCTGGGAGCTTGTTAGAAATGTACATTCTCAATGAATAGATAAATAAATCCTCTGAATAGAACATTATTTAGCAGTAAAAAAAAAAAAAAAAAAAAAAAAAGATAAATTGATACATACCATAACATGGATGGACTTCCAGAATATTACATAAATGAAGATAGATTTTTAAAAGACGGCACAGTATATAATCCTGTGCGTGTTTGCTCCATCGCTCAGTCATGTGCAACTCTTTGTGACCCTATAATGTAGCCCACCAGGCTCCTCTGTCCATGGGATTCTCCAGGCAAGAATACTGGAGTGGGTTGCCACTTCCTCTTCCAGGGAATCCTCCCAACCCAGAGATCAAACCCGACTGTCTTGCATCTGCTCCATTGATAGGTAGATTCTTTGTCACTGAACCACCTGGGCCATCCTGTATGATCCCGGATAGGTCAGTTATAGAGACAGAAAGTAGATGAATGCTTATCAAGGGCTATGGGTGGGAACAGAGAATAACACACCAGCACAAAGGATCTTCCTGGGGTGACGGGAATGTTCTAAACCTCTGTTGTGGTGATGGTGGTGCAAGTAGGTTAAGTTATTAAAAACCATTGAATTGTATGCTTAAACTGGTTGCATTTCAAGGTATATAAAGTCTTATTTTAACAGAGCTGTTAACTTCTTTTTTTTTTAATTTTGGCCTCTTTTATTGATTTTTTATTGATTGATTTTCATCCATCTTTGTTCTTTGGCCTGTGTAGACCTCCCATTGCAGCAGCCTGTCCCGTTGTAGAGCACTGGCTCTGAGTGCATGTGCTCCAGAGCAGTGGCTCATAATTGGGCACACCAGTCTAACCACTCCGTGGCACATGGGATCTTCCTGGGCCAGAGATCCAACTGGTGCCCCTTGCACTGCAAGGCAGACTCTTTACCCACTGGACCACCAGGGAAACCCCATAGCTCTTATTGTTAACTTTTTTAAAAGAAAAAAATGCAAATTCTCTGGCCATAGCCCTGACCTACTCAATGAGGAGACTCCGAGGGCTCAACCATGTGACTCCTCTAAGATGGACTCCTTCTTAAGAACCACTGGTGTGGAATGCTGGGGTCTTGAGAGTAGTCTGCTGCTGCAGTAGGGGCTCTGGTAGGAGTTTTAGGATAGAATCTCTGGAAAACTGCTCTGGAGAATGGCAACAAAAGAAGAAAATCAATGCTTCAGAAACTATGGAGTTAAAACCCCAGTCATGGGAGAGAAAAGCCTGTGTTCCACATCTTGGCTTATGCCTTCTGTGATCCTGAGAAAGAGACTTGCCTTTTCTTAGCCCTGGTAGCCTAATATGTAAATGGGAATAAAATAGATACTTATTAGTTGATGTGTGAATATCAGGGATTCTCCAGGCAAGAATACTGGAGTGGGTTGCCACTTCCTCTTCCAGGGAATCCTCCCAACCCAGAGATCAAACCCGACTGTCTTGCATCTGCTCCATTGATAGGTAGATTCTTTGTCACTGAACCACCTGGGCCATCCTGTATGATCCCGGATAGGTCAGTTATAGAGACAGAAAGTAGATGAATGCTTATCAAGGGCTATGGGTGGGAACAGAGAATAACACACCAGCACAAAGGATCTTCCTGGGGTGACGGGAATGTTCTAAACCTCTGTTGTGGTGATGGTGGTGCAAGTAGGTTAAGTTATTAAAAACCATTGAATTGTATGCTTAAACTGGTTGCATTTCAAGGTATATAAAGTCTTACTTTAACAGAGCTGTTAACTTCTTTTTTTTTTAATTTTGGCCTCTTTTATTGATTTTTTATTGATTGATTTTCATCCATCTTTGTTCTTTGGCCTGTGTAGACCTCCCATTGCAGCAGCCTGTCCCGTTGTAGAGCACTGGCTCTGAGTGCATGTGCTCCAGAGCAGTGGCTCATAATTGGGCACACCAGTCTAACCACTCCGTGGCACATGGGATCTTCCTGGGCCAGAGATCCAACTGGTGCCCCTTGCACTGCAAGGCAGACTCTTTACCCACTGGACCACCAGGGAAACCCCATAGCTCTTATTGTTAACTTTTTTAAAAGAAAAAAATGCAAATTCTCTGGCCATAGCCCTGACCTACTCAATGAGGAGACTCCGAGGGCTCAACCATGTGACTCCTCTAAGATGGACTCCTTCTTAAGAACCACTGGTGTGGAATGCTGGGGTCTTGAGAGTAGTCTGCTGCTGCAGTAGGGGCTCTGGTAGGAGTTTTAGGATAGAATCTCTGGAAAACTGCTCTGGAGAATGGCAACAAAAGAAGAAAATCAATGCTTCAGAAACTATGGAGTTAAAACCCCAGTCATGGGAGAGAAAAGCCTGTGTTCCACATCTTGGCTTATGCCTTCTGTGATCCTGAGAAAGAGACTTGCCTTTTCTTAGCCCTGGTAGCCTAATATGTAAATGGGAATAAAATAGATACTTATTAAGGTTGATGTGTAGATTCCGGAGGGCAAACATGAGAGCTTTTTAGAGTAATAGACCCATATTAGGTGCTGGTGCAATATACATTGAGGAAAATAACAGATATGGGTTCATTTTTCCTTCTTATAAACCTGCTATGATCCACCCTCTTCTGAGAAGCTCATCCTGGAATTTTCTGTCGCATTGGGGAAGCTTTGTGCTATATTTAGAAGGTTATTATTCCAGTAAATGCATATTCTTCTGGATTCTTTCTTGCCTCTAGGGTCTTACTTTTTTTTAAGGGTGCTTCTTTCAAAGTCACACACACACACACACACACACACACACACACACACACACACGTTGGAAAAAAGAAAATGCCCTCGATTCTCTCTCTCTCTCTCTCTCACACACACACACACACACACACACACACACACACACACACACACACACACACACACACACACACACACACACACACACACACGTTGGAAAAAAAGAAAATGCCCTCGATTCTCTTTTCTTCTCTTTGTTACCACTAAATCAGAAACAGTGTTTTGGTTTGTTTTGTTTTTACTGCGGAAACTGACCCTGAAAGAGTTCCCATTTTCATCTTGGGACCAAGGAATTACTCTTTGCACTGCCTGACCTGATAAGTGGACTGAACATTACAAGAGATCATGTGCTTGTTCCCCAAAGCTGTCCCTTAGGTGTCCTAAAAGAATCTCAGCTTAGTCCCAGGTACACAACAAGTAAATGGAAATAAATCTTCAGAGGAATATATTTTAAGATAACATATAGCACTTTATAGCAATTGGAGCTCAAGTCAAGACCTAATCAACTAATGATGGGTAATCATTGGTAATTCAGATGTGAATCAGGCTAATTTCCAGGCAAACAGCCCTTCAGATGGTCCCATGAAATTACAGGTGTAGCTGTTTACTATGAGTAGCATTTGGACTCAGGGCAAAAGACAAAGAGCTATACTGTGGGACAGTCAGACTAATCCTCGGCTGTCTTCTCTTGGTCCTGCATACTTGAACAAATCCACAAAAAAGACAGAACCACTTTCTTCTTTCCTGAAACCCTGCCATGGCATTTCAACTGACTTTGTCTTTCTGAAGAATGCTTAGTGATTCAAATAGAAAAAGCTTCATCCCAGCTAATATAATCTGTCTGCCATCCCACTGTAAACCTTTTTAAGGAAGTGTCTTTGTCTTGTCCACTGACATGTCATACCCAAAGAACACTGCCTCTCTCCACAGAGTACTGTGCCTTTCACATGTTCTGTTAACAGTCAACATCCTCAGTACTCCTGGGAAAGGGCAAGTATTTGGAATTTATTGGAAAGTATGTGGTAGAATGGAGCATGAACACACATTTCAGACTCCATGGCCCATGCTCTGCATTTGGTCCCTCTCTGCTTCCTTCTGTATTTATATCTAAGAACAGGCAGTGAATTTAATGCATGGGAGCCTGATCCTCCAGGTCATCTCTTAGTTCCTGGGTTATCTGGGACAGTCGAGGCTTAGAACCCTTACATGTCCGTGTGGTGACAAGAGCACAGGTCCGCACTCTCCGCTTGCCATTTTCTGAGGCAGCCCTGATTGTTTGAGCCAAATCCATCTCTGCCGAAACCTCTGAGTCCAGTTCTGCCCATAAGCTCTTTAAACAGCTCGCTCATCCTGTCTATAACAGTAAAAATCCCTGGTACAACAAGCGAGGAATTGCTTGAAATTCCAATTAAGCCAAGTCTTACCAAGGCCTTTTCCATTATCTCAGTAAGCTGCTTTCTGCATTAAAAGGCTCCCCTTAATTAACTCTTCTTGCTGGGCTGTGGACATGCAATGCTTTATTATGACCTGCAAATTCAAAAGCAAGAAAATAAAGTGTAGATAAGCAGGGTGCTGAGCTCCTGTCATCAAATCAGGGTGGCCTTGTCGCTCCTAGTCGCTGGTTGTGGAAGACTGTTTCTCACATCTCAAGAAAGAAAGAACCTCTCAAGAGTGGGGCATTCCAGTAAAGGGCTCACTGGAGTCTTTGGAATGAACTATGGTGTCTTCTGGGGACTGCTTGGGTAGCTGTGTCATATCATGTAAAGCTGGAACAAGAGAGGGATGACACTGCCCCACATTTGTTGCCCAGCAGTGAATGCAAATGAGGGGTTTGTTACGTGAATGAACGCACAGTGGTCAGAGTTTTGCCTGCTGGGTTATGACTGTGTACCACCCATGCCCACCTTCCAGAGGACCTTTCATGTCAAGGCCCCTTTACTAAAGCACTTTTTGTTTTTGTGTCTTTCAGTGCATGTTCAAATAGAAAAAGCTTCATCCCAGCTAATATAATCTGTCTGCCATCCCACTGTAAACCTTTTTAAGGAAGTGTCTTTGTCTTGTCCACTGACATGTCATACCCAAAGAACACTGCCTCTCTCCACAGAGTACTGTGCCTTTCACATGTTCTGTTAACAGTCAACATCCTCAGTACTCCTGGGAAAGGGCAAGTATTTGGAATTTATTGGAAAGTATGTGGTAGAATGGAGCATGAACACACATTTCAGACTCCATGGCCCATGCTCTGCATTTGGTCCCTCTCTGCTTCCTTCTGTATTTATATCTAAGAACAGGCAGTGAATTTAATGCATGGGAGCCTGATCCTCCAGGTCATCTCTTAGTTCCTGGGTTATCTGGGACAGTCGAGGCTTAGAACCCTTACATGTCCGTGTGGTGACAAGAGCACAGGTCCGCACTCTCCGCTTGCCATTTTCTGAGGCAGCCCTGATTGTTTGAGCCAAATCCATCTCTGCCGAAACCTCTGAGTCCAGTTCTGCCCATAAGCTCTTTAAACAGCTCGCTCATCCTGTCTATAACAGTAAAAATCCCTGGTACAACAAGCGAGGAATTGCTTGAAATTCCAATTAAGCCAAGTCTTACCAAGGCCTTTTCCATTATCTCAGTAAGCTGCTTTCTGCATTAAAAGGCTCCCCTTAATTAACTCTTCTTGCTGGGCTGTGGACATGCAATGCTTTATTATGACCTGCAAATTCAAAAGCAAGAAAATAAAGTGTAGATAAGCAGGGTGCTGAGCTCCTGTCATCAAATCAGGGTGGCCTTGTCGCTCCTAGTCGCTGGTTGTGGAAGACTGTTTCTCACATCTCAAGAAAGAAAGAACCTCTCAAGAGTGGGGCATTCCAGTAAAGGGCTCACTGGAGTCTTTGGAATGAACTATGGTGTCTTCTGGGGACTGCTTGGGTAGCTGTGTCATATCATGTAAAGCTGGAACAAGAGAGGGATGACACTGCCCCACATTTGTTGCCCAGCAGTGAATGCAAATGAGGGGTTTGTTACGTGAATGAACGCACAGTGGTCAGAGTTTTGCCTGCTGGGTTATGACTGTGTACCACCCATGCCCACCTTCCAGAGGACCTTTCATGTCAAGGCCCCTTTACTAAAGCACTTTTTTTTTTTTTTTTCTTGTGTGTTCTCTGCTCTGCCAGTCTCACAGCGATCCTAGTTGCAGAGATCTGATCTCTTTCTAATGAAATCTAAATAAAGATATCGAGGCAGAGGAGGACCTTCTGCCCAGCTTAGCTCCATCTTGTCTAATGCTAAGTTAGGGTCTGAGAAAGTGGTGTTACCCCTACGGGACACATAGCACTTTCCCTGGTTCTACAGATGTTGGCTCTCTCTGTTTCCCTGATTGTTTGTTTCTCTCCTCATGGTTGATTTGTCTCAACACAGGCTTATATGTATCTCTATCTATCTATCTATCTATCTATCTATATTAACTGTATACCCTAGGATCAACTGCCAAGCCCTGGAATGGAAAAAAATTCTTCTCAAATGTGGCAATATGTCCGCTTCATGTAGTTATTGGTTTGGTGCTAGATATGCCTAAACTTTAGTCTTCTATGTGAGAGCCCAAGTCCCCATAACCTAGACACTTCCTCTGGACAGAGAAGCCAAGGCAAGTAGTCTTAGATTTGGAGTTAAGTGGGAATTCCTGGGGACAGGGTTCTTGGCTGTATGTGGCTGCCTACAGTGTTAAAAAGTGATGGGCATGCTATAGGAGAAAGAGGCATCTCCACTGAGTTGGACAAAGACTTTAGAAATGCCCAGATAAAGCTTTAGTAGACTTGGCAGTGTACCTGAAAATGTATCTGTGTGCCTCAAAGTGTCTATTTCATTCTGTGTGGCTCCAGTACTGGACCATGAAAGGCAGAGTCCTCATTGCATGTTTCATCACCCACCCTGAAGACAGGGTGCTGAGCTCCTGTCATCAAATCAGGGTGGCCTTGTCGCTCCTAGTCGCTGGTTGTGGAAGACTGTTTCACATCTCAAGAAAGAAAGAACCTCTCAAGAGTGGGGCATTCCAGTAAAGGGCTCACTGGAGTCTTTGGAATGAACTATGGTGTCTTCTGGGGACTGCTTGGGTAGCTGTGTCATATCATGTAAAGCTGGAACAAGAGAGGGATGACACTGCCCCACATTTGTTGCCCAGCAGTGAATGCAAATGAGGGGTTTGTTACGTGAATGAACGCACAGTGGTCAGAGTTTTGCCTGCTGGGTTATGACTGTGTACCACCCATGCCCACCTTCCAGAGGACCTTTCATGTCAAGGCCCCTTTACTAAAGCACTTTTTTTTTTTTTTTTCTTGTGTGTTCTCTGCTCTGCCAGTCTCACAGCGATCCTAGTTGCAGAGATCTGATCTCTTTCTAATGAAATCTAAATAAAGATATCGAGGCAGAGGAGGACCTTCTGCCCAGCTTAGCTCCATCTTGTCTAATGCTAAGTTAGGGTCTGAGAAAGTGGTGTTACCCCTACGGGACACATAGCACTTTCCCTGGTTCTACAGATGTTGGCTCTCTCTGTTTCCCTGATTGTTTGTTTCTCTCCTCATGGTTGATTTGTCTCAACACAGGCTTATATGTATCTCTATCTATCTATCTATCTATCTATCTATATTAACTGTATACCCTAGGATCAACTGCCAAGCCCTGGAATGGAAAAAAATTCTTCTCAAATGTGGCAATATGTCCGCTTCATGTAGTTATTGGTTTGGTGCTAGATATGCCTAAACTTTAGTCTTCTATGTGAGAGCCCAAGTCCCCATAACCTAGACACTTCCTCTGGACAGAGAAGCCAAGGCAAGTAGTCTTAGATTTGGAGTTAAGTGGGAATTCCTGGGGACAGGGTTCTTGGCTGTATGTGGCTGCCTACAGTGTTAAAAAGTGATGGGCATGCTATAGGAGAAAGAGGCATCTCCACTGAGTTGGACAAAGACTTTAGAAATGCCCAGATAAAGCTTTAGTAGACTTGGCAGTGTACCTGAAAATGTATCTGTGTGCCTCAAAGTGTCTATTTCATTCTGTGTGGCTCCAGTACTGGACCATGAAAGGCAGAGTCCTCATTGCAATGTTTCATCACCCACTGAGCAGGGCGCTGAAGACAGGGTTGAATGGATAGTGATGTCTGTGTCTCCTAAGTGTGCAGGATACCACAATTTTGATGAAGAAGACACTCTGAAAATATTTCAAATTGCTTTTATTGAAAAGGATTAAAAGAAACAACTCTAGCAGATGAAGTGAGATGGCCTCCACCTCTCTGCAAAAGCCATTTCTTTCTCTCCATCACCCTGGATATATTGTTTTAGGCCAAACAAAGGTCGTTTCTCATAAGAACTATCACTGCAGCCCCCTATCTCTTCCACTGCCCTCCTAGCTCCATGAGGCACTGAGAACATTTTTTTCTAAAATACAAAACTAATCATATCAGTGCTTGAAGGAAACCCTACCATAGCTTTCATCTCCCTCTTCAGGATGAAGGGCATGTGCCCACATCATGGAGCTGCAAGGGCTAGTTGAGATAGCATTCAGCATGACGTAGGAATCCACTGAGCTGGCCACCAATACCTGGCCACTCTCCAGCCCTGCTCTTCCATTTTTCTCTCTCTTCTAATCTATGACTTTTTCTTAATATATAATGGCTTCCTAATCATCTGCATAGTTTCCAGTTCCTAATCTGTTCTTGGTAAATGTCTTGAATGAACTTGTCTATTCCACCACTGTTTAAGGAGAACTGCCTCCTGGCCACTGAAAACACAGCCATGAACCCAAGAGAGCTCACTGCCCTCCTAGAGCTGACTTGGACAGTGATGGAGGACAATTTCATGGAAGGTATCCAGGATGGCCTCCCAGTTAAACAGAGACCTGAAAAAAATGAGAAAATGAATCTTACAGGTACCTGGTGAAAGAGCACAGCAGGCAAAAGGAGAGGCCAGTGTCTTCCTTGAGCCGAAGTCAGACTTTCAGGGTTCCCAGAATAGAGAGGGACTGGAATGTCTGGAGGTGGGGAGTTGTGGAGAAAGAAGGATGCAGTGGAATCAGAAAGGAGTATAGGTGGCATGGGGACCAACACAAGGGATTTGGGTTTTATTCTCAATAAGGTGAAAAACCTTTGGAGGATATTAAACAAGTAATGTGGGCTGACCTAGATCTTCAAAGGATGGTGTGGGCTGCTGTATGGAAGTAAAGTAGATTGAAAAGGGGGAAGGACAGTAAAGTGGAGAGCAACCAGGAGACTACAGAATGTGGGAGGTCATCATGCAGGTGGTAAGTAATTGGATTCTGGGGATGTTTTGATGATAAAGTCAACTGGATTTGCTTATCCATTGAATGAGTGGTACATGGAAAGATAAGTGTTAGGGGAACAAGGAAGGATGGTTCCCCATTCTTGGCCTGCACACTGCAATAGCAGAATGACCTCTTTCTCTAGAATCTTTACTCTTGTCCCCTGCAGTTAGAAATCACATTACCTAAGCTTGCATCTTCTTACCTTTGCTGCTTGACACTGTGCATGCTGTTGACTGAATCCCTCCTCTCCCAGGATCACTGCTGTAGCCTCTTAGGCAACATAGCTGCTCCCATTCCTCCTCCCTGTCTGCCTGCAGGGTAAACTTGATGCTGTGTTACTCCCAAGGCGTCTGGCAAATCAGAATCAAACCTAATAAGGACCTACTGTATAGCAGAGGGAACTCTACTCAAGACCCTGTAATGACCTATATGGGAAAAGAGCCTAAGAAAGATTGGATGTATGTATATGTATAACAGATACACTGTGCTGTACAGCATAAAGTTACAAACCATTGTAAATCAACTATACTCCAGGAAAACAACAACAGCAAATTACTTCTTTGTCCTGGTCTGAATTTCCCACCACTTTTATACCACTTAGCCCTGGTAGCTCAGCTGGTAGAGAATCCACCTGCAATGCAGGAGACTCCGATTCAATTCCTGGGCTGGGAAGATCCCCTGTAAAAGGGATAGGAAACCCAGTCCTGTTTTCTTGGGATTCCTTGTGGCTCAGACAGTAAAGAATCAGCCTGCAATGCAAGAGACCTGGGTTTGATCCCTGGATTGAGAAGATGCCCTGGAGAAGGGAATGTCTACTCACTCCAGTATTGCCTGGAGAATTCCATGGCATGTCCACAGGGTTGCAAAGAGTTGGACATGACTGAGCAATGTTCATTTCACTTCTCTTCAGCTACCATTGTCTTCTTTCTCTTCTTGTAACACCACCAACCACCATCCGGAGGCTTGACACCTACTGTTCCCATGGCCTCTATATCTTTTCTTCAATACTTTAATCTTATCTTTCAAGTTTCATTTCTACTCTTGCTCACTAAGAGAAGCACATCTACCCTGATCACTTTATTGGAAGAAATGCCCAGTTACTCCCTACCTTTTGAGTTCTTGTATGCATTTGTAACTAATGGCCTTACTAACTGGTTAGTTCATTTATTTACTGGCTACCTGTCCCACTTCCCTACCACCAGCCGTGGAACAGAGTGCATCTGTTTTGCTAAGCACTGTATCATCAGCTTCCTTAATGTGTGGCCCCTAATAGACAGGCCATGAATAAAGGTGAGTCAAAGACCACAAGGCATGTTTAAATATAATTATAAATAACAAAGGCATAAGAAAAAAATGAAAATTTGCCTGTGCCTCTGAATAAATTGCTGATAAAATTTTGGTGCAAACTTTTCTGAAATATTTCTTGCAAAGATGCTTTTCCCAAAAAGATGAAAACATACCAAATATGATGTCGCATAAGTGTAAAAATTTAGAATGAAATTGTGAGCATCACATCACATGAAAAATATGCTTGTAATAATATACCAGTAACCGTGTGTCACCTAACATTGGTGTACCGTAATTTAAAATACAGATGGTCTGTTTGCTTAATCTCTTCTAGTTTTTACCTAGCATGCATATCTAAAAGTAGATTAGTTTGATTATTTTGTTTTAAACTTCTACTTATTAATTTCCCACCACTTTTATACCACTTAGCCCTGGTAGCTCAGCTGGTAGAGAATCCACCTGCAATGCAGGAGACTCCGATTCAATTCCTGGGCTGGGAAGATCCCCTGTAAAAGGGATAGGAAACCCAGTCCTGTTTTCTTGGGATTCCTTGTGGCTCAGACAGTAAAGAATCAGCCTGCAATGCAAGAGACCTGGGTTTGATCCCTGGATTGAGAAGATGCCCTGGAGAAGGGAATGTCTACTCACTCCAGTATTGCCTGGAGAATTCCATGGCATGTCCACAGGGTTGCAAAGAGTTGGACATGACTGAGCAATGTTCATTTCACTTCTCTTCAGCTACCATTGTCTTCTTTCTCTTCTTGTAACACCACCAACCACCATCCGGAGGCTTGACACCTACTGTTCCCATGGCCTCTATATCTTTTCTTCAATACTTTAATCTTATCTTTCAAGTTTCATTTCTACTCTTGCTCACTAAGAGAAGCACATCTACCCTGATCACTTTATTGGAAGAAATGCCCAGTTACTCCCTACCTTTTGAGTTCTTGTATGCATTTGTAACTAATGGCCTTACTAACTGGTTAGTTCATTTATTTACTGGCTACCTGTCCCACTTCCCTACCACCAGCCGTGGAACAGAGTGCATCTGTTTTGCTAAGCACTGTATCATCAGCTTCCTTAATGTGTGGCCCCTAATAGACAGGCCATGAATAAAGGTGAGTCAAAGACCACAAGGCATGTTTAAATATAATTATAAATAACAAAGGCATAAGAAAAAAATGAAAATTTGCCTGTGCCTCTGAATAAATTGCTGATAAAATTTTGGTGCAAACTTTTCTGAAATATTTCTTGCAAAGATGCTTTTCCCAAAAAGATGAAAACATACCAAATATGATGTCGCATAAGTGTAAAAAATTTAGAATGAAATTGTGAGCATCACATCACATGAAAAATATGCTTGTAATAATATACCAGTAACCGTGTGTCACCTAACATTGGTGTACCGTAATTTAAAATACAGATGGTCTGTTTGCTTAATCTCTTCTAGTTTTTACCTAGCATGCATATCTAAAAGTAGATTAGTTTGATTATTTTGTATTAAACTTCTACTTATTAATCTTCAGGATTTTTTTTTTAATTTTAAGATTTAAAAGATAGATTTTGCCTGTCCTATATCAGTTTTCTGCTTACTGCTGTAATTTATAGTGAGTTTCTTTGTATATAGCTTTTCTACTTTTATTTAGTAAAATCTACTAATGATATTCATCATTTGCCTTTGATGTTATCCTTAAACCTTAATGGGTTTCCCCAGCTTGATATTTAACATGTACTTGCCATTGCTTAATTGTATGCGTGTTTTTATTGATTACTTAACTCATAACCTAGCAGAAATTTTTTGATATACACCATGATGTGAGCATATAAATCATACATTTCTTTAGTGGTGTACCAATTGCTTAATTTTTTTTTAAAAAAAGTTTTGACTATTCTGGGTTTTCCCTGCTGCCACAGGCTCTTATCTCCTTGTAGGGAGTGGGGGCTCCTCTCTAGTTGAGGTGAGCAGGCTTCTTGTTGTGGTGACTTCTCTTGTTGTGGAACTCAGGCCCTAGGGCACGTGGACTTCTGTGGTTGGGGCACATGGGCTCAATAGTTGCGGCTCCAAGGCTCTAGAGCACAGCCTCAATAGTAGTTGTGGCTCACAGGCTTAGTTGCTCAGCAGCGTGTGGGATCTTTTGCATGAGGGATCGAACCCGTGTCTCTTGCACTGGTGGGTGAACTTTTCATCACTGAGCTACCAGGGAAGCCCCCAGTTGCTTAATTTTAAAAACAAGTAATCTTTTCTTCCAGTGATTAAAAATGTCTTTCATATATACAGATATTTTATTGAATATCATTGGGTTTCCATTTATTGCTTATTATTATTTTTCTTATGTTGTACATATATTTTATTATCCCCAAATAAAATGTAATATATGATAGTTCAAGTCTGTGGATTTGGGCAAGTTACTGAATCAGTATTCTTGTTTGTGAAGTAAAGATAATTATACCCAATTCATAGTCTAGTTATGTGGATTACATTATACAATGCGCATAAAGTGTTTATTTCCTCCAGTAAAAATTTATGGCATTGCTCAAAGAATTCTTCTGTATACTTACTAAATTTTTTATAATGTATATGATACTGGAAAGGGAAAATTAAAAAAAAAAATCTTATCCAAATGGTTACTTCGGAATGGTAGGATACATTTTTAAATGTGATTATATATTAAGTAGCTTCTTTAGATTATTTCACTCTTTCTAAATTTGTTGAATACTTTTGATTTGCCAAGGAATCAGTTGCCTGTGCCTCTTCCATTTTCCTACAGGTATAGCTGTCAGGTTTATTTCTCTTGGCTTCGTGCACTGGCCATGGCAATGTTAACTGACAGCAGTGCCCCTGAGGCCCTTTGAGGCCCTAGGCATAGAGTCTCTAGTACCGCCTTTTAACATAATGATGGATGTTGACTTCAAACTGAGGGCTTATTCTCACCTTCTTAGTGGTCCAAAGAAACTAGTACATTGAATGTAAATCTTCATCAAATGCCTTTTCTTCCTGTTAATCATACTGGCCTTTTTTGCTCTATGAAAGTAATTACATATCAGGATTTCTAAAATTTTAAAATTCCTATGCCTCATTCCTTTACTAGGTTTAACACATGTCTATGGTACATAATTTTTAACATTTTAAATTATTTTACAATTATATCAGGATTCATAGTGAGATAGAGTTGCAGGTTTTCTCCTGGTGCTACCTTTTTTCAAGTTTCACAGCAGTTTTACCCTAGTTTTATGTAGTTCGTTGAGAGTTGGCATTAATTTCTCATACACTGAGAGTTTAAATAGCACTGGATAAAATTCTTTCGAAGAATAACTTAGTTTAAACATTTATTTTGGAGGAAGTTCTTTAACAAATTTTACCACTTTCTAACATAATGAATGGCCTATTTATCTTGTCTGACTTTTTGTGACTAAACGTTTGTAGTTTACATTTTCTAGAAAGTCATGCATTTATTAATGAACTGCATGTTACTGAGCTTATAGTGACGTTTTGTAGCCCATTCTCATTATTTCACTCATTCTTGATATCTGTGTGTATATACTAATGTAATGCGCATAAAGTGTTTATTTCCTCCAGTAAAATTTATGGCATTGCTCAAAGAATTCTTCTGTATACTTACTAAATTTTTTATAATGTATATGATACTGGAAAGGGAAAATTAAAAAAAAAAATCTTATCCAAATGGTTACTTCGGAATGGTAGGATACATTTTTAAATGTGATTATATATTAAGTAGCTTCTTTAGATTATTTCACTCTTTCTAAATTTGTTGAATACTTTTGATTTGCCAAGGAATCAGTTGCCTGTGCCTCTTCCATTTTCCTACAGGTATAGCTGTCAGGTTTATTTCTCTTGGCTTCGTGCACTGGCCATGGCAATGTTAACTGACAGCAGTGCCCCTGAGGCCCTTTGAGGCCCTAGGCATAGTCTCTAGTACCGCCTTTTAACATAATGATGGATGTTGACTTCAAACTGAGGGCTTATTCTCACCTTCTTAGTGGTCCAAAGAAACTAGTACATTGAATGTAAATCTTCATCAAATGCCTTTTCTTCCTGTTAATCATACTGGCCTTTTTTGCTCTATGAAAGTAATTACATATCAGGATTTCTAAAATTTTAAAATTCCTATGCCTCATTCCTTTACTAGGTTTAACACATGTCTATGGTACATAATTTTTAACATTTTAAATTATTTTACAATTATATCAGGATTCATAGTGAGATAGAGTTGCAGGTTTTCTCCTGGTGCTACCTTTTTTCAAGTTTCACAGCAGTTTTACCCTAGTTTTATGTAGTTCGTTGAGAGTTGGCATTAATTTCTCATACACTGAGAGTTTAAATAGCACTGGATAAAATTCTTTCGAAGAATAACTTAGTTTAAACATTTATTTTGGAGGAAGTTCTTTAACAAATTTTACCACTTTCTAACATAATGAATGGCCTATTTATCTTGTCTGACTTTTTGTGACTAAACGTTTGTAGTTTACATTTTTCTAGAAAGTCATGCATTTATTAATGAACTGCATGTTACTGAGCTTATAGTGACGTTTTGTAGCCCATTCTCATTATTTCACTCATTCTTGATATCTGTGTGTATATACTAATTTGCATAATGTAATGCATTTTTTGTTTTTATTTTTACCTTTTTTTTGTACTTCCAGAGATATATCCATATTATTTTTCTTTCTTAAGAATCAAGCATTTGACTTTTCACTTTTATTACATATTAGTCAAATTAATTAATTTGGGGTTTTATTTTTATCATGTATTTTCTGTGCCTTTTCTAGGAAGGTCTCATTGTTCTTTGCTTTAGGAATTGAATAAACACTTATTTCATGTGTTTTTCATACTTAGTAGTACATTTTATAAGCATAAATTTTCTGAATATACTTTCTTATGAGATAATCTTTGAACTGTAATGACAACGTGACACTAATTTTGAAAAAAAAATCTTTGAGGTTAATTTTCTTCTCGGCCTCAGTCAAAATTGAAAGTGAAAAAGAATACATACTTAGAGCTTTTTGCTTAACCCTTTGCTATTTGGTTTTAAATATGTATTTTTATAATTATTATTCCGAAGTCTATATTTTGTTCAAAGTTATTTATTATTAAGTATTTGGCTTGTTTACATTATAATTACTCAATTGCAACTTATAAGATTGCTTTTTTATTATTTCTAATCTTTTTTTTTTCTTTTTAACTTTGTTATTCACTTTTTTTTCTTAATTTTAAAGATTTAACAGAGGTTTGTTATTCAGTGACATGTAGGTTCCCAGATCATTCACATGCACATCCCTGTACGCCCCCCCACCCAGTTCCCCATTCCCACCCCTCTGGACCATCGCCCCCAGTGGTTGTAGGTACTACTATTCCCCTAGCACCATGACAGTGCCCCCATGTACGCCCCCCACCCAGTATAGTTCGTTGAGAGTTGGCATTAATTTCTCATACACTGAGAGTTTAAATAGCACTGGATAAAATTCTTTCGAAGAATAACTTAGTTTAAACATTTATTTTGGAGGAAGTTCTTTAACAAATTTTACCACTTTCTAACATAATGAATGGCCTATTTATCTTGTCTGACTTTTTGTGACTAAACGTTTGTAGTTTACATTGTTCTAGAAAGTCATGCATTTATTAATGAACTGCATGTTACTGAGCTTATAGTGACGTTTTGTAGCCCATTCTCATTATTTCACTCATTCTTGATATCTGTGTGTATATACTAATTTGCATAATGTAATGCATTTTTTGTTTTTATTTTTACCTTTTTTTTGTACTTCCAGAGATATATCCATATTATTTTTCTTTCTTAAGAATCAAGCATTTGACTTTTCACTTTTATTACATATTAGTCAAATTAATTAATTTGGGGTTTTATTTTTATCATGTATTTTCTGTGCCTTTTCTAGGAAGGTCTCATTGTTCTTTGCTTTAGGAATTGAATAAACACTTATTTCATGTGTTTTTTCATACTTAGTAGTACATTTTATAAGCATAAATTTTCTGAATATACTTTCTTATGAGATAATCTTTGAACTGTAATGACAACGTGACACTAATTTTGAAAAAAAAATCTTTGAGGTTAATTTTCTTCTCGGCCTCAGTCAAAATTGAAAGTGAAAAAAAGAATACATACTTAGAGCTTTTTGCTTAACCCTTTGCTATTTGGTTTTAAATATGTATTTTTATAATTATTATTCCGAAGTCTATATTTTGTTCAAAGTTATTTATTATTAAGTATTTGGCTTGTTTACATTATAATTACTCAATTGCAACTTATAAGATTGCTTTTTTATTATTTCTAATCTTTTTTTTTTCTTTTTAACTTTGTTATTCACTTTTTTTTCTTAATTTTAAAGATTTAACAGAGGTTTGTTATTCAGTGACATGTAGGTTCCCAGATCATTCACATGCACATCCCTGTACGCCCCCCCACCCAGTTCCCCATTCCCACCCCTCTGGACCATCGCCCCAAGTGATTGTAGGCACTCCTATTCCCTTAGCACGATGACAGTAGCTATCTTTTCCACACGTGCCAGTATAGGTTTTGATGTTACTTCCTCTTTGCCTCCCTCTCACTGTTCGGTCTCCACAATGTCCTTATATCTATTCTCTGTCTGTTTTTCCATGAGTTCACTGCGTTTGGTATCACGACCATCTTACTAGATTCCATATATATGAGTTAATATACTGTACTTGTCTTTCTCTTTTTGACTTACTTCACTTTTGATGATAGGTTCTAGAGCCAGCCACCTCATTAGGACTGAGTCTTCTGCATTTCTTTTAACAGCTGAGTAGTATTCCATTGTATATATGTACCAGAGCTTCTGGATCCATTCATTCGTCGATGGACATCTAGGTTGCTTCCATATTCTGGCTATTGTATAGAGAGCTGCAATGAACATTGGGGTACAGGTGCCTCTTTCAGTTTTGATTTCATCAGGATAGAGGCCTAATAGTGGGATTGCTGGGTCATAGGGTGCTTCTATTTTTAGTTTTTTAAGGAATCTCCATACTGTCTTCCATAGAGGCTGTATAGATTTACATTCCCACCAGCAATGCAAGAGGATTCCCTTTTCTCTGCACCCTCTCCAGCATTTATTGTCTGTCGATTTGTGGATGATGGCCATTCTGATGGGTGTGAGGTGTTATCTCATTGTGGTTTTAATTGGCCTTTCTCTAATAATAAGCGAGGTTGAACATCGTTTCATGTGCTTTTGGGCCATCTGTATGTCCTCTTTGGAGAGGCGTCTCTTTAGAGCTTTTTCCCATTTTTTGATTGGGTTGTTCGTTTTCCCTGTGCTGAGTTGTCTGAGTTGCTTGTAGATTTTGGAGATTAATTCTTTGTCTGTTGTTTCATTTGCTATGATTTTCTCCCACTCTGTGGGGTGTCTGTTCAGCTTTTTTGTAATTTCTTTTGCTGTACAAAAGCTTTGAAGTTTCATGAGGTCCCACATGTTCATTTTTCGTTTCAGTTCTGCTATTCTAGTAGGTGGGTCAGAGAAGATCTTGCTTTGATTGATGTCCTTGAGGGTTTTGCCTATATTCTTCTCTAAGAGTTTGATGGTTTCTGGTCTTACATTTAGGTCTTTAATCCATTTTGAGTTGATCTTTGTGTATGCTGTCAGGGAATGTTCCAATTTCATTTTTTTGCATGTACCTGTCCAATTTTCCCAGCACCACTTGTTGAAGAGGTTGTCTTTGTCCCATTTTATAGTTTTGCCTCCTTTGTCAAAAATAAGGTACCCAGTTTTCAGTTTTTCACCGTTGAGGATAATGTTCGCTGTGGGCTTCTCATATATGGCTTTTATTATGTTGAGATAGGTTCTAGAGCCAGCCACCTCATTAGGACTGAGTCTTCTGCATTTCTTTTAACAGCTGAGTAGTATTCCATTGTATATATGTACCAGAGCTTCTGGATCCATTCATTCGTCGATGGACATCTAGGTTGCTTCCATATTCTGGCTATTGTATAGAGAGCTGCAATGAACATTGGGGTACAGGTGCCTCTTTCAGTTTTGATTTCATCAGGATAGAGGCCTAATAGTGGGATTGCTGGGTCATAGGGTGCTTCTATTTTTAGTTTTTTAAGGAATCTCCATACTGTCTTCCATAGAGGCTGTATAGATTTACATTCCCACCAGCAATGCAAGAGGATTCCCTTTTCTCTGCACCCTCTCCAGCATTTATTGTCTGTCGATTTGTGGATGATGGCCATTCTGATGGGTGTGAGGTGTTATCTCATTGTGGTTTTAATTGGCCTTTCTCTAATAATAAGCGAGGTTGAACATCGTTTCATGTGCTTTTGGGCCATCTGTATGTCCTCTTTGGAGAGGCGTCTCTTTAGATCTTTTTCCCATTTTTTGATTGGGTTGTTCGTTTTCCCTGTGCTGAGTTGTCTGAGTTGCTTGTAGATTTTGGAGATTAATTCTTTGTCTGTTGTTTCATTTGCTATGATTTTCTCCCACTCTGTGGGGTGTCTGTTCAGCTTTTTTGTAATTTCTTTTGCTGTACAAAAGCTTTGAAGTTTCATGAGGTCCCACATGTTCATTTTTCGTTTCAGTTCTGCTATTCTAGTAGGTGGGTCAGAGAAGATCTTGCTTTGATTGATGTCCTTGAGGGTTTTGCCTATATTCTTCTCTAAGAGTTTGATGGTTTCTGGTCTTACATTTAGGTCTTTAATCCATTTTGAGTTGATCTTTGTGTATGCTGTCAGGGAATGTTCCAATTTCATTTTTTTGCATGTACCTGTCCAATTTTCCCAGCACCACTTGTTGAAGAGGTTGTCTTTGTCCCATTTTATAGTTTTGCCTCCTTTGTCAAAAATAAGGTACCCAGTTTTCAGTTTTTCACCGTTGAGGATAATGTTCGCTGTGGGCTTCTCATATATGGCTTTCACTATGTTGAGATAGGTTCCTTCTATGCCCATTTTCTGAAGAGTTTTTATCATAAATGGATGTTGTACTTTGTCGAAGGCTTTTTCTGCATCTGTTGAGATGATCATGTGATTTTTGTCTCTCAATTTGTTGATATGGTGTATCACATTGATTGATTTGCGGATATTGAAGAATCCTTGCATGCCTGGGATGAACCCGACTTGATCGTGATGTATGAGTTTTTTGATCTGTCGAATTCTGTTTGCTAGGATTTTGTTGAGGATCTTGGCATCTAAGTTCATCAGAGAAATTGGTCTGTAATTTTCCTTTTTTGTGTTGTCTTTGCCTGGTTTGGGTATCAGGGTGATGGTGGCCTCGTAGAATGTGTTTGGAAGTGTTCCTTCCTGTGCAATTTTTTGGAAGAGTTTTAGAAGGACAGGCGTTAGCTCTTCTTTAAATGTTTGGTAGAATTCGGCTGTGAAGCCATCTGACCCTGGGCTTTTATTTTTGGGTAGATTTTTAATCACAAATTCGATTTCTGAGCTTGTGATTGGGTTGTTCAAAGTTTCTGTTTCTTCCTGGCTCAGTCTTGGGAGATTAATCTTCCCCAAGAAACTGTCCATTTCTTCCAGGTTGTCCAGTTTGTTGCCATAGAGTTGTTCATAATAGTCTCTTAGAATCCTTTGGATTTCCGCACTATGTGTTGTAATCTCTCCTTTTTCGTTTTTGATTTTGTTGATCTGGTTCTTCTCTCTCTTTTTCTTAATGAGTCTGGCCAGTGGCTTGTCAATATTGTTTACCTTTTCAAAGAACCAGCTTTTTGTTTTTATTTATCTTTACAATTGTTTCTTTTGTTTCTTTCTCATTTATTTCTGCTCTGAATCTTATGATTTCTCTTCTTCTGCTGGCTTTGGGGTGTTTTGGTTCTTCTTTCTCCAATTGTTTTAAGCATAGGTTTAGGTCATCTGCTTCATATTTTCCTAGTTTCTTGAGGTGGGATTGTATTGCTATAAATTTCCCTCTTAGAACTGCTTTTGCAGTATCCCATAGGTTTTGCTTTTAAATGGTACCCATTTTCTTTGAAGGGAGCTTTCACTATGTTGAGATAGGTTCCTTCTATGCCCATTTTCTGAAGAGTTTTTATCATAAATGGATGTTGTACTTTGTCGAAGGCTTTTTCTGCATCTGTTGAGATGATCATGTGATTTTTGTCTCTCAATTTGTTGATATGGTGTATCACATTGATTGATTTGCGGATATTGAAGAATCCTTGCATGCCTGGGATGAACCCGACTTGATCGTGATGTATGAGTTTTTTGATCTGTCGAATTCTGTTTGCTAGGATTTTGTTGAGGATCTTGGCATCTAAGTTCATCAGAGAAATTGGTCTGTAATTTTCCTTTTTTGTGTTGTCTTTGCCTGGTTTGGGTATCAGGGTGATGGTGGCCTCGTAGAATGTGTTTGGAAGTGTTCCTTCCTGTGCAATTTTTTGGAAGAGTTTTAGAAGGACAGGCGTTAGCTCTTCTTTAAATGTTTGGTAGAATTCGGCTGTGAAGCCATCTGACCCTGGGCTTTTATTTTTGGGTAGATTTTTAATCACAAATTCGATTTCTGAGCTTGTGATTGGGTTGTTCAAAGTTTCTGTTTCTTCCTGGCTCAGTCTTGGGAGATTAATCTTCCCCAAGAAACTGTCCATTTCTTCCAGGTTGTCCAGTTTGTTGCCATAGAGTTGTTCATAATAGTCTCTTAGAATCCTTTGGATTTCCGCACTATGTGTTGTAATCTCTCCTTTTTCGTTTTTGATTTTGTTGATCTGGTTCTTCTCTCTCTTTTTCTTAATGAGTCTGGCCAGTGGCTTGTCAATATTGTTTACCTTTTCAAAGAACCAGCTTTTTGTTTTTATTTATCTTTACAATTGTTTCTTTTGTTTCTTTCTCATTTATTTCTGCTCTGAATCTTATGATTTCTCTTCTTCTGCTGGCTTTGGGGTGTTTTGGTTCTTCTTTCTCCAATTGTTTTAAGCATAGGTTTAGGTCATCTGCTTCATATTTTCCTAGTTTCTTGAGGTGGGATTGTATTGCTATAAATTTCCCTCTTAGAACTGCTTTTGCAGTATCCCATAGGTTTTGCACTGTCGTGTGTTCATTGTCATTTTCTTCTAGGAATTGTTTAATTTCTCCTTTGATTTCCTCAGTAATCAGTTGGTTTTTTAGGTATCTGTTGTTTAATCTCCATGTGTTTGTGTTATTAGCAATTTTTTTCCTGTAGTTGATCTCTAGTCTCATTGCATTGTGGTCCAAGAAGATGGTTGATATAATTTCAGTTTTCTTGAATTGATTGAGGTTAGATTTGTGGCCCAAGATGTGATCTATCCTGGAGAATGTTCCGTGAGCACTTGAGAAGAAAGTGTATTCTTCTGCTTTTGGATGGAACGTCCTAAAGATATCGATGAGGTCCATCTTTTCTAGTGTGGCATTTAAGGCTTGTGTTTCTTTATTAATTTTCTGTTTGGATAATCTGTCCATTGGTGTGAGAGGAGTGTTAAAGTCTCCTACTATTACTGTGTTATTGTTGATTTCTTCATTTAAGTCTGAAAGTACCTGTCTTATGTATTGAGGTGCCCCTGTTGGGTGCGTAGATATTCATGACTGTTAAGTCTTCCTCTTGGATAGATTCCTTAATCATGATGTAGTGACCTACCTTGTCTCTTAGAATCTTCTTTACTTTACAGTCTATTTTGTCTGATATGAGGATTGCTACTCCAGCTTTCTTTTGATTTTCACTTGCATGGAATATCTTTTTCCAGCCTTTCACTTTCAGTCTATGAGTGTCTCTAGGTCTGAAGTGGGTCTCTTGTAAACAGCACATATATGGATCTTGCTTCTGGATCCATTCAGCCAGCCTATGTCGTTTGGTTGGAGCATTTAGTCCATTTACGTTCAAAGTAATTATTGATACGAATGTTCCTATTGTCATCTTCTTAGAAATTTGGGATTTGATTTGTAAGGCTTCTCCTACTCTTGTATTTATTGGCTATATCAGCCCTTTAACATTTGTTGTAGGGCTGGTTTTGTGGTAAAGAATTCTTTTAGTTTTTGTCTGTCCGTGAGACTTTTGACTTCACCATCAATTCTGAATGAGATTCTTGCTGGTTAGAGAATTCTTGGTTGGAGGTTATTCTTTTCTGGCCGTTTAAATGTGTCTTGCCATTCTCTTCTGGCCTGCAGGGTTTCTGTTGAAAGATCTGCAGTTAGTCGTATGGGGTTTCCTTTATATGTTATTTGTTGTTTGCTTCTAGCTGCTTTTAGTAATCTGTCTTTATATTTAGTCTGCATTAGTTTGATTAGAATGTGCCTTGGTGTGTTTCTTCTAGGTTTTATCCTGTGTGGAACTCTTTGTGCTTCTTGGACTTGGTTGACTATTTCCTTTCCCATGCTGGGGAAGTTTTCAACTATAACCTCTTCAAGAATTTTTTCATAGCCTTTCTTCCCCTCTTCTTCTTCTGGAACTCCTATAATTCTAATGTTGGTGCGTTTGATATTGTCCCATAGGTCTCTGAGGCTGTCCTCAGTTCTTTTAATTCTTTCAGTTTTGTTCTGTTCTTTGGCACTTATTTCCACCATTCTGTCTTCCAGCTCACTTATCCATTCTTCAGCCTCTGATACTCTACTGTTGAGACCTTCTATGGTATTTTTGAGTTCAGCAATTGAGTTGGTGGTCTCTATTTGCTTATTTTTCATTTCTTGCATGTCTCTTCTCAATGCACCAAATTCCTCTAATATTCTGTTTTCGGTGTTTTGCATCCTCATTAGCATAGCTTTTCTGAATTCTCTTCCAGATAATTTGTCTATCTCCTCCTCTGTCATTTGAAGCTGTCCTTCAGTTGTGCAGTGTTTCTCTGATGTTCATTATTACGTTAATTTTTGTTTCTTTGTGTGTGTCTGCGTGTGTGGAGTCCTTTTTCCCTCACTAGGCTTCTTGGTTGAATTCTCCCTTCCTTTGGGTTTCTGTCCTTCTAGAAGTGTTCAGTGGTTTGTGACTTGCATAGTGTTAGGTCTTGTTTACAAATGAAAAATCTCTAGTGTTGTATGTTCTTTGGTAGTGTGGGGTCTTGGAATCAGGGCTTCCACTGTGAGGATCCTTGGTTTGATGATTGGTCAGGCGGTGTAGGCTCTATGTCTGGTTTGCTATGGTGTTCCGTGATACTAGGGGCTTTTGTGGTAAAGAATTCTTTTAGTTTTTGTCTGTCCGTGAGACTTTTGACTTCACCATCAATTCTGAATGAGATTCTTGCTGGTTAGAGAATTCTTGGTTGGAGGTTATTCTTTTCTGGCCGTTTAAATGTGTCTTGCCATTCTCTTCTGGCCTGCAGGGTTTCTGTTGAAAGATCTGCAGTTAGTCGTATGGGGTTTCCTTTATATGTTATTTGTTGTTTGCTTCTAGCTGCTTTTAGTAATCTGTCTTTATATTTAGTCTGCATTAGTTTGATTAGAATGTGCCTTGGTGTGTTTCTTCTAGGTTTTATCCTGTGTGGAACTCTTTGTGCTTCTTGGACTTGGTTGACTATTTCCTTTCCCATGCTGGGGAAGTTTTCAACTATAACCTCTTCAAGAATTTTTTCATAGCCTTTCTTCCCCTCTTCTTCTTCTGGAACTCCTATAATTCTAATGTTGGTGCGTTTGATATTGTCCCATAGGTCTCTGAGGCTGTCCTCAGTTCTTTTAATTCTTTCAGTTTTGTTCTGTTCTTTGGCACTTATTTCCACCATTCTGTCTTCCAGCTCACTTATCCATTCTTCAGCCTCTGATACTCTACTGTTGAGACCTTCTATGGTATTTTTGAGTTCAGCAATTGAGTTGGTGGTCTCTATTTGCTTATTTTTCATTTCTTGCATGTCTCTTCTCAATGCACCAAATTCCTCTAATATTCTGTTTTCGGTGTTTTGCATCCTCATTAGCATAGCTTTTCTGAATTCTCTTCCAGATAATTTGTCTATCTCCTCCTCTGTCATTTGAAGCTGTCCTTCAGTTGTGCAGTGTTTCTCTGATGTTCATTATTACGTTAATTTTTGTTTCTTTGTGTGTGTCTGCGTGTGTGGAGTCCTTTTTCCCTCACTAGGCTTCTTGGTTGAATTCTCCCTTCCTTTGGGTTTCTGTCCTTCTAGAAGTGTTCAGTGGTTTGTGACTTGCATAGTGTTAGGTCTTGTTTACAAATGAAAAATCTCTAGTGTTGTATGTTCTTTGGTAGTGTGGGGTCTTGGAATCAGGGCTTCCACTGTGAGGATCCTTGGTTTGATGATTGGTCAGGCGGTGTAGGCTCTATGTCTGGTTTGCTATGGTGTTCCGTGATACTAGTTCAAATACTAGCATCTGAGGAACAAGAGGTGCATCCCTGATGGGTGACAGTCATAAAAGCATGCAGATGTTTTCTAACATAATCGTAAGATATACATACATACACAGCAATCCCCACAACTGACCAGTTTTACAGAGATAAGGCACAGGAAATCTTTCTGGCAAATCACGCAATCAAAGATGATACTTGCCCGTTAAGCTTTGAATTACTCAAAATAGTGCCTGAATAAATAGATCCAGCGCAAGGTCCTGACTTGGATAATTACAATGAGAGCAATTATTAATTAGGACATGTGTTGGTGGTGACAAGGAGGAGAGTGTATGGGTAGTGAGAAGGAATAGGTTCATCTTGGAAGGATTTTATAGGGTTAGGTAGCAAAGATTAGTGTATTGTATTGTTTAGTGCAGTTGGAAGAGAATAGTGGAGACAGGAAGATAGGAAATAATTTATCTAGAGGATATTGGTAGATAGGAAAATGTTTTACATTTAGAACATAGAGGGAGAAAGGAGTGGCAAAGAGGAAAGAGAATTAGAGGTTTCCAAGAATTAAAATTAAAAAAAAATACAATAAAATAAAAGTCAATAAAGAAATTAAAAATTAAAAAGGGCAGAAAAAATTAATAAGAGACCAAAAAAAACCAAAAAAGCACAAAAAACAAAACAAAAAAAACAAACAAAAAACCCCAAACGAACAAAAAGAAAAACAAACGAAAAAAGCCCAAACAGAATAAACAAACAAACAAATAAACCCCAAACCAGACCAGTCAATTGAATAAACAAAATAGTCCACAACAAATAAACAAGCAAAAAAAAAAAAAAAAAGCTAAATACTGTCTGTGGTTTTTATTTTCTCATCTCCTGTTGGAAACCAATCTGCTCTTGATGGTGGTGTCTTGATGGCGTACTTTCCCTTATAGCGCTGGTTGCTATGGTTTCTGTTTTTGTGTTCAGCAAAAGGAGGGCTTTGCTGCCAGCTTGGGTGCTGGCCGGGACAGTGAGCTGATCCCAGTCTGTCGGACGGGGGCCGCGGTGTGCGCAGTCCCGTCTTGGAAGGGGGCACCCCGGCTCTACCGCACCCCCGCCAGTAGTCTCCAATCTCTGCTCTCTCCCTGGGTTCCTCCGCTGCTTCTGCAGCTCTAGGAGTGCCCAGGCTCCTCTGCCGCTGGCACACGCGCACTGCCGGTTACGTGTCTAAGTCCCAATGGCGGGCACGAGCTTTCCCGTCCAGCTCATGCCTGGTCCCTGGTCAGCAACCCGTGGGTGACTTCCCCTCTCCATTCAGCAAGCCCTCCAGTTGGAGTGGTTGAACTTAACCGCGGCCCGGCGGGTGGCGCGGCTCGGCGGGAGGCTTCTCGCTCTGGCACATCCGCGCGGCTTCCTGCTTTTTTATTATTTCTCATTGGAGGGTGATTGCTTTTACAATGTTGTGTTGGTTTCTGCCATACAACAGTGTGAATCAGCTCTAAGTACACATCCATCCTTCTTGAGGCTTCCTCCCATCCATCCCCATCCTACGATTGACTCAGATTCATTACTTTTTATAGCTGAGTAGTATTCCATTGTATGTATGCACCACAACTTCTTTATGCATTCCTCTGTAGATGGACATTTAGGATGATTCTGTGTCTTGGCTGTTGTAAAGATAGTGCTGCTGTCACACTGGGGTGACAGCAGAATTTGTGCTCTTGGGATCAGTGAGATTCTTTCTCTCTTACATTATTGGATGTGGTCTCTGTATAAATGTTACATTGACATCAAAAAAGTGTGTTTTCTACAAGTATTTTCTATAGTTGAGCATTTGATACATTTCTGTTAGTGCAAGATTAAGTAATAAAGTTCTCCATGCCATTTTTGAAAAGCTTGCCTTCTCAGTGGGTCACGGACTGAAATTTGTGTTTTGGACTTTCACTATAATTATGGTACTGTCAAATTCTCATTGGGTTTCTAACACTTTTTCCTTTACATTTTTCAATACTTTATTTTATACCATTTCATGAATGGTATATCTTTCTTATAGATAAAAGAACATACATATTATATATCGTATCTAATAATCCAGAGGTTATTCTTTTTAAAAGATAAAATAACCCTCTTGCTATCTTTTTATGCTTTTGCTCTTCCATCTTCTCTTGCCTGTTATTAATTTTGCTATATCTGCTTTTTGCATTTTCATTAGTCTCATCTCTAGCTGCTCTTCCCTTCTGCATTTTTTTCCCAGCTTTTTTGAGGTATAATTGACAAATAAAATTGTAAGGTATTTAAAGTGTGTAGCATGATAATTATACATACACACACACATTGTGAAAGAATTCCCCTCATCAAGTTCATTAACACATTTATCACCAGACATACTTACTTTTTCTGTGTGTGTGATAGCAGCTAAGTTTTATTCTCTTAGCCGTTTTAAATTATACGGCACAGTGTTAGCAACTGTATTTACCATGTTATACATCACATCCTCAGAGTTTATTCATCTTATAACAGAAGCTTGTACACGTTTACTAACTTCTCCCTGTGTCCCTCTCTCCCAGCCCCTGGCAAACACTTTTCTACCCTCTCTTCTATAGTCTTTGTTTGACGCTTGCTTTTCTGTTTGTAAATAGCTTAACTTCTAGTTTGCCTTTGTGCTTTGACCCTACTCAAAGCTTCCCTGGTGGCTCAGACAATAAAGAATCTGCCTGCAAAATTGAAGACCCAGGTTCATTCCCTGGGTCGGGGAGATCCCTTGAAGGAAGGCATGGCAACCCACTCCAGTATTCCTGCCTGGAGAATCCTATGGACAGAGGAGCCTGATCAGCTACAGTCCATGGAGTTGCAAAGAGTTGGATATGACTGAGTGACTAACAGTTTTATTTAAGAGATTGCTCTTTAATCATTGCATTATTTTTTTTTTAATTTTATTTATTTATCTTTTGGAGGGTAGGGTAGGGAGGGTAGGGGATGGGCAGGCCACTTCTATTGGTCTTTCATCTCTCCATTTTCATCTGTCTCCGTTCCTTGGCTCCTGTGGGCCCCCCATCATGGTGGCCACTGTCATCGCAGAGCACCGACTCTGGGCGCACGCACGCCAGAGCTCCAGCTCAGTAATTGGACACATCGGTCCAGCCGCTCTGTGGCACATTGGATCTTCCCAGGCCAGGGATCGAACTGGCGCCCCTTGCACTGCAAGGCGGTGTCTTTACCCACTGGACCACCAAGGGAAGCCCTCATTGCATTATTTTTGCAGTGTTATGTTTTGACTTGCAGTGATTTTCTTATAATCCTTACTGTCATTCTCCTTGGTCCTTTTCTTTTCCTTCTTGCCTTTATTTCACTCTAAGTGATTTGGAAATTGTGACTTTAATGGGTAAATCAAAGCTGTGCTCAAGCATTCTACAGAAGTAAATAAAATTGATTTTATCTAGTAGACGGGTAAACACCCTAGCTAGGAATGTGATGGGCTTCCCTGATGGCTCATGTGGTAAAAAATCTGCTTGTAATGCAGGAGACCTGAGTTCAGTCCCTGGGTTAGGAAGATCGCCTGGAGGAAGAAATGGCAACCCATTCTAGTATTCTTGTGGGAGAATTCCATGGATGGGCTACAGTCACTGGGGTCATAGAGTCAGGCACAAGTGATTGATTGACTAACACCATTTTTTAAAAAAATTAAATTTACTCAAAAGTTTTAAGAATCATACAATGGACACCCACATACTGTTTAACTTGATTGGCCAAATGGTAAGATTTTCTGCATTTACTTTGGGTGTTTATCTTGAATCATTTGATATGTGGTAATTATAAGAACTCTATATCCTGAAATACTTTAGTATAAATTTTCTAAAAGCAGAGACATTTTTAATATAACAAAATTATCAAATGATGAAAATTTGAAATGGATAAATTATTGTTACCAAATATACAGCCCATAATTGAATATTATTATTCTTCCCAATAATGCCCTTTAGAGCAAGACAAAGTATGTTTTTTTCTTGTGGACACCACTCTAGCTGACTGACCAAGGGTAGCATTATTAATATTGGAATAAAACCATTTTAAGAGTTCTCATCACAAAGGTAATTTTTTTTTGTTTTCTTTTTTATTGTATCTATATGAGAAGATGGATATTACTTGAAACTATTTTGATAATAATTTCACAGTTTGTATATAAGCATATACAGTAATATTCATCAGTTATAGCTCAGTGAAACTGAAAAAAATGAACACACATCTCTTGGTATGATGTGCTGAACGAATGCCACATCAGCTTGGTGGTGTTCTCATCAGAAATGCATAACCTGTTTCTTATCATGAGAATATATCAGACAGAGCCAAACTGAGTAGAATTCTACAAAACAGACCTGTAGTCTTACAAATGTCAAGGTTAAGAATCTCAAAATAAGGATTTGGAACTAATTCAGATTAAAAGAGATCTCAAGGACCTTACCATTGAGTGTAATACATTATCCTGGAGGGGACTAGAATAAAATAGCTCTAAAGCAGAGGTTGGCAAACTGTTTCTGTGAAGAGCTGGATAATAAATATTTTAGGCGGTACAGTCCATATGGTCTCTGTTGCAGCTACTCAACTCTGGTTGTAATGTGAAAGCAGCCTTTGACAACATGTAAACAAATGGGGCATGGTTTCATTCCAATAAAACTTTACTTATGAAAACAGATGGCTGGTGGGCTACAGTTTTCAAACCCCTACTCTAAAGGGCGTATTTGGGACAACTGGCAAATTTGAATGTGGACAGAGAGATAGATGATATTTTTATTTTATTTTATCAGTGTTAAATTTTCTGAAGTTGATAACCATATGATAGTTACATGAAATATTGTCCTTCTCTTGAGATACACAAACAGAGAAGAGGAGGGGCAAATGATCTATGGCTAAATGGAAAAATAGATTGATCAATCAGTCTTTCTGTTGTTCAGTCATGTCTGACTCTTTGCAGCCTCTCTATGGTCTAACTCCAATGTCCATATACAGCTTCCGAAAAAACCATAGCTTTGACTTAACAGACTTTTTTTGGCAAAGTGATGTATCTGCCTTTAATACACTGTCTTGGTTTGCCATAGCTTTTCCTCCAAAGAGCAAGAGTCTTTTAATTTAACGGCCATGATCACCATCAGCAATGATTTTGGAGCCCAAGAAAATAAAGTTTGTCGCTGTTTTCATTTTTTCCCATCTGGTTGCCATGAGGTGATGAGGCCAGATGCCATGATCTTAGTCTTTTTTTTTGTTTTGTTTTGATATTGACTTCTTTTCATTGATATTTTTTTTTATCCATTTATTTTCATCCGTCTTTATTCTCTGCCCTGTGTGGGCCTCCCACTGCAGTGTCCTCTCCTGTTGCAGAGCACTGGCTCTGGGCACATGTGCTCCATGCTTTGCCCTCCAGCTGCTCGGCGAGAATTATCAGACAGAGCCAAACTGAGTAGAATTCTACAAAACAGACCTGTAGTCTTACAAATGTCAAGGTTAAGAATCTCAAAATAAGGATTTGGAACTAATTCAGATTAAAAGAGATCTCAAGGACCTTACCATTGAGTGTAATACATTATCCTGGAGGGGACTAGAATAAAATAGCTCTAAAGCAGAGGTTGGCAAACTGTTTCTGTGAAGAGCTGGATAATAAATATTTTAGGCGGTACAGTCCATATGGTCTCTGTTGCAGCTACTCAACTCTGGTTGTAATGTGAAAGCAGCCTTTGACAACATGTAAACAAATGGGGCATGGTTTCATTCCAATAAAACTTTACTTATGAAAACAGATGGCTGGTGGGCTACAGTTTTCAAACCCCTACTCTAAAGGGCGTATTTGGGACAACTGGCAAATTTGAATGTGGACAGAGAGATAGATGATATTTTTATTTTATTTTATCAGTGTTAAATTTTCTGAAGTTGATAACCATATGATAGTTACATGAAATATTGTCCTTCTCTTGAGATACACAAACAGAGAAGAGGAGGGGCAAATGATCTATGGCTAAATGGAAAAATAGATTGATCAATCAGTCTTTCTGTTGTTCAGTCATGTCTGACTCTTTGCAGCCTCTCTATGGTCTAACTCCAATGTCCATATACAGCTTCCGAAAAAACCATAGCTTTGACTTAACAGACTTTTTTTGGCAAAGTGATGTATCTGCCTTTAATACACTGTCTTGGTTTGCCATAGCTTTTCCTCCAAAGAGCAAGAGTCTTTTAATTTAACGGCCATGATCACCATCAGCAATGATTTTGGAGCCCAAGAAAATAAAGTTTGTCGCTGTTTTCATTTTTTCCCATCTGGTTGCCATGAGGTGATGAGGCCAGATGCCATGATCTTAGTCTTTTTTTTTGTTTTGTTTTGATATTGACTTCTTTTCATTGATATTTTTTTTTATCCATTTATTTTCATCCGTCTTTATTCTCTGCCCTGTGTGGGCCTCCCACTGCAGTGTCCTCTCCTGTTGCAGAGCACTGGCTCTGGGCACATGTGCTCCAGAGTGCTGGCTCATAATTGGACACACCGGTCCAGCTGCTCCGCGGCATGTGGGATCTTCATATACCAGGGATTAAACCTGTGTCCCTTGCACAGCAAGGTGAACTCTTTACGCACTGGGCCACCAGGGAAGCCTGATATTAGGTTTTTGAATGCTGATTTTTTAAGTCAGTTTATTCACTCTCCTCTTTCACCTTTATCAAAAGGCTCTTTAGTTCCTCTTTACTCTCTCCCATTAGGGTAGTGTCACCTGCATACTTGAGATTATTGATATTTTTCGCCAGCAGTCTTGATTCCAGCTTGTGCTTCATCCAGACCAGCATTTCACATGATGTATTTTGCATATAAATTAAATAATCAGAGTGATAATATACTCCTTTCCCAATTTGGAGCCAGTCCATTGGTCCCTGTCCAACTCCAGCTGTTGCTTCTTGTCCTGCATACAGGTTTCACAGGAGTCAGGTACTGGTATTCCCATGTCTTTGAGAATTTTCCACAGTTTGTTATGATCCACATGGTCAAAGATTTTAGCATAGTCAGTAAAACAGATGTAGATGTTTTTCTGGAATTCTCTTGCTTTTTCTATGATCCAACAGAGGCTGGCAATTTGATCTCTGGTTCCTCTGCCTTTTCTAAATCCAGCTTTTACATCTATCTGGAAGCTCTTGGTTCACATACTGTTGAAACCTAGCTTAAAGGATTTTAAGCATGACCTTGCTAGCGTGTGGAATGAAAGCAATTGTGTGGTAGTTTTGAACATTCTTTGGCATTGTCATTCTTTGGGATTGGATTGAAAACTGACCTTTTCCAGTCCTGTGGCCACCTCTCAGTTTCTCTGGATGTGCTGGAATGCTAGTGCAGCACTATTACAGCATCATCTTTTAGGATTTGAAATAGCTCAGCTGGAATTCCTTTGCCTCCACTAGCTTTGTTTGTGGTAATGCTTCCTAAGGCCCAGTTGATTTCACACTCCAGGATGTTTGACTCTGGCTGAATGACCACACCATCATGGCTATCTGGGTCATTAAGACCTTTTTGTATACAGTTCTTTTCTGAACTCTTACCACCTCATCTCCATCTATTTCCAGATACTAATACAGGGTGTAGCTATAATGGAAAATGATTTCTCCTCTTTTCTTTCTTTTTTCTCATTTTAATGTTTTTGAAGAGTCAAACTGTTCTTGTTTCTTAGACTCCCTCAATTTTCATTTATTTTGGGGTTAGATTCAAGCCATGCATCTGTGGTATAACTACTATAAAAGCAATATTCTGTTCTACTCAGCATATCACAATAGGAAATAGATGCTACCACCTTATGTCCTTATTTGTGAGTATAGCACTGATAAACTTGAGTTTAGCATTTATTCTGTAAATGTGGAGTTTTTCAGATTTCTCCACTGTAAAAGTAATTTGGTTCATCATTCTTATTATTTTAAAGTTTATTCCAACAGCTTTCATATCATAGTGAGACCTGACATCTGCCTCTGTTAAGAGGAGCTAGTCCATTGGTCCCTGTCCGACTCCGGCTGTTGCGTGTTGTCCTGCATACAGGTTTCACAGGAGTCAGGTACTGGTATTCCCATGTCTTTGAGAATTTTCCACAGTTTGTTATGATCCACATGGTCAAAGATTTTAGCATAGTCAGTAAAACAGATGTAGATGTTTTTCTGGAATTCTCTTGCTTTTTCTATGATCCAACAGAGGCTGGCAATTTGATCTCTGGTTCCTCTGCCTTTTCTAAATCCAGCTTTTACATCTATCTGGAAGCTCTTGGTTCACATACTGTTGAAACCTAGCTTAAAGGATTTTAAGCATGACCTTGCTAGCGTGTGGAATGAAAGCAATTGTGTGGTAGTTTTGAACATTCTTTGGCATTGTCATTCTTTGGGATTGGATTGAAAACTGACCTTTTCCAGTCCTGTGGCCACCTCTCAGTTTCTCTGGATGTGCTGGAATGCTAGTGCAGCACTATTACAGCATCATCTTTTAGGATTTGAAATAGCTCAGCTGGAATTCCTTTGCCTCCACTAGCTTTGTTTGTGGTAATGCTTCCTAAGGCCCAGTTGATTTCACACTCCAGGATGTTTGACTCTGGCTGAATGACCACACCATCATGGCTATCTGGGTCATTAAGACCTTTTTGTATACAGTTCTTTTCTGAACTCTTACCACCTCATCTCCATCTATTTCCAGATACTAATACAGGGTGTAGCTATAATGGAAAATGATTTCTCCTCTTTTCTTTCTTTTTTCTCATTTTAATGTTTTTGAAGAGTCAAACTGTTCTTGTTTCTTAGACTCCCTCAATTTTCATTTATTTTGGGGTTAGATTCAAGCCATGCATCTGTGGTATAACTACTATAAAAGCAATATTCTGTTCTACTCAGCATATCACAATAGGAAATAGATGCTACCACCTTATGTCCTTATTTGTGAGTATAGCACTGATAAACTTGAGTTTAGCATTTATTCTGTAAATGTGGAGTTTTTCAGATTTCTCCACTGTAAAAGTAATTTGGTTCATCATTCTTATTATTTTAAAGTTTATTCCAACAGCTTTCATATCATAGTGAGACCTGACATCTGCCTCTGTTAAGAGGAGCTATCATTTTTTGCATTTCTTACACTTACAAAAAAGAAACACCAGCATTGTGTCAATGGTCTTTGAATTCTATAGATGTTCGTGAAATCTTCTTATAAGAGTTTACATTTGTTTCTGCCACATTAAAAATTCTTTACATTATATTTTCACGTAACAGCTGCACAGAGACTGGGTCTTTTCACCGTGTAGGTGGGCCCCTTATCAGGGCCCCGTGTGTTTAAGAACACACTCTTCTATTTAAAGGTTATTGTGCGAATACCAAATAACTTCCACAGCTGGGTGTGAGGTGGTGGCATTGATTCATAGAGCTTTCCTGGCTGCTATGATTTGTGTTACTATATTTGGAAGGTTTATTAAAAGTTATACATTATAATAACCTAGTTTTTTTTAATGAATATGGGTTTTAAGATATGGATGTGCTAGTTACAAAGCTAATTAAGAGTTCAGAGAATCAAAAATTCCAAATTTAAATCTTTCAATGTTTTAAATGATTTTTAGAACTTAGAAGGTATAGGTTTGGTTATGAATGTGGTCCACCAAAATGATGTTCTTTGCTTTAGCTGCACACTTCAAGGGGCATTGATAAGCAATCCGGGATTCAGGGAATGCAGAAACATGTAGCTCTGTCATCAGATCTACTTTAACAACTGGGCATCCTGACACAGTGATGGGCATATGATGAGCTGCATGTGAAATGAACACGTGAATACACTCATTAAAAGAAGAGAGGAAGCCTTAAATTCAGACAGAGCAATGGGGTTAGTAGTATAGGTACATTCTTCATGAGGACTAGGGCAACGTGACATGCCCACATGTGATGAAAAACATCGAGCACCTTGTGAAGCCAGTGGATTGAGAGAATTTCAGGCTCCACACATTGGAGCTGAAATAGGAAATCATTTGGATTCCCTTCGCTATGATGGATGGGACCATGTAATACATTTTGCCTTTGAAAACAAATATACCTGGAAGAGTGAAAGGAAGGTGAGTACTGAAAGATAGTAAACTCAGAAGTCACTGTCCTTCTAATTATCTTCAGAAAAGATAAAGATTTATTGAAGGTTGTTTGTTCAGAATGATCAATGGTTTCCTGTCTGGCTCAACCTGGAACCCAGCAGAAAATTTTCATTTTCTATAGTGAGTGAAGGACACCAATTTATCTCTTTTTCCAGAGGCTGTGCTTGACTAGAGGTACGGAGAGTGAGCACACCTAACTCAGGCTCCTCCATCACCATCTTCATGCAAAGGGATTTGATAAATTCCCCTTATGAAAGCATGCCACAGTGCATTGGCTTTCTGCAGGATGTTTTGGTGGTTATTCCTCTTGGATGAGGGCCAACAGAATGCTTGGGCAGAAGTGAGTGTGAAAGGACTGGAAAAGAGTGTTTGTTGGCCTCTGAGGTCGGACGGAATCAGTGCTGAGCAAAATTTAACCCAAGAAGCCCAGAGCTACTTCAGCAGGAACCAGGGAGGCAAGGCTTCAAGCTAGGGCTGGGCTGTCAAAGGAGGGTGTTGAGACAGGACACAGTGGAGCTGTTTATTTTGGCCGTGTTGACGGTTCAGCAAAGCTAATTAAGAGTTCAGAGAATCAAAATTCCAAATTTAAATCTTTCAATGTTTTAAATGATTTTTAGAACTTAGAAGGTATAGGTTTGGTTATGAATGTGGTCCACCAAAATGATGTTCTTTGCTTTAGCTGCACACTTCAAGGGGCATTGATAAGCAATCCGGGATTCAGGGAATGCAGAAACATGTAGCTCTGTCATCAGATCTACTTTAACAACTGGGCATCCTGACACAGTGATGGGCATATGATGAGCTGCATGTGAAATGAACACGTGAATACACTCATTAAAAGAAGAGAGGAAGCCTTAAATTCAGACAGAGCAATGGGGTTAGTAGTATAGGTACATTCTTCATGAGGACTAGGGCAACGTGACATGCCCACATGTGATGAAAAACATCGAGCACCTTGTGAAGCCAGTGGATTGAGAGAATTTCAGGCTCCACACATTGGAGCTGAAATAGGAAATCATTTGGATTCCCTTCGCTATGATGGATGGGACCATGTAATACATTTTGCCTTTGAAAACAAATATACCTGGAAGAGTGAAAGGAAGGTGAGTACTGAAAGATAGTAAACTCAGAAGTCACTGTCCTTCTAATTATCTTCAGAAAAGATAAAGATTTATTGAAGGTTGTTTGTTCAGAATGATCAATGGTTTCCTGTCTGGCTCAACCTGGAACCCAGCAGAAAATTTTCATTTTCTATAGTGAGTGAAGGACACCAATTTATCTCTTTTTCCAGAGGCTGTGCTTGACTAGAGGTACGGAGAGTGAGCACACCTAACTCAGGCTCCTCCATCACCATCTTCATGCAAAGGGATTTGATAAATTCTTATGAAAGCATGCCACAGTGCATTGGCTTTCTGCAGGATGTTTTGGTGGTTATTCCTCTTGGATGAGGGCCAACAGAATGCTTGGGCAGAAGTGAGTGTGAAAGGACTGGAAAAGAGTGTTTGTTGGCCTCTGAGGTCGGACGGAATCAGTGCTGAGCAAAATTTAACCCAAGAAGCCCAGAGCTACTTCAGCAGGAACCAGGGAGGCAAGGCTTCAAGCTAGGGCTGGGCTGTCAAAGGAGGGTGTTGAGACAGGACACAGTGGAGCTGTTTATTTTGCTTTCTTTGACCAGCCTTGTATTGACTGGCTTTCACTCCCAGAGCACTGCTCATTCCCAAATGCCCACTCTGTTTTTGCTATCCGCAGAGGACCAGACCACAGCTTGGTGGTGATCCTCACTCTGGTCTGACAGAAGGCAGGCAACATCTTGGGACAGGAAACCAAAGAAGTTTTCCAGCATGATGTTTCTGACAGTAATGGTGTTCTCCATTCCTGTGGGGGCCTTCATTTCCTCCTTCCTGTCTACCCATCCACCTTCATGAGTTTCCCTTCCTCAGAGACCCTGCTACCCTATAAAAGGGGCCCTGCATAGCTGCAGCTCTTCTCCAAGTATGTGATTTGCTTCTCACCAATTTTCCATTGGAGTTAACAAGATCAAGTGAGGTGAAGCAATCTGACCTTGATCCCCAGAGAACCTCTGACTGAGTCTACGTTTAGAAGAGAACTCACCTTTTTGTTTTCCAGGGCTGCTCCCAGTGGTCACTATGTCCCTGAGCCTTTTAACTGCACTTGGATGTGGACAAGATTAATATCTACTTAAGTACCAGATGGATGTTTGCCAACCCATATCACCTTCCAGCCCACACTGAAGAGTTCTTCATCCCTCCTAAGTCAGGCACCATCAGTTCTTCTTTCCATCCATCCATTCATCAATCCATCAGTCAGCTTTTGTAAGTTAGAATTTTCCAAAAGGCAAGCTTGTCCCTCAGTCATTCCTACTAGCATTCTTATCACAGGGGACAATTTGCAACATTTTTTTTTTTTTGTCCTGAAATAAGCCTGAAGATACAGACATGAAAACCTTCAGAGGAACTTCTTACTTGTTGTTAGGAATCAGTTATTTTCCAGTTTCTTATCTTCTTTTAAAATTCATTTATTTTTAAAAACAGAAAAATAATCATAATCTGATGCATTAAAATAGTTGTTCCATTATCTTTGAAACCAGTTTTTAGAACTAGCATTCACTTTGGCACTTTCAATTATGGATGTATTTCCAAGTCTGATCAGAGTCTCTAAGACACGGATCCAAGACTAGATATGTATTGAGCTGTAGTTTTAGGTTTAATTCCAGGAGGAAAAATTTCTGCCTTCAGTTTGTCCAGAGTGCTTGCTTAGCATAATGATAATCAAGAGCAGTAGATTGGTGAATGTGATTATTTAGTTGCTAAGTCATGCCCAACTCTCTTGAAGCCCCATGGAATGTAGCCTTCCAGGCTCCTCTGTTCATGGGAATTCCCAGGCAAGAATACCGAGAGGATTGCCATTTCCTTCTCTAGGGAATCTTTCCAACCCAGGGATTGAACCCCTGTCTTCTACATTGCCAGGCAGATTCTTTACCACTGAGCCACCAGTGAAGCCTAAAGACATGGATAATAGAGAAGGATGGGGATCTCTGCCTTGCAGGGCTTAGAGGTGCAGAAAACCACAGGCATGGTTGCAGATAAGCAGAGCCAGAGGATACCATGGTATGGTCCAGTGAACATTCTGGGAGGAAAAAAAATGGAAATGAGTCAGAGTGTCATAGAGTCTGGAAACCACAGGTGGGGTAGCTCTATGGAGGATTTATTTTAAATCTTCTTCTTCAACTCTGGATGTACAGTTATTGCCAGGGATGGGAAGCATGTGGCGTGTGTGGAGCATTTCAGCTCCCTCTGCCTGTCTGGATGCCACTGTCCAACAGGGAATTCCTAGGCTTACAAAGCCCAGTTTGTTGGGGCAGAAAACCTGGATCCAACTTCCCACATGCGGGGATTCCAGCCTCTGGGAAGTGACCAAACCAAGGAGCTGTGTGCAAGAGATAAGGTATGCAAAGCACTGAGCCAGATGCTATGCATGCATCAAGCAGAGGATTAGTAAGTATTTCCTGAATGAGTAAAATAATGAATGGATGGATTTAAGTGTGCTACCTTGGCACTTTTTATTCCTACAAGGTCTGTGATTTGAAGACCAAGCAGTGCTCCTAACTGATCTTGCTCATGTGGCCAACCACTTGAGGACTTGGGAGTAGGTCTGAACGATCAGCCTAGCCAGGGTTCCATGCACAGCACACTAGTGGGGAGAGATAGGATGCACAGATAATAACAGATAGTAACACAGAGATAATAGTAATAACTAAGTTCAATCCAGAGTGCACTGTCTACTAGGGACTCTGTCAAATGCACTGTATGTCTTAACCTTTTAATTGTCACCATACATCTATAATATGGACACAGTTATTATTCCAAATAGCATATGAGAAAACTGAAGCTCATAAAAAATTAAATCACTTGTTCAAAGATATTCTGATGGGACTGAGCCCAATAGTAAGAACCAGACGGAGGCTATTTTGAGGAAGAACATGAACACAGGAATCCCCAGGAAATGGATAACTCACAATCAGATGGAAGGTGGTCTGGGCTCAAGGCAGTCCATTAAATTTGGCAGAAAATTCTACCAGAGACTGGATTTAAAGGGACAAGGGCTTCCCCTAGGAAGAGACATGTGGCAGTAAATAGGTAGGAATTTCAGATCCTGGAAAAGTATGGTGGTGGTGGTGGCTTAGTTGCTAAGTCATGTCTGACTTTTGCTACTCCAAGGACTGTAGCTTGCCAGGTTCTTCTGTCCATGAGATTTGCTATTTCCTTCTCCATGGGATCTTCCTGATCCAGGGATCGAACCTGGGTGTTCTGCAATGCAGGCAAAAGTATAGAGAGCAGGAAAGCAATGTAAGAAATGAGGCAAAGGTACCAACAACTGTATTTGATGCATATGATGAAGATCAGTTGAAGCTTACAGTCTACCACAGACAAAGCAATAACCCAGGGTTAGAACAGTGAGACAAATTCATTCCCTCTCTGCAAAGGCCTGGCCTGTTGAAACTCTGCCGGTTTTACTTAGGACCTGGATGGCCTTGAGGTGAATAACTTAGAATGAGGGTGATTACTGAAGTCAGAACCCAACACGTGTATCCACAGATAAGCACAAAAGGGAGCCATCTGTCCCAGGGAAGGGAGAACAGGTGGCAAGCAAGTGGTCCTGGCAAAAGCCTGAGATTGACTAGAGCTTCCAGAGTGGACATTCAAGTAGAGGATGAGCAGACAGTGGTGTCTAGCATTCATACAGGCAGGCAGCCAGATGGTACCTATTGGAAAGCTAGCTGGCAATGTCTGACTATAGTCTACATGAAGTCCAAGGAAGCCGCTGATGAGATCTGAGCTCAATGGAAACACAGGTAAAAAGAGAGGTGACATCACAGGATGGTCAGACATTCAGAAAACATCATGAAATCCCCGCTTCAAGTTAATGAATCCCTCACTATCCATATTTTCTGTTCTCCAAACTCAAGTATTGAATAGTGTTGGGTGGGTAGGGATTCTTGTATCAGGGACCCAATCTTATTAAGATTGATTTCCATTTCCATGGACTAGATTATCCTGAAACTGGAATGACTGGGAAGAACCTCAACGCCAGGTTAGTGAATCTAGGTTTCCCAAATACACACTACATGGCTTTTGCTGGTAAGATTTCAGCCCTGTGAGAAGTTAGACTGGCTATCATGTCTAGAGCCACTGGACAATGTGCCAGTTAACATTTCAGTTCCTTGTTTATCACATCTCCACTCTGTGAAAGGCCCCACACAAAGAGGCCCAAATCAGTAGAAAGTAATTACACCTCAGGCCCAGGAGAAGGTCTCACCCAGTGGTGCCAGCTCTTGCCCAGTGGGGCCAAGTCACATGGCACTTCACTCAGCGCAGGGCTTGGAGAAGTGCTGATATGTGAGGATGGTCATCAAAGGCCTCAGACGTGATGTTAGATTTTATTATTTTACTGTGCTTGCTAATAAAAGGAATCAACTTGGAAACTCCCCACATGAATACTCTTTCTCTATTTTTGGGTGTGGTCTCCATCCCATAATTGGCATTTTTCTCCCTTCAGAGAAAAGGTCTTCTTTTGATCTCCTTAGCTATAGCCAATCTTTTCTGCCAACCTTTGCTGCACTATGCTCCCTCCTCAGCCTCCCCTGGAGTGGACAGTAAAGACACGTCAGCCCCATGGGCAATGACAAAGCAAACAACAGAGGTTGGGCACACTGAAAATTGAGCCATCACCAATTCTGGTCTCAGGTAGTTTCCCGAGTTTGTCTCCTGCACTAACTCTTTGGCCTGGTGTGGCCCTAGGACTCCCTGTCTCTGTTCTCTTTCAGCTCCTTGAATGTTCCACCTGTCTCCTTCCACAGGTCTTCATACTTGCTTTTCCATCTGCCTAAAACCCTCCTGCCTATCCCTTTCACCACCTAGGCATCTTTTATTGTTGTTATTTAGTCACTGAGTTGTGTCTGACTCTTTGCAACCCCATGTACAGTAGCCCGGCAGGCTCCTCTGTCCGTGGGATTCTCCAGGCAAGAACCCACTTGAGTGGGTTGCCATTTCCTTCTCCAGGGGATCTTCCCGATCCAGGGATCAAACTTGCATCTCCTGCATTGTCAGAGTATTCTTTACTGCTGAGCCTTAGACCTCCACTAAGTCATTATTTCTCTGAGGAGGCATACGTTCCCTCTGAGAGCACCATGGTCAACACTTACCATATGATGATTGTAACTATATATATCCATTCTTGTGACTGTCTGATTAGTGCCTCACTCCTTCCCAGAGCTATAATGTCACTTGTTTCATTCACTACAGCTGTCAGCACAGGATATGGTCCATAGTAGAAGTCCAGTGAATGAATGAATGCTGTCCTTAGGGAACACACTCACAGTCTCAAGACAAAGTCACATACATGTGCAATGTGGGCAATGAAAGTAACCTGCCAGAAAGATTGAGATGAGGATTGGTTCATAAAGCACTCTAGAAAGATCTTCCCAGGGTGCCTGGTGCATGGTGACACCCTGTCCCTTGAGTCCTCTTATTCTCTTCAGGTCTTCCTCCCTTGCCTGGGGCTCTAATCTGCAGTTAGCTTCAATAAAGACACAACATGCTAAGCACACTGATAAGGATGCCAAACAGACCTGTAGCCTAGCCACAGCAATAATTTATTTCTCTTCAGTCTCATTTTACCCATCTATAAAGTCGGGATTTAATTTTATTTTTTGGCCACTTCTATTGGTCTTTCATTTATTTATTTTCATCCATCTTTGTTCTCTGGCCTGTTTGGGCCTCCCATCGCAGTGGCCTCTCTCACTGCAGAGCACTGGCTCTGGGTGGTAATTGGACACATCGGTCCAGCCTCTCCATGGCACATGGGATCTTCCCAGGCCAGGGATTGAACTGATGCCCCTTTCACTGCAAGGTGGTGTCCTTACCCACTGGACTACCAGGGAAGCCCAAGTGTGTATTTTAATACTTGCCTCATGAAGTTGTTATTGATGATATGTGGAACTGTTCTTACAATAGCCTCTGCTGTGAGATTTGGGAATTAGTGGTTGTTGTTACTACATATATATTTATATCTCTATTACAGGTACCCAATTTGACACTAATGGGAAAGGAATTTTAAAAACTGGCCCAGAGTTTGCCATATCCCACATACTCTGTTAACATCTCATGTAGCTTAACCAGCTAGATGATTATCTCTCTGGCCAGGCTAGAGGTCTTTCAAACCAGGGAACATTTCCATGCTGTTTTGGTTAGAAAATTGCCTTTTGTAAGTTGGCTTCTCAGCCTTGTCACTTCAGCAAAATGCATTTTACTGAGGCTTGGAAATGCTCTCTTGATCGTATTTCCACTTATCCTTTCTGAATACAGCTCTCTTTGAACCCTGCTAAGATTGGCAATTGCATTTCTCAATTCTCAAAGGACATCCCAAAGCATAAAGAAAAATTCTCTCCCCTGTAGTTGGCTATGTATTACTCAGAACGGAGTTCATAGGAGACCAGCTTGAGCTCTCAATGGAGAAGGGGAAAATTGCAAAGGATGAGTCAAATAAATGAACAAAGAAAGCAAAAAGAAATGAAAAGAAAAAGAAAATTTTAAGAAATGCATACTTTTTGCCATCAGCAACAGACTATAACTGAGTTACTGAATAGAAGCAGGATCACCTTAATGGGGAGAATTAGGAGGAGTTCATGGTAATAGTCAAGATTTCACCAAGAGGTTTCTCTAAATAGGATATTAAAAAGAGGAGTCTGGGATTCCACTGAAGGAGCCCAGCAGAAAATCTTTATCTTCAAGATGAGGGTCTGCAGAGTTAGCCTGCAAGTAAGACACACACTGGTTCACCCGCTAGAACAAGGAGAATTGCTTAAAGAAACTCTGGCAAAAATGTAGGACACAGAGAGGCCAAGTAGGTTGTCAGAAATTTTTTGGAAAGACTCCTATCACCAGCACTGTCCTGCATATAGATTTAATTTCAGGCAGTCTCTACAGTTCTGGAGTTAGAACTGAGATAGTTAATGAGCCTCCTTTGAGCAATACAGGGTTAAGCTCTACTTTTCCCTAGAGGAGATGGAAATTGGTTATGGTGAGGCTTGGTCACCTACTCTGCAAGCTGCATGGTGTGTATTAAGTTGCTTCAGTCATATCTGACTCTTTGCAACCCTATGGACTGTAGTCTGCCAAGCTCTGTCTGTCCGTGAGACTCTCTGACAAGAATACTGGATTGTGTTATTATGCCCTCCTTCAGGGGATCTTTCCAACCCAGGGATCTAGCCCATGTCTTTTATATCTCCTGAACTGGCAAGCAGGTTCTTTACCACTCAAAAGACACCTAGGAAGCCGAAGCTCCATGGTATATGGATCCCAAAGACTTCAATGATTCTTCAGTATTAGTAGGGTCAAAGAGGAATATTTGAGAGCAACTGAGCCATATATACTATGGAATGAATGATAGGCAACTACATGCAGCTATTTTGGGTGCCCGCACACATACACAATTGGAATTAATATGCTTTGGGATTCTGTATTATCTCTAATCGTTCCCTCAGCATTAAATTAGAGAACTGCTTGATCATCTTGGTTGAGTGTCTGCAAAGAAAATCTCTTATCCCTAGTCATGTTTTCTTCCTCTTCTCTGCTTCTTCCTAAGTCATTCATATTCCCATTTCACTATTGCAGATGAGAAAAATACTGTAACCTTTGAAACCAAAGAGACCAGCGCTCAGGTGACTTCTGTACAATTACTCAGTCTATAGCCTCTGGCAAATTGTTAAACTCAGAGTCCATTTCCTCCCTTAGAGAACCAGAATAACAATAATCGCCCTAATAGTATTGGGGCATAAGGATTAAATGTCATCATAAAGGTAAAACACCTTTAAGCATGCCTAGCAAGAGGAGGCCAAGTCAACTATAATTATCCTTTTCTTCTTCCATATTTGAGGACACTTTGAACTCATCACATATTTACTTCAGGGTTTCCACACTAACTACAGAAAACTTTTCTACTTGCCCTTTCTCAAAGTTTGGATTTTAATCCAGAATCTTCATCAACTACCTAAAAAGCTGTTACTGTTACACCTTTGCTAGTCTTCAGAACCATGCACTTCTTGAATTTGGGGAGATCTCCTTTATCTTAATTCTAGATTGATTATTGCAATCAGAGTTGGCTTCTCTTTTTCTCTGAGCATCATGTTGGAAGGAGTTGATTTTGGACTGCTTTGGTTTTTCAAGGCAAGAGAGCCACTTCCACGTTAAGTACCCATTAAAGATTCCCCTCTAGTTGACAGAGTCTTTGCAGATTTAAAATGTGGCTGTAAGTAATTTAGCCATCTTTTGTATCATCATGATACAGACAAAGCAAGAGATAGCTACTATTCATATTGTATTTGGACTTGAACCTTCTCATGCTTAGAACTGAGAGGAGGTCCATATGTTAGGCCTGGACTGTCAGGGGCTTTGGAAATCAACCATTGTAGTTGGCAGGGGGTGTGGATCCCTGGACTGGTCAGGGCAGAGTGTTCGTATAATTGAAAGTAATTATGTTGACAAAAAGGGGAAGTGTAAGGGCACCTCATAATTGCAAACAGATGTGTCTGAATAATGGCAGCCAGTCTTTCAGGGGCCCCACAGACTGATGCTTCCATAGGAACTCATGGGTTTCAGCCTCTCTGATGACCCAAACATGGCACACCGGAGTGACTGAGCTATTTTCAGAGAGAACTATACACCAGGAAATCAGATGAGGGGGGTAGTACAGAAAGAAAAATCTGGTTTTAGAACCAGATTATCTGGTTTAAAGAGCAGACATCTGTTGCACTTGGATTAAAATCCGAGATTCTCCTGCTGAAAGACCAGGGCTCGGCTCTAAGCACTCTATTCCCTCCTGTCTTCCACTTCTCCTCTTTCTAGTGCCCTTCACCCAAGGTTTTCTCTTGGTCTTTTAAGCGTGTCATTTGTGCTTATGGATGTTTGCATTCTTGGCTACTTTTCATCACTCATTTCCCAGGTTCAATAAAATAACTCAAATGAGACTTTCCTCAACCACCATCTTGGCTGTGTTTCCTAGGAACAGACCCTGAGAGAAGATTTGGCAACACATGCTTTGTTTAAAGCATATACCTAAAAAAAAAGCCTACAAAGGGGTAAGGGCAGCAAGGAGTGAAAGAGAAAATTGAACAAGGTCATGGTCTTAAACGTGGTCTTTGGTAATGTTGAGCATGGCCTGATCTTTGGGGGATGGTGGTGGGGAATCTGGAGGAAAAATCATTCTTCATAGGTTGCTGACCTTGAAAGAAGGAGCCAGGCTTTTGTATCTCTGTAACAATTCAGCATTGGTTGCCTTCATGGCATCTCCTACCAGTCAAGGAAAATTCTGCTGGAAAGGTTTCACATGTAGCCCCTGGCCACAGGATTATCCTCCATCAGCAGAAACATGTGTGTACTGGTCTTTCAGTAGGATCTAGCAGGACATCAGCTCACTTTCTGTAATTGCCTGGCCCCACCTTGCCGTCTATGTACAGTCTCATAAACCTAGCCTAACCTTTGACTTACATTTATTCTGTTATTTTTCTTCCCTAATTCTTTGATTTTCTGTCTCCCTGACTAGAGCATAGGATCTTGACAGCAGTGATTTTGTCTGTTTTGTTCATAGAAATATCTCTAGACTCTAGAACAAATGCTGGCTTAATGAGGAGTGTTGATTGTCATGCAAACAGATGTGTCTGAATAATGGCAGCCAGTCTTTCAGGGGCCCCACAGACTGATGCTTCCATAGGAACTCATGGGTTTCAGCCTCTCTGATGACCCAAACATGGCACACCGGAGTGACTGAGCTATTTTCAGAGAGAACTATACACCAGGAAATCAGATGAGGGGGGTAGTACAGAAAGAAAAATCTGGTTTTAGAACCAGATTATCTGGTTTAAAGAGCAGACATCTGTTGCACTTGGATTAAAATCCGAGATTCTCCTGCTGAAAGACCAGGGCTCGGCTCTAAGCACTCTATTCCCTCCTGTCTTCCACTTCTCCTCTTTCTAGTGCCCTTCACCCAAGGTTTTCTCTTGGTCTTTTAAGCGTGTCATTTGTGCTTATGGATGTTTGCATTCTTGGCTACTTTTCATCACTCATTTCCCAGGTTCAATAAAATAACTCAAATGAGACTTTCCTCAACCACCATCTTGGCTGTGTTTCCTAGGAACAGACCCTGAGAGAAGATTTGGCAACACATGCTTTGTTTAAAGCATATACCTAAAAAAAAAGCCTACAAAGGGGTAAGGGCAGCAAGGAGTGAAAGAGAAAATTGAACAAGGTCATGGTCTTAAACGTGGTCTTTGGTAATGTTGAGCATGGCCTGATCTTTGGGGGATGGTGGTGGGGAATCTGGAGGAAAAATCATTCTTCATAGGTTGCTGACCTTGAAAGAAGGAGCCAGGCTTTTGTATCTCTGTAACAATTCAGCATTGGTTGCCTTCATGGCATCTCCTACCAGTCAAGGAAAATTCTGCTGGAAAGGTTTCACATGTAGCCCCTGGCCACAGGATTATCCTCCATCAGCAGAAACATGTGTGTACTGGTCTTTCAGTAGGATCTAGCAGGACATCAGCTCACTTTCTGTAATTGCCTGGCCCCACCTTGCCGTCTATGTACAGTCTCATAAACCTAGCCTAACCTTTGACTTACATTTATTCTGTTATTTTTCTTCCCTAATTCTTTGATTTTCTGTCTCCCTGACTAGAGCATAGGATCTTGACAGCAGTGATTTTGTCTGTTTTGTTCATAGAAATATCTCTAGACTCTAGAACAAATGCTGGCTTAATGAGGAGTGTTGATTGTCATACCCCTTTTCCTGGAATGGAAAAAATTGTGTTCAGACAAAGGGTGTGTTAAAAACAAAACGGGAAGACTGACCTGTCCATTGTCCTTGTCCTTCTTATCTGCTCCCTGGAGTTCCTTGGCCATTTTCATTTCCATCACTGAAAAGTAAACATTCTAAAGAAACTTGCTTATAAACTGTGTTTTCTAAAACAATGATATCTGCCACCAGGGAGGCAGAGTCAGCTCTCAGCACTTATCCGGAAATATTTACAGAATAGACTTGAAGAAAGGGAAAGGAAGAGCTGTCCCCAGAAGCTTATCTCCTCAGTTTATTTAATATGACTCCCCTCCCCCCACCAAAGATATTCCCCAACCAGTTCATTGCTATGGGGGCCCGATTTAATGGAGCACATATTTTCTGTGGATGAAGTGGTTCACCCCCTCCGATCATTCATGGGTATCAAAGCACAGTCTGTTCTGTGTGGTACTGTTGTTCTCGTCTTTGGGGAAAGGAGATTATAACCAAATAGCAACATGTTAGAGGATTCATAGAATAACAAGATGTGTACTTCTGTCCCATGCTTTGTCTACACAGATCACACACACAAATCCCCGTTGAAACACAATGGTTGCCAACAGCTTTTGTCACAGCCTTTCTGACAGTTCTAGCTTCCCCCAGGCCCTCCAGTTATCAGAAATTCAGATTGTGTGACAATTTCTGGACTATTTAAATAAGGAGTCAGAGGCATGAGGAAAATACGGCAATGCGGTTACGCGTAGAAAGGTATGAGAAGCAAGTCATGAGGCCTGGGACAGGGTAATATATAAAATAATACAATGCTGTTTGGAGACCTTGCATAGCATCAAGCATGGTACTAAGCAATTTCAAACATTGTATCATTGTGTTCTTTTCAAATGTCATGAGATGCACAGTCTGTTTGTTTTACAGATGAGAAACTGTTTTATATCAGCCTACTGTTATAAAACAGCCTACTGTTTTATATCATACCATTGGTATGGTGGTTATTTGTTTCTGTTTGTCCAGCAATCATTTGCCATTATTTGGGTCCAGCAATCATCTGCCATTATTGCCATGAAGCACCTTTTCTCAACTTTCAGTACACATTGTATTGAAATGGGGCTAATTCCACTCCATGGTCTGTGCCTGACTAACCAGATTGTTCCATCATCCTGACCACTTTGTGAGTTCAGGATGAGCACATGGCCTTCACCAGACCCATGAGACTGAGCTCCTGCATTTTCTGGGGCATGTTAGGAAAGATACTCTTTCTTGTGATTGCTCAGGTAGGATAAGTGTAGCTCATTGTGATGCTGAGTGAAAGTAAGTAGAGATGGGATCAACAGAGACATAGTCCTTCTGCCATCGCTTTAGCACCTGTATCCCACCCTTGCTGAAGTCGTTGAGACTCATGGGGTTTCTTAAGAAGCCAACCCTTTTCCTTTATTCCTCAAGGCAATTTAAAGTGGATCTCTCTCCCTAGCAATTGAATGAGACCCAGGATAGAATTAAATAAGTAATGGCTCACCTTGAATACTAACTGAAGAATGAGTGACCCCTCAATGCTTGTGTGCATATCTGGAGAGCAGATACACTCTAAGGATCAGGCAGGGGGGAAGGATGTGATAATTTAATCTGCTTTTTCTATTGAACCTTTGACTATTTTAAACACAGCTCTTATTCAACTGGCCATGGCACTAGCTTAGAAGAGAAAGAATGAGACTGGGACTCCAGTCTGAAACACTGAAGAAACCTGAGCTTAGAATCAGTCCGTTCCCAGTTCAAATCTCAACTCTGATGCTACGAATCAAATGGCTTGGAAAACTACTGAACCTTTCTGCACCACAGTTTTCTCATCAGCAAAATGTGATGATAAAACCGATTTCATAGGGTCATTCTGAGAAATAGGAAACAGTATTCATGTAATGCCCTTGGCCATTGTTTCCAGTCACTAAGTCGTGTTATGCTTTGCAACCCCATGGACTGTAGCCCACCAGGCTTCTCTGTCCATGGGATTTCCCAGGAAAGAATCCTGGAGTGGGTTGCCATTTCCTGCTCCAGGGGATCTTCCTGACCCTGGGATTGAACCCATGCCTCCTGCATAAGGCAGGCAGATTCTTTACTGCGGCCACCAGGAAGTGTAGTCACCCTATGAATATTAGCTCCCCCTCTGCCCTCAAGTGCAACCTGTCTAACTGTGTGCGCTCAGTTGCACAGTTGTGCACAACTCTGGCCCCATGAACTGAAGCCTGCAAGGCTCTTGTGTCCATGGGGTTTCCCAGGCAAGAATATTGGAGTTTGCTGCCCTTTCTTACTCCAGGGAATCTTCCTGATCCAGGGATCAAACCTGCATCTCTTGCATGTCCTGCATTGGCAGCTGGATTCTTTATGACTAGCACCACCTGAGAAGTCCCAGCTGACTACTGAAGTTCACAAATACTACTTCCCTACAAGAGAAGTAGGAGTTTTCACCCATGCCCACCCACAATAATAATTGTTATTTTAAGGACAAAGTAAATGAGATACTTTAGGGCTCCTTCTAGGGATTTTACTAACCATGCATATTTGTACTTGAGTCTTTGAGGGAGAGCATGTTTCTAAACAAACCCAGCCTAACTGATAGAAAACCTTGTTTCAACCAAGTAACTGAAGTGTCTTTGACATCTTGTCAAATAACTGATTTGACTGATGTGTCTCTCCCCTCTGAATAAAGGTTGTCTGGATCGATCAAGCCAAGGAGGTTTCTTGACAACTTGCAATAATCAAGGATCATCCTTCATCTGCATGCTGGCTCCTGAATGGGGAACAGGTGTGTACAAGGTCATCTGAACTCCAAAGAGTCCCTTAAAGTTAATGACACATGGTAATGAAAAACTAGTCAGAGTTAGGGCACAGATAATGACTGGGGAAAAGGTCTACATAGACTTGTTTACTGAAGAAAAGGGTGATGCCTTTATTATCTTTCTGCTGTGGGGTCAGTCAAGGGCCATGGGCATAGCAGGGCAGAACAGAACTGCGAGGGAATGGATGGCCCAATCCCAGATTCGGTGGCAGTTATTAGAGTCCAGTTATTCAGCATGCACTTATCGAGAGCCCACTATGTGCCAGGAAGTGTTCTGGGAGGCAGATACAATTCTCATCCTCATGCAGCTTGAAATGGAAGGTGAGGAGACAGACAAAATGATTAAAATATGTAGCATGTTAGAACATGACAAGTTCTGTGAACAAAATAATAAGGCAAGGAAGGTGACGCAGATGAATAGATAACCAGAATATAGGAGGCAAAAGTTACCATGGTGAAGACCTTAATGAAAATGTTGTGTTTGCAGGGAAAAAAATTAAAGGAATGAAGGGAGAAAATTAAAGAAATTAAGAAAAAAAGCACCAGATTTCTGGAAGAAGAGCATTCCTTTGAGGTAGAGGCCTGCCTAACATGTTGTCAGACAGCTAGGAGGAATCAAGGGTTAGAGAAGAAAGAGGAACATGGGATCAGGTCATGGGCAGTCTAGGGTGGAAAGAGGAGGTGCTGGGATGCTGGAAGCCCTTTCTTCCAGGGAGGAGAGAGGGGCATAAGCTGATTCAGAGCAGCTCTTACTTGTGCTGGCTGAGTCCCTTTGCTGCTGCTGCTCTGAGAATGAATCCTAGCAACACATGAGGAAGGGGAGTAAGACATGGGGCAAAGGGACAAGGCAAGTGCTTACTACAGCAATGCAGGTGATCCATGAGAGTGAGTTAGATGGAGAAGGTGGCAGTGGAGAGGATGAGGCATGGCTGGCTTACAGAATGCTTTACATTGTGTTCAGCCTTCACCTAGAGACAGGGGTAGAACAAGTGGCCATCTTGCTGGTAAAGGCCCAAAAGAAAAGGTAAAGGTCCAAATTTTAAAACGTGAATAAAATTGACAATGTCTCAGATCAAGGAGCTTAAGGCCAGTTAGCACAGTAGCTTGTTGAAATAGTAACAGTTCCTGTTTATAATTTCTCAAGCCCTCAAAGTGAGGCACAAAGGAAATGAAGGAAGTGGGGACATCGGAGAGTGAGGCATGGCCAGAACTGGTGACTGGAGGGTGGGACTGAGGGGTTGCATAGTTCCCTTGGATAGCCTATGTGCATGAGAGGCAAAAACAAGAAACTTTACAGCGCCCCCACAGGTGAAGGAGGGTGTCAGCCGAGAAGCGCCTCCAAGCGGCAAGGAGGAAGTGGAGCTGACAGAGGTCAGCAGAGTAGGCTGCACTTTGTGCTCCTTCAGGTGGGGAGGGTGTGGATGGGGAGGAGGTGGGTGCCTAGGGCGACCTCATCAAGGTTTTCTTTTAGGGAGAAATCAGAGGGAACATATAAAGTGGCTCCTTCTGTTACTGGAATGACACTGATTGAAGATGATCCTCCTGAATTTCATTGCAGAAAATGAAGAACGGCTCCTGGTGAGGGTGATTTTCTGCCTCTCTGACCCAGTGCTGTGGTGGGAGAAGGCTCATCCTTCATACTGCTGCCTCTGTGCCAGAGGGTGTCACTCCCCTTTCGGGCACCGTGCATCTCTCCTCTGGACAGAATCCTGGATCCAACGACAGTCAGAGCTCATTTTGTTAATCTTCCAAATCCTCTGGGCCAGAGATCAGCCCCTGGTGGAGACCTGAATCTAAACAGGAAAGGAAATACAAGATACAAGAGAGAGTATACAGCCGTTAACTATTTCCTTTCAATTGGCCATCATGCCAGATACTTCTCATGTATCACCCTATGTGACTTTCAAAACACCCTCAGAGGCAGGGTCTGGAAAGTAATTGAATCAACGGCCTGAGAACAGTTAAAAGACTTGCTCTAGGTCACTTCTTATCCCAACATCATGATCTCCAAAGGGCTGCTGCTGTCCATGGTCCTGCCTGGCATGAGCCTGCCAGGAGAGAGAATGAGGGCAGGCACATATGTTTTCCAATCATCTCCTTTGTTTTGAACTGTCTTAACATACAAGACTTCTGTTACCCCGTTTATGTTTGCTTGAGGAAACTTCCATTTCCATAAAGACACTTGGAGTGGTTATCCAACACGTGAGGAACTCTTATGGGAGGCCAAGGCAACTGTAAGCTCCTAAATTCCATGCTCACAGGTGCATGAGACCTCCGGAGCCTCAGTGGTTTGACAAAGTCCAGAGGTAACTCTCTGATTCTCTTCATCAAGAGGCATAGAAATTAAATCCAGGAAATCAGACTTGTCAGAAACACTGAGAATGGAGTATACCCAAGAGGCATTCTGGATTCTCTGCTTACGTGCGTAAGTGATCAGTGGGGAGGGCGGATCGTAACCTGCTCCCTGCCACTATCACGAAGTGTTGGTGGGCACAGGGCTCCAAGATCTGACATTGCCACTAATAGCTGTGTGGCTTCCCACATGTTACCTAGCTTTTCTGTTTCCTCAGCTGGAAGCTATATTGGATATTAGAATTGGCTTCCTCCTAGGTTTCTCATGAGACTAAAATGAGACGCGCTTTAACAGCATTTAGTACCATGCCTGGTATGTGTGTGCTGGATAGATCCTAGCAGTAGTACTGGTTGCTGAAGAACCAGAACACTATACCTATAACCAGTCTTGTCACTGTCTATAGCAATTTGCTCTGCTGGCTCATATTTATTTGAAATTATTTAGAGTCATCATTGCAAGGAAGATTGGAGAAGGGATGAAGAGGAACAGGAGGCAAAGGACAGGGAAGCTCATGGATGATGCTTGAGAATGCAGGTGGGACCCCATTTCCATGTGTAGGAACACAATAGCCCAGGAATCCACTGATAATCAGAATTGCTTTCCCAGGAGGCAGGAGGGTCCCACAAGAGTAGGGCAGTGAGCACTTAGACCTTGGGTAATGGTGATGGGTAAAGAAGGAAAAGAGGGGCCTTACCTTATCTACAAGGTCATTTTCAAATGAAAAGTGTTACAGGCCCCAAGCCTGGCAGAGCTTAGGCATCATTGAAGGGGTGACTTCATCTTCATTCCTGCTTCATCAAAATTCCCAATCATTTCCTGTCTGACCATCCAGCCCTTCATTCCAGCATGTGTGGTAAGGACTGGCTGCCTGGATGTATTTATCATGCAAATGGTTGCAAATTTTCTGCTTGACTAGCCCCAGCCCCACCATCCCACCCACACACAGACACACACTTCCATCCCTCTGGACAATCCTATTTTGCTCCAGTGGCTTCAAGAGTAATTATTTCCCCTGTCCTTTCTACTGAAAAAGACAAAGGAGAGAAGACTAATCCTTAGCTTAGGTCATGGCTTCTGATTATCTTCATCAAGAGGCATAGAAATTAAATCCAGGAAATCAGACTTGTCAGAAACACTGAGAATGGAGTATACCCAAGAGGCATTCTGGATTCTCTGCTTACGTGCGTAAGTGATCAGTGGGGAGGGCGGATCGTAACCTGCTCCCTGCCACTATCACGAAGTGTTGGTGGGCACAGGGCTCCAAGATCTGACATTGCCACTAATAGCTGTGTGGCTTCCCACATGTTACCTAGCTTTTCTGTTTCCTCAGCTGGAAGCTATATTGGATATTAGAATTGGCTCCCTCCTAGGTTTCTCATGAGACTAAAATGAGACGCGCTTTAACAGCATTTAGTACCATGCCTGGTATGTGTGTGCTGGATAGATCCTAGCAGTAGTACTGGTTGCTGAAGAACCAGAACACTATACCTATAACCAGTCTTGTCACTGTCTATAGCAATTTGCTCTGCTGGCTCATATTTATTTGAAATTATTTAGAGTCATCATTGCAAGGAAGATTGGAGAAGGGATGAAGAGGAACAGGAGGCAAAGGACAGGGAAGCTCATGGATGATGCTTGAGAATGCAGGTGGGACCCCATTTCCATGTGTAGGAACACAATAGCCCAGGAATCCACTGATAATCAGAATTGCTTTCCCAGGAGGCAGGAGGGTCCCACAAGAGTAGGGCAGTGAGCACTTAGACCTTGGGTAATGGTGATGGGTAAAGAAGGAAAAGAGGGGCCTTACCTTATCTACAAGGTCATTTTCAAATGAAAAGTGTTACAGGCCCCAAGCCTGGCAGAGCTTAGGCATCATTGAAGGGGTGACTTCATCTTCATTCCTGCTTCATCAAAATTCCCAATCATTTCCTGTCTGACCATCCAGCCCTTCATTCCAGCATGTGTGGTAAGGACTGGCTGCCTGGATGTATTTATCATGCAAATGGTTGCAAATTTTCTGCTTGACTAGCCCCAGCCCCACCATCCCACCCACACACAGACACACACTTCCATCCCTCTGGACAATCCTATTTTGCTCCAGTGGCTTCAAGAGTAATTATTTCCCCTGTCCTTTCTACTGAAAAAGACAAAGGAGAGAAGACTAATCCTTAGCTTAGGTCATGGCTTCTGATTATCTTATTAAAACCATTGGGGTTCCTTAAGCTTTTTACATTGGTGGCCCTAAAAACTATTCTTCCTATTTTCTGATGACCTTTTAAGGAATGTTTAATGCCTGTTGAGGAATTCCAGGTGAAAGGAACTTTCCTATAAAATTTTTCTATCAAAATATGGTTCTCACATACAGATAGTTTTGCCTTTAAGAAGTCTGTAGGGAAAAGGCTCAATCTGGAGTGTTTACTCTTTACAATGGAGACTCACCTGAAATATCACAGAGTAAGGAATTAGGAGGACTTAGAGAAGTCAGGCTTATTTTAAAATATAATATAAAAATTTTTTGAAAACTGTCTTTGTTGTTAGGCTGAATGTACCTGATTATCTGTCAAATCTGTGACTCTGTTGCCAACAGAATGAAAAACAGGTGTAGGACAAGAGAGGATGGAAACCATTTATTGCCTTGTTGAAAATAAAGATTTTTTTTTTTCTGATGTAATCACCAATGCTGCATCTGCCCAATGGTAGATAATGAACTAGATATCTCAGTCACTGTATGGTAGCCTCTTTGGATACATCACATTTTCAAAATTATTTAAGTAGATGTAGGCTGAAGATGAGAAAGTCACAACACCACCCTGAGAAGAAGCCCAGTTACCTACAGGAAGTCACTAGCCCCTTATCTGGCCTAAAAGAGTACCATGTCTCTTCGTCTATTTCTGTAGCTTTGTTTCTTGTTCCATCAACAACTTCTGTCTCTAAATCTGTGCTCACATCATATCTAATCACATCTGTGAGTTCCCCAAACCATCTTGTCTGAAACCATTCCGTATTGGCTCTACCCATAATCTCCCCACTTTCACCTCCTGCCTCAACCCTCTACCCCTTGCTCACAGCAAATTCAGCACAAATAGCACTTCCTTTGTGAAATCTTTCCTGACTCCTGTCCGAAGCAGCCATATGTCCTTCCTCTCTGCTGTATCTACCAACCACTACTGAGCCTTGATCATTATCAGTCAGCATCAGCAAGTGGTAGAAAGACTAATGTTACAAAATATCCTATATTTGTATGCATCCAAGTATACATCCTTAAGGACTTTCAGGTAGTACTAGTGGTAAAGAACCCACCTACCAGTGCAGGAGACATAAGAGACATGGATTCAGTCCCTGGGTTGGGAAGATCCCTGAAGGAGGGCATGACATTTTTTTGATGACCTTTTAAGGAATGTTTAATGCCTGTTGAGGAATTCCAGGTGAAAGGAACTTTCCTATAAAATTTTTCTATCAAAATATGGTTCTCACATACAGATAGTTTTGCCTTTAAGAAGTCTGTAGGGAAAAGGCTCAATCTGGAGTGTTTACTCTTTACAATGGAGACTCACCTGAAATATCACAGAGTAAGGAATTAGGAGGACTTAGAGAAGTCAGGCTTATTTTAAAATATAATATAAAATTTTTTGAAAACTGTCTTTGTTGTTAGGCTGAATGTACCTGATTATCTGTCAAATCTGTGACTCTGTTGCCAACAGAATGAAAAACAGGTGTAGGACAAGAGAGGATGGAAACCATTTATTGCCTTGTTGAAAATAAAGATTTTTTTTTTTCTGATGTAATCACCAATGCTGCATCTGCCCAATGGTAGATAATGAACTAGATATCTCAGTCACTGTATGGTAGCCTCTTTGGATACATCACATTTTCAAAATTATTTAAGTAGATGTAGGCTGAAGATGAGAAAGTCACAACACCACCCTGAGAAGAAGCCCAGTTACCTACAGGAAGTCACTAGCCCCTTATCTGGCCTAAAAGAGTACCATGTCTCTTCGTCTATTTCTGTAGCTTTGTTTCTTGTTCCATCAACAACTTCTGTCTCTAAATCTGTGCTCACATCATATCTAATCACATCTGTGAGTTCCCCAAACCATCTTGTCTGAAACCATTCCGTATTGGCTCTACCCATAATCTCCCCACTTTCACCTCCTGCCTCAACCCTCTACCCCTTGCTCACAGCAAATTCAGCACAAATAGCACTTCCTTTGTGAAATCTTTCCTGACTCCTGTCCGAAGCAGCCATATGTCCTTCCTCTCTGCTGTATCTACCAACCACTACTGAGCCTTGATCATTATCAGTCAGCATCAGCAAGTGGTAGAAAGACTAATGTTACAAAATATCCTATATTTGTATGCATCCAAGTATACATCCTTAAGGACTTTCAGGTAGTACTAGTGGTAAAGAACCCACCTACCAGTGCAGGAGACATAAGAGACATGGATTCAGTCCCTGGGTTGGGAAGATCCCCTGAAGGAGGGCATGACAACCCACTTAAGTATTCTTTCCTGGAGAATCCCATGGACTCAGGAGCCTGATGCACTACTGTCCACAGCATTGCAAAGAGCTGAGGATAACTGAAGTGATTTAGCATGCACACATATATCATTAAGGCTTATTGACTCTTGGGGATTTCCTTTGTGCATATGGATAAACTGAGAAAGTGCACTGTTTTAGCCTCAAGAAGTTATGTACCACAGGGAATATACCTTAAGATGTTTTTGTGGATCAAGTATGATGAGTGAGGTAAAAAAGAACTATAGGAGCAACTGCCATACTGGACACAAATCAACCCCAAAGCAGTGACTCCATTCAGTTCAATCATTACACAATTGTCTGTCCCCTACTAGGAGTAGGCACTGTTCGAGCTGTTAGCTGGGGATTCACCCAGCTCCAAGATATGCTCTGGACATCGTGGAATCACAAACTGTACAAAATTGTAGACAAAACAATGATATATCCCCTTTGGGATAAGTGCTAATATTGAAGGGATTTTATTCCCTCGGTCGTTAGAGGGACGACTACAATGGCATTTCTTGTAGTTTCCATCCATTATCACTAGTTCTGCTCCATGGCAGAACCTACAAAAAGCTCAGAGGTCTTTATATACAACAGCATCACTTGTTTCTTTAATAAGAAGTCTTTGGCTTGTTGTTGTCTGTTCACTAAGTTGTGTCCAACTCTTTGCAACCCTATGGATTGCAGCATGTCCGGCTTCCCTGTCCTTCACTGTCTCCCAGTTCACTAAGTTGTGTCCCCCCCACTCTTTAGCAACCTCCTATGTGAAATCTTTCCTGACTCCTGTCCGAAGCAGCCATATGTCCTTCCTCTCTGCTGTATCTACCAACCACTACTGAGCCTTGATCATTATCAGTCAGCATCAGCAAGTGGTAGAAAGACTAATGTTACAAAATATCCTATATTTGTATGCATCCAAGTATACATCCTTAAGGACTTTCAGGTAGTACTAGTGGTAAAGAACCCACCTACCAGTGCAGGAGACATAAGAGACATGGATTCAGTCCCTGGGTTGGGAAGATCCCCTGAAGGAGGGCATGACAACCCACTTAAGTATTCTTTCCTGGAGAATCCCATGGACTCAGGAGCCTGATGCACTACTGTCCACAGCATTGCAAAGAGCTGAGGATAACTGAAGTGATTTAGCATGCACACATATATCATTAAGGCTTATTGACTCTTGGGGATTTCCTTTGTGCATATGGATAAACTGAGAAAGTGCACTGTTTTAGCCTCAAGAAGTTATGTACCACAGGGAATATACCTTAAGATGTTTTTGTGGATCAAGTATGATGAGTGAGGTAAAAAAGAACTATAGGAGCAACTGCCATACTGGACACAAATCAACCCCAAAGCAGTGACTCCATTCAGTTCAATCATTACACAATTGTCTGTCCCCTACTAGGAGTAGGCACTGTTCGAGCTGTTAGCTGGGGATTCACCCAGCTCCAAGATATGCTCTGGACATCGTGGAATCACAAACTGTACAAAATTGTAGACAAAACAATGATATATCCCCTTTGGGATAAGTGCTAATATTGAAGGGATTTTATTCCCTCGGTCGTTAGAGGGACGACTACAATGGCATTTCTTGTAGTTTCCATCCATTATCACTAGTTCTGCTCCATGGCAGAACCTACAAAAAGCTCAGAGGTCTTTATATACAACAGCATCACTTGTTTCTTTAATAAGAAGTCTTTGGCTTGTTGTTGTCTGTTCACTAAGTTGTGTCCAACTCTTTGCAACCCTATGGATTGCAGCATGTCCGGCTTCCCTGTCCTTCACTGTCTCCCAGAATTTGCCCAAACTCATGTCCATTGAGTTGATGATGCCATCCAACCACCTCATCCTCTGCCACCCCTTCTCCTCCTGCCTTCAGTCTTTCCCAGCATCAGGCTCTTCTCCAGTGAGTCAGCTCTTTGCATCAGGTGGCCAAAGTATTGGAGCTTCAGCTGCAATCCTTCCAATGAATATTCAGGGTTGATTTCCTTTAGGACTGACTGGCTGCTTGCTCACTTTTGCCTCAAGCCATCACTTCTTTTATGAAACAATTGCTTTCCAGTTGTTTCCTGTTCTAAAGCAATGGCTTCTACAGATGGACCACCCTTCCCTTGACTCCCCCATCAGTATTGTTCTTAGTGGCCAGCCGGCTCTAGACTCTGTGCAGCTGTGGTCTGAATCATGCTGCCATGCCCCACCTTCCTCTGTGTCACCAGCTAGTCCCATAATCCATTTCCTGAAGGCACTGACTTTTTTTGGCAAGTTTTGGATCATGAGTCAGCATGTTAAACACCTACCTGTTAGACCCCTTTCTATTCCTGTCATGCAGAAACTTGATAGGAATATCATCATTGCCTTTAAAAGTCCATAATAACCATTTGAACAGGATAAAAACAATGTGCAGCCTCTGTCATGAAGCAATAATTTCTACCCTGAGAGTCAGGGACTGGGAAGAGAAGTGGGATATTAACATAAGGTTGCCAATATTTCATTTTGCCAAGTTAGGGCATTATTTATTTATTTTAAAAAGGAAAGGAAAGAAAAATGTACCACCATCTAGAATCACCATCGTTTTATGAGGGAAAAGACAGACATGCCCCCACCTCTGCCACTATTAATGTTCTATATAGCATGGTACCACTTCATACACTTAACTGATATTTGTGAGTAAATGGATGTAAAAATAGATAGGATTTATAGGAAATGTGCTTCATTGATTTAAAATGATCTCTAACAGTTCTTTAGCTCAGTTACTATTGATGTGAAACAATGGAAGTTTCATTGGTCAGAGGGGACATGGCCAAGAGAAGAGTTTGCTCCTCTTGGGGGCCAAGTGAACTTGTCTCAGCTGACATGGTGTCCTGAGGCCTGCAAATGCCCTGTCATCTCTAAGGCCTTCAACCCTGGTCCTACGGTCTTCCTTCCCCACTGCCACCGGTAGGTGGCCCAACCCTTCCCCAGAACCTCCCATGCCCACAGCTGTGAAAACTCAGAGACACGGACATTCATCCCAGGATGATGTGCACCACCAAGGGGCCATATCCAGGGAGATTCATTTAATAAATGACTCAGTAATAGCTCACGCTGATATGCCTAACTCCAGTCATCTTCATCTCCGCATTCTTCTGCAGTGTCACCTGGTTTACTTCCATAAAGCTCAGCTCTCATCAGAGCCTCCTGCAGCTCAGAATTCTTTAATGATTCCCATTAGGCACAGAAAACGTGCTTAAGACAAACATTAGAAGACTCTCATAATCTGACTTCTATGTATCTTTTCAGTCTTGCAGTAGTTTGTCTTCAACTCCCTATGGCGTTTTTGCATCGATTTTGCCTATTAGGAAGTCTTTGGGTGTCCTGTCTTCGCTAGACAATGAGCAGGGTGTCTCCCTGACCCCAGTAAAAGTCCCGCAAATGTCATCTCAAATGACAACTGTGAAATGAGCGAATAGGGCTGGCTGGCACAGATCATTGAAGCTGTATCTTTCCTCAGTGGCTCAGATTGTGATGTGCCCTGTAACAGGGTTAGATACATCATAGGTTCTCAATATATGAAAGGAAAAGTGTTAGTCACTCAGTCATGTCTGACTCTTTGTGACCCTGCAAACTGTAGCCTAAGGCTCCTCTGTCACAGAATTCTCCAGGCAAGGATACGGGGAAAGGGTAACCATTCCCTTCTCCAGGGGATCTTCTCAACCCAGGGATCGAACCTGGGTTTCCTGCATTGCAGGCAGATTCTTTATCATCTGAACCACCAGAGAAGCCCCACTCAATGCATAGGAACTGCATAAAGATAGGATAGAAGGGAAGAAGGCAGGATGAAAGGAAGGGAGGAAAGGAGAAATGAGATCAAGGGAGGTCAAGATTTAACTATATTAAAGTCTCATCAGTTAAATTTTCAATCTTGGGCCAGAAGGCAAAGGTTGGGGTGAATAATGCTGGGGGATTGAGATTGACTCAGACATTATGAATCAAATCTATCCACAAAGAATTGGGGAAATTTTACATTGGAAAAAGCATGGTGTCCTGAGGCCTGCAAATGCCCTGTCATCTCTAAGGCCTTCAACCCTGGTCCTACGGTCTTCCTTCCTCACTGCCACCGGTAGGTGGCCCAACCCTTCCCCAGAACCTCCCATGCCCACAGCTGTGAAAACTCAGAGACACGGACATTCATCCCAGGATGATGTGCACCACCAAGGGGCCATATCCAGGGAGATTCATTTAATAAATGACTCAGTAATAGCTCACGCTGATATGCCTAACTCCAGTCATCTTCATCTCCGCATTCTTCTGCAGTGTCACCTGGTTTACTTCCATAAAGCTCAGCTCTCATCAGAGCCTCCTGCAGCTCAGAATTCTTTAATGATTCCCATTAGGCACAGAAAACGTGCTTAAGACAAACATTAGAAGACTCTCATAATCTGACTTCTATGTATCTTTTCAGTCTTGCAGTAGTTTGTCTTCAACTCCCCTATGGCGTTTTTTGCATCGATTTTGCCTATTAGGAAGTCTTTGGGTGTCCTGTCTTCGCTAGACAATGAGCAGGGTGTCTCCCTGACCCCAGTAAAAGTCCCGCAAATGTCATCTCAAATGACAACTGTGAAATGAGCGAATAGGGCTGGCTGGCACAGATCATTGAAGCTGTATCTTTCCTCAGTGGCTCAGATTGTGATGTGCCCTGTAACAGGGTTAGATACATCATAGGTTCTCAATATATGAAAGGAAAAGTGTTAGTCACTCAGTCATGTCTGACTCTTTGTGACCCTGCAAACTGTAGCCTAAGGCTCCTCTGTCACAGAATTCTCCAGGCAAGGATACGGGAATGGGTAACCATTCCCTTCTCCAGGGGATCTTCTCAACCCAGGGATCGAACCTGGGTTTCCTGCATTGCAGGCAGATTCTTTATCATCTGAACCACCAGAGAAGCCCCACTCAATGCATAGGAACTGCATAAAGATAGGATAGAAGGGAAGAAGGCAGGATGAAAGGAAGGGAGGAAAGGAGAAATGAGATCAAGGGAGGTCAAGATTTAACTATATTAAAGTCTCATCAGTTAAATTTTCAATCTTGGGCCAGAAGGCAAAGGTTGGGGTGAATAATGCTGGGGGATTGAGATTGACTCAGACATTATGAATCAAATCTATCCACAAAGAATTAGGGAGGGACAGACACAGTCTCTTGCCATGGGCATTGGGAAACACTGACCTCAGCAAAGGAGAGAAAAGCAGGAACAACATCTGAAATAAACGCATGTGTGGTGAAGATTTCATGAAGGTCAAATGCAGACATGCCCAATAGCTTCCATCTGATCCTGGTGCTCATCTGCCCTGCGTCCCAATCTTCCTCTAGAGGCTCAATCTGCTAGGTAACAGTTGTCCTTGGCCATCAGCAGTAGTATGGGGCCTCCAAAGGTAACAGTGACATAAAATAGCAGTTTCCCCAGATCCTCTTCACTGTCCATATAGGTGCTTTCTCAGCCAGCTTCTTCTTGTCTGCCTGCTCCATTTCTTCAGACATCCAGTTTGTGACTTTCCTATGATCATCTACCTTTTCCTTCTAGATCTTGACCAACCAAGCTCCTTCCACAACTGTGGAAATTCTAATTACTGTAATAAATCCCCTATTCCACAGTGCTTATAGTAGATTTCCTTCATGGTTGAACTTGACTTAAAGGTGAGGGAGCATCCATAGCCTCAGGTGTCTTTAGACAGGAAGCAGCCTGAGAAATCTACTGTACTATAAACACAAACCATTTCTTATGTTAAAGGAGATGTATTAAAATGTTTCCAGAGTTTGTTGTAATCAAAGATGGTAAGACAGCAGACACAGAAATGACTGCCATGAAGGAGGAAGTTTATACTCAAGCAACAGCTGAAGGCAGGACTTCCCTGGTGGTCCAGCAGTTAAGAGTCTGTGCTTCCACTGCAGGGGCATAGGTTAAATCCCTGGTCAGGGAATTAGATCCCACATGCAGTATGGTGCGGCCCAAGAAAGCTGAGGGCATGCAGTACCATGCAGGGCCTGCCTTATGGGGAACCACAGATGGCAGGAGGCAGAGAAGAGCAAGTTATAATCCAGAGACTTAACTGGGTTTTTGAAGGAAGAAACAGATGAGGCAGAGTAGAACATGCTAGGCTTAGGATTAGATTGTGTGAATAATTTTAAATGGGCAAGAGGCTATAGAGGTGGTCCTCAGTTCTCAAGTGTCTTTCTCTGGGTTGATTGAGAACAGAGGAATCATTGGCTTAGTGGGTGAGATTTAATAAAGGAAATGGTTGGGGTTGTGGGCTCTGGATTGGTTGATTTCAAACGTGTAATGTAAAGAGAGGCATTTACTCTTTCTCAGTATTAGCTAGCCTTGGGAGGGACATTTTCTTAAGGTCAAAGACCCCAAGTGTAGGAGCATCAAGAATATAGAAAATAAGAAAATACAGTCAGTAGAGGATAGGTGACTCATATAGGTGGAACAAGGTTAAATCCCAAGGGGTTGACCTCCCCAGTAGTCCCATGGTTAAGAATCTACTTGCCAATGCAGGAGACATGAGTTCAATTCCTGATCCAGGAAGATCCCACATGCCTCAGAGCAACTAAGCCCATGTGCCACAGGTATTGAACCTGTGCTCTTGAGCCCAGGAGCAGCAACTACTGAAACCTGCATGCCCTAGAGCCCATACTCTCCAACAAGAGAAGTCATAGGAATGAGAAGCCCACACATTACAACCAGAAAGTAGTCCATGCTCACCACAACTAGAGAAAAGCCCAGATAGCAAAGAAGACCCAGCACAGCCAAAAATAAATAAATAAATAAATAAATAAATAAATAAATAAACAAGGAGAGGGGCTTCCTTGGTGGTCCAGTGGGTAAGGACACTGCCTTGCAGTGCGAGGGGCTCTGGTCGGATCCCTTGCCTGGGAAGATCCCATGTGCCGCGGAGCGGCTGGACCCATGTGTCCAATTACTGCGCCGGAGCTCTGGAGCACATGCGCCCAGAGCTGGTGCTCTGCGACAACAGGCTACTGTGATGGGAGGCCCACATGGGTCAAAGGACAAAGATGGATGAAAATAGATAAATGAAAGACCAATAGAAGTGGCCCGCCCACCCCGCTCCCTCCCAGCCTGCTCCCCACCCCGCCCGCCCCAAAACAAAGAAACAAAAAGGTCTAAGGGAGCAAAACCAGGAAAACCTTAACTGGGTTTTTGAAGGAAGAAACAGATGAGGCAGAGTAGAACATGCTAGGCTTAGGATTAGATTGTGTGAATAATTTTAAATGGGCAAGAGGCTATAGAGGTGGTCCTCAGTTCTCAAGTGTCTTTCTCTGGGTTGATTGAGAACAGAGGAATCATTGGCTTAGTGGGTGAGATTTAATAAAGGAAATGGTTGGGGTTGTGGGCTCTGGATTGGTTGATTTCAAACGTGTAATGTAAAGAGAGGCATTTACTCTTTCTCAGTATTAGCTAGCCTTGGGAGGGACATTTTCTTAAGGTCAAAGACCCCAAGTGTAGGAGCATCAAGAATATAGAAAATAAGAAAATACAGTCAGTAGAGGATAGGTGACTCATATAGGTGGAACAAGGTTAAATCCCAAGGGGTTGACCTCCCCAGTAGTCCCATGGTTAAGAATCTACTTGCCAATGCAGGAGACATGAGTTCAATTCCTGATCCAGGAAGATCCCACATGCCTCAGAGCAACTAAGCCCATGTGCCACAGGTATTGAACCTGTGCTCTTGAGCCCAGGAGCAGCAACTACTGAAACCTGCATGCCCTAGAGCCCATACTCTCCAACAAGAGAAGTCATAGGAATGAGAAGCCCACACATTACAACCAGAAAGTAGTCCATGCTCACCACAACTAGAGAAAAGCCCAGATAGCAAAGAAGACCCAGCACAGCCAAAAATAAATAAATAAATAAATAAATAAATAAATAAATAAACAAGGAGAGGGGCTTCCTTGGTGGTCCAGTGGGTAAGGACACTGCCTTGCAGTGCGAGGGGCTCTGGTCGGATCCCTTGCCTGGGAAGATCCCATGTGCCGCGGAGCGGCTGGACCCATGTGTCCAATTACTGCGCCGGAGCTCTGGAGCACATGCGCCCAGAGCTGGTGCTCTGCGACAACAGGCTACTGTGATGGGAGGCCCACATGGGTCAAAGGACAAAGATGGATGAAAATAGATAAATGAAAGACCAATAGAAGTGGCCCGCCCACCCCGCCTCCCTCCCAGCCTGCTCCCCCACCCCGCCCCCCGCCCCCCAAAAACAAGGAGAACCGAATATACAAAGCTAAGGTCTAAGGGAGCAAAACCAGGTCTAATCAATATACATCCCTTGCCCCCAAAGCAGAAAGAGTGGTGATATGTTCTTGATTTCAGAATTTCTGTGGAATATTGATATTTATATACCTCATATTTCCTTCCTTTGTGAACGTGAGTTTCTATAGTAGTTATGCTATGCCTGTCCCATCATTGTATGTTAAATTGTGTCTCTTCAATTCCTAGGTCATCACAACAAAAAGAACTCATACTAAAGGACCTACCCCCTAGGAATGAGCTGTCTGGGTGAGTTTCTCATGCACTTTTGAGCATGATTAAATTATAAGATCCTGAACTTCAAATTTGAGTTTGATATTATAATTGAATAAGATGATGGTGGTTCCTGGGGTGTGGGGGAATGTATTTTCCTGTGGGAGGAATGCAAATGATCTGTGTCCACAGGATGCACTGTACGTACAGATGGTGGTCATTTTCTCTGTCACTTCCTGCATCTAGATATGAAGCCTATTCCCCGCCACTTGAATGTGTGTTAGTCTTTGAATCTGCTTTGGAAGTAACCTTTCATATTTGGCAAGTCTGGACCTTATAAGATGTGCAGCTTTGTGCACTCGGAATGCTTTCTCTTGGTGCCCAGCAGCTGCACCATGAGAGGCTCAAGCAATTAAAGAGTCTGGGTAGAGGACCCAGCACCAGCACGCTCTCTAGATGACAGCCCTTGGCAAACTCCCAGCCAGCAGTGCGAATAAACATCAGCCATTTGAACACGTTATCTTGGTTGTTCCAGCCTAGCCAAGTCTACAGGTGATAGTGTTGCTGAAGCAAGCTTGGATCTGCTTGTCTGAGTGCAGTAAAGGCAATCTACTGATGCTGTGCTGTGGTAAAGGACAGTGCAGTGTTTATTGCAGCGCACCAAGCAAGGTGTCCAGGCAATTGTTGCTTAAAAGGTTGTGGGGTGTGTGATCTGCTCATGGACAGTCTTGTGCTTGGTTGGTGGTGAAGTGTTGGTGGTAAGGTAATCGGGGGTCAACATCATCAACCTCCTAGCTCCAGCTGGTGGGGGTTTTAGTATCTTTTTAACAGCTCAAAGGACATGGCTCAGAAATTATCTGAACCTTTGAGAAGGAACTAAAAGTCCTTGATTTTGTTGAATGCCTCAACTATTATTTTTGTGTCTTGTTTTACTGATGTTCTATCTTTCTGTATTTCTCCAATTAAATTTATTCTTTGACTAAAGTACTTCTATAGACAAAAGGCAGACAGAAGATATGGGGTGGAGTCTGTTCTGGGAAGACTCCATACGGTCTTGCTTGGTTACCAAAGCAGTCTCAGCCGGTGACACGAGGGGCACCAGCATCCAAGCTAAGCTCACGTGATCTGCAGGATTGTGAGGAATAATAAATATTTTTAAGTTAAGTACGTGTGGAGGAGTGTGGTTGGCATACAGCACTAGGCAGCTGAAATAGGAGAACAGTAAACTTGGAAGTGCCTCAGAAACAGCTAAGGCTGGTTTGGTGATACTAAATTCTCTTAACTTTTGCTTGTCTGTAAAACTTTTGATTTCTCCATAAATTTTGACTGAGATCCTTGCTAGGTAGAGTAGTCTTGGTTGTAGATTTTTCTCTTTCAGTACTTTAAATATGTCTTGCCATTTCCTTCTGGTCAAAAACATCCAGATTATAGGATCTCGCCTGTGATCTCAGATTTCCCCAGGGCACATTTTTCTAAGGGTCTGCGTGCCTCTACTCCTTTCCAAAGAACCACCTTCTTCTAAAAGGAGAGCCACAAATCAGGCATTTAGAAGGACACGTGAGGATCTTCAAACAAACCTCTTATGTCCCCTGGAAAGGAAATCTTTGGACAGATCTCATATGTCCTCTGGGAAGTTTTCCTCTCCTACTTCTTACAGTGGCACAAAGAAATATTCTTAAAAGAAACAAAAAAAAATGTTAAGATTTCTTATACAATTGATGCTACTGGATAGAGAAGTAGCAAGTATTTTTTGGGTTCTAGCCATTCTGTTCTCATTTTGCTTTTAAATTGCTGCTGGCAAATCTGCATATCACATAAGTATATCTCTATGATGTTATAACAAAACTTCTAAATTTCCCTTATAGACTGACACCTCTGAATGAAGAGGTACTGTGGTTTATCTGGTTGTAGCTGCTCTGTTTTCATTTTGCTATTGTATTGTTCTTGGAGCATCTGCATATCATAAAAAAGATATTTGTGTCTACTTGCCTGAAGCTTGTTAATATCTTTCCAGTATTGCCTAAAACATGATTAAGATTATGCAGGACAGTCATCATGACTTGGGATCCAAATTAGGCCAACCTAATTTGACTAGTGCCCTTGAGCTCCTAACATTGCTCAACTAGGTAAGGCAAATCGAGTGTCCTGAGATATCCATGCAAGTAGGCTGCCAGAATTAGTGACTCATAGTACAGGACAGTCCATTAAATTAAAAATTCAGATAAGCAATAAATTTTTAGCACAAGTGTATCCTATGCAAGTTTGGAAATACTTAAACTAAAACCATATTTAACTGGATACCCTGTATTATACCTGACACCCTATTATAATCTCAGTAAGGTATAAGGAGGCCAGGTATGTTATGGTTATGCATGCTTTTAAAGATGTGTCTCTTTGCCTACTTTTGTGAGATCCACAGTAATGTTCTTATACTTTTAATATGGGTCACGGAAAAAGTGAAGTAGACTTCTGGCAGCCTAGAACAATGGAGACGAGCCCTCACAACTATTGGACAATTATACTGCATCCGGTATTTCACATGTGTGATTTCATATGAACCTCTCAACAACTGCAACAGATTTGAGTGCCACCTCTGAAGAGAAAGATACTCAAGAGAGGACTTGTTCAGGGTCGCATGGCTGGTAGGTGGAGGGTTCAGGGCTCTGATTAGAACTTCCTGGTTCCCCAGCCCAAGTGTCTGTATCTCCACAATGTGCTGATCTCCAGGGCGATGCATCAGGAGACTGGAGGGTGTGAGGAGGGGTGGAGTTCTTGCTGTTTTTCTGTTACTCCTGCATACCCTTGTTGCATGGCATCTGAGAAGCTTGTTGATAGCTATATGTTTTACTGAGGACAAATGAAGGTAAGAGAAAAACAGGCAAGATGCGGCAAAGACATAAATGTACCTCTTTTTTAATCTCTGAAGGAGGAATAAATCCTTATTCAGTGACTCAAACAGTTCCCTAGCCACTGACTCCTGTCACGTACAGATGGTAGCAGATTCCTCTTCCACGGGAGGGGAACCTGGTGTGCGGAAGGCTCTGCAGTAAACCTGTGGTTAAGTGATCCCCCTTCGGTCACTCGGAGTCTGAGTGGAACAGAGTCTATTTTTATATGGAAAAGCCCCTTGGCACAAAGTGGATTTAGGATGACGCCTCTTTTGAAGCTCTGGAACATAATGCTCTCCTGTAATATTGCAAAAGGGAATAAAGGGAGACAAAAATGAGGACACAGAGCAATGTCAAGTCAGTTATGGGTCCCTGTGCTTATAGTTCTGACTTATGCTGCTTGGAAGGCCTTAGTAAGTCAAGCTTAGGAATTCAGTTATTAGAAGGCAATGGGATATTATATCACCCCCAGGCTGAGGTTTCCTTTCCCAAAAAGAACAAGCCAGGATTCAGATCCAAGATGTCAGCAGGTTGGGATGTTTTCCATAAAAGTCTAGCATCTCTTAACCAGGTTAAGTAGCTCCAAACTGGGCTTGTCTTTTCTGTGAGCCTTTTCCTTATACTTGAGAGCTTGAAATAAACCAGTCAGCATTTATGCTTCAGCATGACCTAAATCATTTTCTGGAAGGACACTGACATGAAGGGAAACCAATGGCCCGAAGCTGAACTGAGCAAATGATTCACAAAACCCGCAATGTGTGATTTCATATGAACCTCTCAACAACTGCAACAGATTTGAGTGCCACCTCTGAAGAGAAAGATACTCAAGAGAGGACTTGTTCAGGGTCGCATGGCTGGTAGGTGGAGGGTTCAGGGCTCTGATTAGAACTTCCTGGTTCCCCAGCCCAAGTGTCTGTATCTCCACAATGTGCTGATCTCCAGGGCGATGCATCAGGAGACTGGAGGGTGTGAGGAGGGGTGGAGTTCTTGCTGTTTTTCTGTTACTCCTGCATACCCTTGTTGCATGGCATCTGAGAAGCTTGTTGATAGCTATATGTTTTACTGAGGACAAATGAAGGTAAGAGAAAAACAGGCAAGATGCGGCAAAGACATAAATGTACCTCTTTTTTAATCTCTGAAGGAGGAATAAATCCTTATTCAGTGACTCAAACAGTTCCCTAGCCACTGACTCCTGTCACGTACAGATGGTAGCAGATTCCTCTTCCACGGGAGGGGAACCTGGTGTCGGAAGGCTCTGCAGTAAACCTGTGGTTAAGTGATCCCCCTTCGGTCACTCGGAGTCTGAGTGGAACAGAGTCTATTTTTATATGGAAAAGCCCCTTGGCACAAAGTGGATTTAGGATGACGCCTCTTTTGAAGCTCTGGAACATAATGCTCTCCTGTAATATTGCAAAAGGGAATAAAGGGAGACAAAAATGAGGACACAGAGCAATGTCAAGTCAGTTATGGGTCCCTGTGCTTATAGTTCTGACTTATGCTGCTTGGAAGGCCTTAGTAAGTCAAGCTTAGGAATTCAGTTATTAGAAGGCAATGGGATATTATATCACCCCCAGGCTGAGGTTTCCTTTCCCAAAAAGAACAAGCCAGGATTCAGATCCAAGATGTCAGCAGGTTGGGATGTTTTCCATAAAAGTCTAGCATCTCTTAACCAGGTTAAGTAGCTCCAAACTGGGCTTGTCTTTTCTGTGAGCCTTTTCCTTATACTTGAGAGCTTGAAATAAACCAGTCAGCATTTATGCTTCAGCATGACCTAAATCATTTTCTGGAAGGACACTGACATGAAGGGAAACCAATGGCCCGAAGCTGAACTGAGCAAATGATTCACAAAATGCTTTTGTCTCTGCTGAAGCATGTGGTCCTGACGCTGCTGGGAACCAGGATACAGGACAAGAGTCTTAGCTGTCCCTCAGCCTTTCTTAGACACTGTGAGTGACGTTATTCTTCTGAGTCCACATAGACTCACATCACCACCAGAGTTAGAACTCAGGAATTCTCATCATAGGCAAAACACAGAAAATTCACTAAATGTACTTGTGTTTACATTTTCATTCCCCCAGATAATTATAGAAATACCTGTTTTGTTATCTGTAAGATGTCTTTTTATATCTTCTGCATGTACCTCTGGAATGGAGCTGGGAAATTTCAATAGATTTTCAAAGAAACCCATGGCCCCTTGGATAGAGAAGTTACAAATTACACTTTACTGTTTTAGAGGACCCATCTGAAGAATGATTTGATGTTTTGGCTAGACCAGAAACTGCCCTTTATTGTTTGGTTTTCAGACAGTTTTCAGGGTGCAGGTGACTTACTATCTTGAACAGCAGATGTCTGCCAGATAAGTGCAGTGTTGGGAACGGACAGGTCTTACCCTAGAATCTTCTAGTCCACCCTGGGTGGGGGGCATCAATCTCACTGGCTCACGTGTGCATTGACCTGGGCTGAATGGAAGATGTGAGCACAGTCGCCCAGGTGGATGACCACCAGACAATGACATGGCAGGCAGACCCTGCCAGGCCTGTCTTCCACAGCTATTCTGTCTGTTGCCTCTCCTTTACTTCCTGGTTCACTGAAGACTAGTTTGTTCCATTACCGTTGAACTGGTACTTACCACTTGTGCCTGAATTCTTTTGCTGAAGGCCCTCTCTTGCTATGAAACCCATTCTGCTATCTTTGCCATAGGTTGAAAGTGTGGAAAAATTAACTCTCCCAGTTTCAGAAATCCCCAGCTATGACTGCTAAAGTTGATAGATAAATATCTACCCTGTGGCTCCTTGGTGAGTTAATGCAGCTTTGTGTGGGCTACACTGTTCTGTAGCTTCCTGGTGAGGCCAAACCCAGGCTCTAAGATTGGTAGATGCTTTGCTGACTTATCCTTTCTTGGCTGCTGCCTTCTCTTCCTTCTGCCGTTTCTCCAACTGGTCTTGTGTATTTCTTCAGTTATCTCCTGTGTCTCTGGCTCATAGCTTGCTTTTGAGGGAACTCAAGAAATGTGGCTTTAGCTACTGGAAAATGTAGATGGAGGGAGAAAAGAAATGTGGTATGCGATGTGCATGTGTGTGCATGTGTGTGTGATGGGAAGGAAAGGAGATGCTGATGGTCCAAGACAGGAACTTCTGCCATTCCTGTTTGTTTCTACTTGTTCATTTTTAAATTGCAATAAACAAAAAAACCCGCTTAATGTATTTGTTGAAAGTATTATATCACATCATGTATGGGAAGCCGCTGTCCACGGTGGGTACTCAGTTAATGTTGATCAATTGTAGAATTAAATGGCTGTGAAGTTTGAGCTTGACCTAAATCACACACGTGGGTTTAAATTCTGAATCTGTCACTTGCTAGCTATATGAGTCAGGGTAAATTGCTCCAAGTCCCAGTGTCTTTATCTGTGCAATGGATGTAATGCTATGTGTCCCACAAAGCCATACTGAGGACAGAAGTTAGCAATGTATATGAAGCAGCTACAGACAGAGCACTGTTACTTCCCAGGCCCCAGGAGCACATTGGCTTCTGCTTTTTCCACTTGTTCAAGGACATGGGCAGAGCCTTCTGGGCAGAGTGGTGGCTAGCCTTCTTAGTCCTACTCTAGCAGGAATTAAAATCACACTTGCAACTTCTCTGAGTGATTGATAGTCATTGCATGATAATTTTATCACTTGGTAGAGGGTGAAAGTCACTCAATGATTAGCTGGATTCCTCCATTAAAACCCACTGCCCAAAACATACTCTAATTAACCACAAATTCCTCTTAGGCTTTATAGTGTAATTGCTATTCATGGTCCAATTAAGGGACAATTGCAAGCTGAGGGAAAAAAAGTGCTTTATTGCTTCAATTTTGAGATTCGTGGATCTTGGAGCCTTAATCTACTCCTCATCTATAGGGTTCCACATAGAACAGTGCCCACACTGCTTCAGTGAGGCCTGTGGGACTCTTGCCCCATGCCAGTGTCTTGCAGGAGAGCTCTCTGACTGACAGCAGAGCTTCCAGAGGCTCTGATGTTCTGCAGCTTAGAAAGCAGAGGGACAAGGGAACCTGCTTTTCCACGTGTGCTTATAACCTTGAAAGAAATGCATCAAGTCCTTTTAGAGTTTGAGTTATCGGGGTGGACTCTGCTGTGTTGGAGGCTGGTTCACCCCCACGGGAAGGCAACCTGCCATTTCTTAAGAGAAAAGCAGACATCACTCAGAGGCTGGTCCAAGACAAACTTCTGCTTCCTGTTTGTTTCTACTTGTTCATTTTTAAATTGCAATAAACAAAAAAACCCGCTTAATGTATTTGTTGAAAGTATTATATCACATCATGTATGGGAAGCCGCTGTCCACGGTGGGTACTCAGTTAATGTTGATCAATTGTAGAATTAAATGGCTGTGAAGTTTGAGCTTGACCTAAATCACACACGTGGGTTTAAATTCTGAATCTGTCACTTGCTAGCTATATGAGTCAGGGTAAATTGCTCCAAGTCCCAGTGTCTTTATCTGTGCAATGGATGTAATGCTATGTGTCCCACAAAGCCATACTGAGGACAGAAGTTAGCAATGTATATGAAGCAGCTACAGACAGAGCACTGTTACTTCCCAGGCCCCAGGAGCACATTGGCTTCTGCTTTTTCCACTTGTTCAAGGACATGGGCAGAGCCTTCTGGGCAGAGTGGTGGCTAGCCTTCTTAGTCCTACTCTAGCAGGAATTAAAATCACACTTGCAACTTCTCTGAGTGATTGATAGTCATTGCATGATAATTTTATCACTTGGTAGAGGGTGAAAGTCACTCAATGATTAGCTGGATTCCTCCATTAAAACCCACTGCCCAAAACATACTCTAATTAACCACAAATTCCTCTTAGGCTTTATAGTGTAATTGCTATTCATGGTCCAATTAAGGGACAATTGCAAGCTGAGGGAAAAAAAAGTGCTTTATTGCTTCAATTTTGAGATTCGTGGATCTTGGAGCCTTAATCTCCTCCTCATCTATAGGGTTCCACATAGAACAGTGCCCACACTGCTTCAGTGAGGCCTGTGGGACTCTTGCCCCATGCCAGTGTCTTGCAGGAGAGCTCTCTGACTGACAGCAGAGCTTCCAGAGGCTCTGATGTTCTGCAGCTTAGAAAGCAGAGGGACAAGGGAACCTGCTTTTCCACGTGTGCTTATAACCTTGAAAGAAATGCATCAAGTCCTTTTAGAGTTTGAGTTATCGGGGTGGACTCTGCTGTGTTGGAGGCTGGTTCACCCCCACGGGAAGGCAACCTGCCATTTCTTAAGAGAAAAGCAGACATCACTCAGAGGCTGAGAATTCAGGTGGGTCTGAGTTCAAATTCCCATGTCACCATTTTCTAGTGGTATGACTTTTGGCAAGATAACTCTTCAAATCCCAGTGTCCTCATCTACTATGAGTAGAGATGACAATAACTATGTTCACTATTCATCACAATTGTAAGAATTAGAGATGATACATGGCAAACACTTTACAGATAATAGTCTCTCAGTAAACATGTCATCATCATCATTGTCATTCCCATCACCACTACCGACACTGCTGCTTCAGGTTCTACACAATGGTCCTGTTCAGAAGGTACAGTCAGGGAGAGATGTACTGGCTGATGATGGCACTGGTGCCTGGCAGAGCTTAACAAAGCGTCTCGTGTTATTTAAGATGAAGCCAAATTAAATTGTGCTCTTTACTGGCTACATCTCAGGACATTCAGTCCTCTAATTTATATTGTATATCACAAAGAAAGGAGTTTTGAGGCTGCACAGAGCATAAAAGTCAGGATAAAGACTTTGAAGGCAGAGACATCCAGGCATGAATATCTATTTCTACACTATAGGCCCCTTGATTCTCTGTCCCTATAAAATGGGAATAAGTGTTTCGTTCATAAAAGTATTTAATACAGTACATGCATTTAAATATCCAATAAAAGTAAATCCATCAGTATAATTCTTATTTTTATTTTTTAGAAGAGATGGAATTACTATGTTATGAGAGGTGCCCATTTTTGTGTGTTCAGTCTCTCAGTCGTGTCTGACTCTTTGTGACCCCATGGACTGTAGCACACCAGGCTTCCCTCTCCTTCACCATTTCCCAGAGCTTACTCAAACTCAAGTCCATTGACTCAATGATCTCATTCTCTATCACCCGCTTCTCCTTTTGCCTTATATCTTTCCCAGCGTCAGGGTCTCTTACAATGAGTTGTCCCTTCACATGAGGTGGCCAAAGTATTGGCAAACTTTAGCATGTCCTTCCAATGAATATTTAGAGTTGATTTCCTTTAGGATTGACTGACTTGAGGGCTGGTTCACCCCACGGGAAGGCAACCTGCCATTTCTTAAGAGAAAAGCAGACATCACTCAGAGGCTGAGAATTCAGGTGGGTCTGAGTTCAAATTCCCATGTCACCATTTTCTAGTGGTATGACTTTTGGCAAGATAACTCTTCAAATCCCAGTGTCCTCATCTACTATGAGTAGAGATGACAATAACTATGTTCACTATTCATCACAATTGTAAGAATTAGAGATGATACATGGCAAACACTTTACAGATAATAGTCTCTCAGTAAACATGTCATCATCATCATTGTCATTCCCATCACCACTACCGACACTGCTGCTTCAGGTTCTACACAATGGTCCTGTTCAGAAGGTACAGTCAGGGAGAGATGTACTGGCTGATGATGGCACTGGTGCCTGGCAGAGCTTAACAAAGCGTCTCGTGTTATTTAAGATGAAGCCAAATTAAATTGTGCTCTTTACTGGCTACATCTCAGGACATTCAGTCCTCTAATTTATATTGTATATCACAAAGAAAGGAGTTTTGAGGCTGCACAGAGCATAAAAGTCAGGATAAAGACTTTGAAGGCAGAGACATCCAGGCATGAATATCTATTTCTACACTATAGGCCCCTTGATTCTCTGTCCCTATAAAATGGGAATAAGTGTTTCGTTCATAAAAGTATTTAATACAGTACATGCATTTAAATATCCAATAAAAGTAAATCCATCAGTATAATTCTTATTTTTATTTTTTAGAAGAGATGGAATTACTATGTTATGAGAGGTGCCCATTTTTGTGTGTTCAGTCTCTCAGTCGTGTCTGACTCTTTGTGACCCCATGGACTGTAGCACACCAGGCTTCCCTCTCCTTCACCATTTCCCAGAGCTTACTCAAACTCAAGTCCATTGACTCAATGATCTCATTCTCTATCACCCGCTTCTCCTTTTGCCTTATATCTTTCCCAGCGTCAGGGTCTCTTACAATGAGTTGTCCCTTCACATGAGGTGGCCAAAGTATTGGCAAACTTTAGCATGTCCTTCCAATGAATATTTAGAGTTGATTTCCTTTAGGATTGACTGACTTGATCTCCTTACAGTCCAAGGGATCCTCTACATAGTCTTCTCCAAACACCACAATTCAAAAGCATCAATTCCTCAGCACTCAGCCTTCTTTAAGGTGCAACTCTCACATCCATACATGACTACTAGAAAAACCATAGCTTTGACTATACAGACTTTTGTTGGCAAAGTGATGTCTCCGTTTTTTAATACCCTGTCTAGGTTTGCCATAGCTTTTCTTCCAAGGAACAAGCATCGTTTAACCATCTTCATGGTTGTAGTCACCATCCTCAGTGATTTTGAAGCCTAAGAAAATAAAGTCTGTCACTGTTTACATTGTTTCCCTATCTATTTGCCATGAAGTGATGGGACCAGATGTCATGATCTAGTTTTTTGAATGTTGATTTTAAAGCCTGTTTTTTCACTCCCCTCTTTCACATTCATCAAGTGGCTCTTTAGTTCCCATTTGCTTTTTGCCTAAGGATTGTCTCATCTGTATATCTGAGGTATATTGGTATTTCTCCTGGCAATCTTGATTCCAGTTTGTGCTTCATCCAGCCTGGAATTTTGCATGATGTATTCTGCATGTAAGTTAAATAAGCAGGGTAACAGTATGCAGCCTTGACATACTGTGTTCCCAATTTGTAACCAGTCCATTGTTCCAAATCTGGTTCTAACTGTTACTTCTTTCCTTGTATACAGCTTTCACAGGAGGCAGGTAAAGTGGTCTGGTATTCCAATTTCTTTAAGAATTTTCCACAGTTCATTGCGATCTATGCAGTCAAAAGATTTAGTGCAGGGGCTTCCCTGGTAGTCCAGTGGGTAAGGACACCGCCTTGCAGTGCAGGGGGCGGCGGTTCGATCCCTGGCCTCAGAAGATCCCACGTGCCCCGGAGTGGCTGGACCCATGTGTCCAATTACCGAGCCGGAGCTCTGGAGCGCATGCGCCCAGAGCCAGTGCTCTGTAACAACAGAGGCCACCGCGTTGGGAGGCCCACAGGAGCCAAAGAACAAAGATGGATGAAAACGGAGAAACGAAGGACCAATAGAAGTGGCCGCCCATCAAATGTATTGGCAAACTTTAGCATGTCCTTCCAATGAATATTTAGAGTTGATTTCCTTTAGGATTGACTGACTTGATCTCCTTACAGTCCAAGGGATCCTCTACATAGTCTTCTCCAAACACCACAATTCAAAAGCATCAATTCCTCAGCACTCAGCCTTCTTTAAGGTGCAACTCTCACATCCATACATGACTACTAGAAAAACCATAGCTTTGACTATACAGACTTTTGTTGGCAAAGTGATGTCTCCGTTTTTTAATACCCTGTCTAGGTTTGCCATAGCTTTTCTTCCAAGGAACAAGCATCGTTTAACCATCTTCATGGTTGTAGTCACCATCCTCAGTGATTTTGAAGCCTAAGAAAATAAAGTCTGTCACTGTTTACATTGTTTCCCTATCTATTTGCCATGAAGTGATGGGACCAGATGTCATGATCTAGTTTTTTGAATGTTGATTTTAAAGCCTGTTTTTTCACTCCCCTCTTTCACATTCATCAAGTGGCTCTTTAGTTCCCATTTGCTTTTTGCCTAAGGATTGTCTCATCTGTATATCTGAGGTATATTGGTATTTCTCCTGGCAATCTTGATTCCAGTTTGTGCTTCATCCAGCCTGGAATTTTGCATGATGTATTCTGCATGTAAGTTAAATAAGCAGGGTAACAGTATGCAGCCTTGACATACTGTGTTCCCAATTTGTAACCAGTCCATTGTTCCAAATCTGGTTCTAACTGTTACTTCTTTCCTTGTATACAGCTTTCACAGGAGGCAGGTAAAGTGGTCTGGTATTCCAATTTCTTTAAGAATTTTCCACAGTTCATTGCGATCTATGCAGTCAAAAGATTTAGTGCAGGGGCTTCCCTGGTGGTCCAGTGGGTAAGGACACCGCCTTGCAGTGCAAGGGGCGCCTGTTCGATCCCTGGCCTGGGAAGATCCCACGTGCCCCGGAGTGGCTGGACCCATGTGTCCAATTACCGAGCCGGAGCTCTGGCGCGCATGCGCCCAGAGCCGGTGCTCTGCGACAACAGAGGCCACCGCGATGGGAGGCCCACAGGAGCCAAAGAACAAAGATGGATGAAAACGGAGAAACGAAGGACCAATAGAAGTGGCCCGCCCATCCCCCTCCCTCCCCACCCCACCCCCCAAAAGATAAATAAATAAAATTAAAAAAAAAAAAAAGATTTAGTGCAGTCAATGAAGCAGAACTAAATGTTTTTCTGGATTTCTTTTGCTTTTTTTGTGATCCTAGCGATGTTGGCAATTTGATCTCTGGTTGCTCTGCCTTTTCTAAATTCAACTTGTACACCTGAAAGTTCTCGGTTCGTGTACTATTGAAACCTAGCTTGGAAGATTTTGAACATGACCATCCTAGCATGTGAAATGAGTGCAGTTGTATGACAGTTGGAACATTTTTGGTATTGCCCTTCTTTGATATTGGAATGAAAACTGACCAAGCTGCTCATAGCCTATCTTCTATAAAGTTACCGAATCTAAGAAGAGAACAGTTATGTTTCCTGAAGCTCCTCTCGGAAAATGTTGGTGCTATTATACAAAGTGAAGATAGATGGTGGGCAAGGAGAAACAAGTTTCTTTGTGAGATTCACACTTTGCAATGGCTGCATATGGACCTGAGAGGCATGGACTGTTGGTTTGGCACTAGCAGATCAATCAAATCATCATAAAAAGGACACTTGTCTGAAGACAAATAGGATGGAATTCCCAGGTAGACAAAGATATGGGGGAAATTTGGATCATGCCCAAGTAGGGATAGAGTGAAAATTCTGACCTAAGGATCAAACATCCCCCAAACAACCAGGAACTTCCCCTTTGTCAGAAAGGACTGGGGCTTGCGAAACAATCCTTGATCTAAGAGGCATTATGATGGATGCTGTGTCTAGCTTCTCAGAGTAGCCTTATCTTCTGGTTATCATCTTTTTTTTTTTTATTTGGGGGGGGGCAGGTTGAGGAGGGAGGGGGGCAGATGGGCCACTTCTATTGGTCTTTCATTTATCTATTTTTATCTGTCTTTGTTCTTTGGCCCGTGTGGGCCTCCCATCACAGTGGCCTCTCTCGTTGCAGAGCACTGGTTCTGGGCGCACGGACTCCAGAGCACTAGCTCGGTAGTTGGACACATCGGTCCAGCCACTCCGCGGCACGTGGCATCCTCCCAGGCCCGGGTTTGAACCAGTGCCCCTTGCACTGCAAGGCGGTGTCCTTACCCACTGGACCACCAGGGAAGCCCTGGTTATCATCTGAAAATAACCTGAGGTGTGTAGAGCAAGCCCTGATCTCCAAACACTTCCAGGTCTGCAGGGAGGTGGCCACAGGGCTTCATCCATGTGCAGAAGAATCTAGCATGCATGTCTCCATATGGCCAGTTCACTAGATCACTTCAGTTGTGTCCAACTCCATGCAACTCTATGGACAGTAGCCTACCAGGCTCCTCTGCCCATGGGATTTTCCTGGCAAGAATATTGGAGTGTGTTGCCATTCCTTCCTCCAGGGACTCTTCCTGGCCCAGGGATCAAACCCATGTCTCTTATGTCTCCTGCACTGGAAGGCAGGTTCTTTACCACTAGCACCACCTGGAAAGGCCCCATCTACCCAGAGGGTTATGCTTAAACAGTCCTTCATCTTCCAGAAGTCACCCCACCTCCACAGATCTTAGAGTCGAGGAGCAGGTGGTTCTGCTGTCTTTCATCTTGCCACAGAATTCATTTTACGCTGAACAGAATGGTTCATTTTGCTGAATGCCTGACCCAGTCGTTCCCAGGTTGCCACTGGTGAAGCATTATCCCTTTGCACTCTGGCCCATTTGTTTCTACAGCGAATTCCTCAGAGACTGATGAGTAGGATGTTCATAGATTTTTCCATTTATGTTGTTTCCTCATGCATAACAATGGTCTGAGGCTTTCATTTCTGTTAATGATCCTCTGGATGGGGGAGATGTTCCCTTGTCGTGGCATATGTCTGATGTTGCCTGATATCAGAGGTGGAAACAGTCTCACATGATGCTGACCTAAAAGGGTTACCCTTCTCCTTGTTGCAGGCCGATAGCAAGTCCCCATCCAAAACGCAGAATATCAGAGAAAGGAAACTGGGGGAAGGTAAAGAGCGAGACTTTGGGAGTCAAATAGGTGAAAAGTCGTTTAAATTCTCTCGTTGCAGAGCACTGGTTCTGGGCGCACGGACTCCAGAGCACTAGCTCGGTAGTTGGACACATCGGTCCAGCCACTCCGCGGCACGTGGCATCCTCCCAGGCCCGGGTTTGAACCAGTGCCCCTTGCACTGCAAGGCGGTGTCCTTACCCACTGGACCACCAGGGAAGCCCTGGTTATCATCTGAAAATAACCTGAGGTGTGTAGAGCAAGCCCTGATCTCCAAACACTTCCAGGTCTGCAGGGAGGTGGCCACAGGGCTTCATCCATGTGCAGAAGAATCTAGCATGCATGTCTCCATATGGCCAGTTCACTAGATCACTTCAGTTGTGTCCAACTCCATGCAACTCTATGGACAGTAGCCTACCAGGCTCCTCTGCCCATGGGATTTTCCTGGCAAGAATATTGGAGTGTGTTGCCATTCCTTCCTCCAGGGACTCTTCCTGGCCCAGGGATCAAACCCATGTCTCTTATGTCTCCTGCACTGGAAGGCAGGTTCTTTACCACTAGCACCACCTGGAAAGGCCCCATCTACCCAGAGGGTTATGCTTAAACAGTCCTTCATCTTCCAGAAGTCACCCCACCTCCACAGATCTTAGAGTCGAGGAGCAGGTGGTTCTGCTGTCTTTCATCTTGCCACAGAATTCATTTTACGCTGAACAGAATGGTTCATTTTGCTGAATGCCTGACCCAGTCGTTCCCAGGTTGCCACTGGTGAAGCATTATCCCTTTGCACTCTGGCCCATTTGTTTCTACAGCGAATTCCTCAGAGACTGATGAGTAGGATGTTCATAGATTTTTCCATTTATGTTGTTTCCTCATGCATAACAATGGTCTGAGGCTTTCATTTCTGTTAATGATCCTCTGGATGGGGGAGATGTTCCCTTGTCGTGGCATATGTCTGATGTTGCCTGATATCAGAGGTGGAAACAGTCTCACATGATGCTGACCTAAAAGGGTTACCCTTCTCCTTGTTGCAGGCCGATAGCAAGTCCCCATCCAAAACGCAGAATATCAGAGAAAGGAAACTGGGGGAAGGTAAAGAGCGAGACTTTGGGAGTCAAATAGGTGAGAAGTTGGTTTATAGTGCCACTCCTTTCTCAGTGTCTGGCCTTGGGCAAATCATTGACCTGTTTTAAGCCTCAGTTACCTGAGCAGTCTAATGGAACCAGTGCTTCCACTGAAGTCTTATGATACTTGAAGATCACGATAAGGCTTGTAATATTACTGCCACTTTCAGTAATAACTTGAGATCCCCAGGAAGGTGCTCTATTCCACACTGGCTTCTCCAGAGATGATCACATATCCGAAAATGCAAACATCTCTAAATGACAAAGGACCCTAAAATAATCTCCTAAGTTATTTGCTTACATGTTTTTTTATTTTCCTCTAGAGTGTGGTTTGCTTATAGGTGGGAGCTAGCTTTTATTTTCATTTGCATCCTCACTAATCACTAATCAGTAAACATGTATTGAACAAATGCAAATGCCAGCTGTGTACTGAGACTCACACAAGGACAGAGGTCCCTATTGCAGTCAACAGTGCAGCCTTGAATGGATGCTGTCCGTCACTGGAAAGGCAGTAATCTCTGCAGAGACATCGCTAACCGATTTCAACCACAGTCCATGAGAAAGGGCAGAGCAGCTCTGAGCAGGGGGAGCCAGTCCAGGATGTGTACCCACAGAGACCAGGACCCCCTCCAGGGTTCAAGATTTCAGTAGGGGAAGTAAGAGTCGCGCTCAGAGGAGCTGAGCTGGGACACACAAGACTGTTCATTCCCAGGTAAAGCAAAGGAGTGAGGGCAGCTCGGACCCATGACTACGGATGCAATTCAAGACTGAGCTGTTTTGCTGTGGCCCTTGTTGGAGTCTTGACATAAAATCCTTCACAGCAAATGAGTTTGTGAGTGGTGACAGATTCTTTTGGAACCTTGGAGGAAGTCACGGTACAAGTGGTCACTGTTCTCTGGGCAAGTCCTCAAGATGCTTGGCTGGCGTAAGAGGACAGGAGGCCCTACTGGGCCACAGTGCATGCGCATATACACACACGAGGATGGGAGAGCATGTACATACATGAGTCCTACTGAGTATCAACTCCAAGGGAGAGACACGAGTGTGTTTTGTAACCACGGGCTGCCCACGATTCTTGCCCATGATTCTTGCCCACAATACCCACAAAGGAAAGCTCCGCATGGTGTTTCCCGGTGCTAGTCTGGTCAGTAAAGTGCTAGGCTCCAAATGCATCAGCGTGTATGTCTCAGGGATTTACTTTATGATGCCGCAGTAGGAGAAGGAAAAAACCCAAAGGACAGGAGGAAGAAGGGAAATACAGTGGGCAGAAGGAAGAAGGAGAGGGAGGAGTGGAGGGAGGGATCAGCTATGAGTGAAATAACTTCCACAGTGCTTCATGCCCAGCCTCATCTGAAAGAGTTTCCATTTCCAGCACCCAGTGAAGAGAAATTCGTCTTAAGTTCTCATTAATGCTTTGTGGAGGGAATGCCCCTGCTGGGAGGACCTGTTTGCATCAAGAGCCAGCTGCCCTGCACAGCTTAATCATGGGAGGATGCTTGGTAATCATGTTGTGGCTGTCTTAGCTCCCATTGGAGTTGATGGGGATTATTTCTTTGCAGCCACTGAATAGTCTGAGGCTGCTGCCTTTCCTCTGACAGTGCACACAGCATTGCCTAGCAAGTCCTTCTAAACAAGAGATGCATTAAGGGCACGGTTGGGGAGGGTGGCCCTCTGGGGGGCCAGCTCAGGCCTTGTCCAGAGGCCGTCTCCTTCTTTGTTGCTGCCTCTAGAACACCCAGACACTGTCATCCAGTTACTGGGTCACATTCTCCACAAGGAAGCAGAGGGTAATAAAAATAGCCCCTCACATTTGAAAAAATGTTTTATGATTGCCAAAGTGCTTTTCATACCTGCCATCTGACTCTGGCCTCACAAAGCCCTCCTCTAGGAAGCAGCAAAATATCCTGTTTGACAGAAAGAAGCCCTGCACAGCAGAGTCCCCTACTCACATCCCACAGCAGGTTCACCCAAGCCCTGCCTCCCTCATCCTCTTCCTCGTGGACTCCTTGTAGTTGGAAGGGAGGTGGGCGGGAGAGAGGCATAGCCTGTTTCCACCTCAGGCTTCCTCCAAGGCCTGAACCCCTTTTGCCATTCAGTTCAATCCACAGCTGCACATCCCTCCTCTTAAATATCTCTGTCACCACCTGCCCCCCAGTCCCTGCCCAGAACAAACTGCTCTCATTTCCCCACCCACCGTCTTGCTCACCTCCCCCACTCCCTGTGCCTCACACAGAAGATGAGATGACAGCTACTTTTCCTGAAACACAGCATGAGCATATCCTGATGTTACCCAGGAGACCAGTAGGAGAAGGAAAACCCAAAGGACAGGAGGAAGAAGGGAAATACAGTGGGCAGAAGGAAGAAGGAGAGGGAGGAGTGGAGGTAGGGATCAGCTATGAGTGAAATAACTTCCACAGTGCTTCATGCCCAGCCTCATCTGAAAGAGTTTCCATTTCCAGCACCCAGTGAAGAGAAATTCGTCTTAAGTTCTCATTAATGCTTTGTGGAGGGAATGCCCCTGCTGGGAGGACCTGTTTGCATCAAGAGCCAGCTGCCCTGCACAGCTTAATCATGGGAGGATGCTTGGTAATCATGTTGTGGCTGTCTTAGCTCCCATTGGAGTTGATGGGGATTATTTCTTTGCAGCCACTGAATAGTCTGAGGCTGCTGCCTTTCCTCTGACAGTGCACACAGCATTGCCTAGCAAGTCCTTCTAAACAAGAGATGCATTAAGGGCACGGTTGGGGAGGGTGGCCCTCTGGGGGGCCAGCTCAGGCCTTGTCCAGAGGCCGTCTCCTTCTTTGTTGCTGCCTCTAGAACACCCAGACACTGTCATCCAGTTACTGGGTCACATTCTCCACAAGGAAGCAGAGGGTAATAAAAATAGCCCCTCACATTTGAAAAAATGTTTTATGATTGCCAAAGTGCTTTTCATACCTGCCATCTGACTCTGGCCTCACAAAGCCCTCCTCTAGGAAGCAGCAAAATATCCTGTTTGACAGAAAGAAGCCCTGCACAGCAGAGTCCCCTACTCACATCCCACAGCAGGTTCACCCAAGCCCTGCCTCCCTCATCCTCTTCCTCGTGGACTCCTTGTAGTTGGAAGGGAGGTGGGCGGGAGAGAGGCATAGCCTGTTTCCACCTCAGGCTTCCTCCAAGGCCTGAACCCCTTTTGCCATTCAGTTCAATCCACAGCTGCACATCCCTCCTCTTAAATATCTCTGTCACCACCTGCCCCCCAGTCCCTGCCCAGAACAAACTGCTCTCATTTCCCCACCCACCGTCTTGCTCACCTCCCCCACTCCCTGTGCCTCACACAGAAGATGAGATGACAGCTACTTTTCCTGAAACACAGCATGAGCATATCCTGATGTTACCCAGGTCTCTTACCTGGCTCCGAAGGATGATGTCCAGGGTCCTTCTGGAAGGCAGCTATACTCACCAGTGTACCGCCAACACTGCTAGGTTCCAGTCTGCTCCACAGATCTGTTACCACATCCCAAGTGCTGTCCTCCGTGCCCTCTGAAGGCTCTGTGCTTCAGTGCTGTTGACATACGACCTTTCTGAAGGTGCCTAGAGGGCGTGTTCTGCTGGGCCTCCCTCAGATGCCTGCATCCCTGGGATTATAGCTGTAGTAATCATTGTAATAATAATAACCATAAGTGTACTAAAGAGTAAGATGGTGGAGATAATAAGCATATTTTGTTGAGGGTTGATAATTGGAGTTATTTAACTCACCTGTCTCCTCTCCTATATGGAAAATGCAGTCTTCTTATCTTTCATTGCAGGCATGCTAAATTGCCTCAGTCATACCTTATTCTGTGCCCACCAGGCTCCTCTGTCCATAGGATTTTCCAGGCAAGAATGCTGGCGTGGGTTGCCATGCCCTCCTCCAGGGGATCTTCCTGACCCAATAATTGAACCCATGTGTCTTATGTCTCCTGCATTGACAGGCAGGTTCTTTACCACCAGTCCTACCTGGGCAGTCCTTAGTAATGAATACTTGGATGCATATAAAGATAGGATATTTTGTGACACCACTGTTCTCAACCCAGGGATTGGACCCCTGCCTCTTATGTCTCCTGCACTAGCAGGGGGTTTCTTTACCACTAGCGCCACCAGCCCTCACTGCAAATCTCGTCTGGTCAAGAGAGGTCTAGACATTATTCCCTAAAATCATCTGTCCTCCTCCATCTCTTGCTGTCCTGGAATCCCGTTTGTGCGTTGTCACAGCTTACCCTGTTTATGTGTCTGTGAGGTTGTGTCCTGTCCCCAGTCTCACTGCCACTGGCAGAGGGAGCACTCCTTGGGAACAGGGACAGGCTGTCAGGCGTACTCCCCATGGCCTCAGATCCCTCCTCAGCCCAACAGTCCTGAGTCCTCATATTCTAGGAACATGCTTGTGTCTGCTGTATTGAGGGACTCAGGACTGTTGGGCTGATGAGGGATCTGAGGCTCAAGTACCTAATTACCTCACCTGAGGTCAACCAGCTGCCAAGGTGCCAAATCCAGTGTTGATGCAGGTTCCCCCGAAAAGCCTCTGCTCCACAGATCTGTTACCACATCCCAAGTGCTGTCCTCCGTGCCCTCTGAAGGCTCTGTGCTTCAGTGCTGTTGACATACGACCTTTCTGAAGGTGCCTAGAGGGCGTGTTCTGCTGGGCCTCCCTCAGATGCCTGCATCCCTGGGATTATAGCTGTAGTAATCATTGTAATAATAATAACCATAAGTGTACTAAAGAGTAAGATGGTGGAGATAATAAGCATATTTTGTTGAGGGTTGATAATTGGAGTTATTTAACTCACCTGTCTCCTCTCCTATATGGAAAATGCAGTCTTCTTATCTTTCATTGCAGGCATGCTAAATTGCCTCAGTCATACCTTATTCTGTGCCCACCAGGCTCCTCTGTCCATAGGATTTTCCAGGCAAGAATGCTGGCGTGGGTTGCCATGCCCTCCTCCAGGGGATCTTCCTGACCCAATAATTGAACCCATGTGTCTTATGTCTCCTGCATTGACAGGCAGGTTCTTTACCACCAGTCCTACCTGGGCAGTCCTTAGTAATGAATACTTGGATGCATATAAAGATAGGATATTTTGTGACACCACTGTTCTCAACCCAGGGATTGGACCCCTGCCTCTTATGTCTCCTGCACTAGCAGGGGGTTTCTTTACCACTAGCGCCACCAGCCCTCACTGCAAATCTCGTCTGGTCAAGAGAGGTCTAGACATTATTCCCTAAAATCATCTGTCCTCCTCCATCTCTTGCTGTCCTGGAATCCCGTTTGTGCGTTGTCACAGCTTACCCTGTTTATGTGTCTGTGAGGTTGTGTCCTGTCCCCAGTCTCACTGCCACTGGCAGAGGGAGCACTCCTTGGGAACAGGGACAGGCTGTCAGGCGTACTCCCCATGGCCCTCAGATCCCTCCTCAGCCCAACAGTCCTGAGTCCTCATATTCTAGGAACATGCTTGTGTCTGCTGTATTGAGGGACTCAGGACTGTTGGGCTGATGAGGGATCTGAGGCTCCAAGTACCTAATTACCTCACCTGAGGTCAACCAGCTGCCAAGGTGCCAAATCCAGTGTTGATGCAGGGTTTTCTCACCTTAAAATCATCTTCTGGTTTCAAGGGCGTGTGGTTCAGAAACTCTCTAGTGTCCCCAGGACTGTATATCTCTGTACACATATGCACATGCTTGTGTCCTCACCATTCCCAATTACTGCGCCTGTCTTGGCAGCACTCTGCCTTGTAACAGGATTTGTGCACCTCTTGGCAAGAAGCCAGTGACACCAGGGATGCTGTCTTTTTTATTGGAATATCTCCAATTCTCAACATGGTAACTGAAATCAAGAGTTAGGCACGGAGGGATGCAAACACCACTTTTGTGGGTGCTCTTTGTCTTAGGATTACCTGAGACCTCAGCTACTCAAAGGTGGTCCCTGGACCAGTGGCATCAGAAACCTTCAAAACGTGTTAAAAGTGCAGATTCAAAGGCCCCATCCATACCCACTGAGTTTGACACTCTGGCATGGGGTCAGCCATCCAGGATTGAAAGACATCTAGGTGATTCTGACACATAGCAAGCTTTGAGAATCTCTGCTTTAGACCAAGGACTAATACCTCTAAGTTCATTTAACACAATGCTGGCCAAATCCCAGATTCCCTCAGCCTGTGGGATGCTGTGGTCTCAGAGTGGAAAACAGTATAAGGTGTGGTCATCCAGGCCCTGAAGGAGAGTCAGCTCCTGTTTGCCCTGCCTCCATGGGTGTGGACACACAGGCCCCTCCCTGTGCACTGTCATACCAACCTTCTGTAGGAGACTTATGCCCAAAGGCAGGATTGGGGTACAAAGAAACTCTCCAACCCCAACCCTCCCGTTTGTGCGTTGTCACAGCTTACCCTGTTTATGTGTCTGTGAGGTTGTGTCCTGTCCCCAGTCTCACTGCCACTGGCAGAGGGAGCACTCCTTGGGAACAGGGACAGGCTGTCAGGCGTACTCCCCATGGCCCTCAGATCCCTCCTCAGCCCAACAGTCCTGAGTCCTCATATTCTAGGAACATGCTTGTGTCTGCTGTATTGAGGGACTCAGGACTGTTGGGCTGATGAGGGATCTGAGGCTCCAAGTACCTAATTACCTCACCTGAGGTCAACCAGCTGCCAAGGTGCCAAATCCAGTGTTGATGCAGGGTTTTCTCACCTTAAAATCATCTTCTGGTTTCAAGGGCGTGTGGTTCAGAAACTCTCTAGTGTCCCCAGGACTGTATATCTCTGTACACATATGCACATGCTTGTGTCCTCACCATTCCCAATTACTGCGCCTGTCTTGGCAGCACTCTGCCTTGTAACAGGATTTGTGCACCTCTTGGCAAGAAGCCAGTGACACCAGGGATGCTGTCTTTTTTATTGGAATATCTCCAATTCTCAACATGGTAACTGAAATCAAGAGTTAGGCACGGAGGGATGCAAACACCACTTTTGTGGGTGCTCTTTGTCTTAGGATTACCTGAGACCTCAGCTACTCAAAGGTGGTCCCTGGACCAGTGGCATCAGAAACCTTCAAAACGTGTTAAAAGTGCAGATTCAAAGGCCCCATCCATACCCACTGAGTTTGACACTCTGGCATGGGGTCAGCCATCCAGGATTGAAAGACATCTAGGTGATTCTGACACATAGCAAGCTTTGAGAATCTCTGCTTTAGACCAAGGACTAATACCTCTAAGTTCATTTAACACAATGCTGGCCAAATCCCAGATTCCCTCAGCCTGTGGGATGCTGTGGTCTCAGAGTGGAAAACAGTATAAGGTGTGGTCATCCAGGCCCTGAAGGGAGAGTCAGCTCCTGTTTGCCCTGCCTCCATGGGTGTGGACACACAGGCCCCTCCCTGTGCACTGTCATACCAACCTTCTGTAGGAGACTTATGCCCAAAGGCAGGATTGGGGTACAAAGAAACTCTCCCCAACCCCAACACTCCCTCCTGCACACCACCTATGTCTAGGACATATCATTCTGCCTCATCAGATTTCCAGAACCACCCCCGCCCCAACCCAGACTGCAGTGCCTCCTCACTGGGGTCTTTGACATGACCTTGTACTCTGCTCAGAAAACAAAGCTGGGCCTACAGTTTCACATCCTGGCAAACATCCTGCTTGGTTTCACTCGTTCCTCTGCCCCTGGCTAAACTGGATGAATACCATCACCCAGCTCATTGGTGCTGGGGAACGCAGTCAGTCTAGATTGGAATGGTGAGTAGAGATGACAGGATCAACCGGGGTAATAGCTTGTTTCATGTTCAAGCACATGAAGTAGTCACTGAGCCCTCTCCCCATTGTGCAGGCCTGGGGGCTAGGCTTTCTGGATGAGGGTGAGCCCTTCCCCTGCCCTCTTAAGTACTGCTGCAGCCCCTCTCAATGACAGGAAATTCTCTGCCTTCCAAAATGGTTCATTTCATCCCCAGACAGCTCAGGCTATTTGAATGTCCTTATATGACCACAATCTACTTCTCTATAACTCCTTCCTACAGCCTCTCTGCCCAGCACCCCGGATCCCATCATTCATGGTTGGCTCCCAAGCTCCCACCACTGCTCTAGGGATGCTCAGAGCATTCTGGACTTTGATCCTCATTCAGTATACTGTATCTTTAATGAAATGGAGGCTGAGAGAGTCTGCACTGGTCATACGGGGCTCCAGAGCCAGGCTGCAGGATTTTGAGGCCCGGGGAGGAGATGGCAGTGCTGTGAGCAATGGAACAGGTCTCTGTGAAAGTGTCGCTGACTGCCTGGAGCTCCCTAGAAGCTCAGCTCTGAGCAAATGAATATTCCTACCTCAGAATAGTTTCATTTTATTTTTAGAACATGCCTCGTGGAATTACAAGCGTGGAGGGAAATGGGAAAGCATATGAGCCTTCTCCAATCACTGACATGTTGTGAGGGTATGAAAGAGAAAGCCTGGATGTGGAATTAAACGTCAATGTGGTAGGAAGAGTCAGCTCCTGTTTGCCCTGCCTCCATGGGTGTGGACACACAGGCCCCTCCCTGTGCACTGTCATACCAACCTTCTGTAGGAGACTTATGCCCAAAGGCAGGATTGGGGTACAAAGAAACTCTCCCCAACCCCAACACTCCCTCCTGCACACCACCTATGTCTAGGACATATCATTCTGCCTCATCAGATTTCCAGAACCACCCCCGCCCCAACCCAGACTGCAGTGCCTCCTCACTGGGGTCTTTGACATGACCTTGTACTCTGCTCAGAAAACAAAGCTGGGCCTACAGTTTCACATCCTGGCAAACATCCTGCTTGGTTTCACTCGTTCCTCTGCCCCTGGCTAAACTGGATGAATACCATCACCCAGCTCATTGGTGCTGGGGAACGCAGTCAGTCTAGATTGGAATGGTGAGTAGAGATGACAGGATCAACCGGGGTAATAGCTTGTTTCATGTTCAAGCACATGAAGTAGTCACTGAGCCCTCTCCCCATTGTGCAGGCCTGGGGGCTAGGCTTTCTGGATGAGGGTGAGCCCTTCCCCTGCCCTCTTAAGTACTGCTGCAGCCCCTCTCAATGACAGGAAATTCTCTGCCTTCCAAAATGGTTCATTTCATCCCCAGACAGCTCAGGCTATTTGAATGTCCTTATATGACCACAATCTACTTCTCTATAACTCCTTCCTACAGCCTCTCTGCCCAGCACCCCGGATCCCATCATTCATGGTTGGCTCCCAAGCTCCCACCACTGCTCTAGGGATGCTCAGAGCATTCTGGACTTTGATCCTCATTCAGTATACTGTATCTTTAATGAAATGGAGGCTGAGAGAGTCTGCACTGGTCATACGGGGCTCCAGAGCCAGGCTGCAGGATTTTGAGGCCCGGGGAGGAGATGGCAGTGCTGTGAGCAATGGAACAGGTCTCTGTGAAAGTGTCGCTGACTGCCTGGAGCTCCCTAGAAGCTCAGCTCTGAGCAAATGAATATTCCTACCTCAGAATAGTTTCATTTTATTTTTAGAACATGCCTCGTGGAATTACAAGCGTGGAGGGAAATGGGAAAGCATATGAGCCTTCTCCAATCACTGCAGACATGTTGTGAGGGTATGAAAGAGAAAGCCTGGATGTGGAATTAAACGTCAATGTGGGGAAGAAAGGTAGGAGAAGCTACTTGCCAGGTCCGAGGGACCTGAAATAGAACACCGCAGTCCAGGTCAAGCCCTCCAGTTCCAACCCTTTATCCACATGTATGAACTCCTGAAGAACCAGCCCTGTCTTACTGGGCCATGAGGGACTGCAATCACGTGAGAAGTACCGTGGCAAAGCAATCTGACTGGGCCGTACATCAGGAAGGTCATGCCCCATCAGTTCACTAGGTTAGAGACCATCTTAATTTCTATAACTAATCCTGAAGTGTTGAACCTTAGCTGGAAGAGGAAGTCCACACCAGGCTTCTTACCTGGAGAATCCCACAGACAGCAGAGCCTGGCGGGTTGCTGTCCACAGGCTCACAAGGAATCAGGCACAACTGAAGTGACATAGCATGCACACAGCACAAAGGCTCCTAGATACAGTATCTCTGGAAAATCAATGTGAGTTATAGATCACAACATCAGACAGATTATCTCACCTCCTTGAATCTCAAATTTCCCACCTTTAAAATAGGTATGAAAGTATATACCAAAGATCTATTTGGAAGATGAAAAAATAACATTGATAAGGTGATAGCAACTCTTTTTGCTAGTGTTACATGGCAGGCTGAACCTGGTCTAACCCCTTTTGCCTCTGTTGGGTTTCTCCATCACTGCCTTTCAGAATCAGGATGGTCTTATGTGATTCTCCATATGTGTCATGTGAAGTGGATTTAAGGTCCTTCTTCATCTTCTTCTATACTTATTTCCTGGTATCTGGCCCTGAGATGCATTTTTTCTGCCTCCTTTTGAATCCTGATCAAAGGATCAAATGCCTGGCAGTTCTACCATCTTCATCCAGCACTAACGGACCCACTTTTGTTTTGTAAACCTAGATTGGAGTCTATTCACTTGCATCTGGGCAGGGCATGCAATGACCTAGAGTTTTTGAGAAGAGAAAGCTTTGAAGGCATAAAGTAGCAAAAAGTCAGTGGCGAGGGGTATCACATGTTTTTCTGCTACAGGAATATATACGCTGTTAAATTTTAAATCTTCAGAATGACACATGATGCTACTTTGCTAAAGAACAGTGGAGAAGGCAGGTTCCCACAACAATTTATAGAGTTTGACAGGGCTACCTGGCAGGCAGAGTTGAGAAGGAAGCTGAGATTTCAAAGCCCTCAGTGAAACATGAGTATGAACTCCTGAAGAACCAGCCCTGTCTTACTGGGCCATGAGGGACTGCAATCACGTGAGAAGTACCGTGGCAAAGCAATCTGACTGGGCCGTACATCAGGAAGGTCATGCCCCATCAGTTCACTAGGTTAGAGACCATCTTAATTTCTATAACTAATCCTGAAGTGTTGAACCTTAGCTGGAAGAGGAAGTCCACACCAGGCTTCTTACCTGGAGAATCCCACAGACAGCAGAGCCTGGCGGGTTGCTGTCCACAGGCTCACAAGGAATCAGGCACAACTGAAGTGACATAGCATGCACACAGCACAAAGGCTCCTAGATACAGTATCTCTGGAAAATCAATGTGAGTTATAGATCACAACATCAGACAGATTATCTCACCTCCTTGAATCTCAAATTTCCCACCTTTAAAATAGGTATGAAAGTATATACCAAAGATCTATTTGGAAGATGAAAAAATAACATTGATAAGGTGATAGCAACTCTTTTTGCTAGTGTTACATGGCAGGCTGAACCTGGTCTAACCCCTTTTGCCTCTGTTGGGTTTCTCCATCACTGCCTTTCAGAATCAGGATGGTCTTATGTGATTCTCCATATGTGTCATGTGAAGTGGATTTAAGGTCCTTCTTCATCTTCTTCTATACTTATTTCCTGGTATCTGGCCCTGAGATGCATTTTTTCTGCCTCCTTTTGAATCCTGATCAAAGGATCAAATGCCTGGCAGTTCTACCATCTTCATCCAGCACTAACGGACCCACTTTTGTTTTGTAAACCTAGATTGGAGTCTATTCACTTGCATCTGGGCAGGGCATGCAATGACCTAGAGTTTTTGAGAAGAGAAAGCTTTGAAGGCATAAAGTAGCAAAAAGTCAGTGGCGAGGGGTATCACATGTTTTTCTGCTACAGGAATATATACGCTGTTAAATTTTAAATCTTCAGAATGACACATGATGCTACTTTGCTAAAGAACAGTGGAGAAGGCAGGTTCCCACAACAATTTATAGAGTTTGACAGGGCTACCTGGCAGGCAGAGTTGAGAAGGAAGCTGAGATTTCAAAGCCCTCAGTGAAACATGAGGGAAAGGAGGGAATGTTCCTGTGAAGCATAGACCTGAGACTCAAACAAAACATCCATAGAGAATCCAGGCCAGACTTGGGGCCATAACATGAAAAGGATCCTCAGAGGAGGGACGAAGAGCAGGGTATGACCACCACACATAAGCACTAGAACTAGAGCTCATTTGGACACAGTTGACTGTGCTGTAAAGCTAGAGAGGAATTTTTTCAGCCTGGGTTTCTTCCCTGGGAGCACACACATCTCCACTCCCACAATGCAGTACACTTGTACCATCAAGTGTGGGATCTTGAAGATTCTATGTCATAGCCTGATCTTTTGATCACTAGATTGGAGATGCCAGAGTCTTAGGCACTGGCCTTATGGAAAGACGGACAATGTGCAGCAGCACAATTGCATCTGAGAGGTTGTGTGTCTACCATCATCAGATCTGGGCTTAAGAACAAAGCCAACCACTCACCAGATGAATGACTTTGCAGAGAGTTCTTAGCTTCTACAATCCTGTTTTGTCATTTGTAAAATGAGAAAGGAGCCCTACCTGTCCTCACAGTGTTAGATCGAATGAGAAAATATAGAAATAATATAAAACAGCTTTGCATGTGGTGGGGTTATTAGATGCTTGTATCATTAATATAGTCCTACTTACTGTTTGGGAATAGGTGTATCAAAGTTGCTGCATTTTATAAAGCTGCAAACCATTGGTTGGGATGCCTCTCCATGAAAGACATTATGTTCCATTCTATGGGCAATAAATAGGAACAAAGCATGATTCACAAGCTCAAGGGATTTATGAATGAGTAGGAGAGAGAAAAATCACCTAGAGAAAAAAATCTGAATGTGTTGTGACATTGGAGGAATAAAGGTGACCTGTGTCTGTCCCAGCCACTGTGTTAGAACTGTATAAACTTTGTTTTCCATAATCCTTCCAACTATATCATGGGATAGGTTCATTATTATCTCCATTTACAAGCTGTGAGCATCGAGTGTTAAATCTTCAGAATGACACATGATGCTACTTTGCTAAAGAACAGTGGAGAAGGCAGGTTCCCACAACAATTTATAGAGTTTGACAGGGCTACCTGGCAGGCAGAGTTGAGAAGGAAGCTGAGATTTCAAAGCCCTCAGTGAAACATGAGGGAAAGGAGGGAATGTTCCTGTGAAGCATAGACCTGAGACTCAAACAAAACATCCATAGAGAATCCAGGCCAGACTTGGGGCCATAACATGAAAAGGATCCTCAGAGGAGGGACGAAGAGCAGGGTATGACCACCACACATAAGCACTAGAACTAGAGCTCATTTGGACACAGTTGACTGTGCTGTAAAGCTAGAGAGGAATTTTTTCAGCCTGGGTTTCTTCCCTGGGAGCACACACATCTCCACTCCCACAATGCAGTACACTTGTACCATCAAGTGTGGGATCTTGAAGATTCTATGTCATAGCCTGATCTTTTGATCACTAGATTGGAGATGCCAGAGTCTTAGGCACTGGCCTTATGGAAAGACGGACAATGTGCAGCAGCACAATTGCATCTGAGAGGTTGTGTGTCTACCATCATCAGATCTGGGCTTAAGAACAAAGCCAACCACTCACCAGATGAATGACTTTGCAGAGAGTTCTTAGCTTCTACAATCCTGTTTTGTCATTTGTAAAATGAGAAAGGAGCCCTACCTGTCCTCACAGTGTTAGATCGAATGAGAAAATATAGAAATAATATAAAACAGCTTTGCATGTGGTGGGGTTATTAGATGCTTGTATCATTAATATAGTCCTACTTACTGTTTGGGAATAGGTGTATCAAAGTTGCTGCATTTTATAAAGCTGCAAACCATTGGTTGGGATGCCTCTCCATGAAAGACATTATGTTCCATTCTATGGGCAATAAATAGGAACAAAGCATGATTCACAAGCTCAAGGGATTTATGAATGAGTAGGAGAGAGAAAAATCACCTAGAGAAAAAAATCTGAATGTGTTGTGACATTGGAGGAATAAAGGTGACCTGTGTCTGTCCCAGCCACTGTGTTAGAACTGTATAAACTTTGTTTTCCATAATCCTTCCAACTATATCATGGGATAGGTTCATTATTATCTCCATTTACAAGCTGTGAGCACTGGAGGCTCAGAAGTGCCAAATGACTTTCCAAGAGGCCCCACAAATGGTGAGAGCAATTTCATATCATCTAACTTTCTGTTTCTGGAATACTTCCTTGAGACTAAGGACAGAGAAGGAAGAACAGTGTTCACACTGTGCCTAGAGCAAAAGAGAATTCTGCTGTTCTGCTGTTCTGTTACCCTATTTCCACTGGGTAATAGGGAAACTAAGTCATTCTGCAAAAGAGAGGTGAGAAATGGAGCATTTTTTCCCCTAAAATGATAACTGTGAAAACACAAGCACAGTTTCTCCCATCATAGCTTCTATGTGTGAATAACGTGGGCTGTACTGGCAAAGTATCCCCAGGCAAGATCACTGATGGTTCAACAGGGATCATTCAATGATGATTTATTAAAAATCAGCCTAGAATATCAATGGGCCATGGAGCTTTCCAAGCTATGACTTCAAAGGATAGATTAAAGGTAAATTTAGGGCTTCCCTAGTGGTCCAGTGGGTAAAGAGTCCACCTTGCAGTGCAAGGGGCATCAGTTCGATCCCTGGCCCGGGAAGATCCCATGTGCTGCAGAGCAACTGGACTGGTCTGTCCAATTATGAGCCAGCGCTCTGATCCATGTGCATTCAGAGCTTGTGCTCTGCAACGAGAGAGGCCACTGCAGTGGAAGGCCCACACAGGTCAAAGAATAAAGATGGATGAAAATAAATAAATAAAAAGCTAATAAAATAGGCCAAAAGAATGTTTTTTTTAAAAAAAAGGAAATAAAAAAATACATTTAAAAAAATCTAAAAAAAAATAATAAAAAACAAAGGGATTCATGCTACTTCCTTTACGCCTCTCACCCACTGTTCCTTCCCCACAATGTCCATATGTCCACTGTCCATGTTTGTCTTTCTGTCGCTTCACTGCATGTGCCATCATCACCATCCTACTAGATTCCATATATATGTGTTAATATACTGTATCTGTCCTTCTCTTTTTGACTGACTTCACTTTTTATGATACGTTCTAGATCCAGCCACCTCATTAGGGTTGATTCTTCTGCATTTCTCTTTACAGCTGTGTAGTATTCCATTGTGTATATGTACCAGAGCTTTTGGATCCATTCGTTCGTCGATGGGCATCTAGGTTCCTTCCATGTTCTAGCTCTTGTATAAGAGAAGGGTCAATTAGAAACTTTAAAAATTTCATATCATCTAACTTTCTGTTTCTGGAATACTTCCTTGAGACTAAGGACAGAGAAGGAAGAACAGTGTTCACACTGTGCCTAGAGCAAAAGAGAATTCTGCTGTTCTGCTGTTCTGTTACCCTATTTCCATTGGGTAATAGGGAAACTAAGTCATTCTGCAAAAGAGAGGTGAGAAATGGAGCATTTTTTCCCCTAAAATGATAACTGTGAAAACACAAGCACAGTTTCTCCCATCATAGCTTCTATGTGTGAATAACGTGGGCTGTACTGGCAAAGTATCCCCAGGCAAGATCACTGATGGTTCAACAGGGATCATTCAATGATGATTTATTAAAAATCAGCCTAGAATATCAATGGGCCATGGAGCTTTCCAAGCTATGACTTCAAAGGATAGATTAAAGGTAAATTTAGGGCTTCCCTAGTGGTCCAGTGGGTAAAGAGTCCACCTTGCAGTGCAAGGGGCATCAGTTCGATCCCTGGCCCGGGAAGATCCCATGTGCTGCAGAGCAACTGGACTGGTCTGTCCAATTATGAGCCAGCGCTCTGATCCATGTGCATTCAGAGCTTGTGCTCTGCAACGAGAGAGGCCACTGCAGTGGAAGGCCCACACAGGTCAAAGAATAAAGATGGATGAAAATAAATAAATAAAAAGCTAATAAAATAGGCCAAAAGAATGTTTTTTTTAAAAAAAAGGAAATAAAAAAATACATTTAAAAAAATCTAAAAAAAAATAATAAAAAACAAAGGGATTCATGCTACTTCCTTTACGCCTCTCACCCACTGTTCCTTCCCCACAATGTCCATATGTCCACTGTCCATGTCTGTCTTTCTGTCGCTTCACTGCATGTGCCATCATCACCATCCTACTAGATTCCATATATATGTGTTAATATACTGTATCTGTCCTTCTCTTTTTGACTGACTTCACTTTTTATGATACGTTCTAGATCCAGCCACCTCATTAGGGTTGATTCTTCTGCATTTCTCTTTACAGCTGTGTAGTATTCCATTGTGTATATGTACCAGAGCTTTTGGATCCATTCGTTCGTCGATGGGCATCTAGGTTCCTTCCATGTTCTAGCTATTGTATAGAGAGCTGCAATGAACATTGGGGTACAGGTGCTTCTTTCAATTTTGATTTCGTCAGGGTATAAGCCTAAGAGTGGGATTGCTGGGTCATATGGTGCTTCTATTTTTAGTTTTTTAAGAAATCTCCTGACTGTCTTCCATAGAGGCTGTATCAATTTACACTCCCACCAGCAATGCAGGAGTGTTCCCTTTTCTCCGCAGCCTCTCCAGCATTTACTGCATGAAGGCCTGTGCTATCATAAGTGAAGAAAATAGCTCTAGTCATTGCTCTGTGAGAAAAGGGGATCATTCAGGGGTGCTGTGTGATGGTCGGGAGGGGAGGGAAGGGGGGGATATACGTATGACTAATCTGAGAACATACATATCTGTAAACAACAAAACTCTGTAAAAGTTAAAAGTAAAATAAAGGTTTAAAAAAAAAAAAAAAACAAAGGGAACTTCCCTGGTGGCTTAGTGGTAAAGAATCCACCTGAAAGTGCAGGAGATATGGGTTCAATCCCTGATCCAGGAAGATCCCACCTGCCCTGCAGCAACTAAGCCCATGTGGCACAACTGTTGAGCCTGTGTTCTAGAGCCTATGAACCATAACTACCAAGCCCATGTGTCACACATACGGAAGTCCTGAGTGCCCTAGAGCCCCTGCAGCACAACAAGAGAAGCCACCGAAATAAGCCAGCACACTGCAACTGGAGAGTAGCCCCCATTCCCTGCAGCTAGAGAAACGCTCATGCAGCAACAAAGATCCAGAACAGCCAAAATTAAAATAAAGATATTAATTAAATTAAGAAACAAAGGAAATAACTCTGTTGTCAAACATAAGGAATGCAACTTTGTAGACAGAAGATAGAACCTTTTGTAGTTGTTCAGTTTCTAAGTTGTGCCTGGCTCTTAGTGATCCCATTGACTGTAGCATGTCAGGCCTCTCTGTCCTCCACTATCTCCTGGAGTTTGTTCAAATTCATATCCATTGAGTCAGAGACACCATCTAACTGTCTCATCCTCTATTGTTCCCTTTTCATTCTGCCTTCAATTCTTCCCAGCATCAGTGTCTTTTCCAATGAGTTGGCTCTTTGCACCAGGTCTCCAAGTTATTGGAGCTTCAGATCAGTCCTTTCAATGAATTTTCAGGGTTGATTTCATTTAGAATTGATTGGTTTGATCTCCTACATAGCAGCTAATGTGCCAGATGTTGTACTCGGTGTGCACTGGATTTTACACAAGAGAATGTTGAGATGGGACCATAATTGGCCTAGAAGAGGAAAGACCATACCCAGAGCGCTTGGTCTTGCTGTTAGTCACTCAGTCGTGTGCAACTCTTTGTGACCCTGTGGACTATGGCAGACCAGGCTCCTCTGTCCATGAGACTCCCCAGGCAAGACCACTGGAATGGGTTACCATTCCCTTCTCCAGGGTCTTGCTGTAGTGAGGATACAATCCTGGAGCCACCAGGGGTCAGCATATTGAGAGAGTTGGCAGGTAAGGGGAACCAGTGCAGGGGAAAGTGGAGCTAAGGAGATGGCATGGAGAGGTAGGAAGAGTAGATTCTTATGAATCTAATAGCCTCTGAATCCAGATACATGTGAAGTCAGACCCATCCCTGAATTCTGTTGTGTAAAACATTGTATCTTTTCCTCTGTTTAGCTAGTTTGAGATGGAGCTACCCATAATTGCCAGCAAAGTCTTGACTAATATGGAAATGAACTCATACGGTATCTACAGCATTGAGAACAATGCAGGACATATAGTAGATGCTCTAAGATATTATTGGGATGCATGAATAATATGCTTGATCTTTATAAGCAGTGACTCAGATATTATTTTTACACTGACAGAAATAGAAGTAAAATTCAGCTCCTGATTTCTAGTTCAGTGCTCCTTCAGCTTCTTTCCCTGAACCTTCACTAATTGGAGGAAAACCTTTTGCATCTAGTACATATGGAAGGATGCTTCTTCTTCTTTTTTTTAATCTTTCTGTTTTGTATGATTTAAAAATTTTACATTAATTCTTTTCCATCATAAAAGATCCACCCACTCCACTGTGCCCTTATTCTGTTCTCAATCACAGATTGATATGTACCTCATAGACCTTCTTCTGTGCATTTAAATCAAGTTAATTAAGAATGAAGTTGTTGATAATCTTTGATTAAAAATAACATTTTAAATTTCTTACAAATAACACAGCGTAAGAGTGAGGTTCAGATGAAACAAAATAAACTGTCCTGATAACTGTTGAAGCCCTATGATGGGTACATGGAGATTGTCACTTTGTTCTCTATACTTTGTATTTGTTTGACATATAAAAACAAAATTAAATCATAAAATAAATATGTGTACAGTGTAAAGAATATTTTTAAAAAGGAAAGAAAAGTGAGAATATAAAAATATCATCTTCTATTACCCAGAATTTACCACAATTAATAACCTTTTTTTTCAACTCTTTGTGACCCTGTGGACTATGGCAGACCAGGCTCCTCTGTCCATGAGACTCCCCAGGCAAGACCACTGGAATGGGTTACCATTCCCTTCTCCAGGGTCTTGCTGTAGTGAGGATACAATCCTGGAGCCACCAGGGGTCAGCATATTGAGAGAGTTGGCAGGTAAGGGGAACCAGTGCAGGGGAAAGTGGAGCTAAGGAGATGGCATGGAGAGGTAGGAAGAGTAGATTCTTATGAATCTAATAGCCTCTGAATCCAGATACATGTGAAGTCAGACCCATCCCTGAATTCTGTTGTGTAAAACATTGTATCTTTTCTTCTGTTTAGCTAGTTTGAGATGGAGCTACCCATAATTGCCAGCAAAGTCTTGACTAATATGGAAATGAACTCATACGGTATCTACAGCATTGAGAACAATGCAGGACATATAGTAGATGCTCTAAGATATTATTGGGATGCATGAATAATATGCTTGATCTTTATAAGCAGTGACTCAGATATTATTTTTACACTGACAGAAATAGAAGTAAAATTCAGCTCCTGATTTCTAGTTCAGTGCTCCTTCAGCTTCTTTCCCTGAACCTTCACTAATTGGAGGAAAACCTTTTGCATCTAGTACATATGGAAGGATGCTTCTTCTTCTTTTTTTTAATCTTTCTGTTTTGTATGATTTAAAAATTTTACATTAATTCTTTTCCATCATAAAAGATCCACCCACTCCACTGTGCCCTTATTCTGTTCTCAATCACAGATTGATATGTACCTCATAGACCTTCTTCTGTGCATTTAAATCAAGTTAATTAAGAATGAAGTTGTTGATAATCTTTGATTAAAAATAACATTTTAAATTTCTTACAAATAACACAGCGTAAGAGTGAGGTTCAGATGAAACAAAATAAACTGTCCTGATAACTGTTGAAGCCCTATGATGGGTACATGGAGATTGTCACTTTGTTCTCTATACTTTGTATTTGTTTGACATATAAAAACAAAATTAAATCATAAAATAAATATGTGTACAGTGTAAAGAATATTTTTAAAAAGGAAAGAAAAGTGAGAATATAAAAATATCATCTTCTATTACCCAGAATTTACCACAATTAATAACCTTTTCTTATATTGTATGTCCTTCCAAATCTTTGTATGTTTGTAGACATACACACACATTTGTTATTTTTCTTCACACTTGTTATTTTTTGAAAAATTTAACCAAAATTAGATGAGTGTACATTTTTAGTTACCTTGTTTTTTGCCTGTTGTTAGTTTGTTAGTTTATATTATTATTTGCAAGAAGTAATGTCTACCTTTATGCTTCCCAGTCAATGTTCAATATTCTTTGTCTCAATAATGTCCATTCCATATTCAAATTTCTCTATTCATTTATTTGTTATGAACATCCAGTACAGAATTATGTATTGTATCTAGTTCTTATGCTTCCTAAAACTCATGGGAAAGAAACAGCTTTATTGAAATTTAATTCATGTAATTATCCCATTTAGAATGTACAGTTCAGTGTTTTCTAGTATAGTCATAGACTTGTACAGTCATTACCACAGTCTAATTGTAGAACATATCATCAATCCCCAAATTAGCAATTACTCCTTTTTCCCCACCTTCGCTTTCCCAGGCCTCAGTTGTCTTTCATAATTCATTTCTTGCACTGAACATACGTTTTCAAAGGTTAACCATTTTGGAGCACGTGTCTGAACTTCACTCCTTTTTATGACCAAATAACATTCCACTGTCTAGATATAACACATTTTTTTTTCACTTATCAGCTTATTATCATTTGAATTGCCTGCAGTTTTTACATACTTGTGGATAATGTCGCTATGAGATTTTTTGTTTGAGTTTTTCTAGGGACTTGTGTTTTCTTTTGGATGGAATTGTTGAGTTTGTGGGGCCTTCCTTGGTGGCTCAGATGGTAAAGAATCTGCCTGAGATACAGGAAACTTGGGTTTGATCCCTGGGTCAGGAAGAGTCCCTGGAGAATGGAATGGCAACCTACTGCAGTACCCTTGCCTGAAGAATCCCATGGACAGAGGAGTTTGGTGGGCTATAGTTCACGGGACTGCAAAGAGTCAGACATGACATGACTAACCCTTTCACTTTCATGGTAACCCTACACGTTTGTCCTTTTTCTTATATTTGTTTGACATATAAAACAAAATTAAATCATAAAATAAATATGTGTACAGTGTAAAGAATATTTTTAAAAAGGAAAGAAAAGTGAGAATATAAAAATATCATCTTCTATTACCCAGAATTTACCACAATTAATAACCTTTTCTTATATTGTATGTCCTTCCAAATCTTTGTATGTTTGTAGACATACACACACATTTGTTATTTTTCTTCACACTTGTTATTTTTGAAAAATTTAACCAAAATTAGATGAGTGTACATTTTTAGTTACCTTGTTTTTTGCCTGTTGTTAGTTTGTTAGTTTATATTATTATTTGCAAGAAGTAATGTCTACCTTTATGCTTCCCAGTCAATGTTCAATATTCTTTGTCTCAATAATGTCCATTCCATATTCAAATTTCTCTATTCATTTATTTGTTATGAACATCCAGTACAGAATTATGTATTGTATCTAGTTCTTATGCTTCCTAAAACTCATGGGAAAGAAACAGCTTTATTGAAATTTAATTCATGTAATTATCCCATTTAGAATGTACAGTTCAGTGTTTTCTAGTATAGTCATAGACTTGTACAGTCATTACCACAGTCTAATTGTAGAACATATCATCAATCCCCAAATTAGCAATTACTCCTTTTTCCCCACCTTCGCTTTCCCAGGCCTCAGTTGTCTTTCATAATTCATTTCTTGCACTGAACATACGTTTTCAAAGGTTAACCATTTTGGAGCACGTGTCTGAACTTCACTCCTTTTTATGACCAAATAACATTCCACTGTCTAGATATAACACATTTTTTTTTCACTTATCAGCTTATTATCATTTGAATTGCCTGCAGTTTTTACATACTTGTGGATAATGTCGCTATGAGATTTTTTGTTTGAGTTTTTCTAGGGACTTGTGTTTTCTTTTGGATGGAATTGTTGAGTTTGTGGGGCCTTCCTTGGTGGCTCAGATGGTAAAGAATCTGCCTGAGATACAGGAAACTTGGGTTTGATCCCTGGGTCAGGAAGAGTCCCTGGAGAATGGAATGGCAACCTACTGCAGTACCCTTGCCTGAAGAATCCCATGGACAGAGGAGTTTGGTGGGCTATAGTTCACGGGACTGCAAAGAGTCAGACATGACTGAATGACTAACCCTTTCACTTTCATGGTAACCCTACACTTTGCATTTTGAGAAATTGCCAAACTGCGCAATCTAAACAGGTGAAATATATGGTATGGGAATGCTGTCTCAATAAAGCTGTTAAGCATGTTGACTATTTTCCTTCTAGGTTTGCTAGTTTAATCCTCCTAGTAAGATTCCCTACTGAGATACTTACTGAATGTTCCAGATGTTCAACATAGCCTCTCCACATTGCTTGGTTGAAACTAGAATGTTGCTTATCCCTGTGTGAGGTCTGACAGTTGCTCTGTTTATAGGTCCTTGGTTGTTCTTTGCCTGGCATTGTCGGGAATCACTTTATATATGAGCACACAAAGATTCAAATAGAAAGCTAGGCATACTTCTGTTGCTCTTTCTTTTTGTAATTTCTTCTGCTCTAGTTATCTTCCCTGGAAATCCAAGCTGCTTTGACCTCCGTGAATCTCTGTCCTCAATGAAATAATACTACAGTTGTGTGTTTAGGCTGCCCTTCCCTCCCAGTAGAAAGGCATTTCTGAAGAGTGGCTCAGACATGTACGATGATTATAGGGCTCACTTCTTGGTCCTCTTCACTCAGAGATCATGGTCATGTCCTACCTGTAGGAAACTGTTCCTTCAGATATATATTTTATACAATTTTCTACTCATTTATGGAAAGGTAGTAACCCATTATTTACTCAATCTTGGTTAAATATACTCATTAGCCTTTTAGCCTTCCTCCCCAAATGGCTTTCATGTAAATTTTGCTAAAAAACCAAGTGTTAATTTTTTTCTTCAATTTCAAATTACTTATAAGATTTCACAAAGTTACTAGAACTTGGATCATTATCATTTATAACCTTTTAACAAAGGAAGGAGCATACTATGAGGTGATTGGTTTTCATGTTAACATTGGGTTAGGAAGTCTGATCAAACAGTGACAAATCTGCTCTGAGTTTTAGGTACCCATTTGGGTTTCAGAGTTGCTGGCATTTATTTAGAAAATAAGGGCACAGATTAGAATACTGATACATGTATTCATGGGGAGAAGATGAAGTGTATGTTGCTGAAATTGCTAACACTCCCTTGGTAACAAAAGTCATGACTATACATAGTTTGCCACTCCCTTTTAGGGTGCATTTCCCCCCAAATTTCATAATAATAGGCAATTTTTATTTATTTATTTATTTTTGGGGGGGCGGGTTGGGGAGGGAGGGGGTGGGCAGGCCACTTCTATTGGTCTTTCATTTGCCTATTTTCATCTGTCTTTGTTCTTTGGCTCTTGGGCCTCCCATCGCGGTGGCCTCTGTTGTCGCAGAGTGCTGGCTTTGGTCACATGCACTCCAGAACTCTGGCTCGGTAATTGGACACATCAGTCCAGCTGCTCTGTGGCACGTGGGATCTTCCCAGGCCAGGGATCTAACCGGCGCCCCTTGCACTGCAAGGTGGTGTCCTTACCCACTGGACCACCAGGGAAGCCCCAATAGGCAATTTTTATCTGGAACACAGTGTCTGCTGCAAGTGAGCTCTGTGAGGATAAGACCATACATTGTTCCTCCTTTTTTCTCCAGTTCCTGTTTTTGTCCTGGCATAGGGTATGTGTGAAGTTATTCTAAACATTGAGTGAATAAGTATAAAAGATGATATACCTGCTCCAAAATACTCTCTCAGAGATCATTAGAAAGTTAAAAGTGACATTTTAACAAGTTCTATGTGAGAGGAGGAGGACAAGTCAGAGATGAAGCACAGAGGTATGTGTACTCCAGACCAACCTACGAGGAACTTTCTCAATCAAGGGTTGGATTCTTTCTCCAGTGGTAGGACCTGTTGTGTTCCTATGAGGCCAGCACAATGAGACCTGATCAAGGCAGGTGGAAGATCAGAAATCCTTTTGCCCTAGAGGTGAAAAAAATTTCTCTGGAAGTAACATGCACCTCCCTGTTTCTATCTTCTGCACAATTTGGGCAGAGATATGGATTATGGTGGAGTTCCCTGGTGGTCTAGTGGTTAGGATTCAGCACTTTCCCTACCATAGTCTGGGTTCAATCTCTGGTCAGAGGACTGGGATCCTTGCAAGTTGTGTGGTACAGCCCCAAAACAAGGAAAACAGCATGGGCTGTAAAACAGTATCAGGGCGAGTTCATCAAACATGGTGAAACGCGGAGTTCCAAGATTATCTGCACCTAGGAAAACAGTCAGAATTAACTTTTATAGAACTCTGGAATATAGTCAAAAGCTTAAAACAGCCAAGGAAAAGCTTAATGGAGAAAGGAATTGTTTCCCTATGGTAAGAGAGTGCCGTGACAATTTTCTATCACCTGTCTACCTTCTTCACTCTCCAGAATGTCAGAAGTCATGAAAAAGCAGCCTATTGGTCTTTCATTTGCCTATTTTCATCTGTCTTTGTTCTTTGGCTCTTGGGCCTCCCATCGCGGTGGCCTCTGTTGTCGCAGAGTGCTGGCTTTGGTCACATGCACTCCAGAACTCTGGCTCGGTAATTGGACACATCAGTCCAGCTGCTCTGTGGCACGTGGGATCTTCCCAGGCCAGGGATCTAACCGGCGCCCCTTGCACTGCAAGGTGGTGTCCTTACCCACTGGACCACCAGGGAAGCCCCAATAGGCAATTTTTATCTGGAACACAGTGTCTGCTGCAAGTGAGCTCTGTGAGGATAAGACCATACATTGTTCCTCCTTTTTTCTCCAGTTCCTGTTTTTGTCCTGGCATAGGGTATGTGTGAAGTTATTCTAAACATTGAGTGAATAAGTATAAAAGATGATATACCTGCTCCAAAATACTCTCTCAGAGATCATTAGAAAGTTAAAAGTGACATTTTAACAAGTTCTATGTGAGAGGAGGAGGACAAGTCAGAGATGAAGCACAGAGGTATGTGTACTCCAGACCAACCTACGAGGAACTTTCTCAATCAAGGGTTGGATTCTTTCTCCAGTGGTAGGACCTGTTGTGTTCCTATGAGGCCAGCACAATGAGACCTGATCAAGGCAGGTGGAAGATCAGAAATCCTTTTGCCCTAGAGGTGAAAAAAATTTCTCTGGAAGTAACATGCACCTCCCTTTTTCTATCTTCTGCACAATTTGGGCAGAGATATGGATTATGGTGGAGTTCCCTGGTGGTCTAGTGGTTAGGATTCAGCACTTTCCCTACCATAGTCTGGGTTCAATCTCTGGTCAGAGGACTGGGATCCTTGCAAGTTGTGTGGTACAGCCCCAAAACAAGGAAAACAGCATGGGCTGTAAAACAGTATCAGGGCGAGTTCATCAAACATGGTGAAACGCGGAGTTCCAAGATTATCTGCACCTAGGAAAACAGTCAGAATTAACTTTTATAGAACTCTGGAATATAGTCAAAAGCTTAAAACAGCCAAGGAAAAGCTTAATGGAGAAAGGAATTGTTTCCCTATGGTAAGAGAGTGCCGTGACAATTTTCTATCACCTGTCTACCTTCTTCCACTCTCCAGAATGTCAGAAGTCATGAAAAAAGCAGCCTGAACACCTGGGACATGTTGCAAGTACCATTAGGAGCAATAAATGCCTCACTATAAAAAAACTGTAGTTATAGGATTCGGTCTGACTGGGACCTCCCTCAATAATGGGCACAAAGGTTTTGCCTAGCTTGGAGCATTCCAAGGTCTGGGCAGCTATCAGTGAAAGTACTTAACAGTCAAAAGAACTGGCTGCAGCATCTTGGGGAAAGGCAAAGCAGTGAGGACATGCAATAGACAGACCAAGACTCCTGGGAAAGAAGAGGCTCGGAAATGAGATATGTGAGAACAAGGGCTTTAAAAAGCTCCTGTGCACACTAGAGAATCAAGAAGGTCAAACCCATTCCCACAGTTACTATGTATTCTTAGTAAAAGCCTGAAAAGACTTCATTTTCACCTCTGGCTGATCTTCACGCTCCACACAACAGGGAGAGAAAGTTAAGGCATAGTTGTAAATGCCCTGGCTAAACATTAAAAAAAGAGAAGTGTCCCCACACAGAGCCAATCTATAAAAAGAATGCAAGAATTTTCTTTTCTTTTCTTGGCTCTAAGAATTTAAGAAAATTCTTTCAAAACACTGGTTTACTACTATGTTTGTAGAACAGAGATTTCAGTGACCACATATGACAGAGAATATAAACTTTAGAAGAATAGTTTAGAAGAGTCATTAACAAGCAAACAATCCCCATCTAGCAGGAGCACAAAGTAAGGGAGAGAAGAGTACAGTTTATAGAGTTGTCACAATAAAATATTCAGAAGAAAAGTACTCAGAAGAATTTTCTCAACAGAAGGTGATAAGGCCTGAAAAGAAGCAAGGAATTATGTCTCAGGCACGGGGGTGGGGGAGGGGGGAAGATAATTTAGTAAAAACTCTCTCTAAAGAAGCAGAGACAATTTCCCTACACAATGACTGCATCAACTCTGTGCAAAGAACTAAAGAAAACCATGGACAAAGAACTAAAGGAAACCAGAGAAATGATGTCTCATCACACAGAGAATCTCAATAGAGAGAAATCGTAAAAGGGATGAAATAGAAATTTGGAGCTGGAACAGACAATAACTGAAATTAAAAATTCACTAAAGTGGTTCATATCAAATTTGACTATGAAGAATATAGAATCAGCAAACTTTGAAGATAAGTCAATTGAGATTATCCAGTCTGAGGAGCAGACAGAAAAAGCATGTGGGAAAATTTACAGAGGCCAACAGACTTCCCATATGCCAACAAACAAGTGAATGTATGCCCAATGAAAGCCCCAGCAAGAGGGGAGATAGAAAGAGGCAGAAGAATCTTTGAAGAAATACTGGCCAAATTCTGATGAAAGATATGAATGTACATATTCAAGAAACTCAGGAAGTTGCATACTAGATGAACTCAAAGATATCCACAATGACAGAAATTACAGTAAAGGTCTGAAAAGCAGCAAGAAAGTAACTACTTGCCATATGTAAGGAATCCTCAGTAAGACTAACAGTTAAATTCTCTTCAGAAGCCATACAATCCAGGAAGCAGTGGGATTATATATTTAAGTATTTAAATGAACAAAGAACTGTCTATATCCCGAATAAAGTAAAGCATCCTTCAAAAATAAGGAGGGATGGATGATTTGGAAAAAAAAAAATGGAGTTGATGACTAGAAGACTTGTCCAGAAAAAAATGCTAAAAAAAAAAAAAAAAGTCTATTAGACTGAGATAAATGGATGTGATTCAGTATGAAAAAACCATGTAAAGAAATAAAGGTCATTGCAAGGGTGGTAGCTACAGAGGTAAATATAAACACCAGTATTTTTGTATTTTAGTTTGCATTTCCTCTTTTTTTTCACTCCTCTAAAATATTAAGGCAAAGACTAAAACAATAAGTATTAATGTCTGTTAATAGATAGGCAAGTATATAGATATCATTAGGATAATAACACAAAGAGAGAAGGGATAAAGCTATAAAGGAGCAGTGTTTGAATACTACCAAAACTAAATTGGTATATTCAACTTTGACTGTTAGAAAGTTAGGTATTAATTGTAATCTCATGGTGACCACTAAGAAAAGACCTAAAAATATACACAAAGTAAAGAGACTCAAAATGATGCACTAGAAAATTATTTATAAGTCACTGGGAAGAACAGTAATGAAAGAACATAGGCAGGTAAAAAGACATGATACACAAAGAAACAAATAGCAAGATGACAGAAGCCCTTTATCAGTGGCTAGTGAGTGGTAGGAAGAATATAGAATCAGCAAACTTTGAAGATAAGTCAATTGAGATTATCCAGTCTGAGGAGCAGACAGAAAAAGCATGTGGGAAAATTTACAGAGGCCAACAGACTTCCCATATGCCAACAAACAAGTGAATGTATGCCCAATGAAAGCCCCAGCAAGAGGGGAGATAGAAAGAGGCAGAAGAATCTTTGAAGAAATACTGGCCAAATTCTGATGAAAGATATGAATGTACATATTCAAGAAACTCAGGAAGTTGCATACTAGATGAACTCAAAGATATCCACAATGACAGAAATTACAGTAAAGGTCTGAAAAGCAGCAAGAAAGTAACTACTTGCCATATGTAAGGAATCCTCAGTAAGACTAACAGTTAAATTCTCTTCAGAAGCCATACAATCCAGGAAGCAGTGGGATTATATATTTAAGTATTTAAATGAACAAAGAACTGTCTATATCCCGAATAAAGTAAAGCATCCTTCAAAAATAAGGAGGGATGGATGATTTGGAAAAAAAAAAATGGAGTTGATGACTAGAAGACTTGTCCAGAAAAAAATGCTAAAAAAAAAAAAAAAAGTCTATTAGACTGAGATAAATGGATGTGATTCAGTATGAAAAAACCATGTAAAGAAATAAAGGTCATTGCAAGGGTGGTAGCTACAGAGGTAAATATAAACACCAGTATTTTTGTATTTTAGTTTGCATTTCCTCTTTTTTTTCACTCCTCTAAAATATTAAGGCAAAGACTAAAACAATAAGTATTAATGTCTGTTAATAGATAGGCAAGTATATAGATATCATTAGGATAATAACACAAAGAGAGAAGGGATAAAGCTATAAAGGAGCAGTGTTTGAATACTACCAAAACTAAATTGGTATATTCAACTTTGACTGTTAGAAAGTTAGGTATTAATTGTAATCTCATGGTGACCACTAAGAAAAGACCTAAAAATATACACAAAGTAAAGAGACTCAAAATGATGCACTAGAAAATTATTTATAAGTCACTGGGAAGAACAGTAATGAAAGAACATAGGCAGGTAAAAAGACATGATACACAAAGAAACAAATAGCAAGATGACAGAAGCCCTTTATCAGTGGCTAGTGATTGGTAGGAGCTGAGAGGAGAGAGGAAGGAGAAATGGCTACTTAATGGGTAGGAACTTTCCTTTTGCTTCAGTGAAAATATTTTGGAACTAGATAGAGGTGGTGGTTGCATAGGCATTGTGATTGTACTAATGCCACTCAATTATGCACTTTAAAGGATTGAGATTAAGTGAATTTTATTTGACTTTAAAAAAAGACCAAACTAATATACTTTTCCCCAACTCATATAGATTCTAATTGTAAATCTTTAATTCATTTATTTCTGCTTCTGCTTGGGATAAAACATTTTGAAAAGCATAAAATAATCTGGACACATCACATAATCATATATATGACTATCTCTCTACACGTGGACATTAAAATTATATATATATATATGTATATATATGAATAAAACAGTAGATTAATATTATTTTCTTAATCTTATCCATAAATAAATAACTTCAAAGGTACAGCAGTTCCCCAGCATATAAAAGGAACACATATTTTCATACTCTATCTTTACTTTCTATGGTTTATCAATGTCTATACTACATAGTTGCTGCTTCTTACTATGCCCTTGAATGTCTGGTCAATGCCTTCCCTGGTTGTCACCTCTCATTGATTTATTCTTCTTCATCCCACGACACCACTGTAATTACTTAGACATAATGGACCTTGGGCATGCTCATCTCTCTTACCTTAAATGCTTATAACCCCTAGATCAGAATGGAAACGGTGACCAAACTGTCAAGATGTGGCTCAAGCCTCGGAGCCTTTGGGAAGGCCATTCTGTTCACATAATATCAGAGGATACACCTCCATTTCCCTGTGTTTCCAGCTCCTCATTATTCAAAGAATGGTGCCTAGACTAGTGTTTCAGCACTATGCAAGTTTGTTCCAAATGCAGAATGTCAGGACTCTTCCTAGATTTTCTGACAGATCCTGCATATTACCAAGTATACCATCTGATTTGTATATACATTCAAATGTGGGAAGCACACAGGGCAGAACTGACTCTTTGCAACCCCAAAGACTATAGCCCACCAAACTTCTCCATGAGATTCTTCAGGCAAGAATACTGGAGTGAGTAGTCATTCCCTTCTCCAGGGATCTTCCTCACCCAGGGATCGAACCATGGTCTCCTGAATTTTCAAGCAGATTTTTACCATCTGAGCCACCAGGGAAGTTTCCTTTTGCTTCAGTGAAAATATTTTGGAACTAGATAGAGGTGGTGGTTGCATAGGCATTGTGATTGTACTAATGCCACTCAATTATGCACTTTAAAGGATTGAGATTAAGTGAATTTTATTTGACTTTAAAAAAAGACCAAACTAATATACTTTTCCCCAACTCATATAGATTCTAATTGTAAATCTTTAATTCATTTATTTCTGCTTCTGCTTGGGATAAAACATTTTGAAAAGCATAAAATAATCTGGACACATCACATAATCATATATATGACTATCTTTTACACGTGGACATTAAAATTATATATATATATATGTATATATATGAATAAAACAGTAGATTAATATTATTTTCTTAATCTTATCCATAAATAAATAACTTCAAAGGTACAGCAGTTCCCCAGCATATAAAAGGAACACATATTTTCATACTCTATCTTTACTTTCTATGGTTTATCAATGTCTATACTACATAGTTGCTGCTTCTTACTATGCCCTTGAATGTCTGGTCAATGCCTTCCCTGGTTGTCACCTCTCATTGATTTATTCTTCTTCATCCCACGACACCACTGTAATTACTTAGACATAATGGACCTTGGGCATGCTCATCTCTCTTACCTTAAATGCTTATAACCCCTAGATCAGAATGGAAACGGTGACCAAACTGTCAAGATGTGGCTCAAGCCTCGGAGCCTTTGGGAAGGCCATTCTGTTCACATAATATCAGAGGATACACCTCCATTTCCCTGTGTTTCCAGCTCCTCATTATTCAAAGAATGGTGCCTAGACTAGTGTTTCAGCACTATGCAAGTTTGTTCCAAATGCAGAATGTCAGGACTCTTCCTAGATTTTCTGACAGATCCTGCATATTACCAAGTATACCATCTGATTTGTATATACATTCAAATGTGGGAAGCACACAGGGCAGAACTGACTCTTTGCAACCCCAAAGACTATAGCCCACCAAACTTCTCCATGAGATTCTTCAGGCAAGAATACTGGAGTGAGTAGTCATTCCCTTCTCCAGGGGATCTTCCTCACCCAGGGATCGAACCATGGTCTCCTGAATTTTTCAAGCAGATTTTTTACCATCTGAGCCACCAGGGAAGTCCTTTTATAGTTACACCATTATATTTTTCTCTTTACTGGTCTGTGTGAACTTCCAGACTGTTAATTCCTTGAGGATGGAAAGCCTATTTTATTGATGTATCCTTACATGGATAGCACTGGGTTTATACCTCCTCAGAAAATATTTTCAGAATTGTTAGAGAATGGTTTCTGGGCTTTCCTGGTGGTGCAGTGATTGGGAGTCCACCTGCCAATGCAGGAGACATGGATTTTATTCCTGCTATTGGAAGATCCCACCTGCCTTGGAGCAGCTAGGCTTGTGTGCCCCAACTACTGCACCAACGCACCTAAAGCCCATGCTCTGCAACAGTAGAAACTACAGCAATGAGAAGCCCACACACCACAGTTAAGAGAGTAAACCCTGCTCTCTGCAGCTAGAGAAAGTCTTCTTGCAGCAACAAAGACACAGTGTGGTCAAAAATAAATACATAAAGTCTTTTTAAAAAGAAATGGTTTCTACAATCTTCTAAGAAGTACATCTTTTTCCAATTCATTATTGAATCTCTCTGGGGACTTCGGTGGAGAAAATGCTTGAGTTCAAACTCAGCTATCTGTAGATTTTCATCATCAGGATCTACCAGCATCATGAAGCTAATACTGCTAACAGTAACTTCAGAAGTAATGTTATGCCAGCACATGACAACAGAAGCTAGGCTTCTGCTGTCCCATAGGAGAGGATGACTTGACAGTTCAGTGCTGCCTTTGGAAGGCCATTCTGTTCACATAATATCAGAGGATACACCTCCATTTCCTGTGTTTCCAGCTCCTCATTATTCAAAGAATGGTGCCTAGACTAGTGTTTCAGCACTATGCAAGTTTGTTCCAAATGCAGAATGTCAGGACTCTTCCTAGATTTTCTGACAGATCCTGCATATTACCAAGTATACCATCTGATTTGTATATACATTCAAATGTGGGAAGCACACAGGGCAGAACTGACTCTTTGCAACCCCAAAGACTATAGCCCACCAAACTTCTCCATGAGATTCTTCAGGCAAGAATACTGGAGTGAGTAGTCATTCCCTTCTCCAGGGGATCTTCCTCACCCAGGGATCGAACCATGGTCTCCTGAATTTTTCAAGCAGATTTTTTACCATCTGAGCCACCAGGGAAGTCCTTTTATAGTTACACCATTATATTTTTCTCTTTACTGGTCTGTGTGAACTTCCAGACTGTTAATTCCTTGAGGATGGAAAGCCTATTTTATTGATGTATCCTTACATGGATAGCACTGGGTTTATACCTCCTCAGAAAATATTTTCAGAATTGTTAGAGAATGGTTTCTGGGCTTTCCTGGTGGTGCAGTGATTGGGAGTCCACCTGCCAATGCAGGAGACATGGATTTTATTCCTGCTATTGGAAGATCCCACCTGCCTTGGAGCAGCTAGGCTTGTGTGCCCCAACTACTGCACCAACGCACCTAAAGCCCATGCTCTGCAACAGTAGAAACTACAGCAATGAGAAGCCCACACACCACAGTTAAGAGAGTAAACCCTGCTCTCTGCAGCTAGAGAAAGTCTTCTTGCAGCAACAAAGACACAGTGTGGTCAAAAATAAATACATAAAGTCTTTTTAAAAAGAAATGGTTTCTACAATCTTCTAAGAAGTACATCTTTTTCCAATTCATTATTGAATCTCTCTGGGGACTTCGGTGGAGAAAATGCTTGAGTTCAAACTCAGCTATCTGTAGATTTTCATCATCAGGATCTACCAGCATCATGAAGCTAATACTGCTAACAGTAACTTCAGAAGTAATGTTATGCCAGCACATGACAACAGAAGCTAGGCTTCTGCTGTCCCATAGGAGAGGATGACTTGACAGTTCAGTGCTGCCTTTTTAGCCAAAATGCTTCCATGCCCCACTTCTCATTATGGAAAGTAGCCCTGTGGGGGCATGTCATTGCGCCTGAGTGACAAGAGTCCATGAGGGGCAGTATAGCTCAGCCTGTTTGCTCTTAGGCTTGGCAGGCAGTAAATGACAAGAGGTGCTGGGAGGATTCTCCATTCAAAGGCTCCCTCCAACCCCACATCATTCAGGCCTAAATAAGGATAGTGCTGGTAATGTACTTCTGCTGTCCTGGGCTCCATTCTTTTTATCCCTGTCTCATTTTCTGACTTTTCTAAAATGTTATCTCAAAAAAGAAAGATTGAGGTACAGTACGTGCCTTCAAAAAGCACCCTGTGCCGAGATAAAGAAGCTTGTCACAAATAATTGAAATATACTAAGTACTACAGTTGAGGTATGCTCAAGAGGGCAGAGAGGTGGAAGAGAATCAACTTTGCAGGGAATGCATTAGGGCTAGGCATTAAACGACCTGTAGACATGCGCCAGGTGGGTGAGTTAGGGGAGGACTCTCATTTGTGGACACACAGGACATGAAATTCAACAGTACATTTTAAAAACTGCAAGTTGTTCAATAAGGCTAAAAAGAAAGATAAAAAAGACAAGGAACAGGAGGATCGAGGAGGTGGAGGATAGGAGAGGCAGGGTTAAGAGAACCTCCTGTAGCTTACAGAGGTGCTTGGACTCTATTCTCTGTGGCATTCCTCATACTTCTGTGATGTGAACCACAAGAAGAAATAGGATTTGTATCATGTATTCAATAGACATGCAAACAAGTTGAAACAGATGTTTCATTAAACCTCATTAAGTACCTAAGTTCCCATTATTTCCACTTTATTTATGTTTCAGGTACTGATTATGCTTCAATTTCAGTGTCTAACCTCAAGAGGACCCTATCTGTGATAGTGGCTATTTTTGTCTTGCTCTGGATCTCAAAAGGAAGCTTTCAGCATTTCATCACTAAATGGGGTGTTTGTTATGAGTTTCATAGATGTCTTTGTCAAATTAAGTCGTATTGGAGTTAGCATTAAATTACATCAAACATTATTGAGGGGATCATGTTTTTCCCTCTATTCATTTATTAATGTCTACATTAAATTGTTTTTCTAATGTTATGAAATAACTTGTATTCAAGAGATAAACTTAATTTGGGCATGGTGCTACCTTTTTAATGTATTTCTGGATTTTGTTTGCCACATTCTGTTTAGAACTCTTTAAAATTTACAGATAGAAAATTTCACTCTATTTGTACAGATCCATGGGTATTGACAAGTGCACAGGTAAGCAACCATCACCACAAGTCAAACAATAAGACATGGTTCGAGTTTCCAATTGTATCATGAATGTCATTTTTAAAGTTTCTTTGACTCAGTATTCAACTGTGTTCCATACTTTAAGTTCCTTTCCATCTTTTTCCATTCCCCTTACAATGTACTTGTTGAAGAAATGGGATCATGCCGAGATAAAGAAGCTTGTCACAAATAATTGAAATATACTAAGTACTACAGTTGAGGTATGCTCAAGAGGGCAGAGAGGTGGAAGAGAATCAACTTTGCAGGGAATGCATTAGGGCTAGGCATTAAACGACCTGTAGACATGCGCCAGGTGGGTGAGTTAGGGGAGGACTCTCATTTGTGGACACACAGGACATGAAATTCAACAGTACATTTTAAAAACTGCAAGTTGTTCAATAAGGCTAAAAAGAAAGATAAAAAAGACAAGGAGGATCGAGGAGGTGGAGGATAGGAGAGGCAGGGTTAAGAGAACCTCCTGTAGCTTACAGAGGTGCTTGGACTCTATTCTCTGTGGCATTCCTCATACTTCTGTGATGTGAACCACAAGAAGAAATAGGATTTGTATCATGTATTCAATAGACATGCAAACAAGTTGAAACAGATGTTTCATTAAACCTCATTAAGTACCTAAGTTCCCATTATTTCCACTTTATTTATGTTTCAGGTACTGATTATGCTTCAATTTCAGTGTCTAACCTCAAGAGGACCCTATCTGTGATAGTGGCTATTTTTGTCTTGCTCTGGATCTCAAAAGGAAGCTTTCAGCATTTCATCACTAAATGGGGTGTTTGTTATGAGTTTCATAGATGTCTTTGTCAAATTAAGTCGTATTGGAGTTAGCATTAAATTACATCAAACATTATTGAGGGGATCATGTTTTTCCCTCTATTCATTTATTAATGTCTACATTAAATTGTTTTTCTAATGTTATGAAATAACTTGTATTCAAGAGATAAACTTAATTTGGGCATGGTGCTACCTTTTTAATGTATTTCTGGATTTTGTTTGCCACATTCTGTTTAGAACTCTTTAAAATTTACAGATAGAAAATTTCACTCTATTTGTACAGATCCATGGGTATTGACAAGTGCACAGGTAAGCAACCATCACCACAAGTCAAACAATAAGACATGGTTCGAGTTTCCAATTGTATCATGAATGTCATTTTTAAAGTTTCTTTGACTCAGTATTCAACTGTGTTCCATACTTTAAGTTCCTTTCCATCTTTTTCCATTCCCCTTACAATGTACTTGTTGAAGAAATGGGATCATTAATCTTGTAGAGCTTTATACAAGCTGAGTTTTGCTGATTACAGCCCTATAGTCGTTCCTTCACATCTGTTATTTAACATAATTGTTGTTCAGCATATTGTTCTGTCTTTTATATTTTGCTAAATTGAATCTGGAGGCTTCATCAGGTTCAGGCTTGATCTGAGTGAAGACAAGGCTAGTTTACATGTAGATTTGTGTATTTAATCAGGGTATAGGGAATGTTTATTTGCTACATTTTGTAATATTGTTATTTTGTAGCTAAGTCATGTCTGAGTCTTTTGTGACTCCATGGACTATAACCTGCCAGGCTCCTCTGTGGGATTTTCCAGGCAAGAATACTGGAGTGGGTAAGCCTTTTCCTTTTCCAGCAAATCTTCCCAACCCACGAACAAAACCCATGTCTCCTGCATTGGCAGGCAGTTCCTTTATCGCTGAGCCAACAGGGAATGTAATGTTAGCTGTAGTTAACAGAAAGTTCTTTGATATATGAATTGACCATGTGCTATTTAATGATGATGTTCTAATTCTTTCAGTTTTTTTTTATGCATTAGCTAGAATACTTCTATAAAGAGAAATTGCCTCATCTACTTTATGCTGACCTAATAATATGGAAAGACATGCTAACATGCTGAATCTGTTCCCTTTATTTTCAAGTCTCCAGTGGTCACCCAGGCTATTTTTTCTTTCAGTATCATATTGCACCCTTCAGTTGTATATGTTTCATGTGTGTAAATTCATAGCAAAAATTAGTGCTAGTGATGCTCAAAATGTACCACAGTTCCCAGTACAGTTTACTCAGTTTGCCTTCAAATCTGCCTAGACATGATCCTTGGTTCATAGAGTTCATGATATCCAGTATAAAGAGATACTTCATGGTAATCTTATACTGCCCCAGACTTAGAGGATACTTTGGGTATGAAATGTCAAACAATAAGACATGGTTCGAGTTTCCAATTGTATCATGAATGTCATTTTTAAAGTTTCTTTGACTCAGTATTCAACTGTGTTCCATACTTTAAGTTCCTTTCCATCTTTTTCCATTCCCCTTACAATGTACTTGTTGAAGAAATGGGATCATTAATCTTGTAGAGCTTTATACAAGCTGAGTTTTGCTGATTACAGCCCTATAGTCGTTCCTTCACATCTGTTATTTAACATAATTGTTGTTCAGCATATTGTTCTGTCTTTTATATTTTGCTAAATTGAATCTGGAGGCTTCATCAGGTTCAGGCTTGATCTGAGTGAAGACAAGGCTAGTTTACATGTAGATTTGTGTATTTAATCAGGGTATAGGGAATGTTTATTTGCTACATTTTGTAATATTGTTATTTTGTAGCTAAGTCATGTCTGAGTCTTTTGTGACTCCATGGACTATAACCTGCCAGGCTCCTCTGTGGGATTTTCCAGGCAAGAATACTGGAGTGGGTAAGCCTTTTCCTTTTCCAGCAAATCTTCCCAACCCACGAACAAAACCCATGTCTCCTGCATTGGCAGGCAGTTCCTTTATCGCTGAGCCAACAGGGAATGTAATGTTAGCTGTAGTTAACAGAAAGTTCTTTGATATATGAATTGACCATGTGCTATTTAATGATGATGTTCTAATTCTTTCAGTTTTTCTTTATGCATTAGCTAGAATACTTCTATAAAGAGAAATTGCCTCATCTACTTTATGCTGACCTAATAATATGGAAAGACATGCTAACATGCTGAATCTGTTCCCTTTATTTTCAAGTCTCCAGTGGTCACCCAGGCTATTTTTTCTTTCAGTATCATATTGCACCCTTCAGTTGTATATGTTTCATGTGTGTAAATTCATAGCAAAAATTAGTGCTAGTGATGCTCAAAATGTACCACAGTTCCCAGTACAGTTTACTCAGTTTGCCTTCAAATCTGCCTAGACATGATCCTTGGTTCATAGAGTTCATGATATCCAGTATAAAGAGATACTTCATGGTAATCTTATACTGCCCCAGACTTAGAGGGATACTTTGGGTATGAAATGTCATTTCGAGACTATAATCCGTGATCCCTGAGTGTTCCTTGCTATTAGTTTATTGGTGTTCAAAGCATTTTCAGGGAACAGAGCTAGAAAATACATATAGACATATATGTGTGTATTTACCTAGATAGTCTATGTATATATTTGAGTGGATGTGGATGTATATTTATCTCTTTCTAGACATCTGGGCTTCACTGATGGTTCAGACAGTAAAGAATATGCCTGCAATGCAGGAGACCCCAGTTTGATTCCTGGGTTGGGATGATCCCTGTGTTAAGGGATAGGCTATGTACTCCAAGTATTCTTGCCTGAAGAATCCCATGGACAAAGGAGCCTGGTGGGCTACAGTCCATGGGGTTGCAAAGAGCTGGAGATGACTGAGTAACTAACACTTTCACTTTTCAGACATCTATATTATGTCTATTTGCTGTTATATATGTATGTATGTGTGTATATATATATATATATATATATATATATATATATAAATTATAGCTTGAATCTCAATACTCCAGGACACAGAGATGATTGAATTATCATATAATTACTCATTCAGTGAATCCCAGAATACACATACTCAACAGTTTCACAAACAGACAAATACAAATTAAGTAATAACAGCAACAATATGTTTACTGTTAAAAATTGAGATTTTTTTGTCGTAGTTTTCTCTCTGAGAATATATCCCACTAGGATATTAGAGTTGATTGTCTGGAGTTTTCAAGTCAGTTGTAACAGATTTACTCTGAAAGATTAGCCACCACCTGTGGACTATAGCTGGTCCATGGAATTCTCCCGGCAAGAATACTGGAGTGGGTTGCCATTTCCTCCCCCAGGGGATCTTCCTGACCCAGGGGTACAACCTGGGTCTCCTGTATTGCAGGCAGATTCTTTACCATCTGAGCCACCAGGGCCTCTAAAAAAAATTATTCTGAGAATGAGTATATAATTTCATCAGACTGTAAAAGGGGCCAAAAAAAAGATTAAGAACCTCTGTTGTATGAGGTGTTCCTTTTGACTTTTGCCTCTGGTGAGTTTGAGTTCTCATCCTGTCAGCCCCAAGCAGCAACCAAAAGCTCTGCTCCCAGGGCTGCACAGATAGAGGGGAGGATCTGTGTGTGTGCGTCTGTGTGTGCCTGTGTCAGAGAGTCTCTCTGATCACCACTGTGTCGTGCCCTAACTCAGTGCTACTCTACCTCCTGTCTGCCCACAGAGCTTTGCCTCCTGCTTGCCTTGCCTTGTCAGGTCTTAGTTGGGGCACTCAGCGTCTTTCATTGAGGTGCACAGACTCTCTAGTTGTGGGCTGCATAGTTGTGGCATGCAGGCTTAGTTGCTCTGTGACACGTGGGACCTTAGTTCCCTGGCCAGGGATCAAGCCCAAGTCCCCTGTGTTGCAAGGCGGATTCTTAACCACTGAATCACGAGGGAAGTCCCTGTTGTACACTTTATGCTTCTACTTTCAGCCAGTGACTTGGTCCAGTCACCTTCAATATCTGGTTCGGTCTTTAATGTTAATAAGACCAATCTTTCTACATGTTCCTAATATTTTTTAGTTGTTAGTGAAAGAATTAATTTGAAATATCTAGTCTGTTATTGCATAACCACGTTTTAAGGAATTGGAGGTATTTGGTATTTTCTCTTTAATTATTGCAAAATATTTTATATAAGTTAATTCATTTTTAAGTTATTTATTCCAATAGAAATATTTCAGATTCTTGACAGGAACAAGAATGTGTCATCCTTACTCTTTTTTTGCCATTTTTTTAATGTTGCTTTTTTGCTTTTACAGAGTCTTGTTGTTTATAGATATGTATAATCCCAGATTAGTCATATGTATATCCCATCCTCTGCATCTCACTCCTCCAGGCCATTGTGTAGCCCCCATGTAAGATCCCTTAACCCACAGCACATGTGTAATTCTCCGGCAAGAATACTGGAGTGGGTTGCCATTTCCTCCCCAGGATCTTCCTGACCCAGGGGTACAACCTGGGTCTCCTGTATTGCAGGCAGATTCTTTACCATCTGAGCCACCAGGGCCTCTAAAAAAAATTATTCTGAGAATGAGTATATAATTTCATCAGACTGTAAAAGGGGCCAAAAAAAAGATTAAGAACCTCTGTTGTATGAGGTGTTCCTTTTGACTTTTGCCTCTGGTGAGTTTGAGTTCTCATCCTGTCAGCCCCAAGCAGCAACCAAAAGCTCTGCTCCCAGGGCTGCACAGATAGAGGGGAGGATCTGTGTGTGTGCGTCTGTGTGTGCCTGTGTCAGAGAGTCTCTCTGATCACCACTGTGTCGTGCCCTAACTCAGTGCTACTCTACCTCCTGTCTGCCCACAGAGCTTTGCCTCCTGCTTGCCTTGCCTTGTCAGGTCTTAGTTGGGGCACTCAGCGTCTTTCATTGAGGTGCACAGACTCTCTAGTTGTGGGCTGCATAGTTGTGGCATGCAGGCTTAGTTGCTCTGTGACACGTGGGACCTTAGTTCCCTGGCCAGGGATCAAGCCCAAGTCCCCTGTGTTGCAAGGCGGATTCTTAACCACTGAATCACGAGGGAAGTCCCTGTTGTACACTTTATGCTTCTACTTTCAGCCAGTGACTTGGTCCAGTCACCTTCAATATCTGGTTCGGTCTTTAATGTTAATAAGACCAATCTTTCTACATGTTCCTAATATTTTTTAGTTGTTAGTGAAAGAATTAATTTGAAATATCTAGTCTGTTATTGCATAACCACGTTTTAAGGAATTGGAGGTATTTGGTATTTTTCTCTTTAATTATTGCAAAATATTTTATATAAGTTAATTCATTTTTAAGTTATTTATTCCAATAGAAATATTTCAGATTCTTGACAGGAACAAGAATGTGTCATCCTTACTCTTTTTTTGCCATTTTTTTAATGTTGCTTTTTTGCTTTTACAGAGTCTTGTTGTTTATAGATATGTATAATCCCAGATTAGTCATATGTATATCCCATCCTCTGCATCTCACTCCTCCAGGCCATTGTGTAGCCCCCATGTAAGATCCCTTAACCCACAGCACATTGACAATAGTTATCTCTTTTACATGTGATACTATAGGGCTCCATGTTGCTCTTTCCATATCTCTCACCCACTCTTCCCTCTCCCCAATGTCCGTAAGTCTGTTCTCTATGATTGTTTTTCCATCAATGCTCTGCATGTATATTTATCAGTACAATCTTACTGGATTCCATATATATGTGTTAGTATACTAGTCTTTGTCTTTTTGACTTCACTTTGTATAATAGGTTCTAGATTCATCCATCTCATTAGGACTGAATCTTCTGCATTTCTTTTTGTGGCTGGGAGGTACTCCATTGTATATATGTACCAGAGCTTCTTTATCCATTCATTCTTTGATGGGCATCTATGTTGCTTCCATGTTCTAGCTATTGTGTAGAGTGCTGCAATGAACACTGGGGTACAGGTGTCTCTCTCAATTTTGATTTCAGCAGGGTATAACCCTAATAGTGGGATTTCTGGGTCATATGGTGCTTCTATTCTTAGTTTTTTGAGGAATCTCCATACTGTCTTCCATATTGGTTGTATCAATTTACATTCCCACCAGCAATGCAAGAGTGTTCCCTTTTCTCTGCACCCTTTCCAGCATTTATTGTCTGTAGATATTTTGATGATGGCCATTCTGACTGGTGTGAGGTGATATCTCATTGTAGTTTTGATTTGCATTTCTTTGATTATAAGCGATGTTGAGCATCTTTTCATGTGTTTTTTGGCCATGTGTATGTCTTCTTTGGAGAAGTGTCTCTTTAGGTCCTTTTCCCATTTTTTGATTGGGTTGTTTGTTTTTTCAGTGCTGAGTTGTCTGAGCTGCTTGTAGATTTGGAAGACTGTCAGTTTTGTCATTTGCTATTATTTTCTCCCATTCCATGGGTCATCTGTTCACCTTTTTTGTAGTTTCTTCTGCTGTACAAAAACTTTTAATTAGGTGTCACATGTTAATTTTTGTTTTTAGTTACGCTGTTCTAGTAGGCGGGTCATGGAAGATCTTGCTTGGATTTATGTCCTTGAGTGTTTTGCCTGTATTCTCCTCTAAGAGTTTGATAGTTTCTGGTCTTACCTTTAGGTCTTTAATCCATTTTGAGTTTATCTTTGTGTATGGTGTTAGGGAATGTTCCAGTTTCTTTTAAATGAATGGACACAAATTATAGAAAACACAACAACTTCCTGATTAATTAAATCTCAGACTTGCTGATCTGGTTATGAATATTCATCCAGTTTCATTTCTATTTGATGTTTCAGTCATGACCAAGATACCATGAACCTTCAGGTTAAAAACAATAAATAATAGATTATAGCTACAAATTTAAGATTGGATCTTCATATGTTATTTAATCATTATTTCTACAATGACACCTAATTCTTCTCATCTACAGGGTTCTTAATTAGTTTTTGTGTCCAATGAAGAAAGAAATAAAGGTGATTCTGTGCCTCACTGGGCTTTTATAAGCTATAGAAATGTTTTCATGTTGTAGAGTGAGGTTGAGAGACTGAAGGAAGATCCTCCATTTAAGCATTTCTAGGATAGGTTAGTACTGTAATAATGAAGATTTAAATACAAAGAAAAAGGTTCACATCTTTGGTGTTAGGTTGAGACTATAATGAGGCACAGGAAATCAGGAAGAAGGAAACTAAGGCCTGGAGCCAGCGAGGAATCTTGGGACAGACTATCAGTCACATTTTGCAGGAAATGGTTCTAGCTGTCATAGTTACCCAAAGATAGCATTGTCGCTGGTATGGGTGACTCTGAGCTCTTCATCACCCGTGGGCTCTGTCCTGAGCTGCACACACACTCCTAAGGATGCTTAAGAGGATATTCAGTGTCACGAGGTACACTGGACCACTGGTCTCAAGGGATCCTTCCAACTCTTAAGAATTTGTGAGCTTCTCACCCTGGAATGCTTGATTTTTTAAACACTGTCTTGTCTAAAATAACGCAGTTCAATAGTGGATGATATCAGATTGTATTTCCTTTGAAGTGCAGAGTTAATCATACTACTTAGTTCTTGGTATATTATTTCTGCTGGCCCATGTAAAGCACTCTTATTTCTTTATTCAATTATTTAACCATGTCCTCATTTTCACACGTCTGCTCTCATTCTCTCACCCACATTAGGAATTTGTTTTCTTTTAGTAGGCGGGTCATGAAAATCTTGCTTGGATTTATGTCCTTGAGTGTTTTGCCTGTATTCTCCTCTAAGAGTTTGATAGTTTCTGGTCTTACCTTTAGGTCTTTAATCCATTTTGAGTTTATCTTTGTGTATGGTGTTAGGGAATGTTCCAGTTTCTTTTAAATGAATGGACACAAATTATAGAAAACACAACAACTTCCTGATTAATTAAATCTCAGACTTGCTGATCTGGTTATGAATATTCATCCAGTTTCATTTCTATTTGATGTTTCAGTCATGACCAAGATACCATGAACCTTCAGGTTAAAAACAATAAATAATAGATTATAGCTACAAATTTAAGATTGGATCTTCATATGTTATTTAATCATTATTTCTACAATGACACCTAATTCTTCTCATCTACAGGGTTCTTAATTAGTTTTTGTGTCCAATGAAGAAAGAAATAAAGGTGATTCTGTGCCTCACTGGGCTTTTATAAGCTATAGAAATGTTTTCATGTTGTAGAGTGAGGTTGAGAGACTGAAGGAAGATCCTCCATTTAAGCATTTCTAGGATAGGTTAGTACTGTAATAATGAAGATTTAAATACAAAGAAAAAGGTTCACATCTTTGGTGTTAGGTTGAGACTATAATGAGGCACAGGAAATCAGGAAGAAGGAAACTAAGGCCTGGAGCCAGCGAGGAATCTTGGGACAGACTATCAGTCACATTTTGCAGGAAATGGTTCTAGCTGTCATAGTTACCCAAAGATAGCATTGTCGCTGGTATGGGTGACTCTGAGCTCTTCATCACCCGTGGGCTCTGTCCTGAGCTGCACACACACTCCTAAGGATGCTTAAGAGGATATTCAGTGTCACGAGGTACACTGGACCACTGGTCTCAAGGGATCCTTCCAACTCTTAAGAATTTGTGAGCTTCTCACCCTGGAATGCTTGATTTTTTAAACACTGTCTTGTCTAAAATAACGCAGTTCAATAGTGGATGATATCAGATTGTATTTCCTTTGAAGTGCAGAGTTAATCATACTACTTAGTTCTTGGTATATTATTTCTGCTGGCCCATGTAAAGCACTCTTATTTCTTTATTCAATTATTTAACCATGTCCTCATTTTCACACGTCTGCTCTCATTTCTCTCACCCACATTAGGCAAAATTCTAATGTATTTACTGTATATCTTTCCATTCATATGAAAAACTGTATCCTTGCAAAATAGGCATTTGTTTTGCAAAATGTATATTGTTGCTTTACACGCATGCATTTTCAATTTACGCTAATGATATTGTACAATGTAGCTCATTCTGTTTCTTTTTTCATTAAGCCCTCTATGTTCACTATCCATCCATTTCAGCTCTATTTGTTTCTTTGTGAATCACATCATATTTAACCTAGTCACTATCTACCTCTACAAATAAAAGAATCCTTATCTGTGTCCTCTTATTAACAGGTAAATAATAATTTAGGAGGGTATATTAGTCAAAGTTCCCTGAAAAACAGAACCCTTTGTGTGTGTGTGTGTGTGTGTGTGTGTGTGTGTGTGTGTGTGTATGTGTGTGTGTGTGTGAATATATCAAGAAATTCACAATAAAGAATTAGTTGGAGTGATTATAGATGTTGAAAAGTTCCAAAATCTGAAGGGAGAGTCACAAACTGCAGACCCAGAAGAAATAATGGTATAGCCTTAGATTGAAGAGCTGCAGACTCAAGGTCCAGGATGAGTTGATGTTCAATTCTAGTCCAAAGACAGAAAATAAAAATTGATGTTCCAATTTCAAGACTGACAGATCAAAAAGTTCTCTCTTGCTCAGGAGGGATCGGTCGTTTTGTCTTAGTCACACCTTCGTCTCATTGGATAAGAAGCTTGGGGATGCTTTACTCAATCAACAATTCGCTCACAGATGACAGACTTTTTGCAGGAAATGGTTCTAGTTTATGCCAAGATAGCATTGTCGCTGGTATGGGTGACTCTGAGCTCTTCATCACCCGTGGGCTCTGTCCTGAGCTGCCCCCCTGTGCTTAAGAGGATATTCAGTGTCACGAGGTACACTGGACCACTGGTCTCAAGGGATCCTTCCAACTCTTAAGAATTTGTGAGCTTCTCACCCTGGAATGCTTGATTTTTTAAACACTGTCTTGTCTAAAATAACGCAGTTCAATAGTGGATGATATCAGATTGTATTTCCTTTGAAGTGCAGAGTTAATCATACTACTTAGTTCTTGGTATATTATTTCTGCTGGCCCATGTAAAGCACTCTTATTTCTTTATTCAATTATTTAACCATGTCCTCATTTTCACACGTCTGCTCTCATTTCTCTCACCCACATTAGGCAAAATTCTAATGTATTTACTGTATATCTTTCCATTCATATGAAAAACTGTATCCTTGCAAAATAGGCATTTGTTTTGCAAAATGTATATTGTTGCTTTACACGCATGCATTTTCAATTTACGCTAATGATATTGTACAATGTAGCTCATTCTGTTTCTTTTTTCATTAAGCCCTCTATGTTCACTATCCATCCATTTCAGCTCTATTTGTTTCTTTGTGAATCACATCATATTTAACCTAGTCACTATCTACCTCTACAAATAAAAGAATCCTTATCTGTGTCCTCTTATTAACAGGTAAATAATAATTTAGGAGGGTATATTAGTCAAAGTTCCCTGAAAAACAGAACCCTTTGTGTGTGTGTGTGTGTGTGTGTGTGTGTGTGTGTGTGTGTGTGTATGTGTGTGTGTGTGTGAATATATCAAGAAATTCACAATAAAGAATTAGTTGGAGTGATTATAGATGTTGAAAAGTTCCAAAATCTGAAGGGAGAGTCACAAACTGCAGACCCAGAAGAAATAATGGTATAGCCTTAGATTGAAGAGCTGCAGACTCAAGGTCCAGGATGAGTTGATGTTCAATTCTAGTCCAAAGACAGAAAATAAAAATTGATGTTCCAATTTCAAGACTGACAGATCAAAAAGTTCTCTCTTGCTCAGGAGGGATCGGTCGTTTTGTCTTAGTCACACCTTCGTCTCATTGGATAAAGCTCACCCATGTCTTGGAGGGCAATCTGCTTTACTCAATCAACTTAAGTGTTAATCTCATCTAAAAAGTTCCTCACAAATACAGCCAGAATGTTTGACAGATATCTGAGCATCCTATATCCCAGTCAAATGGACACATAAAATTACCTCTCACAGCGGGTAAAGCCAGGGTATGAATGCTAGCTCAGGAAGCACATTTCCCCTGATTTCATCAGACACTGACTGTTTACTCTTCTGGGTGGTAGCCTTCATCTACTCCCACTCACGGTGAATCAGGATTCTTACTCCCAGGGTTCTTAATCCCTGCTAACACTTGGCATCACCCAGCGTTCTAATTTTCCAGTCTACAGGGTTTAAAGAGATATCCCATTGTTGTTTTAATTTGCATTTTTCATGTTACTAATGAGTTTGAACAGCTTGTCATATGCATGCTGTCTGGTTTCCTCTTCTCTAATTGTTGTTTTAATATGTTTAAATCTCTAATGTGTCTAAATTATCCCTCTTTCATTGGGTATTTATTTGTACTTTCTGATTTTCCTTGTTTAGTCTTGCCTGAGGTCTATCCTGTTAATCTTCTCAAAGAACAAATGTTGGGCCTTTAGAATCTTCTTTATTGCTTTTGTGTGCTATTTCCAAAGTCCCCTTATCTAATATTCCTCTTTTTTTTAACCCTCTTTGAGAAGAGTGATAATGGTTTATTCTACACAGGATTCCTCCTAAAAGCACAGGAGAGAGCATGGCCCATATTCCAGACACGGTTGGTCTGTCAAGTGACCGAATTAAGGAGAAAATACATAATCTTTGAAGTATATAGATTTTTTCTATTTTTAATTGAGTTTTCTGTTGGAGTGATTATAGATGTTGAAAAGTTCCAAAATCTGAAGGGAGAGTCACAAACTGCAGACCCAGAAGAAATAATGGTATAGCCTTAGATTGAAGAGCTGCAGACTCAAGGTCCAGGATGAGTTGATGTTCAATTCTAGTCCAAAGACAGAAAATAAAAATTGATGTTCCAATTTCAAGACTGACAGATCAAAAAGTTCTCTCTTGCTCAGGAGGGATCGGTCGTTTTGTCTTAGTCACACCTTCGTCTCATTGGATAAAGCTCACCCATGTCTTGGAGGGCAATCTGCTTTACTCAATCAACTTAAGTGTTAATCTCATCTAAAAAGTTCCTCACAAATACAGCCAGAATGTTTGACAGATATCTGAGCATCCTATATCCCAGTCAAATGGACACATAAAATTACCTCTCACAGCGGGTAAAGCCAGGGTATGAATGCTAGCTCAGGAAGCACATTTCCCCTGATTTCATCAGACACTGACTGTTTACTCTTCTGGGTGGTAGCCTTCATCTACTCCCACTCACGGTGAATCAGGATTCTTACTCCCAGGGTTCTTAATCCCTGCTAACACTTGGCATCACCCAGCGTTCTAATTTTCCAGTCTACAGGGTTTAAAGAGATATCCCATTGTTGTTTTAATTTGCATTTTTCATGTTACTAATGAGTTTGAACAGCTTGTCATATGCATGCTGTCTGGTTTCCTCTTCTCTAATTGTTGTTTTAATATGTTTAAATCTCTAATGTGTCTAAATTATCCCTCTTTCATTGGGTATTTATTTGTACTTTCTGATTTTCCTTGTTTAGTCTTGCCTGAGGTCTATCCTGTTAATCTTCTCAAAGAACAAATGTTGGGCCTTTAGAATCTTCTTTATTGCTTTTGTGTGCTATTTCCAAAGTCCCCTTATCTAATATTCCTCTTTTTTTTAACCCTCTTTGAGAAGAGTGATAATGGTTTATTCTACACAGGATTCCTCCTAAAAGCACAGGAGAGAGCATGGCCCATATTCCAGACACGGTTGGTCTGTCAAGTGACCGAATTAAGGAGAAAATACATAATCTTTGAAGTATATAGATTTTTTCTATTTTTAATTGAGTTTTCTGCAGAGAAATGAGGGCAGAATGACACAGGAATGGCCAAAGGAGAGAAGTAGGAAGGGTTAAGGGGACCAACAGCTTATATTTAACTTGTGTCTCTATCATGGTTGAATGCAAAGACACTTGGGAATCTGAGGAGTGAGAAGAGCAATTCTCTCTCCAAATATTATACCAAAGGACCAGCATAGAGAACTTTTAATTACATTTTTAAAGAAGTTTGGGTTCACAATTGAGGGAAAGGTATAGAAAATGTCCTACATACCTCCTACCCCACACATTCACAGCCTCCCCCACACCACCATTGTCTATCAGTATCTCACACCAGAGTAATATACTTGTTATAGTTACTGAGCATAAATTGACACATAATTATCACTGAAGTCCGTATCTTACATTAGAGCTCACACATGGTGTACATTTTATGGGTTGGACAAAGTACGATGATATATATGCATATATAATGATACATGTTTATGTCATTTTTGTGTCATAAAGAAGAGTTTCACTACCCTAAAAATACTCTGGGTCTTGTATATTCATCCTTCCCTCCCCACAAGCCCTAGCAAACATTGATATTTTTACCATCTCTATAGTTTTACCTTTTATGTCGTATATTTGGAATCATATAGTAAGTAGCCTTTTCAGACTGGCTTGTTTCATATAGAAATACGCATTTAAGATTTATCAGTACTTTTTAAAGAAAGTGTTCATTTATTTTTTGATTGTGCTGGGTCTTTGTTGCTGCATGTGTTCTTTCCTAGTTATGGTGCACAGTCTTCTCATTGCGGGGGCTACCCTTGCTGCAGAGCACAGGCTTCATGGCACATGGGGCTCAGTCACTGTGGTTCCCAGGCTATAGAACCCAGGCTCAGTAGTTGTGCATGGGTGGCATCGCTCCACAGCATGTGGGATCTTCCCAGACCAGGGATTAAACCTGTGCCCCCGGCCCTGGCAAGTGTATTCTTATCCACTATACCACTAAGTCCTATCTGTACTTTTTGTGGCTTGGCAGTTACTTGTTTTTAGCACTGAATAATACTCCATTGTGCATAGATATACCACATTTATCTATTCACTTAAACTGAAGGGCCTCTTCTAAGTTTTGGTAATGAACAATAAATTGGCTGTAGACATCCATGTGCAGGTTTTTGGGTGGACATAAATTTTACCTTCTTTGGGTAAATACAAATGAGTACAATTTTTGGCTCATACAGTAAGAGTTTGTTTAGTTTTTAACCTAGTGATGAATTGCCTTCCAGTATGGTTGTGTCATTTTGTGTTCTCATGAGCAGTAAACGAGAGTTCTTCTTGTTCCATATCTTCAACAGTAAATGGTGGCAGTGTTTTGGATTTTGGTCATTCTAATGAGTGTATGAGATGGCTGTTCATTTTAACATCCAACAGTTCGTGGGATGACCTCACTGACTCAATGGACATGAGTTTGAGCAAACTCCAGCAGATAGTGAAGGACAGGGAAGCCTGGTGTGCTGTGGTCTGTGGGGTTGCAAAGAGTTGGACATGAATTAGTGATTGAACAACAACAAACAAGTAAATATTGGTATCTCATTGTTTTAATTTGAATTTCCCTCATGAAATATGATGTACAGCATCTTTTAAAATGGTTATTTACCATTTGTTTATGTTTTGGATTCTTGCTGCTTAAAAGTCTGCTCATCAGGAAACATTGATATTTTTACCATCTCTATAGTTTTACCTTTTATGTCGTATATTTGGAATCATATAGTAAGTAGCCTTTTCAGACTGGCTTGTTTCATATAGAAATACGCATTTAAGATTTATCAGTACTTTTTAAAGAAAGTGTTCATTTATTTTTTGATTGTGCTGGGTCTTTGTTGCTGCATGTGTTCTTTCCTAGTTATGGTGCACAGTCTTCTCATTGCGGGGGCTACCCTTGCTGCAGAGCACAGGCTTCATGGCACATGGGGCTCAGTCACTGTGGTTCCCAGGCTATAGAACCCAGGCTCAGTAGTTGTGCATGGGTGGCATCGCTCCACAGCATGTGGGATCTTCCCAGACCAGGGATTAAACCTGTGCCCCCGGCCCTGGCAAGTGTATTCTTATCCACTATACCACTAAGTCCTATCTGTACTTTTTGTGGCTTGGCAGTTACTTGTTTTTAGCACTGAATAATACTCCATTGTGCATAGATATACCACATTTATCTATTCACTTAAACTGAAGGGCCTCTTCTAAGTTTTGGTAATGAACAATAAATTGGCTGTAGACATCCATGTGCAGGTTTTTGGGTGGACATAAATTTTACCTTCTTTGGGTAAATACAAATGAGTACAATTTTTGGCTCATACAGTAAGAGTTTGTTTAGTTTTTAACCTAGTGATGAATTGCCTTCCAGTATGGTTGTGTCATTTTGTGTTCTCATGAGCAGTAAACCAGAGTTCTTCTTGTTCCATATCTTCAACAGTAAATGGTGGCAGTGTTTTGGATTTTGGTCATTCTAATGAGTGTATGAGATGGCTGTTCATTTTAACATCCAACAGTTCGTGGGATGACCTCACTGACTCAATGGACATGAGTTTGAGCAAACTCCAGCAGATAGTGAAGGACAGGGAAGCCTGGTGTGCTGTGGTCTGTGGGGTTGCAAAGAGTTGGACATGAATTAGTGATTGAACAACAACAAACAAGTAAATATTGGTATCTCATTGTTTTAATTTGAATTTCCCTCATGAAATATGATGTACAGCATCTTTTAAAATGGTTATTTACCATTTGTTTATCAGTTTAACAAATTTGCAGGAGACATTTCTTTGCTGCTTAAAAAGTCTGCTCATCAGGAAATGCTGTTTTCCAAGTGCAGTCTGTATCCTACATAATATTTTAAAGCAGCGGCTATTTCTTAAAGGAATTGGAAAGAATAATTAGCTCCATGTTTACATCATCCAAATTTTGAATTGCTTCAGCAAAAGCAGGTGATTTGTTTTATAATTCATCACATGAAAACACTCCAAGCATCAACTGTGAAATCATTAAAGTCTTACTCTTTGTAGACCTCTGAGCACTCTTAGATACATAATCACACCTCAAAAGGAGATGTATTGGCTATAGGAACCAATAAATGGTCATTCCAATAACTGAGATGTTAATTCTTAGAAATCATAATAATTGTCTTACTTTAATAACTTTGGGGGTCAAATGAAATTTGGGGAAATGTTAACAATTTGAACCTAGTTGCTATGGCAGTTTATCAACATTTTAACAAACTCATCCCCATTTACATAAACAATGTATAACACTTGGCATTTTTCTTTCTAAATTAATAGGATGGTACATCCCCTCAAGCTGAGATCCAAAGAGAAAATGGTGATGATTCAGTAAAAGATAAAAAATTGCAAAGCATTTTCCCCATGTGGGGATAATACACCAAGGCATCATTTCCCAGGGGAAGCATTTTTTTAATAGTGCCAACCAGGGTGAATATGCATCTCAGACCTCCAGAGCTTAATGAAAACCTGCTAATACCTCACTTCATACCTTGCTCTTTACCTGACAGTCATTGAGAGAGTCACTGACACACACCCTGATGAAGGGAAAGTGTTTGGGGCCATACTAAGGATCAGTCCTAACAATGAATGATTAACCACAGGAAGTGAAATGTTTGTGGCTCTGGGATCAGGAACTCTAGCTTCCCATGGTGACATCCTCTGCAAAACTAGCTTGTGATTGTCTTGCCTTACCTGTGCTCTTTAAATTGGTTGGACACATGACAAGAGTGAGTGAGTGCAAAAGAAAAGAGTGCTCTGGAAACCCAGACAATGTGCTCCTCAGTGGCTATGGCCTGATTCATGATTTATGCCTAGAGGGCTAGTCTTTGGAAACCAATATCCCTTTTGTCGTCGATAGTGATAAAATGATTCTCATGTTTATATTCATTTAGAATTGTAATTTTTTATTTTGCCATATTTTCTATAGGCAAGAATACTAGAGTGGGTTGCCATTCCTTCTCCAAAGTGAAAAAACCATTTACATCATCCAAATTTTGAATTGCTTCAGCAAAAGCAGGTGATTTGTTTTATAATTCATCACATGAAAACACTCCAAGCATCAACTGTGAAATCATTAAAGTCTTACTCTTTGTAGACCTCTGAGCACTCTTAGATACATAATCACACCTCAAAAGGAGATGTATTGGCTATAGGAACCAATAAATGGTCATTCCAATAACTGAGATGTTAATTCTTAGAAATCATAATAATTGTCTTACTTTAATAACTTTGGGGGTCAAATGAAATTTGGGGAAATGTTAACAATTTGAACCTAGTTGCTATGGCAGTTTATCAACATTTTAACAAACTCATCCCCATTTACATAAACAATGTATAACACTTGGCATTTTTCTTTCTAAATTAATAGGATGGTACATCCCCTCAAGCTGAGATCCAAAGAAAAAATGGTGATGATTCAGTAAAAGATAAAAAATTGCAAAGCATTTTCCCCATGTGGGGATAATACACCAAGGCATCATTTCCCAGGGGAAGCATTTTTTTAATAGTGCCAACCAGGGTGAATATGCATCTCAGACCTCCAGAGCTTAATGAAAACCTGCTAATACCTCACTTCATACCTTGCTCTTTACCTGACAGTCATTGAGAGAGTCACTGACACACACCCTGATGAAGGGAAAGTGTTTGGGGCCATACTAAGGATCAGTCCTAACAATGAATGATTAACCACAGGAAGTGAAATGTTTGTGGCTCTGGGATCAGGAACTCTAGCTTCCCATGGTGACATCCTCTGCAAAACTAGCTTGTGATTGTCTTGCCTTACCTGTGCTCTTTAAATTGGTTGGACACATGACAAGAGTGAGTGAGTGCAAAAGAAAAGAGTGCTCTGGAAACCCAGACAATGTGCTCCTCAGTGGCTATGGCCTGATTCATGATTTATGCCTAGAGGGCTAGTCTTTGGAAACCAATATCCCTTTTGTCGTCGATAGTGATAAAATGATTCTCATGTTTATATTCATTTAGAATTGTAATTTTTTATTTTGCCATATTTTCTATAGGCAAGAATACTAGAGTGGGTTGCCATTCCCTTCTCCAAAGGATCTTCCCAACCCAGGGCTCAAACGTCCTTTACCATCTGAGCCACCAGTTGAAATCTCCATATTCATAGAACAAAAAATGCAAACTCTCTCAAATCCAGGTGGGAATAGGTCAAGCAGTTAGAGTAAGACTTTGTCCCATAACAACAGAACAGGAGCTAAGCAAGATATTCTATAATTTTGAATAGAGACAACTTTTTGTTGTTGTGTTGTTTAGTTGCTAAGTCATATCTGACCCTTTTGTGACCCCATGGACTGTAGCCCAAAAGATTCCTCTGTCCATGGGATTTCCTAGGCCAGAATTCTGGAGTGGGTTGCCATTTCCTTCTCAAGAGGATTTTCGTGACCCAGAGATCAAGCCCACATCTCATGTATTTGCAGGCAGATTCTTTACCGTTCAGCCACCGGGGAAGCTGAGGGACAACTTGAAGGTATTCCAAAATCGACCCCAAAGACAGAAATTGCTAAATATTCCTTATCTTATCTTAGAAGAGTAATACAAAATCAAGAAAGATGGAAGCCATCCAAAGGACAATATTATCATAAACATTTCATTTAAAATATAAAAACATAGCACATTACAGCACATTTGCAGTTATTGGACAATGGAGAATATGGATGCAGATGTGTTCTACTATATGGTTATATGGTCTTTGCTACACATAAAATTGCCTACTCTAATGTTTAAGAAATTCTCAAGTTCTTCTAAGAGATCAGTCTACTCATCTACATGCAAGGTTAAAAAGTGAGTAGGGGTCCCCAGGTCACTACCTCTTTCCCACATATGTGCTACCTCATAGACCACCAACACTATACCAATATTAAAATAAAGATGACAAAAACAATAAATTCAAAATGCTGTTCTCTAGTATGATTTGACAACCTTATGAGAAGACACAGTCTTTCATGGCCCATATTCAACAAAGGACCACTCAGGAATGTATGTTGTCCTGGGACAGTGGGAGGCTCCACCATGAAGCTGAGCAGTGCTGGTGACCAGGACATTTGCTCTCTTCTTGTCTCACAGTGGTCAATCAAGGAGAACAGAAAATTAGACATGGAATTAGACAAGCGTGCAATATGTTTGAAGTTATATTTCATCTACTGATACTTTTTTTGCCAACACTAAATACTAAGACTGTTGGGCTTCCACAGTGGCTCATCAATAAAACAATCTGCCTGCAATGCAGGAGACAGATACCCTAGAGGAGGAAATGGCAACCCACTCCAGTATTCTTGCCTGAGAAGCCCCATGGACAGTCTGGTGGGCCAGTTCAAGGGTTCACAAAAGAGTCACAACTTTGTGACTAAACAACAATAAGAATGTTAGTGAGATCCACATTTTCCCACTTTGCAGATGTTTCTAGGACATCTGAGCTAGTGACCTGGGGACCCCAAAGGTAAGGTTCAAGGGTGAGATTAAGACACAGAGATTTTCAAGACCAAAAATTACAGAGACAGGTGAGGTCCAGATCTAGAAATCTCAAGCAAGAGTTACACTGATTATTAAGGATACTGAGAAATCGACCCCAAAGACAGAAATTGCTAAATATTCCTTATCTTATCTTAGAAGAGTAATACAAAATCAAGAAAGATGGAAGCCATCCAAAGGACAATATTATCATAAACATTTCATTTAAAATATAAAAACATAGCACATTACAGCACATTTGCAGTTATTGGACAATGGAGAATATGGATGCAGATGTGTTCTACTATATGGTTATATGGTCTTTGCTACACATAAAATTGCCTACTCTAATGTTTAAGAAATTCTCAAGTTCTTCTAAGAGATCAGTCTACTCATCTACATGCAAGGTTAAAAAGTGAGTAGGGGTCCCCAGGTCACTACCTCTTTCCCACATATGTGCTACCTCATAGACCACCAACACTATACCAATATTAAAATAAAGATGACAAAAACAATAAATTCAAAATGCTGTTCTCTAGTATGATTTGACAACCTTATGAGAAGACACAGTCTTTCATGGCCCATATTCAACAAAGGACCACTCAGGAATGTATGTTGTCCTGGGACAGTGGGAGGCTCCACCATGAAGCTGAGCAGTGCTGGTGACCAGGACATTTGCTCTCTTCTTGTCTCACAGTGGTCAATCAAGGAGAACAGAAAATTAGACATGGAATTAGACAAGCGTGCAATATGTTTGAAGTTATATTTCATCTACTGATACTTTTTTTGCCAACACTAAATACTAAGACTGTTGGGCTTCCACAGTGGCTCATCAATAAAACAATCTGCCTGCAATGCAGGAGACAGATACCCTAGAGGAGGAAATGGCAACCCACTCCAGTATTCTTGCCTGAGAAGCCCCATGGACAGTCTGGTGGGCCAGTTCAAGGGTTCACAAAAGAGTCACAACTTTGTGACTAAACAACAATAAGAATGTTAGTGAGATCCACATTTTCCCACTTTGCAGATGTTTCTAGGACATCTGAGCTAGTGACCTGGGGACCCCAAAGGTAAGGTTCAAGGGTGAGATTAAGACACAGAGATTTTCAAGACCAAAAATTACAGAGACAGGTGAGGTCCAGATCTAGAAATCTCAAGCAAGAGTTACACTGATTATTAAGGATACTGAGACTAAATACAGAACTGCCATATAATCCAACAACCCCACTCCTGGGTACATATCAGAGAAAACATAATTCAAAAAGATACATGCAATCCCATGTTCATTGTAGCACTATTTACAGTAGCCAAGACATGGAAGCAACCTAAATGTCCATCAGTGCAGACATGGATAAAGAAGACGTGGTATATAATGCAATAGGCTATTTTTCAGCCATAAAATCGAATGAAATAATGCCATTTGCAGCAACATGGATAGAACTAGAGATTGTCATACTGCGTAAGGTAAATCAGACAGAGAAAGACAAATATAATATCAGTTATCATATGGAATCTAAAAAAAATGGTACAAGTTATTTACAAAACAGAAATGGAGTCACAGATACAGAAGACAAATCTATAGTTACCATAGGTGGGAAAAGTTATTGTTCAGTCCCTCAGTCGTGTCTTTTTGTGACCCCCATGGACTGCAGCATACCAGGCTTTCCTGTCCTTCACCATCACCCAGAACTTACTTAACTTCATGCCCATTGACTAGGTGATGCCATCCAACCATCTCATCCTCTCTTGTCCCCTTCTCCTCCTGTGTTCAGACTTTCCCAGCCTTAGGGGCTTTTCAAATGAGTTACCTCTTCATATCAGATAGTCAAAGGATTGGAGCTTCAGCTTCAGCGTCAGTCCTTCCAATGAATATTCAGGGTTGATTTCCTTTAGGATTGCCTGGGTTAACCTCCGTGCAGTCCGAGGGACTCTCGCGAGTCTTCTCCAACACAGTTTGAAAGCATCAATTCTTTGGCACTCAGCCTTCTTAATAGTCCAGCTCACATCAGTACCTGACTTCTGGAAAGGCCACAGCTTTGACTATACAGACCTTTGTCAGTAAAGTAATGTATCTGCTTTTTAATACACTGTCTAAGTTTGTCATAGCTTTTCTTCCAAGGAGCAAGCATCCTTTAATTTCCTGGCTGCAGTCACTGTCAGCAGAGATTTTGGAGCCCAAGAAAATAAAATCTGCCACTGTTCCCATTTTTTCCCATCTCTTTGCATTGAAGTGATAGGACTTCAATCCACGATCTTATCAGTTTTTTGAATGTTGAGATTAAGCCAGCTTTTTCACTCTCTTCTTTGACAGTCATCAAGTGGCTGTTTAGTTCCTCTTCGCTTTTTGCCATGAGGGTGGTGCAATCTTCATGCCTGATGTTACTGGTATTTCTCCCATCTTGATTTTAGCTTGTGCATTATCCAGCCGGGCATCTCACATAATGTACTCTGAATATAAATTCAATAAGCAGGGTGAGAATACACAGCATATACTTTTCTCAGGAGGCAAGTAAAGTGATCCTAATATTCCCATTTCTTTCAGGATTTCCCACAGTTTGTTGTGATCCACAGAGTCAGAAGCTTTAGTGTAGTCGTGGAGCAGAAGATATCTTTCTGGAATTCTCTTGCTTTTTCTGTGATCCAACAGATGTGGGCAATTTGATTTCTGGTTCCTCTGCCTTATCGAAATTCCGCTTGTACATCTTGAAGTTCTCTGTTCACATTACTGTTGAAACCTAGCTTGCAGTATTTTGAGCATGACCTTGCTAGCATGTAAAATGAGTACATTTGTGTGACAGTTTGAACATTCTTTTGCATTGCCCTTCTTTGGGATTGGAATGAAAATTGATGTTTTCCAGTCCTGTGGCCTCTGCTGAGTTTTCCAAATTGCTGGAATGTTGAGTGCAGCACTTTAACAGCATCATCTTTAAGGATTTGAAATAGCCCAGTTGGAATTCCATCACCCCACTAGTTTTATTCATAATGTTGCTTCCTAGGTCCCACTTAACTTTGCACTCTAGGATATCTGGCTCTAGGTGAGTAATCACATCAGCATGGTCTTCTGAGTCATTGAGATTTTTTTTTTTTTGGTATGGTTCTTCTATGTGTTCTTTCTACCTTTTCTTAATCTTTTCTTCTTCTCTTAGGCCCATACTGTTTCTGTCCTTTATTGTGCCTATCTTTGCATGAAATGTTCTCTTGTTATCTCTAATTCTCTTGAGATCTCTAGTCTTTTCCATTCTATTGTTTCCTCTGTTTCTTTGCATTCTTCACTTAGGCAGTTTTCTTATCTCTTCTCGCTATTCTCTGGAACTCTGAATTCAAGAGGGTATATCTTTCCTTTTCTCCTTTGCCTTTTGAATCTCTTCTTTTCTCAGCTATTTGTAAGGTCTCCCCAGACAACTATTTTGCCTTTTTTTACATTTCTTTTTCTTAGGAATGATTTTGATCACTGCCTCCTATATGGTGTTATCAACTTCCATCCATAGTTCTTCATGTGTTCTATCAGATCTAATCTCTTGAATCTATTTGTCACTTCCACTGTATAATTGAAAGGGATTTGATTTAGGTCATACCTGGAATAAGCCTGCATTTTGCAGTAAGGAACTCATGATCCAAGCCACAATCAGCCGTGGAAGTCCTAATATTCCCATTTCTTTCAGGATTTCCCACAGTTTGTTGTGATCCACAGAGTCAGAAGCTTTAGTGTAGTCGTGGAGCAGAAGATATCTTTCTGGAATTCTCTTGCTTTTTCTGTGATCCAACAGATGTGGGCAATTTGATTTCTGGTTCCTCTGCCTTATCGAAATTCCGCTTGTACATCTTGAAGTTCTCTGTTCACATTACTGTTGAAACCTAGCTTGCAGTATTTTGAGCATGACCTTGCTAGCATGTAAAATGAGTACATTTGTGTGACAGTTTGAACATTCTTTTGCATTGCCCTTCTTTGGGATTGGAATGAAAATTGATGTTTTCCAGTCCTGTGGCCTCTGCTGAGTTTTCCAAATTGCTGGAATGTTGAGTGCAGCACTTTAACAGCATCATCTTTAAGGATTTGAAATAGCCCAGTTGGAATTCCATCACCCCACTAGTTTTATTCATAATGTTGCTTCCTAGGTCCCACTTAACTTTGCACTCTAGGATATCTGGCTCTAGGTGAGTAATCACATCAGCATGGTCTTCTGAGTCATTGAGATTTTTTTTTTTTTGGTATGGTTCTTCTATGTGTTCTTTCTACCTTTTCTTAATCTTTTCTTCTTCTCTTAGGCCCATACTGTTTCTGTCCTTTATTGTGCCTATCTTTGCATGAAATGTTCTCTTGTTATCTCTAATTCTCTTGAGATCTCTAGTCTTTTCCATTCTATTGTTTCCTCTGTTTCTTTGCATTCTTCACTTAGGCAGTTTTCTTATCTCTTCTCGCTATTCTCTGGAACTCTGAATTCAAGAGGGTATATCTTTCCTTTTCTCCTTTGCCTTTTGAATCTCTTCTTTTCTCAGCTATTTGTAAGGTCTCCCCAGACAACTATTTTGCCTTTTTTACATTTCTTTTTCTTAGGAATGATTTTGATCACTGCCTCCTATATGGTGTTATCAACTTCCATCCATAGTTCTTCATGTGTTCTATCAGATCTAATCTCTTGAATCTATTTGTCACTTCCACTGTATAATTGAAAGGGATTTGATTTAGGTCATACCTGAATGGCCTACTGGTTTTTCCTACTTTCTTTAATTTAAGCCTGCATTTTGCAGTAAGGAACTCATGATCCAAGCCACAATCAGCTCCTTGTCTTGTTTTTGTTGACTTTATAGAGCTTCTCCATCTTTGCCTACAAAGAAAGGAGAGGAGTGATAAATTAGGAGATGGGGATTGACATATACACACTACTGTATATAAAATAGATAACTAATAAGGACCCACTGTATAGCATGGAGAACACTACTCAATACTCTGTAATCACCTATATGAGAAAAGAATCTAAAACAGGGTGAATATATGTGTACATATGACTGATTCACTTTTATGTATACCTGAAACTAACAAAACATTCTAAGTCAACTATACTTCAGTAAAAATTTAACTAACTAGATAGACAGGTAAAAATATTGAGTAGAGGCCCTATCCGCAATGGCTCAAGTGGTAAAGAGTCTGCCTGCAATGCAGGAGACACAGGTTTGATCCCTGGGTCAGGAAGATCCCTTGGAGAAGGAAATAGTAACTCACTCCAGTATTGTTGCCTGGAGTATCCTATGGACAGAGGAGCCTGGTAGGCTACAGTTCATCTGGGCGCAAAGAGTAGGACACAGCATGCATGCATTGAGTAGAGTAATTCTCCAGAATGGAAATCAGAATACCAGATAAACTGATTATAAAATAATGAGTACCTGCAATCTCAATATCATCAATACTAAAAGATGGAAACAAAGAGTATGTGTGTCGGGAGTGTTCTTGAGAAGTCGTTCCCACCTACAAGAACTTGTACACAGGTTAAAATCGACAGAGCACTTGTGCATCGTCCTGAATTATGTGAAATACCTTGTAAATCATTATCATGGAAATATAAGAAGCTTGCTTCTCCTTAACCTTTTACTAAATCCTTTTGTCAATCTCTTATAGTGCTACTGACCATCTGGTTTTCCACATGAAAGCCTCTTTCAGTAGATGGTTTGCAATGTTTTTCAAGAACAGCTTAAAAGCTGAAAAACTCCCTCCTATTTTCCTATTCATTGATACGTCAATCTTTCAAAGAGGCTCTCCAGTTTCCAAGATGAATAAAGAGAGTAATTAAGATGCACACTGTTAAAAATAATAATTAATTTTCTCATTTAAGAGAATCCATGACTCAGGTTATGGAGAAAGGGAATGAACAGACTGAAGTCTCACTGAATACTTGGATGATCTGCCCCATGAGGTGCCCAGGGTTCCCTAATCCAGCAGAGAAGATGGGGGATCTGAGAAACCAGCAGAGCCTAGACCCTTAAAATTTCAAGATTTTTTGCTACCTGAGAGTTCTGCTCATTTAGCTTGTTTATTCCACTTTGTGATGTTGCAGCTCCAGTGTCCTTGAAGAATGTCTTCTTCGGTCCTTTTGTACATTAGATAAGTGACTGGTAATGTGTTTGAGTTGATGAAGTACAAATAATACTTCAGCACTGGCAAATGAAACACAGTAATTGAAGTGGACAAAGGCTAGCATTACTACAACCAACTCTGCAGCCTTTGGGGAAGTACTTCAACATTCTGAGCCTCAGTTCCCTGGTCACTTAAATGAATAGAGAATACCTTCTTCATAAATTGTTTTTATTAGTATTAAATGAGGTGATAAAAGAATACTTGTAGGTCCATGGCACAGTATAAATACTCTGGTGAGGGTTGTGTTTCGGCCTTGTGAGCCCCCAGCCAGTTTTTGCAGATCTTGCCTGGCCTCAGATCCTGAGAATGCTGCTTCCCTAAGTGTTATCTGTCACTTTCCTGCTTCAAGGTCCTCTCTACGTATGGTGTGAATATGCTTCCATTGGGTCACACACCATGGAGACGGTGTACTCCTAAAAGAGGTTTGGGAGTCATGTAGCCTAGAGTTTAAAATCTGAATCCATTCAGTACTAGCCTCATGGCCTTAAGCTAGTTAATTTAACCACTCTGAATCTTTTTTTTTTAATTTTTATTTTTTATTTATTATTATTTTTTTTGGAGGGGGGGGCAGGGTGGAGAGGGAAGGGGGCAGGCGGGCCATTTCTATTGGTCTTTCATTTATCTACTCTCATCCATCTTTGTTCTTTGGTCTGTGTGGGCCTCCCATCCCAGTGGCCTCTGTTGTCGCAGAGCACTAGCTCTGGGCTCATGCACTCCAGAGCTCCAGCTTGGCAATTGGACACATTGGTCCAGCTGCTCTGTGGCACATGGGATACTCCCAGGCCAGGGATCGAACCGGCGCCCCCCTGCACTGCAAGGCGGTGTTCTTACCCACTGGACCACCAGGGAAGCCCCACTCTGAATCTTATTTGTTTGTTTGCCCATATAAAAAAAGAAATAAGTGCATTTGGTACACAGTAAGCATTAAACAAATGTTGGCTACTTTTTATTATTTGCATGGTAAAGAATCTGCCTGCAATGCAAGAGATCCAAATTCAGTCTTTGGGTTGTGAAGATTCCCTGGAGAAGGGACTGGCTATCCATTTCCTCTAGTATTCTTGTCTGGAGAATTCCATGGACAGAGGAGCCTGGCGAGCTATAGTCTATGGGGTCACCGAGAGTCAGACGTGACTGAACGACTAACATTACTATGAGAGGTAAATAACTTTTATTTTTTTTAACAGACTTTATTTTTTAGAGTAGTCTTACGTTCATCACAAAATCGAGAGGAAGGTACAGATGGTCCACGCATACTCTATGCCCCTACACAGGCACAGCCGTCCTTCTATCAACAAGTAGAACCAGAGTGGCACTTGTGTGACAACCAATGATCCTACACCCATACATGATCATTGCCCAAAGACCATAGATTACTTTAGAGTTGACTCTGGGTGTTGCGTTTTAACTAATGTATGGTGACATATAGGTCCGCCACTGTATTATCATAGAGAAGAGTTTCACTGCTCTAGAAATCCTCTGTGATCTGCATATTCATCTCCCTTTTCCCCCTGCCTCTGGTAACCACTGATCTTTTTACTGTCTCTGTAGTTTTGCCTTTTCCAGAATGTCATATAGTTGGAACCATGCAGTATGTAGCCTTTTTGGACTGGCTTATTTCACTTAGCAATATGGATTTAAAGTTCATCCCATCTGTTTTGTGGCTTGATAGCTAATTTTTTAAGCACTGAAAAATATTCCCTTGTCTGGATGCACCACAGTTTATTCATTCACTCACCTACTGAAGGACATCTTGGTTGTTTCTGTGTCTCAGCAATTATAAATACAGTTTTGTAAAATTCACATGCAGGTTATTTTGAGTGGGTATGAACTTTTAAGTCCTTTGTATAAATACCAAGGAGCATGACTGTTGCATGTTCATGGTAAGAGTATTTTTAGTTGTTTAAGAAACTGTGAAACTATTTTCCAAGGTGGCCTACCATTTTGCATTCCCACAGCCTTGAGCGAGAGTTCCTATTGCTCCATATCCTCACCACATTGGGTGTTGTCATGTTTTGGTGTCTGGCTGTTCTGTCAGGTATATAGCAATAACTTATTGTTGTTTTCATTTACCAGTTCCCTAATGACATATGATGTTGAATAACTTTTCAAATGCTTTATTTACCACCTGGATGGGTTTTTGGGAAGATTCCCTGGAGAAGGGACTAATTTGTATTCTTGTCTGGAGAATTCCATGGACAGAGGAGCCTGGCGAGCTATAGTCTATGGGGTCACCGAGAGTCAGACGTGACTGAACGACTAACATTACTATGAGAGGTAAATAACTTTTATTTTTTTTAACAGACTTTATTTTTTAGAGTAGTCTTACGTTCATCACAAAATCGAGAGGAAGGTACAGATGGTCCACGCATACTCTATGCCCCTACACAGGCACAGCCGTCCTTCTATCAACAAGTAGAACCAGAGTGGCACTTGTGTGACAACCAATGATCCTACACCCATACATGATCATTGCCCAAAGACCATAGATTACTTTAGAGTTGACTCTGGGTGTTGCGTTTTAACTAATGTATGGTGACATATAGGTCCGCCACTGTATTATCATAGAGAAGAGTTTCACTGCTCTAGAAATCCTCTGTGATCTGCATATTCATCTCCCTTTTCCCCCTGCCTCTGGTAACCACTGATCTTTTTACTGTCTCTGTAGTTTTGCCTTTTCCAGAATGTCATATAGTTGGAACCATGCAGTATGTAGCCTTTTTGGACTGGCTTATTTCACTTAGCAATATGGATTTAAAGTTCATCCCATCTGTTTTGTGGCTTGATAGCTAATTTTTTAAGCACTGAAAAATATTCCCTTGTCTGGATGCACCACAGTTTATTCATTCACTCACCTACTGAAGGACATCTTGGTTGTTTCTGTGTCTCAGCAATTATAAATACAGTTTTGTAAAATTCACATGCAGGTTATTTTGAGTGGGTATGAACTTTTAAGTCCTTTGTATAAATACCAAGGAGCATGACTGTTGCATGTTCATGGTAAGAGTATTTTTAGTTGTTTAAGAAACTGTGAAACTATTTTCCAAGGTGGCCTACCATTTTGCATTCCCACAGCCTTGAGCGAGAGTTCCTATTGCTCCATATCCTCACCACATTGGGTGTTGTCATGTTTTGGTGTCTGGCTGTTCTGTCAGGTATATAGCAATAACTTATTGTTGTTTTCATTTACCAGTTCCCTAATGACATATGATGTTGAATAACTTTTCAAATGCTTTATTTACCACCTGGATGTCTCTTTTTGGTGAGACCTCTTATGAGATTTTTGACCATTTTTAAGTTGGATTCTTTAGACAGTTTAAGTCACTTGGTAAAGTGACACGTACACACTACTGCATATAAAATAGGTAGTTAATAAAAGCCTACCATATAGAATAGGGAATCTGCTCCATACTCTGTAATGACCTGTATGGGAATAGAATTTTAAAAAGAGTGGATATGTATATATGTATAACAGATTCACTTTGCTATACATAAGAAACTAACCCACATTGTGAATCAACTATACTTCAATAAAAATTATTCAAAAAGGTTAGTGCCTAACCGAATCAGGGGTTTAAACTCAAGCCTGTGTGACTCCCGAATCCATTCTAGCAGCATACAGTCTCCATGATGTGTGGTTCAAGAGAAGTACACATATACATACCATGCTAATTATGTATGTATACAAATGAAAGTCATTCAGTTGTGACCAACTCTTTGTGACCCCAGGGACAAGCCATGGCATTCACCAGGCAGAAATACTGAAATGGGTAGCTGTTCCCTTTTCTAGGGGATCTTCCCAACTGAGGGATCGAACCCAGGTCTCCTGCATTGCAGGTGTACTCTTTACCATTTGAGCCACCAGAGAAGCCCTAGGTATTTATATGTATATACTATATGGCTATATAAAAATATCATACACATGTACATATGCATATATATATATACACACACATACATACACACATATGTATGTCATATACTACACAATTCTTTATGGTATCTCATCCCCTGAAATGTAAGTTTCATGCAGACAGGGATCTTGTTACTTATAATACTCTTGGCACCTAGACGACTACCTGGGCCCAGTGTGGAAGGTGTATTTCATAGTCTTGTAATAGTTCTTCTAACCGGTTTGTTAAGGTGTTAGCAGTAGCTGTTCTAGGCTTTTCTACAAATGCTCATTGGTTGTATAAATTAAAACACAGTTTTGCAAATTATAGTGGCATAGGTGTTCTGTATGCTTCATAAGGAGACCGTAGGCCTTTTTGGCTGTGACAGTACTATGTTGGCATTTCTTCCTTCCCAATGGTATTAAAATTTACTTTATTGACTGCAGAGTTTTCAAATGCAGTAGGTAAGAGTTCATCATTCATGAAGAACTCTGACTTCTCAGGATAATATGTGGGCAGGAAGAAGAAAAAGAGAGGAGGTAATATTATAATGTAAAACAACTGCCAGCTTTTTTCAGAAATCAGCTTAAAAGCTCTGCCAGAATGGTTGCTATTTCAGGCTGTATTGACAAACCTCCAATAATTATAATTAAGTTTTTGTTCCTTCTTAAGAAGAAGCAAGTGATCAATGACATTTTTCTAAGGTTTCTCATGATTGTGTCGCAGAATACATCTCTCAAATGCTATAATTTGAGTTTTAAGTCTTCAATAGAAGACTTAATGAGGGTTTTGAGACAAACTGGGTAATCATTATTTAGCTGACAAAAAAAGTGTTAACATATCTATAAAGTTCTAAGGTTAATTGAAATTTGGCAGAATGAAAACCCTGTTTAGGATATTTTTCTTGCCACAAATTGGAGTACACCAGATTTACTTCTTAAACTTCCTATCAACGTAACTCTGCTCATGGCCTCCTCTGTTCACACATCTTAGCTTATATTTCCAAAAATATACAGGAGAAAAAGATGGAAGAGGAAGCCAGAAGAGTTATCTTCCCAACTGAGGGATCGAACCCAGGTCTCCTGCATTGCAGGTGTACTCTTTACCATTTGAGCCACCAGAGAAGCCCTAGGTATTTATATGTATATACTATATGGCTATATAAAAATATCATACACATGTACATATGCATATATATATATACACACACATACACACATATGTATGTCATATACTACACAATTCTTTATGGTATCTCATCCCCTGAAATGTAAGTTTCATGCAGACAGGGATCTTGTTACTTATAATACTCTTGGCACCTAGACGACTACCTGGGCCCAGTGTGGAAGGTGTATTTCATAGTCTTGTAATAGTTCTTCTAACCGGTTTGTTAAGGTGTTAGCAGTAGCTGTTCTAGGCTTTTCTACAAATGCTCATTGGTTGTATAAATTAAAACACAGTTTTGCAAATTATAGTGGCATAGGTGTTCTGTATGCTTCATAAGGAGACCGTAGGCCTTTTTGGCTGTGACAGTACTATGTTGGCATTTCTTCCTTCCCAATGGTATTAAAATTTACTTTATTGACTGCAGAGTTTTCAAATGCAGTAGGTAAGAGTTCATCATTCATGAAGAACTCTGACTTCTCAGGATAATATGTGGGCAGGAAGAAGAAAGAGAGAGGAGGTAATATTATAATGTAAAACAACTGCCAGCTTTTTTCAGAAATCAGCTTAAAAGCTCTGCCAGAATGGTTGCTATTTCAGGCTGTATTGACAAACCTCCAATAATTATAATTAAGTTTTTGTTCCTTCTTAAGAAGAAGCAAGTGATCAATGACATTTTTCTAAGGTTTCTCATGATTGTGTCGCAGAATACATCTCTCAAATGCTATAATTTGAGTTTTAAGTCTTCAATAGAAGACTTAATGAGGGTTTTGAGACAAACTGGGTAATCATTATTTAGCTGACAAAAAAAGTGTTAACATATCTATAAAGTTCTAAGGTTAATTGAAATTTGGCAGAATGAAAACCCTGTTTAGGATATTTTTCTTGCCACAAATTGGAGTACACCAGATTTACTTCTTAAACTTCCTATCAACGTAACTCTGCTCATGGCCTCCTCTGTTCACACATCTTAGCTTATATTTCCAAAAATATACAGGAGAAAAAGATGGAAGAGGAAGCCAGAAGAGTTCCTTAAACAGTTCTAGGACTTAGTGTAAATTCTTAGTATAAAATAATACACACTTATAATACAAAGTTTGTAAAACATGAAACTTTAGAGAAAAAACAAAAATGCAAATTTATATACCAAAGTCAGCTGATGCAAACATTTTGGTGTATTACAATTTATATTTTATATATGCATGCCTTTAGCATATTTTAGATTTTACTCTATGTACAGTTTTAAATCTTTTAAAAACTTGAGAGAGTCATCATCCTTATTCAACTTAATGGTTAAATAGTACATCAGAAGCAGATTCTAATTTAAATGATCATTTTCTTATTACTGAGAATTTCTTTTGCACTTTCATTAATGCTTCATTGAACATTTTTGTGGCTCTTGCTTTCCAGAATCAGTATACTATTCTTACCTGACAGTCCCACAAAATGAATATGTGGATCAAAAGTTCTGAGCTGGGGGCTCCCCTGGTCTTCCAGTAGGTAGAGAGTCCGCCTGGTACCAGGGGCACCAGTTCGATCCCTGGCCTGGGAAGATCCCACATGCTGAGGAATGGCTGGGTGGGTGTGTCCAATTATGAGCCAGTGCTTTGGAGCACATGCATCCAGAGCCCGTACTCTGCAACGAGAGAGGCCACTGCAATGGGAGGCCCACATAGGCTAAAGAATAAAGATAGATGAAAAATAAATGATGACTTGGAGGCCAAAAAAGATCTTTTTTTAAAAAAAATCTTTAAAAAAAAGTTCTGAGCTGATTTAAAACTCTGTTCTCAAATTTCTGAAACTTTTCTTTTCAAAAAGATTGGATCACATGCTTTTACTTTCTTTATTAGAAATGCAAATCAATTCCTCTTTGGCTTAAGTCTTTCATTCATGGAATTTATATCATCACCCTGACCTTGAACTTGACCTTTTCCACAGTAGACAGGACTTGGGCCAACCTAAGAAAAATCTTTTTTTTCTCTGCATTATATTTTGCACTGAAATATAAGTGGAGTTGGGGCCAGAGATGGTGTCAGCATTGGCTGGAATCACATCATATGCAAGACAAAGGCTGAGGGAAAGGTACACAAAGGAAATGGGGAAATTGCAGAAGTCAGTTTCACCAAGACAAGAAGTTGTGTGGTACCTCAAGCAAGAAGAGCCTAAGAGAGATGATTATGTTAGTGACCTTAAGGATTTACAACCCCATAAGGTCTGGCTGCGCTTTCCCCTCTTTATAATTAGCCTCCTATTTTCTTAAGCTTTTCTGAATGTGTTTCGGCTCTTTGCTACAGAAAATCCCTAAAGAGGCATATGTCAGTGCCAAAGGGGACAGAATTTTGTACATAACTACTTTCAATTTCTCAAGAGATTTCAGAGAAGCCAAGTATACTGGATATAGGTTTATTGCTTTCAGGCTCACATCAACTTGAGTCACTTACTCAATCTTGGTGTGTAAACTAACACACACTCATTCATTGTTTTATGTATATATGTACGTCTGTATGTATGAGTGTACATATATATGTATAACTTACATATATACATGTACATATCAAAAGACAATGTGTGTATATACACATACACACTCATGACTAGTTTTTGGATGGTAAACCTTAATAAAGATTTGAGGGACACTCTTGCTTTCCTACAGGCATGACTCAATGCTATCTTCTAATCTCCTGAAACCTTCAGTGGAAAACAATATGAGCTAACTATCAGCTTGGAGAGTATTATAAAGGAATGTGGATGATGTTTGTAGCAAATCTGTAACCTAAGCTACAGAAATGTAAAATTAGCTTCCTAGGAAAGGGTCAGAGAGGGTGATGTTGTGATGTTAATAAAGCACATCATAAACCATTAACAGGTGACGAGGTAGTGTTTCTACATCTGGATTAGCAGGTAGGTGTTTCCAGGGAAGGAGGAACTTACCTGTTGTGATTCCACAGTGTGATTCTGTCTTGCATGTGTCAGGGATGGTCCATATGACCTCTGATGTACAGTAGCCACAGCGAGTTTTCATGGAGGAGATGAACATACTTCTAATTATGAGGATAGGTGAAGCAAGGCTGGTGGTGAGCCTGTGGTCCCTCTGTTAGCAACCGAGAGAGTTGGGATGTGAGCCTGGGGCCACTCTGAATCCAGGGCCCATGCTCTTTCCTCTCCTCTATTGGACTTACACGTTTCCATTTCCAGTAAACCTGGAAAGAGAAATGGTTCTGTACTTAGGGTCTTTTTTGAGTTATCCTTAGGCTAAACATATTTTGTAGGGTTTGTTTTTTCCTGCTCAATGGCTGAAATCTGTGTCTCACTAGGTTTAATACTCCTTCAACTCACACCTTCCCAGACTTCCTAGTTTTTGAAATTACATATTTTTACAGAAAATATATAGATGGCCAAAGCACACACAAAAAGATGCTTACTATTACTAATCATCAGGGAACTGCAAATCAGATGAGATATTGCTTCCTAACAGAATCAGTTACGTTCAGTCACTAAGTCATGTCTGACGTTTTGTGACCCCACGGACTGTTGCACTTCAGGCTTCCCTGTCCTTCCTCATCTCCCAGAGCTTGCTCAAACTCATGTCCATTGATTCAGTGATGCCATCCAACCATCTCTTCCTCTGTCATCCACTTCTTTTTCCGCCTTCTATTTTTCCCATCATCAGGGTCTTTTCCAATGAGTTGTCCCTTTACATCAGGTGAGCAATGTATTGGCCCGTTTTAAACTCAATGGATCTCCTTGCAGTCCTGTGGACTCAATTTTAGTGCATTCAGTTTTTGGATGGAACTAAAGATTTGAGGACACTCTTGCTTTCCTACAGGCATGACTCAATGCTATCTTCTAATCTCCTGAAACCTTCAGTGGAAAACAATATGAGCTAACTATCAGCTTGGAGAGTATTATAAAGGAATGTGGATGATGTTTGTAGCAAATCTGTAACCTAAGCTACAGAAATGTAAAATTAGCTTCCTAGGAAAGGGTCAGAGAGGGTGATGTTGTGATGTTAATAAAGCACATCATAAACCATTAACAGGTGACGAGGTAGTGTTTCTACATCTGGATTAGCAGGTAGGTGTTTCCAGGGAAGGAGGAACTTACCTGTTGTGATTCCACAGTGTGATTCTGTCTTGCATGTGTCAGGGATGGTCCATATGACCTCTGATGTACAGTAGCCACAGCGAGTTTTCATGGAGGAGATGAACATACTTCTAATTATGAGGATAGGTGAAGCAAGGCTGGTGGTGAGCCTGTGGTCCCTCTGTTAGCAACCGAGAGAGTTGGGATGTGAGCCTGGGGCCACTCTGAATCCAGGGCCCATGCTCTTTCCTCTCCTCTATTGGACTTACACGTTTCCATTTCCAGTAAACCTGGAAAGAGAAATGGTTCTGTACTTAGGGTCTTTTTTGAGTTATCCTTAGGCTAAACATATTTTGTAGGGTTTGTTTTTTCCTGCTCAATGGCTGAAATCTGTGTCTCACTAGGTTTAATACTCCTTCAACTCACACCTTCCCAGACTTCCTAGTTTTTGAAATTACATATTTTTACAGAAAATATATAGATGGCCAAAGCACACACAAAAAGATGCTTACTATTACTAATCATCAGGGAACTGCAAATCAGATGAGATATTGCTTCCTAACAGAATCAGTTACGTTCAGTCACTAAGTCATGTCTGACGTTTTGTGACCCCACGGACTGTTGCACTTCAGGCTTCCCTGTCCTTCCTCATCTCCCAGAGCTTGCTCAAACTCATGTCCATTGATTCAGTGATGCCATCCAACCATCTCTTCCTCTGTCATCCACTTCTTTTTCCGCCTTCTATTTTTCCCATCATCAGGGTCTTTTCCAATGAGTTGTCCCTTTACATCAGGTGAGCAATGTATTGGTCCTTCTCATGAATATTCAGGGTTGATTTCTTTAGGACTGACAGAGTGGATCTCCTTGCAGTCCTGTGGACTCACAAGAGTCTTCTCCAGCACTGCAGTTCAAAGGCATTCATTTTTCAGTGCTCAGACTTCTTTATGATCCAACTTTTACATCCATACATGACTACTGAGAAAACCATAGCTTTGACTATATGGACTTCTGCTGGTAAAGTGATGTCTCTGCTTCTTAGTATGCTGTCTTGGTTTGTCATAGCCTTTCTTCCAAGGAGCAAACGTCTTTTAATTTCATGGCTGCAGTCACCATCCGCAGTTATTTGAGAGCCCAAGAAAATAAAGTCTGTCACTGTTTCCATTGTTTGCCCATCTATTTGCCATGAACTGATGGGACCAGATGCCATGATCTTCACTTTTTGAATGTTGAATTTTAGGCCAGCTTTTTCGTTCTCTTTCCCTTCATCAAGAGGGTTTTTAGTTCCTCTTCACTTTCTGCCATAAGGGTGATATCATCTGCATACCTAAGGTTATTGGTATTTCTCTCAGCAATCTAGACTCCAGACTGTATTTCATCTAGGTTCGCATTTTGCATGATATACTATACATATAAGTTAAATAAGCAGAGTGATAATATACAGCTTGTCATATTCCTTTCCCAATTTGGAACCAGTTCATCATTCCATGTCCAATTCTTTTTTTTTTTTTAAGATTTATTTATTTATTTATTTTGGGCGGGGTTCAGGTTGGGGAGGGAGGGGAGCAGGCAGGCCACTTCTATTGGTCTTTCATTTCTCTATTTTCATCCATCTTGTTCTTTGGCTTCTGTGGGCCTCCCATCACGGTGGCATCTGTCGTTGTAGAGTGCTGGCTCTGGGCGCATGCGCTCCAGAGCTCCATAGTTGCACTTCAGAAGCTTCCCCCTGTCCTTCCCCCCCCATCTCCCAGAGCTTGCTCAAACTCATGTCCATTGATTCAGTGATGCCATCCAACCATCTCTTCCTCTGTCATCCACTTCTTTTTCCGCCTTCTATTTTTCCCATCATCAGGGTCTTTTCCAATGAGTTGTCCCTTTACATCAGGTGAGCAATGTATTGGTCCTTCTCATGAATATTCAGGGTTGATTTCTTTAGGACTGACAGAGTGGATCTCCTTGCAGTCCTGTGGACTCACAAGAGTCTTCTCCAGCACTGCAGTTCAAAGGCATTCATTTTTCAGTGCTCAGACTTCTTTATGATCCAACTTTTACATCCATACATGACTACTGAGAAAACCATAGCTTTGACTATATGGACTTCTGCTGGTAAAGTGATGTCTCTGCTTCTTAGTATGCTGTCTTGGTTTGTCATAGCCTTTCTTCCAAGGAGCAAACGTCTTTTAATTTCATGGCTGCAGTCACCATCCGCAGTTATTTGAGAGCCCAAGAAAATAAAGTCTGTCACTGTTTCCATTGTTTGCCCATCTATTTGCCATGAACTGATGGGACCAGATGCCATGATCTTCACTTTTTGAATGTTGAATTTTAGGCCAGCTTTTTCGTTCTCTTTCCCTTCATCAAGAGGGTTTTTAGTTCCTCTTCACTTTCTGCCATAAGGGTGATATCATCTGCATACCTAAGGTTATTGGTATTTCTCTCAGCAATCTAGACTCCAGACTGTATTTCATCTAGGTTCGCATTTTGCATGATATACTATACATATAAGTTAAATAAGCAGAGTGATAATATACAGCTTGTCATATTCCTTTCCCAATTTGGAACCAGTTCATCATTCCATGTCCAATTCTTTTTTTTTTTTTAAGATTTATTTATTTATTTATTTTGGGCGGGGTTCAGGTTGGGGAGGGAGGGGAGCAGGCAGGCCACTTCTATTGGTCTTTCATTTCTCTATTTTCATCCATCTTGTTCTTTGGCTTCTGTGGGCCTCCCATCACGGTGGCATCTGTCGTTGTAGAGTGCTGGCTCTGGGCGCATGCGCTCCAGAGCTCCAGCTCAGTAATTGGACACATTGGTCCAGCCGCTCCGCGGCACATGGGATCTTCCCAGGCCAGGGATCGAACCGGCGCCCCTTGCACTGCAAGGCGGTGTCCTTACCCACTGGACCACCAGGGGAAGCCCTCCATGTTCAATTCTAACTGTTGCTTCTTATCCTGCCTACAGGTTTCATAGGAGGCAGGTAAGGTGGTCTGGTATTCCCAACTCTTTCACAGTTTTCCATAGATATTGTGATCCACACAGTCAAAAGCTTTAGGGTAGTCAGTGAAGCAGAAGTAGATGTTTTTCTGGAATTCCCTTTGTTCTTTCTATGATGCAGTGAATGTTGGTAATTTGATTTGAGGTTCCACTGCCTTTTCTCTTTTTCTCTTAATTTTACAGGGTTTTGTTGTTTACCACCATGCATTGACCTGAATCTGCCATAGTTATACAGATGTTTCACCACCATCTCCCTCCCATCCTACCCCTGCAGCTCACCACAGAGCCCCTGTATGAGATCCCGTAGTCTCACAGCATATTCCCCTCCCTCACCCTAATGGCCATAAGACTGTTCTCCAGGTCCACCTCTCCATGGCTGCTCTGCATATTCACTTATCAGCACCATCTTTCTAGATTTCATATATATCTGTCAGTATACAATATTTATCTCTCTGACATACTTCACTCTGTATAATAGGTTCTGGATTCATCCACCTCATTAGAACTGATTCAAATGCATTTCTTTGTATGGCTAATATTCCATTGTATACATGTACCACAGCCTCTTTATCCATTCATCTTTCAATGGACATCTAGGTTGTTTGCATGTTCTAGCTATTGTAAAAAGTGCTGCAATGAACAATGGGGTACAGGTGTCTCTTTAAATTTTGATTTCCTCATGGTATATGCCTAGTAGTGGGATTGCTGGGTCACAGAGTGGCTCTATTGCTAGTTTTTCTGAGAAATTTCCACACTGTCTTCCATAGTGGCTATATCAGTTCACATTCCCACCAACAGTGCAAGAGGGTTCCCTTTTCTCCACACCCTCTCCTGCATATATTGTTTGTAGAATTTTGATGATGGAAATTATGACTGGTGTGAGGTCATATCTCATTGTAGTTTTGATTTACATTTCTCTAACAATGAGTGATGTTGAGTATCTTTTCATGTGTTTGTTGGCCATCTGTATGTCGTCTTTGGAGAGACGTCTGTTTAGGTCTTTTTCCCATTTTGATTGTTTTTTTTGGGGGGGAGGGCAGTGTTGACTTGTCAGAGCTGCTTGTATATTTTGGAAATTAATTCTTTGTCGGTTGTTTCAATTGTTATTATTTTCTCCCATTCTAAAGGTTGTCTTTTCACCTTGTTTATAGTTTCCTTTGTTCTGTAAAACCTTTCAAGTTTAATGAGGTCCCAGTTGTTTATGTTTGTCTTTATTCCATCACTCTAGGAGGCGGGTCTTAGAAGCTCCTGCTTTATGTCATTGAGTGTTCTGCCTATGTTTTCTTCCAAGAGTTTTATGGTCTCTGGTGTCACAGTTAGGTCTTTAATCCATTTTGAGTTTATCTTTGTGTATGATATTAGGTACTCTTCCAACTTCATTGTTTTACATGTAGCTGTCCAGTTTTCCCAGCACCACTTACTGAAGAGGCTGTTGTTGCCCCATTGTATAGTCTTGCCTCCTTTGTCAAAAATAAGGTACGCATACTGTGGGTTTATCTCTGGGCTCTTGATCTTGTTCCATACTTCCATTGCTGCATACATGTACCAAAAAGCCTCTTGTATGTCTACATTCATGAACTGACTCAAATGTATTTCTTTTTATGGCTAAGTAATATTCCATTGTATACATGTACCACAGCCTCTTTATCCATTCATCTTTCAATGGACATCTAGGTTGTTTGCATGTTCTAGCTATTGTAAAAAGTGCTGCAATGAACAATGGGGTACAGGTGTCTCTTTAAATTTTGATTTCCTCATGGTATATGCCTAGTAGTGGGATTGCTGGGTCACAGAGTGGCTCTATTGCTAGTTTTTCTGAGAAATTTCCACACTGTCTTCCATAGTGGCTATATCAGTTCACATTCCCACCAACAGTGCAAGAGGGTTCCCTTTTCTCCACACCCTCTCCTGCATATATTGTTTGTAGAATTTTGATGATGGAAATTATGACTGGTGTGAGGTCATATCTCATTGTAGTTTTGATTTACATTTCTCTAACAATGAGTGATGTTGAGTATCTTTTCATGTGTTTGTTGGCCATCTGTATGTCGTCTTTGGAGAGACGTCTGTTTAGGTCTTTTCCCCTCTTTTGATTGTTTTTTTTGGGGGGGAGGGCAGTGTTGACTTGTCAGAGCTGCTTGTATATTTTGGAAATTAATTCTTTGTCGGTTGTTTCAATTGTTATTATTTTCTCCCATTCTAAAGGTTGTCTTTTCACCTTGTTTATAGTTTCCTTTGTTCTGTAAAACCTTTCAAGTTTAATGAGGTCCCAGTTGTTTATGTTTGTCTTTATTCCATCACTCTAGGAGGCGGGTCTTAGAAGCTCCTGCTTTATGTCATTGAGTGTTCTGCCTATGTTTTCTTCCAAGAGTTTTATGGTCTCTGGTGTCACAGTTAGGTCTTTAATCCATTTTGAGTTTATCTTTGTGTATGATATTAGGTACTCTTCCAACTTCATTGTTTTACATGTAGCTGTCCAGTTTTCCCAGCACCACTTACTGAAGAGGCTGTTGTTGCCCCATTGTATAGTCTTGCCTCCTTTGTCAAAAATAAGGTACGCATACTGTGGGTTTATCTCTGGGCTCTTGATCTTGTTCCATTGATCTATAGTTCTGTTTTTGTACCAGTACCATACTGTATTGATGACTGTTTCTTTGTAGTATAGTCTGAAGTCAGGAAGGTTGAGCCCTCCAGCTCCATTCTTCATTCTCATGACTGCTTTGGCTATCTGGGGTCTTTTGTGTTTCCATATGAATTGTGATATTTTTTGTTCTAGTTCTCTGAAAAGTGCCATTGGTAGTTTGATAGGGATCACATTGAATCTGTAGATTACATTTGGTAGCATGGTCATGTTCACAATATTGATTCTTCCAACCCAGGAACAAGAATATCTCTGTTTATGTCTTCTTTGATTTCTTTCATCAGTGTCTTATAATTTTCTGTGTACAGTTCTTTTGTCTCCTTCAGTAGGTTTATTCCTAGATATTTTATTTATTCTAATGGTGAATGGGATTGCTTCCTTGATTTCTCATTCTGATTTTTCATTATTTGTATATAGGAATGTGAGTGATTTCTGTGCATTGATTTTATATCTTGCAACTTTACTGAATTCTTTGATTAGCTCTAGTAGTTTTCCAATAGTGTCTTTGGAGTTTTCTATGTATAATATCATGTCATCTGCAAACAGTGAGAATTTTCCTTCTTCTTTTCCAATCTGAATTCTTTTGATTTCTTTCTCTTCTCCAATTTCTGTAGTTAGAACTTCCAAGACTATGTTTAATAATAGTGGTGAGAATAGACACTCCTATCTTGTTCCTGCTCTTAGAGGAGATGCTTTCAGTTTTTCACCATTCAGACTTATGTTTGCTGTGGACTTACAGCATATGGCTTTCACTATGTTGATCCCAGTTGTTTATGTTTGTCTTTATTCCATCACTCTAGGAGGCGGGTCTTAGAAGCTCCTGCTTTATGTCATTGAGTGTTCTGCCTATGTTTTCTTCCAAGAGTTTTATGGTCTCTGGTGTCACAGTTAGGTCTTTAATCCATTTTGAGTTTATCTTTGTGTATGATATTAGGTACTCTTCCAACTTCATTGTTTTACATGTAGCTGTCCAGTTTTCCCAGCACCACTTACTGAAGAGGCTGTTGTTGCCCCATTGTATAGTCTTGCCTCCTTTGTCAAAAATAAGGTACGCATACTGTGGGTTTATCTCTGGGCTCTTGATCTTGTTCCATTGATCTATAGTTCTGTTTTTGTACCAGTACCATACTGTATTGATGACTGTTTCTTTGTAGTATAGTCTGAAGTCAGGAAGGTTGAGCCCTCCAGCTCCATTCTTCATTCTCATGACTGCTTTGGCTATCTGGGGTCTTTTGTGTTTCCATATGAATTGTGATATTTTTTGTTCTAGTTCTCTGAAAAGTGCCATTGGTAGTTTGATAGGGATCACATTGAATCTGTAGATTACATTTGGTAGCATGGTCATGTTCACAATATTGATTCTTCCAACCCAGGAACAAGAATATCTCTGTTTATGTCTTCTTTGATTTCTTTCATCAGTGTCTTATAATTTTCTGTGTACAGTTCTTTTGTCTCCTTCAGTAGGTTTATTCCTAGATATTTTATTTATTCTAATGGTGAATGGGATTGCTTCCTTGATTTCTCATTCTGATTTTTCATTATTTGTATATAGGAATGTGAGTGATTTCTGTGCATTGATTTTATATCTTGCAACTTTACTGAATTCTTTGATTAGCTCTAGTAGTTTTCCAATAGTGTCTTTGGAGTTTTCTATGTATAATATCATGTCATCTGCAAACAGTGAGAATTTTCCTTCTTCTTTTCCAATCTGAATTCTTTTGATTTCTTTCTCTTCTCCAATTTCTGTAGTTAGAACTTCCAAGACTATGTTTAATAATAGTGGTGAGAATAGACACTCCTATCTTGTTCCTGCTCTTAGAGGAGATGCTTTCAGTTTTTCACCATTCAGACTTATGTTTGCTGTGGACTTACAGCATATGGCTTTCACTATGTTGAGGTAGGTTCCTTCTATGCCCATTTTTGAAGAATTTTTGTCATAAATGGTTGCTGGATTTTGTCAAAGGCTTTTTCTGCATCTGTTGAGATTATCATGTGATTTTTATCTTTCAATTTGTTGATATAGTTTGTCACAATGATTGATTTGCAAATATTAAAGAATCCTTGCATGGCTGGAATAAACCCAACTTGATCAAGCTATATGCAGCTTTTTGATGTGTTGCTGAATTCATTTTACTAGAATTTTGTTGAGGATTTTTGATTCTATATTTATCAGTTATATTGGCCTATAATTTTCTTTTCTTTTTGTTTTCTTTGCCTAGTTTTGGTATCAGGTTGATGGTGGCCTTGTAGAAGGAGTTTGGATGTGTCCCTTCTTGTACTATTTTTTTAAAAGAGTTTTAGAAGGATAGAGATTAGCTTTTCTATAAATGATGGACAGAATTCACCTGTGAAACCATCTGGCCCTGGGCTTTTATTTTTGGGCGACTTTTTTTTTTATCACAGATTTGATTTCAGTGTTTGTAATTGGATTGTTCATAATTTATGTTTCTTCCTCATTCAGTCTTGGAAGATTTCACTTATCTAAGAATCTGTCCATTTCTTTCAGGTTGTCCATTTTCTTGCCATATATTTGTTCATAATAGTCTCTTACAATCCTTTGTATTTCTGTATTTTCTGTTTTAACCTCTCCTTTTTCATTTATAATTTTTTTGATTTCATTCTTCTGTTATATTCTTGATGAGTCTGGCTAAAGATTTGTCAATTTTGTTTATCTTTGCAAAGAACCAACTTTCCTTATTAATCTTTACTATTGTTTCTTTAATTTCATTTTGATTTATTTCTGCTCTGATCTTTATGATTTCTCTCCTTCTAATTTTGGAGGTTTTTTCCTCTTCTTTTTCCAGTTGTTTTACATGTAAAGTTAGGTTGTCTTTTTGATATTTTTCTTGTTTCTTGAGGTAGGATTGTATTGCTATAAACTTCCCTCTTAGAGTTGCTTTTGCTGCATCCCATAGGTTTTGAGTTGTGTTTTCATTGTCATTTTCTTCTAGGATTTTTTTATTTCCCTTGTTTTATTATTTTTATTTTTGCTTTTACAGAGTTTTGTTGTTTACAGATATGTATAATCCCAGGTTAGTCATATGTATATCCCTGACCCCTCCCTCCTCCACCCCCATCTCAGTCCCCTCATCCCACCCCTCTAGACCATCACACATTATTTCCCTTTTGATTTCTTCAGTAATCTGTTCATTATTTCATTTCATTATTTAGAAATGTATTGTTTTTTCTCTGTGTGTTTGCATTTTTTATGGTATTTTTCTTGTAATTGATATCTAGTTTCATAGCATTGTGGTCAGAAACATGGTTGATATGATTTCAGGTTTCTTAAATTTACTGAGGTTTGCTTTGTGACCTAAGGTGTAGTCTATTCTGGAGAATGTTCTGTGTGCACTTGAGAAGAAAGTATATTCTTCTGTATTTGGATGGGAAGTCCTAAAGATATCAATGGGATCCACCTCCTCTAATGTATCATTTAAGGCTTCTGTTTTCTTCTTAATTTTCTGTATTGATGGTCTGTCCATTGGTGTAAGTGGGGTGTTAAAGTCTCCTATTATTATTGTGTTACTGACAGTTTCTCTTTGTATGTCTGATAGCGTTTGCATTTTATATTGAGGTGCTCCTATGTTGGGTGCATTGATATTTATAATTGTTATGTCTTCCTCTTGGATTGATCCCCTTTTTTTTGGTCTTTATTTTAAGGTCTATTTTGTCTGATTAGTTTTTGTTTTGTGTTTTTGAGTCTGGCTAAAGATTTGTCAATTTTGTTTATCTTTGCAAAGAACCAACTTTCCTTATTAATCTTTACTATTGTTTCTTTAATTTCATTTTGATTTATTTCTGCTCTGATCTTTATGATTTCTCTCCTTCTAATTTTGGAGGTTTTTTCCTCTTCTTTTTCCAGTTGTTTTACATGTAAAGTTAGGTTGTCTTTTTGATATTTTTCTTGTTTCTTGAGGTAGGATTGTATTGCTATAAACTTCCCTCTTAGAGTTGCTTTTGCTGCATCCCATAGGTTTTGAGTTGTGTTTTCATTGTCATTTTCTTCTAGGATTTTTTTATTTCCCTTGTTTTATTATTTTTATTTTTGCTTTTACAGAGTTTTGTTGTTTACAGATATGTATAATCCCAGGTTAGTCATATGTATATCCCTGACCCCTCCCTCCTCCACCCCCATCTCAGTCCCCTCATCCCACCCCTCTAGACCATCACACATTATTTCCCTTTTGATTTCTTCAGTAATCTGTTCATTATTTCATTTCATTATTTAGAAATGTATTGTTTTTTCTCTGTGTGTTTGCATTTTTTATGGTATTTTTCTTGTAATTGATATCTAGTTTCATAGCATTGTGGTCAGAAACATGGTTGATATGATTTCAGGTTTCTTAAATTTACTGAGGTTTGCTTTGTGACCTAAGGTGTAGTCTATTCTGGAGAATGTTCTGTGTGCACTTGAGAAGAAAGTATATTCTTCTGTATTTGGATGGGAAGTCCTAAAGATATCAATGGGATCCACCTCCTCTAATGTATCATTTAAGGCTTCTGTTTTCTTCTTAATTTTCTGTATTGATGGTCTGTCCATTGGTGTAAGTGGGGTGTTAAAGTCTCCTATTATTATTGTGTTACTGACAGTTTCTCTTTGTATGTCTGATAGCGTTTGCATTTTATATTGAGGTGCTCCTATGTTGGGTGCATTGATATTTATAATTGTTATGTCTTCCTCTTGGATTGATCCCTTGGTCATTTATGTAGTGTCTTGTGTTGTCTCTTATGATCTTTATTTTAAGGTCTATTTTGTCTGATATGAGGATTACTACTCCAACTTTCTTTTGATTTTCATTTGCATGTAATATGTTTTTCCATTCTCTTACTTTTAGTCTATATGTGTCTTTTGGTCTGAAGTGGGTTTATTGTAAACAGCGTATATATGGGTCTTGTTTTTGTATTCATTCAACTAGTCTGTCTTTTGGTTGCAGTGTATAATACATTTACATTTAAGGTAATTATTGATATAAATGCTCCTATTGCCATCTTCTTAAATGTTTGGGGTTTGTTTTGTGAATCTTTTTCTTCTCTTTTACTTGCTGACTATATAAGTCCCTTTAACATTTGGTGTAAGGCTGGTTTGGTGATACTAAATTCTTTTAATTTTTGCTTATTTGTAAAGCTTTTGATTTCTCCATCAATTTTGAATGAGATCCTTGCTGGGAGAGTAATCTTAGTTGTAGATTTTTATCTTTGAGTAGTTTAAATATGTCTTGTAATTCCCTTCTGACCTGTAGAATTTCTGCTGAAAGATCACCTATTAAATGTATGGGGTTTCCCTTAGATGTCACTTGTTGCTTTTCCCTTGCTGCTTTTAATATTCTCTGTGTTTAATTTCTATTAGCTTAATTACTATGTGTTTTGGCATGTTTCTTCTAGAGTTTAGCCTGTATGGAACTCTTTGTGATTCTTAGACTTGATTGACTATTTACTTTCCCATGTTGGGGAAGTTTTCAACTATAATCTCTTCAAAAAATGTCTCATACCCTTTCTTTTTAAATTTTTCTTCTGGAACCCCTTTAGTTCAAATGTTGGTGTGTTTAATATTATCCCAGAGGTCTCTGAGACTATCCTCAGCTCTTTTCATTCTTTGAGCTTGATTCTGTTCTTTAGCAGTTACTTCTACCATTCTGTCTTCCAGCTCACTTGTGTGTTCCTCTGCCTCAGCTACTCTGCTCTTGATTCCTTCTAGAGTATTAGTTCAGCAATTGAGTTGTTTATTTATTTTTAAGTTCTTGTATTTCTTTGTTCAGTGTGTTAGTTGATTCTTGCATTTTCTCTGATATTCTATTTTCAAGGTTTTGGACTGTATTTACTATCTGTATTCTGAATTTTCTTTCAGAAAGTTTGTCTAATTCCTCTCCATCTATTTGGACTTGTGTGTTCATAGATTGTTCGTTCATTTGTGCAGTATTTCTCTGCCTCTTCATTATTATTATTGCTTGTTTTAACTGACTGTATTTGAGGTCTCCTTTTCCCAAGCTTCGAGGTTGAATTCTTTCTGAGTTTTATTTTCTGCCCTCATAAGGTCCAGTGGTTTGTGTAAGCTTCTTGTAGGGTGTTGGAGGAGGTGAGTTTTTATTTTTTATTTTTATCTTTTTCCTCTGACAGGCCTGAGTTAGGTCTGAAGATGATTGGTTTTGTATTTTTGTCTTGTTTTTTGTTTGGATGAGGTGTCTTACTCAGGATGCACCTGTTGGTGGGGTGTTGTTGGGTCTTGCGTACAAGTGCTTGCCTTTGTGGGAGTTTTCACTGTTTAATGCTCTCTAGTATTAGGCGTTCTCTGGTAGTGTAGGATCTTAGAGTTAGTGCTCCCTCTCCAAAGCCCCTGGACTTGATACCATCTTGTTGAGGCTTCTCCTTTGCTCCTGGATGTGGGGTATCCTTTTTGTGGTCCAGTCCAACCTCCTCCTGTCAATGGCTTTTCAGCAGCTAGTTGCAATTCTGTACTCTCGCAGGAGCAGATGAGTGCACATCTGTCTATGCCACCATCTTGATCTCTCTCCTCTGCCTTTTCTGAATCCTGCTTGTACATCTGGAATTTCACAGTTCATAGTTGAGGCCAAGCTTGGAGGATTATGAGCATTACTTTGCTAGCATTTGAAATGATTATCCCAGAGGTCTCTGAGACTATCCTCAGCTCTTTTCATTCTTTGAGCTTGATTCTGTTCTTTAGCAGTTACTTCTACCATTCTGTCTTCCAGCTCACTTGTGTGTTCCTCTGCCTCAGCTACTCTGCTCTTGATTCCTTCTAGAGTATTAGTTCAGCAATTGAGTTGTTTATTTATTTTTAAGTTCTTGTATTTCTTTGTTCAGTGTGTTAGTTGATTCTTGCATTTTCTCTGATATTCTATTTTCAAGGTTTTGGACTGTATTTACTATCTGTATTCTGAATTTTCTTTCAGAAAGTTTGTCTAATTCCTCTCCATCTATTTGGACTTGTGTGTTCATAGATTGTTCGTTCATTTGTGCAGTATTTCTCTGCCTCTTCATTATTATTATTGCTTGTTTTAACTGACTGTATTTGAGGTCTCCTTTTCCCAAGCTTCGAGGTTGAATTCTTTCTGAGTTTTATTTTCTGCCCTCATAAGGTCCAGTGGTTTGTGTAAGCTTCTTGTAGGGTGTTGGAGGAGGTGAGTTTTTATTTTTTATTTTTATCTTTTTCCTCTGACAGGCCTGAGTTAGGTCTGAAGATGATTGGTTTTGTATTTTTGTCTTGTTTTTTGTTTGGATGAGGTGTCTTACTCAGGATGCACCTGTTGGTGGGGTGTTGTTGGGTCTTGCGTACAAGTGCTTGCCTTTGTGGGAGTTTTCACTGTTTAATGCTCTCTAGTATTAGGCGTTCTCTGGTAGTGTAGGATCTTAGAGTTAGTGCTCCCTCTCCAAAGCCCCTGGACTTGATACCATCTTGTTGAGGCTTCTCCTTTGCTCCTGGATGTGGGGTATCCTTTTTGTGGTCCAGTCCAACCTCCTCCTGTCAATGGCTTTTCAGCAGCTAGTTGCAATTCTGTACTCTCGCAGGAGCAGATGAGTGCACATCTGTCTATGCCACCATCTTGATCTCTCTCCTCTGCCTTTTCTGAATCCTGCTTGTACATCTGGAATTTCACAGTTCATAGTTGAGGCCAAGCTTGGAGGATTATGAGCATTATTTTGCTAGCATTTGAAATGATTACAATGGTGCCGTAGTCTGAACATTCTTTGGCATTGCCCTTCTTTGGGATTGGAATGAAAACTGACCTTTTCCAGTTCTGTGGCCACTGATAAATTTTCCAGTTTTGCTGGAATATTGATTATGCACTTTAACAGCATCATCTTTTAGGATTTGAAATCGCTCAGCTGGAATTCCATCACTTCCACTAGCGTTGTTGGTAGTAATGCTTCCTAAAGTCCTCCTGACTTTGCATTCTTAAGGTGAGTGATCACATGATCATGGTCCACAGCTCATTAAGATCTTTTTTTGTACAGTTGTTCTATGTATTCTTGCCATCATAACTGCTTCTGCTGCTGTTAAGTTCACACTGTTTCTGTCCTTTATTGTGTGCATCTTTGAGTGAGATACTCCCTTGGTATCTTTAATTTTCTTGTAGAGCTTTTCCATTCAAATATTTCCCTCTATTTCTTTGTATTATTCACTTAAGAAGGCTTTCTTATCTCTCAGTATTCTCTGAAACTGCATTTATATGAGTATATATTTCCTTTTCTCTTTTGTCTTTCGTATCTTTTGGTTTCTCAGTTATTTGTAAGGCTTCCTCAGACAACCATTTTGCCTTCTTATGTTTCTCTTTCTTGGGGATGGCTTTGATCACTGCCTCCTGTACAGTGTTATAAACCTCCATCCATAGTTTTTCAGGCACTCTGTCTATCAGATCTAATCCCTTCAATTTATTTATAACTTCCACTGTATAATAAGGGATTTGATTTAGGTCATACTTGAATGGCCTAGTTGTTTTCCCTACTTTTTTTAAATTAAGTCTGAATTTTGCAATAAGGAGTTCATGATCTGAGCCACAGTCAGCTTCAGGTCTTGTTTTTTATGACTGTATAGAGCTTCTCCATCTCAGGCTGAAAACAATATAATCAGTTTGATCTTCATATTGACCATCTGTGATGTCCACATGTAGAGGTGTCTCTTGTGTTGTTGGAAGAGGGAGTTTGCTATGACCAGTGCATTCTCTTGAAAAAACTGTTAGTCTTTCCCCTGCTTCATTTTTAACTCCAAGGCCTCCCTTGATGTCCTATTTTTGCATTCCAGCCCCCAGTGATGAAAAAACATTTTTTTGGTGTGAGTTCTAAAAGATCTTGTAGGTCTTCATAGAATCATTCTGCTTCTTCAGTATTAGTTTTTAGGGCATAGACCTGGATTACTGTAATACTGAATGGTTTGCCATGGAAACGAACCGAGATAATTGTGTTGTTTTGAGGCTGCAACCCAACGCTCAGCGGGAAACTAGCGTTGTTGGTAGTAATGCTTCCTAAAGTCCTCCTGACTTTGCATTCTTAAGGTGAGTGATCACATGATCATGGTCCACAGCTCATTAAGATCTTTTTTTGTACAGTTGTTCTATGTATTCTTGCCATCATAACTGCTTCTGCTGCTGTTAAGTTCACACTGTTTCTGTCCTTTATTGTGTGCATCTTTGAGTGAGATACTCCCTTGGTATCTTTAATTTTCTTGTAGAGCTTTTCCATTCAAATATTTCCCTCTATTTCTTTGTATTATTCACTTAAGAAGGCTTTCTTATCTCTCAGTATTCTCTGAAACTGCATTTATATGAGTATATATTTCCTTTTCTCTTTTGTCTTTCGTATCTTTTGGTTTCTCAGTTATTTGTAAGGCTTCCTCAGACAACCATTTTGCCTTCTTATGTTTCTCTTTCTTGGGGATGGCTTTGATCACTGCCTCCTGTACAGTGTTATAAACCTCCATCCATAGTTTTTCAGGCACTCTGTCTATCAGATCTAATCCCTTCAATTTATTTATAACTTCCACTGTATAATAAGGGATTTGATTTAGGTCATACTTGAATGGCCTAGTTGTTTTCCCTACTTTTTTTAAATTAAGTCTGAATTTTGCAATAAGGAGTTCATGATCTGAGCCACAGTCAGCTTCAGGTCTTGTTTTTTATGACTGTATAGAGCTTCTCCATCTCAGGCTGAAAACAATATAATCAGTTTGATCTTCATATTGACCATCTGTGATGTCCACATGTAGAGGTGTCTCTTGTGTTGTTGGAAGAGGGAGTTTGCTATGACCAGTGCATTCTCTTGAAAAAACTGTTAGTCTTTCCCCTGCTTCATTTTTAACTCCAAGGCCTCCCTTGATGTCCTATTTTTGCATTCCAGCCCCCAGTGATGAAAAAACATTTTTTTGGTGTGAGTTCTAAAAGATCTTGTAGGTCTTCATAGAATCATTCTGCTTCTTCAGTATTAGTTTTTAGGGCATAGACCTGGATTACTGTAATACTGAATGGTTTGCCATGGAAACGAACCGAGATAATTGTGTTGTTTTTGAGGCTGCAACCCAAGTACTACATTTTGAACTCTTGCTGACTAAGAGGGCTACTCCATTTTTTTAAAGGCATTCTTTTTTTTTTTGACTTTTTTTGGGGGGCGGGGGGGGGGGTTGGGGAGGGACGTGGGTGGGCGGGCCACTTCTATTGGTCTTTCATTTATTCAGTTTCATCTATCTTTGTTCTTTGACCTGTGTGGGCCTCCCACCACAGTGGCCTCTGTTGTCGCAGAGCACCGGCTCTGGGCACATGCGCTCCAGAGCTCCTACTCGGTAATTGGACACATGGATCCAGCCGCTCCGCGGCACGTGGGGTCTTCCCAGGTCAGGGATCGAACCGGCGCCCCCTGCACTGCAAGGTGGTGTCTTTACCCACTGGACCACCAGGGAAGCCCTTTTAAGGCATTCTTGCCCACAGTAATAGATATAATGGTCATCTGAATTAAATTCACCCATTCCTGTCCATTTTAATTCACTGATTCATAAATGTCAATGTTCATTCTTGCCATCTCCTTTTTGACAACTTCTAATTTACCCTGATTCATGGACCTAACATTCCAGGTTCCTATTGTTCTTTGCAGGATCAGACTCAACTTTCACTACAAGACATATCCACAACTGGGCTTTGTCTCAGCCTTTTCATTCATTATGGAACTAATTCTCCATTCTTCTCCAGTAGCATATTGGGCACTTAATGATTTGGGGAGGCCATCTTTCGTTATCATATCTTTTTGCCTTTTCCTTCTGTTCATGGGGCTCTCAAGGCAAGAATACTGAAGTGGTTTGCCATTCCCTTCTCAAGTGAACCACATTTTGTCAGAACTCTCCAAAAAGACCAGTCCATCTTGAGTGGCCCTACATGGCATGGCTCATGGTTTCTTTGAGTTATACAAGGCTGTGATCCATGTGATCAGATTGGTTAGTTTTCTAACCAAACTTTTCATTTGTTTTTCCCTCTTATGGATGAGGTTAAGAGTGTTGTGGAAGCTTCCTGATGGGAGGGACTGGCTGTAGGGTAAACAGGATCTTGTTCTGGAAGGCAAGGCCATGTTCCATAGATCTTTAGTCCAATTATCTGCTGATGGATGGAGCTGTGTCCCCTCCCTGTATGGTAGGTGTAATTGGGACCTTCTCCAAAAGAAATTCTGCCAGCATGCTGTACTAGGACTGCTATTTCAATGTCCCTGACCCTGCATCAGGTCACTATTGACCCATGCATCCTCTGGAGATTCCTGAACACTCAGAACCAAGTCTGGCTCAGTCTCTGTGGGGTCACTTCTCCTTTCTCCTGTGTCCTGGAGTACACAAGGTTTTGTTTGTGCCCTCCAGAGTCTGTTTCCCCAGTTCTGTTCAGCAGCACTATAATGGTGACCTCCACCAAAATGACTTATGCCACATGCTGCACCTCTCAGGAGACGTTCAGACACTCAAAGACAGGTCTGGCTCAGTCTCTTCTGGTGGTCACTGCTCCTTTCCCAGGGTCTTGGTGCACAAACGGTTTTGTTTGCACCCTCTCAGCATCTCTGGCAGGTATGAGATTTCATTTTAAAAACACAACTGCACCCCTACCATCTTGCTGTGGCTTCTTCTTTGCTCTTAGATGTGGGGTATCTTTTTTTTTTTTTGGTGGGATCCAACATTCTCCTGTGGATAGTTGTTCTGTAGCTATTGACAGTTTTGGTCTCACTGGAGAAGATGTGCACACATACTTCTCATCTTAGGATGTAAGAATGGCCATCATCAAAAAGTCTACAAACAGTAATGTGCTACACACACACACTGGAATATTGTTTAGTTAAGTTGTGTCTGATTCATGTGACTCCATGGATTGTAGCCTGCCAGGCTCCTCTGTCCATGGGATTTTCCAGGCAATAATACCAGAGTAGGTTGTCATTTCCTTCTCCAAGGTATCTTCCTGACCCAAGTATCAAACCTGCATCTCTTGCCCATGTCTCCTTCATTGCAAACAGACTCTTTACCACTGAGCCATCAAGAATGCTCCAATGCACTATTACTCAGTTATTAAAAAGAATTACATAATGCCATTTGCAGCAACATGGATGGATCTAGAGATTATAATAAGTGAAGACAGAAAGACAAATACTATATGATATTGCCTATATGTGGCATCTAAAAAACCTATACGAATGACCTTAGATACAGAACAGAAATAAGAGTCACAGACCTAGAAAACAAACTTATGGTTACCAAAGGGGAAAGGGGCAGGGAACAAATTAGGAGTTTGGTAGTAACATACACACGTCATTATAACCAACAAGTACCTACAGATAACCAACTTACCATATAGCACAGAAAACTCTACTCAGTATTTTGCAATAACCTATAAAAGAAAAGAATCTAAAAAAAAGATCCATATATGTATGTATAACTTAATGTCTTTGCTGGACACTTGAAACTAACGAAACATTGTAAGTCAATGATACTTACTTAAAAAATAAAAAGGAAATTACAGATTTGGGGGACTAAGAGATATAATCACTAAGATAAAAGGCTGAAGAGACCATACTCTTAAAACACAAGTTTCATGAACCAGGTACACCTTAGGACAATCTCATAAACCAAGTACACCTTAAGACAACCTCATGGGCTTCCCTGGTGGTCCAGTGGGTAAGGACACCGCCTTGCAGTGTAAGGGGCGCCAGTTCGATCCCTGGCCTGGGAAGATCCCACGTGCTGCGGAGCGGCTGGACCGATGTGTCCAATTACCGAGCCAGAGCTCTGGAGCGCATGTGCCCAGAACCGGTGCTCTGCGACAACAGAGGCCACCGTGATGGGAGGCTCACACAGGCCAAAGAACAAAGATGGATGAAACTAGACAAATGAAAGGCCAGTGGAAGTGGCCTGCCCACCCCCCTCCCTCCCCACCCCCGCCAAAATAAATAAATAAATGTTTAAAATAAAAAAAGAAAAGACAACCTCATGCTGAAATTAAGAGAAGTAAAGCAAAAGGAGGAAGGAGAAAGAGGCTTCCAATTGTGTTTCCTTGTTCAGGCTTCCCTTATCTGCCCCACAAGTTTCTTCCCCTCCCCCAGATTCTGTGGCATGTTTTTACAGTCTCACTACTTGGCCTCATCCATTCATCTACCTCTGTGTTCAAGGGAAGTTTCACAATCCTGATTTTTCTTCCCATGAAACTTTTATTTTCAGGCCCAAGTAAATTGATGTTCATCTCCAATTCCCCACGTAGTCTCCCTGGCACACTCATTCTATTCGATGTGAGCTATAAGGTATCCAGCTCCACCATGGGTGAGGTAGAGTGTAGCTCCTGAAATGAAATGTAAAAACCAAGAAGAAGAAAAAAATCACAGCTGTCCGTCACCCTGTTCCCAAAGGGTCAAACTGGAATTTATCCTCCAAAGGATTCTCTTAGTCTTTATCTTGCCTTGGGGCAAGTCTTAGATTATAACCAACAAGTACCTACAGATAACCAACTTACCATATAGCACAGAAAACTCTACTCAGTATTTTGCAATAACCTATAAAAGAAAAGAATCTAAAAAAAAGATCCATATATGTATGTATAACTTAATGTCTTTGCTGGACACTTGAAACTAACGAAACATTGTAAGTCAATGATACTTACTTAAAAAATAAAAAGGAAATTACAGATTTGGGGGACTAAGAGATATAATCACTAAGATAAAAGGCTGAAGAGACCATACTCTTAAAACACAAGTTTCATGAACCAGGTACACCTTAGGACAATCTCATAAACCAAGTACACCTTAAGACAACCTCATGGGCTTCCCTGGTGGTCCAGTGGGTAAGGACACCGCCTTGCAGTGTAAGGGGCGCCAGTTCGATCCCTGGCCTGGGAAGATCCCACGTGCTGCGGAGCGGCTGGACCGATGTGTCCAATTACCGAGCCAGAGCTCTGGAGCGCATGTGCCCAGAACCGGTGCTCTGCGACAACAGAGGCCACCGTGATGGGAGGCTCACACAGGCCAAAGAACAAAGATGGATGAAACTAGACAAATGAAAGGCCAGTGGAAGTGGCCTGCCCACCCCCCTCCCTCCCCACCCCCGCCAAAATAAATAAATAAATGTTTAAAATAAAAAAAGAAAAGACAACCTCATGCTGAAATTAAGAGAAGTAAAGCAAAAGGAGGAAGGAGAAAGAGGCTTCCAATTGTGTTTCCTTGTTCAGGCTTCCCTTATCTGCCCCACAAGTTTCTTCCCCTCCCCCAGATTCTGTGGCATGTTTTTACAGTCTCACTACTTGGCCTCATCCATTCATCTACCTCTGTGTTCAAGGGAAGTTTCACAATCCTGATTTTTCTTCCCATGAAACTTTTATTTTCAGGCCCAAGTAAATTGATGTTCATCTCCAATTCCCCACGTAGTCTCCCTGGCACACTCATTCTATTCGATGTGAGCTATAAGGTATCCAGCTCCACCATGGGTGAGGTAGAGTGTAGCTCCTGAAATGAAATGTAAAAACCAAGAAGAAGAAAAAAATCACAGCTGTCCGTCACCCTGTTCCCAAAGGGTCAAACTGGAATTTATCCTCCAAAGGATTCTCTTAGTCTTTATCTTGCCTTGGGGCAAGTCTTAGATTGAGGCATGCAGAGATGCAGAATGAATTTTCTATGAATAATAACCATCTACTTTATTATATATGCATTTATTCTGAGCTTATTTGGTGACTCAGACAGTTAAGAAACTGCCTGCGGGGCTTCCCTGGTGGTCCAGTGGGTAAGGAAACTGCCTTGCAGTGCAGGGGGCACTGGTTTGATCCCTGGTCTGGGAAGATCCCACGTGCCACAGAGTGGCTTGGACCATGTGTCCAATTGCCGAGCCAGAGCTCTGGAGCACATGTGCCCAGAGCCGGTGCTCTGTGACAACAGAGGCCACTGCGATGGGAGGCCCACACGGGCCAAAGAACAAAGATAGATGAAAGTGGATGAATGAGAGACCAATGGAGGTGGCCGCCCACTCCCCTCCCTCCCCGACCTGTCCCCCACTCCAAAAAAAAAAAAAAGAATCTGCCTGCCATGCAGGTGACCTAGGTTCGACCCCTGGGTCAGGAGGATCGCCTAAAGAGGGAAGTGGATGCCCACTCCAGTATTCTTGCCTGGAAAATTGCATGGACAGAGAAGCCTGGTGGGCTACAGTCCATAGGGTCACAAAGAGTCAAGACCGAGCAACTGACACTTTCATTTATTCACTTGTTGAACCAGCATTTATTGAGCAGCCTTATGTACTGGGCACTATGCAAGTTGCTTAGGGGAAAAATGCAGAATTTGTAAGATACGGTTTCTTGTCTGTTGTAGGAAGAAGGAGAGTAAACAATTATAGGACACTGACTTCCGGTGGAACCTCTGGGGTACCTAGAAGGTCACCCTGATGCTGCCAAAAGGGTATCAGAAGAGATTTAGCCAAAGAGGACACTTCTGATTTAGCACTTGCAGAGGAAATAGAGATAATATGGCAAAGCCTGGGTGTTGCAGAACCAGGGGAGATGAGGATACATGATTCCCTAGAGACAGAGGCTGGTGCTAGAGGTTGTGGGGAGTGGCACAGTGACTAAGGGAGACTTGCCATGTTCAGTGAAGCAGGCCAGAGCCACACCCCAGAGGGCCTCCGAAGCAGCCTTAAGATTGTAAACTCTCTCCATGGAATAACTGAGAGGCGGGTCAATACCAACAAAGCTGTATCACTGTGACTTTCAGGATGCATCTTCCCTGGTCCAGGACTCAGTATAGGCAGCGGATGTGAAATTCCAGATCCTGCAAGCTCCAGGAGGGGGCTCTAAATTCCTGGTTTGAAGGAGAAAATAAGAGGAGAAAAGAATCCTGTTTTGCTGTGTCTTAACTGGGAGGCCAGAACAAATAAATTCTCTCACACACTGTTTACTTCTTTGCATATTGAGGGTGACCTGGGCTGCCTTCATGGGTAAATATATTAGTGTATAAAACGCTTTGCTCGCTGTCTTCATGGAGATAAAGTTCTCTGTGATATTTACCAAGATTCCCTCATCGTCGTCTCCTAGGCAGGTCTTCTTTCTTTCCCACCTCTGTCAAATACTGAGCTCTGGAGTGGCAAGAGCCCCATCTCTGGCCAAGACTGAGTCAGAGTCTGAAGGGACAGCAAGAATTCAACTGGTGTGTGTGTGGGTGTGAGGTCTGAATCCTTGCATCCTAGTCTCTATTTGGGGGGCATGGTGAGAAGAATCCCAGATAGTTCGGGAGAAGGCAGGGATGAAAGGAGCTAAGTTCCCAATTCATTTTTCATAACCACTATAATAAATCACCCCCCAAATTGGCAGCTTAAAAATATACATTTATTCTCTTATGGTTCTTAGTGGGTCAAAATCAGAAGACTCATGCTTCCTCTAAAGTCTCTAAGGACATCTGTTTCCTTGCCTTTGCCTGATTCTGGAGACTGTCCATGTTCCTTGGCTGGTGTCTTCTTTCATCTTTGAAGCCTACAGCATAGCATTTTTAAATCTCCATCTCTCTGTTAAAATCATAGTGTTGCCTTCTCTCTTCTAAGTAGTCAAATGCCATGCCTCTCTCCTTCCCCCTTATAAGGACATCATGATCACATTTAGACCCCGAGTGGATAATACAGGATAACCTCCCCTATCTCAAGATTCTTAAATTAATCCATATCTATCCCACCTGTTTTGCAATTTAAGGTTACATATTTATTTTAAAATTCCAGGGATTAGCACCTAAATGTCCTGGGAGTTCCTCGAATGAATAAAGCGTGGGGAACCCTGAAACAGCAGGGACTAGAATGAGGCTAATGAGGCCCCCAGAACCTGAGACTTAAGGAGTCCGTCACTTTCAGGATAATCCTGAGTGAGAGAGCTGCTCCTGAAAGTGAGTGTGTCTTTAAATTTTGTGCTCTAGGTGCCTTGCTCACCTTACCCTTGTCTGGAGTGGCAAATAGAGCTGGAGCAGAAATAGGTGGGGCTATGCTAGGGCAGCAGGCCCGAGACAGTCCAACAGAGTGCCCGAACTAGGACGTGTTTGCCTGACTGACTGTTTGTGTGTCAGTGTGGTGTGTCAGGGCATTAAGTAAGAGACAGAGAGGAAGATACAGATTGGTGGAATGATTCCCCTTGATCACTGAAGTAACACTCCTCCCTAGTAACTCCCCAGAATGGTGTGGGTTTCATGCAGAAGGAGCCAGACTTGAAGTGGCCTTGCCTCTATCTGAGAATAGGATTGCAGGTCAGGTGGGGAGTGGACTTGTCTGAGTTTGCAGTAGGAACACCATGGAGAACCAGATGACTACTTCCTGAAAGGTCCATGCAATAGCGAAAAGTGATGAGAAGATCATGGATTGATATCTAGTAAAACCGCTCCTGGGGAATGAGTCCTTAGGGAGGAAGGAAACGCAGACCTGACACATTGGGGACACACATCCAGAGGGTCTTGTCTATGAGTCCCTTTGAGCAATGCTGTTCCTTTCCCCATGGCTGCCCCACTAGGATCAGATGCTTTTGGTGTCCTGCTTGTTTTGGAACTCCAGTCTCTGAGAAACTCAATGAAGAATAGCCCCTTCCCTGGTCCCAGGTCAGGCTGTCTTCTCCACACCGCCTCCTCCTCTCCCTCACACATTCCCAACCAGAGGGTGGGGGACAGTGACTCATGCTAATTATACAGTAACAGGAGAAGAAAAAGACACACACTTTTTTTTTTCTCCCAACAGCAGCTGGGACTTTCTATTTATTTGTCCGCTATTTATAACTCACTCAGACAAGGAGGTCTTATCTCCTCCCACCACCATTTCCCCAAATGAAATTTCTCTAGGGTGGATCCAGTTTTATCTAAATTGCTTGGACAGAGGAGCACAGCATATATAATCCATAGTGAAAGAGATAAGCCTTTCTCCTTGTATTTGATATAAAAATAACCAACAGGCAAAATGAGTATGGATCGGGAAAAATTAATTTACTTCTTTGCCTAATTAGTAGATGCAGGATAGATGTATCTGCATAGTTGCCTAATTATTATAATCCTTAACAGTTACATGAAACTCTTCATCATCAGAAATACCACCCTCTTCTGACACTAAATAATTAATCTTCAGCACTCCTATGTGAGCATCTTATCTGAGCAAGAGAAATACCATGAGGTTGGAGGAAAGCAGAAGATCAGGGTGAGGTACTGAGGTTATCCCTTGATCACTGAAGTAACACTCCTCCCTAGTAACTCCCCAGAATGGTGTGGGTTTCATGCAGAAGGAGCCAGACTTGAAGTGGCCTTGCCTCTATCTGAGAATAGGATTGCAGGTCAGGTGGGGAGTGGACTTGTCTGAGTTTGCAGTAGGAACACCATGGAGAACCAGATGACTACTTCCTGAAAGGTCCATGCAATAGCGAAAAGTGATGAGAAGATCATGGATTGATATCTAGTAAAACCGCTCCTGGGGAATGAGTCCTTAGGGAGGAAGGAAACGCAGACCTGACACATTGGGGACACACATCCAGAGGGTCTTGTCTATGAGTCCCTTTGAGCAATGCTGTTCCTTTCCCCATGGCTGCCCCACTAGGATCAGATGCTTTTGGTGTCCTGCTTGTTTTGGAACTCCAGTCTCTGAGAAACTCAATGAAGAATAGCCCCTTCCCTGGTCCCAGGTCAGGCTGTCTTCTCCACACCGCCTCCTCCTCTCCCTCACACATTCCCAACCAGAGGGTGGGGGACAGTGACTCATGCTAATTATACAGTAACAGGAGAAGAAAAAGACACACACTTTTTTTTTTCTCCCAACAGCAGCTGGGACTTTCTATTTATTTGTCCGCTATTTATAACTCACTCAGACAAGGAGGTCTTATCTCCTCCCACCACCATTTCCCCAAATGAAATTTCTCTAGGGTGGATCCAGTTTTATCTAAATTGCTTGGACAGAGGAGCACAGCATATATAATCCATAGTGAAAGAGATAAGCCTTTCTCCTTGTATTTGATATAAAAATAACCAACAGGCAAAATGAGTATGGATCGGGAAAAATTAATTTACTTCTTTGCCTAATTAGTAGATGCAGGATAGATGTATCTGCATAGTTGCCTAATTATTATAATCCTTAACAGTTACATGAAACTCTTCATCATCAGAAATACCACCCTCTTCTGACACTAAATAATTAATCTTCAGCACTCCTATGTGAGCATCTTATCTGAGCAAGAGAAATACCATGAGGTTGGAGGAAAGCAGAAGATCAGGGTGAGGTACTGAGGTTATCCCTTATCATGAAAACAGAAGCTTCTCTGTATGTGCTGGTGCCCCAGCATCAGGACCGACAGAGGACAATCTGTCCACCTCAGCCAGCTCAGGGCTCCACCAGCTGCAGCAGGTAATTCACCACCAAATCCCAGAGCCTGAGGATTCTAGCCTGCCTGGCTGTGTAGCTAGAATTCTCCTCCCATAGTGCAGAGAGCACAGTGGACCCAGGCAGAGGGAGGTCCCGGGTGCCATACTGCAGCGAGGGACAATTACCCATGGAGCCCCTTGGCGTGCCTTCAGTCTGTTCATGGGCTTTCTGCCCCCTTTCCTGATTTGATGTGCATTTGCTCAGCCCTGTGCTGTGCTGTGCTAAGTCATTTCAGTCGTGTCTGACTCTTTGAGACCCTGTGGATTGCAGCCCACCAAGCTCCTCTGTCCATGGGATTCTTCAGGCAAGAATACTGGAGTGGGTTGGCATGCCTTCTTCCAGGGATCAAACCCATGCCTCCTGCACTGGCAGGCAGGTTCTTTACCACTAGTGCCATCTGAGAATCCCTTGCTTAGCCCCACTTTTTCCTGTTTCCTGTGGTGGGATCTAACTCCTGGCACCTCTCCTGTCGACTCAAGAGTTCCTGATAAGCCCTGAGACTCTTACCTTCACCAGCTAACAAACTTCTTTACCTCCAAACCCTGTGGCCTCTAATGTGCTAGCCTTCAAGCAGATACATTAAGCAGATATAAGTTCAGCCTCCAATAGAGTAGCCTTTGGTGATCCATCCTCAAAGCAGACTTGACAGAGGAGCACAGCATATATAATCCATAGTGAAAGAGATAACTTCTCCTTGTATTTGATATAAAAATAACCAACAGGCAAAATGAGTATGGATCGGGAAAAATTAATTTACTTCTTTGCCTAATTAGTAGATGCAGGATAGATGTATCTGCATAGTTGCCTAATTATTATAATCCTTAACAGTTACATGAAACTCTTCATCATCAGAAATACCACCCTCTTCTGACACTAAATAATTAATCTTCAGCACTCCTATGTGAGCATCTTATCTGAGCAAGAGAAATACCATGAGGTTGGAGGAAAGCAGAAGATCAGGGTGAGGTACTGAGGTTATCCCTTATCATGAAAACAGAAGCTTCTCTGTATGTGCTGGTGCCCCAGCATCAGGACCGACAGAGGACAATCTGTCCACCTCAGCCAGCTCAGGGCTCCACCAGCTGCAGCAGGTAATTCACCACCAAATCCCAGAGCCTGAGGATTCTAGCCTGCCTGGCTGTGTAGCTAGAATTCTCCTCCCATAGTGCAGAGAGCACAGTGGACCCAGGCAGAGGGAGGTCCCGGGTGCCATACTGCAGCGAGGGACAATTACCCATGGAGCCCCTTGGCGTGCCTTCAGTCTGTTCATGGGCTTTCTGCCCCCTTTCCTGATTTGATGTGCATTTGCTCAGCCCTGTGCTGTGCTGTGCTAAGTCATTTCAGTCGTGTCTGACTCTTTGAGACCCTGTGGATTGCAGCCCACCAAGCTCCTCTGTCCATGGGATTCTTCAGGCAAGAATACTGGAGTGGGTTGGCATGCCTTCTTCCAGGGATCAAACCCATGCCTCCTGCACTGGCAGGCAGGTTCTTTACCACTAGTGCCATCTGAGAATCCCTTGCTTAGCCCCACTTTTTCCTGTTTCCTGTGGTGGGATCTAACTCCTGGCACCTCTCCTGTCGACTCAAGAGTTCCTGATAAGCCCTGAGACTCTTACCTTCACCAGCTAACAAACTTCTTTACCTCCAAACCCTGTGGCCTCTAATGTGCTAGCCTTCAAGCAGATACATTAAGCAGATATAAGTTCAGCCTCCAATAGAGTAGCCTTTGGTGATCCATCCTCCTGAATTATAACGGCAAGGCTTACTTGACATCGTTGGGGTGGGAGCACAATCTTCTCCTCACCTCTATCCCATGCCTTCCTCAGCCTGCTCTTCCTCCCACAGTGAGCTCTCAAGAGAATGCCAAGAGAGAGCCAAGGCAGGAGCCTCTTTCCACACCCAGGCCTTGGGTCGTGATGAAGTGGAGGTGTGCCCCTCTCCCTGCCCCTTACACTTGAAACTGGCCAGAAGCTGCAGAACCCCTTTGGTCTCCAGACACTGGAAACATGTTAAGATTATAAAAGAAAGAAAAGAATCCAATACAATTATAACTGTATTTAGTGCTTAATAGGCTTTCAGTGAAGTTTGTTTTAAAAAAATTTGCATTAGGCCTTATTTTTCATGACTTTCAGGAAACACACACACACACTCAGCCAAGCAAGGAAGAGTATCTACAACTACGAGATCTTGCCTTTATCTTGTAGACAGGGGTGGGGAAAAAGAGAGCCACAAAAACAATTGTTACTTAAATTGCAGCTTCACTGTTTTTTATTTTTCCTTACTTTTATAAACATAATAGGCTATGCAAATATTGCTTGCATTTAAAATTTGTTAAAGCTCAAAGCTACCATAATGAGATAAGAATTATAAGTTCTAATTATATGCTTTGAGGCAATGTATTATGCAACAGTTTGGGGGAAAAAATGAGTGCAACATAACAGATCTTCTTTCCCATTTTCTTAATTTTGGGCTTTATCCTTAACTAAGGAAGACGATCCAACTCCTACCAATTATTCCTCCACAGTTCAGCTAACAATGCCTTTCTGGTCCAATCATATGGGTCCAGAAAGGGAAGAGGCAAAGAAATGAACACATTCGCTGCCCCAACTGCCTCCTGCACTGGCAGGCAGGTTCTTTACCACTAGTGCCATCTGAGAATCCTTGCTTAGCCCCACTTTTTCCTGTTTCCTGTGGTGGGATCTAACTCCTGGCACCTCTCCTGTCGACTCAAGAGTTCCTGATAAGCCCTGAGACTCTTACCTTCACCAGCTAACAAACTTCTTTACCTCCAAACCCTGTGGCCTCTAATGTGCTAGCCTTCAAGCAGATACATTAAGCAGATATAAGTTCAGCCTCCAATAGAGTAGCCTTTGGTGATCCATCCTCCTGAATTATAACGGCAAGGCTTACTTGACATCGTTGGGGTGGGAGCACAATCTTCTCCTCACCTCTATCCCATGCCTTCCTCAGCCTGCTCTTCCTCCCACAGTGAGCTCTCAAGAGAATGCCAAGAGAGAGCCAAGGCAGGAGCCTCTTTCCACACCCAGGCCTTGGGTCGTGATGAAGTGGAGGTGTGCCCCTCTCCCTGCCCCTTACACTTGAAACTGGCCAGAAGCTGCAGAACCCCTTTGGTCTCCAGACACTGGAAACATGTTAAGATTATAAAAGAAAGAAAAGAATCCAATACAATTATAACTGTATTTAGTGCTTAATAGGCTTTCAGTGAAGTTTGTTTTAAAAAAATTTGCATTAGGCCTTATTTTTCATGACTTTCAGGGAAACACACACACACACTCAGCCAAGCAAGGAAGAGTATCTACAACTACGAGATCTTGCCTTTATCTTGTAGACAGGGGTGGGGAAAAAGAGAGCCACAAAAACAATTGTTACTTAAATTGCAGCTTCACTGTTTTTTATTTTTCCTTACTTTTATAAACATAATAGGCTATGCAAATATTGCTTGCATTTAAAATTTGTTAAAGCTCAAAGCTACCATAATGAGATAAGAATTATAAGTTCTAATTATATGCTTTGAGGCAATGTATTATGCAACAGTTTGGGGGAAAAAATGAGTGCAACATAACAGATCTTCTTTCCCATTTTCTTAATTTTGGGCTTTATCCTTAACTAAGGAAGACGATCCAACTCCTACCAATTATTCCTCCACAGTTCAGCTAACAATGCCTTTCTGGTTCAATCATATGGGTCCAGAAAAGGGAAGAGGCAAAGAAATGAACACATTCGCTGCAACTTCTCACAGTATGCCTATGAAGTGATGACTCTTTTTATTTTGCATTTTTATTGGAATATAATTCCTTTATATCCAGAAAATGTTAGTTTCTGTGGTACAATATTGTGAATCAGCCCTGTGTGTTTATGTATACCTTTGTATCTCCTCCCTCATGAACCTCTCTCCCTCCTACATCTCACCCCTCTAGGCCATCACAGAGCACTGAGTTGAGCTCCCTGTGTTATGTATCAGCTTCCTACTAGCTGTCTGTTTTAAACGTGGTACTGTATGCTTGACAATGTAGGAGGTGCACGTTCGATCCCTGGGTCAGGAAGATCCCTTGGAGAAGTAAATGGAAACTCACTCCAGTATTCATGCTGGGGAAATCCCATGGACAGAGGTGCCTGGTGGGCCACTGTCCATAGGGCTGCAAAGAGTTGGACACAGCTGAGTGACTGATCACTCATGAATGCACAGTGTATATGTGCTCACTCAATCATGTCTGACTCTTTGCGACCCCATGGACTGTGTAGCCCACCATGCTCCTCTGTCCATGGAATCTCCCAGGCAAGACTCCTGGAGTAAAGTACACTTTCCTTCTCCACACAGCACATATATGTCAATGTTATTCTCTCAATTTACCCCCTATTTCTTCCCCTCCTGCATCCACAAGTCCATTCTCTACGTCTGGCCCCTCTATTCCTGCCCTGCAAAGAAAGTTCATCAGTACCATTTATCTATATTCCATATATATCCCTTAATATATAATATTTGTTTTTCTCTTTCTGACTTACTTCAGTCTGTATGATAGGCTGTAGTTTCATCCACATTGTGAAGTAATGACTCCTGACACCACTTCACAAGTCAGAAATCTGACTTCATTGGTTTAGTCTGATGTCAAATCCCACTCTCTAGTTCTATCTGCCACACACCACGCTGGTTGGTAGCAATATTTAGGGTAGGGAAGGTGACAGTAAGAAGCTCTGACAAAAGAAAGACTCGGTAGGCACGATCCAACTCCTACCAATTATTCCTCCACAGTTCAGCTAACAATGCCTTTCTGGTTCAATCATATGGGTCCAGAAAAGGGAAGAGGCAAAGAAATGAACACATTCGCTGCAACTTCTCACAGTATGCCTATGAAGTGATGACTCTTTTTATTTTGCATTTTTATTGGAATATAATTCCTTTATATCCAGAAAATGTTAGTTTCTGTGGTACAATATTGTGAATCAGCCCTGTGTGTTTATGTATACCTTTGTATCTCCTCCCTCATGAACCTCTCTCCCTCCTACATCTCACCCCTCTAGGCCATCACAGAGCACTGAGTTGAGCTCCCTGTGTTATGTATCAGCTTCCTACTAGCTGTCTGTTTTAAACGTGGTACTGTATGCTTGACAATGTAGGAGGTGCACGTTCGATCCCTGGGTCAGGAAGATCCCTTGAGAAGTAAATGGAAACTCACTCCAGTATTCATGCTGGGGAAATCCCATGGACAGAGGTGCCTGGTGGGCCACTGTCCATAGGGCTGCAAAGAGTTGGACACAGCTGAGTGACTGATCACTCATGAATGCACAGTGTATATGTGCTCACTCAATCATGTCTGACTCTTTGCGACCCCATGGACTGTGTAGCCCACCATGCTCCTCTGTCCATGGAATCTCCCAGGCAAGACTCCTGGAGTAAAGTACACTTTCCTTCTCCACACAGCACATATATGTCAATGTTATTCTCTCAATTTACCCCCTATTTCTTCCCCTCCTGCATCCACAAGTCCATTCTCTACGTCTGGCCCCTCTATTCCTGCCCTGCAAAGAAAGTTCATCAGTACCATTTATCTATATTCCATATATATCCCTTAATATATAATATTTGTTTTTCTCTTTCTGACTTACTTCAGTCTGTATGATAGGCTGTAGTTTCATCCACATTGTGAAGTAATGACTCCTGACACCACTTCACAAGTCAGAAATCTGACTTCATTGGTTTAGTCTGATGTCAAATCCCACTCTCTAGTTCTATCTGCCACACACCACGCTGGTTGGTAGCAATATTTAGGGTAGGGAAGGTGACAGTAAGAAGCTCTGACAAAAGAAAGACTCGGTAGGCAAGGAACTCCCAAGAAATCACTGAGTCACCAGCATGTGGGAGGCTCATCCTCCTCCTTTAAGGAACCTGGGTGTGGACAGAGAGGGAACACTTTAGGAGGTCAGGTTTCCATCTGATACTCAAAGGAAACTGCTGGACCATCAAAACACTCACTCTGGACTAGGCAGTTTTCTAGAGATGAATTAAACAGAGGAAAGGAAGAGACTCACAGAGGGTGTTGTAGAAGAAATACAGTGTGCAATCAGATAACTTCAGCTATTGAGGTAATTTCCAACTTTGAGATGCTCTGATGGTATTTGAATTCTCTGTGTCTCAATGTCCTTATCCCCAAAGTGAGAAAAGTTGGATTACAGCCTAGAAACAAATGCTTCCAGTTTTATAGATTGTGTGTATGTGTGTGTCCTCAAATGAAACCTATACTTAAGTCTAACTTGTGAAGACGCCACATCGCACAATTGTATTTAGCATGCCAACCACATTTATTAGAAGAATATAGATTCTATTTCCAGGTCCATGATTGGTCGGTTAAACAAAACAATGGGGGAGAAGAGAATTGGCATCCTACTTAGATGGATAGAAAATGACAATCAAGAATGATGATCACAGCTGGGTTCCCAGACTTTTTCTCGGAGAACAGTTATCTTATTTTATAATAAAAATAGACCACATATAATCCATATATTCTGTACCTTCTGCTTTGCAAGTATATCCTATGTGTTTCTAGGTTTAATCTGCAGAACAAATTACTATTATTGATTATACTTCTCATTTCACAGCAGGATAAAATGAAGGTCATATGAGATGGGTGGTATACCCCTAATCCTCAATCTGTCTAATGCCTCTGCATGTTTGCACTCTCTGCCCAAGGACAAGGAAACTAGAACTCCAAGAGTTAAAATGGAATTCACCCTCATAATCTCATGAGAATTTATTTGTGCATAATATAGGCCAGTAGGCCTGGTGGCTCAGGGTTTCCTGACATTGGTTTAGTCTGATGTCAAATCCCACTCTCTAGTTCTATCTGCCACACACCACGCTGGTTGGTAGCAATATTTAGGGTAGGGAAGGTGACAGTAAGAAGCTCTGACAAAAGAAAGACTCGGTAGGCAAGGAACTCCCAAGAAATCACTGAGTCACCAGCATGTGGGAGGCTCATCCTCCTCCTTTAAGGAACCTGGGTGTGGACAGAGAGGGAACACTTTAGGAGGTCAGGTTTCCATCTGATACTCAAAGGAAACTGCTGGACCATCAAAACACTCACTCTGGACTAGGCAGTTTTCTAGAGATGAATTAAACAGAGGAAAGGAAGAGACTCACAGAGGGTGTTGTAGAAGAAATACAGTGTGCAATCAGATAACTTCAGCTATTGAGGTAATTTCCAACTTTGAGATGCTCTGATGGTATTTGAATTCTCTGTGTCTCAATGTCCTTATCCCCAAAGTGAGAAAAGTTGGATTACAGCCTAGAAACAAATGCTTCCAGTTTTATAGATTGTGTGTATGTGTGTGTCCTCAAATGAAACCTATACTTAAGTCTAACTTGTGAAGACGCCACATCGCACAATTGTATTTAGCATGCCAACCACATTTATTAGAAGAATATAGATTCTATTTCCAGGTCCATGATTGGTCGGTTAAACAAAACAATGGGGGAGAAGAGAATTGGCATCCTACTTAGATGGATAGAAAATGACAATCAAGAATGATGATCACAGCTGGGTTCCCAGACTTTTTCTCGGAGAACAGTTATCTTATTTTATAATAAAAATAGACCACATATAATCCATATATTCTGTACCTTCTGCTTTGCAAGTATATCCTATGTGTTTCTAGGTTTAATCTGCAGAACAAATTACTATTATTGATTATACTTCTCATTTCACAGCAGGATAAAATGAAGGTCATATGAGATGGGTGGTATACCCCTAATCCTCAATCTGTCTAATGCCTCTGCATGTTTGCACTCTCTGCCCAAGGACAAGGAAACTAGAACTCCAAGAGTTAAAATGGAATTCACCCTCATAATCTCATGAGAATTTATTTGTGCATAATATAGGCCAGTAAGGGTTTTCCTGGTGGCTCAGTGGTAAAGAATCCACTTACCAATGCGGAGATGCAGGTTTGAACCCAGGTTCAGAAAGTTACCCTGGAGAAGGAAATGGAAACCCACTCCAATAATCTTGATCTGAGAGCCCATGGCTTTGTAGGCTGCCCTTGTCAGTCACTGGCTGCAAAGAACCCACTAGAAAGTATGCCAATTGTACTTGACACCCAGACCCCCTGTAAGGAAACCTCCACCTGGGTTCTCCACACACAGCTTCCTTCCTCATCCACAGAACCTGCTTCTCTGAGATCCCCAGCACCACTCTCTGTCCTCGATGACAACAACTTAAAAGGTTAAAGACAAACACATTCTCTTTTTCAGAAAATTAATTCTGCTTCACGCTGACATATGCTTGTATTGACAAAGGGCCGCAGGCCTTTCTCTCCTCCAAATTTTCAAAACAGAAGGTCTCTGTCCAAAATAGAAGTGTATGTTACACTTTCCCCATAAAAGAAGGAGACAAGAAGAGTCTCAGAGCTACAAACATTCTATTTCCAAGTTCAGAACAAACAAAAAATATGTCAGCCCAGAGGGGATGGATTTGGAGGGAAGGGAGAGAGAGACACGCAAACTTTATTCTATGTTTAAATCCCAGCATATGGGCCATTCCTATTTTGGGATGACAAATACTGACTTCCATGTTTTGTAATTAACGATATAAAAAGAGGAACTAAGCTCCATTTGAAAGTCCCAGGAGGCTATACCCCTACCAGTAGAGATCCTGTGCCATCTCACAGGTTATATTCGATTTGAGAGTAGAGTGCAAATAAGAATCCGGACCAGGGTACTTATTTTTCTTGAATAAATCTCATTTTCTGGGATAAATTTTTAACCACTTGTGTCTCTACGTTTAAAGTTGCCAGGATCTGAGTAGCCCCTTGTAGGTGCTGGGCTGATGGGAAGATGTCCCTCAAGCCAGTGAGCCCTGGTCAAGAGAACAATGCACTGTATGGGCCAAACTCAGGCCTCAGGAGATTGCTAGGCCACTCCCATTTGTCAGCCTTATTGGAATAGCAGTTGAGAAGTCAAATAAATCCTCTACCTCTTTCCCATGTAGGGAAATGAGCTAGTTCTCACAGTTGATGGACACAGTGCTACTAGCATCAGGTTTATGTCCCCAAACCCCGGAGGGTAGTCCTTCTCTGTGCCCAAGCTGTACCCCTATTCTTCACCTTGGCTAGCCTTTGGCCTAGATCATGTTCCTAGTTATGACTGCAGACTATAGTTCTGCAGTTATTCTGGCTGCTTCAAAGTTCCACAGCTAGATCTTGTATCCCAGGATGCTCATTTAGCAGCTCACCAACTGAGGTGCATGAAATGTGTAGCTTACTTTTTAATATTTTTTCAGTTTAACGAGACATGATCCATCAGTAGCTCGGAGTGGAAAACAGAAGAGTCCGCTCAGAGCTACCCACCAGCCTTGCTCAGAGTTCCATCTAGGTTTCAAAGTTTTGCACATGTCAAGATATATATTTTTAAATTTTGTCCTGTTTCATTGGTTGTTTTTTTTTTTTTTTTTTTCTCATCCATCTTTATTCTTTGGCCTGTGTGGGCCTCCCATGGCAGTGGCCTGTCTTGTTGCAGAGCACTGGCTCTGGGTGTATGTGTTCCAGAGCTCTGGCTTGTAATTAGACAAACTGGTCCAGCCACTCTGTGGCACATGGTATCTTCCCGGGCCAGGGATCGAACCAATTCCCCTTGCACTGCAAGGCAGACTCTTTACCCACTGGACCACCAGGGAAGCCCACATGTCAAGATTTTCAGATGATGTGGGAATCTACATGTGTAAGTCATTGTTTACTGTTGCTGTCTCTGCTCACACTTCATGGTTCGCATTTGGCCTGGGGCTGTCAGTCCACAAGGATGACTACAGTCTCCAGTTTTCCATGCTCGGGGTCCTGACAGGGCAGTTCTCCCTCCCCTGATTCAGGAGTCTTTTCCAAATACAGGAGACAATTTGCCTATAACCCCATCACCCTGGACTTGAAAAACCATCCCTTTCCCCAAATCATGTTACTCCTGGTGCAGAGGGATGTTTTCCTGCCCTGGAAGCCTCCTGTGCTAGAAAATCTCCAAGCCTCTGTTGGGGTTGTATTCGACTGACTAGCCTGCAGCCACTTTTGTGCTGAATGTTGATCACTTCCCTGGGCTCCATCTCAGGAATCAGGCAGTTTCACTTAGAATTTTATTTTGCATCCTATCAAAAGTAGCATTTGCTCCAAAGTTTAGCTTATTACCCATTCCCCCACCAGCATCCACTTTGCTGTAGCAAGGGGACTCTCTTTTCTACTGCATCTTGGAAAATATTTTTTTCTAAAGGCATTCCAACACATTTTCAAATCTAAATTGTCTTTCTGCCAGGACATTTGAGGATTCAGACATGAAATAAAGAATCCATGAGTAGAATGGTGTGTGTGTGGGTATGCGTGTACTCATGAACTGCCATGTTTTATAGTTTACTAATTAAAGCCTCTACCTTTAATCAATCTTTTAAATATGATCATGTAATTGTGTGCCCTTTTTTTATTAATGTAAATTACAGTGATTATTTTTGAATGTTTGATCAATATTTAGTGCCTGGAATACCAAACAAATCCAACTTGGTTAAAAGAATTCTTTTGCTTTTCTATAACACTGGATTTGGTTTAATATGAGTGTTTAGGAATTTGGCATTTATGATCCTCAAGAGATTACCCTTCTATGGAAACCCCTAGTCTGCTGTTAATAGCAAGTTATGCCGATCTCATAAAATGAACTGGGCAAGATTTCCTCTTATTCTATTATGTGGAGCAAGCTTAGTAACCTCTGTGCCTTTTCTTAAACAAATATTTCATAGAGTTCACTGGTCAAAGCCTGTTAGCCCACAGTTGTTCTTGTGGTCAGACTGTTGATGGGTGGGAAGTGTTTCTCCCACAGTTATAAATTCTTTCACAGATCTAAAACTAGGCAGGTTATTTATGCCTCTTTGTGTCACTTGGTTAAGTGGTATTCTCTAGAAATTTATTTCACCCCAATTTTCAAAATTATTGAGTATCCTCTAATCTTTTAAAAGTGGGTATGGTTTCTTTTTTATAGCATGACTATTTTTTCCCCCATCATGCCTCTTTTATTTTTTATATTTTTATTTTCATCCATCTTTTTATTCTTTGGCCTGTGTGGGCCTCCCATCACAGTGGCCTCTCTCACTGCAGAGCACCGGCTCTGAGCACATGCACTCCAGAGTGCTGACTTGAAATTGGACACCACAGTCCAGCCACTCCACAGCACATGGGATCCTCCCGGGCCAGGGATCAAACTGGTGCCCTTTGCACTGCAAGGCATACTCTCTACCCACTGGATCACTAGGGAAGCCCGGCTATGGTTTCTTTTGGAATAGTTTTCATTTCTAAAAGTAGATTTTGTCACTTGTTTTGCTTATTTATTTCTCCCAGAAATTTAGCAATTATATTACTTTTCAAGTAACTTTGTGCCTATGTTTATTATCTGTAAACAGATTTTTTTCTATTTTAATAAGTTTGTTTTAGGCCTCATTGTGTTGGAAGATACACATTGTGCTATCTTTTTGGGGGGTTAATTTGATGCTTCCTTTTAACTTCTTGCAATAAAGACCTTGCCTAATTTCTGCATGTATAAAGTTATAAATTTACCTGGAATCACATATCTAGATGGTATCACAAGTTTAAATGTATCATATTTTATTGCCATTTGTTCATATTCTTGGTTTTTGTTCTAATTTCCAGCTTGTTTCTATATATTCTCTTTCTGCATCTTTGAAATCATTGTTTCCAAAGGGATTCCAGTGAATGGTAGCATCAAAGCAGTCTTTCCACTCAGTTCTGAAAAATCTCAATGATTTGGTATTTTTATTTATCCTAGCAATTGGTCAATTTTGGTTAATAATCCATATGTCTTTAAAAATATACATTTTAATCATTAAAATTATTTTAATGATGATTAAATCATGGTTTTAATCATTATTTTAATCAAAATTCTTGCTTATATTTTTTCTTCTTCTTCTTCTTACTAGTGATGAATAATATGTTAATATCTTCCACATTGATTTTGGCTTCATCTTTTTGTGTATTTTTTGTTTGTTTGATTTAGTTTCTCAATATTTGCTTTATGTATTTTGAGGATATTGTGGGTTGAATTGGGTCTCCCAGAAAGATATGTCAAATTTCAGGCTCCGAAATCTGAAAATATAAGCTTACTTTAAAATGGTTTTTGCATATACAAGTTAAGATGAAATCATACTGGATTAGGGTAGGCTCTAACCAACAACGGGGCTTCCCAGGTGGTGCTAGTGGTAAAGAACCCGTCTGCCAATGCAGGAAACACAAGAGAGGTGGGTTCTATCCCTGGGCCAGGACGATCCCCTGGAGAAGGGCAAGGCCACCCACTCCAGTATTCTTGCCTGGAGAATTCCATGGACAGGGGAGCCTGGCAGGCTGCTGTCCATGGGGTCACAGAGTCAGATGTGACTGAAACAACTTAGCATGCAACCAGAAATGACTGTTCTTAAGAAAGCAGAGACATGAGGAGGCAAATGCCATGTGAAAACACAAATACAACATCATGTGATGACAGGCAGAGAATAGAATGATGTTACTGGCAGCCAAGGAATTCCAGGGATTGACTGGATGCTATGGGGAAAGGCAAAAGGAAATGCTTCCTTTTAACTTCTTGCAATAAAGACCTTGCCTAATTTCTGCATGTATAAAGTTATAAATTTACCTGGAATCACATATCTAGATGGTATCACAAGTTTAAATGTATCATATTTTATTGCCATTTGTTCATATTCTTGGTTTTTGTTCTAATTTCCAGCTTGTTTCTATATATTCTCTTTCTGCATCTTTGAAATCATTGTTTCCAAAGGGATTCCAGTGAATGGTAGCATCAAAGCAGTCTTTCCACTCAGTTCTGAAAAATCTCAATGATTTGGTATTTTTATTTATCCTAGCAATTGGTCAATTTTGGTTAATAATCCATATGTCTTTAAAAATATACATTTTAATCATTAAAATTATTTTAATGATGATTAAATCATGGTTTTAATCATTATTTTAATCAAAATTCTTGCTTATATTTTTTCTTCTTCTTCTTCTTACTAGTGATGAATAATATGTTAATATCTTCCACATTGATTTTGGCTTCATCTTTTTGTGTATGTTTTGTTTGTTTGATTTAGTTTCTCAATATTTGCTTTATGTATTTTGAGGATATTGTGGGTTGAATTGGGTCTCCCAGAAAGATATGTCAAATTTCAGGCTCCGAAATCTGAAAATATAAGCTTACTTTAAAATGGTTTTTGCATATACAAGTTAAGATGAAATCATACTGGATTAGGGTAGGCTCTAACCAACAACGGGGCTTCCCAGGTGGTGCTAGTGGTAAAGAACCCGTCTGCCAATGCAGGAAACACAAGAGAGGTGGGTTCTATCCCTGGGCCAGGACGATCCCTGGAGAAGGGCAAGGCCACCCACTCCAGTATTCTTGCCTGGAGAATTCCATGGACAGGGGAGCCTGGCAGGCTGCTGTCCATGGGGTCACAGAGTCAGATGTGACTGAAACAACTTAGCATGCAACCAGAAATGACTGTTCTTAAGAAAGCAGAGACATGAGGAGGCAAATGCCATGTGAAAACACAAATACAACATCATGTGATGACAGGCAGAGAATAGAATGATGTTACTGGCAGCCAAGGAATTCCAGGGATTGACTGGATGCTATGAAAAGGCAAGGAAAGGTTCATCTGGAGTCTCAGAGGGAACATGGCCCTGCCAACACCTTGATTTCAGATTTCAAGCCTCCAGAATTGTGAGAAAACAAATTTCTGTTGTCTTAAACAACTTTGTTACACGAGCCCTTGGCAGTTAATGGAGGGGGTATGTTACTAGATACATAGAAATTTAAAGTTTGCATAATTTCCTGGTGAACTGGAACGTCTATCATTATTACATATTCCTGTGCTTTTTGCCTTAAAGTTTAGTTTGATATTAATAGTACTGCTCCTTTAGTTTTAGCATTTTCCTAGTATTTTTTTGTATCTTTTTCTTTTCAAACTTTGTGTATTAATTTGTTACACACACACACACACACACACATATATATATATATATATATACACATACACACATAACATAGTATTTTAAAATTAAAACCATTTAAAAATCCTGTAAGATTAAAGTTAAATTTAAAATTTTGCTCATTTCCTGAGCTATTTAATTCTCATACATCCAGTGGCAACTGATGCATTTAAATCTATCATTTTTCTTATTTGTCACTTTTCCATCTCCTTATTGTTTTTCTCTCCCCTTTTTTCCTTTTTAGGAATTATTATTATTACTACTACTATTTATCATTCCTTGTATTCACTTATTATTAGCTTGTTGTTAGCCTAGGAAATCCAACATGTATCTTTAAATAAAGTTCAATGTAAATCAGTACTTTCAGCATTTATTATACAAGGCAAAGATATAACACACCACCTATTTTTAATCACCTCCTACTATACATTTTTCCTTTCCTGAATTCTACAGCCCGGGCCCCGGGTCCTGGAGAAGGGCAAGGCCACCCACTCCAGTATTCTTGCCTGGAGAATTCCATGGACAGGGGAGCCTGGCAGGCTGCTGTCCATGGGGTCACAGAGTCAGATGTGACTGAAACAACTTAGCATGCAACCAGAAATGACTGTTCTTAAGAAAGCAGAGACATGAGGAGGCAAATGCCATGTGAAAACACAAATACAACATCATGTGATGACAGGCAGAGAATAGAATGATGTTACTGGCAGCCAAGGAATTCCAGGGATTGACTGGATGCTATGAAAAGGCAAGGAAAGGTTCATCTGGAGTCTCAGAGGGAACATGGCCCTGCCAACACCTTGATTTCAGATTTCAAGCCTCCAGAATTGTGAGAAAACAAATTTCTGTTGTCTTAAACAACTTTGTTACACGAGCCCTTGGCAGTTAATGGAGGGGGTATGTTACTAGATACATAGAAATTTAAAGTTTGCATAATTTCCTGGTGAACTGGAACGTCTATCATTATTACATATTCCTGTGCTTTTTGCCTTAAAGTTTAGTTTGATATTAATAGTACTGCTCCTTTAGTTTTAGCATTTTCCTAGTATTTTTTTGTATCTTTTTCTTTTCAAACTTTGTGTATTAATTTGTTACACACACACACACACACACACACACATATATATATATATATATATATACACATACACACATAACATAGTATTTTAAAATTAAAACCATTTAAAAATCCTGTAAGATTAAAGTTAAATTTAAAATTTTGCTCATTTCCTGAGCTATTTAATTCTCATACATCCAGTGGCAACTGATGCATTTAAATCTATCATTTTTCTTATTTGTCACTTTTCCATCTCCTTATTGTTTTTCTCTCCCTTCTTTCCTTTTTAGGAATTATTATTATTACTACTACTATTTATCATTCCTTGTATTCACTTATTATTAGCTTGTTGTTAGCCTAGGAAATCCAACATGTATCTTTAAATAAAGTTCAATGTAAATCAGTACTTTCAGCATTTATTATACAAGGCAAAGATATAACACACCACCTATTTTTAATCACCTCCTACTATACATTTTTCCTTTCCCTGAATTCTACAGTTTTCACTCCCACAGTACATTATCATTGTTTTAACACACTTAGCATTTGTTTAACTTTATCTAAATTTTAACCCTTTTCATTGCTTTTTATTCCTTCATGCTCTCTTGAGCATCTATATGGGATTATTTTTCTTCTTCCTAAACATCTGCTTTAATATTAGGTTTACTGTGAGCTTGCTGGTGATAAAGTTCCTAGGTTTATATGGTTGTTTGAAAATCTTCTCTTTTTGCTTCATATCTGAAGGCTATTTGTTTTGGGTATAGAATTCTAAATTGATAGGCTTTTTCTTCTTTCAGCACTCTGAATATATAATACAATTTGTCTTGCCATTTTTATTCTTTATGGTGAGAAATCATCTACTAGCTTTATTGTCACTGCTTTTAAGTAATATATCTAACTCTGGCTTAAGGCTGCTGTCAAGATATTTCTTTTTATCTTTGGATTATGTTGTTTCTGTTCAGTGCTAATTCATGTCTGACTCTTTGCAACCACATGGACTGCAGCTTGCCAAGCCTCTCTCTCCTTCAGTGTATCCTGAAGTTTGCTCAAATTCACATCCACTGAGTCAGTGATGCTATCTATCTTACCCTCTGCTGCCCCCTTCTTTATTTGCCTTCAGCCTTGCCCAGCAGCAGGGTCTTTTCCAGTGTGTTGGTTCTTTGCATCAGGTGGCCAAAGTATTGGTGCTTCAGCTTCAACGTGAGTCCTTCCAAAAAATATTCAGGGTTGATTTCCTTTAGAATTGACTGGTTTGATCTTGCAGTCCAATAAATTTAAAAATCAGGGTTGATGGTTTATTTAATTCTCATACATCCAGTGGCAACTGATGCATTTAAATCTATCATTTTTCTTATTTGTCACTTTTCCATCTCCTTATTGTTTTTCTCTCCCTTCTTTCCTTTTTAGGAATTATTATTATTACTACTACTATTTATCATTCCTTGTATTCACTTATTATTAGCTTGTTGTTAGCCTAGGAAATCCAACATGTATCTTTAAATAAAGTTCAATGTAAATCAGTACTTTCAGCATTTATTATACAAGGCAAAGATATAACACACCACCTATTTTTAATCACCTCCTACTATACATTTTTCCTTTCCCTGAATTCTACAGTTTTCACTCCCCACAGTACATTATCATTGTTTTAACACACTTAGCATTTGTTTAACTTTATCTAAATTTTAACCCTTTTCATTGCTTTTTATTCCTTCATGCTCTCTTGAGCATCTATATGGGATTATTTTTCTTCTTCCTAAACATCTGCTTTAATATTAGGTTTACTGTGAGCTTGCTGGTGATAAAGTTCCTAGGTTTATATGGTTGTTTGAAAATCTTCTCTTTTTGCTTCATATCTGAAGGCTATTTGTTTTGGGTATAGAATTCTAAATTGATAGGCTTTTTCTTCTTTCAGCACTCTGAATATATAATACAATTTGTCTTGCCATTTTTATTCTTTATGGTGAGAAATCATCTACTAGCTTTATTGTCACTGCTTTTAAGTAATATATCTAACTCTGGCTTAAGGCTGCTGTCAAGATATTTCTTTTTATCTTTGGATTATGTTGTTTCTGTTCAGTGCTAATTCATGTCTGACTCTTTGCAACCACATGGACTGCAGCTTGCCAAGCCTCTCTCTCCTTCAGTGTATCCTGAAGTTTGCTCAAATTCACATCCACTGAGTCAGTGATGCTATCTATCTTACCCTCTGCTGCCCCCTTCTTTATTTGCCTTCAGCCTTGCCCAGCAGCAGGGTCTTTTCCAGTGTGTTGGTTCTTTGCATCAGGTGGCCAAAGTATTGGTGCTTCAGCTTCAACGTGAGTCCTTCCAATAAATATTCAGGGTTGATTTCCTTTAGGATTGACTGGTTTGATCTTGCAGTCCAAGGGACTCTCAAGAGTCTTCTCCAACACCACAATTTTAAAACATCAATTCTTTGGTCTTTGGATAATAGTCTGTACATGGTTTTAAAGTGCTTATCTTGTTTAATATTCAGCTTCTTGAATATGTGGCTCATGGAAAACCCTAAGCCATTGTCTTCTAAAATATTAATCTTTCCTATTTTCTTTATCTCTTCCCTTCCTTAAGAGTTTAATTACAGTTATGTTATATCATTTCACCACACTTCAAATGCCTTTCAGTCTTTTTTTTTTTGTATTTTCCTTGCTTTTACCTCTCCATTCTTCAGCATGAGATTTTCTTCAGATCTATGTTACATTCACTAATCCTCTTATCATTGTGACTCATTGGTTGTTAAGCTTTAAAATGAGTTTTTAAAATTCAGTTATTCAAGTTCTAGGTTTTGCATATCCCCTGCTGTCTCTAAAGATTAAAAGCCTTATTGTAATGAGAGTAGATCATAAATTTATACATATATGAACTGATGGGCATCCATTACATTTGGGTAAAGCATAGGGGAAAAAAATAAAATGAAAACCAAAAAAGAATAGAATTCTGTGTGCAGGACACAGCCCCAAAGCTAAAAGAGGTACCAGGTGACTAGGTAAGGGACAGCATTCTATGTAAGAATGAGGCTTCATCAAAGCATCAGGGACCACCCCCCACAACACACACCATCATTTACTGCCTTCCAGCAGGCTAATGAGTACAGAATGAAAGTAACAATGGAGGGCTGTGAAACTGCAGAAGCCAAACTCCTTCTAGTGCTCAGAGTAAAGCGAAGACACAGAGCCAAGAAGGAAGCAGAAATTAAGAAATGACTTCTAGAAAATAACCCACCATCTAAACCTACAAAATCCCCATGAAGGGATGAGGGAGTGTGTACAGCAACACTGTTTGTTTTCCTTATTGTGTTAATGGTTTTATGAATGTGTACACTGAAGTATATACCAAGAAAAGGTCAGTTTTGCTGGATGGTAACTAAAGAGTTTTCATGATGTGTTAAAAAAAAAGATCATAAATATTCAGGGTTGATTTCCTTTAGGATTGACTGGTTTGATCTTGCAGTCCAAGGGACTCTCAAGAGTCTTCTCCAACACCACAATTTTAAAACATCAATTCTTTGGTCTTTGGATAATAGTCTGTACATGGTTTTAAAGTGCTTATCTTGTTTAATATTCAGCTTCTTGAATATGTGGCTCATGGAAAACCCTAAGCCATTGTCTTCTAAAATATTAATCTTTCCTATTTTCTTTATCTCTTCCCTTCCTTAAGAGTTTAATTACAGTTATGTTATATCATTTCACCACACTTCAAATGCCTTTCAGTCTTTTTTTTTTTGTATTTTCCTTGCTTTTACCTCTCCATTCTTCAGCATGAGATTTTCTTCAGATCTATGTTACATTCACTAATCCTCTTATCATTGTGACTCATTGGTTGTTAAGCTTTAAAATGAGTTTTTAAAATTCAGTTATTCAAGTTCTAGGTTTTGCATATCCCCTGCTGTCTCTAAAGATTAAAAGCCTTATTGTAATGAGAGTAGATCATAAATTTATACATATATGAACTGATGGGCATCCATTACATTTGGGTAAAGCATAGGGAAAAAATAAAATGAAAACCAAAAAAGAATAGAATTCTGTGTGCAGGACACAGCCCCAAAGCTAAAAGAGGTACCAGGTGACTAGGTAAGGGACAGCATTCTATGTAAGAATGAGGCTTCATCAAAGCATCAGGGACCACCCCCCACAACACACACCATCATTTACTGCCTTCCAGCAGGCTAATGAGTACAGAATGAAAGTAACAATGGAGGGCTGTGAAACTGCAGAAGCCAAACTCCTTCTAGTGCTCAGAGTAAAGCGAAGACACAGAGCCAAGAAGGAAGCAGAAATTAAGAAATGACTTCTAGAAAATAACCCACCATCTAAACCTACAAAATCCCCATGAAGGGATGAGGGAGTGTGTACAGCAACACTGTTTGTTTTCCTTATTGTGTTAATGGTTTTATGAATGTGTACACTGAAGTATATACCAAGAAAAGGTCAGTTTTGCTGGATGGTAACTAAAAGAGTTTCTTCATTCTTTTTTTAAAAGAAATGGAAAATAAATAGATTCTCATAAACAAACTCTGGAATGATACATTACTAACAGATCCACTCAACAAGAAATGGCACTAGAAATTCTTGAGGGAAAAAGAATATGGTATTACTTAGAAATTAAATCTAAGAGCTCGAATAGCCAAAGCAATTCTGAGAAAGAAAAACAGAGCTGGAGGAATCAGCCTCCCTAACTTCAGACTCTACTACAAAGCAACAGTCATCAAGATAGTATGGTACTGGCACAAAAACAGAACTATAGACCAATGGAACAAGATAGAGAACCCAGAGATAAACCCACGCACCTGTGGGTACCTTATTTTTGATAAAGGAGGAGAAACTATAAAATGGGACAAAGACAGCCTCTTCAACAAATGGTGCTGGGAGAATTGGACAGCTACATGCAAAAAAATGAAGTTGGAACATTCCCTGACACCATACACAAAGATCAACTCAAAATGGATTAAAGACCTAAATGTAAGACCAGAAACCATCAAACTCTTAGAGGAGAATATAGGCAAAACCCTCAAGGACATCAATCAAAGCAAGATCTTCTCTGACCCACCTACTAAAATAGTGGAACTGAAAAGAAAAGTCAACACGTGGGACCTCATGAAACTTAAAAGCTTTTGTACAGCAAAAGAAATTACAAAAAAGCTGAACAGACAGCCCACAGAGTGGGAGAAAATCATAGCAAATGAAACAACAGGCAAAGAATTAGTCTCCAAAATCTACAAGCAACCACCCCCACAACACACACCATCATTTACTGCCTTCCAGCAGGCTAATGAGTACAGAATGAAAGTAACAATGGAGGGCTGTGAAACTGCAGAAGCCAAACTCCTTCTAGTGCTCAGAGTAAAGCGAAGACACAGAGCCAAGAAGGAAGCAGAAATTAAGAAATGACTTCTAGAAAATAACCCACCATCTAAACCTACAAAATCCCCATGAAGGGATGAGGGAGTGTGTACAGCAACACTGTTTGTTTTCCTTATTGTGTTAATGGTTTTATGAATGTGTACACTGAAGTATATACCAAGAAAAGGTCAGTTTTGCTGGATGGTAACTAAAAGAGTTTCTTCATTCTTTTTTTAAAAGAAATGGAAAATAAATAGATTCTCATAAACAAACTCTGGAATGATACATTACTAACAGATCCACTCAACAAGAAATGGCACTAGAAATTCTTGAGGGAAAAAGAATATGGTATTACTTAGAAATTAAATCTAAGAGCTCGAATAGCCAAAGCAATTCTGAGAAAGAAAAACAGAGCTGGAGGAATCAGCCTCCCTAACTTCAGACTCTACTACAAAGCAACAGTCATCAAGATAGTATGGTACTGGCACAAAAACAGAACTATAGACCAATGGAACAAGATAGAGAACCCAGAGATAAACCCACGCACCTGTGGGTACCTTATTTTTGATAAAGGAGGAGAAACTATAAAATGGGACAAAGACAGCCTCTTCAACAAATGGTGCTGGGAGAATTGGACAGCTACATGCAAAAAAATGAAGTTGGAACATTCCCTGACACCATACACAAAGATCAACTCAAAATGGATTAAAGACCTAAATGTAAGACCAGAAACCATCAAACTCTTAGAGGAGAATATAGGCAAAACCCTCAAGGACATCAATCAAAGCAAGATCTTCTCTGACCCACCTACTAAAATAGTGGAACTGAAAAGAAAAGTCAACACGTGGGACCTCATGAAACTTAAAAGCTTTTGTACAGCAAAAGAAATTACAAAAAAGCTGAACAGACAGCCCACAGAGTGGGAGAAAATCATAGCAAATGAAACAACAGGCAAAGAATTAGTCTCCAAAATCTACAAGCAACTCAGTCAGTTCAGTACAGGGAAAACGAACAACCCAATCCAAAAATGGGAAAAAGATCTAAAGAGACGCCTCTCCAAAGAGGACGTACAGATGGCCCAAAAGCACATGAAACGATGTTCAACTTCACTTATTATTAGAGAAATGCAAATCAAAACTACAATGAGATATCACCTCACACCCGTCAGAATGGCCATCATCAAAAAATCTGCAGACAGTAAATGCTGGAGAGGGTTCGGAGAAAAGGGAACCTTCTTGCATTTCTGGTGGGAATGTCAATTGATCCAGCCTCTATGGAAGACAGTATGGAGATTTCTTAAAAAACTAAAACTAGAAGCACTCTATGACCCAGCAATCCCACTATTAGGCCTATATCCTGATGAAATCAAAACTGAAAGAAGCACCTGTACCCCAATGTTCATTGCAGCTCTCTATACAATAGCCAGAACATGGAAGCAACCTAGATGTCCATCGATGAATGAATGGATACAGAAGCTCTGGTTCATATATACACTGGAATACTACTCAGCTGTTAAAAGAAATGCAGAAGACTCAGTCCTAATGAAGTGGCTGGCTCTAGAACCTATCATAAAAAGTGAAGTAAGTCAAAAAGAGAAAGACAAATACAGCATACTAACACACATATATGGAATCTAGTAGGACAGTCTTGATATCACACGCAGGGAACACATGGAAAAACAGACAGAGCATAGACATAGGGACACTGTGGGGAAGAAATAGGGAGGGGGAAGCATGGAGGGAGTAACACGGAAACCTATACTGTTATGTGTGGTAAAGATAGCTAGTGTCATAGTGCTAAGGGAATAGGAGTGCTTACAATGGCTTGGGGCGAAGGTCTGGAGGGGTGGGATGGGGGAACTGGGGGGGTGGGGACCATGGACATGCATATGACTGATCTGGGAACATACATGTCTGTGAACAACAAAACTCTGTAAAACTTTTAAAATAAAGAATAAAAAAAAAATTTAAGATCTAGAAAAAAAATGAGGATCAATGGAAATAAAATATGGCATGGTGAAATTGGACTCAATTTTTACTTATTTTTAATGCCTGTAGAAGATAATTTCATATAAACTACTGTACATTTATAACAAGTTTTAAAGTAAAACTAGGATGAAAAACAAGTAAAAAAAGTTTAAAAGTAAAACACTATCACAAAGGATGAGAGGGTGGTAATATAATCTTTATGGTCCTTCCACTTAGTGTGAAGCAGTGTACTGTTACTTGAAGGTAGACTCAGATTATTTAAAAGTGTATATTATAAGCTCTTGGGCCACCCCTAAACTATTTTTAATGGCATAGATAATAAATCAATTGAGAAAGTAAAACTCTCAAATAACCCAACAGAAGTTAGAAAAAAGAAGAAAAAAAAATATGGAAGAAATAAAGAACAGCTAATAAAGTGGTAGATATATATAAATCCAATACTGGCTTCCCTGGTGGCCCAATAGTTAAGAACCTGCCTGCCAATGCAGGGGATATGGGCTTGATCCCTGGTCCAAGAACATCCCATATCCTGTGAGGCAACAACGTCCATGCAGCACATCTACTGAGACTATGAGCCACAATGGCAGGAGCCATTATGCCCTAGAGCCCATGCTCAACAACAAGAGAGGCCACCACAATGAGGATCTCATTCACCTCAACTAGAGAGTAGCCCCAACTTGCCACAGCTAGAGAAAGCCCTCGGGCAGCAACGAAGACCCAGCATGGCCAACAATAAATAAACAAACATAAATATAATAAATACTATCTATAATCACACTGACAATAAATGATAAAAAAACTGAGACTATCAAATTGAACACAAAGCTATAATCTATTACTATTTATAAGAATCATATTAAATAAAATCAGAGATATTATAAAGTAAGAAAAATAAGGACAAACAAAACTAAAAGGATGAAAAAATGATTATGTACTCACTAGCCAAAATAAACAAAAGTGGTTTATTAATTTCACAGAATGTCAGTTTCAAAACAAAGAACATTTTCAACAACAAAGATGTACACTAATTAATAGAGTTCAATTGTCTGTAAAGATAGATAAGAGACCTGGGTTCAACCTTTGAGTTGGGAAGATTCCCTGAAGGAGTGCATGGCAATCCACCTCAGTATTTTTGCCTGGAGAGTGCCATGGACCGAGGAGCCTGGTGGGCTACTGTACACAGGGTTGAAAAGAGCTGGACACGACAGAAGTGACCTAACAAAATTACAGTGATTCAAAAGTAATACATTTAACAAAGAGCTTCATAATACATGAGGTAGGTAAAACTAAGAGATAAGAGCCATGATTAAAATCAGCAGCTTCAGCACTTCTCTCTCAAGTGATAGTACAAGTAGGCAGAAAACCAGTGGGTCTTAGCAATCCAAAATGTAGCCTGAACTGACAAATAAATCTGACTGTTTTACACATTTAAAATGTAACCACACGAGGTGTGGGGAAAATAGAATTTACCTAACTATCTTTGTGAAACAGTGATTTCAATCAGATATCACAAGGCTAAAGACAAAAGGAACTGTACATAAACACAATACTGATTGGTACATATGTTTCTCACAGTAGTGCAGGTTTGTTTTTCTGAACCTACTTTACATATACCCTTTATTTGGAAAAAATCATGTGTATGTAGACAGTGGAAGCAAAGAGGTAATGCTAGAATGAAGCCATGATGTTGGACTGGAGTCGAATCTATCAGTGTCAACTTACAGTGTTCAATGTACATGCAAATATATAGATACAGAAATAAGAATATCTTGATCTTCAAGTACTATGGTGCCCTTCTTAGAGAAATGGACCATTCTAGGGCTGGGACAAGATGAGTCTACGAATTCTGGAATATCTTTGGGCTGCAGAATGAAGGAGAAACACTTAAAAAAAGAAGAAAGACAAAAGCATGGAGGACTAGGTCAGAGAGTCTCAGAAACCAATCTCTAAGAGTTCCTGGTGAGCTCAACTGAATAAATAAATGTGCACAACTGAATAAATAAATGAATGGGGTATAAAGGGCTATTTGTCTTTATAGAAGAATCCCAAATAATAAACATAGAAGAACAACAGAAATGGAAAATCACCACTAGAATGCCACAGTAACAATTGCTCAAACAAAATCCACTGATAAATGCCAAGTTTAGTGGAAGAAATAAAGATAAATAAGGCATTTCATGTCTTCCAAGTATCTCTCTTGAAATACTTATGAACTACTATGATGATTTTTATATTGTCCACAAATTTCATGATATTTCTCCAAGGTAGTGAGGCATAATCTCTCACTTCTTAGGCATGGGTTGGATATAGTGAATCACATCTAACAAATAAAGTAAGGAAAGGGAAATAATAACTTTTTAGTATAGAAACCTGGCAGACCTGTCACCTGTCTCGTTGATAGCACATGCCCCTGATTATGACACAGGATAAAAGTGTCATCACGTATCAGATGTTCTTCACAAAAATGTATCATCTCAACCCCATTGAGAACATACACAAGAATAGATCAGAGAACATTTTATAAAGCACCTGGCCAGTATCACTTCAGAAGTGTCCAGGTCACCAAGACAAGAAATAATTGACGACTTACCACCACTTTGATTAAGGGTACGAGACAACTAAATGCAATGAACCAGGCAAGGTTGAATCCTAGAGTTTTTTATTTAAGTAGAATAAATGAAGAGATGTAAGTAAAGTATATGGTTATTAATATTTTTCTGATATTAATTTCTTAGTTTTGATCATTTGAACCATGGTTACATTAAGATTTTAGGGATTCTCCGGACACTCAGATGGTAAAGAATCTGTCTGCAATGCAGGAGTACTGGGTTCAATCTTGTGTTGGAGACAGGTTCTTTACCTCTTTGACCTTCATCAAGAACGTCTTCAAGTACTATGCCCTTCTTAGAGAAATGGACCATTCTTGGGACAAGATGAGTCTACGAATTCTGGAATATCTTTGGGCTGCAGAATGAAGGAGAAACACTTAAAAAAAGAAGAAAGACAAAAGCATGGAGGACTAGGTCAGAGAGTCTCAGAAACCAATCTCTAAGAGTTCCTGGTGAGCTCAACTGAATAAATAAATGTGCACAACTGAATAAATAAATGAATGGGGTATAAAGGGCTATTTGTCTTTATAGAAGAATCCCAAATAATAAACATAGAAGAACAACAGAAATGGAAAATCACCACTAGAATGCCACAGTAACAATTGCTCAAACAAAATCCACTGATAAATGCCAAGTTTAGTGGAAGAAATAAAGATAAATAAGGCATTTCATGTCTTCCAAGTATCTCTCTTGAAATACTTATGAACTACTATGATGATTTTTATATTGTCCACAAATTTCATGATATTTCTCCAAGGTAGTGAGGCATAATCTCTCACTTCTTAGGCATGGGTTGGATATAGTGAATCACATCTAACAAATAAAGTAAGGAAAGGGAAATAATAACTTTTTAGTATAGAAACCTGGCAGACCTGTCACCTGTCTCGTTGATAGCACATGCCCCTGATTATGACACAGGATAAAAGTGTCATCACGTATCAGATGTTCTTCACAAAAATGTATCATCTCAACCCCATTGAGAACATACACAAGAATAGATCAGAGAACATTTTATAAAGCACCTGGCCAGTATCACTTCAGAAGTGTCCAGGTCACCAAGACAAGAAATAATTGACGACTTACCACCACTTTGATTAAGGGTACGAGACAACTAAATGCAATGAACCAGGCAAGGTTGAATCCTAGAGTTTTTTATTTAAGTAGAATAAATGAAGAGATGTAAGTAAAGTATATGGTTATTAATATTTTTCTGATATTAATTTCTTAGTTTTGATCATTTGAACCATGGTTACATTAAGATTTTAGGGATTCTCCGGACACTCAGATGGTAAAGAATCTGTCTGCAATGCAGGAGTACTGGGTTCAATCTTGTGTTGGAGACAGGTTCTTTACCTCTTTGACCTTCATCAAGAGGCTCTTTAGTTCCTCTTCACTTTCTGCCATAAGGGGGGTGTCATGTGTATATTGATATTTCTCCTGGCAATCTTGATTCTGGCTTGTGATTTTCCAGCCCAGAAATTCATATGATGTATGCTGCATATAAGTTAAGGAACAGAGTGACAATCTTGATGCACTCCTTTTCCAATTTTGAACCAGTCCATTGTTCCACTTCAGGTTCTAACTATTGCTTCTTGACATGCATACAGGTCTGAAGGAGGCAGGTAAGGTGTTCTGGTATTCTCATCTCTTTCAGAATTTTCTCCAGTTTGTTCTGATCCACACAGTCAAAGACTTCAGAGTTGTCAATGAAGCAGATACTTTTGTCCGGAAATTCTCTTGGCTTTTTCTATGATCCAGTGGATGTTGGCTATTTGATCTATGGTTCCTTTTCCTTTTCTAAATTCAGCTTGTACATCTGGAAGTTCTCGGTTCATGTTCTACTGAAGTTAGCTTGAATGATTTGAGCATTACCTTGCTAACATGTGAAATGAGCATAATTGTATGCTAACTTGAACACTCTTTGGCATTGCCCTTCTTTGGGATTAGAATGAAAACTGACCTTTTCAGTCCTGTGTCCAGTGCTGAATTTTCCAAATTTGCTGAAATATTGAGTGTAGCAGTTTAACAGCATCATCTTTTAGGATTTGAAATACCTCAGCTGGAATGCCATCACCTCTCCTAGCTTTCTTTGTTCCTAGTAATGCTTCAGGATGTTTGGCTCTAGGTGACATACCATGTCATCATGGTTATCTATGTCATTAAGATTTTTTTTTGTATAGTTCTTTTGTGTATTCTTGACACCTCTTCTTAATATCTTCTGCTTCTGTTAGGTACATACAGTTTCTCTCCTTTATTGTGCCCCTCTATACATGAAATATTCTCTTGGTATCTCTGATTTTCTTGAAGAGATCCCTAGTGTTTCCCATTCTATTGTTTCCCCCTATTTGCACTGGTCACTTAAGAAGGCTTTATTAGCTCTTTGTTATTCTCTACAGCTTCACATTCAATTGAGGATATCTTTCCCTGTTTCCCTGCTTCTTGCTTCTCTTCTATTCTCAGTTATTTGTAAGGCCTCCTCGGGCAACCTTTTAGCCTTCTTGCATTTCTTTGGTAACTGCCTTCTGTACAGTGTTACAAACCTCTGTACATAGTTCTCAGTCACTCTATCAGGTCTGATCCTTGAATCTACTTGTCACTTCTACTATATAATCATAAGGGATTTGATTTAGATCATACCTGAATGGTTTTCTCTACCTTCTTCAATTTAAGTCTGAATTTTGCAGTAAGGATCTCATGATCTGAGCCACAGTCACATCCTGGTCCTGTTTTTGCTGACTGTATAGAGCTTCTCCAACTTTGGCTGCAAAGAATATAATCAACCGGTACGCACCATCTGGTGACATCCATTTGTAGAGTTGTTTCTTGTGTTGTTGGAAGAGGGTATTTGCTATGACCAGCGCATTCTCTTGCCAAAAGTCTGTTCGCTGCTGCCTTGCTTCATTTTGTACTCCAAGGTCAAACTTGCCTGTTACTCCACATCTAATTGAGCATAGTTAGCTTGAATGATTTGAGCATTACCTTGCTAACATGTGAAATGAGCATAATTGTATGCTAACTTGAACACTCTTTGGCATTGCCCTTCTTTGGGATTAGAATGAAAACTGACCTTTTCAGTCCTGTGTCCAGTGCTGAATTTTCCAAATTTGCTGAAATATTGAGTGTAGCAGTTTAACAGCATCATCTTTTAGGATTTGAAATACCTCAGCTGGAATGCCATCACCTCTCCTAGCTTTCTTTGTTCCTAGTAATGCTTCAGGATGTTTGGCTCTAGGTGACATACCATGTCATCATGGTTATCTATGTCATTAAGATTTTTTTTTGTATAGTTCTTTTGTGTATTCTTGACACCTCTTCTTAATATCTTCTGCTTCTGTTAGGTACATACAGTTTCTCTCCTTTATTGTGCCCCTCTATACATGAAATATTCTCTTGGTATCTCTGATTTTCTTGAAGAGATCCCTAGTGTTTCCCATTCTATTGTTTCCCCCTATTTGCACTGGTCACTTAAGAAGGCTTTATTAGCTCTTTGTTATTCTCTACAGCTTCACATTCAATTGAGGATATCTTTCCCTGTTTCCCTGCTTCTTGCTTCTCTTCTATTCTCAGTTATTTGTAAGGCCTCCTCGGGCAACCTTTTAGCCTTCTTGCATTTCTTTGGTAACTGCCTTCTGTACAGTGTTACAAACCTCTGTACATAGTTCTCAGTCACTCTATCAGGTCTGATCCTTGAATCTACTTGTCACTTCTACTATATAATCATAAGGGATTTGATTTAGATCATACCTGAATGGTTTTCTCTACCTTCTTCAATTTAAGTCTGAATTTTGCAGTAAGGATCTCATGATCTGAGCCACAGTCACATCCTGGTCCTGTTTTTGCTGACTGTATAGAGCTTCTCCAACTTTGGCTGCAAAGAATATAATCAACCGGTACGCACCATCTGGTGACATCCATTTGTAGAGTTGTTTCTTGTGTTGTTGGAAGAGGGTATTTGCTATGACCAGCGCATTCTCTTGCCAAAAGTCTGTTCGCTGCTGCCTTGCTTCATTTTGTACTCCAAGGTCAAACTTGCCTGTTACTCCAGGTGTCTCTTGACTTCCTACTTTTTCATTCAAGTATCTATACATACATTTTATTGTATACATGTGTATCTTTTATTTTACTTGTAATGGATCCTACTTTTAACATTTCCCAGTACATGTAGATAAATATAGTGACTTTTGTATGTCTCCTTCTCTGAGGCTGGCAGATTCACTCTCCCAATATATTGATGGTAGGACAAAATAGAACTTCCCAAAGTCTATTTCAGGGAACAGTGTTCTCTCAAGAAGGTCCCAGATCAAAGAAGCCCATGATAAAATATGAAAATATGTAAATATTTTATATCTTAATCAGAGATTTCAAACCACATTAAATCCCTAAAATCTAATAGAAAATATAATTCTTTGGCCTAGAGATATCCTAACTTTTTTTTTTTTCATAAAATACCTATCATTTTGGAAGCTCATTTGAGAAACATTTTGCTGTTACAAACAGAACATACCATAAAGCCAAATTGCAATGCTACTATTTTAGGCTAGTTTATAGCTCATGGTGTCCAGTCTATGTATAAAAAGGGGTAGGTGCATGGATGGGAGGATTGGATAGATAAATTACAAGTGGAGAGATGGATAAATAGACAGACAGACAGACAGATGAATAGAGAAGAACCACTGCTTAGGTATATCCCAGTAGTATCCTATCAAATGAGGAGAAAAGGGTGGTAGAAGAAATACACAAGAGCAGAGTCAAGTAATTTGAATAATGCCATTAAGATGATATGGCAAAAAAGCAAAGTATACAAATATCAAATATTGCATTTAACATTTTATGATTTTTCCATGTGTGCTTTTTTTGTTTCCATAGACCCTGTAGATATTATTTTAATACTTTTAAATATCATGATGTTTTATAAATTCTTATTTATCAACCTCTTTTTCCAAGTAGCAAGAAAAATAATCATAGTCATTATTTACTAACGGTCTAGCATAGAATTTGAAATAAATATGGCTTAAATGAATGAAATTTATAAAAGCACTGTATCTAGAGTTGTATGTTGTAGCAGAGGTGCAAAAACAGGTGAATTTACAGATTTAAAATTTCAACAATAATGATAGGGAACTTCCCTGGTGGTCCAGTGCTTAAGACTTCACCTTTCAATGCAGAGAGTGCAGGTTAGATCCCTAGTCAGAGCTAAGATCCCACATGCCTTTTATCCAAAAAAAAAAAAAAAAACCCACACAACATTAAAAAGAAACAATATTATAACAAATTCAATAAAGACTTTAATACTGAAAAGTAAAAGTCTCTCAGTCATGTCTGACTCTTTGCAGCCCATGGAGGAGCCATGGAATTCTCCAGGCAAGAATACTGGAGTGGGTAGCATTTCCCTTCTCCAGGGGATTTTCCCTTCTCCCGGGGATTTTCCCAACCCAGGGATCAAACCCAGGTCTCCTGCATTCTTTACCAGTTGAGCTAGAACAATAATAGTCCTGATCAAAAAAAAAAAAAAAAAAAGACAATAGTAATAATGATAAATAAGAATAATATTGTGCATTGTGAATTTAGGGAAAAAATGATTTTAAAAAATAATATAAAAAAGGTTAAAATGAATTAGAAAACAACAGTATTCTATGCTTTGAAAAATAAATATCCAAGAAAACTAAAAAAAATGTGAAAAATATGCCTACAAAGTAATAAAGAGGAAAGTATATGTAACAGTAATTTAGAAGAGATGTTTGACTTATAATAATATATGACAGCATATATTAATTGAGCTGAAATATGTAGCAGATATTTCTCATAAAATATTAACAATTCAAGTTACAAAAGTCATTATAAAATGAAGTAGAAAACTGAATAAATACATAAAATGAAACGTAGTTCATAAATTTGTTAAAAGGTGACCCAAGTGAAGCCTCAGGTCTTGTTGATTATTAAAGCTCATTTTTATAAATATTCAGCATCAGAAAATTTCTACACAAGAGGAAATGATCTAAAACCCAGAAGAAATAATGTAAAAACAATTTTATTTTTATGGGAAGTATGACCTTGATATCAAAACTACCAGGATAATAAAAACAGAAAAGCATAGATCAATGAATATAGATTTAGAAATCCTCAGTTTCTTCTTAATGGAAGTAAATGGCTCACTAAAACATGATTAAATTAAGGTTTAATATTTTAAACAGAAATATTAAATACTATGAACTTTAACAAACCGTCACATCAATTCACCAAATCAAAAAAAGGTAAAATAAAATTCATCACAACAGACACCATAAAGCCTTGCTAAAATACGAAATCTTTCTAATAACAGTAGAGACTAAGAACCCCCCTGGGTTAGGAAGATTCCCTAGAGGAGGGCGTGGCAGCCCACTCCAGTATTCTTGCCTAGAGAATGCCATGCACCGAAGTCTTTTGAGCTACAATCCATAGGGTTGCAAAGAGTGGGAAATGACTGAAGCAACTTAGCATGCATACTCACATATGAAGAACCAATATTCAAGATGATAATAGCAGTAGGAAACTCATTAAAATGATTCCATAACTATTAAGATTCAAATGAAGACAATTCCTACCATCATTGGTATTTTTAATACTCTCTGGATAATCAAGTCACTTATGTAACAACAGCAAAATAATAATAATAATAATAATATTGTCATCAAGAATCATGTCTTGAATTTCCACTATCTTCTGGTTCTTTTTGTTCTTATGTCTATTAAAGTGCCTTACATCTCTGTGGGTATGTAGAGGAAAAAGAGATGATGTAACTTGTTCATAGTCTCACAGTCCTGGCTTCATTCCTGGACTTTATAGGGAAATAGTTCTAGGACTGTTAGCAAAGGTAAATGAACAAAAAATCAAAGAATTCATAAGAGAAATAGACACTGGTAAGTATTATAAGCAAAGATATGAAAAAGTTCGTCTTTGCCAAATAATCAAAGAAACCTGCATTAAGACAATCAGTTTCTTTTTCATTTATGAAACTGGCAAGATGTATTAGGGTAAATATGTGATCCTAGGAAAAATAAGAAAAATGTTTTCTCTTGTATGATGAAGGTGACAGTGAAGCTAAGAACAGAATACATCAGGACTGAAAATGACAGTATGCATTAGAAAGCAGAGGCTTTACAGGTCTTTATAGGATTATATGAATTGTCCAGTACTGGGGGAGAAGATTTTATATTAGGTAGGTTCCCATGTACGTAATACTCATAGTAGTGGAAGATAGGAAGCGATCTCCTGTTTCTGTAATAGTGGAGTGGTTGGATAGGTCATAATTATTCAGTAAATTGACTGTTAAGCAACTGTTAAAAGTAAGTTTTCAGAAGCCACATAGGAACTATGATGTACATTAATTTTAACTGGAAAAAAAGGTGACAAATAGAGTGAAAACTTTGATACGACTAAGGTGCTTGCGCATGAAACCTAAAATGACATTGGTATAAAAAAACAAACCAGTGACGCCCTTGAGCTTCTGGAGAGTCATTCAGTGGTAGAATGCAAAAAGCCCCAGTATTCCACACAATGGGCATCTGTTTTCCTATCAGCCTCTCTCAACTAATGTCCCTGTAAGGCACTCCTTTTATTCTGAAGCTTCAGCAGAATGCTGATGATCCCAGAGACCACACAGAGGGGATGTTCCCAATTTAAGGACACAGAGTTGCCCTTCCATCCAGCTGTTAATTAGCAAGCACTAGCAGGTTACCTTGCCCGAGGTAGGGAAGCCAAGTATTGTGGTCTTTCCCACAATGGCTGGACAAAAAACGACTGACAGTTTGTGCAAAGATAAATAACTACAGGGATAAAGACTTTTCTAAAAAGGTGAAAAAACAGAAAGTGACTCTTTATTTTCTTGATAGAGGTGTGATACTCGTAAACTGATTAAGAATGTTTATTTACTTAGAAACCTGGAAGAATTTTCTAGTTTAAAGAATGTCAGGGACTTCTCTGGTGGTCCAGTGGTTAAGACCCCATGATTTCAATGCAGTGGGCATGGTTCAATCCCCTGGATGGGAGCTAAGATCCACATGCCACATTGCACAGTCAAAAACAAAGAAAACAGCAGGGTCTTGCCTGGTGGTTCAGTGGTAAAGAATTTGCCTGCCAACGTCAGAGCCATGGGTTCGATCCATGCTCTGGGAAGATCCCACATGCCACAGAATAGCTAAGCCCATGCTCCACAACTATGGAACCTGTGCTCTAGAGCCCAGGAGCCTCAACTACTGAACTTATATGTCACAACTACTAAAGCCCACATGCCCAAGAGCCTGTGTCCTGCAACAAGAGAAGCCACAGCAATGAGAAGCCTGTGTACCACAACTAGAGTAGCCTCTGCTTGCCACAGCTAGAGAAAAGCCTGCACAGAAACAAAGACCCAGCAGTCAGTAAATAACTGTTAAAAGTATGTTTTCAGAAACAAAATTTAACAAAAGCAAAACCAACAAAAGAATTGCATGATTTGTTGGATTTTTAAGAAAGAATTTGCTAAATTTGGAGAATTATGTTGCTTATAAAAATCTTTTATATCTTAAATGTAAAACATGAGTTTTCAATGCAATAGCATTGTTTAATGTAAGTAAATAAAGAATGAAGAACATCACACTTGTGAGAAAAAAAGATGCTTGAGGCAAAGCTAATCAGTCCAGTGAAAAAATTCCAACACAGGGCCTCAAAGGAGATAACTAATGTCCCTGTAAGGCACTCCTTTTATTCTGAAGCTTCAGCAGAATGCTGATGATCCCAGAGACCACACAGAGGGGATGTTCCCAATTTAAGGACACAGAGTTGCCCTTCCATCCAGCTGTTAATTAGCAAGCACTAGCAGGTTACCTTGCCCGAGGTAGGGAAGCCAAGTATTGTGGTCTTTCCCACAATGGCTGGACAAAAAACGACTGACAGTTTGTGCAAAGATAAATAACTACAGGGATAAAGACTTTTCTAAAAAGGTGAAAAAACAGAAAGTGACTCTTTATTTTCTTGATAGAGGTGTGATACTCGTAAACTGATTAAGAATGTTTATTTACTTAGAAACCTGGAAGAATTTTCTAGTTTAAAGAATGTCAGGGACTTCTCTGGTGGTCCAGTGGTTAAGACCCCATGATTTCAATGCAGTGGGCATGGTTCAATCCCCTGGATGGGAGCTAAGATCCACATGCCACATTGCACAGTCAAAAACAAAGAAAACAGCAGGGTCTTGCCTGGTGGTTCAGTGGTAAAGAATTTGCCTGCCAACGTCAGAGCCATGGGTTCGATCCATGCTCTGGGAAGATCCCACATGCCACAGAATAGCTAAGCCCATGCTCCACAACTATGGAACCTGTGCTCTAGAGCCCAGGAGCCTCAACTACTGAACTTATATGTCACAACTACTAAAGCCCACATGCCCAAGAGCCTGTGTCCTGCAACAAGAGAAGCCACAGCAATGAGAAGCCTGTGTACCACAACTAGAGTAGCCTCTGCTTGCCACAGCTAGAGAAAAGCCTGCACAGAAACAAAGACCCAGCAGTCAGTAAATAACTGTTAAAAGTATGTTTTCAGAAACAAAATTTAACAAAAGCAAAACCAACAAAAGAATTGCATGATTTGTTGGATTTTTAAGAAAGAATTTGCTAAATTTGGAGAATTATGTTGCTTATAAAAATCTTTTATATCTTAAATGTAAAACATGAGTTTTCAATGCAATAGCATTGTTTAATGTAAGTAAATAAAGAATGAAGAACATCACACTTGTGAGAAAAAAAGATGCTTGAGGCAAAGCTAATCAGTCCAGTGAAAAAATTCCAACACAGGGCCTCAAAGGAGATCTCCATTACCTAGAGGATGAATCCAGATGAAACAATCATTTTCATTAAACTGATGAGGAGTTAACACCTGTTTCATAGTGAAGATGAAGCTACTACTTGAGGATTGTACCTATAAGTAGACACAAGAGAAATGCATCACTGGAGAGTAAATTTCCAGAGTGAAATAATCTGTTGTGTTTGAATGGAGATGATTTGAATTGTACAGACAGGCAAGAATTGTTGCATGTGTGTGTGTACATAAATACATCTTCTTCTTAAGCAACAGAACACAGAAGACCAAGATGTGAGTCTGAAGAAGTATGAGCTTCCATTTGAGTGATAGAGGGTGAGAGCCATTATGTTTTGGTTTAAATGTACATATGACCCTGACTTTTTGCCACATTTGGAAAAATCTGGGCATACTGATTTTTAAAGTTTAGAATGTAAACATCCCAATATACATCATTTTTGTTTCAGTTAACTTAGTGTTTGACAACAAATAGCCCTTAAAACAGTAACACTCATCTTGCCCATAAGTCTACAGTTGGAACAGAACTTGGGAAAGTTTGGCTGTTAAAAACATTACCTTGAAGTAGGTCCAAGGCTACAGAGTGTAAACCTCTGAACGTCTGTATCCTTAAATGTCTGATCTGGTGAGGGCTTTGGCTCTGTTTTCTCTCCACATACTTAGAAAAAGCCACACCCAAGGGGAAAGAACCCCCGGGTGTACCACAACTAGAGTAGCCTGTGCTTGCCACAGCTAGAGAAAAGCCTGCACAGAAACAAAGACCCAGCAGTCAGTAAATAACTGTTAAAAGTATGTTTTCAGAAACAAAATTTAACAAAAGCAAAACCAACAAAAGAATTGCATGATTTGTTGGATTTTTAAGAAAGAATTTGCTAAATTTGGAGAATTATGTTGCTTATAAAAATCTTTTATATCTTAAATGTAAAACATGAGTTTTCAATGCAATAGCATTGTTTAATGTAAGTAAATAAAGAATGAAGAACATCACACTTGTGAGAAAAAAAGATGCTTGAGGCAAAGCTAATCAGTCCAGTGAAAAAATTCCAACACAGGGCCTCAAAGGAGATCTCCATTACCTAGAGGATGAATCCAGATGAAACAATCATTTTCATTAAACTGATGAGGAGTTAACACCTGTTTCATAGTGAAGATGAAGCTACTACTTGAGGATTGTACCTATAAGTAGACACAAGAGAAATGCATCACTGGAGAGTAAATTTCCAGAGTGAAATAATCTGTTGTGTTTGAATGGAGATGATTTGAATTGTACAGACAGGCAAGAATTGTTGCATGTGTGTGTGTACATAAATACATCTTCTTCTTAAGCAACAGAACACAGAAGACCAAGATGTGAGTCTGAAGAAGTATGAGCTTCCATTTGAGTGATAGAGGGTGAGAGCCATTATGTTTTGGTTTAAATGTACATATGACCCTGACTTTTTGCCACATTTGGAAAAATCTGGGCATACTGATTTTTAAAGTTTAGAATGTAAACATCCCAATATACATCATTTTTGTTTCAGTTAACTTAGTGTTTGACAACAAATAGCCCTTAAAACAGTAACACTCATCTTGCCCATAAGTCTACAGTTGGAACAGAACTTGGGAAAGTTTGGCTGTTAAAAACATTACCTTGAAGTAGGTCCAAGGCTACAGAGTGTAAACCTCTGAACGTCTGTATCCTTAAATGTCTGATCTGGTGAGGGCTTTGGCTCTGTTTTCTCTCCACATGGCTGCTCCATATGACCTCTCCACATGGCCTGTCAACAGAGGCTAGTTTGAACCATTTCACAGGACAGGATCTGCCTTGCCCAGAGCGTGAGTGTTCCAGGGAGGAAAAGACTTCAGAGAAAGCGAGCAAGAACAGAGAAGACAGAAGAAAGAGGAGACCAAGTCAAGGTCCCCTTGCTGTTTGTGACCCAGCCTGGGAAATCATAGTGTTATTTTTACTGCATTGTGTTAATAAGGCAGACATAAAAACTCATCTCCAAAAAAAGAAAAAAAAAAAAAAAACATCTTCTGATGGAGGAGTATCAGCATCACTACACTGTAAGAAAAATGTGGTGATTGAGTAAGTATCAGAGCTTCCATCTCTAAAAAATATAGTTCATTCTCTGGCTTAATAATTCCCACCTCTATCATACCCAAAATACACTCATTTTTCTTGGCCCCAAGACCCTCAAGTTTCATCACAAGATCTCATTTCAAAATTCAGATTTTTATAGTGTTCTATGAAGCTCCTCAGTGATATTTCTCAAAGACAGTCCTTAAGTTAAATTCCTTTAGATCTGAAGATCTATGAACTAAAAAGGCAAGTTCTATGCCTTTTACATACCCAATATACAAAGGAAGAGCAGGCATCCATTAACTGCTAAGGAGCTTCCTGTTCAAAGAAGAAAAAAAAGGGAGGTGCAGTGTTGCAATGGCTCCATTTCTGAAATCCAGTTGAACAGTGGTACTGGTTACCGAATCAGAACCCCATCCCACTGCCATGATTCTCCTTGATTCTTTTTTCCCACCCTCTGACCGTTGCATCAGTCTTCTACATCACCTTCTTTTTTTCATTAGAAATAACAGGTGCTTTTAGCTCAGTAGTTTACCCAGAGTACATTCTGATAGTGGTAATTTGGACATCCAAAGGTCTGTTTTCATTCTGTATTATCTCTTTTGGTACAGTTCCTTTTACACTTTGTGAATCTGTTATGACTCAAGCTATCCTTAATTCTAATAGACAGCCACATCCACAGATCTTTTCAAGAACAGCTTTTTTCCTACTTTAGACTTTCTAGCCACCTGCGTGGCATGGTCTATACAGGACCTCTTGTTTAATGGAAAGATTCTTTAAGTTATGTCTAGTCTGATTGAATGACTGTCTAAGACCTGTCCTTACATTTTTCTGAGGTCTTTATAAATCATACTTTAATCCCACACTGGATTTTATCATTGCTCTGAAATTCCTCCTTAATTTGGGGAGCTAAGAAACTGAGAATGAAAAGGAGTTGTTGCTTTCAACCCAGTAAGCAGAGGTCCCTTTATATTTGACAGTTATTTCTTCAGCTTGTCTGTCTCTTTTGCATTTTATTACAGGCATATAAAAGAATCCAGGTAACACCCTTAACCCTTTGCCTGGGAAACCTCTCTAGTGAGACCATTCTGTTCATTAGGTATGTTTTCTACTTTCCATATTATAACATATAACATTGTTGCTGTAAACTTCCTGAAACTACTTAAAGGATCCTCTTTCCTTCAGTGTTCAAGAATAGTTTCTTTACTTTCATCTAGGCCTTCACCAGTAGCCTCTAAAATGACCATTATGTGTCTTCTAGGTCTTTCCAAATACTGTCTGATCTCTTAGTCACAAAGCTTCTGTCATAGTTTTAGGTTTTTTTATGGCAGCATACAACATCCAGGTCCCAGTATGTGTACCAACTAGCTAGTGTGTCATAACAAACCAACTCCAATCTAATCTAAGAGACTTAGAGTGATAACATTTAATCAGAGCATGAATCTGAAGTCTGTGCAGGTACCAAAAATCCTGTCTCCTAGACAGCTCGAGATCTGCAGTCTGGGAAACATCACAGGCTTGTTCACTCTTAAGTCTAGTGTTAGATTTTGCCTCTCGGCCAGGGGCGCAGCTTCTCTCCAGGTAGTCTCTCCACGTGGGTTAGTCTGAGTTTTTTTTATGACATGGTGACTAGCTTCCTGCAGAACAAGTATTCCAAGGTGGGGTGGGGAGCAGGCACAGACAAAAACTGTTTTAACTTTTATGACCTGTACATGAATGTCATATGATGTCACTTCAGTCTACAATTTTATCAGTTGTACTAGTTAGAAAGTTTTACCCAGATTCAATGGAAAGGAACATAAACTAAACCAGCTAATGCAAGGATGTCAATATTTTACTTTAATAGAAGTATGTGTGATAGTACATAAATAGATATAGCCATCTTTGGGAAATGCAAACGGGGTAGTTGTTAGTACAGACAATGGGCTTAGTCATCCTGAATACATCATATTGTTTTCTTCATATACCATGTTGTTAGTGTAACAATTTCTTAAACCAGGTAGGCCCAATTAAGTACAATCAAAACTCTAGTCTAATCAAAATGCTTCCTGCATGCTTAACATGTAACATATTAGGAATGTAAAAATAAGGTTTGAAGACAATAAACCTAGGAAATGATCAGAAGGTTTATGAACCCAAAAGTGGAGAATATTTTAGCTACCCAGAAAACTACCAAAAAAAATGTCCATTTGAGTTAAAGTTTATAGAATAAATACAAGCTTTTCTGGTTAAGAGTGAGACTGGATGAGGGTGGAACCCCTGTGAAGGATCTAGCTTCAGGCCAGTTCCTAATCCCTGTGTAAGTCAAAGATCTGAGAGGCTTCTCTGTGTTGCTTTCTACTTCACTGGAAAGAAAAAGCTAAGCAAGCTGCATTTTGATTTTGAAAATGAAATGGTCCAGTAGTAGTTTCCCTTTTTGCATATATTTCAGAAGTAAAGCATATTTAATTTATATGTCTCTATATTAATTCCAAGGATGTAGATGCTCATAGCCTCAGGCAGCATACAACATCCAGGTCCCAGTATGTGTACCAACTAGCTAGTGTGTCATAACAAACCAACTCCAATCTAATCTAAGAGACTTAGAGTGATAACATTTAATCAGAGCATGAATCTGAAGTCTGTGCAGGTACCAAAAATCCTGTCTCCTAGACAGCTCGAGATCTGCAGTCTGGGAAACATCACAGGCTTGTTCACTCTTAAGTCTAGTGTTAGATTTTGCCTCTCGGCCAGGGGCGCAGCTTCTCCAGGTAGTCTCTCCACGTGGGTTAGTCTGAGTTTTTTTTATGACATGGTGACTAGCTTCCTGCAGAACAAGTATTCCAAGGTGGGGTGGGGAGCAGGCACAGACAAAAACTGTTTTAACTTTTATGACCTGTACATGAATGTCATATGATGTCACTTCAGTCTACAATTTTATCAGTTGTACTAGTTAGAAAGTTTTACCCAGATTCAATGGAAAGGAACATAAACTAAACCAGCTAATGCAAGGATGTCAATATTTTACTTTAATAGAAGTATGTGTGATAGTACATAAATAGATATAGCCATCTTTGGGAAATGCAAACGGGGTAGTTGTTAGTACAGACAATGGGCTTAGTCATCCTGAATACATCATATTGTTTTCTTCATATACCATGTTGTTAGTGTAACAATTTCTTAAACCAGGTAGGCCCAATTAAGTACAATCAAAACTCTAGTCTAATCAAAATGCTTCCTGCATGCTTAACATGTAACATATTAGGAATGTAAAAATAAGGTTTGAAGACAATAAACCTAGGAAATGATCAGAAGGTTTATGAACCCAAAAGTGGAGAATATTTTAGCTACCCAGAAAACTACCAAAAAAAATGTCCATTTGAGTTAAAGTTTATAGAATAAATACAAGCTTTTCTGGTTAAGAGTGAGACTGGATGAGGGTGGAACCCCTGTGAAGGATCTAGCTTCAGGCCAGTTCCTAATCCCTGTGTAAGTCAAAGATCTGGAGAGGCTTCTCTGTGTTGCTTTCTACTTCACTGGAAAGAAAAAGCTAAGCAAGCTGCATTTTGATTTTGAAAAATGAAATGGTCCAGTAGTAGTTCACTCTACTTCTATGTTAGCATATATTTCAGAAGTAAAGCATATTTAATTTATATGTCTCTATATTAATTCCAAGGATGTAGATGCTCATAGCCTCTTTCTACTCATAGGGTACCCAAAGGATTTTGTTTATAAAAATCAGTAAGCCCAAACCGTTTTACTATTTTTTAAGTCAAGCTATTTCATCTTTCACTGTATGCTGAAGGAAACCATGTATCTTCCAGCAAGCAGTTGGATTGTGTCAATTCTTTGTAGCCTGCTATCAGCCAGCCAAGATTCAAGGTCGCTGTTTAGCGTATCTGCTTCTTGGCAGAGCTCCCTGGACCTGACAAGGGCCCTTCCAGCTGTACGTGGGCACAGGCTATTTGGGGCTCTATGAAAGGCAATTCATCACCCTGACCAGTGTTCCCCATCTAGACGCCTTGCATCTGAGCACTTGTCATTTTCAGTAGGTAAACTGTGTTCCTCATTTTCTCTGGGTCTTCTCCGGAGGTAGGGTTAGTCAGATGGCTGGAATTATCTACTATAAAAGAGTCAACTTCTGCTAAGAATAGACAGCACAGTTGCTTCCCTGAATATCAGGACACTAAGAAAGAACCCACATTGATTTTCTAATTCAAACACATTGATATTTTTTTTTTTATAAATACTGTGGTTAGTATACATTAATATAAATAAAACTTCCCTAGGTTTTTGGTTCATTTCATGTTTTTCTTTTTTATATCATTTTGACTGTTTATTAATCTATCATTTCTGATTTTATTTTTAATCACTGGCTTGACCATAGTCTATTTTTTACACTTAGTTCATTTATTCTCCTAATTTCTTATTTTTCTAATACTTTAAGGCTATATATTATTCAATACTTACTATTTAAAAAATATCTAGGTATTGTCTTTGCTGTAAGTTGGTTTTCCTTTTTGGCTGTCAGGTTTTTGTTGCCCCAAGTGGGCTTCTCTCTAGTTGTGGCACACTGACTCAGCAGCTGCCCTGTGGCATGTGGGATCTTAGATCCCTGACCAGGGATTGAATGTGTGATCCCTGCACTGGAAGGCAGATTCTTAACCACTGGACCACCAGCAAAGTTCCACTGTATGTTTTGACTAGTTAACTTCTATCTTTATGTTTTCTTGAATTCAAATTCTGTTTGTTCAACCATTTTATTATTCAGTCTACTTACACTTATTTTGATCTACTTATCTGCTGTGTCACTTTTGAGAGACGTGTAGTAAACTGTCACTAGGTTTGTCACTTTGTTAATTTGTCCTTGATGAATCAATTTTCTTTTATATATTTCAAGCAATGTTTCTGGGTACACAAACATTACTGATCATAATATTTTCATAGAGGATCATTTCTTTTATCAAAATGAAAAACATTGGGCTTCCTTCATGGTTCAGTGGGTAAGGAATCCGCCTTGCAGTACAAGGGGCACCAGTTTGATCCCTGGCACGGGAAGATCCTTGTGCTGCACAGTGGCTGGACCAGTACGTCCAGTTGCAAGCTAGCACTCTGGAGCGCTTACACCCAAAGCCAGTGCTCTGCAGTGAGAGAAGCCACTGCAATGGGAGGCCCACACATGCCAGACAATAAAAAAGATAGATGAAAGTAAATATGTGTTTTTTAAAAAAGAGGCATGATGAGGAAATGAAAAAAAATATATATATATAATTTTTTAATGAAAACATTTGTGTGATTTGAAATCATTTCATCTTGAATTCTACTTGATCCTGCTGGCTGTATTTTGTTGGCAGCTAAAAGATCTGTTTTTAATACAGGAAATATTTCACTCATAGTGATAGTAATTATTCAATACTTACTATTTAAAAAATATCTAGGTATTGTCTTTGCTGTAAGTTGGTTTTCCTTTTTGGCTGTCAGGTTTTTGTTGCCCCAAGTGGGCTTCTCTCTAGTTGTGGCACACTGACTCAGCAGCTGCCCTGTGGCATGTGGGATCTTAGATCCCTGACCAGGGATTGAATGTGTGATCCCTGCACTGGAAGGCAGATTCTTAACCACTGGACCACCAGCAAAGTTCCACTGTATGTTTTGACTAGTTAACTTCTATCTTTATGTTTTCTTGAATTCAAATTCTGTTTGTTCAACCATTTTATTATTCAGTCTACTTACACTTATTTTGATCTACTTATCTGCTGTGTCACTTTTGAGAGACGTGTAGTAAACTGTCACTAGGTTTGTCACTTTGTTAATTTGTCCTTGATGAATCAATTTTCTTTTATATATTTCAAGCAATGTTTCTGGGTACACAAACATTACTGATCATAATATTTTCATAGAGGATCATTTCTTTTATCAAAATGAAAAACATTGGGCTTCCTTCATGGTTCAGTGGGTAAGGAATCCGCCTTGCAGTACAAGGGGCACCAGTTTGATCCCTGGCACGGGAAGATCCTTGTGCTGCACAGTGGCTGGACCAGTACGTCCAGTTGCAAGCTAGCACTCTGGAGCGCTTACACCCAAAGCCAGTGCTCTGCAGTGAGAGAAGCCACTGCAATGGGAGGCCCACACATGCCAGACAATAAAAAAGATAGATGAAAGTAAATATGTGTTTTTTAAAAAAGAGGCATGATGAGGAAATGAAAAAAAAAATATATATATATATAATTTTTTTAATGAAAAACATTTTTGTGATTTGAAATCATTTCATCTTGAATTCTACTTGATCCTGCTTGCTTTATTTTGTTGGCATCTAAAAAATCTGTTTTTAATACATGAAATATTTCACTCATATTGATATTAATTATTCATATATTTGGACATTCTCCATCCCTCTTGTATTTATCTTTATTCTGAGTTCTAAATACCCCTTTCTCCACTTTTTGGACTTTAATGTATATCTTTTTTTTTTTTTAGTTTTATTTGGCGGGGGTGGTTAGGGTGGGGAGGGAGGGGGCAGGCGGGCCACTTCTATTGGTCTTTCATTTGTCTGTTTTCATCCACCTTTGTTCTTTGGCCCGTGTGGGCCTCCCATCGAAGTGGCCTCTGTTGTCACAGAGCACGGGCTCTGGGTGCATTCGCCCCAGAGCTCTGGCTTGGTAGTTGGACACATCGGTCCAGCCTCTCCGCGGCACTTGGGATCTTCCCAGGCCAGGGATCGAACTAGCGCCCCTTGCACTGCAAGGCGGTGTCCTTACCCACTGGACCACCAGGGAAGCCCTAATGTATATCTTTATTACATCTTCTCCACGGTCCTTTTGCTGTTTTTCTTCCTCTAATGATCTGCAAGTTATTAATTCTAATTCCATTTTTCAAGTGTTTCCCCTAAGGTGTTAACCATGAACTTAAAGCTGCATTTGTCAAACAAAACCTTCTGGCATTAATCCATATTTATGTCACCATCCTCCCACTAGTCTTTTAAATTCCTTACTATAAAAAGAAAAATAACCCCACATATCCTTTTTTTTTTTTTTTTCCAGATTTTGAAGAATCCACTGTTCCATATCGAGTTCCAATTGTTGCCACTTGTCCTGTATACAGGACTCTCAGGAGGCAGGTAAGGTGGACTGTATCTCTTTCAGAATTTTCCACAGTTTGTTATGATCCACAGTCAAAGGTTTAGCGTAGTCGATAAAGCAGAAGTAGATGATTTTCGGAATCCCCTTGCTTTCTGTATAATCCAGCAGATGTTGACAATTTGCAGTCTGGTTCTTCTACCTTTTCAAAGTCCTACTTGTACATCTCTAAGTTCTAGGTTCTCATACTGCTGAAGCGTAACTTGAAGAATTTTGAGTATCACCTTGTTAGCGTGGGGAATGAGTGCAATTGTATTGTGATTTGTACATTCTTAGGCGTTGACTTTCTTTGGGATTGGAATGAAAACTGACCTTTTCCAGCCTGGTGGCCAGTGCTGAGTTTTCCAAACTTGCTAGCATATTGAGTATTAACACATTTACAATTTGAAATATCTCTGCTGGAATTCCATCACCTTCACTGCCTTTGGTCATAGTGACGCTTCTAAGACCCACTTGACTTCACGTTCCAGGATGTCTGGCTCTAGGTGAGTGACCACACCATCAAATAACCCCACATATCATTCTATTTTCTCTACTGGATATGAGATTTTACATGCTGAATGTAATTTTTATCTATCATAGTACAAAATAGTTGGTGACTGTATTTCTGAGAATATTGGAGAGTTACTTGGATCAAGAGGGGAACTGTGTGTCTCCATGGTGCTGCTAGTTGCGAGCTGGGCTGTATCACCACTTCCTGTTGGTTTCTGGGATCTTCCCATCATCAGTGGATATCAGTGCCCAAATTCACTGTTCCAGCCTTGAATGAGTGTGCTTTGTGGCTTTGCACATGCTGTACAGGATAGACGAATTGCATTTATGTCAAAAACCTGACTCAGGACTTCCCTGGTGGTCCAGTGGTTAAGACTCTGTGCTCTCAGTGCAGGGGGCAAGAAGGTGATCTTTGGTTGGGGAAAATTTCCCATGCCATGCCACATGGAGTGCCCGCACACCCAAAAAGCTGGCCTATTTGGGTGTTGCAAATAATTACCTTTATAACGATCGTCTCTTGTGCCTGTTTTTCCCTATGGTTTCTTTCTTTTTAATATAAAAGTAGCAATTTTATGTGTACAGGTACCTTTCTACCAGAAATAACCTTTTATGTTTTCAGAGGCTTTTTTGATTTATTACATTTTTTTCCACTTTTTTATTGTTGATGTGTTGCTGCTGCAGTTGCCATTTGGTTTAGTTGTTTTTTCATCTAATAGTCTCTATAATGTGAAGCATTTTGCAGTAGGGCTGGGGTAAGGGGTTGGCATAAAGCTCATCCTGCCATCTCAAAGTATGAAAATTTCTCTTTTGCTAGGAATTATTCATTTTTACCTGACTATCTGATTCATGGTGTTAAACTTAATAATTTAAAAATAAAGATTTTCCTTTACTTATATTTGGGCTTACGCCTCCCACATCATTCCTAATGCTTTGCTTTGTTTTAGCCTCTCCTTTCCTCAGAAACTGACCTTGGGAATTTGCTTATTTTACTATACTTGAAAGAAAAGGGGTTTTATTAATTGGTCTTTTTGTCCATTTAGCTGCTTTCTACTCATTTAATTATTAGTCTTAATCTTAATTCTTTATTATTTAATTTTTTCTATATTTTGTAGGCAGATTCTCAGTGTATTTTTTAATTATTTTATTAAATACCTATAGGTATATACTTTGTTGTATTATATACATTTTAGTGTTTTCCAGGGAAAATTAATATAGAGAAATATGTTGCATTTCCATACACTAACAGTGAGCTATCAGAAGGAGATTAAGGAAATGATCCCATTTACCATAATCATATCAAAAAGAACAAAGTACCTAGGAATAAATCTACCTTCTTATATGCTCCCTCCCTTCGCTGACAGTATAACTTATGTAGCTCCTCTCCTTCAACTTCTCCCTCTCTCATCTCTCTTCCCCATTATCTATCTCTCCATAAGACTTTTCCACTTTCCATCTTTTCTGTTACCCTATGTTTTTACCCACCATTCCATATTTTCTATTTCCCACATCCTTCTCCTTCCTTGGAGGGAGGTGGCAGTTTTTTCCCATGCCATGCCACATGGAGTGCCGCACACCCAAAAAGCTGGCCTATTTGGGTGTTGCAAATAATTACCTTTATAACGATCGTCTCTTGTGCCTGTTTTTCCCTATGGTTTCTTTCTTTTTAATATAAAAGTAGCAATTTTATGTGTACAGGTACCTTTCTACCAGAAATAACCTTTTATGTTTTCAGAGGCTTTTTTGATTTATTACATTTTTTTCCACTTTTTTATTGTTGATGTGTTGCTGCTGCAGTTGCCATTTGGTTTAGTTGTTTTTTCATCTAATAGTCTCTATAATGTGAAGCATTTTGCAGTAGGGCTGGGGTAAGGGGTTGGCATAAAGCTCATCCTGCCATCTCAAAGTATGAAAATTTCTTTTTTGCTAGGAATTATTCATTTTTACCTGACTATCTGATTCATGGTGTTAAACTTAATAATTTAAAAATAAAGATTTTCCTTTACTTATATTTGGGCTTACGCCTCCCACATCATTCCTAATGCTTTGCTTTGTTTTAGCCTCTCCTTTCCTCAGAAACTGACCTTGGGAATTTGCTTATTTTACTATACTTGAAAGAAAAGGGGTTTTATTAATTGGTCTTTTTGTCCATTTAGCTGCTTTCTACTCATTTAATTATTAGTCTTAATCTTAATTCTTTATTATTTAATTTTTTCTATATTTTGTAGGCAGATTCTCAGTGTATTTTTTAATTATTTTATTAAATACCTATAGGTATATACTTTGTTGTATTATATACATTTTAGTGTTTTCCAGGGAAAATTAATATAGAGAAATATGTTGCATTTCCATACACTAACAGTGAGCTATCAGAAGGAGATTAAGGAAATGATCCCATTTACCATAATCATATCAAAAAGAACAAAGTACCTAGGAATAAATCTACCTTCTTATATGCTCCCTCCCTTCGCTGACAGTATAACTTATGTAGCTCCTCTCCTTCAACTTCTCCCTCTCTCATCTCTCTTCCCCATTATCTATCTCTCCATAAGACTTTTCCACTTTCCATCTTTTCTGTTACCCTATGTTTTTACCCACCATTCCATATTTTCTATTTCCCACATCCTTCTCCTTCCTTGGAGGGAGGTGGCAGTCAGAAGGGAGAAGAAAGTAGTGGAAGAATATCGAGAGTCTCCTGTTGTACGCTTACCTTTTAACAAAGGAATTTCACTGAGTTCCAGCACTTGCCTTGAAAAGTCAGTGAACATAAACAACAGCCCTGCAAAGATTCTATAGAACAATAGCAACAATGCATGGGTAATAAGAACCCAGCCACTAGAAAACCTGAGTTCAGCTGCAATTTGCTTGCATCTACTGACACTTGATCTTACTGGAAGTGCTACACCATTAAGGAGTTTCTCTGAGTGGAGCTCTTAAAATGAACAGATTTCTCTCAAAAGGCACAATTCCATAGAGAATACGTGAATACACAGGACTGAAATTCTGCAAGTTTCCTTTAAGTAAAAAATAAGGTATAAAGATCCTAGAAGAAGCCAAATAGGGAAAACAAAAAGCCAAGATGTGCTAAATTGAATGCTGACTATTGGGAAATGGCAGCCAAGCATTACCTTTAATTGTGAAATACGGTCCAGATTTTAAATAACATTTGGCTTTTGGCCAAGGGGTCAATTTGGATTGAAGAGACATAAAAGTGTTCAGTTTACGTTTTCATGCCTCCTGGTTTTGCTGCTTCCCAGCAGTTTGAAGAACTGTGTTAGTGTCATGCCTTGGAGAGAACTCTCAGACAAGATACTAGATATGACGCATACCTCAGTTGTCTATGAGGGTGAGAAAAGGAGAATAACTGAAATAGATCCTATCTGAATCTATATTTTGTGACTCAAGCAGTCTATGGAGGAAGAGCCAGAAGGATTACAAAGGCAGATTTTACCCACAATCACAGAGAATGAAGAGGAAATAAGGAAGAGATGATAGACCAGACATTCAAAAAGGGAAAACAGGTCGTGGGAGCTCAAGAAACAATTAGAATTAATTCTGCTGAAAAGTGTTCCCACATAGGTGAGTTCTGAGTCCCACTAAATCTAAAGGTCGTGATAGTGATTCCCACCAAGAGAATTTTTAGGGGACCACTGGGAAGTCAAGCCAGGCATGCTAATATCTGATCTCTAGCTTTCACCATGAAAGTGAAACCATGTTTGTGAAGCAGCACTTACACTTAGAATAAAGCCTGTACTCCTTACTATGACCCTTCTGGCCCGTCCCTGTCTGTTCCTCCAGCTTTGTCTTATATCATTAAGGTACTATTCACAACATTTCTGCCATGTTGGCCTTCTTTCTGTTTCAAACGCAAAGTAAACTGAAATCACGGATTGATTCTTTTGTTTGTATCTTTTCACACACACCTGGACCTTAAACACCAGTGATTTCCAGTTTAACCCAAGCTTCTCAACTACTTAGAAATGTACTAAGAGCCTCTTATGCTCCTGTCCCTGGGGCAACGTGGTCAACACAAACAGAACAGACCACATCCCTGCCCTCAGGCAGTTTCTCTCAAAAGGCACAATTCCATAGAGAATACGTGAATACACAGGACTGAAATTCTGCAAGTTTCCTTTAAGTAAAAAATAAGGTATAAAGATCCTAGAAGAAGCCAAATAGGGAAAACAAAAAGCCAAGATGTGCTAAATTGAATGCTGACTATTGGGAAATGGCAGCCAAGCATTACCTTTAATTGTGAAATACGGTCCAGATTTTAAATAACATTTGGCTTTTGGCCAAGGGGTCAATTTGGATTGAAGAGACATAAAAGTGTTCAGTTTACGTTTTCATGCCTCCTGGTTTTGCTGCTTCCCAGCAGTTTGAAGAACTGTGTTAGTGTCATGCCTTGAGAGAACTCTCAGACAAGATACTAGATATGACGCATACCTCAGTTGTCTATGAGGGTGAGAAAAGGAGAATAACTGAAATAGATCCTATCTGAATCTATATTTTGTGACTCAAGCAGTCTATGGAGGAAGAGCCAGAAGGATTACAAAGGCAGATTTTACCCACAATCACAGAGAATGAAGAGGAAATAAGGAAGAGATGATAGACCAGACATTCAAAAGGGAAAACAGGTCGTGGGAGCTCAAGAAACAATTAGAATTAATTCTGCTGAAAAGTGTTCCCACATAGGTGAGTTCTGAGTCCCACTAAATCTAAAGGTCGTGATAGTGATTCCCACCAAGAGAATTTTTAGGGGACCACTGGGAAGTCAAGCCAGGCATGCTAATATCTGATCTCTAGCTTTCACCATGAAAGTGAAACCATGTTTGTGAAGCAGCACTTACACTTAGAATAAAGCCTGTACTCCTTACTATGACCCTTCTGGCCCGTCCCTGTCTGTTCCTCCAGCTTTGTCTTATATCATTAAGGTACTATTCACAACATTTCTGCCATGTTGGCCTTCTTTCTGTTTCAAACGCAAAGTAAACTGAAATCACGGATTGATTCTTTTGTTTGTATCTTTTCACACACACCTGGACCTTAAACACCAGTGATTTCCAGTTTAACCCAAGCTCTCTCTTAGGTCCATCAACTTCAACATTGAGTAGAAATGTACTAAGAGCCTCTTATGCTCCTGTCCCTGGGGCAACGTGGTCAACACAAACAGAACAGACCACATCCCTGCCCTCAGGCAGTCACCTTTTAGTTGGGGAAACTAGAAAATGAACAGTAGGGAAACGTGCTGAGAATAAATCGGGGTATTGGAGTAGAAAGTGGCTAGGAGGACATGTTCTTTAGCAAAAGCGGTCAGAGATGCTTTCTTTGAGGACATATTTTAACTGACACCTTATTTACAAGTATTTTAGAAATTAGCTTCAATGTGTGTTCAGTCATAGTAAAGGATTTCTTCACAGCCATGTCAAAGACTGAGCTGGCATCTTTGTCCCTACTCTGGATTCTTTCCTGTTAAGTCTCAGTAATGGCATTAAGGAATTCACCTTCCAAACAGAAATCTTGCATTCTTTCCTTTCCTTCACTTGCAACATTTAGTTATATGCTAAATACTTGAGTCTACCTCCAAAATGTATCAGTGATCCTCAATGTCTATTGTCAGGACATAGGACAGCAGTACCCAGGCACCTGCTGAATATTCTGTAAGCACCCCAAGGACAGAAAGCATGTTTTCTCTTTTCACTACTGTATCTACCAAGTCTTGCATAGCGCCTAGAACAGGATAGCCTTCAACATATCTTTCTTTTTGACCAAAGAACACATCTGACTGTGGAAATCACCTTAATTGGATTCCCTTATTCTATAGGATGAAAGCTAAAGCACTTGTGAATAAACCCAAGCCAGTGCAACTTCTACTTCAACAACTAGCTGCAGTTACCCTGAACTGTTTCTATGCACGACCTGCTCTTTCACAACCTGATGTCTTTTAACCCCTGCTATGCTGAATGCCTAGTTCATGTGAGAAAAAAAATCATCCTAGGAATGAAGTTGAAATAGTCTACTTAATGGAGACCTTCTTGAATCCACAACTGTATTCCCATATCTCCAGATATTTTAACACCTAAAATTGTCATTGTCTTCTTTCAGTGATACCTCACTTATTATAAATTGCACAAGACAAGAATTTCGATTTCTTCTGTCACTGGCTGCTCAACATTTATCACACTGCTACGCACAAAAGTATGTGTAAAATAAATGTTAATTGAAAAAAGAATACAGGTTTTTGTAACTTTGTAACAATGAAGTTCATTGACATTGATCCAGTAGATCTATGCCTTCAATAAATCACTGGCTAATGAAACACTAATTATTAACAGCTAGTGGGAATCAAAATAATCACACAATATACCCAAGGTGCTCTGAATATCTTCATTTATATGTTGCTTATATGTATAGAGTGATTATATTTTTCAGTCATTTGAAATCAAAGAAAGGTGTCTCAGAGCATATCAGCATTAGTTGTGTGGTAATACACACACACACACAGAGGCCTCATTTTAGATGTATTTTTCTATATCAAAGACAAAACAATTCCTATATTACACAAACCATTTCAAAGTAGATTTAAAAGATTAGAGCTAATTTACTCACTTGTTTCATAGCAAGTGTGACTCTGTCAAATATGATGTTAAGGGCAAAAAGGAAAAGAACATTATATTCCAATCTAACTTATGACAGTCCATGCAAAACTATTTTTTTCAGGCTGCCTTAACCAACCTAATACCTTATGTATCTACCACGACAAAAAGGACTTACTTTCCAAATAGAAGGATATTTCAATGCATGCCCACTGTAATAATAAAATTAACTCCCTGTATGCCAATTTGCTCATCTCTAAAGTGGAGCTAACATCTCATGCATATTCACCTTGTTTTTTAAATCAGGGTTAAATGATTTAACAAATACAAAATATAGTGAGAAAGAGCCTAGCCCTTATTAAAAGTGCTCTATAAATATTAACAATAATTATAGCAGTAACACTAATCATAGTTGTAAGCACTAATTTGTGTCGTGCACTATGTGAATTCATATGTTAATTACAAATATTAATTATTTTACACAGTTACTCCTTTCATCAACTTATTGAAGTAGGTATTAATACATGCATCTTTTTATAAAAGGGGAAAATGAAACTAAACGGCATGAATTAAAGACACTTTTTGAATTAAAGACATGAAAACGCACTTTCTCACAGTGCTAAAACTAGATCTCAACCCAGTCAAGTCTCTTTTCGGAAGTCCGTGCTTGGTCATTCAGTTGCAGTGTCTCTCAGAACAGACAGGGCTGGGCTTTTAGAACTGAACCTCCAGCAGTCCAGTGGTTAAGACTCCATGCTCCAAACTCAGGGGGCGTGGGTTCAGTCCCTGGTTGGGGAACTAAGATCTTGCATGCTGCACAGCACCAACAAAAAATAAATAAGTGAGATAAGAACTGAACCTCCAATTCAGTAAAAACCTCACTATGCTTATTTATTTTACTTTCCAAATAATTAATATTACACAATCATAATTCCTACAATTAAGCAAAGGAAACAGAGATCAAGTTGCCAACTTCCATACATCATATATAAAGCAAAAGAATTCCAGAAAAATGTCTACTTCTGCTTCATTGACTACACTAAAACCTTTGACTGTGTAGATCAAAAACAGTGTGGAAAATTCTGAAAGAGATGGAAGACTACCTGCATCCTGAGAAACCTACACGCAGGTCAAGAAGCCAACAGTTAGAACCAAATTAGGAAAGGAGTACATAAAGGCTATATATTGTCACCCTGCTGATTTAATTTCTATGCAGAGTACATCATGTGAAATGCTGGGCTGGATGAAACACAAACTGGGATCAAGATCCCTGGGAGAAATATCAATAATCTCAGATATGCAGATGATACCACTCTATGGCAGAAAAAGAAAAGTAACTAAAGAGCCTCTTGATGAAGGTGCAAGAGGAGAGTGAAAAAGCTGGCTAAAACTCAACATTCAAAAATTTTTTATGGCAAATAGATGGGGAAACAATGGAAAGAGCCACAGTCTATTTTCTTGTGATCCAAAATCACTGTGGACAGTGACTACAGCCATGAATTTAAAAGACACTCCTTGGAAGAAAAATCTATCACAAACCTAGAAAACACATTAAAAAGCAGAGCCATTACTTTGCCACCAAAGATCCGTATAGTCAAAGCTATGTTTTTACCAGTAGTCATGTAGAGATGTGAGAGATGGACATTAAGAAGGCTGAGCACCAAAGAATGGATGCTTTTGAACTGAGGTGTTGGAGAAGACTCTTGAGGATCTCTTGGACTGGAAGGAGATCAAACCAGTCAATCCTAAATCAACCCTGAATACTCACTGGAAGAACTGATGCTAAAGCTGAAGCTCCAATACTATGGCCACCTGATGCAAAGATCTGACACAATAGAAAAGACCCCGATGCTGGGAAAGACTGATGACAGGAAGGGAAGGGGGTGACAGAGGATGAGATAGTTGGATGGCATCACTGACTCAATGGACATGAGTTTCAGCAAGCTCTAGAAGACAGTGAAGGACATGGAAGCCTGGTGTCCTGCAGTCCATGGAGTCACAAAGAGTTGGGCATGACTGAGTGACTGAATAGCAGCAACATTACATTTACATGTTTTTTTTTCTATAACTTATTATAACAAAATAAATTGTCTACTTCTGCTTCATTGACTACACTAAAACCTTTGACTGTGTAGATCAAAAACAGTGTGGAAAATTCTGAAAGAGATGGAAGACTACCTGCATCCTGAGAAACCTACACGCAGGTCAAGAAGCCAACAGTTAGAACCAAATTAGGAAAGGAGTACATAAAGGCTATATATTGTCACCCTGCTGATTTAATTTCTATGCAGAGTACATCATGTGAAATGCTGGGCTGGATGAAACACAAACTGGGATCAAGATCCCTGGGAGAAATATCAATAATCTCAGATATGCAGATGATACCACTCTATGGCAGAAAAAGAAAAGTAACTAAAGAGCCTCTTGATGAAGGTGCAAGAGGAGAGTGAAAAAGCTGGCTAAAACTCAACATTCAAAAATTTTTTATGGCAAATAGATGGGGAAACAATGGAAAGAGCCACAGTCTATTTTCTTGTGATCCAAAATCACTGTGGACAGTGACTACAGCCATGAATTTAAAAGACACTCCTTGGAAGAAAAATCTATCACAAACCTAGAAAACACATTAAAAAGCAGAGCCATTACTTTGCCACCAAAGATCCGTATAGTCAAAGCTATGTTTTTACCAGTAGTCATGTAGAGATGTGAGAGATGGACATTAAGAAGGCTGAGCACCAAAGAATGGATGCTTTTGAACTGAGGTGTTGGAGAAGACTCTTGAGGATCTCTTGGACTGGAAGGAGATCAAACCAGTCAATCCTAAATCAACCCTGAATACTCACTGGAAGAACTGATGCTAAAGCTGAAGCTCCAATACTATGGCCACCTGATGCAAAGATCTGACACAATAGAAAAGACCCCGATGCTGGGAAAGACTGATGACAGGAAGGGAAGGGGGTGACAGAGGATGAGATAGTTGGATGGCATCACTGACTCAATGGACATGAGTTTCAGCAAGCTCTAGAAGACAGTGAAGGACATGGAAGCCTGGTGTCCTGCAGTCCATGGAGTCACAAAGAGTTGGGCATGACTGAGTGACTGAATAGCAGCAACATTACATTTACATGTATTTTATACTATAAATCTATCTATCACTATGTAAACATAATTATTATAACATATAATGGAATAAATTGTAATTGTAAAATTTGCAAATAGATATTACATTATGTATATTATAGATGGCTTAAAAGTATAAATTAAACAAATGAGATAGATGAAATAATCAGTGTTCACATTTTAACATTTACTTTGCATATTAAATATACATAATGTTTTCACAGAGCAAATATTCTTATTAATAATAAAATTTTAATAGTGACAATATTTGAATAGGCATCATTATTTTTGAATAGTATTTGTTTCATTCTTGGCAATGTATATATAGATTCCAAAGCCTGGTTTTAATTTTAGTTCAGTTTGATTCTTGGTTTAATGCCTATAGTAACTAAAAAAGGTAGCTCACGAAGATTCATGAATCTAAATGAAAAAGTCATCATTGGCTGTACATAATTCATCATAGTAACATTTTTCATTCTAATTAGGGGTTGGTTTTTGCAGAAATTGGACTTTTATATTTCTACAATTCTTGAAGTCAATCAGAAGTTCTTACACACTAATGAAAAGATATTTCACTTTGGTATTTTAGCACATTTGCTCTATGCCCATTGAAATCCTATATTTGGATATTTTCTAAAAATGTAAAAATTCCAGTTCTGAATTTTGTGTGTATGTGCCAGTGTTCAGACATAATAGATTTTATGATTTTATTTCATTTCTTTAGTTGGCTTATTAGTTAAACTTATTCTTTTGTGGTTTTAATGGTTGCTTTGGGGTTTACAACATACATCTTTACCATAGCATGGTCCACCTGCAATCCACTTCCCTTCTCCCTCTCTTGGCCTTCTGCTGTTGTCATCATAATGCTTTGCTTCTACATGTTATAAACTGCATAACCCATTTGCTTTGCTTTAAACAGTCAATTATCTTCTAAAGGGAATTTTATGAAATAAGAAAACTTTTGTTTACCCACATATTTGATCATTTGCAGTGGTACTTTTTTATGTAGGTCTGATTTGTATCTGGAAAAAAACCAGGGGAAGTTTCGGGGGGGCAAGCTCTAGAAGACAGTGAAGGACATGGAAGCCTGGTGTCCTGCAGTCCATGGAGTCACAAAGAGTTGGGCATGACTGAGTGACTGAATAGCAGCAACATTACATTTACATGTATTTTATACTATAAATCTATCTATCACTATGTAAACATAATTATTATAACATATAATGGAATAAATTGTAATTGTAAAATTTGCAAATAGATATTACATTATGTATATTATAGATGGCTTAAAAGTATAAATTAAACAAATGAGATAGATGAAATAATCAGTGTTCACATTTTAACATTTACTTTGCATATTAAATATACATAATGTTTTCACAGAGCAAATATTCTTATTAATAATAAAATTTTAATAGTGACAATATTTGAATAGGCATCATTATTTTTGAATAGTATTTGTTTCATTCTTGGCAATGTATATATAGATTCCAAAGCCTGGTTTTAATTTTAGTTCAGTTTGATTCTTGGTTTAATGCCTATAGTAACTAAAAAAGGTAGCTCACGAAGATTCATGAATCTAAATGAAAAAGTCATCATTGGCTGTACATAATTCATCATAGTAACATTTTTCATTCTAATTAGGGGTTGGTTTTTGCAGAAATTGGACTTTTATATTTCTACAATTCTTGAAGTCAATCAGAAGTTCTTACACACTAATGAAAAGATATTTCACTTTGGTATTTTAGCACATTTGCTCTATGCCCATTGAAATCCTATATTTGGATATTTTCTAAAAATGTAAAAATTCCAGTTCTGAATTTTGTGTGTATGTGCCAGTGTTCAGACATAATAGATTTTATGATTTTATTTCATTTCTTTAGTTGGCTTATTAGTTAAACTTATTCTTTTTGTGTTTTTAATGGTTGCTTTGGGGTTTACAACATACATCTTTACCATAGCATGGTCCACCTGCAATCCACTTCCCTTCTCCCTCTCTTGGCCTTCTGCTGTTGTCATCATAATGCTTTGCTTCTACATGTTATAAACTGCATAACCCATTTGCTTTGCTTTAAACAGTCAATTATCTTCTAAAGGGAATTTTATGAAATAAGAAAACTTTTGTTTACCCACATATTTGATCATTTGCAGTGGTACTTTTTTATGTAGGTCTGATTTGTATCTCACATAATTTTTTCCTTCTATCAAAAGTTATTCCTTTATATTTCTTACAGTGTAGGTCTGCTGCTTATAAATTCCTTCTACTTCTTTGTGTGTGTGTTCAGTTGCCTAGTTGTGTCCCTCACCATGAAGCTTCTTTATGCCCTCCTACTCCCAAATACTTTACCATCATGATTATAGAATATCTTATTTGGCATAAAATTCTAGGTTGATGTTTCTTTTTTTTTTTTCCTTTAATACTATAACAATATTTCTTCCCTGTCTTCTGCCCTAAATTAGTTATAAAGAGCTACCTATTTTTTTCTTTTCCTGAGGTTCATATTTTTTTTTTTTAGGTTCATATTTTTGCATCTCATCTAAGAAAGCACTGCCTGATGTGAGTCACTAAGATATACATGTAAAGTGAAGTGATGTGAAAGTCGCCAGTCGTGTCCAACTCTTTTTGACCCTATGGACTGTAGCCTGCCTGGCTCCTCCATCCATGGAATTCTTCAGGAAAAGAATTCTGGAGTGTGGAGAATTCCTTTCTCCAGGGGATATTCCCAACCCAGGGATAGAACCCAGGTCTCCTGCATTTCAGTCAGACTTTACCATCTGAGCCCCCAGATAAGTTGGTGTAGAGCCTGCAATTATAAACAAGCTGGTGTAAAGTCTGTACTTGTAAACATTTTGGAAGAAAATGTGGGAGAAAATGTGACCTGGATTTCCTTTGGCTTTCAAGACACTGCCAGTCAGATAAATCAGGAAGAAGTATTGGCAACACAAATACCTTTATCTTGACCATATAAAGAACATTTTAGTCTAAATAAAACAACAAAGCTAAAAAGAAGAATTTTAAAAATCAGGCAAAAATTTTCAACAGAAATTTTTACCAAAGAAGATATATGAATAGTAAATAAGTAAGAGAAATGATCAACAATGTCATTAAACATTAAGAAAATTCAAATATAACCACAATGAGACACTACTACTACACATTCACTAGAAATGTTGAAATAAGAAGAATCTGAGTACCACACGTTAGCTAGTAATCATCTGGAGTAACTAGCACTGTCACTCCTGCTAGTGATAATACAAACTGATAGTTTCTTACAAAGTTAATATGCACTTGCAATTTTAGCCATAGGAATCCTACTCCCAGACATTTATCCAAAATAAGTCAAAACTTATGTCTACACAGAAGCTTGCTGGCAAAACTTCTATCAAAAGTAACCCCAAACTGGAAAAGACTCAATTTCCATTCCAGGGGTAGGTGCATCAACATACTGTCGCATACCCACATAATACTAAATAGGAATGGACTAATGACGTGCAACCACATGAATATCTTTCAAAAGCACTATTTTAAATGAAAGAAGCCAACAGGAAAAAATGATTAAAAAGAAAATGATAAAATTAATTTGTTAATATCAAACAAGTTAGAGAGAGGGGGAGAAAGGGGACAGTGAGACTACTGTGGAAAAAAAAAATGAAGACCTAGTTTCCGAGATGGTTTCTGATTAGAGTCACATGGAGTAAAGAGTCTGACAGCATTTTTGACATTTGATTGCTGGATGCTTTTAGTCTCCACTCCTCCTTTTCTCTTCTGCTTTACAACTAGACAAGCAAGCAAAGCCCAAATATAGCCTCCATTTGAACTAGTGGGAATTCATACCATGTAGCTCTCTCTAGCTCATCCTCATTCTAATTCCTAACCACCATAAAAACCCTAAGCCAACGTCCTTTCTCTATTGTCTCAATTCATTTTGGACCTACTCAGTAAGGCCACCCTCTTCTTCCCATAAAACTTCATTATGTGAGTAATAAATCTTTCCATACTCTGTTGGTCTGTGTGTTTGGTGTCATCAGGTGGGACATTTGTACCAATATTTTTTTATGTATGGGGGACTCCAGCCCACTTCTATGGGATTATCAAAGCATGATATCAGGGCTTCACTGGTGGTCCAGTGGGTAAAGAGTCTGCCTTGCAGTGAAAGGGGCACCAGTTCAATCCCTGGCCCGGGGAGATCCCACATGCTGTGGAGTGGCTGGACTGGTGTGTCCAGTTATGAGCCAGAGTTCTGGGACACATGCACCCAGAGCTGGAGCTCTGTAATGAAAGGCCACTGCAATGGAAGACCTACACAGGCCAAGAATAAATATGGATGAGAATAAATGGTTGCAAAACAAAAAAAAAAGCAAACCAAAAAAAAGAGATAAATCATCTGTGGGGACAATATGCTAGGAAAACTGATAGTTTCTTACAAAGTTAATATGCACTTGCAATTTTAGCCATAGGAATCCTACTCCCAGACATTTATCCAAAATAAGTCAAAACTTATGTCTACACAGAAGCTTGCTGGCAAAACTTCTATCAAAAGTAACCCCAAACTGGAAAAGACTCAATTTCCATTCCAGGGGTAGGTGCATCAACATACTGTCGCATACCCACATAATACTAAATAGGAATGGACTAATGACGTGCAACCACATGAATATCTTTCAAAAGCACTATTTTAAATGAAAGAAGCCAACAGGAAAAAATGATTAAAAAGAAAATGATAAAATTAATTTGTTAATATCAAACAAGTTAGAGAGAGGGGGAGAAAGGGGACAGTGAGACTACTGTGGAAAAAAAAAAATGAAGACCTAGTTTCCGAGATGGTTTCTGATTAGAGTCACATGGAGTAAAGAGTCTGACAGCATTTTTGACATTTGATTGCTGGATGCTTTTAGTCTCCACTCCTCCTTTTCTCTTCTGCTTTACAACTAGACAAGCAAGCAAAGCCCAAATATAGCCTCCATTTGAACTAGTGGGAATTCATACCATGTAGCTCTCTCTAGCTCATCCTCATTCTAATTCCTAACCACCATAAAAACCCTAAGCCAACGTCCTTTCTCTATTGTCTCAATTCATTTTGGACCTACTCAGTAAGGCCACCCTCTTCTTCCCATAAAACTTCATTATGTGAGTAATAAATCTTTCCATACTCTGTTGGTCTGTGTGTTTGGTGTCATCAGGTGGGACATTTGTACCAATATTTTTTTATGTATGGGGGACTCCAGCCCACTTCTATGGGATTATCAAAGCATGATATCAGGGCTTCACTGGTGGTCCAGTGGGTAAAGAGTCTGCCTTGCAGTGAAAGGGGCACCAGTTCAATCCCTGGCCCGGGGAGATCCCACATGCTGTGGAGTGGCTGGACTGGTGTGTCCAGTTATGAGCCAGAGTTCTGGGACACATGCACCCAGAGCTGGAGCTCTGTAATGAAAGGCCACTGCAATGGAAGACCTACACAGGCCAAGAATAAATATGGATGAGAATAAATGGTTGAAAAATCAATAAAAGAGGCCAAAATCAAAAAAAAAAAAAAAGGCATGATACCAGAAGTTTACAAATGAAGAATCTCATTGGGACTTTCCTGGTGATGCAGTAGATAAAAATCCATCTGCCAATGCAGGGGACATCAGTTTGATCCCTAATCTGGGAAGATTCCACATGTCACAGAGCCACTAAGCATGTGTACCATAGCTACTGAACCCACACTCCAAAACCACTGAAGCCCATGTGCTTGGAGCCTATACTCAACAAGAGAAGCTGCACAAGAAGCCCACACACCACCATAAAGAGTATCCCTTGTTTATAGCAGCACCACCCCCTCAAAGAACTCACTGAATTCCAAGCAGATTTAAAACACACACATACTCCTAAGAATATCAGTTAACATGCTGAAACAAACAAAAAAAGAGAAACAGAGAAAATCATCAAGGCAGCAAGTGAAAAAATCATAGCACTCAGAGCCACAATGACTTGAATTTATCATTGCTTTCTTATAAAAAATTAGAGTTTAGAAGACAGTGAAAACAACATCCTCAAGTTAATAAGAGAAAAATAATATCAATTCAGAATTCTGTGTTCTTATTTCTATGTATCTTTAAGAGAGTGAAAAACAAATACATTTTTAGGTAAAGGAAATTAAGAAAATTCTTTGACCCTAAGTATAAGAAATGCCACCATCAGGAGGACAGGGCTGTAAGCATTTAATGCTTAAAACCCAAGGAGGCACCTAAGCATTCGACAATGCACAAGACAGCCCAATGCCACAAAGATATCCAGTCCAGTATATCAAGAGTGCGAAGGTTGAGGATCATTAAATTACTTGTGACGATGTAGTTTTGACATAAGAATTGACAAATAAATCAATGAAATAGGCCAAAGGCATTAAATTAGGTCATAAATCGAAATCTAAAGGTTAACACTAAGCAAACTTTACTGGGAAACATATGAAGAATATATTTATGATATAGGAATATTCTTAGGTTACAGAAAGCAACACCTAATGAAACTGATAAATTTGACTTCATTGTTATTTTAAATGATGTTACTTATCAACACTAAAACACTGTTTAGGTTACAAGGAAGCCCAGGGTTGGGGTGGGGTGGAATTGAAGGGCACACTTCTAAATAACCTATTGATCAAGTAAAACAAAAGGGACAATCAGAAAATATATTCAACAGAATGACAATGAAAATACAACATATTTGGCTCAGGGGGATATAGCTAAAGCAGGGCTTAATAGAAAATTTAAGCCAATGCAGGGGACATCAGTTTGATCCCTAATCTGGGAAGATTCCACATGTCACAGAGCCACTAAGCATGTGTACCATAGCTACTGAACCCACACTCCAAAACCACTGAAGCCCATGTGCTTGGAGCCTATACTCAACAAGAGAAGCTGCACAAGAAGCCCACACACCACCATAAAGAGTATCCCTTGTTTATAGCAGCACCACCCCCTCAAAGAACTCACTGAATTCCAAGCAGATTTAAAACACACACATACTCCTAAGAATATCAGTTAACATGCTGAAACAAACAAAAAAAGAGAAACAGAGAAAATCATCAAGGCAGCAAGTGAAAAAATCATAGCACTCAGAGCCACAATGACTTGAATTTATCATTGCTTTCTTATAAAAAATTAGAGTTTAGAAGACAGTGAAAACAACATCCTCAAGTTAATAAGAGAAAAATAATATCAATTCAGAATTCTGTGTTCTTATTTCTATGTATCTTTAAGAGAGTGAAAAACAAATACATTTTTAGGTAAAGGGAAATTAAGAAAATTCTTTGACCCCTAAGTATAAGAAATGCCACCATCAGGAGGACAGGGCTGTAAGCATTTAATGCTTAAAACCCAAGGAGGCACCTAAGCATTCGACAATGCACAAGACAGCCCAATGCCACAAAGATATCCAGTCCAGTATATCAAGAGTGCGAAGGTTGAGGATCATTAAATTACTTGTGACGATGTAGTTTTGACATAAGAATTGACAAATAAATCAATGAAATAGGCCAAAGGCATTAAATTAGGTCATAAATCGAAATCTAAAGGTTAACACTAAGCAAACTTTACTGGGAAACATATGAAGAATATATTTATGATATAGGAATATTCTTAGGTTACAGAAAGCAACACCTAATGAAACTGATAAATTTGACTTCATTGTTATTTTAAATGATGTTACTTATCAACACTAAAACACTGTTTAGGTTACAAGGAAGCCCAGGGTTGGGGTGGGGTGGAATTGAAGGGCACACTTCTAAATAACCTATTGATCAAGTAAAACAAAAGGGACAATCAGAAAATATATTCAACAGAATGACAATGAAAATACAACATATTTGGCTCAGGGGGATATAGCTAAAGCAGGGCTTAATAGAAAATTTAAGATTTTAAAAGCTTGTATTAGAAAGAAGGAAGGTCTCAAATTATTGACCTAAACTTAAACTTTGTAAGCTAGAGAAACAGGAGAAAACTAAGTTAGAAGGAAGGAAATAATAAATATTATGCTGAAAATCTTTGCAATAAAGTACTAAGGAAAATAATAAAACCAAAATTCTTTCCTTGAAAATATAAACAAAATGGATAAGCTTTTACCTTAATTGTCAAACTAAAAAGAAAGAATAGACAAATTATCAAAATCAAGACTGAAATAGTAACTATCATGACCAAACTTTTAAAGTTTTTTAAAGAGAATACTATAAATTACCCTATCAACAAATTAGACAACTTAGATGAAATAAAATTGGATGCAAATTATCAATTGACTCAAGAAATAGATGAGTGAGATTACTGGCTCATATATAAGAATCCATTATATCTATATATTTGCAACAATTTGAATATTAAATTTTTAAAAATCCTATTCACAGCAGCATTATAAAGAATAAAAATCTACAGAAACATGAACAATGTATTATACTATAAACATTATGAACATTGCTGAGAGAATTTAAAGGTGATCTAAATAAATCATTCCATGTTTATAGATTGAAGACTCGATATTGTCAATATGGTAATTCTACCCAAATCGATCTATGGATTTGATACCATCTGGACAAAATTTAGCAGTCTCTGTGGGAAAAATTGACTAGTTTATTGTCAAATTTGTCTGGAATTCAAAAGACCCAAAATAGCCAAAATAGTATAGGAAAAAAGAAACTTGGGATGCATAAAATGAATTCTACTCAGAGGTCCTAAACTGATACCCAAATGTGTTCATACACACACTTTTGTAACAACTACAAGCATACAAAAGAAAACAAATTCACCTCCAAATCAAGTGATTCAATAGGTATTTGTTATTTTAAATGATGTTACTTATCAACACTAAAACACTGTTTAGGTTACAAGGAAGCCCAGGGTTGGGGTGGGGTGGAATTGAAGGGCACACTTCTAAATAACCTATTGATCAAGTAAAACAAAAGGGACAATCAGAAAATATATTCAACAGAATGACAATGAAAATACAACATATTTGGCTCAGGGGGATATAGCTAAAGCAGGGCTTAATAGAAAATTTAAGATTTTAAAAGCTTGTATTAGAAAGAAGGAAGGTCTCAAATTATTGACCTAAACTTAAACTTTGTAAGCTAGAGAAACAGGAGAAAACTAAGTTAGAAGGAAGGAAATAATAAATATTATGCTGAAAATCTTTGCAATAAAGTACTAAGGAAAATAATAAAACCAAAATTCTTTCCTTGAAAATATAAACAAAATGGATAAGCTTTTACCTTAATTGTCAAACTAAAAAGAAAGAATAGACAAATTATCAAAATCAAGACTGAAATAGTAACTATCATGACCAAACTTTTAAAGTTTTTTAAAGAGAATACTATAAATTACCCTATCAACAAATTAGACAACTTAGATGAAATAAAATTGGATGCAAATTATCAATTGACTCAAGAAATAGATGAGTGAGATTACTGGCTCATATATAAGAATCCATTATATCTATATATTTGCAACAATTTGAATATTAAATTTTTAAAAATCCTATTCACAGCAGCATTATAAAGAATAAAAATCTACAGAAACATGAACAATGTATTATACTATAAACATTATGAACATTGCTGAGAGAATTTAAAGGTGATCTAAATAAATCATTCCATGTTTATAGATTGGAAGACTCGATATTGTCAATATGGTAATTCTACCCAAATCGATCTATGGATTTGATACCATCTGGACAAAATTTAGCAGTCTCTGTGGGAAAAATTGACTAGTTTATTGTCAAATTTGTCTGGAATTCAAAAGACCCAAAATAGCCAAAATAGTATAGGAAAAAAGAAACTTGGGATGCATAAAATGAATTCTACTCAGAGGTCCTAAACTGATACCCAAATGTGTTCATACACACACTTTTGTAACAACTACAAGCATACAAAAGAAAACAAATTCACCTCCAAATCAAGTGATTCAATAGGTATTTGTTGAGCATCTACTTGTCCTTTAGTTGCTAAGTCATGTCCAGTTCTTTGTAACCCCATGAACTGCAGCACTCTAGGCTTCCCTGCCCTTCACTATTTCCCTGAGTTTGCTCAGACTCCTGTCCATTGAGTCAGTGATACCATCCATCTCATCCTCTGTGGCCCCCTTCTCCTCTTTCCCTCAATCTTTCCAGGCATTAGGGTCTTTTTCCAATGAGTCGGCTCTTCAGATGAACTCTGTGCCATTTATTCTTCTAGGCACTAGTTATAGCAGTGAGCCAACTTAAATAGGATGTCTGAGAAAGTCTCACTTATAAAGAGATGGTGAGAATAACAATAAAGAAAATGACAAAAGGCACCTGTGAAACGTGTGTGTATGGAAGAGAAGTATTCCAGGCAGAGACACTATGTTGTCTTTCCAAATGACATTAGGGAGTAGATGAAAATTTCTGGTGCTGACAGTCAGCTTCTTGTGGCTGAAGAACATGAAGAGATACCAGCAGCTCAAGCCGAACAAGCAAGGAAACGGAACACGAAGAGAACATAATATATAACACTTCCAAAGGTGCAGTTGCATCAGCCTCTGAGAATGAGTTTCAGAAAAAATGGAAAGTAACCCGGACACAATATTTAATTCAGGCAGTCTAAATGCAATGGCTTTCAAAGCTGAAATCTACAAGTTTCCATTATGTTTGGCTTAAGGAAAATTGTGTTACTGGATGCTAAGTCACTTCAGGTGTGTCCAACTCTGTGTGACCCTCTGGACTGTAGCCCACCAGGTTTCTCTGTCTATAGGCTTCTCCAGGCAAGAATACTGGAGTGGGCTGCCATGCCCTGCTCCAGGGGATCTTCCCAACCCAGGGATCAAACCCATATCTCTACATCTCCTGTGTTAGTAGGCAGGTTCTTTACCACTAGCACCACCTGGGAAGCCCTGTGTTACAGGATAGGGAATCCTAAACTTGGATTTTTATCAGAGAAGCCAGTAGTTTCCAGGCACTCCTCACAGAACATCCTCGTCAAGAATCCATTACTCCCTGGCCCCCTTTGAGCCTCTGACCAGTGAGGGAGATGGTAAAGTGAACCCCCACAGCTTGATAACACAGGCCATTAAGAATCCCCAAACTTGTTTTATTGCTCTGTTTTTTTCAGTAAACATTTTGCTTTATTTGCAGTTGGCATTCAGGGGGCATCGGTCGTAGGTATTTAACATAATGTGGTCCCCATGATGGTGCCATTTCTCAATGAATTAATAAATTGTTCCATCCATTGGTATCTCCATCTCTACAAGTTAGGTTAACATGAGTGTGATTATGTTCTGATGTTTTGTCAAAAATTGTTGTTTATCCAGCATTAGTCCCTCTTCCTCATTGTTTAGTTTTTATTCATGTGTTGTTCTTTTCCTGACAACTCATTACAAGTCTGTCCCCAGGATCTAGGTCTAACTTATAAAGAGATGGTGAGAATAACAATAAAGAAAATGACAAAAGGCACCTGTGAAACGTGTGTGTATGGAAGAGAAGTATTCCAGGCAGAGACACTATGTTGTCTTTCCAAATGACATTAGGGAGTAGATGAAAATTTCTGGTGCTGACAGTCAGCTTCTTGTGGCTGAAGAACATGAAGAGATACCAGCAGCTCAAGCCGAACAAGCAAGGAAACGGAACACGAAGAGAACATAATATATAACACTTCCAAAGGTGCAGTTGCATCAGCCTCTGAGAATGAGTTTCAGAAAAAATGGAAAGTAACCCGGACACAATATTTAATTCAGGCAGTCTAAATGCAATGGCTTTCAAAGCTGAAATCTACAAGTTTCCATTATGTTTGGCTTAAGGAAAATTGTGTTACTGGATGCTAAGTCACTTCAGGTGTGTCCAACTCTGTGTGACCCTCTGGACTGTAGCCCACCAGGTTTCTCTGTCTATAGGCTTCTCCAGGCAAGAATACTGGAGTGGGCTGCCATGCCCTGCTCCAGGGGATCTTCCCAACCCAGGGATCAAACCCATATCTCTACATCTCCTGTGTTAGTAGGCAGGTTCTTTACCACTAGCACCACCTGGGAAGCCCTGTGTTACAGGATAGGGAATCCTAAACTTGGATTTTTATCAGAGAAGCCAGTAGTTTCCAGGCACTCCTCACAGAACATCCTCGTCAAGAATCCATTACTCCCTGGCCCCCTTTGAGCCTCTGACCAGTGAGGGAGATGGTAAAGTGAACCCCCACAGCTTGATAACACAGGCCATTAAGAATCCCCAAACTTGTTTTATTGCTCTGTTTTTTTCAGTAAACATTTTGCTTTATTTGCAGTTGGCATTCAGGGAGAACCTGTCTTAGGTATTTAACATAATGTGGTCCCCATGATGGTGCCATTTCTCAATGAATTAATAAATTGTTCCATCCATTGGTATCTCCATCTCTACAAGTTAGGTTAACATGAGTGTGATTATGTTCTGATGTTTTGTCAAAAATTGTTGTTTATCCAGCATTAGTCCCTCTTCCTCATTGTTTAGTTTTTATTCATGTGTTGTTCTTTTCCTGACAACTCATTACAAGTCTGTCCCCAGGATCTAGGTCTAATTGGCTACTCACTATACGTTTGCCCCTTGCATGTATGGACTGCATGAGAGAAGGATAGGAATGCAAGCCTAAGATATTGCCCACATTTACTGTGGGCACGTAGTAATTCAGAAATAAGCAAGGAATCTACTTCAGTCCAATGAAACCCAAGAGACTGTATCTTGGAGGGAAGAGGAATTATTTTTGGAAAGTTTCCTCAATTGCAAAAGGAGTCACAAGAAATTAAGTTTAATTCCTTAGTTGTGTGCTGTGAGATGCAAAAGGGAGGTTGGGAGCTGTTTGGGCACGTTTCCCCTCAACAGAGAGTGGACATCAAGAGAAAAGCAAAGCCAAGGGAATGGTAAAGATATGAGCCACAGTCCCTGTGAACAGAGCAGTCACCCAACTCAATACATCTGTTCCATAGTATTAGCCAGTGTGAATTGGGTTTTTTCTTTCTGTTTTCTGTTGCTGAAAGCATTCGAAAAGACACAGGCTCTGATAAAACCAAGATGCTAGAATTGCAACTTGTGAGTGCTTCATGCTAGAACATAGTGACACTACTTTGTGATTTTTCCCTTGTGCAATTTTCCACGGGTTCCTCCCAACACAACGAAATTAGCAAAACAAGGTACAAGTGATAAAAAAAAATGTTTCAAGCCAATGTTGACAAGTCTATGGGGAAACAGGCCCAGTTGTACATTGCTCCTGGCATAGCAAATTGGTTTCATCTTTCTAAGAAGAAATCTGTTGCTATGTAATAAGACCTTTAAAATTGTTCACAGTTTTGACCCAGAAATTCGACATCTGTGTTTATATCCCACAGAAATTCTCCTGGATACAAAAAAAAATTAGATACAGAAATACAATTGAAATGGGCAAAAAAAGCCAGTAAATAATCCTATTACCAAGCAAATGAAAAGCATGATAAATCTATAAAACTATGTTGCCATTTTAGATAATACTAGGACAATGACAAACTTAGAATGAATATGAAATAAAGTGGAATGAAAATAGTAGAAGACAAAATGGCAGGAACATATTATTTTCTAGGACGTCAGCCTCTCTTCCTATGCTCATAAACTATCAAATTAAGTCATCTTCCTCTGATGTGGGTGAGTTACTCACACATACACACACACATACATACTTACAGCAGAGTGTGGAGCACACAAGATCAACAAGAAAACACATGAAAGAATAAGGTAATCACTGGTCATACATTTGGTGGAAATAAGCAAGGTGATGGCTAGTGTGTAACTGGGTGGATGTGGTCAAGTTCCTTTGGATTGAGGGGTGCAAGGAAACAACTTGGAGAGGGGGGTAGAGCTGCTGCAGCTGCAGCCGCAGCCTCATACCCACAAGGTGAGTCAACCCATCAGAAACAATGTCTGTGAACTGAAAGATGTCTTCTGTTTCCTTTCTGCTTCCACATCTCACAAGCATCTCCCTGTAGTTTACTCTAACCAGAAATACAGAGGAAAGGGGATTTAGGGAAGTGCGGTTCAACCTAGCCAGGAGGACACCTTATTACAAAGCTATCACACCCTGAAATGTTGATGCTGGAGTTAAAGAAGAGGATCTTAGAAGCCCTAAGCATTCATTACTCTTATTGGCGCTAGACTCCTGATGCATCAAAATGATGTTGGATATCCTGGTGTGATTCCACAGTTAACTCATCACTCTTAATAAGAGACACTCGAACTGTGAGCCTCAGCTGTAACAGCCTCCATTAATCCTCTTAAACTGAGACACAGGCTCAAAGTCAAGTTGGACAGAGCCCTTTCTCCTAAGGTGGAAAAGTTGAAGGCCTGCCATCCGTAGCTCAGAGAACAATCTAGTGCTCCAAAGACCGTGGAACAGAAATAACATGTTCAATCCTATCACTGGGTTTTGCTTTACTCTATGCACACTGAGGATTATTTCATTTATTAATGATAGGTAGATAGATGCGTGGATGGATTCATGTCAGTTATTTGTATAGTGCACAGTATCTAATATTAAAGCAAAATAATTGCTCACAGTGTTGACCATTCTTAGTTCAGAGTTTCTCCTAAGCTTCTTCATACAGATGACCATATGTGCTAAAATCAACACTGCTTAGCAACATTCTGACAGAACTCACAATAATACATTTTACTAGGGTATTCCTTATGATAGTCTTCAAGTTTATCAAATGGCCCCATGCAAAAGCACGGTTTAATAAAGTGGTTTATAGGTGCCCGGTATGATGTACCTGAGCTGAAACAACGTTTTAAGATCTTAAATGGTGTGGCACTGCTTCCCTGATGCTATGTTTTATTCCTGGCCATCCCCAGAGAAACCTCCGGTATGATTTGTTAAACCTGGAGCAACTCCAAGAAAACACATGAAAGAATAAGGTAATCACTGGTCATACATTTGGTGGAAATAAGCAAGGTGATGGCTAGTGTGTAACTGGGTGGATGTGGTCAAGTTCCTTTGGATTGAGGGTGCAAGGAAACAACTTGGAGAGGGGGGTAGAGCTGCTGCAGCTGCAGCCGCAGCCTCATACCCACAAGGTGAGTCAACCCATCAGAAACAATGTCTGTGAACTGAAAGATGTCTTCTGTTTCCTTTCTGCTTCCACATCTCACAAGCATCTCCCTGTAGTTTACTCTAACCAGAAATACAGAGGAAAGGGGATTTAGGGAAGTGCGGTTCAACCTAGCCAGGAGGACACCTTATTACAAAGCTATCACACCCTGAAATGTTGATGCTGGAGTTAAAGAAGAGGATCTTAGAAGCCCTAAGCATTCATTACTCTTATTGGCGCTAGACTCCTGATGCATCAAAATGATGTTGGATATCCTGGTGTGATTCCACAGTTAACTCATCACTCTTAATAAGAGACACTCGAACTGTGAGCCTCAGCTGTAACAGCCTCCATTAATCCTCTTAAACTGAGACACAGGCTCAAAGTCAAGTTGGACAGAGCCCTTTCTCCTAAGGTGGAAAAGTTGAAGGCCTGCCATCCGTAGCTCAGAGAACAATCTAGTGCTCCAAAGACCGTGGAACAGAAATAACATGTTCAATCCTATCACTGGGTTTTGCTTTACTCTATGCACACTGAGGATTATTTCATTTATTAATGATAGGTAGATAGATGCGTGGATGGATTCATGTCAGTTATTTGTATAGTGCACAGTATCTAATATTAAAGCAAAATAATTGCTCACAGTGTTGACCATTCTTAGTTCAGAGTTTCTCCTAAGCTTCTTCATACAGATGACCATATGTGCTAAAATCAACACTGCTTAGCAACATTCTGACAGAACTCACAATAATACATTTTACTAGGGTATTCCTTATGATAGTCTTCAAGTTTATCAAATGGCCCCATGCAAAAGCACGGTTTAATAAAGTGGTTTATAGGTGCCCGGTATGATGTACCTGAGCTGAAACAACGTTTTAAGATCTTAAATGGTGTGGCACTGCTTCCCTGATGCTATGTTTTATTCCCTGGCCATCCCCAGAGAAACCTCCAAGAAGGGTTATTAGACTCTTTAAAAGTTTCAAAAAGCCTAATTCTGAGAAGACACTTGGCATCAAAATAAAAAGTATTTTGGGGAAGAACACAACTCCACCATCAGCCACATGCTACACAGGGTTCCCCAGGTCATGGAGGAAAGAGGCTGACAGGGACATGGCATAGAGTAGAGGCTGATAACACCAAGGTTGAGGTGAACAAAGTTCAAGGGAATAAAGAAGCAGAAAAGGAAAGAGTTAATCAGTCACAACAGGCTTGGACATGCTGCAGTAATAAACCTCCAAATCACAGAGGCTTCAGACAGCAAAGGTTTATGTCTCATTTTTTTGTATATGCCTATCAAGGGTTGTGGGCTTCTCAGAGAGTGCTAGTGGTAAAGAACCTGCCTGCCAGTGCAGGAGACACAAGAGACTCCAGTTCGATCCCTGGGTCAAAAAGACCCCCTGCAAGAGGACATGTCAACCCACTCCAGTATTCTTGCCTAAAAAATCTAATGGACAGAGGAGCTTGGCAGGCTATATATAGAGTCACAGAATCACAAAAGGGCCAGACACAACTGGGGCAGCAACTTAGCATGCACGTGCATCAAGGGTTATTTGGAGAACTCTGCTCATTTCAGTTATTCAGAGACCCGGGCAGACGGAACAGCTACCATCTTGAAGGTGACCCGGTGCTTGTCAGAGGAAGGGAAACTGCTGTCCTCAAGCTAAGATTAAATACTCGAGCTCAGTTGACATATGGGCTTTCCTGGTGGCTCAGGCAGTAGAGAATCTGCCTGCAACATGGGAGACCTGGTTTCAGTCCCTGGGTTTGGAAGATCCCCTGGAGGAGGAAATAGCAACATTCTGACAGAACTCACAATAATACATTTTACTAGGGTATTCCTTATGATAGTCTTCAAGTTTATCAAATGGCCCCATGCAAAAGCACGGTTTAATAAAGTGGTTTATAGGTGCCCGGTATGATGTACCTGAGCTGAAACAACGTTTTAAGATCTTAAATGGTGTGGCACTGCTTCCCTGATGCTATGTTTTATTCCCTGGCCATCCCCAGAGAAACCTCCAAGAAGGGTTATTAGACTCTTTAAAAGTTTCAAAAAGCCTAATTCTGAGAAGACACTTGGCATCAAAATAAAAAGTATTTTGGGGAAGAACACAACTCCACCATCAGCCACATGCTACACAGGGTTCCCCAGGTCATGGAGGAAAGAGGCTGACAGGGACATGGCATAGAGTAGAGGCTGATAACACCAAGGTTGAGGTGAACAAAGTTCAAGGGAATAAAGAAGCAGAAAAGGAAAGAGTTAATCAGTCACAACAGGCTTGGACATGCTGCAGTAATAAACCTCCAAATCACAGAGGCTTCAGACAGCAAAGGTTTATGTCTCATTTTTTTGTATATGCCTATCAAGGGTTGTGGGCTTCTCAGAGAGTGCTAGTGGTAAAGAACCTGCCTGCCAGTGCAGGAGACACAAGAGACTCCAGTTCGATCCCTGGGTCAAAAAGACCCCCTGCAAGAGGACATGTCAACCCACTCCAGTATTCTTGCCTAAAAAATCTAATGGACAGAGGAGCTTGGCAGGCTATATATAGAGTCACAGAATCACAAAAGGGCCAGACACAACTGGGGCAGCAACTTAGCATGCACGTGCATCAAGGGTTATTTGGAGAACTCTGCTCATTTCAGTTATTCAGAGACCCGGGCAGACGGAACAGCTACCATCTTGAAGGTGACCCGGTGCTTGTCAGAGGAAGGGAAACTGCTGTCCTCAAGCTAAGATTAAATACTCGAGCTCAGTTGACATATGGGCTTTCCTGGTGGCTCAGGCAGTAGAGAATCTGCCTGCAACATGGGAGACCTGGTTTCAGTCCCTGGGTTTGGAAGATCCCCTGGAGGAGGAAATAGCAACTGACTCCAGTGTTCTTGCCTGGACAAGAACAGTGTTCTCCCATGGACATTGGAGCCTGGTGGGCTGCAGTCAGTGGCTTCACAAAGAGTCAGACAGGACTGAGCAACTAAGCACACAGAAGTTGATACATAGCTCAACACTCACTGACCAGAACTGGCAAATTAATATACCAACCTTAAGGGTCCAGAGGTGCCATTCTGTGTATTTCTTGAAAGAGAAGTAACTGTCTGTTAGCAGCACTGATGACTGGTCCCAGTATCAAGAAACAGTCTGTCCACCATATGAATGAGCAGCACAAAGCCACATGAAATTCAAAATTCTATGGTATATGCATTCAGTACAATACTGTACATATTTTTAAAAGTCAAAGTTTATAATATTTAATCATGTGAAGGGGAAGACTCTCTTTTCCTTCTGCATCTGTTAGGAAATCATGCCCTCTTACTATGTCCCATCCTGATCCCACCAGCCTCTACTTTTCTGACCCTTCATTGACTTTTCCTTCTTTTACCAACTACAGAACTTCTTCCAGGATCTCTGCTGGTCATGTATGTATCCTATTCTCCAACTTCAGTGCTAAGGCCAGTTTGATGGCAACATTCTACTTTCATATATTCAGTATAGACCTCTCCTCTCCAGGTGACTATATCTAATTGACCACTGAAAACCTTCCCTTGGATGTTTCACAGCATCTCAAATAATAACAAAGGCCCAAAATGGATCTCTTGATTTCTCTAGACACACATACCCCAAAAGAGAGTAATTTGAAGATTGTCTTCTCCCGACCTGTTCCACATTACTGTCATACACTTTTAGAGTGTGAAGCAAAGTGGGTCTTAGGAAGCAATGCTACAAACAATGCAGGTGAAGGTGATGAAATTCCAGCTGAGTTATTTCAAATCTCAAAAGATGATGTTGTTTTAGTGCTGCACTCAATATGTCAGCAAATTAGGAAAACTCAGCAGTGTCCACCGAACAGGAAAAAGTCAGTTTCATTCCAATTTCAATGGAAGGCAATGCCAAAGAATGTTTAAATTATCATTTGCACTTATTTCACATGCTCCAAATTCTTCAAACTAGGCTTCAACAGTATGTGAATTGAGAACTTCCAGATGTGCAAGCTGGAGTTAGAAAAGGCAGAGGAACCAGATATCAAATAGCCAGCATATTCTGGATCATAAAAACATGGGAATTCCAAGAAAGATCTATTTGTGTGGATCAAAACAAATTCTGAGATGGGAATACCAGTGTTCTCCCATGGACATTGACCGGGGGGCCTGGCAACTAAGCACACAGAAGTTGATACATAGCTCAACACTCACTGACCAGAACTGGCAAATTAATATACCAACCTTAAGGGTCCAGAGGTGCCATTCTGTGTATTTCTTGAAAGAGAAGTAACTGTCTGTTAGCAGCACTGATGACTGGTCCCAGTATCAAGAAACAGTCTGTCCACCATATGAATGAGCAGCACAAAGCCACATGAAATTCAAAATTCTATGGTATATGCATTCAGTACAATACTGTACATATTTTTAAAAGTCAAAGTTTATAATATTTAATCATGTGAAGGGGAAGACTCTCTTTTCCTTCTGCATCTGTTAGGAAATCATGCCCTCTTACTATGTCCCATCCTGATCCCACCAGCCTCTACTTTTTCTGACCCTTCATTGACTTTTCCTTCTTTTACCAACTACAGAACTTCTTCCAGGATCTCTGCTGGTCATGTATGTATCCTATTCTCCAACTTCAGTGCTAAGGCCAGTTTGATGGCAACATTCTACTTTCATATATTCAGTATAGACCTCTCCTCTCCAGGTGACTATATCTAATTGACCACTGAAAACCTTCCCTTGGATGTTTCACAGCATCTCAAATAATAACAAAGGCCCAAAATGGATCTCTTGATTTCTCTAGACACACATACCCCAAAAGAGAGTAATTTGAAGATTGTCTTCTCCCGACCTGTTCCACATTACTGTCATACACTTTTAGAGTGTGAAGCAAAGTGGGTCTTAGGAAGCAATGCTACAAACAATGCAGGTGAAGGTGATGAAATTCCAGCTGAGTTATTTCAAATCTCAAAAGATGATGTTGTTTTAGTGCTGCACTCAATATGTCAGCAAATTAGGAAAACTCAGCAGTGTCCACCGAACAGGAAAAAGTCAGTTTCATTCCAATTTCAATGGAAGGCAATGCCAAAGAATGTTTAAATTATCATTTGCACTTATTTCACATGCTCCAAATTCTTCAAACTAGGCTTCAACAGTATGTGAATTGAGAACTTCCAGATGTGCAAGCTGGAGTTAGAAAAGGCAGAGGAACCAGATATCAAATAGCCAGCATATTCTGGATCATAAAAAAAAACATGGGAATTCCAAGAAAGATCTATTTGTGTGGATCAAAACAAACTGGAAAGTTCTGAGAGAGATGGGAATACCAGACCACCTTACCTGCTTCCTGTGAAACCTGTACATAGGACAAGAAGCAAGAGTTAGAACTGGACATGGAACCAAGGAGTGGTTCCAAATTAGGAAAGGAGTCTGTAAAGGCTGTATATTATCACCCAGCTTATTTAAGTTATATGCAGAGCACATCATGCAAAATGCCAGTCTGGATGAATCACAAGCTGAAATCAAGATTTCCAGGAGAAATATCAACAACCTCAGTTATGTAGATAATGCCACTTCAATGGCAGAGTATGGAAAAGCAACTAAAGAGCCTCTTTTGTTGAGGGGGGGGGGGCACTTCTATTGGTCTTTTGTTTATTTTCATTTTTGTTCTTTGGCCTGTGCGGGCCTCTTATCGCAGTGGCCCTCTCTCTGCAGAGCACCAGCTCTGGGCATATGTGCTCCAGAGCTCTGGCTTGGTAGTTGGACACATCGGTCCAGCCACTACACGGCACGTGGGATCTTCCTAGGCCAGGGATTGAACTGGCGCCCCTTGCACTGCAAGGCAGTTTTCTCTCCCACTGAACCACCAGGAAAGCCCTAAAGAGCCTCATCTGGTCTCATTACTTTATGACAAATAGATGGGGAAAAGTGGAAACAGTGACACATTTTATTTTCTTGGACTCTAAAATCACTGCAGATGGTGAGTGCAGCCATGAAACTAAAAGACACTTGCTCCTTGGAAGAAAAGCTGTGACAGGTCTATACAGCAGATTAAAAAGCAGAGACATCACTTTGCTGACATGGTTTTTTCACTAGTCATCTATGGATGTGAGAGTTGATGAAATTCCAGCTGAGTTATTTCAAATCTCAAAAGATGATGTTGTTTTAGTGCTGCACTCAATATGTCAGCAAATTAGGAAAACTCAGCAGTGTCCACCGAACAGGAAAAAGTCAGTTTCATTCCAATTTCAATGGAAGGCAATGCCAAAGAATGTTTAAATTATCATTTGCACTTATTTCACATGCTCCAAATTCTTCAAACTAGGCTTCAACAGTATGTGAATTGAGAACTTCCAGATGTGCAAGCTGGAGTTAGAAAAGGCAGAGGAACCAGATATCAAATAGCCAGCATATTCTGGATCATAAAAAAAAACATGGGAATTCCAAGAAAGATCTATTTGTGTGGATCAAAACAAACTGGAAAGTTCTGAGAGAGATGGGAATACCAGACCACCTTACCTGCTTCCTGTGAAACCTGTACATAGGACAAGAAGCAAGAGTTAGAACTGGACATGGAACCAAGGAGTGGTTCCAAATTAGGAAAGGAGTCTGTAAAGGCTGTATATTATCACCCAGCTTATTTAAGTTATATGCAGAGCACATCATGCAAAATGCCAGTCTGGATGAATCACAAGCTGAAATCAAGATTTCCAGGAGAAATATCAACAACCTCAGTTATGTAGATAATGCCACTTCAATGGCAGAGTATGGAAAAGCAACTAAAGAGCCTCTTTTGTTGAGGGGGGGGGGGCACTTCTATTGGTCTTTTGTTTATTTTCATTTTTGTTCTTTGGCCTGTGCGGGCCTCTTATCGCAGTGGCCTCTCTCTCTGCAGAGCACCAGCTCTGGGCATATGTGCTCCAGAGCTCTGGCTTGGTAGTTGGACACATCGGTCCAGCCACTACACGGCACGTGGGATCTTCCTAGGCCAGGGATTGAACTGGCGCCCCTTGCACTGCAAGGCAGTTTTCTCTCCCACTGAACCACCAGGAAAGCCCTAAAGAGCCTCATCTGGTCTCATTACTTTATGACAAATAGATGGGGAAAAAGTGGAAACAGTGACACATTTTATTTTCTTGGACTCTAAAATCACTGCAGATGGTGAGTGCAGCCATGAAACTAAAAGACACTTGCTCCTTGGAAGAAAAGCTGTGACAGGTCTATACAGCAGATTAAAAAGCAGAGACATCACTTTGCTGACATGGTTTTTTCACTAGTCATCTATGGATGTGAGAGTTGGACCAGAAAGATGGCTGAGAGCTGAAGAATTGATGTTTTCAAATGGTGGTGCTGGAGAAGACTCTTGAGGGTCCCCTTTCAGAGCAAGGAGATCAAATCCACCAATCCTAAAGGAAATCAACCCTGAATGCTTATTGGAAGAACTGATGCTGAACCTGAAGCTCCAATACTTTGGCCACCTAATACAAAGAGCCAACTCATTGGAAAAGTCCCTGATGCAGGGAAGGATTGAGGGCAAGAGGAGAAGGGGGCAACAGAGGATGAGATGGTTGGATGGCATCTTCGACTCAATGGACACGAGTTTGAACAAGCTCAGGGAGATAGTGAGGGACAGGGAAGCCTGCTGTGTTGCCATCCACTGGAGGGCAAATTTGACTTAGCAACTAAGCAACATACACTTTTAGGGAGCTTCTCGAGTGGCTCAGTGACAATGCAGCAGATGCGGGTACAATCCTTTCATCAGGATGATCCCTGAGGCCCACCTTAGTATTCTTGCCTGGGAAATCCCATGGACAGAGGAATCTGGAAGGCTAGAGTCCATGAGGTTGCAAAAGAATTGGACGTAACTTAGCAACTAAACAATAAGAATAAATTCCCTTTTAGCAACCTTGAAGATATAACTGGCCATTCACACCCCAGCCAGTAGCATAAATAGTTTTGGTCTACTCCCAAAATATCTCTTAGAGGCATGTACTTTTTCTCCATCTCTGATGGTGCTGTGGTGGTATAGGCAGCATGCCAAGGCAGGAGATGCAGGTACAGTTCCTGGGTCAGGATGATTGCACCTGCATCTTCTGTGTCTCTGTGGCATGTTGCTTGTACCACCACAGTAATCTCCTACTTATCAGTCTCTCTGCTTCTGATGTGCTGCTGTGTCCTCCACACTGCAGTGTGTTCTTGTTTTTTTTTTAGAATACTTCCCGCCTGAAAAGCCTTGCTCCTTGGAAGGAAACAGCTTTTTTTGTTTAAAATCACTGCAGATGGTGAGTGCAGCCATGAAACTAAAAGACACTTGCTCCTTGGAAGAAAAGCTGTGACAGGTCTATACAGCAGATTAAAAAGCAGAGACATCACTTTGCTGACATGGTTTTTTCACTAGTCATCTATGGATGTGAGAGTTGGACCAGAAAGATGGCTGAGAGCTGAAGAATTGATGTTTTCAAATGGTGGTGCTGGAGAAGACTCTTGAGGGTCCCTTGCAGAGCAAGGAGATCAAATCCACCAATCCTAAAGGAAATCAACCCTGAATGCTTATTGGAAGAACTGATGCTGAACCTGAAGCTCCAATACTTTGGCCACCTAATACAAAGAGCCAACTCATTGGAAAAGTCCCTGATGCAGGGAAGGATTGAGGGCAAGAGGAGAAGGGGGCAACAGAGGATGAGATGGTTGGATGGCATCTTCGACTCAATGGACACGAGTTTGAACAAGCTCAGGGAGATAGTGAGGGACAGGGAAGCCTGCTGTGTTGCCATCCACTGGAGGGCAAATTTGACTTAGCAACTAAGCAACATACACTTTTAGGGAGCTTCTCGAGTGGCTCAGTGACAATGCAGCAGATGCGGGTACAATCCTTTCATCAGGATGATCCCTGAGGCCCACCTTAGTATTCTTGCCTGGGAAATCCCATGGACAGAGGAATCTGGAAGGCTAGAGTCCATGAGGTTGCAAAAGAATTGGACGTAACTTAGCAACTAAACAATAAGAATAAATTCCCTTTTAGCAACCTTGAAGATATAACTGGCCATTCACACCCCAGCCAGTAGCATAAATAGTTTTGGTCTACTCCCAAAATATCTCTTAGAGGCATGTACTTTTTCTCCATCTCTGATGGTGCTGTGGTGGTATAGGCAGCATGCCAAGGCAGGAGATGCAGGTACAGTTCCTGGGTCAGGATGATTGCACCTGCATCTTCTGTGTCTCTGTGGCATGTTGCTTGTACCACCACAGTAATCTCCTACTTATCAGTCTCTCTGCTTCTGATGTGCTGCTGTGTCCTCCACACTGCAGTCAGAATAATGTCTTAGAACAGTGTAGAATATTACATAATAAACTCTCTTGTTTTCAATCCATTAGTGTCCTTCAGCTTTATTTAAATTAAAATCTTCCCATGGCTCCCAAGACCCTGGCCTTTGCTCCAATTTGACTGTGTGTTCCTCCACCTGGAATGCTTTTCTCCTGATTGTCCCAACTCTGAGCTGTTGATCATCAGGTTCCAGAAATCACGCTCCAGTCCCACTAAGCTCTGCACCATCACCTTGTTCCCCTCAGAATATTTGATTATGGTATCTAATTTGGGGTTTACAAGATGGTGTATCCTTCTCTGCACTGTGAGCTCCAGAGGGGCATGGAAACTGTTGATGCCACTGTATCTCTAGGCTTAAACGGGGGCCTGCATGAAGGAGGTGTTAATACATGCTTGATGAATGAATTACTAATTAATGCTACTGATCAGATTTCTAAAGAGTACCATTTCATTAAAATTGTCAAACAAAACGATTATCTATGGGTGTGTGTAGGGAGTGGGTGCTCTGTGTGTGTATGTTTGTAAAAGGACTGGAAGGAGTTGACCAAAAATCTTAACACTGGTATTGCTGAGTAAAGTGTGTTTCTATTTCCCAAGGATTCTACAATGCATATATTTTTTGAATAATAAGAAAAAATGATATATATTTTTAAAGGCATCAGATTTAAGTGGAAGTTTTCAGGAGATGGGTGACCTCGTTGATCTCTGAAGGTCACTGGTAAACGTTCTGGTTCCTGAGAATTCCTGTCTCCAGCAGACATAATGACTACCTCCTTGAGTTTGGCCAATTTGTTGATTTTAATTTGCTCAGGAGTGAATCCACTTCCTGCCACACTTCCTCCTTACTAAGGTGAAGAGGTGCTGGCCTCCTCCTGCTTCTCTCTCATTTGGCTTTTTCTTATCTCTCGCAGTAATTGAAGAAAGTTAACCCAGGATCAGAGGACAGAAAGGAGAGAAAGCCTTGAGCTTAATTCAACCTGCATTTTAACAAGCTGGATACACCTTACATGGGTGACAGAAGCCTACCAGTCCTTCTGTGCTTCTTCCCAGTGAGCTTCTCAGCTTTCCACCTGCAGAAGCTGTTCTGTTTCCGTCCCAATTCCTGGGGCAATCAGATGGCAGGGTACAGAGTCACTCTCCCCAAGGGCTGACCTAGAACATGAAGATTCAATGCTGACAGCCTGACTGCTTCTCTTTCAGCAGGAAGCAGAGAAGATGCTCCGAGGGCCAGGTCAGCCCCGGCTCAACATTTCCAATTTCATCCATGGGCACTTGTCCCACGTTAATTACACCAGGAATGTTTGAAGTTCTCTGCCAGGCTGCCACACATGATCATGTTCCTTTTTTTTGAGTGCTTGCTTCATCTTGTAATATGCATAACTTCTCCCTGTTCTTGACCAAATTAACAACTCTTTGCATCCAGAGGACTCATTTCAAGAACCACCCTCACGGGAAGCTTCCTGGGTACTCTCTTGGGTGTCCTCCCTATCCTTCTTGGATGCCTAACTCACTTACTCACTGGACCAATGGGGAGAGTGGGCTTTCTCCCAGGCACACCAGCACTTACACAAAAAAATCAGCCACCAACTAATAAAGAAACGTGGTGCCCTCCCAGCCTTGCACAAGACTGCTATGTAATGCGAGGCTCCTCTGCCATCTCCCTGGAGTTCCACTTCCTAACTCTCCACCCTCTCTCTTGTATCTAGAGAGTCTCATTCCCAACATCAGCTTTGGCCCCTCAGATTTGGGGGATTGTTTAGACCTGGTGGATATGACCCCCAGTTAGACATTCAGTGGTGTTCGCTCACCAGTGTTTGGAATTACACACTGGATGACAGATACTCTCTGTCTCAAAACCAACATATTCTCCCCAGTACCCTTGATCAGAAGGGGAAACTCACAGACACCCTGTGAATTGTGTCTGCTTACATTTTTGACTCTTCCAGCACACTGAGTTCCCCACGGACCAAGATTTGTCCCCATGGTGTGTGTAGACCACGCTTGGCAGAGGACTTAGCAGCTGGCAGCAAAAGACTAGAGGTTATTTGCCTACATTAAGGAGTAAAGGAGAGTTGACTGTCTCTAGAATACTTGAACCCAGAGACTGGCCCTGAATCTCTGTATGGGATCTTGTGTTCTGCCGTCCCTGGAATGAGAGGGCATCTGCTCACCACCATGATCCTGGGCAGGATGGAGCCCCTTTGCAGGGCCCTTCAAGGCCATGTGCTTGACCTCATGGAGGTGGACTTCTATCTTGGTCCCAATGCTAAGATGCCATCCAGCTCAGTATACGTGTGTGCATGTGTGTGGAAAATGTACTGCCTGAAGATGGAGTCCTGAGTGTCTTACCTATGTTCAGTCTCTTCAATTGTGTCCAACTCTTTGCAGCCCCAAGGAGTATAGCCTGCCGATGGAATTTTTCAGGCAATAATACTGGGGTGGGTCACCATCTCCTACTCCAAGGGAATATCCTGCCTAGACTTTGGTTACTGGATGCCCACATATTGACCTGAACACACTATGCACCCTCCCCTCACCTTATCCCATTCCGTCCCCAATGTTAATTGCATTCGTGGAGCTAAAGATCAGCAGACACAGTCATTTTTAAAGCATCTTCATCCTCTTGATCACTAGGTTATTTTCAGTATTAATGATAATAATGATCAGACTTTTTTTAAAAACATAGACAGTGACACTTTTGTATTGAATGTGAATTAATTATGAATTTCTGGAGATAAGAATAAAATAATCAGTTTCACTGTTTTAAAATTCAAACACAATCTCCAACTAAGTAAATTGAATTGTCTGTCTTTAATATTATCTTGCATTTCTAATCAGTCACTTAAATGAAAGTATAAAAAAACACTAACTTAACCACCCTCTCTCTTGTAAGGAGCAAACTCCCCCAAAAACATCCCGTGATTCAGTGGTGTTCGCTCACCAGTGTTTGGAATTACACACTGGATGACAGATACTCTCTGTCTCAAAACCAACATATTCTCCCCAGTACCCTTGATCAGAAGGGGAAACTCACAGACACCCTGTGAATTGTGTCTGCTTACATTTTTGACTCTTCCAGCACACTGAGTTCCCCACGGACCAAGATTTGTCCCCATGGTGTGTGTAGACCACGCTTGGCAGAGGACTTAGCAGCTGGCAGCAAAAGACTAGAGGTTATTTGCCTACATTAAGGAGTAAAGGAGAGTTGACTGTCTCTAGAATACTTGAACCCAGAGACTGGCCCTGAATCTCTGTATGGGATCTTGTGTTCTGCCGTCCCTGGAATGAGAGGGCATCTGCTCACCACCATGATCCTGGGCAGGATGGAGCCCCTTTGCAGGGCCCTTCAAGGCCATGTGCTTGACCTCATGGAGGTGGACTTCTATCTTGGTCCCAATGCTAAGATGCCATCCAGCTCAGTATACGTGTGTGCATGTGTGTGGAAAATGTACTGCCTGAAGATGGAGTCCTGAGTGTCTTACCTATGTTCAGTCTCTTCAATTGTGTCCAACTCTTTGCAGCCCCAAGGAGTATAGCCTGCCGATGGAATTTTTCAGGCAATAATACTGGGGTGGGTCACCATCTCCTACTCCAAGGGAATATCCTGCCTAGACTTTGGTTACTGGATGCCCACATATTGACCTGAACACACTATGCACCCTCCCCTCACCTTATCCCATTCCGTCCCCAATGTTAATTGCATTCGTGGAGCTAAAGATCAGCAGACACAGTCATTTTTAAAGCATCTTCATCCTCTTGATCACTAGGTTATTTTCAGTATTAATGATAATAATGATCAGACTTTTTTTAAAAACATAGACAGTGACACTTTTGTATTGAATGTGAATTAATTATGAATTTCTGGAGATAAGAATAAAATAATCAGTTTCACTGTTTTAAAATTCAAACACAATCTCCAACTAAGTAAATTGAATTGTCTGTCTTTAATATTATCTTGCATTTCTAATCAGTCACTTAAATGAAAGTATATAAACACATGGGAAACAGATGTGAACTCTACCAGATACGAGCCTGAATGATTCCAAACTTAAAGAATCTTCTCTTGAAATGAACACATGTATTTGAGTCATCCTGTGTCAGGGTATAACCCATGATATTTGTGTAAACTAATTTCAGTGTTAAGTATAACATTAATTTAGAAGCAATAAAAATTCAGGGCTCCACTGTAGCTCAGGGGTAAGAATCTGTCTGCCAATGCAGGAAACTCAAGTTCAATCCCTGAGTCAGGAAGATCCCCTGGAGAAGGAAATGGCAACCCACTCCATTATTCTTGCTTGGGAAGTCCCATGAACAGAGGAGCCTGGCAGCCTACAGAATTGGACATGACCTAATGAGTAAAGAAACAAAATAAACTAAAATGAAAATTCAACAACTAGAGCAATTGCTTAGTATTTAGATCACAAAATACATTGTGGTGGAATAAAACGTTATTACTAAAGTTGTTTAGAATTGCTGATACATGAGAGTATTATTGTTATGGCCTGAATTGCATCCCCTCAAAATTCATATGCTGAAGTCCTAACCAACAGTTGTTCAGAATGCAGCTATATTTAGAGATAGGACCTTTAAAGAGGTAATTATGTTAAAATGAAAAATCTAGAGGCAGTCCTAATTCAGTCTTATAAGAAAAGGAAATTTGGTTGCACAAAGGAGACTCCAGGGATACATGCACACAGAGGAAAGACAATGTGAGTACACAGCGAGAAGATACCATCTGCAAACCAAGGGGTGAAGTCTCAGACCAATCAGCCCAGTCAACATCTTGATCTTGGACTTCCAGCCTCTCGAACTGTAAGAAAATAACTTCCTGTTGGTTAAGCCACCCAATCAATGATATTTGTTATGGCAGCTCTAGCAAACGAATACAGAGCCAGATTAATATGTAGAAAATTTCAGTATTGTTTCTAAATTCTCTGCAAAATGGACTAGGGCACCCAGATCACCAGTGTGGCTGAGCATCTGCTCCCTACAGGGCTCATGCAGGGTCCTTTCAGACTGAATTGAGAGCTCTATTGTCAGATAGTGCTCCTAGCTTGCTGCAGAAGACCAGGATACCATGGTTCCCTGAAAAATCCTAAAACATGACAGACACAGGCAGGTGTTCCAGAGTAGAAATCCACCATGATCACAGTGGCAAGGAAAGATGTTTCTCAGGAGATACCAGTGTAAGGATCACAGTGACTCAGAAGGCATGGGAGATGCAAGGACACTGGAACCATAGGCAGACACTTGACAGATTCACAGGAGGACACAGAAGCAAAAACAGAATTTTCTACAGAGATGTGTCATGTCTACAGCCTTAGAGGCACAGACAGATATTGAAGAGAACATGCCCCTCTTAGCAATCACAGAAGCACCTAGGAATTTCTCTGATTCAACCCTGGACAGGCACCATGACATGACTGATCTTTAGACACAGGTGAGTATTTCAGAAAACACATTCTAGCCTGCAGATCAAAGATGCACAGCAAATGTTTCTAAAGATGTTACAAAAGATGACCCCCAAAGCTCAGGACAGTGACGTTCCAATGCAAGATAAAGGAGCAGGGAGGCCTCAGAGAGCAAGCCTCTTCAAGCCTCATTCTAGATGCCTGTCCCTATATTTCCCCTCCTAGTATAGGACCCAATTCCTCACCTGCCAAGAGATGGTGTGTGGGTCCTTGCAAGTCATGCCTCTGTCCATGCAGTGGAAGAATGGATGCACTGTCATGGGGTGTGGTGCTGAGGACATTTCATAAAAAGTGAAGGTTTGCAGAGGACAGATAAAGCCCAGCAAAGCACTCCAAGGTTGAAAGGGCTAGAGACTCTTTGTCTGCAGTCTTCAATGCATCCCTTGTTTTCTCTACTGAGAAAGTTCATACTTTTTGAAAACTGAATAAGGTTAGGAACAGTACGTACTGACCCAAGTGAGGATTGGCTGCTGAGAAAGGCAAAAGATAGAAAGGTAAGATCATGATTGATCTAGAAGGTGAGATTTGGACGATAGGGTAGACTCACAGCCTCTCTCATTTCCAAGTGTATACACACCTACATCCACAGTCGCCCATTTGCTCTCTCTCCCTGACTCAGCACCCCGATGCACATCCATGTACCCAACTCAGAGTTTCTCTCCTATTCTGTCATTCTCTTTCTCCCTTTCCAGTGCGGAAGAAGCAATAACCACATTTAGAGTCTGGGTCGGTATGCTGCCCAGGGGATGCCACTGCTGAGCTCTTTCTAGCTGGGAGTTGCTTGGGAGAGGTTCACAGCCCCAAAGGAGCACAGTTTATAGTGATAGATCAGTAGCAGTCTCTCTGCTGAGCTTGTTCCTTCAGAGCATCTGTGGGTAAGCTTGGGAGGGACTGGCAGCGAGGAGAGTGGGGTTTCAGCTGCACTAATGCCCTGGCCTCTACACCTATTTTGTTCTACCTGCAGGGATATGTAAAGGGTGTGGTGGTGGGAGCACTTACCCCTTGGGGAGAAAGGTGTTGTGTCTACCTGCAGGGTTATATGTTTAAATTAGGTGTGGGAGCAAAGCAAAACAGAATTTTCTACAGATGTGTCATGTCTACAGCCTTAGAGGCACAGACAGATATTGAAGAGAACATGCCCTCTTAGCAATCACAGAAGCACCTAGATTCAACCCTGGACAGGCACCATGACATGACTGATCTTTAGACACAGGTGAGTATTTCAGAAAACACATTCTAGCCTGCAGATCAAAGATGCACAGCAAATGTTTCTAAAGATGTTACAAAAGATGACCCCCAAAGCTCAGGACAGTGACGTTCCAATGCAAGATAAAGGAGCAGGGAGGCCTCAGAGAGCAAGCCTCTTCAAGCCTCATTCTAGATGCCTGTCCCTATATTTCCCCTCCTAGTATAGGACCCAATTCCTCACCTGCCAAGAGATGGTGTGTGGGTCCTTGCAAGTCATGCCTCTGTCCATGCAGTGGAAGAATGGATGCACTGTCATGGGGTGTGGTGCTGAGGACATTTCATAAAAAGTGAAGGTTTGCAGAGGACAGATAAAGCCCAGCAAAGCACTCCAAGGTTGAAAGGGCTAGAGACTCTTTGTCTGCAGTCTTCAATGCATCCCTTGTTTCTCTACTGAGAAAGTTCATACTTTTTGAAAACTGAATAAGGTTAGGAACAGTACGTACTGACCCAAGTGAGGATTGGCTGCTGAGAAAGGCAAAAGATAGAAAGGTAAGATCATGATTGATCTAGAAGGTGAGATTTGGACGATAGGGTAGACTCACAGCCTCTCTCATTTCCAAGTGTATACACACCTACATCCACAGTCGCCCATTTGCTCTCTCTCCCTGACTCAGCACCCCGATGCACATCCATGTACCCAACTCAGAGTTTCTCTCCTATTCTGTCATTCTCTTTCTCCCTTTCCAGTGCGGAAGAAGCAATAACCACATTTAGAGTCTGGGTCGGTATGCTGCCCAGGGGATGCCACTGCTGAGCTCTTTCTAGCTGGGAGTTGCTTGGGAGAGGTTCACAGCCCCAAAGGAGCACAGTTTATAGTGATAGATCAGTAGCAGTCTCTCTGCTGAGCTTGTTCCTTCAGAGCATCTGTGGGTAAGCTTGGGAGGGACTGGCAGCGAGGAGAGTGGGGTTTCAGCTGCACTAATGCCCTGGCCTCTACACCTATTTTGTTCTACCTGCAGGGATATGTAAAGGGTGTGGTGGTGGGAGCACTTACCCCTTGGGGAGAAAGGTTTTGTGTCTGAGGTTGAGCTTGGGAACTTAGTGGTAACAAAAAACAGATCAACTTTGAGTCGATTTTAGTATTGTTTTTAAATTCAAGGAATGTAAAGGAGGCAGCTAAAGACAACTTCCTCCCTTGTATGTACAGCCAGGATCAACTTCTCTCTGTGCCTCCTTTCACACCTGGGCATCAGTGACCCTGCTCACTAGTAAACATAGCCAGTGCTGGATCCTAATATCCTAGTGGTCTTGGAATCAGACCGCTTAGATAGTCAAGGCGTCCCTCTAAGGTGTCAATCAATGGGGGAATTGCAAAAATAGAGGTGCCACATGAGCAAGGGGAAGATCTGAGAGGTCATCTTCCTCATATTATTAGAAAAAAATCCTTAGGAAAAGCAAAAGCACATTAGTGCCAACAGAGATCTCTGACCCAGAGTACTCAATGTGGTAGCAAGTGTGGTTTGAGGGTAATGCTTTTTTTCAAACCTTCATAGATAGTCATCTACTTTCTTCTAGACCATTTCACTTGGTTTGCCCACTTAGGACCAATGAAGAATTCTGTTATGTGGATTCTTAGGGTTTTGCCCTGCTCCTCAAGAGGTCTGTGCTTAGTAAAGGAGAATAAATCATGAAAACAAAGCATTGGAGGTGGTTGAAAGGTTCCTGAAATTAGAGAGAGAGAGAAAGAGAGACTGAGAGAGAGACCGAGACCCAGTTTCTAATCCTGGCTCCGATTAAGTGATTGACTAACAGAAAATCTCTACTTTGCTCTTAGTTTAAAAGAAATGGAAATACAGGAACTTCCTGGTGGTCCAGTGGTTAAGACTCCATGGTTCCAATGCAGGGGAGTAAGTTCAATGCCTGTTCAGGGAATTAAGATTTCATATACCACATAATGTGGTCAAAAATTTTTCTTAATCAAATTTTTTAAAAATTAAAGAATTGAAAACATAAATGCTTAAATAATCAGTCTCTTGCGAGTGTTAGACATCTGTGGGTAAGCTTGGGAGGGACTGGCAGCGAGGAGAGTGGGGTTTCAGCTGCACTAATGCCCTGGCCTCTACACCTATTTTGTTCTACCTGCAGGGATATGTAAAGGGTGTGGTGGTGGGAGCACTTACCCTTGGGGAGAAAGGTTTTGTGTCTGAGGTTGAGCTTGGGAACTTAGTGGTAACAAAAAACAGATCAACTTTGAGTCGATTTTAGTATTGTTTTTAAATTCAAGGAATGTAAAGGAGGCAGCTAAAGACAACTTCCTCCCTTGTATGTACAGCCAGGATCAACTTCTCTCTGTGCCTCCTTTCACACCTGGGCATCAGTGACCCTGCTCACTAGTAAACATAGCCAGTGCTGGATCCTAATATCCTAGTGGTCTTGGAATCAGACCGCTTAGATAGTCAAGGCGTCCCTCTAAGGTGTCAATCAATGGGGGAATTGCAAAAATAGAGGTGCCACATGAGCAAGGGGAAGATCTGAGAGGTCATCTTCCTCATATTATTAGAAAAAAATCCTTAGGAAAAGCAAAAGCACATTAGTGCCAACAGAGATCTCTGACCCAGAGTACTCAATGTGGTAGCAAGTGTGGTTTGAGGGTAATGCTTTTTTTCAAACCTTCATAGATAGTCATCTACTTTCTTCTAGACCATTTCACTTGGTTTGCCCACTTAGGACCAATGAAGAATTCTGTTATGTGGATTCTTAGGGTTTTGCCCTGCTCCTCAAGAGGTCTGTGCTTAGTAAAGGAGAATAAATCATGAAAACAAAGCATTGGAGGTGGTTGAAAGGTTCCTGAAATTAGAGAGAGAGAGAAAGAGAGACTGAGAGAGAGACCGAGACCCAGTTTCTAATCCTGGCTCCGATTAAGTGATTGACTAACAGAAAATCTCTACTTTGCTCTTAGTTTAAAAGAAATGGAAATACAGGAACTTCCCTGGTGGTCCAGTGGTTAAGACTCCATGGTTCCAATGCAGGGGGAGTAAGTTCAATGCCTGTTCAGGGAATTAAGATTTCATATACCACATAATGTGGTCAAAAATTTTTTTCTTAATCAAATTTTTTTTAAAAAATTAAAGAATTGAAAACATAAATGCTTAAATAATCAGTGAGAAAATAATTGATGGCACATATTTAGAAATTTATACCAATTAACAAAATATAGTATCAATGAACAAAATCATCATCATCATCATCACCATCACCATGAAAGAGTCAAAGTATTAAAATTAGTATACTCTGAGAAACAGAACTTTAAATTTTCTCCGTCCAATTTCTACAATGTAGCCACAAGGAAAACTGAGCAAGAGAATTTAGTATCCAAACTTGGAATAGAGAATCAGATAACTCAAATCATGATCTTTTAATTGAGAAAGAGGCCCTCCCCTCTTCCATCTGTTGTTCTGGGAGGATGATACTCCATAAGCTTGGAATTATGACTACTGTTGTGCCACATAAAATGGAGACCCTAGTGAAGTACAGAGGTAACACAAGGAAAGCAGAGCTGAGAGATAAGGAGATATGTATTTTGAATGACCTCACATACCATGGATTCAGCCATCCTAAGTCAGTTCTTCTCTGGTATTTTCAGCCATATGTTCCAATAAATTGCTTCTCATCTGTTTAAAATTTGAGATATTTTATGTTGCATTTCTCTTAATTGCACCAGAAAGAGAAATAATGAAGTGACTAGAAACAGGAGTAGACTATTAAAAGAGATAACACTTCTTATAGTATTTGCTGTATTACTGGAAGATCATGAGAGACTCTCCATCACCTGATGGAAAGTTGACCACTCACACCATACAGATGTGAACCATACAAGTGACTTATATCCTCACGATCAGGCTATGCACCTGCACAGGCTAGAGGGTTAGGTAATCTCATGAGGAAAAAAAAAAAAAGACAAGTATGAGACATTAGCCCCAGTACCTCACACACACACGTAAAGTATGTGTGTGCTTATTCACTTCAGTTGAGTCCGACTCTGTGTGACCCTGTGGATTGTAACCTGCCAGGCTCCTCTGTCCATAGGATTTTCCAGGCAAGAGTACTGGAGTCAGTTTCCATGCCTTCCTACGGGGGATCTTCCCAGCCCAGAGATGGAACCCAAGTCTCCCGCATGACAGGTGAATTCTTATAACCACCGAGCCATGGGGGAAGCCCCTCTCGGTCAGGTTATATTTGTTTTGAATTTCTTAGAGGAGAAACCAAAATAGAAACCACTAAGCTCAGGCATAAAACACTGAAAGCTAAAACTTAGGGGCAGAACCCCTCCCCAGTGACATCTTTATATCAAGTAGTTGCATGGAGAGAGGACTGTGAGCAGCAGGTATACAGGCTTGCAGTGGCTCAATCCCTAAGTCTGAGATTGCTCAACTTGCAGCCTCCATGCCTACCAGGCCCTGTGGGGGGGTCCCCCAACTTTCCCAGACTCATCTGTTTGCTGAAGTGCTTTCTAAATGGGCTTTTTTTTCTAAATCCCAGTTGATGAAAGTTTTGTCTTCTTAATTGCCTCCTTAACAGACACACATCAAACAGATACAGACCATTCTCTGGTCCACTTAGGACCGAAGGAAACAGACCAAGACCAGCACAGGGAGCTCATTCCCTTTCAGGACTTCAGCCAGTGGATCATCAGGGAATTATGCTAAACCCCCGTATGCCATAGACGGTCAGTCTAAATCACTGATGATTTGAAATAAAGACAGATGAAAGAAGTTGACTATAGCTTCCAGTGAAAGGAGAAAACAAAAATGTCCAAGAAATAAATATCGAAAACCAATGACTGACATTTTCTACACTTTGATCTTCTGAAATTCGATTGCAAAGGACAGTTACCTCCAGGATAAGCAAGGAGAATACTGCCTAGGGTTAGGTAATTCTCATCGGAAGATCATGAGAGACTCTCCATCACCTGATGGAAAGTTGACCACTCACACCATACAGATGTGAACCATACAAGTGACTTATATCCTCACGATCAGGCTATGCACCTGCACAGGCTAGAGGGTTAGGTAATCTCATGAGGAAAAAAAAAAAAAGACAAGTATGAGACATTAGCCCCAGTACCTCACACACACACGTAAAGTATGTGTGTGCTTATTCACTTCAGTTGAGTCCGACTCTGTGTGACCCTGTGGATTGTAACCTGCCAGGCTCCTCTGTCCATAGGATTTTCCAGGCAAGAGTACTGGAGTCAGTTTCCATGCCTTCCTACGGGGGATCTTCCCAGCCCAGAGATGGAACCCAAGTCTCCCGCATGACAGGTGAATTCTTATAACCACCGAGCCATGGGGGAAGCCCCTCTCGGTCAGGTTATATTTGTTTTGAATTTCTTAGAGGAGAAACCAAAATAGAAACCACTAAGCTCAGGCATAAAACACTGAAAGCTAAAACTTAGGGGCAGAACCCCTCCCCAGTGACATCTTTATATCAAGTAGTTGCATGGAGAGAGGACTGTGAGCAGCAGGTATACAGGCTTGCAGTGGCTCAATCCCTAAGTCTGAGATTGCTCAACTTGCAGCCTCCATGCCTACCAGGCCCTGTGGGGGGGTCCCCCAACTTTCCCAGACTCATCTGTTTGCTGAAGTGCTTTCTAAATGGGCTTTTTTTTCTAAATCCCAGTTGATGAAAGTTTTGTCTTCTTAATTGCCTCCTTAACAGACACACATCAAACAGATACAGACCATTCTCTGGTCCACTTAGGACCGAAGGAAACAGACCAAGACCAGCACAGGGAGCTCATTCCCTTTCAGGACTTCAGCCAGTGGATCATCAGGGAATTATGCTAAACCCCCGTATGCCATAGACGGTCAGTCTAAATCACTGATGATTTGAAATAAAGACAGATGAAAGAAGTTGACTATAGCTTCCAGTGAAAGGAGAAAACAAAAATGTCCAAGAAATAAATATCGAAAACCAATGACTGACATTTTCTACACTTTGATCTTCTGAAATTCGATTGCAAAGGACAGTTACCTCCAGGATAAGCAAGGAGAACTACCTAGAATGATTTGGGACTCTCTTTGCCACTGTTGCCCCCAAATGAGTTGCTTCTCCTATGATGAGATGGTATTGACACATTAACAGATCACGTGACATACTTAAGTGTGTGCCTTTTCTTAGCCCAGTCCTTGGATTGTTCAACAGAGAGGATGAAGGGGGAACATCAGGGCTGGGGTCTTGTCCTTGGAAATGTGAGCATCATCTCTGCTGAGCCTTCTCAAGAGTTGCACAGACTGTCATGGAGTTCCCTTCTTGTCCTCTTGCTTCATAAGTCTGTGCACAGCATGAGATGGGTCAGAGGTCTAGGTTTCTTCTCTTCTGGTTTGTGCACAGCCATACCTCATTTTTTTTCCAAAAAACTCTTCTACTGCACCTTTGTTTTAAATGCATTCTCTTAGAGGGGAAAAATAACCTTAGTAACATGCTTTCAGTGCCAGTGGGATCAAAGAAAATCACTCAGTACAATTTCATCTTCCTTTCATTTCTGTTCAGTTTTGGAGGGATAAACCAGCTGTGTCCAAGGCCTGCACTCCAGGGGCTCCTGATTACTAGCTCAGTGTGCTTTGCCTCCTGTTGCCATGACTTCCTGCTACAACTGTCTTTAATAATGATGCTTATGTAAGGTCATGCTACTTCCCCATCAGGAAGAAGGTCCACTAATGCTCTCCATGCAAGAAGACCCAGAGCTTGGGATGTGTGCTCAGGTCTCTGGGTCAGAGAGAAGAGACTGGACAATGGATGCAGTCAATTCATGCATCTGAAGGTGAAGGGACCATTTTGAGTGAAATCAGATTCCAACCTGAAAGTGTTAGTCACTTAGTCATGTCCAGCTCTTTTCTACCCCATGGACTATGGCCCACCAAGCTCCTCTGTCTATGGGATTTCCCCAGCAACACTACTGGAGTGGGTTGCCATTCCCTTCTTCGGGGGATCTTTCCAACCCAGGGACTGAACCCCAGTCTCCTTTGTTGCAGGCAGATTCTTTACTATCTGAGCTACCAATCCTGAAGGGAAATCTTGGTGCTGATAGTGGTTTCTAGAGAAAACCAACAGGGGTCAGTGGATATTTTTGATGATTTCATTCACTTTCATCTGCCAAGTGAAGGAGATGGATCAAGCGTGAGGGGGAGCTGCTGGCCAGCCAGCTGAAGCAGCCATTCCAGGCCAGCCAGCCACCAGGAGACCCCCTTTTGGGTTTCCGTGGAAACCACAGTGTGAAAGTGAAGCTTAGATGGCAGACTTTAACTCAGTTTAAATGCAAATTCTATGGGTAATTAAGAGGCAAACCACAGTAAGAACATTACAGGAGATATATAGTCACTGGAAAGGTAATAAGTGCCTGCCTTGAAATGGATATAATGAAAAATTTGACAGTTTGTCTCAGCAAGAGATTCCATCTTTACAAAGTCTCCATCATTTCTATCTTCCCCTCCAGTTTTGGAAATTGTCATTCTAGGGGTGTTGTTTTTTGTTTGAATAATAAAAAACCTCAGGCTTGCAATGGTTTAAAAACCTCGTCTCATTAGCAGGTGTTCTACTGTTTGAAGAGGAAATAAACCGGGCTGGGATCAAAGAAAATCACTCAGTACAATTTCATCTTCCTTTCATTTCTGTTCAGTTTTGGAGGGATAAACCAGCTGTGTCCAAGGCCTGCACTCCAGGGGCTCCTGATTACTAGCTCAGTGTGCTTTGCCTCCTGTTGCCATGACTTCCTGCTACAACTGTCTTTAATAATGATGCTTATGTAAGGTCATGCTACTTCCCCATCAGGAAGAAGGTCCACTAATGCTCTCCATGCAAGAAGACCCAGAGCTTGGGATGTGTGCTCAGGTCTCTGGGTCAGAGAGAAGAGACTGGACAATGGATGCAGTCAATTCATGCATCTGAAGGTGAAGGGACCATTTTGAGTGAAATCAGATTCCAACCTGAAAGTGTTAGTCACTTAGTCATGTCCAGCTCTTTTCTACCCCATGGACTATGGCCCACCAAGCTCCTCTGTCTATGGGATTTCCCCAGCAACACTACTGGAGTGGGTTGCCATTCCCTTCTTCGGGGGATCTTTCCAACCCAGGGACTGAACCCCAGTCTCCTTTGTTGCAGGCAGATTCTTTACTATCTGAGCTACCAATCCTGAAGGGAAATCTTGGTGCTGATAGTGGTTTCTAGAGAAAACCAACAGGGGTCAGTGGATATTTTTGATGATTTCATTCACTTTCATCTGCCAAGTGAAGGAGATGGATCAAGCGTGAGGGGGAGCTGCTGGCCAGCCAGCTGAAGCAGCCATTCCAGGCCAGCCAGCCACCAGGAGACCCCTTTGGTTACCGTGGAAACCACAGTGTGAAAGTGAAGCTTAGATGGCAGACTTTAACTCAGTTTAAATGCAAATTCTATGGGTAATTAAGAGGCAAACCACAGTAAGAACATTACAGGAGATATATAGTCACTGGAAAGGTAATAAGTGCCTGCCTTGAAATGGATATAATGAAAAATTTGACAGTTTGTCTCAGCAAGAGATTCCATCTTTACAAAGTCTCCATCATTTCTATCTTCCCCTCCAGTTTTGGAAATTGTCATTCTAGGGGTGTTGTTTTTTGTTTGAATAATAAAAAACCTCAGGCTTGCAATGGTTTAAAAACCTCGTCTCATTAGCAGGTGTCTCCTGTCTTCCCCAGAGCCCTCACTGGAGCTTTCCATGAACTGGAGTTCCAGCGACATTTCAGCTTCAATTTTCCTGTTGCTGCTGAAGAATAAGTTGGTTTGAAGGTGAAAGTTTTTGTTCTGTTCATTTTGCCTCGGACTTGCTTCTTGATGTGAACACACATGCAGCTCCTCAATGAAGAGGCCCTCCCTAGTGCTTTCCCAAATAACTGGAAGGCTCGTCTCAATATGCTCATGTGAGAGAGGACAAGAGGGCCCTGCCAAGGCGTATAGGGGCTGGGAATGAAAATGTTTACCCCTTGCTCCCCTCCAGATGACTGGTCTGAAATGGCAGCAGGCTCGGCCTGTGGGCCTCTACTTGAAAAAGGCAGTAGTAGCTCCTTAACTAGGGTTTCATTGCCTTCTGGTGCCTACACATCTAACGAGAGGCTCTTGGCTTCAAGTGGAAGGGGCCTATTGCTGACAAAAACGTCTCACCACCGAGGCTCCCCTACCCCCTGACACGCATACTTATTTCAGAGGCATGACTCTTACTTCCCTCAGGTCTTTCCCAGTGGAGACCTTGGCCAGTTTCTGCCATGTTGTTACTACATCCACATTTTAAATTTCATGTATTGGAGTTGGCCATTTGTAGAGTCAAATGGACGAAGTTGAGTGTTTAGAATTGAGTGTGATTGCAGGGGGCCTCCCTGGTGGCTTGGTGGTAAAGAATACCTGCCAGTGCAGGAGAGACAGCTTTGATCCCTGAATTGGGAAGATCCTCTGGAGAAAGAGATGGCAACCTGCTCCAGTATTTTTATCTGGGTAACCCCATGGACAGAGGAGCCTGGTGGGCTACAGTCCATGGTGTTGCAAAAGAGTTGGACACTGCTGAGCAACTAAACAACAACAACATGACTGTGGGGATGGAGAAAAACACTTTTTTGAACTCCCTGATTAGCAATCTCATTATTTATATCTGCATAATTAAAATTAAAAAGGAATCATAGGAACTAAGAACTGCAAGAAGTATTAGAGTTTATCTAGCCTATGGTTCTAGCCTATGGCTAATTTGGGACCCATATATTAGTGTCAAGGTAATCATAAACATCTTGCAAAGGATGAGACTGCATACTACAGATATCAGGAGCTAAAATAAATTTGTAACATACAGAAATGGAAAAGATGAAGAATTAATGCTATTATTATGATATTTCATGCAAACAGGTAGTCTCTACTCATGAACTCTTGGATAAGTGAATAACTCAAACCATGTGATCAGGGTCTCACTAGTTCTCCAAAGACACTTTTTGTCTATTACCATCTCATCTCTTCTCACTCCTACCAGGTAGAAAAATGAATAAATTAGTAAATAAAAAGAGAAAACGAAAACACAATGGCAAAAAAGCAAGCAAACCGGACATACGGATTTTGCTGTGGCATACCCTGGATGCCCTTCTGTGATCATGATCATTTGGGGCAAAATATCTTCTCATTCACAGGGCACACTGACTGGGAGCATCCTGGCAAACCCATGGATGACAGTGTAATGTTCAGAGTTGGCCACCGCCAAGATCTTTCCTTTCCCAAATAAGTGGTCCGTGTCTTGAATTGACATCTCACAACCACGTGTACAGTAGGGTGTCCTATGTTAGGCCATGGTGTTGGGAACTAAAGCAGCCTTTGATGGAACTGGAAATGTGTCTTACTCAAGGGGAATCAGAGTTCCCCTGCTGGAGCCTTCAGTCTGTCTCCAACAAGAGGACATGCTTCTCACTTCTAAACTGCAGAGCCTGGCTTTGAATGTCTTTTCTCAACATTTTCCTAATATGACCACAAATACATTAGTCACCCTTGAAGCAAATACATAGTTCCCTACTTGGCATCTGTGTAATTCAAGAGACATAGCACATACTGAGTCACCTGCTTCCAGAGCTGGTCCCCTCTAGGGCTTGGCTACACAGTCCAGCCACCATCATCTGGGTTAATAGTGTGATGCCCAACTTAAAGATCTTTGTAGTGAGTCAAAATGGACAGGCATCTGAAAGTGATATAGTCAAAAAGAAGAAAAAAAAAACAGTTTCAAGGAAGTAATAACAATGGAAGTTAAGGAATAATGACAACTTGTGGCAAGTTTTAGTAATAGAGAAACATCCTAAACCCAGCCTGCCTGCAGTCTAGTTCCCAGATGAGGGTGCAATAGCCAGTGAAGCATCTTTGATTAGGGAGGGTGGGAGGTGTAAACACTCTTACTCCTCTGCCCCTAAATGACTCATCAAGCCCTAATAATAAAGAACCTTGCTGCAAAACAAGGCAAGAGGATGAGATGGTTAGATAGCATCACTGACTCAAAAGACATGAATTTGCATAAACTCCTGTGGATAGTGGAGGACAGTGGAGCCTGATGTGCTACTGTTCATGAGGTCACAAAGAGTCAACCATGACTTAGCGACTGAACAACAACAACATGTTTCCAGCAATAGTGGAGTAGAAGCCTATGAGCCTCCTAAATCTCATTCAAGCACATCTTGCAACCTCACCTCTGCTTCAGTTCCATCGTATCAGATGGGGCTACTGTTATTTGACTTGTCAGTTTGTTTTATGGAACAAATAAAATAACACAGGCAGAGACTTGATCACAGCACCTAATACTCATGGAAGTATTTAAGAGACAGCAGTTCACCTCTTTCTTAAGTTGAATCTCTTGCAATCGTCCCCCAAAGAGCACTGGAATGCAGTAATTGGGAAGGACTGCTTTTTGACTAAGAAGACCCTCTCTAGAGGCCCCAATTATGTTAAGAGGGTTTTTATTTTTATGACAAAAATTAATTTTCAATTACCTCTATTTGAAGATAAACTGGTGAAAGAATTCCGAAGAGATGGCATAATAAGATAAATAACAAAGAATCTATTCCCCCTAATGCTCATCATTATTACTATTAAATCATCTAATTCAAGGAGTTTGCAACAGCAACAGCAATAGCGGCAGCAATTACAGGGAATATTAAGGAATCCAGGAATGGGAGGCACATCATATTTTGCTCCCACAGCTGTGTTCAGTCTCCCCTCATTGCTGTCATCAAGACCTGCTCCCCATCTGGTCTGTGCCACCACTGAGGGTCTAGGCGACCATCTAAAAACATTTGAGCCCCCAGAGCAGGTGTCAGGAACAGTTCCTGCCCCACCCCCCCATCCATCTGTGATTTGGGTGGAGTTCCCCAGTACACCCAGAATGGAATCATGTCTTGAGGCTTCTCCCTTGAGACTTCCAGAACCATCTCTCTGGCTCTAGTCCTAGGAAGTACTCTGTGCTCACTTCTGGCCCACTCTAGACAGGTGCAAGAAAACAGTCAAGCCTCACCTACTCTACTTTGTGCATTAGCATCAAGGTGAAGGCATCGTCAGCCCTGAGGTGCAGGAGAAAGAGAAAAATGCATCCTCTCTGCAGACTTCTCTTCTAGGACTGGACCCATGCAGGTTGGGAATGAGCTTTCAAGCAACTGCTTCTTAAGATCACTGGGGAAGAATGAAAATCAACATACCACACAAAGGACAAAATCCTGGCCCCTGTCAACAAAATGTGAATGCTGGGGCACCGCCACGAACCAAGTAAAAATAAAACTGAAATAAGTAGAATCTGGCTTTGCAGGGAACCAAAGGCTGGCATAAAAGATAAACAAGAAAAAATAGTTCATAGACAAGCCCCTCATCACTCTGAATTATGCTACCCTTTGAGCTCCCTGGTACAGTGGGCAGACCTCCATTAAAGTGCTCTTGTTCAGAGAATGTGTGCACATGTGTTTCCTAAACACTAGCAATAACCTTGGTTATGTAATGGACTGAATGTTTGTGTCCCAATAAAATTCCTCTGTGGAACCTCCAATTCAAATGTGATTTGGAATGTAAAGTGGGACCCTTAGGAACCAAGGAGATCAATTATCGACTAAGAAGACCCTCTCTAGAGGCCCCAATTATGTTAAGAGGGTTTTTATTTTATGACAAAATTAATTTTCAATTACCTCTATTTGAAGATAAACTGGTGAAAGAATTCCGAAGAGATGGCATAATAAGATAAATAACAAAGAATCTATTCCCCCTAATGCTCATCATTATTACTATTAAATCATCTAATTCAAGGAGTTTGCAACAGCAACAGCAATAGCGGCAGCAATTACAGGGAATATTAAGGAATCCAGGAATGGGAGGCACATCATATTTTGCTCCCACAGCTGTGTTCAGTCTCCCCTCATTGCTGTCATCAAGACCTGCTCCCCATCTGGTCTGTGCCACCACTGAGGGTCTAGGCGACCATCTAAAAACATTTGAGCCCCCAGAGCAGGTGTCAGGAACAGTTCCTGCCCCACCCCCCCATCCATCTGTGATTTGGGTGGAGTTCCCCAGTACACCCAGAATGGAATCATGTCTTGAGGCTTCTCCCTTGAGACTTCCAGAACCATCTCTCTGGCTCTAGTCCTAGGAAGTACTCTGTGCTCACTTCTGGCCCACTCTAGACAGGTGCAAGAAAACAGTCAAGCCTCACCTACTCTACTTTGTGCATTAGCATCAAGGTGAAGGCATCGTCAGCCCTGAGGTGCAGGAGAAAGAGAAAAATGCATCCTCTCTGCAGACTTCTCTTCTAGGACTGGACCCATGCAGGTTGGGAATGAGCTTTCAAGCAACTGCTTCTTAAGATCACTGGGGAAGAATGAAAATCAACATACCACACAAAGGACAAAATCCTGGCCCCTGTCAACAAAATGTGAATGCTGGGGCACCGCCACGAACCAAGTAAAAATAAAACTGAAATAAGTAGAATCTGGCTTTGCAGGGAACCAAAGGCTGGCATAAAAGATAAACAAGAAAAAATAGTTCATAGACAAGCCCCTCATCACTCTGAATTATGCTACCCTTTGAGCTCCCTGGTACAGTGGGCAGACCTCCATTAAAGTGCTCTTGTTCAGAGAATGTGTGCACATGTGTTTCCTAAACACTAGCAATAACCTTGGTTATGTAATGGACTGAATGTTTGTGTCCCAATAAAATTCCTCTGTGGAACCTCCAATTCAAATGTGATTTGGAATGTAAAGTGGGACCCTTAGGAACCAAGGAGATCATGAGGGTGGGGCCCTCATTAATGAGATTAGTATCAGCGTAAGAGATCAGAAAGCTTAGCTAGCTCTGCTCCCCACTCTACGAGATTAGAGGAGAAGACACCTATCTGCACACCAGGAAGTGGGCCCTCATCCAGTCAAGAAACTGTTGATTCCCTGATCTTGGATGTTCTGGTCTCCAGAACTGTGAAAAATCATGCTTGTTGTTTAAGTCATTCAGTCTATGGTAATTTGTTATGGCAGCCCAAGCTAAGATAGTTACCTTTGAATCTCCAGCATCTGGCAGTGCCCCTAGAAGATGTGGATGTTTGAGAAAATATTGATCAAATGAACAAATTCCTAACTAAATAACGGACCAACCCAATAAACAAGCAAGTTAGAAAATGAATGACAAGACAGAACATGGAAACCTAGCCCCCAAATGGTGAGTATTACCAAGGAGGAGCATCAGTAATTTACAGACCTCATAGAGGAAATCTTTGTAGAACAGTCAAGAAAATATGGAAATGATCTCAGGTGAGAAATAGAGAGGAAGTGTCACATGTTGGATAAAGTTAGTAATAAGAAAATAAGCCAAGGCCTATCCTAGAGGGAGCAGAGGAAAGCTTTCAATTTCTAAGACAAAGAAAGACTCCTGCAAGCTTTCAAGCCAGAAAAAAACAGCTTACATTCCATTCTTCAAAAAGATCCTTTGACTTACAAGAATGAAACCCTGAGTATTCCTAATTCAAAGAAGAAGAAAATGGAGCAGCTGATCTTACAGACAGAGAAGATTTTGAGAAGAGACTGTCTTTGTTTTGGCATAACCTGTTATGCCTGGGAACCGTGGTTCTCTCCCACAGGACCTGCATCTTCAGCAAGGCTGGCATAAAAGATAAACAAGAAAAAATAGTTCATAGACAAGCCCCTCATCACTCTGAATTATGCTACCCTTTGAGCTCCCTGGTACAGTGGGCAGACCTCCATTAAAGTGCTCTTGTTCAGAGAATGTGTGCACATGTGTTTCCTAAACACTAGCAATAACCTTGGTTATGTAATGGACTGAATGTTTGTGTCCCAATAAAATTCCTCTGTGGAACCTCCAATTCAAATGTGATTTGGAATGTAAAGTGGGACCCTTAGGAACCAAGGAGATCATGAGGGTGGGGCCCTCATTAATGAGATTAGTATCAGCGTAAGAGATCAGAAAGCTTAGCTAGCTCTGCTCCCCACTCTACGAGATTAGAGGAGAAGACACCTATCTGCACACCAGGAAGTGGGCCCTCATCCAGTCAAGAAACTGTTGATTCCCTGATCTTGGATGTTCTGGTCTCCAGAACTGTGAAAAATCATGCTTGTTGTTTAAGTCATTCAGTCTATGGTAATTTGTTATGGCAGCCCAAGCTAAGATAGTTACCTTTGAATCTCCAGCATCTGGCAGTGCCCCTAGAAGATGTGGATGTTTGAGAAAATATTGATCAAATGAACAAATTCCTAACTAAATAACGGACCAACCCAATAAACAAGCAAGTTAGAAAATGAATGACAAGACAGAACATGGAAACCTAGCCCCCAAATGGTGAGTATTACCAAGGAGGAGCATCAGTAATTTACAGACCTCATAGAGGAAATCTTTGTAGAACAGTCAAGAAAATATGGAAATGATCTCAGGTGAGAAATAGAGAGGAAGTGTCACATGTTGGATAAAGTTAGTAATAAGAAAATAAGCCAAGGCCTATCCTAGAGGGAGCAGAGGAAAGCTTTCAATTTCTAAGACAAAGAAAGACTCCTGCAAGCTTTCAAGCCAGAAAAAAAAAAAACAGCTTACATTCCATTCTTCAAAAAGATCCTTTGACTTACAAGAATGAAACCCTGAGTATTCCTAATTCAAAGAAGAAGAAAATGGAGCAGCTGATCTTACAGACAGAGAAGATTTTGAGAAGAGACTGTCTTTGTTTTGGCATAACCTGTTATGCCTGGGAACCGTGGTTCTCTCCCACAGGACCTGCATCTTCAAAGACTCCAGATAAGCATGGCTGAGAACCAACTATTTCTGCTTCTGTGGGTGGAGTGGGGGTTCCTAGGCACCTCTGGGGTTGAGACTCCCTCTGAATTGCCAATTGCTCCAATTGCCAACTGCCAATTGGAGGACAGCCAAGAACCAGCACAGGACCCATAAAACTTTTTAACATTGGGGGTCTCCACTGTGATCCTTGAAAAGATCTGTTTACACACTGAAACCTTGTCCAGTGTCTGGAAACTTAGATTTCAGTAAAGTTCCCAACATAATCTGGTAAGAGTAGCTCACTGTGCCTAAGCTGTGTGCATGAAGGATGTGGTATGTGTTATATAACTGCTTTTCTTCTGGGAGTCTGGAATTTGGGTACAATCCAGGCAGAGGCTGCCTATGTGATCAGGCCCCAATTAAAAAAATGAAACAAAACCCAACTCTTTAAGTCTCTAATGAGCTTCCTGGGTTGGCAACACTTCACACGTGTTGATTAGGAGATGAAGTGTATGTTGTTTGATTCCAATGGGCAAGGACCAGCTTGAGGCTGGTCTCTCCTGTACTTTGTCTTACATGCCTCTTCCTTCTGCTGACTGTGATAAGTTTCCTTTCTTCATAATAAATTATAGCCCTGAGTCAAACTATGTGCTAGTCTTATAGTCTTCCTAGCATATTCAGTCCCAAATTCCTGATCTTCCTACTCTACCATATGAACTGACCTAATTGTTTCCATCCAGGAAAATCTGAGAAACTTTTGGAGTAACTCTTTGTGAAATTCTATAGGCAGGCAGGCAAGCTGGAGAACAGGGCAGTCAGAAAGAAATAGGATGAGGAAATAGAGAGGAAGTGTCACATGTTGGATAAAGTTAGTAATAAGAAAATAAGCCAAGGCCTATCCTAGAGGGAGCAGAGGAAAGCTTTCAATTTCTAAGACAAAGAAAGACTCCTGCAAGCTTTCAAGCCAGAAAAAAAAAAAACAGCTTACATTCCATTCTTCAAAAAGATCCTTTGACTTACAAGAATGAAACCCTGAGTATTCCTAATTCAAAGAAGAAGAAAATGGAGCAGCTGATCTTACAGACAGAGAAGATTTTGAGAAGAGACTGTCTTTGTTTTGGCATAACCTGTTATGCCTGGGAACCGTGGTTCTCTCCCACAGGACCTGCATCTTCAAAGACTCCAGATAAGCATGGCTGAGAACCAACTATTTCTGCTTCTGTGGGTGGAGTGGGGGTTCCTAGGCACCTCTGGGGTTGAGACTCCCTCTGAATTGCCAATTGCTCCAATTGCCAACTGCCAATTGGAGGACAGCCAAGAACCAGCACAGGACCCATAAAACTTTTTAACATTGGGGGTCTCCACTGTGATCCTTGAAAAGATCTGTTTACACACTGAAACCTTGTCCAGTGTCTGGAAACTTAGATTTCAGTAAAGTTCCCAACATAATCTGGTAAGAGTAGCTCACTGTGCCTAAGCTGTGTGCATGAAGGATGTGGTATGTGTTATATAACTGCTTTTCTTCTGGGAGTCTGGAATTTGGGTACAATCCAGGCAGAGGCTGCCTATGTGATCAGGCCCCAATTAAAAAAAAAAATGAAACAAAACCCAACTCTTTAAGTCTCTAATGAGCTTCCTGGGTTGGCAACACTTCACACGTGTTGATTAGGAGATGAAGTGTATGTTGTTTGATTCCAATGGGCAAGGACCAGCTTGAGGCTGGTCTCTCCTGTACTTTGTCTTACATGCCTCTTCCTTCTGCTGACTGTGATAAGTTTCCTTTCTTCATAATAAATTATAGCCCTGAGTCAAACTATGTGCTAGTCTTATAGTCTTCCTAGCATATTCAGTCCCAAATTCCTGATCTTCCTACTCTACCATATGAACTGACCTAATTGTTTCCATCCAGGAAAATCTGAGAAACTTTTGGAGTAACTCTTTGTGAAATTCTATAGGCAGGCAGGCAAGCTGGAGAACAGTCTGGTGAACAGTGGAGGAACCAGGAAAAGGCAACCTCTAGGTCCCAAGGGCTATCATGTAAGATATTTGGCAAGAGCAAGACCTGGAAATGTTTCTTGAATGCTTCACCAACATGTCAAACAGATGCTCAGCATTCTTCTTGAGCACCCCTGTGTCCTGCCAGGTCCTTGCCCATTCCTGCTGGGATGATAAAGAGCCTTATTGACCCTCTAAAACAGAAACATTTTTCTCCAGCTGTGCCATCTGTTTGTTTTTTTCTTTTTACAGTCAGTCAGCAGAAAGATTCATCTGTTGAGATATAGTTGGGGCAGTGTGTGTGTTGGGTCGGGGGAGCATCTGGGCATATTTGTGTTCATCCATTTATGTGATGGGCAGCAGTTACAGGCTGGATATGACAGGAGACAAACATACGTTCTTCTGAGAATTCTGAGGCACGTGGAACGATTAGGCCTTGGATGTTGTCTGAAGTAAACATGCACCTGTGCCAAGAATGGCCAGCCACAGCCTATTCTAGCCCCATCACCCCAGGTACTGGGTTAGCTTTGTTCCCATTCTAATTGCAAAACAAGGGAAGCCCATGAAATCAACAGAAGTGGCATTCTGCCTATCTATGTTTTTGCAAGTCAAAGCTGGGTGCCTCTGAGATGAGAAAACACTGTTGCCATTGGGATGGTCAAAGCTGCAGTCCCCACCTTTCTCAGTCAACTGGCCATCATAATTTATTACATTGTGAGAACAACTGCTGTTAATATCTACCCAACAATGGGGTTGAAACACCATTTTTTCTTAGAAGTCTAATGTTAAACAGATTCAAGAGATGGTCTATGCCCAGGGTTTACCTGTGTGATCTGAAATAACTTGAAAATCTTCAAAATATTCATTTAAACAATAATAGGTGTTCAATGCTGGGCATCGCTTTTCTATAGGTCAACAAGAAAAGAAAGTTATTTGATGGTCTTTTAATTAGTATCACATATTATTGAACATGTACTGTATATCCAAGCATTCTGCTGATCATAGTGAAATAGTTCTCCAAAGGAAAAACAAAATCCTTATATTCAGTGAGTATTGTAATGGTATGGCAATTAAGTGGAATGGCCATGGGTGGACCTCAGGTAAATAAGGCTGCAAATCTGTGTACTTTTCCCTAAAACAGAATTTCTAAAACTCACTGCCAACATTTTGGGCCAGATAGTACTTTGCATGGAGGCTGTCCTTTGCTTTGTAAGATGTTTAGCAGCAACCCTTGCCTCTACCACTGTATGACTGTAGCATCCATCTAGTTACAACAATCAAAAAATTCCTAGACATCACCAAGTATCCTAGAAGAGAGAAGGTAAGCCCTACCCACCCTACCTTACTAAGAGCCATATAGCAAGCCACCTCTAAACGAAGAGTAGGGACCAAAAAGTTCAGCTGTTGAGATATAGTTGGGGCAGTGTGTGTGTTGGGTCGGGGGAGCATCTGGGCATATTTGTGTTCATCCATTTATGTGATGGGCAGCAGTTACAGGCTGGATATGACAGGAGACAAACATACGTTCTTCTGAGAATTCTGAGGCACGTGGAACGATTAGGCCTTGGATGTTGTCTGAAGTAAACATGCACCTGTGCCAAGAATGGCCAGCCACAGCCTATTCTAGCCCCATCACCCCAGGTACTGGGTTAGCTTTGTTCCCATTCTAATTGCAAAACAAGGGAAGCCCATGAAATCAACAGAAGTGGCATTCTGCCTATCTATGTTTTTGCAAGTCAAAGCTGGGTGCCTCTGAGATGAGAAAACACTGTTGCCATTGGGATGGTCAAAGCTGCAGTCCCCACCTTTCTCAGTCAACTGGCCATCATAATTTATTACATTGTGAGAACAACTGCTGTTAATATCTACCCAACAATGGGGGTTGAAACACCATTTTTTTCTTAGAAGTCTAATGTTAAACAGATTCAAGAGATGGTCTATGCCCAGGGTTTACCTGTGTGATCTGAAATAACTTGAAAATCTTCAAAATATTCATTTAAACAATAATAGGTGTTCAATGCTGGGCATCGCTTTTCTATAGGTCAACAAGAAAAGAAAGTTATTTGATGGTCTTTTAATTAGTATCACATATTATTGAACATGTACTGTATATCCAAGCATTCTGCTGATCATAGTGAAATAGTTCTCCAAAGGAAAAACAAAATCCTTATATTCAGTGAGTATTGTAATGGTATGGCAATTAAGTGGAATGGCCATGGGTGGACCTCAGGTAAATAAGGCTGCAAATCTGTGTACTTTTCCCTAAAACAGAATTTCTAAAACTCACTGCCAACATTTTGGGCCAGATAGTACTTTGCATGGAGGCTGTCCTTTGCTTTGTAAGATGTTTAGCAGCAACCCTTGCCTCTACCACTGTATGACTGTAGCATCCATCTAGTTACAACAATCAAAAAATTCCTAGACATCACCAAGTATCCTAGAAGAGAGAAGGTAAGCCCTACCCACCCTACCTTACTAAGAGCCATATAGCAAGCCACCTCTAAAGCCTTGCTCCTCAAGATGTGATCCAGGGACCAGCAGCTTCAGCATCAGTGATGCCTGAGAGCTTATTAAAATTTCAGAATAGGACTCTCTGGTGGTGCAGTGGATAAGAATCTGCCTGCCAGCATAGGGGACACGGGTTGGATCACTGGTCTGGGAAGATCACACATGCCATTGGACAACTAACCCCGAGCATCACAACTACGGAGCTTGTGCTCTAGAGCCACGGCCACTCCTGAGCCTGTGTGCTGCAGCCACTGAAGCCTGTGCACCCTAGAGCCTGTGCTCCACAACAAGAGGTGCCACCACAATGAAAAACCTACACACCTCAAAGAAGAGTACCTGCTGCTCACCACAGCTAGAGAAAAGCCCATGCAAAGCAATGAGGACCCATCACAGTCCAAAATAAGCACATCTTTAAAAGAAATTCAGAATTTCACACCTCTGCTCAGTCCTCCTGAATAAGAAACAAGATCTTTAAGGTCATTGCAGTGCTCATCAAAGTTTGAGAAGTGCTGCTTCACAGTATCCTGCGGTCAGTTATTCCCCCAGATGTTCCTGGACAAATTCAGGCTCTGAAAGTGGATTCCCTAGCAGAGAGCTTATAGACGGAACTATACTGTTTTAGTTTGAAGACCAAAAGATTTTTGTCCTAAGACCATGCATTTTTAAACTACCCTTGGATACGACAGTATTTTCCTAAAAGTAACCACTCTTGGAAGACCAAAAGATTTTTGTTTCCTAAGACCATGCTGATCATAGTGAAATAGTTCTCCAAAGGAAAAACAAAATCCTTATATTCAGTGAGTATTGTAATGGTATGGCAATTAAGTGGAATGGCCATGGGTGGACCTCAGGTAAATAAGGCTGCAAATCTGTGTACTTTTCCCTAAAACAGAATTTCTAAAACTCACTGCCAACATTTTGGGCCAGATAGTACTTTGCATGGAGGCTGTCCTTTGCTTTGTAAGATGTTTAGCAGCAACCCTTGCCTCTACCACTGTATGACTGTAGCATCCATCTAGTTACAACAATCAAAAAATTCCTAGACATCACCAAGTATCCTAGAAGAGAGAAGGTAAGCCCTACCCACCCTACCTTACTAAGAGCCATATAGCAAGCCACCTCTAAAGCCTTGCTCCTCAAGATGTGATCCAGGGACCAGCAGCTTCAGCATCAGTGATGCCTGAGAGCTTATTAAAATTTCAGAATAGGACTCTCTGGTGGTGCAGTGGATAAGAATCTGCCTGCCAGCATAGGGGACACGGGTTGGATCACTGGTCTGGGAAGATCACACATGCCATTGGACAACTAACCCCGAGCATCACAACTACGGAGCTTGTGCTCTAGAGCCACGGCCACTCCTGAGCCTGTGTGCTGCAGCCACTGAAGCCTGTGCACCCTAGAGCCTGTGCTCCACAACAAGAGGTGCCACCACAATGAAAAACCTACACACCTCAAAGAAGAGTACCTGCTGCTCACCACAGCTAGAGAAAAGCCCATGCAAAGCAATGAGGACCCATCACAGTCCAAAATAAGCACATCTTTAAAAGAAATTCAGAATTTCACACCTCTGCTCAGTCCTCCTGAATAAGAAACAAGATCTTTAAGGTCATTGCAGTGCTCATCAAAGTTTGAGAAGTGCTGCTTCACAGTATCCTGCGGTCAGTTATTCCCCCAGATGTTCCTGGACAAATTCAGGCTCTGAAAGTGGATTCCCTAGCAGAGAGCTTATAGACGGAACTATACTGTTTTAGTTTGAAGACCAAAAGATTTTTGTCCTAAGACCATGCATTTTTAAACTACCCTTGGATACGACAGTATTTTCCTAAAAGTAACCACTCTAGAATAGGGTAAAGAGGGCCCTAAGCTTTCATCAGTGTATGCATTCATTCATTAATCACCATCAAGAAAGTTTATGGCACACGGCACTAAAGACCTGGGTGTGCCGCAGCCTGGGCTGCCATCTGGAAGCCCCACCATGCTCCATGAGGCCCAGCATGAATCTCAGTTGCTGGGTGCAGACATTTCTCTGCTATTCTTTGGCTTCAGCCCATTGTTTCTAGTCCAGACCTTTCTGAGAGTGCAGTCTGGATTCACTGTATCTGCCAGAACCCCTAGCGCAAGAATCTTGACTTTAGTCTATTAATCTGCTAGAAATTCACAATAAGGGCCAGCCAGTAAGCTTAAGGTTAATGACTGTCTGAAACACAAAAAGAAATAGTCCACCATCCACTGTTCCAGAAAAGGTGTTAGGGAGGGGATAGTTCTCATCCATAAAAAAAGAGTGAAATGATACCATTTGCAGCAACATGTATAGAGCTTGAAATTATACTACTAAGTGAAGTAAGTCAAAGACAAACATCATATGATAACACATATGTGGAATATATAACATATTGTATTTTTAAACACAATATAAATCAACCTATTTTTGAAACACAGAAATAGACTCACAGACATAGAAAACAAATTTATGGCTACCAAAGAGGAAAGAGGGTAAGAGAGGGATAAATTTGGAGTTTGTGATTAACATATGCACACTACTATCTATGTAAGTGTATACACACACACATACATACAGATGTTCAGCCCCATGGTTATGTCCAACTCTCTGTGACCTATGGACTATAGCCCACAGGCTCCTCTGTCAATGGAATTTTCCAGAGAAGAAAACCGGAAGGAGGTGCTACATTTCCTACTTCAGGAAATCTTCCTGACCCAGGCATTGAACCACATCTCTTGCGTCAGCTACACTGGCAGGCAGATTATTTACCACTAATGCCACCTGGCAAACCCCACACACTATACACACACACATACACACAAGGTCCTAATCCACCTGAGAAGGTCCCAGCATGCACTGTGTAGCACAGGAAACTATATTCAGTATCTTATAATAACCCATAATGGAAAAGAATCTGAAAAAAATACATATATATGTGTGTGTGTGTGTACCTTTACATTTGAACAAGACTTTAACAGGTAGGTAGCAATGTGTGGGTGGAGAAAAGGACAAGGGGCCTCTGGTCAGCAGAGTCTGCCTGCACAGGCACAGGGCACAGAGTGGTATGGGCACCGAGGAAGCAGTGTGCAGCAACAAGGAGCTGTATGAGAACTCAGGGGAGCTAATGGGTGACATGTCTGTAAAGTACATACAGTTTTGGCATCCAAAATAAAATCACTCTGAGGGCAGTGTGAAAGATGAGCTAGAGGTCGGAGAGCCCCTAGCGCAAGAATCTTGACTTTAGTCTATTAATCTGCTAGAAATTCACAATAAGGGCCAGCCAGTAAGCTTAAGGTTAATGACTGTCTGAAACACAAAAAGAAATAGTCCACCATCCACTGTTCCAGAAAAGGTGTTAGGGAGGGGATAGTTCTCATCCATAAAAAAAGAGTGAAATGATACCATTTGCAGCAACATGTATAGAGCTTGAAATTATACTACTAAGTGAAGTAAGTCAAAGACAAACATCATATGATAACACATATGTGGAATATATAACATATTGTATTTTTAAACACAATATAAATCAACCTATTTTTGAAACACAGAAATAGACTCACAGACATAGAAAACAAATTTATGGCTACCAAAGAGGAAAGAGGGTAAGAGAGGGATAAATTTGGAGTTTGTGATTAACATATGCACACTACTATCTATGTAAGTGTATACACACACACATACATACAGATGTTCAGCCCCATGGTTATGTCCAACTCTCTGTGACCTATGGACTATAGCCCACAGGCTCCTCTGTCAATGGAATTTTCCAGAGAAGAAAACCGGAAGGAGGTGCTACATTTCCTACTTCAGGAAATCTTCCTGACCCAGGCATTGAACCACATCTCTTGCGTCAGCTACACTGGCAGGCAGATTATTTACCACTAATGCCACCTGGCAAACCCCACACACTATACACACACACATACACACAAGGTCCTAATCCACCTGAGAAGGTCCCAGCATGCACTGTGTAGCACAGGAAACTATATTCAGTATCTTATAATAACCCATAATGGAAAAGAATCTGAAAAAAATACATATATATGTGTGTGTGTGTGTACCTTTACATTTGAACAAGACTTTAACAGGTAGGTAGCAATGTGTGGGTGGAGAAAAGGACAAGGGGCCTCTGGTCAGCAGAGTCTGCCTGCACAGGCACAGGGCACAGAGTGGTATGGGCACCGAGGAAGCAGTGTGCAGCAACAAGGAGCTGTATGAGAACTCAGGGGAGCTAATGGGTGACATGTCTGTAAAGTACATACAGTTTTGGCATCCAAAATAAAAGTCACTCTGAGGGCAGTGTGAAAGATGAGCTAGAGGTCGGAGAACAAATAGGGTGCTTTTCAAATAATCTTGGAGGGCCTAGAAAGACAGTAGCAAAGCATGCTAGAGCTCTGAAAGGCATTTCTGAGATTAGAGCAGTTGTATCCACTACAGAAAGGTTATCCATGGTTAGAGAGAAAGGGCGTGAGAATGCCCCATAAGACTATTACACTGATTTAACTGAGACTGACCTCAATAGGGGGACTACCATCCATGCTCACATTTTAATGTAACTTTAGATCTGCCGGTGGAAAAGTCTATGAGGTTTTGCCCCAGTTAATGTCCAGGCAGTTTGCCTGCTAGAATCTAGAGTGTTCTTCTCAGCCAGAGAAAATGCCAAAAGTTTGCAGAAACCAGCAAAGGAATGATTCATCTCTCCATAGAATAGCCCTGGATTCTGGATATGCTTTATGCTATTCCACCAGATTTGGGGATGATTGTCATCAAATGACTTTTTTCTTTGAGAACTTCCATGAGATATTAAGATTAGGATGTTGACTGGGCCCTGACATGGGCTTATTGGATGGTCAGTATTTATGAAGGCAGGCCAAGTCATCCAGCTGCAGTGACAAAGCAAGCTGAGCAGGAAGAGCAGGCTAGACTCCATTCCATATGGGTCTTCAGTGCCAGGGCTGCTGTCCTGTCTACACTCAGGCTGCTGGCAAGGAGCATCCCCAAACACTCAGTTGCAAGGTTGTAAATTTCAGCGAGGCTATTCAATATTCATGTAATTACCCTGGAAAGCTCATCTGACATTTCATAAATACAGCAGAATATTTAGCATTTGTCTCTCCCTCTCTGCTACCTAGGCATACATAGAAAAATAATCCCCAGGGATCCTTGCTGTCTTAAATGGCAACAGTTATTGAATCCATAAATTTGATGAATCAAAGTCTTCCTTCTTCATGCCTTTCGAAATTTACAAATGGAAGCAAAAAGAATGCATTTAAGCTCTTCGGCACCGAGGAAGCAGTGTGCAGCAACAAGGAGCTGTATGAGAACTCAGGGAGCTAATGGGTGACATGTCTGTAAAGTACATACAGTTTTGGCATCCAAAATAAAAGTCACTCTGAGGGCAGTGTGAAAGATGAGCTAGAGGTCGGAGAACAAATAGGGTGCTTTTCAAATAATCTTGGAGGGCCTAGAAAGACAGTAGCAAAGCATGCTAGAGCTCTGAAAGGCATTTCTGAGATTAGAGCAGTTGTATCCACTACAGAAAGGTTATCCATGGTTAGAGAGAAAGGGCGTGAGAATGCCCCATAAGACTATTACACTGATTTAACTGAGACTGACCTCAATAGGGGGACTACCATCCATGCTCACATTTTAATGTAACTTTAGATCTGCCGGTGGAAAAGTCTATGAGGTTTTGCCCCAGTTAATGTCCAGGCAGTTTGCCTGCTAGAATCTAGAGTGTTCTTCTCAGCCAGAGAAAATGCCAAAAGTTTGCAGAAACCAGCAAAGGAATGATTCATCTCTCCATAGAATAGCCCTGGATTCTGGATATGCTTTATGCTATTCCACCAGATTTGGGGATGATTGTCATCAAATGACTTTTTTCTTTGAGAACTTCCATGAGATATTAAGATTAGGATGTTGACTGGGCCCTGACATGGGCTTATTGGATGGTCAGTATTTATGAAGGCAGGCCAAGTCATCCAGCTGCAGTGACAAAGCAAGCTGAGCAGGAAGAGCAGGCTAGACTCCATTCCATATGGGTCTTCAGTGCCAGGGCTGCTGTCCTGTCTACACTCAGGCTGCTGGCAAGGAGCATCCCCAAACACTCAGTTGCAAGGTTGTAAATTTCAGCGAGGCTATTCAATATTCATGTAATTACCCTGGAAAGCTCATCTGACATTTCATAAATACAGCAGAATATTTAGCATTTGTCTCTCCCTCTCTGCTACCTAGGCATACATAGAAAAATAATCCCCAGGGATCCTTGCTGTCTTAAATGGCAACAGTTATTGAATCCATAAATTTGATGAATCAAAGTCTTCCTTCTTCATGCCTTTCGAAATTTACAAATGGAAGCAAAACCATATAAGTGAGGCAGTCTGACGTATGTCCTTCTGCATGGAGCTCTGCCTAAATCTCCAGTCCCATAGGTTTTGATATATTTTCAAAGTGAGAAATACAAGTTTACAAACCTCAAGCAGACTGGGGACCTGGATGTGAGGCCCCCAGATGCCCAGGCAGCAACAGGAAATGCTGATTACTGCCTGTATCCAGCCTCAGAGCCACTGAACTGGAATCCAATTTCCCTAGGGCCCTAGAACTCTGCAGATAGACTGAGAGGATGCTGGTGGCTTGCACACACTGCACACACTCACTCAGACAAACTGCAGCTATCCAGCAGATTATGCATGCATGCTAAGTTGCTTCAGTCATATCCAACTCTGCGACCCTATGAACTGTAGCCTGCTGGTCTCTGTCCATGGGATTCTCCAGGCAAGAATACTGAAGTGGGTTTCCATGTCCTCCTCCAGGGGATTTTCCTGACTGAGGAACTGAACCCACATCTCTTACATCTTCTGCATTAGCAGGTGAATTCTTTACTCCTGAGCCACCAGGAAGCCCATCCAGCAGCTCAGCCATGAGCATATTGCTTGTACTAACCAAGCCCAGACTCTGTGAGCCAGTGCTGAAGGCAGGGCTTCTGTATAAGAAAAGTCCATCTCATAGTTGGCTTGTGGTGCTCCAACTGCAGACTACCTTCTCTTCCCAGGATGGGAAGTGACTGTCTCTTCTCCACGCCTGACATGGAGTGATGACCTTCTCCACCATCTGGGCTTATTGGATGGTCAGTATTTATGAAGGCCGGCCAAGTCATCCAGCTGCAGTGACAAAGCAAGCTGAGCAGGAAGAGCAGGCTAGACTCCATTCCATATGGGTCTTCAGTGCCAGGGCTGCTGTCCTGTCTACACTCAGGCTGCTGGCAAGGAGCATCCCCAAACACTCAGTTGCAAGGTTGTAAATTTCAGCGAGGCTATTCAATATTCATGTAATTACCCTGGAAAGCTCATCTGACATTTCATAAATACAGCAGAATATTTAGCATTTGTCTCTCCCTCTCTGCTACCTAGGCATACATAGAAAAATAATCCCCAGGGATCCTTGCTGTCTTAAATGGCAACAGTTATTGAATCCATAAATTTGATGAATCAAAGTCTTCCTTCTTCATGCCTTTCGAAATTTACAAATGGAAGCAAAACCATATAAGTGAGGCAGTCTGACGTATGTCCTTCTGCATGGAGCTCTGCCTAAATCTCCAGTCCCATAGGTTTTGATATATTTTCAAAGTGAGAAATACAAGTTTACAAACCTCAAGCAGACTGGGGACCTGGATGTGAGGCCCCCAGATGCCCAGGCAGCAACAGGAAATGCTGATTACTGCCTGTATCCAGCCTCAGAGCCACTGAACTGGAATCCAATTTCCCTAGGGCCCTAGAACTCTGCAGATAGACTGAGAGGATGCTGGTGGCTTGCACACACTGCACACACTCACTCAGACAAACTGCAGCTATCCAGCAGATTATGCATGCATGCTAAGTTGCTTCAGTCATATCCAACTCTGCGACCCTATGAACTGTAGCCTGCTGGTCTCTGTCCATGGGATTCTCCAGGCAAGAATACTGAAGTGGGTTTCCATGTCCTCCTCCAGGGGATTTTCCTGACTGAGGAACTGAACCCACATCTCTTACATCTTCTGCATTAGCAGGTGAATTCTTTACTCCTGAGCCACCAGGAAGCCCATCCAGCAGCTCAGCCATGAGCATATTGCTTGTACTAACCAAGCCCAGACTCTGTGAGCCAGTGCTGAAGGCAGGGCTTCTGTATAAGAAAAGTCCATCTCATAGTTGGCTTGTGGTGCTCCAACTGCAGACTACCTTCTCTTCCCAGGATGGGAAGTGACTGTCTCTTCTCCACGCCTGACATGGAGTGATGACCTTCTCCACCATCAACAAGCTAATGAAGATCAAAGTGCATATCCACAGTCTAGGTGCTTTTTCTCCCCGAAGCAGCAATATATACAGCAAGAAGATGAGCAGATCAGAGGGATATTATCAGAGCTATGAATTATTTTGACTTGTTTAAGAATTAGATGTGAATTTTTACTATATAAAATATGTAATATATCTTTATATGTAGTACACACATATGCAATATATATATATATAGTGTGTCTAAGAATAAGTTTATCTGTGCTTACACATATGAATGCTTATATTTTTGTTGTTGTTCAGTCACTTAGTCATGTCTGACTCTTTGCAGTCCCATGGACTGAAGTATGCCAGGCTCCTCTGTCCTCCACGATCTCCCAGAATTTGCTACAATTCATGTCCATTGGGTCAGTGATGCTATCTACTCATCTCATTCTCTGCCATTTCCTTCTCCTTTTGCCTTCCATCTTTTCTAGCATCAGGGTCTTTTCAAATGAGTTGACTTTGCATCAAGTAGCCAAAGTATTAGAGCTTCAGCATCAGGTCTTTCAATGTATAATCAGGATTGACTGGTTTGATCTCCTTGCAATCCAAGGTCTTCTCTGACACCACAATTCAAAAGTAGTGATTATTCAGCACTCAGCCTTTTTATGGTCCAGTTCTTACACGTGTACACTACTACTGGAAAAACTATAGCTTGGACTATACAAAACTTTTTCAGCCAAGTTATGCCTTGGCTCTTTAATACATTGTGTAGGTATGTCATTTCCCCTTTTTTTGCTTCCAAGGAGCCGTAAAACTGTTACTATTTTCATTTTTTTTGTTGAATTCTGAAAGGTGGGTTTCCATGTCCTCCTCCAGGGATTTTCCTGACTGAGGAACTGAACCCACATCTCTTACATCTTCTGCATTAGCAGGTGAATTCTTTACTCCTGAGCCACCAGGAAGCCCATCCAGCAGCTCAGCCATGAGCATATTGCTTGTACTAACCAAGCCCAGACTCTGTGAGCCAGTGCTGAAGGCAGGGCTTCTGTATAAGAAAAGTCCATCTCATAGTTGGCTTGTGGTGCTCCAACTGCAGACTACCTTCTCTTCCCAGGATGGGAAGTGACTGTCTCTTCTCCACGCCTGACATGGAGTGATGACCTTCTCCACCATCAACAAGCTAATGAAGATCAAAGTGCATATCCACAGTCTAGGTGCTTTTTCTCCCCGAAGCAGCAATATATACAGCAAGAAGATGAGCAGATCAGAGGGATATTATCAGAGCTATGAATTATTTTGACTTGTTTAAGAATTAGATGTGAATTTTTACTATATAAAATATGTAATATATCTTTATATGTAGTACACACATATGCAATATATATATATATATAGTGTGTCTAAGAATAAGTTTATCTGTGCTTACACATATGAATGCTTATATTTTTGTTGTTGTTCAGTCACTTAGTCATGTCTGACTCTTTGCAGTCCCATGGACTGAAGTATGCCAGGCTCCTCTGTCCTCCACGATCTCCCAGAATTTGCTACAATTCATGTCCATTGGGTCAGTGATGCTATCTACTCATCTCATTCTCTGCCATTTCCTTCTCCTTTTGCCTTCCATCTTTTCTAGCATCAGGGTCTTTTCAAATGAGTTGACTTTGCATCAAGTAGCCAAAGTATTAGAGCTTCAGCATCAGGTCTTTCAATGTATAATCAGGATTGACTGGTTTGATCTCCTTGCAATCCAAGGTCTTCTCTGACACCACAATTCAAAAGTAGTGATTATTCAGCACTCAGCCTTTTTATGGTCCAGTTCTTACACGTGTACACTACTACTGGAAAAACTATAGCTTGGACTATACAAAACTTTTTCAGCCAAGTTATGCCTTGGCTCTTTAATACATTGTGTAGGTATGTCATCACTTTTCTTCCAAGGAGCAAGCATCTTTTTATTTGATGGCTGAAGTCACCATCAGCAGTAATTTTGGAGCCCAAGAAAATAAAATCTGTTACTATTTTCACTTTTTCCCCTTCTATTTGCTATGAGAGATGGGACCGGATGCCATGATCTTAGGTTTTTGATTGTTGAGTTTCAAGCCAGATTTTTCACTCCCCTCTTTCACCTTCAAGAGGCTATTTAGTTCCTCACTTTCTGCCATTAGAGTGATATCATCTGCATATCTAAGGTTGTTGATATTTCTCTCAGCAATCTTGATTCCAGCTTGTGAGTCATCCTGCCTGGCATTTTGCATGATGTGCTGTGCATATAAATTAAATAAGCAGGGTGACAACATATAGCCTTGTACTCCTTTCACAATTCTGAACCAGTCAGTTGTTCCATGTTTGAATCTAACTGTTGCTTCTTGACCCATATGCAGGTTGCTCAGGAGACAGATAATGTGGTCTGCTACTCCACCCCTTTAAGACTTTTCCAAATTTGTTGTGATCCACACAGTAAAAAGCTCTGGGATAGTCAATGAAGCAAAATAGATGTTTTTCTTGGAATTCCCTTGCATTCTCCATGATCCAATGAATGTTGACAATTTGATCTCTGATTACTATTCCCTAACTAAATCAAGCTTGCATACTGCTGAAGAAGAGCTTGAAGGTTTTTGAGGATAACTTTGAGCATATGAAATGAGTGCATTTTAGATACTTTCATGTCCATTCTATCTTCTATCTCATTCTCTGCCATTTCCTTCTCCTTTTGCCTTCCATCTTTCTAGCATCAGGGTCTTTTCAAATGAGTTGACTTTGCATCAAGTAGCCAAAGTATTAGAGCTTCAGCATCAGGTCTTTCAATGTATAATCAGGATTGACTGGTTTGATCTCCTTGCAATCCAAGGTCTTCTCTGACACCACAATTCAAAAGTAGTGATTATTCAGCACTCAGCCTTTTTATGGTCCAGTTCTTACACGTGTACACTACTACTGGAAAAACTATAGCTTGGACTATACAAAACTTTTTCAGCCAAGTTATGCCTTGGCTCTTTAATACATTGTGTAGGTATGTCATCACTTTTCTTCCAAGGAGCAAGCATCTTTTTATTTGATGGCTGAAGTCACCATCAGCAGTAATTTTGGAGCCCAAGAAAATAAAATCTGTTACTATTTTCACTTTTTCCCCTTCTATTTGCTATGAGAGATGGGACCGGATGCCATGATCTTAGGTTTTTGATTGTTGAGTTTCAAGCCAGATTTTTCACTCCCCTCTTTCACCTTCAAGAGGCTATTTAGTTCCTCACTTTCTGCCATTAGAGTGATATCATCTGCATATCTAAGGTTGTTGATATTTCTCTCAGCAATCTTGATTCCAGCTTGTGAGTCATCCTGCCTGGCATTTTGCATGATGTGCTGTGCATATAAATTAAATAAGCAGGGTGACAACATATAGCCTTGTACTCCTTTCACAATTCTGAACCAGTCAGTTGTTCCATGTTTGAATCTAACTGTTGCTTCTTGACCCATATGCAGGTTGCTCAGGAGACAGATAATGTGGTCTGCTACTCCACCCCTTTAAGACTTTTCCAAATTTGTTGTGATCCACACAGTAAAAAGCTCTGGGATAGTCAATGAAGCAAAATAGATGTTTTTCTTGGAATTCCCTTGCATTCTCCATGATCCAATGAATGTTGACAATTTGATCTCTGATTACTATTCCCTAACTAAATCAAGCTTGCATACTGCTGAAGAAGAGCTTGAAGGTTTTTGAGGATAACTTTGCTAGCATATGAAATGAGTGCAATTTTATGCTAGTTTGAACATTATTTGGCATTGCCCTTCTTTGGATTTGGAATGAAAATTGACCTTTTCTAGTCCTGCGGCCACTGTTGAGTTTTCCAAATTTGCTGACATATTGAGTGCAGCATTTTAACAGCATCATCTTTTAGGATTTGAAATAGCTCAGCTGGAATTCCATCATCTTTACTAGCTTTGTTCCCTAATAATGCTTCTTAAGGCCCACTTGACTTCATACTCCAGAATGTCTGGCTTCAGGCAAGTTACCACACTATTGTGATTATCTCTGTCTTTAAGACCTTTTTTGTATAGTTCTTCTGTGTATTCTTGCCACCTCTTCTTAATCTCTTCTGCTTCTGTTAGGTCCTTACTGTTTCTGTCCTTTGTTGTGCCCATCCTTGCATGATATGTTTCTTTGATATCTCCAATTTTCATGAAGTGATCTCTAGTCTTTCCCACTCTATTGCTTTCCTCTATTTTTTGCATTTTTCATTTAAGAACGCCTTCTTATCCCTTTTTCCCATTCTTGGCATGGCATTCCTGGTGCATTCAGTTGGGCACATCTTTCCTTTTCTCCTTTGCCTTTCCCTTCTCTTCTTTCCCCAGCTATTTGTAAAGTGTCCTCCATTTAAGCTATTTGTCACCTCCACTATATAATAATGTATAAGGAGTTTGATTTAGGTCATACCTCAATGGTCTAGTGGTTTTCTCTACTTTATTCAATTTAACACTCAATTTTACAATATGGAGCTCATGATCTGAGCCACAGGAGGCTTCAGTTTTTCCTTACTGTACAGAGCTTCTTCATCTTTGGCTGCAAAACACATTGTCAATCTGCTTTCAGTATTGGCCATCTGGTGATGTCCATGTGTAGAGCTGTCTCTTAGGTTGTTAGAAAAGAGGGTTTGGTGTCACCAGCCTGTTCTGTTACCAAATTCAATTAGCCTTTACCCTGCTTCATTTTACTCCAAAGCCTACTTTGCCTGTTATTCCATGTTTCTAAGCAAAATAGATGTTTTTCTTGGAATTCCCTTGCATTCTCCATGATCCAATGAATGTTGACAATTTGATCTCTGATTACTATTCCCTAACTAAATCAAGCTTGCATACTGCTGAAGAAGAGCTTGAAGGTTTTTGAGGATAACTTTGCTAGCATATGAAATGAGTGCAATTTTATGCTAGTTTGAACATTATTTGGCATTGCCCTTCTTTGGATTTGGAATGAAAATTGACCTTTTCTAGTCCTGCGGCCACTGTTGAGTTTTCCAAATTTGCTGACATATTGAGTGCAGCATTTTAACAGCATCATCTTTTAGGATTTGAAATAGCTCAGCTGGAATTCCATCATCTTTACTAGCTTTGTTCCCTAATAATGCTTCTTAAGGCCCACTTGACTTCATACTCCAGAATGTCTGGCTTCAGGCAAGTTACCACACTATTGTGATTATCTCTGTCTTTAAGACCTTTTTTGTATAGTTCTTCTGTGTATTCTTGCCACCTCTTCTTAATCTCTTCTGCTTCTGTTAGGTCCTTACTGTTTCTGTCCTTTGTTGTGCCCATCCTTGCATGATATGTTTCTTTGATATCTCCAATTTTCATGAAGTGATCTCTAGTCTTTCCCACTCTATTGCTTTCCTCTATTTTTTGCATTTTTCATTTAAGAACGCCTTCTTATCCCTTTTTCCCATTCTTGGCATGGCATTCCTGGTGCATTCAGTTGGGCACATCTTTCCTTTTCTCCTTTGCCTTTCCCTTCTCTTCTTTCCCCAGCTATTTGTAAAGTGTCCTCCATTTAAGCTATTTGTCACCTCCACTATATAATAATGTATAAGGAGTTTGATTTAGGTCATACCTCAATGGTCTAGTGGTTTTCTCTACTTTATTCAATTTAACACTCAATTTTACAATATGGAGCTCATGATCTGAGCCACAGGAGGCTTCAGTTTTTCCTTACTGTACAGAGCTTCTTCATCTTTGGCTGCAAAACACATTGTCAATCTGCTTTCAGTATTGGCCATCTGGTGATGTCCATGTGTAGAGCTGTCTCTTAGGTTGTTAGAAAAGAGGGTTTGGTGTCACCAGCCTGTTCTGTTACCAAATTCAATTAGCCTTTACCCTGCTTCATTTTACTCCAAAGCCTACTTTGCCTGTTATTCCATGTTTCTCTTGACTTCCTACTTTGGTATTCCAATCCCCTATGATAAAAAGGACATCTTTTTGGTTAGTGCTAAAAGGTATTTTAATTCTTCACAGAACCAGTCAGCTTCAGGTTCTTTGGCATCAGTAGATGGCACATAGCCTTACATTACTGTGATGTTGAAAAGGTTGCCTTGGATATGAACAAAGATCATTCTGTCACTTTTGAGGTTGCACTGAAGTACTGCATTTCGAACTCTTTTGTTAACTATGAAGGCTACTCCATTTCTTCTAAAGGCTTCTTGCCCACAGTTGTAAATATAACGGTCATCTGAATTAAATTCACCCATTCCTGTTCATTTTACTTCACTGATTTCTAAGATGTCCATGTTCACTCTTGCCATCTTCTGCTTGATTACATCTAATTTACTTTGGATCATGAACTTAACATTCCAGGGTCCTATGAAATATTTTTCTTTACACCATCAAACCTTCCTTTCACCACCAGACACATCCACAACTAAGCACTGCTTCCATGTGGGCCCAGACAGTTCATTCTTTCTGGAACTATTAGTTAAGTAATTGCCCTCCACTCTTTCCCAGTAGAATACTGGACACCTTCCAACCTGGAGGACTATCTTCTGATACCCTATCTTTCTGCCTGTGCATACAGTTCATGGGGTTCTCACAGCAAGGATATTGGAGTGGGTTGTCATAAACAGGGTACGTTTGCATATATTGATAAATAATACATGTGTATATGAATGGTTATAAAAGTTAATGCTATCCATGGATGTATATAAAATCATTGTGTATGTTGATATTTATGGTGGTGGCTCACATGGTAAGGAATCTGCTTGCAGCATAGGGGACCCAGGTTCAATCCCTGGTTTGGGAAGATCCCTCAGAGAAGGAAATGGCAACCCACTCCAGTATTCTTGCCTGGGAAATCCCATAGACAGAGGAGCCTGGTGGGCTATAGTCCATGGGGTTGCAAAGAGTCAGACACAACTAAGTGACTAACACTACAGGTTTTTTCATGGGCTCATATATATGCAAAATGTATGTGCACAGAAATACATGTAATAAATGCAAGTCAATGAGCATATATGCATGTGGGGTTAGGTACATATACTTGAATAATAGCTTATATTTTGTTTCAATTTATACATGTTTAAATATGTAGTGGGCACTTGGTTTTTTACATATATTAGTTTGTTTTCACATCACCATAGAAAGCCTACAATTATTTCCACTTTATTGATACAGAAAATAAACATCAGAGAGACAGAGAGATTTTTTCAGGATCACAGAGGTAACCAGAGGCAAAGTTGGGATTAATCTTAAAGCCCTGGTCTGATACACTATAGATCTAGTGTACCCATGCATGTGCATCTGTGTGTGTGTATGTGATATAGAAGGTCTCCATGCATATCATGTAGGGGTTTGTGTGTGTGTGTGTGTGTGTGTGTGTGTGTGTGTGTGTGTGTGTGCATGTATGTATGTGTGAAAAAGCGGTCCCCTGAATAGGTGTCTCTGGGCACAGAGAGCCCTTGACAATTGCACACACATAGGACCCCCCAACCTGCCCATGTAAACAAATCACCGCTGCTAATTGATTCATCTCTTTTTCTCAAAGCCCTTACTTCACCAAGCAGTCTTCACTGCTATCTGTCTGTGACCCCTTGGCCCTTCTAAGTGCTACTGCATCAATGGCAAACAGTAACCAGATGCAGGACCAACTCCTTTAGCAAGGCCACCTGACTCCTCGGGCACTTTTTAGAGACCTACAGAACCAGAGATAGGAGGACCTGGGATGCCAAGGACTGAGCTCTGGAGACAGAGTAGCCCTGTCAGCTTGCTCCTATTCATGTAGAAAGGGGTTAACTTTAAAAATAAGAAAGTGAAAGTGTTAGTCGCTCAGTCATGTTCAACTCTGTGACCTCATGAACTATAGTCCACCAGGCTCCTCTGTCCATGGAATTCTCCAGGCAAGAATACTGGAGTGGGGCTTCCCCTGGTGGTCCAGTGGGTAAGGACACTGCCTTGCAGTTCAAGGGCGCGGTTCAATCCCTGGCCTAGGAAGATCCCACGTGCCGGAGCGGTCCATGTCCAATTACGAGCCAGAGCTCTGGAGCACATGCAGCGACACTGCCTTGCAGTTCATGTAATAAATGCAAGTCAATGAGCATATATGCATGTGGGGTTAGGTACATATACTTGAATAATAGCTTATATTTTGTTTCAATTTATACATGTTTAAATATGTAGTGGGCACTTGGTTTTTTACATATATTAGTTTGTTTTCACATCACCATAGAAAGCCTACAATTATTTCCACTTTATTGATACAGAAAATAAACATCAGAGAGACAGAGAGATTTTTTCAGGATCACAGAGGTAACCAGAGGCAAAGTTGGGATTAATCTTAAAGCCCTGGTCTGATACACTATAGATCTAGTGTACCCATGCATGTGCATCTGTGTGTGTGTATGTGATATAGAAGGTCTCCATGCATATCATGTAGGGGTTTGTGTGTGTGTGTGTGTGTGTGTGTGTGTGTGTGTGTGTGTGTGTGTGCATGTATGTATGTGTGAAAAAGCGGTCCCCTGAATAGGTGTCTCTGGGCACAGAGAGCCCTTGACAATTGCACACACATAGGACCCCCCAACCTGCCCATGTAAACAAATCACCGCTGCTAATTGATTCATCTCTTTTTCTCAAAGCCCTTACTTCACCAAGCAGTCTTCACTGCTATCTGTCTGTGACCCCTTGGCCCTTCTAAGTGCTACTGCATCAATGGCAAACAGTAACCAGATGCAGGACCAACTCCTTTAGCAAGGCCACCTGACTCCTCGGGCACTTTTTAGAGACCTACAGAACCAGAGATAGGAGGACCTGGGATGCCAAGGACTGAGCTCTGGAGACAGAGTAGCCCTGTCAGCTTGCTCCTATTCATGTAGAAAGGGGTTAACTTTAAAAATAAGAAAGTGAAAGTGTTAGTCGCTCAGTCATGTTCAACTCTGTGACCTCATGAACTATAGTCCACCAGGCTCCTCTGTCCATGGAATTCTCCAGGCAAGAATACTGGAGTGGGGCTTCCCCTGGTGGTCCAGTGGGTAAGGACACTGCCTTGCAGTTCAAGGGGCGCCGGTTCAATCCCTGGCCTAGGAAGATCCCACGTGCCGCGGAGCGGCTGGACCGATGTGTCCAATTACCGAGCCAGAGCTCTGGAGCACATGCAGCCAGAGCCAGTGCTATGCGACAACAGATGCCACCGCGATGGGAGGCCCACAGGAGCCAAAGAACAAAGACGGCTGAAAATAGAGAAATGAAAGACCAATAGAAGTGGCCCGCCCGCTCCCCTGCCCCCCTAACCCGACCCCCGCCCAAAATAAATAAAGAAAGAAAGAATACTGGAGTGAGTTGTCATTCCCTTCTCCAGGATCTTCTTGAGTCAAAGATCAAAGCCGCGCTTCCTAAACCTTCAGGTTAATCTGTGATTCCTATCCTAAAGTGGCTCTGAGGCTCTGGTGGAGTCACTAATTATAAAATGGGGACCACCAAGTGTCCTACCCAAAGTCACTGCTAGGAGAAAGTGAGCTAAGAGAAGAGAGTCTGCCATGAGGCCATGCAGAGATGGGGCTCTGAAAGCCAGTGTCTTCTCCTTGCAGAGCAGATACTCTAAACTGCAGCAATTCTGCCCAACAAGCAGGAGGGTATTTTTCCTATTAATCTGACTTCGTTGAAACTAGTTCATTTCACCCACCTCCATGCCACCTGCCTCCACTCCCAGATACAGATAAGTGGAAAGAGACTCCCAGCACAGCAGCCGATCCACAAGGACCAACTAGTGAGGTTCAGGAGGCTCCCAGGAATCTGAACTGAGGAGGTTGGTGCCAGTGTACAGGAATATTTGATTGGAGAGCCCATCCTGAGGTTATCAAGAGCAAGGCTGGAGATCCCATCCATGCTGGAGTGCAGGAAAGAAAGACAAAATGCAGCTGGAAGAAACAGAATCAAGAGGCCACGTGGCCTCTTGAGAGCAACCTTGATTCTCGACTGGGGTTCTGGGTTTGTTCCCTCCCAGACCTGGCTCTCGCCTCGCCTTGGGTTCTCAAGGTAACTGCAGTTTCCTTCCAGAAAAACCTCCCTTTTGTTCAGTGATGCCCAAATAAAAGAAGAACATGAAGTCATTTCTGAGGCACTTTCAGTTTTTTGGAGACATCGAGCCTTGCAGTTCAAGGGGCGCCGGTTCAATCCCTGGCCTAGGAAGATCCCACGTGCCGCGGAGCGGCTGGACCGATGTGTCCAATTACCGAGCCAGAGCTCTGGAGCACATGCAGCCAGAGCCAGTGCTATGCGACAACAGATGCCACCGCGATGGGAGGCCCACAGGAGCCAAAGAACAAAGACGGCTGAAAATAGAGAAATGAAAGACCAATAGAAGTGGCCCGCCCGCTCCCCTGCCCCCCTAACCCCACCCCCCCCCAAAATAAATAAAGAAAGAAAGAATACTGGAGTGAGTTGTCATTCCCTTCTCCAGGATCTTCTTGAGTCAAAGATCAAAGCCGCGCTTCCTAAACCTTCAGGTTAATCTGTGATTCCTATCCTAAAGTGGCTCTGAGGCTCTGGTGGAGTCACTAATTATAAAATGGGGACCACCAAGTGTCCTACCCAAAGTCACTGCTAGGAGAAAGTGAGCTAAGAGAAGAGAGTCTGCCATGAGGCCATGCAGAGATGGGGCTCTGAAAGCCAGTGTCTTCTCCTTGCAGAGCAGATACTCTAAACTGCAGCAATTCTGCCCAACAAGCAGGAGGGTATTTTTCCTATTAATCTGACTTCGTTGAAACTAGTTCATTTCACCCACCTCCATGCCACCTGCCTCCACTCCCAGATACAGATAAGTGGAAAGAGACTCCCAGCACAGCAGCCGATCCACAAGGACCAACTAGTGAGGTTCAGGAGGCTCCCAGGAATCTGAACTGAGGAGGTTGGTGCCAGTGTACAGGAATATTTGATTGGAGAGCCCATCCTGAGGTTATCAAGAGCAAGGCTGGAGATCCCATCCATGCTGGAGTGCAGGAAAGAAAGACAAAATGCAGCTGGAAGAAACAGAATCAAGAGGCCACGTGGCCTCTTGAGAGCAACCTTGATTCTCGACTGGGGTTCTGGGTTTGTTCCCTCCCAGACCTGGCTCCTCGCCTCGCCTTGGGTTCTCAAGGTAACTGCAGTTTCCTTCCAGAAAAACCTCCCTTTTGTTCAGTGATGCCCAAATAAAAGAAGAACATGAAGTCATTTCTGAGGCACTCAGTTTTAGAACATTCCTTGCATTCTCTTCTGTGGAGACATCGAGTCTGGCAGCCTATGCTCTGGTACCATCCATTTCATGGACTTAGTGAGTAAGAGCCTGTGGATAAACCTGAAAGGTCAAGATGCCCTCCTCCCACTGAGCAAGAAAAATGGTTATAAAAATTTAATTTAATATACAGTTAAGGATTCCAAATTAAAATTAGTCTCAAAATCTAACCTTATTTCTCCTGAAGATGCAAGAGGTGCATGCCATGCTCAAAAAAAGACCTCAGGCCTTCCAAGATCATGAATGACATACAACACATATGTGAAGGCAAGTGACAGCCAGTGTCTCTCTGTTCTTTAATATGGAAATAAAATTGGTTCAAAAGTTCTGCAGTTTAATCCTCCTAACATTTTTGTGACTTTCTGCAGGCTTCTGTGTTTCTGGCATTCAATGTATGCTCTAGTTTGATATCTTGTCTCTTATTTCTGCCTTGGGCTGACCTCAACTTGGAACTCAGCCCCTGTCCCTTCATTTCTCACAGACACCATTTGTTCAGGCGGCTTGGCTGGGCAGCCACTCTTCCTGAAGAAGCATGAGAGTATTGAACAGCCAACAGCCTAAACCCGAGGGACAGAAGCTCAAGTGACAGACAGCTCCTCCTCTTGTCTTTTCAACGCAGAGCCTGTGCTCCCTGCCCCTCACCCTGTCTCTTGATTCTGCTCTGCCTTGCATCTCCCCCCGCCCCCACTTCCTCTTCATCTCTTCCACCTGCACTTCCTGAAATACCTGTATTCCATAGTTCCCTCTCCTTGATGTACCCCAGACTCACTCCCCAAAGGCCCGCAGAGCCTCCAGTCATGTTCACAGAGATCCATTAAAGCTTTTTTTAAACAAGCACAATATTCTCCCTGAGTGGAATTCTGCTCCCAACATCCAAAATCTTATTTCCTCCCTCTTGCACAGGCAAGGCAAACACACCCTCCTGAAGAGTTCTGAGAACCTCTCCTTTAGCGCTCCATTCCTGGCATTTCCCTCCAGAGAACCTCCATGTGAACTTCTCCACATTCCCCAGATCAAAACACAGGTCCTGCCTTTTGTTCAGTGATGCCCAAATAAAAGAAGAACATGAAGTCATTTCTGAGGCACTCAGTTTTAGAACATTCCTTGCATTCTCTTCTGTGGAGACATCGAGTCTGGCAGCCTATGCTCTGGTACCATCCATTTCATGGACTTAGTGAGTAAGAGCCTGTGGATAAACCTGAAAGGTCAAGATGCCCTCCTCCCACTGAGCAAGAAAAATGGTTATAAAAATTTAATTTAATATACAGTTAAGGATTCCAAATTAAAATTAGTCTCAAAATCTAACCTTATTTCTCCTGAAGATGCAAGAGGTGCATGCCATGCTCAAAAAAAGACCTCAGGCCTTCCAAGATCATGAATGACATACAACACATATGTGAAGGCAAGTGACAGCCAGTGTCTCTCTGTTCTTTAATATGGAAATAAAATTGGTTCAAAAGTTCTGCAGTTTAATCCTCCTAACATTTTTGTGACTTTCTGCAGGCTTCTGTGTTTCTGGCATTCAATGTATGCTCTAGTTTGATATCTTGTCTCTTATTTCTGCCTTGGGCTGACCTCAACTTGGAACTCAGCCCCTGTCCCTTCATTTCTCACAGACACCATTTGTTCAGGCGGCTTGGCTGGGCAGCCACTCTTCCTGAAGAAGCATGAGAGTATTGAACAGCCAACAGCCTAAACCCGAGGGACAGAAGCTCAAGTGACAGACAGCTCCTCCTCTTGTCTTTTCAACGCAGAGCCTGTGCTCCCTGCCCCTCACCCTGTCTCTTGATTCTGCTCTGCCTTGCATCTCCCCCCGCCCCCACTTCCTCTTCATCTCTTCCACCTGCACTTCCTGAAATACCTGTATTCCATAGTTCCCTCTCCTTGATGTACCCCAGACTCACTCCCCAAAGGCCCGCAGAGCCTCCAGTCATGTTCACAGAGATCCATTAAAGCTTTTTTTAAACAAGCACAATATTCTCCCTGAGTGGAATTCTGCTCCCAACATCCAAAATCTTATTTCCCTCCCTCTTGCACAGGCAAGGCAAACACACCCTCCTGAAGAGTTCTGAGAACCTCTCCTTTAGCGCTCCATTCCTGGCATTTCCCTCCAGAGAACCTCCATGTGAACTTCTCCACATTCCCCAGATCAAAACACAGGTCCTGCCTGGCCCCATTCCTTCCCACAAGCCTTTCCCTCTGCCTGGAATAACTAACCTTTTCAGCTGTCAAATTCCCCCCTATCCTTCTACACACAATTCAAATATCACCCTCTCTGTGACTTCCCCCCAATTCCCTGGACCAAGGAGTTAGATGCTTCTTCCCTGAGCTCCCTCATACCTGTCATGTGCAGAACAAATCCCCCCAGCCCCGTGTATCACAGTGCCCTATTTATCCTCATTTCCCCCTTACAACCAGGAGTCTTTCATGGAGGAGCCAGGGCTCTCCCAGCCCTGTATGTCTGCCTATGAAACAGCTGGCAGATTACTGCTGCTCTGAAAGTGTGATTTAAATGGACAGTAGGCGACATATCCTTAGTGCTTACTGTCAGGCAGTATTCTAAGCATCCAACATGCACTATCTCATTTAACTACCTCTGTGTACTTCCTCACCAGGACACTATAAATATTATGGAGCATTTTAGTTACATGTGAGCATCCTGAGGCTCATCCGTGTTAAAGGGCTTGTGCAAGATCACTCAAGTACAGAGTGTTGGAGCTGAAATCTGAACCCATCCATGGCTCATAACAATTATGGTGGACTCAAAGCTATGGTTTTTCCAATAGTCATCTGTGGATGTGAGAGTTGGACCAGAAAGAAGGCTGACCACTAGAGAATTGATGCTTTCAAACTGTGGTGCTGGAGAAGACTCTTGAGAGTCCCTTGGACAGCAAGGAGATCAAACCAGTCAATCCTAAAGGAAATCAACTCTGAATATTCATTGGGAGGACTAATGCTGAGGCTGAAATACCAATACTATGGCTACCTGCTGCAAAGAGCCAACTCATTGGGAAAGATCCTGATGATGGGAAAGACTGAAGGCAGAAGGATAAGGGGGAAACAGAGGATAAGATGATTAGATAGCATCACTGACTTAATGGACATGAACCTGAGCAAACACTGGGAGATGGTGGAGGATAGAGGCTCCCAACATCCAAAATCTTATTTCCTACCTCTTGCACAGGCAAGGCAAACACACCCTCCTGAAGAGTTCTGAGAACCTCTCCTTTAGCGCTCCATTCCTGGCATTTCCCTCCAGAGAACCTCCATGTGAACTTCTCCACATTCCCCAGATCAAAACACAGGTCCTGCCTGGCCCCATTCCTTCCCACAAGCCTTTCCCTCTGCCTGGAATAACTAACCTTTTCAGCTGTCAAATTCCCCCCTATCCTTCTACACACAATTCAAATATCACCCTCTCTGTGACTTCCCCCCAATTCCCTGGACCAAGGAGTTAGATGCTTCTTCCCTGAGCTCCCTCATACCTGTCATGTGCAGAACAAATCCCCCCAGCCCCGTGTATCACAGTGCCCTATTTATCCTCATTTCCCCCTTACAACCAGGAGTCTTTCATGGAGGAGCCAGGGCTCTCCCAGCCCTGTATGTCTGCCTATGAAACAGCTGGCAGATTACTGCTGCTCTGAAAGTGTGATTTAAATGGACAGTAGGCGACATATCCTTAGTGCTTACTGTCAGGCAGTATTCTAAGCATCCAACATGCACTATCTCATTTAACTACCTCTGTGTACTTCCTCACCAGGACACTATAAATATTATGGAGCATTTTAGTTACATGTGAGCATCCTGAGGCTCATCCGTGTTAAAGGGCTTGTGCAAGATCACTCAAGTACAGAGTGTTGGAGCTGAAATCTGAACCCATCCATGGCTCATAACAATTATGGTGGACTCAAAGCTATGGTTTTTCCAATAGTCATCTGTGGATGTGAGAGTTGGACCAGAAAGAAGGCTGACCACTAGAGAATTGATGCTTTCAAACTGTGGTGCTGGAGAAGACTCTTGAGAGTCCCTTGGACAGCAAGGAGATCAAACCAGTCAATCCTAAAGGAAATCAACTCTGAATATTCATTGGGAGGACTAATGCTGAGGCTGAAATACCAATACTATGGCTACCTGCTGCAAAGAGCCAACTCATTGGGAAAGATCCTGATGATGGGAAAGACTGAAGGCAGAAGGATAAGGGGGAAACAGAGGATAAGATGATTAGATAGCATCACTGACTTAATGGACATGAACCTGAGCAAACACTGGGAGATGGTGGAGGATAGAGGATCCTGACAAGCTATAGTCCACAAGGTCTCAAAGAGTTGGACATGATTTAGCAACTGAACAAAAACAACTAAAAAATTAACGTTTTGTTTGAGGAAGTAGAGAGGAGAATGATGAAGACATTCTTTATAAATCATAAATTCAGATTCACAGGACTAACTTGGTGGTCCAGTGGTTAAGAATCTGCCTTGCAATGCAGGGTACATGGGTTTAATGCCTTCTTGGGGAACTATTAATAAGAGACCACATGAAGCAGGGAAACTAAGCCCACATGCCACAACTAGAGAGCTGTGTGCCACAACTACTGCGCCCTCACACAACAACCAACACCCAACACAGTCAAATAAGTATTTTTAAAAAAGATTCAGTTAGGGCTTCCCCTGGTGGTCCAGTGGATAAGGACACCGCCTTGCAGTGCAAGGGGCGCCGGTTCAATCCCTGGCCTGGGAAGATCCCATGTGCCATGGAGTGGCTGGATCGGTGTGTCCAATTACTGAGCCAGAGCTCTGGAGCACATGTGCCCAGAGCCGGCACTCTGCAACGACAGACGTCACCGCGATGGGAGGCCCACAGGAGCCAAAGAACAAAGACGGATGAAAATAGAGAAATGAAAGACCAATAGAAGTAGCCGCCCCCCCCCCTCCCCTCCCCAACCCCCGCCCAAAATAAATAAATAAATAAATCTTTAAAAAAGAAAAAAAAAAAGATTCAGTTAGTCTCTAGGAGGCTGTGTTGACACTGTCCTAGAATGAAAGTATACAAGGCAACTGTTGTTACTATAGCTGGGACTGTTAAGCTCTCTGGGGCCAAGCAGTTTTGGTGGGAATTCCTTACCCAGTGGTTCTGGAGAAGACTCTTGAGAGTCCCTTGGACAGCAAGGAGATCAAACCAGTCAATCCTAAAGGAAATCAACTCTGAATATTCATTGGGAGGACTAATGCTGAGGCTGAAATACCAATACTATGGCTACCTGCTGCAAAGAGCCAACTCATTGGGAAAGATCCTGATGATGGGAAAGACTGAAGGCAGAAGGATAAGGGGGAAACAGAGGATAAGATGATTAGATAGCATCACTGACTTAATGGACATGAACCTGAGCAAACACTGGGAGATGGTGGAGGATAGAGGATCCTGACAAGCTATAGTCCACAAGGTCTCAAAGAGTTGGACATGATTTAGCAACTGAACAAAAACAACTAAAAAATTAACGTTTTGTTTGAGGAAGTAGAGAGGAGAATGATGAAGACATTCTTTATAAATCATAAATTCAGATTCACAGGACTAACTTGGTGGTCCAGTGGTTAAGAATCTGCCTTGCAATGCAGGGTACATGGGTTTAATGCCTTCTTGGGGAACTATTAATAAGAGACCACATGAAGCAGGGAAACTAAGCCCACATGCCACAACTAGAGAGCTGTGTGCCACAACTACTGCGCCCTCACACAACAACCAACACCCAACACAGTCAAATAAGTATTTTTAAAAAAGATTCAGTTAGGGCTTCCCCTGGTGGTCCAGTGGATAAGGACACCGCCTTGCAGTGCAAGGGGCGCCGGTTCAATCCCTGGCCTGGGAAGATCCCATGTGCCATGGAGTGGCTGGATCGGTGTGTCCAATTACTGAGCCAGAGCTCTGGAGCACATGTGCCCAGAGCCGGCACTCTGCAACGACAGACGTCACCGCGATGGGAGGCCCACAGGAGCCAAAGAACAAAGACGGATGAAAATAGAGAAATGAAAGACCAATAGAAGTGGCCCGCCCACTCCCCCCCCTCCCCAACCCCCCCCCAAAAAAAAAAAAAAAATAACTCTTTAAAAAAAAAAAAAAAAAAGATTCAGTTAGTCTCTAGGAGGCTGTGTTGACACTGTCCTAGAATGAAAGTATACAAGGCAACTGTTGTTACTATAGCTGGGACTGTTAAGCTCTCTGGGGCCAAGCAGTTTTGGTGGGAATTCCTTACCCATCTTTTAAATGGGATTGGGATAATCTATTATAAATATTTAGGATTCCACGAAAGACAGACATTTTTAACTTCACTGCTGGGTAATACAGTGTGGGAGAAAGGCATATACTTATGCACACAGATACACACATACACATAATATTTATATGAAGATTGATAAGTGCTACAAACCCTGCAGACTCATGTGAAGCCACCAGCAACTATTGGCACTTTTGGTATGGTTTGGCCATCCAGGTAGGTTATCCTAAGTCTTTGGCCATAACCATGAAACAGAAAGCAGAGCAAGAACCCAGAACCATGACCATGGCCCTGGGCTCTGTTGGATTGGCCAGTTTGGGAAAGGGGACCTTTTCCCTAACACTTCCATGTCATCTGAATTGTGTTCTCTTTGCCAAAAGAAGTGCTAACCTCTTTGCAAAAATCAAAAGACCTCATAAAAAGATCCCAGTTCCATATGCCAATGTTGACAGAAAGACGATGAAAAGAAGCACGTGTAAATACAGTTTATTGGAGCCTGTGGAAACAAATGTTTACTGCTCTCATTTGTTGTTAGAATCATCATCCAGTAGCTTGTGTAGACCTCCTCTTATGAACACTTGTGGAGAATATAAGTGTGTACCTGAGAATACACACAGGAAGGGTATGCTTCTCTGCGTGAAATCTTAGCATGTTTTTGAGCTTTTTCTAGAAAGTACTGATACTGGTATCAGTTAGCAATTGCTGCATAACAAACCACACCAAAGTTAATGACTTAAAAGACAACTGTGCCTTATTTCTCAGGAATTGATAGGATGGCCGTGTGGTTAGCTGATTTCCGCTGGGCTTGTAGCCTCAGGGGTCAGTTAGTCAGCTGACTGAGGCTTGACAACCCAGGATGGTCTCAACTGTGGTGACCTTATTTGGCACCTTGTGATTTTTTATCTTTCTGCAGGTTAATCCAGGCTTGTTCTCATGGTGGCAGTAAGAGTCCATGAGACAAAGCGGAAGCATGCAAGGCCTCCTAAGACAGACAAACCATCATTCTGTTACTTTTTTGGGGCCAAAGCAGCCTCAAGAACAGCTTAAACTCGAGTCAGTCATGGAGAATAATCTCACAATGAGAAGAATGGCAGAGTCACGCTGTAGTCAACCTACCCTACTGCTCAATGGGACAGGTGAGTGTGGTAGCTACCATTTTCTGGACATTTAAGATGTACTATTTGTTGTTATTTAATCACTAAGTCAAAGGAAGATTTACTTCACTCTAAAGCCAGTGCTTTTTCCATTTCTCCAAATGGACCTCATGGTGCTCTACTCTTGACAATATTGATGTGAAGAGCCAACTCTGCTTGGTTCTGAGTGTTCCGGAGGGATGTGTGACAGGAGGGAGGATCAGCCAAGGCTCTGGGGAACAGGGAGTGTCCAAGCAAACAGGCTGGTGCAATGGGAAGAAAAATGGTTTTACAATGAGACACCCCTGAGTCTAAATCGCTATAAATCTCTTTCCTCATTTGCAAGACATTGAGAAATACTCCCTCACAGGCTGTGTGAGGAATAGATATGCTCTGGACACCAGTTTCAGATGCAGGCTGACGGCTGGTCTGAACCTCTTTGCAAAAATCAAAAGACCTCATAAAAAGATCCCAGTTCCATATGCCAATGTTGACAGAAAGACGATGAAAAGAAGCACGTGTAAATACAGTTTATTGGAGCCTGTGGAAACAAATGTTTACTGCTCTCATTTGTTGTTAGAATCATCATCCAGTAGCTTGTGTAGACCTCCTCTTATGAACACTTGTGGAGAATATAAGTGTGTACCTGAGAATACACACAGGAAGGGTATGCTTCTCTGCGTGAAATCTTAGCATGTTTTTGAGCTTTTTCTAGAAAGTACTGATACTGGTATCAGTTAGCAATTGCTGCATAACAAACCACACCAAAGTTAATGACTTAAAAGACAACTGTGCCTTATTTCTCAGGAATTGATAGGATGGCCGTGTGGTTAGCTGATTTCCGCTGGGCTTGTAGCCTCAGGGGTCAGTTAGTCAGCTGACTGAGGCTTGACAACCCAGGATGGTCTCAACTGTGGTGACCTTATTTGGCACCTTGTGATTTTTTATCTTTCTGCAGGTTAATCCAGGCTTGTTCTCATGGTGGCAGTAAGAGTCCATGAGACAAAGCGGAAGCATGCAAGGCCTCCTAAGACAGACAAACCATCATTCTGTTACTTTTTTGGGGCCAAAGCAGCCTCAAGAACAGCTTAAACTCGAGTCAGTCATGGAGAATAATCTCACAATGAGAAGAATGGCAGAGTCACGCTGTAGTCAACCTACCCTACTGCTCAATGGGACAGGTGAGTGTGGTAGCTACCATTTTCTGGACATTTAAGATGTACTATTTGTTGTTATTTAATCACTAAGTCAAAGGAAGATTTACTTCACTCTAAAGCCAGTGCTTTTTCCATTTCTCCAAATGGACCTCATGGTGCTCTACTCTTGACAATATTGATGTGAAGAGCCAACTCTGCTTGGTTCTGAGTGTTCCGGAGGGATGTGTGACAGGAGGGAGGATCAGCCAAGGCTCTGGGGAACAGGGAGTGTCCAAGCAAACAGGCTGGTGCAATGGGAAGAAAAATGGTTTTACAATGAGACACCCCTGAGTCTAAATCGCTATAAATCTCTTTCCTCATTTGCAAGACAGTGAGAGCAAATACTCCCTCACAGGCTGTGTGAGGAATAGATATGCTCTGGACACCAGTTTCAGATGCAGGCTGCACCGGCTGGGTGTTTGACCTCAGACAGGCTGCTCTGCTTCCTGAAGCCTCAGTGTCTTCGACTACAGAAATGGGCCTAATAAAGATCCTTGTTTTCTAGGATTGTTGCAAAGATTAAATGCATTCTCATCTGCAAAACACTTAGGCTATCTGGTACCAGGGAGTGTTAGTCACTCAGTTATGTCTGACTCTTTGCAAGCCCATTGACTATAGCCCATCCGGTCCCACTGTCCATGGGATTCTCCAGGCAAGAATACTGGAGTGGGTTTCCATTCCCTTTTTTAGGATGTCTTCCTGACCCAGGGATCGAACCAGGGTCTCCAGCATAGAAGGTGAGTTCTTTACCATCAAAGTCACCAGAGAAGTACCAGGTAAGTATATACCAGGTATATAAAGTAAGGTGCCAAGTTTATAATAGTCAACATGTAGATATGCATGTACACCAATGGTTCCAGAGAGTCAGAACAGGTCAGACAATGCCAGTGGGCTAAGCCCAATAAAGAGCCTGGGGAAGGGCCAGCCTTAGAGTATCTCATAAATTATGTGAGCCTCTGAAAAGGGCTGAAAGGACTGACAATCAAAACCAGATATCGAGACAGATCCTGACCTTGGACCGGTCCCTAAGAAATATTTCAAATAAAATACCCATTTTTCCAGCTCAAGGGTGGTAGCCTACCATTGGGACAGGTGTGTGTGGTAGCTACCATTTTCTGGACATTTAAGATGTACTATTTGTTGTTATTTAATCACTAAGTCAAAGGAAGATTTACTTCACTCTAAAGCCAGTGCTTTTTCCATTTCTCCAAATGGACCTCATGGTGCTCTACTCTTGACAATATTGATGTGAAGAGCCAACTCTGCTTGGTTCTGAGTGTTCCGGAGGGATGTGTGACAGGAGGGAGGATCAGCCAAGGCTCTGGGGAACAGGGAGTGTCCAAGCAAACAGGCTGGTGCAATGGGAAGAAAAATGGTTTTACAATGAGACACCCCTGAGTCTAAATCGCTATAAATCTCTTTCCTCATTTGCAAGACAGTGGGGCAAATACTCCCTCACAGGCTGTGTGAGGAATAGATATGCTCTGGACACCAGTTTCAGATGCAGGCTGCACCGGCTGGGTGTTTGACCTCAGACAGGCTGCTCTGCTTCCTGAAGCCTCAGTGTCTTCGACTACAGAAATGGGCCTAATAAAGATCCTTGTTTTCTAGGATTGTTGCAAAGATTAAATGCATTCTCATCTGCAAAACACTTAGGCTATCTGGTACCAGGGAGTGTTAGTCACTCAGTTATGTCTGACTCTTTGCAAGCCCATTGACTATAGCCCATCCGGTCCCACTGTCCATGGGATTCTCCAGGCAAGAATACTGGAGTGGGTTTCCATTCCCTTTTTCAGGATGTCTTCCTGACCCAGGGATCGAACCAGGGTCTCCAGCATAGAAGGTGAGTTCTTTACCATCAAAGTCACCAGAGAAGTACCAGGTAAGTATATACCAGGTATATAAAGTAAGGTGCCAAGTTTATAATAGTCAACATGTAGATATGCATGTACACCAATGGTTCCAGAGAGTCAGAACAGGTCAGACAATGCCAGTGGGCTAAGCCCAATAAAGAGCCTGGGGAAGGGCCAGCCTTAGAGTATCTCATAAATTATGTGAGCCTCTGAAAAGGGCTGAAAGGACTGACAATCAAAACCAGATATCGAGACAGATCCTGACCTTGGACCGTCCCTAAGGAGAAAATACATTTGCCCAGCTCAGGGGACAGTGATATAAGTTCATTTCAAAGCTTTATTATATGAACAGGCTTGGAGATGCCTTGTGCCTCTGAGGGAAAGAATTGTGCTCCTTGGAGTTACACAGCTCAAGGGGCTGACCTTGTGTGGTTATTGAAGAAATAAAGTATTATTAGGGAAGAAAAGAATCATTTCATACTCGTACTTATACACATACACATTTCTAATTGGGCACTTGGTTTTCTTTGAGAGGAGAACAATGGAAGGATACAATGTTAGGGGCTGAACTGTGGAACACCCACCAAATTCAGATGTTGTGGTCCTAATCCCTAGCACATCAGAAGGTGACTACATTTGAAGACAGGCTTTTGAAAGAGGTAATTAAGTTATAAACAGGTCATATGGGTAAGTGCTATTCCAATACGAACAGTGTCCTTAGACAAGAAGAATGTTAGGACACAGACACAGATCACGTGAGAACACAGGGAGAAGAGAGCCATCCACCAGCCAAGGAGAGAGGCCTCAGAAGAAACCAATCCTGCTGACTCCTTGATCTCATTGCTAGCCTCCAGAACCGTGAGAAAATTACTTTCCCGTTTTTAAGCCATTCAGTCTGTGGTACTCTGTTATGGTGGCCCTGGCAAACTCATTTGGTCAATTATTGGCCATTAACCTCTATACCAAATATCAGTTAAAAAAAGAAAGAAAAAAAGGTCTGACACTCCCAGCTATAGCCTGCTTTACCAGGTCAGGAGGGTTATGCATCCTTGACAAAAGGGGAGGAGGGCCTGGCCCACAGCATTGTGAGGAAAAGGCCTGCCAGAGGCACATTTCCATCCGCCTCACCCTGTGCCATCCTGAAGCAGCCACCCTCTTCTGCCAGTAAAACCATGTCTCTGGGCCCCTCTCTCATCTGCACTCGTGGTCAGCCTTTGGCTTCAGCCCCTTCCATGGATTTTTCACTCTGGTGTCAGTCCTACACCTCCTAACCCTACCTTCCAGCACTTCCCCCACTGGACACAGCAGATCTGACAGGGACAGACTCCCGAGGGTTCCTCCCTGGCCCGCCCCTCTCTGGCTTTTGGCCTGAACATGAGTGAAAATGAAACGTGACGTGTGTGCTCATAATACCTTCTGGTTCTGCAGGGTCCCTTGGCTTGTAACTCACTTCACATTAACATGAACAAGTTGACATTTTTAAGGTTAATGATCCAGTTGCTTATATGACAGGCGGGGTTTGAAATCAGACGGCTCCTACGAACTGGTAGCCTGCGAAGCAGCTTTTAGTACGCTGCTCAAGAGGCTCTAAGAAAACTGACTTGTCCTTTGGTACCCATACAACCATCTAGGACCCGTGTCCTCCATCTAATTTGCACTTTCCAAAATTTTCCTCAAGACTTCTCACTTCAGCAAGTGTCTCATGGTTTTTTAAAATGATGTGTGCTGTGACCCAACTTGTTGCAGCTGCTGAAGGTGAGTGAGGGACTTGCTGAAACTGAAGAACAGATAAACGGCTCTAAAAGGGATGGTCTTTGTGGACAGCAAAAGGGAGTTAACACTGAGTTATGACAAAGATAAAACCTTATCTATTTTTTTAAATAATAAAAAAACTATTTTTGCAGGTATTTTTTGACATTTATTTTATTTATTTTATTTGTTTATTTATATCCATCTTTATTCTTCAGCCTGTGTGGGCCTCCCACTGCAGTGACCTCTCTTGTTGCAGAGCTCTGGCTCTGGGCACATGCGCTCCAGAGTGCTGGCTCGAGATTGGACACACCGGCCCAGCCACTCTGCAGCACAAGGGATCTTTCTGGGCCAGGGATCAAACCAGTGCCCCTTGCACTGCAAGGCTGACTCTTTACCCACTGGACCACCAGGGAATCTCCTAAAAACTGTATATTTTTGACAAATTATAATTCAAACTGGAATCTTTTCAACTGTGTGACAAGCTGCAAATCATCAGTTTTAACACTGAGGTTGTGAAATGGGAGCATCTCTTTCACATGTCCCTCACCTCTGCCAGCTGTAGACAGCCAGTCACCCCTCCTGTCTCTGAGATGAGTCCTGAGTCATTGCAGGACCCTGATAATGAAATCATCATGCCACACTGAGTTCTGGAAAAGGTCAACTCTTCTTAAGCCTGGCCTCAGCTCCCCACCTACACCTCTTTAATGCAGGTGAGTAGGTGGAATTTCTCCTCCCTACATGATTTTCTATGCTTTCCTTTTTAAAACCGCTTTTTATAAATTAAAAAAAATACAGAGGTTCCACACAGTTTAAAATCCACAGTTAGGGACTTCCCTGGTGCTCCAGTGGCTAAGACTGCACTTCCAATGCAGGGGTCCAGGTTCAATCCAATGGTTGGGGAACTAGATACCATACACCACAACTAAAGAGCACGTATGCTGCAAGGAAGATAGACGATCCCACGTGCTGCAACTAAAACCCAGTGCAGCTCAATAAATAAATATAAAAATTTAAATTAAAAAGCAAAGTTATAAAAATTAAAATATTAGGGACCTCTCTGGTGGTCCAGTGGTTAAGACTGTGCTTCCACTGCAGGGGGAAGCTTGATCCCTGGTTGGGAAAGTTCCATGTGCCACATGGTGAGACCAAAAAATAAAATAATTATTTAAAAATTCTTTAAACTATTGCTAGTGGAACTTCCACCCTCCTTCCAGCTCCACTAAATTAAATTAAACAGCATGAATAGCTGGCTCCATGTGTATTCTCTTTTGCCTTTCTCTTTGATAGTATGGAGATACAACAATATATTTAAGTATATACAAATGCTATTTTTCATTTACATTATTTTACAAAAGTCTAAAGATACTTCACACACAGTTCTCACCTTGATTTTTTTTTCACATGGTAACCCATCACAGCTATCACTCTGACCCACATACATGTACCCCATTCTTCCTTTATAATAGCAGCATAATATTTCATACTAAGAATGTTCTGTGACTTATTCAACCAACCCCCTTCTAGTGGGATATTTAGATTAATACAAGGCTGACTCTTTACCCACTGGACCACCAGGGAATCTCCTAAAAACTGTATATTTTTGACAAATTATAATTCAAACTGGAATCTTTTCAACTGTGTGACAAGCTGCAAATCATCAGTTTTAACACTGAGGTTGTGAAATGGGAGCATCTCTTTCACATGTCCCTCACCTCTGCCAGCTGTAGACAGCCAGTCACCCCTCCTGTCTCTGAGATGAGTCCTGAGTCATTGCAGGACCCTGATAATGAAATCATCATGCCACACTGAGTTCTGGAAAAGGTCAACTCTTCTTAAGCCTGGCCTCAGCTCCCCACCTACACCTCTTTAATGCAGGTGAGTAGGTGGAATTTCTCCTCCCTACATGATTTTCTATGCTTTCCTTTTAAAACCGTTTTTTATAAATTAAAAAAAATACAGAGGTTCCACACAGTTTAAAATCCACAGTTAGGGACTTCCCTGGTGCTCCAGTGGCTAAGACTGCACTTCCAATGCAGGGGTCCAGGTTCAATCCAATGGTTGGGGAACTAGATACCATACACCACAACTAAAGAGCACGTATGCTGCAAGGAAGATAGACGATCCCACGTGCTGCAACTAAAACCCAGTGCAGCTCAATAAATAAATATAAAAATTTAAATTAAAAAGCAAAGTTATAAAAATTAAAATATTAGGGACCTCTCTGGTGGTCCAGTGGTTAAGACTGTGCTTCCACTGCAGGGGGAAGCTTGATCCCTGGTTGGGAAAGTTCCATGTGCCACATGGTGAGACCAAAAAATAAAATAATTATTTAAAAATTCTTTAAACTATTGCTAGTGGAACTTCCACCCTCCTTCCAGCTCCACTAAATTAAATTAAACAGCATGAATAGCTGGCTCCATGTGTATTCTCTTTTGCCTTTCTCTTTGATAGTATGGAGATACAACAATATATTTAAGTATATACAAATGCTATTTTTCATTTACATTATTTTACAAAAGTCTAAAGATACTTCACACACAGTTCTCACCTTGATTTTTTTTTCACATGGTAACCCATCACAGCTATCACTCTGACCCACATACATGTACCCCATTCTTCCTTTATAATAGCAGCATAATATTTCATACTAAGAATGTTCTGTGACTTATTCAACCAACCCCCTTCTAGTGGGATATTTAGATTAATAAAAGAAAAAGCTTCTTTTAAAGCTTTTTCTCTGTGTTGAATACTTCAAGCATCTCTATGATAAGCATCCTTGTGCATATATTAATGTATTTATACTACCAACTTTAGAAGGTCAAAATAAATAGTTATTTTCAATTACATTTAATACCCTGATACTACTTTCCAATAAAGTTATAGCAATTTATAGTTCTATCAACAATTGTGTGTTTTGTCACATCTAAACTCATAAAGATAATATCCATCAAGATGTGGGAATTTCTAATATATTCCGGAAATAATTATTAATGCTATGTGCAATTTATGAATTGCATGCCCATCAATAAGTGCTTCTAAATTTTCTTTTAATTCATAAGAATGATGATGGTCTCCGAGACTGTCCTAGCTTTCAGGGCTTCCCTGGTTGCTCAAATAGTAGAATCCACTAGAAATGTGGGAGACCTGGGTTTGAACCCTGGGTTGGGAAGATCCCCTGGAGAAGGGAATGGCTACCCACTTCAGTATTCCTGCCTGTAGGATCCCATGGACAGAGGAGCCTGGTGGGCTACAGTCCATGGGGTCACAAAGAATCAGACACGAATGAGTTATTTTCACTTCCAAGCTCATTTTAACTTGAGCTAGTTTTACTTGAATTCCTTACTTGCAATTGAAAGAGACCTGACTAATACACTGTGTGTTTTGATATATTTAGTCTCTATCTAATATATAGTTTGCATTTTCTTCTCTAAAATGTGCCTCCATCCAACAATTCTACAATTATTCTTTCCCTTTTTTCAGGAATATGAGTGCCTTGCAGCTCCACTAAATTAAATTAAACAGCATGAATAGCTGGCTCCATGTGTATTCTCTTGCCTTTCTCTTTGATAGTATGGAGATACAACAATATATTTAAGTATATACAAATGCTATTTTTCATTTACATTATTTTACAAAAGTCTAAAGATACTTCACACACAGTTCTCACCTTGATTTTTTTTTCACATGGTAACCCATCACAGCTATCACTCTGACCCACATACATGTACCCCATTCTTCCTTTATAATAGCAGCATAATATTTCATACTAAGAATGTTCTGTGACTTATTCAACCAACCCCCTTCTAGTGGGATATTTAGATTAATAAAAGAAAAAGCTTCTTTTAAAGCTTTTTCTCTGTGTTGAATACTTCAAGCATCTCTATGATAAGCATCCTTGTGCATATATTAATGTATTTATACTACCAACTTTAGAAGGTCAAAATAAATAGTTATTTTCAATTACATTTAATACCCTGATACTACTTTCCAATAAAGTTATAGCAATTTATAGTTCTATCAACAATTGTGTGTTTTGTCACATCTAAACTCATAAAGATAATATCCATCAAGATGTGGGAATTTCTAATATATTCCGGAAATAATTATTAATGCTATGTGCAATTTATGAATTGCATGCCCATCAATAAGTGCTTCTAAATTTTCTTTTAATTCATAAGAATGATGATGGTCTCCGAGACTGTCCTAGCTTTCAGGGCTTCCCTGGTTGCTCAAATAGTAGAATCCACTAGAAATGTGGGAGACCTGGGTTTGAACCCTGGGTTGGGAAGATCCCCTGGAGAAGGGAATGGCTACCCACTTCAGTATTCCTGCCTGTAGGATCCCATGGACAGAGGAGCCTGGTGGGCTACAGTCCATGGGGTCACAAAGAATCAGACACGAATGAGTTATTTTCACTTCCAAGCTCATTTTAACTTGAGCTAGTTTTACTTGAATTCCTTACTTGCAATTGAAAGAGACCTGACTAATACACTGTGTGTTTTGATATATTTAGTCTCTATCTAATATATAGTTTGCATTTTCTTCTCTAAAATGTGCCTCCATCCAACAATTCTACAATTATTCTCCTAAATTTTCACCTAGAATTTTTGTTTCTTAGGTAGTTTTCCTTTTGGCATGTTGGGTTAGATATGAGTGCCCTAGTAGCTTAAGATTTTCTTCTGAGCAGGAGGCATTCAGCATGTTTTCAGGTCTGTAGGATCCTCAGTGCCCTGTACTTTATATTTCATATAAAAAAAGACTCTGGAAACATTTGTGGGGAAAACAAGAAAGGAAGAAAGAAGCAGATATGAAAGAAGGGAGAGAAAGGAAGAAGGGATGGAGAAAGAGAGGAAGGAAAGAAAAGAGAGAGAAAAGGGAGGAAGAGAAAAAAGAAGAAAATAAGTCAAGCTGAAAATGAAGGAAAGATTGAAATGTGTCTCTAGCCCTTTAGGGGAAAAAACCACAAAAATACTGATATTTTCTTTCCTCTGTTTACCAAAATACTGATGTTAGTCCCTCAGTCTATCATAGCACTCAGATTGTTAAGATTCAGAAACTGGTGTGTCACTGTGTCTACTGATGATGACTATTCTTCTATTTTCTCAAATTTCTTTTCAAAATTTCCATCATAGGAGTCAGGCACATTGGAGTTTAAAATTCTAATTGTACATGTATTAGCTAGTTTGCCTTGGAAGAGTCACCTAGCATCTCTGGGCTTGTTCATTCCAATGTAAAATGGAGCTGACAGCATCACACTTCAAGACTATCCATGAAACCCCAGTGGAATTACAGAGGCAAAAGGCTGACCCAAAAGATTCAGCGAAGACAAACCTGTGCCAACTTTATTCATCCTTTGAGCCCCCTCCCACCTCCAATTTCTTTTGATCCCAATGCAAGCATAGACATTTCCAAAAAGAGAAAACATCAGAGCCTGAGAAAACATCCCTGCCCTCCCTCCTTTCAGGAAGTATTTTCTAGAGCCTATGATATGGCCAGGTACCAAGCTGTTACCTCAATGTCATGGACTGTCACCTAGGATCTACATTCCTTTAGTTTTTCTGGATCACAGAGCTCCTTGAGGAACTGGTGAATGCTTTGGATTCTTTCCACAGGGGAGAAAAAGAAACAGATATAAAGCTTCTCATAACTATGCTCTTGCAATTTGGGTGTTGGAGATACCCCATCTGGACTCATCTTAAGATCTCAGTTAAGGAAAGTGGTGGACATTAAGTGAATTTATCCAGCTCCCGCATGCATTTGTTTCTTAGGTAGTTTTCCTTTGCATTGGAGTTGGCCCTAGTAGCTTAAGATTTTCTTCTGAGCAGGAGGCATTCAGCATGTTTTCAGGTCTGTAGGATCCTCAGTGCCCTGTACTTTATATTTCATATAAAAAAAGACTCTGGAAACATTTGTGGGGAAAACAAGAAAGGAAGAAAGAAGCAGATATGAAAGAAGGGAGAGAAAGGAAGAAGGGATGGAGAAAGAGAGGAAGGAAAGAAAAGAGAGAGAAAAGGGAGGAAGAGAAAAAAGAAGAAAATAAGTCAAGCTGAAAATGAAGGAAAGATTGAAATGTGTCTCTAGCCCTTTAGGGGAAAAAACCACAAAAATACTGATATTTTCTTTCCTCTGTTTACCAAAATACTGATGTTAGTCCCTCAGTCTATCATAGCACTCAGATTGTTAAGATTCAGAAACTGGTGTGTCACTGTGTCTACTGATGATGACTATTCTTCTATTTTCTCAAATTTCTTTTCAAAATTTCCATCATAGGAGTCAGGCACATTGGAGTTTAAAATTCTAATTGTACATGTATTAGCTAGTTTGCCTTGGAAGAGTCACCTAGCATCTCTGGGCTTGTTCATTCCAATGTAAAATGGAGCTGACAGCATCACACTTCAAGACTATCCATGAAACCCCAGTGGAATTACAGAGGCAAAAGGCTGACCCAAAAGATTCAGCGAAGACAAACCTGTGCCAACTTTATTCATCCTTTGAGCCCCCTCCCACCTCCAATTTCTTTTGATCCCAATGCAAGCATAGACATTTCCAAAAAGAGAAAACATCAGAGCCTGAGAAAACATCCCTGCCCTCCCTCCTTTCAGGAAGTATTTTCTAGAGCCTATGATATGGCCAGGTACCAAGCTGTTACCTCAATGTCATGGACTGTCACCTAGGATCTACATTCCTTTAGTTTTTCTGGATCACAGAGCTCCTTGAGGAACTGGTGAATGCTTTGGATTCTTTCCACAGGGGAGAAAAAGAAACAGATATAAAGCTTCTCATAACTATGCTCTTGCAATTTGGGTGTTGGAGATACCCCATCTGGACTCATCTTAAGATCTCAGTTAAGGAAAGTGGTGGACATTAAGTGAATTTAGTCCCTGCATCTTCCATATTTACATCAAAACACAAGCTTCCACAGCAGCAATGTGTTCATCAGCCAGTATCCACCCCATCAGCACACCACACCTGAACCGCAGGGCCTCACCCCACTGCATGAGTACTAATGCCAGGCTGGGCCAGGCAGAGATGACCACCCATTCTCCATCAGCCAGGAGTGGATGGAGGATTCAATCTTCTAGCCAGGACTGGGGCAAGGGAGGAAGGAAAATGCCCATGGAGTTTCACCTGCTCTCTTTTTGGCTTACTCAGAATCTTTTCAATTAGAAAGAATACCAAGGGACTCTCTTAAGTGACTATATTATTTAAACCCTGCAACAACCTTGAGAGGTAGCCTGTTGTCCTTTATTCCAGATTATGGATGTGAGAGGGTAAGAAAGAATATGACCTAACCAGGGCAACATCAACAGGAGGATGCATAGGAACCAAATTTACAGTCAAATCCAGTTTGACTTAGCTAAAAACCAGGCTATGATGTGTGTCCTAAAATACATCTCTGGGGGAACCTCCTAGCCAGTCTGTCTCTCCACACTCAGGTATTCGCTCTCCTGTCTCTTCTCCTATCTCACTGGAACAAAAGCCACAGAAAACAGTGGCCAAAGGTATGGGCTTCAGAGTCACACTCAAGTCCTACTTCTTTAACTTCTTTGGGCCTCAGTTTGCTCATCTGAAAACTAGGGATAATAACAAGACCTACATTGTTAAGCTGTTTGTAAACGCAGTGATGTATAGCGCACGTAGCGGATTCCTCATAAAAGCGTAAGTGTTTACCACAGTTTAACCATTATCATCATCATTCTCACCACTGCAGACCCCCATGCTCAGAAAACCAACCAGCCCAGCTTCTCGTGGTAATTGGCCACAAAGTTTCATGAAGCTCCATTGCTTCATGCACCAGTTTAGGAGGAGATGTTCTAGCTCCAAGCTCCTGTCCGTGGCCCCACATGAGCAGGTCAGCCCCTGAGACTGTGGCCATCATGCTTCATTAGTGTATTGCATGGATGATTGGAAATCAGATTTCGCCATAGGGCAGAGAAGGCCATGCCTGGGGAATCAGCAACTGCATACACATGAGTGAAGCTGAATTAGAAAAGCAGGACGACCAAGTAGGTGTCAGAGACAAGATCCAGATGCTCACACAAGAGCCCAGACAGTAGCACAAACCTCCACAGCAACTGCTATGTGTCGTCACTGTCATGGCACTGTGTGGTAGCTTAGAGATACAGCTAACCTCAGCCCCTCGGTCTGCAAAGCTTCCTGAATCTTTCTTTTTTTCAGATGGATAAAAATCCTTGGCAAAACAAGACCCAGGGGAAAGTTTTGAATCCATATAATATATCGCTGCATGTGCTACAAACGCTTGATTCAACACCGTTTGTGTGTTTACTCCTTGCCCTGGGGATAGAACACGAGCAAGAGATGAGGACCCTGCTCTCAGGGCCATGCCTGTTAACAAGAGCGACAGATCATCAACAGGTGAAACCATAACTAAGGAACAGAATTCAAGAAATGAGAAACTCTATAGGCAAAGTATACTCTAAAGGGGAAATACCATGGAGAAAGCTAGAGGAACAGGGGGTTGTTCAGAATATAGAGGGGGCAGGGTGTGACCACTGGGAAGTTGAAAACTCTTGTTACCCAAATCCTGTGTGCAAGGGGTAAGGACACACAAAAATAGGGCAGTGTGTATGTGTGTGTGTATGTGTGTGTGTGCCTGTGTATAGGAGTTCTAGTAGGAGTTCCATAATTCATTGGTCAGAATCTATTAGTGTCATCAAAGGTGGTGCAGGAACAGAGCCTCCAACTGGGGAGAGAGGGAAGAGCCAGATAATAATGCCAAATTGCAGGCACCGCCCCACCCCTGGGGAGGGCACTGCAAGCAAGCCAGTGGCGACCATCCCCTGTATTCAAAGATGCTGCCACCGCCCTTGCCTCTGTAATTGCCTGGACTGCCTGGTTTCACATGTGTACATGGGGCTGGCTGGGAACCAAGGGGTCCTTCTCACATTAAAGCACAGCAGTCTATTCTGTTCTCCTGTTAGGTCAGAAATAAAAGAGGACTGATCTCAGAAGATGGGCATCACTGGCTTTGGTGTGAGTGAACTGCCCGAGGACAGGCGATTGTAAGTGCACCGGTTCCCTGAGAAGAGAGGAGGGCAGCCACCTCAGTAGCCCAGGGAGTGTTCTGGACAGGACCAGCTGGCAGCCTTCAGAGTGCTCCGGGAAGCTTCGTGAAGACAGCCCGGCCGGAACATCTGGTGAGGTCCATGCCCGGTCCAGGTGCCTCAGCACCTTTGCTCTTCCTCACTAATTATGCTCCTGTTGGTGTCACAGATCAGGGAGGAGGTGCCAGGACCATGGGCTCAGGAAGCACAGGTTTAACAAGTGCACATTCCCATGCCAGCACGAGAAAAGCAATTAGGACAGACCAGTGGGCAAGCACCCCTGGCCTTGCACCTCCTCGCTCAGTGCCTTCCCATTTGTGTTTACTCCTTGCCCTGGGGATAGAACACGAGCAAGAGATGAGGACCCTGCTCTCAGGGCCATGCCTGTTAACAAGAGCGACAGATCATCAACAGGTGAAACCATAACTAAGGAACAGAATTCAAGAAATGAGAAACTCTATAGGCAAAGTATACTCTAAAGGGGAAATACCATGGAGAAAGCTAGAGGAACAGGGGGTTGTTCAGAATATAGAGGGGGCAGGGTGTGACCACTGGGAAGTTGAAAACTCTTGTTACCCAAATCCTGTGTGCAAGGGGTAAGGACACACAAAAATAGGGCAGTGTGTATGTGTGTGTGTATGTGTGTGTGTGCCTGTGTATAGGAGTTCTAGTAGGAGTTCCATAATTCATTGGTCAGAATCTATTAGTGTCATCAAAGGTGGTGCAGGAACAGAGCCTCCAACTGGGGAGAGAGGGAAGAGCCAGATAATAATGCCAAATTGCAGGCACCGCCCCACCCCTGGGGAGGGCACTGCAAGCAAGCCAGTGGCGACCATCCCCTGTATTCAAAGATGCTGCCACCGCCCTTGCCTCTGTAATTGCCTGGACTGCCTGGTTTCACATGTGTACATGGGGCTGGCTGGGAACCAAGGGGTCCTTCTCACATTAAAGCACAGCAGTCTATTCTGTTCTCCTGTTAGGTCAGAAATAAAAGAGGACTGATCTCAGAAGATGGGCATCACTGGCTTTGGTGTGAGTGAACTGCCCGAGGACAGGCGATTGTAAGTGCACCGGTTCCCTGAGAAGAGAGGAGGGCAGCCACCTCAGTAGCCCAGGGAGTGTTCTGGACAGGACCAGCTGGCAGCCTTCAGAGTGCTCCGGGAAGCTTCGTGAAGACAGCCCGGCCGGAACATCTGGTGAGGTCCATGCCCGGTCCAGGTGCCTCAGCACCTTTGCTCTTCCTCACTAATTATGCTCCTGTTGGTGTCACAGATCAGGGAGGAGGTGCCAGGACCATGGGCTCAGGAAGCACAGGTTTAACAAGTGCACATTCCCATGCCAGCACGAGAAAAGCAATTAGGACAGACCAGTGGGCAAGCACCCCTGGCCTTGCACCTCCTCGCTCAGTGCCTTCCCATTTCTTATAAACTGAACTGCAGGCAGCTTCATGGATTCTCAAAAGCCATGACCAAGGACACATGGATGCTTCCAAACCTCTCCCTTCTATGAGGACAAGAATGCCACCTGCAGAGCATGGCTGAGACACCAGGAAGGGGATTTCTAAAAGTGTGAGCTGGCATGCATAGCTCAGTGTGATTCTTTTGTAGAAAAAAATGTCACTATTTTCAGGGTATCTGAAAAGGGCCACTGACGTATCTTAAAGAGGCACAATCTTTACAAATTCACTGGGCCCAGTGATAGACCTAGAGCCTGTCTGTGCATTCTCTCTCAGAGAAGGAGTCTTTCTATTGAAAGCACATGAAGAAGAGAAGGGCAAAGGACACCAGCCACTGTGCCACCTGTTTCATGCCCAGGGTACACTCAGCTGTCCATTTACTGCAGAGTGTCACATCCCTCAATTTACAGATGAGGAGGAACTTAGGCTTCAAGCAGTTGATCAGGTTGCCCAGGACGGACACACACTATGACAGGATTTGGACCCTTTCTGATTCCAAACGTTGTTTTCCCCACCTTATCATAGAGACTGTTTCACATAACTGGTGCAGAGGAACTGACCCTCAGAATACAGTCAGATCCATTCAGGCCACCCTCAACCAGCTCACATGAATGCCAGCCATCTCCTTAAAGGCACCTTCTGGCCCTGAGGTTGTACCATAAGATCCTGACTCATCGTGGGTCCTTTCAGAACTGGTAAGCATGTGGATGGATAATGACTGCCGAGGACAGGCGATTGGTCACCGGTTCCCTAGAAGAGAGGAGGGCAGCCATGGCCAGGAGCTGGACAGGACCAGCTGGCAGCCTTCAGAGTGCTCCGGGAAGCTTCGTGAAGACAGCCCGGCCGGAACATCTGGTGAGGTCCATGCCCGGTCCAGGTGCCTCAGCACCTTTGCTCTTCCTCACTAATTATGCTCCTGTTGGTGTCACAGATCAGGGAGGAGGTGCCAGGACCATGGGCTCAGGAAGCACAGGTTTAACAAGTGCACATTCCCATGCCAGCACGAGAAAAGCAATTAGGACAGACCAGTGGGCAAGCACCCCTGGCCTTGCACCTCCTCGCTCAGTGCCTTCCCATTTCTTATAAACTGAACTGCAGGCAGCTTCATGGATTCTCAAAAGCCATGACCAAGGACACATGGATGCTTCCAAACCTCTCCCTTCTATGAGGACAAGAATGCCACCTGCAGAGCATGGCTGAGACACCAGGAAGGGGATTTCTAAAAGTGTGAGCTGGCATGCATAGCTCAGTGTGATTCTTTTGTAGAAAAAAATGTCACTATTTTCAGGGTATCTGAAAAGGGCCACTGACGTATCTTAAAGAGGCACAATCTTTACAAATTCACTGGGCCCAGTGATAGACCTAGAGCCTGTCTGTGCATTCTCTCTCAGAGAAGGAGTCTTTCTATTGAAAGCACATGAAGAAGAGAAGGGCAAAGGACACCAGCCACTGTGCCACCTGTTTCATGCCCAGGGTACACTCAGCTGTCCATTTACTGCAGAGTGTCACATCCCTCAATTTACAGATGAGGAGGAACTTAGGCTTCAAGCAGTTGATCAGGTTGCCCAGGACGGACACACACTATGACAGGATTTGGACCCTTTCTGATTCCAAACGTTGTTTTCCCCACCTTATCATAGAGACTGTTTCACATAACTGGTGCAGAGGAACTGACCCTCAGAATACAGTCAGATCCATTCAGGCCACCCTCAACCAGCTCACATGAATGCCAGCCATCTCCTTAAAGGCACCTTCTGGCCCTGAGGTTGTACCATAAGATCCTGACTCATCGTGGGTCCTTTCAGAACTGGTAAGCATGTGGATGGATCAGTGAGTAATAGTCTTGCTAGCATTAGATTTTATCACAGGAAACCCAAAGAGCAGAGCTTTCATCCCATTCAACCCCCATTTCACAGACAAGGGAATGGGGGCAGAAATGGTAAATAACCTATCAAGTGAAAGTGTTAGTCACTCAGCCGTGTCCAACTCTTTGTGACCCCATAGACTGCAGCCTGCCAGGTTCCTCTGTCCATGGAATTCTCTAGGCAAGAATGCTGGAGTGGATAGCTATTCACTTTTCCAGGGAATCTTCCTCACCCAGGGATCAAACCTGGGTCTTCTGAATTGCAGGCAGATTCTTTACCATTCCAAGCCACCAGGGAAGCCCAGCCTATCAAAGACACACCTGTTTTTGGTGCCTACACTCAGCCAGGCTGGAAGGGAGATCCAGCCTTGACCACGGTGAAAACGATTTCTTCCTTTTTTTTTTTTTTTTTTTTTTAAATATACCTTCCCTTCTCATTGTCACTTCTTGGCTCTGGGACCATCTTAGAGGGTCTTGTCTCACAGTTCAGGTAATTCATGTGTTATCCCAATCCCTCTAAGGAAGTACTGTGGACAGAACATGGCTTTGAAGTCAAGTCAATTTGGACTGAAACCCTCCCTGCCAAGGCTAAGCTATGTGACCTTGGACAAACGTAACTTCTATGAGATGTTCAGTCTCTTCTTATAGAAAATGAGGGAAAAACATCCATCTTACACTATAGTTCTGCAATAGAGCATATAGAGCATCCAGCAGGTGCTTAATACATAATAAATTTCTCTTCTTGTGCTCCTGCATTACCGGCAGCTGCAGCTGAGCCAGCAGGGCTGGCTGGACTCAGGGAGACTGCACTCATGGCCCCAGGTGGAATTCCTTGCCCTTGGGCTGGTCATGTGCTCTTTCCTCGCCAGCTGTTAAGAGAAACCAATTTCACACTTCCAGAGAGATACACACTCCAAATTGTGTTTGTTTAAAAATAATGAATAGTGGCATGATTAATCCCCACCACTTCCAGGGTGGGCTCTGGCTGAATGCACCAAAGAAAGGACAGCCCACCCTGTTCGTCTCCTCTCTCTGAGGTTGTACCATAAGATCCTGACTCATCGTGGGTCCTTTCAGAACTGGTAAGCATGTGGATGGATCAGTGAGTAATAGTCTTGCTAGCATTAGATTTTATCACAGGAAACCCAAAGAGCAGAGCTTTCATCCCATTCAACCCCCATTTCACAGACAAGGGAATGGGGGCAGAAATGGTAAATAACCTATCAAGTGAAAGTGTTAGTCACTCAGCCGTGTCCAACTCTTTGTGACCCCATAGACTGCAGCCTGCCAGGTTCCTCTGTCCATGGAATTCTCTAGGCAAGAATGCTGGAGTGGATAGCTATTCACTTTTCCAGGGAATCTTCCTCACCCAGGGATCAAACCTGGGTCTTCTGAATTGCAGGCAGATTCTTTACCATTCCAAGCCACCAGGGAAGCCCAGCCTATCAAAGACACACCTGTTTTTGGTGCCTACACTCAGCCAGGCTGGAAGGGAGATCCAGCCTTGACCACGGTGAAAACGATTTCTTCCTTTTTTTTTTTTTTTTTTTTTTAAATATACCTTCCCTTCTCATTGTCACTTCTTGGCTCTGGGACCATCTTAGAGGGTCTTGTCTCACAGTTCAGGTAATTCATGTGTTATCCCAATCCCTCTAAGGAAGTACTGTGGACAGAACATGGCTTTGAAGTCAAGTCAATTTGGACTGAAACCCTCCCTGCCAAGGCTAAGCTATGTGACCTTGGACAAACGTAACTTCTATGAGATGTTCAGTCTCTTCTTATAGAAAATGAGGGAAAAACATCCATCTTACACTATAGTTCTGCAATAGAGCATATAGAGCATCCAGCAGGTGCTTAATACATAATAAATTTCTCTTCTTGTGCTCCTGCATTACCGGCAGCTGCAGCTGAGCCAGCAGGGCTGGCTGGACTCAGGGAGACTGCACTCATGGCCCCAGGTGGAATTCCTTGCCCTTGGGCTGGTCATGTGCTCTTTCCTCGCCAGCTGTTAAGAGAAACCAATTTCACACTTCCAGAGAGATACACACTCCAAATTGTGTTTGTTTAAAAATAATGAATAGTGGCATGATTATCCCCACCACTCTCCAGGGTGCTCTGGGCTGAATGTATTCCTTCTGCATTAGCAGAGCTTCACTGCGACAGATAAACGGGCCAGTGCCTGAGCTGAATGCACCAAAGAAAGGACAGCCCACCCTGTTCGTCTCCCCTCTCTCTCTCACGGAAACCTTCCCAGGAGACTGTCGGCAAGACTTCCGCTGCCTAGGGAAGCAGTCACATGTTTCAGCAGACTCCAAGAGCGCTGGGCAGACTCACAAGGAAGGGACAACCAGGTCTCTGCTATTCCTGGCTTCTCCCTGACTCTCTGGTGACAGCCTGCAACGAATGGAAGAGTTGAGGAAGCCCTAGAGACACTGAAGGGAGGGCAAAACAGTATCCTTCCCAAAACACACCAGCCAAAATGTTGCCTGTGCAGTGAACACCTGAGAAGCTCAAACTGCTCCAATGCTTGGCAGTGACAGGTGTGGCCAGCTCCAGAGAATTCAGTGATGGAATCTCTGCTCAGATAGATCCCAGGCCAGAGCAGCCCGGATTTAGCCCTGCTACTTCCTGATAGTAAGTGATGATGTGCTGATGATCATCACAAGTCTTCCGTTGCTTCTAGGAGCAGAAGCTGAGGATCCCATCCTGCTCTCTGTTCCTCCTTCTTTTGTTGGAGGGTGGTGTGAGATCACACATGAGCCTCCTGTTGGACAGGCCTCACTAATGGATAAAGTTCTGTGCTGCCTTTAGGGTGGCAAACATGTAGATATGTTCAGGTTGGGATGCTGTTATAGGTTAAATTGTGTCCCCCTAAAATTCAATCCCAATCCTCAGTACTTCAGAATGTGCCTGTATATAGAAAGAGTCTTTAAAGAGCTAATTAAGTCCATCCCTGGGTTGGGAAGATCCCCCTGGTCGCAGGCAAGGAAACCCACTACAGTATTCTTGCCTGGAGAATCCCATGGACAGAGGAGCCTGATGGGCTGCAAGTCCATGGGGACACACAAAGTCGGACACGACTGAAGTGACTAAGCAGCAGCAGCAGCAAAGGCCTATGGGTGGGCTCTTATCCAGTATCACTGGGCTTCTAAAAATAATGAATAGTGGCATGATTATCCCCACCACTCTCCAGGGTGCTCTGGGCTGAATGTATTCCTTCTGCATTAGCAGAGCTTCACTGCGACAGATAAACGGGCCAGTGCCTGAGCTGAATGCACCAAAGAAAGGACAGCCCACCCTGTTCGTCTCCCCTCTCTCTCTCACGGAAACCTTCCCAGGAGACTGTCGGCAAGACTTCCGCTGCCTAGGGAAGCAGTCACATGTTTCAGCAGACTCCAAGAGCGCTGGGCAGACTCACAAGGAAGGGACAACCAGGTCTCTGCTATTCCTGGCTTCTCCCTGACTCTCTGGTGACAGCCTGCAACGAATGGAAGAGTTGAGGAAGCCCTAGAGACACTGAAGGGAGGGCAAAACAGTATCCTTCCCAAAACACACCAGCCAAAATGTTGCCTGTGCAGTGAACACCTGAGAAGCTCAAACTGCTCCAATGCTTGGCAGTGACAGGTGTGGCCAGCTCCAGAGAATTCAGTGATGGAATCTCTGCTCAGATAGATCCCAGGCCAGAGCAGCCCGGATTTAGCCCTGCTACTTCCTGATAGTAAGTGATGATGTGCTGATGATCATCACAAGTCTTCCGTTGCTTCTAGGAGCAGAAGCTGAGGATCCCATCCTGCTCTCTGTTCCTCCTTCTTTTGTTGGAGGGTGGTGTGAGATCACACATGAGCCTCCTGTTGGACAGGCCTCACTAATGGATAAAGTTCTGTGCTGCCTTTAGGGTGGCAAACATGTAGATATGTTCAGGTTGGGATGCTGTTATAGGTTAAATTGTGTCCCCCTAAAATTCAATCCCAATCCTCAGTACTTCAGAATGTGCCTGTATATAGAAAGAGTCTTTAAAGAGCTAATTAAGTCCATCCCTGGGTTGGGAAGATCCCCCTGGTCGCAGGCAAGGAAACCCACTACAGTATTCTTGCCTGGAGAATCCCATGGACAGAGGAGCCTGATGGGCTGCAAGTCCATGGGGACACACAAAGTCGGACACGACTGAAGTGACTAAGCAGCAGCAGCAGCAAAGGCCTATGGGTGGGCTCTTATCCAGTATCACTGGGCTTCTTTTAAGAGGAGGAAATTTGAACAAGACACGCACAGAGAGCAAACCGTGTGAGAACACAGAGAAGACAGATGTCTACGAGCCAAGGGGAGAGTCCTCAGAAGAAATCAATCCTGCCAGTGCCTTGATCTTGGACTTCTGGCCACCAACAACGTGAGAAGCTAAATTTCCGTTGTTTGAGTCACCCAGTTTGTAGTACTTTCCTGTCAGCCCAGCCAGTCTAAGACAAATGCCATCTTTTCTGCCAGACTGCGGCAAGCCACAAAGTTAGGACAGCTCTGAGCCCATCATGAGGCTGGTGATACAGAAAGATGATTTACTTACTGCCTCAAAGGATGCAAGGGCTTCACATGATATAAGGGTTTTATATCGTATTCAGATATCGTTATACTGGTAGTCACAGAGCTAACTTGATTGACTGAAGGAAGGAGACACTCATCATACAACGATAAACATGTGTTCGTTCCTGGACCACCAGCTGTGAGATCCTTTATATGCATGCAGTTTTTAAAAATCCTGGAATCATGTTGTGCAATTTTAACTTCATTTTTATGAAAACATTAATTTGTTTTAAAGAAACAGTATTTTTTTATGAACCTCTTTTTAATTTTTTTGAGTTCTTAACATAGCAGGAGCCTTAAAATTAGAAGGATCGGGGCCTTTTATCAACTTCTCAGAGGCCTGAGGGAGTCTGCCGCTCTTTTTGTTCCAACTGCCTTCCCTGGTCTCCTGGGACACTGCGTGCCCACCTCTGGCGTTTCTCTTAGTCTTCTACCTGCACTTGTGCCCTTTCCAGGACTGTGGAGTGAAGTTCTGAAATACATTCAGGTTTTCAGGTGGAGGAGGTCAAAACAGAGGACTTCCCCAAAGTCAGGAATTCTCCTTAAGGGCAAACGAGCATTCTGCACCTTTCCACAGTGACTGGGGCCGCACTGTGTTCAGAATAAAGCACTGCTTTGCCTAGCTTTATTCTCGGCACATATTTCCCAGGAGGCCCTTACAGGGAAAGGTGATTTGTCAATGGCATCTATGCTTGATTTGATTGTTCCCAGATCTTCTTCCCAAATATTACAAAAACATCATTTGAAGATTTTCAGATAGCCCTGACATCCAGCATAGCAACAGCTATAATGTGATTCCTATTTTGCATCTGCTTAAAATCTTCAGTTGAAGGACCTCTGACCGAGCTGGGGTGGGGGTGCAGAGTGTTCTGAGGATGCAAAGCTGAGCCTTTATGGGTCTGTGCATTGACTGTCATCTGTCCCATGTCATACATCCGCCAACTGAAACAGAGCTGCATCAGCTCATGAGACCCACAAGCTAGAAGCATTTAGGTGATGATATGTCCTTGGCTCTCTGGCCTTCAGTTCCTCTCCCCTGCTTCTAGCGTCTGGGGTGTGTATCCTTTCTTGATACCAGTGTCTCTGTTCATGCACTGAGATGTCTCTGCCTGAACATTTCCCTTGATTCCTTTTGTTTGTTTAGCAATCGCTAGAGACCAGATCTGAACCAGCCCCATCCAGTTCCTCAAACACTGAAATGTGGCAGACCTAGAGTCCTTTGTGCAATTCTGAGGGAGGGGTTGCAGAGTGCTGGGGGCCAATCTTAATATGTAGAACTGGAGCCCCCGAAGGATCATTATCTCCCCATCCATCCTTGCTGAGGAAGCCCTAGCTATCAGCCATACGGGCTGTACAAAGAAAAGATCTTTGGATGAAATTCATGGCAAGAAGATTAAACTTTTTTTTTTTAAATAAGTGCTTCTTCCTCTCCACACCAAACCTCTCAGCCTCTTTGTGTTGCACTCTTGACTGTGGTGCCGGTTTCCTGAAGAGGAAGTTAAGAAGGTACAGTAACAGATCAGTGGGTAGCACTGTAAAAATAGGTTCTTGTAACTCAGTTGTTCTTTCACTTTAGCAAACTTCAGAATCACTGGAAGACCTGTTAAGTCCCTTTGCTGGGCCCCTGCCTCAGGGCTTCTGAGTTCACTGGTCTGAGGTATATGCATGTGTGCTCAGTCGTGTCTAACTCTTCCCTACCCCATGGGCCAGCCCACCAGGCTTATCTGTCCATGGGATTTTTCAGGCAAGAGAGTGGATGGGTTGCCATTTCCTATTCCAGGGGACCTTTCTGACCCAGGGATCAAACCTTTGTCTGTGTGTCTCTCGCACTGTAGGTGGATTCTTTACCACTGAGCTATCAGGGAAGCCCATGGGTCTGCAGTGGAACATGAGAATTTGCATTTTTAACACAGTCCCCAGTGATGCTGATATGTTCCTGTTCTGGGCCCACACTTTGAGAACCACTATTGGAACTCACTTGATGGAAACACAGTGCACATGAGAGGACATGCCAAGGCTGACCCATCTGTCTCCACTTCAATCTTGCCCCTTCAGACTTCTTTCTCCAGTCTTAGCCTACTCCACCAGTTCATTAAGAAATGCTTCTTACTTACCCCAATACCATATTCTGGGGCTTCTCTCAATCACTCTTCTCTCCCCCTAAATAACACAGGCAGTAGCTAAAGAAGTGGAGTCAAAAGAACATCTGTGCCAGGTTGAGTGGAGTCCCTTCCTGGGGAGTTACTTCTCCACAAGACCTGAGCTTCCATATCCCCAGAGATTTGCCTCACTTGCTCAGCAGCCTCTAGCCCTGTTTCCCTGAGAAGCTGCCTTTCTAGACTGCCAATCAAATATCTCCATGTTCTTCCAACCCAAGAAACAATCAGAATAGCCTTTGGGGATTTTCATCACATGGATGAAAGCAGTGAGATTTGGGCAAGGAAGAGGTGGTGTGACCCAAGTCTGTTATTCTGCCCCTAGGGCCTAGGTATTTCTGAGTTCTAATAGCTCAGAAAAGAGAGAGGCTCAGTCATGAATCTGATCACACCCATTCTGCCATCTTTTCCAGAGCAGTCACCATGTGCCGAGCACTGTGATGACCCAGAGATGCTTGGTGACTCTTGCCCCGGAAGTTCATAAGAATGGCTACAATGACACCTGTGCTACCATAACTGCAGGGCTACAGCATCAAGAAGTGCTTGGATGTAGCCCTACTTCCCTTCTCCAACAATGTTTACTGGAGTCTAGATGCTTGGTCCTGTGGATGTATCTGGAGAGGAAAGACCCGGAACTTAAAGAATGACCAACAGTGGCCCTTGTCAGAGTCCTGGTGGAAGCAACATGGCATACACAAATCAGGTAGCTTCAGGAGAGTTTCGTAGCAGGACTACTGGCAAAAAGGGCAGGCAGGGCTTCTCAGGTGGCTCAGTGGTAAAGAATTTGCCTGCCATGTAGCAGCTGCCAGAGATGTGGGTTCAATCTCTGGGTGGGGAAGATGCCCTGGAAGAAGAAATGGCAACCCACACAAGTATTCTTGCTTAGAAAATTCCATGGACAGAGAAGCCTGGCAGACAACAGTGTATGGGATCACAAAAGGGCTGGACATACAGATGCAACATGCAGATTAGACACAGTCAAGGTTTAGGGAAGTGAAACCAAGGATGGTGTGCTATCCTATATGGTTTGTAACTGAATGAATCTTTACCCCTCCCCCAAACCTCCACAGAACTGAAACAGTTAAGTGGGAGTGGGGAGAGTTTGAAAGAAGCTTTGCCCTTCCATCCATTTAGCCTGCAATGGTGCCACCAGAAGGAGCAACCAAAACAAATCTCTCTCTTCTCCTCCAATTGCCCAAGCTCCCCATTGGACAAATTCAACCCCAAACCAGTCTCATCAATGGACTCCACACTCCAAGGAGTTTAGCCTCTGGGGAGGCAAAGCAGTGTAGAGAAGAGTGAGGAGTAGAGTTGGGGGAACAAACAGAAGATGCCCAGCACATTTCCCAAATGGAACTGCATTTGAAAGCAAGATACCCCTAAGGTTGAACATATAGTCCCAGACGAAAAGCTGGGGACAAGTGGAAAGAGCCCTACTAAATCACTGTGCAAGCTGGTGTTCCTCTTACTCTTACAAATGAAAGAAGATATGGCCTTTGTATGACATGACTTAAAATGATGCCGAGCACTGTGATGACCCAGAGATGCTTGGTGACTCTTGCCCCGGAAGTTCATAAGAATGGCTACAATGACACCTGTGCTACCATAACTGCAGGGCTACAGCATCAAGAAGTGCTTGGATGTAGCCCTACTTCCCTTCTCCAACAATGTTTACTGGAGTCTAGATGCTTGGTCCTGTGGATGTATCTGGAGAGGAAAGACCCGGAACTTAAAGAATGACCAACAGTGGCCCTTGTCAGAGTCCTGGTGGAAGCAACATGGCATACACAAATCAGGTAGCTTCAGGAGAGTTTCGTAGCAGGACTACTGGCAAAAAGGGCAGGCAGGGCTTCTCAGGTGGCTCAGTGGTAAAGAATTTGCCTGCCATGTAGCAGCTGCCAGAGATGTGGGTTCAATCTCTGGGTGGGGAAGATGCCCTGGAAGAAGAAATGGCAACCCACACAAGTATTCTTGCTTAGAAAATTCCATGGACAGAGAAGCCTGGCAGACAACAGTGTATGGGATCACAAAAGGGCTGGACATACAGATGCAACATGCAGATTAGACACAGTCAAGGTTTAGGGAAGTGAAACCAAGGATGGTGTGCTATCCTATATGGTTTGTAACTGAATGAATCTTTACCCCTCCCCCAAACCTCCACAGAACTGAAACAGTTAAGTGGGAGTGGGGAGAGTTTGAAAGAAGCTTTGCCCTTCCATCCATTTAGCCTGCAATGGTGCCACCAGAAGGAGCAACCAAAACAAATCTCTCTCTTCTCCTCCAATTGCCCAAGCTCCCCATTGGACAAATTCAACCCCAAACCAGTCTCATCAATGGACTCCACACTCCAAGGAGTTTAGCCTCTGGGGAGGCAAAGCAGTGTAGAGAAGAGTGAGGAGTAGAGTTGGGGGAACAAACAGAAGATGCCCAGCACATTTCCCAAATGGAACTGCATTTGAAAGCAAGATACCCCTAAGGTTGAACATATAGTCCCAGACGAAAAGCTGGGGACAAGTGGAAAGAGCCCTACTAAATCACTGTGCAAGCTGGTGTTCCTATTACTCTTACAAATGAAAGAAGATATGGCTGTAGCCATACTTAAATTTCAAGTATGACATGACTTAAAATGATGCCACACAGGGCCTTCGCTGGTGGCCCAGTGGGTAAGGACACCGCCTTGCAGTGCAAGGGGCGCTGGTTTGATCCCTGGCCTGGGAAGATCCCACATGCTGCGGAGCGGCTGGACTGATGTGTCCAATCACCGAGCCGGAGCTCTGCAACTAGAGAGGCCACTGTGAAGGGAGGCCCACACAGGACAAAGAACATAGATGGACAAAAATAAATAAATGAAAGACCAATAGAAGTGGCCAAAAAAAACTAAAAATGATGCCACACAAATTTACTTCTCATGACAACAAAAGTTTCACTACCATATTCAATACTGGAAAATAGGAGAGAGGAACATTAATTAAGAAGACAGGTAAGGAAATCTCATACGAGTTTGAAAATGAAAACAATACTGTTTCCTGTGGGTCTTAGAAGAAAGGGAAAGCAAGAGGGAGAAAGTCACAGCATTCAGGGTGCAGTTTGAACAAAGGCACAGAATCAGAATAATAAATGTGTATTTAAAGACTGGTGAATTGCCAGGAACCATGCAGTGTATAGTCCACTGGGAGGGAAGTGGATAAGATTCATGTGGAAAAGCAGACTAGTGTCAAATTGGGAAGATTTTGGAATGCCAAACAACAAATAAAGCAATACTATTATATATGTGAGGGGTGTATCTGAGAAGGCAGTGAATTGCTCAGTCTGAGATGTGCTGGGCACTATTGTCACTAGGTAACTTGGGTCCAGGACAGACTGGAAGACACCAAGGCTGGACGCAGAAGGTCAAATAGAAAACAGTAAAGAGGGAAGATAATTTAGAGAGTGGGAGAGGGAGCAAGGAATTAAAAAGTAAGCCCCCTCTTAGCCTCTGGGAGGCAAAGCAGTGTAGAGAAGAGTGAGGAGTAGAGTTGGGGGAACAAACAGAAGATGCCCAGCACATTTCCCAAATGGAACTGCATTTGAAAGCAAGATACCCCTAAGGTTGAACATATAGTCCCAGACGAAAAGCTGGGGACAAGTGGAAAGAGCCCTACTAAATCACTGTGCAAGCTGGTGTTCCTATTACTCTTACAAATGAAAGAAGATATGGCTGTAGCCATACTTAAATTTCAAGTATGACATGACTTAAAATGATGCCACACAGGGCCTTCGCTGGTGGCCCAGTGGGTAAGGACACCGCCTTGCAGTGCAAGGGGCGCCGGTTCCATCCCTGGCCTGGGAAGATCCCACATGCCGCGAAGCAGCTGGACTGATGTGTCCAATCACCGAGCCGGAGCTCTGCAACTAGAGAGGCCACTGTGAAGGGAGGCCCACACAGGACAAAGAACATAGATGGACAAAAATAAATAAATGAAAGACCAATAGAAGTGGCCAAAAAAAACTAAAAATGATGCCACACAAATTTACTTCTCATGACAACAAAAGTTTCACTACCATATTCAATACTGGAAAATAGGAGAGAGGAACATTAATTAAGAAGACAGGTAAGGAAATCTCATACGAGTTTGAAAATGAAAACAATACTGTTTCCTGTGGGTCTTAGAAGAAAGGGAAAGCAAGAGGGAGAAAGTCACAGCATTCAGGGTGCAGTTTGAACAAAGGCACAGAATCAGAATAATAAATGTGTATTTAAAGACTGGTGAATTGCCAGGAACCATGCAGTGTATAGTCCACTGGGAGGGAAGTGGATAAGATTCATGTGGAAAAGCAGACTAGTGTCAAATTGGGAAGATTTTGGAATGCCAAACAACAAATAAAGCAATACTATTATATATGTGAGGGGTGTATCTGAGAAGGCAGTGAATTGCTCAGTCTGAGATGTGCTGGGCACTATTGTCACTAGGTAACTTGGGTCCAGGACAGACTGGAAGACACCAAGGCTGGACGCAGAAGGTCAAATAGAAAACAGTAAAGAGGGAAGATAATTTAGAGAGTGGGAGAGGGAGCAAGGACAAGCTGCAAAAACAAACATTATGAAGTCAGCATCAAAGCACGCTGGCACATAGACATCAAGATGGGGTGGAGAAGGAGAAACCAAATGCACCTCTGAAATTTATCAACTGTCTTTTTAGGAAAGATGTTTATGCCATTTATCAGGATGGAGTAGGGTGATAGGGGTGGGGGAGGTATATTTCAATTATAAAATTAAGCTGCTGCAGGACATGCAAAGTAAGATGCTAAATGTAATAAGTGGAAGAATGAATTGGTGTGAGAAATCACAAAAGTGAAATGAAAGTGTTAGTTGCTCAGTCATGTCTGACTCTTTGTGACCCCATGGACTGTAGCCAGTCAAGCTCTGTCCATGGAATTCTCCAGGCAAGAATACTAAAGTGGGTTAGCCATTTCCTCCTCCAGGGGATCTTCCTGCCCCAGGGATCAAACCCCAGTCTCCTGCTCCACAGGCAGATTCTTTACCTTCTGAGCCACCAGGGAAGCCCTGGGAAATCACAAAGTGATGGGTTTTTAAAAGAAGTAAAAAGTGAGATAATAGGTTATAATCTGGGGCCAGTTAAGGGTTTGAGATGTCAGCCATAGAGTAGACATGAATACAGTGGTGAATGCTGAGAGAGACAGAGAAGGAGGGCTTCAGTCCTGAAGCTGGATTAGAGCTAAGTAACCAGGGGTTTAGACGTGTTGTCTTCTAGATGCTGAAATGCTCTGAGATAAAGGCAGAGGGAACGGATAAATGTCCCCAGATTAAAGGATAAAGATGCCTCAATTTCCAAGCCCTTCTCAGTTTGGAGTTCACTTACCTCTCTGAATCCAGTTCACTATTTCCTCGCTTTGGGAATGAGAATATATTAGTTTCCCATTACTGCGAAAAATTGGGAAGATTTTGGAATGCCAAACAACAAATAAAGCAATACTATTATATATGTGAGGGGTGTATCTGAGAAGGCAGTGAATTGCTCAGTCTGAGATGTGCTGGGCACTATTGTCACTAGGTAACTTGGGTCCAGGACAGACTGGAAGACACCAAGGCTGGACGCAGAAGGTCAAATAGAAAACAGTAAAGAGGGAAGATAATTTAGAGAGTGGGAGAGGGAGCAAGGACAAGCTGCAAAAACAAACATTATGAAGTCAGCATCAAAGCACGCTGGCACATAGACATCAAGATGGGGTGGAGAAGGAGAAACCAAATGCACCTCTGAAATTTATCAACTGTCTTTTTAGGAAAGATGTTTATGCCATTTATCAGGATGGAGTAGGGTGATAGGGGTGGGGGAGGTATATTTCAATTATAAAATTAAGCTGCTGCAGGACATGCAAAGTAAGATGCTAAATGTAATAAGTGGAAGAATGAATTGGTGTGAGAAATCACAAAAGTGAAATGAAAGTGTTAGTTGCTCAGTCATGTCTGACTCTTTGTGACCCCATGGACTGTAGCCAGTCAAGCTCTGTCCATGGAATTCTCCAGGCAAGAATACTAAAGTGGGTTAGCCATTTCCTCCTCCAGGGGATCTTCCTGCCCCAGGGATCAAACCCCAGTCTCCTGCTCCACAGGCAGATTCTTTACCTTCTGAGCCACCAGGGAAGCCCTGGGAAATCACAAAGTGATGGGTTTTTAAAAGAAGTAAAAAGTGAGATAATAGGTTATAATCTGGGGCCAGTTAAGGGTTTGAGATGTCAGCCATAGAGTAGACATGAATACAGTGGTGAATGCTGAGAGAGACAGAGAAGGAGGGCTTCAGTCCTGAAGCTGGATTAGAGCTAAGTAACCAGGGGTTTAGACGTGTTGTCTTCTAGATGCTGAAATGCTCTGAGATAAAGGCAGAGGGAACGGATAAATGTCCCCAGATTAAAGGATAAAGATGCCTCAATTTCCAAGCCCTTCTCAGTTTGGAGTTCACTTACCTCTCTGAATCCAGTTCACTATTTCCTCGCTTTGGGAATGAGAATATATTAGTTTCCCATTACTGCCGAAAAAAATTCCCATAAATGTACTGTATTAAAATAATGCCAAATTATTACTTTATACTTCTGGAGGTAGCAATTTGAAATGGGTCTCATGGGGCCAAAACCAAGAAGTTGTTGAGGCTGCGTTCCCTCTGGAGGCTGTAGAGGAGCCTCCGTATTCCAGCTTGTAGCAACTGCCGACATTCCCTGAGTCAAGGCCCCTTTCCTGCATCTTTAAAGTCAGTAGACTAGCATGTTCAGTTCTCTCTCAGATTCTGACTCCCCTGCGACCCAGTCTCACTTACAAGCATGCTTAGTATTACATTAGGCCTACCTAGATAACCCAGGGTAAGCTCCGCATCTTAATCACATCAGGAAAGTCCTAACTGCCATGGAAGGTAATATTCACAGGCTCTGAGGATTAGGATCTGGTATTTGGAGGGGGAGCATTATTCTTCCTACCGCAAGGAATACACTTTTCTCTACTTGAAATGCCCTGAAATATTCCAGACATTTCTTTAAAATATAGCTCCAATAGTATTGGCACCACCAAGCAGAACTACTTAGCTCTGCCTCTCACCCCTGCAGGTAGGCTTCAGTCTTCAGGAGATCACCATGCAAGTTCTACTGTCACACTGCCCCTCTTCTCCAAGTGTGAGAGCAATAAACTTGGGTAAGTTGTTTCCACATGCCAAAAACCAGCACAGGTTCTCTCATTCTAGGATGGATAGGTTTTTTGTTTGTTTTGTTTGTTTGTTTTTCTAAGATAAGAAGGAAGGAGAAAATGGAAGAGAACTTTTGGAAAATAAGGGTAAAATAAGAAAGTGAGCTTAAAAAAAAAGAAAAAAATTTAAAAAAAAAACAAAAAAATTAAAAAACAAACAGAAAACGTGAACATAGTTGAGTCTGTTTAGTCTATGTAAACTAGGCCACTTATACAGCTTCTTGGCCCATACAATCCAGCATACTTCACGTTATTATCCCTATTTTACACATGAGCAGATTGAGGCTTAGAAAAGAGAAGTGCCTTGACCAAGGCTGAGTTAGGAAGTGGTGCCCTGTCTGCAGTCTGGCTTTTAACATCACATTTTCAACCATTATCCACTTAGCTTAATCCACCTGACCACACAGGGCTGGACTGTGTGCTGTTCTATGAATAAACACATCAACTCACCCCCAGTGCCAGGCCTTCATATGCATTTATCTCTGTGCCTAGAATACTCCTCCCTACATAGCTTCACATCACTCACTCCATGGCTTCACATCACTTGCTCCATAGCCTTAGGTATTTTCCCAATGCCATGCCTTCAATAAGGTCTTTTAGAACTACTCTTTCTCTAACTGGTCCTTCCACTAAACACTCTTAGACCCCCTTTTGTGCAGGCTTGCATGCTAGGTCATTTCAACCATGTCCAACTCTTTAGACCTGATGGATTATAGCCTTCCAGGCTCCTCTGTCCATAGGGTGCCCCAGGCAAGAATATTGGAGTGGGTTGCTATGCCCTCCTCCAGGGGGTCTTCATGGCCCAGGGATTGAGCCCCCATCTCTTACTTCTCCTGCACTGGCAAGAGGGTTCTTTATCTCTAGGGTCACCAGGGTAGCCTGCTTAGACCCTTAACCATAGTATATTTTTCATCAGAGCTGCATTTTCCCCAGGTGAAATCAAACAATACAGTTTTATTATCACTACAAAGGTCTAGGGAGGGATGAATCAATTTTGTGTACTCTGGTGTCCCTAAAAAAGAATTGTCTTGTGTAAAGAAGGTGCATCTCACTAAATAGGGATTCAATTAATGAATGAATGATGTGAAAGATGCCCTGGTGACAGAGGAACACTGAGAGGGCAAGATTCCAGGAAGTGTGAGCCAGAGAAGGAAATTATTAGCCAGTGGGCATCTGGGCTGATTCGAAGGTGAGATTAAGGATAACATGTATGGAATAGTCCATTTGTACCAGGGCCAAAGCGTAGAGTTGGGCAAATGTGTCGATCTTCCACAGAATATTAAAGACACAGGCTCAATGTGTATAGAGAGTTGGTCCCCATGGACCTCCCCACCGCATACTTCATTTTTCCCTATTTTACACATGAGCAGATTGAGGCTTAGAAAAGAGAAGTGCCTTGACCAAGGCTGAGTTAGGAAGTGGTGCCCTGTCTGCAGTCTGGCTTTTAACATCACATTTTCAACCATTATCCACTTAGCTTAATCCACCTGACCACACAGGGCTGGACTGTGTGCTGTTCTATGAATAAACACATCAACTCACCCCCAGTGCCAGGCCTTCATATGCATTTATCTCTGTGCCTAGAATACTCCTCCCTACATAGCTTCACATCACTCACTCCATGGCTTCACATCACTTGCTCCATAGCCTTAGGTATTTTCCCAATGCCATGCCTTCAATAAGGTCTTTTAGAACTACTCTTTCTCTAACTGGTCCTTCCACTAAACACTCTTAGACCCCCTTTTGTGCAGGCTTGCATGCTAGGTCATTTCAACCATGTCCAACTCTTTAGACCTGATGGATTATAGCCTTCCAGGCTCCTCTGTCCATAGGGTGCCCCAGGCAAGAATATTGGAGTGGGTTGCTATGCCCTCCTCCAGGGGGTCTTCATGGCCCAGGGATTGAGCCCCCATCTCTTACTTCTCCTGCACTGGCAAGAGGGTTCTTTATCTCTAGGGTCACCAGGGTAGCCTGCTTAGACCCTTAACCATAGTATATTTTTCATCAGAGCTGCATTTTCCCCAGGTGAAATCAAACAATACAGTTTTATTATCACTACAAAGGTCTAGGGAGGGATGAATCAATTTTGTGTACTCTGGTGTCCCTAAAAAAGAATTGTCTTGTGTAAAGAAGGTGCATCTCACTAAATAGGGATTCAATTAATGAATGAATGATGTGAAAGATGCCCTGGTGACAGAGGAACACTGAGAGGGCAAGATTCCAGGAAGTGTGAGCCAGAGAAGGAAATTATTAGCCAGTGGGCATCTGGGCTGATTCGAAGGTGAGATTAAGGATAACATGTATGGAATAGTCCATTTGTACCAGGGCCAAAGCGTAGAGTTGGGCAAATGTGTCGATCTTCCACAGAATATTAAAGACACAGGCTCAATGTGTATAGAGAGTTGGTCCCCTGATGGACCACTTAATTCTGAACCAAATGAAGCCTATCATTTTGGAAAACAGGGTCATGTGGTCATGGACATGACTGTGCATCCAAGACTGGCTTTGGCTCCATAGCCACACTCGGCTGCTCCCCAAACTTCAGCAAATCAATTACTCTCTGTGACCTCCGTTTACTTCATCATATAATTAAGATGATAAATTCCAGTTTCTAGGATCTTCCTGAACATGCAATAGTGAAGGTAATTAAGTCACTAGGTATTTGGAAAATGCTGGAGAAATCTGTTTTCCTCTTCATTTCAGCTTTCCTAACTGCCTTAGACTCAGTCTAGTTTTTCTTTTTTTCTTTTTTTTTAAGAAATGTGCTGACATGCTTTTATTCTCAGTAATTTCTTTAAACTTCAGAGTTGAATCTAAAGATTATTGTCTCCTTCAGTTGCCCCAGGAGGATGGCTGTGTTTTAATGAAATCAAAATTCTTTCACAGAGCCTGCCCCGAAGGGCTATAATGGCGGGGGCAGCCATCAGCCGACCTTGAGGAAGAAGGAGGACACATGGTTCCCTTGGGCCAGCTGAATACACTGGGAATCAGATGATGTGAGGTCAGCCTGGATTTGGCTTCCTGTCAGCAAGCCTGCCTCCAGCAACCCATCCTCTCCCTACAGACCAAATGTGCCACAGTGGAAAAGGATTCCTACAGAACCATTCAGGCCCTTGGGTAAAAAGCATATTCCATTACCCTTCAGTTTTCAATACAATGGAGGCTTCCCTGATGGCTTAGTGGTAAAGAATCTGCCTACAAAGCAGGAGCCGCAGGAGCCACGGTTCAATCCCTGGGTTGAAGATCCCCTGGAGTAGACAACAAAACTCTGTAAAAGTAAAAAGTAAAATAAAAATTATCTATCTATCTATCTATCTATCTATATATATATATATATATATAGAGAGAGAGAGAGAGAGAGAGAGAGAGATAATCCCCTGGAGGCAGAACTGGGGACCCACTCCAATGTTTCTGCCTGGAAAAAATCCCAAGGAGAGAGGAGCCTGGCTGGTTACAGTCTATGCAGTCATGAAGAGCTGGACACGACTGAGCGACAAAGCATAAGCTTCATTACAACAGAGAGAAATTAAGAGATGGGAGGGTCCCGCAAGGCATCCAGACTGTCTTCTCCCCTTATCTAAAAGTGATCACACCCAGCAGCCTGCAACAGTAGCTTCAGAAAACAGGGTCATGTGGTCATGGACATGACTGTGCATCCAAGACTGGCTTTGGCTCCATAGCCACACTCGGCTGCTCCCCAAACTTCAGCAAATCAATTACTCTCTGTGACCTCCGTTTACTTCATCATATAATTAAGATGATAAATTCCAGTTTCTAGGATCTTCCTGAACATGCAATAGTGAAGGTAATTAAGTCACTAGGTATTTGGAAAATGCTGGAGAAATCTGTTTTCCTCTTCATTTCAGCTTTCCTAACTGCCTTAGACTCAGTCTAGTTTTTCTTTTTTTCTTTTTTTTTAAGAAATGTGCTGACATGCTTTTATTCTCAGTAATTTCTTTAAACTTCAGAGTTGAATCTAAAGATTATTGTCTCCTTCAGTTGCCCCAGGAGGATGGCTGTGTTTTAATGAAATCAAAATTCTTTCACAGAGCCTGCCCCGAAGGGCTATAATGGCGGGGGCAGCCATCAGCCGACCTTGAGGAAGAAGGAGGACACATGGTTCCCTTGGGCCAGCTGAATACACTGGGAATCAGATGATGTGAGGTCAGCCTGGATTTGGCTTCCTGTCAGCAAGCCTGCCTCCAGCAACCCATCCTCTCCCTACAGACCAAATGTGCCACAGTGGAAAAGGATTCCTACAGAACCATTCAGGCCCTTGGGTAAAAAGCATATTCCATTACCCTTCAGTTTTCAATACAATGGAGGCTTCCCTGATGGCTTAGTGGTAAAGAATCTGCCTACAAAGCAGGAGCCGCAGGAGCCACGGTTCAATCCCTGGGTTGAAGATCCCCTGGAGTAGACAACAAAACTCTGTAAAAGTAAAAAGTAAAATAAAAATTATCTATCTATCTATCTATCTATCTATATATATATATATATATATATAGAGAGAGAGAGAGAGAGATAATCCCCTGGAGGCAGAACTGGGGACCCACTCCAATGTTTCTGCCTGGAAAAAATCCCAAGGAGAGAGGAGCCTGGCTGGTTACAGTCTATGCAGTCATGAAGAGCTGGACACGACTGAGCGACAAAGCATAAGCTTCATTACAACAGAGAGAAATTAAGAGATGGGAGGGTCCCGCAAGGCATCCAGACTGTCTTCTCCCCTTATCTAAAAGTGATCACACCCAGCATCAGCCTGCAACAGTAGCTTCTGAGAAATACATACGGTAACAAATTTTATAGTGAAAAAATCCATTTCAAAAGTCCCACTTCAGTCCCCTGCCCTATGGAATCCATTATGTACTTGGCATTTCACTAAGGCAACAGCACACGTTATCCCATGTAAGGTCCAGACAACCCTGTAAGGTGATTATTATTATTTGATTTTTCAAATGAAGCAACTGACCCTCCATGAAATTAAGTTCCTTGAACAGAGTGTATGGCTAAGATAGACTGGAGCTGTGACTCTGTCCCCTACAACTTCTCTCTGTATGTCTGGTTTGAAAGCATGAGCTTAGTTTGTACATTGGGAAAAATTTTTTATGCACAAGAGTAAATAAATAAATCATGTAAGTACATGGCACTCAACAGGAAAGACTATAGTTTATGCTGTAGTAACAAACACCTACATCTCAGGAACCTAGCACATAGACTATAGCTTTCACTCACACAAAGCCCACTGCAGGTCCAGAGGATTTCCAGGGCACCTCCTTCCACTAGGAACAGGTCTAAGACTCATAAGGTCTAAGCAATCACCACCTCAATATGACACCAACATAATACGAGGATAGTGTGCCAGAAAGATCGTGTGGTAACTTTCACTGTCTCAGCCTTGAAAGGAGGCACATAACTCACATTTCATTGGTGAAAATTTATGCCATGGGATTCCCTAATGGCAAGAGGCTAAGAAATACTGTGTTCCTATGTACACACGAAGGTAAAGTGAAAGTGTTAGTTGCTCAGTTGTGTTCGATTCTTTCCTAACCCATGGACTATAGCCTGCCAGGCTCCTCTGTCCATGGAATTTCCCAGGCAAGAATACTGGAGTGGGTAACCATTCCCTTTTCCAGGGAATCTTCCCAACCCAGGGATCGAACCCAGGTCTCTTGCACAGCAGGCAGATTCTTTACCATCTGAGGCACCAGGTGATTGCTCTACACCTAACACTCAAGAATCAAATAGACTTTTATAGTCTCATAGAAGTCAGTATGGACCCTACTCCACTTCATCAGTGCTTTCTGGATGGCGACCTCCCATAGGAAAATGATATCTTAATTTTGTGTTAACCATTCTCTTTCCCTTTTTTATAGATTCTAACACTTGCTATATAGGAGAAAGGTTTTCTCTTCTTGAACTTTACACACACAGAATCGTAATGTGTATATTCTTCCATGGCTTCTGTTTTGACTTGGTAATATGTTTTTGAGGTTTATTCACACTGAAACATATAACTCTAATTCAGTTATTTTCATAGCTTACCAATCCTGTATTGTGTGAATATACCAATATTTATTTATCTGTTCTACTGCTGATGTACCTATATATTGTTTCCATGTGTTTGTTATCATAAATAATGCTGATACAAACATTTGTTTATGTTTCTTGGCATAAACTTTCCCATAAGTATATTAGGGTATTTATTGCTGAAACGATTTGCTACGCTATAAGGTATTCTTGCTTTCAGTTTCACCAGAAAATGGCAAACTGTTTACCCATAAATAGAACTGAATAATCAGTGTTGTTGAGCATGCATAGTAATGGAGATACTCGCCTACTTCCAACAGGAGCATATATTGATAAAAATCACTTTAGAAAACAGGATAGAAATGAGTTCCTTGACCAGAAGGAATAATGTTTCGGGTAAGTGTTATTGAATGGGGCATTTCATAAATCTGTGGATGGTGATGCTGGAAAATTATTGGGATATTAAAGCAAATCCATATCTAAAGCAAGAAGCTTTCTACTGAGTACATTCATAATGGAAATCCTATTCATGATGGAGGAGGATATTGTAATTAACCTTCTACTAGGTAGACAATGGATTCCCATATAGAATGTGGTTGTACTAGAGGCTCAACATCAGTTTCTATTAGCAGGTAGATACATAAAATAAAAGATGGATAAATAAGTTTTGGTCAGAATAAGCATTCATTATTTTACCCATATATAATGTTTTACACTTACTTTATTCTTGAGTACTGTGAACAAGTACTTTACTTAAATTTTTATTCTTACCCAGGTCTCTTGCACAGCAGCAGATTCTTTACCATCTGAGGCACCAGGTGATTGCTCTACACCTAACACTCAAGAATCAAATAGACTTTTATAGTCTCATAGAAGTCAGTATGGACCCTACTCCACTTCATCAGTGCTTTCTGGATGGCGACCTCCCATAGGAAAATGATATCTTAATTTTGTGTTAACCATTCTCTTTCCCTTTTTTATATATTCTAACATTTGCTATATAGGAAAAAGGGTTTTTCTCTTCTTGAACTTTACACACACAGAATCGTAATGTGTATATTCTTCCATGGCTTCTGTTTTGACTTGGTAATATGTTTTTGAGGTTTATTCACACTGAAACATATAACTCTAATTCAGTTATTTTCATAGCTTACCAATCCTGTATTGTGTGAATATACCAATATTTATTTATCTGTTCTACTGCTGATGTACCTATATATTGTTTCCATGTGTTTGTTATCATAAATAATGCTGATACAAACATTTGTTTATGTTTCTTGGCATAAACTTTCCCATAAGTATATTAGGGTATTTATTGCTGAAACGATTTGCTACGCTATAAGGTATTCTTGCTTTCAGTTTCACCAGAAAATGGCAAACTGTTTACCCATAAATAGAACTGAATAATCAGTGTTGTTGAGCATGCATAGTAATGGAGATACTCGCCTACTTCCAACAGGAGCATATATTGATAAAAATCACTTTAGAAAACAGGATAGAAATGAGTTCCTTGACCAGAAGGAATAATGTTTCGGTAAGTGTTATTGAATGGGGCATTTCATAAATCTGTGGATGGTGATGCTGGAAAATTATTGGGATATTAAAGCAAATCCATATCTAAAGCAAGAAGCTTTCTACTGAGTACATTCATAATGGAAATCCTATTCATGATGGAGGAGGATATTGTAATTAACCTTCTACTAGGTAGACAATGGATTCCCATATAGAATGTGGTTGTACTAGAGGCTCAACATCAGTTTCTATTAGCAGGTAGATACATAAAATAAAAGATGGATAAATAAGTTTTGGTCAGAATAAGCATTCATTATTTTACCCATATATAATGTTTCATCCCTGCTACTTTACTTACTTTATTCTTGAGTACTGTGAACAAGTACTTTCCTGACTGAGAAAAATGGTCACCTACAGCCACAGTTTTGTAATTTTGTCACTCTGATTGTTGAAAGACTCCTCTACCAAGGATTACCTTTGGTGTACATGCGCACAAATAAAACAAATATCCTTCATTTTGAGACAGCATACCTTGGAGATATTGGGCGTCTGGTTCCAGATCACTGAATCAAAGCAAATAGTGCAATAAAGCAAGTTACACAATTTCTTGGCATTGCAGTGCATATAAAAGCATGTTTATACTCAATTGTAGTATATTAAGCATGCAATAGTATTTTGTATAAAGAAGAGTTTACATGCCTTAATTAAAAAAATACCCTATTACTAAAAAATGGTAACCACTATCTGACAACACAGGGTTGTCATAAAACTTCAGCCTGTAAAAAATGCAATATGTGCAAAGCACAGTAAAGTGACACACAGTAAAACAAAGTATTACCTGCATCTTTTTTTTCCAGATTCCTTGTTGCTAATCCTCAAATTTGGTCACTCCAAATCTCTAATCATTAGACATAACATTAGCCATTGCCCATGAAGCAGTGTACATCTATACCTCTGGCTATTACTTCTTTCAAAGTGAGACAACAAATTCATGGGCCAAAGTCTTATTCAATGAGAGAATATGTATTCTCCACTGTAATTTATGGCTACTTCGATGGGAAATATTGGGTGAAAAAGACAACTTGACCAGAAGGAATAATGTTTCGGTAAGTGTTATTGAATGGGGCATTTCATAAATCTGTGGATGGTGATGCTGGAAAATTATTGGGATATTAAAGCAAATCCATATCTAAAGCAAGAAGCTTTCTACTGAGTACATTCATAATGGAAATCCTATTCATGATGGAGGAGGATATTGTAATTAACCTTCTACTAGGTAGACAATGGATTCCCATATAGAATGTGGTTGTACTAGAGGCTCAACATCAGTTTCTATTAGCAGGTAGATACATAAAATAAAAGATGGATAAATAAGTTTTGGTCAGAATAAGCATTCATTATTTTACCCATATATAATGTTTCATCCCTGCTACTTTACTTACTATATTCCTGAGTACTGTGAACAAGTACTTTCCTGACTGAGAAAATGGTCACCTACAGACACAGTTTTGTAATTTTGTCACTCTGATTGTTGAAAGACTCCTCTACCAAGGATTACCTTTGGTGTACATGCGCACAAATAAAACAAATATCCTTCATTTTGAGACAGCATACCTTGGAGATATTGGGCGTCTGGTTCCAGATCACTGAATCAAAGCAAATAGTGCAATAAAGCAAGTTACACAATTTCTTGGCATTGCAGTGCATATAAAAGCATGTTTATACTCAATTGTAGTATATTAAGCATGCAATAGTATTTTGTATAAAGAAGAGTTTACATGCCTTAATTAAAAAAATACCCTATTACTAAAAAATGGTAACCACTATCTGACAACACAGGGTTGTCATAAAACTTCAGCCTGTAAAAAATGCAATATGTGCAAAGCACAGTAAAGTGACACACAGTAAAACAAAGTATTACCTGCATCTTTTTTTTCCAGATTCCTTGTTGCTAATCCTCAAATTTGGTCACTCCAAATCTCTAATCATTAGACATAACATTAGCCATTGCCCATGAAGCAGTGTACATCTATACCTCTGGCTATTACTTCTTTCAAAGTGAGACAACAAATTCATGGGCCAAAGTCTTATTCAATGAGAGAATATGTATTCTCCACTGTAATTTATGGCTACTTCTGATTGGGGTTATAAAAACTGGATGCTGTGGGCACATTATCAGGATAATCTATAAATCAGGAATTTTTTAAAAAAACACTTTCTTTTACTTCCTCCTAGGTTGAAGATGTGGGTTGAAAGAAAGATGTCAATGATACAAAATAGGTAGATGCCATGTAAATTTGAATTATTTCTTCATTCAACTCACTTGATTTTTCCAGTCTCTGCTCAAGCCTAATCTCATACAAACCACTACCAGGTGCTAAAGAAGTGTTGCAGAACATGACTAACACTATTATATGATCAAAGAGATAGAAAATTAGGGTGTTATTGTCATATATCCAATGACGACTGGGTTCCAATAAAAAACTAGAAACTTTCCTGGAAAAAGGAAGTACTTGATGTGTGACATCAGAAAAATGGTCGAGTTGGCAACAAGTTTCCATCACTCCACAGAAACACACACACACACACAAAACAAGCAGATACAGTCAGAACCAACTTTGCCAGAAGTCTGAAAAATATTCGGAAGCTTACAGCAACCAAGGAAATGCTGCATCAAGAAAAAAATTTCATAAAGGTAGAAAAACTCTAAGGCATTTATTTTCACTTGCCTTGCTCTATCCCCTCCCCAGCAAGGTCTTAAAGACTGCAGACTGTTTCCAGTATGGGACGCTGATCCCAGGTTCCAGAACAGACCTTATTCACACATTATTGTGTTTGTTCTCAACTTTCTTGGAGCTACCTGAAAGAGTGAAGCAAGGTATTCATCTTCATCTTTGACCTAACTCAACTCAAGCAGCATAAAAAAGCAGCAGTGCTAGAAAGCGTTACAAAGTGAACAACAACAAATCCTGTAGCTACCTGAGGCAAAAGTTTCCAGTTTAGAGAAACAATAGATCACCTAAATCTTGGAGGAAAATCTGGAGAGAAGATTCCTTTAGAAAAATAAGACATTCAAAAAGCAACATATGCATCCTCAGCCAGGATACATGCACAGAAAATACTTGAAGACCCTAGGCATTCATCATTGCCAGATTTTTTCAGGAAATCTCTAATCTAGACATAACATTAGCCATTGCCCATGAAGCAGTGTACATCTATACCTCTGGCAAACTTCAAAGTGAGACAACAAATTCATGGGCCAAAGTCTTATTCAATGAGAGAATATGTATTCTCCACTGTAATTTATGGCTACTTCTGATTGGGGTTATAAAAACTGGATGCTGTGGGCACATTATCAGGATAATCTATAAATCAGGAATTTTTTAAAAAAACACTTTCTTTTACTTCCTCCTAGGTTGAAGATGTGGGTTGAAAGAAAGATGTCAATGATACAAAATAGGTAGATGCCATGTAAATTTGAATTATTTCTTCATTCAACTCACTTGATTTTTCCAGTCTCTGCTCAAGCCTAATCTCATACAAACCACTACCAGGTGCTAAAGAAGTGTTGCAGAACATGACTAACACTATTATATGATCAAAGAGATAGAAAATTAGGGTGTTATTGTCATATATCCAATGACGACTGGGTTCCAATAAAAAACTAGGAACTTGCATGGAAAAGGAAGTACTTGATGTGTGACATCAGAAAAATGGTCGAGTTGGCAACAAGTTTCCATCACTCCACAGAAACACACACACACACACAAAACAAGCAGATACAGTCAGAACCAACTTTGCCAGAAGTCTGAAAAATATTCGGAAGCTTACAGCAACCAAGGAAATGCTGCATCAAGAAAAAAATTTCATAAAGGTAGAAAAACTCTAAGGCATTTATTTTCACTTGCCTTGCTCTATCCCCTCCCCAGCAAGGTCTTAAAGACTGCAGACTGTTTCCAGTATGGGACGCTGATCCCAGGTTCCAGAACAGACCTTATTCACACATTATTGTGTTTGTTCTCAACTTTCTTGGAGCTACCTGAAAGAGTGAAGCAAGGTATTCATCTTCATCTTTGACCTAACTCAACTCAAGCAGCATAAAAAAGCAGCAGTGCTAGAAAGCGTTACAAAGTGAACAACAACAAATCCTGTAGCTACCTGAGGCAAAAGTTTCCAGTTTAGAGAAACAATAGATCACCTAAATCTTGGAGGAAAATCTGGAGAGAAGATTCCTTTAGAAAAATAAGACATTCAAAAAGCAACATATGCATCCTCAGCCAGGATACATGCACAGAAAATACTTGAAGACCCTAGGCATTCATCATTGGCTCATTTTATGCTCAGTGAAAGTAGTTTGGCTAAGTGTTGAAGGAATGCTCCACCATAAAATCAATCCAGAAAGTCTAGGAGAAATGATTTGTTTCTTCATTTCTATTTTATTTGCAGTATCTAATATTTGAGTAAATTTTTGTCAAAACACTGGTTAAACACAAGCTAAAGAAACAGGGTCTTTGGCATCACATACAACAAAGAATATGTGTGTGCTCAATCTACTTCTGCTTCATTGACTATGCTAAAACCTTTGGGAAACTTCTGAACAACAAGCTGTGGGAAATTACTGAAGAGATGGGAATACCAGACAACCTTACCTGTCTCCTGCGAAACCTGTATGAGTATTAAGAAGCAACAGTTAGAAATAGACATGGAAAAAATGACTGGTTCAAAATTGGGAAAGAAGTAAGACAAAGCTACCTGTATTGTCACCCTGCTTATTTAACTTACGTGCAGAGCAAATCATGCAAAACATCAGGCTAGATGAATCATAAGCTGGAATCACAATTGCTAGGAGAAATATCAACAACTTCAGATATGCAGATAATACCATTTTGATGGCAGAAAGTTACTAAAGGCCCTCTGTAGGAGGGTGAAAGAGGAGATTGGAAATGCTAACTTAACATTCAAAGACACTTGCTTCTTGGAAGAAAAGCTATGGCAAACCCAGACAGCATATTAAAGCAGAGACATCACTTTGCCAACACATGTCGATATGAGAGTAAAAAGAAAAAATTTCATAAAGGTAGAAAAACTCTAAGGCATTTATTTTCACTTGCCTTGCTCTATCCCCTCCCCAGCAAGGTCTTAAAGACTGCAGACTGTTTCCAGTATGGGACGCTGATCCCAGGTTCCAGAACAGACCTTATTCACACATTATTGTGTTTGTTCTCAACTTTCTTGGAGCTACCTGAAAGAGTGAAGCAAGGTATTCATCTTCATCTTTGACCTAACTCAACTCAAGCAGCATAAAAAAGCAGCAGTGCTAGAAAGCGTTACAAAGTGAACAACAACAAATCCTGTAGCTACCTGAGGCAAAAGTTTCCAGTTTAGAGAAACAATAGATCACCTAAATCTTGGAGGAAAATCTGGAGAGAAGATTCCTTTAGAAAAATAAGACATTCAAAAAGCAACATATGCATCCTCAGCCAGGATACATGCACAGAAAATACTTGAAGACCCTAGGCATTCATCATTGGCTCATTTTATGCTCAGTGAAAGTAGTTTGGCTAAGTGTTGAAGGAATGCTCCACCATAAAATCAATCCAGAAAGTCTAGGAGAAATGATTTGTTTCTTCATTTCTATTTTATTTGCAGTATCTAATATTTGAGTAAATTTTTGTCAAAACACTGGTTAAACACAAGCTAAAGAAACAGGGTCTTTGGCATCACATACAACAAAGAATATGTGTGTGCTCAATCTACTTCTGCTTCATTGACTATGCTAAAACCTTTGGGAAACTTCTGAACAACAAGCTGTGGGAAATTACTGAAGAGATGGGAATACCAGACAACCTTACCTGTCTCCTGCGAAACCTGTATGAGTATTAAGAAGCAACAGTTAGAAATAGACATGGAAAAAATGACTGGTTCAAAATTGGGAAAGAAGTAAGACAAAGCTACCTGTATTGTCACCCTGCTTATTTAACTTACGTGCAGAGCAAATCATGCAAAACATCAGGCTAGATGAATCATAAGCTGGAATCACAATTGCTAGGAGAAATATCAACAACTTCAGATATGCAGATAATACCATTTTGATGGCAGAAAGTTACTAAAGGCCCTCTGTAGGAGGGTGAAAGAGGAGATTGGAAATGCTAACTTAACATTCAAAGACACTTGCTTCTTGGAAGAAAAGCTATGGCAAACCCAGACAGCATATTAAAAAGCAGAGACATCACTTTGCCAACAAAGGTTTGGTTTTCCAGGTAGTCATGTACAGATATGAGAGTAGAACCATTAAGAAGGCTGAGTGCCAAAGAACTGATGCTTTTAAATGGTGGTGCTGGAGACTCTTGAGAGTCCCTTTACCTACAAGGAAATAAAACCAGATAATCCTAGAGGAAATCAACTCTGAATATTCATTTGCTGAAACTGAAGCTCAAATACTTTGGTCACCTGATATAAGGAGCTGACTCATTGGAAAAGACCTTGTTGCTGGAAAAGACTGATGGCAGGAAGAGAAGGAGGAGACAGAGGATGTGATGGTATGATAACATTATTGACTCAGTGGTCCTGAATTTGAGCAAACTCTGGGAGATAGTGAAGGATGGAGGAGCCTGGCGTGCTATACTCCATTGAACTGCAAAGAGTTGGACATGACTTACTGACTGAACTACAACAATAGTTGTTCAGTCCTTTCCAACTCCTCAGCACACCATGGACTCCATGGACAATACTAAATGTCACTAAATTGGATTCTTTACAACTGAGCCATCTGAGAAGCCAAACTAAGAATATGTTTTGTGCAAAACTAGCCTGCAAAAGTCATTAAACAAATGGGTAGCTACAGCCTCTAACAATGAAAAACAGAAAACTGGAGAAAAGGAGGAGACTCTGATTTCCAGTGTTATCACATTATAATATTGTTTAAATACGTAATTATTCAGTTTTTGACAACAACAAAAATAACAGAGATACAAAGAAACAGAAAGATGCCCCATTCAAAGAAGATAAATAAATAGAAATCGTATCAGAGGAAGCCCAGATATTGGACTTACTGGGAAAAAGTAAACTTTAAAATTACTATGCTAAATGAATCATAAGCTGGAATCACAATTGCTAGGAGAAATATCAACAACTTCAGATATGCAGATAATACCATTTTGATGGCAGAAAGTTACTAAAGGCCCTCTGTAGGAGGGTGAAAGAGGAGATTGGAAATGCTAACTTAACATTCAAAGACACTTGCTTCTTGGAAGAAAAGCTATGGCAAACCCAGACAGCATATTAAAAAGCAGAGACATCACTTTGCCAACAAAGGTTTGGTTTTCCAGGTAGTCATGTACAGATATGAGAGTAGAACCATTAAGAAGGCTGAGTGCCAAAGAACTGATGCTTTTAAATGGTGGTGCTGGAGACTCTTGAGAGTCCCTTTACCTACAAGGAAATAAAACCAGATAATCCTAGAGGAAATCAACTCTGAATATTCATTTGCTGAAACTGAAGCTCAAATACTTTGGTCACCTGATATAAGGAGCTGACTCATTGGAAAAGACCTTGTTGCTGGAAAAGACTGATGGCAGGAAGAGAAGGAGGAGACAGAGGATGTGATGGTATGATAACATTATTGACTCAGTGGTCCTGAATTTGAGCAAACTCTGGGAGATAGTGAAGGATGGAGGAGCCTGGCGTGCTATACTCCATTGAACTGCAAAGAGTTGGACATGACTTACTGACTGAACTACAACAATAGTTGTTCAGTCCTTTCCAACTCCTCAGCACACCATGGACTCCATGGACAATACTAAATGTCACTAAATTGGATTCTTTACAACTGAGCCATCTGAGAAGCCAAACTAAGAATATGTTTTGTGCAAAACTAGCCTGCAAAAGTCATTAAACAAATGGGTAGCTACAGCCTCTAACAATGAAAAACAGAAAACTGGAGAAAAGGAGGAGACTCTGATTTCCAGTGTTATCACATTATAATATTGTTTAAATACGTAATTATTCAGTTTTTGACAACAACAAAAATAACAGAGATACAAAGAAACAGAAAGATGCCCCATTCAAAGAAGATAAATAAATAGAAATCGTATCAGAGGAAGCCCAGATATTGGACTTACTGGGAAAAAGTAAACTTTAAAATTACTATGCTAAATATGATCAAAGAGCTAAGGAAATTATGTGCAAAAAGATAAAGGAACAGAGTACAATAGTTGAAGTGAAAAATTCATTAAATGAATTAATAGAACCAATCCCTTCTATTAATAGAATTAATAGAATTGAGCAGGCAGTAAAAAAAAAAAAAAAAAAGAAAAGGTATCAATGAATCTGTTGAGGAGCAGAAATAAAACAGAATAGGTTAAAAGAACTTAAAGAACCTGTGGGGTGCCATGAAGCAGACTTAGTTATGTATTAAATTCAATAAAGAAAAGACAGAAAGAAAGGTAAAGCACAAATATTTGAAAAAACTAGCCAAAAACCTTCCAAATTTGATGAAAGACATTAATTTATACACCCACAAAAATTCATAAGATCTAAGTAGAATAAATTCAAATAGATCCACACTGTGACTCCCTGTAATCAAATCATCAAAGGGCAAGAAAAGAAGAATCTTGAACACAGCAAGAGAAAAAAAAACGCATCATGTACAAGAAATCCTTAATAAGATTAATAACCCATTTTACAAAATAAAACATAGAAGGATGGCACTGAAAGAAAAACACATCTGTAAATGAACAATTCTAAATCTGGCAAAATGATCTTTCAAAAATGAAGGAGAAATTAATACATGCTCAGATAAATCAAAGCTGAAGAAAGCTGTTATCAATACTGAATGTAACTGAATTGTTCACTTCAAAATAGTGGATTTTGTGGTATGTAAATTTCACTTCAATGAGGTATATGATATTATATATGATATATTTAAGTTGCTCAGTCATGTCCAACACTTTGTAACCCATGGAAGAGTCATGGAATTCTCCAGGCAAGAATACTGGAGTGGGTAGCCTTTTCCTTCTCGAAGAGCATCTTCCCAACCAGGGATGGAACCCAGGTCTCCAGTATTGCAGGTGGATTCTTTACCTTCTGAGCCACCAGGGAAGCCCAAGAATACTGGAATGGGTAGCCTTTCCCTTCTCCAGGGGATCTTCCTGAGTCAGGAATCAAACCAGGGTCTCCTGGATTAGAGGCAGCTTCTTTAACAGCTACAAGGGAAGCCCTATTATACCTTCCATGAAGTATACAAGGAGGATATAATAGTCATCTCCAGAGGACACAGGTCTTTCATCCAAAATCCTAGTGATTTTGTATTGTTAGTCTCCTACCACAGTTTACCACGGGCTTCATTCAGAATCCTTAAGGACCTCAGATGCTTCAAGTGCCATTGGATCCACTGCAACCTAAGGCGCAGTTGACAAATGAAAAGGTCCAGCCCTGCTACAAAATCTTTTTGCCCTGTGTGCCTCTGAAAACCAGTAGTTTTATGGATTACTTAATGAGTGGTTCAAAGCATACACTCAAATATGATATATTGTGTTAGTCATGCTGTCATGTCCAACTCCTTGTGACCCCAAAGACTGTTGCCCCAAGCTCCTCTGTCCATTGGATTTCCCAGGCAAGAATACTGGAGTGGGATTTCATTTCCTATTCCAAGGGATCGTCCTGACCCTGGATTTGAACCTGTATCTCTTGCATCAGCAAGCAAATTCCTTACCACTGAGCCACTTGGGAAGCCCACCCCTATAAAGGCATGGGCTTCCCAGGTGGCTCAGTGGTAAAGAATTTACATATACATTTGTATATGTATATGTCAAAATGTGAGATATATATATATATATATATATATACACACACACACATATATATATACACATAGACACACACACACATATATATAAAATCCAAAATTGACTACATAAAATATAAAATGACTTTGTGTTTCTTTCAGTGGATATGAATGACCTGGTTCTTTTTGTTTGTTTTTTTAAATTTTGACACATTTACTCCAAAAATTTAAATATCAAAACCTGGGGGAAAATGCCCTGCTGTTTTTATTTTGGAGAAAATAACTCAACCTACATTGGGAAATACAACGATATCACTGATTACATTAAAACACAAAGACAACAATTTGATTAAATTTTAACAACAACCTCATGAGTTAACATTATTTTTAAATGAAGCCTTTGAATGATGATTACTATCTATCTAGAGGAAGTATTAGCCTTTCCCTTCTCCAGGGGATCCTGAGTCAGGAATCAAACCAGGGTCCGGATTAGAGGCAGCTTCTTTAACAGCTACAAGGGAAGCCCTATTATACCTTCCATGAAGTATACAAGGAGGATATAATAGTCATCTCCAGAGGACACAGGTCTTTCATCCAAAATCCTAGTGATTTTGTATTGTTAGTCTCCTACCACAGTTTACCACGGGCTTCATTCAGAATCCTTAAGGACCTCAGATGCTTCAAGTGCCATTGGATCCACTGCAACCTAAGGCGCAGTTGACAAATGAAAAGGTCCAGCCCTGCTACAAAATCTTTTTGCCCTGTGTGCCTCTGAAAACCAGTAGTTTTATGGATTACTTAATGAGTGGTTCAAAGCATACACTCAAATATGATATATTGTGTTAGTCATGCTGTCATGTCCAACTCCTTGTGACCCCAAAGACTGTTGCCCCAAGCTCCTCTGTCCATTGGATTTCCCAGGCAAGAATACTGGAGTGGGATTTCATTTCCTATTCCAAGGGATCGTCCTGACCCTGGATTTGAACCTGTATCTCTTGCATCAGCAAGCAAATTCCTTACCACTGAGCCACTTGGGAAGCCCACCCCTATAAAGGCATGGGCTTCCCAGGTGGCTCAGTGGTAAAGAATTTACATATACATTTGTATATGTATATGTCAAAATGTGAGATATATATATATATATATATATATACACACACACACATATATATATACACATAGACACACACACACATATATATAAAATCCAAAATTGACTACATAAAATATAAAATGACTTTGTGTTTCTTTCAGTGGATATGAATGACCTGGTTCTTTTTGTTTGTTTTTTTAAATTTTGACACATTTACTCCAAAAATTTAAATATCAAAACCTGGGGGAAAATGCCCTGCTGTTTTTATTTTGGAGAAAATAACTCAACCTACATTGGGAAATACAACGATATCACTGATTACATTAAAACACAAAGACAACAATTTGATTAAATTTTAACAACAACCTCATGAGTTAACATTATTTTTAAATGAAGCCTTTGAATGATGATTACTATCTACTGCAGAAGTTGTATTTATATAATTAAACACGACTTTTTCTTTAGATCGAATAACAGATTTTCTAAATTAATTTCAGTTATATTTGATTCTGAATTTTCTTCTGAATATACATGGGTGTGAAGGACAGTTGCTAATAAATTGTTTCAATTTTAGAAGGTAGATTTTTCAGAGGTAGTAAGACTTATATGTCTTATCAGATGCTTAAAAAAAAAAAAAAAAAAGTCAAGATAATTCTAATAGTAGGTCAAAGTTACTCCATTCGGAGAACCTAAATAAAAAGTTGTTAGAAGTTTATTCTGAAGAACAGAAGATGGCAGCGTAGAAGGACATGCACTCATCTCTCCTGCAAAATCGCCTGAATTGCAACGAGTTCTTGGGAAACCATTGACAGGAGGTGGTTGGATCTGATCACAGAGAGGATACCCCACATCGAAGAACAAAGGAGAAGCCGCATCAAGATGGTAGGAGGGGCATAATCGCAAACCTCATACCCACCAGAGAGGCTGGGCGGGCCAAAGGCGCAAAGCCTGTTGCAGATCAAAACCCGGGAAAGGAGCAGTGACACCCACAAGGGACTGAGCCAGACCTGCTTTGGAGGGTCCAGGTAACCCCCTGAGCTAGAAGTGCCCTTGAACAGGCCTCAGAAGGATGGCACTCAGTTTCCTTTGGAGGAGGTTACCATTAACCTGATCACAGAGTCGCCGAGGAGGACTGGAAAGTCTCTGCGCACTGTGATCCAGGAGAGGGGAATAGCGATCCTGCATGAGACTGAGCCAGACTCACCTCTGAGTAACCTGACATCTCCCGCGGTGGGGGGTCGACGGTGGCCTGCAACAGGGTCGAGGTCACTGCGGAAGTGCTTCCCATAGAGCGTGTGGGAATAAATCCTTTGTGAGACAGACGCCATTTTCCCTACTGTAGTTTGGCTGCTGGGCAAGCTACAGGGAGGGAACTTAGCTCCGCCCAGCAAGAAAAGGGATTTGGATTAAGAAACTCCCAGGGCCAGCCTGGGCGGGTCTTTTAGTTCTGGAATAGGCCGAAATAAACAAGCAGTCAAAGAGGTCCTAAGATCCAACCACTGCCAGAGGCAAGAAAAAGACTGATAATTCCTGAATAGTCAGCAAGAGACAGAAGAACATAAACACTATTTTCACGTTTTGTCTGAAGCTGGAGTTACTGCTGGATTTTTAAATTTTCATTTTATTCCTTATTCTTTTTTATTGCCTTTTTTTTTTTTTATTGTATTGCTTTGTTTCAATTTTTTTTTTTCTCTTTTTTCCAAACCCACTCAGTGCACCCCCTGTTTTTTTGTTGTTGTTGTTGTATTCTTGAGTGTGTGAGAGTGGGTGTGTTCATTTCCTTCACTGAATTCTATTGAAGCTACTAATCTTATCAGTAAGACTGAATATATTCAAGGTTACATAATTTTTTTTTTCTTTTTCCTTTTAAACCACACATTTTATTTTGGTATAAACTTCTGGTTCCCCATTGGCCTTTTAAGATTCTGTGGGGGTTTTGTTTGTTTTATTATTTTTGCTTTGTTTTCTATATTTTCTATATACATATTTCTGTTTTAATTTTTAAAATTTTTCATTTGGGGATCAAAACCCGGGGGGAAAGGAACCCAGTAAACCGGGAAAGGAGCAGTGACACCCACAAGGGACTGAGCCAGACCTGCTTTGGAGGGTCCAGGTAACCCCCTGAGCTAGAAGTGCCCTTGAACAGGCCTCAGAAGGATGGCACTCAGTTTCCTTTGGAGGAGGTTACCATTAACCTGATCACAGAGTCGCCGAGGAGGACTGGAAAGTCTCTGCGCACTGTGATCCAGGAGAGGGGAATAGCGATCCTGCATGAGACTGAGCCAGACTCACCTCTGAGTAACCTGACATCTCCCGCGGTGGGGGGTCGACGGTGGCCTGCAACAGGGTCGAGGTCACTGCGGAAGTGCTTCCCATAGAGCGTGTGGGAATAAATCCTTTGTGAGACAGACGCCATTTTCCCTACTGTAGTTTGGCTGCTGGGCAAGCTACAGGGAGGGAACTTAGCTCCGCCCAGCAAGAAAAGGGATTTGGATTAAGAAACTCCCAGGGCCAGCCTGGGCGGGTCTTTTAGTTCTGGAATAGGCCGAAATAAACAAGCAGTCAAAGAGGTCCTAAGATCCAACCACTGCCAGAGGCAAGAAAAAGACTGATAATTCCTGAATAGTCAGCAAGAGACAGAAGAACATAAACACTATTTTCACGTTTTGTCTGAAGCTGGAGTTACTGCTGGATTTTTAAATTTTCATTTTATTCCTTATTCTTTTTTATTGCCTTTTTTTTTTTTTATTGTATTGCTTTGTTTCAATTTTTTTTTTTCTCTTTTTTCCAAACCCACTCAGTGCACCCCCTGTTTTTTTGTTGTTGTTGTTGTATTCTTGAGTGTGTGAGAGTGGGTGTGTTCATTTCCTTCACTGAATTCTATTGAAGCTACTAATCTTATCAGTAAGACTGAATATATTCAAGGTTACATAATTTTTTTTTTCTTTTTCCTTTTAAACCACACATTTTATTTTGGTATAAACTTCTGGTTCCCCATTGGCCTTTTAAGATTCTGTGGGGGTTTTGTTTGTTTTTATTATTTTTGCTTTGTTTTTCTATATTTTTCTATATACATATTTCTGTTTTAATTTTTAAAATTTTTCATTTGTACTACTACTTCCTCTATAATTCTTTGCGTTCTCTGAAGCTCCTTTCCTATAGCACTAAACTCTAATACATACAAATCTTTATCTCCCTATATTTAACTTTGCAGTATTATTCTATATTTTTCTTCTATCCTCCATTTCTCTTTTTCCCTTTTCCCACCATATTTCTTAGTCTGTTCTGTCCGCATTGCCTTATCCCCAATGGGGACCCTGCTCTAGCATTATTCTCCAATTGGTGCTCTACTTAGTTTGGTTATTAACTGGTGGATATCATTCTTGGTTTTCTCTATTCACCGTGCTAATGTATTGTACTGTATTTTTGGTTGGAATGCTTGGGTTATGTTACAGCTATATATGTTTATGTGTATAACTCAATACACTAGATAGTATTTGCATAATATTTTAATTGCCATTTGTCAAAGGTATACCTTCTATTTCTGATTCGCATATATATGTTTTAATATCATTTAATGCCATAACAAACCAGCCGTGAAATCTTCATTCTCTGGTCAGGCAACAAGCCCCAGGGCTTTAGGGAGGGAGCACTGACTCCAAAACTCTACAATACTAGAGAACGCCTAACACTAGAGAGCACTATACAAGTGAGAACGCCAACAAAGGTAATCACTTGTATGCAAGTCCTGATATAAACCAACCACCAGTATCACCCAGAATAAGAAGCCCCAATCCAAACAACAAACACCAACAGACGTAACTCAAAGACTGGGGAAAAGCAAATCCCAAACAGAGTCAGTTAAAAAATTAATAATAACAATGAAACGGCAGAGAAATACCACACAAACGAAGGAACAATCTACAAACACACAAGATCAAATCAATGAAGAGAATTTGGACAAACTTTCTGAAAGTGATTTCAGAAGAATGACAGTAAAGATGATCAAAGACACTGAAAACAGAATTTCAGAGAAACTGCAAGACACAACTAACACACTGAATAAAGAAATACAAGAACTTACCAAAAAAGTAACAAGAGACAAACAACTCAATTGAAGTTACTAATCTTATCAGTAAGACTGAATATATTCAAGTTTGCATAATTTTTTTTTCTTTTTCCTTTTAAACCACACATTTTATTTTGGTATAAACTTCTGGTTCCCCATTGGCCTTTTAAGATTCTGTGGGGGTTTTGTTTCTTTTTATTATTTTTGCTCTGTTTTTCTATATTTTTCTATATACATATTTCTGTTTTAATTTTTAAAATTTTTCATTTGTACTACTACTTCCTCTATAATTCTTTGCGTTCTCTGAAGCTCCTTTCCTATAGCACTAAACTCTAATACATACAAATCTTTATCTCCCTATATTTAACTTTGCAGTATTATTCTATATTTTTCTTCTATCCTCCATTTCTCTTTTTCCCTTTTCCCACCATATTTCTTAGTCTGTTCTGTCCGCATTGCCTTATCCCCAATGGGGACCCTGCTCTAGCATTATTCTCCAATTGGTGCTCTACTTAGTTTGGTTATTAACTGGTGGATATCATTCTTGGTTTTCTCTATTCACCGTGCTAATGTATTGTACTGTATTTTTGGTTGGAATGCTTGGGTTATGTTACAGCTATATATGTTTATGTGTATAACTCAATACACTAGATAGTATTTGCATAATATTTTAATTGCCATTTGTCAAAGGTATACCTTCTATTTCTGATTCGCATATATATGTTTTAATATCATTTAATGCCATAACAAACCAGCCGTGAAATCTTCATTCTCTGGTCAGGCAACAAGCCCCAGGGCTTTAGGGAGGGAGCACTGACTCCAAAACTCTACAATACTAGAGAACGCCTAACACTAGAGAGCACTATACAAGTGAGAACGCCAACAAAGGTAATCACTTGTATGCAAGTCCTGATATAAACCAACCACCAGTATCACCCAGAATAAGAAGCCCCAATCCAAACAACAAACACCAACAGACGTAACTCAAAGACTGGGGAAAAGCAAATCCCAAACAGAGTCAGTTAAAAAATTAATAATAACAATGAAACGGCAGAGAAATACCACACAAACGAAGGAACAATCTACAAACACACAAGATCAAATCAATGAAGAGAATTTGGACAAACTTTCTGAAAGTGATTTCAGAAGAATGACAGTAAAGATGATCAAAGACACTGAAAACAGAATTTCAGAGAAACTGCAAGACACAACTAACACACTGAATAAAGAAATACAAGAACTTACCAAAAAAGTAACAAGAGACAAACAACTCAATTGCTGAACTGAAAAACACTGTAGAAGGGATCAAGAGCAGAGTATCTGAGACAGAAGACCAGATAAGTGAGCTGGAAGACAGAATGGTGGAAGTAACTGCTGATAAACACACTCTAGCTCAAAGAATGAAAAGAGCAGAGGATAGCCTCAGAGACCTCTGGGATAATATCAAATGCACCAATATTCGAATTACAGGGGTTCCAGAAGAAGAAGAAAAAAAGAAAGGCTATGAGAAAATTTTTGAAGAGATTCTAGTTGAAAATTTCCCCAACATGGGAAAAGAAATAGTCAATCAAGTCCAAGAAGCACAAAGAGTACCATACAGAATCAACCTGAGAAGAAACACATCAAGACACATATTAATGAAGCTAACACAAATTAAATACAAAGACAGAATTCTCAAAGCAGCAAGGGAAAAGCAACTAGTGACATACAAGGGAAAGCCCATACATTTAACAGCTGATCTTTCAACAGAAACTCTGCAGGCCAGAAGGGAATGGCAGGGCACATTTAAACGGCTAAAAGAGAATAATCTGCAACGAAGAATCCTCTACCCTGCAAGGATCTCCTTCAAAATTGATGGAGAAATCAAAAGCTTTACAGACAAGCAAAAATTAAAAGAATTTAGTCACACCAAAACAGCCTTATAACAAGTGTTAAAGGGACTTATACAGACAACAAGTGTAAAAGGAGAAGATCCACGAAACAAACCCATCATAACATCTAAGAAGATGACAATAGGATCATTTCTATCAATAATTACTTTGAATGTAAACAGACTAAATGCCCCAATCAAAAGACACAGAGTGGCTGAATGGATTCAAAAACAAGACCCATACATATGCTGCTTCCAGGAAACTCAATTCAGACCTAGAGACACTCAATAGACGGAAAGTGAGAGGCTGGAAAAAGATATTCCATGCAAATGGAAATCAAAAGAAAGCTGGAGTAGCAATCCTCATATCAGACAAAATAGACCTCAAAATTAAGAAGATTAGAAGAGACAAGGCAGGACACTACATAATGATCAAGGGATCGATCCAAGAAGACGACATAACAATCATAAATATCTATACACCCAACGCAGGAGCACCCCAATACATAAGACAAATACTTTTAGACATAAAAGAAGACATTGACAGCAACACAATCATAGTAGGAGACTTTAACACTCCTCTCACACCAATGGACAGATCATCAAAACAGAAAATTAATAAAGAAACACAAGCCTTAAATGCCACACTAGAAAAGATGGACCTCATCGATATCTTTAGGATGTTCCATCCAAAAGCAGAAGAAACCAATATTCGAATTACAGGGGTTCCAGAAGAAGAAGAAAAAAAGAAAGGCTATGAGAAAATTTTTGAAGAGATTCTAGTTGAAAATTTCCCCAACATGGGAAAAGAAATAGTCAATCAAGTCCAAGAAGCACAAAGAGTACCATACAGAATCAACCTGAGAAGAAACACATCAAGACACATATTAATGAAGCTAACACAAATTAAATACAAAGACAGAATTCTCAAAGCAGCAAGGGAAAAGCAACTAGTGACATACAAGGGAAAGCCCATACATTTAACAGCTGATCTTTCAACAGAAACTCTGCAGGCCAGAAGGGAATGGCAGGGCACATTTAAACGGCTAAAAGAGAATAATCTGCAACGAAGAATCCTCTACCCTGCAAGGATCTCCTTCAAAATTGATGGAGAAATCAAAAGCTTTACAGACAAGCAAAAATTAAAAGAATTTAGTCACACCAAAACAGCCTTATAACAAGTGTTAAAGGGACTTATACAGACAACAAGTGTAAAAGGAGAAGATCCACGAAACAAACCCATCATAACATCTAAGAAGATGACAATAGGATCATTTCTATCAATAATTACTTTGAATGTAAATAGACTAAATGCCCCAATCAAAAGACACAGAGTGGCTGAATGGATTCAAAAACAAGACCCATACATATGCTGCTTCCAGGAAACTCAATTCAGACCTAGAGACACTCAATAGACGGAAAGTGAGAGGCTGGAAAAAGATATTCCATGCAAATGGAAATCAAAAGAAAGCTGGAGTAGCAATCCTCATATCAGACAAAATAGACCTCAAAATTAAGAAGATTAGAAGAGACAAGGCAGGACACTACATAATGATCAAGGGATCGATCCAAGAAGACGACATAACAATCATAAATATCTATACACCCAACGCAGGAGCACCCCAATACATAAGACAAATACTTTTAGACATAAAAGAAGACATTGACAGCAACACAATCATAGTAGGAGACTTTAACACTCCTCTCACACCAATGGACAGATCATCAAAACAGAAAATTAATAAAGAAACACAAGCCTTAAATGCCACACTAGAAAAGATGGACCTCATCGATATCTTTAGGATGTTCCATCCAAAAGCAGAAGAATACACTTTCTTCTCAAGTGCTCACGGAACATTCTCCAGGATAGACCACATCTTGGGCCACAAATCTAACCTCAATCAATTCAAGAAAACTGAAATTATATCAGCCATCATCTCAGGCCACAATGCAATGAGACTAGAGCTCAACTACAGGAAAAAAACTGCTAAAAACACAAACACATGGAGATTAAACAACACATATCTAAAAAACCAACTGATTACTGAGGAAATCAAAGGAGAAATTAAACAGTTCCTAGAAGAAAATGACAATGAACACACGACAGTGCAAAACCTATGGGATACTGCAAAAGCAGTTCTAAGAGGAAAGTTTACAGCAATTCAATCCCACCTCAAGAAACTAGGAAAATCTCAAACAGACGACCTAACCTTACACTTAAAACAACTGGAGAAAGAAGAACAAAAACACCCCAAAGCCAGCAGAAGAAGGGAAATCATAAAGATCAAAGCAGAAATAAAAGATAAAGAAACAAAAGAAACAATAGTAAAGATAAAACAAAAAGCTGGTTCTTTGAAAAGGTAAATAAAATCAACAAACCACTGACCAGACTCATCAAGAAAAAGAGAGAAAAGAACCAGATCACCAAAATCAAAAATGAAAAAGGAGAGATTACAACAGCAAATGCAGAAATCCAAAGGATTATAAGAGACTATTATGAACAACTCTATGGCAACAAACTGGACAACCTGGAAGAAACGGACAGTTTCTTAGAGAAGATTAATCTCCCAACTGGACAACCTGGAAGAAACGGACAGTTTCTTAGAGAAGATTAATCTCCCAAGACTGAGCCAGGAAGAAATGGAAACTTTGAACAACCCAAATCACAAGCTCAGAAATCAAATTTGTGATTAAAAATCTACCCAAAAATAAAAGCCCAGGACCAGATGGCTTCACAGGAGAATTCTACCAAACATTTAAAGAAGAGCTAATGCCTGTCCTTCTAAAACTCTTCCAAAAAATTGCACAGGAAGGAACACTTCCAAACACATTCTATGAGACCACCATCACCCTGATACCCAAACCAGGCAAAGACAACACAAAAAAAGAAAATTATAGGCCAATTTCACTGATGAATCTAGACGCCAAAATCCTCAACAAAATTCTAGCAAAAAGAATTCATCAACACATCAAAAAGCTCATACATCATAATCAAGTCGGGTTCATCCCAGGCATGCAAGGATTCTTCAATATCTGCAAATCAATCAATGTGGTACACCATATCAACAAATTGAGAGACAAAAATCACATGATCATCTCAACAGATTCAGAAAAAGCCTTCAACAAAGTACAACATCCATTTATGATAAAAACGCTTCAAAAAATGGGCATAGAAGGAACCTATCTCAACATAGTGAAAGCCATATATGAGAAGCCCATGGCGAACATTATCCTCAATGGTGAAAAACTCAAAGCATTTCCTCTAAGATCAGGAACAAGACAAGGATGTCCACTTTCACCACTACTATTCAACATAGTCCTGGAAGTTCTAGCAATAGCAATAAGAGAAGAGAAAGAAATAAAGGGAATCCAGATTGGAAAGGAAGAAGTCAAGCTCTCTCTTTTTGCAGAGGACATGATATTATACATAGAAACTCCCAAAGACATGGTTACAAAGCTGCTAGAGCTAATCAATGAATTCAGCAAAGTTGCAGGATACAAAGTCAACACACAGAAATCACTGGCATTCCTATACACAAACAATGAAAAATCAGAAAACGAAATCAAAGAGGCAGTCCCCTTCACCATTGCAACCAAAATAATCAAATATCTAGGAATAAACCTACCCAAAGAAACAAAAGAATTGTACACAGAAAATTACAAGACACTCATGAGAGACATAAAAGAAGACTTAAACAGATGGAGAGATATTCCATGTTCCTGAGTCGGAAGAATCAATATTGTGAAAATGACCATACTACCAAATGTCATCCATAGATTCAATGCGATCCCTATCAAACTTCCAATGACATTTTTCACAGAACTAGACCAAAGAATAACACAGTTCATATGGAAACACAAAAGACCTCGAATAGCCAAAGCAATCCTCAGGAAGAAGAAGACTCTTCCAAATAAAAACCCCCCTTAGACCACCATCACCCTGATACCCAAACCAGGCAAAGACAACACAAAAAGAAAATTATAGGCCAATTTCACTGATGAATCTAGACGCCAAAATCCTCAACAAAATTCTAGCAAAAAGAATTCATCAACACATCAAAAAGCTCATACATCATAATCAAGTCGGGTTCATCCCAGGCATGCAAGGATTCTTCAATATCTGCAAATCAATCAATGTGGTACACCATATCAACAAATTGAGAGACAAAAATCACATGATCATCTCAACAGATTCAGAAAAAGCCTTCAACAAAGTACAACATCCATTTATGATAAAAACGCTTCAAAAAATGGGCATAGAAGGAACCTATCTCAACATAGTGAAAGCCATATATGAGAAGCCCATGGCGAACATTATCCTCAATGGTGAAAAACTCAAAGCATTTCCTCTAAGATCAGGAACAAGACAAGGATGTCCACTTTCACCACTACTATTCAACATAGTCCTGGAAGTTCTAGCAATAGCAATAAGAGAAGAGAAAGAAATAAAGGGAATCCAGATTGGAAAGGAAGAAGTCAAGCTCTCTCTTTTTGCAGAGGACATGATATTATACATAGAAACTCCCAAAGACATGGTTACAAAGCTGCTAGAGCTAATCAATGAATTCAGCAAAGTTGCAGGATACAAAGTCAACACACAGAAATCACTGGCATTCCTATACACAAACAATGAAAAATCAGAAAACGAAATCAAAGAGGCAGTCCCCTTCACCATTGCAACCAAAATAATCAAATATCTAGGAATAAACCTACCCAAAGAAACAAAAGAATTGTACACAGAAAATTACAAGACACTCATGAGAGACATAAAAGAAGACTTAAACAGATGGAGAGATATTCCATGTTCCTGAGTCGGAAGAATCAATATTGTGAAAATGACCATACTACCAAATGTCATCCATAGATTCAATGCGATCCCTATCAAACTTCCAATGACATTTTTCACAGAACTAGACCAAAGAATAACACAGTTCATATGGAAACACAAAAGACCTCGAATAGCCAAAGCAATCCTCAGGAAGAAGAATGTAGCTGGAGGGATCAGCCTCCCCAACTTCAGACTCTACTACAAAGCAACAGTTATCAAGACAGTATGGTACTGGCACAAAAACAGAACTATCGACCAATGGAACAAGATCGAGAACCCAAAGGTAAACCCCCGTAAACCCAGGTAAATTCAGCTGAAAATTCAACTTTGAGAATCTGTTTCTCAGTAAAAATAAAAAAGAAATTCAATGATGTACAACAGTGTTATGGCAGAAAAAGAACTTTTTTTTTTTTCTGAATTAATGGACCAATGGAACAAAAATGTACTCAGAATGTTTTGCAGTACATACATAATTCGTAATTGCTTTCAAAGAAGCACCAATAATCTAATGATTTAAGTAAAAAACTATTGTCAAAATACATAAATGTTTACAGATACACAAAGTAACTAAATTACAGAATTGTGACAAAAATGTTGACTACAAAAATTCAACATGGCAAAACATGCTTTCACTGTTGTTTAACATCAGTCAAATTTTAGAAATATTTGAGCTTTTGAAGAACAACTTTGCAAATTGACTAAAATGCTCTACCATGGTATTAATCATTTTAAAATGAGTTTTCTAAATCTGGCATGCATTTTATTAAAAATCAGCTGTAAATCTTTAATCAGTATACTCAATAAATGGTGTACAAAAAAAGTACAGCCTTTGTGCCTTCAACAAATTGAGACTTGAAAGCAAAGCTTGCAAACAGAAAGGCATTTAAATTTAATCCCACGAAAGCAAACGTGAAGCTGAACAAATTAAACAAAGAGAATTCAAATGGTGTTGAAGATTTAACTTTTAAATTCTGTAATTACTCTTTCAAATATCTCAACTGTGAGAAGAATCTTTTGATGGAGCTCCTATTTTTATTTCAGAAAACTGATACTCAACACCAGAGACGAATGAATTGAAATGGTGTCTCTGGTTTTACAATAACCACATTTGCTGGAACATTCAAAATAATTTGATGAGATTTTAGTTGTAAATATATTTTTCAGGGCTTCCCTGGTAGTCTAGCGGGTAAAGAGTCCACCTTGCAGTGTAAGGGGCACTAGTTCCCTGGCCCAGGAAGATTTTCGGCTGGACCGGTGTGTCCAATTACAAGCCAGCGATCTGGAGAGCATGCACCCAGTGTCGATGCTCTGCAATGAGAGAGGCCATCTCAGTAGGAGACCCACACAGACTAAAAACTACAGATGGATGAATTAAAATGAATAAATAAATAAAAATAAAAGACACCAAAGTTTAAAAATATTTTTTTCCAAAAGATAAACATTTTTAAGGCAAAATAACAGTCCTTTGGGCTTAGTCCCTTGTGGGGCTCTGAATTGAAAGAGGACTGTTTTAAGCATAAAGAAGCTTAAGCACATGTTTACAGTTTGGAGCTAAGATGGCGCCTACAGGGAGGGGTGTAGGAGTGAAAAGAAGCTTAAGCACATTGTTTCAGCTTGGAGCTAAGATGGCGCCTACAGGAAGGGACATGGAAATGAAGGGAAGCTTAAGTGCATTGTTTAAAGAAGTTTAAGCACATGTTTGCAGCTAAGATGGCGCCTACAGGAAGAGACAGGGCGTGATCTAAATTGTTAATTGATAGTCAAAATTTCTGATTGGTTCCCCTGGCTGCCGCGCTCGTGAATGATGGCTTGGCCTTTAGCTTGATTGGTGTAATCTATAGGAATTCCCGTGCAAAACCCCCCTTCAAAATTGCCTATAAAAGGCTTGTGGCTCTTTGAAGCTTTTGCAATTAATGTGAAAATACAGTTTTTAACAATTGTTAAAGCAAAGCTTGCAAACAGAAAGGCATTTAAATTTAATCCACGAAAGCAAACGTGAAGCTGAACAAATTAAACAAAGAGAATTCAAATGGTGTTGAAGATTTAACTTTTAAATTCTGTAATTACTCTTTCAAATATCTCAACTGTGAGAAGAATCTTTTGATGGAGCTCCTATTTTTATTTCAGAAAACTGATACTCAACACCAGAGACGAATGAATTGAAATGGTGTCTCTGGTTTTACAATAACCACATTTGCTGGAACATTCAAAATAATTTGATGAGATTTTAGTTGTAAATATATTTTTCAGGGCTTCCCTGGTAGTCTAGCGGGTAAAGAGTCCACCTTGCAGTGTAAGGGGCACTAGTTCCCTGGCCCAGGAAGATTTTCGGCTGGACCGGTGTGTCCAATTACAAGCCAGCGATCTGGAGAGCATGCACCCAGTGTCGATGCTCTGCAATGAGAGAGGCCATCTCAGTAGGAGACCCACACAGACTAAAAACTACAGATGGATGAATTAAAATGAATAAATAAATAAAAATAAAAGACACCAAAGTTTAAAAATATTTTTTTTTCCAAAAAAGATAAACATTTTTAAGGCAAAATAACAGTCCTTTGGGCTTAGTCCCTTGTGGGGCTCTGAATTGAAAGAGGACTGTTTTAAGCATAAAGAAGCTTAAGCACATGTTTACAGTTTGGAGCTAAGATGGCGCCTACAGGGAGGGGTGTAGGAGTGAAAAGAAGCTTAAGCACATTGTTTCAGCTTGGAGCTAAGATGGCGCCTACAGGAAGGGACATGGAAATGAAGGGAAGCTTAAGTGCATTGTTTAAAGAAGTTTAAGCACATGTTTGCAGCTAAGATGGCGCCTACAGGAAGAGACAGGGCGTGATCTAAATTGTTAATTGATAGTCAAAATTTCTGATTGGTTCCCCTGGCTGCCGCGCTCGTGAATGATGGCTTGGCCTTTAGCTTGATTGGTGTAATCTATAGGAATTCCCGTGCAAAACCCCCTTCACTTGCCTATAAAAGCTGTGGCTCTTGATTAATAAAGCGGAACTACTTCGATGGAACCCCTGTCGCGTCTGACTGTCCCCTGCCTCAGCCAAGGGGGCTCCGGGGTGGACAGTTCAAGATTTGCCTTTCTCCGAGATCTCCCGGTTCAGCCGGGGGTAATCCCTGCTGCCTTCCCTTTCTGTGGAAGGTCCCCGCAGTCCCTGGGTCGGAAAGATCCCCTGGAGGAGGAAATGACAACCCACTCCAGTATTCTTGCCTAGAGAATCCCATGGACAGAAGAGCCTGGAAGGTTATAGTCCACTGAGTTACAAAGAGTTGGACACAACTGGAGTGATGAAGCAGGCACACATAGAAATACATGGTGTCAAATAGATATCAATTTTATTACAAAAGGTAGAATTATGAATCAGTTCCATTTAGACTACTAAATGTAAACATGTCACCGCAATTACCAAGTGTCTCAGCACTTATAAATACAGTACTTTTTCATTTAAAACTATGGTCAACAGAGAATCATTAAACGAATGTGATAACTTGACCATTAATAATCATAATATGCAACCTTGAAGTTTCAGAAAATTTCATTTGAAAAAATAAGATTATACTAAAAAACACAATCTTCAAAAATACCAGTGAGCTGCATAAGGCTACTGAATTGCTTAAAATAAGTGTATGCCAAGAATGACTTGTTTTGCTTAAGGCTCTTATTACAGATAATCAATATGAATTTTTAAATTTTGTTTTCATGTACATAGAAACACATCACTATTTTCTTTTAGAAATAATTATGGAAAGCTTTTTCATTTAAAGAACAATTTTATACACCTATGAATAAATCAGTTGTTCATCAGCATAGAAAATTTCTAAAATGATGTCATTTTAATTCAATAAATTATATGGTCAGCCTCGCCATTACCCTCCTTGACTCCTGACCTTGAGCCAGTGCTCACAGGTGCCAGAGATGGATCATTGTATTATCTCCATGATCAGCTAAACAAATAATAAACTAAACAATAATAATAATAAACTAAACTGATCTCCATGATCAGCTAAACAAATAAATATGAGAGAGACTATAGCTTTGGGGTTGAAAAATGGATCCTGGGGCCTTGGAGCCCCAGGACAGTCACTTTCTAGCTGTGTGACCGTGCTTCAATTTCCTTCTCTGCTCAGCCTGTGACAATCAAAAGAGTTAATATACAGAGCACACTTACAGCAGTGTGGCGTGCGTTCTAAGAAGACAGTGCTGGGCTTCCCTGGTGGTCCAGTGGGTAAGGACACCGCCTTGCAGTGCAAGGGGCGCCGGTTCGATCCCTGGCCTGGGAGGATCCCACGTGCCGTGGAGTGGCTGGACTGATGTGTCCAATTACCAAGCCGGAGCTCTGGAGCGCATGCGCCCAGAGCCGGTGCTCTGCGACAACAGAGGCCACTGCGAAGGGAGGCCCACATGGGCCAAAGAACAAAAATGGATGAAAAATAGACAAATGAAAGACCAATAAAAGCAGCCCACCCGCCCCCTCCCCACTCCTCCCCCCAAAAAATAAATAAAAAAAAAAAGAAGACAGTGCTGCCGCTCTTAGTTCTGCAATCTAACTACGTTATGATAGCTTCATTACAAGTCTCTGCTGGCCTTAGTTTCCTTTGCCTTCATGTGGATGCCCTCAAGTCCCTTGTTTCCAGAAGGGCACTACCACTATCCAGCAGCTTGAATTTCACTAAGTTCCTTCCCTTCCCATATCATCCTAGCTTTGTTTCAGTTGCTCTCTCTGATCTCTTCCATACTTCAGCCTGCCTTGTGGTTAACCAGCCTCAGTTCCTGACTTTCTGTTTCCTTGACTCGCCAAATCTGTGCCTCAATCGTAGTGTATCAGCAGTTAAGGAGACTCCTGAGCCCAATCTGGCAACAGATGAGGCAGTGATACAAATGAGTCAGAATTCCCAGATGGGAGTTTCAAAAGCTCAAAAGGAAATTATAACGGCTTTCTCCTGCCACTGATCCTCAAGCTAGAAAATGACAGATTCATGAATGGTATCCTCTTCAACAAGGCTTCCTGGTTCCACTCTAGCAGGCCTGCTGTTTTGCTTGAATCCATGGCATACACTAATTACTGAGATGACTTCATGTGTGATTATACCAAAGAGCATCTTTTATGTGTTTGAATTTAGGCTTCTAGCAAGAGCACAACAAGAATGGTTTTTAGCCCAGGGACACATTTGTGAAAATATGAAGCAAACAAAAAGGAGCAGAAGAATGACTTGTCGATCATTCAAAACAAATTCTTCCTTTTAATAGCATTTGCTAGTAAAACAGGATAGCTCTGCTTGGCTCTCAAGGCAGGATGAGCTAAGTGTTTTTAGCCAAATTCTCATCTGAATTAGAGAGGTTAAGCTTACATGGGTGCCAAGAAGTGAATTCTTCAATAATCATTTCCTGGACTTCCCTGGTGGTCCAGTGGTTAAAAATCTGCCTGCCAATGCAGGGGACACGGGTTTGATCCCTGGTCCAGGAAGATTCCACCTGTTGTGGGGGTACTAAGCTCATGTGCCACACTCCTGAGCTCCTGCTCTAGAGCCCATGCTCTACAAAAGGAAAAGCCACAATGAGAACCACGCACACACCAACTAGACAGTATAGAGGGTAGTGGAAACTACTCTCTCAATAGCGTGGTCTATACTCTCTTACTAGCATTGGCTAGTGTAAACTTGACAAAGCTCACACACAGCAATAAAGACTAGAATAGCCAAAATAAAAAGACCATGCTCTAAGAAGCCACCCTGTACCATGCTCTGAGGCAGAAACTAAATGTATGGGTATGAACAATACTGTCCTAGTTTGTATTAGTTTCCTTGGATGCTGTAATGAAGTACCATGTACTACATGGCTTAAATATCAGAAATTTATTATCTCTTAGTTCTGGAGGTAAGAAATTCAAAATTAGGATATCAACAGAGTCAGTTCCTTCTCACAGCTCTGAAAGAAATCTGCCCCATGCCCCTCTCCTAGCATCTGATTGTTGTTGGTAATCCTTGGCATTCCTTGACTTGCAAATTCATCACTTCATTTTCTACCTGTCTCATCTTATGGTCTCCTGCCCTGTGTGTCTCTGTCTTCATATGCTTTTCTTATAAGATACCAGTTTTTAGATTGGGAGTCCATCCTGATTCCCTGGTGGCTCAGACAAGGCAGGAGACCCGAGTTCAATTCCTGGGTGGGTAAGATTCCCCAGAAAAGGGAATGACTTCCAATTCCAGTATGCCTGCCTGAAGAATTCCTTTGACAGAGGAGCCTGGTGGGCTATGGTCCATGGGGACTCAAAGAGTTGGACATGACTAAGCGATGATTATTACTTCCACTAAGTTAACTAATTATATCTGCAAAGACAGTTTCCAAATGAGTCACATTTTGAAGATCCAAATGGAGATGAATTTTGGGAGAACACTATTCAATGGGGTACACTCTTCTTAAAGAGCTCACAGTCCAGTGGTAGAGCGAGATAATTAAGGAAGAAATTACCACCCACTTTGATGTGAGCTGTGACAGAAATAAGCTAGGATGCTACAAAAGCAGGGAGGAGGAACACCCAACTCGCTTGGTATTAGGGAAAATTTCTTTAAATAGTCATATTATTAAATGGAATGGAAAGAAAACTAGAAACAAGATAGGGCAGGACCATTTGGAAAGGTTATCAGGAAACACTAATGTCACAACTGACAGTGGTGATCAGGGACCTAAAGTAGCACCATATTTCAGGTTTGCCTAGGTTTCACTAGAAATATCCAGTAGTTTCAATGCAACATAAATGAAGGCAGATGTTTGTTTTCACCCAAGCTCATGGAATAGTGTAACAACAGAGGGAGAAAGGCAATGAAGGTATCTGCCAGAATGTTCTATATTAAAAAAAATAAAAGGTGAATCTGAAAGGTCATTGATAAGGGAGAACATAGGAAAGCAAAAGTCTGTAGTTTTAACAAACTGAAGGATTAAATGAAGGGCCTAAATTGTAAAAGGCATAGAAGTTTAAATTCAGAAATTGGGAAGATGTCAGATGTAAAGACACCAACTGGCTATTTTTGCACGTGACCTGAAGTGAAAGCAGATATTGGGGTGAAGCAAAGACTGTGGACCAGGTGACCATATCACTCAAATTGTGACAAGTGACTAAACAGACGGTAAAAAAGAGGACAGTAGAAAGTTTTATAGCTGGGTATCCTAAGCCTCAAACAATAGCCATTGTAGCTGCTAACAGTTATTCAGTACTTTCTGTGAACCAGACCCTAATACAGATATCAATGTTAATTCTCAAAATGCCCCTATGGGAGATACACTGCTCTTCTCCTGACTTTAGAAATGAGCACTGAACAGTCAAATAAACAGCAGAATTTTCTTCCAGGCCATCTAGCTGTTGGCTGTGCACATTTAACGCCTGCCATAATGAGAGGCCTGGGGTAAGTAAGTGGAGAGTGATAGAGTAGGAGAGGAGCTGAGAAGAAACAGGATGAAGAAGCTGACTCCCTACCTGAAAACAAGCATCTGTTAAAGACTGCCAGAAATTAGTGCCCATTAGCAGCAGTCTCCAATCTTATTGGCATCAGGGACCAGTTTTTTTTTGTGGGAGAAAGTTTTTCCACGGACTGGTGGGGAGAGGGGCTCGGGATGGTTTGGGGATGATTCAAGCAGATTACATTCATTGTGTACTTTGTTTCCATTATTACTTCTGCTCCATCTACAATGTTTAGGCATTAAATCCTAAAGGTTGGGGACCCCTGCCATATGGATACTGAATCTGTTTTATCAGAAAGAGGGAATATCCTGTTCATGTGATGAAGGGGATGCGCTGACCTAACATTTGGTGAGATCTTAAAGGCCCCAGCATTTGAGAAAGCCCAAGAGTGCAAAGGGAGTGTGGATTTGAGACAAGATGATGGGCTATTTTTAATATTTCACATAAGACACTGGATAGAACTGTTTACCACTAGCAGGTTCTAGGGCCCAGTGAGCCTCCAGAAATGTGGTGATGTTGCTGAACAAGGCTTTGTATTTAGCATCTTAAATGACTCATCAACTTCATCCTTCCAGCTTCACTGTGACATATTCACATTCAGCTTATTCAGCTTCATACATTCAGCTTATTTTCTCTCTAGGCTACAGGAAAAACGAAAAAATTACAGCATCATTCCACTTCTAGGCTTCCTATTAATTGCTGTAGTCATTTCCTTTAGTTCATAAGTTGAGGAAGACGTGAGTTCAATTCCTGGGTTGGGAAGATTCCCTGGAGGAGAGAATGGAAACCCACTCCAGTATTCTTGTCTGGAGAATCCCCAAGGACAGAGAAGCCTGGTGGGTTACAGTCCAAGGGGTCATAAAGAATCGGACATAACTGAGAGACCAGGCACAGCACACAGCCTATTATTTTTAATTAGGATATTTACTTTTCGTTGAATTGTAAAAGTTCTTTCTATATTCTGGATGGTATATGATACCATACATGTACCTGGTATATGATTTTCCAATATTATAAAATATTGGGAAAATATTAGGAAAACCTAATTGGGAGTTGCCTTTTCACTTTCTTGATACTGTCCTTTCATTCACAGAAGATTTTAATTTTGATGAGGTCCAATTTGTATCTTAGTTTTCATGCTTTGAGTGTCGTATCTAAGGAACTACTGCCTAATCCAAGATTGTAAAGAGTTATACCTATTTACTTATAAGAATTTTATACTTTAAGCTTTTATATTCTGATCTTTGATACATTTTGAGTTATTTTTTATTTATATCCAACTTTATGAGAAGTCCATGGGGGTTTTTCAAAAGGAGTTTTTTTTTTGGGATTTGGGGACCCCTGCCATATGGATACTGAATCTGTTTTATCAGAAAGAGGAATATCCTGTTCATGTGATGAAGGGGATGCGCTGACCTAACATTTGGTGAGATCTTAAAGGCCCCAGCATTTGAGAAAGCCCAAGAGTGCAAAGGGAGTGTGGATTTGAGACAAGATGATGGGCTATTTTTAATATTTCACATAAGACACTGGATAGAACTGTTTACCACTAGCAGGTTCTAGGGCCCAGTGAGCCTCCAGAAATGTGGTGATGTTGCTGAACAAGGCTTTGTATTTAGCATCTTAAATGACTCATCAACTTCATCCTTCCAGCTTCACTGTGACATATTCACATTCAGCTTATTCAGCTTCATACATTCAGCTTATTTTCTCTCTAGGCTACAGGAAAAACGAAAAAATTACAGCATCATTCCACTTCTAGGCTTCCTATTAATTGCTGTAGTCATTTCCTTTAGTTCATAAGTTGAGGAAGACGTGAGTTCAATTCCTGGGTTGGGAAGATTCCCTGGAGGAGAGAATGGAAACCCACTCCAGTATTCTTGTCTGGAGAATCCCCAAGGACAGAGAAGCCTGGTGGGTTACAGTCCAAGGGGTCATAAAGAATCGGACATAACTGAGAGACCAGGCACAGCACACAGCCTATTATTTTTAATTAGGATATTTACTTTTCGTTGAATTGTAAAAGTTCTTTCTATATTCTGGATGGTATATGATACCATACATGTACCTGGTATATGATTTTCCAATATTATAAAATATTGGGAAAATATTAGGAAAACCTAATTGGGAGTTGCCTTTTCACTTTCTTGATACTGTCCTTTCATTCACAGAAGATTTTAATTTTGATGAGGTCCAATTTGTATCTTAGTTTTCATGCTTTGAGTGTCGTATCTAAGGAACTACTGCCTAATCCAAGATTGTAAAGAGTTATACCTATTTACTTATAAGAATTTTATACTTTAAGCTTTTATATTCTGATCTTTGATACATTTTGAGTTATTTTTTTATATGATGTGAGGTAGTAGTCCAACTTTATTCTTGTGCATGGGATTACTAAATTGCCCCAGCATCATCTGTTACAAGCAACACAAACAACTCTTCTTTTCCCCATTAAATTGTCCTCGCAGACTTATTGAAAATCAATTGAACACTAATGTACGTCTTTATTTATGGACTCCAAGTTCTATCCCTTTGAGCTACATGTCTATCTTTGTACTAGTATCACCATAGGGAATTGATTACCATAGATCTGTAGTAAGTCTTAAAATTTAGAAGTGTGAGTCTTCCAATTTTGCTCACTGCTGTCAAGATTATACTCACTACTTTGGTCTCTTACATTTCTATATGAATTGCAGAGTCTTTCTTGTTAATTTCTGTGAAGGGAGGCAGCTGGAATTTTGATAGCGATGATACTGAATCTTTAGGTAAATTTGAGGAGTATTTCCATTTTAATAACATTAAATCTGCTAATCTGTGAACAAAGGATACCTTTTCATTTACATTTTGTTCATTTTATGGGGTTGAGTGGCAATATTTTGAAGGTTTTTTTTTTTTTTTTTTTCCGGAGCTGAGTAGCTTTTGGGGTCTTGGACCAGGGAATGAACCCACATCCATTGCAATGAAAACACTAAGTTCTAACTACTGAACTGCAAGGGAATTCCTGGTATTTTGTAGTTTTAAATGTACTAGTCTTATGTTTCTTTGTTAATAATAATCCTATTATTTAATATTTGTGATGTTCTCATAAATGGAAATGTTTTCTTAATTTCATTTTTGGATCACTATTTCCTTCCACAGAGGAATACAACTGATATTTCTGTGTTGATTCTGAATCCTACAGCTTTGGTGAACTCATTTATTGGTTCTAACAAGTATTTTTCATTAGCTGTTTAGGGATTTTTTACACTTAAGATCATGTCATGGGGGCTTCTCTGGTGGTCCAGTGGGTAAGGACACCACCTTGCAGTGCAAGGGGCACTGGTTTGATTCCTGGCCTGGGAAGATCCCATGTGCCATGGAGTGGCAGGACCAATGTGTCCAACTACCAAGCCAGAGCTCTGGAGCACATGCGCCCAGAGCCGGGGCTCTGTGATGGGAGGCCCACACAGATCAAAGAATAAAAGATGGATGAAAATAAATAAATGAAAGACCAGTAGAAGTTGCCAAAAAAAAAAAAAAAAAAGAACCAAAACTCTAAAAAAAAAAAAACAGAAAAAAAAAAGATCATGTCATGAACCAACAGAGATAATTTTACTTCTTCCTTCCTAGTTTGGAAGGCATTTATTTAACTTGGCTGGAACCTCTAATACAATGATGAACAAAAGTAGCAAGAATGGACATCCTTATCTCACTCATGATTTACAGGGAGAGTTCTCAGTCTTTCACTATTAAGTGTGATATTCATCATGGGTTTCTCATATATAATCTTTGTCAGGTAGAGTTAATTCCCTTCTGTTCCTAGTTTGCTCTATGTTTTTATGATGGAAGATGTTGGATTTCTCTAGTGCTTTTTATGCTCCTATTGAGATGAGCAGATAGTTGCCCCATTCGTCCTATTATTATGCTGTATTGCATTGATTTATTTGCGTATTTGAACAAACGCTCCATTTTCCGGGTTAAATGCCACTTGACGATGGTGTATAACAATTTTTAGTAGGCTGCTCATTTCAGTTGTCTAGTATCTTATAAGAGGACTTTTATATCTATGTTTATAAGGGATACCATTCTTTACTACTTTGTTTTATTGTATATCTTTTATGATTTTGCTCTCAGGGCAATGCTGGTCTTGTATAAGAAGCTGGGAAGTGTTCCTTCCTCTCTCCCATTTTTCCAAAGAGTTTTTGAAGACCTGGTATTAATGCATCTTTAAATATGTGATAAAAGTTCCCAGCAAAGCCCTGTGGCCCTGAACTTTTCTTTGTGGTGAAATTTTTTGATGTCTACCTCAATCTCTTGTTTGTAATCTATTTAGAGAGTCTATTTTGCCTTGACTCAATTTTGCTCATTTGTTTCTGTATGAGAATTTGCCTGCTTCACCTAGGTTATGTAATTTGCCCTCATACAATTGTTTCCTTACAATCCTTTTTTCCTAGAAGGTTGTTAGTTATGTTACCTCTTCAATAGTAATGTTCCTTTTGTTCATGGATATATTAAAAAAAAGTCTTAAGAGCCAGCTTGGAGGGCTCCTATTAGCCAACTGTCAGAAAAAATTGAGCTTCAAAATACAAAATTAAATGGACCTAAGAAATCATGAAATGAAAGTGTTAGCCACTCAGTCATGTCCAACTCTTTGTAACCCCCTGGACAGCAGTCTGCCAGGCTCCTCTGTCCATGGAATTCTCCAGGCAAGAATCCTGCAGTGGGTCACTAATATAACTAAATAAATTAACAAATATTGGAGAAACAACACTCTTCCTTACAGGACCAGGCCTACTAACTAAAGAAGGATGATAAGGTTAGATATTTTTCATTGATCCAAAACCAGCAACTTAACACTTAATGGGAAAAGTTTATTCATATGGTCTCAAAGTATCTCCCCACAAATTATTCATAATAAGAAAAAAAATAGTAATTTCACAGTGAAGAAACCTGGCAAACACCATATTACCAAGTGATTAAAGTTAGTATCAACAATATGGAGGATATCTGGAATTATGTGATTCTCGACTTGATACACTTACAAGAATACAACACTCCTATTATTTCCAAACAACAAAAACATAAAAATAATGGTATGGTGACATTGGAGAAACACAAACTATTAATAATTGGCATTCTTTCATGTGACTGGACTGTTCAAAAACATCAAGATCAACAAACATGAAGAAAACCTCAGGAACTAATCCATATTAAAGGGATTTCCAAATGCAACAAGAAAAAAAAGCTGGGAAGTGTTCCTTCCTCTCTCCCATTTTTCCAAAGAGTTTTGAAGACCTGGTATTAATGCATCTTTAAATATGTGATAAAAGTTCCCAGCAAAGCCCTGTGGCCCTGAACTTTTCTTTGTGGTGAAATTTTTTGATGTCTACCTCAATCTCTTGTTTGTAATCTATTTAGAGAGTCTATTTTGCCTTGACTCAATTTTGCTCATTTGTTTCTGTATGAGAATTTGCCTGCTTCACCTAGGTTATGTAATTTGCCCTCATACAATTGTTTCCTTACAATCCTTTTTTCCTAGAAGGTTGTTAGTTATGTTACCTCTTCAATAGTAATGTTCCTTTTGTTCATGGATATATTAAAAAAAAGTCTTAAGAGCCAGCTTGGAGGGCTCCTATTAGCCAACTGTCAGAAAAAATTGAGCTTCAAAATACAAAATTAAATGGACCTAAGAAATCATGAAATGAAAGTGTTAGCCACTCAGTCATGTCCAACTCTTTGTAACCCCCTGGACAGCAGTCTGCCAGGCTCCTCTGTCCATGGAATTCTCCAGGCAAGAATCCTGCAGTGGGTTACTAATATAACTAAATAAATTAACAAATATTGGAGAAACAACACTCTTCCTTACAGGACCAGGCCTACTAACTAAAGAAGGATGATAAGGTTAGATATTTTTCATTGATCCAAAACCAGCAACTTAACACTTAATGGGAAAAGTTTATTCATATGGTCTCAAAGTATCTCCCCACAAATTATTCATTATAAGAGAGAAAATAGTAATTTCACAGTGAAGAAACCTGGCAAACACCATATTACCAAGTGATTAAAGTTAGTATCAACAATATGGAGGATATCTGGAATTATGTGATTCTCGACTTGATACACTTACAAGAATACAACACTCCTATTATTTCCAAACAACAAAAACATAAAAATAATGGTATGGTGACATTGGAGAAACACAAACTATTAATAATTGGCATTCTTTCATGTGACTGGACTGTTCAAAAACATCAAGATCAACAAACATGAAGAAAACCTCAGGAACTAATCCATATTAAAGGGGAATGAAGATTCATGACAATGAAATGCAATGCAAGGTCTTCAGTTAGACACTGGACCAGAGAAAATAACTATATGAACTTTACTGTGGGACAACTGGACAAGTCACTTAACCATCTCGTGCCTCATTTTCTTCAACTGTCAAAGGGGATAAACCTTTCGAATCTTCTAAAGCTACTGCTGCATAGAATGAGAGATATCATTGTCAAGCATACAGCATGGGTCTAGACACCATAAATGTCTAATATAACCTCACTGAAAGTTTCCTTGTGTCCTATAATCCTCTCATTCTATTCCATGATTTGTTTTTACCTAGTGGTTAGGCTCATCCTGCTGTATTTCCTACTTAATTGTAGACTTACGGTCACTTTTGCAATTGCCCCACCAGCGTCAGAGTGTAAAAACTTTGCTTCTGACTCTTCCTTCTAGATACCATCACGAGATTTGCATCTCTGATACTGTTCTTTCCAAATGACCCAGACCTTCAAGCGATACCTTCTAATGATATTAGAATCTTGTCTTCCTCACCTACACTGTATGCATACATGTGCGTGAGTGTGTGTGCATGCACATATTTAAGACTTCTCTTCTGATGCTGGGCTTCCCTGATGACTCAGTTGCTAAATCCGCCTACGGTGCAGGAGACACAGGTTCAATCCCTGGGTCAGACAGATCCCCTGGTAAAGGAAGTGGCAACCCACTCCCGTATTCTTGCCTGGAAAACTTCATGGACAGAGGAGCCTGGCAGGTTACAGTCTATAAGTTAGTATCAACAATAAATGGAGGAATATTTTTTTGAGAATAGTAATTTCACAGTGAAGAAACCTGGCAAACACCATATTACCAAGTGATTAAAGTTAGTATCAACAATATGGAGGATATCTGGAATTATGTGATTCTCGACTTGATACACTTACAAGAATACAACACTCCTATTATTTCCAAACAACAAAAACATAAAAATAATGGTATGGTGACATTGGAGAAACACAAACTATTAATAATTGGCATTCTTTCATGTGACTGGACTGTTCAAAAACATCAAGATCAACAAACATGAAGAAAACCTCAGGAACTAATCCATATTAAAGGGGAATGAAGATTCATGACAATGAAATGCAATGCAAGGTCTTCAGTTAGACACTGGACCAGAGAAAATAACTATATGAACTTTACTGTGGGACAACTGGACAAGTCACTTAACCATCTCGTGCCTCATTTTCTTCAACTGTCAAAGGGGATAAACCTTTCGAATCTTCTAAAGCTACTGCTGCATAGAATGAGAGATATCATTGTCAAGCATACAGCATGGGTCTAGACACCATAAATGTCTAATATAACCTCACTGAAAGTTTCCTTGTGTCCTATAATCCTCTCATTCTATTCCATGATTTGTTTTTACCTAGTGGTTAGGCTCATCCTGCTGTATTTCCTACTTAATTGTAGACTTACGGTCACTTTTGCAATTGCCCCACCAGCGTCAGAGTGTAAAAACTTTGCTTCTGACTCTTCCTTCTAGATACCATCACGAGATTTGCATCTCTGATACTGTTCTTTCCAAATGACCCAGACCTTCAAGCGATACCTTCTAATGATATTAGAATCTTGTCTTCCTCACCTACACTGTATGCATACATGTGCGTGAGTGTGTGTGCATGCACATATTTAAGACTTCTCTTCTGATGCTGGGCTTCCCTGATGACTCAGTTGCTAAATCCGCCTACGGTGCAGGAGACACAGGTTCAATCCCTGGGTCAGACAGATCCCCTGGTAAAGGAAGTGGCAACCCACTCCCGTATTCTTGCCTGGAAAACTTCATGGACAGAGGAGCCTGGCAGGTTACAGTCTATAAGGTCACAAAGAATCAGAAAGGACATAGTGATAAAGCACTTCTGGTATTAGGCAAATTTATTGTCAAATGTGAAATATCACTTTCTCAGCACTATCTTCTCAAACTAGATTTATTATGATGATTATTACTTTTTTTTTGACTGTGGGAAAGTTAATTCTCTGACCAAGAATTGAACCCCCAGCCCATGGCAGTGAAGGTGCCATGTCTTAACCATTGGACCACCAGGGAATTCCCCATCAAACTACATTTAAAATGGCAATCACTGCCACCCAACAACTTCTAGCCTTTTACATTTTTCTTTATTCTCCTTCATAATACTTTTTACACTTCAACATTCTCTGTTTACTTGGTTGTTTTGACTATTTTCTGTCTCCCTTTGCTAGAATGTAACCTCCATGAAGGTGGGCAATTTTGGCTATATTTTCACAGATATATCTTCAGCATCTACAATGATGCCTGACACTTGATAATATTTGTGAATAAATGAAAATGTCTCATTTGTTGGGCAGGTGCCCAGGTGTTGTTTCTGACAGAAACTGAGAGCCATCCACACTACAGTCACTGTGGGAACTCATGCTCCTTCACTATGTTGAACGGTATTTTCCAAACTGAGCTTCACCAATAAAAATTCAGAAGTCCCTGAGTTCACATGGAATTTAAAAGACTTGGGAAAAAGTTCTTTAAGATCTTATTTGAGACAAAGAATTACAGATTTAACAGCAAACACTTGGAACTATGAGGACTATAAAGAAATGAAATGCGCCAGAGGAATTTCTTTCTTAAAAACTAGATGCACTTGTTACCAAGAGAAAAGGGACCACAAGAGAAAGTCACCCTTCTGATGCCAGGAACAAAAGGAAAACAACAATTAAAGTGATTTTAAATATGGGTGATAGACAGTGAGGAGAAGGACGTCTCAAATCAGACCTAAAGACTGATGCAGGGTGCCACCACAAAAATTTTCTAAGTATTTCAAACTAAACAGTATCTTAAATGCTTCTCTGAAAGACAACTATCAACAGTTGATAAGGAAACTCTCATTCCAGAGTTTCACAATTAAACTTTCATTGGGAGACATCTACCCTTTCAGGGAGGTTCATGTATTCTATATACACCACACAACTGCAACAGACACACCAGAAGGATGGGCACACTGGTGATGTGTACTAAGAACACTGCTGACTTACACCAAGAATATATATCCTTTTATATCCCATTTTCCCCTTTATCTACAAAACCTCTAGACAAAATTAAGCCCCCACTCTAATCTTTGATTTGTAACAGTTTAACTATTGGACCACCAGAATTCCCATCAAACTACATTTAAAATGGCAATCACTGCCACCCAACAACTTCTAGCCTTTTACATTTTTCTTTATTCTCCTTCATAATACTTTTTACACTTCAACATTCTCTGTTTACTTGGTTGTTTTGACTATTTTCTGTCTCCCTTTGCTAGAATGTAACCTCCATGAAGGTGGGCAATTTTGGCTATATTTTCACAGATATATCTTCAGCATCTACAATGATGCCTGACACTTGATAATATTTGTGAATAAATGAAAATGTCTCATTTGTTGGGCAGGTGCCCAGGTGTTGTTTCTGACAGAAACTGAGAGCCATCCACACTACAGTCACTGTGGGAACTCATGCTCCTTCACTATGTTGAACGGTATTTTCCAAACTGAGCTTCACCAATAAAAATTCAGAAGTCCCTGAGTTCACATGGAATTTAAAAGACTTGGGAAAAAGTTCTTTAAGATCTTATTTGAGACAAAGAATTACAGATTTAACAGCAAACACTTGGAACTATGAGGACTATAAAGAAATGAAATGCGCCAGAGGAATTTCTTTCTTAAAAACTAGATGCACTTGTTACCAAGAGAAAAGGGACCACAAGAGAAAGTCACCCTTCTGATGCCAGGAACAAAAGGAAAACAACAATTAAAGTGATTTTAAATATGGGTGATAGACAGTGAGGAGAAGGACGTCTCAAATCAGACCTAAAGACTGATGCAGGGTGCCACCACAAAAATTTTCTAAGTATTTCAAACTAAACAGTATCTTAAATGCTTCTCTGAAAGACAACTATCAACAGTTGATAAGGAAACTCTCATTCCAGAGTTTCACAATTAAACTTTCATTGGGAGACATCTACCCTTTCAGGGAGGTTCATGTATTCTATATACACCACACAACTGCAACAGACACACCAGAAGGATGGGCACACTGGTGATGTGTACTAAGAACACTGCTGACTTACACCAAGAATATATATCCTTTTATATCCCATTTTCCCCTTTATCTACAAAACCTCTAGACAAAATTAAGCCCCCACTCTAATCTTTGATTTGTAACAGTAACATTAAGTCTAGACTGGTGACTTGAGTGATAAAGAACCTGCCTGCCAATGCAGGAGATGTAAGAGACACAGGTCCAATCCCTGGGCCGGGAAGATTTCCCTGGAGGAGGGCATTGCGAGAATCCCATGGACAGAGGAACCTGGCAGGCTACAGTTCATGGGGTCACAAAGAGTCAGACATGACTTAAGTGATTCAACACACAGATTATACACTGTACTGTGATCCAGGGGAAAGAAAACAGTACTAGAACAGTGAGAAACTTTCTTGTGTTTTCTAAGTCTTTGTGTGTGGGGCAGACACTGTGATTCTTCTGTGATCCTGTGGGCTACTCACCAAAGTGGAGATTAACAGATTTAATGATGGATAACTCAACTTTGAAAGCACTGGCAACGTGCACTGTTCATTATGTCCCTGTCCTTGGTGTTCTCCCCTGGGCACCATGTCTAGACTTAATGTGGGACAAGAAACAGAATCATGGCTAAACCATTTGCCAAGGGCATAACTTGACCTTAAAATTTAATTGGATTAACTGCCAGTTCTAATCCACTTTCTAGTCTCCTGGGTGGAGAAACTGATCTGAGCTTCCATCTCTAATCCAGAGTGACTTCAAGAAAGAAAGGACAGGCCTACTCAGAAAAGTCAGAGACCTCCAGCTTCAAAATGCCAACTACAGTCCTGACTGGCTGTAGCATCCTGTAATTAAGATAATATTTTAGAGAATGTGAGAAGAGCTCCAGTATTTTCCTGTGTTCACTTTGTCCATTAAAATAGGAACTTCATTTAACTCCCCAGACGTAGAAAATACCGGAGTAAATACTTGTGGCTTTCCTCTGCTCTCTTGCATTCTCTTTCTTTATATAATTAGCATCAAGACTATGTGGGCTGTTAAACTTTGATTGGGAGACATCTACCCTTTCAGGGAGGTTCATGTATTCTATATACACCACACAACTGCAACAGACACACCAGAAGGATGGGCACACTGGTGATGTGTACTAAGAACACTGCTGACTTACACCAAGAATATATATCCTTTTATATCCCATTTTCCCCTTTATCTACAAAACCTCTAGACAAAATTAAGCCCCCACTCTAATCTTTGATTTGTAACAGTAACATTAAGTCTAGACTGGTGACTTGAGTGATAAAGAACCTGCCTGCCAATGCAGGAGATGTAAGAGACACAGGTCCAATCCCTGGGCCGGGAAGATTTCCCTGGAGGAGGGCATTGCGAGAATCCCATGGACAGAGGAACCTGGCAGGCTACAGTTCATGGGGTCACAAAGAGTCAGACATGACTTAAGTGATTCAACACACAGATTATACACTGTACTGTGATCCAGGGGAAAGAAAACAGTACTAGAACAGTGAGAAACTTTCTTGTGTTTTCTAAGTCTTTGTGTGTGGGGCAGACACTGTGATTCTTCTGTGATCCTGTGGGCTACTCACCAAAGTGGAGATTAACAGATTTAATGATGGATAACTCAACTTTGAAAGCACTGGCAACGTGCACTGTTCATTATGTCCCTGTCCTTGGTGTTCTCCCCTGGGCACCATGTCTAGACTTAATGTGGGACAAGAAACAGAATCATGGCTAAACCATTTGCCAAGGGCATAACTTGACCTTAAAATTTAATTGGATTAACTGCCAGTTCTAATCCACTTTCTAGTCTCCTGGGTGGAGAAACTGATCTGAGCTTCCATCTCTAATCCAGAGTGACTTCAAGAAAGAAAGGACAGGCCTACTCTGAAAAGTCAGAGACCTCCAGCTTCAAAAATGCCAACTACAGTCCTGACTGGCTGTAGCATCCTGTAATTAAGATAATATTTTAGAGAATGTGAGAAGAGCTCCAGTATTTTCCTGTGTTCACTTTGTCCATTAAAATAGGAACTTCATTTAACTCCCCAGACGTAGAAAATACCGGAGTAAATACTTGTGGCTTTCCTCTGCTCTCTTGCATTTTCTCTTTCTTTATATAATTAGCATCAAGACACTCACTGACTTAGAGGGAGCCCTGGATTGACTTCAATGCTTGAATCATATCCTCTTGTTGTCACTCCCTGGGGTCTATTATATGAGCACTGATTGTTCTCTCACCTCAGGCACTAAAACCAAAGGGTGTTTCTGCTCCTCAACCCTTCCTTCATAGAAGAGAAAATTGTGGCCATATTTTGGCTTTAATTAACTAGAACCCCTGCATTTAAGGTTTATAGGTACATCCTGGAAACACATTAGTCATATAGCTATTCATGCTTTTTGGTTTTGTTCTGTTTGTACTCAAGAGAGATGAGAGTATCTTAGCCACTCCCTCCCAACTTCAACAAAAGCACTTGCATAATTCAGGCTTTCAGAGATACCAAATCAAATTTAGGCCTGTAACAGTATTTTAATATAGAAACACATCCCCACAGATCAGCTTTGTCTTCTCTCAAGAGCGGAATGGGGAGAGTGAGGAAAGATCTAAGAAAGAGCTGGGAGAAGGGAAGGGACGGGTGTCCGAAAACCTCCTGTGTTTAGAACTAGTAATGCTGCCTAATTGTGGCTGGGCCAACCCTGGAAGGAGGTGTGTGGGCTGGCTGTAGAATTAATTGAATTTCACAACTTGCCTCACAGTCCTGCTGACACAAAGTGCCTTGCAAGGAGGGAAGCATCATCACAGGAGGCCAACACAGTGGCAAGACCAAGGCTGGGCACTGCTGTGAGTCTTTATGCAACTCCTGGCTCAAAATAGCCTGTCTATTGGCTCCCCAGCCAAGAACCCCTACAGACAAGGGAGAAAGAGGTGTGCCATCTCTAAGATATGGACTGCCTCTGCTCCGTGATGAAGCCATAGACCTGCAGTCACCCTTCACCTCTCAGGGCTAGAGAGGCCTCACCTCTAAGGAAGGCCTTCTGACTACATGAATTTTAAGTTCCTTCCAGCTGTGACACTCCATTTATCTAAGGATCAGAGGACGAACTCCAGACTTCCTTTAGCACCAGTCGCCTGTCCCCATTAATGCGCAGAATCTGACTCTGGTTATAAGCTTCCTGCCTCATGTCTCAACCTAGATATGAACCAAGGGAAGCACACAGCTCTAACCAGGTATCTTACGAGTCTCTACATAGATTATATGCCATCTTTACAGGAAGAATGTAGGAGCTGAATGAAGAGTCATATTTTAAGGAGATTATAGCTCAAAGAATTTAGGGGACTTACCCAACGACAAAAAGAATGTAAGAAAAAAAGCCAGAATTAAAATTTAAACTATAAATTCCAAAGCCAGGGGCTATTTCCACAGAACAATTTTGCCTCTATGAAGCCTGAATTGTTTCTGTGACTGGTCCTATAGCATCCTCACTAAATACATGTTTATTAATGAATGGCTGCCTAAAGGAAAATATGATTTATTAGGTTAAATATATTAAAGCATTTGATCAGTGAGCAGAAACATTATTGCTGATAACATTTCTTGTGAACAAATTCTGACTTCAAGTAGTACTTCTAAGAATTTTCTGCATGACCTTCATTTATTCTGTGTTCATGCATTTTAAAATTGGCACCTACAAAATGCTAGGCACTGGGCCGGGGTAGCTCAATGAGGGAATACTCCCTAAATATATACCACATACTGTTTTGTGGGCGGACAGCCTACATTCAGGGAATATGAAGTCACCACAGGGATGTGTGCTGTGAGAGAAAGGTGTCTGGGAGCTGAGAGTGAGTCCTGGGGAGTCAGGTTAGGCTTTCCTGTACTCAGGGTGGCTCAGCTAAAATTTGCAGGAAGTGCAAACATTAACCAGGCACGAGGGGCTGAGAGTACACTCATTATGAAGCAGACAGCATATGCAGAGGTGCACATGAAGCAGGAAGGAGCAGGATCCTCTGCAGGAACAGAAAGAAAGCTGCTGAGGCCGAGGTGAGCCTGTGGGGATGCTGGAGTCCACAGCTCACTAAGCAAAGAGACGGTTTTCTAAGATGCACACCCGCAAACCCTGTTGCATGCATGCTCATCTCAATCGCCTTCAAGACCCTTTTCTGAGCAGCTCCTTCTTTTCAAGGTGGATCCCTTCATTTATGGTCTGCAGCTTACTCCCCCTCTCTCCACAGGCTTCATGTTTTGTCACTTTCTCTGGGTTCTCCTTCACTGATGTCCCTTTTCCTTCTGCAGGATTATCATTAGTATACAAACACACTGGAATAGCCCCATCTTTAAAATTAACTATAGGGCTTCCCTAGTGGACCAGTGGTAAAGACACCACCTTGCAGTGCAAGGGGCGTTGGTTTGATCCCTGCCCTAGGAGGATCCCACGTGCCGCAGAGCGGCTGGACCCATGTGTCCAACCACAGAGCCGGAGCTCTGGAGTACACGCGCTCAGAGCCGGTGCTCTAAAGCAAGGGGGCCACTGCGATGGGAGACTCACACAGGCCAAAGAACAAAGTTGGATGAAAAATGAATCAATGAAAAGACCAATAGAAGTGGCCAAAAAAAACCAAATCAAATACAATGATACTCCCATCCCCTTAGCATCTGCCATGATGCTTCACCTTTTTTTTTTTTTAAACCTTTATTTTGCTTTTAACTTTTACAGAGTTTTGTTGTTTACAGATATGTATGTTCCCAGATTTCTTTTTATAGACACAATCGTTTGTAAAGTTGTCTTTGTAGGCAATTTCTCACATCTTGGTCTCTGTCTCTCTCTTACACCACACACACACACACAGGTGTGCAATTACTATTTAAAATTAGTAAATATAACACACATTTACAAAACAACAGCAAGCAACAAACTGCCACAAGCATCAGTAGAAGCAGAACAGTGTCAGCACCTCAGGAGCCCCCTTAGTTGCTCTTCCCGATTCTTTTCTTGCTACACTCACTCCACCGTTAACTGTTCTTAATTTTACTTGAGCACATTTTACCTTTGCTTTGCAGTTTCACCATCTATCCTTGCATCTTTAAATGTTATTGTTTAGTTTATATTGCCTGATGTTTTAAACTTATAACCATATAATATCAAGTTATTTGGATCTAGTTTCTTTTCCTCAACATCATGTTAGTGAGAATCATCCTACTGCACAAAGCTGTAATTTATACATTTTCATTGTTAAAAAGTCTACCACAATAGAAGCATGTCTCTTCATTCTATTTTGGATACACATGGGATTGTTCACAGTCTGGGACTCTTATGAGTAATGCTGCTATGAACAGGCATCTCTGTACGTGTCTACCGTCACACATCAACAGATGCAAAAGGAAGAGGTCACAGACTTTACATACCTTCAGCTTGAATAGATATTTCACTAATACACTAGAGTAATCCAAAACACACCAACCTACACCTCACTAGTAATATATGAGAGATTTTTTTGGCCTTGTTTTGATCCACATCATATTTGTCAGCACTTAGAAATATTAGCATGTTTTTCTTATTTTTCTCTTAGTTGTTTTGGTGAAATGTTATATTAAACTGTGATTAAAATTTACATTTTCTGATTACTGTCATAAAATTGAGCACTTTTAAAAAATATTAAAGTCAATTGGACAAATACTTTAGTAAACTGTTCAGTTCTTTTGCAAATTTTTCTATTGTGTAGACAATTTTTTTCTTACGGAAATAGTTACAGATCACACAGGGTTTTACTGATTATATGGGCTTAAAACATCTTCCATTCTGTAGCTGCTTTGTATCCTCTTAAGTCATTTTTAAACAAAAGTGCTCAACTTTAATATCGTTTCACTTCTCAATATTTTCCTCTATATTTACATGTATTTATATCATTTCAAAAATGTGTTCCTACACCAAGATCATGAGCATATTTTCATATATTATCTTCTGGAAGTCTCATTGTTTTGTAATCCATTAGGCTTTGAAAAGTACATACTTACAGCCCCCTTGAAACTTATTTTTGTGTTATGTCAAATTTCATTTTTATTCATGTGGACATCCAACTGACTCAGCATCATTTATTATTTGCTATATTTATACTCCTACTGCTTTGTAATTCCTCCTTTTAAACAAATGACTATTTATGAGTAGTATTTATGAATCTGGGCTGTCTACTATTTTTGTGAAGCACTTGTATAATTTATAAGATATCATACTGCAATATGTATGATATTTGCAACAAAATTCTTTACAGATATTCTTTATCAGATAAACCAATTGTCTTTTATTCCTAGGTTGCTAAAGACATCAAAGATGAAGAGATATTAAATTTTATCAACATCTTTTCATGTTTTTCAATGATAATATAATTGTTTGCCCTTATTTGTTCCTGTGGTAAGTCACATTATTTTTTAACACTGAAACCAAGTATGGCAACTAAAATTAATCTAACATGGTCATGAAGCTTTATACTATATATATTATAACTACATACAGGCTTTATACTATAAATGTAATCATACTATATACTGTAGCACACCAGGCTTCCCTGTCTTTCACTATCTCCCAAAGTATGCTCAGACTCATGTCCATTGAGTCAAGGATGTCATCCAACCATGTCATCCTTATCCTTGGTCGACCCCTTCTTCTCCTGCTCTCAATCTTTCAAGAATCAGAGCTTTTTCCAGTGAGTTGGTGTTTCAATATTACTAAATTGCACTTTTAAAAATATTAAAGTCAATTGGACAAATACTTTAGTAAACTGTTCAGTTCTTTTGCAAATTTTTCTATTGTGTAGACAATTTTTTTCTTACGGAAATAGTTACAGATCACACAGGGTTTTACTGATTATATGGGCTTAAAACATCTTCCATTCTGTAGCTGCTTTGTATCCTCTTAAGTCATTTTTAAACAAAAGTGCTCAACTTTAATATCGTTTCACTTCTCAATATTTTCCTCTATATTTACATGTATTTATATCATTTCAAAAATGTGTTCCTACACCAAGATCATGAGCATATTTTCATATATTATCTTCTGGAAGTCTCATTGTTTTGTAATCCATTAGGCTTTGAAAAGTACATACTTACAGCCCCCTTGAAACTTATTTTTGTGTTATGTCAAATTTCATTTTTATTCATGTGGACATCCAACTGACTCAGCATCATTTATTATTTGCTATATTTATACTCCTACTGCTTTGTAATTCCTCCTTTTAAACAAATGACTATTTATGAGTAGTATTTATGAATCTGGGCTGTCTACTATTTTTGTGAAGCACTTGTATAATTTATAAGATATCATACTGCAATATGTATGATATTTGCAACAAAATTCTTTACAGATATTCTTTATCAGATAAACCAATTGTCTTTTATTCCTAGGTTGCTAAAGACATCAAAGATGAAGAGATATTAAATTTTATCAACATCTTTTCATGTTTTTCAATGATAATATAATTGTTTGCCCTTATTTGTTCCTGTGGTAAGTCACATTATTTTTTAACACTGAAACCAAGTATGGCAACTAAAATTAATCTAACATGGTCATGAAGCTTTATACTATATATATTATAACTACATACAGGCTTTATACTATAAATGTAATCATACTATATACTGTAGCACACCAGGCTTCCCTGTCTTTCACTATCTCCCAAAGTATGCTCAGACTCATGTCCATTGAGTCAAGGATGTCATCCAACCATGTCATCCTTATCCTTGGTCGACCCCTTCTTCTCCTGCTCTCAATCTTTCAAGAATCAGAGCTTTTTCCAGTGAGTTGGTGTTTCACATCAGGTTGGCAAAGTATTGGAGCTTCAGCATCAGTCCTTCAAATTGACTGACTGATTTCCTTTAGGATTGACTGTTTGAACTCCTGCTGTCTAAGAGACTCCCAAGTGTCTTCTCCAGCATCACAGTTTGAAAACATCAATTCCTCAGTGTGTAGCCTTCTTTGTGATCCAACTCTCACATCCATACTACTGGGGAGAAACCATAGCTTTGACTATAAAGACATTTATTGACAAAGGATGTCTCTGCTTTTTGATATACTGTCTAGGTTTGTCATACTTGTCTTCCAAGGAGCAAGTGTCTTTTAACTTCATGGCTGTAGTCACTGTTGACAATGATTTTGGAGCTCAAGAAAATAGTATTTTCCATTTGGTTGCCTGCTCAAACCAGCTAATTAAATATGTCATTACCCAGTGAGAAGTCATGATTGACAATGCCATCTCTTAAATCTATAGCTGTTAACCAGTGTGTTTCCTTTATTCTAACACTTGTACTCACAATGGATGAACTATCATTACTCTGTGATTATCTAAGCAAAATCTTATATACATTGCAATGCCCTCTCTATCCTCTCTGGGACAGTAAGCTTCAATCTCTCACTTGAAGGCTTGAAGCTTGAAGTTCTGCAGGTCAGCCAATGCAGAACTGAGGCTAAGAGTTTAATACCAAGAGCTCACAGGGGGGCATGTCAGACACTTTTAGGAAGCACTGTAGATCCTGAGGGGAGTGTCCAGAGTAGATCCCTAGAGGAGGCAGAGAGACCCAGACTCCAAAGGAGCAAATGAGGATGTTATTAAACATCTGTCAAGTGCCAGACTTTCTGCAGGGGATTACTGAGAATGAAAAATTCAGCCAGCAGTCCTGTGGCTTTTTTTTTTCTTTTTTTCAAAAAAGATCAGATTTATCTCATGTTCACTGCTCAGCCAATACATTTATCTTCCATTCCTGCCACTCGCTGAGACTGGCCTCCCTAATGCCAAAGAGAGCATTTACATCTCACATTCCTACAAGTTTAAGTCCTTGATCTTCTCACCACCTTTCTCTCCTTAAGTAATTATGAAAAGCAAAGCACCCATCTTTTTGAGCGTTTTTTTTTTCTCAGTCTTTATTCTCAGGCCTTTGCCCTTGCCTGCCCCGCCTTTGATATGTTGGTTTCCCAAGACTATTCCTGAGCCTCTGCCGTTCTTTCTGCACCTTCCTGCTGGCAATTTCAACTGTGCCATGGAACCAGCTACCAAGCTAATGTGGAACTCTTTCTGGTAAAAACGTTTGTGCCAACTCAAAATTCACAGACATGTTCTTACCATACAGTTACTAGATTTTCATGTGAAGAAACTCATATACAACATATACACTTATTAACTGTACAACATGAAGATTATTTACCATTCATTAAGCAGAAGTGGGCCATTATAAAGGTCTTCATCCTCATCATTATCATGCTGAGTAGACTGAGCAAGAGGAGGAGGAATGGTTGGTCTTGCTCTGTCGGCGATGGCAGAAATGGAACAGCTTGCGGAGATGAAAGGGGAGGCAGGAGAGGCAGGCACACTTGGTGTGACTTTGCAGGAAAATACATGAAATTCTGTCTTTCATTTAACTGCTGTTTTTCATTATTCTAAGGCAAATTTTTCTTTATATACATTGCAATGCCCTCTCTATCCTCTCTGGGACAGTAAGCTTCAATCTCTCACTTGAAGGCTTGAAGCTTGAAGTTCTGCAGGTCAGCCAATGCAGAACTGAGGCTAAGAGTTTAATACCAAGAGCTCACAGGGGGGCATGTCAGACACTTTTAGGAAGCACTGTAGATCCTGAGGGGAGTGTCCAGAGTAGATCCCTAGAGGAGGCAGAAAACCCAGACTCCAAAGGAGCAAATGAGGATGTTATTAAACATCTGTCAAGTGCCAGACTTTCTGCAGGGGATTACTGAGAATGAAAAATTCAGCCAGCAGTCCTGTGGCTTTTTTTTTTCTTTTTTTCAAAAAAGATCAGATTTATCTCATGTTCACTGCTCAGCCAATACATTTATCTTCCATTCCTGCCACTCGCTGAGACTGGCCTCCCTAATGCCAAAGAGAGCATTTACATCTCACATTCCTACAAGTTTAAGTCCTTGATCTTCTCACCACCTTTCTCTCCTTAAGTAATTATGAAAAGCAAAGCACCCATCTTTTTGAGCGTTTTTTTTTTCTCAGTCTTTATTCTCAGGCCTTTGCCCTTGCCTGCCCCGCCTTTGATATGTTGGTTTCCCAAGACTATTCCTGAGCCTCTGCCGTTCTTTCTGCACCTTCCTGCTGGCAATTTCAACTGTGCCATGGAACCAGCTACCAAGCTAATGTGGAACTCTTTCTGGTAAAAACGTTTGTGCCAACTCAAAATTCACAGACATGTTCTTACCATACAGTTACTAGATTTTCATGTGAAGAAACTCATATACAACATATACACTTATTAACTGTACAACATGAAGATTATTTACCATTCATTAAGCAGAAGTGGGCCATTATAAAGGTCTTCATCCTCATCATTATCATGCTGAGTAGACTGAGCAAGAGGAGGAGGAATGGTTGGTCTTGCTCTGTCGGCGATGGCAGAAATGGAACAGCTTGCGGAGATGAAAGGGGAGGCAGGAGAGGCAGGCACACTTGGTGTGACTTTGCAGGAAAATACATGATAATTTCTGTCTGACATTTTTGCTTTTTTATTTCCTCAAAAATGTTTCTTCCACCATTTGCTATAGTTTCAGTGTCCATATCAAAAAAGGGTCCATGTTCTAAGAGAAGCCAAAAGGCAAAAGTTTATAATCATCTGAATGCTTCCACCATATTGTTTAATGTTACTCTGTTTTCTGACCATAATTTCTTCTACATCTTTCTTGCTGTCTTGCATTGGTTCAGAAGCACACATCTGCATCAGGTGTTCTGGTAATTCTTCTGGCATGGTATCTATCAGCTCTTGAATTTCTGAAACATTCATATCTTGAAACCCTACACCTCCCCCTTACTGTTTTTGCCATATCCACAATGTCTTTCATGATTTCCTTGATTGACCTGTTGCTAATGCTCTAATGTCATGTACAACATCTGGATACAATTTTCTCCATCAGAAATGTATTGTTTCAGGCTTCATGGCTTTCATGGCTTTTTCTATCAGAAAGATGGCATCTTCACTGGTGTAATCCTTCCAGACTTTCATGATGTTCCCCCTACCAGCGTTCTCTTTATACAGTTGACAATCCTTCCCATAGAATACTGTGTCTAATGAACCTAACAGGTTCCTTATGATCCCCTGCCACATACCTTATCTGAAGGCTGAATTAGAAACATTATGTTTGGGAGCAAGCAGACCACACTGACACCTTTGGTGTTGAACTCATGGGGCTCGAGTGACCAGGGGCTGTACTCAGTATCAAAAGAACTAGAAAGACAATTTCTTACTGACAAAATAGCTCCCGACAGCAGGGACAAAGTTTCCATGGACCCAATCTAGAAAAAGGATTCTCATTGTCCAGGCCATCTTGTTGTACAACCAAGAGACTGGCAGCTGGTGTTTACCTTTTCTCTTCAAGGCTTGAGGGTTAGCAGGTTTATAGATAAAGTTATTCCTGATTACAAACCTGACAGCATTTGCACAAAACAATAGAAATAGTCTGTCCCTTCCTGCCTTACATCTTGGTGCTTGCTTCTCTTCCCCGCCCCCACCCTGATAAACAGCCTTTGTCGCATTTATTTTTTCCTGAATAGGGCATGTTTGTCTGCATTAAAAAGCCTGTTCAGGCAGATATCCTTTATCCTCAATAGTTTTCTTAAAAGTTATCTGTGAACTTGCCTCCTGCCTCTTGGCCAGCAGAACCTACTTTTCCTGTAATCGTGACATTTTTTAAGTTAAACCTCTTCAACAATTATCAAACCATCCTTTGCTGGTGATAAATTCTTGATCTTTAGATCCCTTACCTTTTCCTTGTTTTAAATTGTTATATAATAACTTTGCTTCTATTTTGCATCATATGGAATCTGTAGATGTGTATTTATTACAGAAATCTTGAACCCATATAAAAGCTGCATTTGCAATATGAGATAGAAAGGTAATTCACAAAATGTACAAGGTATAGCTGCAGTCATGGCTTCATGAATTTCCTTTTCTCTTTTTACAGTAGTCCTTTTGCCAGATTCATTTATCTTGAAATGATGGGCAACTGTAGTGGCAGACCTCAATCTATGGTACACGTTAAGCAATTTGGCTTTTTCTTGTAATGCCATGACTTTTCTCTGCTTTTCTGGAGCACTTCTAACATCACTAGTGACTCTTCATATGGGTCCCCTGGTGTTATTCAAGGCTTATGGTATGGCACTAAACATGAAGAAAAATACACAAGAATTGCAAGAGACCACTTTTTATTATGACACACAACTCACTAGAGAGACAGTCTGCTCACACAAAAATGATTAGCATCACGTGGCATTTTAAGTGAATACTCACAACACTTAACGTTACCGCAATAGCAACAGGAGGTGACTATGAAATAATTACAGTGGGGAAGTATTACTATAGCTAAATTCATGCAGTTATGAGTTAATGCTGCATCTATATATTTGTCTACATATCTCTCAACTGCAAATGGCATCATAAATGCTGTTTGGTCAGTGATATGGACAGTGTTTGTGTCCATAAGGTGTTGTTAAATTTTAACATTTTATAATAGATTTGTATATATTTCATGGCAGCAAGTGACAAAATGGGCTAATATCTACAGAGATGTTATGTATTCAGGACATACTTTTTTTTCTTAATATTTTCAGTATTTCTAGGCTACTCGGTTCATTGGCAAGTTCTTTCAATTTGTCACAAATTTCTTAAAAAATACTTCTAATATATTTATTGAAATAAAAATCCACGTATAAGTGAACTCATGCAGTTTAAATTCCTGCTGTTCAAAGACCAACTATACACATAGACACACACACACACACACATATCATTCTTTCTTTTATTTTCCCCTTTTCCTATTAAGAGATCTATCAATATAAGTGGTGCTTATATTTGCATTTCAGCTCACAGGACACTATAAGCCACATCTAGAGGTAAAAGGGGAAGATGGTTTATTACTGGAGATGTGAGAATTTCAGGTGGGTACAGTGAATAAAAGGACATTTTGTTGCCATTTCTGTGTCATGAAGTCGCTGCTGTTTGCAAGTTAAATAAAGGGAGAAGCTGAGAGTGAATGCTGAGTAGCAGTAAAGTAGGCTGTGCTAGGGTAACATCTGGCTTTCCTCCAGTCATGGCTTCATGTTTTTTTCATTCTGTAGGTGGCAGACCTCAATCTATGGTACACGTTAAGCAATTTGGCTTTTTCTTGTAATGCCATGACTTTTCTCTGCTTTTCTGGAGCACTTCTAACATCACTAGTGACTCTTCATATGGGTCCCCTGGTGTTATTCAAGGCTTATGGTATGGCACTAAACATGAAGAAAAATACACAAGAATTGCAAGAGACCACTTTTTATTATGACACACAACTCACTAGAGAGACAGTCTGCTCACACAAAAATGATTAGCATCACGTGGCATTTTAAGTGAATACTCACAACACTTAACGTTACCGCAATAGCAACAGGAGGTGACTATGAAATAATTACAGTGGGGAAGTATTACTATAGCTAAATTCATGCAGTTATGAGTTAATGCTGCATCTATATATTTGTCTACATATCTCTCAACTGCAAATGGCATCATAAATGCTGTTTGGTCAGTGATATGGACAGTGTTTGTGTCCATAAGTTTTTGGTAAATTTTAACATTTTATAATAGATTTGTATATATTTCATGGCAGCAAGTGACAAAATGGGCTAATATCTACAGAGATGTTATGTATTCAGGACATACTTTTTTTTCTTAATATTTTCAGTATTTCTAGGCTACTCGGTTCATTGGCAAGTTCTTTCAATTTGTCACAAATTTCTTAAAAAATACTTCTAATATATTTATTGAAATAAAAATCCACGTATAAGTGAACTCATGCAGTTTAAATTCCTGCTGTTCAAAGACCAACTATACACATAGACACACACACACACACACATATCATTCTTTCTTTTATTTTCCCCTTTTCCTATTAAGAGATCTATCAATATAAGTGGTGCTTATATTTGCATTTCAGCTCACAGGACACTATAAGCCACATCTAGAGGTAAAAGGGGAAGATGGTTTATTACTGGAGATGTGAGAATTTCAGGTGGGTACAGTGAATAAAAGGACATTTTGTTGCCATTTCTGTGTCATGAAGTCGCTGCTGTTTGCAAGTTAAATAAAGGGAGAAGCTGAGAGTGAATGCTGAGTAGCAGTAAAGTAGGCTGTGCTAGGGTAACATCTGGCTTTCCTCCAGATCTATTCCCTGACCAGTGTCTAGGGAATGAGAAGCAAAGTGAGGGAATGAGAGCAAGATTAACAAGAAGCAGCACATGGACAGAGGAGAAAACTCTTCAACACTAGTAGGGGGACTGGAGAAAAATCAATTTTTTTTTTTAAAGATTTATTTATTTATTTATTTAGGGCGGGGGTCGGGTTGGGGAGGGAGGGGAGCAGGCGGGCCACTTCTATTGGTCTTTCATTTCTCTGTTTTCATCCGTCTTTGTTCTTGGGCTCCTGCGGGCCTCCCATCGCAGTGGCGTCCGTTGTCGCAGAGCGCCGGCTCTGGGTGCATGCGCTCCAGAGCTCCGGCTCGGTGATTGGACACATCAGTCCAGCCGCTCCGCGGCACGTGGGATCTTCCTAGGCCAGGGATCGAACCGGCGCCCCTTGCACTGCAAGGTGGTGTCCTTACTCACTGGACCACCAGGGGAAGCCCGAGAAAAATCAATTTTGGTAGCTTCGTCAGGGCTATAGCAGACAGCCAACAGTGAATGGAGTGGTGGTGAGTATTTCAAGCCAGGAAGAAGCTTTAGATCCCTTTCTAAAACCATTTCAGACACTCTAAGCAGATTTCCAACACGGGAAAGAAGCATGCTGCATGATATAATAACATGGAGAAGGTGTGCATAGTGGGCTGTGGTCAGAGAGACGAGTCACCGTGGCGGGATGGAACTGAGTCTAGAAACAACCACTCTATGGTGGCTTGCCTGGATGTTGATGTATAATCAAATGAGAATTTTGTGAGTTGAAATGAGGGTGTGAATACAGTGCCACTGCCCACACATGACATTTAAACAAAACAAAGGTGGGAGTTGGTGTGATTCATAATTCCAGTTAGACAACTGCCTTGGCCAGACATGGACTCATCCTCTTGAAATCCAAGTGCTTAAGACCAGAGAGAGAGACAGTGATGGGGAGCTAGAGGTGGAAAAGAGAGAAGCTGAAGAATGAATGTGGGCTGATAGAGGAGGATCAAAGCAGCAATAACTAAGGAAAAGAATTTTAGAGGCAAAGTTAGTTTCATTTAAAGATTAACTCTAGCCTCAGGGTATGTGCTGATGGAGTGCTACCAAATGATATCAAATTCACAGAAAAATATCAAATTAAACACTTGGGAGGAAAAAGAAACAAAAACAAAGGAAACAATCCTACTGTTCTGAAGGCAACGGGCTTTCTCCTACTACTGAGTGTGCAGCTGCTAACCCAAGCAAGTGAAATAGATGCGGGAAAGAACGAAAGATCTGAAAAGGCAGAAGAGAGAAAAACACTGAAAGTACCAGGCAGCCAGAAAGATTAAACACACTCGATAAGCCTCAGGACTCGGGAGGCAGTTGGCCTGGGACTTTCCTGCTCTGTGATGGAAGCTACATCCATGGACAAAAGGATTCCTGTGCAGTGAAGTTGTGTTGTAGAGAATGTTATTAGTGCTAAAACATAGAAAAACCTCCCCAGAGCAACTACCCAGTCTTCAGAAATGGTTCAACAAAAAGAATTTCAAACTCTCTTTCACACAGACATGGATCACACCCACTGTGCTCTTTGCAATGATTCCACTACAAAGTTTCAGCATTCTATGTACACAGAGTTCTGCCAAAGTGAACAGAGCTTTCACTGTTTGCCCTCCAGGGAGGAGGGAGGACTCAGAGAAAGCCACTGGCCTCAAGGAACACACTGTCTAGAAGGAAAACCTGACCAGGTATATATGTATAAGAGAAGACAGAAAGTGATAGGGCCACTGACAAGAGGGAGATTCTCCCATCTCTTGGTACATTTCAGGCTGCCTGGAGCGGCCCTTTGCAGACTCATCCTTGAGAGGCTGTTTCCTTTCTTGGGTGTCTTATTTGTCTTCTCTCCAAACTCACTCCTCACTACTCAGTGGCTTCACAATATTATCTGTATGGACCCTGTGTCTTCCAGTCCATAAGTAGATGTTATATTGGTGGTCTGGGGCTCCATCCAGGACTGATATTGCAAATATTACCCAGTAGGTTCAGCAGTATGTTAGCGAGATGGAAAATTCTAAGTGAATTTTATAAATCTTTCTTCAGACAAGGCATGTGTGGATGATAGAAGCCAGACCTCAGGACTGGGGCTATAGTATTCAAAATAACTAAGGAAAAGAATTTTAGAGGCAAAGTTAGTTTCATTTAAAGATTAACTCTAGCCTCAGGGTATGTGCTGATGGAGTGCTACCAAATGATATCAAATTCACAGAAAAATATCAAATTAAACACTTGGGAGGAAAAAGAAACAAAACAAAGGAAACAATCCTACTGTTCTGAAGGCAACGGGCTTTCTCCTACTACTGATGTGCAGCTGCTAACCCAAGCAAGTGAAATAGATGCGGGAAAGAACGAAAGATCTGAAAAGGCAGAAGAGAGAAAAACACTGAAAGTACCAGGCAGCCAGAAAGATTAAACACACTCGATAAGCCTCAGGACTCGGGAGGCAGTTGGCCTGGGACTTTCCTGCTCTGTGATGGAAGCTACATCCATGGACAAAAGGATTCCTGTGCAGTGAAGTTGTGTTGTAGAGAATGTTATTAGTGCTAAAACATAGAAAAACCTCCCCAGAGCAACTACCCAGTCTTCAGAAATGGTTCAACAAAAAGAATTTCAAACTCTCTTTCACACAGACATGGATCACACCCACTGTGCTCTTTGCAATGATTCCACTACAAAGTTTCAGCATTCTATGTACACAGAGTTCTGCCAAAGTGAACAGAGCTTTCACTGTTTGCCCTCCAGGGAGGAGGGAGGACTCAGAGAAAGCCACTGGCCTCAAGGAACACACTGTCTAGAAGGAAAACCTGACCAGGTATATATGTATAAGAGAAGACAGAAAGTGATAGGGCCACTGACAAGAGGGAGATTCTCCCATCTCTTGGTACATTTCAGGCTGCCTGGAGCGGCCCTTTGCAGACTCATCCTTGAGAGGCTGTTTCCTTTCTTGGGTGTCTTATTTGTCTTCTCTCCAAACTCACTCCTCACTACTCAGTGGCTTCACAATATTATCTGTATGGACCCTGTGTCTTCCAGTCCATAAGTAGATGTTATATTGGTGGTCTGGGGCTCCATCCAGGACTGATATTGCAAATATTACCCAGTAGGTTCAGCAGTATGTTAGCGAGAGATGGAAAATTCTAAGTGAATTTTATAAATCTTTCTTCAGACAAGGCATGTGTGGATGATAGAAGCCAGACCTCAGGACTGGGGCTATAGTATCTTTTTTCAGCTTTCTTTACCAGATGCAAGAATGCCCTGCCTACCTTTGTCTCATAAAATGTTCTGGCCCAGCCCATGTGTACTGCATTTGGTTCCCACAGGCTGCTTCTACCAGCTTCCAGATGGAGAGCTCAGCAGGCCTATGACTACAGCTCTGCTCATCACCAGGGGCTTCGGTTACACTCTGGGCCCCCAAGAAACTCCTCCTGTTTGTGAGCACAGCTCATCCATCACCGATGTGTTTAAAGCACAGGGAGGGTCACAGTGTGAACTCCCAATGCCATTCTGATCTGTCATCTATGTCATCTCATTTAATTGCCACAATATTCTGGGAAGGTCAGGAGCCCCATAAATGAGAGAGTAGATTTCATACAGAAATTATTAAAATAAAAAAGTCACAGTCAGGGGGCTATGCCAAAGGAAGTAGGAATTAATATCTGTATTTCACCACATGGATAAATTGGCTCAAAAAGGTTTAACCAAAACCAAGACTTGAGAAACATGACTCCATATCTGAGGGGGCTCAGAGTCTGTAGACAACGTGGCTTTAGTGATTAAGGAGACCTGGGACTCCTTTCAGTCAAGGGCACAAAATTCTTATTAGCCCTTTAAAAACATGAGTAAGGAATGAGACATTTTTAGACAGAGGGAAGCAATATGGGTAAAGTTTTAGAAATCAGAAATACCAGATACTTTTCTAGAAAGGCTAGTCCTCCAGGCTAAAGCATTCTTCTATCCAGTTATCAGTGAGTTTATGCATCTACCCGTTCCCTTCCAATAAATTTACAACTTTTATTGAGTATGACTACATATCAACCACCAGGCACTGAAATTGCAAAGAATGAATAAAACCTTGCCCTGTCTGAAAGGATCCTACATATTAGTAAGAGATAGCTTAACAAAAATATTCAGTACTGTCTATACCTTAAAATAAAGCCTAAATAACCAGACTATATTAGAAGTATACAAAAGGATGTTACCAAAACTCCATAGCAAAAAAGGAAAGGCTTCATAGAAGAGTTGATATTTGAGCAGATTCCTGAAAGATGTATAGAATTACAAGAGGTGCAGAGGGTGAGAATTGTGGAAATTCCGGGTTGAGATAATAGCAGATGCAGAGGCTGAAGTGTAAAGCACACCATACTGTCTTCAGGACTTGCAAGTGGTCCCTTTGGTCAGATTCCTCTCCTTGCCCTCTGCCCCAGGTGCCGAGACTGAGTAGGGGTGGAGATAAATTGGAATGTGTTTTGAGTAGTTTGGAACTGTCTCCCTTTCTACTGACCCCCAACTAAGGCTGCAGCTTAGGATGCTTTAGAAATCAATAGGTCAGAAGCAGGTGAAGCCCTGGGGCTGAAGATGCTGCTGCTCTCCAGTCCCCAACTTGTCTCATCCAAGAACATTCCCTGAGCTTCATGTCCTGATGTCTGATGCTGAAACAGAAACGCTCATTTCTCCCACTACCCATCCCTGTCTCTACAGAGTATCCCAACCTTGTTATCCTCTTCCCAAGTAAGGCCGACCACACAGATGTGCCTTGTAAGAAATGATTTCACATCACCCAGCTGTCAAGATGCAATATTTTATCACAGAGCCTTGCATACAAACAGAATGCCGCCGACATGCTTTGCTCCAGGGCCAAAGAAGAGAGAAGAAAGTGCAGGGGCCGAGGAGCCTGGGGAGCAGATGACTCAAAGGAGGGTGAACAAAAAATAGGACTGGTCAAGGAAGCTGCCTGTGAGACGGGACTGGAGTGGTGAGGGCCAGTTTCCAAGCTGGGTGCATCTATCTTCTGTTTTCATTACTATGTTTGCTTGCAGATTCTTCCCATTGTTGGATTTCACATTCAGCATATCCTCTCAGGTCTGTGATGGTTATTTCTAAATACCTATCGGTTTGGGTCACTTTTCTTTCAATCCAATTCAGGGACGATTTACCCAGGCCCATACAAAGTCCGGACTATGCTAAAAGTTGTAACTTAAAAGAAAATAAGGCATGAACTCCATTTTCATGGATCTCACATTCTGATAAGGAAGAACACTGCACAAAGCACCGCATTAATAAAGAATTAAGCACAGGGGACTGAGGGGAGGTAGAAAAAATGAGCCTAGAGGACCAGGGCAAGACTTAAAGGAGGTGCTTCCTGCACTGGATTTTAAAGATAAGCGGGAAGTATATTTCGTATTAATAGCATTGTCGATAATGATAAATGTTCTCAGTAGACCTGCCATGAAATGTTTATGGGGAATAACATTGCATCAACATAAATGTAATGACTGCTATCACGGGAGGGGAAATTAATGGGACTATCATCAAGTTGGGAAACGAATTCAATTCTCTAAATCTTTAACAGATCAAATAGACACGAATAAATGGGTTTCAGGAAAACAGAATAATACAATAAATAAAGTTTATTTGCCATATATATATATGTGTATATATATATATGTATATATATATATGTATATATATATATGTGTATATATATATATATGTGTATATATATATATATATGTATATATATTGTACTCTACCATCTTTTTAAATGACCACAGTATACTGTGGGAATAAAAGCATAATATTAAAATCTAGACACACACTGACTCTTAATACAGTCTGAGAGCTGAAATATTAAAATAAGATGAATTAAAGTTAATACCTACAGGCCTTTATATGTATATATACACATATATATACATATATATGTGTATATATATATATATGAAGCAACATTCTAATAAGTATAACTAAGGCTTAAAAGAGAAAATATCAATATATCAACATTGGGAATGAGAAAGAGGATCTAATGACAGCAACAATTGACTAATATTTTAAGGAGTTTTTTGTATAGGTTTATAAAGGTATTTGTTATTTTCTTTTTAAATAATAGATGTGTCTGGTTTGGGAATCAAGATAATGCTGGATTTATAAAATAAAATGGGTAGCATCTTCTTCCACTCTATTTCCTGTAAGGGTTCATGAAACTGGAATTCTTTCTCCCTCTATATTTGCCAGCATTCCTTGGTGAAACCAGATGAGCCTGGAATCTCTTTGTGTCTCCTGTATGGAACATAGTGTTAGTTTGCCCTATTTTTTTTTTCAGTCTGAAAAGCTGTGACTTTTAATTAGTGATCTATCCTTTTACATTCTTCAATGAGACGAGTCCTGTGGCTGGTTGATATCTACAGTCTTGTCACCTGTTTTCCATTTGGCAAGGGGGAGAATCCATTTGTCACCTGTTTCTGAGGGAGGTAGAAAAATGCCTAGAGGACCAGGGCAAGACTTAAAGGAGGTGCTTCCTGCACTGGATTTTAAAGATAAGCGGGAAGTATATTTCGTATTAATAGCATTGTCGATAATGATAAATGTTCTCAGTAGACCTGCCATGAAATGTTTATGGGAATAACATTGCATCAACATAAATGTAATGACTGCTATCACGGGAGGGGAAATTAATGGGACTATCATCAAGTTGGGAAACGAATTCAATTCTCTAAATCTTTAACAGATCAAATAGACACGAATAAATGGGTTTCAGGAAAACAGAATAATACAATAAATAAAGTTTATTTGCCATATATATATATGTGTATATATATATATGTATATATATATATGTATATATATATATATATATATATATATATATATATATATATGTATATATATTGTACTCTACCATCTTTTTAAATGACCACAGTATACTGTGGGAATAAAAGCATAATATTAAAATCTAGACACACACTGACTCTTAATACAGTCTGAGAGCTGAAATATTAAAATAAGATGAATTAAAGTTAATACCTACAGGCCTTTATATGTATATATACACATATATATACATATATATGTGTATATATATATATATGAAGCAACATTCTAATAAGTATAACTAAGGCTTAAAAGAGAAAATATCAATATATCAACATTGGGAATGAGAAAGAGGATCTAATGACAGCAACAATTGACTAATATTTTAAGGAGTTTTTTGTATAGGTTTATAAAGGTATTTGTTATTTTCTTTTTAAATAATAGATGTGTCTGGTTTGGGAATCAAGATAATGCTGGATTTATAAAATAAAATGGGTAGCATCTTCTTCCACTCTATTTCCTGTAAGGGTTCATGAAACTGGAATTCTTTCTCCCTCTATATTTGCCAGCATTCCTTGGTGAAACCAGATGAGCCTGGAATCTCTTTGTGTCTCCTGTATGGAACATAGTGTTAGTTTGCCCTATTTTTTTTTTCAGTCTGAAAAGCTGTGACTTTTAATTAGTGATCTATCCTTTTACATTCTTCAATGAGACGAGTCCTGTGGCTGGTTGATATCTACAGTCTTGTCACCTGTTTTCCATTTGGCAAGAGGGATAATCCATTTTTTTTTTCCATTTGTGTCTTCTGAATTTGCTCTGCTGCCCTTTTTTTTCACTTGAGGGGTATTATTTGAATATAAGAAACTCTTTTATTTCCTCTATTAACTTCTTAGCAAGACATCTTTTGTTATTTTGTTAGTTGGCTATTTTGTTTGCTCCAGAGCTAATAAGCTGTATTTTTCACTTTCAGGATCCAGTTAGGTTAAATGCACTGTTACTACTTCACACCTGAGTGGTCCATTCCTGACATCGCAATGTTCCATTTCCTCTTCACGCTTCCCACTTAGCATCTTTCAAACAGAATAGCTGAACAACAGTATTACTTTATTATATCATCTCTTTCTGTAGTGTCTTTTCTAAGTACACTATAAATTCTGCCTTATGATGTTATTCTTTTAAAATCCATTAATATTTACAGAAATTCTTAGTAGGGGACGCCTAGTCCTTCAAGTTTAACTGCTTCTTTTCCACTTCTCTTGCTTTTCTTTACTTCTCTCCACTAACATTTTCTTTTTGGCTCTAAGACATTTAGAATTTCTTCTGTTGCAGGTATATTAGCAACAAATTCTCTCAGCTTTTGTCTTTTCCTTAAACTTTTTTTATTAAACTCTCGCTTTTGAATGTTGTTTTCAGTTCATGTGGCATTGCAGTGGACTGATCCCACCACCACCACCACCCCAGCAACATACAAAGGTCATTCCATTCCATTTAGTCCTCTGTCTTACTGATGAGAAGTCAGTGGTCATTCTCATCTTTGTTGCCGTGGACACAGCACAACATTTTTTTACTGGATTCCTTCAAACTTCTGTCTTTATTTTTGGTCTCCAGCAGTTTGGGGTTTTCTTATCCTGCCTGTGGTTCATTGTTCAATTTCAATGGGAATAGAAGGATCTAATGACAGCAACAATTGACTAATATTTTAAGGAGTTTTTGTATAGGTTTATAAAGGTATTTGTTATTTTCTTTTAAATAATAGATGTGTCTGGTTTGGGAATCAAGATAATGCTGGATTTATAAAATAAAATGGGTAGCATCTTCTTCCACTCTATTTCCTGTAAGGGTTCATGAAACTGGAATTCTTTCTCCCTCTATATTTGCCAGCATTCCTTGGTGAAACCAGATGAGCCTGGAATCTCTTTGTGTCTCCTGTATGGAACATAGTGTTAGTTTGCCCTATTTTTTTTTTCAGTCTGAAAAGCTGTGACTTTTAATTAGTGATCTATCCTTTTACATTCTTCAATGAGACGAGTCCTGTGGCTGGTTGATATCTACAGTCTTGTCACCTGTTTTCCATTTGGCAAGAGGGATAATCCATTTTTTTTTTCCATTTGTGTCTTCTGAATTTGCTCTGCTGCCCTTTTTTTTCACTTGAGGGGTATTATTTGAATATAAGAAACTCTTTTATTTCCTCTATTAACTTCTTAGCAAGACATCTTTTGTTATTTTGTTAGTTGGCTATTTTGTTTGCTCCAGAGCTAATAAGCTGTATTTTTCACTTTCAGGATCCAGTTAGGTTAAATGCACTGTTACTACTTCACACCTGAGTGGTCCATTCCTGACATCGCAATGTTCCATTTCCTCTTCACGCTTCCCACTTAGCATCTTTCAAACAGAATAGCTGAACAACAGTATTACTTTATTATATCATCTCTTTCTGTAGTGTCTTTTCTAAGTACACTATAAATTCTGCCTTATGATGTTATTCTTTTAAAATCCATTAATATTTACAGAAATTCTTAGTAGGGGACGCCTAGTCCTTCAAGTTTAACTGCTTCTTTTCCACTTCTCTTGCTTTTCTTTACTTCTCTCCACTAACATTTTCTTTTTGGCTCTAAGACATTTAGAATTTCTTCTGTTGCAGGTATATTAGCAACAAATTCTCTCAGCTTTTGTCTTTTCCTTAAACTTTTTTTATTAAACTCTCGCTTTTGAATGTTGTTTTCAGTTCATGTGGCATTGCAGTGGACTGATCCCACCACCACCACCACCCCAGCAACATACAAAGGTCATTCCATTCCATTTAGTCCTCTGTCTTACTGATGAGAAGTCAGTGGTCATTCTCATCTTTGTTGCCGTGGACACAGCACAACATTTTTTTACTGGATTCCTTCAAACTTCTGTCTTTATTTTTGGTCTCCAGCAGTTTGGGGTTTTCTTATCCTGCCTGTGGTTCATTGAGTGTCTTGTACCTATAATGCAAGGTTTTTCATCACATTTTATAACTTTTTGAATTATTATATTCCAATCATCTTTCTGTATTATTAGTTTATTCTAATAGACTAATTAGTCCTTCTAGAACTCCTGTTTATGTGTCAGACTGTATGATGTAGATCCATATATCCATATCAGAAAGTTCATTGTCTCTTTTTTCCCCTACCTTTCTCCAATTTGTTCTAATGATCATTCAATCTCAGTCAATTCCAAATTTTGTATTTGGTTTCCTTTGGATATAGTCCCCAAATTGGAATTGCTGGATCACACGACAGTTCTGTTTTTTAAATTTTTTTGAGGAACCTCCATACTGTTTCTGCTTCCATATTGTCTGTATCAATTTACATTCCCACCAGGAGTGCATAAGCCCTTTCTCTGCTTCCTCCCTAGCATTTATTATCTCTTGTCTTTTTGATGACAGTCTAACAGGTGTGAGGTGATATTTCACGGTGGTTTTGATTTTCTTTGCCAGTAGTACTAAGTATCAGTCATCTGAAAGTAGGACCCAAAGTAACTGGCATCAAAACAAGAGTTGTGAATATGAGAAAACAGAAAAAGTACTAACCAAAATGATTTTACAAGGGGACTGGCCCCTTCTTTTCTTGTCAGGATAGGCTAGTAGCCAAGTTGTTGCTCTCTGAAGTCAAGACACCTTGATTAGAATCCTGATTTGCCACCGACTTGCACGTCCCCACAGTAACACAATCCCTCCACGTCTCAGTACCAATGAGATGTGTGACTTGTGTAAAGCACTTTGGTCAGGGCCTAGTGACCAAGAAGGAGCTTAGTAAATGTGGTTAGCAACAAATTCTCTCAGCTTTTGTCTTTTCCTTAAACTTTTTTTATTAAACTCTCGCTTTTGAATGTTGTTTTCAGTTCATGTGGCATTGCAGTGGACTGATCCCACCACCACCACCACCCCAGCAACATACAAAGGTCATTCCATTCCATTTAGTCCTCTGTCTTACTGATGAGAAGTCAGTGGTCATTCTCATCTTTGTTGCCGTGGACACAGCACAACATTTTTTTACTGGATTCCTTCAAACTTCTGTCTTTATTTTTGGTCTCCAGCAGTTTGGGGTTTTCTTATCCTGCCTGTGGTTCATTGAGTGTCTTGTACCTATAATGCAAGGTTTTTCATCACATTTTATAACTTTTTGAATTATTATATTCCAATCATCTTTCTGTATTATTAGTTTATTCTAATAGACTAATTAGTCCTTCTAGAACTCCTGTTTATGTGTCAGACTGTATGATGTAGATCCATATATCCATATCAGAAAGTTCATTGTCTCTTTTTTCCCCTACCTTTCTCCAATTTGTTCTAATGATCATTCAATCTCAGTCAATTCCAAATTTTGTATTTGGTTTCCTTTGGATATAGTCCCCAAATTGGAATTGCTGGATCACACGACAGTTCTGTTTTTTAAATTTTTTTGAGGAACCTCCATACTGTTTCTGCTTCCATATTGTCTGTATCAATTTACATTCCCACCAGGAGTGCATAAGCCCTTTCTCTGCTTCCTCCCTAGCATTTATTATCTCTTGTCTTTTTGATGACAGTCTAACAGGTGTGAGGTGATATTTCACGGTGGTTTTGATTTTCTTTGCCAGTAGTACTAAGTATCAGTCATCTGAAAGTAGGACCCAAAGTAACTGGCATCAAAACAAGAGTTGTGAATATGAGAAAACAGAAAAAGTACTAACCAAAATGATTTTACAAGGGGACTGGCCCCTTCTTTTCTTGTCAGGATAGGCTAGTAGCCAAGTTGTTGCTCTCTGAAGTCAAGACACCTTGATTAGAATCCTGATTTGCCACCGACTTGCACGTCCCCACAGTAACACAATCCCTCCACGTCTCAGTACCAATGAGATGTGTGACTTGTGTAAAGCACTTTGGTCAGGGCCTAGTGACCAAGAAGGAGCTTAGTAAATGTGGTCTATTATCCTTTTTTAATAATGTTTCTTCTATGAGGTTTTATTTTGCATTTAAGATGTCTATTAAAAACTATATTAAAGAAAGAAATAGAGCTTGAAGAATCTTAAAATTCATAATTGGCTATAAACCTATCTTTCTTACAATCCTATCCTTGCTTGATCCTCTTTCCATCACAGTTGCACCCTTTTGATTTCACTGAATCCTAAAGATAGCAGTAATGACAGAGGAAACACTGAGGTCTTGCCTGGAGAAGGAAGGCATCATCAGCAGAGTCCTGGTCAGAGACTGGGTCCCTCCCATGCCACCCCTCTCAACTGGCCTGTGGAAAAGGGGAAGGTGTTGTCCCTACCTACCTCCTTCTCCTCAGCACCTGGTCTGTGGCTTGGAGATCATTAAGTTTAATTTGGGAGTTAGGAGAGGATGATGCGTGGAAAGAAGGGAAGGAGGAGGGGCGAGTAGAAGTCTGCACAGATCCATTAAGTCACGTTACTGGTGTTATTATACTGGATGTTTTGCCTTTTCTTCTGTGGCAGCAGTTCTTAAAATAACCTAAACCTATGATCCATGAAACTGAGAAAGAAATCAAATCAGAAACAATCTGAGTGAGGGAAATTGGGATTGACCTGGGTTTAAAGCAAAACTTGTGAAGTTTCTGGAAAACATTTAGGCTCATATTTTCTCTCAGTCCTCCAGTATCAGAGGACCCATATGTGGGTCTATTTCTTTGTCCCCTCCTCCTTCACCGTGTAGAGCTCACGTGGCTGAGGAATGGCCTCTCCATCAGAAGTCAGTGTGCTAAGCAGTTATGTGCAGTCTTTGAGCTGTCACACAATAACAGAATCATCCTGAACTTTTCATAGACAAAGGCAGAGTTCATGGCAGTCGAGATTCCCAAGAAGGTGCTTAAAAGAAACCAGTCTCAGGGCTTTGCTGCGGTGAGATGGATCTAGTCCTGAGCTCTGTTTTACTAAGGTTTAAGTGTGAGTGGTGGGTGTGTTTGAGAGTGAGTGAGTATGTATGCCAGGAGTTCAGAAAATCAACAAGAAGAGGTAAAAGAAGAGGAATATAACAAACACCAAAAGTGCTTTAAGTCCCTACCTCCCTTTCTCTTCCACATTCTACACACTGTTCTAGACCATTATGGTCACGATATGCCTGGTGTTACTCTCATGAACTGAAGCTTACACTCAACTATTCTGGGAATGAAAACTCTTCCCTTGATAGTCTTACAGCCCCTTGCATAAAGCAGCTGCAAAACTGCAGGAACAGATCAAGCCCTGTTTAGAACCATGTGTGAGCCAGGAATAAGGCAGAGATCCACGAGCATTGAACCAATTAAACAGGTATTCACTGAACCCGGGAACAGTTTGGACAAGCAGAAAGTAGGGGAATGATGGGGGATCCCGGAGGTTGAACTTGAACAAAGTGTGCTTGTGGGTGGGAGGCTAAGGGGGGTGGAGAGCAGGCGGGCTGCAGCAGAGCTTGAAAGAGGGGGGCTACAGGCAGAAAGCAGGTGAAGAAAGGCTGGTGGAGACAGGGGGACAGAGCTGAGAAGGATTGACCTGAGTCCACAACTCTTCAGAGTTTAGAGTCACTCTGCAAGTTGAAACATAATTTTTTCTTTAAACTTGTATGGTGCGGTGACATGTTTCAGAAATGCACTTTCATTTCATTCTTTCCATGGCCCTGGGTGACAGGTATTATTATTATTACCATTTTACAAGTAAGGAAACCAAGAATCTGAAAGATATTAAGAAGCATACCTATGGTCTATCATAAAATTTGTGCTTTTTCTATCTGTCTTTCTTCTACCATGTCACCTCTGTCCTGAAAAATCCCCCCTCCTGTTAATTGCTTGTCCTGTGAGAGCCTGACTGATTCCATGAAATATGAATGCTGGCCTGGGGTTCTGGGAGATCCCCTCTTACTCTCAACATCTAGACATCTCAGCAGGAACAAGGGGAGAGGCCCAGTTAAAATGTATCACAAAAAAACCCAGACAAATTGAAGTTCACTCTTGTGCTCCACGAAACTTATTTTGTGTCTTTCTCTATGCTAGAGCATGATCATTTAAATCCTAAAATGGTCCCTTCCAGTCCCACTTGGGTCAGTAACTGTTTGAGTTGAAATTCTCTTAACATCTCCAAGCTTCGGTTTGTGTATCAGGCCAATGGGAATAATTACACTGTTAAAAACCTGATTGAACGATTAAGTAAAATGACCTTTTCATTTCTTTATAAAAGAACGACAACAATTCCTCCCTCCCCATGACTGATCTCCAGGAATCCTGGTGGGTCTGTTGCTACTAACAGAGCAGCCTACATGCTGGTGGCTTCTGCTGGCCCAACTCTTTGTAGAGAAGAAAAGAATTCACAAGCACCTGCCCCTCAAGTCTCCAAGAGAGCTGAACAGTTGTTGCAGACCCAATTTCTGTGAGATAGGGTGACTGAGAATTTATTCACAATTCAGGGTCACCTCTGAGTTACTGGACAACGTCCACATACTCTGGGGGCTGGTTCACAGTAGGAATGTGTAAAAATGGCAGACATCATGCACAGCAAAAATGTTCAGAAAACCCACATATTCACCCTTGAATGAGGAAGCCAGGCCAACGATGTCATAGACCCTCATATGCCACTAGAAACCTAGCAACAGCTCAATCATAAATGAATCAGGAATGATTATTTGGAGTCATTAACAGCTGGCAACATTTACGCAGTTTCTGCCCCAGGCTAGTGATACAGAGCTCTGTCCGTTATCAATGGAGAAGATTATGAACTGAATGTTTCCGCCCCCACCCCCAAATTAATGTTTTGAAGTTGTAACCTCCAATGTATTGGTATTAGGTGGTGGAGCCTTTTGGAAGTAAGTCATAAGGGACCCTCATAAAAAGACATCCCAAAGATTTCTCTTGCACCTTCTCCTGTGTGAAGACACAATCCAAGAAGATGGCTCTTTATGAACCAGGAAACGGGTCCTCATGAGATACTGTTACGTGCTTTTGGTAGAATCTGCAGGTACCTTGCTCTTGGAATTCCCAGTCTCCAGAACTGTGAGGAGTAAATTTCTATGGTTTATGAGTTGTGCATCTGAGGTCATTTGTTAGAGCAGCCCAAATTAAGATAGGACACATAATTGCCTTTCGAAGAGGCAAAACAACATCCATTTCTAAACTCCAGCCATCCTTTCTACAATTGGAACATCGGAACTGAAAGGAAATAGCTTTGTGTGTGAAGAGGAGTTGAGGAAGGAAAGATCTTATTCAAAAGTCTTCTCCTCTTGGAGTGTTTCCATGACAGAAGTGTAGGAAGAGTGAGGCTGTAAGATGCAGGCAGGTAGTCTGGGGACCAGAGAGAGCAAGGGGACCCACAGATGGCCAGCTATTAGACCCAGAGAACCGTGCTTGAAGACCTGTAGAAGCTAGTCTTTGTAAGAAATACTAGAAACCTTATAAGAGTCCCTCTTTGCATCCTAAGAAGACTACTGTCCTCCTAACAGTGACGGGAAATGGCAGAAGTTCAGGCAGCAGTGAGGGTAGGAAACAGTAATAACTGTGTTTTTACATGCACTAAACTGGCACATATATTACCTTGTTAAATTTCACACTAATAATGAGAAAAGGTGAAGAGGCTTCAAGATCAGAGAATGACCTGAAATCTGCAAACATTGAATATGCATTATTTGAATGGATGAACAGGATTGTTCTTGGTTGGGGCAAAGGTTCAGACACTTGCCATCACAGCTTAATTCTGTGTCTGAGTCTCCAGGCCAACGATGTCATAGACCCTCATATGCCACTAGAAACCTAGCAACAGCTCAATCATAAATGAATCAGGAATGATTATTTGGAGTCATTAACAGCTGGCAACATTTACGCAGTTTCTGCCCCAGGCTAGTGATACAGAGCTCTGTCCGTTATCAATGGAGAAGATTATGAACTGAATGTTTCCGCCCCCACCCCCAAATTAATGTTTTGAAGTTGTAACCTCCAATGTATTGGTATTAGGTGGTGGAGCCTTTTGGAAGTAAGTCATAAGGGACCCTCATAAAAAGACATCCCAAAGATTTCTCTTGCACCTTCTCCTGTGTGAAGACACAATCCAAGAAGATGGCTCTTTATGAACCAGGAAACGGGTCCTCATGAGATACTGTTACGTGCTTTTGGTAGAATCTGCAGGTACCTTGCTCTTGGAATTCCCAGTCTCCAGAACTGTGAGGAGTAAATTTCTATGGTTTATGAGTTGTGCATCTGAGGTCATTTGTTAGAGCAGCCCAAATTAAGATAGGACACATAATTGCCTTTCGAAGAGGCAAAACAACATCCATTTCTAAACTCCAGCCATCCTTTCTACAATTGGAACATCGGAACTGAAAGGAAATAGCTTTGTGTGTGAAGAGGAGTTGAGGAAGGAAAGATCTTATTCAAAAGTCTTCTCCTCTTGGAGTGTTTCCATGACAGAAGTGTAGGAAGAGTGAGGCTGTAAGATGCAGGCAGGTAGTCTGGGGACCAGAGAGAGCAAGGGGACCCACAGATGGCCAGCTATTAGACCCAGAGAACCGTGCTTGAAGACCTGTAGAAGCTAGTCTTTGTAAGAAATACTAGAAACCTTATAAGAGTCCCTCTTTGCATCCTAAGAAGACTACTGTCCTCCTAACAGTGACGGGAAATGGCAGAAGTTCAGGCAGCAGTGAGGGTAGGAAACAGTAATAACTGTGTTTTTACATGCACTAAACTGGCACATATATTACCTTGTTAAATTTCACACTAATAATGAGAAAAGGTGAAGAGGCTTCAAGATCAGAGAATGACCTGAAATCTGCAAACATTGAATATGCATTATTTGAATGGATGAACAGGATTGTTCTTGGTTGGGGCAAAGGTTCAGACACTTGCCATCACAGCTTAATTCTGTGTCTGAGTCTGAATTAACATGGCAAATTGGTCAAGGCTTTGTGAGCCTGAGGAGGGGCCCAGTTTGTGACTTATGCTTAGTCTCAGGGTTGAGCTCCATCTGAGGCCAGGCTCAGATCAAACTGCAGACTTGAGGAGAGCCCAAGATGGCAGAGTAGAAAGACGTGCACTCATCTGCTCCTGCAAAAATGACAGAATGGCAACTAGCTGCTGGAAAATCATTAACAGGAGAAGGTTGTATCTGACCACAAAAAGGATGCCCCATGTCCAAGAGCAAAGGAGAAGCTGCAACAAGACAGTAAGAGGGGCACAATCACACTTTTAAAAATCAAACCTCAAATCCATTAGAGAGACTGGGTGGGCCAAGCACACACAGACTCTTAACACACCAAGACCTGGGAAAGGAGCAGTGATCCCCACAAGAGACTAAGCCAGACCTGCTTTTGAAGGTCCAAGTGCCTCCTTGGGTTAGGAGTACCCCAGAGTAGTCCTTGGAAAGACAGCATTGTGCTTAATTCCTCTTGAAGGAGGTTGTCATTAACCAGATCATAGAGCCCCCTGAGCAGAACTGGGGAAATAGACTCTCTGTGCACACGGGATCCAGAAGAAAGGAACGGTGACCCATGCAACTGAGCCAGACTCACTTCTGAGTGTTCTGAAGTCTAGGAAGAGTGAGGCTGTAAGATGCAGGCAGGTAGTCTGGGGACCAGAGAGAGCAAGGGGACCCACAGATGGCCAGCTATTAGACCCAGAGAACCGTGCTTGAAGACCTGTAGAAGCTAGTCTTTGTAAGAAATACTAGAAACCTTATAAGAGTCCCTCTTTGCATCCTAAGAAGACTACTGTCCTCCTAACAGTGACGGGAAATGGCAGAAGTTCAGGCAGCAGTGAGGGTAGGAAACAGTAATAACTGTGTTTTTACATGCACTAAACTGGCACATATATTACCTTGTTAAATTTCACACTAATAATGAGAAAAGGTGAAGAGGCTTCAAGATCAGAGAATGACCTGAAATCTGCAAACATTGAATATGCATTATTTGAATGGATGAACAGGATTGTTCTTGGTTGGGGCAAAGGTTCAGACACTTGCCATCACAGCTTAATTCTGTGTCTGAGTCTGAATTAACATGGCAAATTGGTCAAGGCTTTGTGAGCCTGAGGAGGGGCCCAGTTTGTGACTTATGCTTAGTCTCAGGGTTGAGCTCCATCTGAGGCCAGGCTCAGATCAAACTGCAGACTTGAGGAGAGCCCAAGATGGCAGAGTAGAAAGACGTGCACTCATCTGCTCCTGCAAAAATGACAGAATGGCAACTAGCTGCTGGAAAATCATTAACAGGAGAAGGTTGTATCTGACCACAAAAAGGATGCCCCATGTCCAAGAGCAAAGGAGAAGCTGCAACAAGACAGTAAGAGGGGCACAATCACACTTTTAAAAATCAAACCTCAAATCCATTAGAGAGACTGGGTGGGCCAAGCACACACAGACTCTTAACACACCAAGACCTGGGAAAGGAGCAGTGATCCCCACAAGAGACTAAGCCAGACCTGCTTTTGAAGGTCCAAGTGCCTCCTTGGGTTAGGAGTACCCCAGAGTAGTCCTTGGAAAGACAGCATTGTGCTTAATTCCTCTTGAAGGAGGTTGTCATTAACCAGATCATAGAGCCCCCTGAGCAGAACTGGGGAAATAGACTCTCTGTGCACACGGGATCCAGAAGAAAGGAACGGTGACCCCACATGCAACTGAGCCAGACTCACTTCTGAGTGTTCTGAAGTCTCTGGCAGTGGCAGGGGTCAACAGTGGCCTGCAGCAGGGTCAGGGACACTGCGGCAGTGCTCCTGATAGAGCATGGGGGAATAGGTCCTTTTGGAGAGGGGAACCATTACCCTTACCATAGCTTGGCCTCAGGTCAAACTACAGGGAGGGAACATAGCTCCACCCAGTCAACAAAGGTAACTGGATTAATGATCAAGAGCCTGACTCACCCCAGCCAGGACAGGCCTTTTAGTGCTTGAACAGGTAGAGCTACAGAAAAACAATAAAAGAGGCCTTCAGATCCAACTGCTGCCAGACGCAAGAAAAAGACTGATAGGGCCATAGTTCCTGCAGAAACTTTCATCCTTTTCCTTTCATCAAGGAAAAGGTCTCTGACAGCAGAGTCCCCAAAACAAAAACACTTACTATTTTAATGTTCTGACTTGCACTGGAGTTGCCTCTGGATTTATTTTTTATTTTCTCCTCCCCGTCCCCCACCTTTTTTTCTTCCTTCATACTCTGCTATTGTAGCTACCAATCTTAATAGTACTGTTAAATATATACAAGTTTATTTTTTTAAAACCACATATTTCATTTTGGTTATATACTTTGATTCTACATTGGCCTTTTTGTGGTTCTGTGCAAGTTTTGTTTTTGTTTTTATTTTTTGTTGTTGTTTTTCTTTCCGTATTTTTCTCTGCTTTAATTTTTAATTTTTTATATGTATAATTATTTTTTCCACAACTATTCCTTGGCTTTCTCTTCTGTTCTTTTCCTATTGCACTAAACTTTGATACAAACAAATCTCTACCTTCCTATATTTAATTTTGCATCACTATTCTATATTTCTTTTCTATCCTTCCTTTCTCTTCTTTCTTTTCCTCATCATATTTCTCAGTCTGATTTGTTTTCACTGCCTTATCCCCAATTGGAACCCCAGAGTAGTCCTTGGAAAGACAGCATTGTGCTTAATTCCTCTTGAAGGAGGTTGTCATTAACCAGATCATAGAGCCCCCTGAGCAGAACTGGGGAAATAGACTCTCTGTGCACACGGGATCCAGAAGAAAGGAACGGTGACCCCACATGCAACTGAGCCAGACTCACTTCTGAGTGTTCTGAAGTCTCTGGCAGTGGCAGGGGTCAACAGTGGCCTGCAGCAGCGTCAGGGACACTGCGGCAGTGCTCCTGATAGAGCATGGTGGAATAGGTCCTTTTGGAGAGGAACCATTACCCTTACCATAGCTTGGCCTCAGGTCAAACTACAGGGAGGGAACATAGCTCCACCCAGTCAACAAAGGTAACTGGATTAATGATCAAGAGCCTGACTCACCCCAGCCAGGACAGGCCTTTTAGTGCTTGAACAGGTAGAGCTACAGAAAAACAATAAAAGAGGCCTTCAGATCCAACTGCTGCCAGACGCAAGAAAAAGACTGATAGGGCCATAGTTCCTGCAGAAACTTTCATCCTTTTCCTTTCATCAAGGAAAAGGTCTCTGACAGCAGAGTCCCCAAAACAAAAACACTTACTATTTTAATGTTCTGACTTGCACTGGAGTTGCCTCTGGATTTATTTTTTATTTTCTCCTCCCCGTCCCCCACCTTTTTTTCTTCCTTCATACTCTGCTATTGTAGCTACCAATCTTAATAGTACTGTTAAATATATACAAGTTTATTTTTTTAAAACCACATATTTCATTTTGGTTATATACTTTGATTCTACATTGGCCTTTTTGTGGTTCTGTGCAAGTTTTGTTTTTGTTTTTATTTTTTGTTGTTGTTTTTCTTTCCGTATTTTTCTCTGCTTTAATTTTTAATTTTTTATATGTATAATTATTTTTTCCACAACTATTCCTTGGCTTTCTCTTCTGTTCTTTTCCTATTGCACTAAACTTTGATACAAACAAATCTCTACCTTCCTATATTTAATTTTGCATCACTATTCTATATTTCTTTTCTATCCTTCCTTTCTCTTCTTTCTTTTCCTCATCATATTTCTCAGTCTGATTTGTTTTCACTGCCTTATCCCCAATTGGAACCTTGGTCTAGCATTGTTCTCCAGCTTGTGCTTTAGTTAGTTTCATTCTTAAGTGGTAGATATCCTTCTTGGTTTCCCCTGTTTGCCACATTAACCTTCTGTACTGTATTTTTTTTTTTTTGTACCATTTGGGTAATGTTATGGCTGTGTATGTTTGTGTGTATATCCAATATAGATAATATTCACATGATATTTTAATTGCCATTTGTCAAAAGTATACCTTCTTTTTCTCACTTGTGTATGTAAGTTTTAATATCATTTAATGCTATAACAAAGCAGTCATAGAATCTACATTCCTGGGTCAGGCATCAAGCCCAGGGGCTTCAGAAAGGGAGCACTGACCCCAATACCCTACACTACCAGAGAAAGCCTAACACTAGAGAGCATTAAACAGTGAAAACTCCCACAAAGGCAAGCACTTGTATGCAAATCCTGGCATCATCCAACCACCTGCAGTACCTTGAGTAAGATACCTCATCCAAACAACAAACAAGACAAAAATACAAAGCCCATCATCCACAGATGTAACTTGAAGACTGGGAAAAGTAAACCTCAAACATAGTTAAAAAATTAGTAACAGTAATGAAAAGGTAGAGAAACACTGCGTGAATGAAGGAATAATCTACAAACACATGAGTTCAAATAAACAAATGACAGACTTACTAAATCGATGCTTCATGGTCTTCCTTCCACTGCTTGGAGCCTATGTGGCAGGCTTGGGGCACATGCCTCTCCCGCACTCACCTCTTGAGTTGACAGCCAACGTCACGCGGCCCCAACTGCTCCACATGCCCTTCACTGCCCAGCTCCTCAGTATTCGTACCCTGCCTCATGCCCAATACGCAAAACCTGCTTTAATTTTTAATTTTTTATATGTATAATTATTTTTTCCACAACTATTCCTTGGCTTTCTCTTCTGTTCTTTTCCTATTGCACTAAACTTTGATACAAACAAATCTCTACCTTCCTATATTTAATTTTGCATCACTATTCTATATTTCTTTTCTATCCTTCCTTTCTCTTCTTTCTTTTCCTCATCATATTTCTCAGTCTGATTTGTTTTCACTGCCTTATCCCCAATTGGAACCTTGGTCTAGCATTGTTCTCCAGCTTGTGCTTTAGTTAGTTTCATTCTTAAGTGGTAGATATCCTTCTTGGTTTCCCCTGTTTGCCACATTAACCTTCTGTACTGTATTTTTTTTTTTTGTACCATTTGGGTAATGTTATGGCTGTGTATGTTTGTGTGTATATCCAATATAGATAATATTCACATGATATTTTAATTGCCATTTGTCAAAAGTATACCTTCTTTTTCTCACTTGTGTATGTAAGTTTTAATATCATTTAATGCTATAACAAAGCAGTCATAGAATCTACATTCCTGGGTCAGGCATCAAGCCCAGGGGCTTCAGAAAGGGAGCACTGACCCCAATACCCTACACTACCAGAGAAAGCCTAACACTAGAGAGCATTAAACAGTGAAAACTCCCACAAAGGCAAGCACTTGTATGCAAATCCTGGCATCATCCAACCACCTGCAGTACCTTGAGTAAGATACCTCATCCAAACAACAAACAAGACAAAAATACAAAGCCCATCATCCACAGATGTAACTTGAAGACTGGGAAAAGTAAACCTCAAACATAGTTAAAAAATTAGTAACAGTAATGAAAAGGTAGAGAAACACTGCGCGAATGAAGGAATAATCTACAAACACATGAGTTCAAATAAACAAATGACAGACTTACTAAATCGATGCTTCATGGTCTTCCTTCCACTGCTTGGAGCCTATGTGGCAGGCTTGGGGCACATGCCTCTCCCGCACTCACCTCTTGAGTTGACAGCCAACGTCACGCGGCCCCAACTGCTCCCACATGTCCTTCATCCTTGAAGACCTCAGGCTGCCCGAGCTCCTCAGTATTCGTACCCTGCCTCATGCCCAATACAGACAAGGATCTGCTCCCAAATGGTGACACAGGATACTACTGGGTGATATAGAATTCTGCTTCCCGTCGAGCACATGCTATTCTCACACCTTCCACAAGGAAATGTGTCCCAAGACATGTGACTGAACAACAAAACACAACCTTAGGGGTGGAGAACAAACCACAACTAAGTCACAGACAATTTGATTTCAGCTCAGCTTAACCACAATTTAATCATTTAACCAGATAATTAAATAGGCCAAAAAGGTCAGTTGGGTGGGTCTTGGTATCTGGTCCCCTTCAGCATACCGGATGTAACTTACGGGATGAAGGGTGAAGCTGGAGGCACTGAGCGTTGGGCTTTCCTTCTCACTCGTTCCTTTCTCTGCTGGCTTCTTTCCATTTCTTTCCCTGAAGACACACAAACAGAATCCAAACCTACCATGACCCAAATGTGTAACATACGGTCCAATTAGTAAAAGTGCATTAGGAACCAAATTGGTCCTCCACTGCCACTTTTCTGATAATGAGAGGGAGGAAAGCCTGGGAAAACAACTCAGAAGTAAATAGCAGGGACACAGTATGAACTTCTCAGAGCAAGAAGGCTCTGAGGATGGGTTCTCAAGCATCTTGATCCAGGGTAATGTCTTAAACAAGACACTTGTAAACCTTCCTTTCCAGAAAACAGCATTTCTGGAAGGCAATTTGGCAAAATGTAACCAAAGTCTTAAAAATGTCTAAAGCTAATGCTCTAGTAGTTTCACTCCCAGGGATTATAAGGAAACCATGGAAAATGTAAACCAAGATTTATTTCAACATTGATCCTAACAGTAAAAGCTTGAAAATAACTTTGGAAGAATAGAAATATGAGAATAGTTAAGGAAATTATGATGAGAACAATGGAAAGTCATGCAACCATCAAACATGATGTTTACAAAGAATCCCTAATCACACAGGGAGATGCTGCTAACAAAATTGTAAACTGATTGTAGCACATAAATCCAAAAATGCAGTGTGAACTCAACTGTTTTATCTACCAGTTGATGTCTTCAACTAGTTTAAAAACTCATTGTAAATACATAAAAATTGTAAATAGTGGTTATTGCTATATTTTCAACATCTGAGTGAGTTAAACACTTATGCTGTTAAGTATCTTGCAAATGATTTATAAAAGAGATGCAATGCTTTGATCATCTGAGGGGGAAAAAATACAGCCTGTGGAATAAAAAGTCCATCCTTCTGCCTCGTTCTTCTTTTATATCAATTAAGGCTGTTCATGAGACAAAGGGCCCTGGATTTTTTTCTCTATTTCCAATGCCTTTCCCAACTTTCAGGTAGAGAATCTGATGCCCCAGGATGCAGATTCTCTTACGTTCACCAGGAATTGCACTTTTCCTTCCACACAGCCAGCTCAACTGCTCTTTCAAAACCATTGTTTCCATGGCTGTCGGAGCAAACTACATGAGAATCAGGTAACAAAAATCCTCTTTTGAAAGTGGTTTTATCTCAAAAGGGGAACTAAGGACTGGGGTCATACATTCAATCTCCAAAAATCTTGCTACACAAAGTATACTCCCTGAATCTGCAATATCAGCATCACCCAGGAGCTTATTAGAAAGGCAAATTTCTTGGTCTCCCCCGAGTCCTTCTGAATTGGGATCTGCATTTTAACAGGATCCTCAAGTGATTGTGTGCACAACAGGTTCTGAGAAGTGCTTTCCTATAAGATATTTGTAGCAACTTGGCATAATAAAACAAGCAGAAGACTAAGAGGTGGGGTATCTGATTTTTGCTACCCATTGTAGGAGAGGAAAGAAAAATGTTCCCCTCTACCCATCTTAGCTTCAGTGGCTGGGACTCTATATATGAGACTGATGAAAAGCAGATTAACAAGAGAAAAACAAACAGAAGTTTATCAACACATGCATCACCCATTTCATATGAGTATACCTGGAGATAAGTAACTCAAAAGGGTGGCGAGAACTTGGGATTATACAGCATCTTAACGGTCTTCCCTGGTGGCTCAGACAATAAAGAATTTGTGGGTGGGGCTTCCCTGGTGGTCCCGTGAGTAGAGTCCACCTTGCAGTGAACAGGCACCAGTTCCATCCCTGGCCTGAAAAGATCCCACATGCCATGGAGCAGCTTGACCAGTGTGTCCAATTATGAGCCAGTGCTCTGGAATGCACGCACCCAGAGCTGGTGCTCTGTAACGAGAGAGGCCACTGCAATGGCAAGCCCACACAGGTCAAAAAATAAAGATGGATGAAAATAAATGAACAAAAAAAACAATAAAAGAGGTCAAAATTACAAAAAAAAAAAAAAAAAAGAAAGAAAGAAAGAATTTGCTGGCAATGCAGGAAACTCAGGTTCTATCTCTGAGTTGGAAAGATCTCCTGGAGAAGAAAATGGCAACCCGCTCCAGTATTCTTGCCTGGAGAATCCCATGGACAGAGGAGCCTGGTGGGTGACAGTCCATGTGGTTGCAAAGAGTCAGACACAACTGAGTGACTAACACACAGAGTACCTTAACAACAACAAAAAAAGATTTTTGGAGAAGTGACATGACAAAATAAGAGGATTTTAAGCCTCTAAAGGTGGCAAATTGTGGAAAGGCAAACATGGGGAACTTATTGGTAGATAAAGGCTAGTTTTAGGAAGGTTTATGATCCGTACTCTTCTGGTGCTGTCTCGGTGCTGATCAGGGTCTAGAGTTATCCCTGTTGATTAATGTCTGTGCTTTCTGGTGAGATGGGGAGACCTTTACAAATGTATGACCTACTTTTATGCAAATATGGAAAAGGCAGGGAGCTTCCCTTATGTCAGCTTCTTCTCAGTTACCTTCAGTTCAGAATGCCAAAGTGAGCTATTTTGGTGAGGTATATTCTGCCACCCTTCACGGTTCGGTAACCAAAAAAGTAGCATGACCTTGAAAAGCTTGATGCTTCTGACTAAGGGATATTTCAATTTCATTTTTTATCTCTGAAAAAATGAGAATAATATGGACATGTACATACTGCTATATTTAAAATGGATAACCATCAGGAACTACTGTAAGGCACACAGCTCTGCTCCATGTTACATAGCAACCTGGAGGGGAAGGGAGTTCAGAGGAGAATGGATATGGGTATATGTATGGCTGAGTCCCCTTCACTGTTCATCTGAAACTATCACAACATTGTTAATCAGCATACCCCAATACAAAATAAGTTTTAAAATAAAGTCTCTCCATGATAGGGTTTGAAAAACTGAATTGGGAAATACGAAACTGTCTAGAACTGATTAAGCATTAAATAATTTTTATCATCATTACTGTGATTATACAGGACAGCTATGTGGATCAAATGAGCTAATGAATATTCCAGGCTGCCACAGATATATGAGATTCTTATGCAGATGTGAAGAGAAGTTATCTTTATAGATGTTAGGAAGCACTCTGATCCAGAGAGCCAACTGTGAAATGACGACTCGGCAAAAGGGAGTGAAAATATAAGGTTATTGGAGCATTTGATTCCTGGGGCCTGGGCTCATAGAATCAGCAGGGGCAAAAGCCAGCAGAGTGGAATCAAGGTTCCAGAGACTCACAGCTTCTCTCACTGTTCTCAGTTCCTTCCCACTCAGGGAGGAGAAAAAAGGATTCTCTTGTTAGGATAGTGAAGGGAAGTTTCAGTGAATCCACCCTCTCACATCCCTGGCTCCATTACTCGACAATCCACTCATCTCCAGGCTGCTGGAAAGTAAATCTTTGCAAAAAATTTTTCCCCATTTCAAATGTTAGGAGGCTCTGCTTTGAGGCCCTTGAAAGAGGGAGAAGAAAATGTCTAGGCATTGCACAGGTCTCATCAGCTGTCAAGTAAAGTGGTCACTTGCCTTGGACAGGGAAATTAACAAGGGAAAAGCTTTCAGAAATGGTTCAGATCTACTCACCCTTGAAGAAAAGCAGCAAGAAGATGTTCTAAGAATTTGAGCCTGAAAGTTAAAGAACAGAATGGGCCCAATTTAGGAAAAGTAGACAGAGATAAGCTATGGAGGTAGATGGGCTTCTCAGGTGGTGCTAGTGGTAAAGAACCCATCTGCCAATTGAGGAGAAACCTGAGACATGGTTAGATTCCTGGATTGGGAAGATTCCCTGTAGTAGGAGACAGAAACCCACCCTGGGATTCTTGTCTGCAAAATTTCATGGACAGGGGAGCCTGATGGGCTACAGTCCATGGGATCACAAAGAGTTGGACACAACTGAGCTGACCACACACAGGGAGATATGAGAATTCATTTCAAGAAGCAGGGATGAAAACCTGGGGAAAGAGGTAACCAGTGTTCTCCTTTTAGACTTGGGTCTTGACAATGTGAATACAATTTCAATTGTATTCATCAGAATCCTGGCAGAGAAGTCAATAATGAAGCAAACTGGCTCTAATAAACTTGCTTCTGAAGATTCAAGTTCCAGACACGACAGGCACAAAAAGGACACAGTCTGGTTTTGCTCAGTGCTACACCCAAGGGATGTTAGAACTATGCATCTTTCCTGACCTTCCTCTAACCTCCCACTTGGGTTCACACTTCCTCTCTCTGTTAACAGCCCTGCTTTCTTTAGTCCTCCATCATGCCCCTCTTACTGCTTTCCCTCTGATCACTGTTAGTTGGTCATCCCCAACCTGACCTTGAGCCTCCTAGATCTTCATAATCTGTCTTCTCACAGGTCTTAAATATCTAGAGGGACAGGGAAGGAGAATGAAAGTGTAAATGAATCAGACATAATAGGGAATGGTATGGAGCTTGGAAAAGAGGAAATTATATGTTCTGCTAAAAGAGATTCAGGTTTCGTTTTCTGGGCTTCCCTGGTGGCTCAGACAGTAAAGAATCTTCCTGCAATGAGGGAGATCTGTGGGTGGGGAAGATCCCCTAGAGGAGGAAATGGCAATGCACTCAAGTATTGCCTGGAAAATCCCATGGACAGAGAAGCCTGGTGGGCTACAGTCCATGGGTCACAAAGTGTCAGACACGACTGCATAACTGTCACTTCACACATTTCTTTTTCTGAAACCAGCATCCAGGACAGGTTTGTCTATCCCCAGTGTTGAGCTATTGTCTCTCCCAAATGTCCATCTCTAGCATTTACATCAGGATCACGTCATATCTCAAAAAGGAAAAAAAAAGTTGGATTTATAGGAGGTCGGTGAGGCCTAGAGAAACCAAATGGTACATCAGGAGCTGGGGTGCAGGCATTCGTTCAATACTTCTCCACTCACTTTGGACCTCTGGTTGTAATATTTCAGATTCCATCCTGCTTTAACTTTGATCTCAGCTGAGCCTCTTGAGGTTCCTGGTAATGGTAACCCAAGAACACCTATTCACAAAGTCATGTTCACCAAATGCCCCAGGCTCCACATCACTCCTTCTGGTCTCTCATTTCAGTGGATGGTTTTATATATGCACAGTCTCTCTTTACAGGGACAGTGTTCTACTTGAAGCAGAAGCCAGGCATCTGTCAGCTTTGCTTCTCAGCCAGGACCTTGTCGGGCACCATGGTTATCTTTTCAGCCCATGTGTAAGCACAGTCAAAAGTACAATGGAATTAGGCTGACTTTTCTACCTCCTTCTCATGTTTTGTTTCTACACATCAGTCAGCCATGTCAGAGCTTCTCAATATACCCCTTAGAATATCTCTCTCAAAAGCATACGCTCTGCCCTTCAAGTCTTTCCTTATTCACCTGAGTCCTACTCATTTTTCACATCCTCCTCATTTTTTCTCTCTTAAAGAAAAGCTTTCATCATCACTTTACCTCCTTATTCCATCAATGGTAGGTTTCTTCTGTATTTTTATATGAATTTTGAAAATACAGAAGTTCTTACTATTTTTTTCTTGTAATTAATAATTTCTTTTTCTCTCACATACAATGGGAGGTCTGTAAAGGATAGAATACCTGTCAATCACCTCTGTCTCTGCATTCCAGCATGTGCCCAACAGCAGACACTCAGTAAATACTTGTGAAATGAATGAATTAGTGGTTTGAATTTATTCTCAGGCTCCTACAACCACCACATAGATCATTTTGCATAACATAAGTATCAGAAGTAGACAAGAGTTTGGGCAAAATTTAATTGCTGCACAAGAATCATTCAATAAATGATGAACTCCTAATTGAACTAAAAAAAAAAAAAAAACACTCAACGAGGAAAATGAATATAAATGTGACAAACCCAATCATAAGAATTTTAATGATTTAATGAGATAGAAGGTTGTACACTCATCTGCTCCTGCAAAAACGCCAGAACTGCAACAAGCTGCTGAAACAACATCTACAAAAGAAGGTTGTATGGGATCACAAAAGTAAACTCCACATTCAAGAGCAAAGGAGAAGTCAGAACACAATTACCTTGACTCCAGAGCAGGACCTCTGGTTTATTTTCAGATTCCATCCTGTTTCACAGTCTTTTTCTTATACCAGAACACCTATTCACAAAGTCATGTTCACCAAATGCCCCAGGCTCCACATCACTCCTTCTGGTCTCTCATTTCAGTGGATGGTTTTATATATGCACAGTCTCTCTTTACAGGGACAGTGTTCTACTTGAAGCAGAAGCCAGGCATCTGTCAGCTTTGCTTCTCAGCCAGGACCTTGTCGGGCACCATGGTTATCTTTTCAGCCCATGTGTAAGCACAGTCAAAAGTACAATGGAATTAGGCTGACTTTTCTACCTCCTTCTCATGTTTTGTTTCTACACATCAGTCAGCCATGTCAGAGCTTCTCAATATACCCCTTAGAATATCTCTCTCAAAAGCATACGCTCTGCCCTTCAAGTCTTTCCTTATTCACCTGAGTCCTACTCATTTTTCACATCCTCCTCATTTTTTCTCTCTTAAAGAAAAGCTTTCATCATCACTTTACCTCCTTATTCCATCAATGGTAGGTTTCTTCTGTATTTTTATATGAATTTTGAAAATACAGAAGTTCTTACTATTTTTTTCTTGTAATTAATAATTTCTTTTTCTCTCACATACAATGGGAGGTCTGTAAAGGATAGAATACCTGTCAATCACCTCTGTCTCTGCATTCCAGCATGTGCCCAACAGCAGACACTCAGTAAATACTTGTGAAATGAATGAATTAGTGGTTTGAATTTATTCTCAGGCTCCTACAACCACCACATAGATCATTTTGCATAACATAAGTATCAGAAGTAGACAAGAGTTTGGGCAAAATTTAATTGCTGCACAAGAATCATTCAATAAATGATGAACTCCTAATTGAACTAAAAAAAAAAAAAAAACACTCAACGAGGAAAATGAATATAAATGTGACAAACCCAATCATAAGAATTTTAATGATTTAATGAGATAGAAGGTTGTACACTCATCTGCTCCTGCAAAAACGCCAGAACTGCAACAAGCTGCTGAAAAACCATCAACAGAAGCAGGTTGTATGGGATCACAAAAGGATACTCCACATTCAAGAGCAAAGGAGAAGTCAGAACACAATTACCTTGACTCCAAGATCCTAAGCCAGAGAATGCCTAATACTAGAGAGCATTAAACAGAAAGAACACCCACAAAGGCAAAGCACTTGTATGCCAGTGCTGGCATCACCCAACCACCAGCAGAACCCTGACAAGATGCCTCATCCAAACAACAAATAAGACAAAAATACAAAACCAATCACCCACAGACCTAACCCAAAGTCTGAGAAAAGGAAACCTCAAACATAGTTTAAAAAATTAATAATGATAATGAAAAGGCAGAGAAATACTGAAAAAATGAAGGAACAATCTACAAACACACAAGTCCAAATAAATGAAGAGGAATTAGACTTTCTGAAAGAGAATTCAGAAGAATGATAGTAATGATGACCCAAAACATCGGAAATAAAATATTAGAGAAAATGCAAGAATCAACTAACACACTGAACAAAGAAATACGAAAACTTAAAAAACATCAAGCAGAGACAAACAACTCAATTGCTGAACTAAAAGATACTCTAAAAGGAATCAAGAGCAGAGTATCTGAGGCAGAGGAATGGATAAATGAGCTAGAAGATAGAACGGTGGAAGTAACTGCTGAAGAACAGAATCAGACTCAAAGAATGAAAAGAGTTGAGGATAGTCTCAGAGACCTCTGGGATAATGTCAAAGGCATAAACATTCGAATTATAAGGGTTCCAGAAGAAAAAGGAAAAAAAAAAAACAGTATGAGAAAAATTTTGAAGACATTATACTTGAAAATTTCCCCAACACAGGAAAAGGAATGGTCAATCAAATCCAAGAATCACAAAGAGTCCCATACAGGATAAACTTTAGAAGAAACACACCAAGAGACATTTTAATTAAGCTAACACAAATTAAACACAAAGACAGAATACTAAAAGCAGCAAGGAAAAAGCAACTAGTGACATACTAGGGAAACCCTGTACATTCTAACAGCTGATCTTTCAGCAGAAACTGCAGGCCAGAAGGGAATGGCAAAATGTATTTAAAGCACTGAAATAAAATAATCTGCTACCAAGAATACTCTATCCTGCAAGGATATCATTCAAAATTGATGGAGAAAGCAAAGCTTTACGTGCAAGCAAAAATTAAGGGAATTTAGTACCACAAAACCAGCCTCATAGCAAATGTTAAAGAGACATATATAGACAACAAGCACAAGAAAAGAAGAAAAAGATCTACAAAAAAAGCCCATCATAACCTCCAAGAAGATGAGAAAAGGATCATTAGTATCAATAACTACTTTAAATTAAAATGAACTAAATGCACCAATCAAAAGAAACAGACTGGCTGAATGGATACAAAAATAAGACCTATATATATGCTGCCTTCAAGAAACTCACTTCAGACCTAAAGACACTTAAAGATTGAAAGAGAGAGGATGGAAAAATATATTCCATGCAAATGGAAATCAAAAGAAAGCTGGAATAGCAATCCTCATATCAGACAAAATAGACCCTAAAATAAAGAAGACTATAAGAGACAAGGCAGGATACTATATAGTGATCAAGGGATCAATCCAAGAGTAAGACATAACAATCATAAATATCTGTGGACCCAAGACAGGAGCACCCCAATACATAAGACAAACACTTTCAGACATAAAAGTAGAAATTGACAGTAACACAGTAATAGTAGGAGACTTTAACACCCCTCTTACACCAATGGAAAGATCATCAAAACAGAAAATCAATAAGGAAAAACAAGCCTCAAATAACACATTAGTAGGCATGGATCTCACTGATGTCTTTAGGACCTTCCACCCCAAACCAGAAGAATACATTTTCTTTTCAAGTGCACATGGAACATTCTCCAGGATAGACAATCAAATCCAAGAATCACAAAGAGTCCCATACAGGATAAACTTTAGAAGAAACACACCAAGAGACATTTTAATTAAGCTAACACAAATTAAACACAAAGACAGAATACTAAAAGCAGCAAGGAAAAAGCAACTAGTGACATACTAGGGAAACCCTGTACATTCTAACAGCTGATCTTTCAGCAGAAACTGCAGGCCAGAAGGGAATGGCAAAATGTATTTAAAGCACTGAAATAAAATAATCTGCTACCAAGAATACTCTATCCTGCAAGGATATCATTCAAAATTGATGGAGAAAGCAAAGCTTTACGTGCAAGCAAAAATTAAGGGAATTTAGTACCACAAAACCAGCCTCATAGCAAATGTTAAAGAGACATATATAGACAACAAGCACAAGAAAAGAAGAAAAAGATCTACAAAAAAAGCCCATCATAACCTCCAAGAAGATGAGAAAAGGATCATTAGTATCAATAACTACTTTAAATTAAAATGAACTAAATGCACCAATCAAAAGAAACAGACTGGCTGAATGGATACAAAAATAAGACCTATATATATGCTGCCTTCAAGAAACTCACTTCAGACCTAAAGACACTTAAAGATTGAAAGAGAGAGGATGGAAAAATATATTCCATGCAAATGGAAATCAAAAGAAAGCTGGAATAGCAATCCTCATATCAGACAAAATAGACCCTAAAATAAAGAAGACTATAAGAGACAAGGCAGGATACTATATAGTGATCAAGGGATCAATCCAAGAGTAAGACATAACAATCATAAATATCTGTGGACCCAAGACAGGAGCACCCCAATACATAAGACAAACACTTTCAGACATAAAAGTAGAAATTGACAGTAACACAGTAATAGTAGGAGACTTTAACACCCCTCTTACACCAATGGAAAGATCATCAAAACAGAAAATCAATAAGGAAAAACAAGCCTCAAATAACACATTAGTAGGCATGGATCTCACTGATGTCTTTAGGACCTTCCACCCCAAACCAGAAGAATACATTTTCTTTTCAAGTGCACATGGAACATTCTCCAGGATAGACCACACATCAAACCTCAGTAAATTCAAAAAGATTGAAATATCAGTCATCTTTGACCACAATACTGTAAGACTAGATATCAATTATAAGAAAAAAATAAACGCTAAAAATACAAATACATGGAGATTAAATAACACATACCTAAAAAACAAACAGGTTACTGAAAAAAAATCAAAAGAGAAATTTAAAAATTCCTAGAAGAAAACGACAACAAAAACACAAAAGTGCAAAACCTATGAGATACCAAAAAGCAGTTCTAAGAGGGAGGTTTATAGCAAAACAATCCTACCTTAAGAAAAAATAAAACATCAAAAAGGCAACCTAACTTTACACTTAAAAGCAACTGGAAAAAGAAAAACAAAAAAGCCCTAAAGTTAGTAGAAGAAGAAAGTCATAAAGATCAGAGCAGAAATAAATGAAAAAGAAATGAAAGAAACAATAGTAAAGATAAATAAAACAAAAAGCTGGTTCTTTGAAAAGATAAACAAAATTGACAAACTGCTAGCCAGACTCACCAAGAAAAAGAGGGAAGAACCAGATCAACAAAATCAAAAATGAAAAAGGAGAGATTACAACAGATAATACAGAAATACAAAGGATTATAAGAGACTATTATGAACAACTCTATGGCGAAATGCTGGACAACCTGGAAGAAATGGACAGATTCTTAGGGAAGTTCAATCTTCCAAGACTGAACCAGGAAGAAACAGACATTATGAACAACCCAATTACAAGTTCAGAAATCAAATTTGTGATCAAAATCAAACCAAAATAAAATCCCTGGGCCAGAAGAGCTAATGCCTGTCCTTCTAAAACTCTTCCAAAACTTGGACCCAAGACAGGAGCACCCCAATACATAAGACAAACACTTTCAGACATAAAAGTAGAAATTGACAGTAACACAGTAATAGTAGGAGACTTTAACACCCCTCTTACACCAATGGAAAGATCATCAAAACAGAAAATCAATAAGGAAAAACAAGCCTCAAATAACACATTAGTAGGCATGGATCTCACTGATGTCTTTAGGACCTTCCACCCCAAACCAGAAGAATACATTTTCTTTTCAAGTGCACATGGAACATTCTCCAGGATAGACCACACATCAAACCTCAGTAAATTCAAAAAGATTGAAATATCAGTCATCTTTGACCACAATACTGTAAGACTAGATATCAATTATAAGAAAAAAATAAACGCTAAAAATACAAATACATGGAGATTAAATAACACATACCTAAAAAACAAACAGGTTACTGAAAAAAAATCAAAAGAGAAATTTAAAAATTCCTAGAAGAAAACGACAACAAAAACACAAAAGTGCAAAACCTATGAGATACCAAAAAGCAGTTCTAAGAGGGAGGTTTATAGCAAAACAATCCTACCTTAAGAAAAAATAAAACATCAAAAAGGCAACCTAACTTTACACTTAAAAGCAACTGGAAAAAGAAAAACAAAAAAGCCCTAAAGTTAGTAGAAGAAGAAAGTCATAAAGATCAGAGCAGAAATAAATGAAAAAGAAATGAAAGAAACAATAGTAAAGATAAATAAAACAAAAAGCTGGTTCTTTGAAAAGATAAACAAAATTGACAAACTGCTAGCCAGACTCACCAAGAAAAAGAGGGAAGAACCAGATCAACAAAATCAAAAATGAAAAAGGAGAGATTACAACAGATAATACAGAAATACAAAGGATTATAAGAGACTATTATGAACAACTCTATGGCGAAATGCTGGACAACCTGGAAGAAATGGACAGATTCTTAGGGAAGTTCAATCTTCCAAGACTGAACCAGGAAGAAACAGACATTATGAACAACCCAATTACAAGTTCAGAAATCAAATTTGTGATCAAAAATCAAACCAAAAATAAAATCCCTGGGCCAGAAGAGCTAATGCCTGTCCTTCTAAAACTCTTCCAAAAACTTGCACAGGAAGAAACACTTCTAAACACTTTCTACGAGGCCACCATTGCCCTGAAACGAAACCAGGCAAAGATAACACAAAAAAAGAAAATTACAGGCCAATTTCACTGATGAATTTAGATGCCAAAATCCTCAACAAAATCCTAGCAAACAGAATTCAACAACACATCAAAAAACTCATATATCAAGATCAAGTCAGGTTTATCCCAGGCATGCAAGTATTCTTCAATATCTGCAAATCAATCAGTATGATATACCATATCAACAAATTTAAAGACAAATATCACATAATAATCTCAATAGATGCAGAAAAAGCCTTTCACAAAATCCAAAACCCACTTACGATAAAAACTTCAAAAAAATGGGCATAGAAGGAACCTACCTCAACCTAGTGAAGGCCATATATGAGAAGCCCACAGTGAATATTATTCTCAATGGTGAAAAACTGAAAGCATTCCCTCTAAGATCAGGAACAAGTCAAGGGTGTCCACTTCTACCACTATTATTCAACATAGTCTGAAGTTCTAGCTACAGTAATAAGAGAAGAAGAAATAAAAGAAATCCAGACTGGAAAAGAAGGAAAACTCTCTCTATTTGCAGACAACATGATACTACTACCCCAAAGACACTATTAGAAAACTACTAGAGCTAATCAACGAATTCAGTAAAGTCGCAGGATACAAAATCAATACACAGAAATCACTCGCATTCCTATACACAAACAATGAAAAACCAGAAAGAGAAATCAATGACGCAATCCCATTCACCACTGCATCCAAAAGAATAAAATATCTACTAATAAACCTACCTAAAGAGACAAAAGAAATATACACAGAAAATTACAGGATACTAATGAGAGAAATCAAAAGTGACATAAACAGATGGAGAGATATTCTATGTTCCTGGGTCAGAAGAATCAATATTATGAAAATGACCATACTACCAAATATCATCTACAGATTCAATGCAATCCCTATCAATCTACCAATGATATTCTTCACAGAACTAGACCAAAGAATAACACAGTGCATAAAGAAACACAAAAGACCTCAAATAGCCAAAGCAATTCTGAGAAAATAAAATGGAGCTGGAAGGATCAGCCTCCCTAACTTCAGACTCTACTACAAAGCAACAGTCATCAAGATAGTATGGCACTGGCACAGAAACAGAAATATAGACCAATGGAACAAGATAGAGAACCCAGAAATAAACCCACACCTACCTATGGATATCTTATTTTTGACAAAGGAAGCAAAACTATAAAATGGGACAAAGACAGCCTCTTCAACAAATGGTGCTGGGAAAATTGGACAGCTACATGCAAAATAATGAAGTTGGAACATTCCCTGACACCATACACAAAGATAAACCCAAAATGGATTAAAGATCTAAATGTAAGACCAGAAACCATAAAACTATTAGAGGAGAATATAGGCAAAACACTCAAGGACATAAATCAAAGCAAGATCTTCCATGACCCACCTACTAGAACAGTGGAACTAAAAACAAAAATTAACATGTGAGACCTAGTGAAACTTAAAAACTTTTGTACAGCAAAAAAAACTACAAACAAGGTGAACAGACAACCCACAGAATGGGAGAAAATAATTGCCAATGAAACAACTAACAAAGAATTAATTTCCAAAATATACAAACAGCTCAGACAATTCAACACTGAAAAAACAAACAAGCCAATCAAAAAAATGGGAAAAAGACCTAAAGAGACATCTCTCCAAAGAAGACACAGATACAGCCAAGAAACATATGGAAAGATGCTCAATGTCGCTTATTATTAGAGAAATGCAAATCAAAACTACAATGAGCAGTCAGAATGGCCATAATCAAAAAATCGACAGACAATAAATGCTGGAGAGGGTGCAGAGAAAAGGGGACACTCTTGTATTGCTCGTGGGAATGTAAATTGATACAACCACTATGGAAGACAGTATGGAGATTTCTTAAAAAACTAAAAAATAGAAGCACCATATGACCCAGCAATCCCACTCTTAGGCTTATACCCTGATGAAATCAGAACTAAAAGAAGCACCTGTACCCCAATGTTCATTGCAGCTCTCTATACAATAGCTAGAACATGGAAGCAACCTAGATGTCCATCGACAAATGAATGGATAAAGCAGCTCTGGTACATATATATGATGGAGTACTTCTGAGCTGCAAAAAGAAATGCAGAAGATTCAGTCTTAATAAGATGGATACCTATCATAAAACCTATCATAAAAAGTGAAGTAAGTCAAAAAGAGAACAAGTACAGTATACTAACACATATATATGGAATCTAGTAAGATCATACTGATAAATACACACACAGAGCACTGATGGAAAACCAGTCATAGAGAACAAACATTGGGGAGAGGGAAACGTGGGTGAGAGATATGGAAAGAGCAACATTGAACCATATGTAAAAGAGATAACTATTGTCAATGCACTGTGGGACTAAGGGATCTTACTTGGGGCTATGCAATGGCCTGGAGGGTGGGATGGTAGGGAATGGGATATACATATGACTAATCTAGAATTATACATACCTAACAAAAAAATTGAAAAATATAGCAAGATCTTCCATGACCCACCTACTAGAACAGTGGAACTAAAAACAAAAATTAACATGTGAGACCTAGTGAAACTTAAAAACTTTTGTACAGCAAAAAAAACTACAAACAAGGTGAACAGACAACCCACAGAATGGGAGAAAATAATTGCCAATGAAACAACTAACAAAGAATTAATTTCCAAAATATACAAACAGCTCAGACAATTCAACACTGAAAAAACAAACAAGCCAATCAAAAAAATGGGAAAAAGACCTAAAGAGACATCTCTCCAAAGAAGACACAGATACAGCCAAGAAACATATGGAAAGATGCTCAATGTCGCTTATTATTAGAGAAATGCAAATCAAAACTACAATGAGCAGTCAGAATGGCCATAATCAAAAAATCGACAGACAATAAATGCTGGAGAGGGTGCAGAGAAAAGGGGACACTCTTGTATTGCTCGTGGGAATGTAAATTGATACAACCACTATGGAAGACAGTATGGAGATTTCTTAAAAAACTAAAAAATAGAAGCACCATATGACCCAGCAATCCCACTCTTAGGCTTATACCCTGATGAAATCAGAACTAAAAGAAGCACCTGTACCCCAATGTTCATTGCAGCTCTCTATACAATAGCTAGAACATGGAAGCAACCTAGATGTCCATCGACAAATGAATGGATAAAGCAGCTCTGGTACATATATATGATGGAGTACTTCTGAGCTGCAAAAAGAAATGCAGAAGATTCAGTCTTAATAAGATGGATACCTATCATAAAACCTATCATAAAAAGTGAAGTAAGTCAAAAAGAGAACAAGTACAGTATACTAACACATATATATGGAATCTAGTAAGATCATACTGATAAATACACACACAGAGCACTGATGGAAAACCAGTCATAGAGAACAAACATTGGGGAGAGGGAAACGTGGGTGAGAGATATGGAAAGAGCAACATTGAACCATATGTAAAAGAGATAACTATTGTCAATGCACTGTGGGACTAAGGGATCTTACTTGGGGCTATGCAATGGCCTGGAGGGGTGGGATGGTAGGGAATGGGATATACATATGACTAATCTAGAATTATACATACCTGTAAACAAGAAAAGTCTGTAAAAGTAATAAAGTAAAATTACACTATATATATATAAATGGTAGATACTCAAAAAAAGCTATTATCCTTCAATTTAAAAAATAAATTTAAAAAAAATTTAATGATTTAATGAGTCAGAGAGTGGGTAAGTGTACGATTGACTGCTTCACAGAAACCACGAGTTATAAGAAAGTGCCAGAGTTAGCCAGAGACTATAATTATTAATTTAAGAAATGCTTATGGGATACTTACTTTATGCCAGGTAAAGTATTTAGTAAAACTGAGCTTATATATTAAATTATCACAGCATTCAACAAGCTGTAATTATGGTGAAAGTAAAAGGATGCTTACTTGGTTTGGATAAATACTAAAACCTTTAGCATCCTGAATGTAAATTTTTGAGTTCAGGACAACAGGATATCCTGGCAATGAATTGCCTCTAGTTCCATTGTAGGAATTTTTTAAATTTTTTACTTTTTTTTTTTTTTGACTTTGTAGGGTCTTAGCTGCAGCACATAGGAGCTTTGCCTTGGCATGCAGGGTTCTCTGGCAGTGACATGTGGGCTTAGTTGCCCCACAGAAAGTGGGATCCTAGTTCCCCAGCTTGGGATTGAACCCAATTCCCCTGCATTGAAAGGCAGATTCTTAACCACTGGACCACCAGGTAAGTCCTCTTCTGATTGACAACAGGCTATGTGTACCTGATGTTTATCTGTTTCAACTAAATCTCGAGTCTAACCTTTAAAGACATTTGCAAAAATTATTAGGACTAACCACAATTTTGTTGATATATTTTTTGGAGGAGGAAGTATGACTTCCTCCTGGTCCAGTGGGCCCGGCCCAGTGACAATGATTCTTTGGCCCAATGGCAAAGATTCTTTCATTGACCGAACTAGAGTCAGGCTCCTAAACCTTCTCTTGGGTCCATGTAGTTACTTCCTCATAAAATCCAGTTTTAGCAAGAACCCTGCTAAGCTAGTTTATCAAGAATTCTTCCACTTTCAGTATCTTGATATCACCCTCATCCTTGATACTGGACCAAATTCTTCATCCTGCACCATCCATCCCTCTGGCAATGTCTAATGACCCTGGCCTGCCTTCCACCAGAATCCTGTTCAGTTTAACCAGAACATCCTTTACCCCTGATGTTTCTTCTTAGGAATTCTCCATCCAGTACCCCCACCCTTTTCCCTGGCTAGAAATTACCATGTGCCCATCTGTATTCAAAGTTGAGCCCAGTCCATCTCCTGCTGCTGTAAAACCCCATTCCAGTGCTCCTAAGTAAAGTCTGCCCCACATCCTTAACAAGTGTCATTGAATTTTTTTTTTCTCTTACTGAGGTAGCAGATAGGGTCCAGGTTGGACATTCACAATCAGCCAGCTCCTTTTTGCATTTTCTGAGGCAAGAGATAGGGGGCTCCAGTTGAGGAATTTACAACCAGCCTCCTATGTGCTCTCAGAAATCAAAGTAACAACAGAAACAGGGTAAATAGCCAGACTTTGTCTCTTATAAACATCTCAAGGGATAATCATGGCAAGGATAAAGAGAGTAAAACGTACAAGAGACACTACACTACACAGAAAGGTTCCTTGGAGTCAAAAGGCAAAGGATAATTCCAGGTCATAGGGAGTCTTGCTCTTCCCAAAGTCTTCATTTGAGAGTTATCTTGACTGCGGTGTGCATGCATACCCCAGGGGAGGACCCTGAGACAAATTAACTGGGGTTCAGGGTACAAAGTAAGATAATTGGCCTAAGGGAAGACAAAAACCCAGAAAATTGGCCCTTTATAAAGAACCTAAACTTCCCAAAGAAGGAACTTTCTCTGAACTCAACAGTGCACCTTTCTGCTCATACTTTTATTTTTTCAATGAACTTTTAGTTTACTTAACTTTACCTCCTTCTTCCTCACCTGAATTCATTCTTGACTAGGCAAAGACCAGAGACCTTAGCCCTAACTGCAGGCTCCTGTGGTCCAGTAGTTAGGACTCCTGTCTAGGAAACTATGATGTTGCTTCCAGCTACCACTCACTGCTACTCACTGCAAGCTGCCTTTACTGCCACTTTCAAAATCCAGTTTTAAAATGCTTAGTTTATCAAGAATTCTTCCACTTTCAGTATCTTGATATCACCCTCATCCTTGATACTGGACCAAATTCTTCATCCTGCACCATCCATCCCTCTGGCAATGTCTAATGACCCTGGCCTGCCTTCCACCAGAATCCTGTTCAGTTTAACCAGAACATCCTTTACCCCTGATGTTTCTTCTTAGGAATTCTCCATCCAGTACCCCCACCCTTTTCCCTGGCTAGAAATTACCATGTGCCCATCTGTATTCAAAGTTGAGCCCAGTCCATCTCCTGCTGCTGTAAAACCCCATTCCAGTGCTCCTAAGTAAAGTCTGCCCCACATCCTTAACAAGTGTCATTGAATTTTTTTTTTCTCTTACTGAGGTAGCAGATAGGGTCCAGGTTGGACATTCACAATCAGCCAGCTCCTTTTTGCATTTTCTGAGGCAAGAGATAGGGGGCTCCAGTTGAGGAATTTACAACCAGCCTCCTATGTGCTCTCAGAAATCAAAGTAACAACAGAAACAGGGTAAATAGCCAGACTTTGTCTCTTATAAACATCTCAAGGGATAATCATGGCAAGGATAAAGAGAGTAAAACGTACAAGAGACACTACACTACACAGAAAGGTTCCTTGGAGTCAAAAGGCAAAGGATAATTCCAGGTCATAGGGAGTCTTGCTCTTCCCAAAGTCTTCATTTGAGAGTTATCTTGACTGCGGTGTGCATGCATACCCCAGGGGAGGACCCTGAGACAAATTAACTGGGGTTCAGGGTACAAAGTAAGATAATTGGCCTAAGGGAAGACAAAAACCCAGAAAATTGGCCCTTTATAAAGAACCTAAACTTCCCAAAGAAGGAACTTTCTCTGAACTCAACAGTGCACCTTTCTGCTCATACTTTTATTTTTTCAATGAACTTTTTAGTTTACTTAACTTTACCTCCTTCTTCCTCACCTGAATTCATTCTTGACTAGGCAAAGACCAGAGACCTTAGCCCTAACTGCAGGCTCCTGTGGTCCAGTAGTTAGGACTCCCTGTCTAGGAAACTATGATGTTGCTTCCAGCTACCACTCACTGCTACTCACTGCAAGCTGCCTTTTACTGCCACTCACTGTTTGCAATCACTACCATCACTCCCTGTGAGTGGGTACCTAAAAAATTTCCCTTTATCTTTGCCTCACAGTCAAGACCTCTGCTACCGGAATGCTTCACCTCAACTTCCAAGATATTTTTGCCCTCTCCTTGTTCCTCTGGTCTAAATTTCAGTGCTAGAAATAATTCTGTGACAAAATTGTTGTCTGCTCTTCAGTTGCTAAATTGTGTCCAACTCTTTGTGACCCCATGGACTGCAGGAAACCAGGGTTCCCTGTCCTTCACTATCTCCTAGAGTTCACTCAAACTCATGTCCACTGACTCAGTGATGCCATCCAATCATCTCATCCTCTGTTGTCCCCTTCTCCTTTTGCCTTCTATTTTTCCCAACGTTAGGGTCTTTTCCAATGAATCAGTTTTTCGTATCAGGTGGCAAAGGAATGAAGCTTCAGCTTCAGCATCAATCCTTCCAATGAATAATCAGGGTTGATTCCCTTTAGGACTGACTGGTTTGATCTCCTTGTTGTCCAAGGGGCTCTCAAGAGTCTTCTTCGGCACTACAGCTTGAAAGCAACAATTAGTTTGAAGGAAAGAACCCAAGAGCAAGAATTCTTTGTCTCCTCTTTGTACTCCTAATGTCTCAGGAGCTGCACTGTTTCTTGGTTGCACTAAATATGACTTGTATAAGAAGGGCATGTGCCCTGGAGAGAACTGGAGATTCCGGAATTTTTGCTTTTGATTATGTAAAATGAAAATATTTGAAATGCCTGCATAAATGCTCATTTGTTATTATTATAATCTCATACTTTATCTTCATTTTTGATTGCTATTTAATTAGCAATAGCTTGGAACACTTCAGCTTTTAGTTTCTCCCTCTGTTAAGCAAGTAATGATCTATAAACAAACACTTAACTAAGTGCTACTTAAAGGGACCTGGAAATCCTTTTGTAATGTAAAGAATTCTTTTATTGTGCAAACGAGATCACCTTCCAATTTCATTTTTGAGAGTCAGATTCTCAGTAACTCCATTCACCTCTTCTGTTTAGAACTTAATTACACATGAAGGAGTAGGTATTAGCCTTCCCTTGCTGCTGTAATAAATTACCACAGACCAGCAACATAAAACAAGTTTATTATTAGCTCACACATCTAGAGGTCACTACTCAGGGAGCCCTTTTCTAGGTTCTAAATTCTGGTTCTCACAAAGCAAAAGTTGGTGGTCACCAGGTGGGGGCCTTTTTTTTGGAGGTTCTGGAAAGACTCCACTTCCAAGTTCATTTCAATTGTTCGTCAGATTCCATCTCAATTGTCAGTAAGAGGTGCTATCTTCTCCCAGAAGCCACCTAGATTCCTCTGCATCTGACATGGTCCTCTGCATCTTCATCCTAAATGGGGTACACATCAGTCCTTCTCAGTCTCACAGCTCTGAATTTTCCTTCTGTGTTCTCTTCTATGTTTTAGTGGCTCCTGTGATTAGACTCACAAAATCCACCTGCAATGCAGGGATGCAGGAAGCTTGGGAAAATCCCAGGGAGGAGGGACTGGCAACCCAGTCCAATATTCTTGCTGGAAAAATCTCATGGACAGAGGAGCATGGTGGGCTTCAGTCCATAGGATCACAGGGAGACAGGCATGACTGACTAAGCACATGATGAAATTAGCAGTACATCTGAATAATCTCCCCGCTTTTCTTGGAAAAGGTGTATGGATTCATACATATTGCCTATAGACTATAAAATAAAGTCAAGCATGTATCTGCTTTTCATTTTGACCTCTCTTTATACTTAGAAATATCTCTTAATAGTAGTCTTTCCTGGAGGCTCAGATGGTAAAGAATCTGCCTGCAATGCCAGAGACCAATGTTCGATCTCCTGGTAGGGAAGATCCCTTGGAGAAGGAAATGGAAAGCTACTCCAGTATTCTAGTCTGGAGAATTCCATGAACAGAAAAGCCTGGCAGGTTATAGTCCATGGGGTCATAAAGTGTCACTCATTACTGAGTGACTATCACTATCACTCACTTGGTCAAGTGTGCAACATACACACCAAAGGGAATAATATCTCTTCATGTTCATAGGTTCTAGGCACTAAAGTGTAGAATCTTGAGTGTTTTCTAGAATTTCTGCCTATCACAGGTACACCTCTACAAAAAAACAGATGCCCACTCTGTTTCCTCTTCTGTCTTCTTTTGAACATTCTTGAAGAGGATACCTCTTCAAGGTTAGGAGATTGAATGGAAATCAACACTGTATCAGTGGTAGAGTGAGAAGTCAAATACAAACAGATTGCTCAATAATTTTATTAAGTTAACGTTTTTGAAAAACTGAAGCTCCTCAGACAGAGTCAAACTCAAATTCTGAAGCATGTGGCTAAAACTGAGGAGGAATCATACAAACTCAAATTTTCGTGTGTTAGAGAGAGCAGTAATGTTGAGCTAGTAATGTTGAGCAGTAATGCCTGCGGTACTAGATTATATACTTAATGTCTGGCCATACCCCTTGATTACCAAAGGTACTCAATGATTTTCCATCAACTATTATATATAACATATATATTTAAGAATAAACAGATATGGAAAAGACTGATAAATAAGAAAGTTCTTGATTAAAACTAGACATTTTTATGCCAGTACCATACTCTTGTGATTACTATAGTTTTGTAGTATAGTTTGAAATTGGAGACATTTGTTCTTCTTTATTGTTTTTGTTATTTGGGATCATCTGTGGTTCCATACAAATTTTAGAATTATATTTTATTTTTTGTGTAAAAAAACTCCATTGGTATTTTCATAGGGACTGCCTTGAATCTGTAGATTGTCTTGGTTACTAAATGGACATTTAAACAATATTAATTTTTCCAATTTTTCCAAAGCATGAAATACTTTTCATTTATTTGTGTTATCCTCAATTTTTTAGCAGTTTCTTATAGTTTTCAGATTACAGGTCTTTTACCTCCTTGGTTAAATGTATTCACAGTTATTTCATTTTTTGTGATGCAATGGTAAATGAGGTTACTTTCTTAAGTTCTGTTTCTGATGGATATGTGTCAAGTGCTGAAGATCATGCAATCATGTGACAGAGTTTGGTCAGAGTGTCAGTTACAGCTAAGGCACTGTCCCTGTTATACATGAGAACTCATTACTGAGTGACATAATATCTTCTTAAATGGTTCCTTTTTAGGTTCTAGGCACTAAAGTGTAGAATCTTGAGTGTTTTCTAGAATTTCTGCCTATCACAGGTACACCTCTACAAAAAAACAGATGCCCACTCTGTTTCCTCTTCTGTCTTCTTTTGAACATTCTTGAAGAGGATACCTCTTCAAGGTTAGGAGATTGAATGGAAATCAACACTGTATCAGTGGTAGAGTGAGAAGTCAAATACAAACAGATTGCTCAATAATTTTATTAAGTTAACGTTTTTGAAAAACTGAAGCTCCTCAGACAGAGTCAAACTCAAATTCTGAAGCATGTGGCTAAAACTGAGGAGGAATCATACAAACTCAAATTTTCGTGTGTTAGAGAGAGCAGTAATGTTGAGCTAGTAATGTTGAGCAGTAATGCCTGCGGTACTAGATTATATACTTAATGTCTGGCCATACCCCTTGATTACCAAAGGTACTCAATGATTTTCCATCAACTATTATATATAACATATATATTTAAGAATAAACAGATATGGAAAAGACTGATAAATAAGAAAGTTCTTGATTAAAACTAGACATTTTTATGCCAGTACCATACTCTTGTGATTACTATAGTTTTGTAGTATAGTTTGAAATTGGAGACATTTGTTCTTCTTTATTGTTTTTGTTATTTGGGATCATCTGTGGTTCCATACAAATTTTAGAATTATATTTTATTTTTTGTGTAAAAAAACTCCATTGGTATTTTCATAGGGACTGCCTTGAATCTGTAGATTGTCTTGGTTACTAAATGGACATTTAAACAATATTAATTTTTCCAATTTTTCCAAAGCATGAAATACTTTTCATTTATTTGTGTTATCCTCAATTTTTTAGCAGTTTCTTATAGTTTTCAGATTACAGGTCTTTTACCTCCTTGGTTAAATGTATTCACAGTTATTTCATTTTTTGTGATGCAATGGTAAATGAGGTTACTTTCTTAAGTTCTGTTTCTGATGGATATGTGTCAAGTGCTGAAGATCATGCAATCATGTGACAGAGTTTGGTCAGAGTGTCAGTTACAGCTAAGGCACTGTCCCTGTTATACATGAGAAGTGCTCTGTTGTCTCCTGGAAACCAAACTGCACCTCAGCCTGCTCTGCAAACATGATGGAATCTACCAGAAAGACTTAACCTAAAGATAGCAAGCAGGTTTACCCAAGGGATATATGACCTCCATATTATTCAAAATACATAAAATTTGGTGTTGCATACTATTTGGGTTCAGACTGTGATTTGAGCACAGGAATCTAACTGCCTCTAACTCTACTAATTTCATCAGAAAGATTTATAGATAATAAAAAGGGAGAATTTTTTTTTCTAATCAGGCTTGGGTTGCAATCAAAAGTAAGAAATAAACTGGAGGGATTTCTAAATTAAACCTTATTTTCATCCAGGGGAAAATAAAGAGGCATGCCTCAAACTCCAGAGAGGCATAAATAGGCTGATAAAGCACAGTGAATGAGAGAACTGGTCCATAAACAAACTTCACAAAGTAAATCGGACAAAATCTTCTTGGCTGATTGGGATTTGCAGATGCTAAGGGAATGATGGAGGATCAGTTGTGGAATTCTATCTTGAATCTAGCACAGGAGGGCAAAGAGTGAAGAAAGCCTCCCGCATCCACAAAGCACAGCTGTCCTCCTGAGACTGAAGTAGGCCTGACGAGGGAGGTTAGAAAACCCTGACAGAGCTCCTCTCCCCAGTCACCATCCTCTCCCCAGGCATCACTGGGACAAAGAGAAAGTCTGAAGCCAGGACGAGCCTCAGCCAGCTCTCTTCCTCCTCCGTTCGTCTTTTATCTAAACAGGCAGTATTGAAAATAACTGAATGAGGCTTGTGAGCTCATAGAAAGTGGCCAGCAAAGTCAACCTGGGCTCTTCCCTTATAGAGTGAAGAGCAACACAGCAAAAGGAGCTCTTGTGCAGGAAGAGATGCAGGTTTGACTGCAGGATTGGAAAGACCCCTGGAAAAGGAAATGGTAACCCACTCCAGTATTCCCGCCTGGGAAATTTTACGACAGAGGAGATTGACGGGCTACAGACCATGGGTTCACAAAGAGTCGGACACAACTTAGTGACTGAACAACAACAACAATCCTTCCTCACAACTATAGAATCCCATTTCAGAAGATAAAAGAATCAGGTTCTCAGAACTGATGGAGTCAAGCCATCCATGCTATTATAGGCACTACCACCCTCCTTGTTCACTCCACATCAAGATTTCTGCTCTGGGGTTTCCCTGGTGATCCAGTGGGTAAAGAGTCCTCCTTGCAGTGCAAGGGGCACCAGTCCAATCCCTGGCCTGGAAGATGCCACATGCCGTGGAGTGGCTGGACCAGTGTGTCCAATTAGGAGTCAGTGCTCTGCAGTGCATGTGCCCAGAGCCACTGCTCTGCAACGAGTGAGGCCACCATGGTGGGAGGCCCACACAGGCCAAAGAATAAAGATGGATGAAAATAAATAAATTAAAAGCCAATAAAAGAGGCCAAAATTGAAAACAAAAAAGAATTAAAGTTTTTTTTTTTTTTTTTTTTTTTTTTAAAGATCTCTGCTCTGTCCACGTTCTTCTCTTGTGTCCTGTCCAGAGCTTCTCAAGCTCTGCATACATTTCCACTGCCAGAAGAAAACAGAAGTAATAGATTCCTCCCAGGACCATCTGCCCCATCATTGGGCCTCCAGCTCCAGCTCCCTAGTAAGTGCCTGAGTGAGGCATTAAGCTCTGCAGCTGATGGCTGGCATCATCATAGGTACCCAGTAAGCTTTATGAGCCTTTATGTCATTTGATACATAATAAATAATAATATACTGCTAGATGATTACTGTATGACTGCCGCTATGATGAACCATTCAGGAGGAAATAATAACCATGAGCAAATAGAAAAGCAAACAAAGAAACAATCTGTTGTGCTGCACCTAAAAATAAATCTAGGAACACAGAGAGATTCATCAGGGGTGGAAATACTTTGTTGACAAAGCCACAGGGATAATAGGTGTGTTTAAATGTGCCTTTCTGTGTACAACTTCCTGGGGCATGCTAGCTTACCTTTTCCAGCTTTCACAGTCACAGCAAGGTAGAGTGGGCCGCCTGGAGTTAGAGAAGGCACGCAATGACCCTGGTCATCCCTTTACTCACAAGGTCGAAAACACAAAACCTTAAATTTGGGAAACTTGAACAACAAAAAACAAATTCCCCTTCCTCACAACTATAGAATCCCATTTCAGAAGATAAAAGAATCAGGTTCTCAGAACTGATGGAGTCAAGCCATCCATGCTATTATAGGCACTACCACCCTCCTTGTTCACTCCACATCAAGATTTCTGCTCTGGGGTTTCCCTGGTGATCCAGTGGGTAAAGAGTCCTCCTTGCAGTGCAAGGGGCACCAGTCCAATCCCTGGCCTGGAAGATGCCACATGCCGTGGAGTGGCTGGACCAGTGTGTCCAATTAGGAGTCAGTGCTCTGCAGTGCATGTGCCCAGAGCCACTGCTCTGCAACGAGTGAGGCCACCATGGTGGGAGGCCCACACAGGCCAAAGAATAAAGATGGATGAAAATAAATAAATTAAAAGCCAATAAAAGAGGCCAAAATTGAAAACAAAAAAGAATTAAAGTTTTTTTTTTTTTTTTTAAAGATCTCTGCTCTGTCCACGTTCTTCTCTTGTGTCCTGTCCAGAGCTTCTCAAGCTCTGCATACATTTCCACTGCCAGAAGAAAACAGAAGTAATAGATTCCTCCCAGGACCATCTGCCCCATCATTGGGCCTCCAGCTCCAGCTCCCTAGTAAGTGCCTGAGTGAGGCATTAAGCTCTGCAGCTGATGGCTGGCATCATCATAGGTACCCAGTAAGCTTTATGAGCCTTTATGTCATTTGATACATAATAAATAATAATATACTGCTAGATGATTACTGTATGACTGCCGCTATGATGAACCATTCAGGAGGAAATAATAACCATGAGCAAATAGAAAAGCAAACAAAGAAACAATCTGTTGTGCTGCACCTAAAAATAAATCTAGGAACACAGAGAGATTCATCAGGGGTGGAAATACTTTGTTGACAAAGCCACAGGGATAATAGGTGTGTTTAAATGTGCCTTTCTGTGTACAACTTCCCTGGGGCATGCTAGCTTACCTTTTTCCAGCTTTCACAGTCACAGCAAGGTAGAGTGGGCCGCCTGGAGTTAGGGAGAAGGCACGCAATGACCCCTGGTCATCCCCCTGACCTAGAGCAATGACTCAGATACTTTATGTCTGGGGAAACTAACTGACTTCATTCTGATTCCTGAAGGCCAGGAGTTGGGTACTCAGAAATGAGCAATAATGGGGTGTTTGCACCTATAACAGACCCTAGTCACTATAAATATCCTGGCCCCTAATTTCTTTTTTTTTTTTTTTTAATTCCCATACTTGTTAGAGGGCCTGGACGGGAGAGAACAGTATTTCAGGTTTTGTCCCAGTAAAGTACTGCTGGATGTCTGAATGCCTCATAGCAGCAAAACACTTTGCCAAAGATTGAATTCTGTTAAAAAAGATACACCGTATGATTCCATTTGTAGAATAACCTTGAAATGACCAAAAATTATACTGATGAAGAATAAATCGGTAATTGTCCAGGGTTAGGATTGGGATGGAATATAATTCTTGAGAGGTAGCCTGAATGAGTTTTTTTGTGGTGATGGAAGAGTTCTATATCTTCCTTAGGGACAAGCTAAGTGCATACATGTGCTGAAATTTTGTAGTACTATACACCACCAGCAGCTACCAAGACCTGATGAAAAGCAAGTAAGGTCTGCTGTTTAATTGATAGTATCATGCCACTGCCAATGTAATGGTTTTGAAATACACTATGATATGTAAAATGGTATCATGGGGGTGGCTTCCCTGGTGGTCCAGTGGGTAAAGAGTCCACCTTGCAGTGCAAGGGGCACCAGTTCAATCCCTGGCCCGGGAAGATTCCATGCACCGCAGAGCAGCTGGACCAGTGTGTCCAATTACGAGCCACTGCTCTGGAGTGCATATGCCCAGAGCCAGTGCTCTGCAGTGAGGAAGACCACTGTGATGGGAGGCCCACAAATGCCAAAGGATAAAGATGGTTGAAAGCAAATGATGGCTTAGAGGCAAAAAGAAAAAAAAAAATGATATTATGAGAGAAAGCTGAGTGAAGCATGCACAGAAACTCCCTGGACTATTTTTGCAACTTCTATGAGTCTAAAGTTAGTTTCAAATTTAAAAAAAATTTTTGCAAAATCTTGTGGGACAGATTCCAGTTCTGTTACGTAGCTTAACTGTGTTTCCCACTACTACGACTACTATACTTGGAAGAGCTATTTTAAGATCTTAAAATAAGTAGTAGCAAGCAGATCAAGAAAGAAGACCAAATACCACCAAAATGGTGGAGTGTTTACATGTTTTTTTCCTCAAAAGTATCCACTGGCCTAAATTCAATTCAAAGTAAAACCTAAAAGATGGCTATCAGCTATAAAAGAGACCTCTATATTCCCAGTTCTGGCTCTGGGAGCTGGAAAGAAACTCTGAAATATAAAAAAATGTGGAAATCCTAGGTTTTGTTTTTATCTATGTGTTTATTTTCCCATCTCTGGCAACTGATGCCCAGCCTCCATGGATTAATACGGTGATGGCTGCAAAGACCTCCGCAGTCAGTTGGGCTAAGATCCCAAGACTGTTGAAAAAATTAGCACTGTTATTTTCTTTCCGTGCTCTCCCTCCACTTAATCCCAAATATAGAAGTTCAGGGGAGGGCAGGGAAAATTAAGCCACTGCACTTGGTCTGGAGGACAAGAACAAAGAGTGCTAGAAGCCCTTTGGAATCTGTTAAAAACTGATGGCTATATTGTACATAGGGAACTGTGAGGAGGAAGTATGTGCTGGAGAAAACAACCCTATAAGGTGGTTTAAAGTCGAATCTTCAAGCCATTCACACGTGGACCTGATTCTACTGAGCAGACAAAACAATGTAAGAACTAAACTAGCACCTAGATCACTGTTTAGGCCCCAGACTGACCTCACAGTGGCACATAACTAGAGCAAAACTGAATGGCACTCCAAGACACTGAACACTCAACTGAGACTGGATCCACAGTCAACAGAGGACAAGGTGAAACTTGTAGTCTGAAGCTATCCACATCAACTGACTCCTCAATAAACAATTCCATCATTTTCCATAGAATTTAAATAAGATCCAGAAGTATATGACATAATATTCAGAATACCAGGAAACAATTCAAAAATTACGTCTCTTCAGAAAAACCAGGAAGCTCTCAATTTGCATGGAAAAGATAATGAACAGGTACAAATACCAATACGACATGGATGTAGAATTACGTGATAAAGACTGTGCAGCAGTTATTAAGGAAATGGTCCAATAAACAAGAAAAAATATCAGCCAAAGTGGAAAAAATGAGAGACAGCGAAGAACTAGAAAATGTGAGGAACAAATAGAAAGAGAAATCCTAGGGGCTTTCCTGGTGGTCCAGTGGATAAGGACGCCACCTTGCAGTGCAAGGGGCGCTGGTTCAATCCCTGGCCTGGGAGGATCCCACATTCCATGGAGCAGCTGGACCGATGTGTCCAACTGCCGAGTCAGAGCTCTGGAGCACATGCGCCCAGAGCCGGTGCTCTGCAGCAAGAAAGGCCACTGGGATGGGGGCCCGCACAGGCCAAAGAACAAATATGGATAGATGAAAAACCAATAGAAGTGGCCAAAAAAAAAAACACCAGAAATGCTAGAGCTGCAAAATACAGTACCCAAACTTTAAAACTCACTGGATGGGTTCACCATTAACAACAGAGAGAGAAAAGATTTAAAAAATAAACAGAAACTCAGGGTCTTGTGACAGTAACATTAAGATTTAACATTTATATTATGGGAATTCCAGAACTGGAGGAGAAAAAGTACAGTTTGAAAAAATTGTTTCAAGAAGAAATGACTGAAATCTTCCCAATTTCGTCAAAAGAAATAAACCTATATAGCCAATGTCAATGAGACTTAACCAGGAAAAACCCAAATGGTTCCATACTCAAACTGCTAAAAACAGGAGATCAAGAAAAAAATTATGAAAACATCAGAGGAAACCACCACATTACCTTTAAATAAACTGGTTTCAAATGACTGCAAATCTCTCATCAGAAAAGCATAAAGGCTAGAAAATGCTACAACACCTTCAAACTGATGAAGAAAGAATCTATTGACCAAGAACTGTATACACAGTGAACATATCCTCTAGATACAAGCTGAAATAAGATCCAGAAGTATATGACAATTCAGAATACCAGGAAACAATTCAAAAATTACGTCTCTTCAGAAAAACCAGGAAGCTCTCAATTTGCATGGAAAAGATAATGAACAGGTACAAATACCAATACGACATGGATGTAGAATTACGTGATAAAGACTGTGCAGCAGTTATTAAGGAAATGGTCCAATAAACAAGAAAAAATATCAGCCAAAGTGGAAAAAATGAGAGACAGCGAAGAACTAGAAAATGTGAGGAACAAATAGAAAGAGAAATCCTAGGGGCTTTCCTGGTGGTCCAGTGGATAAGGACGCCACCTTGCAGTGCAAGGGGCGCTGGTTCAAGCCTGGCCTGGGAGGATCCCACATTCCATGGAGCAGCTGGACCGATGTGTCCAACTGCCGAGTCAGAGCTCTGGAGCACATGCGCCCAGAGCCGGTGCTCTGCAGCAAGAAAGGCCACTGGGATGGGGGCCCGCACAGGCCAAAGAACAAATATGGATAGATGAAAAACCAATAGAAGTGGCCAAAAAAAAAAACACCAGAAATGCTAGAGCTGCAAAATACAGTACCCAAACTTTAAAACTCACTGGATGGGTTCACCATTAACAACAGAGAGAGAAAAGATTTAAAAAATAAACAGAAACTCAGGGTCTTGTGACAGTAACATTAAGATTTAACATTTATATTATGGGAATTCCAGAACTGGAGGAGAAAAAGTACAGTTTGAAAAAATTGTTTCAAGAAGAAATGACTGAAATCTTCCCAATTTCGTCAAAAGAAATAAACCTATATAGCCAATGTCAATGAGACTTAACCAGGAAAAACCCAAATGGTTCCATACTCAAACTGCTAAAAACAGGAGATCAAGAAAAAAATTATGAAAACATCAGAGGAAACCACCACATTACCTTTAAATAAACTGGTTTCAAATGACTGCAAATCTCTCATCAGAAAAGCATAAAGGCTAGAAAATGCTACAACACCTTCAAACTGATGAAGAAAGAATCTATTGACCAAGAACTGTATACACAGTGAACATATCCTCTAGATACAAGCTGAAATAAAGACACATCCATATGAAAGACAGTTAAAGCAATTTGTTGTTAGCAGATTTGCAAACAAATAATTGCAGACTAAAATTTTTCAGACAGACGCAAACTGGTATCAGAAGGAAAAATGGAACATGAGGAATGGAGAAAGAAAATAGTACATCACACATAAACTAAATAGTAAAATACACAGAAATAGTAAATAACTATTAACGATAAACTTCTTTCTTCTCAATTTTTAAAATATTAATATATTCAGTTGTTGGAAACAAAAATATCATACATCATTGTGTGATGACACTTTTAAAGCAATATATAAGGCAACTATCTAACATAAGAGGAGGAGACCATTGGGACCTATATGATGATAAATTATTTAAATTCCACTTGATGAGGTAAAATTGTTAGGAGTCTATGAAAGACAAAATATGTGTATTGTGATCGTAAGGATAAGTTAAAATGTAATAAAAATGTGAAATTCACCTAGTGACTGTAAGAAGGGACACATGGAAATTAACAAAACAGAGGAAACACTCAGATCAGACAATACAATATTAGATCTAAACCTACCAATCATTATGTTACATGTGATTGGTCTAAACAGCAATTTCATGAAAATAAGGGGGGTTCCTTGTTTTGCCTTTTGTAGCAATATAGGTGGAGTTGGAATAGCTTAAGCTAGGGAACATAAGTCAGATAGGAAAGACATGTACTGTACAATATCACTTTTATGTGGAATCAAAAAACAACAAACCTGCATATATAATTAAAAGGAAGCAGACTCAGATATAGATAACCAACTAGTGGCTACCAGAGGGAAAAAAACTTAACAAAAGAAATAAACCTATATAGCCAATGTCAATGAGACTTAACCAGGAAAAACCCAAATGGTTCCATACTCAAACTGCTAAAAACAGGAGATCAAGAAAAAAATTATGAAAACATCAGAGGAAACCACCACATTACCTTTAAATAAACTGGTTTCAAATGACTGCAAATCTCTCATCAGAAAAGCATAAAGGCTAGAAAATGCTACAACACCTTCAAACTGATGAAGAAAGAATCTATTGACCAAGAACTGTATACACAGTGAACATATCCTCTAGATACAAGCTGAAATAAAGACACATCCATATGAAAGACAGTTAAAGCAATTTGTTGTTAGCAGATTTGCAAACAAATAATTGCAGACTAAAATTTTTCAGACAGACGCAAACTGGTATCAGAAGGAAAAATGGAACATGAGGAATGGAGAAAGAAAATAGTACATCACACATAAACTAAATAGTAAAATACACAGAAATAGTAAATAACTATTAACGATAAACTTCTTTCTTCTCAATTTTTAAAATATTAATATATTCAGTTGTTGGAAACAAAAATATCATACATCATTGTGTGATGACACTTTTAAAGCAATATATAAGGCAACTATCTAACATAAGAGGAGGAGACCATTGGGACCTATATGATGATAAATTATTTAAATTCCACTTGATGAGGTAAAATTGTTAGGAGTCTATGAAAGACAAAATATGTGTATTGTGATCGTAAGGATAAGTTAAAATGTAATAAAAATGTGAAATTCACCTAGTGACTGTAAGAAGGGACACATGGAAATTAACAAAACAGAGGAAACACTCAGATCAGACAATACAATATTAGATCTAAACCTACCAATCATTATGTTACATGTGATTGGTCTAAACAGCAATTTCATGAAAATAAGGGGGGTTCCTTGTTTTGCCTTTTGTAGCAATATAGGTGGAGTTGGAATAGCTTAAGCTAGGGAACATAAGTCAGATAGGAAAGACATGTACTGTACAATATCACTTTTATGTGGAATCAAAAATACAACAAACCTGCATATATAATTAAAAGGAAGCAGACTCAGATATAGATAACCAACTAGTGGCTACCAGTAGGGAGAAGGTAGAGGGAGGGCAAACTAAGGCATAAGGGATAAATAGATACAAATGATTATGTATAAAAATAAGCTACAAGGATATACTGTATGACAGAGGGAATGTAGCCAATAATTTACAGTAATGATAAATGGAGTGTAACTTTTAAAAACTTTGAATCACTAGATTGTAAACCTCTAACATACAGTTAAACTGTTACATGTAGTTACGCCAGGTAGTGCAGTGCAGTGCAGTGGAGTGCAGTGCAGAATCCGCCTGCAATGCAGGAGATGCGGTTTGATCCCTGGGTCAGATCCCCTGGAGAAGGAAATGGCAATTCATTCTAGTATTCTTGCCTGGAAAATCCCATGGACAGAGGAGACCGGTGGGCTGCAGTCCATGGGGTCACAAAGAGTCAGACACAATTGAGCGACTGAGCACACAACATATAGTTGTGTATAGTATTGTACATCAACTATCATTCAATCAAAAATATCACCCAACAATTACACACATGCTCTCTACAACAAACATACTTCAAATATAACATAATAGGGTGGGCAATTATGTCCTATGCTAAGGTTAATCCAAAGAGAAATAAAGTGGCTATATTAGTATCAGACAAAAACTTCAGAGCACAGAAAATTACCAGAGATTAAGAGAATCATAGCATATTAATCAATTATTCAATTCACAAAAAAAAGAAATAACAATCCTACACACATATGTACCTAGGAACAGAGCTTCAATATGTAAAAACTGACAGAAACTAAAGGAGAAATAAAAACATTCACAATGATAAAAACCTAAAATAGCATAAAGAAGAAGATAATCAATAGTAAACTTCAATGAAATTAAAAACAAAAATAACAAAAATCAGCATAGTCAAATGTTAGTTCTTTATGTGAATACAGTTTGTAAAAACACTAATTCTTCCCAACTTGATCTGTAAGTTAATGTAATACTGACCAAAATTTCAGCAAAACATACTGTAGATTTAGACAAGCTGATTCTAAAATTTATATGAAAAGGTAAAAAAAAAAAAAAACCCACTATTAATCAAGTATAAAAAATTCACACTATTTCAATTTAAGACTTGTATAAGTCTATAGTAATAGTAACCAAGAAACTGTGGTGTTGGTGAAGGAATAAACATATATATATGTCAATGAAATAGAACAGATGGTCTAGAAATAGACCTTCATATACGCAGCCAATTGATTTTTGACAAACCTACAAAAAAGTAACTGAAGAAAGCAAACACAGCCTTTTTCAACAAATGGTGCTAGAACACTCTGATATATGCAGACAAAAAAATAAACCTTAACCTACGCCTCACATCTTATATAAAAATTAATTCACAATTGCGTATACATCTAAATGTACAATGTAAAACTATAAATATTTTAGGAGAAAGTCTTCATAACCTAGGGCTATACAAAGAATTAGAATTCTTAGACATGACACCAAAAACCTGAGACATAAAAAAATACATTTTTGATAAATGGAACCATGAAACCTAACAACTTTTGCTCTGCACAAGGCATTATCAGAAGAGTGAAAAAAAGCAAGCAACCAATTGGGGATGTTTATAAATCATATATCTGACAAAAGACTTCTCCTAATAATAAAGAACTAGCAAAACACAGCAAAAAAACAAGCAACACATTTTATTGAAATGGGCAAAACATGTTGACAGACACCTCACCAAAGATGCATGGAAGGCACATTAACCATACAAAAATATATTCAATATGATTAGCTAGTGAATGCAAATTAAAACCATGATGAAACAAAACTGCTATCTACTGAGTGTCCAAACTAAAAATTACTATGTCAAGTGCTAAAGAAGAAGCTGGATTTCCCATACATTGCTGATAGGAATATACAATGGTTCTGCCATTATAGAAAATTGATCAGTAGTTTCTTCTAGAGTCTATCATGTACTTATGATAATCCAACAATTTTACTTCTAGGTACTGAAGCTAGAGAAATGAAAACTTATGTTCACAGAAAACCTACATGGATATTTATAGCAGCCTTATTCTTAATCACCAAGCATTATTTGAAAACAAATGCCTCTCAAATACAGAATGAATAAGAAAATGTTGGTACATTCATACCATGGAATATTCCTTAGCAATAATAAGGAACAACTATTAATATTCATTTTAAAAAGGATGATCCTTTAGAAACATTATGCTGACTGATAGAGGATAACCTCAAAAGGTTATTTTATCACATGATTTCATTTATTTGACATTCACAGAAAGGCCAAACTACTGTGATGAAAAACAGGTTGGTGGTTGCCAGACATTGTAAGTGGGTAAGAAATGTGAGTAGAAGAGGAAAATATAAGGAATTTTTTTTGAGTGATGGAATTGTTCCATATGCTGATTACTGTGGTGGTTACATAAATCTACACATGTATTTAAATGAACAGAAATGATATTACTCAGGATGATATGGTATTGGCAAAAGAATAGACAAGTCAATGGTCCAGAAATGGACCTACACAAACAAAATCTCTCAAACCTTGACGGAAGAGAAAAGGAAATTTAATGTAGAAAAGATAGTCTTTTTAACAAATAATCATGGAACAACTAGACAGGTACACACGAAAAACTTAGTCTAGACACATACCTTACACTTTTCACAAAATCTAATTGAAGATAGTCATCATGTTTAAATGTAAACACAAAGGGTTTCTCTGGTTCCTCAGTGGTGAAGAGTCTGCTTGCCAGTGCAGGAGACGCGAGTTTGATCCCTGAGTCAGGAAGATCCCACATGCCACAAAGCAACTAAGTCAGTGTGCCACAACTATTGAGCCTGTGCTCTAAAGCCTGTGAGCTGCCACTACTGAGCCCATGTGCCACAACTACCGAAGCCCACGTGCCCTGGAGCCCTGTGCATGGCATTAAGAGAAGCCACCTCGATGAGAAGCTAGTGCAGCACAACTGGAGAGTGGCCCCCACTCTTCAACTACAGAAAAGCCTACACAGCGACGAAGACCCAGCATAGCCAAATAAATAAATTATTTTTTAAATGTGAATGAAAAATTATAAAATTCCTAGAAGTTAACAGAAGAGAAAATCTAGGTGCCCTTGGGTTTGGTGTCTGATTTTTTAATATAGCAGGAAGTCATACCCCATGGAAGAAAAAACTGATAAACTTGACTTCATTAGAGCACAAAAACATCTATTCTAAGAAATACACTTTTAAGAGAATGAAAAAACAAGCCACAAACTGAGACAAAATAGTTGCCAAATGCAAATCTGATAAAGCACTAGTATCGAAAATACATGAGGAGTCCTTAAGAGAAAAAATAAAAAAGCATACAGCTAAATTAAAATGGGTTAAAAATGCAGACAACTCACCAGAAAGATAAACAGATGGCAAATAATTATATGAAAAGCTGTAAAACATCCTGTATCATGAGATAATGGCAAATTAAAATAACCATGATAATCCACCACACACCAATGAGAATAGCTAACATCCAGAACACTGACGGCATCATATGCTAGTGAAGAGTCAGAGCAACAGGAACTCTGTCATTGCTGGTGGAAACTCAAAATGGTACAACTGTTTCGGAAGAACCATCCAGCAATACCTTTGAAAGCCAAACACATGATTACTGTACAATTCAGAAACAGCTCTCCTTGAAAGGTGACACAAAAACATGCAAAGTAATTTCATAACTGCCAAGCCTTGGATACAACCAAGATGTAGGCTAAATTGGTACATCTAGATAATGGAATATTATTTAGCACTGAAAACAAATAAGCTATCAATTCCAAAAAAAGACATGATGAAGTAACTTTAAACACATGTTACTAAGTGAAAGAAATCAGTCTGAAATCACCATATACTTTATGATTCTAACAATACGACGTTCTGAATTGGAAAAATTATAGAAACTATTAAGATAAATGGTTTATAGGGATTGAGGAGAAGAGAGAAGGAATGAATTGGTACACAGAAGGGGGCTTTTAGGACAGTAAAGGTATTCTGTATGATACTACAATGGTGGATGTATGTCATTACACATTAGTCAAAACCCAACACCCAATGTCAACTATAAAGCATACTATAAACTTTGGGTGATTATGATATGTCGACAGAGGTTAATTGATTGTAACAAACCTGTCACCCTGACAGAGGATGTTGATAGAAGGGGAGGTTGTGCATGTACAGGAGCAGGGTGTATATGGGAACTCTATGAACCTTTCTCTCATTTTTGCTTTGAACCTAGAACTACCCTAAAAACTAAGTCTAAGAGTTACTCAGTTTTCCTGGATCACTCCTATGTATACAGGAGTTGCGTATGTTAAACTTAGTGTTTTTCTCCTGTAAAATGGAAACAAGAAATCCCATAAAGGTCTATGTTAAAAAGAACAACAGTTTACCTCCCATACCAAAAAAGCATTAACAGCCAATGTTCATTTTGCACATACTGAGGAGAATGGAAATATAGCATTGACACTGGATAAAACTTATAGAACTATACAACACAGAGTGAGTCCTAACGTGAAGTATGGCATTTAATTACTAATAATGTATCAACATGAGTTCATCAACTGCAACAAATATGCCACATTAATGTAAGATGTTAATAACTCTGTACAGAATATGGGATAGAAAGATAGCTTACAGCAACTCTGTAATATCTGCTCAACTTTCCTGAAAAGCTGAAACAAATCCCATTAGCTAAAAAGTCATAGAATCATATGCTAAAAAAAATCTGTTTTACTTTATTGATCATTCAAAAATGGAAAATAAAAGCAACCTACTGTACAATAACAGGGGAACATTTATATGTGCTTATAGGCAAATCTGCTCAGCCATCATTCAACAAATATTTATTTAGAGCCCCATGGATTTTGAAATTAAAGTTAAATCTCTCCTCAGAGTACTAGCATCCAAAAAGACATGATGAAGTAACTGTAAACACATGTTACTAAGTGAAAGAAATCAGTCTGAAATCACCATATACTTTATGATTCTAACAATACGACGTTCTGAATTGGAAAAATTATAGAAACTATTAAGATAAATGGTTTATAGGGATTGAGGAGAAGAGAGAAGGAATGAATTGGTACACAGAAGGGGGCTTTTAGGACAGTAAAGGTATTCTGTATGATACTACAATGGTGGATGTATGTCATTACACATTAGTCAAAACCCAACACCCAATGTCAACTATAAAGCATACTATAAACTTTGGGTGATTATGATATGTCGACAGAGGTTAATTGATTGTAACAAACCTGTCACCCTGACAGAGGATGTTGATAGAAGGGGAGGTTGTGCATGTACAGGAGCAGGGTGTATATGGGAACTCTATGAACCTTTCTCTCATTTTTGCTTTGAACCTAGAACTACCCTAAAAACTAAGTCTAAGAGTTACTCAGTTTTCCTGGATCACTCCTATGTATACAGGAGTTGCGTATGTTAAACTTAGTGTTTTTCTCCTGTAAAATGGAAACAAGAAATCCCATAAAGGTCTATGTTAAAAAGAACAACAGTTTACCTCCCATACCAAAAAAGCATTAACAGCCAATGTTCATTTTGCACATACTGAGGAGAATGGAAATATAGCATTGACACTGGATAAAACTTATAGAACTATACAACACAGAGTGAGTCCTAACGTGAAGTATGGCATTTAATTACTAATAATGTATCAACATGAGTTCATCAACTGCAACAAATATGCCACATTAATGTAAGATGTTAATAACTCTGTACAGAATATGGGATAGAAAGATAGCTTACAGCAACTCTGTAATATCTGCTCAACTTTCCTGAAAAGCTGAAACAAATCCCATTAGCTAAAAAGTCATAGAATCATATGCTAAAAAAAATCTGTTTTACTTTATTGATCATTCAAAAATGGAAAATAAAAGCAACCTACTGTACAATAACAGGGGAACATTTATATGTGCTTATAGGCAAATCTGCTCAGCCATCATTCAACAAATATTTATTTAGAGCCCCATGGATTTTGAAATTAAAGTTAAATCTCTCCTCAGAGTACTAGCATTTAGTCATAATTTTCTTTCACTCAATTAATTAGTGTCAGTTAATCTCCATCTTCTGAGACTCTCCAGTCCTGGGAAGCATTTTACCGCTTTTCCACTTACATTTTTCTGGCTGATAATTTCCCCGTCTTTCTTGTCATTATCTTTTGCTTCTCTTGTTCTTTTGTCAAGCCGGTTCAATCCCTGGGTAGGGAAGATCCCCTGGAGGAGGCCATGTCAACCCACTTCAGTATGCTTGCCTGGAGAATCCCAGACAGAGGAGCCTGGCGGGCTGCAGCCCATGGGTGGCAGAGAGTCCAACACAACTGAAACCACTGACCACACACACCTGGCAACCTGTGAGCATTCAGCCACTTCCCTTCTTCACCTCCAGACATAAGATACTGATACCGCCTGAGGAGACTCCTGAGGCATATCCTTGGAAGGGTGGTAACTGTAGCACCTTTGATTTCAAGGAAGCACCCAGCCCTACTCAGTACTGATGCTGTATTTGTGTGTGAGAGATCTCCCATAAGTGTAATTTGAAATCTTCTCCATATTTCTTAAATATATGACCCTACCTTCTTGCTTCTTTGCAGCAGTTGGCATTTCACTGCAAACACAAGAGGAGTCAGCACATAAGATCTATCAGAAATTCCCATGCTACAGTGATTAACTGTAGCCTCATCCAAAATCATTGTTCCTTCTTTCTGCCAATTAAAATAGAAGCCTTATCCTCCAGGTCTGCCCTCGACTCCAGAGACCTCATCCTATTAATCACTCCTCGGTTATCATTCCATTATTTTCAAAGTATCCCTTTCTACAAAGTTTCTCCCCAAAGCATTTACACTGTATTTAGATTTTTTCTCCCCTGAAAAGCTGAAACAAATCCCATTAGCTAAAAAGTCATAGAATCATATGCTAAAAAAAATCTGTTTTACTTTATTGATCATTCAAAAATGGAAAATAAAAGCAACCTACTGTACAATAACAGGGGAACATTTATATGTGCTTATAGGCAAATCTGCTCAGCCATCATTCAACAAATATTTATTTAGAGCCCCATGGATTTTGAAATTAAAGTTAAATCTCTCCTCAGAGTACTAGCATTTAGTCATAATTTTCTTTCACTCAATTAATTAGTGTCAGTTAATCTCCATCTTCTGAGACTCTCCAGTCCTGGGAAGCATTTTACCGCTTTTCCACTTACATTTTTCTGGCTGATAATTTCCCCGTCTTTCTTGTCATTATCTTTTGCTTCTCTTGTTCTTTTGTCAAGCCGGTTCAATCCCTGGGTAGGGAAGATCCCCTGGAGGAGGCCATGTCAACCCACTTCAGTATGCTTGCCTGGAGAATCCCAGACAGAGGAGCCTGGCGGGCTGCAGCCCATGGGTGGCAGAGAGTCCAACACAACTGAAACCACTGACCACACACACCTGGCAACCTGTGAGCATTCAGCCACTTCCCTTCTTCACCTCCAGACATAAGATACTGATACCGCCTGAGGAGACTCCTGAGGCATATCCTTGGAAGGGTGGTAACTGTAGCACCTTTGATTTCAAGGAAGCACCCAGCCCTACTCAGTACTGATGCTGTATTTGTGTGTGAGAGATCTCCCATAAGTGTAATTTGAAATCTTCTCCATATTTCTTAAATATATGACCCTACCTTCTTGCTTCTTTGCAGCAGTTGGCATTTCACTGCAAACACAAGAGGAGTCAGCACATAAGATCTATCAGAAATTCCCATGCTACAGTGATTAACTGTAGCCTCATCCAAAATCATTGTTCCTTCTTTCTGCCAATTAAAATAGAAGCCTTATCCTCCAGGTCTGCCCTCGACTCCAGAGACCTCATCCTATTAATCACTCCTCGGTTATCATTCCATTATTTTCAAAGTATCCCTTTCTACAAAGTTTCTCCCCAAAGCATTTACACTGTATCAGATCTTCTCTAGTTTTGAAAAAAATTCTGTTCAGATAAAAACGAGAACAACTGGAGCCTCCCCCGGCACTGCGGCCACTGCTTGGAGGCGTCATGGAACGTGTTCGCCTCCCCCTCTCCCCCTCGTTCCCCTCGCAGGGGGTGGAAAAAAAATGAGAGCAACTATCTGATTCTTACTGATAAGAATCTTCTTATTGATAACCATTGACTGTCATTAAGAGATAAACCTTCACTTTCTATTCACTTCTCAAAACATGAGACCGTTTCCCATTTAAAAAAAAAAAATGTACTCAGGTACTAATGAACTGTTTGATGGCAAATCTAATGCGCACTTTTTATCTTTATTTTCCTTGATCTCTTCTCAGCACTTTAAATCCCTTGGTATCTCTGATTTAATACACTTATCTATTGCTCATTTATATTTGTTTCCTCCTTCATAACATCTGTTGTCAGCTTTTATTCTTTTATCATTCACCTAAATGATGGTCCTCATACTCAGTGTATGGTCTCTGAACAACCTTTTTTATTCCTATGCATTTAATTAGAAATCTTAACTCCAGCGTAGTTCTCTTTCCTGAATTCAGTTTTATAACCAACCTCCTACCAGTCTCTTCTACTTGTATTTTCAAATGTACCTCAAAATTAGAATAAAAACTGAGCTCATTATCCTCTCTTTTCCAATAGTCCCTGTCTTAATTTTCTACTCAATCAACCAGGTCTGGATTCTGGGCCATCCCTAATATATTCCTCTTGAGAGTTTAACTGCTCATATCCAATCACGTCCTAAGTCCTGTTGGTTCTACCACCTAAATATCTCTTGAACGCTATCTATTTCTCTCCAATGTCAATCACAACCCAAGTAAGCCCACCATCATATCTCATATGAATAATGCATCTAGTCCTTTAACTTGTCTCTTGCCTTCAATTTTGTCCACCTCTGGTGTCTTTTTTCACATAGCAACCAAGGTGATCTTTCTCAAGAAAGTTTCTGATTAAATCATACCTCTGCTTAAAATACTTCAATGACTCCTCTTGCATTTGGACTAAAATTTTTGTCTCCTTAGCAGAGCTGACAATCTTCCACAATTTGACCCCATCCTGATTCAGCTCTCACCACTCCCCATTCACACTCTGCTTCCCATCAGCCTGAACAATGGGGACTTCCCAGAGCTCACTGATTCATCTCATGACTCCAGGCCTTGGAGAATGGAACCCTTCCTCTTCCCACTCTGTGGAATGCTCTTGAATCCTTTTATACCACAGTAGCTTCTATTTATCCTTTATTCGTCAGTTAAGATATGACCTTCTCTAGACCATCTATCCCTGGGATAACTGTTGCTCAATATTCTATATTTATTGCTACCACATCCCTAGTCATGTTATACTATAATGGTTGCTAACTTCGCTGATCTCATGCTAGTGGAACTTCTCAGGGTCAAATTTAAAATTCTGGGCCTTATTTTATCTTTTCAGCTGGGCCATGCAGCTTTCAGGATCATAGTTCCCCTACCAGGGATTGAAACTCTGCCCCTTATCTATGCTCTTTTTTTCCCATAACATCTGTTGTCAGCTTTTATTCTTTTATCATTCACCTAAATGATGGTCCTCATACTCAGTGTATGGTCTCTGAACAACCTTTTTTATTCCTATGCATTTAATTAGAAATCTTAACTCCAGCGTAGTTCTCTTTCCTGAATTCAGTTTTATAACCAACCTCCTACCAGTCTCTTCTACTTGTATTTTCAAATGTACCTCAAAATTAGAATAAAAACTGAGCTCATTATCCTCTCTTTTCCAATAGTCCCTGTCTTAATTTTCTACTCAATCAACCAGGTCTGGATTCTGGGCCATCCCTAATATATTCCTCTTGAGAGTTTAACTGCTCATATCCAATCACGTCCTAAGTCCTGTTGGTTCTACCACCTAAATATCTCTTGAACGCTATCTATTTCTCTCCAATGTCAATCACAACCCAAGTAAGCCCACCATCATATCTCATATGAATAATGCATCTAGTCCTTTAACTTGTCTCTTGCCTTCAATTTTGTCCACCTCTGGTGTCTTTTTTCACATAGCAACCAAGGTGATCTTTCTCAAGAAAGTTTCTGATTAAATCATACCTCTGCTTAAAATACTTCAATGACTCCTCTTGCATTTGGACTAAAATTTTTGTCTCCTTAGCAGAGCTGACAATCTTCCACAATTTGACCCCATCCTGATTCAGCTCTCACCACTCCCCATTCACACTCTGCTTCCCATCAGCCTGAACAATGGGGACTTCCCAGAGCTCACTGATTCATCTCATGACTCCAGGCCTTGGAGAATGGAACCCTTCCTCTTCCCACTCTGTGGAATGCTCTTGAATCCTTTTATACCACAGTAGCTTCTATTTATCCTTTATTCGTCAGTTAAGATATGACCTTCTCTAGACCATCTATCCCTGGGATAACTGTTGCTCAATATTCTATATTTATTGCTACCACATCCCTAGTCATGTTATACTATAATGGTTGCTAACTTCGCTGATCTCATGCTAGTGGAACTTCTCAGGGTCAAATTTAAAATTCTGGGCCTTATTTTATCTTTTCAGCTGGGCCATGCAGCTTTCAGGATCATAGTTCCCCTACCAGGGATTGAAACTCTGCCCCTATAGTAAAAGCTCAGACTCCTAACCACTGGACTGCCCGGTAATTCCCTAAATTGTGTGTTTTATTGATCTCTGTGTTCTTGATGTTTGACCCTATAGCCAACCAAGAAGGGTTTAAAAAAGCTATGTTTAAAGAAAGAAATCGGAAAAATCAAAAAGGAGAAAAGGAGGGGAGAGGGGACTGCTCAAGTGCATGCCTCTAAGATCCTGGATATGTAAAACTGCATAAACACTAACAGATACTCTGTTCCTGGCATGAGATTATGGATAATTCCTCCCTAGTTTTGAAACACTGTTTTTAATGTTGTTGCATTGCTTCTATAATTAAAACAAAACTGATTTGTGTTCAGCAGATGCCTGACAGGGACTCCTTCTGTGCCAGGGACCACTCCCTGTTCTCCAAAAGTTATGTCTTCATGGCACAAACCCAAACTGGGCTTCTTAGCCTCTCTGTTACTATAACCATGGGATCAATTTCCAGCAAAGAGAGTGTAGTACTGTATACCACTTCAAGGTTTAGTCCCAAAATATCCTCCCACAATGAACTCTGTTTTCTCTTCTTGTCTGGAAGGTGACCAGACAGAATTTCAAGAACCTCAGAACGGGAAGAACCACAGGATGGAAGAATTCTGGTTTCTTAAGTAATGCCCTGGAAAGCCACCCAACCAAAAACTCTCAACTGGACTTTACATAAGTGAGAAATTTGTTTTTATTTTAGTACTGAGGACTGACAATAGATAGATGGATACATAGATACGCTTCCCCTGTGGCTCAGTGGTAAAGAATCTGCCTGCAATGCAGGAGATGCAGATTCAGCCCCTACATTGTGAAGATCCCCTGGAGAAGGGAATGGCAACTCACTCCAGTATTCTTGCCTGGGAAATCCCAGGGACAGAGGAGCTTGGTGAGCTATAGTCCATGGAGTCACAAAAGAGTGGGATATGACTTAGTGACTAAACAACAACTATCGATCTCTCTATATATACACACACATACACACACAAACTTGGTGAACAGTTTAATACGGTCCCACCCATAAACCTTGATTTATACATGGCTTGTTCTAGGTCACATGAGAAACTCGCGAAACTTGACTCCTACAACTCTGGAAGGATGAAATTTATAAATTGGTAAATATATATATATTCTGCACAGACTGTCTGAGCTAAAGGAGATAGTAGAGATGTTATTGGCCATCTTCTCAATATTACACAGGAGAATCCTGAAGTACATAAAGGGAAAGGCTGTGTCTGGTATGGCTGAGTTGTTGTCTTGTTTTCAAGTCTCATAGCTCACACAAGAGAATGTCTTGTTTGGAGCAGTTTGGTCTCCACTGATTGTACAGGACAAAGCCTGTGCTCTGGGAGGCTATATCAGTCCTCTCCCTCACACCCTCATGGGCAATTCCTCCTGAAACTGCCCCTGTAGTTGAGAAGGATTGTCCGGGACTGCGGACCGGCTATACTCTATAGCCTCCCGCGCATGAATGCTGCAATGAGCCACTTAAGATGGCGCCTAGTGGAGCCTCCCACGCATGAGCCCTGGCCGCACTTTACAGCCTCCAGCATAAGGGCATCATCATATTTTCACAAAGATGGCACCTGGTGGATGTAGGGAGGTGTGGTTTAAGGCGTGTGCATATTGCTCTGACAGGTTGTCCCTAGTTTCCATGCTCATGATCAGTGCATGCTTCCCTTGCATTCCTATGGTGTCGGAAGCGCGTGCGCATCCGACCTTTTACATGATTGGCTTATGAATAGCTCCTTCCTGTTTCTGTGTACTATAAATACCCCCTTGTTTCCGCAGTAAAACGAGACTTGATCAGACGCCTGTCTTGTCTCCATTTCTCGTGTCTCTTGTCCTCTCAATTCCCACTCCCCCACTTTAGGGCCTGCATTGACGAATCCTAGGTCTGCGCTGACGAAGCCCATGGGTCGGGACAAAGGATCACTTTCTCAGATAAAGCACTGCTCTCTAACCAAGAGCATCCAAGGAGGTGCACTTCCTTGCTACAACACATTTAAGAATTCCTGTTTAGTGAAGGATGCTGTAGATTTGCTATCTGATAACAGACTATACAAAAGTAGGAAGTCAAGAGAGACCTGGAGTAACAGGTAAGTTTGGCCTTGGAGAAAAAAATGAAGCGGGGCAAAAGCTAACTCAATTCTGCCAAGAACATGCGCTAGTCATAGCAAATACCCTTTTCAACAACACAGGAGATGACTTTACACATGGACATCACCAAATGCTGATAATACTGAAATCAAATTGCATTTTTTGTAGCCAAAGATGGAGAAGTTGTAATACAGTCAGCAAAAGCAAGACCTGGAGCTGACAGTGGCTCAGATAATCAGCTTCTCATAGGAAAATTTAGGCTTAATCTAAAGAAAACCAGGAAAACCACCAGACCAGCCAGATATGTCTTAAATCAAATCCCATATGAAATCACAGTAGAAGATTCAAGGGATTAGATCTAGTTAACAATGTGCCTGAAGAACTATGGAGAGAGGTCCATAATACTGTACAGGTGGCAGTGAACAAAACCATCCCAAAGAAAAAGAAAATCAAGAAGGCAAAGTGGTTATCTGAGGAGGTTTTACAAATTCTGGAAGAATGAAGAGAACTGAAAAGCAAGGAAGAGAGAAAAGAGGAACTAAATAGTCTCTTGACAAGAGTGAGGTAGGGGGGTCAAAGAGCTGGCTTAAAATTAAATATTAAAAATCTAAGATCATGGCATCCAGCCCCATTACTTCATGGCAAACAGAAGGGAGAAAGGGGAAAGTAGTGACAGATTTCTTCTTGGGCTCTAAAATCACTGCAGATGGTGACTGCAGCTATGAAATCAGAAGACGAATGTTTCTTGGTAGGAAACCTATGACAAACCTAGACAGTGTGCTGAAAAGCGGAGGCATTACTCTGGTGACAAAGGTCCGTATAGTCAAGGCTATAATCTTTCCAGTGGTCATGTACAGTTGTGACAGATGGACCATAAAGAAGGACGATCACCAAAGAATTGATACCTTCAAACTGTGGTACTGCAGATGACTCCTGAGAGTCCTTTGCATAGCGAGGAGAACAAACCAGTCAATAACAGACTAAATACAAAAGTAGGAAGGATGCTGTAGATTTGCTATCTGATAACAGACTATACAAAAGTAGGAAGTCAAGAGAGACCTGGAGTAACAGGTAAGTTTGGCCTTGGAGAAAAAAATGAAGCGGGGCAAAAGCTAACTCAATTCTGCCAAGAACATGCGCTAGTCATAGCAAATACCCTTTTCAACAACACAGGAGATGACTTTACACATGGACATCACCAAATGCTGATAATACTGAAATCAAATTGCATTTTTTGTAGCCAAAGATGGAGAAGTTGTAATACAGTCAGCAAAAGCAAGACCTGGAGCTGACAGTGGCTCAGATAATCAGCTTCTCATAGGAAAATTTAGGCTTAATCTAAAGAAAACCAGGAAAACCACCAGACCAGCCAGATATGTCTTAAATCAAATCCCATATGAAATCACAGTAGAAGATTCAAGGGATTAGATCTAGTTAACAATGTGCCTGAAGAACTATGGAGAGAGGTCCATAATACTGTACAGGTGGCAGTGAACAAAACCATCCCAAAGAAAAAGAAAATCAAGAAGGCAAAGTGGTTATCTGAGGAGGTTTTACAAATTCTGGAAGAATGAAGAGAACTGAAAAGCAAGGAAGAGAGAAAAGAGGAACTAAATAGTCTCTTGACAAGAGTGAGGTAGGGGAGTCAAAGAGCTGGCTTAAAATTAAATATTAAAAATCTAAGATCATGGCATCCAGCCCCATTACTTCATGGCAAACAGAAGGGAGAAAGGGGAAAGTAGTGACAGATTTCTTCTTGGGCTCTAAAATCACTGCAGATGGTGACTGCAGCTATGAAATCAGAAGACGAATGTTTCTTGGTAGGAAACCTATGACAAACCTAGACAGTGTGCTGAAAAGCGGAGGCATTACTCTGGTGACAAAGGTCCGTATAGTCAAGGCTATAATCTTTCCAGTGGTCATGTACAGTTGTGACAGATGGACCATAAAGAAGGACGATCACCAAAGAATTGATACCTTCAAACTGTGGTACTGCAGATGACTCCTGAGAGTCCTTTGCATAGCGAGGAGAACAAACCAGTCAATATTAAGGGAAATCAACACTGAATATTCACTGGAAGGACTGATGCTGAAGCTCCAGTATTTTGGTAATCTGATTTGAACAGCTGACTCAATGGAAAGGTCCCTGATGCTGGGATAGATTGAGAGCAGAAGGAGAAGAGGGTGTCAGAGGATGAGATGGTTGGAAAGCATCACCAACGCAAAGGACATGAACTTGGACAAACTCTGAGAGATGGTGAGGGACATGGAGGCCTGGCGTGCTGCAATCTATTGGGTCTCAAAGAGTCGGACATGATGGGGCAATTGAACAACAAGAGATTATGAGAAGATCATGTAACAATAAAATCTATCATCCACTTATGGTAGAAATGTGAAATAAGATACTGTCTGGAGCTGATTGAGACCCATTTGGGTATACTTAGTGAAATCACATATGTGCACATTCTGCGATCCAAATACCTGAAAAAAACTCCTAAATACATCAAAGAGAACAGGTAAAACAGTAGAGGAATATAAGCAAATGTGAGAGATGAACGCTGGAATACATGTAGCACTCAGAAACATTGAGGAAGATCTCTAGAGAGCAACACAACCAATATTAAGAACAAAACAAAATCTTGAGGGAACAGAGTATCAAATAAAACAATGTGTATCTGTGTGATATGTAAACTTAAATACATAGGAAACAGCATGAAATACATTTTTATTTTTATCAAGAAAGATGTTAGGCATATAGATGTATGCACAATATAACAAAAAACTGTACACCTGCTACTTATAAGAAAACCAAATTTTCATGGCAAACAGAAGGGAGAAAGGGGAAAGTAGTGACAGATTTCTTCTTGGGCTCTAAAATCACTGCAGATGGTGACTGCAGCTATGAAATCAGAAGACGAATGTTTCTTGGTAGGAAACCTATGACAAACCTAGACAGTGTGCTGAAAAGCGGAGGCATTACTCTGGTGACAAAGGTCCGTATAGTCAAGGCTATAATCTTTCCAGTGGTCATGTACAGTTGTGACAGATGGACCATAAAGAAGGACGATCACCAAAGAATTGATACCTTCAAACTGTGGTACTGCAGATGACTCCTGAGAGTCCTTTGCATAGCGAGGAGAACAAACCAGTCAATATTAAGGGAAATCAACACTGAATATTCACTGGAAGGACTGATGCTGAAGCTCCAGTATTTTGGTAATCTGATTTGAACAGCTGACTCAATGGAAAGGTCCCTGATGCTGGGATAGATTGAGAGCAGAAGGAGAAGAGGGTGTCAGAGGATGAGATGGTTGGAAAGCATCACCAACGCAAAGGACATGAACTTGGACAAACTCTGAGAGATGGTGAGGGACATGGAGGCCTGGCGTGCTGCAATCTATTGGGTCTCAAAGAGTCGGACATGATGGGGCAATTGAACAACAAGAGATTATGAGAAGATCATGTAACAATAAAATCTATCATCCACTTATGGTAGAAATGTGAAATAAGATACTGTCTGGAGCTGATTGAGACCCATTTGGGTATACTTAGTGAAATCACATATGTGCACATTCTGCGATCCAAATACCTGAAAAAAACTCCTAAATACATCAAAGAGAACAGGTAAAACAGTAGAGGAATATAAGCAAATGTGAGAGATGAACGCTGGAATACATGTAGCACTCAGAAACATTGAGGAAGATCTCTAGAGAGCAACACAACCAATATTAAGAACAAAACAAAATCTTGAGGGAACAGAGTATCAAATAAAACAATGTGTATCTGTGTGATATGTAAACTTAAATACATAGGAAACAGCATGAAATACATTTTTATTTTTATCAAGAAAGATGTTAGGCATATAGATGTATGCACAATATAACAAAAAACTGTACACCTGCTACTTATAAGAAATAAAACATTACATATAAAATCTAACTCCATGTCTAACTGAGAATTAAATTCCTGAGGACATATTCCCCTCTCCTCTGACCAGAGTTTAAACTAATTTGATCTTGCTCATCATTTCCACTCATGTTTTCATATTTTCACATGTGTATTTGTGCAGAAGAAATATATAATATGATTGTACATGTGCTTAAAATTTTGAAAAACAGAATCATACTGTACATAGCCTTTTGAAATTAGCTTGGCTTATTCAACACTGTACTTAAATTTTTTCTATTGTCACTTGTACATCTAGTATATTTGTCTAAAGTATTTCATTGTATGAATATACCATAAAATATTTTTCCTAGTCTTCATGATGTTTCAACATTTCTGACATTACAAATAAACTTGAGCAATTTTGTGCATGTCTTCTTGTTAATGTGTGCATGAGATCACCTATGGTATAAAGCTAGAACAGAAATTTCTGTGGCATTGGGACTTGCATTTCCCCAGGAGTTGTCAATGATTCTCCAAAGTGCTAACACATGATTGTGTCTGTCCCTCTACATCCTGGCCAGCATGTGGCATATTCAGGAATTGTTAATAGTATTTGTTTTTATTTTTCATTTTATTATATTTACCTGTAAATATGAAAAAATCTAAGGTTGAATATCTTATGATTTTATCTAGTCTTTGGATTTTCCTGTTTATAAATGCTATTTTTCCATTTTCATCTGTTTTCTTATTGATTTACATTAATGTTCATATATGCCAAAAGTGAACCATTTGTCAGTTTTATATACTGCAAATATTTCTCCTGATTGTGACTTATCTTTTCAATTTGTGTGTCTTTTGATATACAACTTTTTAAAATATTCAAACTAATCCATATTTTTCCTTTAGTGTTCATATTTTATTGGTGTATTAAAAAAGAAAAACTACACACTCTTGTACCAAGCTCATAAACATTGAGGAAGATCTCTAGAGAGCAACACAACCAATATTAAGAACAAAACAAAATCTTGAGGGAACAGAGTATCAAATAAAACAATGTGTATCTGTGTGATATGTAAACTTAAATACATAGGAAACAGCATGAAATACATTTTTATTTTTATCAAGAAAGATGTTAGGCATATAGATGTATGCACAATATAACAAAAAACTGTACACCTGCTACTTATAAGAAATAAAACATTACATATAAAATCTAACTCCATGTCTAACTGAGAATTAAATTCCTGAGGACATATTCCCCTCTCCTCTGACCAGAGTTTAAACTAATTTGATCTTGCTCATCATTTCCACTCATGTTTTCATATTTTCACATGTGTATTTGTGCAGAAGAAATATATAATATGATTGTACATGTGCTTAAAATTTTGAAAAACAGAATCATACTGTACATAGCCTTTTGAAATTAGCTTGGCTTATTCAACACTGTACTTAAATTTTTTCTATTGTCACTTGTACATCTAGTATATTTGTCTAAAGTATTTCATTGTATGAATATACCATAAAATATTTTTCCTAGTCTTCATGATGTTTCAACATTTCTGACATTACAAATAAACTTGAGCAATTTTGTGCATGTCTTCTTGTTAATGTGTGCATGAGATCACCTATGGTATAAAGCTAGAACAGAAATTTCTGTGGCATTGGGACTTGCATTTCCCTAGGAGTTGTCAATGATTCTCCAAAGTGCTAACACATGATTGTGTCTGTCCCTCTACATCCTGGCCAGCATGTGGCATATTCAGGAATTGTTAATAGTATTTGTTTTTATTTTTCATTTTATTATATTTACCTGTAAATATGAAAAAATCTAAGGTTGAATATCTTATGATTTTATCTAGTCTTTGGATTTTCCTGTTTATAAATGCTATTTTTCCATTTTCATCTGTTTTCTTATTGATTTACATTAATGTTCACATATGCCAAAAGTGAACCATTTGTCAGTTTTATATACTGCAAATATTTCTCCTGATTGTGACTTATCTTTTCAATTTGTGTGTCTTTTGATATACAACTTTTTAAAATATTCAAACTAATCCATATTTTTCCTTTAGTGTTCATATTTTATTGGTGTATTAAAAAAGAAAAACTACACACTCTTGTACCAAGCTCATAAAGCTATTTGGTTGCATCTTCTGCTAAATATCATTGAGGTTTACCTTTCACACTTAGATCTATAATTGACTAGAACTGATTTGTTTGCATAATGTGAAGATAAGACTCGTTTGGGGTAAGTTTTTCCTCCAGGAACATTTATTGAAAACTCCCTTCTCTCTCAGCTGATTTTTGATGTCAGTTCTGTCACATATCACTCGACCACTTATTCAGCATATTTACCAAGTATTCAAATCTGTCCTAAGAACTAGTTATGTATTAGTGATAAGATATTTGTTTCTGAATCTCATTCTGGATTTCTATTCTGTTCCATTATTGCAGTTGTTATCTCTGTTCTACAAAAACTCACTCTGTAAGTGACTATAATGCTCTTATAGTCAGAGTGTCTACCAAAGAAGGCCCCTTCCTCTTATTACTCTTTTTCAAATTATTCTATTCTCAGGCTTCCCCTGGTGGCCCAGTGGGTAAGGACACCGCCTTGCAGTGCAAGGGGCGCCAGTTCGAGCCCTGGCCTGGGAAGATCCCATGTGCCGCGGAGCGGCTGGACTGATGTCTCCAATTACCGAGCCAGAGCTCTGGGGCGCATGCCCCAGAGAAATGAAAGACCAATAGAAGCGGCCCACCCGTTCCCCTCCCTCCCCACCCCACCCCCCAAAAGATTAAAAAAAAAATATTCTATTCTCAGTGCTAGATATATTTCAAAGGGTTAATTTGATATTAATATTAAATATATTTAAAATATGTTCAATTAGATATACTTTTGTAAGTTCATAAAATATAAAAATTATATATATGTCATGTATACATAAATCATTAATTTGTATGACAAACATGGATCCTAGGTTAGATTTGTTAAAGGCAGAGCCTGAGGGAGACATTCTTGTGGACATGTTTCTCTTGAGAGGAGAATGAGTCAAGTTCGGTAGGGCAAGAGAGGGGTCTCCCATGCAGCTGAGGGTAATTTTCTAGAGACAGGGCAACTGGGAATGTAATCAGTCAACATTCATAGCAGTTTAGTGATACAGCAAGCTACCAACTTATCTATTACAATCTTTCCATTTTTTCAGAACGAATATATACCCCCAAACAAACAGATTTTATGTGTTTTGACAACTGTTGAGAAAAAGAAATGAAGTATGGATGGGTTAAAAAAAACTTAAATGCATATTACTAAGTGAAAAGAGTCATTAGGAAAGGCTACATACTCTAAGATTCCAACTACATGATATCTGGGAAAAGGCAAACTATGGAGAAAATAAAAAGATCAGTGGTTGCCAGAGGAGAGGGAGGGATGAGTAAGCAGAGAGTAGAAGACTTTCAGGGCATTGAAAATACTCTGCAGGATCTAGGTCATTGTCCTTTGTCCAAACCCACGGAATAAACACCACCAAGCGTGGACTCTCGTGCCAACCCTGGACTCTGAGTGACGATGATGATCAGTGTGGTCAGGACAAAGGCACCACTCTTGGGAGGATGCTGATAAAGGGGAAGCCTGTGAATGTGTGAGCGCAGGAGCTCTAGGGGAAATCTCTCTACTTCTCTCCCAATTTTTTTCTCAACCTAAAAAACCCTAAAACCTGCCTTTTTGAAATTACAATAAGAGAAAAAAACAAAACCTGAAAATGTTTTTTACTGACGAATTGAATAGTGAAGTTCAAATCATTTACATCTCTGAGTCAGAGATACAGTAAGATTGATATAAATGAATACAGTGAGTAATAAATACACCACCTCTTCCCCAACCACACACTCTTTAAAAACACTGATTTGCCAAAACTGAGGAAGCCTTGTGAACAGTCAAGGTCTATAATTTAGGTAGTCTTTGTTGAGCTTTTGGACCTCTCTACTAATAAGCCTATGTTCAGGCATTCTTCAATTTGTGGCTTTTAATTGCAAACTTTGGAACATTCTAAATTAGGGGTAAATGAATACATACTGGTAGGTTTGCCTTTATTTCCCAATGTAGACTTATTTTAAACCTCAAATTTCGCATATATTTGCATTAAGAAGCATAATTCTTGTGTTCTGATTTATTCATGCTTAATTCCACAAGCAGTCCTTTACCAAGACTGGTTTGATATCTAAGATGTCTCGGGAGTGATATTTTCTATGTTGGCTATCTTGCAAGCAGAATGAAATATATGTTACACAGTTCATCCATTTTGTCTTTTTTCCTGATCACCCAAATGTATTCTTACATTTCCATATTATTCCCATTTATACTGCCATCTCCACCACCTAATTTGAAAAATACAAATTAATCAGATTCCAGTCTAACTTTTATAAAAGTAGCCTAGAATCAAGTCAGGCAAGATGATGAAAGAATCACCTAGCAGGAATCTCAATGGAGTATCCATCTAGTTCAAAATTTAAAAGTAAAGAAAACTCAGAAACAATGTATAAATCTAAGTGGAATAATAAGGCCTATGGGTGTTAGTGCAGAAGCCATAGCAAGACAGACAGAGGATTCAGAGGGAAGATTTAGTATCCCACCACTGTCACAGAAACAGAACACTTGGCTTTGGGCACAAATAAAGCAAGGAAGACCAATGAGACCTGGTTCAGAAGCAGAACATTGGGAGGATAATAGTTAATTGAGGCTTTCCAGGTGGCTTAGTGGTAAAGATCACATCTGCCAGAATTGAACCCTGGGTCAGGAAGGTCCCCTGAAGAAGAAAATGGCTACCCACTCCAGTATTCCTGCCTATGGAGGGGAAAAACGTGCTAGCACGAATTGAATAGTGAAGTTCAAATCATTTACATCTCTGAGTCAGAGATACAGTAAGATTGATATAAATGAATACAGTGAGTAATAAATACACCACCTCTTCCCCAACCACACACTCTTTAAAAACACTGATTTGCCAAAACTGAGGAAGCCTTGTGAACAGTCAAGGTCTATAATTTAGGTAGTCTTTGTTGAGCTTTTGGACCTCTCTACTAATAAGCCTATGTTCAGGCATTCTTCAATTTGTGGCTTTTAATTGCAAACTTTGGAACATTCTAAATTAGGGGTAAATGAATACATACTGGTAGGTTTGCCTTTATTTCCCAATGTAGACTTATTTTAAACCTCAAATTTCGCATATATTTGCATTAAGAAGCATAATTCTTGTGTTCTGATTTATTCATGCTTAATTCCACAAGCAGTCCTTTACCAAGACTGGTTTGATATCTAAGATGTCTCGGGAGTGATATTTTCTATGTTGGCTATCTTGCAAGCAGAATGAAATATATGTTACACAGTTCATCCATTTTGTCTTTTTTCCTGATCACCCAAATGTATTCTTACATTTCCATATTATTCCCATTTATACTGCCATCTCCACCACCTAATTTGAAAAATACAAATTAATCAGATTCCAGTCTAACTTTTATAAAAGTAGCCTAGAATCAAGTCAGGCAAGATGATGAAAGAATCACCTAGCAGGAATCTCAATGGAGTATCCATCTAGTTCAAAATTTAAAAGTAAAGAAAACTCAGAAACAATGTATAAATCTAAGTGGAATAATAAGGCCTATGGGTGTTAGTGCAGAAGCCATAGCAAGACAGACAGAGGATTCAGAGGGAAGATTTAGTATCCCACCACTGTCACAGAAACAGAACACTTGGCTTTGGGCACAAATAAAGCAAGGAAGACCAATGAGACCTGGTTCAGAAGCAGAACATTGGGAGGATAATAGTTAATTGAGGCTTTCCAGGTGGCTTAGTGGTAAAGATCACATCTGCCAGAATTGAACCCTGGGTCAGGAAGGTCCCCTGAAGAAGAAAATGGCTACCCACTCCAGTATTCCTGCCTAGAAATCCCATGGAGAGACGGTGCCTGGAGGGTAATATAATAGTCTACCGGGTTGTAAAAGAGTCAGACATGACTTAGCAACTGAACAACAACAGAAGAGCTGATTGATAAGATGAAGAGAATGCCTGTACTTCCTCACCCCCAGAACCCTGGGAAAATAAAAGTAAGCAGCTACTGCCCAGGGCTTCGGGTGGGTAGGACTGTCTTCCAGGCCTCCTACGGAAATTTCATTCATAAACTTACTTCATGTGTGGAAATGAAGACAAAATTCTTTCTATTCCATCAGGATGGCAATTCACAAAGGAGAAAATCAAAGGTAAAATGTAGTTTCCAGTTGCTGAAAACCCCTTAGGCTGTCTGATGAAAGTAAATGCAAAGCAATCCAGATTAACTACTAGACAAATTAGGGTGTCTAAGAAAGATATTCATAGAGAAAACAGTCTCTGTTGAGGAGGGGCTTACAAAAAAATAAGGGAATGACCCACCACAAGGGAAAGCCAGAAGACAGCAAAAAGCAAATTAAGTTCAAAAAGGAAGCACAAAAGGAATAGGTGAAGAAAATCAGTGTGGTAAGAGAAGAAAAAATTAAACAGAAAACAATAAAACAGAAAGAATTGATAAAAACAACAAATGGTTCTTTAAAGAATTGATTTAAAAATTAATCTAATGAAGATTTAAACAAAAAAGAAAAGAAAAGAAAATTTTCCAAAGTCTGGAAGAGGAGAAAATCACATTTACAATTAAAGGTACTGTGATCAACTTTTTGATAATGTTTCATAATTCAGATGAACAAATTCTTAGAAAAATCATAGTTCACTAAAATTGACCTAAGTACAAAGAGAGAATATAGTCATTTCTCTATCAAGTAAATCGTATCCTTTAAGGAAAAAAAAAAAAAAGAACTCCTCACAAATGAAATGGCAGTCCCACATTACTCTGCAGGGCAACTCTGGTAAACTTTTAGGCTAGAATAAACCAAGCTTACAGAAATCATTCCAAAGAATGGAAAGAGATCACCCATCATTTCATTTTTAAACAGAATATCTTGGTTTTAGGAAGGTCCCTGAAGAAGAAAATGGCTACCCACTCCAGTATTCCTGCCTAGAAATCCCATGGAGAGACGGTGCCTGGAGGGTAATATAATAGTCTACCGGGTTGTAAAAGAGTCAGACATGACTTAGCAACTGAACAACAACAGAAGAGCTGATTGATAAGATGAAGAGAATGCCTGTACTTCCTCACCCCCAGAACCCTGGGAAAATAAAAGTAAGCAGCTACTGCCCAGGGCTTCGGGTGGGTAGGACTGTCTTCCAGGCCTCCTACGGAAATTTCATTCATAAACTTACTTCATGTGTGGAAATGAAGACAAAATTCTTTCTATTCCATCAGGATGGCAATTCACAAAGGAGAAAATCAAAGGTAAAATGTAGTTTCCAGTTGCTGAAAACCCCTTAGGCTGTCTGATGAAAGTAAATGCAAAGCAATCCAGATTAACTACTAGACAAATTAGGGTGTCTAAGAAAGATATTCATAGAGAAAACAGTCTCTGTTGAGGAGGGGCTTACAAAAAAATAAGGGAATGACCCACCACAAGGGAAAGCCAGAAGACAGCAAAAAGCAAATTAAGTTCAAAAAGGAAGCACAAAAGGAATAGGTGAAGAAAATCAGTGTGGTAAGAGAAGAAAAAATTAAACAGAAAACAATAAAACAGAAAGAATTGATAAAAACAACAAATGGTTCTTTAAAGAATTGATTTAAAAATTAATCTAATGAAGATTTAAACAAAAAAGAAAAGAAAAGAAAATTTTCCAAAGTCTGGAAGAGGAGAAAATCACATTTACAATTAAAGGTACTGTGATCAACTTTTTGATAATGTTTCATAATTCAGATGAACAAATTCTTAGAAAAATCATAGTTCACTAAAATTGACCTAAGTACAAAGAGAGAATATAGTCATTTCTCTATCAAGTAAATCGTATCCTTTAAGGAAAAAAAAAAAAAAGAACTCCTCACAAATGAAATGGCAGTCCCACATTACTCTGCAGGGCAACTCTGGTAAACTTTTAGGCTAGAATAAACCAAGCTTACAGAAATCATTCCAAAGAATGGAAAAGAGATCACCCATCATTTCATTGTATTAAAACAGAATATCTTGGTTTTAAAACAAAATGAAAACAAAAAGGAATAGTACTGCCCAATCCTACTTATGAACATAAATGAAGCTTTTCAAAGATAATATTTGCAAAAACAAGCAGTGATATATAAAAATGTAAACATTATGTCCAATTTAGGTTTAGTTCAGGATTGCAAGGTTGGTTTATCATTCAAAAATCAGTGTAATATAGCTCATTAACATAACAAAGAAGAAAAACAATCCAATAGATGCCTAGGTATCATTTGATAAAATTCAAGCTCTACTGATGAAAAAAATTAAAAACTACTAGCAAACTCTGAATATAAGGCCTTTCCTTCATCTTCAAAAAATAAAAACCTATGATATCGAACAACTCATATGTTCTCTCTTGGTCCTTTTCAACATCACAGGACAAAGGAAAGAATCAATACATAACAAAGCCATAATTATTTTTAGGTGATACTGAAATTACAAACATGATTTCCAATAGAAAACTTAATGAAATGTAGAATAGCAAAATAAGGTACATACTATTCATACAATGAATATTATGCAGTCATAAAAGTGAATGAACTAAGGCTTGCCATTACAAAAAAAACCCTGTTGACTCTTACAAATATATTAATAAGTCAGTAAACCAGACACAAAGGAATGCCTGTCTGATTTCACCTATAAAATTTCAAAAGCTTGCATGACTAATTGGTGATGGTAAAAACCTGGATAGTGGTTATAGTTGATGAGAAAAAGAGTATAATAATTGAGAGGAGACATGAAGAAAGTTTAGGGGTTTCTAATAACATTTTATTTCTTGGAAAATGTAGTGATGATATATATGGGTCCATTTGTAATTAATCACTAGGCTAGATTCTTAGAATTTTTATATTTTTTTATATTATAGTCAACTTTAATTTTTTAAGTTTACAAACAAAATATAGAACAATTTTTAGAATGAAATGTTTTGTGTAAGAAAGTATGGGAAATTAATATCTATATATTTATATTAGCTATCTGTCTAGATATACACACATGCATACACACACTTGCCTATATTTGAAAAAAGAAACACTGGAAAAATAAGAAGGAAAACACAACTATCATTTTTAAAAAGAGATAAGAAAGCAAAAATTCTCTTTGGAAAAAAAAATTCTCATGCTATACTTTTAATATGCTTTTGGTTTTAAACCAAGTAAATGTGTTACATATTTAAAAATAGACTTTCAAAAGTAACCCCCCAAATGAAAAATCAACTGAAAACAGACTTTCCCCTCCTGTTAGTATTTAGAAAGTAGCAAAAAACCATTGTTCTTATTCTATCAAGCTAAATAAGCTGGTTATGCAATAAAATTATAGCTTTTAAAAACCCATCAGAAACTTGAGAACGCAAATGCACTAAATTCCAGGAAAGGATAAACATATTATGGGATAAAAGAAACAGATGGCTCAGGACTTTCACGGTAGACCAGTGGTTAAGACTCCAGGCTTCCACTGCAAGAGGCAAGGGTTCAATTCCTGGTGGGAGAACTAAGATCTCACATGCCATATAAGGCCACCAAAAAAAAAGAAAAGAAAAACTGATGACTGATGGAGAAAGGCAGAGGGGAAAAACTGTTATTGGTGAGGTTTAGGAGATTGTCCAAACACTTTTAACACACTTGCCATGGCCCCTGAGTGTGCTTGTATCATAACTGGAAATTCTAACTACCTCAGCCACAGAGTAAGTCTTCCTCACTCACCTACTCTTTCCCATGGATCTTCACTGAATGCTCAGGGGTACCATGTGAAAGGCTGCATGCAGGCCAAGAGCTGAGAGAGATCCCAGTGAGGTGTATGGACCTTCCCTTAAATACAAGGCAAATATCCTTCAAGAGCAGAGTCAGGAAGGGAACTGATCAATCAAGGCAAATGTGGCTCACCACACCTGGGCAGCTGAGAAAGAGCAGCAGAGCCAAGGAAACTATAGTTGGGACCTCTTTGTGTAAGTGATAGAGTGAGGACACCAAAGGGCTTCCCAGGTGGCTCCATGGTAAAGAATCTGCCTGCCAATGCAGGAGATGCAGGAGACTCGGGTTTGGCCCCTGGGTCAGGAAGACCCCCTGGAGGAGGAAATGGCAACCCACTCCATTGTTCCTGCCTGCAAAATCCCATGGACAGGGGAACCTAGCGGCCACAGTCCTTGAGGTCACACAAAAAATCAGACACAACTGAGTGATGGAGCAGGCACATGCACACAAGCACACAAAATTGTAAAAGACAAGATTTGAACACTGCAATCATGCAACTTGACCTAACTGGAATTTACAGAACACCTCACTTCAAAAATGCAATATACCTATTATTTTTAGTGGCATATTAAAAGGTTACTAAGAGGGACACCATAGATCGTAAAACAAATTTTGATTAATATGAACAAGTAGAATCATGCACAATATATTATCTGGCTAAAAATATTTTAAATTAGAAATAAACATCAATAAAACCCTTCAGAAACTTGAGAACGCAAATGCACTAAATTCCAGGAAAGGATAAACATATTATGGGATAAAAGAAACAGATGGCTCAGGACTTTCACGGTAGACCAGTGGTTAAGACTCCAGGCTTCCACTGCAAGAGGCAAGGGTTCAATTCCTGGTGGGAGAACTAAGATCTCACATGCCATATAAGGCCACCAAAAAAAAAGAAAAGAAAAGTGATGACTGATGGAGAAAGGCAGAGGGGAAAAACTGTTATTGGTGAGGTTTAGGAGATTGTCCAAACACTTTTAACACACTTGCCATGGCCCCTGAGTGTGCTTGTATCATAACTGGAAATTCTAACTACCTCAGCCACAGAGTAAGTCTTCCTCACTCACCTACTCTTTCCCATGGATCTTCACTGAATGCTCAGGGGTACCATGTGAAAGGCTGCATGCAGGCCAAGAGCTGAGAGAGATCCCAGTGAGGTGTATGGACCTTCCCTTAAATACAAGGCAAATATCCTTCAAGAGCAGAGTCAGGAAGGGAACTGATCAATCAAGGCAAATGTGGCTCACCACACCTGGGCAGCTGAGAAAGAGCAGCAGAGCCAAGGAAACTATAGTTGGGACCTCTTTGTGTAAGTGATAGAGTGAGGACACCAAAGGGCTTCCCAGGTGGCTCCATGGTAAAGAATCTGCCTGCCAATGCAGGAGATGCAGGAGACTCGGGTTTGGCCCCTGGGTCAGGAAGACCCCCTGGAGGAGGAAATGGCAACCCACTCCATTGTTCCTGCCTGCAAAATCCCATGGACAGGGGAACCTAGCGGCCACAGTCCTTGAGGTCACACAAAAAATCAGACACAACTGAGTGATGGAGCAGGCACATGCACACAAGCACACAAAATTGTAAAAGACAAGATTTGAACACTGCAATCATGCAACTTGACCTAACTGGAATTTACAGAACACCTCACTTCAAAAATGCAATATACCTATTATTTTTAGTGGCATATTAAAAGGTTACTAAGAGGGACACCATAGATCGTAAAACAAATTTTGATTAATATGAACAAGTAGAATCATGCACAATATATTATCTGGCTAAAAATATTTTAAATTAGAAATAAACATCAATAAAACCTTCCAATATTTGGCAATTTAGTAATACCATGTTAAATAATTCATGAGTCAAAGAATCAGAAAGAATATTAAAAAGCATTTTAAAGTGGGTGATATTGAGAACAGCGTATCTAAATCTGTGGTTTATGGCTAAAGAAGTGCTTAGCCAGCATTAAATAGCTTTAAATGACTGTATTAGGAAAGAAGGAAGGGGTGAAACCAATTATCTTAGCTTCTACTTTAAGAAGCTAAAGGGATCAAATGACACCAAAAATAAGCATAAAGGAAATTCTTAGTATTCAATAAAATAGAAAAATGACAAATACAAAAAAATTCAGCACTCAGATCTTGGAAAACAGTGATAGAATTAATCAAAATCTAGCAAGATTAGTTAAGCTAAAAAGAGAAAACACAAATTGCCAACATCAGGAAACAGAGATTATTACTATAGATCCATTAACATTAGACTGATAATAAGGAAACTGTATGAGGAACTTCAAACATAAATTCTTTACCATAGCTTAAAAGAACAAATCCTTGAAAAGTAGAACTTAAGGTTAACAGACAGAAAACCAAAAAGACCCAGTACCTACTAAAAGTAAAATTTATAACAAAAAACCATTCCATAAAGAAAATTCAAAGCCCACATGACTTCATAACAATTAAATGAATCATTAAGAGAAAAAATACAAATTCCACACAAAGTTTCTAGAATATACAGGAGAAACTGGAGATTTCTTACACATTTCATGGAAATGACAAGATACTGATACCAATACTTTATAAAAACTTTAGAAGGAAAACAAACACAGTCACAAAATACATAACATTTGTAAATCTTTTTCAGCAGTTGATAAAAGGGATAATAAATCATCAAAAGAAATTTATCTAAGGAATGCAAGGTTGTTTTAGCATGTGAAAGTCAAGTGATGTAATTTACCACATCAACAAAATAACCAGAAAAAGAAATGATCACCTCAGTAAATGCAGAAAAGCATTTGACTGAATTTACCACACTGTCATGATAATTCTCAGGAAATCAAGAAGAGAAATTCCTCATTGCAGTAAAGAACATTTATATAACTAAAACAAAAAAAACCCCACTACTGCTAACACCATACTCATTTGTGAAATACTGAATGCCCTTCCAAATTGCAACCCACTCCAGTATTCTTGCCTGGAAATTCCACGGACAGAGAAGCCTCACTAGTTATAGTTCATGGGGTTGCAAAGAGTAGGATATGGCTAAGCACACATGCAATGGAAAATGAATGTCTTTCCACCAAGATCAGGGAAAATGTAAAATTATCTTCTCTTCATCCGTATGGAAACAGAAAATCCCCTGGACTGCAAGGAGATCAAACCAGTCAATCCAAAGGAAATCAACCCTGATTATTCACTGGAAGGACTGATGCTAAAGGTGAAGCTCCAGTACTTTGTCCACCTGATGCGAAGAGCCAACTCGTTGGAAAAGACCCTGATGCTGGGAAAGACTGAATTCAAAGGAGAAGGATGTGAAGGTTAGATAGCATCAATGAGTCAATGGACAGATTTTAAGCAAACTCTGGGAGACAGCAGAGGATAGGGGAGCCTGGTGTGCTACAGTCCATGGGGTCACAAATTGCAGGACACGATTTATCGATTGAAAAACAACAAATTTGTATTCAAGATTATACTGGAAGTCTAAGCTAGTAAAAAAAATAAAAGGAAGAAGGAAGAAAGTGAGGGAGGAAATGTAGGAGAAAGGAGAGATAAGAATACATTAAAAAAGAAAAATACAAATTCCACACAAAGTTTCTAGAATATACAGGAGAAACTGGAGATTTCTTACACATTTCATGGAAATGACAAGATACTGATACCAATACTTTATAAAAACTTTAGAAGGAAAACAAACACAGTCACAAAATACATAACATTTGTAAATCTTTTTCAGCAGTTGATAAAAGGGATAATAAATCATCAAAAGAAATTTATCTAAGGAATGCAAGGTTGTTTTAGCATGTGAAAGTCAAGTGATGTAATTTACCACATCAACAAAATAACCAGAAAAAGAAATGATCACCTCAGTAAATGCAGAAAAGCATTTGACTGAATTTACCACACTGTCATGATAATTCTCAGGAAATCAAGAAGAGAAATTCCTCATTGCAGTAAAGAACATTTATATAACTAAAACAAAAAAAACCCCACTACTGCTAACACCATACTCATTTGTGAAATACTGAATGCCCTTCCAAATTGCAACCCACTCCAGTATTCTTGCCTGGAAATTCCACGGACAGAGAAGCCTCACTAGTTATAGTTCATGGGGTTGCAAAGAGTAGGATATGGCTAAGCACACATGCAATGGAAAATGAATGTCTTTCCACCAAGATCAGGGAAAATGTAAAATTATCTTCTCTTCATCCGTATGGAAACAGAAAATCCCCTGGACTGCAAGGAGATCAAACCAGTCAATCCAAAGGAAATCAACCCTGATTATTCACTGGAAGGACTGATGCTAAAGGTGAAGCTCCAGTACTTTGTCCACCTGATGCGAAGAGCCAACTCGTTGGAAAAGACCCTGATGCTGGGAAAGACTGAATTCAAAGGAGAAGGATGTGAAGGTTAGATAGCATCAATGAGTCAATGGACAGATTTTAAGCAAACTCTGGGAGACAGCAGAGGATAGGGGAGCCTGGTGTGCTACAGTCCATGGGGTCACAAATTGCAGGACACGATTTATCGATTGAAAAACAACAAATTTGTATTCAAGATTATACTGGAAGTCTAAGCTAGTAAAAAAAATAAAAGGAAGAAGGAAGAAAGTGAGGGAGGAAATGTAGGAGAAAGGAAGATAAGGACTGGAAAAGAAGAGGTAAAATTGTTACCTGCTATCATTTTCAGATAAGGATTGTGTATGGAGAAACCCCTAGGAAATCTACTTCCAAAAAGTCTACTAGAAGCAAAAATTAAATATAGTACTGTTACAGAAGGTAATATCAATACACAAAAGCCAAATTCTAATAATAGAAAATTAAAATTTACAAAGAAAATTATACAACAAGAATGCAATACTACCATAATACCATATTCAGGAGGAAATTAACAAATAATCTGTAGGTCTTTTATAATAAAAATTACAAAATATGTACCAGGAAAAAATTAAAGACAAAAAGATAAAAAAGGTATAAAGATAGATAATCAAGATATAAGAAAGGTATCTCTTATTCATAGGGGCTGCCCTGATGGCTCAGCCATAAAGAATCTGCCTGCAATGCAGGAGATGCAGGAAACTAGGGTTCAGTCCCTGGGTTGGGAAGATCCCCTGGAGGAGAAAAAGGCAACCCAATTCAGTATTCCTGTCTGGGAAATTCCATGGGCAGAGAAGCCTAATGGGTTACAGTTAACAGGGTCTCACAGAGCTAGACACAGCAGAGCATGGGTGCACGCATCTTGTTCATTTATTAGAAAACTCAACTTGGTTAAGATGTCAGTTCCTTCCAAATGATACAGATTCAGTGCAACTCCAAAGTTACATCAAACTTTCACTTTTTATTAATTTATTTATTTTACAAATCGTTGTTATTCAACCCATATCATGGAAGGACTGATGCTAAAGGTGAAGCTCCAGTACTTTGTCCACCTGATGCGAAGAGCCAACTCGTTGGAAAAGACCCTGATGCTGGGAAAGACTGAATTCAAAGGAGAAGGATGTGAAGGTTAGATAGCATCAATGAGTCAATGGACAGATTTTAAGCAAACTCTGGGAGACAGCAGAGGATAGGGGAGCCTGGTGTGCTACAGTCCATGGGGTCACAAATTGCAGGACACGATTTATCGATTGAAAAACAACAAATTTGTATTCAAGATTATACTGGAAGTCTAAGCTAGTAAAAAAAATAAAAGGAAGAAGGAAGAAAGTGAGGGAGGAAATGTAGGAGAAAGGAAGATAAGGACTGGAAAAGAAGAGGTAAAATTGTTACCTGCTATCATTTTCAGATAAGGATTGTGTATGGAGAAACCCCTAGGAAATCTACTTCCAAAAAGTCTACTAGAAGCAAAAATTAAATATAGTACTGTTACAGAAGGTAATATCAATACACAAAAGCCAAATTCTAATAATAGAAAATTAAAATTTACAAAGAAAATTATACAACAAGAATGCAATACTACCATAATACCATATTCAGGAGGAAATTAACAAATAATCTGTAGGTCTTTTATAATAAAAATTACAAAATATGTACCAGGAAAAAATTAAAGACAAAAAGATAAAAAAGGTATAAAGATAGATAATCAAGATATAAGAAAGGTATCTCTTATTCATAGGGGCTGCCCTGATGGCTCAGCCATAAAGAATCTGCCTGCAATGCAGGAGATGCAGGAAACTAGGGTTCAGTCCCTGGGTTGGGAAGATCCCCTGGAGGAGAAAAAGGCAACCCAATTCAGTATTCCTGTCTGGGAAATTCCATGGGCAGAGAAGCCTAATGGGTTACAGTTAACAGGGTCTCACAGAGCTAGACACAGCAGAGCATGGGTGCACGCATCTTGTTCATTTATTAGAAAACTCAACTTGGTTAAGATGTCAGTTCCTTCCAAATGATACAGATTCAGTGCAACTCCAAAGTTACATCAAACTTTCACTTTTTATTAATTTATTTATTTTACAAATCGTTGTTATTCTAAAGCCAATACAGAAAACAAAGGACCTAGAATAATTAAAACCAATCCAAAAAAAAATAATGCAATATCTAATTTGAAAACTACAGAAACCATGTATGTGTGTTCTGAGGGCAAATACAAACAGCTCAATAGATTAGAGGGTCAAGAAATGGAGCCAACAAATTACTTGATTTTTTGATGAAGCCATCATATTAGGTATCTAAAACTGCCACAAAACTTAGCAACTCAGTCTAATAAACTGTTATTATTTCACAATATTTGTAAGGTTGGGAATTAGGCACAGCCTGGCTGGTCTGCAATCATGATGTGACTAGAGCCCCAACCATCTCAAAGTGCTACTGGGAAAGGGTATGGTTCCAGCTCACTCATGTAGCTATTCCCTGATAGCTCAGATAGTAGAAAGTCACCAGCAATGTAGGAGATCCAGGTTCTGTCCCTGGGTTGGGAAGATCCCCTGGAAAAGTGAATGGCTACCAACTCCAGTGTTCTCTCCTAGAAAATTCCATGAATAGAGGAGCCTAGTGGGCTACAGCCATTAGGGTCATAAAGACTTGGACAGGATTCAATGACTCACACTTCCCTGCGCTGTGGCTAAGATTCAGTTCTTGGCAGGTGCGTTGGACTAAGAATCTCAGTTCTTTATTATTAGCTATTGGACTTAAACAGTTTCTGACTACACTGGCCTCCCGAGGGGGAGCTTAGAGCACTGTACCTCACTTCAACAGAGCAAGTGAGTAGAGTCTGACAGCAAAGGAAGAAGAGAAGGAGGGAGGGAGGGAGTATTTTTAATGCTTTTCCATCACTTACTAATCAATCTGATATTTTTGTGACATTTCTGTTCAGGCTTTCTATTTTTTTTCATTCAGTTATTAGAGCTCTTCTTATATTAAAATAAATTCAAATTCATAGTAGCAGAAACTAGAAAAGTTGATGCAAGTGGCTGGAGGTGGGGAAATAAGGAGAATTTGGTAAAGGGGTGCACGCATCTTGTTCATTAAAACTCAACTTGGTTAAGATGTCAGTTCCTTCCAAATGATACAGATTCAGTGCAACTCCAAAGTTACATCAAACTTTCACTTTTTATTAATTTATTTATTTTACAAATCGTTGTTATTCTAAAGCCAATACAGAAAACAAAGGACCTAGAATAATTAAAACCAATCCAAAAAAAAATAATGCAATATCTAATTTGAAAACTACAGAAACCATGTATGTGTGTTCTGAGGGCAAATACAAACAGCTCAATAGATTAGAGGGTCAAGAAATGGAGCCAACAAATTACTTGATTTTTTGATGAAGCCATCATATTAGGTATCTAAAACTGCCACAAAACTTAGCAACTCAGTCTAATAAACTGTTATTATTTCACAATATTTGTAAGGTTGGGAATTAGGCACAGCCTGGCTGGTCTGCAATCATGATGTGACTAGAGCCCTAACCATCTCAAAGTGCTACTGGGAAAGGGTATGGTTCCAGCTCACTCATGTAGCTATTCCCTGATAGCTCAGATAGTAGAAAGTCACCAGCAATGTAGGAGATCCAGGTTCTGTCCCTGGGTTGGGAAGATCCCCTGGAAAAGTGAATGGCTACCAACTCCAGTGTTCTCTCCTAGAAAATTCCATGAATAGAGGAGCCTAGTGGGCTACAGCCATTAGGGTCATAAAGACTTGGACAGGATTCAATGACTCACACTTCCCTGCGCTGTGGCTAAGATTCAGTTCTTGGCAGGTGCGTTGGACTAAGAATCTCAGTTCTTTATTATTAGCTATTGGACTTAAACAGTTTCTGACTACACTGGCCTCCCCGAGGGGGAGCTTAGAGCACTGTACCTCACTTCAACAGAGCAAGTGAGTAGAGTCTGACAGCAAAGGAAGAAGAGAAGGAGGGAGGGAGGGAGTATTTTTAATGCTTTTCCATCACTTACTAATCAATCTGATATTTTTGTGACATTTCTGTTCAGGCTTTCTATTTTTTTTCATTCAGTTATTAGAGCTCTTCTTATATTAAAATAAATTCAAATTCATAGTAGCAGAAACTAGAAAAGTTGATGCAAGTGGCTGGAGGTGGGGAAATAAGGAGAATTTGGTAAAAGGGTACATCTTTCAATTATAAGGAAGACCTGAAAGTCTAATGTTATAATATGGTGACTTTTCGTACTGTTCATGGGGTTCTCAAGGCAAGAATACTTAAGTGGTTTGCCATTCCCTTCTCCAGTGGAATACGTTTTGTATAATTGAAACTTACTAAGTGAATAGAACTTAAATGTTAACAAGGACTTGATCATGGTCCAATGGTTCAAACTTCACCTTTTAATTCAATATTGTAACAAAGTCAGCAAAGACTTTTAAAAGGTCCACATCAAAAAACAAAGTAAAATAAATGCTAACAATAACAAAAGGTAAATATGTGAAAGTAAAATAAGTTTTCCCTCTTTGAACAAATCCTATTTATTATCTATTTTCTATATAGATATTGGATTCACTTTGCATTTACTACATTTAAGGTGTGTTTCTATATTCATAAGAGTACTGGCTTTTGGCCTGTGATTTATTTTTTTTGGTAATATCTTTGTCAGATTTTGATGTCAGTGTTATGGCGGCTTTGTGAAATAAGTTACTTTCTCTCCCCTTCATTTTCTAAAAGAGTTTATGTATGCTTGATATTTTCTCCTCTTCATGTGTTTGATAGAATTCATAACTGAAAGTAAATAGTACTTGAATATAACCTAAAATCTTTTTTAATGTAAATTATTTTCCTAAATAGACAACTATTTGTTTACATATGTTTTCAAGAAATTGGTTTACTATAGTGGTGATATTTATTGGTATCAAATTATTTATAATAGTTTCAAATCCTTTTAATAGCTGTAGAACCTATAGCAATTTAAATATGGTTCATTTATAATATTGTGTTACTTTTAGGTATACAGCAAAGTAACTCAGCTATATATGTATATTTCAGATGCTTTTCCATTATATGTTATTTCAAGATACTGAATATAGTTCCCAGTGTTATACAGTAGGTCCTTGTTGTTATATATATATTAGAGTGTAACTGCTAATCCCAAACTCCTAATCTAACCCTCTTTCCTCTTTTGGTAACCATAAGTTTGCTTTCTATGTCTGTGAGTCTGTTTATCTTTTGTAAATAAACTCATTTAATAGATTCTACATTTAAAAAAGGAAATTGATTCTAAAGTCTCTGTAGGTTTCTCAGGTATACCTATTTGTGTTACATTTAATGGTTGTTCTAGGAATTAAAATCTCTAATAAAAGTTAACATTATACCATAAATACAAGAATTTTCCTAAAGTGCAGTCTCATTTTTTTCCTGTCCTTTGCAACTTTTCTTTTTATATCTATGTAATATAATACTGTTTCATACAGCTACATCTTTAGTAATTGGTAAGTGACTGAAAGAGTTAGTCTCACTTGTGTCTGACTCTTTGCAGCCCCATGAACTGTAGCCTGCCTGGCTCTTCTGTCCATGGAATTCTCCAGCCAAGAATATTGGAGTGGGTTACCATCCCCTTCTCCAGGGAATCTTCCCAACTCAGGGATCAAACCCCGGTCTACTGCACTGCAGGTAGGTTCTTACCCTTTTAAACCACCAGGGAAGTCTGGTAAGTGACTGTGCCATGATATTTATTACTGTCTGAACTTCTCCACCTCTTCCCCTGCCAAAATTCACCCAACGGTTTCTGCATTAATTGGTAATATGTGCTTGAATGTTTCAGAGGTTGAAAATTTGTGATTTTCAAATTCTATGCTGATTAGTCGTCATGTTTGCCCCGCTTTAGAAACATCTCTGTAGGAACTGAAAGCTAATGAATAAGAATTTGAAAATTATAATTTCCAAGATCAACATCTGCAGGTCACTTGCCCTTTTGAAATGTCCCCTGTAATGTTGGAGTGCAGGGTGTAAATCAGTCTGACTGGACTTTGCTTTATCAGAGCTGGATAGCAGCTCCAGGTCTCCAAGAAGTTCCAAGAGCCATGACCCAGGGGTCTCCCATGGCACTCTGTACTTCCCATGGAGCTGGTTCTGGGAAGGACCTTTCCTTATTAACTCAGTCCAAAAGGATTAATTTCGCAATGGAGACATGTGGGCATCTGGGTTGCAGGGGATTAAGGTGTGGGTATCTCCACCTGATTAAATGTCTACCAACCAGTTTCTATAAAAATAGATTTCATATCCAAAGGCATCTTCTCTTTTCTGAGCTGATTATCCTCTTTCAAGCCAGGAAGAAATAATCCCTGACAAGCACTCTTGGGCAAAGACTGCAACAGATCTCCTATTTCATTTTCTCTCTGCCTTATTCACTTGGAAAGGCCAACTCCCTCCCTGACAGAAATTCAGAGGAGTTGTTCTTTTTCTTCTTAATAAAATAAAATTTCAGGTTGAATAGGTCTGCTCTTTTGAGAAACAGCCAGCACTCAGCAGCTCAGACACTTCAAACTAAAGTAATGTTATCCCCAGCCATTCTTCTCAGAAGGGTCTCACTAGAGCAGTGGGGCTCCCAAAACAGTATTTGTCACAACTCCAACTAGCAAGGAAGTACCTTCAGTTGTATCAAACCCCTTATCCCTACTGTCTGGTTCTCAGACGTAAGCCTACTACATTCTAGTCATATCATTTGGAACAAGTGAATTAGGGCCTCATTAACTCATTTTTTTCTTCTTTAAAAAACACAGAAAACAATAATGATATTATAAATAAGCTTTGAAGGAGATGTAGTACCAGTACAGTTTCAAAGAGAAGGCTCCATGATTTTAGTTCTTTGTCTTGCTTTCTCCAGAACTCATTTACAGCTTTCCACCCAACGGTTTCTGCATTAATTGGTAATATGTGCTTGAATGTTTCAGAGGTTGAAAATTTGTGATTTTCAAATTCTATGCTGATTAGTCGTCATGTTTGCCCCGCTGTAGAAACATCTCTGTCGGAACTGAAAGCTAATGAATAAGCATTTGAAAATTATAATTTCCAAGATCAACATCTGCAGGTCACTTGCCCTTTGAAATGCCCCCTGTAATGTTGGAGTGCAGGGTGTAGATCAGTCTGACTGGACTTTGCTTTATCAGAGCTGGATAGCAGCTCCAGGTCTCCAAGAAGTTCCAAGAGCCATGACCCAGGGGTCTCCCATGGCACTCTGTACTTCCCATGGAGCTGGTTCTGGGAAGGACCTTTCCTTATTAACTCAGTCCAAAAGGATTAATTTCGCAATGGAGACATGTGGGCATCTGGGTTGCAGGGGATTAAGGTGTGGGTATCTCCACCTGATTAAATGTCTACCAACCAGTTTCTATAAAAATAGATTTCATATCCAAAGGCATCTTCTCTTTTCTGAGCTGATTATCCTCTTTCAAGCCAGGAAGAAATAATCCCTGACAAGCACTCTTGGGCAAAGACTGCAACAGATCTCCTATTTCATTTTCTCTCTGCCTTAGTCACTTGGACAGGCCAACCCCCTCCCTGACAGAAATTCAGAGGAGTTGTTCTTTTCTTCTTAATAAAATAAAATTTCAGGTTGAATAGGTCTGCTCTTTTGAGAAACAGCCAGCACTCAGCAGCTCAGACACTTCAAACTAAAGTAATGTTATCCCCAGCCATTCTTCTCAGAAGGGTCTCACTAGAGCAGTGGGGCTCCCAAAACAGTATTTGTCACAACTCCAACTAGCAAGGAAGTACCTTCAGTTGTATCAAACCCCTTATCCCTACTGTCTGGTTCTCAGACGTAAGCCTACTACATTCTAGTCATATCATTTGGAACAAGTGAATTAGGGCCTCATTAACTCATTTTTTTCTTCTTTAAAAAACACAGAAAACAATAATGATATTATAAATAAGCTTTGAAGGAGATGTAGTACCAGTACAGTTTCAAAGAGAAGGCTCCATGATTTTAGTTCTTTGTCTTGCTTTCTCCAGAACTCATTTACAGTCCAGGTTTCACAGTAACTATACACAAGAGGAGTCCCTTTCCCTACTTTACATGTAAGGACACCGATGTTAAGAGAGAACTGATTACAGTGGTAAGAACTTAGCCGCCCGACCATCCCTCCTGATCCCTTTCCTGGGCTTACTCCTGGAATCTGCATTGATGGCTCATTCTCACCAAGATTTCCTAGAAGTAGGGCTTTCAGTGAAAAGCCAAGACAGTTTGAGGGAAGCTGGTTGGTTAAGCACCCTAAATTCCTACTCCTGGACTTCACTGCCATTTTTGTTGTATATAGTTTTTTCCTGCTAAGGGATTATCATGTTGATTCAATTTTCCTAATGAAATCCTTCTTCTGCCAGAAACTGTGGGACCCTCCTACACTACATCCTGATACCATCCCTTGTGTCTTCCTTGCCCTCATGGCTTCTGTGGTTTTCATTTTAAGCTGAAGAGAAAGATGGATTGCCACTGCATTGTGGCAATCTCTAGTTATATCCAAGACGAACAGATCTTGATCACTGATCTTCCTGAAATGTTGCCAGGTTTCATAAGTGCCCATCAGACCTGGTAATTCTCATCATCACCTTACCAATAGGCCTTGGGCCCCTGGACACCCAGTGCCCTGCTCTAACGTACCAGAATATCTCATTTTGGTCCTGGATGTTCCCCACACAGGTGGTCTTGCAATCTATAAATACCTAGTTCTTTATGCAATTTGCTTGGCACTCAGCAGCTCATTCACTTCAAACTAAAGTAATGTTATCCCCAGCCATTCTTCTCAGAAGGGTCTCACTAGAGCAGTGGGGCTCCCAAAACAGTATTTGTCACAACTCCAACTAGCAAGGAAGTACCTTCAGTTGTATCAAACCCCTTATCCCTACTGTCTGGTTCTCAGACGTAAGCCTACTACATTCTAGTCATATCATTTGGAACAAGTGAATTAGGGCCTCATTAACTCATTTTTTTCTTCTTTAAAAAACACAGAAAACAATAATGATATTATAAATAAGCTTTGAAGGAGATGTAGTACCAGTACAGTTTCAAAGAGAAGGCTCCATGATTTTAGTTCTTTGTCTTGCTTTCTCCAGAACTCATTTACAGTCCAGGTTTCACAGTAACTATACACAAGAGGAGTCCCTTTCCCTACTTTACATGTAAGGACACCGATGTTAAGAGAGAACTGATTACAGTGGTAAGAACTTAGCCGCCGACCATCCCTCCTGATCCCTTTCCTGGGCTTACTCCTGGAATCTGCATTGATGGCTCATTCTCACCAAGATTTCCTAGAAGTAGGGCTTTCAGTGAAAAGCCAAGACAGTTTGAGGGAAGCTGGTTGGTTAAGCACCCTAAATTCCTACTCCTGGACTTCACTGCCATTTTTGTTGTATATAGTTTTTTCCTGCTAAGGGATTATCATGTTGATTCAATTTTCCTAATGAAATCCTTCTTCTGCCAGAAACTGTGGGACCCTCCTACACTACATCCTGATACCATCCCTTGTGTCTTCCTTGCCCTCATGGCTTCTGTGGTTTTCATTTTAAGCTGAAGAGAAAGATGGATTGCCACTGCATTGTGGCAATCTCTAGTTATATCCAAGACGAACAGATCTTGATCACTGATCTTCCTGAAATGTTGCCAGGTTTCATAAGTGCCCATCAGACCTGGTAATTCTCATCATCACCTTACCAATAGGCCTTGGGCCCCTGGACACCCAGTGCCCTGCTCTAACGTACCAGAATATCTCATTTTGGTCCTGGATGTTCCCCACACAGGTGGTCTTGCAATCTATAAATACCTAGTTCTTTATGCAATTTGCTTACATTTCCAGTAGGCCTTGAAAAAAAAAAAAAAATCAAAACACCTATACACACAAAGGGGGAAAAACAAAACAGATTTGAAAAGAAAATAAAACACTAACAGTTCACTAAGCATGTCAGCCGTAGATTCCCTAACACCTGGGTTCATATCTCAGTTTCACCCTTTGGTGTGAACTTAGACAAGGCATTTAATTCTCTGTGTCTGATTTTCCTTGCTGTAAGATGGAGTAATAATTAAGTGGTTGGGACTATCCTGGTGGTCCAGTGGTTAAGAATCTGTCAGGCAATGCAGGGGACGAAGGTTCAATCCCAGGTCAGGGAACTGGTCCTACATGCCATGGAGCAGCTAAGCCTAGTCTCCACAACTACAGAGTCTGTGCATTACAACATTTAACATCTCAGAAAGTTCACATATGATGCAACGAAGATCCCTTGTGCAGTAACTAAGATCCAATACAGATAAATACATATTTAAAAAATAATTCAATGATCTGTTATCACTAATGGCACTTAGAACACTACCTGGCACACAGAAGGCACTTTATTAACTGCTAGCCTTCTTTCTTAAGTTTGGAGTCATAATTTATCTTTCCCCAGGTCTTCCCCAGACGTGTGGGCTTTAATGATTCACCAACAGGGCTCTAGGACCCTGAAGGTGCTAACATGGTTGGTGTCTGCAGAGGCGACTCATAAGTGCTATCTTGCGAGAGCCAGATTCTCTCCATCTTCTATGCAGGGCACACAATCACCAAACACACCTGGGATTTACCGGGGTCACACTCAAGCTCACCTGAGTCCTCACTTTACTACAAAACCGTTGTTGAATGCAAGAGAAAGATGGATTGCCACTGCATTGTGGCAATCTCTAGTTATATCCAAGACGAACAGATCTTGATCACTGATCTTCCTGAAATGTTGCCAGGTTTCATAAGTGCCCATCAGACCTGGTAATTCTCATCATCACCTTACCAATAGGCCTTGGGCCCCTGGACACCCAGTGCCCTGCTCTAACGTACCAGAATATCTCATTTTGGTCCTGGATGTTCCCCACACAGGTGGTCTTGCAATCTATAAATACCTAGTTCTTTATGCAATTTGCTTACATTTCCAGTAGGCCTTGAAAAAAAAAAAAAAATCAAAACACCTATACACACAAAGGGGGAAAAACAAAACAGATTTGAAAAGAAAATAAAACACTAACAGTTCACTAAGCATGTCAGCCGTAGATTCCCTAACACCTGGGTTCATATCTCAGTTTCACCCTTTGGTGTGAACTTAGACAAGGCATTTAATTCTCTGTGTCTGATTTTCCTTGCTGTAAGATGGAGTAATAATTAAGTGGTTGGGACTATCCTGGTGGTCCAGTGGTTAAGAATCTGTCAGGCAATGCAGGGGACGAAGGTTCAATCCCAGGTCGGGGAACTGGTCCTACATGCCATGGAGCAGCTAAGCCTAGTCTCCACAACTAGAGAGTCTGTGCATTACAACATTTAACATCTCAGAAAGTTCACATATGATGCAACGAAGATCCCTTGTGCAGTAACTAAGATCCAATACAGATAAATACATATTTAAAAAATAATTCAATGATCTGTTATCACTAATGGCACTTAGAACACTACCTGGCACACAGAAGGCACTTTATTAACTGCTAGCCTTCTTTCTTAAGTTTGGAGTCATAATTTATCTTTCCCCAGGTCTTCCCCAGACGTGTGGGCTTTAATGATTCACCAACAGGGCTCTAGGACCCTGAAGGTGCTAACATGGTTGGTGTCTGCAGAGGCGACTCATAAGTGCTATCTTGCGAGAGCCAGATTCTCTCCATCTTCTATGCAGGGCACACAATCACCAAACACACCTGGGATTTACCGGGGTCACACTCAAGCTCACCTGAGTCCTCACTGACTACACCGTGTTGAATGCACATGTGGGCACGAATTGAATAAAGCTTTCTCAGAATCAATATGGCTTGACTCCAAGTAAGCTATTTAAATAAGCAAATGGAAATGCTACAGACTGGCCTATGCTGTTGGTCTCCTAATTATGAGCAAATTTGGCTGACTCAGAACCAATTTCACGTGCAGAAACTAAACAATTAAAAAGGTCTCATTGCTAAAACCTGGGCTTCCTTTTATGCAGATGAAGTCCTGTGATATCCACAGAAGGACCAGAACCAAACAAAGTTGAACTTGGCCACACCTGTACTTATGGTTGCAAGAAGGTCCCAACAGGGTTCAGTCTCAGGCTGCCTTTGCTAAATGTGTTGAGGTAGGCAGGGGAGCCAAGAACACCATCTCCTATGGTGTTCTCCTATGACTATGGTTGTGGCACTCATATCAGTAATGGAAGCAAAGCAAAAATATTCTTATTCACCCAGGCAGTCATTGAACTACCCTTCCTATACCCTGGCCTCAAGTCTGGTCCCCCCTGAAATTCTGCCCCTCTGCACATCTTCAGTCTCTCACAGTCACAGGTACACCCTGAGATCACATCATGATCATATAAAATTAAGAATATAAATATCCACCTCCTCCTAGAAGGCTTTCCATAGTCTACACTGTGCTAAGTGCTTCAAATGCATTATCACATTTAATTCCTGCTAGAAGCTTTTGACATGGGAAGTATTATTATCTCTACTTCACAGATTATGCAACTGAGCTCCAAGTTCACACAGTTAACATCTGCAAGACTTTTGACATGGGATTTTTTATATTGTGACCTGCACAGAAGGCACTTTATTAACTGCTAGCCTTCCGTTTGGAGTCATAATTTATCTTTCCCCAGGTCTTCCCCAGACGTGTGGGCTTTAATGATTCACCAACAGGGCTCTAGGACCCTGAAGGTGCTAACATGGTTGGTGTCTGCAGAGGCGACTCATAAGTGCTATCTTGCGAGAGCCAGATTCTCTCCATCTTCTATGCAGGGCACACAATCACCAAACACACCTGGGATTTACCGGGGTCACACTCAAGCTCACCTGAGTCCTCACTGACTACACCGTGTTGAATGCACATGTGGGCACGAATTGAATAAAGCTTTCTCAGAATCAATATGGCTTGACTCCAAGTAAGCTATTTAAATAAGCAAATGGAAATGCTACAGACTGGCCTATGCTGTTGGTCTCCTAATTATGAGCAAATTTGGCTGACTCAGAACCAATTTCACGTGCAGAAACTAAACAATTAAAAAGGTCTCATTGCTAAAACCTGGGCTTCCTTTTATGCAGATGAAGTCCTGTGATATCCACAGAAGGACCAGAACCAAACAAAGTTGAACTTGGCCACACCTGTACTTATGGTTGCAAGAAGGTCCCAACAGGGTTCAGTCTCAGGCTGCCTTTGCTAAATGTGTTGAGGTAGGCAGGGGAGCCAAGAACACCATCTCCTATGGTGTTCTCCTATGACTATGGTTGTGGCACTCATATCAGTAATGGAAGCAAAGCAAAAATATTCTTATTCACCCAGGCAGTCATTGAACTACCCTTCCTATACCCTGGCCTCAAGTCTGGTCCCCCCTGAAATTCTGCCCCTCTGCACATCTTCAGTCTCTCACAGTCACAGGTACACCCTGAGATCACATCATGATCATATAAAATTAAGAATATAAATATCCACCTCCTCCTAGAAGGCTTTCCATAGTCTACACTGTGCTAAGTGCTTCAAATGCATTATCACATTTAATTCCTGCTAGAAGCTTTTGACATGGGAAGTATTATTATCTCTACTTCACAGATTATGCAACTGAGCTCCAAGTTCACACAGTTAACATCTGAAAGACAAGATTTATATACAGGTGTGTCGAACGTCAAAGTATGTATTTTTATGGGTTTCACATTGCTTTTCTGCAATCTCTGGTTTAACATTTCATTGTCTGACTAGTTTCTCTCTTCAGTGGACTCAACAGAACTTCCTTAAACTAAGCCTCATAGAGAATTCTAGTCTCAGAGTCCTGCTTTATCTTTCCAGCCCATCAACCTCAGTCCAGTTTCATCTCCTTATCAACGTCCTTGCTGCTGTCAGTCACTTCAGCTACATGTTTACCAACTTCCTCTACTCCCTTGATCCCTTAATCTTTGTTAGCACTGATTCTGACGATGTCCACACATGGATTAATGCAACCACCTATTTTTCCCTTTGCTGGCCTGAGAATGCAGAGTGCCACTGGCTTAAATGGACTACCTATGTAGGAACTTAGCTGTCTTTGAGCTTTCTGTCTCATTCCAAATCCTTTATGCTACTCGAGTTGGCTCCCTCTCCTCTTCCTGGCAGTGACGACTCTCAGCCTTCACCATCAGGCACCCTACCAGGCTCCTGCCCTCATTCTCTCCCCTATGAGTAAGTGGTCTGTGTCACTGAGAAAATTGAGATCATTAAGCGTAAACTCCTTCATCTTTGCTCAGAAATACCATACCTTCCCTGTTTCTACTCCCCAACTGTCCCTCAGATGTCAAATATCCCGGTTTTCAGCAGGACCCCACTTTGTCAAAAAAAACTCTGTAGATCATGCCTTGCTATTGAGTGTCTTCTGTGTCTTTATGTTTATTACCAATCATTCATTCACTCCCAAGTGCCCTGTTATCTTCCCGTGGTCATTTTGGGAAGACTAATGCTCATCTCCACTCCATTGCTCATCTTAATGGAAATCTCCAGCTGCTAAGAGTGTTTATCCTGCCCTCCTTTTGAAATCTCTTTCCTCTGTGACTTCTGTGATGACACACTCATAATCTTAGGGTGCGTCTGTTCCCCCCTACACTGAAGAAATTTTATGTACATTTGTTGCTGTTCAGTTGCTAAGTCACATCTGATTCTTTGCAACCTCGTGGACTGCAGCACGCCAGGCTTCTCTGTCCTTCACTTGACTACAAATAGCATCTATAAAGTAATGGTTCCAAGACCAGTTTCCCAAGTCCAGGCCTCAATTGAATGCTGGAGATCTGTACCTACAGTGCAAAAATTATATGTCAAAGAGTAAACCCAAACTCCTCCCTCTAAAATTTCATTTGTGATCTCTACTTTTTGTAATGTGCATTAATATCAATCATATTGCCCAAGATCAACCCCCAGTCCAGTTTCATCTTCCTTACCCAACCCCCCGTCCTTGCTGCTGTCAGTCACTTCAGCTACATGTTTACCAACTTCCTCTACTCCCTTGATCCCTTAATCTTTGTTAGCACTGATTCTGACGATGTCCACACATGGATTAATGCAACCACCTATTTTTCCCTTTGCTGGCCTGAGAATGCAGAGTGCCACTGGCTTAAATGGACTACCTATGTAGGAACTTAGCTGTCTTTGAGCTTTCTGTCTCATTCCAAATCCTTTATGCTACTCGAGTTGGCTCCCTCTCCTCTTCCTGGCAGTGACGACTCTCAGCCTTCACCATCAGGCACCCTACCAGGCTCCTGCCCTCATTCTCTCCCCTATGAGTAAGTGGTCTGTGTCACTGAGAAAATTGAGATCATTAAGCGTAAACTCCTTCATCTTTGCTCAGAAATACCATACCTTCCCTGTTTCTACTCCCCAACTGTCCCTCAGATGTCAAATATCCCGGTTTTCAGCAGGACCCCACTTTGTCAAAAAAAACTCTGTAGATCATGCCTTGCTATTGAGTGTCTTCTGTGTCTTTATGTTTATTACCAATCATTCATTCACTCCCAAGTGCCCTGTTATCTTCCCGTGGTCATTTTGGGAAGACTAATGCTCATCTCCACTCCATTGCTCATCTTAATGGAAATCTCCAGCTGCTAAGAGTGTTTATCCTGCCCTCCTTTTGAAATCTCTTTCCTCTGTGACTTCTGTGATGACACACTCATAATCTTAGGGTGCGTCTGTTCCCCCCTACACTGAAGAAATTTTATGTACATTTGTTGCTGTTCAGTTGCTAAGTCACATCTGATTCTTTGCAACCTCGTGGACTGCAGCACGCCAGGCTTCTCTGTCCTTCACTTGACTACAAATAGCATCTATAAAGTAATGGTTCCAAGACCAGTTTCCCAAGTCCAGGCCTCAATTGAATGCTGGAGATCTGTACCTACAGTGCAAAAATTATATGTCAAAGAGTAAACCCAAACTCCTCCCTCTAAAATTTCATTTGTGATCTCTACTTTTTGTAATGTGCATTAATATCAATCATATTGCCCAAGATCAAAACTTAAGAACGACACTTTATGGCTTCCCTGGTGGCTCAGATGGTAAAGAATCCCCTTGCAAAGGGTTTGATCCCTGTGTCAGGAAGACCCCTTGGAGAAGGGAATGGCAACCCACTCCAGCATTCTTGCCTAGAGAATTTCATGGACAGAGGAGCCTTGTGGGCTACAGTCCATGGGGTCACAAAGAGTCGGGTACGACTGAACAAATAACACTTTCACATTGTATCAATTACTTGTACATAATGCCCAGCTCAATGTTAAGTCTCCCTGATTTCATCTCATTCATTCATCCTATAGCAGTCATTATAAATCCTTTGAGTGTGATGTAAGTAATTCCAGCTATAGCAATGCATGACTCCGGGGACATGCTGCATTTTGTGCAACACAGAGACTCTGGTGAGGGACTGGGCTGCACATAGAAGGATTAACAACAAGCAATAAATGACATTCTCTGTCTTCATGGATCTGAAAATCTAATGTAGGGGCCTGGGCTTAAATACGTAGAGCATCAGATAAATACAACACTGCTTAGATAATTCAGGAAATGATGATAGAGGCAAAACTAGAAGGAAAAGATAATGAGTTGAACAGAGGAGGACAGATGGGCTCAGGTAGACATGCAGGCAAGTTCCCTCAGGCAGAAGCACCACAGAGCATTCTCGTTATGGAAAGGCCAAGGTGGCTGCAGCAGAAACTGGGAAAAAACAGCACAAAATGAGACTGAAGGCTAGTGGAGAAGCTGATCAAACAGAATTTTAACATAATCAAGGCATGTTTCTGTTCTAAAAGGACTGGCAAAACAATGTAGACATCTACAGATTTTGAGCAAGTGTGTATTTGTGTGTGTGTGTGTGTATGTGTGTGTGAGAGAAAGAAAGACAAGAGAGACAGAGTCGCCTGGAGAGAAACAGAGGACAGTCAGGGAAGCTAATCTGAATTTTGGAAAAAAAAAAAAAAACAACAAAACACTCTGGTTACAGTGTGACAACCAGCTTTATAAGGAACAAGAAGAGATGTTGGGAAGGTTTAGCAGTTATGACCTAGTCATGGTAGGAGAGACATGATGATCTCTCAGATCAGTGTGAGGGCAGGGCAACTGGAGGCAAGACATGCTAGTGAGTTATTTGGGAGGTAAAATCAACAGGACACAGAGACTGTACAGAAGATGGAAGGTAAAGGAGAAGATTCCCATATGGTTTCCTGATGTTTCTAACTGGATGGATCATGGTGCCATTCACTGACTCAGAGAACAGGGGAAGAGGGTTAAGGGGAAGAGGATTAAGAGGACAGGGGATTACTAAGGAGATCTTGCTTTCAACTTGGGATATGTGGGTCTGCAGAGACTTTCAGACTTCCAAGAGAGATTATACATTGTAAGTATGAAACTCAGAGGAGAGATGAGGCTGGATATAAAAGTATGAGCTATCTATATAGGTAATACCTGAAGTTATGGTATAAATGAAAATGTCCAAGGTAGTTTCCTGTCTTGGTAGACTCCCCAGGGAGAAAACTTGAAAATATGAGAAAAGAGCATGTCACTCAGCTCTGAGAACAGCCATTTCTCAGAGCTGGCAGGGTAGAAGAGAATGAGCTCAGAAAATGGACAGATGGAAAGAGAAGGGAAAAACCAGGTGACCGCTGCCTCGTGGAAACCAAGGTCAGAGTGGTTCAAGAATCAGGAAGTGATCTTCAGGGCCAAAAGGTGCTAAAAGTCCAAGAAATGTGACATACAGAAATACAGTAGAGCCACCTGGAGGTGCAGTTATGGGAACCAAAATTACGTTGGAATGATTGAATGGTAGGTAGAAAAAAAATTAAAAATTAAAAAAAAGAGGACATTTTCTTTTGAGAAATTCAAAGAATGAAGAGGGGAGCCGGAGAGAATCTGAGACCAAGCCACAACTCATATTGAATGGAAAGGGCTTGAACACAATTAAAAGCAAATGGAGGGCTTCCCCTGGTGGTCCAGTGGGTAAGGACACCGCCTTGCAGTGCAAGGGGCGCTGGTTCGAGCCCTGGCCTGGGAAGATCCCACGTGCCGCGGAGCGGCTGGACTGATGTGTCCAATCACCGAGCCGGCGCTCTGGAGCGCATGTGCCCAGAGCCAGCGCTCTGCAATGACAGACACCACCACGATGGGAGGCCCACAGGAGCCAAAGAACAAAGACAGATGAAAAATAGAGAAATAGAAGACCAATAGAAGTGGCCTGCCCCGCTCCCCTCCCTCCCCAACCCGACCCCTGCCCAAAATAAATAAATAAATACAGCTTTAAAAAAAAAAAAAAACTAATCGAGAGATTTAAAAAAAAAAACAAATGGAAAGATCTAGTTATGGGAGAAATCTATGTGTAAGTAAAAGGGAAGACAATCTATGTTTTAATGCTCTTACGGAAGAAGTAGAAGCTTCTCTTTTATAGCAAGAAGAAAGGGAGTAAGATTGGAGGCAGTGCATTCCCTGGGCTTTCTATTTTCTCTCATTTACCCCAGACATGGTGCTCAAGGAGCAAGCAACCTGGGAACACTTGAAATAAAGCTTCCATAAAACCCTACTCTCTGTAACCCAAGGACCAGGAAGTGGACAGTCAATTAAGACTGAAAGCTAGAGGAAATAACTGTTCCACTATTCTGAAACATCACAGAAGAAACCGGCCCTCTTTCCACCCACGCCAGGAAGAGCCAAGTGGGGAGTCTAGACTTCTACCTTTGTCAGGATCTAACAAACTACTGCTCCTTCAACCAGGGTGCTATATAATGGGAAGGTAGTCAAGGAAATCTGGTGGAAAATCAGGACTTTCCTGACAGCTCCACAGTAACGAGGCAACCCAGCACACGGCATCCAAGAGGCTGAAACTTTCACCTCTCTCCAAAAGTAACAGTCTTCCAACAATGCATGTCATTGGAGACCAAGTGTTGAACTTGAATTTTTACCCCCCACTCCCCAGGAAAGTACTCAGGCAGTGCTCCACCTCCTCTTACCAGAGCAGTATCAGGGAGAGAGCAAGCCAGCTAAAGCAGAAAGTTTAAATAAAACCCATAGCTTCATGATGCCCTCAATGTCCAGATCTCCATTGAAAAGCACTCATTACTGAGGTCTTATTCATCAAGACCAGGGAAGATCTCAGATTATGAAATAAGATGATCAACAGATGCCAAAACTGAGAAGGCACAGATGTTAGAATTATCTGAAAAATGTTTTAAAGGCACTATCATTAAAAAACACTTCAATGGGGCTTCCCTGGTGATCCAGTGGGTAAGGACACCGCCTTGCAGTGCAAGGGGCGCTGGTTCGATCCCTGGCCTGGGAAGACCCCACATGCCACAGAGTGGCTGGACTGATGTATCCAACTACCAAGCCGGAGCTCTGGAGCGCATGAGTGCAGAGCCTGTGCTCTGCAGTGACAGGGGCCACTGTGATGGGAGGCCCACACAGGCCAAAGAACAAAGATGGATGTAAAGAGATAAATGAAAGACCAATAGATGTGGCCAAAAAAAACCAAAACCACTTCAATGAGTTATTAATGTTAACACTGTGCTTGAAATAACTTTTAAATGGCAAAAAGAAAAAAAAAGTCTCAGCCAAGAAATATGCAGTTTCAACCAAGAAATAGAAGATATAAGTAATTTAAAATTTAGAAATTTTAGAGATGAAAACATAAGACAAAGCTAGAAATGGTAAACTAAACAGAAGAATGGAAATATCAGAGGAAATCAATGGACATAAAGATAGAATGATTACCGAATCTGAACAAAAGAAAGAAAATGAACTGCAGTAAAAATGAACAGAGCCTCAACATCAGGACAGCAGGACATCATAAAGATATCTGACATTCATGTTACTGGAGTCACACAAGAGAGACAAAAGGACAGGACTGAAAATGTACCTGAAGAAATAATGGCTAAGAAGTTTCCAAATTTTACAGAAGACACAAACCTATAGATTGAAGAAGCTAACTGATTTTCAATCAGGATAAATCAAAAAAATCCACATAAAGACACAGGATAGTCACATGCATGAAAACTAAAGACAAAGGAAATATCTTGAAATTAGCCAGAGATCAACATTACCTCACCTGGAAAGAAAACCAACTGGGATAACAGTGAGCTTCTCCTCAGAAACCATGGAGACCAAAAGGAAGCTATACAACATTTTTAAAGAGCTGAAAAGGAAAGAAGGATCAACGTAGTGTCGTCTTATATTCAGCAAAAATACCCTTTAGGAAAGGGGACAAAATTGAGGCAGTTTTGGATAAAGTAACACTAAGAGAATTTATCATGGACAGATTACCCTAAAATAATGAATAAGGCAGTTCTCTAAACAGAAAGAAAATCAAAGGACTTCTGGGACATGAGGAAGGAAAAAAGAATATGTCAGCATAAATACTGGCAAGAGACATTCCTTGTTCCTTGAATTTAGTGGCTGGACTGATGTATCCAACTACCAAGCCGGAGCTCTGGAGCGCATGAGTGCAGAGCCTGTGCTCTGCAGTGACAGGGGCCACTGTGATGGGAGGCCCACACAGGCCAAAGAACAAAGATGGATGTAAAGAGATAAATGAAAGACCAATAGATGTGGCCAAAAAAAACCAAAACCACTTCAATGAGTTATTAATGTTAACACTGTGCTTGAAATAACTTTTAAATGGCAAAAAGAAAAAAAAAGTCTCAGCCAAGAAATATGCAGTTTCAACCAAGAAATAGAAGATATAAGTAATTTAAAATTTAGAAATTTTAGAGATGAAAACATAAGACAAAGCTAGAAATGGTAAACTAAACAGAAGAATGGAAATATCAGAGGAAATCAATGGACATAAAGATAGAATGATTACCGAATCTGAACAAAAGAAAGAAAATGAACTGCAGTAAAAATGAACAGAGCCTCAACATCAGGACAGCAGGACATCATAAAGATATCTGACATTCATGTTACTGGAGTCACACAAGAGAGACAAAAGGACAGGACTGAAAATGTACCTGAAGAAATAATGGCTAAGAAGTTTCCAAATTTTACAGAAGACACAAACCTATAGATTGAAGAAGCTAACTGATTTTCAATCAGGATAAATCAAAAAAATCCACATAAAGACACAGGATAGTCACATGCATGAAAACTAAAGACAAAGGAAATATCTTGAAATTAGCCAGAGATCAACATTACCTCACCTGGAAAGAAAACCAACTGGGATAACAGTGAGCTTCTCCTCAGAAACCATGGAGACCAAAAGGAAGCTATACAACATTTTTAAAGAGCTGAAAAGGAAAGAAGGATCAACGTAGTGTCGTCTTATATTCAGCAAAAATACCCTTTAGGAAAGGGGACAAAATTGAGGCAGTTTTGGATAAAGTAACACTAAGAGAATTTATCATGGACAGATTACCCTAAAATAATGAATAAGGCAGTTCTCTAAACAGAAAGAAAATCAAAGGACTTCTGGGACATGAGGAAGGAAAAAAGAATATGTCAGCATAAATACTGGCAAGAGACATTCCTTGTTCCTTGAATTTACTCGTGGATAAAGCAAAGCTATAATAGTCTGATGTAGTTCTAAATGTATGGAATAGTATAAACAAGAAAAGTAAAGAAATGGAAAGTGATGTAAGGTTATAATGTATTCTAGTTGATAAAAGGACAATATCAGTAGATAGTGACATTGTTGTCATTGTTTAGTTGCTAAGTCATGTCTGACTCTTTGTAATCCCATGGACAGTAATATTACATGCATGTTAAATAAAACCTGTGGGCTTTTCTCGTGACTCAATGCCGAAAAACCCACCTGTCAATGCAGGAGACACTGTTTGGATCCCTGGGCCATGAAGATCCCCTGGAAAAGGAAATGGAAACCCACTCCAGGATTCTTGCTTGGGAAATCCCATGGGCAGAGAAACTTGGTGGGTTACAGTCCAGGGAGTTGCGAAAGAGTCGGATAGAATTGAGAAGCAATTGCAACAATGTACTATCTATAGCAGCCATTAAGAAAACTATGCAAAGAGATGCACTCAAAAATGCTATATAGGGCTTCCCCTGGTGGTCCAGTGGGTAAGGACCCCGCCTTGCAGTGCAAGGGGCGCCGGTTCAATCCCTGGCCTGGGAAGATCCCACGTGCCGCGGAGCAGCTGGACAGATGTGTCCAATTACCGAGCCGGAGCTCTGGAGCGCATGCGCCCAGAGCCAGCGCTCTGCAATGACAGACGCCACCGCGATGGGACGCCCACAGGAGCCAAAGAACAAAGATGGATGAAAATAGAGAAATGAAAGACCAATAGAAGTGGCCCGCCCGCTCCCCTCCGTCCCCAACACGACCCCCGCCCAAAATAAATAAATAAATAAATCTTTTAAAAAAATGCTATATAAAAATGGAAATGTAATTTGAAAAAAGGTTCATGTAATCCATAGAAAAAAGAAGGAAATGAAGAAATGGAAAGAGAGAGAAGAAAAAGAAATAAGAGACTTAAGCCCTATCAAATGAATAATTATAATAAAGGAAAAATATTTGCAGTGGATTTAAAAATATGACACCATTATATACTGTTTATTTTTTTAAGCTACAAAATAGTGATATAGGCAAGTTAAGGATAAAATAATGGAAAGTTATGTCTACATTAAACAGAGGAAAGCAGAGGTTCACATATTACTCTCTGATAAAATATTAGAGACTTCAAAGCAAAGAAATGTATTATAGAAACAGACAGGGACATAATATGATTTAGAAAGAATCAATCACCAGGAATGCATAGAAATCCTAAATATATATGTGTATTTACAAAACAATAGAACTGCAACTGTAAAAGAAAACCAATAAAACTGAAAAGGAAAATAGACAAATCCACAATTACAAATGTAGACACTAATATGCCCCTCTCCACAATCAATACAACAAATAGACAAAAAAAAAAAGGAAGAACCTAACAACATTGTCAATCAACAAGATTTAATCGACATGTATAGAATACCTCTCCCAACAACAGCAGAATGCACATTATTTTCAAGTTCGTGTAAAACATACGTCAACATTTCTATGACCATAAAAATATCTTGGACCATAAAACAATTTTCAACATATTTAAAAAAACTGAAATTGTACAGACTGTGCTCTTTGATTGCAGCAGAGCCAAACTAGAAAACAACAAGAAAATCCGTAAACCCTCAGAAACTAAATAATATACTTCTAAATGATCCAAAGATCAAAATCTGCAGCACAATTTAAAAACAAATCATTGAATTGAAAAATGACAATTATAGGACACAGAAAAAAAACAGTGCTAAGGAAAAAAAAAACTTTAATACTAAATACATACATTAGAAAAAGTCTCAAAACAATAACATAGGCCTTCACCTTAAGACCCTAGAGGAAAAATCTAAATAAATCCACAACAATCAATAGGAAAGCAACAACAAAGAACAGAACAGAAATAAACAACACTGCATATAGAAAAAACAGGGATAATCAATGAAATCAAGATCTCGTTCTTTAAGGGGATCAATGAAACTGACAAACCTCTAGCAACACTGACAAAAATGAAAACACACAATTACCAAAGTCAGGAATGAAACCACAGATATCACTAAAGACCCTATAGACTTCAAAAGGATAAAAAGAGAATAGTATAAACTCTACAAAAAGTATTTGACAATCTTGGTGAAACAGACCAATTCCTCAAAACAGCAAAAAATTATTACAATTCATCCAATATGAAACATAATTTTAATACACTAAAAGTTAAACTGTGTTTTTCATTTAACTATCACCCCCAAAAAGCAGACCTGGGAGATTTCACTGATGAATTTTATCAAATATTTAAAATGAACTAACACCCATTGTAGACTATCACTCCCAGAAAGCGGTAATAATTAATTTTATGAAGAAGACAAAGAGAGAACCAAAATAATAAAAACCTACAGATATATATATCCCTTAAATATAGATGCAAAATTCTTAAAACTATTTTAGTAGATAAAATTTAACAAGGTATAGAAAGAATTATACTATTACCAAGTAAGGTTTATTCCTAGAATGTAAGGATGGGTCAATATTTGAAAATTCATCAGTGCAATCTACCACATTAAAGAGTTAAAGGGAAAAAAAATCATGCAATCATATCAGCCAATGCAGAAAAGGCATTTAGCTAAATTCAATACCCATGACAAAAATATTCAGGAAAGAGATTGGTCAATATGGTAGAAAGACTTTAGGTCACCTTCTCCCGGGAACACACCAAAATTGAGACAGGAACATAAGAGCAAAACCATTTTAGAAAAGGGGAATGACGGTGGGTAAAACAGGTCTTGCAGAGTAAAGAACACAGGCCTTGAGAGCTGAATCTCAGAGACAAAAACCAGTCTCTCAGGAATAAAAGACTAACTTTATCTCTGCTATACTAACAGGTACACGTAGCTGCCGTAAGACACGAAGCTCAGCCATAAATTTTAACTTTGTTCCTGGGCTTTCTTACAGGAAATTCTCAGGCATTTCTTTCAAAAAAGTGCTCCAACACAGACTCACCTGCAGCTGATCAAAGCAGCCTGAGGATTTCAGCAAATCATCAGCGATCCTGACACAAACCCTCTAGTTACAAAAACAACTCAACCCTTCTACGCAGAGAACTGCCAGGGCTTTTTCTGCCTCCTCCCTTGTGCATAAGCTATCACTTTTAGTAAAAAGTTTTGCTTGTCTAAGTGTCTTGTAGAAGTAATATCTATTTCTATGGCATTACTGTCGGAGAATCTCTAAAGGGCTCTGTAACATAACACGTGTGTGTGTGCTCAGCTGCTCCGTAGTGTCCAACCCTGAGACCCCACGGGCTATAGCCCACTAGGCTCCTCTGTCCAAGGAATTTTCCAGGCAAAAATACTGATTGGGTTGCTATTTCCTTCTCCAGGGGATCTTCCTGACTCAGGGATCTAACTGGAAACTCCTGTGTCTCTTGCTTTGTCAGAACTCCAGATATAATCAAGCCTCACATCCAGGTGAGAGGCTTCCCAGGTGGCCTTTATGGTAAATAATCAGCCTGCAACTGCAGGAGAGGCCACACAGATTTGACCCGCAACCCTCTTCCGTATCCTTGCCTGGAGAATTCCATAGCTAGAGCAGCTTGGCAGGCTATAGCTCATGGGGCCGAGAAAGTCGACAGAACTGAGCGGCTGAGTACATACCCTGGGGGTGGGGGGCGGAGACCCACAAACTGGAGAACAATTATATTGCGGAAGTTCTCCCACAGGGCTGAGTCCTGAGCCCCTGAGCCCCCGCGCCCCCGCCTCGCCTCTAGCACCAGGAAGACAAGCCCCCAGGGCGTGTGGCTTTGAAGGCTAGCAGCTCTTAATTTCAGAAGTTCCAAAGGACTGGGAAAAAGATACATCAGTCTTAAAGGGCAGAGACACAAAATCTCACATGGACTGGGACCCAAGGCAAAAGAGGCAATTTGATAGGAACCTGGGACGGACCTACCTGCTAGTCCAGGAGAGGCTTCCAGGAGAAGGGAGGGTCATGGTGGGTACACAGGTGCTGGCGTCAGCCATATCTGAAAACAGACTACCGCAGGCAAACAGGTGCTGGCTGTACTTTCATGGGCTTTTCCTTCTAGCATGGTAGAGCCAAGGCCTGGCCCCACACAACAGCCTGTAGATGCCAGTGGCGGGACATCACAACCCAAACAACTAACCGTGCAGGAACGCCTGACCAGCGTCTGCACTCGTACTATTTAAAGACTTCGGGAACTCTCAGCCTGCCCCCTCAGCCCACGCCCCTAGACACAGCCCAGCCTATCAGAGGGCCAAGTTCCAGTCCCGCCCAGCAGTGGGCAGGCCACAGCTTCAGAGTGTTCTGACCCTGACCCCACTTACCAGAGGCAGCCTTAACCCCGGGCCTCTGATGTTTGGCAGTCAGGCACTTCATGACCAGGCCCCACTAAGGAGCAGCACCCCCACAAGGCGGGACCTGGCACCTACTGAGCCAGGGGCCACCCAAGCCTACCAGATAAGGACCAGATAAGGTCATCCAAGCCTACCGGATTCTGCCATGACATAAGGACCAACGCAGCCCTCTCAGGTGGAACCCCTAGAGGAGCTGGCCCCAACCTTTTCCACACCAGGGACCAGCTGTGTGGAAGACAGTTTTTCCATCAAGCACATTACATTTATCGTGCACTTTATTTCTAATGCTGCCACAGACATGACAGGAAGTACCAACCTGTGGCCTTGGAGCATGTAGCTTGGGTGACAAGAGGAGGTGGGTTGGTGGGATGCATAGACACCTCCTACAGAAGGCCACTTCTTCAGAGTTAAGAAACATAATTAATTACATACATTAAAATACAAAAACACTCAAGAAAATAAAGATAGAGACCTCTTCCACTTGATAAAGAACAACAACAACAAAAACCCTACAAATATCTACCCCTGATGTAACACTTACACGTGAAAGACTATACCAGGAACAAAGAAAGAATGTCCATACAGATGGCAGTCTCTTATCAAACCAACATAGAACTATCATAGCAATTATATCCCAGAAAACTGCACTCCTGAACTTTTATCCCATAAAAATGAATACTAATGTTCACATTAAATCTCTATCTGTAGGTCTGTATAGTAGGTTTATTTGTAACAGGTGAAAACTGGAAATGCTCAGGATCCTCCAGTGGGTGGCTGGTTAAAATAACAGTGGTATGTCCGTCCAAGTCATGAACTATCCCTCAACAACATTAATATAAAAAACAGCTTGGAAAAATGTACAGAGAATTATGCTGAGTCATAAAAGCCAATCCTCCAGAGTTGCAGACTGCATGAGTCCACATATTTAACATTCCTGAGACGACAAAATGATGGAAATGGAGAAAAGTTTACTAGTTACCAGGAGCTACGACGAGGCAGAGGAAAGTGCCTATGGCCATGAAAGGACAGTACGAAGAGGCCTCTGAAGGCGGAACTATGTTCTGTCTTGGCTGTCCCATGTCTGTGTCATGAGTGTGAACTTTTACTATGAGTTTGCAAGATGTTACATCAGAAGAAACCAACTAAAGCATTATTGTATCTCTTTGTATGATTTCCGCAATCTATTATTATCTCAAACATTTTTAAATTTAACTTTTAAAATGTTGAGTGAGGGAAGAGGAGGCATGTCCACGCATTTCAAAAGTGTGAACAGTTTCTGGGGAAAGTGAAAACGGAATTGGTCAGAAACACCTAGTAGAATTTCCAGGTTTCCTTGAGATTGGTGATTGTGAATTTATTAAGGACAGCAATCTGCTCTGCTGTGTAACTTCTATCACCTGTGCTCCCCAACTGGCTGTAGGAATAGAGAAAGCACATGGTTGGGTTTATTCAGGGTACACATGTCTCCAAATAGGTGCAATAGTAAGAAGAAATAAAGGATAGTGTTTCTCAAAGCCATCTCTTCCACTTGATAAAGAACAACAACAACAAAAACCCTACAAATATCTACCCCTGATGTAACACTTACACGTGAAAGACTATACCAGGAACAAAGAAAGAATGTCCATACAGATGGCAGTCTCTTATCAAACCAACATAGAACTATCATAGCAATTATATCCCAGAAAACTGCACTCCTGAACTTTTATCCCATAAAAATGAATACTAATGTTCACATTAAATCTCTATCTGTAGGTCTGTATAGTAGGTTTATTTGTAACAGGTGAAAACTGGAAATGCTCAGGATCCTCCAGTGGGTGGCTGGTTAAAATAACAGTGGTATGTCCGTCCAAGTCATGAACTATCCTCAACAACATTAATATAAAAAACAGCTTGGAAAAATGTACAGAGAATTATGCTGAGTCATAAAAGCCAATCCTCCAGAGTTGCAGACTGCATGAGTCCACATATTTAACATTCCTGAGACGACAAAATGATGGAAATGGAGAAAAGTTTACTAGTTACCAGGAGCTACGACGAGGCAGAGGAAAGTGCCTATGGCCATGAAAGGACAGTACGAAGAGGCCTCTGAAGGCGGAACTATGTTCTGTCTTGGCTGTCCCATGTCTGTGTCATGAGTGTGAACTTTTACTATGAGTTTGCAAGATGTTACATCAGAAGAAACCAACTAAAGCATTATTGTATCTCTTTGTATGATTTCCGCAATCTATTATTATCTCAAACATTTTTAAATTTAACTTTTAAAATGTTGAGTGAGGGAAGAGGAGGCATGTCCACGCATTTCAAAAGTGTGAACAGTTTCTGGGGAAAGTGAAAACGGAATTGGTCAGAAACACCTAGTAGAATTTCCAGGTTTCCTTGAGATTGGTGATTGTGAATTTATTAAGGACAGCAATCTGCTCTGCTGTGTAACTTCTATCACCTGTGCTCCCCAACTGGCTGTAGGAATAGAGAAAGCACATGGTTGGGTTTATTCAGGGTACACATGTCTCCAAATAGGTGCAATAGTAAGAAGAAATAAAGGATAGTGTTTCTCAAAGCCATCTCTTTCCCACTCTCCCCTGATACTGTGTAAGCTTTGAATCCTGGTCTTCCTCTCTGAGCTATGGCCAGCACTTCCTCATGATCCTGCTATCTGTTTTCCCCCCACTCTGCCACTCATCTGCTGCTAGAGAGAGACTTAGGAAGAAGCTATCACTCCCAGGGTTTCCCTGCTTAAATTCTCTGGTGGATCCCTAGTGCCTGGAGAGGACTTTATCAGAAGTGCACACTGCTTTGACCCTTCAGAGCTTACCCCCAACTTCCTCTTCCAGGCCCTCCACCAGTTCCCAGCACACAGAACTCAGCAGCCCTCAGCCTTGTCATTTAGCCAGTTTACCTTTCAAATTTCTGGGTCCAGAAGAAACAATGTTGCCTACAACTATGCCTCCATAGGAGTAGTAAATAGCAATCTACTCTAGTATTCTTGCCTGGGAATTCTCATGGACTGAGGAGCCCAGTGGACTATAGTCCATGGGGTCCCAAAGAGTCAGAAATGACTGAGCAACTAAATACTAACACCAGGCCTCCATAGCCCCTTATGCAAAAGGTCTTCTATTAGTCACAGTTCTCCAGAGAAACAGAACTCATAGGGTGTGTGTGTGTGTGTGTGTGTGTGTGAGAGAGAGAGAGAGAGAATAGAGAGAGAGTTTAAGGCACCTGCACATTCAATAACACATGCAATTATGGAGGAGTCTGGAAAGTAGAAAATATGTGGGACAAATCTGTAGCCTAGAGATTCAGAGAAAAAGTGAGGTTGTAGCTTGTGTCTGAAGACAGAAAAGGGGAAGAATTCCCTCTTCTCCGAGGACCTCCAGTTTTTCTCTTAAGGTTTCCAACTGATTGGATGAGGCCTCCTAACATTATGGCCTCCTCTTTATTCAAAGTCTGTTGACTTAAATGCTCAACTCTTCTAAAACATACCTTCACAGAGACATCATGTTTACCACCTGTCTGTGTGCTATTGTGAATTTATTAAGGACAGCAATCTGCTCTGCTGTGTAACTTCTATCACCTGTGCTCCCCAACTGGCTGTAGGAATAGAGAAAGCACATGGTTGGGTTTATTCAGGGTACACATGTCTCCAAATAGGTGCAATAGTAAGAAGAAATAAAGGATAGTGTTTCTCAAAGCCATCTCTTTCCCACTCTCCCCTGATACTGTGTAAGCTTTGAATCCTGGTCTTCCTCTCTGAGCTATGGCCAGCACTTCCTCATGATCCTGCTATCTGTTTTCCCCCCACTCTGCCACTCATCTGCTGCTAGAGAGAGACTTAGGAAGAAGCTATCACTCCCAGGGTTTCCCTGCTTAAATTCTCTGGTGGATCCCTAGTGCCTGGAGAGGACTTTATCAGAAGTGCACACTGCTTTGACCCTTCAGAGCTTACCCCCAACTTCCTCTTCCAGGCCCTCCACCAGTTCCCAGCACACAGAACTCAGCAGCCCTCAGCCTTGTCATTTAGCCAGTTTACCTTTCAAATTTCTGGGTCCAGAAGAAACAATGTTGCCTACAACTATGCCTCCATAGGAGTAGTAAATAGCAATCTACTCTAGTATTCTTGCCTGGGAATTCTCATGGACTGAGGAGCCCAGTGGACTATAGTCCATGGGGTCCCAAAGAGTCAGAAATGACTGAGCAACTAAATACTAACACCAGGCCTCCATAGCCCCTTATGCAAAAGGTCTTCTATTAGTCACAGTTCTCCAGAGAAACAGAACTCATAGGGTGTGTGTGTGTGTGTGTGTGTGTGTGTGTGAGAGAGAGAGAGAGAGAATAGAGAGAGATTTTTAAGGAACCTGCACATTCAATAACACATGCAATTATGGAGGAGTCTGGAAAGTAGAAAATATGTGGGACAAATCTGTAGCCTAGAGATTCAGAGAAAAAGTGAGGTTGTAGCTTGTGTCTGAAGACAGAAAAGGGGAAGAATTCCCTCTTCTCCGAGGACCTCCAGTTTTTCTCTTAAGGTTTCCAACTGATTGGATGAGGCCTCCTAACATTATGGCCTCCTCTTTATTCAAAGTCTGTTGACTTAAATGCTCAACTCTTCTAAAACATACCTTCACAGAGACATCATGTTTGACCACCTGTCTGTGTGCTATGTGCCTAACCAAGTTGACACATAAAAGTAATCATCACATCCATGATATCTAGACGGACCACATAATTTATTCTTCTAATTGAAGCTATTAGTAACTGCTAGAACAATAATGTCCCTGGCAGGTGAGGATGTAAGGTCATCCTCATTCTGGTCTCATCACAGTATGCTTTGATATCACCATGGGAATGTCTATGCATCTCTGCATCGCTGCATGTTGTGTTTGATAAATGTTGATTGCCTCTTCTGGCCCTTGACAAAGATACATGTAGAATTAAAATAGCAAAAGGTCGGAAATAAAATAATACATTAATTTAAAGTTTTTTAAGGTACAGACATTGTCTTTGGCATGCTAAAAATACATATTTATATCTTGAAGGAAATTCTTTTAAGAATTTAGAGAATATAAGAAGGTATAACCAACACGCTAACAGCAACAAAGATACTGAATGACAAAGCATTGTTTTGACTACAAAGCAGGCAAAAAGAAGACTATTAACATAGAACAAGAGGGACTCAAGTAGAAAAAGAGCATGATTATAGATCTAACCTAAATGTATCAGCAATTACATGGAATGCAAATGGGCTAATTACTACAATTAAAGACTTTTTAAAAGATATTCTAAATTAAACACAGATCCCCCGACACACACACACATTCACATAGAACCTAAATCTGCTTACAAATGCCACACCTTAAATATAAGCACACAGAAAAGTTGAAAGGAAGAAATGGAGGGATGTCCAATTTCCCCAGATTTATTTCTGGATTCAATGTAATTTCAATCAAAATGTCAGAAGGAGTATTGTGAAAAATAGGATGGTGATTCTAAAATTGATGTGTGAATGCAAAGGACTGACGTAAATTACCAGACATCACAACTGATTACAAAGCTGCAGTAACCAAGACAGTGTGATCTTAGTGAAAATGGACAAGCAGGCCATCAGAACAGAATATGAAAACAGTCCAGCACATACAAGTTCACTTGATTTACGATAAATGTGACTGCAATTATGACAAAGGGACTTTTTTCCTATATGTGGTGCTAGCATAATTGAATCTCTGGGCTTTAAAAAATGTCTTTTAACTTCTGTCTCAAAAGTTAAGTCCAAGGGCTTTCCTAGTGGTCCAGTGGGTAAAGAGTCCGCCTTGCAGTGCGACTGGGATGATCCCACATGCCGTGGAGCGGATGGACCGGTGTGTCTAATTACCAGCCAGTGCCCTGGAGCGCATGTGCCCAGAGCCGGTGCTGTGTAAGGAGAGAGGCCACTACAGTGGGAGGCCCACACAGGTCAAAGAATAAAGATGAATGAAAATAAATAAATCCAAAAACAATGGAGGAGGCCAAAAATTAAAAATAAGAAAAAAAATATTAAAAATGTTAAGTCCAGGAGGATTGTAGGTGTAAAAAGCAACACAGAAAAAAACAACACATGAAAAGCAACACAGAGATCAATAAGACATCCAGAAGAAAACATAGGAGAATGTCTCCCTGGCCTGGGTTAGAGAAAGCTTTCTCAAACTGACACTGAGGGTAAGAGAAAAGTTGATACATGAACCTACATTTAAAGTAAGAACTTCTGTTCATCAAAAGATAGCAGAGAGTGAGAAGGCAAGTCACAGAGTAGAAGAAGGGACATTTCACAGAAATAGACAAATACATGTAAAGACTCAGTCTCATTAGTCAATAAGAACATGCGAATGAAATCCACAATTTGGTATACTCCATTCCCACTAGAATGGCTGCAATTAAAATTTCTGAAAGCACTAGAGTTACTGAGGATTTACAGTAATTGCAGTTCTCAAACATTGTGGGTAAAGTGCATAAATCAGTAACAAACAGTTTCTAAAACTTCTGTTGAAAGGAAGAAATGGAGGGATGTCCAATTTCCCCAGATTTATTTCTGGATTCAATGTAATTTCAATCAAAATGTCAGAAGGAGTATTGTGAAAAATAGGATGGTGATTCTAAAATTGATGTGTGAATGCAAAGGACTGACGTAAATTACCAGACATCACAACTGATTACAAAGCTGCAGTAACCAAGACAGTGTGATCTTAGTGAAAATGGACAAGCAGGCCATCAGAACAGAATATGAAAACAGTCCAGCACATACAAGTTCACTTGATTTACGATAAATGTGACTGCAATTATGACAAAGGGACTTTTTTCCTATATGTGGTGCTAGCATAATTGAATCTCTGGGCTTTAAAAAATGTCTTTTAACTTCTGTCTCAAAAGTTAAGTCCAAGGGCTTTCCTAGTGGTCCAGTGGGTAAAGAGTCCGCCTTGCAGTGCGACTGGGATGATCCCACATGCCGTGGAGCGGATGGACCGGTGTGTCTAATTACCAGCCAGTGCCCTGGAGCGCATGTGCCCAGAGCCGGTGCTGTGTAAGGAGAGAGGCCACTACAGTGGGAGGCCCACACAGGTCAAAGAATAAAGATGAATGAAAATAAATAAATCCAAAAACAATGGAGGAGGCCAAAAATTAAAAATAAGAAAAAAAATATTAAAAATGTTAAGTCCAGGAGGATTGTAGGTGTAAAAAGCAACACAGAAAAAAACAACACATGAAAAGCAACACAGAGATCAATAAGACATCCAGAAGAAAACATAGGAGAATGTCTCCCTGGCCTGGGTTAGAGAAAGCTTTCTCAAACTGACACTGAGGGTAAGAGAAAAGTTGATACATGAACCTACATTTAAAGTAAGAACTTCTGTTCATCAAAAGATAGCAGAGAGTGAGAAGGCAAGTCACAGAGTAGAAGAAGGGACATTTCACAGAAATAGACAAATACATGTAAAGACTCAGTCTCATTAGTCAATAAGAACATGCGAATGAAATCCACAATTTGGTATACTCCATTCCCACTAGAATGGCTGCAATTAAAATTTCTGAAAGCACTAGAGTTACTGAGGATTTACAGTAATTGCAGTTCTCAAACATTGTGGGTAAAGTGCATAAATCAGTACAACAGTTTCTAAAAACTTCTTAGCAGTGTCTCTATAAAGTTCCTGGTAGCTCAGCTGGTAAAGAATCTGCCTGCAATGCAGAAGATCCCAGTTCAATTCCTGGGTTGGGAAGATCCCCTGGAAGGGGGCATGGCTACCCACTCCAGTATTCTTGCCTAGAGAATCCCAGGAACAGTGAAGCCTGGTGGGCTACAGTCCATGGAGTCTCAAAGAGTCAGCCACGACTGTACAACTCAGTGCACACACACACACATACACACGCATAAAGTCCAACTGTTCTATACCTCTGGTCCAGCACTCAGACAGAAATGCATATATATGTTTGCCTAAATACATGCACAAAAAATGTTCACAGGGACTCTATTTGTAATAATACAAAATAAAAACAAACCAACATAAAAATAAATGGTAGACTGCATAAGTTGTGATATTCATATAATTAAATCTTCTAAAACAGTAAAAATGAACTCCACATAGAAACAGAGAAACCTCTAAAGCCAATGTTGAACGAAAAAAAGAAAAGAAAAAAATAGCCAGGCCAAAAAAAGGATAATTGATTTTATCTGTACCTATTTCAAAAATATATGAAATTTAGCAGCAGTTAGAGAACTGAGAAGCATGGGTAACTTTGGAGTTCCAGACGTGTTCACTCGGAAGCTGGAAATGTTCTATTCCTGTTTAGGCAGCTGACTACACAAGAGTGCTCACCTCATTAAAATAAATCAAGCTGTACACTTATGAATTGTACACTTTTTTGGTGTGTTTAATAATTTAACAAAAATTTTTCAAGCTATGTGCATGGATCAAGGGGACTCTTTGCAACTGTACTTACTACACTCATATGTTTATCACTGATGAATCACTTACTATGTTGCCAGACACTAATGTTGGTACTAGATGCTTTGTTTCAAGTTGTATTTTCACCCTTTGAGATGGGATTGCTGCCCTCATTTTATAAAGTCCAAATTGGACAAATACATGTAAAGACTCAGTCTCATTAGTCAATAAGAACATGCGAATGAAATCCACAATTTGGTATACTCCATTCCCACTAGAATGGCTGCAATTAAAATTTCTGAAAGCACTAGAGTTACTGAGGATTTACAGTAATTGCAGTTCTCAAACATTGTGGGTAAAGTGCATAAATCAGTACAACAGTTTCTAAAAACTTCTTAGCAGTGTCTCTATAAAGTTCCTGGTAGCTCAGCTGGTAAAGAATCTGCCTGCAATGCAGAAGATCCCAGTTCAATTCCTGGGTTGGGAAGATCCCCTGGAAGGGGGCATGGCTACCCACTCCAGTATTCTTGCCTAGAGAATCCCAGGAACAGTGAAGCCTGGTGGGCTACAGTCCATGGAGTCTCAAAGAGTCAGCCACGACTGTACAACTCAGTGCACACACACACACATACACACGCATAAAGTCCAACTGTTCTATACCTCTGGTCCAGCACTCAGACAGAAATGCATATATATGTTTGCCTAAATACATGCACAAAAAATGTTCACAGGGACTCTATTTGTAATAATACAAAATAAAAACAAACCAACATAAAAATAAATGGTAGACTGCATAAGTTGTGATATTCATATAATTAAATCTTCTAAAACAGTAAAAATGAACTCCACATAGAAACAGAGAAACCTCTAAAGCCAATGTTGAACGAAAAAAAGAAAAGAAAAAAATAGCCAGGCCAAAAAAAGGATAATTGATTTTATCTGTACCTATTTCAAAAATATATGAAATTTAGCAGCAGTTAGAGAACTGAGAAGCATGGGTAACTTTGGAGTTCCAGACGTGTTCACTCGGAAGCTGGAAATGTTCTATTCCTGTTTAGGCAGCTGACTACACAAGAGTGCTCACCTCATTAAAATAAATCAAGCTGTACACTTATGAATTGTACACTTTTTTGGTGTGTTTAATAATTTAACAAAAATTTTTTCAAACTATGTCCATGGATCAATTGGACTCTTTGCAACTGTATTTTCTACACTCATATGTTTATCACTGATGAAGCACTTGCTATGTTGCCAGACACTAATGTTGGTACTAGATGCTTTGTTTCAAGTTGTATTTTTTCACCCTTTGAGATGGGATTGCTGCCCTCATTTTATAGATTTCACAGATGTGGACGCTGATACGCAGGGAGGTTAAATGCCTTCCTGAGGGTCATATAGCAAGAAAAACAGCAGAACTTGATTTCAAAAGCATGCCTTCCTGATTGCAATTCACTGCCTCTTCTGTTACTCCCTGCCTTGGCATTGTTTGGGATTCCATTTAGAAGAGAAGCCTCCAACAACTAAATTAAAGTTTGGAGAGATACAGTCTCTTTGTCTCAACTGTGAAAGGGGAAGAGAGAGTTTTTTCCCCAAATGTCACATACTCCACTCTGCATATCCTCACCCACAAGCTTGCAATCTGTGATGGTTGAGCTCCAGATCTGGGAATATCTTCTGAACACGTGGGCAGTCTAGGGTGGAGAGAGCACAGGCTTTATCTGGGCTGACCAACTAGTTGGACCACCTTAAGCAAACCCCTTACCTATTCTGAGTCTCTTTTACCTCATTTGCCAAAAAAGAGATTTATTGATTTCCCGAGGTAAGAAATGAGTTCAGGGCTTCCTTGGTGGTCTAACGGGTAAAGAGTCTGCCTTGCACTGCAAGGGGCACCGGTTCGATCCCTGACCCAGGAAGATCCCATGTGCCATGGAGCGGCTGGACCGGTGTGTCCAATTACAAGCCAGCGCTTTGGAGCACATGCACCCAGAGCTGGTGCTGTGCAAGGAGAGAGGCCACTGCAATGGGAGGCCCACACAAGCCAAAGAATAAAAGATGGATGAAAATAAATATAAAAATAAAAGAGGCATGATGGAGGAAAAAAAATTTTTTTAAAAAAATAAATGAGTTCATTCTTGTAGAACGTAATAGGTATATAATCCTTGTGAACCCTCTTTTCCTCCCTCTGCATCGTGACATATGAGGCATCTTTTAGCTCTCCCCCTCTTTATAGCCATTCAACCTCTTCCACCCTGTTCTGTGCCCCAGCAGACTGGTAAATGTGAGTCTTGGTGGGCTCCCTTGTCTCTGCTTTTGGTTTCAGTGGAGAATTGAGAGGTGGAGAACCAAGGAAGTCAGAATATGTGTTCCGCCTCTTTGCTCCTGTGGGCTCACCATCAGATGGTACATCCCCCAGAGATGGACTCTGGCAGCCCATTCCACACTTCTTCTCTCCAGTTAAAACACACATTTCCTCCTCCTGTCCTTTCTGGTCAAGCAGGGGTAAGATTGTGCTGCTCCTGCTAATCACAGCCTTCTCCACTCTCCTGGTGGCTTTCCACAATCTGGATAGATCTTTCTGCAGTGCCCTACCCCACCGTCAAATTCCTCAGCTTCTGTGTGCCCTCTCTTTCTTACTGGGCAGCGTCTTTACTGATCTTGTGGCCTGCTCTGTCTTTTTCTCCTGAATTGAGACTCACCTTCTACTTGAGATAATCTAGCTTGTCCAGATGACAAGTGGCTGATCAAAGAAGATTCAGCCATTGTGAGCTTCACATCTAGAGGAGAGGCAGGAACTAGAAAACAGATACACACCAAAAAGGTAAAATGTACCACCTTAAGCAAACCCCTTACCTATTCTGAGTCTCTTTTACCTCATTTGCCAAAAAAGAGATTTATTGATTTCCCGAGGTAAGAAATGAGTTCAGGGCTTCCTTGGTGGTCTAACGGGTAAAGAGTCTGCCTTGCACTGCAAGGGGCACCGGTTCGATCCCTGACCCAGGAAGATCCCATGTGCCATGGAGCGGCTGGACCGGTGTGTCCAATTACAAGCCAGCGCTTTGGAGCACATGCACCCAGAGCTGGTGCTGTGCAAGGAGAGAGGCCACTGCAATGGGAGGCCCACACAAGCCAAAGAATAAAAGATGGATGAAAATAAATATAAAAATAAAAGAGGCATGATGGAGGAAAAAAAATTTTTTTAAAAAAATAAATGAGTTCATTCTTGTAGAACGTAATAGGTATATAATCCTTGTGAACCCTCTTTTCCTCCCTCTGCATCGTGACATATGAGGCATCTTTTAGCTCTCCCCCTCTTTATAGCCATTCAACCTCTTCCACCCTGTTCTGTGCCCCAGCAGACTGGTAAATGTGAGTCTTGGTGGGCTCCCTTGTCTCTGCTTTTGGTTTCAGTGGAGAATTGAGAGGTGGAGAACCAAGGAAGTCAGAATATGTGTTCCGCCTCTTTGCTCCTGTGGGCTCACCATCAGATGGTACATCCCCCAGAGATGGACTCTGGCAGCCCATTCCACACTTCTTCTCTCCAGTTAAAACACACATTTCCTCCTCCTGTCCTTTCTGGTCAAGCAGGGGTAAGATTGTGCTGCTCCTGCTAATCACAGCCTTCTCCACTCTCCTGGTGGCTTTCCACAATCTGGATAGATCTTTCTGCAGTGCCCTACCCCACCGTCAAATTCCTCAGCTTCTGTGTGCCCTCTCTTTCTTACTGGGCAGCGTCTTTACTGATCTTGTGGCCTGCTCTGTCTTTTTCTCCTGAATTGAGACTCACCTTCTACTTGAGATAATCTAGCTTGTCCAGATGACAAGTGGCTGATCAAAGAAGATTCAGCCATTGTGAGCTTCACATCTAGAGGAGAGGCAGGAACTAGAAAACAGATACACACCAAGTAAATGTACAGTGATCTCAGCACACATACCTATGCATCTACTTTTTCCATCAGGCATAAGGGAGTTGGGTACTGCCTCAGAAGCAAAGAGACATCACTCCAGGAAGCCCCTGAAGATCTGGGGTTTTATGGAATATGTGACTATAAGTCTCACCCTTTAAACTATATTCCCAAAGACTCAGAGCCTTTATAGCTTTGGAGGCTGGCTTCCCCAGAGCCTGATTCTTCTTTCATCTGCATTTCATGATAAGCACCTATGGAAGTCAGGACCCTGACTGAATAGCTCCCAGTCGATGCACTCCACTCTAGGGAAGCCAGGCTGCTTTTCATTTGCCTTCTGGGAACCATCAGAATTATTACCTGAGAAGGTCTCGGGAACAGAGGTAAAGGCTACAGGCATTGTCAGGTCCTGTGGAACAGGGCTGGGGCATATTAGGGCAAGTGTTCCAGTCCTAGAGGTGAAAATGGAAATGCTGGGATTTTTTTTTGGCCCTAGCAGGCAACTTTGCTCTCTGCGCAAGCTGAAAGGTAAGTGTTGCATCTGGAACACTATGAATGAGATAGTCAGCTACCTCAGAGGCTGAGTGGTTCCCACTGAGAAGAGGGATGCTGTAGGCAGGCAGATAACCCCAAGAGCTGCCATTTTTGAGACTGTATTTGTGAAGGTGCTTTATTACTGATCCTCACAACCGATCAGGGCTCAGGACACATTCTACAAGATACAGGTTTGGAGATGAGCAGGATGGGACCAAGGATACTCATCCAACGAGTGACAAAGACCAGTGTTTAAGCCAGATCTGATTGATCATCTGTCTGCACTTATTGAGAGTGTTAAGCCAGGCTGCTTTCCAAAGATGTTCATTTGGCTCTTCTTTAATGTGGAAGAAGGTAATTTGACCTTCATGAAGTAAAGGTAAGCATAGCTTTGCTTGTCAGCCTCTGTGTAGGTTCAACAGGAGGCTCAGATATCCCAGGAGGGGAACTTATGAAATGGAAAAACTTTGTTCTAGGCATCAGAGCTCATAGACTTTGCCTCCTCACCTTATTCTCCCAGACTAATTCTCATCGTCTTACATCTAGGATGACAGAGCTAAAAGGTCCAGGAGCAAAATGAAAAGTCAGGTCTTGCTTATTTTAGTGACACTCAGCAGTTGCCTCACTGGAAGTCTAAGGGACCCCAAGCCCTTCTCCCTGCCCCATCCCACAGGGCCCAAGCGTAGGAGAACACATGTTGCTCTGCCCCAGGGCCTGTGCTAACCCTGAATCGAAAGTGCTAAAACTGGATCCAAGTCTTAGCATGGGCTCTGCCCTCAGACTGCCTGGAGGTCACATCTCCACTTCAGCAGGTCAACAAGTCCCTGGGTGTCACTTTCCTCCTTAGCGACGATGCTCGAGAAAAACAAGAACAAACGAGATGATACAGAGAAAGGTTTGGCACGTAGTAAGCACTCCATAACTTGCAGCTATCCTTATGATTACGAGCTGTGGGAGCTCCCCAATGAGACCTATCAGGGCTGGGGCATATTAGGGCAAGTGTTCCAGTCCTAGAGGTGAAAATGGAAATGCTGGGATTTTTTGGCCCTAGCAGGCAACTTTGCTCTCTGCAAGCTGAAAGGTAAGTGTTGCATCTGGAACACTATGAATGAGATAGTCAGCTACCTCAGAGGCTGAGTGGTTCCCACTGAGAAGAGGGATGCTGTAGGCAGGCAGATAACCCCAAGAGCTGCCTTTTTTGAGACTGTATTTGTGAAGGTGCTTTATTACTGATCCTCACAACCGATCAGGGCTCAGGACACATTCTACAAGATACAGGTTTGGAGATGAGCAGGATGGGACCAAGGATACTCATCCAACGAGTGACAAAGACCAGTGTTTAAGCCAGATCTGATTGATCATCTGTCTGCACTTATTGAGAGTGTTAAGCCAGGCTGCTTTCCAAAGATGTTCATTTGGCTCTTCTTTAATGTGGAAGAAGGTAATTTGACCTTCATGAAGTAAAGGTAAGCATAGCTTTGCTTGTCAGCCTCTGTGTAGGTTCAACAGGAGGCTCAGATATCCCAGGAGGGGAACTTATGAAATGGAAAAACTTTGTTCTAGGCATCAGAGCTCATAGACTTTGCCTCCTCACCTTATTCTCCCAGACTAATTCTCATCGTCTTACATCTAGGATGACAGAGCTAAAAGGTCCAGGAGCAAAATGAAAAGTCAGGTCTTGCTTATTTTAGTGACACTCAGCAGTTGCCTCACTGGAAGTCTAAGGGACCCCAAGCCCTTCTCCCTGCCCCATCCCACAGGGCCCAAGCGTAGGAGAACACATGTTGCTCTGCCCCAGGGCCTGTGCTAACCCTGAATCGAAAGTGCTAAAACTGGATCCAAGTCTTAGCATGGGCTCTGCCCTCAGACTGCCTGGAGGTCACATCTCCACTTCAGCAGGTCAACAAGTCCCTGGGTGTCACTTTCCTCCTTAGCGACGATGCTCGAGAAAAACAAGAACAAACGAGATGATACAGAGAAAGGTTTGGCACGTAGTAAGCACTCCATAACTTGCAGCTATCCTTATGATTACGAGCTGTGGGAGCTCCCCCCCCAAAACAATGAGACCTATATTATTATCATCAATATATGAATCAAGCAGTGAGACTCAAAGAAGTAAACAAACAAAAATAGCAGCAACAAAAACTGCATTGTACTCCAGATGTCATGGTCAATACATACCAGAGTCCAGCACACGCTTGGAGAGTTTCGCCAGTTCTTCCTCTGCCTTGTCTGGACCACCCTCACCTGCACCAGGGTTAGAGCATCAGCCTCATGCCGCGCCCCTTCATCCTGCAGTTTCTCCTATGCTCTGTCTGCCTGCGGGACGTCTCTGCTTCTGGGTTAAAATCCCAAGGCTCCAGCTGCAGTGTATTTCCCTCACTCCTTCTTCTGGCTACTGTTCTGTCATGCTGTGTCCTCAGAAGGGTACCCGCCTGGCATCACCCTAAACACTTGCCCTGGGAGGGTGGGACAAGGAGCTTTCCTGGATAATATCTCTTGTGGACCACGATTTAGAATTTTTACAAGAGAATGTTTTAAGAATATCCTAGAAGATTATGGATCTGGTTGCTGAAAAACATGCACACACACAGAGTAACTCAGCCATTTGAAAAAACAATTTAAAAAAATCTCTCAGACACCTCTGATATCTACCCAGGGACTTCTGGAGAGGAATTCCTGCCCAGGAGAGAATCCTAAAGTGCTTTAGAACACTGTTCAGCCCCAGAGATTCCCTTGGCCTGATACACACTTTACTTTCTGTAGAAGGAGGAGGTCTGGAGAGAATAAATATCCCCTCCACCCCCAAGAAACAGCCAGTCTTCTGAGTGAATCTGAGAGACCCTGACACCCTGCCTGCTTAAGGATTCCTTAATGGAGAGGTAGATGGCCAAGACTCTGGAGAGGAATGACCCTGTTAGTTCAGGCTAGTCATGGCCACAGCAGGGGTTCAAAAGCAGATACTCACCTGAAGCCGCTGGAGAGAAAGCAACAGATGCAGAAGCTGAGGGAGCTGGTGGGGTTGGCACCACCATACCTTGGGACAGAGAAGGTCAGCACGGTCCAGTGGCTGAAGACAGCAGGTGTGCTCCCAACCAACGGAGAGCCAGCTCTGTTGGCAGGAACACCAGCTATGGACTCAGACAGACAAGGAAATATGACTCCCAGCACTATTACTTACCAGCTTTGAAACTATGCCTTTTTGACTCTCATCTTCCCTTTCTACAAACTTGGGATAACAATTTCTACCTTTTAGGGCATCTCTGCGAGTGAGAGAGCATTTGTATGTAAAGGTGAGAGAGCAGACCCTGGAACAGTGCACAGGCACACTTTGTTTTATTGCACTTCACATGATTGAAATTCACAGATATTGTGCTCTCTAAACTGAAAGCTTGTGGCATCTCTGTGTCAAATGTGTCTATCGGCACCATGTTTCTAATAGCATTTGCTCAGTTCATGTGTCTGTGCCACATTTTGGTGATCCTCATGATTTGGATAAATGCTCACAATATTTCAAACTTTATCATCATTATTGTATGCACTAGAGTGATCAGTGACGTCACAGTGGTACTTTGATGTTACGACTCCCTGAAGGCTCAGATGATGGTTTGCATTTCTTAGCAATATTTTAAATTAAGGTATGTACATTGTTTCCTTAGACATAATGCTATTACACCCTTAATAGACTATCATATAATATAAACATAACTTTCATATTCAAGGGGAAATTTAAAAATTCGTATGGTTTGTTTTGCTGTGATATTCATTCTATGGTGGTGGGCGGGAACTGAACCTGTCATGTCTGTAAGGTCTGCCTGTACTCGATGGATAAACAGTCACTGATGTAGATGTGATCATGGCTGTTCTTAAATGAAAATAATTGGAGGCCTTGGAGAATGCTGGAGACTTCTTCTCATAGTTCAAGGATCTGGGTTGAAAATCAGAGGGGTGTCAAATTTGTGATTTGGTGAGAATGGATAGTTCACTGGGCATTTTGGTATGCCTAACCAGAAAGGGATCGTTTTGCAGGAAATGCGTCTCCCTTCAGAGTGGCTGATTCAGAGTGGCAGAGTGGCAGAGCTCCCACTTGTCTGATGATTGTATTGAGACTATACACAGGGCAGAAAAGCTCTGAAACAGCCTCTTTCTTCCCTGGACTCTGTTTCCCAGATTTGAGGAGCAGGATCTGCTTCCATTGCCCAAGTGCATGGCTATGTGCTTTTAAACTCTGTATGCCTGTGTCTGCAATAATGTGTGTGTGTACATGGACCTTGGTGTGCATGGAGAGTGTGTGCATATAGGTGCACCTACAACCCGGCACACTCTTTCCCTTTCTACAAACTTGGGATAACAATTTCTACCTTTTAGGGCATCTCTGCGAGTGAGAGAGCATTTGTATTAAAGGTGAGAGAGCAGACCCTGGAACAGTGCACAGGCACACTTTGTTTTATTGCACTTCACATGATTGAAATTCACAGATATTGTGCTCTAAACTGAAAGCTTGTGGCATCTCTGTGTCAAATGTGTCTATCGGCACCATGTTTCTAATAGCATTTGCTCAGTTCATGTGTCTGTGCCACATTTTGGTGATCCTCATGATTTGGATAAATGCTCACAATATTTCAAACTTTATCATCATTATTGTATGCACTAGAGTGATCAGTGACGTCACAGTGGTACTTTGATGTTACGACTCCCTGAAGGCTCAGATGATGGTTTGCATTTCTTAGCAATATTTTAAATTAAGGTATGTACATTGTTTCCTTAGACATAATGCTATTACACCCTTAATAGACTATCATATAATATAAACATAACTTTCATATTCAAGGGGAAATTTAAAAATTCGTATGGTTTGTTTTGCTGTGATATTCATTCTATGGTGGTGGGCGGGAACTGAACCTGTCATGTCTGTAAGGTCTGCCTGTACTCGATGGATAAACAGTCACTGATGTAGATGTGATCATGGCTGTTCTTAAATGAAAATAATTGGAGGCCTTGGAGAATGCTGGAGACTTCTTCTCATAGTTCAAGGATCTGGGTTGAAAATCAGAGGGGTGTCAAATTTGTGATTTGGTGAGAATGGATAGTTCACTGGGCATTTTGGTATGCCTAACCAGAAAGGGATCGTTTTGCAGGAAATGCGTCTCCCTTCAGAGTGGCTGATTCAGAGTGGCAGAGTGGCAGAGCTCCCACTTGTCTGATGATTGTATTGAGACTATACACAGGGCAGAAAAGCTCTGAAACAGCCTCTTTCTTCCCTGGACTCTGTTTCCCAGATTTGAGGAGCAGGATCTGCTTCCATTGCCCAAGTGCATGGCTATGTGCTTTTAAACTCTGTATGCCTGTGTCTGCAATAATGTGTGTGTGTACATGGACCTTGGTGTGCATGGGAGAGTGTGTGCATAAGTGCACCTGTGCCTGTATGCTAGGTGGTACCTGACTCTTTGTAACCTCATGGACTCTAGCCACCAAGCTCCTCTGTCCATGGAATTTTCCAGGCAAGAATTCTGGAGTGGGTTGCCGTTTCTTTCTCCAGGGGATCTTCCTGACCCAGGGATCGAACCCACGTCTCTTGCATCTCCAACAGTGGCAGGTGGATTCTTAACCACAGTACCACCTGCGACTCTGCACGTGCCTATGTATGCTTACCTTGTTTGTTGATAAGTTTCAGTTGGTTGGTGGGTGTTTTGTTTCCCTCAGAGCTTGGATACTTGGTTGCCCTAGCAACAATATGCTTGGACCTGCCAGCAACAGAGCCTTCCCTGAGACATATCTGATTGTTCACTCTGGTGCCCCTCTTCCAGATCCTGGCCACTGCCCACTGCAGATTTCTGTAACAGGAGTTGTTTTTTCTTGCTATGGAGAAAGCCTCTCCTTTCTCTGGAGCCCCGTACCTAACGTCAGGTTCAGAGGTCAGAAGTGAAAGCTGGAAGGAGGATCTGATATCACTGATAATTGTCCCTTCCTCCACATAGGAGGTGATTAGCTCACCTGATTTATCTGGAACATCTGTGCTTCTCTCATGAATAATCTCCACTATAGACCACAGAGAGGGAAAAAGACAATAATTAAAGATTGCTATCTATCTGAAGTTTCCTGGGATAATGGGTAAGAATAATAAAAATCAAACATAATTTCATTTATTAAAAGCTACTAATGGCATGAAGAAATTATACTTCAGATTTTTAAAAATGTCACACTAGGAATAGAAATGCTGTCTCTTTTATTGTGTTCATAGCCAAGGAAGGTCAGTTAAAATATTTTGAACTTTAATCTTATGTTGCCAAAGCTAAGAGAGCAAAACAAGGCTTTTATTAAGACATAGATGCTAATTCAGGAGTGTATACCTGTGAGAGTGAAGGATGAGTAAGTAACCCTTAGTCTTGGCAGCACCAGGTCACACAGGGAGCCAAGCTCTCCATGGGACCTTGCCTATCCCTATGACGATTAAATGAGAAGGCATGGACCAGAGGAACTCAACGCTCCTTCCATGCAGTCATGGCCTTTAGGGCCAGTACTCTTTTCTTCTTTATGTGTCTTTGGTTTTCTTTCAGTCTTGAAAAGGCAAGATTAAGTAGGGAATTTGTTTCACCTTGGCAAGATTTAGAATGATTTAGAACTCAAGAACTGAATCGCACTTTTTTTTTTTAAAGAAACTAGAACCCTTTGGGATTCCTGTCTAGATTCACCTGTCTGTTCAGATAATCTGATAATGCCTGAGGGCTCTATGCCTCCCCACCCCTGGTCTTTGGAACCTGCACTGGGGAAGCCTCTAATTTGTGCAGGGCCAGAAGGACAAGGGCCAGAAGGCCCCATTCATTTTCTAAAAGTTGAGATCTTGATCATGAAGACCAAACTCCTCATGTCAGCCCTGTTTGGCTCAAGGCTGCCAGAGAGGCTCTTTCTCTTCCAAAGGCCTAAACGTCAGAGGTGGAACCCTGTGATTCAAAAGGTCGGGCTGGAAAGCTTATGAGCCTGGAGGTGCAAGGGGCAGACTGGTGATCACAGGCCCATAGAAATGACTGGATATATTTGGAAGCTGACTGGAAAGTGATACCCACAGATCCTCTGAGGGTTCAGTCAAGTGGAAAGCTGGAAGGAGGATCTGATATCACTGATAATTGTCCCTTCCTCCACATAGGAGGTGATTAGCTCACCTGATTTATCTGGAACATCTGTGCTTCTCTCATGAATAATCTCCACTATAGACCACAGAGAGGGAAAAAGACAATAATTAAAGATTGCTATCTATCTGAAGTTTCCTGGGATAATGGGTAAGAATAATAAAAATCAAACATAATTTCATTTATTAAAAGCTACTAATGGCATGAAGAAATTATACTTCAGATTTTTAAAAATGTCACACTAGGAATAGAAATGCTGTCTCTTTTATTGTGTTCATAGCCAAGGAAGGTCAGTTAAAATATTTTGAACTTTAATCTTATGTTGCCAAAGCTAAGAGAGCAAAACAAGGCTTTTATTAAGACATAGATGCTAATTCAGGAGTGTATACCTGTGAGAGTGAAGGATGAGTAAGTAACCCCTTAGTCTTGGAAGCACAAGGTCACACAGAGAGCCAAGCTCTCCATGGGACCTTGCCTATCCCTATGACGATTAAATGAGAAGGCATGGACCAGAGGAACTCAACGCTCCTTCCATGCAGTCATGGCCTTTAGGGCCAGTACTCTTTTCTTCTTTATGTGTCTTTGGTTTTCTTTCAGTCTTGAAAAGGCAAGATTAAGTAGGGAATTTGTTTCACCTTGGCAAGATTTAGAATGATTTAGAACTCAAGAACTGAATCGCACTTTTTTTTTTTAAAGAAACTAGAACCCTTTGGGATTCCTGTCTAGATTCACCTGTCTGTTCAGATAATCTGATAATGCCTGAGGGCTCTATGCCTCCCCACCCCTGGTCTTTGGAACCTGCACTGGGGAAGCCTCTAATTTGTGCAGGGCCAGAAGGACAAGGGCCAGAAGGCCCCATTCATTTTCTAAAAGTTGAGATCTTGATCATGAAGACCAAACTCCTCATGTCAGCCCTGTTTGGCTCAAGGCTGCCAGAGAGGCTCTTTCTCTTCCAAAGGCCTAAACGTCAGAGGTGGAACCCTGTGATTCAAAAGGTCGGGCTGGAAAGCTTATGAGCCTGGAGGTGCAAGGGGCAGACTGGTGATCACAGGCCCATAGAAATGACTGGATATATTTGGAAGCTGACTGGAAAGTGATACCCACAGATCCTCTGAGGGTCAAACATTGAGAAGCCAAGCTGTGGGTCCTCAAAGAATGACAGCACCTTAGCCCTAAGGCCACAGCCCAGGGAAGCAACTTCTCCAAGGTCAGAGTGGGTATAGGCCTGAGAGAAGACACAAACATCACTCAACTCTTTAAAGGATCTTCATTCCACAAGACCATGGGAACACTTCCCTGTGTAATGAGTCCCAGGTCTCTCCGAGGAGTTTTCCAAGAACTCACATATCGCAGGAAGCTGTTAGGTTAACCAAACATTAGAACTACTTCTCAGCCTGTTCCTTATGTTGCTCCCCATTTGATAGGGGCATGTTCTGTGTACACGCTGGGTGAGGGCGACATGCCTCCAACCCCAGGGATATCTGAGACCCTCTTGGCCTAAGAAGTTTCACTCACAACAGTCCCCATCAATGGGATGGAATCTAGTAGCTGGCACCCAGGAACACACAGACAGCATTTCTTCACCCCAGAGAAGAATAGGGTAGGGAGCAAAGTCAAGTTTTATTATTAAACAACTTTAATCCAAATGCTGATTATTATTTGCAGTGTCTGAAGGCACAAAATATACCTAAAATGTATGGGATAGTCTAAACAGTTATAAATCCAAAGAGCAAAGCATGAAAAAAAAAGTACATTCTGAGCTGACATAGAAATCTGAGTTGGGAGGAATTGTTTTTCTAGAGAATTTGCTTGAGTATCAATCATTTCCCCTCATTCCAAGGATAGGAAAATTTTAAAAATGACATAAACATGGCGAAGAATAACACCATGAGCTGCTGAGATTTATAGGCAAAATATCTTTCCTTTAAAGATCCACTTATTCTCATTCTCCTCCCCGCCTTTCTCTCTCTCTCTCTCTCTCTCACACACACACCCCCACACACATACACACACACTATCACTCTCCTCTCCCTGACACCCATTTGAAGCAAACTGTCCATGAAGACAACCATAGTATACCCCAGAAAACAGGTCATTTCAGGAAGCGCTGGAGGTGCAAGGGGCAGACTGGTGATCACAGGCCCATAGAAATGACTGGATATATTTGGAAGCTGACTGGAAAGTGATACCCACAGATCCCGAGGGTCAAACATTGAGAAGCCAAGCTGTGGGTCCTCAAAGAATGACAGCACCTTAGCCCTAAGGCCACAGCCCAGGGAAGCAACTTCTCCAAGGTCAGAGTGGGTATAGGCCTGAGAGAAGACACAAACATCACTCAACTCTTTAAAGGATCTTCATTCCACAAGACCATGGGAACACTTCCCTGTGTAATGAGTCCCAGGTCTCTCCGAGGAGTTTTCCAAGAACTCACATATCGCAGGAAGCTGTTAGGTTAACCAAACATTAGAACTACTTCTCAGCCTGTTCCTTATGTTGCTCCCCATTTGATAGGGGCATGTTCTGTGTACACGCTGGGTGAGGGCGACATGCCTCCAACCCCAGGGATATCTGAGACCCTCTTGGCCTAAGAAGTTTCACTCACAACAGTCCCCATCAATGGGATGGAATCTAGTAGCTGGCACCCAGGAACACACAGACAGCATTTCTTCACCCCAGAGAAGAATAGGGTAGGGAGCAAAGTCAAGTTTTATTATTAAACAACTTTAATCCAAATGCTGATTATTATTTGCAGTGTCTGAAGGCACAAAATATACCTAAAATGTATGGGATAGTCTAAACAGTTATAAATCCAAAGAGCAAAGCATGAAAAAAAAAGTACATTCTGAGCTGACATAGAAATCTGAGTTGGGAGGAATTGTTTTTCTAGAGAATTTGCTTGAGTATCAATCATTTCCCCTCATTCCAAGGATAGGAAAATTTTAAAAATGACATAAACATGGCGAAGAATAACACCATGAGCTGCTGAGATTTATAGGCAAAATATCTTTCCTTTAAAGATCCACTTATTCTCATTCTCCTCCCCGCCTTTCTCTCTCTCTCTCTCTCTCTCACACACACACCCCCACACACATACACACACACTATCACTCTCCTCTCCCTGACACCCATTTGAAGCAAACTGTCCATGAAGACAACCATAGTATACCCCAGAAAACAGGTCATTTCAGGGAAAATAAAAACAGACTTGAGTGTGAGATAAGGCATTGAGGCCAGAATCTGATTAAAAAAAATAGAGAAATACATATATGGAAAAAATCAACCATTCAGGGAAAGCTCCCTCAAAGTGCTGATGGAAAGAAAATAAAGCCCGTTCTCCCTCAGGGTCATTGTCACCCACCTAAGCTTCCCTGTGTGCATTCACTCGGCTTTGGGCTTTACGCACTGTGGAGAAATGTCCAGGCATCGCCTTGGTAGCACAAATATCAGGCCATTCTCAGCATCCACAGATAAATAACATAATTATAAACACTCTCCTCCCTGGGGTGCTTTTAGCTGACTGTGATGCAGCCGTTCCTTACTGCTCAATCATGTCACGTGGGACTTAGGGAAAGAAATCAATCCAGGGCTAGTTATCACCCTCATAAATACATCTCTGGAGTAACCCCACAGGGCTACAGGCGAGGCAATCAATAAGATTTTGTATTTCTCCATGACCATAGACCCCAGCTTTCAGCCCCCGATTACTGCTGGGGGAGGGAGTCCCGCTCTTCTCGGTGCCGGATGTGGGCTGTGCTCTGTATCCTGGCAGGTTAGGAAAGCAGAACTGGTTTTGTCTTCAGAAGAAGAGCTGAAGGTACATACAGCTCAGAGTACTTGAATGCTGCCCCCAGGCCTCCCCTACCCCAGTTCCATAGTTTAATTGCCCCAGAAAGGGCAATGGTGGGAGGCAGGGTTGCCAGGTTGTCCTAGCCTTAAGAAATAGAGCTTTCTAACAGGTTTATCAGCTCAGAGATAGGCTCCAGGAGCTCAGAGACTACAGGATGCCCTCAGTAAGGAGGGCCCCTGCCATGGGCTGGATCACAGCCTGAGAACTTCTGGGTCTGGAAAAGGCGGTGAGGCAGGACATGAAGCCTCATGCTGGGTCCGTCCCCGTCTGGCAGGCAGTCTGCAGAGCTTAAGAGCCAGAGACATCCTTTTACTTTTCTCTGGATGCTGGGAACTACTTATTTCCACATTACACAAATTACACTGTTCTTTCTCTAAGAGCCAAGGCTTCCTCTTACCTGCACGAACACAGTCCTTTTGATCTAGTCTGGGCTCTCCCATCACCTAGAGCACTAGTCTGCTCACCTGCGGTACCTCTCTCCATTCCTCCGACAGGATCCTGTTACCTGAAAACACAGGTCCCACACCCAAGTGAATATTCTCCCCCTCCCTGGCCTCTTGCCCCCCATCTCACCTGGTCCACACACCAGAAGTCACAATTCCTATCCCCACGGACAAAGCCAAGCCCACCTCTGCCCAGTCTCCCTGAAGCAATGGTGGGACCTACCCGCCTTCTCCCAGATCCCATCACTTGTTGATGCTTCTTACTAGGAAAACCAAGTTTGAAAAAAAAAAAAACAAGGCCAACAGGATAACCCTACAGCTTGTCAGGCTTAGGGTCCTCAGAGTCAGTGGCATCGGCCCAGGTGCTTCTCTCGAGCCCACAGCGCACTGTGACTTGAAGCAGGATGCCAACAGGACAGGACCAGGTCCCAGGAGCCTCTTCAGCCCCAGACTGACTGGCACATTGATCACATCACAGGGACCCACGCTGGTCAGGCCAACATTGGCTCGAGGCTCTCCCTTTACCTACCCGAGAGAACTAAGGGGAAAAGGACCAGGAGTGGAGGAACATGGCAGGAACCATGAGTCAGGGCAGCAAGCAGCCCCTGGCTCCTCTAAGGGACCGGCTGCCCACCTGCCTGTCTCCACCAGCAGGGGCCGTCCTGATCCGATCGCCCCTCCTGCCCTCGCCCTCAGAAAGGCCCAGGAACAGGGGGCTTCTTTGGCACTTCAGAATGATCACAAGTAATTTGCCATTTTATTCATATAGAACAAAATTTACAAAGTCATTCATACAGTTTTTGTGTTTGTTTTTTACTGACTTCGAAAATTGGGAATATTCAAAATACACTTTTACCCCACTCCATTCTGTCATTATTTACATGTATATACAAGAAAAATGAAAGAGTCTCTGTGTGTGTGCGTGTGTGTGGTCTGTGGTGGTGTTTTTCTGGTATTAAAAAGCTCTGCTGGTCGGGTGGGTGGACGGGCGGGCAGGAGGGCAGGCGGCGCGGTCAGATGGAGGTGCCGTGGGAGGTGTCCAAGGCCTCAGGAAGGACCCCTCCAGGCACGGGCTGGAAGGACATGGGGATGGGGGTCTTCACGGGGCTCTGGCGGAACAGCCCCCCATTGGGCGACCTGTGTTTGCACTGCATGGAGGGCATGGTGGCCGAGCTGCTCAGTGGCAGAGGCAGGTTGCCGCTGGGCCCTGAGGAGAGTGTCCGGCTGGTGCCGTGGCTGCTTTGCTCTGGCAGGAAGGTGCTGACTGAGAGCTGTGTGTTCTGGTACTCTCGCGTGGGCTCCAAGGCCTGGCTGGGAGCCAGGCCCCCCATCTCCAGGGCTGAGAGCTCAATGGACGCAGGGGAAATCTGCTTGTGAGCAATGTCTTCATCCATGAGACTGTTCATACGCCGATGGACCTGCTCCAGATTCACTTCTTTGTCCTGAAGGGAGAGCACAGGAGGGTCAGGAGCCCCAGTTGGAGCTTTCTACAAACTCTGGAAGGCTGCAGACCCCAGGCCTCTTCAGTCTGCTGCACAGTGGGTAAGAAAGTCTTGATTTCACCCACTTTTCCCCAAGTACATGGCCAGTCTTTGTCACCTGGGGTACCAGTAGCCTAGGACACTGGCCCCAGGTAGCAAAGACCCAGTCAGAAGGGTTTGACAGCATTTGCCCCCCACGCTAGCTCTTCTCAGGTCTAATCACACCCAACTTTGAACAACTGGCAGAAACGGTGGAAGAAAGGAGTCCCATTGAAATAAAAGGGAATGGTCCTTGAGCTCCTAATGAGCCCCATGGATTTGCTGTTTAGTGTTTACAATGCCCAGAAGACCTGGTGTGATCGTCCCCACCTGACACAAAAGGAGGCTTGTGTTCAGGAAGGTCAGGGCCTCCCAGAGTCATAACCCCAGTAAGCAGCAGAGGCAGCATGGGAAGCCTGGAGTACATAAAATCTCCAGAGATGCTGGGGGAAGGGGCATGTCCCTGTCTGGAGGCTCGTGGGGCCGGGGTCCTGGGTGAGAGTAGGGGTGGGAGACGAAGGGGTCTTCCAGGGCTCAGCTGTCATTCCTGGTATTGCGAAGGCTTGAAGCTGCCGGGATAGCAGCTCACAACTGACTCTCCAGGTAGCGAACGGCACACCTGACTCTTTCTCCAGATGGGCAATGGCGTCAAGGACATTGTTTTGTTTGTTCCGTTATTTATTGGCTTAAGAAAAGAAAAAGAACAAATGTCACTGATATTTTGTCTACAATGTCAAAGTAAGTCAAAGAGGCCAAACTACTTGAAAGCTCCTTAAAGACAAACACTATGTAAACTACTTCCTCAGTTTCTGCCCCGTCACTTGGGGTTCAAAATCAGATGTCTTTGGAAGGGCCACACCAGTGCCTCAATGAGGTGTTAAAGCTGCAGTCTAATTTTCTGGTGGCATTAGGGCCGATTTTCCAGGCAAGGTTATTTCCACTGCCTCTGCTTCCCAGGTGTCCAACTCCAAGAGAAATACTATGTCAAAGCTCTGCTCCAAAAGAGAGCATCACAGACTAATGTCAGCATCCACACAGCAGCAGAGAGGAGCTGTTCCCTGCGTACCTGTAGGCTTGTCAGAAATACCATGAAAGGTTAAGGTTCTGAGTGTACTTTCAAAAGAAGAAAGGAGCCTCACAAATCCAAGGGTCATTCCAGTGACTCATGGGTCTCCTCTGAGGCTGGGAGAGGATATGCCCCAGGAAGAGACAACCCTAAATAACTGGCAGGAGCGTGCATCTCAGAGGAGGGTCCACAGGGTTACCTCCATCAAGTCTCCTCCCAGGCTTTCTCAGGCAAGCACGCTGCCTTTGCAAGCCTCTCTGTGCCACCATCATGTCATGGCATATAGATGGGGGAAAACGGCAACAGTGACAGACTTTATTTTTTCGGACTTTAAAATCACTGTAGATGGTTGACTGCAGCCATGAAAGTAAATTTTCTTCTTGCTTGCTCCTCGGAAGAAAAGCTATGACAAACCTAGACAGTGTATTTAAAAGTAGAGATATCACTTTCCTGATGAAGGTCCGTTTGGTCAAAGCTATGATTTTTCCAGTAGTCATGTATGGATGTGAGAGTTGGACCATAAAGAAGGCTGAGCACCTAAAAATTGATGCTTTCAAATTGTGCTGGAGAAAACTCTTGAGAGTCCCTAGGACAGCAAGGAGATCAACCCTTAAGATCCATCTTAAAGGTTATCAGTCCCTGAATATTCACTGGGAGGACTGATGCTGAAGCTGAAACTCCAATATTTCAGCCACCTGATGTGAAGAGCTGACTCGTTGGAAAAGATCCTGATTCCGGGAAGGACTGAAGGCAGGAGGAGAAGGGGATGACAGAGGATGAGACAGTTGGATGGCATCATCAAATCAATGGGCATGAGTCTGAGCAAACTCCAGGAGATAGTGCAGGACAGGGAAGTCAAGCGTGCTGCAGTCCATGGGGTCGCAAAGAGTTGGACACAACTGAGTGACTGAACAATAATGAACAACAACCGCTCCCAATGCCCCCTAGTGTGAAGAAGGCAGAGCCATTGCTCTCTCCACCACTTGGCTGAGACCATGACCAGCACACAAGGCTTAGCTTCTAGTGGGACATCTGCCATTTTCCCCAAAACCTTTCTCAGACCAAGAAAACAGACAACACCCGAACAACAATGAGGAACTCATTCTACCCTAAATAACTGGCAAGGAAAAGGCCTCACAAATACAAGGGTCATTCCAGTGACTCATGGGTCTCCTCTGAGGCTGGGAGAGGATATGCCCCAGGAAGAGACAACCCTAAATAACTGGCAGGAGCGTGCATCTCAGAGGAGGGTCCACAGGGTTACCTCCATCAAGTCTCCTCCCAGGCTTTCTCAGGCAAGCACGCTGCCTTTGCAAGCCTCTCTGTGCCACCATCATGTCATGGCATATAGATGGGGGAAAACGGCAACAGTGACAGACTTTATTTTTTCGGACTTTAAAATCACTGTAGATGGTTGACTGCAGCCATGAAAGTAAATTTTCTTCTTGCTTGCTCCTCGGAAGAAAAGCTATGACAAACCTAGACAGTGTATTTAAAAGTAGAGATATCACTTTCCTGATGAAGGTCCGTTTGGTCAAAGCTATGATTTTTCCAGTAGTCATGTATGGATGTGAGAGTTGGACCATAAAGAAGGCTGAGCACCTAAAAATTGATGCTTTCAAATTGTGCTGGAGAAAACTCTTGAGAGTCCCTAGGACAGCAAGGAGATCAACCCTTAAGATCCATCTTAAAGGTTATCAGTCCCTGAATATTCACTGGGAGGACTGATGCTGAAGCTGAAACTCCAATATTTCAGCCACCTGATGTGAAGAGCTGACTCGTTGGAAAAGATCCTGATTCCGGGAAGGACTGAAGGCAGGAGGAGAAGGGGATGACAGAGGATGAGACAGTTGGATGGCATCATCAAATCAATGGGCATGAGTCTGAGCAAACTCCAGGAGATAGTGCAGGACAGGGAAGTCAAGCGTGCTGCAGTCCATGGGGTCGCAAAGAGTTGGACACAACTGAGTGACTGAACAATAATGAACAACAACCGCTCCCAATGCCCCCTAGTGTGAAGAAGGCAGAGCCATTGCTCTCTCCACCACTTGGCTGAGACCATGACCAGCACACAAGGCTTAGCTTCTAGTGGGACATCTGCCATTTTCCCCAAAACCTTTCTCAGACCAAGAAAACAGACAACACCCGAACAACAATGAGGAACTCATTCTAGGCCATGAAAAAACTGGAGGTTAAGAGGTTTAAGGGTGGAAGGTACTATGTGGGTACATTGTGCTATAGATTGAAGCAAGCTACATCAGAAATCATTGACATGGTTCTATAACCTGAGATTCCAGTGATCTGAAGTCCTACAGAGGACCTCCACTCACTGATGTTAGAAGACCAGCTCCAAGTACAGGACACTTCTGGATGTCAAATGGGTGAAATCAGAGGAAGTGGCTAGAGAGTATCAGGGCTTTACTTAGACTAAATATGGTACATGCTGTGTCTTTCAATGACTCCTGCAACAGTTTGTAAATGTGTAACAAACCAAATTCAAGTTCTTTCCTTAATTAAACCACAGCATGGTTGATACAGCTCTATGCAATATTGGTCTTTTCCATCTGTTGTTTATATGCTTTGTTTCCATTCTTGAATATTAAACTATTTTTTAATAATTGTTAAACTGATATATTAGACATTGGTTGATTGCTGTCAAGCATCAGTCCTCCCTTCCCAAGAAGACCTTGTTTTGTTTTCTCTCTCCCTCTTTTTTTTTTTTTTTTTTTTTTTGCTTTAAGCAATTTCTCTTTCATGCAGCAGTGCCATGCCTACCTGTAGCCAAAAGGCAGGGCCATGACCCAAGTAAGAACAAGAGAACTAGATGTAAGCCTTAAACAATGAGATAAAGACACAGAAGATGCTTGATTGCCCACCCATGACAGTGATGGTTCAAGGAATTTTATACTCCATGACCACCTTACTGGATCTCGCCCCTCAGCCCTCAAAACAAGCCTTGACCTCTGCCTATCATTGGCATGCTTCTCCAGTCTTCTCATGGCTGCTGTGAGCTCCTGATAAGCTTCTGATGCAATGTTTTCCTGTGTCTCAGTCAATGCCACAGCTATGTTGGTAAATATTTATATCTACAGGCCATTTTCATTTCAAAATAAATGAAGGGCACAAGACAGGTACCAGAAAGCCTGGATGGTGGAGAAATCGAAGAAGAATTTCAGGCATTTTTGAACTTTTATAATACAAACTTCCTTTCTCCCTGCAGTCAGTAAAGCTAGAAGAATGAGCAAGCTGAGTGATTTCACTGGCAGAGCCTTTAGCCACTGAAGGAAACTGATGACCAAATAAGTGGTCCCAGGATCATTGAAAGAATTAATGAGTTACATAGTCTTGCTTTTTCTCCCTTTCTATTGTCTTTTCAGTGCTTTAAGGATCCTTTTTAAGATGGAAATAAGTAGTTTAAGAGTAGACTAACTTGGAGGGGTGGGGGTAAGTGTCTTAGTCCCAGTTGTGTTCACCCTAGATTCTGGCATTAGAGACTTTGGCCTTTTTCTCACAGTCAGTGGGACACTCAGCCAGGACATGTGTACAGGAGATGCGCACATGTTGTTGGGATCTACAGGTAGAGAAGGGAGAACTTCCTGCCAAAGAAAGCCAGAGGGAGACAGAGACTTGAGAGGAGCCCTCTTAACTAACGCCAGGGAAACAGAAAAGGAGCACTTTGTGGAGAAGACCAACCGACCAATGTCTTCCAAAGAAACATGTGAGCAAAAGAGGTCACTGAGATGATATCTTTCAGCAGGGAAGGACAAGCGAGAGGAGGTTCGGGGAATAGTGCTATAAAAGATGTAGGGCACAGGCTAGACCGCTAGAATAATAATCACAGCTCTGAGGGGTTGGCCAGGTAATAGAAAAGCATCTATACCAGTAGTCCCTGACCATTTTAGCACCAGGAACTGGTTTTATAGAAGACAATAATTCCTTAGACTGGGGGTTGAGAATGGTTAGGGGATGACTCAAGTGTATTACATTTATTGTACACTTTATTTCTATTATTATTACATCAGCTTCACCTCAGGTCACTAGGCACTAGATACTGGAGGTTAGAGACCACAGTAGGGATGTGGAGACAATTCAATTACCCTAGAGTCAGGATTTTGGAAAGAAAGAACTTGAATAAGTAGTATTTTTAAATCCATATTTTTTCCTGCCTCCAATTAAGAACACATGAAGCAGTTCCAAGGAGGGCTGCAAGGCTGTGCAGTGGCTCTCCTTTCCACGGAGGTTATTCATTAGCCCCCCACAAGACACAAATTGGTGGAGAAGGCGAAGAAGAATTTCAGGCATTTTTGAACTTTTATAATACAAACTTCCTTTCTCCCTGCAGTCAGTAAAGCTAGAAGAATGAGCAAGCTGAGTGATTTCACTGGCAGAGCCTTTAGCCACTGAAGGAAACTGATGACCAAATAAGTGGTCCCAGGATCATTGAAAGAATTAATGAGTTACATAGTCTTGCTTTTTCTCCCTTTCTATTGTCTTTTCAGTGCTTTAAGGATCCTTTTTAAGATGGAAATAAGTAGTTTAAGAGTAGACTAACTTGGAGGGGTGGGGGTAAGTGTCTTAGTCCCAGTTGTGTTCACCCTAGATTCTGGCATTAGAGACTTTGGCCTTTTTCTCACAGTCAGTGGGACACTCAGCCAGGACATGTGTACAGGAGATGCGCACATGTTGTTGGGATCTACAGGTAGAGAAGGGAGAACTTCCTGCCAAAGAAAGCCAGAGGGAGACAGAGACTTGAGAGGAGCCCTCTTAACTAACGCCAGGGAAACAGAAAAGGAGCACTTTGTGGAGAAGACCAACCGACCAATGTCTTCCAAAGAAACATGTGAGCAAAAGAGGTCACTGAGATGATATCTTTCAGCAGGGAAGGACAAGCGAGAGGAGGTTCGGGGAATAGTGCTATAAAAGATGTAGGGCACAGGCTAGACCGCTAGAATAATAATCACAGCTCTGAGGGGTTGGCCAGGTAATAGAAAAGCATCTATACCAGTAGTCCCTGACCATTTTAGCACCAGGAACTGGTTTTATAGAAGACAATAATTCCTTAGACTGGGGGTTGAGAATGGTTAGGGGATGACTCAAGTGTATTACATTTATTGTACACTTTATTTCTATTATTATTACATCAGCTTCACCTCAGGTCACTAGGCACTAGATACTGGAGGTTAGAGACCACAGTAGGGATGTGGAGACAATTCAATTACCCTAGAGTCAGGATTTTGGAAAGAAAGAACTTGAATAAGTAGTATTTTTAAATCCATATTTTTTCCTGCCTCCAATTAAGAACACATGAAGCAGTTCCAAGGAGGGCTGCAAGGCTGTGCAGTGGCTCTCCTTTCCACGGAGGTTATTCATTAGCCCATAACCCCTCCACATCAAGACACAGAGAAAATGTCCACACTGATCGAACAGACTTTCCAAGTAGACCTTCCTACTACAAACGGCAGTCAAGAAATCCATCCTCTTCACACCAGTGGGACCTCTCGCTATTCAAATGCTATTAATCCTGGTAGTGTGTGCTCAGTCACTCAGTTGTGGCCAACTCTTTGTGACCCCATAGACTGTAGCCTTCCGGGCTCCTCTGTCCATGGAATTTTCCAGGCAAGAATATTGGAGTGGGTTGCCATTTCCTACTCCAGGGGAGCTTTCTAACTCAGGGAGGGGACCCACCTCTCCTGTGTCTCCTGCATCGGTACCAGTGCACCACCTAGGAAGCCCATTACTGCTGATAGATCCAACATAGTCACGCCTGGAAGTACAGGGTGCCATCTTTAGCTTCCTACATTGGTTGTTTAACTGGAAAGAAAAATGAGTAGATTTCCCTGGTGGGTTAGACGGTTAAAGAATCTACCTGCAATGTGGGAGACCCAGGTTAGATCTCTAGCTTGGGAAGATCCCCTGGAGAAGGAACTGACAATCCACGCCAGTATTCTTGCCTGGAGAATCCCATGGACAGAGGAGTCTGGTCGGCTACAGTCCTTGGGGTCAGAAAGAATGAGTGACTAACACACACACAAGGAAAATACCTCCTATCCTCGCTGGAAAACACATGTGAACCTATTTCTGATTCTCCTAGTATGCCCCATCAGGCATCTGTATAGAAGATCAGAGGTGAAGTGCAGAGAATTGGAGAAAACTGCCTTCTTTGGAAACCCTGAAAACACTGTCTTCTTGGACCAGATTGAGCACATAGGAAATCATTTCTGGTGGCCCCCTAGCCAAGAAAATAGGAGGCAGACATAATCTGCCTGCTCAAGGAAAGATGCAGGGATGATTTAATAATTATCTATATTTTAGATAAAATGGGACATTCTATTATGTTATGCAAATTTAAATAATGGACTTTTTTATGTGCGCTACATCAGTTTACATCCTCATTATCTCAAGGTTTCGGTGTTCAACCAGGTAATGACAGCTGTGGAAAGAGACTCGGAAGCTTGCTGCTGCATTCATTAATTTACTGTAGGTAGATGACCTAGTCAAACAGCCCTGAATAGGATATAAAATCCACTGATAGCCTTTATCCACAAATCCCCTTGAATTCCAGTTTTGTGTTTCTCACCTCATATTCAGCACAACAGCTGATGCCCCAACAGAGGTCACAGAAACTCTCTCCCAGGCATTGTCTTGTAGAGAGAGAAAGTTTTGTAATGGAGCCGCTGTTCACCAACGTGGAAATAAAACACTGTACTGGAAAACGGTAATTAACTAAACTATCATCTATGTAACAGCCGGTTACATGTGGGACTCATTAGAAACTGCCTTTGTTTCGAGTCCAACGGCTCCTATTTTAAGTGAGGCAGGAATAAAATGGGATGAGGGACTTCTCACCTGACATGGATGGTTATAGGAGATGATCTCCTGATACCTCCGACCAACCAGGTGGTAAATATGATTCAGCTGGCTGGGAGAGACACCATCAACATGATTTTCTTAAGCATTGCTCCAAAGAATTGCTCAAACCCAAAGGACTGGCTGAAGGTCTGAGAGTAATGATTGGGTAAGAGCAAACAAGCTGAACTTTAAGTCAGTAAAAGTGGCTTCAGGGGATGATGAACAGTCCCCAAATTCTGGCACCAGGTACTTGTTTGATAGAAGACAACTTTTCCATGGACTTGGTAGGAGGTATTTCAGGATGATTCAAGCACATTACATTTATCATGCCACTTATTTTTATCATTATTATATTAGCTCCATCTCAGAGCATCAGGCATTAGATCCTAGAGGTAGAGAACCTGTTTCAGAATGTTATGAGAAAGAGTTCTGATGAACTTAATTGCAGATTTCGTAGAGGAGGACCACAAGAGGAGAGCTAACAGACACCTGCCATCATACAGGGTAGCGGCAGGCACACACAGGGTAACTTGCTCAAAGTTACACACTTCTATGATAAACAGCGCAATGGGCTGACAGTCCACATGCACCTGGTTCCAAAACGAGCTCCTTTCCACTTAACGTCCCCTTGGCTTGATGGTGTAGGCCAGTGGTTTTCCTCCTTGGCAGGCTATTGAACCACACAGGGGAGCTTCTAGAAATTACAGTTATCCAGGTCTGCCTAATACAGCCCTCTGGAGAATGGAGCCCAAGCATCTGTGTTGCTAAAATGCCCCAGGATGAATCACATCTGAGGTGCTGCCAGAATTGAAAGCCATTGATCCAGCAGCAATGACTCCACAACAACTTAACATTAATAACGTTTTCTTTCTAGGATCCCAGCCTGGTTCATTCATTCGGTAAACACTTTGGAGCTCCCGCTACCAGAGGAGCTAATGTTCTTCATGAAGCATCCATTTTGGTCCCTAGCATCTAGAAGGTGCTCAATACTTTATATTCATCGCCCCTTAATGAGAGGTCCCACTCTTTTAGAGACTGGGCAAAGCAATAGGAATGCAGAGGTGAAGTGCCCACAGACTCAAAGCAGAGATAGGCAGGTAAACCAGCAGTGGCAACTTGGAATCACACCCAACACTAGAGTTTACATAGGGAGGTGAGGAGGCCCGTGGAGGTGGCCAAGGGGAGATGTTCCAGAGGGGAGTGACATCTGAGCTGGTTCTGACATACATACTGGTATATGATAAGTGCTCAGTGCCCTTTTACTAAAAAGCCCTGGTGAAGGGTTGAAACACACACTCACTGCCTTATTCTCGTGCCAAGAGATCTGATAGCATCAGTGTAGCCACTGGGCCAGGTTCAGTGTTCAGCAGAAGCTCTGAATCCCTCTGGATTGGACTAACCCTAACCCCTCTGGGCTTCAGAGGATGTAAACACCTTGCTCGGACCCAGGATCCTGGCTGAGGAAGCATTCTCGGTCACGCCCTTCATGCCCAAACCATCTGGAAAAGTGAGGTAGGAGCCCCTGCTCCTGCACACTCAATGCCAGGCCCAGCGGCTGATACATCATTCCTATCCCAGTTCTGTCCCTCCCACTTCTGAGTCCCAACGGCCAAAATACAGCCCTGCCATCATACAGGGTAGCGGCAGGCACACACAGGGTAACTTGCTCAAAGTTACACACTTCTATGATAAACAGCGCAATGGGCTGACAGTCCACATGCACCTGGTTCCAAAACGAGCTCCTTTCCACTTAACGTCCCCTTGGCTTGATGGTGTAGGCCAGTGGTTTTCCTCCTTGGCAGGCTATTGAACCACACAGGGGAGCTTCTAGAAATTACAGTTATCCAGGTCTGCCTAATACAGCCCTCTGGAGAATGGAGCCCAAGCATCTGTGTTGCTAAAATGCCCCAGGATGAATCACATCTGAGGTGCTGCCAGAATTGAAAGCCATTGATCCAGCAGCAATGACTCCACAACAACTTAACATTAATAACGTTTTCTTTCTAGGATCCCAGCCTGGTTCATTCATTCGGTAAACACTTTGGAGCTCCCGCTACCAGAGGAGCTAATGTTCTTCATGAAGCATCCATTTTGGTCCCTAGCATCTAGAAGGTGCTCAATACTTTATATTCATCGCCCCTTAATGAGAGGTCCCACTCTTTTAGAGACTGGGCAAAGCAATAGGAATGCAGAGGTGAAGTGCCCACAGACTCAAAGCAGAGATAGGCAGGTAAACCAGCAGTGGCAACTTGGAATCACACCCAACACTAGAGTTTACATAGGGAGGTGAGGAGGCCCGTGGAGGTGGCCAAGGGGAGATGTTCCAGAGGGGAGTGACATCTGAGCTGGTTCTGACATACATACTGGTATATGATAAGTGCTCAGTGCCCTTTTACTAAAAAGCCCTGGTGAAGGGTTGAAACACACACTCACTGCCTTATTCTCGTGCCAAGAGATCTGATAGCATCAGTGTAGCCACTGGGCCAGGTTCAGTGTTCAGCAGAAGCTCTGAATCCCTCTGGATTGGACTAACCCTAACCCCTCTGGGCTTCAGAGGATGTAAACACCTTGCTCGGACCCAGGATCCTGGCTGAGGAAGCATTCTCGGTCACGCCCTTCATGCCCAAACCATCTGGAAAAGTGAGGTAGGAGCCCCTGCTCCTGCACACTCTCAATGCCAGGCCCAGCGGCTGATACATCATTCCTATCCCAGTTCTGTCCCTCCCACTTCTGAGTCCCATTTCTCCAGGGACGTGGGTGCCTTCCTCAAAGGTTGTAGAAGAGAATCCAGAGAGTTAAAAAGATAACACAGGAACCTGAGAATCATGTGAGTGCCTTGGGAGAAAAAAAGAGAGCCAATTTCAGCTCTGAATCAGGGCCTGAATCCATATTTCTAACAGTGACAAAGAAGCAGACCCCAAGCCTGGTATGGGAAGGTTTCTTAACCTGTCCCCATCTGAGAAGCAACAACAGTGGCGGCAGTAACGACTCTGACAATGACAACAACAGACAAGCTGTCAGGCTGTGAGCTGCCCTATGGAGAGGCCCAGAAGAAAAGATGTTGACAATGACAGCCAATGAGGACATGCGGCCTTCAGCCCAGTGGCCCACAAGGAACTGAATCCTGCCCACAACCATGTGAGTGAGTTTGCAAGTGGATCTGTTCCCAGGAGCCCCTTCAGATGAGAACCTAGCCCTGCCTGACCAGTTGATGACATCCTTGTGAGAGACCTTGAGACAGACAACCCAGCTAAGCTCAGCATGGGTTCCTGACCATAAAAACTGAAATAATACATATTTTATGTTTTAAGCAAACAAAAAGAAGATAACATGTACTTTTCCTGGCACAGAGAAGGTGCCCTAAGATGCAACTCCTCCTCTGTACAGTCCTTTCTGCCCATCATAGGGTCCTTGGCAGGGGGCAATCCCTTTGCCACATTCACTAAGCACGTTCCCATGGGCCAGGGGCTGCTTAAGGCCATTTACACACCTTCCTTCATTGAACTTCAGAGCCACTCTGTGATGCTGGTGTAAAGAAAGAGGGCAAAGATACAGGAGAGGATGTCTCTACATGGAGTTGAAGAAGGATCGGAGGATGGAGGCAAGGAAAAGTGTTCATTGGAGGGGAGGGTCCCTAGCAACTAATCTCTCCCAGAGAGCAGGAGAGCATTATGGGAGCTTGCAGACAGAAGCTGGCCCACTGGTCAGAACAGAGGGGCCTGGTTGCTGCTCCAGCCCTGCTCCCTGCCCCTCCCTCACCCCCACCCCGCCTCTCTCAGTCCCTGTCTGCACTGGAAGCAGGGCCTGGGGGAAGGCAGACAAGACAGGAAGCAACAATTCCAAGCGCCCAGCCCAGTGACAAACAATTCATCCCCCGCTTCTCATGTCGTCTCTCATTTGTGCAGTTCTCCTCTTTATTTCATGAATATTTTATTCTCAGAGCAATGGCTCCACTTCCCCCATAAATCTTGAGGATGGCTCTTTACTGCATCCGCGGAGTGGGGTGCACTCACCTGCACTGGATAACTACATAATCGTCTGATTCCTTAGAAAAAAATATGACCTCAAATCCACATGAATATTAAGAGTCTGTAGGCACATTACTACTCTTCCCCAAGTAGGTGTCTAAACTCTGAAGACGTTGCGACTTAGCTGTTAAATACGACCAGGACTCCACCCAAGGACAGGTTTCTGGCTCTTAAGAAATATGGCCAATACCCCGGAATGAAGCATTCTAAGCCCAACCAGACACTCTCACCTAATTGCAAATGCTGCTCCATAAAATGCAGGCAACCAGTAACACAAAGTAGTTCTGGATTAAATACCATCATTATTTGTCAAAGGTTTTTCATGTATGCCTCTAAAATCCACTGTTTCAACCCCTTTCCTGGTTCCTATTCCCTATGTGAAGAGGTGTAACCCCCTTGGTCTGGCATCTAAGCCCCTTAGAGCAAGTCTCTGCTTTGCACTCCAGCCTCCTCTACTCCCATCCCCTTGCTGATGCCCCAGAGTTCCAGGAGCTGTTGTGTCTACCCAATGTTGGTCACTCTGCCCCAAATGTAAACCTCCAATCTCCTCTGCAGCTTGAGGATCAGTATCAATCCTTCATCATTTAGTTCTAACAATCCAAGGTCCCAGGACTTCTTCACTAATGAGCATCACCACCCTTTGTGACCCTAGCATGCCCCATCTGTGCTGGGTACCCTTGAGCCCTGGATGGAAACGGTGGCTCATTCCAGGATGAACCTGGTCAATGGATGAAGGAGACTGCTTGGTTGAACTCTCTGCTACGTCTGCCTAAGTCTCCTGAGGACAGGGACTGTGTCTTTATAGGCATACTTATAAAGGAAGAAGGAGAGAAAGGGACAAGTTTCATTTGAAAATAAGAAGTTCCTAATGATAGGAAAAGCTGGAACGTTTCTTCCTTTGATCATGTAACACCCAAATGGGCTGGAGGAGAGGCAGCTGTGTTGTATTCAACCTGTCTCTACATTGACTCTCTTTCCTATCTGGAGAAGGCTGGCATCCCTGGGCAGAAAGTCCCACACTTACTAAGCACTGCATCCTCCTGGGTCTGAGATCCTGGGCTCGTGTAGAAGCCAAAAAGGAAGACAGAATGCTTTTCAGGCAAGAAGGAAGCTGTTCCTCTCAGTTACGCCATCCCTTAATCACCTGATATTCCTCTTTTTTTGCCTCCACCCTGTGTCTCCAGGGAGCTCCCCCAACTCTCTCTCTAGCTCTCTCTCTCTCTCACACACACACACAGTGACAATTCACTCAGGGTTGCCCAGGCTGGACGTGACACTAGATACTAAACCAGGAGATGTGAAGAGACATGCCTGGAAGTAGACAAAGATGCCTCTCACTGTATCCGTCTCACAAGAGACATGCTGGAGGGAAGGACCTGTGTCCCCCGGGCTCTACACTGCCCACAGCATCCCAGCATGATGCCTCTGGGACAGCGCAATGCTCACCCTCCTCTCCTAACTGAAGAGACATTGCACAGAGGGACATCTGATGTAAATGTCACTAAAAATTTTCCAGGAGACAAAGAAGCCTGAGATGGGGCCCTTAACAGTTCTTTTCAGTGGGCTTTCCTCAAATCTCTTCCTTTGTTCTCTCTTATGGCCCAGGGGTGACAGGAGAGCCCTGAGTCTGTAGGAAACTCCAGCCTTGCATTCCTTCCATGGAGGTGTACAGGTGGTGTGAGAGGAATATGGTTTCCTCAGAACATTCCAGACATGCTGAATCAGACGACAAGCTTTTTCCAGCAAAATCTAAGTGTGATGGCAGAGAGCTCGCTGCCTGGTATGAATGGGGGCAGAGGTGGGGATGGGAGTGTTGTCCTTACTCCTAGCCGTGTCAGGGGTTCTCTTACAGAGTGATGTATGAGGATATGGCCAGACAGCCTTCCTCGACTGCAGAGATGGTGATGTTGCCTCTTTGATGCTGATTACTTTATGGCTGCTTGTTTGAAATTTACACCTGTTTGTATCAACATAATTTATAAGTGGACCTGTGATTCAAGAAGTAGCTGAGATGTATGTGTCGGGTAATGACAGTCCTCTACTGGAGCAGCTGGGCTTGTGCTACCATGCCTGTTGGGCTGGAGGAGAGGCAGCTGTGTTGTATTCAACCTGTCTCTACATTGACTCTCTTTCCTATCTGGAGAAGGCTGGCATCCCTGGGCAGAAAGTCCCACACTTACTAAGCACTGCATCCTCCTGGGTCTGAGATCCTGGGCTCGTGTAGAAGCCAAAAAGGAAGACAGAATGCTTTTCAGGCAAGAAGGAAGCTGTTCCTCTCAGTTACGCCATCCCTTAATCACCTGATATTCCTCTTTTTTTGCCTCCACCCTGTGTCTCCAGGGAGCTCCCCCAACTCTCTCTCTAGCTCTCTCTCTCTCTCACACACACACACAGTGACAATTCACTCAGGGTTGCCCAGGCTGGACGTGACACTAGATACTAAACCAGGAGATGTGAAGAGACATGCCTGGAAGTAGACAAAGATGCCTCTCACTGTATCCGTCTCACAAGAGACATGCTGGAGGGAAGGACCTGTGTCCCCCGGGCTCTACACTGCCCACAGCATCCCAGCATGATGCCTCTGGGACAGCGCAATGCTCACCCTCCTCTCCTAACTGAAGAGACATTGCACAGAGGGACATCTGATGTAAATGTCACAAAAAATTTTCCAGGAGACAAAGAAGCCTGAGATGGGGCCCTTAACAGTTCTTTTCAGTGGGCTTTCCTCAAATCTCTTCCTTTGTTCTCTCTTATGGCCCAGGGGTGACAGGAGAGCCCTGAGTCTGTAGGAAACTCCAGCCTTGCATTCCTTCCATGGAGGTGTACAGGTGGTGTGAGAGGAATATGGTTTCCTCAGAACATTCCAGACATGCTGAATCAGACGACAAGCTTTTTCCAGCAAAATCTAAGTGTGATGGCAGAGAGCTCGCTGCCTGGTATGAATGGGGGCAGAGGTGGGGATGGGAGTGTTGTCCTTACTCCTAGCCGTGTCAGGGGTTCTCTTACAGAGTGATGTATGAGGATATGGCCAGACAGCCTTCCTCGACTGCAGAGATGGTGATGTTGCCTCTTTGATGCTGATTACTTTATGGCTGCTTGTTTGAAATTTACACCTGTTTGTATCAACATAATTTATAAGTGGACCTGTGATTCAAGAAGTAGCTGAGATGTATGTGTCGGGTAATGACAGTCCTCTACTGGAGCAGCTGGGCTTGTGCTACCATGCCTGTGTGTAGGCTCCGGCCAGGAGAGCACCATTACCAAGGGACACTCCTTGCCGCAATTCCTTAGAGTCATGGCTCCAGGAGACCTTCATGAAGATCTTATACTTGATTTCACCCTAGTTCCTCCAAAATTGAATTTGAAGACCAGCAAAACCCAAAGAGAAGGAAGTGTGGAGGGCAGAATCAGCCATGATTGGCATACACAGAGAAGGAAATGTGCCCAGAACCTGGAGTCAAAACAAAGCCACAGTCATCACTGTGCTGGCTGCATCTGGAGGGACACAGGCAAGGCTGGGCCCTGCGAGGTGGAAGAAGAGAGCGAAAAGGATGATGGGGAGATGGGGGCTGGTCCCCCCTCACATGCTGGGAGACCAGGGCCCATGGCTCTGAGTGAACCAAAGAGAACCAGGAAGGAATGCAGTTGCCTCTCTTACCCTACAGCTGGTCTCTCCAGGTCAGGGTGGAGGCACATGGGCGGGACAGGGTGGGGAAGGACTCTCGAGCGCTGCTCATGTTGTACCCGCTCTATAGATAGATACATGACTTTAGTGGCCATGGCTGGTGCCTCGGCATTACGTTCAAGCATGAAAACACCCCCTACATTTGTTCTCTGGCTTTCACTACAAAATAAAACAATGACACCACCCCCCAGTATGAAACACTGCTGTCCCGGGCCCAGAAACCCAAGTCGGTATCTGTAGAAAGGAACAACAGGGCCCAGGGCACAGAATACCAACTTGGGGCAGGGGGGTTGGTTTCCAAATGTCAATGAGGAAATCTAAGTGTGATGGCAGAGAGCTCGCTGCCTGGTATGAATGGGGGCAGAGGTGGGGATGGGAGTGTTGTCCTTACTCCTAGCCGTGTCAGGGGTTCTCTTACAGAGTGATGTATGAGGATATGGCCAGACAGCCTTCCTCGACTGCAGAGATGGTGATGTTGCCTCTTTGATGCTGATTACTTTATGGCTGCTTGTTTGAAATTTACACCTGTTTGTATCAACATAATTTATAAGTGGACCTGTGATTCAAGAAGTAGCTGAGATGTATGTGTCGGGTAATGACAGTCCTCTACTGGAGCAGCTGGGCTTGTGCTACCATGCCTGTGTGTAGGCTCCGGCCAGGAGAGCACCATTACCAAGGGACACTCCTTGCCGCAATTCCTTAGAGTCATGGCTCCAGGAGACCTTCATGAAGATCTTATACTTGATTTCACCCTAGTTCCTCCAAAATTGAATTTGAAGACCAGCAAAACCCAAAGAGAAGGAAGTGTGGAGGGCAGAATCAGCCATGATTGGCATACACAGAGAAGGAAATGTGCCCAGAACCTGGAGTCAAAACAAAGCCACAGTCATCACTGTGCTGGCTGCATCTGGAGGGACACAGGCAAGGCTGGGCCCTGCGAGGTGGAAGAAGAGAGCGAAAAGGATGATGGGGAGATGGGGGCTGGTCCCCCCTCACATGCTGGGAGACCAGGGCCCATGGCTCTGAGTGAACCAAAGAGAACCAGGAAGGAATGCAGTTGCCTCTCTTACCCTACAGCTGGTCTCTCCAGGTCAGGGTGGAGGCACATGGGCGGGACAGGGTGGGGAAGGACTCTCGAGCGCTGCTCATGTTGTACCCGCTCTATAGATAGATACATGACTTTAGTGGCCATGGCTGGTGCCTCGGCATTACGTTCAAGCATGAAAACACCCCCTACATTTGTTCTCTGGCTTTCACTACAAAATAAAACAATGACACCACCCCCCAGTATGAAACACTGCTGTCCGCAGACAAGTGATTTGGGCAAATACCAACTGGAAGAAAACCACCCGCCAAGAGTCCCAGTCGGCCTCCCCCACCTCTAGGCTGCAGAAAGGAACAACAGGGCCCAGGGCACAGACCTCTTTGGGGGTCTCCTGGTGGCACCGGTTGCTGTTCCACCACAACTCCAGGGCGGCCACCAGGCAGGCGAGGAGGAGGCCGATGGCCAAGATGCAGAAGACCCCGGCGAAGCTATGCAGCTTGAGGGATTTGCCATCCGCCTGGGCGCTGGCATGGCTGGTGAGGTCGCAGCGGCCTGTGTATGGCCACCACTTCTGTTTGAGCACATCCAGGTCTCCAGTGTCCTGAAGCTCCAGGATCCTGGAAGATACAACCCATATGAGCCACAGCCCCGGTCTCCTCTCCACCGCACCAGCCCATCCACAGACTACGCTGAACCATCTGAGTGGCTCTCTGCCTCCGCCTCTCTCTTCCGGATCCATTCTCCCCTCTGCAGGCAAAGCGCCATCCTCAGAGCACTCATCAGATTTTGTCAGTATCCTGCTCAGAACTCTGATGTCCTCTCCCACCCTCCCACTGCCCATAGATGGAGTCCAATAGCCAAGCACCAAAGGATGCTTCACGTGGGATCCTGGGGCAAACTCTGAGGATAAAATCAGGAAATTACTGAAATGAATGATGCAGACACTCAGACGGTAGACCTACAAAAAGGCTTTCTTTCAAATATCAATAGCTGCATTCTGTGTCTCTTCCACTAGAATTCACCAAACCATTCATTCACTTTATTTGAGCAGCATCTGATTTGTTCCAAGGACCGTGTTCAACAGCACTGAGAGCACAGTCTAGAGACACCAACCTGGACAGTGAAACAATTAGATGAATCCATGTGGAGAGAGAAGCTGGGATCAATATAACAAAATGAAAGTGAGGTGCAAAGAAAGGATGCATTGGGAGAATGGCCTGGACTAGGGGGCGAGGGAGGCCTCATCATGGAGGCGACAGGGAAGCATCAAAGAGCTCACATGGGTTTAGCCCACCTATGTGCCAGGAAAGCTCCTAAATGCTTGACAACTGTGTCTAATTCTCTGGTCAGCCCTCTGAGATGGCTACTACTGTATTTCCATTTTTATAGAGAAAGCACAGAAAAGTGAAATCCGGTGCCATATTGATAAACGAAGGGCTATGCAGCCCCTCCCCACCTCTAGGCTGCAGAAAGGAACAACAGGGCCCAGGGCACAGACCTCTTTGGGGGTCTCCTGGTGGCACCGGTTGCTGTTCCACCACAACTCCAGGGCGGCCACCAGGCAGGCGAGGAGGAGGCCGATGGCCAAGATGCAGAAGACCCCGGCGAAGCTATGCAGCTTGAGGGATTTGCCATCCGCCTGGGCGCTGGCATGGCTGGTGAGGTCGCAGCGGCCTGTGTATGGCCACCACTTCTGTTTGAGCACATCCAGGTCTCCAGTGTCCTGAAGCTCCAGGATCCTGGAAGATACAACCCATATGAGCCACAGCCCCGGTCTCCTCTCCACCGCACCAGCCCATCCACAGACTACGCTGAACCATCTGAGTGGCTCTCTGCCTCCGCCTCTCTCTTCCGGATCCATTCTCCCCTCTGCAGGCAAAGCGCCATCCTCAGAGCACTCATCAGATTTTGTCAGTATCCTGCTCAGAACTCTGATGTCCTCTCCCACCCTCCCACTGCCCATAGATGGAGTCCAATAGCCAAGCACCAAAGGATGCTTCACGTGGGATCCTGGGGCAAACTCTGAGGATAAAATCAGGAAATTACTGAAATGAATGATGCAGACACTCAGACGGTAGACCTACAAAAAGGCTTTCTTTCAAATATCAATAGCTGCATTCTGTGTCTCTTCCACTAGAATTCACCAAACCATTCATTCACTTTATTTGAGCAGCATCTGATTTGTTCCAAGGACCGTGTTCAACAGCACTGAGAGCACAGTCTAGAGACACCAACCTGGACAGTGAAACAATTAGATGAATCCATGTGGAGAGAGAAGCTGGGATCAATATAACAAAATGAAAGTGAGGTGCAAAGAAAGGATGCATTGGGAGAATGGCCTGGACTAGGGGGCGAGGGAGGCCTCATCATGGAGGCGACAGGGAAGCATCAAAGAGCTCACATGGGTTTAGCCCACCTATGTGCCAGGAAAGCTCCTAAATGCTTGACAACTGTGTCTAATTCTCTGGTCAGCCCTCTGAGATGGCTACTACTGTATTTCCATTTTTATAGAGAAAGCACAGAAAAGTGAAATCCGGTGCCATATTGATCCACAGCCCTATCCATCCCTTATTGACGCAAGTTGCCTTTTATTGAAAACATTGTAGGGACTGATCATTTTACATCATTTAAATCCTCACAACAGCCTGTAAAGGCATTCTTAGGTTTACAGATGGGAGACTGGAGACTCCGAGTCTAGATAACTTGCTCCCAGTTGCAATTAGCCAGTGGCAAAGCTGCTCTTCAGAGCTGGATTGCACTGACACAGGAGACCAGGCTCTTTCTAGAATGCCAGGCTGCTACATGCAGTCAGCCTGCTCTCAGAGAGTCAGTGTTGGCTTAGGGGGATTGTGAGACCCTGACCAGTGAGGGGCCGTAGGGCCGGATTCCCACTCCTCCACTCACTAACTGTGACGGTAGGCAGGTGGCTTCATTCTGTGATGCCTCCCTTCTTTCTGCTCCTTATAATTGAATGAATTTTTATGCCAAATATTACTCCAGGAAGAATGTAAGGCAATTTATAGGAAAACATAGAATAAAATAAAAGCAAACAAGCAAATCCAAAAGAAAATGTAAACATGTAAGCAATAGAAGAACAATAAAGCAAGTCATGGGCACAAAATGACTCCTAGAACAAGGCTATACTAATGCACACCATAATAATCTCTCCTGCCTGTGAGTAAGCCAGAGCGATAACAGCCACTTCCTAAAGCCAGTCCTTCTATTTTCCAGACAGATATAATTGCAGGTACTTTCCTTTAGTCAATAGTCATGGAGCCTGCTACACAGTAGGTGGCTATTTAGTTGCTAAACATTTGCTGAATGCCTACTCTGCATGCCATGGTCCACAAAAGGGCTATGGCACTCAACCCCAGTCACACACACACACATGCAAATTGTAGCCTAAAGACCCAGTCCTCTGCTGAGGCAAAGGAACATACATCAGTATTCAAGGAAATATCTTTGTTCCTGGGACTCAGGAAAGGAAGGCTATACCAGGTTCAGAGAAGACTGGAATCTGCTATCTACACAGGATCCTCTTTCTGTCAAAGGCTTGGAGGGTTCATTGTTTTCTGCCCCTGCTCCCCTCGTCCTGTCAGGCATGACTTCGGTAGGGGCCGCTCATCATTCTGCCCACATCATATAAAGCACCACTTAAAGAACCACTGGCAGCAGTAAGTTGAAAATTTGGAGTCCTGAGTGTTTCCTCCAAGTAGACTCCATCTGCCCAGGTGAGGGAAGTGGAGGATGTTTCCAGCCCAGGAAGGGCTAAATCATAGAAACCAATGACAATATTTCAGGGGGCCAGCACAGCCCACGAGGACATTTACTTACAATCGTAGCACACATGGCCTTCTGATGAAAGCAGAGGGTGATTAATCACTTCCTGCCAGAAAAACACAAAACTGGACTAGCCACTGTTGTTCATGTCCACTGAATGATCCAACTGAGAACCAAGCTCTCTCCTCTCTCTGGTGTGCCAGTGATCACTTCAGCAGACTTCCAGAGGATCTCTGAGCAGTGTGAGTGCACAGGGACCCTCGGCTCCTGTGAGGACTGACTTGGTGCATGTTAGCTGTCTTGGTGGTGCTGCTGCTGCTGTGCTGGTCCCACAAACCCCCTCACCATCTGTTTCAGAGAGGTGCTCACAGGTTGATGGCCAGGGGAGTGCCCTGACCATCTCATCTCAGAAAACCAAATGTGGTAAACCTCAAGGACACCACTGTCTTATACACCCTGGAGAGAAGCCATTCCTTCTCTGTGCCTTTAATCCAAGCAATTGATAAATCACTACTCCTCCTCCTCTCACGTCATCCCTCTGCTCCCAGAATGTACATGTGAATTGGAAGCCATTCCTTCCCTCTGTTTTAACAAGCTAAGGAGCCTGCTACAGTAGGTGGCTATTTAGTTGCTAAACATTTGCTGAATGCCTACTCTGCATGCCATGGTCCACAAAAGGGCTATGGCACTCAACCCCAGTCACACACACACACATGCAAATTGTAGCCTAAAGACCCAGTCCTCTGCTGAGGCAAAGGAACATACATCAGTATTCAAGGAAATATCTTTGTTCCTGGGACTCAGGAAAGGAAGGCTATACCAGGTTCAGAGAAGACTGGAATCTGCTATCTACACAGGATCCTCTTTCTGTCAAAGGCATGGAGTGTTCATTGTTTTCTGGACCTGCCACCCTCCTCCTCTCAGGCATGACTTCGGTAGGGGCCGCTCATCATTCTGCCCACATCATATAAAGCACCACTTAAAGAACCACTGGCAGCAGTAAGTTGAAAATTTGGAGTCCTGAGTGTTTCCTCCAAGTAGACTCCATCTGCCCAGGTGAGGGAAGTGGAGGATGTTTCCAGCCCAGGAAGGGCTAAATCATAGAAACCAATGACAATATTTCAGGGGGCCAGCACAGCCCACGAGGACATTTACTTACAATCGTAGCACACATGGCCTTCTGATGAAAGCAGAGGGTGATTAATCACTTCCTGCCAGAAAAACACAAAACTGGACTAGCCACTGTTGTTCATGTCCACTGAATGATCCAACTGAGAACCAAGCTCTCTCTCTCTCTGGTGTGCCAGTGATCACTTCAGCAGACTTCCAGAGGATCTCTGAGCAGTGTGAGTGCACAGGGACCCTCGGCTCCTGTGAGGACTGACTTGGTGCATGTTAGCTGTCTTGGTGGTGCTGCTGCTGCTGTGCTGGTCCCACAAACCCCCTCACCATCTGTTTCAGAGAGGTGCTCACAGGTTGATGGCCAGGGGAGTGCCCTGACCATCTCATCTCAGAAAACCAAATGTGGTAAACCTCAAGGACACCACTGTCTTATACACCCTGGAGAGAAGCCATTCCTTCTCTGTGCCTTTAATCCAAGCAATTGATAAATCACTACTCCTCCTCCTCTCACGTCATCCCTCTCTGCTCCAGGAAGCAAGGGAGGCACAGAATGTACATGTGATTAAGTTCTGGGAAAAAAAAAAAAAAACAAAGCCTCATTGAACTTAATTCATTCTACCCCTTTCCCTAGTTTTGCAAACAAGCTACTGAGTGGATGGGTTGCAGGTCCTCCTCCTCAGCCTTTCTCTGATGGGGTTGAGGCTTGGGTGCTCATGATCAGAAGAGCCCAGTCAACATCTAGGACGTAGGAGGATGGAGGGAGTAGGACTCAGAGATCCAAGAGCAACATGAGCATACCATTGGGGTTCCAGGGACTTACCTTTCCCCTCAAATCTGCCAGTAGCTGGCTGAGCTGCCCTCAGCACATGTTACCCTCTCTGAGCTTCAGGATGGTAAATGAATGATCTTCAGCAACTCTGGCCCTTCCAAGTGGATGCCCCTCCATGTTGGAAAGCACATGTTCATCAGGGGCATCAGGCTGCTCCTAAGCCTCAGTGCCATGATGGCCTATTCACCTGGATGCTTTGGCCACTGTCTGGATTTTGGTGGACCAAGGCAGAGTGATAGCTCTGCTCCTTCCCTGCCTGGGAAGTCAACCCACAGACACATGTAAGCAGTGGGATTAGACATCCCCAGGGACAAGGGCCCCGGTGAGCAGGCTGGCTCCTGGTAAGACCACCCATTCTCTTCACCTCCACCTTCTCAAGTGAGGCCAGTAGCCTGGTCAAGAATGAAGGTGAGTTCCTACGAAGGAAGCGAGAAACAGGCTGGGATGATGCAGGATGCTTCCTCACGGAGCCTGACCAGGTCTCCAGATGGAGCACTTGGAAACTCAATCATGCCCAAGAGCCCAGAGAAGACCAGGCTCAAGGGATGAGTCCGGACATCTAAAGAGGAAGCTAGACAGGCCAGTACAGATTGCACACACATATTCCCTGCTGATGGAAGAGGTCCGTGTGTCTTTGCTTAGACCAGAACACTCCTGTCTATACAGTGTCATTCCCTCACTTTCCCCCAACATGCCCACCATTGCGACTGTTAATTACCAGGAAGCCAATCTGGAAAGGATGGGAAGGAGGCAGGAAATTGAGGGCCAAGTAACTATCCTGCCCTAACCAGTAGCACCTGCCTCTTCATCCCACGTGCAGGTGAATATGGCGTCAATCTGCTTCTCTAGCCCCATTTTTTCACATGTCCACACTGACTTGTCTGACTTTACGTGTATCTTAAGAAGTTGTCGTTGGGACCCTGCCAGACCCCATTCATCTTTCATTTAACTTTTAAATTTGTAATGCTCTCTGCTGTTGTGTTAGTCACTCAGTTGTGTCCAACTCTTTGCAATCCTGTGGACTCGCCTCGTCATAGAATTCCCCAGGCAACAGTACTGGACTTACCTTTCCCTCAAATCTGCCAGTAGCTGGCTGAGCTGCCCTCAGCACATGTTACCCTCTCTGAGCTTCAGGATGGTAAATGAATGATCTTCAGCAACTCTGGCCCTTCCAAGTGGATGCCCCTCCATGTTGGAAAGCACATGTTCATCAGGGGCATCAGGCTGCTCCTAAGCCTCAGTGCCATGATGGCCTATTCACCTGGATGCTTTGGCCACTGTCTGGATTTTGGTGGACCAAGGCAGAGTGATAGCTCTGCTCCTTCCCTGCCTGGGAAGTCAACCCACAGACACATGTAAGCAGTGGGATTAGACATCCCCAGGGACAAGGGCCCCGGTGAGCAGGCTGGCTCCTGGTAAGACCACCCATTCTCTTCACCTCCACCTTCTCAAGTGAGGCCAGTAGCCTGGTCAAGAATGAAGGTGAGTTCCTACGAAGGAAGCGAGAAACAGGCTGGGATGATGCAGGATGCTTCCTCACGGAGCCTGACCAGGTCTCCAGATGGAGCACTTGGAAACTCAATCATGCCCAAGAGCCCAGAGAAGACCAGGCTCAAGGGATGAGTCCGGACATCTAAAGAGGAAGCTAGACAGGCCAGTACAGATTGCACACACATATTCCCTGCTGATGGAAGAGGTCCGTGTGTCTTTGCTTAGACCAGAACACTCCTGTCTATACAGTGTCATTCCCTCACTTTCCCCCAACATGCCCACCATTGCGACTGTTAATTACCAGGAAGCCAATCTGGAAAGGATGGGAAGGAGGCAGGAAATTGAGGGCCAAGTAACTATCCTGCCCTAACCAGTAGCACCTGCCTCTTCATCCCACGTGCAGGTGAATATGGCGTCAATCTGCTTCTCTAGCCCCATTTTTTCACATGTCCACACTGACTTGTCTGACTTTACGTGTATCTTAAGAAGTTGTCGTTGGGACCCTGCCAGACCCCATTCATCTTTCATTTAACTTTTAAATTTGTAATGCTCTCTGCTGTTGTGTTAGTCACTCAGTTGTGTCCAACTCTTTGCAATCCTGTGGACGGTACCCCACCAGGCTCCTCCGTCCATAGAATTCCCCAGGCAACAGTACTGGAGTGGGTTGCTATTCCCTTCTCCAGAAGATTTCCCACTCAGAGATTGAACCTGGGTCTCCTGCATTGCAGGTGGATTCTTTACCAGTTGAGTCACCAGGGAAGCCCAAGCTCACTCTAGCTAAATCCTATTCAACGTTCAAGCCTCAGGTGTCACCTCCTCTAGGAAGTCCTCCCTGGTATTCTGGGTCTGGTCAGATGCTTTCCTCTACCGCCAGAATATCTTTTCTGCCTCCCTGACTGCCTCCCTGACTCACATCTCAGCTCCACTGACACTATGCAGTTTCATGGAAGTAAACATAGACATCCTTGTTTTTATCCCAGGACCTGGCCAGGAGGGGTTGGAGATGGGGGTCGGGGGAGAGCACGTGTTGTTACACAATCAGTGCTAAGGAAAATGTGATGAATCAACAAGTTTGTGTGGGCTCTCATGCCCTGAAGGAAGGTTAAGCCCCAACCCCAGCACTAGGATTATCCGCGTCTCCTCACTGACGTGCCTACCTCTGCGAGAAGAGATCCCTGTAGGGGCTGCCATGCTGCAAGGCGATCCCGTAGCCCTTGCTGCTCACACTGTTGGCAATGACGGTCACAGAGCAGTCGTCATCTGTCAAGGCTGCGTACTCCACCACGGCCACGTCCCACAGAAAGGCGTAGTTCCCCTTCTTTGCCTGAAAGATCAACATCACCACCAGGTCAGGCAGATCTGGCCTCCTGTATTAGTTTCAAGCAGCGAGGAATCTCAGTGGTGGGATCTGTGCTGTGCTGTGCCATCACTTCAGTTGTGTTCGAATCTTTGTGATCCTATGTAGCCCACCAGGGTCCTCTGTCCATAGAATTCCCCAGGCAACAGTACTGGAGTGGGTTGCTATTCCCTTCTCCAGAAGATTTCCCACTCAGAGATTGAACCTGGGTCTCCTGCATTGCAGGTGGATTCTTTACCAGTTGAGTCACCAGGGAAGCCCAAGCTCACTCTAGCTAAATCCTATTCAACGTTCAAGCCTCAGGTGTCACCTCCTCTAGGAAGTCCTCCCTGGTATTCTGGGTCTGGTCAGATGCTTTCCTCTACCGCCAGAATATCTTTTCTGCCTCCCTGACTGCCTCCCTGACTCACATCTCAGCTCCACTGACACTATGCAGTTTCATGGAAGTAAACATAGACATCCTTGTTTTTATCCCAGGACCTGGCCAGGAGGGGTTGGAGATGGGGGTCGGGGGAGAGCACGTGTTGTTACACAATCAGTGCTAAGGAAAATGTGATGAATCAACAAGTTTGTGTGGGCTCTCATGCCCTGAAGGAAGGTTAAGCCCCAACCCCAGCACTAGGATTATCCGCGTCTCCTCACTGACGTGCCTACCTCTGCGAGAAGAGATCCCTGTAGGGGCTGCCATGCTGCAAGGCGATCCCGTAGCCCTTGCTGCTCACACTGTTGGCAATGACGGTCACAGAGCAGTCGTCATCTGTCAAGGCTGCGTACTCCACCACGGCCACGTCCCACAGAAAGGCGTAGTTCCCCTTCTTTGCCTGAAAGATCAACATCACCACCAGGTCAGGCAGATCTGGCCTCCTGTATTAGTTTCAAGCAGCGAGGAATCTCAGTGGTGGGATCTGTGCTGTGCTGTGCCATCACTTCAGTTGTGTTCGAATCTTTGTGATCCTATGTAGCCCACCAGGGTCCTCTGTCCAGGGGATTTTCCAGGCAAGATTACTGAGTGGACTGCCATTCCCTCCCCCAGGGGATCTTCCTGACCCGGGGATCGAACCCATGTCTCTTAAGTATCCTGCACTGGCAGGCAGGTTCTTTACTACTAGTGCTACATATGAAGCCACATGGCTTTTGAGGGACCGTTATAAACGGTCTTCCTGCCAATCAGCTGGCATGGCAAACTCTACTTTATGGTCTGCAGATTCCACCCCTGGTTGATGCCACTCACAGTGATTAGACGGAGAAGGATGCAATGCTGCCTCTACGCATCTCCGAGAAAGAGGTGGGAAAGGTGAGCTACACGTGGGCTCTGGGCTGGCTGCCTGGTCACAGCAGCATGGACCTGATTCTCAGATGATGGAGCTCACCTTGGAGAATGCACAAAGTCTGGTCCCAGGGAACTGAGATTTCCTGATCAGAGATGTAGGGAGTTGCACAATCATATTCATTTAATATTTCAAGGTGAACAAGGGAGACAACCCCAGGACCAGTGTCTCTGACTAGCTGTGACTTAATATCTAAGTCCCAAATATGTTCTGCCTGGGAAAGCACCCATTAAGGACAGGGTCCTGATTGTTATGGTGCCACAACAACGTACACACACACACATATATACATACCTGTGGGTTCACATTCACACACAGGAGCAGATCTCTGGTCTCAGTATTTCTATATCCACATACTGACGGAAGATTATTTCATCAGGAACTTGCCTCTGGCCAGCTAAAATCCTGCTCCATCACACCTATCCACAGCAGACTTCAATTTCTATCCTGAGCCATAATCCTGACTTGGCCTGGAGTTTAGGCACTCAGAAGGAATGTGAGCTGCTTTGCTTTTTGGAAGAAGACTGACATTGTCACTGGGCCAGTTTAAAACAGACCATCATGCTCTTAGTGTGGCAAAGAGCCTCGTTTTAATTCTCTAGTGAACATACAGATGTCTAGTGCCTTCTCCTTCTTTCCTACCATAGCTCACACTAGATGCTGGCAACCCCAGTCCAGGGCGACAATGGAGCCGAAATGTCTCAGGCCAAGCCTGAAGCAGCACATCAAGCTGGCAAGCTACAGACTTCGCAGAACTGTCAGGGGTGTTATTCTGCTTTTGTGCCTTTGCTCAGTTGAGTCTTCGCATCCACTGAAAGTTTCCAGAGAAGGCCATAGCTGTTTAGATGAAGTCTGGCAAAATTTTGCTTCTTTTGGGACCATGGGGCATGCATACATGTTTGCTCAGTCATGCCTGACTCTTTGGGACCCTATGGATTGTAGCCCGCCTGGTTTCCCTGTCCATGGAATTTCCCAGGCAAGAAGACTGGAGCGGGTTGCCGTTTCCTCCTCCAGGGGATCTTCCATGACCCATGGATCAAACCTGCATCTCTTGCATCTCCCACATCAGCAGACAGGTTCTTTACCCACTGAATCACAAAGGAAGATGCTTATTTTCTCTTCAGCAATTTTCCATCTGAAGGATTTGTGGACACAGTACAGCAGGCCTCCCCTTGCCAGGAATAGACCACTCCTAGCCATTCACACAATTGTGCCCAAGGACCTTGTAAGAAATGAAACAGCACCCCAGGACCAGTGTCTCTGACTAGCTGTGACTTAATATCTAAGTCCCAAATATGTTCTGCCTGGGAAAGCACCCATTAAGGACAGGGTCCTGATTGTTATGGTGCCACAACAACGTACACACACACACATATATACATACCTGTGGGTTCACATTCACACACAGGAGCAGATCTCTGGTCTCAGTATTTCTATATCCACATACTGACGGAAGATTATTTCATCAGGAACTTGCCTCTGGCCAGCTAAAATCCTGCTCCATCACACCTATCCACAGCAGACTTCAATTTCTATCCTGAGCCATAATCCTGACTTGGCCTGGAGTTTAGGCACTCAGAAGGAATGTGAGCTGCTTTGCTTTTTGGAAGAAGACTGACATTGTCACTGGGCCAGTTTAAAACAGACCATCATGCTCTTAGTGTGGCAAAGAGCCTCGTTTTAATTCTCTAGTGAACATACAGATGTCTAGTGCCTTCTCCTTCTTTCCTACCATAGCTCACACTAGATGCTGGCAACCCCAGTCCAGGGCGACAATGGAGCCGAAATGTCTCAGGCCAAGCCTGAAGCAGCACATCAAGCTGGCAAGCTACAGACTTCGCAGAACTGTCAGGGGTGTTATTCTGCTTTTGTGCCTTTGCTCAGTTGAGTCTTCGCATCCACTGAAAGTTTCCAGAGAAGGCCATAGCTGTTTAGATGAAGTCTGGCAAAATTTTGCTTCTTTTGGGACCATGGGTCATGCATACATGTGTGCTCAGTCGTGCCTGACTCTTTGGGACCCTATGGACTGTAGCCTGCCAGGCTCCTCTGTCCATGGAATTTCCCAGGTAAGAACACTGGAGTGGATTGCCATTTCCTTCTCCAAGGGATCTTCCATGACCCATGGATCAAACCTGCATCTCTTGCATCTCCCACATCAGCAGACAGGTTCTTTACCCACTGAATCACAAAGGAAGATGCTTATTTTCTCTTCAGCAATTTTCCATCTGAAGGATTTGTGGACACAGTACAGCAGGCCTCCCCTTGCCAGGAATAGACCACTCCTAGCCATTCACACAATTGTGCCCAAGGACCTTGTAAGAAATGACACAAACCACGCCACCCATTGACATTCACCTCAGGGAATAATCCAAATATTACCTCAGAGCCTCCTTCCATGGCTAAGTCAATTTCAGAAATCCCTAAAGGGCATTGACCCAGGTTGCAAAATTATACTCATTTCTTTCCCTCCACGTGGGAAGATAACAGTCTTTGAAATTTTTTCCTGCTGGCACACACGTCTTCTCAGGAAAAGATATACATTTTCCACCTCTAAGTAACCGTGTTTCTCAACAAAACGTTGACTTATGACCTAATATTTGGCTTCCGTCCAACTCTGGAGCATTTCATATCCATGCTCGCAATTCAGTGTGACAATCAGACATTGTTATTTGCACGATTTCAAAAGGGCATGTCATGTTGAAGGAAGAATTAAGATCAAGTTGGTTTCTGCATTTCAAGTGATGTTCTAAGAAGGAGAAAGGAAGAAGCTGGCCCAACTCGAGCAGAAACTGACTCTGACAAAAGCCTGTTGTGGTCATTTTAATGGGATGCTTGGATCTGTCAAGTCACATGCATCTGGGACTTCAGTTTGGGCTAAGTGACAAGTGAGCACAGATGCAGGAAGGAAGCTGCATCTCTAGTCCTGCTGCCTAAGCTGAAAAGGTAGAAAATATATGGAGAGATGCTGGCAATGTCTCAGCTGCAAATCCCTGCTAACCAGGAAAATAGAAGGGTTTTTTTCGTGTTTCTGAATGGCCACAGACACTCACTCTATATTTTTTTAATTTTTATTTTATTTTATTTTTTTTTGCCTCTAAGTCATCGTTTATTTTTCATCCATCTTTATTCTTTGACCTGTGTGGGCCTCACATCACCTGGAGTGGATTGCCATTTCCTTCTCCAAGGGATCTTCCATGACCCATGGATCAAACCTGCATCTCTTGCATCTCCCACATCAGCAGACAGGTTCTTTACCCACTGAATCACAAAGGAAGATGCTTATTTTCTCTTCAGCAATTTTCCATCTGAAGGATTTGTGGACACAGTACAGCAGGCCTCCCCTTGCCAGGAATAGACCACTCCTAGCCATTCACACAATTGTGCCCAAGGACCTTGTAAGAAATGACACAAACCACGCCACCCATTGACATTCACCTCAGGGAATAATCCAAATATTACCTCAGAGCCTCCTTCCATGGCTAAGTCAATTTCAGAAATCCCTAAAGGGCATTGACCCAGGTTGCAAAATTATACTCATTTCTTTCCCTCCACGTGGGAAGATAACAGTCTTTGAAATTTTTTCCTGCTGGCACACACGTCTTCTCAGGAAAAGATATACATTTTCCACCTCTAAGTAACCGTGTTTCTCAACAAAACGTTGACTTATGACCTAATATTTGGCTTCCGTCCAACTCTGGAGCATTTCATATCCATGCTCGCAATTCAGTGTGACAATCAGACATTGTTATTTGCACGATTTCAAAAGGGCATGTCATGTTGAAGGAAGAATTAAGATCAAGTTGGTTTCTGCATTTCAAGTGATGTTCTAAGAAGGAGAAAGGAAGAAGCTGGCCCAACTCGAGCAGAAACTGACTCTGACAAAAGCCTGTTGTGGTCATTTTAATGGGATGCTTGGATCTGTCAAGTCACATGCATCTGGGACTTCAGTTTGGGCTAAGTGACAAGTGAGCACAGATGCAGGAAGGAAGCTGCATCTCTAGTCCTGCTGCCTAAGCTGAAAAGGTAGAAAATATATGGAGAGATGCTGGCAATGTCTCAGCTGCAAATCCCTGCTAACCAGGAAAATAGAAGGGTTTTTTTCGTGTTTCTGAATGGCCACAGACACTCACTCTATATTTTTTTAATTTTTATTTTATTTTATTTTTTTTTGCCTCTAAGTCATCGTTTATTTTTCATCCATCTTTATTCTTTGACCTGTGTGGGCCTCACATCACTGTGGCCTCTCTCGTTGCAGAGCACCGACTCTGGGCACATGCATTCCAGAGTGCTGCCTCATAGTTGGACACACTGGCCCAGCCATCCCTTGGCATGTGGGATCTTCCCAGGCCAGGGATCAAACCGGCGTCCCTTGCACCGCAAGGCAGACTCTTTACCCACTGGACCACCTGGGAAGCCCCCTTATTTGTAACAAGGAGTACATTTACTACTGTGTACCTGCTTCAAGAAGCATGTGGCTGGTTGGTCCCTACTCCACATGACGACACCAGAATAGAGAGGACCTGTGGAGGCTTATGTGGGCCAACTCAGACCCTATAGTTGTGATGGGGCTCTCCATATAAAATGCTCTTCAGCTCCAACATTTCTTCCTCTCTTCCTCAGCATCTCGGAGTCACTTGACTCCTCCTCTAGTAGCCTCAGTCTCACACTGAGTAAAATGTACCACCAAAACCTTCCCTGAGCTTCCAAGTCCATCAGTTTTCAGGATAATTTCCTGGGCCTTGCAGACACTTCCCTAATCTTCCTGGTGTGTCACAGCTCCTGTATGAGACTGAAGGCTTCTTAGAGAGGACCACTTCAGATGGACCGAAGGATCTCAGGATCCCTTCAGATGCCATCTATAAGAAGCTGAAAGTCACCATCCATCACGTCTATATCCTCTCTCTATAGACCCTCTTCTTGCTTCATGCAGAATGAATGCCCCATAACCTCTCTAAGGAAATGTAAGGATCTCTAAGATCCTTGTAGGATCAGAACCAGTATTCCCTGTGGCCCTTACTCTTTGTTGCTTTATCCAAAACGTCTAGCTTCTCCAGATGTGGGATTCATCAAATATATGAAAAATCTGCCTGTGAGAGATCCAAGAATATTCTCTCTTCCTCTCCCCTCCTATCACAGCTCATCATCTGCTTTTCTTAAGTCCGAGCATCTCTCCCATTCTCTGCATGGCTCAGCTCCCCCACTGGTAACTGAGCCTCTTGTCTTGCCTCTGCTACCACTGTAAGCACCTTTCCGCCCTATCCCTCTAGCCTTCAGCCTCCACCCCTCAACTCCCTACCAGAGACCTCTCAGACATTGGGTCGTTTGTCCTTTCCTACTTATATTACTACTTCTTTCTGCTGAGGACTTTTCCCCAACCTCTTGGGGAGACAGGGGATTGGCAGGAATCTAGTGTCTTCTCAACTTTGTGTTTCTCATAGAGAAAGAAAAAGGTGAACCAGATACTTCCCTGCATGAGCCTGGGAGTCTCTTCACTAAATGGCACAATACTTCTCTAGAATGGCTCTTATACCACTTCCTGTTCATACCAACTCATCTTTCCTTGTGTCTCCAGGTCCTGCCTTTTCCCTACATCCCAGGGGCTGTGAGGAGTTAAGGAGAAGGTTATCTGAGATCAAGAGCAATAGGAAGTGCTCTTGTTGTTCAGTTGCTCAAGTTGTGTCCGACCTTTCCAAACTCGTGGATTGCAGCATGCCAGGCTTCCCTACTCTTCACTGTCTCCTGGAGTCTGCTCACTAGTCAGTGAGCTCTTTACAAATAGATTATTGATGTTTATATAAAGCCTGGGAAAGATGAAAGTGGTACCACAGATTTGTTTTTTTGCATTAAAACAAAACAAAAACAGTTATCAGGCTTCACCGCTTTAATGATTTAAATTCTATCTGGCTGGCCTTTTTTTACAATATTAACCACTTCAGATGGACCGAAGGATCTCAGGATCCCTTCAGATGCCATCTATAAGAAGCTGAAAGTCACCATCCATCACGTCTATATCCTCTCTCTATAGACCCTCTTCTTGCTTCATGCAGAATGAATGCCCCATAACCTCTCTAAGGAAATGTAAGGATCTCTAAGATCCTTGTAGGATCAGAACCAGTATTCCCTGTGGCCCTTACTCTTTGTTGCTTTATCCAAAACGTCTAGCTTCTCCAGATGTGGGATTCATCAAATATATGAAAAATCTGCCTGTGAGAGATCCAAGAATATTCTCTCTTCCTCTCCCCTCCTATCACAGCTCATCATCTGCTTTTCTTAAGTCCGAGCATCTCTCCCATTCTCTGCATGGCTCAGCTCCCCCACTGGTAACTGAGCCTCTTGTCTTGCCTCTGCTACCACTGTAAGCACCTTTCCGCCCTATCCCTCTAGCCTTCAGCCTCCACCCCTCAACTCCCTACCAGAGACCTCTCAGACATTGGGTCGTTTGTCCTTTCCTACTTATATTACTACTTCTTTCTGCTGAGGACTTTTCCCCAACCTCTTGGGGAGACAGGGGATTGGCAGGAATCTAGTGTCTTCTCAACTTTGTGTTTCTCATAGAGAAAGAAAAAGGTGAACCAGATACTTCCCTGCATGAGCCTGGGAGTCTCTTCACTAAATGGCACAATACTTCTCTAGAATGGCTCTTATACCACTTCCTGTTCATACCAACTCATCTTTCCTTGTGTCTCCAGGTCCTGCCTTTTCCCTACATCCCAGGGGCTGTGAGGAGTTAAGGAGAAGGTTATCTGAGATCAAGAGCAATAGGAAGTGCTCTTGTTGTTCAGTTGCTCAAGTTGTGTCCGACCTTTCCAAACTCGTGGATTGCAGCATGCCAGGCTTCCCTACTCTTCACTGTCTCCTGGAGTCTGCTCACTAGTCAGTGAGCTCTTTACAAATAGATTATTGATGTTTATATAAAGCCTGGGAAAGATGAAAGTGGTACCACAGATTTGTTTTTTTGCATTAAAACAAAACAAAAACAGTTATCAGGCTTCACCGCTTTAATGATTTAAATTCTATCTGGCTGGCCTATTTACAATATTAAGTGTATTCCTAATTTCTAATCATTGACTTACTGTTCCATATACATGTGAAATGGAATATGCCAAAATATGGACAAGAATGTTACATAATGGCATGGGATTGGTGATGCTTCTTAGGACAAGTTAATTAAAATATTTTCTCTAATTTTGTTACACAATCATCTATGCTATTACACAACTACATAGGTACCAGATCTGATCTCTGCACCGGATTTTGTCTCCATTGCCCTGTGTGCACCTAGAGGCACCTTTGCCCATCAACAGAACACAGAGATCTGTCAGAGCTCTCCAGTTTCCCAGGTCACTGGCTCCCTGACACATCCCAAACACCTGGGAAAGTCTCCCTTACATCCCTGGCCTGCATCTAAACATTTGGCTTCATATTACTCTCTTTTTTCCTTATAAAAGAAAGAAAAGGCATTTGGTTCACACACAAAAGAGCAGATGCGAGTACTTTGGGGGGAAGGGGATAGACCAGCTTTGACACTGGCATCCCCAGAATGCCAGGACAGCAGCAGGTAGAGAGACGACCCCTGGTTTGTCTCTCAGGGAGCATCTTAGCAAACAGAATCCAAGTCCATCCCTGAAGTCCACTTCCTTCCCAGGCCACTCACACCCTGGTGCACTGCTACAGATGAAAAGGGATTGAGACCAGGAGGCTGTCTGACTTCAGTGCTTAGAGCCTCCTCTCTATGTTTGGAGGAACATGGTCAGCCTACTTTGCAGGAGGAAGGCTGGGTGCCATCCACAGAGCCACGAGTGAGCTGGGATATTGGATGACACATCTCCATTGCACATTGGTAATAAAATGAGATTGCCTTGCCCTTCATTGCACCATTTATTCAGCCCGTCGCAGTACTCAGGCTTGGAACAAACAAACCCCTTCCAAGTTGTGTCCGACCTTTCCAAACTCGTGGATTGCAGCATGCCAGGCTTCCTACTCTTCACTGTCTCCTGGAGTCTGCTCACTAGTCAGTGAGCTCTTTACAAATAGATTATTGATGTTTATATAAAGCCTGGGAAAGATGAAAGTGGTACCACAGATTTGTTTTTTTGCATTAAAACAAAACAAAAACAGTTATCAGGCTTCACCGCTTTAATGATTTAAATTCTATCTGGCTGGCCTATTTACAATATTAAGTGTATTCCTAATTTCTAATCATTGACTTACTGTTCCATATACATGTGAAATGGAATATGCCAAAATATGGACAAGAATGTTACATAATGGCATGGGATTGGTGATGCTTCTTAGGACAAGTTAATTAAAATATTTTCTCTAATTTTGTTACACAATCATCTATGCTATTACACAACTACATAGGTACCAGATCTGATCTCTGCACCGGATTTTGTCTCCATTGCCCTGTGTGCACCTAGAGGCACCTTTGCCCATCAACAGAACACAGAGATCTGTCAGAGCTCTCCAGTTTCCCAGGTCACTGGCTCCCTGACACATCCCAAACACCTGGGAAAGTCTCCCTTACATCCCTGGCCTGCATCTAAACATTTGGCTTCATATTACTCTCTTTTTTCCTTATAAAAGAAAGAAAAGGCATTTGGTTCACACACAAAAGAGCAGATGCGAGTACTTTGGGGGCAAGAGGATAGACCAGCTTTGACACTGGCATCCCCAGAATGCCAGGACAGCAGCAGGTAGAGAGACGACCCCTGGTTTGTCTCTCAGGGAGCATCTTAGCAAACAGAATCCAAGTCCATCCCTGAAGTCCACTTCCTTCCCAGGCCACTCACACCCTGGTGCACTGCTACAGATGAAAAGGGATTGAGACCAGGAGGCTGTCTGACTTCAGTGCTTAGAGCCTCCTCTCTATGTTTGGAGGAACATGGTCAGCCTACTTTGCAGGAGGAAGGCTGGGTGCCATCCACAGAGCCACGAGTGAGCTGGGATATTGGATGACACATCTCCATTGCACATTGGTAATAAAATGAGATTGCCTTGCCCTTCATTGCACCATTGATTCAGCCCTTCCCAGTACTCAGCTGGAACACAAACTTTCCAAGGCAATAGCCTGGAGGCAAGAACTTCATAACACTCTTCTCCTCTATCCAAACTGCTTTTGGAAAGGGACAAGCAAACACACTTTCTACCCAAACAAGAATGCAGGTGCTACTAACATCAAACACAAATGCTCTTGGAAAAGAAGTGCTAAAGATCAGGAGTCTGCACTGCCAGGTCCAGGGTGAAGTATCTGCTGGATGCTGGGTTGACAGAAACCTGATTCCTTTCCCATGGTGTAATTCTGAGGGGTTGGCCATTAATCCCATTTTATAGATGAGGAAACTGAGACTCAGAAATATAAAGTGACTTGTCCCAAATCAACCCAGTTAGTGAATTGTAGAGTCAGAAGAAAGACAGTCATTGCCATTCCCGTGGGTTCTACCACCGACAGCATTCCCCTGGGAAGTGCTGAGAGGGCCAGGGCACCATAGCTGTTCCCCTGGTCCTCCCTACACAAGTTCAAGCAGGGCAGAGGGGAGATCATGGATTTCTTTGCCTCCAGTAACTGTCTTCCTTTCCAGAGCTGGTTAATGGAATGGCTGGCCCCTGTGAGAGGGAGGACACAGGAGCCCGTGCTGTCTGTAGATGGATGTTAGGATATCAGGGACACCTTGGAAACCTGATGCAGCCTCATGGGCATTGATCATCCAGTGACCCGCTCACTCTCTTGCATCCACCCTTCAACCCCACAAAGCCGAGCTTAGCATCCCAAATGTTAGCTCCTTTTCAACCCCACAAGCCGAGCCTTAGCAAACAGAGTCCAAGTCCATCCCTGAACTCCACTTCCTTCTCAGGCCACTCACACCCTGGTGCACTGCTACAGATGAAAAGCGATTGAGACCAGGAGGCTGTCTGACTTCAGTGCTTAGAGCCTCCTCTCTATGTTTGGAGGAACATGGTCAGCCTACTTTGCAGGAGGAAGGCTGGGTGCCATCCACAGAGCCACGAGTGAGCTGGGATATTGGATGACACATCTCCATTGCACATTGGTAATAAAATGAGATTGCCTTGCCCTTCATTGCACCATTGATTCAGCCCTTCCCAGTACTCAGCTGGAACACAAACTTTCCAAGGCAATAGCCTGGAGGCAAGAACTTCATAACACTCTTCTCCTCTATCCAAACTGCTTTTGGAAAGGGACAAGCAAACACACTTTCTACCCAAACAAGAATGCAGGTGCTACTAACATCAAACACAAATGCTCTTGGAAAAGAAGTGCTAAAGATCAGGAGTCTGCACTGCCAGGTCCAGGGTGAAGTATCTGCTGGATGCTGGGTTGACAGAAACCTGATTCCTTTCCCATGGTGTAATTCTGAGGGGTTGGCCATTAATCCCATTTTATAGATGAGGAAACTGAGACTCAGAAATATAAAGTGACTTGTCCCAAATCAACCCAGTTAGTGAATTGTAGAGTCAGAAGAAAGACAGTCATTGCCATTCCCGTGGGTTCTACCACCGACAGCATTCCCCTGGGAAGTGCTGAGAGGGCCAGGGCACCATAGCTGTTCCCCTGGTCCTCCCTACACAAGTTCAAGCAGGGCAGAGGGGAGATCATGGATTTCTTTGCCTCCAGTAACTGTCTTCCTTTCCAGAGCTGGTTAATGGAATGGCTGGCCCCTGTGAGAGGGAGGACACAGGAGCCCGTGCTGTCTGTAGATGGATGTTAGGATATCAGGGACACCTTGGAAACCTGATGCAGCCTCATGGGCATTGATCATCCAGTGACCCGCTCACTCTCTTGCATCCACCCTTCAACCCCACAAAGCCGAGCTTAGCATCCCAAATGTTAGCTCCTATGGTAATGTTCACAAGAGGACATATCACCACAGGGAGCCTGAATCCTGGCCACAGTGGTCCATTATTATGCACTAGGCCAAATCACAAGATGTAGCAGTAAACCCCAGACTATCCATGGAGGAAAGGCTAATTTTACAGTCTTCAGGTAGGAGTTCAGGCTGGCATATTTCTGAAATGGCAATTTGGTGGGGAGAATGCAATGCTTTTAAAATGTGCATATGTAGCAAATCTACCCTGGGGATTCACTCTAAGGAATGATTCAGTTTGAGAAAAGATGTTTGAACAAAGATTCTCAGGACAACTTTTTTCAAACAAGGAAGAACTGGAAACCATTTAAATGCTCAACAATTGAGGATGAACTAGGTAAATGATGTATTAGATGATATAATATTATGTTATCATTATTATAGTGTTTTAAAAGAGTATACCCTGCTAAGAGAAACAACTCTCCATGGTGAAGAAGAACCAGTCTGGCTTCAGGACTTCAACCATATGGATATGGCTCCCAGCTCAACTTCTTTCTGGCTGTGCAAGTATCAATAAGAACTCACCCTCAGTTCTCCTGGATGTAAAATGGTCCCTACTTCACAGAGTTATGATGATGAAATCCCTCAGTAAACATGCTTAGGGTTTTGCCTGGCAATGTGGTAAGTATTACATAAATGGACATAAATGGTAACCAGTATTATATTGTTTAGTGAAAAAGACTCTATGCAATAGAGTATCTATATTGTGACATCCTTTTAGAATTCTGTAAGAACTTTATGGCAAATCAAAACCAAGTACCAAACACTACCTCCGCATAATGCCATCATGGGTGACTTCTGCTGGTTTCTTTCAGTCTCCTGTGCCTGATTTTTCCTGCCAATTTTTTACTGTCCAAAATTCCAACCTTTGCCTCCAGTAACTGTCTTCCTTTCCAGAGCTGGTTAATGGAATGGCTGGCCCGGGAAACACAGGAGCCCGTGCTGTCTGTAGATGGATGTTAGGATATCAGGGACACCTTGAAACCTGATGCAGCCTCATGGGCATTGATCATCCATGTGACCCGCTCACTCTCTTGCATCCACCCTTCAACCCCACAAAGCCGAGCTTAGCATCCCAAATGTTAGCTCCTATGGTAATGTTCACAAGAGGACATATCACCACAGGGAGCCTGAATCCTGGCCACAGTGGTCCATTATTATGCACTAGGCCAAATCACAAGATGTAGCAGTAAACCCCAGACTATCCATGGAGGAAAGGCTAATTTTACAGTCTTCAGGTAGGAGTTCAGGCTGGCATATTTCTGAAATGGCAATTTGGTGGGGAGAATGCAATGCTTTTAAAATGTGCATATGTAGCAAATCTACCCTGGGGATTCACTCTAAGGAATGATTCAGTTTGAGAAAAGATGTTTGAACAAAGATTCTCAGGACAACTTTTTTCAAACAAGGAAGAACTGGAAACCATTTAAATGCTCAACAATTGAGGATGAACTAGGTAAATGATGTATTAGATGATATAATATTATGTTATCATTATTATAGTGTTTTAAAAGAGTATACCCTGCTAAGAGAAACAACTCTCCATGGTGAAGAAGAACCAGTCTGGCTTCAGGACTTCAACCATATGGATATGGCTCCCAGCTCAACTTCTTTCTGGCTGTGCAAGTATCAATAAGAACTCACCCTCAGTTCTCCTGGATGTAAAATGGTCCCTACTTCACAGAGTTATGATGATGAAATCCCTCAGTAAACATGCTTAGGGTTTTGCCTGGCAATGTGGTAAGTATTACATAAATGGACATAAATGGTAACCAGTATTATATTGTTTAGTGAAAAAGACTCTATGCAATAGAGTATCTATATTGTGACATCCTTTTAGAATTCTGTAAGAACTTTATGGCAAATCAAAACCAAGTACCAAACACTACCTCCGCATAATGCCATCATGGGTGACTTCTGCTGGTTTCTTTCAGTCTCCTGTGCCTGATGTTTCCTGCAACTCAGTGAACATTTCTTCTGTGGTTGCAGCTGTCCAAGAGGGTTATTTTTGTGATCTAGCCTCCATCATAGAGCACAAGGCAGTGAAAGAGCAGGATTCTGGATAACAACCCATCCCAGCTTCTTGGTGAACCTACAGACTTAGGACTAATAATCATTTCCTGGAGGACTATTCTGAGGATGAAATTACAGGACACAATGTCCTGTGACTAGTACACAGAGAGGACTTCACACAAGCTTCTTCTTTTCCTTCTGGCAGCCCCAACTTGATGTAGAAGATCAATCCATCAACTATTACTGACCCATCTTTCCTCCCACCCTCAGCCCTCCTGCCAATCATTCCTCCACTTTAATCAAGTCAGCCACATGATTTGTGGTATGTGAGGGTGTGTATGTGTGTACCCGAGGATGCATGAACATATGCATGTACGAAAGTGTGTGAGTGTAAGCATGCATGTGAGTACCACAGCCCCCAGAGAAGCAACAGAGAGGTGAACTCAGATACTAAACACCTGGAGACCAGAGTTCAGGAAACGGTGCTCTTCATCTGGAGACATCTTGGTGGTCCCTCAGAACAGTAGAAAGAGGTCTCCACAAGGATGTGAAACGTGAGGCAGACAGTCAATAGAACCCTGGGAAGTGTTCCCGTGCCCTCTTCCAGAGCCTGTAAGGAAACCTGCCACCCTAGGAGCAAAAGATAATGACCCTTCACCTGGATCAGCCCTTGGACCAGCACAAGCAGGCAAAGGGGTCAGGCTCAGCGGATGGTCGTGGGAGGAGGAGACGGCAGCTGGGCTCTCCACGATCTGTCAAGAGTTATGATGATGAATCCTCAGTAAACATGCTTAGGGTTTTGCCTGGCAATGTGGTAAGTATTACATAAATGGACATAAATGGTAACCAGTATTATATTGTTTAGTGAAAAAGACTCTATGCAATAGAGTATCTATATTGTGACATCCTTTTAGAATTCTGTAAGAACTTTATGGCAAATCAAAACCAAGTACCAAACACTACCTCCGCATAATGCCATCATGGGTGACTTCTGCTGGTTTCTTTCAGTCTCCTGTGCCTGATGTTTCCTGCAACTCAGTGAACATTTCTTCTGTGGTTGCAGCTGTCCAAGAGGGTTATTTTTGTGATCTAGCCTCCATCATAGAGCACAAGGCAGTGAAAGAGCAGGATTCTGGATAACAACCCATCCCAGCTTCTTGGTGAACCTACAGACTTAGGACTAATAATCATTTCCTGGAGGACTATTCTGAGGATGAAATTACAGGACACAATGTCCTGTGACTAGTACACAGAGAGGACTTCACACAAGCTTCTTCTTTTCCTTCTGGCAGCCCCAACTTGATGTAGAAGATCAATCCATCAACTATTACTGACCCATCTTTCCTCCCACCCTCAGCCCTCCTGCCAATCATTCCTCCACTTTAATCAAGTCAGCCACATGATTTGTGGTATGTGAGGGTGTGTATGTGTGTACCCGAGGATGCATGAACATATGCATGTACGAAAGTGTGTGAGTGTAAGCATGCATGTGAGTACCACAGCCCCCAGAGAAGCAACAGAGAGGTGAACTCAGATACTAAACACCTGGAGACCAGAGTTCAGGAAACGGTGCTCTTCATCTGGAGACATCTTGGTGGTCCCTCAGAACAGTAGAAAGAGGTCTCCACAAGGATGTGAAACGTGAGGCAGACAGTCAATAGAACCCTGGGAAGTGTTCCCGTGCCCTCTTCCAGAGCCTGTAAGGAAACCTGCCACCCTAGGAGCAAAAGATAATGACCCTTCACCTGGATCAGCCCTTGGACCAGCACAAGCAGGCAAAAGGGGTCAGGCTCAGCGGATGGTCGTGGGGAGGAGGAGACGGCAGCTGGGCTCTCCCACGATCTGTGCCATGGCTGCTTTCCTGAAGTGTCCACAGGGTAAACAGTCAATTTGGCTCCTGGCTTCAGACCAAAGTGAACAGGAGGGAACAGACAATGAGATAACACAACCAAAGTGATGGCAAGAACATCTGGTGGGGAGATGTCACGTGTGTGTATGTGTGTGTGGCCATGAGCATGGGCATGTGCCCTGACGTTCTGTCATGGTGGGTGTCAAGTGGGGCTGTCTGTGACCCAAGCAAGAGGATCGAGATGGTAGAGACACCCCAAGGCTAGAGCAGCTGCAAACAGTTCCTGATGGCCAGACAGGAGTCTGCAAAATGATTTCTGCAAGTGATTCCCTGCCGTACCCTGGGACTGCTGTGTCCTCGAGAAGCACAGTCAATAAAATGGTGAGGAGCAGAGCTAGTGGTGCAGAGAGTAGCAAATCATTTCTCAGGCCACCATGCTCTCACCCTAGCATTACCTTTTCTTGGATTCCTTAACTTCCTCTATAGAATCTTCAGCTCCAGTTCATAGAAGGCATGGCCTGGTGTGTGGGTGAGAGCAAGGGTCTGGAGAAGAGCAGACCAGGCCTTTTACTAGTGTCCTTGGCCAGCCACCTGACTTCTTTGAGCCTGAGTGACCTCATCCAGAAGACAGGGGTAGTAAGCCCCACCCACTGCTCAGACTTATTACAGGAAGAGACAGCACAGACAGGAAGTGTCTGATGAAAAGGAACTCTCAAACAATAAGACACGATCCCTGTGATCATGATCATCATCACCAGCACCACCCTTAGAGCTTAAAGCTTGGGTCCTAATTAAAATACAGTTGCTTTGGGGAAAAATAACATTTGAAATTATCCTCAGCCATCAGCCTGAAATTAAACACCTGGAGACCAGAGTTCAGGAAACGGTGCTCTTCATCTGGAGACATCTTGGTGGTCCCTCAGAACAGTAGAAAGAGGTCTCCACAAGGATGTGAAACGTGAGGCAGACAGTCAATAGAACCCTGGGAAGTGTTCCCGTGCCCTCTTCCAGAGCCTGTAAGGAAACCTGCCACCCTAGGAGCAAAAGATAATGACCCTTCACCTGGATCAGCCCTTGGACCAGCACAAGCAGGCAAAAGGGGTCAGGCTCAGCGGATGGTCGTGGGGAGGAGGAGACGGCAGCTGGGCTCTCCCACGATCTGTGCCATGGCTGCTTTCCTGAAGTGTCCACAGGGTAAACAGTCAATTTGGCTCCTGGCTTCAGACCAAAGTGAACAGGAGGGAACAGACAATGAGATAACACAACCAAAGTGATGGCAAGAACATCTGGTGGGGAGATGTCACGTGTGTGTATGTGTGTGTGGCCATGAGCATGGGCATGTGCCCTGACGTTCTGTCATGGTGGGTGTCAAGTGGGGCTGTCTGTGACCCAAGCAAGAGGATCGAGATGGTAGAGACACCCCAAGGCTAGAGCAGCTGCAAACAGTTCCTGATGGCCAGACAGGAGTCTGCAAAATGATTTCTGCAAGTGATTCCCTGCCGTACCCTGGGACTGCTGTGTCCTCGAGAAGCACAGTCAATAAAATGGTGAGGAGCAGAGCTAGTGGTGCAGAGAGTAGCAAATCATTTCTCAGGCCACCATGCTCTCACCCTAGCATTACCTTTTCTTGGATTCCTTAACTTCCTCTATAGAATCTTCAGCTCCAGTTCATAGAAGGCATGGCCTGGTGTGTGGGTGAGAGCAAGGGTCTGGAGAAGAGCAGACCAGGCCTTTTACTAGTGTCCTTGGCCAGCCACCTGACTTCTTTGAGCCTGAGTGACCTCATCCAGAAGACAGGGGTAGTAAGCCCCACCCACTGCTCAGACTTATTACAGGAAGAGACAGCACAGACAGGAAGTGTCTGATGAAAAGGAACTCTCAAACAATAAGACACGATCCCTGTGATCATGATCATCATCACCAGCACCACCCTTAGAGCTTAAAGCTTGGGTCCTAATTAAAATACAGTTGCTTTGGGGAAAAATAACATTTGAAATTATCCTCAGCCATCAGCCTAGTAAATTAGAAAGTCTACAAGATGGGGTCACAGTCTTGGCCCAGTTACTCACTCACTATCAATTTGTAAAAATGGAAGATGAGCCCAGACAGCCTTTAAGATCTTCTCCAGCTTTAAGGCCCTCCAAGTGTAAAATAAAGAACAGTGGTTCTCAAAGAGTGTTCCCTAAACCAAGAGCATCAGCCTCACTGGAGACATGTAAATTCTCAGACTATCCCAGACCCACTGACTAAAAGACCCTGGGAGTGCGGATCACCCCTCTGTCTTAATAATTTCTCCACGTGACCCTAATGTGCGCTAAACTTGGGATCCAATGATGGAGACCCCTGTGTCAACGAGTTTCTTATCTTCTTAAACCTAAGAGTAGGTGTAGAGGATGGAATCGCATAGGGTTGAGACCAAGGCTACTGAAAGCCACAATTAAAGACAAGTTACTTTGCATTGTCTTTCAGCCAATCACTGAACTTGGTCCTTTCCCATCCATTCTCTTCTTAGAAAGTTCAGGATAAACTTCCACAGTACAAACTGTGTCTTATTTCAAGGAAATTGAGACTCAGAAAAGACTGCCAAGGACTATAGAACCAGCTGTTCTGGCACAGCCTGAATGTCTCCCCAGGTTTCCTTGACCACAAGTGGCCTTGCTTTCTCCCACATCAAAGGTTCAACAGCAGTAGCCCTTAAGAACCACAAGAACTCTCTGAGCAGCTGATTCCCCTCATGCTGCCAGATTCTGGACAACTTTGCTAATGACATCCGCTGTCAGCACCTGACCTTAGGGAAGCTTTCCAGATGCTTTGGGCTTCTGGCACTCTGGGGAGAAAAAAATCTTACTTAGTGAACCAAGTATTGTCTCTGTGGGAGAAGGTTTCGCACATCTCTGAAGGAGAAGAACCTGGTTTGGTACCAAGAAAAAAATAAAAACCTTAATTTGGAAGAATTGATAAGGTCCTTCCTCAGAAGTCTGAATTTATACACCGTCAGCAAAACTAAGGTCATAAAAACCTTCTCTGCAGGCCAAAGGGACACACTGATTTTCAGTGGTTTGTCAAAACTTTGAATTGTCTGAAGACCATGATAAACAACAATCTAATCTGAGTTATTCCATAGAAAAGATTAAGAATGATCTAAAAGAAAGAGTAATTTAGTTTGCTTAGATATGGACCATATTAAGAAGAGACAAGAATACAGAATCAGAAATGCGCATGGAGGAAAGGGAAACAATCCAAGAATACATGAACCCATGAAGCACTGAGGACAGGCCTCCATGAGGCCAAACATTCCATGAAGAAGTCCAGGGATGGGACCTTGCAGCTGTGTGCGCATAGGCATGAACACAACACACACACGGAAGGATGTGAAGCCCTTAGCCACGCATGTCCTTTTCACTGCCCTAGCATGATCTCTGGCATACAGTTGGTGCCAAATGAATATGCATAAAGTGTTGACTGTAGAGCTGAAGGCGTGAATACTAGAATCTGAGAAGTCTGTGTACTTGAATCAGAACAAGCCGTGTTGGCTATGTCCTGTTTGCCCCTCCCAGTCTGCTCTCCACCCTTCTCCATCCTGCAATGTCCTTCAGAGGCCAGTTCCTGGATAGTATCAATAGTCACCTCAGCCTCTGTTTTTAGTCAATTCAAACTGTGTCTTATTTCAAGGAAATTGAGACTCAGAAAAGACTGCCAAGGACTATAGAACCAGCTGTTCTGGCACAGCCTGAATGTCTCCCCAGGTTTCCTTGACCACAAGTGGCCTTGCTTTCTCCCACATCAAAGGTTCAACAGCAGTAGCCCTTAAGAACCACAAGAACTCTCTGAGCAGCTGATTCCCCTCATGCTGCCAGATTCTGGACAACTTTGCTAATGACATCCGCTGTCAGCACCTGACCTTAGGGAAGCTTTCCAGATGCTTTGGGCTTCTGGCACTCTGGGGAGAAAAAAATCTTACTTAGTGAACCAAGTATTGTCTCTGTGGGAGAAGGTTTCGCACATCTCTGAAGGAGAAGAACCTGGTTTGGTACCAAGAAAAAAATAAAAACCTTAATTTGGAAGAATTGATAAGGTCCTTCCTCAGAAGTCTGAATTTATACACCGTCAGCAAAACTAAGGTCATAAAAACCTTCTCTGCAGGCCAAAGGGACACACTGATTTTCAGTGGTTTGTCAAAACTTTGAATTGTCTGAAGACCATGATAAACAACAATCTAATCTGAGTTATTCCATAGAAAAGATTAAGAATGATCTAAAAGAAAGAGTAATTTAGTTTGCTTAGATATGGACCATATTAAGAAGAGACAAGAATACAGAATCAGAAATGCGCATGGAGGAAAGGGAAACAATCCAAGAATACATGAACCCATGAAGCACTGAGGACAGGCCTCCATGAGGCCAAACATTCCATGAAGAAGTCCAGGGATGGGACCTTGCAGCTGTGTGCGCATAGGCATGAACACAACACACACACGGAAGGATGTGAAGCCCTTAGCCACGCATGTCCTTTTCACTGCCCTAGCATGATCTCTGGCATACAGTTGGTGCCAAATGAATATGCATAAAGTGTTGACTGTAGAGCTGAAGGCGTGAATACTAGAATCTGAGAAGTCTGTGTACTTGAATCAGAACAAGCCGTGTTGGCTATGTCCTGTTTGCCCCTCCCAGTCTGCTCTCCACCCTTCTCCATCCTGCAATGTCCTTCAGAGGCCAGTTCCTGGATAGTATCAATAGTCACCTCAGCCTCTGGGTAAGAGTCAATAATAAATCAATATTGATACAACTAAAGCAAACATCAGGCCAATAAGTACTATTCATTCAAGCACATGTCCTCCAACTTGAGAGGGCAAGAGAATCCCCTGGAAGGCTGTCAAATACAGATGACTACTCTCCCCCAACTTCCCTTCTCTGGCTTCTGATTCATTAGGTACAAAGTAGGGCCTACGAATTTCATTTCTAACACGTTCCGGGATGAGGCTGATGCTAATGGTCCAAAGATCACCCCTGGAGAACTACTGTGTTAAAACATACTCATCTATTCACATCACCTTTGAACTTTACAATAAATCTAGGAAGGCCCAATAGTATCATTCCCATTTTTCAGATGAGATAACTTTGTTTAGGAGTAATGTTAACTTACCCAAGATCGCCTCTCTGGCACAAGAAGGACGCAAGGACCAAACCTAGTGCTTGTTAACTCAACCCTCACACTCTACTCACTGAATGCTGTGTAGTCTTAACTGAGCACTTGACTCCACTGAGACAAAGTGCAAGTGAAACTCATGAAATTACACCCTGAGGCCAGTGTGTCTTTGCTCTCTGCAGTCAAATCTTCTCGGTGTTTCTTTAGCCATAAAGACTCTTTGGAAACTGGCAACGTGGACTATGCAGGAAGGAAAGAGAGGTAGTAAAATTGTATGTGATCATGACTCATATTAAAAACTATCCCTTAATGCGTTCAGAGACCATCCCTGAGGGGTTTGTGTGAAGAGTCTCATTCTCTAATCCCATTTGTAGCTAAGGATTCCTTTATGGCCTTTGCTAAAATATCAGCCTTGAAGGGGAGAGAGAGCTCTCTCAGTAGCCTTTCACACTTGGAGGAGCCACAAAAGAGGTCACGTCCTGACAGAAAAGATTGAAATGGACTCCCATCCCTCACATAACAAGCACTGAGTTCTACCTGTTGGAAGGTATAGCTTTGTAAAGTGAAAGAATCAGAAAGATAAACTACAGAGAGGCTTTCGGGGGCATGGACCCGATGGAGGCCCACCCCATGGCCCAGGGACACAGAGCACTCACTCCAAAGGGTAGTGATGCCTGTTCATCACTTTCCCCCATCACCAGCTGAGGTCTGAGATCAGGGCTGCAGGAAAGGTTCAAGATGTCTTCCATTTGGAGATTCTTAAAATATCAGAAATAACAAACTCCCTGCTGAGGATCTTCTTTACCAGGCCTTGTTTAACTTGAGAGGGCAAGAGAATCCCTGGAAGGCTGTCAAATACAGATGACTACTCCCAACTTCTTCTCTGGCTTCTGATTCATTAGGTACAAAGTAGGGCCTACGAATTTCATTTCTAACACGTTCCGGGATGAGGCTGATGCTAATGGTCCAAAGATCACCCCTGGAGAACTACTGTGTTAAAACATACTCATCTATTCACATCACCTTTGAACTTTACAATAAATCTAGGAAGGCCCAATAGTATCATTCCCATTTTTCAGATGAGATAACTTTGTTTAGGAGTAATGTTAACTTACCCAAGATCGCCTCTCTGGCACAAGAAGGACGCAAGGACCAAACCTAGTGCTTGTTAACTCAACCCTCACACTCTACTCACTGAATGCTGTGTAGTCTTAACTGAGCACTTGACTCCACTGAGACAAAGTGCAAGTGAAACTCATGAAATTACACCCTGAGGCCAGTGTGTCTTTGCTCTCTGCAGTCAAATCTTCTCGGTGTTTCTTTAGCCATAAAGACTCTTTGGAAACTGGCAACGTGGACTATGCAGGAAGGAAAGAGAGGTAGTAAAATTGTATGTGATCATGACTCATATTAAAAACTATCCCTTAATGCGTTCAGAGACCATCCCTGAGGGGTTTGTGTGAAGAGTCTCATTCTCTAATCCCATTTGTAGCTAAGGATTCCTTTATGGCCTTTGCTAAAATATCAGCCTTGAAGGGGAGAGAGAGCTCTCTCAGTAGCCTTTCACACTTGGAGGAGCCAAAAAAGAGGTCACGTCCTGACAGAAAAGATTGAAATGGACTCCCATCCCTCACATAACAAGCACTGAGTTCTACCTGTTGGAAGGTATAGCTTTGTAAAGTGAAAGAATCAGAAAGATAAACTACAGAGAGGCTTTCGGGGGCATGGACCCGATGGAGGCCCACCCCATGGCCCAGGGACACAGAGCACTCACTCCAAAGGGTAGTGATGCCTGTTCATCACTTTCCCCCATCACCAGCTGAGGTCTGAGATCAGGGCTGCAGGGAAAGGTTCAAGATGTCTTCCATTTGGAGATTCTTAAAATATCAGAAATAACAAACTCCCCTGCTGAGGATCTTCTTTACCAGGCTTTTCATCATTCCTGTTTCCTCTATCTGTGCCTTGGGAGGCAGCTTTCCTCAGCTCTTACTCTGCATATTACTCTTCCTGGTTTGAATTAAACCACCTCTCATCTCTCTGTCTCTCTCTCTGCCTCTCTGCCCCTGTCCACCTCTGTTTCACATAGACTCAGAAACACATACACATTTCTAAATTTAAGTTTCAAAACCACCCTAATCTCTATGTCGGGGAGTAAAAAGACACTATCGGTGGTTCTCATCAGAGTAGAAATGACTACTTATACAAAAAGGTTTGTTGGTTGCTGTTGTTTTGCTTTTTAAATTAAAGTTCAGTTGATTTGCAATATGTTATTAGTTTTGGGTGTCTAGCATAGTGACTTAAATTGTTGTTTTGTTTTTGAAGATTACATCCCATTGTAGGCCATTATAAGATATTGGGGGGCTTCCCTGGTGGTTCAGTGGGTAAGGACACCACCTTGCAGTGCAAGGGGCACAGGTTCGATCCCTGGTCTGGGAAGATACCACGTGCCGTGGAACGGCTGGACCGATGTGTTCAATTACCGAGCCTGTGCTCTGGAGCGCATGCGCCTAGATCCGGTGCTCTGCAATGAGAGAGGCCACCGCGATGGGAGGCCCACATGGGCCAAAGAACAAAAGATGGATGAAAAAACGGATAAATGAAAGACCAATAGAAGTGGCCTGCCCGCCCCACTCCCTCCCCAACCCGCTGCCCATCCCTTAAAAAAAAAAAGATATTGGGTATAATCCCCTGTGCTATACAGTAAATCCTTGCTGCTTGCCTATTTTGTGTATAATAGGTTGTATCTGTTAATCCCATCCTCCTAATTTGCCCCTCTCCAATTCCTTCTCCCCTTTGCCAACCATGTTTGCTTAGGCCTGTGAATCTGTTTCTATTTTGTATATACATTCATTTGTATATTTTTAGATACCACACATAAGTGATACCATACTGTACTTGGGTCTCTCTGACTTATTTCACCAAGCATATTCTCTAGTCTTTCCATATTGCTACAAGTGGCAATATTCCATTCTTTTGTATAGCTGAGCAATATTCCATTATGCATATACCACGTCTTTTTAAATCAGTCATCTGTTGATGGGCACTTGGGTTGACCCCATGTCTTGGCTATTATAAATACTATGAACACTGGGGTGCATGCATCTTTTTTGAATTAGACTGTTTGTTTTTTCTGGATTTATTCTCAGGAGTGAGATTTCTGGATCGTATGGTAGTTCTAATTTTAGTTGTTAAGGGACGTGCATACTGTTTTCCATAGTGACTGAACCCATTTGCATTCTCAATCAAAGTGTACAAGGATTCCCTTTTCTCTACATCCTCTTCAGTATTTCTTATTTGTAAACTTTTGTGTGATGGCCATTCTGACAGCTGTGAGGTAATCATCTCATTATTACTTTGATTCACATTTCTCTGGTAATTACCAATCTTTAGCATTTTTGCCTGAGCCTGTTGGCCATCTGTATGCCTTCTTTGGAAAAATGTCTATTTAGATCTTCTGTCCATTTTTTGATTGGATTTTATTTTTTAATATTGAGTTGTGTGAGCTGTTCATATAGTCTGGATCTTAGTCTCTTTTCAATCACAAGTGTTTTCTTATTGATGATGATAGTAATAACAATAAACACATGGAAAGAGTACAATAATCTTTAGGCAATTTGTTTAACATTTCTGAGCTTTACATGCCTTATTTTCAAAATGGAAATCTCACAAGATGCCCTCAATGGTGAAGATAAAGTGTATGAACATAATACCACACATAATAATTTCTTAATAAATGGTATTCTCCTTTCCCTCTTCTTTCTTTTTGTTCCTGGACAAAACAACATTATACCAAGAAAATGGAAATAAAAATAAGCTAAATAAAACCTGCCAACAATCTGACTGACACAATAAATCAAAACTGTTCTCAGCAGCTACTGCTTCTTGATTTCAATGTAATCAAAAACAAAACAATTCAGTTCAAAATACAAAAACTTAAGTCATAAAACCCAAAACCATAATACTCAGTGGAACAAACAGAATGGAATCAGCCCACATTTATAACTAGCACTAAGGTGAAGTGTATGAGACCAGGGTATGAAGCAAATTATGGAGCAGAGGAAATCTGGAGAATAAAATCATATTTAAGGGGAGGGAACATCCTCCCATCCTTCTAATGAGGAGTTTGAAAATAATCAAAGCTAGCATGATGGCATGGATATTGGTTTGATTCCAGAGCTTACCCCACCAAATTATAAAAATCGCAAAAGAAAGTAATTGAAGAATTCATAATGAGATTTGCTTGGCAACGTTCAAAATCCCAAGTAAAGTAATTTGATAAAGGAGGCACAGTGGGGACTTTCCTTGATCTTTGTACTACATTATCCCAAACCAATCATCACCAAACAAAATTAAGCTGCAGGGCATTATGAAGGGGCCAACTTAGTTATCTGATGGAAACCTGCTTAAGGAGACGGACTAAACCTCTGGCGCCCCTTATCCTTCCTCACTCCTTGTGCCCTCTGCAACTAGATCCCAGCAATCCTGTTTCTTTTTCTTGAAGAAAGATGCCTGTGGATACATTTCCAAATACTATCATTTGTTGCTCAGGGAATATTTACTGTGTTCAATTTTTTTAAAGGATGAAAGATTTTGTGTGTCCATGTCTGTTACCTCCATGCCTACCCCTGCTCTAGGCTCTGGGAACAAATGAATAAGAGAGAGCTTAACCTTACGGAGACTCAGAGTCCAGTCAGGATGTGACGGAGGCGGCCATGGAGAATGTAGTGACATCTGCTGAACCTGTACTCTGGGAAGCACAGGGCGTTAATGGAGCCCCTAACCTTGTCCTGAGAAGGGGAGCTTCAGCGGGGATCAGGAAGAGTGAATGCTTCTGCTGAGGCTAGAGAGATAACCAAGAACCAGTCTGGCCAACGAAGGGAATGCTTTCCCAGGAAGAGGTACCCAGGTGTAGGTGGAAAGAGGGGAAGGCACCACTCAAGTTTCCTGTGATGAAGACACCAGATAACTGGCAGCAGAAGCTTCTGATCACCCATCTCTTTCACTTTTGCAGAGGGTCACCAGGTAATGACAGGGGCTGAGTGAGAAAAGGACTGAGTTCAAACCCTGGGTCCGCTAATGACTCCAACTTGATTTTCAGCAAGTCCCTTGCCCTCTTTAAACTCTAGTTTTCTAATTAATAAATCAGTTGTCTAGCAGCCCAGTTAAGCTAATTGCATGCCTTGGAGAAACGTATCCCCACCTTTGATCCATTCCAGGCCTGTTTAATAGCAGCCATTACAATTAAATTAACCTTCTGATTGATCAAGCATTGATGCAAGGCCCCAAAGGAAGAAAGGAAAACTCTGAGCAAAGTAAGAAAGCAAGCATGTATTTTTGAAATAACTTACTATCCCAAACCAGCCTTCTTCAAGTCTAACTCAATTTCAGGAGGAAAAGAACAAGTCCACTCTTCCATACTAACTGAGCTCAGCAGCAGTTAAGGAGTTGACTGAGGAACAAAAGAATGAACGGCTGAATGAATGAAAACCACAAATATTTCAAAGAGGAAATAGTTTCATAAATACTCATCTGAGGAAGGGTTTTTTAATGTGCATCAATTCTGATTATTAAACAAAGGTAGGTGTCTGACCATCTTATCTAATTTCCTGGAACCCAAAATCATGAGTTTTCCCTAATGTAGGTCAAGGAAAAACTGAGTCAAAAATAAAGTGATTTCTTCTCTATTCAGTTCCCAAAATGATAAAGCAAAATAAAGTCAAAATATCTATATACCTGTATGAAGAGAAAGAGAAATTTTTATAAATCACAAAAAGGATTTTAAAAAGTAGAAAAATATGAATTTATAAAAAGGCTTTTCCTACTAAAGATAAACCCACAAGGATTTAATGAGGAAAAAAAAAAAAAAAAGCACTGAAGTCTTGAGTGTTCTTTTGATCCCAAAGATAGAATGCAATTTATTCAAAGCCCTGCTTTTGGTGATACTCAGTAATATTTTGTGGATAGCTTTAAGGGTTTATATCCTTTTTGACACCATATTTATACTATTGAGAATTTAGCCTCAGGAAATAAATATAGTAACTGAAAAACCATCAGGCATGAAGATGTTAATTACAGGATTATTTGTAATTTATGAAAAATTGAAATAGACCCAAATGACACTCAAGAAGGAAATGTTTAATTACATATATATGTATATATATATATATATATATATACATACATATTCGATGAAATATTAAGTAGCCACTAAAATGAATTTTAAAGTTTTACAACAGGTTTAGAAAAGTACATGATAAAATATATTTTCTCTAACATCATAATTATGTAAATGCTTGCAGAGATTTGGAAACGACTTCCCAGAAATACAAGAGTTCCTAGGGCCTTATTTAGGTGGTTGAAAAAAATACATTTGATTGGTTCTTTTCTGTTTATTTTAAAATACCATAAACTTTAAAAATGGTGATATATATTTACTTAAGTGATATATATTTTTAAAGTATAAATGTATAATCTAAGATTTCCTTTCAAAACCTCTTATTTTAAAGGTTGACAAGCACTGGGGATATTTAACCTGAATGCCCTTGGAACAGGTTTGGACTGCAGAATTAAAGGGACTTCCCTCGTGGCTCAGACAAAGAATCTGCCTGCAATGCATGAGACATGGGTTCAATTTCTGGGTTGGGAAGATCCTCTGGAGAAGGTAATGGCTACCCACTCCAGTATCCTTGCCTGGAGAGTTCCAGGGACAGAGGAGCCTGGTGGCTATAGTCCACGGCATCCCAAAGAATCAGACACGACTGAACCATGAGTTTTCCTAATGTAGGTCAAGGAAAACTGAAAAATTTCCAGTTCCCAAAATGATAAAGCAAAATAAAGTCAAAATATCTATATACCTGTATGAAGAGAAAGAGAAATTTTTATAAATCACAAAAAGGATTTTAAAAAGTAGAAAAATATGAATTTATAAAAAGGCTTTTCCTACTAAAGATAAACCCACAAGGATTTAATGAGGAAAAAAAAAAAAAAAAGCACTGAAGTCTTGAGTGTTCTTTTGATCCCAAAGATAGAATGCAATTTATTCAAAGCCCTGCTTTTGGTGATACTCAGTAATATTTTGTGGATAGCTTTAAGGGTTTATATCCTTTTTGACACCATATTTATACTATTGAGAATTTAGCCTCAGGAAATAAATATAGTAACTGAAAAACCATCAGGCATGAAGATGTTAATTACAGGATTATTTGTAATTTATGAAAAATTGAAATAGACCCAAATGACACTCAAGAAGGAAATGTTTAATTACATATATATGTATATATATATATATATATATATACATACATATTCGATGAAATATTAAGTAGCCACTAAAATGAATTTTAAAGTTTTACAACAGGTTTAGAAAAGTACATGATAAAATATATTTTCTCTAACATCATAATTATGTAAATGCTTGCAGAGATTTGGAAACGACTTCCCAGAAATACAAGAGTTCCTAGGGCCTTATTTAGGTGGTTGAAAAAAATACATTTGATTGGTTCTTTTCTGTTTATTTTAAAATACCATAAACTTTAAAAATGGTGATATATATTTACTTAAGTGATATATATTTTTAAAGTATAAATGTATAATCTAAGATTTCCTTTCAAAACCTCTTATTTTAAAGGTTGACAAGCACTGGGGATATTTAACCTGAATGCCCTTGGAACAGGTTTGGACTGCAGAATTAAAGGGACTTCCCTCGTGGCTCAGACAAAGAATCTGCCTGCAATGCATGAGACATGGGTTCAATTTCTGGGTTGGGAAGATCCTCTGGAGAAGGTAATGGCTACCCACTCCAGTATCCTTGCCTGGAGAGTTCCAGGGACAGAGGAGCCTGGTGGCTATAGTCCACGGCATCCCAAAGAATCAGACACGACTGAACCATTAACATTTGTATTTCACAGATTTAAAGCATGTGAATAAGACTCAGGAGGTCAAGACATCCTGAATTGAGCCTGAGACCCAGAGAAGGAGTTCTGCAGACAGCAACTGTTAAACAAGGAAAACACCAGTGTTGTCTTCCTACAAGGAAAGTATACATTTAGAAGAAATAAAAATGGGTTTTATTCACATGGCATTCCACTGTCTTTTCTGCCTCTCTGGTTTCCCTTATTTTTTCTGTGTAAGTTATTTCCTGCTTGTCAGTTTTCTCTCACATTCTCACATTTGTGTCTTCAAAACTGAAAAGGAATTGAGGCATCTGGATTGTAAAATGTAGGTGCATGACAGGAGTATCTTAGGAAGCTTTCTTCAGTCTCACTAAGCAGAAGAAATACTCGATTTCTGTTCTCATACACTTTTCCACACTAAATAACAGCCACTTTTTTGTCCTTCAGAACTCAACAGGGATACTTTGGGGGAAAAAAGTCCAATACTTTATATTTTGATGCTAATGAAAACATAGCATATACAAATTGATAGACTTCACCTAAAACAGTGAATGGAAGGAAATGTATATCTTTAAATATTTGTATTGGGCTTCCCCGGTGGCTCAGCAGTAAAAGAATCTGTCTGCAATGCAGGAGACACACAAGAGACCCAGGTTCTTAGATCAGGAATATCCTTTGCAGGAGGAAATGGAGACCCACTCAAGTATTCTTGCTGGAAAATACTGTCCCATGAACAGAGGAGCCTGGGAGGGTACATTCTATGGGATCCCAAAGAGTCAGACATGACGTACTAAGTCATGACTTTGTTGTTGTCATAACAACAAATACTTGTATAGGAAAGAAGACAGGAATAAAATCAATGGTCTAAGTTTCAACATTAAGAAGACATAAGGTGTAAAAACAAATTGAAACCAAAATAAAGAGAAGAAAAAATGACATAAAAGCTGAAATCAATAAGATAGTTATTATCTTTCTCAGTTAGGAAAATCAGTAATATCAAAAGTTGATGTTTTAAGAGGAAAAACTATGTTTGCTAAGATATCACTTTTTTCCTAGATGATGGTGGTGTTTAGTCACATGACCATGTCTGACTCTTGTGACCACATGGACTGTAGACCACTAGGCTCCGCTCCATCCATGGAATTTCCCAAGCAAGAATACTGGAGTCGGTTGCCATTCGCTTCACCAGAATATCTTCTCAACCCAGGGATCAAACCTACATCTCCTGCATTGCAAGCAGATTCTTTACACTGAGCCACAGGGGAAGCCCTAAGGGATATATCAAATCATCCATAGATTCAATCTAAAAAGTATCAAAAACCTCAGGCTTTCTTAAGGAAATTTACAAGATGATTATAAAATTTAAATACAAGTGCAAAAGTTCTAGAATTCTTCAAATAATCTTAATTGAAAGCACTATCTGATTTCAGAAATTATTATAAAGTTATAGTGATTAAGGCTCTTTTTATTAGTGAAAGGGATACATAGGCAGATTTGATAAGGAGGCTAGCAGGTCCCAAGGACTCATACACTTTTCCACACTAAATAACAGCCACTTTTTGTCCTTCAGAACTCAACAGGGATACTTTGGGGAAAAGTCCAATACTTTATATTTTGATGATATTGAAAAAATAGCATATTCATATTGATAGACTTCACCTAAAACAGTGAATGGAAGGAAATGTATATCTTTAAATATTTGTATTGGGCTTCCCCGGTGGCTCAGCAGTAAAAGAATCTGTCTGCAATGCAGGAGACACACAAGAGACCCAGGTTCTTAGATCAGGAATATCCTTTGCAGGAGGAAATGGAGACCCACTCAAGTATTCTTGCTGGAAAATACTGTCCCATGAACAGAGGAGCCTGGGAGGGTACATTCTATGGGATCCCAAAGAGTCAGACATGACGTACTAAGTCATGACTTTGTTGTTGTCATAACAACAAATACTTGTATAGGAAAGAAGACAGGAATAAAATCAATGGTCTAAGTTTCAACATTAAGAAGACATAAGGTGTAAAAACAAATTGAAACCAAAATAAAGAGAAGAAAAAAAATGACATAAAAGCTGAAATCAATAAGATAGTTATTATCTTTCTCAGTTAGGAAAATCAGTAATATCAAAAGTTGATGTTTTAAGAGGAAAAACTATGTTTGCTAAGATATCACTTTTTTCCTAGATGATGGTGGTGTTTAGTCACATGACCATGTCTGACTCTTGTGACCACATGGACTGTAGACCACTAGGCTCCGCTCCATCCATGGAATTTCCCAAGCAAGAATACTGGAGTCGGTTGCCATTCGCTTCACCAGAATATCTTCTCAACCCAGGGATCAAACCTACATCTCCTGCATTGCAAGCAGATTCTTTACACTGAGCCACAGGGGAAGCCCTAAGGGATATATCAAATCATCCATAGATTCAATCTAAAAAGTATCAAAAACCTCAGGCTTTCTTAAGGAAATTTACAAGATGATTATAAAATTTAAATACAAGTGCAAAAGTTCTAGAATTCTTCAAATAATCTTAATTGAAAGCACTATCTGATTTCAGAAATTATTATAAAGTTATAGTGATTAAGGCTCTTTTTATTAGTGAAAGGGATACATAGGCAGATTTGATAAGGAGGCTAGCAGGTCCCAAGGACAAGAAGGAGAAGAGGGAGGACAAGGAGAACTTACGGGAAAGATCTTCAATGTTGAAACTGAAAACTTCTAATCTTATGTTAATCTGGGAATTTACATTAGAATGTCTCATCTAGCCCTGAGGCCTGGAAACTGTCCTAGCTAATCTCATGTTAATGCTGTGGGTGTGGGCCCACAGGACCTTTACAATCTTAAAATATTCTTTTGATTTACTGTTTTGGTAACTAACTGGAAGATACAAATTGTCAGGCTTAAACTGGCAAATGGGGATACTCTCCTATCCCCCTTCCAGTGTCTATGCTGGAAGCTTTTCTCTATCCTTTCTTACTTTAATAAACTTTTCACCACACAAAGCTCTGAGTGACCATCACTGAGTCTTGTGATCCCAATGTGAATTCTTCTCCACTGGAGATTAAGAATTGGACACCAGGGCTCCCCCTGGTGGTCCAGTGGGTAAGGACACCGCCTTGCAGTGCAAGGGGTGCCGGTTCAAGCCCTGGCCTGGGAAGATCTCACGTGCCGCGGAGCGGCTGGACCGATGTGTCCAATTACCAAGCCGGAGCTCTGGAGCGCATGCGCTCAGAGCCGGTGCTCTGCAATGACAGATGCCACCACGATGGGAGGCCCACAGGAGCCAAAGAACAAAGACCGATGAACAGAGAGAAATGAAAGACCAATAGAAGTGGCCCACATGCTCCCATCCCTCCCTCCCCAACCCGATCCCTGCCCAAAAATAAATAAATAAATAAATCTTTAAAAAAAAAAAAAAAGAATTCGACACCATTCATGGTAACCTACCATCATCTGTCATCTATCTTCTGGGGGCATCAAGGTGCCATCACCTGGATTGCCATGCCTATGACAATAATCCATTTTGCCTAAATGTTCTTTTAAGCCCAGAGCTAAGGTTTATAACAATGTATATTGCTGGAGGACATGTTTCTTGTTTTAACTTGTACCTATGCTATCTAAAGATGTATGTTGTGGGTATGGGTCTGATAAGACCTTTATCACCTCAATATATTCTTCTAAATTACTGTTAATAACCAACTGAAAAAGTATAAAGTGCCACACCTCAAGTGGCTTTGCGTGGATACTCTTCTATCCCTCTTCCAGTGTCTATGCTGGAAGCTTTTCCCTATCCTTTCTTACTTTAATAAACATTTCACTGCATGAAGCTCTGAGTGACCATCACCGAATCTTTTGATCCCAATGTGAATTCTTCTCCATTGGAGGTTAAGAATCCAACACCGTTCATGGTAACCTACCATCATCTATCACCCATCATCAGCATAAGAATAGATATGTAGGTCAATGGAACAGAATAAAGAATCTAGAAACAGATCAACACATATATGTCCAATTGATTTTCAATCAAAGAATCTAGTCATTTGTTAATTAAATACAAGTCTTTTAAATAAACACTGTAAGAACATGCAAATTTAATCTGTGGCTGCTCAGGTGTTTCAGTGGTAGAGAATCCACCCACGAATGTAGGAGACACAGGAGATGCAACTTCCATCCCTGGGTCAGGAAGGTCTTCTGGAAGAAATGGAGACCCACTCCAGTATTCTTGTGAGAATCCCATGGACAGAGAAGCCTGATGGGTTATAGTCCACAGTGTCACAAAAAGTCAGACATGACTCAATAACTGAGTGAGCAGATGCCCGAGATGGCCATCCAAGCCGGAGCTCTGGCGCATGCGCTCAGAGCCGGTGCTCTGCAATGACAGATGCCACCACGATGGGAGGCCCACAGGAGCCAAAGAACAAAGACCGATGAACAGAGAGAAATGAAAGACCAATAGAAGTGGCCCACATGCTCCCATCCCTCCCTCCCCAACCCGATCCCTGCCCAAAAATAAATAAATAAATAAATCTTTAAAAAAAAAAAAAAAGAATTCGACACCATTCATGGTAACCTACCATCATCTGTCATCTATCTTCTGGGGGCATCAAGGTGCCATCACCTGGATTGCCATGCCTATGACAATAATCCATTTTGCCTAAATGTTCTTTTAAGCCCAGAGCTAAGGTTTATAACAATGTATATTGCTGGAGGACATGTTTCTTGTTTTAACTTGTACCTATGCTATCTAAAGATGTATGTTGTGGGTATGGGTCTGATAAGACCTTTATCACCTCAATATATTCTTCTAAATTACTGTTAATAACCAACTGAAAAAGTATAAAGTGCCACACCTCAAGTGGCTTTGCGTGGATACTCTTCTATCCCTCTTCCAGTGTCTATGCTGGAAGCTTTTCCCTATCCTTTCTTACTTTAATAAACATTTCACTGCATGAAGCTCTGAGTGACCATCACCGAATCTTTTGATCCCAATGTGAATTCTTCTCCATTGGAGGTTAAGAATCCAACACCGTTCATGGTAACCTACCATCATCTATCACCCATCATCAGCATAAGAATAGATATGTAGGTCAATGGAACAGAATAAAGAATCTAGAAACAGATCAACACATATATGTCCAATTGATTTTCAATCAAAGAATCTAGTCATTTGTTAATTAAATACAAGTCTTTTAAATAAACACTGTAAGAACATGCAAATTTAATCTGTGGCTGCTCAGGTGTTTCAGTGGTAGAGAATCCACCCACGAATGTAGGAGACACAGGAGATGCAACTTCCATCCCTGGGTCAGGAAGGTCTTCTGGAAGAAATGGAGACCCACTCCAGTATTCTTGTTTGAGAATCCCATGGACAGAGAAGCCTGATGGGTTATAGTCCACAGTGTCACAAAAAGTCAGACATGACTCAATAACTGAGTGAGATGCATGCACCAGGAGTTTATCAAGTGTGTGATGTGCTCAGTTGCTCAGTCAAGTCCAACTCTTTTGTGACCTCATGGACTATAGACCACCAAGTTCTCCATCCATGGGATTTCCCATGCAAGAACACTGGAGCAGATTGCCATTTCCTACTCCTGGGGATGTTCCCAACCCAGAGATCAGTGCATGTCTCTTATGTCTCCTGCATTGGTAGGAAGATTCTTTACCCCTACCACCATTGGGAAGCCCACCAGAAATTCATAGCTGGTTGCTACTGAGGTCAGGGGGAGAGGTTTCTAGAAAGTGACATGAAAAAATTTCTCAAAGATGACAGAAAGCTTCTATCCAGTTGGCCCTCTGTATCAGTGGGGTCTGCACTGTGAATTCAACCAATTATAGAGGAAAACTGTTAAGAACAATTCCAGAAAATTCCAAAAAGATAAACTTCTATTTGTTGTGTCCTTGCACTTATTTGCATAACATTTACATTATATTTACAACTATTTACATAGCATTTACATTGTATTAGGTATTGCAAGTAACATTACAATGATTGATGATTATTTAAAGTATATAGGAGGGTGTTTGTAGGTTACATGCAAATGCTACACCATTTTATATAAGAGACTTGAGTATCCATGCGTTTTTGTATCTGCAGTGTCCTGGAACAAATTCCCCTCAGATACTGAGGGACAACTGTATCTTGTTTTGGAGTGGTGATTACACAGCTGCATACAATAGTCTAAAGAATAGATATGTAGGTCAATGGAACAGAATAAAGAATCTAGAAACAGATCAACACATATATGTCCAATTGATTTTCAATCAAAGAATCTAGTCATTTGTTAATTAAATACAAGTCTTTTAAATAAACACTGTAAGAACATGCAAATTTAATCTGTGGCTGCTCAGGTGTTTCAGTGGTAGAGAATCCACCCACGAATGTAGGAGACACAGGAGATGCAACTTCCATCCCTGGGTCAGGAAGGTCTTCTGGAAGAAATGGAGACCCACTCCAGTATTCTTGCCTGGAGAATCCCATGGACAGAGAAGCCTGATGGGTTATAGTCCACAGTGTCACAAAAAGTCAGACATGACTCAATAACTGAGTGAGCATGCATGCACCAGGAGTTTATCAAGTGTGTGATGTGCTCAGTTGCTCAGTCAAGTCCAACTCTTTTGTGACCTCATGGACTATAGACCACCAAGTTCTCCATCCATGGGATTTCCCATGCAAGAACACTGGAGCAGATTGCCATTTCCTACTCCTGGGGATGTTCCCAACCCAGAGATCAGTGCATGTCTCTTATGTCTCCTGCATTGGTAGGAAGATTCTTTACCCCTACCACCATTGGGAAGCCCACCAGAAATTCATAGCTGGTTGCTACTGAGGTCAGGGGGAGAGGTTTCTAGAAAGTGACATGAAAAAATTTCTCAAAGATGACAGAAAGCTTCTATCCAGTTGGCCCTCTGTATCAGTGGGGTCTGCACTGTGAATTCAACCAATTATAGAGGAAAACTGTTAAGAACAATTCCAGAAAATTCCAAAAAGATAAACTTCTATTTGTTGTGTCCTTGCACTTATTTGCATAACATTTACATTATATTTACAACTATTTACATAGCATTTACATTGTATTAGGTATTGCAAGTAACATTACAATGATTGATGATTATTTAAAGTATATAGGAGGGTGTTTGTAGGTTACATGCAAATGCTACACCATTTTATATAAGAGACTTGAGTATCCATGCGTTTTTGTATCTGCAGTGTCCTGGAACAAATTCCCCTCAGATACTGAGGGACAACTGTATCTTGTTTTGGAGTGGTGATTACACAGCTGCATACAATAGTCTAAACCCATGAAATAAACACTTCATAGATGTGTTTTATGACTTGTCAATTACACCCTCATAGAAAGACTAAGTGCTATTTGTCTTTATGGTTTTTTTTTTTTTTTGGCCACTGCTATTGGTCTTTCATTTATTTATCTTTGTTCTTTGGCCTGTGTGGGCCTCCCATCATAGTGGCCTCTCTCACTGCAGAGCACCAGCTCTGGGCGCATGCGCTCCAGAGCTCTGGCTAAGTAATTGGACACATCAATCCAGTCGCTCCGCAGTACATGGGATCTTCCCAGGCCAAGGATCGAACTGGCGCCCCTTGCACAGCAAGGAGGTGTCCCCATCCACTGGACCACCAGGGAAGCCCTGTATTTATGTTTTTATCATACTCTTTTTCTAAGATACAGTTAATGCTAAGGCATTCTGCTGACATCTATTCAACGTCAACCCAGTGCTGCAGTCCACACTAGACACATTCTACTTCTGCACTGATAGACACAGCTAACCTGGGCAGGCTTGTCTAGGTAGCTCAGGGAGGTGAAGTGTCTTGACCAAAGCCACAGATTAAACTTGGCTGAAAGTGGAACTTAAATTCATATCTCCAAGCTCTTAGGTGGATGTTATTCAAATTACATTTATTGAATGGACAGATAAATGAATAAATAAAGGGACAAAGAGATTATCCAACTTGCAATAAGGGATATACTGCCTTTTGAACAAGTGCAAAAGAATAGAGATGGATGATTATCCAATGACAATGTCTGAGAAGAAGGTGGGATATAGAATTTCCATTCTTCATTGACTTAGAAGCAGAAAAAGGACAATGTGTCTTGGACATGCTTACAATGCTCATTGCTGCTACAAAGAACAGCATTGTTGGTTTCCATGGCACAGGGTTGCTTAGCTTGTATCAGGCCTTTTTTTGGACAGGAGTGGTGGTCGGTGGGGGTGCGGACCTCTGTCTCAGGAGTGGCACCTCCTAAATACAAAGGGACCCTTTCTGCTCCTCCTTAAGGACTTCCACTATGCCATGGAACCAGGAGTATCCATGCTTTTGTATCTGCAGTGTCCTGGAACAAATTCCCCTCAGATACTGAGGGACAACTGTATCTTGTTTTGGAGTGGTGATTACACAGCTGCATACAATAGTCTAAACCCATGAAATAAACACTTCATAGATGTGTTTTATGACTTGTCAATTACACCCTCATAGAAAGACTAAGTGCTATTTGTCTTTATGGTTTTTTTTTTTTTTTGGCCACTGCTATTGGTCTTTCATTTATTTATCTTTGTTCTTTGGCCTGTGTGGGCCTCCCATCATAGTGGCCTCTCTCACTGCAGAGCACCAGCTCTGGGCGCATGCGCTCCAGAGCTCTGGCTAAGTAATTGGACACATCAATCCAGTCGCTCCGCAGTACATGGGATCTTCCCAGGCCAAGGATCGAACTGGCGCCCCTTGCACAGCAAGGAGGTGTCCCCATCCACTGGACCACCAGGGAAGCCCTGTATTTATGTTTTTATCATACTCTTTTTCTAAGATACAGTTAATGCTAAGGCATTCTGCTGACATCTATTCAACGTCAACCCAGTGCTGCAGTCCACACTAGACACATTCTACTTCTGCACTGATAGACACAGCTAACCTGGGCAGGCTTGTCTAGGTAGCTCAGGGAGGTGAAGTGTCTTGACCAAAGCCACAGATTAAACTTGGCTGAAAGTGGAACTTAAATTCATATCTCCAAGCTCTTAGGTGGATGTTATTCAAATTACATTTATTGAATGGACAGATAAATGAATAAATAAAGGGACAAAGAGATTATCCAACTTGCAATAAGGGATATACTGCCTTTTGAACAAGTGCAAAAGAATAGAGATGGATGATTATCCAATGACAATGTCTGAGAAGAAGGTGGGATATAGAATTTCCATTCTTCATTGACTTAGAAGCAGAAAAAGGACAATGTGTCTTGGACATGCTTACAATGCTCATTGCTGCTACAAAGAACAGCATTGTTGGTTTCCATGGCACAGGGTTGCTTAGCTTGTATCAGGCCTTTTTTTGGACAGGAGTGGTGGTCGGTGGGGGTGTGGACCTCTGTCTCAAGGGTCCCCTTCATCAACTTGACAAAATCTAACCAATCCCTGAACCTGGCACCTCCTAAATACAAAGGGGAGCCTCTTTCTGCTCCTCCTTAAGGACTTCCACTATGCCATGGAACCAGGAGGCTTCCTTACCTCTCTCCTTCCAAATCGAGGGCACTGTGAGGCATCAAAGTTCCTGATCCTCCCATGGAAGACTGTAGCACTTCAAGGACCACCTTTTCGGCTACAAGGTAAGGTCCCTGGCACTCAAAAACGAGTGTGCACAATGAGAACTTCCCTTATCACAAAGCAGAGAGTCCAGGGAAGAAATAAAGGCAGGTGCTGATGGGTGATACCCACACGCAATCTGGCGCCAGGGCAAGCATTAGATCAGCATGGAAATAAATAAGATTTGTGAGCCCGTTTTCTTCCTGCATTTGCATTTACACTTTATGACCTCAGCGATATTTACTGAGTGGAAAAAACCACCTTCTGTTCCGACTGCTCAACTCCAAAGTGACTTCCCTCTGAAAAATACTATCTCCAGTCACAGGGTCTGAAACAAGCGACTTGTCTATTTATTCAAAGAGCCCAATGAACTGTGAAGATTGGCATTTAAACTATTACACTCTACTCTATTTGACAATGTTATTAAATATTAGGTCTGATCTATGGAAAGGCTTAATAAATTGGCAGCCTGGGTCAGCCCTGACACTGCACAGAAATTGGGTTAGAGCTGGATGTTACTTGATAGAGTTGATCAAACTCAAGAAAAATAAAGTCCTACCAGCAACATATAAAGTCTGATTTCAGGTGACAAAGTTATTATCATATCCGAACTGCTTGCCAGCTCAATTCTGCCTGCCAGAGTTTCTCTAATTGCTAATTTTAATAATTGGAAAATCAAAAGATAAAGTCACAGACCTAAATAGCCTTTGCTATGTATGTTACATGGAAAGAGAGGTAAGGCTTTTAAACATGGGAGCCAGCCATATATCTTGCTTCTTTGGTGTAAAAGAAAAAGGGAAACAGAAGCACAGCATGCAAGGGAGTATGGATACGTTGCTTATAGAAATGGGAATGTAGCCCCATGGGAAGAGGAAAGGTTGGAATAAGACATGACTGTACCATGGCGCACTCATGTGACCCTAAACAAGCCACTTAACCTCCCCGAGAGTCAGTCCCATTCAACATGATGGAGATACTGATAATCAAGTAGTTCTGTTTAGGATGAAAAGAATAATATACATAGATCATTTGGCGGAGTGCCTGGTACATAGAGACTGCTCAATAGATTGTGCAGTGGGGGGGATTAGCCCAGGCCAGGAGTAAGGTTGGGTCCCAGTGTAGTGAAGGCCAAGTCTCTGTGCCACCAGAGTTCAGTCTGAAAAGGACAAGAAAGGACATAACCTGTATGCTGCTAGAAGGCATGGTACTTAGGTGATGACCTGGAGCTAGATGGTGTATCCTTGCACATGCCTGTGTGTTCTTAAATGATGTAAAGGCAGAGGAGGACCACATACTAGATGTGCTCATGCCCTCTGAGGTGACACAAAGCTTAGATGATGAGCTACAGGGTAAGTCAATGAGTTATCCGCTGACACTGATCTTCAGGAAATACGCCTGGAACAACCATTGTTCTGGGCTAGGGATCCTTAAAACCTTTTTATTCAAAGAGCCCAATGAACTGTGAAGATTGGCATTTAAACTATTACACTACTCTATTTGACAATGTTATTAAATATTAGGTCTGATCTATGGAAAGGCTTAATAAATTGGCAGCCTGGGTCAGCCCTGACACTGCACAGAAATTGGGTTAGAGCTGGATGTTACTTGATAGAGTTGATCAAACTCAAGAAAAATAAAGTCCTACCAGCAACATATAAAGTCTGATTTCAGGTGACAAAGTTATTATCATATCCGAACTGCTTGCCAGCTCAATTCTGCCTGCCAGAGTTTCTCTAATTGCTAATTTTAATAATTGGAAAATCAAAAGATAAAGTCACAGACCTAAATAGCCTTTGCTATGTATGTTACATGGAAAGAGAGGTAAGGCTTTTAAACATGGGAGCCAGCCATATATCTTGCTTCTTTGGTGTAAAAGAAAAAGGGAAACAGAAGCACAGCATGCAAGGGAGTATGGATACGTTGCTTATAGAAATGGGAATGTAGCCCCATGGGAAGAGGAAAGGTTGGAATAAGACATGACTGTACCATGGCGCACTCATGTGACCCTAAACAAGCCACTTAACCTCCCCGAGAGTCAGTCCCATTCAACATGATGGAGATACTGATAATCAAGTAGTTCTGTTTAGGATGAAAAGAATAATATACATAGATCATTTGGCGGAGTGCCTGGTACATAGAGACTGCTCAATAGATTGTGCAGTGGGGGGGATTAGCCCAGGCCAGGAGTAAGGTTGGGTCCCAGTGTAGTGAAGGCCAAGTCTCTGTGCCACCAGAGTTCAGTCTGAAAAGGACAAGAAAGGACATAACCTGTATGCTGCTAGAAGGCATGGTACTTAGGTGATGACCTGGAGCTAGATGGTGTATCCTTGCACATGCCTGTGTGTTCTTAAATGATGTAAAGGCAGAGGAGGACCACATACTAGATGTGCTCATGCCCTCTGAGGTGACACAAAGCTTAGATGATGAGCTACAGGGTAAGTCAATGAGTTATCCGCTGACACTGATCTTCAGGAAATACGCCTGGAACAACCATTGTTCTGGGCTAGGGATCCTTAAAACCTTTTCTATAAAGTGAAAATGTTAGTTGCTCAGTCATGTCTGACTCTGGAACCCCATGGACTGCAGACCCCCAGGCTCCTCTGTCCATGGGATTCTCCAGGCAAGAATACTGAAGTGGGTTGCCATGCTCTTCTCCAGGGATCTTCCCAGCCCGGGGTTCCAACCTGGGTCTTCTGCACTGAAGGCAGAGTCTTTACTGTCTGAGGCCAGGTAATAAATATTTTAGGCTCCAGAGACCATACAGCCATAACCAGTCAACTCCACTTAAGTAGCAGAAAAGCAGCCATAGACATTGTGTAAATGATTGAGTGTATGTTTCAATAAAACTTTATTTGTAAAAGCAGGTGATGGTTCATATTTAGCCCATGGACCACAGTTTGTGGACACTTGTCTGAAAAGCACAGGTGGCTAAGAGAAAAGAAGGCAGCCCTCTCTACTCTCTGAGGACCAGCAGAATCTCTTTCCTAAGACAGGTATCAAGCCTGAAAGGGACTATAAAGCTATTTCCCTCATCCTGCCCATCAAGGAATTCACAGAAGGTAACCAGCTCACTCATGGCACCAACTACACAAGCAATTTATATGTCTCTGCTCAGTCAGACAACAAACAGATGACTCATTCAGGGACAGTCTAGTATTTATTGAGAATTACAGGGCATCAGGCAGGTTTGCTCTAAAACCTGCACACTGTTGGCTTTTAATAAATACATAGACCTTCTCTCCCTTTCCAAATTCCTTTCTGTTCTCTTCACCAGGGCCCAGAAAAGGCTGCTTCCTCCTAACCTGAGTGATGGCTGGCATGAAACAGTAGGTCACAGCAGTGAGGGCAACCATGACATAATTCCTCTCTCTGGTTCTGATATTGTGCAGAAGTGATCCCCTCTTGCTAAGCAATTTCCCACCTAAATTGGCTTTAATCATTAAAAGATGACCTGGAGCTAGATGGTGTATCCTTGCACATGCCTGTGTGTTCTTAAATGATGTAAAGGCAGAGGAGGACCACATACTAGATGTGCTCATGCCCTCTGAGGTGACACAAAGCTTAGATGATGAGCTACAGGGTAAGTCAATGAGTTATCCGCTGACACTGATCTTCAGGAAATACGCCTGGAACAACCATTGTTCTGGGCTAGGGATCCTTAAAACCTTTTCTATAAAGTGAAAATGTTAGTTGCTCAGTCATGTCTGACTCTGGAACCCCATGGACTGCAGACCCCCAGGCTCCTCTGTCCATGGGATTCTCCAGGCAAGAATACTGAAGTGGGTTGCCATGCTCTTCTCCAGGGGATCTTCCCAGCCCGGGGTTCCAACCTGGGTCTTCTGCACTGAAGGCAGAGTCTTTACTGTCTGAGGCCAGGTAATAAATATTTTAGGCTCCAGAGACCATACAGCCATAACCAGTCAACTCCACTTAAGTAGCAGAAAAGCAGCCATAGACATTGTGTAAATGATTGAGTGTATGTTTCAATAAAACTTTATTTGTAAAAGCAGGTGATGGTTCATATTTAGCCCATGGACCACAGTTTGTGGACACTTGTCTGAAAAGCACAGGTGGCTAAGAGAAAAGAAGGCAGCCTCTCTCTACTCTCTGAGGACCAGCAGAATCTCTTTCCTAAGACAGGTATCAAGCCTGAAAGGGACTATAAAGCTATTTCCCTCATCCTGCCCATCAAGGAATTCACAGAAGGTAACCAGCTCACTCATGGCACCAACTACACAAGCAATTTATATGTCTCTGCTCAGTCAGACAACAAACAGATGACTCATTCAGGGACAGTCTAGTATTTATTGAGAATTACAGGGCATCAGGCAGGTTTGCTCTAAAACCTGCACACTGTTGGCTTTTAATAAATACATAGACCTTCTCTCCCTTTCCAAATTCCTTTCTGTTCTCTTCACCAGGGCCCAGAAAAGGCTGCTTCCTCCTAACCTGAGTGATGGCTGGCATGAAACAGTAGGTCACAGCAGTGAGGGCAACCATGACATAATTCCTCTCTCTGGTTCTGATATTGTGCAGAAGTGATCCCCTCTTGCTAAGCAATTTCCCACCTAAATTGGCTTTAATCATTAAAAGATGCACAACTCCCAAAGAGAAAAATAATAGCAGGTCTCTGAGGTTACTCTCAGTACCAACCTCCTTGACTTTAGCAACAATTAGCACTCTCTGGAAATGGACCCAGGGTCACCAAAGAGTAACTAGAAATTTAGAAGTGGGAACATCCTCCTTTTGCTAAGGCAGTTTCCTCAGATATCCCTTGGGGGCATCCAGTCCTCACCTTTGCCAGGCTGCCTGCAATGTACCCAGGTGAGTTCTCTTTGGGATTTGGAGAAGCCCCACCTCCCTGAATACGCAGACCATGCCCATATTATGGTTTCTAGATTCAGGATATGAGGCTCACTCAGGGTATAACCATACCCAGTCTAGTCTGCTATGTGGCAGGGATTCACAAGGCATTTGAAGCCATAGCCTGCGCAGGTAAGGGGCAGTTCCATAGGGGCCAAAGGACAGAAGGGGTTTCAGATAAGCCTGTAGGATAGTAGCCACCCAAACAGGCATTTGTAGAAGAAGGGTTGGGAATGAATCTGAGCGCTCCTTGCAGTTAAAAAAAAAAAATGCAGTGCACTCCACTTTCTGACAGCACTATAAACTCACTTATTTGACACCAGTTATAAAACCCTTAATATTTGCCTAGTGCTGAGAGTCAGTTTTTTCTTTCTTCTTAAAGATTCAAATGCAAGAGATTTGTGACCCCTCCACACAAAGGCTGGGTTGGGGTTTATAAAATGAAGGCATCATAAAAGCAACACATCCTCTGTACTGGGAAAAGATTAGATTCTGTACCATGAAGCTCCAGGCATTTATTTGCATCTTCATCACTTATTTTTTAACAATTTTTTAATTCATGAGTAAAACCCTCAAAGGATGATGATTTTTAAGGTGCCAGTCGTGGATGAGAGGCAAATTGGATGATGGGGAGGTGTTTCTCTGAGGACACATTTCCAGATGTATTGTGCTCCAGAGGGTTTTCTTGGTGGTGTCTGCCTTCTTGACGTACTCCAGGAGTGGGAGGGGAGGAAGCATGTTCCTGAGCGCCTGTCAGGAGAGAAGGGCTGGCATAATTCCTCTCTCTGGTTCTGATATTGTGCAGAAGTGATCCCCTCTTGCTAAGCAATTTCCCACCTAAATTGGCTTTAATCATTAAAAGATGCACAACTCCCAAAGAGAAAAATAATAGCAGGTCTCTGAGGTTACTCTCAGTACCAACCTCCTTGACTTTAGCAACAATTAGCACTCTCTGGAAATGGACCCAGGGTCACCAAAGAGTAACTAGAAATTTAGAAGTGGGAACATCCTCCTTTTGCTAAGGCAGTTTCCTCAGATATCCCTTGGGGGCATCCAGTCCTCACCTTTGCCAGGCTGCCTGCAATGTACCCAGGTGAGTTCTCTTTGGGATTTGGAGAAGCCCCACCTCCCTGAATACGCAGACCATGCCCATATTATGGTTTCTAGATTCAGGATATGAGGCTCACTCAGGGTATAACCATACCCAGTCTAGTCTGCTATGTGGCAGGGATTCACAAGGCATTTGAAGCCATAGCCTGCGCAGGTAAGGGGCAGTTCCATAGGGGCCAAAGGACAGAAGGGGTTTCAGATAAGCCTGTAGGATAGTAGCCACCCAAACAGGCATTTGTAGAAGAAGGGTTGGGAATGAATCTGAGCGCTCCTTGCAGTTAAAAAAAAAAAATGCAGTGCACTCCACTTTCTGACAGCACTATAAACTCACTTATTTGACACCAGTTATAAAACCCTTAATATTTGCCTAGTGCTGAGAGTCAGTTTTTTCTTTCTTCTTAAAGATTCAAATGCAAGAGATTTGTGACCCCTCCACACAAAGGCTGGGTTGGGGTTTATAAAATGAAGGCATCATAAAAGCAACACATCCTCTGTACTGGGAAAAGATTAGATTCTGTACCATGAAGCTCCAGGCATTTATTTGCATCTTCATCACTTATTTTTTAACAATTTTTTAATTCATGAGTAAAACCCTCAAAGGATGATGATTTTTAAGGTGCCAGTCGTGGATGAGAGGCAAATTGGATGATGGGGAGGTGTTTCTCTGAGGACACATTTCCAGATGTATTGTGCTCCAGAGGGTTTTCTTGGTGGTGTCTGCCTTCTTGACGTACTCCAGGAGTGGGAGGGGAGGAAGCATGTTCCTGAGCGCCTGTCAGGAGAGAAGGGGCTGGCAGCTCTGGGAGCCCAACTCTGCCTGGCTCGCCTGGAATTATTTAATTAAAAAAGTAAGTAGGTGCAAATAATGAATCACCAGCCTTAGTTCAGAACACCTGTCCTTTTGTCTAGGAATGGCCCTATTATTAAATGATGTATTATTTATTATAATAAGAAATAAAAACTTAAAAAAAAATGAAACCTGTGACTGGGGAGCTAACACTGACCCTGACTTCCACCTATGCATCTCTCTTTCCGCGTGCTCTGCCTCTCCCAACTGTAGCATCCCTTACCCTGAGTCTTACATTTTATCCTTACTTTGGATGTGTATATGCATATGTTTTACATATTTTTAAAAGGTTGTTATGTTGACTGTTATTTTCTATCAGTTGACCCATATGAAACTGCCTTTAATGCTTTTCTTTTACTATCGATTCAGCTAAGATTTATCCATACTATTTCATGTAGCTGTGGTTTATTCCTTTCACTGCAGATCTTATTTTTTTTAACTAGTTAAAGCTCACTTGGATTGCTTCCAGAGCACTTGGTCTAGAACAGTGCTCCCATGACCTTTCATTTCTCTGAGGTGCTGCAGAAGTTTGTTAGGGGTGGATGTTTAGGAGTGCTATTGCCTGGTCAGAGGGTACGAAGATACTCCGTTCTCTAAGAGAATGTCAAATTTGTTTTCCAAAGTGCCAGTACTGGGTACCCTCCCACCAGCAACTAACCACCTGTTACTCGCATCCTCTCCACTCCTGCTCCTTTGGGGCAAGTCTAGTTGATACAAAGTGGTATATCTTGATGGTCTTAATTTTCATTTTCTGGAAACACTAGTGACTTTGAACATCTCTTCATATGATTATTGGCCATATGTGGTGCCTCTACTGTGAAAGTCCTGTGTGAGTCTTCTGCCCATTTTTCTATTAAATTGTTGGAGCTTTTCTTATTCATTTGTAAACGTTCTCCATGTACGACTTTAATCCGATATTGGTTATGTGTACTGTAAATATCCACTCTCAGTGTATGACTTTGCCTTTTCATTTTCTTTAAAGTGTCTTGTAATGAATAGAAGTTTGATAAAGTCAAAAGCTGCATCTTTTCCTTTATAAGAAGTTCTCTTTGTAGCCTTGTTGCAATGAATCTTCATAACCATCCAGTTTGGATGGGAGTATTGGCTCTCCATGGGAGACAAAGAAAGCAGAAAAGGGAAGCTCAAAGGCCATTTGGCTCGAGCCTTACATTCATAAAAGGCCTTAAATCAACTTTGTATTCACTATCCGCAAATGAGGTCACCTACAGCCACAAAGATCCACTGTCAGGGATGAAAGAAGACCCAGCAGCTCGAGGTGAGAGTACATTTCTTTGTGCACAAGGAGGCAAGAGATTTTAATAAACCTTATGAGCATGGGACTAGCTCATCTATGTTGCATTCTATTATTTTTGTTAAGATAACACTTGGTTAAATATAAACATGTCAAATCTACCACAACATGTGCTTTTAAATGTTTCAAGTGTCTGAAGAGACCCCCAAATGGGAAGTTGGCCAGGCTTCTCTCAACACGGAGAGGTTTCTGACAGGAAGAGTGGGGGTGCTCAATGTAAACATCATTGGTGAGCTGTGGAACTGGGTTTCACACCCAAATGTGCCAGGCTTCACAGCCCAGACATTTTCTGCTGCTCAGCTTGACTAAACAACAAGGAGAAGCCACCCCAAACCAACCGCCCTATGAGCACGTGGGCCCTGGGGGCTCTCACACTACCCAGAGCACTGTTTCCAGTCCCCATGCTGGGTGCCAGGCCCTATTGCTTCTGAAGCTAGACTCAGGCTCTGCCTCTCTCCCTGGACCCATTCCTTGGAGGGGCTGGCAGACTACGGAGGACTTTTCTCATTGTGAAGAGCAAGGTGGTGGACTATAGTGACCCTGAAACCTTCTGTAGACTCCCCCTTATACCCACTGCCCTCTGCAGTAACGCCAGGACATGTGTGTGTGTGTGCTCAGTCAGGCCCAACTCTTTGCGACCCTATGGACTGTAGCCCATCAGACTCCTCTGTCCATGGAATCTCTCCAGGAATCAACCCACTGGAGTGGATTGCCATCTCCTCAGCCAGGGAATCTTCCTGAACCAGGGATCAAACCTGCATTTCCTGCATCCCCTGCATTTATAGGCAAATTCTTTACAACTGTGCTACCCAGGAAGTCCATATTAAGTCCAAGGTATTGCCAAATGGCCAGGGACATAGAACACAGGTGTGTGGGGGGGTGTGGGGGTGTGAATATATGTGAGCATTGGCATGTGTGTGTAGTGGGAGACTATATGCCTGAGTGACTATGTGTGACAGCCTGTAAGAAACTTCTGTGGAGGCAGCATTGATGGGTAGGGAAAGGTAGGACACCCTGTGGCAGACTGGACAGGTGCATACATGTGTGTGTGTGTGTTTGTGTGTGTGAATGCATGTGAGTGTGTGAAGGTTCTGCAAAGGTAATGGGGTAGGTTGAATTTCTGAACAGAAGGGAAGAGAGGCTGAGTAAGACAGGCTGGACAGAGAGGTCTGCCCAGAGAGACAGTAGTGCTGGACACCATGTACCTTTCTCTTGTGTCATTCAATAATGATCAAGAGTAAGTAGCCTCTGTATGTGAGGGTCACTGGGAAGAAGGTGTCACCACCAGCCACATCCTTAGGATACCCGCCTTCACCCACCACCCACCACCTTCTTCGTCATGGGTCTCCAAGAGTCCTGCAGCAAGTGGCAGATAAACACCAGCTCCCACATTTTGGAACCTCAGGCATGAGAACCTAACAAGCAGTGTTACCCATGTCTCTGATTCTCATCTGTATCATGGGATAATCATGATTAATTCATGTCACTGTGGAAATTCACTGAAATAAATGAGCAAAGGCTAACCCACTGCTGAAGGAAGTATTCACTGTTTTCTGCCTGTCCTCTCTCTGGCTTGGGCTCTTCTAACACAGTGCTCTCTCAGTTCTACCACCCCATCCAGCTCCATCCTGGACTTGCTGTCCTTACCACCATCTCCCAAGCACATCCTCTGCTCCCCAGCATGGTCTAGCTCAGTGCCCGCTCTCACCTGAACCCCGTCCCCCACTCCCTCTCCCTCTTATCTGGTCCTCTGCATCCATTTTTACTGAGTCTTCTCACTTGGGGTGGGCAGACTTCCCCCGGATCACCATCCTATGAGCCGAAGAGGAGGGAGGTCCATGTCTAGAGCTTAACCAGGCTGCTTTTCTCTGACCCTTTGGAAACTTAGAAGGGCTTTAAGGAACAGCCCTTTTGTGTCTCCTGCCAATAATGGACATTTACTCGAAGAATGTGTGCCTCTATATCCACATGCCTATGAGAAATGCCTATTGAGGCTGCTGAAGACAGGTCACCCTGCAGGTGACAGGGCTACTCAAAGGAGATGCCTCTGGAAAGCTGTCTCCTACCCCGAGGATGACAGTCCCCAGAGCCTCAGTCACAGCACACACATGCCCAGGTGGCCAGCTTCCACCTACCTTCCTGATGCCTTCTGAAGGACTGGACACACAGTTTTCAGCCCCTCCATTCTTGCTGATGGTCCGCCAGAGCTCAGCAAATGTGCTGTCTTGCTCTAGAGGGTTGGTTCCCTTGGCACGGAAGTACTCATACACAGCAGAGTCCCGGACAGTGCCGTATGAAATCTCCACTTGCTTGGACAGGTCCTGGAATGTCCTGAAATAGAAAATAGATGTGATATATGGGTACATGGGGCACCCTGCAGGGACACACATGGGCTTCAAGGCCCTCTTAATGTTGGAGCCTGGTTGTAGCCCACTGTCCACATCGTTCATGCCCAACCTCCAGTAGCATGAGTCCCTTGGCCGAATGCAACTTGTCAGGGCCCTATTCTATCTCAGTTACATTTCTTCTGTGTAGATTAATTCAGTGGATCACTAAAAATTTTGTAGCATTTAAAAACATTCTGTGTAGATTAATAGATGAGCAAAGGCTAACCCACTGCTGAAGGAAGTATTCACTGTTTTCTGCCTGTCCTCTCTCTGGCTTGGGCTCTTCTAACACAGTGCTCTCTCAGTTCTACCACCCCATCCAGCTCCATCCTGGACTTGCTGTCCTTACCACCATCTCCCAAGCACATCCTCTGCTCCCCAGCATGGTCTAGCTCAGTGCCCGCTCTCACCTGAACCCCGTCCCCCACTCCCTCTCCCTCTTATCTGGTCCTCTGCATCCATTTTTACTGAGTCTTCGCACTGGGGGTGGGCAGACTTCCCCCGGATCACCAGCCTATGAGCCGAAGAGGAGGGAGGTCCATGTCTAGAGCTTAACCAGGCTGCTTTTCTCTGACCCTTTGGAAACTTAGAAGGGCTTTAAGGAACAGCCCTTTTGTGTCTCCTGCCAATAATGGACATTTACTCGAAGAATGTGTGCCTCTATATCCACATGCCTATGAGAAATGCCTATTGAGGCTGCTGAAGACAGGTCACCCTGCAGGTGACAGGGCTACTCAAAGGAGATGCCTCTGGAAAGCTGTCTCCTACCCCGAGGATGACAGTCCCCAGAGCCTCAGTCACAGCACACACATGCCCAGGTGGCCAGCTTCCACCTACCTTCCTGATGCCTTCTGAAGGACTGGACACACAGTTTTCAGCCCCTCCATTCTTGCTGATGGTCCGCCAGAGCTCAGCAAATGTGCTGTCTTGCTCTAGAGGGTTGGTTCCCTTGGCACGGAAGTACTCATACACAGCAGAGTCCCGGACAGTGCCGTATGAAATCTCCACTTGCTTGGACAGGTCCTGGAATGTCCTGAAATAGAAAATAGATGTGATATATGGGTACATGGGGCACCCTGCAGGGACACACATGGGCTTCAAGGCCCTCTTAATGTTGGAGCCTGGTTGTAGCCCACTGTCCACATCGTTCATGCCCAACCTCCAGTAGCATGAGTCCCTTGGCCGAATGCAACTTGTCAGGGCCCTATTCTATCTCAGTTACATTTCTTCTGTGTAGATTAATTCAGTAAGGCCACTGGACACCTAAAACCGGATTCTGTGCTGAGCCATGGAACCTGAGAGATAAAAACATGAGTAAGACATGACTCCTGCCTTCAAAGAGCTTAGAGTGTAGCTGTGGAAACCATGCAGATAGACCATCACAAGAGAAGAGTCATGGCAACACGGGAAGGTCTACACTAAAGGTCGCCAACTCAAATGCCTACAAAAGCACAGGGAAGAGAAACACTTTGGCAAGACTGACAAAGGCGGTTGGTCTCTGATGCTCAGAGCTGCTGTGTGGAAGACACTACTCAGAGATGGTACCCATGAAGAGGCATGTCTCCTCCAAAGGTAAAACTGTTCCGTGGTTCAACTGAATTGTTTCCTTTTAAGCATCTCCCCCAATTTGTTTTTGAATAAAAAGTGTAATCTGGTTTATCTACAAAATCTTTTGATTCTTAAGTGCTGACAATTATTCAAAATGTGGAGAAGGTAAACCAAATCACTTTTGAGTGTCTCCGTCTGTTGTACATGGAGGAAAAGCAAGTAACTGAGGCCAGGTGTGCAATGCAAGGAGCAGGTGCATCGGGAAGATCCACTGGCAGCCCAGGAGCAGAAGTGTCAGCTGGAGTAGGAACAAGAGACAGATCAGGATGGACTAACTGGCATAAAGTTTTCACTTGCTGCAAGATGAGCCGAACCTGACTCTGCTCTGAGATGACAGAATTGCAAAAAACATAAAGCTCAGGGATGAGCCAGTCTCTCTCTCTCTCTCTCCAGGTTCCAACCAGATCCCTCTTTGTTTATTTCTCTTCTGGAAATCTGTCTCTCCTTTTTGTCAGCAAGAATCATCATCCCCACCATTCACCATTCCCATGAAGAGATCCAATCATTTCAACCTGACCTACACAACCCTCCATCTTCTGATCTCATCTTCAGCTATTGTTCCCGCATTTACATGAACACAGAGTCTAGGTTAAAATGAGAAACCCCATATGATCCCCATTTATGGCACGAGACCATGGAGCTTCCTCTGCCTGGAATTCCTTTATCTTGCTCATCCACCTGATACACTTCTGCAAACTCCTTGAAGTTCCAACAGTCGCCTTTCCCTGTGGGAAGACATTAGCCTCCCTCACCTCCCCGGCCATCTCTATACCTTGTGTGGCTTCTATGGCAGTCAGAGCTCACTGTAACTGCAGGGAGCAGTATAGTAGAGCACATAACACAAGGGCTCTGAGTCCAGCTTCTAAAAATACGGGAAGGTCTACACTAAAGGTCGCCAACTCAAATGCCTACAAAAGCACAGGGAAGAGAAACACTTTGGCAAGACTGACAAAGGCGGTTGGTCTCTGATGCTCAGAGCTGCTGTGTGGAAGACACTACTCAGAGATGGTACCCATGAAGAGGCATGTCTCCTCCAAAGGTAAAACTGTTCCGTGGTTCAACTGAATTGTTTCCTTTTAAGCATCTCCCCCAATTTGTTTTTGAATAAAAAGTGTAATCTGGTTTATCTACAAAATCTTTTGATTCTTAAGTGCTGACAATTATTCAAAATGTGGAGAAGGTAAACCAAATCACTTTTGAGTGTCTCCGTCTGTTGTACATGGAGGAAAAGCAAGTAACTGAGGCCAGGTGTGCAATGCAAGGAGCAGGTGCATCGGGAAGATCCACTGGCAGCCCAGGAGCAGAAGTGTCAGCTGGAGTAGGAACAAGAGACAGATCAGGATGGACTAACTGGCATAAAGTTTTCACTTGCTGCAAGATGAGCCGAACCTGACTCTGCTCTGAGATGACAGAATTGCAAAAAACATAAAGCTCAGGGATGAGCCAGTCTCTCTCTCTCTCTCTCCAGGTTCCAACCAGATCCCTCTTTGTTTATTTCTCTTCTGGAAATCTGTCTCTCCTTTTTGTCAGCAAGAATCATCATCCCCACCATTCACCATTCCCATGAAGAGATCCAATCATTTCAACCTGACCTACACAACCCTCCATCTTCTGATCTCATCTTCAGCTATTGTTCCGCATTTACATGAACACAGAGTCTAGGTTAAAATGAGAAACCCCATATGATCCCCATTTATGGCACGAGACCATGGAGCTTCCTCTGCCTGGAATTCCTTTATCTTGCTCATCCACCTGATACACTTCTGCAAACTCCTTGAAGTTCCAACAGTCGCCTTTCCCTGTGGGAAGACATTAGCCTCCCTCACCTCCCCGGCCATCTCTATACCTTGTGTGGCTTCTATGGCAGTCAGAGCTCACTGTAACTGCAGGGAGCAGTATAGTAGAGCACATAACACAAGGGCTCTGAGTCCAGCTTCTTACCTTGCCTCTCAGTTCCACCAGCAACAACATCATGGGTCTGGGCAAGCTAGCTGACCTCTCTGAGCCTCAGTTTCCAAATCTTCAAAGAAAAACACAACAGGGATCCAGTGGGTAAAGAGTCTGCCTTGCAGCGCAAGGGGCACTGACTCGATCCCTGGCCTGGGAAGATCCCATGTGCCGCAAAGCGGCTAAACTGACTGAGCTGGAGCTCTGGAGCACATGCACCCAGAGCTGGTGCTCTGCAAAGAGAGAGGCCACTGCAATGGGAAGCCCACACAGGCCAAATTATAAAGATGGATGAAAATAAATAAATAAATAAAATAATAAAAAAGGCCAAAATTTAAAAAAATAATAATAACATAGCACAAGTTTAGAAGTAGAGCCCATAGTAGAGGCTGGGCTATGAGGGCATATGTGTTCAACTCTTAGAGCAGTGACCGATGTACACTCGGTGCCCAGTCACTAGTAGCAGGCTTTCTGTGCTGAGTGTGTGTGTGTGTGTGTGTGTGTGTGTGTGCTAAGTCATGTCTGACTCATTGCAATCCTTTGGACTTCAGCCCACCAGGCTCCTCTGTCCATTGGATTTCCCAGGCAAAAATACAGGAATAGGTTGTCATTTCCTCCTCCAGAGGATCTACCTGAACCAGGGATCGAACCTGCGTCTACTCTGTCTCCTGCATCCCAGGCAGATTCTTTACCTGCCAAGCCACTAGGGATCCTCCAAAGCAGCCCTGTACATGCATCCTCCTCAGCACTAGAGCCAGGTCTGCAGCCAGCTCACTCAGCCCACACACAGAGGCGCCAGCAGTGGATGCTTCCTCCTGTTTTGGAGACACCCACCATGGAATTCCTTCAGGCTCTGCTACATGGCCTAGAAACAGAGCTCCATATTCGTTTCAATACATTACAGATGAAAGAAAACATAAAATAACAAATTCGATGAAGAAATCTTTCTAATTATTGTTCATTATTTATATCTAATTGAAGCAAGATGTTCCTTTGCTTGAAGGGCCCCCAGGGTTGTAACTCTGTCGTAATTTGGCTGTAATGAAAGGAAGGGGGATCTTTTTTTACCCTGCATTTTTTATTTTTCTCATGGTAATACAAACAAACACAAGGGTTTGATGAACGGGAAACATCAAGATGAATTACACAGTTGATTCTAAATACTGGAACTGCTCTAAATTACTGCAGTTTCCATGAGCCTGGAATGGATGTGTAACTGCCAAGGAGCTCAGCACTACTGTTTCATCCCCACATTTGAAATGGAGATTTCCTCTCTCATCTTGGTATTTTTTCACGACAATGTCCCTGGTCAGAGGCTCAGGCAATAGCTCTGGAAGACAAGCAGGCAACCCGAATGTTAATGACTTTGTGTCCATTTCTGTCTCCATAGAGGACATTGCTGCCATTCCCAAACACCACCGCCATCTTTACTGTGCCAGCACCGTGGCCTCCATCCCTCACCACTCATAGCCATGAGTCTGTGTACAGGGATCTATTCCCCATCCTGAATGCATGTTACCTCTTTTTAAGAAAGTTCCCAGGCTCACTAACCCACCGTAGGTACTACCATCATATTTCAGGGTAAATAAACCCATCTAAAGCTCTCTGGAGGCTTGTGAGAGGGACCCAAACTGTCATCTCCACACTTCATGGATCCAAACTGTCATCTCCCTGGGTCACTCACCCTCTCGTCCAAACGGACAATTTTGGAAGGGACACAGAAGAAGCAATAAAGAGCCAGTCACCCAAGCTCCAAGCCAACAGTCAGTGGAAGATACATGTTCACATCAGCTAGGATGCCCATCCAATCTAACAAGGGAAGCTCATCCTAGAGAAGGCTGCAATAGCAGCACACTTAATTATGGCTTCCCAGGTGGAGTTAGTGATAAAGAACCCACTTGCCAGTGCTGGAGACATAACAGGCACGGGCTCAATCCCTGGTTTCGGAAGATCCCCTAGAGAAGGTCATGGCAACCTACTTCAGTATTCTTGCCTGGAGAGTTTCATGGACAGAGGAGCCTTGTGGACTACAGTCCATGGGGTCACAAAGAGTCGGACTCAACTGAGCACAATTATTTCACTTAGCATAATGTTCCTTTGCTTGAAGGGCCCCCAGGGTTGTAACTCTGTCGTAATTTGGCTGTAATGAAAGGAAGGGGGATCTTTTTTTACCCTGCATTTTTTATTTTTCTCATGGTAATACAAACAAACACAAGGGTTTGATGAACGGGAAACATCAAGATGAATTACACAGTTGATTCTAAATACTGGAACTGCTCTAAATTACTGCAGTTTCCATGAGCCTGGAATGGATGTGTAACTGCCAAGGAGCTCAGCACTACTGTTTCATCCCCACATTTGAAATGGAGATTTCCTCTCTCATCTTGGTATTTTTTCACGACAATGTCCCTGGTCAGAGGCTCAGGCAATAGCTCTGGAAGACAAGCAGGCAACCCGAATGTTAATGACTTTGTGTCCATTTCTGTCTCCATAGAGGACATTGCTGCCATTCCCAAACACCACCGCCATCTTTACTGTGCCAGCACCGTGGCCTCCATCCCTCACCACTCATAGCCATGAGTCTGTGTACAGGGATCTATTCCCCATCCTGAATGCATGTTACCTCTTTTTAAGAAAGTTCCCAGGCTCACTAACCCACCGTAGGTACTACCATCATATTTCAGGGTAAATAAACCCATCTAAAGCTCTCTGGAGGCTTGTGAGAGGGACCCAAACTGTCATCTCCACACTTCATGGATCCAAACTGTCATCTCCCTGGGTCACTCACCCTCTCGTCCAAACGGACAATTTTGGAAGGGACACAGAAGAAGCAATAAAGAGCCAGTCACCCAAGCTCCAAGCCAACAGTCAGTGGAAGATACATGTTCACATCAGCTAGGATGCCCATCCAATCTAACAAGGGAAGCTCATCCTAGAGAAGGCTGCAATAGCAGCACACTTAATTATGGCTTCCCAGGTGGAGTTAGTGATAAAGAACCCACTTGCCAGTGCTGGAGACATAACAGGCACGGGCTCAATCCCTGGTTTCGGAAGATCCCCTAGAGAAGGTCATGGCAACCTACTTCAGTATTCTTGCCTGGAGAGTTTCATGGACAGAGGAGCCTTGTGGACTACAGTCCATGGGGTCACAAAGAGTCGGACTCAACTGAGCACAATTATTTCACTTAGCATAATGTTCTCAGGGTTCATCCACATTGTCTCTTAATTTAGCATGTTGCCCAAATTAGTCTCTTCAGCCACTACTGCTAGAAAGTGTCCAAGCACCTCCACCACAGAGAAATGAAGGAGATCTTCCTATCACAGGCAGTGTCTCTAAAAACTCAAGTCATGTATGATGCAAGCGGCTGAAGTCATTCAACCTGATGTCCCATCCACAGTCAGCTAGTTAGTTAGCGTGTACTACATAAGACACAGAGGCACATAGGCAAAGAAAGGACAGTGGCCATCCTCAAGAGGTTCATAGTGATGGGTGATGAATGGTTAGAAAGGTAAACCAAGAGTAACTAAATGGTGTGAGAAGGTCTAGAGGAAAGTTCTGCAAGTGGGGTCCTGGAGCAAAGAGGAGCAAGACCTCACCCATTGCACAGAGCTGAAAAAAAAAAAGGGATTTGTAGAAGAGGAAGCCTGACTGGGTCTGTACTGACTAACTAAGTGTCCCATGCAGGCATGTACAGTAGCAGCTCAGCCTCAGCTCTGTCTCCTTACTTCACCTTTCAGTAATTAAGAGTGTTAGGCTCCTCTGTCAGCAGAGTTTAGCCTTTCTTTTGCACTTTACACTGAGCCAGTATCTTTTATTCAGTTGTACTCTAGTGAAGATCCCCCAGAGATGGAAATGGCAACCCACTCCAGTATGCTTGCCTGGGAGATCCCATGGACGGAGGAGACTGGTGGGCTCCAGTTCATGAGGTTGAAAAGAACCCAACACGACTTAGTTACTAAACAACAACAACAAAAGAGTTACCAAAAAAAAGGAAATAAAAATAGAGTAATTAATGCCAGAATCATAGAGAAAATGATAACTTTTGATAAAGCATGTTCTTGATACTGCAAAGCTATAGCCATGTCGTAAAGGCCATTTTAAAAAATGGAGTATAACTGTGTGTCTGAGGTCTCCCATCTGGCCATAAGGCTTTTAAAACTTCATAAAAAAATGGTAAAAAAAAAAAAATTCCCAGAAACTCTATTGAAAGTGGGGATGGGACCAATAGGAAGTGTTTCTCTGCATCTCTTGTCCTACACTGCTGCTGTGGGGAGTTTTTCTTGGCTGAAATCATAGCTGACTCTTATGAGCAGATCAGACTGTTTTACGAAAGAACTCTATATGTGTCGCTCACCTCTGAGAGGAGTTTCCTCCAGGCACCTTCTGGAAGTCCCACAATGTCGCCTTCAGCTGTGGCCAAGGACAGTCTACCCAGCCTGGCCCTACCTCCCTCCCACCCCTTACCTTTCTCCATAAATCAATCTTACCATTCCCCAGATACATTTTCATTAACAAAGAGATAAATGTGTTTGTAGCATGAGAAAAATCAATAATACAGAATGCATAAATATGTCTTTGCATGTTACAGAAATATTTACATTGGCAATGGAGATAAATATACTTGCAACAAGAGGAGAATCAATACACAGTGTACATAGAACAGATGTCAACGCCTATGAGGTTGCCATCATCATGGGCCTGATAAATCTGAAAAATCCCAAAAAAGCCCTGTTATTCCTCCTGACTGGGTCTACTGATACTAAGTGTCCCATGCAGGCATGTACAGTAGCAGCTCAGCCTCAGCTCTGTCTCCTTACTTCACCTTTCAGTAATTAAGAGTGTTAGGCTCCTCTGTCAGCAGAGTTTAGCCTTTCTTTTGCACTTTACACTGAGCCAGTATCTTTTATTCAGTTGTACTCTAGTGAAGATCCCCCAGAGATGGAAATGGCAACCCACTCCAGTATGCTTGCCTGGGAGATCCCATGGACGGAGGAGACTGGTGGGCTCCAGTTCATGAGGTTGAAAAGAACCCAACACGACTTAGTTACTAAACAACAACAACAAAAGAGTTACCAAAAAAAAAGGAAATAAAAATAGAGTAATTAATGCCAGAATCATAGAGAAAATGATAACTTTTGATAAAGCATGTTCTTGATACTGCAAAGCTATAGCCATGTCGTAAAGGCCATTTTAAAAAATGGAGTATAACTGTGTGTCTGAGGTCTCCCATCTGGCCATAAGGCTTTTAAAACTTCATAAAAAAATGGTAAAAAAAAAAAAATTCCCAGAAACTCTATTGAAAGTGGGGATGGGACCAATAGGAAGTGTTTCTCTGCATCTCTTGTCCTACACTGCTGCTGTGGGGAGTTTTTCTTGGCTGAAATCATAGCTGACTCTTATGAGCAGATCAGACTGTTTTACGAAAGAACTCTATATGTGTCGCTCACCTCTGAGAGGAGTTTCCTCCAGGCACCTTCTGGAAGTCCCACAATGTCGCCTTCAGCTGTGGCCAAGGACAGTCTACCCAGCCTGGCCCTACCTCCCTCCCACCCCTTACCTTTCTCCATAAATCAATCTTACCATTCCCCAGATACATTTTCATTAACAAAGAGATAAATGTGTTTGTAGCATGAGAAAAATCAATAATACAGAATGCATAAATATGTCTTTGCATGTTACAGAAATATTTACATTGGCAATGGAGATAAATATACTTGCAACAAGAGGAGAATCAATACACAGTGTACATAGAACAGATGTCAACGCCTATGAGGTTGCCATCATCATGGGCCTGATAAATCTGAAATCCCAAAGCCCTGTTATTCCTCCTTAGGGAGAAAAGGAAGGGGACTTCCCTTATGGCCCAGTGGTTAAGACTCTGGGCTTCTACCGCCATGGGCAATGGTTCCATCCCTGGTTGAAGAACTAAGATCTCATATGCTACAATGCAGCCAAAAAGAAAAAAAAAAAAGATAAAGAAAGAAAAGGGAAGTAGTGGAGTGACCCCGAAGCCACAGGAGGGTAGGGAGGCTCATCATTTGACCTGTAGTAATGAAAGTCCACATATGCCTCTACTATCATGCCAGCAGCCTCGCATTTCTCTCTTGTCTGACTTTACAAGAGAGGATGCTGCACACATTAGTTGGGAATGCCTGGTCAGGCTTCCCCAGCCAGCCTGAAGGACCTTGGGCACAGTGCTGCCCACTTCTCTGCCCTTCCTGAGTTCCTTCCTCAGGACTCCCCTGTGTCTCCAGTATCTCTGAGCCTTCTCCCATGCAGTGGCTCCTCCTAGGGCTCTCTGCATTTCCCACTCTCCCAATCACAGACCCCAGTTCTTCAAGATGAACAGGATCTCAGGTGAAGGTTGAGACACTCCAAGAGGCTTCTTAACCTTGGGCTCTGAAAGGCATCTCAGGGTCTTTATTCTTTCATTCATAAAATGGGGAGGAAAGTTATTTCCTGAACATCTGCCTCTATCAAGCCCTGTTCTAGGTCTAAGGCTAAGAGCAGCATGAAGTTCCCGCTCTTGTGGAGTCCACATGAAGGAGGTGGGGAGAGAGAAGCATACATATGAACAACAAACACAAACATCAATGATTATGAAACACCAGGTTGGCAAGGTTTCTGGGAAGGGACTGAGTACATTACACAGACAATAAGGGCTACACACCACCTCGCTGCATGTTCCTTGGTTTTGTGTTTTTCTTTTAGAACTCTGTAAAAACGTTTCAAAAAAGAAAAACAATCTTAGCCTGCAGGCTGCAGGAAAACAGGCTGCTGGCCAGATGTGGCCCATGGGAGCATAGTTAGTTGACCCCCAATGTCATGTTTCCAGTGATGAAAAGTGCCACAAAGTGTCTTAAAACAGAGTAAGGATTATAGAAAACTGGAGGAAGTGATTATATGCAGTAGGCAGAGGGGTGTTTTAGCCATTGGAGCTGACATCAAGGGCGCCTGTTTCTTCATTTCTGTTTCTTGGGCTGGTCTGGGAGGAGGTTCGAGGAGACACTGCTGAGGGCAGGGCTGAGACCTGGAGAAGCTGTGCCTTTTGGGAACAGAGGCCGTTAGGCTCGGAGCTCATCAGCTTCTCTTCCCGGGAGACCAGGGATGCTCTGGGAGGCTGTGACTGTCAATGCTGGATATTACATGGGGCTCCTTTGTATCCAAAGGCTGTGGTCTGAGTGACTGCAGGTCAGGATCCCAGCTCAGGAAACTGTCAGGTTAACACCACATTTAGACACTTAGGGACCCACCAGGATGACAGCCAAGTGGCAGGAACATGCATCCTTACAGGACACCAGAGGCCAGGAGAGGGCTTGGAAGAGGGCATGGGGCTGAGTGTACCTGGGACCCAACTGATGTGTACTCACACCCACCCCCCAACTTTCCTCCACATTCTTTTCTCTCCAATCTCATTTCTTAGATTACTATTTAAATTCAAAGATGGCTAAAATACAGCTAAGAAAAAAACACACTTGGCACCTTTGTATACAGTACATTTCCATTCTTGTAAAAAGTAACCATTAATAAACGTAAGAAAATACTGGGACAAAAACAGGAGGAATAGGCACTAAACAGTAGGGAGACTTTCACTTTTTACAAATGTATTTCTGTACAGTTTGCATTTTTTACGGTGCAAAAACATAATAAACACAAATGTGACCTGAATGATTTAACAAATCCTTCTGCTACCAAGTATCAGTTCTGGGCCTTGGAAATCTAGCTCTGTGCTCTCTTGCATCTTCACATCCTCCACCCACCTGCTCTGCCAACCACCCCTGAAGCCAAGATCCACTTGGAAGAGAGGGGTCTCTTTCCTGCCCTTCAACGCGGGCCCTGTCAGCTGTAGGGCACAGGCTCTGAGGAGCTCTGAGCGTTGAATCTTCCATTCCCAGAGCAAGACCACCATGCCTGGATTAACCCCAAGGGGTCTGAGCCATCTTGGGCATCGAGGCCCATCAGGACCAAGGCTCCCTTACTAAAGCAGGCTGGAGTTTCCCTTATTTGCACACCTTCTGCTTGGCTTCTGCCAAGCCCTGGTGTCCTCGGCTGCCAAAGCAGACCAGGGTGGCCAGTCACAAGTTTCTGAAAGAAGGTTGTATGCTTGGCGGGGGAGGTAGACACTGCTGAGGGCAGGGCTGAGACCTGGAGAAGCTGTGCCTTTTGGGAACAGAGGCCGTTAGGCTCGGAGCTCATCAGCTTCTCTTCCCGGGAGACCAGGGATGCTCTGGGAGGCTGTGACTGTCAATGCTGGATATTACATGGGGCTCCTTTGTATCCAAAGGCTGTGGTCTGAGTGACTGCAGGTCAGGATCCCAGCTCAGGAAACTGTCAGGTTAACACCACATTTAGACACTTAGGGACCCACCAGGATGACAGCCAAGTGGCAGGAACATGCATCCTTACAGGACACCAGAGGCCAGGAGAGGGCTTGGAAGAGGGCATGGGGCTGAGTGTACCTGGGACCCAACTGATGTGTACTCACACCCACCCCCCAACTTTCCTCCACATTCTTTTCTCTCCAATCTCATTTCTTAGATTACTATTTAAATTCAAAGATGGCTAAAATACAGCTAAGAAAAACACACTTGGCACCTTTGTATACAGTACATTTCCATTCTTGTAAAAAGTAACCATTAATAAACGTAAGAAAATACTGGGACAAAAACAGGAGGAATAGGCACTAAACAGTAGGGAGACTTTCACTTTTTACAAATGTATTTCTGTACAGTTTGCATTTTTTACGGTGCAAAAACATAATAAACACAAATGTGACCTGAATGATTTAACAAATCCTTCTGCTACCAAGTATCAGTTCTGGGCCTTGGAAATCTAGCTCTGTGCTCTCTTGCATCTTCACATCCTCCACCCACCTGCTCTGCCAACCACCCCTGAAGCCAAGATCCACTTGGAAGAGAGGGGTCTCTTTCCTGCCCTTCAACGCGGGCCCTGTCAGCTGTAGGGCACAGGCTCTGAGGAGCTCTGAGCGTTGAATCTTCCATTCCCAGAGCAAGACCACCATGCCTGGATTAACCCCAAGGGGTCTGAGCCATCTTGGGCATCGAGGCCCATCAGGACCAAGGCTCCCTTACTAAAGCAGGCTGGAGTTTCCCTTATTTGCACACCTTCTGCTTGGCTTCTGCCAAGCCCTGGTGTCCTCGGTTGCCAAAGCAGACCAGGGTGGCCAGTCACAAGTTTCTGAAAGAAGGTTGTATGCTTCATGTGTGCTTCTCACCTCTTCAAAAAGCACCCCATATCCTCACGTGGCCTGAAAAGTCACACATGGTCTAGACCCAAGACCTCTGTTCTCACCACACTGGCTGCCCTGCCTTCCTGCTATGGGGGTTCTGTAGCTGTTTTCTGTGTGTGTGTGTGTGTGTATGTGTGTGTGTGTGATTGTGGTACACTGATCCCTCATATCTCTAGCTGGCTCATTCTCTCAGTGCTTTGGGAACCTTAAATGTCACCTTTGTCATGAGACCTCTGTTGACAACCATCTATAAAACAGGGCCCTCTTAAATTATATGATATAAACAAAGAACTATACCTAGGCCATTTCATGGCAGCTCTCCCCCTGGAATGGTGCTTGTCTGGTTTATTGCGATGTCAGTTTGCACAAAACAGAGAGGTTTCCTGGGATACAGGAATTTCCCAGTGCTAAAACCGGGGAAATTGCGGCCAAATCGTGGTAATTTCCCACTCCACTTCTACCTACAACAGTGCCTGGCACACAGTAGATGTGCTAATAAACATGGATCATTACGTGCATGACTAGTATTAATGAATTAGCCTTCTACTCACTTTCCAAGCATCTAGCTTGGATATTCTGTTGGAAGGATCTTGTCTTGACCAGTGCCCTTTCAGGATAAACATGGATCATTCATCTGCCAAGAAGCGAACATAGTGATAGCCTGGGAGGACTGAATGGAGGAGCCGAATCCCAGGGCCAGGAGGCAGAGTACACAGCCACGCAGTTACAGCCAGGCCAGGAACAAATCACCAAGAAGTCCAGGGATCAGGCCAGGCTGTCCAGAGGCTTCCTCCTTGGAGTCTTGAAGATTTATGATCAAGCTTCCTTGTGGATCTAATGGAAATCAGCATTGACTGAGAGTCTCCTCCTGGTCCGAATCCCCAGCAGCTGCTGTCTGCATTCCCAGTTCCCACATCCTTCCCACTCAGTGGGATCCCCACCAGGCAGGCATCCCACCATGCCAAGAAAATGGCTGGCTCCCAGCTCTCCACAGCAGCAAATATTTGCTACCACAAATCAATGCAAAAGCAGGATGCACCATTAACCTTTAATATATCAGTGCCAGGGCTCTTAATCCATTATGAGGCTGTCGTAAGTGTGACTGAAATGCAAATGAGAGCAGTAGCCCTCCAGGAGGGTGTGAAGGTGCCTTCAGTGCTTCCTGGCACAGCCTGCGTCCCCTGTGCTCCAGAGAAACAGCCTGAGTCTCCTCTCTCCCTGCTGGGCTTTGCTTTCACCCTCCTTCCTTCCCTCTTCTCCTTCTTTCCAGATGTTTGATGGAGTCCCTCTGTTATGCTGCTTCCCTGCGTGTACTCTCTCTCTGGAATAGTGCCTGTCCTTGGTTAAATTTGATATAAACAAAGAACTATACCTAGGCCATTTCATGGCAGCTCTCCCCCTGGAATGGTGCTTGTCTGGTTTATTGCGATGTCAGTTTGCACAAAACAGAGAGGTTTCCTGGGATACAGGAATTTCCCAGTGCTAAAACCGGGGAAATTGCGGCCAAATCGTGGTAATTTCCCACTCCACTTCTACCTACAACAGTGCCTGGCACACAGTAGATGTGCTAATAAACATGGATCATTACGTGCATGACTAGTATTAATGAATTAGCCTTCTACTCACTTTCCAAGCATCTAGCTTGGATATTCTGTTGGAAGGATCTTGTCTTGACCAGTGCCCTTTCAGGATAAACATGGATCATTCATCTGCCAAGAAGCGAACATAGTGATAGCCTGGGAGGACTGAATGGAGGAGCCGAATCCCAGGGCCAGGAGGCAGAGTACACAGCCACGCAGTTACAGCCAGGCCAGGAACAAATCACCAAGAAGTCCAGGGATCAGGCCAGGCTGTCCAGAGGCTTCCTCCTTGGAGTCTTGAAGATTTATGATCAAGCTTCCTTGTGGATCTAATGGAAATCAGCATTGACTGAGAGTCTCCTCCTGGTCCGAATCCCCAGCAGCTGCTGTCTGCATTCCCAGTTCCCACATCCTTCCCACTCAGTGGGATCCCCACCAGGCAGGCATCCCACCATGCCAAGAAAATGGCTGGCTCCCAGCTCTCCACAGCAGCAAATATTTGCTACCACAAATCAATGCAAAAGCAGGATGCACCATTAACCTTTAATATATCAGTGCCAGGGCTCTTAATCCATTATGAGGCTGTCGTAAGTGTGACTGAAATGCAAATGAGAGCAGTAGCCCTCCAGGAGGGTGTGAAGGTGCCTTCAGTGCTTCCTGGCACAGCCTGCGTCCCCTGTGCTCCAGAGAAACAGCCTGAGTCTCCTCTCTCCCTGCTGGGCTTTGCTTTCACCCTCCTTCCTTCCCTCTTCTCCTTCTTTCCAGATGTTTGATGGAGTCCCTCTGTTATGTCTGCTTCCCTGGCAGGTAGTCACTTGAGATGCTGGAAGAAAGCTATAATCATGCTAACTTCCAGACACTGTGCTGAGACTTCATTGGTATTGCTTCATTTCACCTTGGCCACAATTTCATAAAGTTATTATTATCCCTCCATTTTACAGATGAAGAAATCAAGGCTCAAGGAGATTAAGTAACAGAAGGAGCAAAGAGAAGAGCCATCTCCCCACTTAGGACTGGCTTGATCCCAAAACCCACACATTCGATTGCCATCCTAGAGCGATGTGGGACAGCCCACAGCTAAGTGGAGAGAATTCACAAGTAAGCAGATGATCAAAAATACCATGCAGAATGTACTGCTAGAAATAAGCTCAGAGTCATCAGAACACGATGTTGATCCTATCCCAGCTTGGCAAGCGAGAAAGGTGGGGATTCATTTGAGACTTGAGAAAAGTGGAAATTGACATAAAAGTTATTCTGTGCAAAGGTGATAGTATTTTCAAACCATGGATGTCTTGAGAGCAAAGCCTTCTGGAAACTACTAATGATTTACTATAAAGGATCAGAAATGATAGCCAAGAAGCACTAAGGACAGGACTGAAGAAATAATCAGTCATGAAATACTTACAGGCTAATATAAAGAATGCAGGTGCAAAAATGACCATATTCCCTGGACAATCACAAGGTCCAAGTAAGTGAGAGATGAGCAGCTAGGCATGCCCTGTACGATGGGCAAGGGGGAAGGTACACAGAAAGCTGCCACACGTTTTAGAAGTCAGGGCTGAGGAGCCAACAGGTGAAGGGGCAACCTTCCCACTCAGGGGCCCAGGGCCCCCTGCCAAGAAAATGGCTGGCTCCCAGCTCCAGCAGCAAATATTTGCTACCACAAATCAATGCAAAAGCAGGATGCACCATTAACCTTTAATATATCAGTGCCTTTTGGTCGTAAGTGTGACTGAAATGCAAATGAGAGCAGTAGCCCTCCAGGAGGGTGTGAAGGTGCCTTCAGTGCTTCCTGGCACAGCCTGCGTCCCCTGTGCTCCAGAGAAACAGCCTGAGTCTCCTCTCTCCCTGCTGGGCTTTGCTTTCACCCTCCTTCCTTCCCTCTTCTCCTTCTTTCCAGATGTTTGATGGAGTCCCTCTGTTATGTCTGCTTCCCTGGCAGGTAGTCACTTGAGATGCTGGAAGAAAGCTATAATCATGCTAACTTCCAGACACTGTGCTGAGACTTCATTGGTATTGCTTCATTTCACCTTGGCCACAATTTCATAAAGTTATTATTATCCCTCCATTTTACAGATGAAGAAATCAAGGCTCAAGGAGATTAAGTAACAGAAGGAGCAAAGAGAAGAGCCATCTCCCCACTTAGGACTGGCTTGATCCCAAAACCCACACATTCGATTGCCATCCTAGAGCGATGTGGGACAGCCCACAGCTAAGTGGAGAGAATTCACAAGTAAGCAGATGATCAAAAATACCATGCAGAATGTACTGCTAGAAATAAGCTCAGAGTCATCAGAACACGATGTTGATCCTATCCCAGCTTGGCAAGCGAGAAAGGTGGGGATTCATTTGAGACTTGAGAAAAGTGGAAATTGACATAAAAGTTATTCTGTGCAAAGGTGATAGTATTTTCAAACCATGGATGTCTTGAGAGCAAAGCCTTCTGGAAACTACTAATGATTTACTATAAAGGATCAGAAATGATAGCCAAGAAGCACTAAGGACAGGACTGAAGAAATAATCAGTCATGAAATACTTACAGGCTAATATAAAGAATGCAGGTGCAAAAATGACCATATTCCCTGGACAATCACAAGGTCCAAGTAAGTGAGAGATGAGCAGCTAGGCATGCCCTGTACGATGGGCAAGGGGGAAGGTACACAGAAAGCTGCCACACGTTTTAGAAGTCAGGGCTGAGGAGCCACAGTGAAGCCATGTGCTTGCATGCAACTGTGCATGCATGCCTATGCATGTGTTCAGGGCCTGGCTTCTCTGGTGGCTTAGCTATAAAGAATCTGTCTGCAAATGCAGGAGACACAGGCTCGACCCCTGGGTTGAGAAGAACCCCTAAAGTAGGCAATGGCAAACCACTCCAGTATTCTTGCCCGGGAAATCCCATGGACAGAGGAGCCTGGCAGGCTACAGTCCATGGAGTCGCAAAAGTTGGACACAACCTAGCAACTAAACAACAATAACAAATGTGCATGTATGTATGTACATAAAAGGTCCTAGGGGCAGAAAGAAGAGGAGAAAAAGGGATTAGGATATGGCTGGAGGGCTGGGACCCTCAGCTTAAGGGATGCCATTTGCTACAACAAATGTTAAAATAACAGCAGCTATCGGTCATTAGTAGTGGAACGGTGACCTCCCAGGAGACAGATTTGTATGATATGGAAACCAACCAAGGCAGCTAGTGCGGGGATCACAGTGCATGAGCCACCTTGCCCACTTGAGCGTGTTTATAGGCCTGGGTCGTCAGAATCCTCATGCAAGAAAGCAGAGCCCCTGGCCCTTCCCACGTGGGAAAACTGAAGATAAAACAGTAGCGTAAGTGGGTCTGTTATTGAACACAAACATGTTTGAACACAAACATGAAGCTACAAGATGCGAGCCATTCTGAATCAGTTTGCAGAACAATCACTTTAGCAAAGATATGAACTCCGATGGTGATAGCAATGTTGGGGAAAAGAGCTGGGGGGATGAAGCTATTATATATTCTGATATTGATGAGTCTTGCTTGGTTCAGAGATGATAGCCAAGAAGCACTAAGGACAGGACTGAAGAAATAATCAGTCATGAAATACTTACAGGCTAATATAAAGAATGCAGGTGCAAAATGACCATATTCCTGGACAATCACAAGGTCCAAGTAAGTGAGAGATGAGCAGCTAGGCATGCCCTGTACGATGGGCAAGGGGGAAGGTACACAGAAAGCTGCCACACGTTTTAGAAGTCAGGGCTGAGGAGCCACAGTGAAGCCATGTGCTTGCATGCAACTGTGCATGCATGCCTATGCATGTGTTCAGGGCCTGGCTTCTCTGGTGGCTTAGCTATAAAGAATCTGTCTGCAAATGCAGGAGACACAGGCTCGACCCCTGGGTTGAGAAGAACCCCTAAAGTAGGCAATGGCAAACCACTCCAGTATTCTTGCCCGGGAAATCCCATGGACAGAGGAGCCTGGCAGGCTACAGTCCATGGAGTCGCAAAAGTTGGACACAACCTAGCAACTAAACAACAATAACAAATGTGCATGTATGTATGTACATAAAAGGTCCTAGGGGCAGAAAGAAGAGAGGAGAAAAAGGGATTAGGATATGGCTGGAGGGCTGGGACCCTCAGCTTAAGGGATGCCATTTGCTACAACAAATGTTAAAATAACAGCAGCTATCGGTCATTAGTAGTGGAACGGTGACCTCCCAGGAGACAGATTTGTATGATATGGAAACCAACCAAGGCAGCTAGTGCGGGGATCACAGTGCATGAGCCACCTTGCCCACTTGAGCGTGTTTATAGGCCTGGGTCGTCAGAATCCTCATGCAAGAAAGCAGAGCCCCTGGCCCTTCCCACGTGGGAAAACTGAAGATAAAACAGTAGCGTAAGTGGGTCTGTTATTGAACACAAACATGTTTGAACACAAACATGAAGCTACAAGATGCGAGCCATTCTGAATCAGTTTGCAGAACAATCACTTTAGCAAAGATATGAACTCCGATGGTGATAGCAATGTTGGGGAAAAGAGCTGGGGGGATGAAGCTATTATATATTCTGATATTGATGAGTCTTGCTTGGTTCAGAGATGAAAGAGGCTCTACTTTGTGCCAGGTGCTGTGTGAGAGCTGGCTCATTTCATCTTCAGAACCACCCTTTGTGATAATTTACTTGACCCCTTCCTAATTGAGGGTAACTCGGATGGTAAATAATCTGTTTGCAGTGCAAGAGATCAAGGTTTGATCCCTGGGTTGGGAAGATCTCCCAGAGAAGGGAATGGCTACCTACTCCAGTATTCTTGCTTGGAGAATTTCATGGACAGAGGAGCCTGGTGGGCTACAGTCATGGGGTTGCAAAGAGTCAGACATGACTGAGTAACTAACACCTTCACTTTCACTACTTTCACTTTCTAGATGAGGAAATGAGGAGGTTTTTAGGACTGGTCCCATGCTAGGGCCAGGTTCAGCTTGCTTGTCTGTCTGATGCTGAGCTTCTCCCCAGGCCTAGGTCTCTGAGATGCCTAAGAGGTCTTCCCAAATCAGCTCCAACTGAAGTTGACATTCCTTTTGTGGATCATGTGGTTACAGCTGGTTTTCTCCTGTACAAAAGGCTCTTCTAGCTCCATTAGCAATGCCAGGTGCCAGCCACACCACTCAGAAGACCCACGAGCCAACAGCCTCGACCTGGCACTCTCTCTGGCTGGTGACAGAGATTGTCGGTGTTACTCCCCAGGCAGGCCCCATTGGAAGCTGCCTGCGCCTGTTCAGAGGAACACTGCCTACAGCTGCAGCTCCAGAATGCTGGCAGAACTACCCATGGCTCTGCTTCTTGTTCTTTGAGGTAATTATTCATCCCATTAACTTCTCAGGGTTTGGGCAAGACACTCAGGACAACTCTGCCAGTGAGACTATGAGATTATGTGATGGGAGCAAAACACCCAGCTGGGGAACACTAGATAAAACATCAAGGAGAAATTAGTGGGAAAGTGCATGGTAGTTTCTGCAGCCTGGTGGACAAAGGGACAGACACTGGCATTTAGAGAGGCATCCAAGTATATGCTTAGTCACTCAGTCATTTCGATTCTTTGTGACCCCATAGACTGCTAGGCTCCTCCGTCCATGGGGATACTCCAGGCAAGAATACTGGAGTGGGTTGCCATGCCTCCTCCAGGGGATCTTCCTAACCCAGGGATCGAACTCAGGTCTCCTGCATTGCAGACAGTTCTTTACTGTCAGAGCCATCAGGGAAATCCACTAAATATATGCAAGCCTTCTTGTACTCTCTCCTTTTTTATTGGATATTCTAATAGCCCTGGCTGAAGTCATCTCAGTCCTCACTCTCAGGGCCCTGAGGTCTCCAACAATTAGAGGTCCCTGTCTCCTTACCCAAGACAACAGAGCATTAGAGCTGAGGGTGTGCATCTGTTTTCCCTGAGAATTTCATGGACAGAGGAGCCTGGTGGGCTACAGTCATGGGGTTGCAAAGAGTCAGACATGACTGAGTAACTAACACCTTCACTTTCACTACTTTCACTTTCTAGATGAGGAAATGAGGAGGTTTTTAGGACTGGTCCCATGCTAGGGCCAGGTTCAGCTTGCTTGTCTGTCTGATGCTGAGCTTCTCCCCAGGCCTAGGTCTCTGAGATGCCTAAGAGGTCTTCCCAAATCAGCTCCAACTGAAGTTGACATTCCTTTTGTGGATCATGTGGTTACAGCTGGTTTTCTCCTGTACAAAAGGCTCTTCTAGCTCCATTAGCAATGCCAGGTGCCAGCCACACCACTCAGAAGACCCACGAGCCAACAGCCTCGACCTGGCACTCTCTCTGGCTGGTGACAGAGATTGTCGGTGTTACTCCCCAGGCAGGCCCCATTGGAAGCTGCCTGCGCCTGTTCAGAGGAACACTGCCTACAGCTGCAGCTCCAGAATGCTGGCAGAACTACCCATGGCTCTGCTTCTTGTTCTTTGAGGTAATTATTCATCCCATTAACTTCTCAGGGTTTGGGCAAGACACTCAGGACAACTCTGCCAGTGAGACTATGAGATTATGTGATGGGAGCAAAACACCCAGCTGGGGAACACTAGATAAAACATCAAGGAGAAATTAGTGGGAAAGTGCATGGTAGTTTCTGCAGCCTGGTGGACAAAGGGACAGACACTGGCATTTAGAGAGGCATCCAAGTATATGCTTAGTCACTCAGTCATTTCGATTCTTTGTGACCCCATAGACTGCTAGGCTCCTCCGTCCATGGGGATACTCCAGGCAAGAATACTGGAGTGGGTTGCCATGCCTCCTCCAGGGGATCTTCCTAACCCAGGGATCGAACTCAGGTCTCCTGCATTGCAGACAGTTCTTTACTGTCAGAGCCATCAGGGAAATCCACTAAATATATGCAAGCCTTCTTGTACTCTCTCCTTTTTTATTGGATATTCTAATAGCCCTGGCTGAAGTCATCTCAGTCCTCACTCTCAGGGCCCTGAGGTCTCCAACAATTAGAGGTCCCTGTCTCCTTACCCAAGACAACAGAGCATCAGCACTAGAGCTGAGGGTGTGCATCTGTTTATTCTGGCGGCAAAGCCTGACTCTACCTGCACCTTGACCTGGTGCCTCCTGAGAAATGGGAGCAAATTAGGGAAGCAACACAGGTCAGTTTGGTGCTATCTTCCTGGGAGTCTGGGGCCTGGGTTCTAGGTCTTTCCCAGAGAAAATGGCACCTCCCCGCTCTGAAGGAGCACCTATACTGGTGTGACACTGCAGGGCAGGAGTCCATGGCTTCAGTTTCAGAGTCAGACTATAATTGTATCACACTACTCTGCTAGCTCTTTGGCCAGGATAAGATGTTCAGCCTCCCTGCACACCTCATCTACACAGCAGGGCTATTTACAAGATTGAGTGGATTCAGGCAACACCCTGAAAATAGTGCTGACCCTGGGAGAAAAACCCATCCTTGTCTCAGTTATCCAATTTGTTGTTGTTGTTATTTGTTAAGTCATGTTCTACTCTTTTGTGACTTCATGGACTATAGTCTATAGACTATAGATTTTCCAGGCAAGAATATTGGAGTGGGATGCCATTTCCTTCTCAGAGGGGTCTCTCCAACCCAGGGATCAAACCTACATCTCCTGCATTGGTAGGTGGATTCCTTACCACTGAGCCACCTGGGAAGCCCCAGTCAGTCAATTATCCTACAAGAAATTAGGCTGTGTCATGGTTATAAACTGTCATCCTCAGGGCAGGTCCAGAAGTGGCTTGTTTGGCTAGCGCGGTGTCTGTTTGTCTGGAATTTGAATGCTTTCAATGTGGACATGTGATTTCTGGGTCATCACAAGCTCCAGTGGTCTCCTTGGTCTTGGATGCACTCCATGGACACTCTCTATCTTGCCCTGTAATAGCTGTGATTTTACACCTGGACAAGATGACATCTTAGGTCACCCCCAATCTAACATTTCATGCATGAGTCTGTGACCTGGGCTGGAATTCAAAACCTGACCTTATTTAGGATTCTCTCTTCAGACAAAGCAGCAGCTTCAAGGACGATTTTCTCAAAAATATGGTTATTCTCTCTGAAAACTAAAATCTCATTCTGAAGTGTCTATGGGGACTCAGAACTCCCTTGGGAAGCATCCCACAAAGTACGGGCTTCTAGCAATTAAAATCCAGTCTGTCTGGATGCCAAGAACTTTGCCCCTGTGGGAAGCTGGCAGCCACCTCCCCAGAAGCAGGGACCATGGGAGTTAGTATCCAAGTCACACCAAGGCTATGGCCACAAACCTCCCAATGGGGCAAAGCAAATCAACCACTTTCAAAGGCATCTGCTCAGGTCTCTGCGGGCTTCCCTGGTTCTAAACAACACAATATTGTCCCCATGGTGCCTTGGGATGAAAGAAAATTCACAAAAAACAAACCCAAACCCAAAGGGAAGTCAACCCCTTCCCTGGTGGAGCAGGAAGCATTGATGGTAAATTTTAGGATGTTGGCTGTCATCTTCAAGAGAAAAAACATTCCATGGAGACCCTCAAAGGACTGTGTTGTTCAAAGAGGGGGGTCCAGTGCCCGCCACTCCTCCAGGTTAGTGTGTCTGCTAAAATCAAGGTACGGTCTGAAATGTTGCCTTCCTGCCAGGTTCACAGGCTATCCACATTCACAGCCACCTCAGGGCCTTCTCAAGCTGGAGCTCCAGGACCAGGCTGTATCTGGATCTCTACGACCAGATCACAAGAGTTGCTTAGTAGGCAGTGCACTTCCATCAGGTTTAGTGGATGAATGGTGTCTAACCACACATATCTGCTGGCTCAGCCACGGTTTTCTCTCCTTTCCTTCTATTCTGGAGGCGCTGATCAAATAAACAAGCAGGCTTCTTGCACCTCTCTCTAAACACATTTCTGAATATACCCTTCATGGATTTGATCATCCAGGCTAGAAAGAGCAAAGGCAGAGGGATGGGAGGGAGACCAGCATGAGGGCAGCCCGGTAGGCAGGAGAGGCCACAGGTGTGAGCATGAGGGGCTTTATGGCTGAGCAATGGTGTCAAAGGGCCAGTGACTGATTGAAGGGAAGAGGGGCTGTCCCGTGAAACCCCAGCTCTCTCCAGCCCCAGGCACTGTGGCCCATCACTCTCTCAAAGTTCCTCCCTCCCCACACATCATCCAACACCCATCTCTTTCTAAATACCAGGGTTCATCCTGCAAGGAAGAGGCCACATTTGCCATACCTGAATGGGTCCCTTGGCAGCACTGTTCTGTAGTCAGGCCTGGTGGGAAAAGTTGGCTGACCAGACAGCGCCGGACCCTGCACTGAAGGGGAGAAGAGGATGGCTCCCTGCTGCACCAGGTGACAAGGCTCCGAATGGGAGGCTAGAATGCGTTTGACCACGATGCTGTCTGGACAGCCCTTCTTGGCTCCCCTTGGAACACAGTGACCCCTTCTAGACATGACACTCTAGGCTTTGTAGGACTTGTGCCCACCTAGTCCTCCAGCCACCACCCCTACACTTTATGTCCCCAAGTGTACAGACCAGTTCCCAAGTCAACCACGCTTTCCTCACCTCTAGTTCTTTCCATTCACCACACGGAAGACTTCTTCCTACGCACAGCCACCTTCTCATATTCTGGGTCTTGAGTTACATATCACTATATCCAGGATTAGGTCAAAGACATTACCTCTGTCATGGGTTGAACTGTGCCCTCCACCCTCAGATACATTGGATATATAACTCCCAGTTCCTCGGCATGTGACCTTATTTGGAGACAGGGTCTTTGCAGCAGTAACAAAGTTAAATGAGATCACTAGAGTGATCCCTGATGCAATGGCTTCCCTGGTGGCTCACTTGTAAAGAATCTGCCTACCAATGCAAGAGGCTCAGGTTCAGTCCCTGGGTTGGGAAGATCTGCTGAGAAAGAAATGGCAGTCATCTCCAGTATTGCCTGGAGAATCCCATGGACAGAGGAGCCTGGTGGGCTACAGTCCATGGGGCTGTAAAGGACTCAGACATGACTTAGTGACTAAACAATAAGAACCTAATATAATATGATTGGTGTCCTTATAAAAGGAGAAAACTTGGACATAGACAGTCATACACACAAGGAGATACCATGTGAAAATGAAGCAGAGATCAGGGTAGTGTACCTCCAAGCCAAGAAATGGTAAAAGTTGCCAGAAAACCACCAGAAGCTAAGAGAGACCTATGGAACAAATCCTTACATACAGTTCTCAGAACGAACCAACCCCACCATCACTTTGGTCTTGGACTTCTAGCCTCCAGGACTGTGAAGACAATAAACTCTGCTGTTCAAATCACTCAGTTCATTCCGTTCATTTAAGTCACTCAATTGTGTCTGACTCTTTGCAACCCCAGGGACTGCAGCCCACCAGGCTTCTCTGTCCTTCACCATCTCCTGGAGCTTGCTCAAACTCATGTCCATTGAGTCAGTGACGCCATCCAACCACCTCGTCCTCTGTCATCCCCCTCTCCTTCTTTCTTCTATTTTCCCCAACATCAGAGTCTTTTCCAATAGGCATCTCTTAGCATCAGGTGACCAAAGTATTGGAGCTTCGGTTTCAGCATTAATCCTTCCAATGAATACTCAGGGTTGACTTCCTTTAGGAGTGACTGGTCTGATCTCCCTGCAGAGTTTATAGTACTTTGTTGTGGTAGCCCCAAGAAACTAACAACCCCGTCTCCATGTACTCTGACAATCAATCACCAATCTCCCTATTACAGCACTTGCCTCACTGCCCTGAGTCACTGGTCTGCCTGCTGCTCTGAATTGCCATTTACCATTCCATGAAGGTGGAGACCACATGTCTATCACTTAGAGTTTTAATCTCTAGAGCTTAACACTAACATGACTAAGCACTCTGGGCTACCTTATTTGGAGACAGGGTCTTTGCAGCAGTAACAAAGTTAAATGAGATCACTAGAGTGATCCCTGATGCAATGGCTTCCCTGGTGGCTCACTTGTAAAGAATCTGCCTACCAATGCAAGAGGCTCAGGTTCAGTCCCTGGGTTGGGAAGATCTGCTGAGAAAGAAATGGCAGTCATCTCCAGTATTGCCTGGAGAATCCCATGGACAGAGGAGCCTGGTGGGCTACAGTCCATGGGGCTGTAAAGGACTCAGACATGACTTAGTGACTAAACAATAAGAACCTAATATAATATGATTGGTGTCCTTATAAAAGGAGAAAACTTGGACATAGACAGTCATACACACAAGGAGATACCATGTGAAAATGAAGCAGAGATCAGGGTAGTGTACCTCCAAGCCAAGAAATGGTAAAAGTTGCCAGAAAACCACCAGAAGCTAAGAGAGACCTATGGAACAAATCCTTACATACAGTTCTCAGAACGAACCAACCCCACCATCACTTTGGTCTTGGACTTCTAGCCTCCAGGACTGTGAAGACAATAAACTCTGCTGTTCAAATCACTCAGTTCATTCCGTTCATTTAAGTCACTCAATTGTGTCTGACTCTTTGCAACCCCAGGGACTGCAGCCCACCAGGCTTCTCTGTCCTTCACCATCTCCTGGAGCTTGCTCAAACTCATGTCCATTGAGTCAGTGACGCCATCCAACCACCTCGTCCTCTGTCATCCCCCTCTCCTTCTTTCTTCTATTTTCCCCAACATCAGAGTCTTTTCCAATAGGCATCTCTTAGCATCAGGTGACCAAAGTATTGGAGCTTCGGTTTCAGCATTAATCCTTCCAATGAATACTCAGGGTTGACTTCCTTTAGGAGTGACTGGTCTGATCTCCCTGCAGAGTTTATAGTACTTTGTTGTGGTAGCCCCAAGAAACTAACAACCCCGTCTCCATGTACTCTGACAATCAATCACCAATCTCCCTATTACAGCACTTGCCTCACTGCCCTGAGTCACTGGTCTGCCTGCTGCTCTGAATTGCCATTTACCATTCCATGAAGGTGGAGACCACATGTCTATCACTTAGAGTTTTAATCTCTAGAGCTTAACACAATGCCAGGCACAGAGTAAGAACTAAAGCACTCTGTGTTGTAGGAATTTATGAAGGAACAAATGAGTGAAGAATGGAGTGAATAAATGAATTAACGACTGAGTGACTGAATAAACAAGTGAGTGAATGAATGAAGAGGATGACCTCTGGTTATGGACAGCTCTTGGAATAGGGTCATGTATCAGTCATGGTGATGCTGCTGCTGTACTATTACTGCAAATACCAAAGTCCAGTCCAGTCTGGGTACCACATATGCTCAATGGCTGCTTGGAGGAAGAATAAATGAATAAATAGATCAATTACTCTATGAAGAGACTTGGGCTTTCCCAACGTGTAGAAGGCACTTTCCCCTGTATGAGTTCATTCCTAATGTTCCTTGAGATGAACTTAACTGCATGGAATAGTCACTTGAATTTGAAATGCAATAGAACAGGAATGCAGAGGTCAAGCCTCAGTAAGGAGTTGCTAACAGGGAGTTAAAGACAAGAGCCTGAGAGCCCACATGTAAGAGCTTCTAGCAAGAGGAATTAGACTGTCTAAAGAACATCTACTATGTGTCATGCACCTGTCAAACCCCCATAAAACTCAAGACAACTAAATATGAACACCTCAAGTTTCCTCTGCGGAAGCCAAGACATAGAAAATAAGTGACTTGTCTGTGGTCTTGAAGCCAATATGGGTGTGAGAAAAGCCTAGAGGTGTCTGACTCCAAAATGCTCTTCCCTCAGAAGTAAAGGATTACTTTGAGGCTAGAATAAACTCAGGCTTCCCAGGAGGCACAGTGGTAAAGAATCAGCCTGCCTATGCAGGAAACATGGGTTAGATCCCTGGGTCAGGAAGATCCCCTGGAGAAGCAAAGAGCAACCCACTTCAGTATTCTTGATGGGATAATCCCATGGACAGAGGAGAACAGAGGCAGGTTACAGTTCATGGGATCCCAAAAGAGTCAGACATGACTGAGCCCCTGCCCCTCCCCAACCCCGTGCAAATTTAGACTCACCATCTATGTTTTCAGTTGTTAATCTCTTATTGTGACTGAATGTATTCATGTTTTATCATCCTACATGAAGTGATGAAGTGTTTTCAAAGTCCCAGCCAAGCTTAACTATGCCTGGGGACCCAAGGGAGCTTAGTCTCTCTGCTGAGAGCTGAGTTTGAAGCTACAGCCATGGGTACCTGGAAGATGGTTACAGCAGAGATAATAGAATCTGAGGGTACAACAGGTCCCCTCTCACCTTGAAGACTTTTAACATTTTAGCATGAATATCTTTTTAAGTGATGTATGCCAGTGAAAAGCTTTGGTGTTGGTTTAAACATGCTTCCATTTGAATCCAGTCTCAGCCACACACACCAGGTGTGTGGATGGTCCTCTGCCTCAGTTTCTTCATCTGCAATAATGGTTCAACAAGGTAACAATTAAATGATTATATTTATGCAAAGCACTTAAGCAACTTGTAGCAATCTTTCTCCAATAACTACCATGTGTAAGTGTTAGCATTGTGATTATTAGTAGTATTATTAATTGGTGTTGTTGTGGAAGTAATTTCCCTTACAGAGTCAGAGAAATGGGTGATTGATATTCAGGAGACTCCACTATTGGGCCCATACACTCCAGTTTCCTTTCCACACAAGCTAACTCCAGTAGCCAGAGGGTCATACCTGGGCTGTAGCCCAAGACATGCACTCAAAGCCCTGGGCTCAGGATGGAGACCATCAACATATAGATCCAAAGGCGTCCAAAGAAACCCCTGGTCCACACCTCCAATACCCCCCGCTTCTTCCCCTGATTGAAAACATGGTAATGAAAGCATGACATCCCAGGTCTTATGATATTAATTAAAGTGAAAACTGCAGATGGTGTTTAATAACAACTTAGTCCCAGCAGGTTCCAGGCACTTTACCTAAATCAAACATATCATAAAGTTGGCATGAGAATCACAGAGCCTGGCCTTGCCACATCTGGCCTGAGGTAATCCCATGGACAGAGGAGAACAGAGGCAGGTTACAGTTCATGGGATCCCAAAAGAGTCAGACATGACTGAGCCCCTGCCCCTCCCCAACCCCGTGCAAATTTAGACTCACCATCTATGTTTTCAGTTGTTAATCTCTTATTGTGACTGAATGTATTCATGTTTTATCATCCTACATGAAGTGATGAAGTGTTTTCAAAGTCCCAGCCAAGCTTAACTATGCCTGGGGACCCAAGGGAGCTTAGTCTCTCTGCTGAGAGCTGAGTTTGAAGCTACAGCCATGGGTACCTGGAAGATGGTTACAGCAGAGATAATAGAATCTGAGGGTACAACAGGTCCCCTCTCACCTTGAAGACTTTTAACATTTTAGCATGAATATCTTTTTAAGTGATGTATGCCAGTGAAAAGCTTTGGTGTTGGTTTAAACATGCTTCCATTTGAATCCAGTCTCAGCCACACACACCAGGTGTGTGGATGGTCCTCTGCCTCAGTTTCTTCATCTGCAATAATGGTTCAACAAGGTAACAATTAAATGATTATATTTATGCAAAGCACTTAAGCAACTTGTAGCAATCTTTCTCCAATAACTACCATGTGTAAGTGTTAGCATTGTGATTATTAGTAGTATTATTAATTGGTGTTGTTGTGGAAGTAATTTCCCTTACAGAGTCAGAGAAATGGGTGATTGATATTCAGGAGACTCCACTATTGGGCCCATACACTCCAGTTTCCTTTCCACACAAGCTAACTCCAGTAGCCAGAGGGTCATACCTGGGCTGTAGCCCAAGACATGCACTCAAAGCCCTGGGCTCAGGATGGAGACCATCAACATATAGATCCAAAGGCGTCCAAAGAAACCCCTGGTCCACACCTCCAATACCCCCCGCTTCTTCCCCTGATTGAAAACATGGTAATGAAAGCATGACATCCCAGGTCTTATGATATTAATTAAAGTGAAAACTGCAGATGGTGTTTAATAACAACTTAGTCCCAGCAGGTTCCAGGCACTTTACCTAAATCAAACATATCATAAAGTTGGCATGAGAATCACAGAGCCTGGCCTTGCCACATCTGGCCAGGGACATGTCCTCACCTAGACTGAAAGTAGCAAACCAGCTCTATTACTTATGCAGATGTGGCCTTAAATGGCTTGACAGTCACATTCCATCCCACCACCTCCTGGAGCCAAAAATAAAGGAGTATTGATTGCAGAGATTAATAACAGAGCTCAAGAAGGAAAATGGTGCAAAACACCTTTTTCTCTCCCTTCGTGATATAAACGCCTGCCACCCCTGCAACCTAATTTTGTCACCTAGCACACGGGAGTGTATTAATTAAAGTGACACCAAGGACAGGAAAATCTGAGCTCTTGGGTGATGACTGGAAATACATAAATATGCATCTCCAAGCTGTCTCGGGAAGAGGGGCATGTTGCCAGGCAAGATCAGCATAATTCCACTGAGGGCGGGGGGAGAGGAGGGCACTCAGTTCACCCTGGAGGTCATGGCTCTGGTTCTCGCATATAGCTCCGCAAAGCAAACAAAGAAACTAGACCAACAGTGACGATCTGCCAACCCACCTCTTTTAGAAAACTAGGTCATCATTTCTGTAAACATCCCCTGATATGGCCTGGGGAGTAGCTCATATTTAATGGATGGTTATTATGCACTCAAGTGTTTCAAGATACTGACACACAGCAGTACCATTTTGGATGAGGAAACTGAGGCTCAGGATGGTTAGTCAATGGCTCAGCAGAATTCAAGGCCATACTTGAGGTAAATCACCACCTGCTCCATTTTGATCAAACGGGAGGCATCTGAGGCCAATGGAGAATGGGAGGCTTTGTCCAGGGGACCAATCGTGGGCGAGCTCTTCTGATGGGACCTCCATCCAGGGTCAGAAGCATCCTCCTGCAAGCCCATCGCCTGCAGTTGCCCCTCTCAACAGCAGAAGCTACAGTGGGGACTGGGACTCTGCAGCCAGGGAAGCTCTTCTCCCCAGGGAGGAGCCAGTACTATCAATTTTCCATGGAGAAGAACTAGATTTAGTTGGGGTTAACTTGTAAAGTATCAGAAGGTAAGACGGCAGACGATTTTAGAGACTCCATGTTTGCATAGCTTTATTTGGGTCAGTTTCACGGCAGTCAGTAAATCAATTTTAACAGTTGACTGTGCTGTGTGCTCTGATTTCAGATACTATAGGGCACGGGACCTCACCTCATCTTGAGCTCCCTTTCACCTTAGCCAAAGGACATGTACTAATGGTAGCAAACCAGCTCTATTACTTATGCATTGGCCTAAAGGAGTCACATTCCATCCCACCACCTCCTGGAGCCAAAAATAAAGGAGTATTGATTGCAGAGATTAATAACAGAGCTCAAGAAGGAAAATGGTGCAAAACACCTTTTTCTCTCCCTTCGTGATATAAACGCCTGCCACCCCTGCAACCTAATTTTGTCACCTAGCACACGGGAGTGTATTAATTAAAGTGACACCAAGGACAGGAAAATCTGAGCTCTTGGGTGATGACTGGAAATACATAAATATGCATCTCCAAGCTGTCTCGGGAAGAGGGGCATGTTGCCAGGCAAGATCAGCATAATTCCACTGAGGGCGGGGGGAGAGGAGGGCACTCAGTTCACCCTGGAGGTCATGGCTCTGGTTCTCGCATATAGCTCCGCAAAGCAAACAAAGAAACTAGACCAACAGTGACGATCTGCCAACCCACCTCTTTTAGAAAACTAGGTCATCATTTCTGTAAACATCCCCTGATATGGCCTGGGGAGTAGCTCATATTTAATGGATGGTTATTATGCACTCAATTTTTTCAAGATACTGACACACAGCAGTACCATTTTGGATGAGGAAACTGAGGCTCAGGATGGTTAGTCAATGGCTCAGCAGAATTCAAGGCCATACTTGAGGTAAATCACCACCTGCTCCATTTTGATCAAACGGGAGGCATCTGAGGCCAATGGAGAATGGGAGGCTTTGTCCAGGGGACCAATCGTGGGCGAGCTCTTCTGATGGGACCTCCATCCAGGGTCAGAAGCATCCTCCTGCAAGCCCATCGCCTGCAGTTGCCCCTCTCAACAGCAGAAGCTACAGTGGGGACTGGGACTCTGCAGCCAGGGAAGCTCTTCTCCCCAGGGAGGAGCCAGTACTATCAATTTTCCATGGAGAAGAACTAGATTTAGTTGGGGTTAACTTGTAAAGTATCAGAAGGTAAGACGGCAGACGATTTTAGAGACTCCATGTTTGCATAGCTTTATTTGGGTCAGTTTCACGGCAGTCAGTAAATCAATTTTAACAGTTGACTGTGCTGTGTGCTCTGATTTCAGATACTATAGGACACGGGACCTCACCTCATCTTGAGCTCCCTTTCTGTCATTACCTGTTGGGCATCTTGACCTGGACATCCGTGAACATCTAAAATTTACCTGGTCCCAACTGCTCCTCGACTGCATACCTCATGTCAGGTCAGGCTTCATCAGCCACTCAAGTCCTGAAGCCAGGACCTGGGCTGCCCTCCATCCTCATTTCAGCTTTTCTCCCATCTGTTACATCCCAACAGGCACAGTCAAGTTGGCCTCCTCAATATTTCTCCGATTCCCCTCCTCTTCCCACAGTACCACTGCCCTAATTCAGGGAAATACATAACATATTCATTGGGCTGTAAAGAGAAGAGAACTAAGCAGAAGCAGACAGGAGCAGACAGAATGAGCTTAGTCTCATTAAAAGAAGGAAAGCAGAGTAGATTCCACACCCAACCTTGGCATCCTTCTGTGACCCCCATGTCACAGGAGCAGGCATCCTGACATGTAAGACTTCTTTAACCAAAGTATTGTATTATATATCTCATTAGCTTGTTTCTTCGCCTAATAAGCTGTTTGTGTTTTGTTTTTTTTTTTTTTTTTTAAAAAAAAAAAAAAAAAAAAAACGACAAGAAGAATAAAGGCAAGTAAGAAAAATTATGAGTGAGTGCTTACTATGTATTGAGTACTGTTGTACTTGCAGAACAACCCTTTCATGTAGGGCCTATTATTATTCTCAGTCTACAGGAGTCCGGGGCCCAGAAGGTTATTTGAGTTGTCCAACGTCATACCTCCATTAAATATTGGGTTCCTAGTATGAGTTCAGGCCATTTGGCTCCCTCGCCTGCATTTCTTCCATGCTTTAAGTGCCATGAAAACATTCCCCAGGTCTCCCTTCTTCCCCAGTAGATCCTAGAACTGCCTGGAACATAGTAGGTGATTAATAAAGATTTGGTGAGTGGATGAGTCCAGACTGTCCTACGGCAGTGTCAGGAAGTCTTGACAATGGTTCTGTAACACTCTGCTCCTGGCTCCACTCTCTGACGTGGCTTCCGTGTCCCACAAGAAAGGATACCTCTTCCCTCCTCACCTCTCCATTCACTCCGGTTGAACCAGTGTGCTCACCAGGAGGGAACCCAACAACACCACAGTCCCTCCAAGTAACAGACAAAGGCCAGCTCTCCAGTGATCACACACATCTCATCAGCTGAGTTCCCCTGTATTCAGAGGAAAAGCCTGTGCCAACCTGCTGTGTGTTTGGACCATTATTATTATAATATAAAGCGCATTAGCCATGTGAGGGACTCAGGCACGCACACACATTCCACAGCTTATCAGACACAGGAGTCTGGAATAGTCTGACACAGAGGTGCCAAGAGAAATCCTAGAGAGAGAAACATACCACTGGCCCTGTCCTTCTCAGCCAAAAGCAGAGAGGGGAGTAGAGAGGGAAGTACACAAAAAGATCAGGTTCCCTTCCAGGTGTGTGCAACAGACTGCACGGCTCTGTGGTTTGGGTGTGTGTGTGGCCACCTCTGGGTGGGCATGTGTGAACTGATGCAGCGGAGGAAAGAAGACATGTCTATTCTTGGCCGTCCTCTGAAGCCTGCTTTGTTAGTGGGTTGGGCCAAGAGAAGCCACTTTTGGGATCCTCTACAGAAACTACTGTGTCAGATCAGGGTCAGAGCTAACTTGCTGGTAAGCCTGCAAACTCTTGGAGTGGGAAGTAACTTTAGAAATCTTGTAAAATTCCCTCAATTTATAGAAAATAAAGTGAAGGACATGAAGAACACTTTACCAAAGACAGTTCGCCAGGACTCTCAGAACCCTACTCCGAAGACCCTGCAGAGAGCCTGAGGGGCCGTCATAGAAACTGCTGCTACTTAAAGGTACACTTCCTTCCATGTCTCAGCAGTGACTCCTAAAGGAAGGCCACCAGTATTCTCAGTCAATCTGGCACATCCAGGTCTCTTCAACTGCTCAGGACTCTTCCTGTGAGTCCAGAAGCCAAGTCATGACAATGAAGCATGGTCTAGGGGGGACAGAGTTCCAGAGGCCAGAAGAAAAAGAAGTGACCCTGAGGAAACATGGTCCACAACTATGGATTTGCACTGATGAAGCTAGTTGTTTGGAAAGCATCATCCAAATGAGGACTCCACTTGATCTCCCAGAGGATGACACAGGGCTACTGGCAGGATTTCTCACTCCAGCCTGAGCATGCCTGACATCCTGGTCAGGCTCAGCTCATCATCTCTGGCCAATGGGTATTTCATGGCCATGACCTGAAACCAGGCCATTGCCTTCTCCTATGGCTCTAGGTGGGGCTCTGGGGTGAATAGAAGTGGAGGATAGTGGGAAATCTAGTCATTGAGGATCCCATGTGCCATGCACTGTGCTGAGCCCTTTGCTGATGGCACTTCTTTGTATAATCACAGCTGTTTGGAGAAGTTAGTTCAGACACAGGAGTCTGGAATAGTCTGACACAGAGGTGCCAAGAGAAATCCTAGAGAGAGAAACATACCACTGGCCCTGTCCTTCTCAGCCAAAAGCAGAGAGGGGAGTAGAGAGGGAAGTACACAAAAAGATCAGGTTCCCTTCCAGGTGTGTGCAACAGACTGCACGGCTCTGTGGTTTGGGTGTGTGTGTGGCCACCTCTGGGTGGGCATGTGTGAACTGATGCAGCGGAGGAAAGAAGACATGTCTATTCTTGGCCGTCCTCTGAAGCCTGCTTTGTTAGTGGGTTGGGCCAAGAGAAGCCACTTTTGGGATCCTCTACAGAAACTACTGTGTCAGATCAGGGTCAGAGCTAACTTGCTGGTAAGCCTGCAAACTCTTGGAGTGGGAAGTAACTTTAGAAATCTTGTAAAATTCCCTCAATTTATAGAAAATAAAGTGAAGGACATGAAGAACACTTTACCAAAGACAGTTCGCCAGGACTCTCAGAACCCTACTCCGAAGACCCTGCAGAGAGCCTGAGGGGCCGTCATAGAAACTGCTGCTACTTAAAGGTACACTTCCTTCCATGTCTCAGCAGTGACTCCTAAAGGAAGGCCACCAGTATTCACATTCAATCTGGCACATCCAGGTCTCTTCAACTGCTCAGGACTCTTCCTGTGAGTCCAGAAGCCAAGTCATGACAATGAAGCATGGTCTAGGGGGTACAGAGTTCCAGAGGCCAGAAGAAAAAGAAGTGACCCTGAGGAAACATGGTCCACAACTATGGATTTGCACTGATGAAGCTAGTTGTTTGGAAAGCATCATCCAAATGAGGACTCCACTTGATCTCCCCAGAGGATGACACAGGGCTACTGGCAGGATTTCTCACTCCAGCCTGAGCATGCCTGACATCCTGGTCAGGCTCAGCTCATCATCTCTGGCCAATGGGTATTTCATGGCCATGACCTGAAACCAGGCCATTGCCTTCTCCTATGGCTCTAGGTGGGGCTCTGGGGTGAATAGAAGTGGAGGATAGTGGGAAATCTAGTCATTGAGGATCCCATGTGCCATGCACTGTGCTGAGCCCTTTGCTGATGGCACTTCTTTGTATAATCACAGCTGTTTGGAGAAGTTAGTATTGTCTCACAGAGGAGGAAAATGGGGTTCTGAGAAGACTCCCAGTACTGTTCTCAGGGACATGGGGAAAGGCATGAAAGGCAAATCATTTTCAAAGGTGGACAAGCTGGCTGTGAAATATAAAAAGGAAAACACTTCCACATACAACAATGCTCACACTTTCCTAAACCTCCAGCTTCACCCTCCATACCTCCACCTGTCCTGTATGATCCCAACACATTTTCCATCTCAGGCTTATTCTGGCATCTCCGGTGTGACCACAGAGCCTTAGCCCTCATGGCATCTTGCCCCAGCCCCTTGGTGAGTCCTGACTTATCCATCCTTAGATCAAGCTGTCTAAAGTAGGACTGCAACCTTCCATTTCCCAGAACATACTCTGCTGTGTTTCGGCTTATGCTGAGAGATACTGGCAAAATTGTGTCATAAAAAATGGATTTTGTTCCCTGTAAAAATGTGATGAAAATATTTTTATCAGGTTAGCTTATTGAATTCTCTTTCTCATCTTCTTTTAGGAAATAAATATTTTCGATTAAAAAAAACACACAAAATTCTTTAGTAGAAAACACAAGGGAAACAACAGTGTGGCTCTCTCCTGGAGATTTACAATGCATGATAACGTAGTAAAGCCTCTGAGAAGTCCTCTAAAGGAAAACTTTTAACTTTATTTAGTTTGGATTTTTCTATCTTAGGAAAACAGAATTGCTGTGAATTCACTTTTGAAATGTTGGTGTATAGACTCTCCAAGGACCTGAAGGCACTGGAATGGGAATCAAACGCTGAGTTCATGTCGAGACTTACTTATATCAGATACTGAGTATTCGGGACTTTTTCTTTCCCTTTTTCTTTTCCTTTCCAAGCCTTGTATTTCTGTCTTGAATAGTTCACTGAAGGAATTCTACTCCTCAAGAAAGGGAAACTACTAAGGACAACCCCTTCAAAAAAGAGTTGAGAACAATATCAGAAGTTTAACAGGGGAGTGAGGCACAAAATAAAGATACAGTCTTTGGACGCTAAAGACAAAATTGAAGACACCTGAGAGCTCAAAAAGCCCACGTGAATCCCCTGCAACTTCACCCTCTGCTCCCACCCATCAGTCAGTGGAATCTCCCATCTATCTGAGTCAGTAGACCCCACAGACCACTAGCTCCTGGAAACTGCCTTATCTCTTAGCACCCATATTGATAATGGACGGTTCTGCTTTTTCTCTTTCATCTCCGATGGCAAATCGTTTGTCACCTCCTCCCTCTCTTCCACCTCATCTCACCCACTTATCAATAGCCTGCTGCTTCTCCCTCATCTCTCAAGCCCTCTTACTCTCACGGGGTTACAGCAAGTGCCTCCATGATGCCAACACACAGCCCTTCCAGTCTGAGAACTCCATCATTCAAACTTCTTCCAAAACCTGCTCTTCCTCTCGACTTCTCTGTTTCCTCCGAGGACACTGTCATGCTTTCAATACCCTAAACAGGAAGTCAGCCCTCTCAACGAATCTTTCGCTTTACTACAGTTGCCATAGTTAACCAATAGAGTTCTACTGCCAACCCACCTTTTTCCTCTTGCTTCTGCTACCCTTTAAATTCAGTTTCTTTCTCAGTTCCCCAATTATTGCCATGTTCTTATTTCAGGCTTTCACTCTTCCGATCTCTTTCTGTGGGAAGCCAGCTAAAAAACCTCTCAGATTGCTCTTCTTAAACTATAAATCCAATTTTTAAACCTGGCTTGTACTAAAGATTGTTACTGCTCATTCCCACATCTCTGTATGTCATACTTGATGAGATTTCATTTCTGCTCCCTTCTTACAAACCCTTCCACACTGCATGTGTGAGTTGGTGCTTTTCTATGGGCATCTTTGGCTCATGTGCCCAAGATTTACCAAGCTATAGGCAAATCTGTTCCCCTGTATTTACCTAAAGGAAAAAAAAATCAACATCTTTCCCCCTTTGGTTCTGGATGTCCCTCTACATTTTTCTAGAAAGCCTCCCACAAACCAGGTACCTAGGAAATTGATATTAAGTAGAAATCAAATAAAAGAGAAGAACTTTAGCATATTCTGCCGCACAGCTCAAAGGTCGAGGAATACAAATTATAAAGGTTCTACTCCACAGAGTGTAGGTTTATAAAAGCTTATATGTTATATCGTATAAGACATTTTATAATACTTCAGGAATCAGCACATTGATTGATCAAGATGATCAAGATAATTTCTTATGAAATTATTTCCCAATTATTTTCCCTCATTTTTAAAAAGCTTCTCCCATCTATCTGAGTCAGTAGACCCCACAGACCACTACCTCCTGGAAACTGCCTTATCTCTTAGCACCCATATTGATAATGGACGGTTCTGCTTTTTCTTTCATCTCCGATGGCAAATCGTTTGTCACCTCCTCCCTCTCTTCCACCTCATCTCACCCACTTATCAATAGCCTGCTGCTTCTCCCTCATCTCTCAAGCCCTCTTACTCTCACGGGGTTACAGCAAGTGCCTCCATGATGCCAACACACAGCCCTTCCAGTCTGAGAACTCCATCATTCAAACTTCTTCCAAAACCTGCTCTTCCTCTCGACTTCTCTGTTTCCTCCGAGGACACTGTCATGCTTTCAATACCCTAAACAGGAAGTCAGCCCTCTCAACGAATCTTTCGCTTTACTACAGTTGCCATAGTTAACCAATAGAGTTCTACTGCCAACCCACCTTTTTCCTCTTGCTTCTGCTACCCTTTAAATTCAGTTTCTTTCTCAGTTCCCCAATTATTGCCATGTTCTTATTTCAGGCTTTCACTCTTCCGATCTCTTTCTGTGGGAAGCCAGCTAAAAAACCTCTCAGATTGCTCTTCTTAAACTATAAATCCAATTTTTAAACCTGGCTTGTACTAAAGATTGTTACTGCTCATTCCCACATCTCTGTATGTCATACTTGATGAGATTTCATTTCTGCTCCCTTCTTACAAACCCTTCCACACTGCATGTGTGAGTTGGTGCTTTTCTATGGGCATCTTTGGCTCATGTGCCCAAGATTTACCAAGCTATAGGCAAATCTGTTCCCCTGTATTTACCTAAAGGAAAAAAAAATCAACATCTTTCCCCCTTTGGTTCTGGATGTCCCTCTACATTTTTCTAGAAAGCCTCCCACAAACCAGGTACCTAGGAAATTGATATTAAGTAGAAATCAAATAAAAGAGAAGAACTTTAGCATATTCTGCCGCACAGCTCAAAGGTCGAGGAATACAAATTATAAAGGTTCTACTCCACAGAGTGTAGGTTTATAAAAGCTTATATGTTATATCGTATAAGACATTTTATAATACTTCAGGAATCAGCACATTGATTGATCAAGATGATCAAGATAATTTCTTATGAAATTATTTCCCAATTATTTTCCCTCATTTTTTAAAAAAGGAAACATGATTCTGAGTGGTTAAGGCTTATTCTGAATCACAGAGCTACTCTTGTATGAAACACTATCATCTATCCTTCCTGCTAAAGAAGTGAGGAGTTGATACTGAAGTGTGTGTGTGTGTGTGTGTGTGTGTGTGTGTGCACATGCTCAATCACTTAGTTGTATCTCACTCTTTGAGACTCTCTGGATTAAGTGCCACATAAATCCATCCATGGCAGGGACAAATGGGGTTTGTGCCATGACACACCAGTGTATGTCCACAGGAAGCTCACACATTATTAATGCAAATCATAACCAAAGACACACTAGGTCCTTCATCCCTACAGGGTATAGATCTGTGGACAAACTCTGTTCATGGAACTCAAACATGTAGAGCGTCACTCTGCCTAAACTGCTGATATATTCCATTGGTATTTATTGAAACGTATTTCTTCAAGCTCATTTCTGGGTTCATGTTCAATGTTCTATCAGTGGCTTTACAACTGTTTTAGAGGAGATAAGAGACTGCCCATCAGGCTCAATACTGCTGTTTTGTGTCATTTTCTCTTAGGAAAACTGTCCAGAAAAAAAGAGAAACCTATCTCAGAAAGTTTGCAGAAATTATTCACAATATGAGAGGATCCAGAAGGGGATCTCATGTCAGTGTATGCCTGGAATCTACGTCTAGAGGTCTACCCTGAGGCAGCACATACATGAGAGCGGTGATGAGGAGGGCACGATGAGGCACACCAGGACTTATAATTGACCAGCATGGATGATCCGGAATGTAAGTGTCCTCCTTCTCCATCTCTTCCCCTCTGCCCTAGTTTCTCGCAGGTTAGGGCACAAGAAAGAACTCCACCTGGAGCAAAATAATATGGAAGGAGCTTGACCTCTATTAGAGTAAGGATGCATGATGGCTGTTGGGGTGGGAAGGCTGCTTTGAGGAATCACACTGTGCGATACGTGTGTCACCTGTGGGGTTCCCTGGCCAGTAACGCAGACTCAGGCTCCAGATCCTTCAGGGAGATGCCTGAGCAAATGACAAAGCAAGCTAATTAAACTGTGTTTATATGGTGGAAAATCAATCCCATTTTTATCTCTCTCCAAACAGAGGGAGGTCACAAACACAACCAAGCCAGCATTTGATCTTCAGGAATAAGAAAAATAATGCCATGTCACTGTCCACAGTACCCCTGGTCTAAAAATTCTGTAGAATCTGGTATGGCACTCACCTGCCAAAGCAAAATTAAATGTGTCAGCTTCGAGTGTGCCTAAGAGGGATAGGACTGGTTCTTGATCTCTGAGCTTCGCAGGGACAAATGGGGTTTGTGCCATGACACACCAGTGTATGTCCACAGGAAGCTCACACATTATTAATGCAAATCATAACCAAAGACACACTAGGTCCTTCATCCCTACAGGGTATAGATCTGTGGACAAACTCTGTTCATGGAACTCAAACATGTAGAGCGTCACTCTGCCTAAACTGCTGATATATTCCATTGGTATTTATTGAAACGTATTTCTTCAAGCTCATTTCTGGGTTCATGTTCAATGTTCTATCAGTGGCTTTACAACTGTTTTAGAGGAGATAAGAGACTGCCCATCAGGCTCAATACTGCTGTTTTGTGTCATTTTCTCTTAGGAAAACTGTCCAGAAAAAAAGAGAAACCTATCTCAGAAAGTTTGCAGAAATTATTCACAATATGAGAGGATCCAGAAGGGGATCTCATGTCAGTGTATGCCTGGAATCTACGTCTAGAGGTCTACCCTGAGGCAGCACATACATGAGAGCGGTGATGAGGAGGGCACGATGAGGCACACCAGGACTTATAATTGACCAGCATGGATGATCCGGAATGTAAGTGTCCTCCTTCTCCATCTCTTCCCCTCTGCCCTAGTTTCTCGCAGGTTAGGGCACAAGAAAGAACTCCACCTGGAGCAAAATAATATGGAAGGAGCTTGACCTCTATTAGAGTAAGGATGCATGATGGCTGTTGGGGTGGGAAGGCTGCTTTGAGGAATCACACTGTGCGATACGTGTGTCACCTGTGGGGTTCCCTGGCCAGTAACGCAGACTCAGGCTCCAGATCCTTCAGGGAGATGCCTGAGCAAATGACAAAGCAAGCTAATTAAACTGTGTTTATATGGTGGAAAATCAATCCCATTTTTATCTCTCTCCAAACAGAGGGAGGTCACAAACACAACCAAGCCAGCATTTGATCTTCAGGAATAAGAAAAATAATGCCATGTCACTGTCCAAAGTACCCCTGGTCTAAAAATTCTGTAGAATCTGGTATGGCACTCACCTGCCAAAGCAAAATTAAATGTGTCAGCTTCGAGTGTGCCTAAGAGGGATAGGACTGGTTCTTGATCTCTGAGGCAAAGTCCTCGGCCAGGGATGGAGTCTGCCTCAGGGGCCCACAGCAGGTGCTGTGAACATTCCAGGCAGCCTAAAAGGACTGGGAGCTTCAGGAGGAGTAGCAATTAGGACATGAAGGTCCCCTTAGTCCCTAAATTCAGAATCCTGGGCTTGGTCAAAGAGCAACTGGCAATTTTGCCTCCTGACCTGGTTCTCTTCATGAAGATTTTCAATGCAAAGGCCATGCAAGGCTAGGGGGCAGCTACAGCAGGTTTTTCATAGCAACAAAGAACAGTTTACTCTGAGACCCTGCTCAAGGAAGGGAGATCAGTCAGACCTGCAGGGAATTATATTGGTACCCTGCCTACAACTCTTTTTGCAAGGATGCATGCATCCCTTTTGTGAGTGTTGGATGCTAATTGCAAAGGAACTTTGCCCTCTGGATGGGAACTCTCTCCCATAGAGATTACTCCCAATCTTCTCTGCAGAGGGTAGCTCATGGCCAACAATTCAGTGATGTGGGGCTTGAAAAACTCCAGGCCCTCTGGCCCTTTGGCCTGAGGACAGGACCATCTCTGTGGGACAGCACACACCAAAGCCCTTGTAGGATCAGTCTACAGCTAGTTTCCAGAAGATTCTTAGCAATTTTTCCTGCCGGACTCTATTTCTCTCATTCTGCTTCTCTTGAGATTAAAGGCTCAGACCCTGGTTCTAAGGATCCCAACTAGAGGCAGGAGGCCTGGCACTTTGGGGAGAAATACAGCATACTGAAGATACAGACTACAACGAGCTTCTCCCAGCCCCAGGCTGGCAGATGGAAGCTGAGAGGCACATACTTCCATGTTACAGAAAGCTATGAGGCACAGAACTGAGCATGTTGCAAGCACCCATTAAATCCTGGAGGTCTAACTTGATTGATAAAATGCCATATTTTCATATGGCTGGCTCTCTGCACACTTGCATTTCTGCTCTCCCCTAAGTCCTCAGGAGCCGGGCTATGCAAGGACAATTAATTTCACTTGCTCACCAGATTCAAGCACAATTAGTCACTGAGTTTGCCATTAGTTAATAGCAGCCAGAGTTATCAGAACCATCATTTTATCTGCTTGGGGGAGGAATAAAACAAATAAGGCCTGGGAGAAAACTGGATTCATGGTAGCTGCTGCTCACAGATAAGCTTGAGAAACCAATTCTTCAGCCCCCATGTTTGGACTGCATATTCCAAGCTGTCCTGATGATTTTGGAATTTGTGATTCATCATCTCAGAACAGGGCTTTCTGACCCTCCAAAACAGTCAGGGTCACTCATTGGTAAGCCTGGAATCTACGTCTAGAACAATGTCTCAAGAGTCAAAATGCTCAACCGGACAGATAGCCTTTCCAGCACAAAGTGGCCAGTGAGCAAGAGGAAGGGGTTTGTCTCACCCGAGTCCCCCTTATGATTTGGGGGTGGCAGGAAAGTGGGGATCAGAGATCAGTATGTTCCTGAATGCATCAAGAATCAGGGATTTAAAAAGAGGGAAAGAAAAGACAGGCAGTCATCCCAACAGAGGACCTACCATGCATGTGCTGGGTGTATTCAAATGGTGATCTCTATGGACCTTTTCAATAGACTTATGGAGAAGGAATCCATTTTCCCATCTAATAGCCCCAGGAAACTAAGCTAAGAAGATACCAGCCTCCATGAGTTGAGTACCAAAGTCCAGATGACTCCCACCCACCCTAGTCCTACCCTCACTGCTTTTCTGTAATCTGACTTGGATGGGAACTTCCCTGGAGAGATCTGAAGCTGAGTCTCCTCTAGGAAGTAGTGTTTATGAGCTGAGCTATAAATGAAAAGAAGAATGTTGTAGGTAACTAACCTGCAATGACATTCCAGGAAGGAAGAACAACATGAGCACTGATGGGTAATGGTTAATCAGCAAGGTCCTATGTACAACAGACATCTGTATTCAATATCCTATGACAGGGAGTTTAGGCTCAATCTGCACACTTGAAAATTGGGGTCTGCAAGCACCCATTAAATCCTGGAGGTCTAACTTGATTGATAAAATGCCATATTTTCATATGGCTGGCTCTCTGCACACTTGCATTTCTGCTCTCCCCTAAGTCCTCAGGAGCCGGGCTATGCAAGGACAATTAATTTCACTTGCTCACCAGATTCAAGCACAATTAGTCACTGAGTTTGCCATTAGTTAATAGCAGCCAGAGTTATCAGAACCATCATTTTATCTGCTTGGGGGAGGAATAAAACAAATAAGGCCTGGGAGAAAACTGGATTCATGGTAGCTGCTGCTCACAGATAAGCTTGAGAAACCAATTCTTCAGCCCCCATGTTTGGACTGCATATTCCAAGCTGTCCTGATGATTTTGGAATTTGTGATTCATCATCTCAGAACAGGGCTTTCTGACCCTCCAAAACAGTCAGGGTCACTCATTGGTAAGCCTGGAATCTACGTCTAGAACAATGTCTCAAGAGTCAAAATGCTCAACCGGACAGATAGCCTTTCCAGCACAAAGTGGCCAGTGAGCAAGAGGAAGGGGTTTGTCTCACCCGAGTCCCCCTTATGATTTGGGGGTGGCAGGAAAGTGGGGATCAGAGATCAGTATGTTCCTGAATGCATCAAGAATCAGGGATTTAAAAAGAGGGAAAGAAAAGACAGGCAGTCATCCCAACAGAGGACCTACCATGCATGTGCTGGGTGTATTCAAATGGTGATCTCTATGGACCTTTTCAATAGACTTATGGAGAAGGAATCCATTTTCCCATCTAATAGCCCCAGGAAACTAAGCTAAGAAGATACCAGCCTCCATGAGTTGAGTACCAAAGTCCAGATGACTCCCACCCACCCTAGTCCTACCCTCACTGCTTTTCTGTAATCTGACTTGGATGGGAACTTCCCTGGAGAGATCTGAAGCTGAGTCTCCTCTAGGAAGTAGTGTTTATGAGCTGAGCTATAAATGAAAAGAAGAATGTTGTAGGTAACTAACCTGCAATGACATTCCAGGAAGGAAGAACAACATGAGCACTGATGGGTAATGGTTAATCAGCAAGGTCCTATGTACAACAGACATCTGTATTCAATATCCTATGACAGGGACTTCCCTGGCGATCCAGCAGCTGAGACTCTGTTCTCACAATAGAGGGGGTCAAGGTTCAATCCCTGGTCAGGGAACAAGATCCCACACATCACAGCTACAGACTCTACATGCCACAGTGAAGATCTTGTGTGCCTCAACTAAGACCCAGTGCAGTCAAATAAATAAATCTGAGCCACCAGGGAAGCCCAAATAAAGAAATAAATATTTTTAAAAATATCCTAAGATAAACCATAATGGAAAAGAATAGTCAAAAAAAGAACATAGCCATATATATATATGTGTGTGTGTGTGTCTGTGTGTGTGTGTGTGTGTGTGTGTGTGTGTGTATAGGTGTTATCATTTTGTTGTACATCAGTAATTAATGTAATATTGCAAATCAACTGTACATAAAGGGACAGGACGCCTTTTGCGGACTGGTGAGATCAGAGAGAAGTGGGTTCACATAGCTGCATCTTGAAACACACACACACACAAAGAAATTCTAAAGAGTGAAGATGTCAGAGCCTCCTCAGATATGAAAACACCACACTGGAGGCTCTAGAAGGGCTGTAAAATGGAAAGTGTGCAGACAGGATGCTGTTTCTCATTCTTCAGCTGCAAAGCAGTCAGAGGTCAAGAGTCCGGTTTCCTCACCACCAGTCCCTTGCCCCCAGACTTGAAGCTGGCCAGAGCTGAGGTAAGGGCCATGGTGGGATCCCAGGTAAGAGTGGGGCTGTCATTAATGAGCTTTTCAATTCAGGTCTCAGTGGGGCAGGAAGTTCAGGGCCCTGTTGGGTGTCAATCTACTCCAGGATGAAACCAGCTGGAATGATTCAGCAGAGAAGCACTTTTTCTTATTGATGTCCTGAAGCGAAAGATCAAAGGCTAGACATAATGGATTCATTTCTACCTCACCACCAGCCTCTCTCAAACATGTTCAAAGATAATTATGTCTCCAGGCTTCTCCTTCCCCTTTTCTATAGCCCTAAGAGCAGAAATCATAAACTGGGAAGAGTGGACTTCTCGAAGGATCAATACATATGCACGAGCTTCTTCTCAAGGTGGTGCTGTGGACAGGTCTCATCATCTCAAATGGTCTTTGCATTATTATTCTCTGGTTCTCTTGTCCACCTGAATCTTCCCTTTAATGTCAGTTTCTCCAATTTTCTTAGAGACTTGACCTGCCTCTCTTTCTTTTACCTCTAGTTATTCTCATTCTAGATGCATAACTAGGTCTGCCTCATCTGAAAACAATAACTATCACATCCAAGTCTTCCTGAACAGTTCCTCCCCCAATGCCAATCCTACCACCACCAACTCTGCAACTCTACCATCTTCTCTCCCCTGCCTTTCAACATTAAAGTTATCAGTAACAATATACCCGTACTTCTTCAAGTTTGGTTTATACTCCTTGAACTTTAAATTACACTCTTAGCATACAACTAATTTTCTCTCTCTATGGATAAAGGAGAGGGAGCTATACTTAGCCAAGTCCCCTGCTGTAGCTTAACATGCATCATTACAGGTAATCTACACCTGCCATAAGAGAAAACGGGTTCTCAAAGAGTGCTGATGACTTAATTTGTCATTTAATCCACTGTTTGTTCCAGTCTTACATGCCTCATCACATCTATTGCATTTTTTTCGGCTGTGCCACATGGCACATGGGATCTTAGTTTCCTGACCAGGATCAACTCCATGCTCCCTGCATTGGAAGTGTGGACTCTTAAATACCAGGTCACCAGGGAAGTTCCCATTTATCACATCTGGAGAAGACACCCAGACCACCCACCTCCCTGCCACTCACACTGTTGCATCCCCACAATTCCTGTTCCTTGGAACACCATGCCAATCCAGCACCATGGGGCTCTCCCCTCTCACCCTGACCATAGACCTCCCTCTTCTTCCTCAGTCATACCCTATATAAGACTCCTTTCCAAGGCCTGTCTGAGCCCTCCTGGTTTTATAGTCCCCAATATCTCCATTGAAGATATATTTATTTCCACAATGGTGAGTGCATTTCTTGGCAGGGGCTCTGAAAGCTCTGGATGAAGCAGTCCTGACTTGTCTCGGATCAATAGGTATTCATGTTCAGCTGTTCCTCAACCCATCCTAGGGAGATCCGGAAAGGCCTCCTGGAGGAGGTAACAACTTCAGGGACAAATAGAGACAAATAAGCTCCGTGGGGAAGCAGGAGAGCAGAGTGCTCCAGGCAGAAGGGGAAGGAGGGAGGACAGGGCATACAGAACTAGGGGTCCACAGTCTGCTAGGGAAATGTGTCACTGGTGAAGGGAGGGAAGTGCATAAGACAAAACTGTTTCCAGAGGAATGACAGCTAGGCTAGCTGAAGAGAAACTAAAAGAGGATCTAGCAATATTAGCAAGGCAGAGAGTGTCCATAAATTAACTTCAAGATATGATGGCAATTCACCAGTAAGAGTCACTACAGTGACATTAACCCACTCCAGTCCCTGTCACTGGGGTAGCCCCACTGCCTGTAAGGAGCAGACTAAGAAATGAAGCTTGGTTTATACTCCTTGAACTTTAAATTACACTCTTAGCATACAACTAATTTTCTCTCTCTATGGATAAAGGAGAGGGAGCTATACTTAGCCAAGTCCCCTGCTGTAGCTTAACATGCATCATTACAGGTAATCTACACCTGCCATAAGAGAAAACGGGTTCTCAAAGAGTGCTGATGACTTAATTTGTCATTTAATCCACTGTTTGTTCCAGTCTTACATGCCTCATCACATCTATTGCATTTTTTTCGGCTGTGCCACATGGCACATGGGATCTTAGTTTCCTGACCAGGATCAACTCCATGCTCCCTGCATTGGAAGTGTGGACTCTTAAATACCAGGTCACCAGGGAAGTTCCCATTTATCACATCTGGAGAAGACACCCAGACCACCCACCTCCTGCCACTCACACTGTTGCATCCCCACAATTCCTGTTCCTTGGAACACCATGCCAATCCAGCACCATGGGGCTCTCCCCTCTCACCCTGACCATAGACCTCCCTCTTCTTCCTCAGTCATACCCTATATAAGACTCCTTTCCAAGGCCTGTCTGAGCCCTCCTGGTTTTATAGTCCCCAATATCTCCATTGAAGATATATTTATTTCCACAATGGTGAGTGCATTTCTTGGCAGGGGCTCTGAAAGCTCTGGATGAAGCAGTCCTGACTTGTCTCGGATCAATAGGTATTCATGTTCAGCTGTTCCTCAACCCATCCTAGGGAGATCCGGAAAGGCCTCCTGGAGGAGGTAACAACTTCAGGGACAAATAGAGACAAATAAGCTCCGTGGGGAAGCAGGAGAGCAGAGTGCTCCAGGCAGAAGGGGAAGGAGGGAGGACAGGGCATACAGAACTAGGGGTCCACAGTCTGCTAGGGAAATGTGTCACTGGTGAAGGGAGGGAAGTGCATAAGACAAAACTGTTTCCAGAGGAATGACAGCTAGGCTAGCTGAAGAGAAACTAAAAGAGGATCTAGCAATATTAGCAAGGCAGAGAGTGTCCATAAATTAACTTCAAGATATGATGGCAATTCACCAGTAAGAGTCACTACAGTGACATTAACCCACTCCAGTCCCTGTCACTGGGGTAGCCCCACTGCCTGTAAGGAGCAGACTAAGAGAACTGAGCTGGTGATGACACTGATGACCTAGGGAAGGGGGGTCTGAGTCAGTGGTGGTTAACAGAAGGCGCCATGTGGCTGTAGGAAGGCATCTTGGTTTCTACTGCATCTGCCCTAACCTTGACCATGTCAGGCATGTGATGACCTACACCACCAACCCAACCCTCCTTTCTATGCTCAAGCCCTGGAACGCCCAATAATATGGACGGGTCAAAGTGAGAGTAAGTGTGCATGGAATGGGAGGAGGGTGCAGAATGTAACATGGAAACTAGGTGGCAGGAAGATCCAGAAAGGCCAAGCTTAAAAGCTTTCATCTCATCTTCAGGTCACACCCACCAGCACCCACAGGCTGCCTGCCACCCTCTGCCATGTCTTCTTCCACTGCTGCTTCTCCCACTCGGGCTGCCCGTGGAGAGCATACCCTCAACCCTCCCACAGTTCAGGGGCTCACAACTTTTCTCTCCAGTATGTTCACACAAACACATCTCCCCAAAATGTCACCATGATCATGAGCAACTCCTGACTGAGACCCTCATTCTCCACTCAGCAAGAGTAAAAATTCTTGATCTCATGCACAGGACTTTCCACCCAAGAACCTGCCCTAACCTCAGGTCTGAGTGTATTCCCCTGGCTCCCCTATGAGCCCTATACACCACCTAATCTGAATCCACGAAGAGAGAAGAAGAGGATTTAAGGAATTCTCTGGACACCTCCTTGGGCTCCAACAGTGCATCCAACACTTTCAAATGCATTAACTTTTTAAAAAATTCAAACAATCCTCATAAATAAGATACCAGTATTTTCAATTATTTCTGCAAAAATAAAGAAAAACAGAACCAGAAAAGCTGAGCAAGGTTTATTCATTTCCAGAGCAAGGACTCAGGCCTTCGTCCAACAGTTCCACATTGATGCTCCTTGAACTTCAACATGATACTTCCCCAAAATATGCTCTAACTTCCCACCTCTGCTTTTACCCAGCATGCACTGCTGCTTTACCTGGAATGCCCCACTCACCATCACTTTCTAAATCATACACCTCCTTCACAACCCAGAGCCTTTCCTGCCACCTCAACTGAGAATAATTATTTCCTCCACACTGCCTTTGGCCCACGCATCTGACACATCGCTCTGGGTTGTTCTTCTGGTATTTCTGCTTCTCTTCTCTCTCCTGTGTCAAACAGCAATTTCTCTGAAGAAGAGTCCTTTCCAAGGACGACAGTATATTACCCTGCTCTGCCCACACATGCTCAACACAGTGTTTATGCAGAGCTCAGCTAGAGTTGAATGAATGTCGGAGTTCTCCAGGCAGTTCATTCAAAAGCATTCTCTCAGTGTACTTCCTGGAAGAACTTGCAATCAGCCACCATAGGGAGAGAATCTCATCCCCTCTCTCATCATGGGCTGGAGTAATTTTTACATGAGAGCAGCAGTAGAGAGCAACAGGTCCTGAATGATAATGGTAGGAAAGACAGACTTGCCTTCTCAGAACCAGAGAGCTTCCTACAGCAAGAGACAAGGGTCCCAATTGATGCCTTGGAAATGGGAGAAGAAGGTGATGAGTCAGTATAAGAAGGGTATGGGATGAAGCTCAGGATGACAGAGCCTTCATGAGTTGTCGTGTGACAGTAAGCAAGGCTCTTAATTTCCCAGATCCTCTATTTCCTCTTCAGTGAAATAAACTGGTACTCACCTCCTAGAATGATTTGGTACCCACCTCCTAGAAAGCTGGTATGATAATGAGATTCTAAGCCATAATAACATAATATTTATAACAAATTAGACTTTAGTGCATAGTGCATTTATGAACGATGGTCAGAAGAATGAATGTCCAACAACAGGCTCTGAAAAAATAAGCAAGAAAATAACTCTTTTAAAGCCCTGAATAGTAGAGTTTGCTGATTTCTATGGCATATTACGCCCACCATGGCTAGTTTCAAGCTAGCAACATGATGTTACCAACCCATCATTTCATTCACTCTAGCATACCACTGCTTATAGCTTGCTCACTCGGTCTCTCTCTCTCTTTCTCTCTCTCTCTCTTACATACATACGCTAATTCCGTGTGCTGTACTGTCTACCTCCCTGTAAACATAGAAAGACTTCTCTGCCAGATAGAAAAAGAAACAACTCTGACTTGAACTTGAGGTATGGAGAGAAAGTTTGGACCTCAGTTATGCTTCCCAACAGAGGCTGAGCAGCCTCTATGCCTGCCTGTGTGCCCTCAGCAGCACAAACTTGAGTGAGTGGAGCCACTGTGTCTCGGGCGGCCAAGATCGTGGAATGTAGACACAGAATCACAAGCTGGCCTGTTCTGAGAATGCTCTTCACAGATAACCACCATTAGGAAATTTCTTGTTTCATATGAAACTAGTTTTTTCTAAAGATGAATGATACTCGATTTTGTTCAGTACTTCTTGCATGTCTATGAATATGATCATAGACCTGATCTTTTTCTGCTTTATTATGCTAACATGGTAAATTACATTTATATTTCTAATGCTAAACCGATGCATGCACAGAAGAGCCTCCTTCTGAAATCCTTCTCCAGGGAAGACAGCCCAGAGATGGACAACTGTTCAGTTGTGGTCATTTCTCACTTTCTAAGGATGTGAATAACATCCTACATTTTTCTTCATGGTTAATTCTGGTCTCCATTTGCTTCAGCTGCTAAAGCAACCTCTTGTTATAATCAGCACTTAAGTGATCCTCAGTTCCTATGGCAACATATTGGACTAGCAGCCCTCACATCCAGCTCACCATCAGTTTCCAATAAGTAGTAATTCCAAGAGATCCTGTTTATCTCTGCCTGAAACCTACTCAACATCAGATACCTCACTTCCCAGAAAGTCTTAGAAGTTTGTTATAGGCATGAAGAAGGAAAATATGGACATGAACTGCCACTGGACAAAACTGACAATGATCTTCTACAGAAATGGCTTTAGGGCTGTGTGAGTGCCAAAGTAGACAGAGTGAGTTCCAAGTCTCTCTCAATGATTGTATACAAATCTGGTTGTATACAGGTGATCTCTAGACATTAAGAGAGAGAATTTTGAAAGTTTTGATCTGACAAAGAAAGCATGAACGAATCTTCACAATAGTGTTTTAAGTTCCTTAGTGAAGACTTAACAAAGGGCATAAGAAGTGTCCTGAGGACTGGTAATCTGAGACACAGTGCTGCAAACCATACAAAGTCATGGCATCCACTCTAAAGCAAATATGTTTCCTCCTTTTCTCACTGCACGCAGCAGAAAATTAGCATGTAATAGGACTCCAGCCTTTTATAGTTATTGGTCATGAACAAATGCTTGAAACACAGCACTGAAGATCTCTGAGATGATCAACAGGAGAAGAAATAAAAACCAACCAAACAACAACAACAAAAACACTTAAATAGTCCTACAAGCATTAGAGAAACTAAATCCGTACTTTGAATCTTTCCTGCATTGAAAACTCTTGGCCCAGTTAGCTTCTATAGTGTGCTACCAAATACTGTAGAACTAAATATTTTCTGTCTTCAACAAACTCTTATAGCTACAGCCAGTGAAAGTTTCTGTAGTCATGGGTGTCTAAATGCTCATTAAACCTACTTCCTCTTATTGGACACAATGGAAAACTACATTTTCTAACCTTCCTGGTGTCACATGGGGCCATGTACTAGATTCAAATTATCAGTCCATGGGCATAAATTGTGTATAAAAATTCTAGACAAGATCATAATCCCTGAGTCTTTCTCCTTCCATGACAATCTCAGAAAACTACACATTTAAGATGAAAGTCTTTAAGTATGTCCAGATTTTGAACCCTTAACCATTTTCAGGCCAAAAGGAATCTCCTGAACTATTCCAGACTATAAGGCATCCAAAATGAATAGGAGGAAGCCATTTTGGCATTTGTTGTCATAATATAGCAGAGATTAACCTGATAGATATCAATACACCTAAATCAACTGATGAAACTAGCTTAACTTTTATAATAAAATCTGACACAGTTAGGAGGAGAATGGAAAATTACAGACCAAACTTAACCACAAATAAAGAGGTGAACATCCTAAATGCAACATCAGGAAAATGAGTACAGTAACACATATTTTAAAAGATAAACACTGTAACCTAATTGTATCAATGTAATTTACCATGTTAATGTAATAAAGCAGAAAAAGAAAAGCTATGATCATCCTCATAGGCATGCAAGAAGACATTTTCACTGAATAAAAGTGTAATATCATTCATCCTCAGAAAAAACTCTTAGCGTCGTAAGGAATGAAGGAATTTCTTACTAATGGTTATCCATAAAACATATCAAACATCATTCTACATGGCAAGATACTAAACTCATCTTTCCTATTGAGACAAGAAACAAGATGAGTAGGCTGCCATAACAAAAATACCAAAGCCTGGTGGTTTTAACAGCAGAAATATACTTTCTCCCAGTTTTGGAGGCTGGAAGTCTGAGATCATGGTGGACTTCTGGAGGACAGGCCAGGGCACAATTCAGTCTGGAGGACTCCATCTCTGGTCTGCCCAAATCCATTCCTTATCACAGTACAAATATACTTATTCCATCTCAATAGCCAAGTCTTAACTCATTTCAATGTCAATTCCAAAGTCTCATCTAAATATCTAAATTAGATATGGGTGATAATTGGAATACAGTTCACCCTGAGGCAAAACTCAACTCCAAATCTAAACCTATGAAACCAGACAAGTTATGTGTTTTCAAGATACAAATGGTGGAGGCCACTGCCCTAGCGGTCCAGTGACTAAGACTCCGGACTTCCAATGCAGGGGGAGGGAACTAGATCCCATAGACCACAACTAAGGATTTGCATGCTACAACTAAAGATTCTGCATGCTGCAACTAAGACCTGGTGCAGCCAAATAAATAAATGTATTTTTAAAAGATACAAATGGTAGGACAGGCATAGGACAGATGCTCCTGTTCTAAAGTGAGAAACTGGAAGGGAGAAAGGCATGACAGTTCCCAAACAAGTTCAAAAGCCAACTATGGTAAATCCCATTAGGTCTTAAGACTAGAGAATCATCATTTTTGGTCAGTACTCTGCCCTCCACTGGGGTTGCCACCCTCAAGGTTCTGTAGGGACACTCTTCCCCCTCAGCTCTCTGAGGACCCTAAACATGTGGCTCTCTTGATAGGGTAACTCTACAACCTGCACTGAGGCAGGGTGAACCTACACCACCGAAACCAGAGTTGGCCCCACCCTTTGAAATCAGGCAAAACCAACCTTGTCCCTCGGTCAATCTTAGCCCTGAGTATATCTGAATCACCTTCCTGGTCATTCTCCCCTTTTCTTGAATAACAGCATATGTTCACAGTCAAAGAAATCTATGGTCCAGGCCCACTGAATCCAGGAGGTTCCAGTGACTTCCTGCCATCCATCTCACTTTCTCTGTCTCCTTTTAGTTCAAGCTGACAATGCCTTTGTCAGTGCTAGTTCCAATCCTGGATTTTGCAGATGAGGCTGATTAGGTCCATGAGGCACACCAGGGTTCCTTTTGTTAAATGACTGCTCTTTATTAAACGGTTGTTCAGCCAAAGCCTTAATGTTCTCTTCAGAACATGATTTCTCATTTTCGTTTTTACAATATGGATAGGCTGAGAATTTTCCAAATCTTTGATTTAGTTTCCTTTTTGCTTAACAATTCCTCCTTCAATTCCTCTCTCCATTCTCATTTTACTGTAATGAGTCAGGAGAAACCAAGCTGCTCCACTGACAGTTTGCCTGGAAATCTCCTTAGCTAAATATTTAAGTGCCTTGTCTGTGAGTTCCACCTTCCACAACGTACTAAGAACATAGGTCAGTCATGTTCTTGGCCACTTTATGGCAAGGAATGTGCTTCTGACAGTTTCCAGGAACATATTCTTGTTTCCAGGAGATCTCACCAGAATTTTCCTCAGCATCCATATTGCTAAGCACACACATCAAAACTCTTGGCTATTACCAGCTCCAAAGGTGCTTCCACAAGTTTAGGTATCTGTTACAGTAGCACACTGCTTTTTATCAACATCTGTCTTAGTTCAAACTGTCCATGTCCATGTACTCAGTCATGTCTGACTCTTTTTGCAGACCCCATGGATTGCAGTCCATCAGGATCCTCTGTCCATGGGATTTCCCAGGCGAGAACACTGAAATGGGTTGCCATTTTCCCCCGAATTTATGGGTTTCCTGCAAATTGCTCTGCAGTCTCTGACTGGGGTTGCCACCCTCAAGGTTCTGTAGGGACACTCTTCCCCCTCAGCTCTCTGAGGACCCTAAACATGTGGCTCTCTTGATAGGGTAACTCTACAACCTGCACTGAGGCAGGGTGAACCTACACCACCGAAACCAGAGTTGGCCCCACCCTTTGAAATCAGGCAAAACCAACCTTGTCCCTCGGTCAATCTTAGCCCTGAGTATATCTGAATCACCTTCCTGGTCATTCTCCCCTTTTCTTGAATAGCAGCATATGTTCACAGTCAAAGAAATCTATGGTCCAGGCCCACTGAATCCAGGAGGTTCCAGTGACTTCCTGCCATCCATCTCACTTTCTCTGTCTCCTTTTAGTTCAAGCTGACAATGCCTTTGTCAGTGCTAGTTCCAATCCTGGATTTTGCAGATGAGGCTGATTAGGTCCATGAGGCACACCAGGGTTCCTTTTGTTAAATGACTGCTCTTTATTAAACGGTTGTTCAGCCAAAGCCTTAATGTTCTCTTCAGAACATGATTTCTCATTTTCGTTTTTACAATATGGATAGGCTGAGAATTTTCCAAATCTTTGATTTAGTTTCCTTTTTGCTTAACAATTCCTCCTTCAATTCCTCTCTCCATTCTCATTTTACTGTAATGAGTCAGGAGAAACCAAGCTGCTCCACTGACAGTTTGCCTGGAAATCTCCTTAGCTAAATATTTAAGTGCCTTGTCTGTGAGTTCCACCTTCCACAACGTACTAAGAACATAGGTCAGTCATGTTCTTGGCCACTTTATGGCAAGGAATGTGCTTCTGACAGTTTCCAGGAACATATTCTTGTTTCCAGGAGATCTCACCAGAATTTTCCTCAGCATCCATATTGCTAAGCACACACATCAAAACTCTTGGCTATTACCAGCTCCAAAGGTGCTTCCACAAGTTTAGGTATCTGTTACAGTAGCACACTGCTTTTTATCAACATCTGTCTTAGTTCAAACTGTCCATGTCCATGTACTCAGTCATGTCTGACTCTTTTTGCAGACCCCATGGATTGCAGTCCATCAGGATCCTCTGTCCATGGGATTTCCCAGGCGAGAACACTGAAATGGGTTGCCATTTTCTTCTCCAGGAAACCTTTCTGATCCAGGAGTCAAACTCATGTCTTCTGCATTGCAGGTTAATTTGTCACCCTCTGAGCAATCAGAGAACCTATTAGCTCAGACTATGATAGCAAATGATCATAAACTGTATAACTTGAAAAACAGTAATCTATTTCTCACATTTCTGGAGGCTGGAAGTTTGAGATCAGGATGACAGCATAGTCAAGTTCTGCCGAAATATCTCCTCTGGCTCGCAGATGACCACCTTCTCACTGTTTCCTTACATGTCAGAGATAGAAAGAAGTCTCTCTGCCCTATCTTATAAAGCCACAGTGCTATCAGATCAGAACTCGTCCTTATTATCTCATTGATTCTACTACTCCCTAGAGACTCAATCTTCAGATATAGTCACACTGGAGGTTAAAGATTCAACAGATCAACTTTGGGGAGACATTATAGTCCATATCATTCACAAATATTATTTTTATTCAACATTATTTTGAAGCTCCTATTTATTCCATTAAATGAAAGGAGGATGAATGCTCAGGAATAGAACAAATAAAATTCTGATTTTTCACAGATTATATGACTGTGTACACAGATGTGCCAAAAGGATTTATAGTTAAATTACTATAATTAATAAGACTGCTCTGAAAAGCAATTACATTTAAAATAAAGAAACTAAGCAAATGATCTTTCTACCTATTAGCAAATGTTCAAAACAAAGTTAAACATTCATAAGATACCATTTAAAAGGGCACCAAAATTTCAAATACCAAGTAATAAATCTAACAAAAGGTGTTCAGGTCTTTGTTACAAAAAATTATTGAGAGAAATTAAACCAAAAGAAAGAAGACTTATATAAATGAAGAAACTATCATTTACATGGGTTGGAATATTCAATATTATAGAGAAATGAAAATAAATTATAAACGGGAAGCAGATACACTATGTTCATGTGTAGAAAGACTCATGCCAAAAAGGAGCCAATTATACCCAAATCTGCCTACCAATATATCACAATTTTGGTTCTGTAAAATACAAGAAGCTTATTCTAAAATGTCATGAAAGAACAATGCTTCAAGACCATTCTGGAGAAGACACACAAAGGTGAATGTGGCAATTACAAAAGTATACAGTGTGTTGAAAGCAGGGCTTCCCTGGTGGCTCAGTTGGTAAAGAATCTGCCTGCAATGTGGTAGACTCAGGTGCTATCCCGGGGTGCGGAAGATCCCCTGAAAAGGGAATGGCTACCCAATCCAGTATTCTTGTCTGGAGAATCCCAGAGACAGAGGAGCCTGGCATGCTACAGTCCTTGAGGTTGCAAAGAGTCAGACTGAGCAAATTCCCACATTTATATACAGAAATATATCACAACTTTGTTTCTATGAAATATAAGAATCTTATGTTAAACTCTCATGAAAGAACAATACTTCAAGGCTATTCTGGAGAAGAAAAACAAAGATGAATGTGGCAATTACAAAAGTATGCAATGTGTAGGGGTAGACAAATAGACCATTCAAAGAAAACAAAACCCAGACAGAGTCTTGGAGACATACAAAGCCTGATTATGTGATGGAGGAGACATTGGCAACAGAGGTCAGTAGTACTTACCAAAAGTCATAGCACTTTTATAGGAGAAAGAATGGCAGAATATAAATTATATAAACTGGGATCTAGGAACCTAACTGTAATACAAATGTATCAATGTATCACATAAACTCTGAAAGGTATGGGGAAGAATGTGTGTATTTGGTCACTTAGTCATGTCCAACTCTTTGCAATTCCCATGCGGTAGCCCACCAGGCTCCTCTGTCCATGGGATTTTCCTGGCAAGAATACTGGAGTGGGTTGCCGTTCCCTCCTCTAGGGGATCTTCCCGACCCAGGGATCAAACCCACATTACCTGCATGAGTCTCCTGCATTGCAGGAAAATTCTTCAAGCAAACAATATGAAAAGTATAAGAATAAGGGACAAATGGTAGTGTCCACAGTACTGTGTTCTACTTGGTAAATTTGTCTCTCATGGAATAAGGCGATCAGTTCTGTAACTGGTTCATGTATACAGTGGGGTTGAAAAAATAAGTAAATAAATGGCAGACAGTGGGACCCAGGTTTCTTCCTGTTGGTGAGGGAAATTACAGACAAGCAAAGGGAGAAGACTGACTGTAACCTGTGACACTGGATTAGAATCAAAGGCAACACTATGGATTTGTGTGTTACTTAGTAAAGATACAGAGGAACAGATAAGGAAAGAATTACATAAATAGACACATGGGTTAGGAGATGGATGGATGGATAGAAAGACAGATATTTTCCTAGTTCTAACCTCTGAGGGGACCTATAAGCAGTGATGCCTCCATGGTAACAAGCATGGCTAGAGTCTGTATGTTAGATTTTAATATCATCCTTAAGCAAAAAGAACCATGCTCCTTAGAGAAATGACTGATTTAAAGACTGAGGCAGAATATATACCAGGTGATCTATGAGGCATCTTAGAGGCAAAGAGGTACTAAAATACAAAAAGAAAGGGAGCATGCGAAAGGACAGAGGAGCCAACCCCAAACAGCTCCCAAAGGTCAAAAGCTGAAATAACTGGAACAACAAAATTACTGCAGTTTTACTGGATTATCATTTGAAGCATAAAATATTCATGAGTCCATACTAATATAAATTAATAGCTGAATAAATGGGGAGAGAAGGGATACTATTTCCTTGAAGAAAAATGCCAAATAAATTATATAGATAGTCCCTTTGCCAGGAAGTAGAACTTAACCCCTCAACCCTGAGTGTGGGCTGTGCTTAATGACCTGCTTCTAAAGGACAGAGTACGGAAAAGATAAAAAGGTAGGTCAGAACCTCCCTGGCAGTCCAGGATTAGGACTTTGCCTTCCAGTGTAAGTGGGGAAAGCTCCTATCCCTAGTTATGGAGCTAAGATCCCACATGCCTCGTGGCCAAAAAACCAAAACATAAAACAGAATCAATATTGTAACCAATAAAGATTTTAAAAATGGTCCACCTCGAAAAGAAATGTTAACTCCACTTATGAGAAATCTGTCAAACACTACCTTGGCCAGGTGAACAAGATTAACATCACTAGTAATAAGTAATGTCCATAGAATGTAACCCCAATATGATGTTATGGGAAGATGAGAAGGACATTTCTTCTATGGTCTTCATGTATACAGTGGGGTTGAAAAATAAGTAAATAAATGGCAGACAGTGGGACCCAGGTTTCTTCCTGTTGGTGAGGGAAATTACAGACAAGCAAAGGAAGAAGACTGACTGTAACCTGTGACACTGGATTAGAATCAAAGGCAACACTATGGATTTGTGTGTTACTTAGTAAAGATACAGAGGAACAGATAAGGAAAGAATTACATAAATAGACACATGGGTTAGGAGATGGATGGATGGATAGAAAGACAGATATTTTCCTAGTTCTAACCTCTGAGGGGACCTATAAGCAGTGATGCCTCCATGGTAACAAGCATGGCTAGAGTCTGTATGTTAGATTTTAATATCATCCTTAAGCAAAAAGAACCATGCTCCTTAGAGAAATGACTGATTTAAAGACTGAGGCAGAATATATACCAGGTGATCTATGAGGCATCTTAGAGGCAAAGAGGTACTAAAATACAAAAAGAAAGGGAGCATGCGAAAGGACAGAGGAGCCAACCCCAAACAGCTCCCAAAGGTCAAAAGCTGAAATAACTGGAACAACAAAATTACTGCAGTTTTACTGGATTATCATTTGAAGCATAAAATATTCATGAGTCCATACTAATATAAATTAATAGCTGAATAAATGGGGAGAGAAGGGATACATTTCCCTTGAAGAAAAATGCCAAATAAATTATATAGATAGTCCCTTTGCCAGGAAGTAGAACTTAACCCCTCAACCCTGAGTGTGGGCTGTGCTTAATGACCTGCTTCTAAAGGACAGAGTACGGAAAAGATAAAAAGGTAGGTCAGAACCTCCCTGGCAGTCCAGGATTAGGACTTTGCCTTCCAGTGTAAGTGGGGAAAGCTCCTATCCCTAGTTATGGAGCTAAGATCCCACATGCCTCGTGGCCAAAAAACCAAAACATAAAACAGAATCAATATTGTAACCAATAAAGATTTTAAAAATGGTCCACCTCGAAAAGAAATGTTAACTCCACTTATGAGAAATCTGTCAAACACTACCTTGGCCAGGTGAACAAGATTAACATCACTAGTAATAAGTAATGTCCATAGAATGTAACCCCAATATGATGTTATGGGAAGATGAGAAGGACATTTCTTCTCTATGGTCTTCTTCCTAAAAATCCATGGGAAAAAAAAAAACAAAAAATAAGCAAACCCCAACTGAGGAACATCAATACTCCTCAAAACTGCCAAGGTCATGAAAAACAATCTGAACAACAGTCACAGACTAGGAGAAGCATGATAATGAGATGTAATATGGGACCCTGGATGGAATCTTGGAATGAATGAAGGACACAAGGGAAAACTGGTAAAATTCAGATAAACTGTGGCATTCAGTTAAAAGTAATTTTAAAACTGATGGTAAATGTTGGATTTTAGTCATGACCAATATAAGATGTTAGCCATAGGGAAAACTAGGTGAGAAGTATACTGGAATTCTCTATACTCTTTGTTCAACTCTTCTGTAAATAAAAATTATTCTAAAATAAAACCCTTATTTAAAAGAGTCACAGGGTAAGGTATAGATTTTTCAGTAAATGGTGCTGTAAGAGTGGTTCATTTATACAGGTTAAATGATATTTTCTAAAATAAATTCAAGATGGCTAAAAATATCTATATGTGAAAAATCAATATCATGCAATTTTTAAAACAAATTATATGACCTGGAGGTAGGTATGATATTTTTAAATAACATGCAAACAGAAAAAACCCTAAAGGGATAACTGATAAAGTTAACTCTATTAATATTAAAATCTTCCTCACAATAAAAGATATTGTAAAGAAAATAAAAATATGAGCCCAGACAGGTAGAAAATAGTTGTATACATGGAACAGATACATGTAAGCTTAGTAAGATTAAAACTAATGATCTGATTGAATAAAAGCAAGAAATATTGAAAAACAGAACCTCCCTGGCAGTCCAGGATTAGGACTTTGCCTTCCAGTGTAAGTGGGGAAAGCTCCTATCCCTAGTTATGGAGCTAAGATCCCACATGCCTCGTGGCCAAAAAACCAAAACATAAAACAGAATCAATATTGTAACCAATAAAGATTTTAAAAATGGTCCACCTCGAAAAGAAATGTTAACTCCACTTATGAGAAATCTGTCAAACACTACCTTGGCCAGGTGAACAAGATTAACATCACTAGTAATAAGTAATGTCCATAGAATGTAACCCCAATATGATGTTATGGGAAGATGAGAAGGACATTTCTTCTCTATGGTCTTCTTCCTAAAAATCCATGGGAAAAAAAAAAACAAAAAATAAGCAAACCCCAACTGAGGAACATCAATACTCCTCAAAACTGCCAAGGTCATGAAAAACAATCTGAACAACAGTCACAGACTAGGAGAAGCATGATAATGAGATGTAATATGGGACCCTGGATGGAATCTTGGAATGAATGAAGGACACAAGGGAAAACTGGTAAAATTCAGATAAACTGTGGCATTCAGTTAAAAGTAATTTTAAAACTGATGGTAAATGTTGGATTTTAGTCATGACCAATATAAGATGTTAGCCATAGGGAAAACTAGGTGAGAAGTATACTGGAATTCTCTATACTCTTTGTTCAACTCTTCTGTAAATAAAAATTATTCTAAAATAAAACCCTTATTTAAAAGAGTCACAGGGTAAGGTATAGATTTTTCAGTAAATGGTGCTGTAAGAGTGGTTCATTTATACAGGTTAAATGATATTTTCTAAAATAAATTCAAGATGGCTAAAAATATCTATATGTGAAAAATCAATATCATGCAATTTTTAAAACAAATTATATGACCTGGAGGTAGGTATGATATTTTTAAATAACATGCAAACAGAAAAAACCCTAAAGGGATAACTGATAAAGTTAACTCTATTAATATTAAAATCTTCCTCACAATAAAAGATATTGTAAAGAAAATAAAAATATGAGCCCAGACAGGTAGAAAATAGTTGTATACATGGAACAGATACATGTAAGCTTAGTAAGATTAAAACTAATGATCTGATTGAATAAAAGCAAGAAATATTAAAAGGAAATGTACAGGGCTTCCCCTGGTGGTCCAGTGGGTAAGGACACCGCCTTGCAGTGTAAGGGGCGCCGGTTCGATCCCTGGCCTGGGAAGATCCCACGTGCCGCGGAGCAGCTGGACTGATGTGTCCAATTACCAAGCTGGAGCTCTGGGGCGCATATACCCAGAGCTGGTACTCTGCAACAGAGGCCACCGCGATGGGAGGTCCACAGGAACCAAAGAACAAAGACGGATGAAAATGGATAAATGAAAGACCAGTAGAAGTGGCCCGCCCGTCCCCCTCCCTCCCCACCTCACCCCCCCCAAAAAAGGAAATGTACAAAGAAGAATGAGGCTAAGTGTCCACAAACTTATGAAAAAATTCTTAGTCTCACTTGTAATCAGGAAACTGCAAATTAATATGTCATAAAGTATCATGTCAGACTCATATGATTTTCAAAAGTGTAATATATGAAATGAAATATTCAGAACATTGAAAATGAGTATTTTCTTTCAGTTATTGAGAATGTAAATTTGCTAAACCACATTAGAGAGTGATTTGGCTATATCTAATAAAATCAAATAGGCCTCTACCAAGGAACCAGCAATTCTCCAAGGTCTGTATCTCAAGAAACATATCCGTGTATTCACCAAGCACCACAAGGTAATGCTGTCAACACAGGCAAAATATTAGAAACAATCCAATCTTTTGGTAAATATATATGCTTGTATAATTAAAATATACTCCACTATATGGTGTCTACATAAATGGACTAAGCCTTTATGCATAAAATACTGATTGTAAAGGGCAATATATAGAAGATCTTCTGCTGTATGTAGATGATATGTTAAAATATTATCTATAAACATTTGAAGATATGAAAACTGGTACAATGGAAATATTAAATACATAGATATAAATATATGAAGATACCAAATATATGAAAATAATCCTATACTTTATTTATAGATGCATGCTATATATGATAAAATTATATATATGCGTGTGTGTACATATATATATATACTCAACAAACTCTGAATTCATGTTAGAAAAAGCATCTGGATAGAATACAGGATAATGAAACTGTGCATGTTCAACTGTGTAAGATTTTATTTCAGAAACGTAACTTGAAACAAATTGATTAAGTAACATTTGCTACATGTGGGTGGTAGGACATAAGTTTTTGTTTTATTTTATTTTTTTCACAATTTAAACGTTTTGTACAAAACCCAAGATTACTAATGAGATATGAACTATGCTACAAATACAAGTATTGAGCAAACCCTGAGTTCATATACTTACAGAAATAATATTCAGCAACCCTGAGATATGTGGTCACAGAAAATAATGCACCTGTCATAATTTTTACCATGTAAATATAATAATTAGTAAGAAATGGAAAGTAATGCTCAAGGAAATGGAGAAAATATCTTTGTATCACACTTCTCTTCCTAATCAAATTCTTAGTCTATGTAATAAGGAAACTGCAAATTAATATGTCATAAAGTATCATGTCAGACTCATATGATTTTCAAAAGTGTAATATATGAAATGAAATATTCAGAACATTGAAAATGAGTATTTTCTTTCAGTTATTGAGAATGTAAATTTGCTAAACCACATTAGAGAGTGATTTGGCTATATCTAATAAAATCAAATAGGCCTCTACCAAGGAACCAGCAATTCTCCAAGGTCTGTATCTCAAGAAACATATCCGTGTATTCACCAAGCACCACAAGGTAATGCTGTCAACACAGGCAAAATATTAGAAACAATCCAATCTTTTGGTAAATATATATGCTTGTATAATTAAAATATACTCCACTATATGGTGTCTACATAAATGGACTAAGCCTTTATGCATAAAATACTGATTGTAAAGGGCAATATATAGAAGATCTTCTGCTGTATGTAGATGATATGTTAAAATATTATCTATAAACATTTGAAGATATGAAAACTGGTACAATGGAAATATTAAATACATAGATATAAATATATGAAGATACCAAATATATGAAAATAATCCTATACTTTATTTATAGATGCATGCTATATATGATAAAATTATATATATGCGTGTGTGTACATATATATATATACTCAACAAACTCTGAATTCATGTTAGAAAAAGCATCTGGATAGAATACAGGATAATGAAACTGTGCATGTTCAACTGTGTAAGATTTTATTTCAGAAACGTAACTTGAAACAAATTGATTAAGTAACATTTGCTACATGTGGGTGGTAGGACATAAGTTTTGTTTTATTTTATTTTTTTCACAATTTAAACGTTTTGTACAAAACCCAAGATTACTAATGAGATATGAACTATGCTACAAATACAAGTATTGAGCAAACCCTGAGTTCATATACTTACAGAAATAATATTCAGCAACCCTGAGATATGTGGTCACAGAAAATAATGCACCTGTCATAATTTTTACCATGTAAATATAATAATTAGTAAGAAATGGAAAGTAATGCTCAAGGAAATGGAGAAAATATCTTTGTATCACACTTCTCTTCCTATCATGGTAGAAACTAGAGATTCAAATAATTGAAGCAGATGGTTATCAAAAACCCAGATTCTTTCAGTTTTTTATATTTGACCTTATAACTGCAAAGAATAATCTAGGAACTTATATTTCCTGCTATAAATAAATATTTATCCAACTTCAGCAATATCTTTAGTTTTATTTTTTTCATTTTTCTTTAAAGTCAGGAAAAGGGCTTCCCCTGGTGGTCCAGTGGGTAAGGACACCGCCTTGCAGTGCAAGGGGCGCCGGTTCGAGCCCTGGCCTGGGAAGATCCCACGTGCCGCGGAGCGGCTGGACTGATGTGTCCAATTACCGCGCCAGAGCTCTGGAGCGCATGCGCCCAGAGCCGGCGCTCTACAACGACAGACGCCACCGCGATGGGAGGCCCACAGGAGCCAAAGAACAAAGACGGATGAACATAGAGAAAGACCAATAGAAGTGGCCCGCCTGCTCCCCTCCCTCCCCAACCCGACCCCCGCCCAAAAATAAATAAATAAATAAATCTTTAAAATAAATAAAGTCAGGAAAATATAAATGTAAAAAAGTAATTCATTTACTAAAAATAAAATTGACCATATGATCCTATTATTTCCTAGACTATCTCTCTATATTCATAAATATGCAGAGCCAGACACCTAAAATTATTTTCTCCAAATGGAAATAGTAATTATTTTAGGAGGAAGGGGAGGAATTTTGGTCATTGTTAATATTTTTACCTGAATTTTTATGACAAGAGTAAGAGATATTGATTAAAATGAATGAAGTACCACATGCCAGAAGAGGATAGTGTGACAAAGAATTTTTAAGAAAAGGAACACGAACTAAATTGGAAAAGTTCAAGAACAATCCAAGAAGAAAAGACGTTAACCAGACCTGGAAGAGTAAGTGTCACAAGAACTGGTGCTGAATGTGTTAGGAGAGAAACTAACCTGAAAATTACTGGTTCACCAGCAGTGAAATGACTGTACTTAAAAATACAGGAATGTTTCAATTTTTAAAAAGGGTAATGCTCAAGGAAATGGAGAAAATATCTTTGTATCACACTTCTCTTCCTATCATGGTAGAAACTAGAGATTCAAATAATTGAAGCAGATGGTTATCAAAAACCCAGATTCTTTCAGTTTTTTATATTTGACCTTATAACTGCAAAGAATAATCTAGGAACTTATATTTCCTGCTATAAATAAATATTTATCCAACTTCAGCAATATCTTTAGTTTTATTTTTTTCATTTTTCTTTAAAGTCAGGAAAAGGGCTTCCCCTGGTGGTCCAGTGGGTAAGGACACCGCCTTGCAGTGCAAGGGGCGCCGGTTCGAGCCCTGGCCTGGGAAGATCCCACGTGCCGCGGAGCGGCTGGACTGATGTGTCCAATTACCGCGCCAGAGCTCTGGAGCGCATGCGCCCAGAGCCGGCGCTCTACAACGACAGACGCCACCGCGATGGGAGGCCCACAGGAGCCAAAGAACAAAGACGGATGAACATAGAGAAAGACCAATAGAAGTGGCCCGCCTGCTCCCCTCCCTCCCCAACCCGACCCCCGCCCAAAAATAAATAAATAAATAAATCTTTAAAATAAATAAAGTCAGGAAAATATAAATGTAAAAAAGTAATTCATTTACTAAAAATAAAATTGACCATATGATCCTATTATTTCCTAGACTATCTCTCTATATTCATAAATATGCAGAGCCAGACACCTAAAATTATTTTCTCCAAATGGAAATAGTAATTATTTTAGGAGGAAGGGGAGGAATTTTGGTCATTGTTAATATTTTTACCTGAATTTTTATGACAAGAGTAAGAGATATTGATTAAAATGAATGAAGTACCACATGCCAGAAGAGGATAGTGTGACAAAGAATTTTTAAGAAAAGGAACACGAACTAAATTGGAAAAGTTCAAGAACAATCCAAGAAGAAAAGACGTTAACCAGACCTGGAAGAGTAAGTGTCACAAGAACTGGTGCTGAATGTGTTAGGAGAGAAACTAACCTGAAAATTACTGGTTCACCAGCAGTGAAATGACTGTACTTAAAAATACAGGAATGTTTCAATACTAAAATATTTAAACTGTGTAGGAAATATAGTATATTAATGATACAATTTCAATAGAAGAAGTTGGCCAATAATGTTGATATGTGTAAAGTCCTAGAAAAGCATAGAAAAATAGAATTGTTCAGCATCTGGTAGATCACTGAAGGAGTCACAGATGATAGATCGTCCAACAGAAAATTATGAATTTTCCAAGAAGATGAGGATTAATATTCCATGATGGAAAAAAATAATACAGAAGGACAGAAATGAGACAACTTGTTGACGTTAAAGCATGTATGAGAAGAACTGATGAGGTTGCAAAGGCAGGTAAGGATAACATTCTTGCTGTCAGTGCCTTCTGAAAGAGCTTACTTCTAGCAGAAAATCACTAATAGACTTTCTTGGAGAAGAGTGGAAATGGAAAATAACATGATCAAATTTGTCTTTTGAAAAGATGCTGAGAAGGAAATGGATGAAAGGAAAGCAGAAAAGATGGATTTAAACATGCTAGGAGGAAGTCATCCAGGTGTGTGAACCCTTGATCTAATAGGACAGTGAATAAGTGAAGATTCTGGGAAATAATAATAAGGCAGACAATCTAAAGGGGGCAAATGATCTCCTGTGGGAAATGTGGACAGGCTGGGTTAAGGATGACTGAGTGACCTGGTGGATGGTGACGCTCTTCAATGAACAGATAATGTTGGTGGGATGGTTTAGGGGTTGAGCTAATGATCTCGGGGATGAATAAGTTGACTTAAGTTGCCTGGCTTAGACCAGGGACACAGATGTCACATATTCTGCATCCAGTGGTAATTGAAGCCTTCAGAATGGATGAGATTGGCTGGGAAGGTCAGGAGAATGAACAGCGAGCTGAGTATGTAAGCCTGGAAATACACCCAGTCAGGCATCCCCTTTCCTGTCCTATACATAAGTGACTGATTATTTTTAGGCAGCCTGTCAGATTTCATTTATCCAGCTTGTTGGTTTTAGCACTTTGTTCCATCTTGCTGATATCATTTAGCATCTTGATTCTAGTGTAGGGATGAGAAACTAACCTGAAAATTCACCAGCAGTGAAATGACTGTACTTAAAAATACAGGAATGTTTCAATACTAAAATATTTAAACTGTGTAGGAAATATAGTATATTAATGATACAATTTCAATAGAAGAAGTTGGCCAATAATGTTGATATGTGTAAAGTCCTAGAAAAGCATAGAAAAATAGAATTGTTCAGCATCTGGTAGATCACTGAAGGAGTCACAGATGATAGATCGTCCAACAGAAAATTATGAATTTTCCAAGAAGATGAGGATTAATATTCCATGATGGAAAAAAATAATACAGAAGGACAGAAATGAGACAACTTGTTGACGTTAAAGCATGTATGAGAAGAACTGATGAGGTTGCAAAGGCAGGTAAGGATAACATTCTTGCTGTCAGTGCCTTCTGAAAGAGCTTACTTCTAGCAGAAAATCACTAATAGACTTTCTTGGAGAAGAGTGGAAATGGAAAATAACATGATCAAATTTGTCTTTTGAAAAGATGCTGAGAAGGAAATGGATGAAAGGAAAGCAGAAAAGATGGATTTAAACATGCTAGGAGGAAGTCATCCAGGTGTGTGAACCCTTGATCTAATAGGACAGTGAATAAGTGAAGATTCTGGGAAATAATAATAAGGCAGACAATCTAAAGGGGGCAAATGATCTCCTGTGGGAAATGTGGACAGGCTGGGTTAAGGATGACTGAGTGACCTGGTGGATGGTGACGCTCTTCAATGAACAGATAATGTTGGTGGGATGGTTTAGGGGTTGAGCTAATGATCTCGGGGATGAATAAGTTGACTTAAGTTGCCTGGCTTAGACCAGGGACACAGATGTCACATATTCTGCATCCAGTGGTAATTGAAGCCTTCAGAATGGATGAGATTGGCTGGGAAGGTCAGGAGAATGAACAGCGAGCTGAGTATGTAAGCCTGGAAATACACCCAGTCAGGCATCCCCTTTCCTGTCCTATACATAAGTGACTGATTATTTTTAGGCAGCCTGTCAGATTTCATTTATCCAGCTTGTTGGTTTTAGCACTTTGTTCCATCTTGCTGATATCATTTAGCATCTTGATTCTATTAGTGAATATATTAACCATCCTAAGATGTTTCCATTGAAAACAGTTTCTGTCTAGCATGCACTGATCTCCCAACTTCCTAGCAAAATAACCGGAGAAAGGATAAAATGTCACATGCCTGCATGCTAAGGCACTTCAGTCGTGTCCGACTCTTTGTGACCCTATGGACTGTAGCCCACTAGGCTCCTCTGTTCATTGGATTCTCAAGGCAAGAATACTGGAGTGGGTAGCCATTCCCTTCTCCAGGGGATATTCCCAATCCAGGGATCTAACCCTGGTCACCTGCACTGCAGGTAGATTCTTTACCATCTGAGCCACCAGGGAAGCACATTATTTAAAAATTACAACTCTGCAAAACAGAAAATGTGTTCTTCTTTTGCAAACATTTTTTGGAACTGGTACAGAAAGCCTGAGAAGAGATGAGTGTTCATAGACAACTAAGAAGTGAAAAGTCAACTGGATGAGATGTAAAGAAAATAGGTTTATAAAATATAAAATTGAAGATGAAAAACGGTAATTGCTCAAATGAAATCTATGTTGACAGCAGAGAACACAGAATAAATTGTATGAAGGCCACAGTTCAAAAGATGCCTCTGAATCAGCAGTATAAGAATAAGGAAATGGAAGGAAAACGGAAACAAAATGATGATAGCTGCAGAGGCTAAAGACCAGAGCATCACTCTCAGAATATAGGAGCTACTAAGATACATGTAAATATGTACAGTACAGGTAATAGCCAACGATGCACTTTTAAAAATCCTCAAATACAACAAAACAGTAACAGGAAAGTTGAAAGGGTTAACCCCATTCAAAGGTAAAACCAATGAAAGAAAAGTCCATTATGCACACATATCAACATAAATCTGTCAAAAAAATACCCTAAAATTCAAGCTTATAAAATGGAGAGCAGGACAGATCCAAAGGAAAAAAATAAAGCTGGTCATTCATCTTATGTGCAGTCTATATGATAGTGAATGTAAACTTGGATCCACTGAGTTATCCTTCATATTTTAAGAACCAGAAATAAAACACATCTGCAGAAATGAAGGAGTTTGAAAAGAAAATGCCTACAGTTTGTGGTTGAAACTCCTATCAAAAACATACTTCAACCAATAAAGAGTTAAATTGACAGGAAGAGCCCAAATACAGAAAAACTGTCTATAAAATAATTCTCAAAAGAAAATCAGCAGGAACAATGTTCTTCTTTTCAAAATTATCTCATAAAGAAGGACTTTAATAAACTATACCTATTTGAATTGGCCATGAATTAAATCTACAATAAAATAAGTACACATTGAAATACAGTCTTGTATTTTTCTACTTTGGCTTATACATATATCTTTAATGAATATGTTTTTAATAAACTTCATATAAAACATATTATCTGTCCTTGAAATTTTATATCATCTGGGAAATTGATTAGTATGTCTTTGATCAGTATGACTTAATTTAAGTCTTTGACGATTATTGAACACAGTGGTTCCAAGGTCAGAACTTTATGCCTCTTGACCAGGCAACCATCTGCCAAGTCAAATCAAACATTTTAGAAAACTAAGAATGATGCAAAAGTGGAGCACCCGGATGAGACGCAAAGAAAATAGGTTTATAAAATATAAAATTGAAGATGAAAAACGGTAATTGCTCAAATGAAATCTATGTTGACAGCAGAGAACACAGAATAAATTGTATGAAGGCCACAGTTCAAAAGATGCCTCTGAATCAGCAGTATAAGAATAAGGAAATGGAAGGAAAACGGAAACAAAATGATGATAGCTGCAGAGGCTAAAGACCAGAGCATCACTCTCAGAATATAGGAGCTACTAAGATACATGTAAATATGTACAGTACAGGTAATAGCCAACGATGCACTTTTAAAAATCCTCAAATACAACAAAACAGTAACAGGAAAGTTGAAAGGGTTAACCCCATTCAAAGGTAAAACCAATGAAAGAAAAAGTCCATTATGCACACATATCAACATAAATCTGTCAAAAAAATACCCTAAAATTCAAGCTTATAAAATGGAGAGCAGGACAGATCCAAAGGAAAAAAATAAAGCTGGTCATTCATCTTATGTGCAGTCTATATGATAGTGAATGTAAACTTGGATCCACTGAGTTATCCTTCATATTTTAAGAACCAGAAATAAAACACATCTGCAGAAATGAAGGAGTTTGAAAAGAAAATGCCTACAGTTTGTGGTTGAAACTCCTATCAAAAACATACTTCAACCAATAAAGAGTTAAATTGACAGGAAGAGCCCAAATACAGAAAAACTGTCTATAAAATAATTCTCAAAAGAAAATCAGCAGGAACAATGTTCTTCTTTTCAAAATTATCTCATAAAGAAGGACTTTAATAAACTATACCTATTTGAATTGGCCATGAATTAAATCTACAATAAAATAAGTACACATTGAAATACAGTCTTGTATTTTTCTACTTTGGCTTATACATATATCTTTAATGAATATGTTTTTAATAAACTTCATATAAAACATATTATCTGTCCTTGAAATTTTATATCATCTGGGAAATTGATTAGTATGTCTTTGATCAGTATGACTTAATTTAAGTCTTTGACGATTATTGAACACAGTGGTTCCAAGGTCAGAACTTTATGCCTCTTGACCAGGCAACCATCTGCCAAGTCAAATCAAACATTTTATTAATGTTTTGGGACATTTTAAACCAATTTAAAATCTATCTAATTATAAATCACATTTTCCATCTTATTCACAAAGTTACTATGTAAGATCCTCAAATGTATTACTTAAATCAAGATGTAATATGTCATCATTCTAAGTTGCCAATCTAATGAGACAATTAAAAACAAATTGAAAGAGGTTAGCCTAACCTCAATATGATTTCTTCTTGAGGAGTCAGTACCACCTCCTAGGAATCACTTTTTCTATCCACAGGTCTCTTTTCAAAGAAACCATTTATAAATTTTGATATAGTTGCATATCTAATAAACTAGCCTATCAAATAAAAAAAATCCAACTGTTTTTCAAAAGGTTAGATATTTAACCATCATCAAGAATCTGACACTATTTTCATTTTTAAATTTTATAGGCAGTATACTTGCAAATGCATCTGTAGGTTTCCAGTGTCTCGGGATAGTTATTCAATTGAATCTGGAAGCAAGATTTAAATGTCATCAATGGAAAGACAGTTGATTGATTGACTGAGGACCAACAGAATGCCAACACCATGTTGGATCTTATAAAGTTCAATTTAATTAACTGACATAACACATCATTGAACTGGTAGGTTTGTGTCTGTTTTGGAGAGGAGAAAGCTAAAGCTCTGATCTACAAAGTGACCATCTTAAAATCACATAGACAGCAAGCCACTATGCGAGCACAATATTTAAAACTCATGATTTTTATACTGCAGCATTAATTCTTTATTTTATCATGCATTCATACTATGCACCATCCCTGAAGCACTGGAATTCTCTTTTTGACAATTTTAAAATCAAAACTAGAGTTTAGAAACTGCCTAAACTTTACATCTGTTTTCCTACTTTGGCTTATACATATATCTTTAATGAATATGTTTTAATAAACTTCATATAAAACATATTATCTGTCCTTGAAATTTTATATCATCTGGGAAATTGATTAGTATGTCTTTGATCAGTATGACTTAATTTAAGTCTTTGACGATTATTGAACACAGTGGTTCCAAGGTCAGAACTTTATGCCTCTTGACCAGGCAACCATCTGCCAAGTCAAATCAAACATTTTATTAATGTTTTGGGACATTTTAAACCAATTTAAAATCTATCTAATTATAAATCACATTTTCCATCTTATTCACAAAGTTACTATGTAAGATCCTCAAATGTATTACTTAAATCAAGATGTAATATGTCATCATTCTAAGTTGCCAATCTAATGAGACAATTAAAAACAAATTGAAAGAGGTTAGCCTAACCTCAATATGATTTCTTCTTGAGGAGTCAGTACCACCTCCTAGGAATCACTTTTTCTATCCACAGGTCTCTTTTCAAAGAAACCATTTATAAATTTTGATATAGTTGCATATCTAATAAACTAGCCTATCAAATAAAAAAAATCCAACTGTTTTTCAAAAGGTTAGATATTTAACCATCATCAAGAATCTGACACTATTTTCATTTTTAAATTTTATAGGCAGTATACTTGCAAATGCATCTGTAGGTTTCCAGTGTCTCGGGATAGTTATTCAATTGAATCTGGAAGCAAGATTTAAATGTCATCAATGGAAAGACAGTTGATTGATTGACTGAGGACCAACAGAATGCCAACACCATGTTGGATCTTATAAAGTTCAATTTAATTAACTGACATAACACATCATTGAACTGGTAGGTTTGTGTCTGTTTTGGAGAGGAGAAAGCTAAAGCTCTGATCTACAAAGTGACCATCTTAAAATCACATAGACAGCAAGCCACTATGCGAGCACAATATTTAAAACTCATGATTTTTATACTGCAGCATTAATTCTTTATTTTATCATGCATTCATACTATGCACCATCCCTGAAGCACTGGAATTCTCTTTTTGACAATTTTAAAATCAAAACTAGAGTTTAGAAATGAATTCTGCCTAAACTTTACATCTGTTTTCCTCAGCACTTTTCCCGAATTAAAGCTAATTCTGTAACTTGGTCCTCCCTGCATCTGTTTCCAAGTGACATGTCTATCTTATTACCCCAGGCACTATCTCACAACTTCTGGGCTTGTCTTTGAGCCAGCTGACCTCATGGGAGATGCCCTGGGCATCAGATTGCTGTCCCTTCCTCACCAGAATCATTTCTGATGAGACAACTACCATTTTGATATTTAAATTATTTTTATTGAAAGACCTCTGAGGTTTTTTGTAATCTGAATTAACTTCCAAGTTATGCCTAAGCTCTTTTTCTATTTTGTGGCTATTATAATAAATCTCAATAAGACAACTCCTCTTTCTCCCAAACTTCTCATGACTTGCATTATAAACACATTATTTTCTTTCTATAATAATTAAAATGTGAACAGAACCTCATGGCCCCAAATTTGCCATAAGAATGCACTCACTTTCTAGGAAGATGCTGTATTTTCTGGTAGTTATGATTTGTATATTTAAATGCACTAATTGTTTTCTAAAACACTTGACTTGGGCTTAGAAGCCCAGGTGCACAGAGAAGGGAAAACTTGGATGCTTTTAACCTATTCATGATGTGTTTCTCCATCTTTGCTGTGTCATCTTTTAATTTTACTGTCATATAAAATCAGACAATTTTAATAATAATAGTGCCTTTTGGTAAATAGGCTTTTTTCTTTTTAAAAAAAAAAAAAGAAAAAAAATCACACCATACAATTAAGAACCATTAACTTCTGTTAGGGGATTGGGTTAAGTCTTCTTTAAGTCTCTTAAAATGAATGACCTTCCATAGTTTTAAAACAGAGCCATGGACTTTCACAGGCAAAAAGAAACTACTGTTGACAGCCCTTCCTGGGTACTGCTGCATTGTGTGGTCTTTATCACAGACATTTTTAAGACCTCCTCAGAATTTTTACATACACTTACTAAAAGGTTTTGGATTTACAAAGCAACATCAGCTAGTTATAACAAGATACTCACTTTCTAGGGAGATGCTATATTTTTTGGTAGGCACGATTTGTATATTTAAGAATCAACGTGTTGCTCAGTAAGCAAAAATGAAAACCTAAATCCAATCATTAATGACAATTACAAAAAAGGAAAAAACAACATAAGCAGCCCCGGTGTTCTTGGGTTACTGAATACCAAGAACACATGTGTTGACTGAAAGGTCACAGTCACTGAGCACCAAGAGAAATCAGCAACTCAATGAAACAGCCTCATTTCCACAGCAGAGGATCCTGGGATCAGGGTCTCATTGTATACTGGGTGGTCTCCCTTCAAATGGTCACTTACCCCTCTCATTCTCTGTAGTATTTGATATAGCCTCACTGGTACTCAAAGCTCACCCCATGTGACAATATCAAAGCCCAGTGAGGTGGTTGTTCTCAGCAACTGCTATTCTTCCTGGTTTCACTGGCAGCTTTATTTTAGCTACTTTCTTTCTACATCCAACCATCTCTTCCTCCCGCTTTCAAATGCTCAACCTCATTAATTTTTTTCCTATTGACTCTAGGTTACTTGAGTCTGTTAAGTTCCCGTGTCCATTCATTCATGCATTTGTCCAACTCTACTAAGATCTAGCTAAATGCCAAGCCCTTTACTTATGATGGAGAATCCTAATATGAATGTTTCTACTCTCAAAGAGCTCATGGTTTGAATGAACGAGATATAAATGAATAGTGATAATTCAATTTAATAAGCCTGATGATAGAAACACAAAAAGAATAGATCAACAGTCAAAATTTAATTTAAGACATTCTACAAGGAAGCTGCATCCAAAAAAGGGAAAGAAAGCCATATAAGATTAAAAAGAAAACTTGCATCTTAAATAATTCAACTCTTATATTAGATAAGTACAGGAAGTAGATATATTGAGATACCACCAAGGCTTAGCAATTTGAGACAAAATAGAATACATTTAGTTATAATACATGTAGCTATAGCCGGAAGAGTGGCTATGGTCAAGTGAAGATGTGGTGCTAAGGAAGCTGAACTGTTAATGTGAAATGTATGCAGAACCACTGGAAATTTTAAAAAGAGGGACTGACCTGATCAGAATTTATTTTACAAAGATGTTTCTGCTGGCAATACAAAGAAAGGTTTGAAGGAGTTCTTCAAGAAAGAAAAAAGAAAGTCAGAAGGCTGCTGTATTAAATTAAGTTGTCATCAGGACCTGCATATGGCAGAAAGAATACAGAAATGACACTTAATTTAGAAATTTGGGAGGTAGAAGGGAAATCATCCATGAACAGAAGTGTCTGGAGAGTACAGAACAGGCACCTATTTAGAAGGATCCCAGTTTCTAGGTAGTTAAAAATAATACTCAAGGAACTTCCTGGGTGGTCCAGTGGTTAAGTCTTCAATGCAGGGGGCTCAGGTTCAATCCTTGATTGGGGAGCTATGACCTGACATGCTGTGAGATGCAGTCAAGAAATATAAATAAATAAAATAAAAATAATATTCAAAGAGAAAGAAGCTAGGATGAATAGAAAATAGGGAATTTTAGTACAGTGAGGTGGTTGTTCTCAGCAACTGCTATTCTTCCTGGTTTCACTGGCAGCTTTATTTTAGCTACTTTCTTTCTACATCCAACCATCTCTTCCTCCCGCTTTCAAATGCTCAACCTCATTAATTTTTTCCTATTGACTCTAGGTTACTTGAGTCTGTTAAGTTCCCGTGTCCATTCATTCATGCATTTGTCCAACTCTACTAAGATCTAGCTAAATGCCAAGCCCTTTACTTATGATGGAGAATCCTAATATGAATGTTTCTACTCTCAAAGAGCTCATGGTTTGAATGAACGAGATATAAATGAATAGTGATAATTCAATTTAATAAGCCTGATGATAGAAACACAAAAAGAATAGATCAACAGTCAAAATTTAATTTAAGACATTCTACAAGGAAGCTGCATCCAAAAAAGGGAAAGAAAGCCATATAAGATTAAAAAGAAAACTTGCATCTTAAATAATTCAACTCTTATATTAGATAAGTACAGGAAGTAGATATATTGAGATACCACCAAGGCTTAGCAATTTGAGACAAAATAGAATACATTTAGTTATAATACATGTAGCTATAGCCGGAAGAGTGGCTATGGTCAAGTGAAGATGTGGTGCTAAGGAAGCTGAACTGTTAATGTGAAATGTATGCAGAACCACTGGAAATTTTAAAAAGAGGGACTGACCTGATCAGAATTTATTTTACAAAGATGTTTCTGCTGGCAATACAAAGAAAGGTTTGAAGGAGTTCTTCAAGAAAGAAAAAAGAAAGTCAGAAGGCTGCTGTATTAAATTAAGTTGTCATCAGGACCTGCATATGGCAGAAAGAATACAGAAATGACACTTAATTTAGAAATTTGGGAGGTAGAAGGGAAATCATCCATGAACAGAAGTGTCTGGAGAGTACAGAACAGGCACCTATTTAGAAGGATCCCAGTTTCTAGGTAGTTAAAAATAATACTCAAGGAACTTCCTGGGTGGTCCAGTGGTTAAGTCTTCAATGCAGGGGGCTCAGGTTCAATCCTTGATTGGGGAGCTATGACCTGACATGCTGTGAGATGCAGTCAAGAAATATAAATAAATAAAATAAAAATAATATTCAAAGAGAAAGAAGCTAGGATGAATAGAAAATAGGGAATTTTAGTACAGTGAAGCTATTGTATATGCTACCATGATGCTGGATATATATCATTAAACACTTATCAAAATCTATGTAATAGTGCTCACTTCAGCAGTACCATTATTAAATACTAAAACGGAATGATACAGAGAAGATTAGCATGGCCTGTACGCAAGGATGACATGCAAATTCGTGAAGTGTTCCATATTTTTCTGTATACCTAGGGCTGATTCAGGTTTACATGTGGCAATAAACAACAAAGCCATGTAAAATTAAAATAAAATGCTAAAAAAATGAAAAAATATATGTAATGCACAACACAGGAGTGAGTCCATATTATTAACTATGACCTTCAGTTAATAATAATGTATCAATGTCAGCTCATCAGGTGTACCACATATAATAATAGTAGGGTAAAATGGGGGAGAGAGTATAGAGAAACTATACTGTCCATTCAGTTTTCCTATAAAATTAAATCTATTCAAGAAAATAGTCTGTTTTTTTAAAAAAAGAGAAAAATAGGGCTTCCCTGGTGGTCCAGTGGGTAAAGAGTCCGCCTTGCAGTGCAAGGGGCACCAGTGCGATCAATCGCTGGACCGGGAAGATCCTGTGTACCACGGAGCAGCTGGACCGGTGTGTCCAATTAAGAGCCAGTGCTCTAGAGCATGTGTGCCCAGAGCTGGTGCTCTGCAACAAGAGAGGCCACTGCAATGGGAGGTCCACACAGGCCAAAGAATAAAGATGAATGAAAATAAATAAATAAATATATAAATAAATAAAGAGGCCAAAATTTTAAAAAAAGAAAAAATAGAAGGTATGAGAAATAGCAATTTGAGGTCTCCCAGCACCCAGGGCATGCCACTTTAGGGTGGCCATAGAGAAGGATCATCCTGAACAGTCTACACAGCAAGCCTGAGGAAGCCCGTTTCTACATTTGCTGAGGATCCCAATGTCTGCTTCAAGGAACTGGGCTTCAAGCCTTCCATGCTTCTTTTACCACCTGATGCTATAGTTCTAGCGGGGACAGGAGAGAAGTGGGCCTGTGTTCTATCACAGGACTGACACAATCCGTTTGCCCCTCTACACCCAACTTTCCTGAATTACAATACAGTTTTGCTAATGCATTGCACAGTCATAAGCCTGAGCTTGAATACAAATTCTATAGCCAGTTTGTGCCGATGGATAATTTATCACAGCCATAAAAATCTGGAGCTTTTCAATTCATGAATCTCACGGTTCAAATGTGAAGCAGCACACAGACTGCAAGCTGCATTTCATGCGATTCTAATGGATCCATGAATACAGGAGCAACAGAGGAATTAAAAGGATGATGAGAAAAAAATCAAAAGATGTAGAAAATCTCCAATGTGACCTTTAGAAAAAAAGTGTTCTATCACCATTTTGCTTAGCAGGGGACAGACATGTATACCCAACATAAGCCTTTGACCTCAAGATAAAAGAAACAGAAAAACAAACAGAAAACAAAACCAACTCTTTTGCATAAATATCTAGAAATGGAGTGGGACCCGAAGAACAGGGAGCAAAAAATATGTGACTTCAGAGTTTAGGAGTGACATTTCCTGATCCCCAGCTATGACAGACATACCTCCAGGCATGTGTAGTTCAACACTTCCCAAGGGCATTAGGGCAATTTCAAACAGATCTGACACCAGGAAGGGACATTTTGTTGCTGAGCTAAACTTTATATATTGAATTGTCCCACCGAAAGTTCCCCATCCTCTATACATTAAACAAAAGGAACAAATTTTCCTTCAAAAATTAATTCAACCATTTGCCATATATAGGCATGCATAGTGTACACTATAGCTTGAATGTTGTCTCCCTGCCTCCCTGCTTCCCAGATTCACATGTTGAATCCCTCACCTCTGATGGGATGATATTTGGAGGCGGGCCTTGGGAAGGAATTACGTACAGCCAAGGTCATGAGGGTGGAACCCCATGGTGGGAAAAGAGACCAGTGGTCACTCTCTCCATCATGGGGAAAGAGCTCTACCAATAGAGAAGGATCATCCTGAACAGTCTACACAGCAAGCCTGAGGAAGCCCGTTTCTACATTTGCTGAGGATCCCAATGTCTGCTTCAAGGAACTGGGCTTCAAGCCTTCCATGCTTCTTTTACCACCTGATGCTATAGTTCTAGCGGGGACAGGAGAGAAGTGGGCCTGTGTTCTATCACAGGACTGACACAATCCGTTTGCCCCTCTACACCCAACTTTCCTGAATTACAATACAGTTTTGCTAATGCATTGCACAGTCATAAGCCTGAGCTTGAATACAAATTCTATAGCCAGTTTGTGCCGATGGATAATTTATCACAGCCATAAAAATCTGGAGCTTTTCAATTCATGAATCTCACGGTTCAAATGTGAAGCAGCACACAGACTGCAAGCTGCATTTCATGCGATTCTAATGGATCCATGAATACAGGAGCAACAGAGGAATTAAAAGGATGATGAGAAAAAAATCAAAAGATGTAGAAAATCTCCAATGTGACCTTTAGAAAAAAAGTGTTCTATCACCATTTTGCTTAGCAGGGGACAGACATGTATACCCAACATAAGCCTTTGACCTCAAGATAAAAGAAACAGAAAAACAAACAGAAAACAAAACCAACTCTTTTGCATAAATATCTAGAAATGGAGTGGGACCCGAAGAACAGGGAGCAAAAAATATGTGACTTCAGAGTTTAGGAGTGACATTTCCTGATCCCCAGCTATGACAGACATACCTCCAGGCATGTGTAGTTCAACACTTCCCAAGGGCATTAGGGCAATTTCAAACAGATCTGACACCAGGAAGGGACATTTTGTTGCTGAGCTAAACTTTATATATTGAATTGTCCCACCGAAAGTTCCCCATCCTCTATACATTAAACAAAAGGAACAAATTTTCCTTCAAAAATTAATTCAACCATTTGCCATATATAGGCATGCATAGTGTACACTATAGCTTGAATGTTGTCTCCCTGCCTCCCTGCTTCCCAGATTCACATGTTGAATCCCTCACCTCTGATGGGATGATATTTGGAGGCGGGCCTTGGGGAAGGAATTACGTACAGCCAAGGTCATGAGGGTGGAACCCCCATGGTGGGAAAAGAGACCAGTGGTCACTCTCTCTCCATCATGCACAGAGAGGAAGACCATCTGCAAGCCAGGGAGAAGACTCTCACCAAGAACCAAACCCACTGGCACTAGGATCTTGGGACTTTCCATTCCCTAGAGCTACGAAACGTATTTTTTTTTTTATTGCACCTGACCTGTGCCAGGCATTGTGCCAAGGATTGATTATACAAATAATCTCAAACAAACTCAGCTCCTTGGTCCATGGAGCTGAATCTAATCTAGAAGGATGGATCCATTGTAACAAGAAGTAAACACATAAACTCATTTATTATATAATGTGACGATTGCTAACAAAGAAAAGTCCTAAAGTATATGAAAGAGAAAACCAGGAAAGGGTGATATAAATTGAGAAGCATCCAAGAAGCCTCTATGAAGAGGGGACATTTGAGTACAGAGCTAAAAAATGAGTTGGTCTTGGCTAGGTCAAAAGCATAGAAGAGTGTTCCAGAAATAACTAGCTTAGTGAAGGCCATGGAGCAGAAAACTACCTGTGATCTTTGAGGAGTATTCTGATGCCAGGGAAGCAAGAGGCTGAGCAATGAGATTAAATGCAGTTGGAGGACACGCAGAACATCCCTACATGTTTGTAGAAAGTCTTGAAATCAAGTAGGACCAGTTTTCCAACTCTGTTCTTCTTCAAGGTTCTGTTCCCCATTCTACAGCCTTTGAATATATATACAGAAAATCTTTTCTAGTTCTATTTCTTAAAGTCTACTAGGATTTTCATGTGTATTGTATTGAAGCTCAATTAGGAAGATTTGCTGTCTCAACAATACTGAGTATTCCAATCCATGAATACTGGATATCTCTTCATCTTTTGGATGTTTGATTTCTCTTGGTGACAAAGTTCCCCATCCTCTATACATTAAACAAAAGGAACAAATTTTCCTTCAAAAATTAATTCAACCATTTGCCATATATAGGCATGCATAGTGTACACTATAGCTTGAATGTTGTCTCCCTGCCTCCCTGCTTCCCAGATTCACATGTTGAATCCCTCACCTCTGATGGGATGATATTTGGAGGCGGGCCTTGGGGAAGGAATTACGTACAGCCAAGGTCATGAGGGTGGAACCCCCATGGTGGGAAAAGAGACCAGTGGTCACTCTCTCTCCATCATGCACAGAGAGGAAGACCATCTGCAAGCCAGGGAGAAGACTCTCACCAAGAACCAAACCCACTGGCACTAGGATCTTGGGACTTTCCATTCCCTAGAGCTACGAAACGTATTTTTTTTTTTATTGCACCTGACCTGTGCCAGGCATTGTGCCAAGGATTGATTATACAAATAATCTCAAACAAACTCAGCTCCTTGGTCCATGGAGCTGAATCTAATCTAGAAGGATGGATCCATTGTAACAAGAAGTAAACACATAAACTCATTTATTATATAATGTGACGATTGCTAACAAAGAAAAGTCCTAAAGTATATGAAAGAGAAACCAGGAAAGGGTGATATAAATTGAGAAGCATCCAAGAAGCCTCTATGAAGAGGGGACATTTGAGTACAGAGCTAAAAAATGAGTTGGTCTTGGCTAGGTCAAAAGCATAGAAGAGTGTTCCAGAAATAACTAGCTTAGTGAAGGCCATGGAGCAGAAAACTACCTGTGATCTTTGAGGAGTATTCTGATGCCAGGGAAGCAAGAGGCTGAGCAATGAGATTAAATGCAGTTGGAGGACACGCAGAACATCCCTACATGTTTGTAGAAAGTCTTGAAATCAAGTAGGACCAGTTTTCCAACTCTGTTCTTCTTCAAGGTTCTGTTCCCCATTCTACAGCCTTTGAATATATATACAGAAAATCTTTTCTAGTTCTATTTCTTAAAGTCTACTAGGATTTTCATGTGTATTGTATTGAAGCTCAATTAGGAAGATTTGCTGTCTCAACAATACTGAGTATTCCAATCCATGAATACTGGATATCTCTTCATCTTTTGGATGTTTGATTTCTCTTGGTGACAGGTTCCAGTAAATTTTCTTTTAAAGATATAGTGTTTATACACTTTAAAAAAATATTCCTAGGAATTTCATTCTTTTGGTGCTATTATAATTTTTTAAAAAATGTCTTCCAATTGTTGGTTATTAGTATGTAAAAATGCAGTTGATTTTTATATAGGGATTTTTTGTTTCTGGAAATTTATGATGATTTATTTATTAGATCCTATTTTATTTAGAAGATTATTACAACTTTCCCCAAAGATGACTGCATCATCAGAAAATAGACTGTGTAATTTCTTCTCAAGTCTATACATCTTTCATTTCTTTTATTGCTTATTGGTCAGACAAGGACTTGAAATGTGATTTTAGGGAAAAAGCATCATTAAGTATGCTGTTAGTAGTCAGTTATCTGTTTGTGCCCATTATCAGGGTATGGAAGTTTACTTTTATATATTTATTCATTAAACATGAATGAACTTAATTTTATCAGATGCTTTTCTGTATCATTTGAGGTGACCATGTGTTTTTTGTCCTTAATTTGTTAATGTGGTGAATCACATTAAATAGTTCTCAAATGTTGAAGCAAGCTGTATCCCAAGGATAAGACTCCACTGGAATATGATGTATTACCCTGTTTATATACTGCTAGATTCATCCATTTTGTTGAGGATGCTTACATCTAAGTTCATAGGGGATATTGGGCAGTGATTTTCTTTTCTTGTAATATCTTTTTTAGCTTTTGGTATCAGAATTATGCCAATTTCATAAATTTTAAGATCTTTGAGGAGTATTCTGATGCCAGGAAGCAAGAGGCTGAGGAATGAGATTAAATGCAGTTGGAGGACACGCAGAACATCCCTACATGTTTGTAGAAAGTCTTGAAATCAAGTAGGACCAGTTTTCCAACTCTGTTCTTCTTCAAGGTTCTGTTCCCCATTCTACAGCCTTTGAATATATATACAGAAAATCTTTTCTAGTTCTATTTCTTAAAGTCTACTAGGATTTTCATGTGTATTGTATTGAAGCTCAATTAGGAAGATTTGCTGTCTCAACAATACTGAGTATTCCAATCCATGAATACTGGATATCTCTTCATCTTTTGGATGTTTGATTTCTCTTGGTGACAGGTTCCAGTAAATTTTCTTTTAAAGATATAGTGTTTATACACTTTAAAAAAATATTCCTAGGAATTTCATTCTTTTGGTGCTATTATAATTTTTTAAAAAATGTCTTCCAATTGTTGGTTATTAGTATGTAAAAATGCAGTTGATTTTTATATAGGGATTTTTTGTTTCTGGAAATTTATGATGATTTATTTATTAGATCCTATTTTATTTAGAAGATTATTACAACTTTCCCCAAAGATGACTGCATCATCAGAAAATAGACTGTGTAATTTCTTCTCAAGTCTATACATCTTTCATTTCTTTTATTGCTTATTGGTCAGACAAGGACTTGAAATGTGATTTTAGGGAAAAAGCATCATTAAGTATGCTGTTAGTAGTCAGTTATCTGTTTGTGCCCATTATCAGGGTATGGAAGTTTACTTTTATATATTTATTCATTAAACATGAATGAACTTAATTTTATCAGATGCTTTTCTGTATCATTTGAGGTGACCATGTGTTTTTTGTCCTTAATTTGTTAATGTGGTGAATCACATTAAATAGTTCTCAAATGTTGAAGCAAGCTGTATCCCAAGGATAAGACTCCACTGGAATATGATGTATTACCCTGTTTATATACTGCTAGATTCATCCATTTTGTTGAGGATGCTTACATCTAAGTTCATAGGGGATATTGGGCAGTGATTTTCTTTTCTTGTAATATCTTTTTTAGCTTTTGGTATCAGAATTATGCCAATTTCATTAAATGAATTTAAAAATTTTTTTCTCCTCTATTTTCTGAAAGAGTTTACCATTAGAGTTATTTAATTCAGTGTTGGCTAGAACACACCAGTGATGCCATCTGGGCCTGGAATTTCATTTGTAATGAGGCTTACAAATCCAGCATCTTTAATAGATATATCAATATTCATATTTCCTCTTTTTAAATCAGTTTTTATAACCTGTGCTTTTAAAGAAATGTATCCATTTCATTAAGTTGTTGAATTATTGGCATCAAGTTGTTCATAACATCATCTTATTATTCACTTTATGTCTAAAAGATCTAAAGTGAAATCCCCACTTTCAATTCTGATATTAATACTTTCAGTTTTCTCTCATTTTTATTGATTAGTCTTACTTCAGATTTATTAACTTTATTAACCTTATCAAACAAACAAATCACATTTGGACATAGATAATTTTCTATGATATTACATATAATCTATTATGTAATCTATATCTTTCTTTAAAGTTGTTTTGCATTTAGCCTGTTTTTATTTTCTTATCTTTTTTTTGAGAGGGAATCTAAGAATCTCAAATTTAAGCATTTTTGATTCTTTATATAAGGACATAATGCTATGAACTTTCCTTTAGGCATTATTTTATCTGCATTCCACAAATTTTGATATGTTGTATTTTCATCACCACTTACTTAGAAGTATTATTTATATTGCTTTCATGATTTTTTTTCTTTGACTTATAGGTTTAGAATTATGCTATTTAAATTTCACTGGAAATTTTCTGGGTTTTTAAAAATTGATTTCAATTTTTTAAAATTTTTGGTCGTAATTAATTGATTAATTTTCATCCACCTTTATTCTTTGGCCTGTGTGGCCTCCCATTACAGTGGCCTCTCTTGTTGCAGAGTACCAGCTCTGGGCGCGTGTGCTCCAGAGTGCCAGCTCATAACTACACACAGTGGTCCAGCCGCTCTGCAGCACATGGGATCTTCCTGGGCCAGGGATGGAACCGATGCCCCCTGCACTGCAAGGCAGACTCTACACACTGGACCACCAGGGAAGCCCTACTTGGGCAGATTTTACTCTTTGGATATTGATTGTGAGTTAACTCTATGGGCCAATGGATGTTGCATCTTCGTAGATGCATGCTTGAAAAGAATGTGTATTCTCTAATTGGTGGATATAGTAGGCTGTAATGTCAACTATGTTACATTGGTTGATAGCATTATTTACATCTTCTAGAGCCTCTTTAGATATATATATATATATTTTTTTTTTTTTTGCCTACTTGTTATGTCAATTTCCAATAGAATGAAATTAAAATGTGGACTATATTAGATTTTTCTATTTGTCACATTAGATTTGTCAATTTTAAAAATCATTTCAAAGAATAATTTGCTGTACAATAGAGATTTGGATCTGATACAAGAATTCAGAAATATAAAACAAAATACCCATAAAAGTTAGGAGGCATTTGAACAGTATTTCCTCAGAAAAAGCTGCCAACTCTGTATCATTCTGACGTGGATTCCTACAGACATTTGGAGTGAAATGTGAAGACGGGCCAGTGATCCAGCAAAGGGGGGAAAGACCTGTCAAAATTCATATCATAAACTTGGAAGCTTTGTTACAAGGTGTATACATATTTAGAAAAGTATGTTGTATTTTCATCACCACTTACTTAGAAGTATTATTTATATTGCTTTCATGATTTTTTTTCTTTGACTTATAGGTTTAGAATTATGCTATTTAAATTTCACTGGAAATTTTCTGGGTTTTTAAAAATTGATTTCAATTTTTTAAAATTTTTGGTCGTAATTAATTGATTAATTTTCATCCACCTTTATTCTTTGGCCTGTGTGGCCTCCCATTACAGTGGCCTCTCTTGTTGCAGAGTACCAGCTCTGGGCGCGTGTGCTCCAGAGTGCCAGCTCATAACTACACACAGTGGTCCAGCCGCTCTGCAGCACATGGGATCTTCCTGGGCCAGGGATGGAACCGATGCCCCCTGCACTGCAAGGCAGACTCTACACACTGGACCACCAGGGAAGCCCTACTTGGGCAGATTTTACTCTTTGGATATTGATTGTGAGTTAACTCTATGGGCCAATGGATGTTGCATCTTCGTAGATGCATGCTTGAAAAGAATGTGTATTCTCTAATTGGTGGATATAGTAGGCTGTAATGTCAACTATGTTACATTGGTTGATAGCATTATTTACATCTTCTAGAGCCTCTTTAGATATATATATTTTTTTTTTTTTTTTGCCTACTTGTTATGTCAATTTCCAATAGAATGAAATTAAAATGTGGACTATATTAGATTTTTCTATTTGTCACATTAGATTTGTCAATTTTAAAAATCATTTCAAAGAATAATTTGCTGTACAATAGAGATTTGGATCTGATACAAGAATTCAGAAATATAAAACAAAATACCCATAAAAGTTAGGAGGCATTTGAACAGTATTTCCTCAGAAAAAGCTGCCAACTCTGTATCATTCTGACGTGGATTCCTACAGACATTTGGAGTGAAATGTGAAGACGGGCCAGTGATCCAGCAAAGGGGGGAAAGACCTGTCAAAATTCATATCATAAACTTGGAAGCTTTGTTACAAGGTGTATACATATTTAGAAATGCTTCTTTTATCATCATGTCCGTCCCCCTTTATCCCCTGTAATATTCTTTGGCATCGAGTCTACTTTGTCTAATATTGAGATGGCCTTGCCAGGTTTCTTATATGTAAAATTTACATGATATATGTTTTCCTTCTTTCTCAATCCACCTGGGCCTTTATGTTTCAAATGCTATAAACAGCATATTTTTTCAGCTTTATAATTGTTAATGACGGGAGGGCTAGTCAGTTCCCTGTTACTCTATCATGGCATGTAGAATAAATCCCCCCTTCTTTTTCCTGAGTACCATTAATATACACCACCTCTCTTTTCCAGTTTGTGGTGCCTTGAAGGCAGGAATTGATGTATAGCTCTATTAAAATGCATTTGTTAGTGGTAGCCAATTGCTTCAGGCTATTAGAATTTTGTAATTCCTTTTTTCAAACTGGAGGCAGTGCTGTCCAGACTTTGATGTGAATAAAAAAAATCACTTGGAGACTTAGATATAAGTTTTGATTCATGAGATGTGAGATAAACTCTAAGATTCTTAAGCCTGCAATGCTGGTCTGTATACCACACTCTGAACAGCATGATGTGTAGGTCTTTCTAGCTCACCAAGAGTCATCCAGGTTTTTATGTCACAGGATACTAACTTGCACGACTTGGTGATGAAAGGCAAGTATATGAAAGTATGAAGTTGGCATATATAATAAAGCAGAGGATAGTGGGACCAGAGGTAACCTGAAGAGTACTGCCATCACCAAAGTCATTCAGATTTAAATAGTCAGCACATGACGCTGTCAAAACCACCCCACAATCCTGCAAAGTAAATTCAGGTCACATCCAACTATTTATGATTCCTGTTCAATGTCTTGATCCATGAATGAATTTAAAAACTGTAATCTTCACACCCAAATTTACAAAGTGCAAAGTTACAAAACTTAAAAAAAACAAGCAAACAAAAAATCCAACATTATCTTGAGGGTTTAGGACCTGGCAGAGTTAGACTTGATACCAAAAATATGATCCACAAAAGAATAAATGCATACCTCAGACCTCATAAAAATGAAAAACTTTTCTTTGTGAAATATCTTATTAAGAGGTTGAAAAACAAAACTTCAGAGAAGGGTCAAATATTTGCAAACCACACATCTGGCAAGGAATCAGTATCTAAAATCTATAAAGAACTTCCAAAACTCAACATTAATAAACAATCCAGTGAGAAAATGGGCAAAGTTCATAAAGAGATATTTCACCAAAGAGAATATGGCAACAAGCACATGAAAAGGTATTCAATATAATCAGTCATTAGAGAAGGACAGAACCACAATGCACTATTATGCCATGCCTATCAGCATAAGTTGCCATAAAGAAAATCTTCTGTAGATATCTGTACCATTAATATACACCACCTCTCTTTCCAGTTTGTGGTGCCTTGAAGGCAGGAATTGATGTATAGCTCTATTAAAATGCATTTGTTAGTGGTAGCCAATTGCTTCAGGCTATTAGAATTTTGTAATTCCTTTTTTCAAACTGGAGGCAGTGCTGTCCAGACTTTGATGTGAATAAAAAAAATCACTTGGAGACTTAGATATAAGTTTTGATTCATGAGATGTGAGATAAACTCTAAGATTCTTAAGCCTGCAATGCTGGTCTGTATACCACACTCTGAACAGCATGATGTGTAGGTCTTTCTAGCTCACCAAGAGTCATCCAGGTTTTTATGTCACAGGATACTAACTTGCACGACTTGGTGATGAAAGGCAAGTATATGAAAGTATGAAGTTGGCATATATAATAAAGCAGAGGATAGTGGGACCAGAGGTAACCTGAAGAGTACTGCCATCACCAAAGTCATTCAGATTTAAATAGTCAGCACATGACGCTGTCAAAACCACCCCACAATCCTGCAAAGTAAATTCAGGTCACATCCAACTATTTATGATTCCTGTTCAATGTCTTGATCCATGAATGAATTTAAAAACTGTAATCTTCACACCCAAATTTACAAAGTGCAAAGTTACAAAACTTAAAAAAAACAAGCAAACAAAAAATCCAACATTATCTTGAGGGTTTAGGACCTGGCAGAGTTAGACTTGATACCAAAAATATGATCCACAAAAGAATAAATGCATACCTCAGACCTCATAAAAATGAAAAACTTTTCTTTGTGAAATATCTTATTAAGAGGTTGAAAAACAAAACTTCAGAGAAGGGTCAAATATTTGCAAACCACACATCTGGCAAGGAATCAGTATCTAAAATCTATAAAGAACTTCCAAAACTCAACATTAATAAACAATCCAGTGAGAAAATGGGCAAAGTTCATAAAGAGATATTTCACCAAAGAGAATATGGCAACAAGCACATGAAAAGGTATTCAATATAATCAGTCATTAGAGAAGGACAGAACCACAATGCACTATTATGCCATGCCTATCAGCATGGTAAAGTAAAAAATACTGACAACACTAAATATTGGCAAGATGAAAAAAATTGGGTCATTCCTACATCACTAGTAGTAAATTGAAATGATAGTTACTCTAGAAAGCAGTCTGATCATTTAAAAAAATAAAACTCCACATGGTATTACCACAAGATACAGCAGTTGCATCCTTGGATATGTATTACCTATTAATGAAAACTTATGCTCACACAAAAACCTACACACATATGTTCACCATGGCTTTGTCCATAATTGCTCCAAGCTGGAAAAAAGGATGTTCTTCAATGGGTGGATTATTTTTTATTTTATTTTTTTTAAGATTTATTTATTTTTGGGCGGGGGTCGGGTTGGGGAGGGAAGGGAGTGGGCGGGCCACTTCTATTGGTCTTTCATTTCTCTATTTTCATCCGTCTTTGTTCTTTGGCTCCTGTGGGCCTCCCATCGCGGTGGCGTCTGTTGTTGCAGAGCGCAGTCTCTGGGCGCATGCCCTCCAGAGCTCTGGCTCGGTAATTGGACACATTGGTCCAGCCGCTCTGCGGCACGTGGGATCTTCCCAGGCCAGGGATCGAACTGGCGCCCCTTGCACTGCAAGGCGGTGTCCTTATCCACTGGACCACCAGGGGAAGCCCCAGTGGGTGGATTATTAAATAAACTGTGTTATATTGGATTCTACTGAGTAACAAAAACCAATGAACTATCAATACACAAAATAACTTGAATGACTCTCCAGGAAATTACATTGAAAGAAAAGTCCAGTCAAATCAAAAGTGTGATTCCATGTATATACTACCTTTTTAAAATGACAAAATTTTAGAGGTGGGGAGCACATTAGTGTCTGCTAGGTGTAAAGAAAGGGAATAGAGGAGGAAAAGCAAAGGAAGTGGGTGTGGTTATAGAAGAACAACACAGAGTATTCTTGTAGGAATAAAATGACTGTACTTAGTATCTTTACCATGGTGGTAGATACACAAGTGTACATATAAAATAAAACTGTACAGAATCAAATGCACTATTATGCCATGCCTATCAGCATGGTAAAGTAAAAAATACTGACAACACTAAATATTGGCAAGATGAAAAAAATTGGGTCATTCCTACATCACTAGTAGTAAATTGAAATGATAGTTACTCTAGAAAGCAGTCTGATCATTTAAAAAAATAAAACTCCACATGGTATTACCACAAGATACAGCAGTTGCATCCTTGGATATGTATTACCTATTAATGAAAACTTATGCTCACACAAAAACCTACACACATATGTTCACCATGGCTTTGTCCATAATTGCTCCAAGCTGGAAAAAAGGATGTTCTTCAATGGGTGGATTATTTTTTATTTTATTTTTTTTAAGATTTATTTATTTTTGGGCGGGGGTCGGGTTGGGGAGGGAAGGGAGTGGGCGGGCCACTTCTATTGGTCTTTCATTTCTCTATTTTCATCCGTCTTTGTTCTTTGGCTCCTGTGGGCCTCCCATCGCGGTGGCGTCTGTTGTTGCAGAGCGCAGTCTCTGGGCGCATGCCCTCCAGAGCTCTGGCTCGGTAATTGGACACATTGGTCCAGCCGCTCTGCGGCACGTGGGATCTTCCCAGGCCAGGGATCGAACTGGCGCCCCTTGCACTGCAAGGCGGTGTCCTTATCCACTGGACCACCAGGGGAAGCCCCAGTGGGTGGATTATTAAATAAACTGTGTTATATTGGATTCTACTGAGTAACAAAAACCAATGAACTATCAATACACAAAATAACTTGAATGACTCTCCAGGAAATTACATTGAAAGAAAAGTCCAGTCAAATCAAAAGTGTGATTCCATGTATATACTACCTTTTTAAAATGACAAAATTTTAGAGGTGGGGAGCACATTAGTGTCTGCTAGGTGTAAAGAAAGGGAATAGAGGAGGAAAAGCAAAGGAAGTGGGTGTGGTTATAGAAGAACAACACAGAGTATTCTTGTAGGAATAAAATGACTGTACTTAGTATCTTTACCATGGTGGTAGATACACAAGTGTACATATAAAATAAAACTGTACAGAATCAAATGCACAAGTATTCATATAGATATGAGTGCAAGTATGAGAGGAGAAATCTGAATTGAATCAGTCAACTGTATCAATATCATATCCTGGTTTTGCAAAATGTTACCATTGGGGTTAAAAGACATTCTGAGACCTCTCTGCATTATTACTTATCATTGCATGTGGATCTGTAACTCTCTCAGTAAAGATGTCAGCAAAAATTAAAATTAGACCATATTAGTCTAAATTTTTAATCCTAAACAAGGAATCTCTCCTCTTTCAAATGGGCAGTTGGGAGCTACAGAAGCTGGTTGAGAATGGGCGACTTGAATAAGGGTATGGATCAAATGAATCAATATGATGATAGTAAGTACAATAAATTAAAAGGGGAAATTTCAGAAGGCATGGACACAAAAAACCATAATCAGGGATTAAGAGGTGATATTGAAGCGGATATTGCACTCAAGGAAGTGTGGACTAGATCTGTGCCATTGGTCAGTTCAGCTACCACATAGCCAACAGACATTCACTTTTGCCAAGTTCTTTTGCAGCTCACACTGTATGCGAGAATCTGTTTATAAAACAGAGGCATTTCTGGGTTATTTCACTATGTTGAACTAATTCTTTTATGCCATATTTTTTAACATTTTGGTTAAAATGAGATATTTTTACACCTTGGTTTAAATAATTTTATAACTGTAAGTGAAATACATTTTCTAATCACTAGGATAATTGGCATGTTTTTAAAAATAATTTTTAGATGTTTGAAGATTGGAAAAATAGATTTGTGGTTGTAACTCATTTTAATTAAATGTTTAAAAAATTTTGATTAAATAAGTTTGTAATCAATGTTGAAATGTCTGAGGACATTTAATTTGCTGATTTTAAGTTTTTTAATTTATTAGTCATAAGTAGAATTTAAATGTTCAAAGAAATACTAGTCAGTAAATTTATACATGTATTGTGTCTGCGAGGTGTAAAGAAAGGGAATAGAGGAGGAAAAGCAAAGGAAGTGGGTGTGGTTATAGAAGAACAACACAGAGTATTCTTGTAGGAATAAAATGACTGTACTTAGTATCTTTACCATGGTGGTAGATACACAAGTGTACATATAAAATAAAACTGTACAGAATCAAATGCACAAGTATTCATATAGATATGAGTGCAAGTATGAGAGGAGAAATCTGAATTGAATCAGTCAACTGTATCAATATCATATCCTGGTTTTGCAAAATGTTACCATTGGGGTTAAAAGACATTCTGAGACCTCTCTGCATTATTACTTATCATTGCATGTGGATCTGTAACTCTCTCAGTAAAGATGTCAGCAAAAATTAAAATTAGACCATATTAGTCTAAATTTTTAATCCTAAACAAGGAATCTCTCCTCTTTCAAATGGGCAGTTGGGAGCTACAGAAGCTGGTTGAGAATGGGCGACTTGAATAAGGGTATGGATCAAATGAATCAATATGATGATAGTAAGTACAATAAATTAAAAGGGGAAATTTCAGAAGGCATGGACACAAAAAACCATAATCAGGGATTAAGAGGTGATATTGAAGCGGATATTGCACTCAAGGAAGTGTGGACTAGATCTGTGCCATTGGTCAGTTCAGCTACCACATAGCCAACAGACATTCACTTTTGCCAAGTTCTTTTGCAGCTCACACTGTATGCGAGAATCTGTTTATAAAACAGAGGCATTTCTGGGTTATTTCACTATGTTGAACTAATTCTTTTATGCCATATTTTTTAACATTTTGGTTAAAATGAGATATTTTTACACCTTGGTTTAAATAATTTTATAACTGTAAGTGAAATACATTTTCTAATCACTAGGATAATTGGCATGTTTTTAAAAATAATTTTTAGATGTTTGAAGATTGGAAAAATAGATTTGTGGTTGTAACTCATTTTAATTAAATGTTTAAAAAATTTTGATTAAATAAGTTTGTAATCAATGTTGAAATGTCTGAGGACATTTAATTTGCTGATTTTAAGTTTTTTAATTTATTAGTCATAAGTAGAATTTAAATGTTCAAAGAAATACTAGTCAGTAAATTTATACATGTATTTAATTGATGAAATAAAATACAATGGGAATGAAGTTCCTCATTCATTAAAGAAGACTATCATCAAACTGCAGATCTGAAATCTAAGCCCTTCCCTGCCCCCATGACACCACGACATTCTGGCCAGGTTTGCATCCTCTCTGTACAGCCTTCTGGAAGGAGTAATGGACCTTACCTTATGGGGTTGTCCATCCTAGACACTGTGAGGAATGCAGCAAGATTGGCTGTGTAGGAGGAGCATACGATGAGGGTGAAGAGCCACCAGCTACCCATGACGATTCTCATGGCCATGGAGTTCACTGACGATTCTCCACCTGCAGGAGACAGGCAAAGGGAATTGGCCCTGGGCTTCTGCTCTGGCTGTCTGCCCAGGGAAATTCTCTGCCCTGCAGCTAGGCAAAGGGAACCATCCGTGGTGATGAGCTGAGGACCAGGAAAGTGATTGCTGGCTGGTAAGGTAGGTTCTGACAATCCCAGACAAATATTCTAGGACCACCAATCCTAGAAAGGAATGGAGGACCACAAAATACAGAAAAGCCAGCATTAGCATTTTTAGAGATAGGATGTTTGTCAAAATGTCAACAACAGAGTCCTGAGTATCAAACTCTTCCCCTTAGAAGATTCTACCTCACTGCGATAGAATTTCCAGGGTTGCAACTCTATGCAAAGTCCCTTTCCACTTTCAATTCACAAAGAACAGTCTCAGGAATTCTGCAAATGTAACGTTATCTTCTACCTGCTGGATTCCCTTGCTTTCTTTTAAGCCTCAGACATAAGGTATGCCATATTACTTTTATTAATATTCAGCCCCCACTAGATGACTTTTTCCCTATGATTTTCAGAAATCATTGTATATGACTTATAGTCCACAACCACCCCTTTGAGGTCAGTTGTTTCTCCCTGGTCTCTTAGCGGGTAGCAGAAAAATGCTCCTTGCTGACTATTCTTATGTAACCTCTCAAGCAAGTAATATGATTTTGCTATGGTGCAGGTAAATGGAGGACTCACATTAGGAACTTTGCAATTTGTTGTTTCAGGTCGAAATTGCACAATCCGGTCACTCCCAAGTGCTATCTAGATTTCTTAGCAATCTGTGAATCTCAAGAATGGCTGGAGTATTGCTTAGATAACTGCAAAAAATTGTCATTCATTAAAGAGGACTATCATCAAACTGCAGATCTGAAATCTAAGCCCTTCCCTGCCCCCATGACACCACGACATTCTGGCCAGGTTTGCATCCTCTCTGTACAGCCTTCTGGAAGGAGTAATGGACCTTACCTTATGGGGTTGTCCATCCTAGACACTGTGAGGAATGCAGCAAGATTGGCTGTGTAGGAGGAGCATACGATGAGGGTGAAGAGCCACCAGCTACCCATGACGATTCTCATGGCCATGGAGTTCACTGACGATTCTCCACCTGCAGGAGACAGGCAAAGGGAATTGGCCCTGGGCTTCTGCTCTGGCTGTCTGCCCAGGGAAATTCTCTGCCCTGCAGCTAGGCAAAGGGAACCATCCGTGGTGATGAGCTGAGGACCAGGAAAGTGATTGCTGGCTGGTAAGGTAGGTTCTGACAATCCCAGACAAATATTCTAGGACCACCAATCCTAGAAAGGAATGGAGGACCACAAAATACAGAAAAGCCAGCATTAGCATTTTTAGAGATAGGATGTTTGTCAAAATGTCAACAACAGAGTCCTGAGTATCAAACTCTTCCCCTTAGAAGATTCTACCTCACTGCGATAGAATTTCCAGGGTTGCAACTCTATGCAAAGTCCCTTTCCACTTTCAATTCACAAAGAACAGTCTCAGGAATTCTGCAAATGTAACGTTATCTTCTACCTGCTGGATTCCCTTGCTTTCTTTTAAGCCTCAGACATAAGGTATGCCATATTACTTTTATTAATATTCAGCCCCCACTAGATGACTTTTTCCCTATGATTTTCAGAAATCATTGTATATGACTTATAGTCCACAACCACCCCTTTGAGGTCAGTTGTTTCTCCCTGGTCTCTTAGCGGGTAGCAGAAAAATGCTCCTTGCTGACTATTCTTATGTAACCTCTCAAGCAAGTAATATGATTTTGCTATGGTGCAGGTAAATGGAGGACTCACATTAGGAACTTTGCAATTTGTTGTTTCAGGTCAAAATTGCACAATCCTGTCACTCCCCAAGTGCTATCTAGATTTCTTAGCAATCTGTGAATCTCAAGAATGGCTGGAGTATTGCTTAGATAACTGCAAAACAATTGTGATTTTTTATCCCATTAAGACTTTGAACATTTAAGGAAGAGTTTCATTTGACAACCCCCATCTGCATAACAATCAATCTAATGTGGGAGGGGAGGAAAGTGCAAAGCAGAACTAGAAGTTAATTTTATCTAAAGAGGAAAATCAGGACTTGAAGTTAAGTTCTTTTTTTTTTTTTGGCATTTCATTTAGTTTCTATCTGATAATACTTTGAGAAATCAGGTAGAGCGTGCTATTAGGACTATCTTAGAAATTAAATTTCATTTAAAATTATTCTGGCAGGATGCATCTTAAGAACTTTGCCAGTGGACAAACAAATCCTTCAGGCCTTTGGGGTGACACCAGCATGAAGAAACCAGGAAGGTACCTTGCTGTACAAAGGCCCCATAGACAATCCAGATGGCACTGTGCAAGGTGGCAGACGCGGACGGCCGGGGCTGGGTTGTACTCTGAGCCCTGACAGCCTGTATCCGGTTCAACACGAATATCAGCACACCGACCACTGGGATGGCTGCTGCAATGCAGGCCCACACGGCAAAATCAAATGGAGCAAAGAGGGAGAAGATGCTGATTTTCTCCTCGGGCTTCTTGATGAGGATCCCCACGGAGTAGTCCATGTAGCGCTTGCTGAAGTCCACCACGCTCTCCCTCTCTGGAGTGATGGTGATGGCGGAGATGGCCAGATCTGCTCTCTGAAAGGCAAACCCATCTCATCAGAGGGCAATCCTTAGTTTACCGCTGGGTTCTACCCTTGCCCAAGGCCTGTCCTCTGCCCTGTGTGTTGTTCAGTTCAGAGGAAAGGAACTCAAGGGCTGACACCTTGTAACTTTGAATATTGTAAGGAAAATCCAGCACTAAGTTGTCTCTTATTACACCCTTCACCTTACAAATGTCTCTCCCAAACCCTAAAACCTCTTAGAAACCACTTATGGAGGAAAGAGTCTATCATCATCTTCATTTCTGTGTGAACTGAAGTTTCTCTTCAATGATCCCTGTAGTGAACGATCGTTTTCCTTTTTTTGGTATTTCCATCTTAATGTCCACCCTTCTCCCCACCCCGACAGTCTTCTATCTTCTTCTGGACTTATCTACATCATTCTATACTTCAACACCACAGGGAGACTCCATTATTCCACCAAACCTCTCCAAACACCGTCAGCCCACACAGATATCTCTCTTCTTTAAAACACTGTAGAAGTTATATGGAGAGTGTACAACTATCTTGAATCTCATTAGAGGATCAGTCCTAGGTTGTTTTATATGCAGGCTCTATGCCAGAGAGTAGTATCTTCCAAGAAAAAAAAAGGTAATCTACTTCTTTTGATCTATCTTCCACCTCCCTTAAAGCATGGCTTCTCAGACATATGGTTGATTCTTCCTTTAGTAAAACCATTCTGTGAAGGGGCCCTCAGGGTATCCTGTGCTGTGACCTCAAAAGTATCTCCCAAGATTTCTGCTTTCCAAGATGAGCTTGATTTAAAATAGACAAAAACCCCATAAGATGAAACTGGATTGTGAGGTTAAAGCTGCCAAGATGGGTGAAGACTAGGATTCTTATGCCTGAGTTGATGTTGGCAGAAGAGCATTAAAATGTACACTAATCAGCTTTATTTTGGCTCTCTAAGTAGGAGGCACCATCAGAACTAGGTTTATTTTAGCATGACCAGTTGTGACAGCTGATCCAAACTACATATTCAAATTGGGGAAAACAACATAGAAGGATTTTATCAGCTCCAATATGTGGGCTAGAGGGAGATATATACTGGATTCCAAACTGAAATCCAACAAATACCTAGAGTAAAGAGAAAATGTCTTGGAGGTGACCATGTTCGAGCTCCTAGACTCATCACATGTACATCTCTGGTTCTTGCATCTCTTCTCAGCAATCCAAGATCCAGGGAGGTTTTTCGTTTATTTTGTTGTGGTGGTGGTGGTTTGTTTGTTTACATTTGGAGTATATGTAAGGACTGAGAAAAATGTCTGGAGGATCAGGATAGGTTAACAATATAGGGTGGTGGGATACTAATTTTTGAAACCAGATCCAGAGAAGGTACAAGGGAGCTGACTAGTGATACCAGTGAGAGGTGAGATGTAACAGGAGGAAAAAGACTTCCTGCTCTGAAACTGGAGGTGAGGGCATGTGTTTGCCAATGCGATCTTTATAGGAAACTGAAGTAGAATTTCATGCCCAGAGGTCTTCACTTCTTTCCTTAATATGGGAGGACTTCTTTTTTCCTAATTTAAGATAGGAAGTTATTAGGTTGTTTGAGGAGAAAGATAAAGTTTTGCAAGAGTTTCTAAGGAATGTCACCAAGGGGCTCAATAAAGGCCAAGGGACTGGGGCTTTCCTGAAGGCCCAGTTAAGGTGGCAGCCCACATATTGTTTCTACCTCCATCGGAACAAATTTGTGATTTTCTCCTCTAATTGCACACAGCAACCTGGATGTCAGAGTCAGAGGGTGTATAAGAGAACCAAGTCAGGGTTTCAAGGTAGTAAGAAATCAAGAATAATGCAGGAGAATCACAAAGAGATGAAGGGAATAGAAGTTTATCTGGACAACTGTAGAGGGTACACCAGGCAGGAAAGGATGCCATATCAGAAGGGCACAGAAATCTTAGAGGAGAATGAATCTCAATTACAGATGTCAAGTGCAAAGTGCCAGACACAAAAGACCACATACGATATGATTCTGTTTATACTAAATGTTTGCAAATCTATAGAGTTAGAAAGTCAAATCTAGGGCTGGGGTGAAATTATTTTAGCATGACCAGTTGTGACAGCTGATCCAAACTACATATTCAAATTGGGGAAAACAACATAGAAGGATTTTATCAGCTCCAATATGTGGGCTAGAGGGAGATATATACTGGATTCCAAACTGAAATCCAACAAATACCTAGAGTAAAGAGAAAATGTCTTGGAGGTGACCATGTTCGAGCTCCTAGACTCATCACATGTACATCTCTGGTTCTTGCATCTCTTCTCAGCAATCCAAGATCCAGGGAGGTTTTTCGTTTATTTTGTTGTGGTGGTGGTGGTTTGTTTGTTTACATTTGGAGTATATGTAAGGACTGAGAAAAATGTCTGGAGGATCAGGATAGGTTAACAATATAGGGTGGTGGGATACTAATTTTTGAAACCAGATCCAGAGAAGGTACAAGGGAGCTGACTAGTGATACCAGTGAGAGGTGAGATGTAACAGGAGGAAAAAGACTTCCTGCTCTGAAACTGGAGGTGAGGGCATGTGTTTGCCAATGCGATCTTTATAGGAAACTGAAGTAGAATTTCATGCCCAGAGGTCTTCACTTCTTTCCTTAATATGGGAGGACTTCTTTTTTCCTAATTTAAGATAGGAAGTTATTAGGTTGTTTGAGGAGAAAGATAAAGTTTTGCAAGAGTTTCTAAGGAATGTCACCAAGGGGCTCAATAAAGGCCAAGGGACTGGGGCTTTCCTGAAGGCCCAGTTAAGGTGGCAGCCCACATATTGTTTCTACCTCCATCGGAACAAATTTGTGATTTTCTCCTCTAATTGCACACAGCAACCTGGATGTCAGAGTCAGAGGGTGTATAAGAGAACCAAGTCAGGGTTTCAAGGTAGTAAGAAATCAAGAATAATGCAGGAGAATCACAAAGAGATGAAGGGAATAGAAGTTTATCTGGACAACTGTAGAGGGTACACCAGGCAGGAAAGGATGCCATATCAGAAGGGCACAGAAATCTTAGAGGAGAATGAATCTCAATTACAGATGTCAAGTGCAAAGTGCCAGACACAAAAGACCACATACGATATGATTCTGTTTATACTAAATGTTTGCAAAAGCAAATCTATAGAGTTAGAAAGTCAATTAAGGGTTGCCTAGGGCTGGGGCTGAAATGAGATTAAGTGTAAATAAATATGACGGATCTCACTGGGGGTGGAAGTATTGAAAACTAGATGTGGTGATGGTTTCACAACTCACTAGATTTCCTAGAAATCATGAAAGATACATCTGAAATGGGTGAATTTTATATTTAAATTAGTCTACAATAAAGTTGTTATAGGTTTGGTTCTGTTTTTTTAAGCTTAGGAGAAATTGGGTCTTGTGTCTGCCTTTAAGGGTTTATAAAACAAAGGACTTGTTTTTAAGATCAAAGGACAGAGTCAGAAGGATGACAGGTTGCAGTCCTGGAGTGGGACAGCAACAGTAATGTGCAAGATGCTAACAGGATGCCCGCGGGCAGGTACTCAAGGACTCGGGAGATGAAGGGTCAAAGCAGTGGAAGCCCAGGGTTGTCTGCAGGGAGGTCAGAAAAGGCAAGATTGGTGGCAGCAGTAACACTGGAGAGGGAGGGCTTAAGCAGATCCATCGGTGTAAATGGCTGTCAGTAAATGGCCTACAGGTCACAGGATGGCAGGGGCAAGGATGCAGACACAGTGAATTGGCCTTATGCCATGAGGACCCAGGTTCTACAGGAAGGAGGAAGAGCAAAGCTCTGAAATTAATCTGAGGCACTGGGGAATACAGGATCCCTTATACATAGCAAGGAAGAAACAACCTGCACACTCATTCACAGACGCACACATGCATAAGGACACACACAAGACACCCACTTGTGTGGGCCATGAGGAAGAGAGTAAGCATGCACCAGTCTCTCCCATGCCTGCCCCCATGAGAATGTGGTTCCTACAGCAGCTAAAATGTGGGGGTGGATTTCATGAAGGGTGGAATATAGAACAGGCACACTGGATGTTTCAAAGGAATGAGAGCAATGGGCACAGAAGGAAAACCCAGAGTCCCAGGGAATTAGAACAGAAAAGCAAGATTGAGTCCAGCAGGGAGGAGGGAGAGGATGGAGGAAAAGAAGTCCTTAGTGTGTGGAGAGGTAACTATGGTCTGTCTAGCTGGTCCTGAGGTTCCAGCTTCATGATGGGACCAACTAATACATCACCCCTGAGGCAAACTAGGGTACCCCTCCACATGTATCTGCTTTCGGGACCTACCTTGCTGATGAGCTCCCCGATCATCCCGTTCCAGGAGGTGTTATGGAGCTGGTGACCGTACCTGCCATCGGGGGCCTGGTAAATCTCATATTTGAAGCCTAGAGCCTTGGCCAGTGCGTCTAGGACATCGATGGAGAACCCTTTGTAGCGCTTGGGCTGCCCAAGGATGTTCTCAGCCACCATCACAAAAGGCTCTTCCTGAGGACAACAGAATGAATATTCTTCAACTAAATCACAGGTTCATTAATGCACCTCCTTCCAGGGTATTGGTGGAGAGACCAATCCGATGAACCATAATTTCAGAGTGTTTATGGACACATGCATTGTATTTACCCAATTTAGGCCTGGAATCTGAACCTCTCTGCCCTTTTCTAAAGCAGTCTAGGGACACTCAGGATACAGCACACAGGAAAATCCCTCCAACCAGCATACCGATGGAGGGACAGATTTACTTGTTTGTCATCCCAGACTTGGCTCAGCACCCCGCCCTCTCAGAATAACACAGCTTGTTTTCACTCCTTCACTTGTCACAATTGGATCTCTGTCCTTTGGAAATGCTGTAAGTCTTCAGGACCCACATAACAAATGCAGATAGCTCTCATCCGCGATAACAAATGACACTAGAGGTCTGTGAATGGGGTGGAGAGAGGACAGCATTACATCTATCAGACTGTACTAGAAAACGGATGCCAAGTCACAGGACAAGGTCATACCGCACGTCAGTGACAGGACAGGATTAAGCCTTGCTGTCCAAAAGTCCAAAGTCAGGCCGTGTGTACGTTCACACATTTTTGTGCTGTGTCATGTGCGCTCCTGTTGGGCACATGGTCATCTGGAAAGCACCTCAGGGCTCCCCATCCTAATCCTGTGAAACTGAACAAAAACAGGCCTCATGGCAATAGCCCCGGAGATGATGTTTCATTAATTTAAATGAGGGAATGGGGTACAATGCTTATTGAAGGTGTATATATATATATATATATATATAAGGAATGCAGGAACGGGAGTGCCTCTTTAACCAGCTAATTCAGATAAATCCAAAAGGCTCCTCTAGCTCTAAAAAGGTAAGGAAAGATGGGAAGGAAGATGCTTCTAAGGTAACTGAAAGATATAAGAGTCTGTGGTTCCAGGACAGCCATGCATAAAAATTGCAACTGGCATCAGGATTGCAATTGCATCAAAAATTGCAATTGCACCTTCCTTATACACTCTGTGCCACATGGTCCCACCAGTGGTGTTGGGTTCTAGAAGGATGTTCCCTCAACATCCTTCTGGGGACTCTAGCTACCAGCAAAGATCTCCTAAGGACAACTAGGAAGTCTAGATTCTATTTACATCCAAGAACAAGTACAGCTGGTATCCCCACTCTGGAGCTCAGCCTTGGATCCAAATGAGTGGTCCTATAGAGCAGCCCAGTGAGCTCCTGTGGCTCAGAGGTCCTGGGGCAGAATCTTCAATCTTATTCTTTCTTCATGATTCACAAAATTCTTTGAGTGAAAGGCCTATGAAAGCTCAAGACACTACTTAAGATCATCTTGTGTCCAAAGCCAGCATTAAGCCAAATAGAGAGAAGCCTCTGACTTAACGCCTGAATGCAGACCTCCCCCATATGCCCAGGATCCTACCAAGACAGTCACCACTTTGAGAGTCAGTCCTTGGAGACGGCTGCCCATGGGCCTTTCCTGCAGGCTGCCATTCAGGCCCTTCTCCGAGTCCCACGTCGCCAGCTGTAAAGGAAAAAGGGAGTGTGAGGGACAGATGGCACCTACGCAGACTTAGGAAAAACTGCTAACCCGGGATCCTGAGTCAGGCAGCTAGGTGGACAGCAGCCCCAGGAGCCTCCCAGAGCCATCTCACAACCTTAGAAGAAATAAAGGTGTGTCAAAGAGAGCTCTACCTCCTCCATCAGCTCACTTGGGTCTTGAGGACTTGTCACATGCTTGAAATGAAACCAATCTGTAGGAACTTGTTTCTAGAATAAACACATATATCCAAATTTTCTATCCACCCACTGAGACCATGTAATTGTGTCTCCCAGAAAATGTCCTTGTTCTTTAATGCTCCTCTGACTTGTCCAGGCCAGAAGTTAGCTGCATCCACTCAGAGCAACATGAAGCTCCACAGGGAAGCAAGTAGCAAAGGCCCAAGCTAACAGTTTGTTTTGCACCCTGATGCCAACTGCAAGCAGGACCAAGAGTTCACTGTCTGAGGAGCAAAGGTCATAGTTTTCCCTAATAGGTAGGCAGAAGCCAAGAAGATCTCTGCTCTGGGTCTGCCACATTATCCTAAGGCTGTAGGACCTAACAGATGCATCTGATAGGCACCTTAAGATGGTCAAGGAGAGACTATCCTGGCTCAGAGACGACTGATGCTCCACAAAATACTCCAGGACTGCTTCCCTTCCCTGCGTCCCTGCAGGGCCTGAGCAACAATGATAAACCCTTTGTCTGGTAAGTGATTCTCAATCATCAATTGGTGAGATGTTAAAAAAAATACAGATATTGGCCCCATCTAGAGCCAAACCAACCAGGATCTCAGTGCTTGGGCCTAAGGAAGGTTAATGCTTCCCCACAATCCTGGTTGAAAACCTCTGCTCTTCCAGGTCACTGGGGCTTAGCTGCACATTAGAATCTCTTAAGATGGCTTTTAAAGCACCCTAAAACCTGGGACCCACCCCCAGAGATTCTGATTTAATTGGTTAGTAGTGGCCTGGATATGGATCATTTAGCTCCCTGAGGATTCTAATGCACAGCCAGATGAAAGCAGTGATCTTCAAAGAGTAATACACAGACAAGTCACCCAGGGATTGTGCATGGACTTTCTGACCCTGGGACCTGAGATTATTCTGGTCTAACAAGTTCCCAGGTGCTGCTGCTGCTGATCCATGGACCATCAGTTCCGTAGCAAGGGGTAGATTCAGATTGTCATAGACAATCTGAATCAGGGATTACCCACAAGACCCCTAGGTAGGCTGAGCAAAAGAACTACCCCTCTGTGTAAAAGTGCCACCAGGAGCCCTAGAGGAGGCACCAATAGCATCACTTAAGGACACATCCACTCTGCCAGCATTTCTCTTAGTCCTGATACCTTCAGTGAGGCTAGGACACAGTGAGCCTTGACCATGGGGTCACAGTTCCAGAATCTGTGGGACCGCTCTGTCCAGAAGATACTAGAACTCTGAGACCTAAAACAGGAACATCAGAATGAGATATGTGACTCTAGAACCAGTTTAAAGGAGCCTGGAAACTGGAAACTCCTCCATCACTTTGGGCATGATACCAGCTAAGACCCACTTCATCCTAAATGGCAAGCAAGGTCATAGTTTTCCTAATAGGTAGGCAGAAGCCAAGAAGATCTCTGCTCTGGGTCTGCAACATTATCCTAAAGCTGTAGGACCTAACATATGCATCTGATAGGCACCTTAAGATGGTCAAGGAGAGACTATCCTGGCTCAGAGACGACTGATGCTCCACAAAATACTCCAGGACTGCTTCCCTTCCCTGCGTCCCTGCAGGGCCTGAGCAACAATGATAAACCCTTTGTCTGGTAAGTGATTCTCAATCATCAATTGGTGAGATGTTAAAAAAAATACAGATATTGGCCCCATCTAGAGCCAAACCAACCAGGATCTCAGTGCTTGGGCCTAAGGAAGGTTAATGCTTCCCCACAATCCTGGTTGAAAACCTCTGCTCTTCCAGGTCACTGGGGCTTAGCTGCACATTAGAATCTCTTAAGATGGCTTTTAAAGCACCCTAAAACCTGGGACCCACCCCCAGAGATTCTGATTTAATTGGTTAGTAGTGGCCTGGATATGGATCATTTAGCTCCCTGAGGATTCTAATGCACAGCCAGATGAAAGCAGTGATCTTCAAAGAGTAATACACAGACAAGTCACCCAGGGATTGTGCATGGACTTTCTGACCCTGGGACCTGAGATTATTCTGGTCTAACAAGTTCCCAGGTGCTGCTGCTGCTGATCCATGGACCATCAGTTCCGTAGAGGTAGATTCAGATTGTCATAGACAATCTGAATCAGGGATTACCCACAAGACCCCTAGGTAGGCTGAGCAAAAGAACTACCCCTCTGTGTAAAAGTGCCACCAGGAGCCCTAGAGGAGGCACCAATAGCATCACTTAAGGACACATCCACTCTGCCAGCATTTCTCTTAGTCCTGATACCTTCAGTGAGGCTAGGACACAGTGAGCCTTGACCATGGGGTCACAGTTCCAGAATCTGTGGGACCGCTCTGTCCAGAAGATACTAGAACTCTGAGACCTAAAACAGGAACATCAGAATGAGATATGTGACTCTAGAACCAGTTTAAAGGAGCCTGGAAACTGGAAACTCCTCCATCACTTTGGGCATGATACCAGCTAAGACCCACTTCATCCTAAATAACAGGATGCCTGGCACTGATGAGAAGACCATGTAGTTAGGAGCATGGACATGACCTCTATAGACCTCCAGCAGCCACCAGGAGTTCAACTGTGGGCCACTGCAGTGAAGAGCAAAGTTAAGTTCTATCCCAAGTCCCGTGCAAGGGCATCAATGATGTCACACTCTGGAAACCGATACAGTGAGAAAGAAACCTCACAGCTATTTCTCCGTTGGGCCTCAGAAATAGCCCTGAGACTCAAGATCAGCTCCTGCAACTGGATGCAAATGCAGATTAAAGGGAAAAGACAAATTCAGACAAACAGAGTCAAAGTGTTGACTCCTGGCATTCTTTGGACCCTGAGATACTGGACTCAGGGGACTCACGGTGTGGATTTGGGCAGCCTGCATCTCATTTTCATAACTGAGTAGCCCAGGTACTGGGGCTTCTTAACCCCTACATGTGATCTGCTGTACTGTCTTGGTTGGGTGGTGTTATGAAGGTCCCCTTTACTCCCTCGGTGACTAACATGATGGAAGCAACAATGACATGTCAGTTCCAGGGACTGGATATTCAGCTCTGCACCAGGAACTCCTGACACCTGCTGCCCAGATGCTCCTTGGTGAAGGGCCATCTCTACCCTGTGCTGCTCTGGCTTGGGTGAGCACCTGGAATGAGGTTCTGCTTGGCACTAATCACCAGGCTTTACCTGTCTTTTCACTGGGACTGTAGTCAGTCATGGGAATCGGGGCAGGAAGAAGCACTTGAGATGAAGCCCTGTCCACCTAGGGTTCTAGCTCAGCAGTGAGAAGGGCTCGCCTCTCCATTCTCCTCCACTTCTAGCTCACTGCTCAGCTCTGGGCAGCAGCACCTCTGCCCCAGAGGACTGCAGCAACCTTTCCAGTGATCTCATTGCCCTCTCTTTCAGCCCTCCTCCATTGTGCTGATATTTACCATGTGCTGTGCTTAGTCACTCAGTCGTGTCTGACTCTTTGCAATCCCGTGGACTGCAGCCCACCAACCTCCTCTGTCCATGGGATTCTCCAGGCAAGAATATTGGCCTGGGTTGCTATTTCCTCCTCCAGGGGATCTTCCCACCCAAGGATCAAACCCAGGTCTCCCTAATTGCAGATGGATTCTTTACTGTTTGAACCACCAGGGAAGCCCAAAATATAAAAATAAATAAATAAAATTATAAAAGCTTTAAAAATAAAAAACCAATATGCTAAAAATTAATAACAACAAAGTAAAGAATCAGGATATAAAAAAGTATGTACAATGTGACCTTAATTGTGTGTGTTTTTAAAGGCAGTGGTTAAAGTGGGAGGAAATATATTTAAATATAATATTAGGTTTTATCTTAGTGGTAAAATAATAAATATGATTACCTTTTTATGATTTCCTACATTTTCAATGGGTTTTTCATTCCTTTCACAAAAACCAAAATAAGATTTCAATAAAAATAGCTAGCACAGGTAATGATGCCAAATCCTGTCACATGCACTCGTGTGATTGAGGGCTGAGTGGAAGGAAGCAATCATAGTCAAATTACCTGTTGGAAGGTCAAGGTCAGTGTGAGAGTCAGAACTGAATACATCAGTCCTCTGGTTGCAAGGAGCTATGGTCGATGTGCCCATCTCCTAGAGAAGGCCCATTGCAAGGTCCTCCAGGACAGTATCTTGTATTCTAAGACACCTCCAAGATGTCATGGGGCCCATGAACATGCTGGGTTTGGAGATAGGCCAGTGGCTCCTCCTGGGGTCCAACTCCATGCAGAGAGGCAATCTTTCTCCAGTATGGAAGAAGGGCAGCCTCAATTTATGTTAGTTACTTTTCAAACCATCCTAAGGCAAAGTCATTTAAATCAAGTGCAACTTCATGAGAGAAAAAAATAATTCCTCCAACCTGTAATTATTATTCTTGTTTCTTTTGTCTAAAAGTATTTAGGGCTTAAAGGTTTTGTTTTTTTTTTTAATTGTTTTCCAGTACAGATTTTTCTCTCTGGCCTTCGGGCATCCAGTACTCTGACAAAGAAAGAAAAAAATACTTCAAAGAGAAAGTAAAATTCTGCCTTCAAACACATCAAAGTAACCATGTTCCAGGACCCAGGATCTTTTGAGTTGGAACAGGCAAGTTTATTATTCCCTCACATCAGCCTGAAGCCCAGCACCTAAGCTGAGTGAATCTTCCTACTTCCACAAAACTTGTGCTCTTGCTGAAATCCTAAGACAAGAGTGGTTAAACCCTCATCATTTCTGAGTGAGGCCGTCCCTCTGAGTAACCAATATGGAAGACCAGAACACAGAAAGTCACAATCCTCTCCAAACAAAATCTTTTGTTTAAAAGACTGCAGTGAAATCTTTTTAAAATAAAAGCCTCTAAGTGGATTCCCAAGTTTGCAGTCCATCAAGATTAGGAGAATCTCTGTTCTGCCTCCCTCCTGAGGGTGCCTGGGGTTCCTGGTTCAGAAAGCTGGAGAAAAATTTTCAGATAATAAAAGCCAAATGAGGCTGATAGACTTGATAAATGGGAAGCCAGAAAAACCTTTCACCCAGAGAAGTCCTGACACTTAGTCATACAGCTTCAGACCATTTCATTTGTACATAAGTGAGTCTACGCTGACTTTTCTCATGGATTTTGCAGCCAGAATTTTGTTTATGGGGTCGATGAATTTATGGCCACAGACACCCACTTGTGACAGCTGACCTGTCAAGATCAGTGCCTGAAAAACTAATTTCCAGCACTGTTAAACAAAATGAGAACTGCCGCTATTTGCTAAGACAGCTATGGTTTTCATTCATTGCCAAGATCTCTGCTCTACCCAAACCAGAAGCCTGGATGGAGCCAGCGGTTATAGCACAATCAACACTTGAAAGCAGATATATGGTTTTAAAATCTGATGATGATAAACAACCATTCAAGAGATCAGCCAATTGGAGAATAAATTTCATAAACCACTGGCCTCGGGAAAATATATTTCCTTGAGTCAATCAACGTGTTCTTCATGTTCACATTTGAGTTGTGAGATGTAGGATTTGGGGGCTTTGTGGCCTATCCTTACTAAATGCAAAACTATTAACCTTAAATGGGATGAGCCTACTTTGGAAGACTGGGCATTGTGGTCTGTTGTCTAGTTATAGAGGCCTTGTAAAGCGTTGTTGCAAAGAAAGAAAAAATACTTCAAAGAGAAAGTAAAATTCTGCCTTCAAACACATCAAAGTAACCATGTTCCAGGACCCAGGATCTTTGAGTTGGAACAGGCAAGTTTATTATTCCCTCACATCAGCCTGAAGCCCAGCACCTAAGCTGAGTGAATCTTCCTACTTCCACAAAACTTGTGCTCTTGCTGAAATCCTAAGACAAGAGTGGTTAAACCCTCATCATTTCTGAGTGAGGCCGTCCCTCTGAGTAACCAATATGGAAGACCAGAACACAGAAAGTCACAATCCTCTCCAAACAAAATCTTTTGTTTAAAAGACTGCAGTGAAATCTTTTTAAAATAAAAGCCTCTAAGTGGATTCCCAAGTTTGCAGTCCATCAAGATTAGGAGAATCTCTGTTCTGCCTCCCTCCTGAGGGTGCCTGGGGTTCCTGGTTCAGAAAGCTGGAGAAAAATTTTCAGATAATAAAAGCCAAATGAGGCTGATAGACTTGATAAATGGGAAGCCAGAAAAACCTTTCACCCAGAGAAGTCCTGACACTTAGTCATACAGCTTCAGACCATTTCATTTGTACATAAGTGAGTCTACGCTGACTTTTCTCATGGATTTTGCAGCCAGAATTTTGTTTATGGGGTCGATGAATTTATGGCCACAGACACCCACTTGTGACAGCTGACCTGTCAAGATCAGTGCCTGAAAAACTAATTTCCAGCACTGTTAAACAAAATGAGAACTGCCGCTATTTGCTAAGACAGCTATGGTTTTCATTCATTGCCAAGATCTCTGCTCTACCCAAACCAGAAGCCTGGATGGAGCCAGCGGTTATAGCACAATCAACACTTGAAAGCAGATATATGGTTTTAAAATCTGATGATGATAAACAACCATTCAAGAGATCAGCCAATTGGAGAATAAATTTCATAAACCACTGGCCTCGGGAAAATATATTTCCTTGAGTCAATCAACGTGTTCTTCATGTTCACATTTGAGTTGTGAGATGTAGGATTTGGGGGCTTTGTGGCCTATCCTTACTAAATGCAAAACTATTAACCTTAAATGGGATGAGCCTACTTTGGAAGACTGGGCATTGTGGTCTGTTGTCTAGTTATAGAGGCCTTGTAAAGCGTTGTTCTCTTTTTCTGGAGAGAAGAAAGGATAGAAGAGGCAATCCAACTGCTTTACAGCCCAGAATATGACCAGCTTCATGCATTGTTGTTGTTCTGTTGCTAAGGTGTGTCCAACTCTTTGTGACTCCATGGACTGCGGCACACCAGGTTTCCCTGTCCTTCACTATCTCCTGGAGTTTACCTGAATTCATGTCCATTAATTCTATGATGCCATCCAACCATCTCATTCTCTGTTGTCCCTGATGTTGCCAGCATCAGGGTCTTTTCCAATGAGTTATTTGCATCAAGTGGCCAAAGTATTGGAGATTCAGCATCAGTCCTTCCAATAAATATTCATGGTTGATTTCCTATAGAATCGACTAGTTTGATCTCCTCACAGTCCAAGGGACTCTCAAGAGTCTTCTCCACCACAATTTGAAAACATCAGTTCTTCAGCGCTCAATCTTCTTTATCGTCCAACTCTCACATCTAAACATGACTACTGGAAAAACCATATATTTGACTATATGGACTTTTGTCAGTCAAGTGATGTCTCTGCTTTATAATACACTGTCTAGGTTTGTCATAGCTTGAGCCTTGCCAATTCCTTGGGAGGGAAGGAGGAAGGGAAGAAAGAAAGTAGGTTTCTTTAACCCCAAATTTCATATTTAGCTATATCCAACAAGACAAGAGATCAATAACATCTATCATCACATTTTTGCAACCAAGTGGGAAATACTTTGGTAGCAAACTTATCTCAAGAGAGCACTAGAGGTAGGAAGTGAAGTTTTCATGGCCATGCCTGTCAGACCTTACTAGCCATAGCTGGAGTCCCATCTGAGCAGTATCCTCAGCTGGGATACAGGTTTTGATATGATGGTCCATGGGTTTATGAGCATGTCAGTACATGGGCTTTTCTGAAATAATAAGCCCTCTATTAGCTTTTATTCCTTGGTCTGTTTTTTACTGAAAAATAAAATGTGTTTCAAAGAATCAGAGCCTTGGGCAGGAGTGGGGTGAAGGGAGAACCCACATCTTGCATCAGCTTGATCTAGGAGATTCAGCCAGTACTGATTTCAGGCAAGAAATTGCACACTTACACTTTGGCTAAATGCAAGGACAACATGCTTAGACACAAACAGGATGTCTTCCAAGCAAAGTAAAAGCATCTGAGGATACGATATTAATGTGTGTGGCCATGGTTCCTGAAGGAAGGCTTACTCTGAGAATTCATCTTGGGAATTCCAGTATATTAAGGCTAGTAAGGGCAGGCTTGTAGAGTTTGAACCACAGGAGATGACCATCAGATCAGATTTATCTAGGGAGAAAGGTGCCAGGAGAACTCCTGAGGCTCCAGATGTGCTGTATAAGGAGAGGGGAAGGGGACTCACTCTAAGACAGGGGATAATTGGAATTCTCAGCCCAGCAGCATTTGCCTGGGGAGTGAAGCACTCGTAGAAAGCTGTACTTTCTGAAAACAAATCCCAGCAGAACTTGGGCAAAATGTCCAAAGGAAAGAGCCCTTATAAAGTGGAAGAAAAATGAATTACTCTGGAGAGAGATTATACACAGAGGCTTCATGAAAAACCCTTAGCAAAGATGAAAGGAAGATAGTCCACTGGTCATATGACAATGGAGGGCAAGGAAAACTAGACATGCCCTTGACCCTGGCAACCAGATTATTCATGTTGGTGGCCACAGACAGCCCCAAACTCTAGCCTCTCCTCTCTGAAAGTCCCACACACAGAGGGCTCACTGGGCCCACACTGACCACCCCCAGTGGTGCCAGCAATTAAATCCTTCTGTCACATTCAAAAGGAGAAGTTGAACTTCTGATTAAGATAGAGAAAGCAGTAAATTGATATTGTTCTCATTGTAACAAACAAATAAAAATTCAAGTCAACGAAACTAAATTTTATTTATTTTAAAATTACTTACCTTATTTATTTGCCACATTGCAAGGCACACGGGATTTTAGTTCAGGATCCCTGATCAGGGATTGAACTCGTGCCCCCTGCAGTGGAAGCATGGAAACTTGGAATCTTAACTGCTAGACCAGCAGAGAAATCCCAATAAAACTATATTTTAAAAATTATCCTCTGAGAATGTTGTGATCATAAGACCATATAGCAAACTGAATTTCAAAAGAGGAGAAGTCCTTCCAGAGAGAGACAGGATACAAGAAATATTTCATCTTTGGCAGAAAATGGGACAAAAGAGGTGGTATTAATAGTTTTATGAGTGCATAAGGAGAAAAAAAAATCGCTGAAATTTTACCAAGTTCTTAAAGGCCAAATGTGGGCCAGCATGACAGCTGAGGCTCCCCGGGAGCCTAGATTCAAACGGGAAGCCAAGGAGAGCCACATTAACTTTTTCCACCAAACCTCCAATGGGTGTAGTGTGAAAAAGGAAAACAGAGCATTGCACTGACGAGTTATGGAATAATATCAGATACATGTGTATCCAGTATAGGACTTGTACCTGGTATACGAGAGGAAATCTTACAATAATTACAAAAGTCAAACAACTCAATTTTTTGAAAATAGAGAACTTATTTTCCAAAGAATATATGTGAATGGATTATATGCACATGAAAACTCAACGTCATGTGTCATCAGGCAAAGATCAAATAAGATCATATCGATATTGCACTATACCTGACTAGAATGGCTAAAATCAAGGCTGATGTTACTGAGGGTCTGAAATGCAAAAGTGTAGCCACATGGAAGACAGTTTGGCAATTTCCTGTAAAGTTAAATGTACACTGGGCATACCTTTTGACAGTTTCGCTCCTAGTTATTTACATAAGGGAAATATAAAATATGTCCACACAAAGATTAGGATGTAGCTGTTCATAGAGGCTTTATTCATAATAGTCTGAAAGTGGAGACGTTCACATGTCAACTGTGGTGAAGGGTGAATGAACTAACAAAGTGGAGTGTACTTATACAATGGGATACTACTCCAGAAAAAAAAAGCTATGATACAAGCAACAGCATGGATGAAACACAAAAGCATTACACCATGGGAAAGGAGCCAGACACAAAAAGCCATAGACTTTATGATTCTATTTATATGACTTCCATGAAAAGTGATCATTACATGTCCTGGCATCCAGTCCCATCACTACAAAGCGGAAACAGTGACAGTTTTTATTTTCTTGGTTGCCAAAAATCACTGTGGACAGTGACACTAGCCACAAAATTAGAAGATGCTTGCTCCTCGTCTATGGAAAGCTATGAAAAACCTATACGGGGTATTAAAAAAGCAGAGACATCACACTGCCAACAAATGTCCATATAGTCAAAACTATGGTTTTCTAGTAGTCATGGACAGATGTGAGGTGGACCATAAGAAGGCTAAGCACCAAAAAATTTTTGGGGAGGTTGGAAATGAAACTGGGCTGACAGCTGAGGCCCAGCCTAGATTCAACAGCAAACATTAACTTTTCCACCAAACCTCCAATGGGTGTAGTGTGAAAAAGGAAAACAGAGCATTGCACTGACGAGTTATGGAATAATATCAGATACATGTGTATCCAGTATAGGACTTGTACCTGGTATACGAGAGGAAATCTTACAATAATTACAAAAGTCAAACAACTCAATTTTTTGAAAATAGAGAACTTATTTTCCAAAGAATATATGTGAATGGATTATATGCACATGAAAACTCAACGTCATGTGTCATCAGGCAAAGATCAAATAAGATCATATCGATATTGCACTATACCTGACTAGAATGGCTAAAATCAAGGCTGATGTTACTGAGGGTCTGAAATGCAAAAGTGTAGCCACATGGAAGACAGTTTGGCAATTTCCTGTAAAGTTAAATGTACACTGGGCATACCTTTTGACAGTTTCGCTCCTAGTTATTTACATAAGGGAAATATAAAATATGTCCACACAAAGATTAGGATGTAGCTGTTCATAGAGGCTTTATTCATAATAGTCTGAAAGTGGAGACGTTCACATGTCAACTGTGGTGAAGGGTGAATGAACTAACAAAGTGGAGTGTACTTATACAATGGGATACTACTCCAGAAAAAAAAAGCTATGATACAAGCAACAGCATGGATGAAACACAAAAGCATTACACCATGGGAAAGGAGCCAGACACAAAAAGCCATAGACTTTATGATTCTATTTATATGACTTCCATGAAAAGTGATCATTACATGTCCTGGCATCCAGTCCCATCACTACAAAGCGGAAACAGTGACAGTTTTTATTTTCTTGGTTGCCAAAAATCACTGTGGACAGTGACACTAGCCACAAAATTAGAAGATGCTTGCTCCTCGTCTATGGAAAGCTATGAAAAACCTATACGGGGTATTAAAAAAGCAGAGACATCACACTGCCAACAAATGTCCATATAGTCAAAACTATGGTTTTTCTAGTAGTCATGGACAGATGTGAGAGGTGGACCATAAAGAAGGCTAAGCACCAAAGAATTGATGTCTTCAAATTGTGGTGCTGGAGATGACTCTTAAGAGTTCCTTGGACAACAAGGAGATCAAACCAGTCAATCCTAAAGGAAATCAACCCTGAATATCCACTGGAAGGACTGATGTTGAAGCTGAACTTCCAGTACTTTGGCCACCTGATGCAAAGATCGGCTCAATGAAGAAGATTCTGATGCTGGGAAAGATTGAGGGCAATCAATTGGGGTGACAGAGGATGACATAGTTGGATGGCATCATCGACTCAGTGGACATGAGTCTGAGCAAACTCTGGGGGATAGTGAAGGATAGGGAAACATAGTGTGTTGCAGTTCACAGGGTCTCAAAATGCTGGACATGACTTAGTGACTTTAAAACGACTGAAAAACAGTTACCAGATACATCAGTGGTGGCCTGGGGCCAGGAATGGAAGGAAGGTATCAAGAGCAAAGAAAAAGGAAGGTTACTTGGGGGTAATGGAAGTGTTTTATATTTTGAGTGTTGTGATTGTACTACCATTTACATTTGCCAGAGCTGATCACATTGTACCCCTAACAGCAATGAATTTATTGCAGGTAATTCCATCAAAATGTACATTACCATATGCAAAATAGTGCAAGTCTGATGCATGAAGCTGATGCTCTGAGACAACTCAGAGGGACAGGGTAGCGAGGAGATAGGGGCGGGTTCAGAATCAGGGGATACATGCATGCCCTGTGGCCAATTCATGCTGATATGTGGCAAAAACTATCACAATATTATAAAGTAATTATCCTCCAAAAAAATTAATTTAAAAATTTTAAAAGACCCAACTTATTCTATCCACACATGATGACTTTAAAAAAATGATTCTATTTATATGACTTCCATGAAAAGTGATCATTACATGTCCTGGCATCCAGTCCCATCACTACAAAGCGGAAACAGTGACAGTTTTTATTTTCTTGGTTGCCAAAAATCACTGTGGACAGTGACACTAGCCACAAAATTAGAAGATGCTTGCTCCTCGTCTATGGAAAGCTATGAAAAACCTATACGGGGTATTAAAAAAGCAGAGACATCACACTGCCAACAAATGTCCATATAGTCAAAACTATGGTTTTTCTAGTAGTCATGGACAGATGTGAGAGGTGGACCATAAAGAAGGCTAAGCACCAAAGAATTGATGTCTTCAAATTGTGGTGCTGGAGATGACTCTTAAGAGTTCCTTGGACAACAAGGAGATCAAACCAGTCAATCCTAAAGGAAATCAACCCTGAATATCCACTGGAAGGACTGATGTTGAAGCTGAACTTCCAGTACTTTGGCCACCTGATGCAAAGATCGGCTCAATGAAGAAGATTCTGATGCTGGGAAAGATTGAGGGCAATCAATTGGGGTGACAGAGGATGACATAGTTGGATGGCATCATCGACTCAGTGGACATGAGTCTGAGCAAACTCTGGGGGATAGTGAAGGATAGGGAAACATAGTGTGTTGCAGTTCACAGGGTCTCAAAATGCTGGACATGACTTAGTGACTTTAAAACGACTGAAAAACAGTTACCAGATACATCAGTGGTGGCCTGGGGCCAGGAATGGAAGGAAGGTATCAAGAGCAAAGAAAAAGGAAGGTTACTTGGGGGTAATGGAAGTGTTTTATATTTTGAGTGTTGTGATTGTACTACCATTTACATTTGCCAGAGCTGATCACATTGTACCCCTAACAGCAATGAATTTATTGCAGGTAATTCCATCAAAATGTACATTACCATATGCAAAATAGTGCAAGTCTGATGCATGAAGCTGATGCTCTGAGACAACTCAGAGGGACAGGGTAGCGAGGGAGATAGGGGCGGGTTCAGAATCAGGGGGATACATGCATGCCCTGTGGCCAATTCATGCTGATATGTGGCAAAAACTATCACAATATTATAAAGTAATTATCCTCCAGTTAAAATAAATAAGTTAATTTAAAAATTTTAAAAAGACCCAACTTATTCTATCCACACATGCACACCTTGATAATGATTTGGCAAAAAATGGAGCCATGTGCTGAAAGGGTGGGCTAGTGGACCTAACCTAATATATGATGCAACTATGACCCTTTGGCAAGGATGGGGAGATGACGGGATTCTGAAAATAACCTGATGAGCAGTGTTAGTACAGTCAGGCAATTGTTCCTGACCTAGCTAGAGTGAGATGGATATCAAGTAGCCAAGAAATTATTTATCTACCTAGAAGAACTGAATTCATCCTAATAAAGATTTAGGAAGTACATAAAGGTAATTTTACCTTCCAACAGAGCCTTGGTTTGTAGGTTTGTGTGGGAGAGAAAATAGATGACATAACACTATATAAAATGTGATCCAATTTTTTTCATGCTTATTTCATTTCACAAGATGGCACACATGTGTGCCTAAGATACAACAGGGCAGTTGTAGGTGGCTATTTCTGGAGTTAGGTAGAGCTATGAAATTGCAGGGAATGTGTTCATCTCTTGCCCAATACAATCTTGTAATGTTTGAATTATTTTACAGACAGGAACCATTGCTTCTGTAATGAGAGGAAAAACAATAAGCTATTTTCATTTTGAAGCGGTACTGGAATCTGGCGTATAACTGAAATGTTGATTTTGTGTCTCTCTCTAATTGTTTTAGTTGCAGTGGTTTTGTCTCTCTAAATAAACTGCAAGTTCTACCAAAGGTGGTATCCGTAGTGAAACCAGCCAGGATGGAATTTGCTTTTCCCACCTATGTGCTGGTGGACCTCTGGCAAGTTACTTGAATCAGTTGTATTTTTTTCCAGGCATAAGTGTACGCATCTGTTATTGGTTATTAATAGGCATTAGTCAGTGTTATTGACGACACTTTATTTTTTCTCAGGTGTTTGTTATGCTCAAGTCCATGCTACCAGCTTAAGAAATTTCTGTCAGTGTGAACTGACTAGAATTAATGGTCCTATAAACACTATAGATCAGTCTGAAATCTGACAAGACACCTTCTGACAGTCAGTACGCTGAGTCTTTGCACTGAAAAAGGAGCTGGTGTCTCTCATTTCACTGTCTCTAAATTCTGGGCTACCTCCTCTCCCAAGAACACTCTCTTCGTCCTTTGTTCTCTGACTCCCAGTTGTCCTTTAAAGATTATTTTAGAGATGCATCCTTAAGCCTCTCACCAAGAGGACATGTCTCCCTTTGTTGATCTCAATTCATAGCACTTCAGCCTCAACCCTGTGGAAATGCTTTTCATGATATATTAAAATTCCATGTCTATTACTCTCAAATATACTCTATCTCTTTTAAGGCAGGGAGTACAGTCAGGCAATTGTTCCTGACCTAGCTAGAGTGAGATGGATATCAAGTAGCCAAGAAATTATTTATCTACCTAGAAGAACTGAATTCATCCTAATAAAGATTTAGGAAGTACATAAAGGTAATTTTACCTTCCAACAGAGCCTTGGTTTGTAGGTTTGTGTGGGAGAGAAAATAGATGACATAACACTATATAAAATGTGATCCAATTTTTTTCATGCTTATTTCATTTCACAAGATGGCACACATGTGTGCCTAAGATACAACAGGGCAGTTGTAGGTGGCTATTTCTGGAGTTAGGTAGAGCTATGAAATTGCAGGGAATGTGTTCATCTCTTGCCCAATACAATCTTGTAATGTTTGAATTATTTTACAGACAGGAACCATTGCTTCTGTAATGAGAGGAAAAACAATAAGCTATTTTCATTTTGAAGCGGTACTGGAATCTGGCGTATAACTGAAATGTTGATTTTGTGTCTCTCTCTAATTGTTTTAGTTGCAGTGGTTTTGTCTCTCTAAATAAACTGCAAGTTCTACCAAAGGTGGTATCCGTAGTGAAACCAGCCAGGATGGAATTTGCTTTTCCCACCTATGTGCTGGTGGACCTCTGGCAAGTTACTTGAATCAGTTGTATTTTTTTCCAGGCATAAGTGTACGCATCTGTTATTGGTTATTAATAGGCATTAGTCAGTGTTATTGACGACACTTTATTTTTTCTCAGGTGTTTGTTATGCTCAAGTCCATGCTACCAGCTTAAGAAATTTCTGTCAGTGTGAACTGACTAGAATTAATGGTCCTATAAACACTATAGATCAGTCTGAAATCTGACAAGACACCTTCTGACAGTCAGTACGCTGAGTCTTTGCACTGAAAAAGGAGCTGGTGTCTCTCATTTCACTGTCTCTAAATTCTGGGCTACCTCCTCTCCCAAGAACACTCTCTTCGTCCTTTGTTCTCTGACTCCCAGTTGTCCTTTAAAGATTATTTTAGAGATGCATCCTTAAGCCTCTCACCAAGAGGACATGTCTCCCTTTGTTGATCTCAATTCATAGCACTTCAGCCTCAACCCTGTGGAAATGCTTTTCATGATATATTAAAATTCCATGTCTATTACTCACAAATATACTCTATCTCTTTTAAGGCAGGGACTGTCTTTTCTTCATTTTGATTCCCTCAATAAAATTTTATTAGAAAAATTAACAAAATTTATCAACCCCTGGGCAGTTCTTTATGAACTGGTTGAAAGTTCATGCTTTTCTTAAATGCTAACTCCCAGCACACATTGCCTAGATAAAGCCCTGTGAAAGGCCTTCTCACTCACTTTGGGTTTATTTATAATAGCTGCACGTGCCTGGGCTGAATTTTCTGTTTTGCATGATTTTGTTTTGCATACTTACTTTAAGACTTCAAGTCACAGGGAAGTGTTAGTAAAATGAATGATTCAAAAGGCATTTTAAAAACCCACTGTTTTACATCTCTACCTCTAAACTCTCTTTGCACAAAGAGTGATGTATGGACCAGGGCATCGCATCACATCTGGAAATGTATTTAAATCAAAGAATCTTGGCTCCATCCCATATCTCTTGAGTCAGCTTCTGCATGTTAACAAGATTCCTCAGTCATGTTTGGACACAGAAAACTCTGAGAAGCACAGTTTCTAGATCAAGTCACTGTGATTTCGGCCCTAGAATTTTCCTGAGCAGCTGTACCTATCTCTCCATGCCTCTTATCCACCTGCTATCTAATCCCCACTCTGCAGCCATAATTTTCTTCCTTTTCCTTTTCTAATAAGAATTGTTTTATTGTTCTATTTCACTCCCCATGAAATTCTCAAGTGCTTTTCGACACTTTATTTTGTCTCAGGTGTTTGTTATGCTCAAGTCCATGCTACCAGCTTAAGAAATTTCTGTCAGTGTGAACTGACTAGAATTAATGGTCCTATAAACACTATAGATCAGTCTGAAATCTGACAAGACACCTTCTGACAGTCAGTACGCTGAGTCTTTGCACTGAAAAAGGAGCTGGTGTCTCTCATTTCACTGTCTCTAAATTCTGGGCTACCTCCTCTCCCAAGAACACTCTCTTCGTCCTTTGTTCTCTGACTCCCAGTTGTCCTTTAAAGATTATTTTAGAGATGCATCCTTAAGCCTCTCACCAAGAGGACATGTCTCCCTTTGTTGATCTCAATTCATAGCACTTCAGCCTCAACCCTGTGGAAATGCTTTTCATGATATATTAAAATTCCATGTCTATTACTCACAAATATACTCTATCTCTTTTAAGGCAGGGACTGTCTTTTCTTCATTTTGATTCCCTCAATAAAATTTTATTAGAAAAATTAACAAAATTTATCAACCCCTGGGCAGTTCTTTATGAACTGGTTGAAAGTTCATGCTTTTCTTAAATGCTAACTCCCAGCACACATTGCCTAGATAAAGCCCTGTGAAAGGCCTTCTCACTCACTTTGGGTTTATTTATAATAGCTGCACGTGCCTGGGCTGAATTTTCTGTTTTGCATGATTTTGTTTTGCATACTTACTTTAAGACTTCAAGTCACAGGGAAGTGTTAGTAAAATGAATGATTCAAAAGGCATTTTAAAAACCCACTGTTTTACATCTCTACCTCTAAACTCTCTTTGCACAAAGAGTGATGTATGGACCAGGGCATCGCATCACATCTGGAAATGTATTTAAATCAAAGAATCTTGGCTCCATCCCATATCTCTTGAGTCAGCTTCTGCATGTTAACAAGATTCCTCAGTCATGTTTGGACACAGAAAACTCTGAGAAGCACAGTTTCTAGATCAAGTCACTGTGATTTCGGCCCTAGAATTTTCCTGAGCAGCTGTACCTATCTCTCCATGCCTCTTATCCACCTGCTATCTAATCCCCACTCTGCAGCCATAATTTTCTTCCTTTTCCTTTTCTAATAAGAATTGTTTTATTGTTCTATTTCACTCCCCATGAAATTCTCAAGTGCTTTTCTGTTAAATTTGGATTTAAAAGCATACCTCCTTTTCATGGCTTGTAAGACTTTCCAAAACCTGCAGGCCTGCTCTTCAAACTCAACACCTGTCAGGCTTTCCTCTTGCTTACTAAGTTCTGCCAAAATGCATCACCTTTCAATTACTCTCTCAAGCCAAGCTATTTTCTGCCTTGGGAATTTTGTGCACCCTCTTCACTTGCCTGAAAATTCTTATCTCTAGACTTCACATCCCATATTTGGCTCTTTTTCATTTGGCAAGTCTTACCTTTATCCTCTTGATAAAGTCTTTCCAGCTTACTTTTCCGAAGTACTCAATATTCTTAAGCAAAGGACTTTGTTATTTTCTTTATCACTCTCAAAGATTCTATTAATAATTGTTCACATCACCCTCCAAGGTAATTGTGTTTTGCTTTTATCTGTTCTACTCTTTGTCTGTTTTGCTCACTAGTCTATGCTCAACCTCTGATATATTTCTGGCATTTGGCATGCACCTTAATTAAGCACTTGTTGAATAACAAATAAACTAATCAACCAGTTCAAGGGCTCAGCAAACTTTTCCATAAAGGGCTAGGGAGTAAATATTTTAGGCTTCTTGGGCCATATAGTCTCTCTGGACAACTACGCAGTGAGTATGTGTGGTTTGGTTCCAATAAATTTTCCCTGCTAAATAAATGACAAGTTGCATATGATCCCAAATCCACAGTTTGCTGATCCTTAAGTGTTAAAATCTTTATTTCTGTTATTCTTTCTGTCTAATACGTTCACCTCTCCAACTGAACTTTTTGAAACACACCACTTCTTTCAAGGTTTGATTTGTCATTTTTAAAAATTGTTGAACTAGCATGTTTTCCGGAAATCCCATTTTATCCCTCCAACCTGAAGTGGCAGATCCTCTTGCATCCTTAAAACATTTTGCTTGCCCCCTTTTCGTGGCTCGGATCACATTCAGATTTCTCTCCTTTGCCTCTTATCCACCTGCTATCTAATCCCCACTCTGCAGCCATAATTTTCTTCCTTTTCCTTTTCTAATAAGAATTGTTTTATTGTTCTATTTCACTCCCCATGAAATTCTCAAGTGCTTTTCTGTTAAATTTGGATTTAAAAGCATACCTCCTTTTCATGGCTTGTAAGACTTTCCAAAACCTGCAGGCCTGCTCTTCAAACTCAACACCTGTCAGGCTTTCCTCTTGCTTACTAAGTTCTGCCAAAATGCATCACCTTTCAATTACTCTCTCAAGCCAAGCTATTTTCTGCCTTGGGAATTTTGTGCACCCTCTTCACTTGCCTGAAAATTCTTATCTCTAGACTTCACATCCCATATTTGGCTCTTTTTCATTTGGCAAGTCTTACCTTTATCCTCTTGATAAAGTCTTTCCAGCTTACTTTTCCGAAGTACTCAATATTCTTAAGCAAAGGACTTTGTTATTTTCTTTATCACTCTCAAAGATTCTATTAATAATTGTTCACATCACCCTCCAAGGTAATTGTGTTTTGCTTTTATCTGTTCTACTCTTTGTCTGTTTTGCTCACTAGTCTATGCTCAACCTCTGATATATTTCTGGCATTTGGCATGCACCTTAATTAAGCACTTGTTGAATAACAAATAAACTAATCAACCAGTTCAAGGGCTCAGCAAACTTTTCCATAAAGGGCTAGGGAGTAAATATTTTAGGCTTCTTGGGCCATATAGTCTCTCTGGACAACTACGCAGTGAGTATGTGTGGTTTGGTTCCAATAAATTTTCCCTGCTAAATAAATGACAAGTTGCATATGATCCCAAATCCACAGTTTGCTGATCCTTAAGTGTTAAAATCTTTATTTCTGTTATTCTTTCTGTCTAATACGTTCACCTCTCCAACTGAACTTTTTGAAACACACCACTTCTTTCAAGGTTTGATTTGTCATTTTTAAAAATTGTTGAACTAGCATGTTTTCCGGAAATCCCATTTTATCCCTCCAACCTGAAGTGGCAGATCCTCTTGCATCCTTAAAACATTTTGCTTGCCCCCTTTTCGTGGCTCGGATCACATTCAGATTTCTCTGACAGCTCCTGCAGCAGATTGTATTTTCTAAAGATGGTTGTGACAATGTTTTCCATCCCACATTCTCTTCTATAATGTGACTTCACCACCCCCTATCAAGAAGTGACGTTTAACTCCCTACTCTCTTAAAATCTGGTCTGAATATGATGCTGCTTGCCTTCAAATCTAGATCAGAAACTTCTGCTTGACTCTAAGGATGCTTGCTCTAGGAAAGGAATTTTCAACCTGACAACACTGACACTTGGGGCCAGGTAGGTCTTTGTTGTGGTCCTGGAGAGGGGTGTCTGCCCTGCGCACCGTAGGATGTTTAGCAGCATCCCTGCCCTCTACCAACTGGATGGCAATAGCATCCCTTACCCCAGGAGGACCACCAGAAATGATTCCAGACACAGTCAAATATTCCCCCAGGGACAGAATCATGTTCCTTCTAGAGCCACTTATCTGGGAGCGGGCTACCATGCCAAAAGCTCGGTAGCCCTGAGTTCCACTACCATGCTGGAAAAATCACATGGATGTTTTTCTCTAATCGATAAACTTATGAATCCAACCTTCCAGCCACCTCTGCCAAAGCACTAGATGTGGGAGTGAGACTATCTTAGACCCTTAGGATCAAACCATCAGGCAGTTGATCGAGAAGTCTTAGTTAATACCAAAAGAATCACCAAGCCAAGCCCTGATCAAAATTCTGTTATGCAGGAGATACAATAATATTATTGTCTAAAAAGCAAGTATTGCTTAGGAATGACTTGTTGGGCCATATAGTCTCTCTGGACAACTACGCAGTGAGTATGTGTGGTTTGGTTCCAATAAATTTTCCCTGCTAAATAAATGACAAGTTGCATATGATCCCAAATCCACAGTTTGCTGATCCTTAAGTGTTAAAATCTTTATTTCTGTTATTCTTTCTGTCTAATACGTTCACCTCTCCAACTGAACTTTTTGAAACACACCACTTCTTTCAAGGTTTGATTTGTCATTTTTAAAAATTGTTGAACTAGCATGTTTTCCGGAAATCCCATTTTATCCCTCCAACCTGAAGTGGCAGATCCTCTTGCATCCTTAAAACATTTTGCTTGCCCCCTTTTCGTGGCTCGGATCACATTCAGATTTCTCTGACAGCTCCTGCAGCAGATTGTATTTTCTAAAGATGGTTGTGACAATGTTTTCCATCCCACATTCTCTTCTATAATGTGACTTCACCACCCCCTATCAAGAAGTGACGTTTAACTCCCTACTCTCTTAAAATCTGGTCTGAATATGATGCTGCTTGCCTTCAAATCTAGATCAGAAACTTCTGCTTGACTCTAAGGATGCTTGCTCTAGGAAAGGAATTTTCAACCTGACAACACTGACACTTGGGGCCAGGTAGGTCTTTGTTGTGGTCCTGGAGAGGGGTGTCTGCCCTGCGCACCGTAGGATGTTTAGCAGCATCCCTGCCCTCTACCAACTGGATGGCAATAGCATCCCTTACCCCAGGAGGACCACCAGAAATGATTCCAGACACAGTCAAATATTCCCCCAGGGACAGAATCATGTTCCTTCTAGAGCCACTTATCTGGGAGCGGGCTACCATGCCAAAAGCTCGGTAGCCCTGAGTTCCACTACCATGCTGGAAAAATCACATGGATGTTTTTCTCTAATCGATAAACTTATGAATCCAACCTTCCAGCCACCTCTGCCAAAGCACTAGATGTGGGAGTGAGACTATCTTAGACCCTTAGGATCAAACCATCAGGCAGTTGATCGAGAAGTCTTAGTTAATACCAAAAGAATCACCAAGCCAAGCCCTGATCAAAATTCTGTTATGCAGAATACATGAGATACAATAATATTATTGTCTAAAAGAGCAGGATTTGTGATATTTGCTATTTAGTAGAAATGACTTGAATAGAATCTGGTACCTCGAAGTATGGTAGCATTCCTATAGCACAATTATAAACTCTATGGAATCTAGAAGGACCTTACAGAGATTTTTAATGGAAGCAAAGTGAACCTTGAGGAGCCTGGTGGGAGTTTAAAGGAAAGTGAGGAAAATGTTACTGGGAGGTAGAGGAAAGGACACCCTTGTCATATAACTGCAGGAAATTAAGCAAAACTATCACCTGCAGTAATATGGAAAATAGCAAATCTACTAAAGAAACAGATTATTGCTGTTTCATTACTAAGTTGTCTCTGTCTCTTGCAATCCCACGGACTGTAGCCTGCCAGCCTCATCTGTCCATGGGATTTCCCCCAGACAAGAATACTGGAGTGGGTTGTCATTTCTTTCTCCAGAGGATCTTTCTGACCCAGCGATTGAACACATATTTCCTGCACTGACAGGCAGATTCTCTACCATGGAGTCACTGGAGAAATCCTAATAAACAAACAGATTTGCTAAGAAAGTATCAGGCAGAATTTGAAGTATCTTTCATCTTCTCTTAGCTGTATATTATAATGTAAACACAGATGCACAGATAGTTCCAAGATGGACTGCAGAAGGGATTTGGTTTTCAAGCAAAATTTAGAGGAAATATATGGAAGCCATAATTCACTGGCTTCAAAAATAAAACCATTTCTCAGCCCACGTCTCTTATAGCAGAAAATTCCAAAATAAATGAGGTCCTACCATGGCATCATGTTCCTTCTAGAGCCACTTATCTGGGACGGCTACCATGCCAAAAGCTCGGTAGCCCTGAGTTCCACTACCATGCTGGAAAAATCACATGGATGTTTTTCTCTAATCGATAAACTTATGAATCCAACCTTCCAGCCACCTCTGCCAAAGCACTAGATGTGGGAGTGAGACTATCTTAGACCCTTAGGATCAAACCATCAGGCAGTTGATCGAGAAGTCGTAGTTAATACCAAAAGAATGACCAAGACAAGCCCTGTTCAAAATTCTGATATGCAGGGTAGGTGAGATACAATTATATTAGTGTCTAAGAGAGCAGGATTTGTGATATTTGCTATTTAGTAGAAATGACTTGAATAGAATCTGGTACCTCGAAGTATGGTAGCATTCCTATAGCACAATTATAAACTCTATGGAATCTAGAAGGACCTTACAGAGATTTTTAATGGAAGCAAAGTGAACCTTGAGGAGCCTGGTGGGAGTTTAAAGGAAAGTGAGGAAAATGTTACTGGGAGGTAGAGGAAAGGACACCCTTGTCATATAACTGCAGGAAATTAAGCAAAACTATCACCTGCAGTAATATGGAAAATAGCAAATCTACTAAAGAAACAGATTATTGCTGTTTCATTACTAAGTTGTCTCTGTCTCTTGCAATCCCACGGACTGTAGCCTGCCAGCCTCATCTGTCCATGGGATTTCCCCCAGACAAGAATACTGGAGTGGGTTGTCATTTCTTTCTCCAGAGGATCTTTCTGACCCAGCGATTGAACACATATTTCCTGCACTGACAGGCAGATTCTCTACCATGGAGTCACTGGAGAAATCCTAATAAACAAACAGATTTGCTAAGAAAGTATCAGGCAGAATTTGAAGTATCTTTCATCTTCTCTTAGCTGTATATTATAATGTAAACACAGATGCACAGATAGTTCCAAGATGGACTGCAGAAGGGATTTGGTTTTCAAGCAAAATTTAGAGGAAATATATGGAAGCCATAATTCACTGGCTTCAAAAATAAAACCATTTCTCAGCCCACGTCTCTTATAGCAGAAAATTCCAAAATAAATGAGGTCCTTGATGCAAAGAAGTCTCATAGGTTATGTCCCTTGACTTTTGATTGGGTTCTCCTGGAAGTTATAAGTTGTGGTAGAAGGAACACTGATTTCTGAGTCTATATTCACCATGAGCACCCAGAAGGCACTTGGTTCTCTTGTAACACCTGCTCCAAGGGAAACCAGCAACCCAGTTATAAGAAATCTAAGACCCCTGCGACAGCCATGCCACATGTAGGTCCCCTGGAAGACAGTCTCAGATTAGCTCAGCCTTCCTGCTCCACTGCCTCCTCACTGACATTCCACTGAAGACCTCTTGACTCTCCAAAGAAACCCATTTGCCTGCTGAGAACAACCAAAATATCTCAGTTGTTGCCACAATGAGCTAAGCCCTATGCCTATCTTGACCTGCAGGATCTGTGAGACATAATGAAATGTTGCTGTTTGAAGCCACTAAATTTGGGGGTAGTTTGTTATGCATCAGTAGTTACAGGACTTCCTTAAATGGCTCAGTGGTAAACAATCTGCATGCCAATGCAGAAAACCCAGGTTCTATCCCTGTTCTGGGAAGATCCCACATGCCTCAGAGCACCTAAGTCTCTGTGTGCCAACTACTGAACTTGGGCTCTAGAGCCAGGAAGGCCCAGTTATTGAGCCCATGTTCTGCAACTACCGAAGGCTGCATACCCTAGAGCTTGTAGTCTACAACAAGAGAAGTCCATGCACTGCAACTAGAGAGTGGCCCACATTGCAGTGAATACCCAGCACAGCCAAAAATACATAAAATACATGTAAAAACTTAGTAACAGTTTCCTCTGCATTTTTCTTTATGCTCATTCTTCTTTTCTGAGGCTTGTAGGATCTTAGTTGTCCAACCGGGTATGTAATCCATGGCCACAGCAGTGAAACTGCCAAGGTCTACATACTAGAGTGCCAGGGAATTCTTTCCTTGTGTTCATCTTAATGGATGAGCTGATTCATTTCTCTCTGCGTTCTTAAGGTAGACACCTCCTTAAGAATGTCTCCAAGTGCCTCCTTAGCAATGCCTCCCAAACATTAGGTGGACTTTCTTTCTTTACTCTACAAAGCATCATCACAAACTACAACTCATTTGAGTGCCACCAACACTTGCTGAGTTAAGCAGGATACAAAGTCACATCCTCAGATCTGCTAGTGGAGAAACTGTGGCTCAAACAATGATTTGTATGTCTAGTAAATAGTCTAGGGAGGCCATAAACTCAAGATTTCTCAAGAATCTAAGACCACTGGACTTTTCTTATGAAATGTTCCCTCCACACATAGTAGGACCTTCTTAAACCTCTTCTTAATTCATAAAGGAATAAACAAAGGACACATATCTCCAAGGATGTTCATATCCACGGTGGTGGACTCTCTGTTGACTTCAGGGCTACAGGTGAGGGGCAGAACCCAGATGCAATCCTGAGGTCAGCATTCCCCCACACTCCCAACATTTTGCTGACATTCTAGGAACCAGATCATTGTACTAGAGCAACCAGGAAACTTCACAGACTCAGACCCCATTCTCCTTCCCTTCTCCTCAGTTTCACAATTTAGAGGTACAAATGGACGCTCATTCCCATCAGCACCAGAGTCAAGCAATTAATAGTACCCAGAAAGTGCATATAAGGGTGAAAAGAGCTCATGTTATGGGAGATAGGAGAAGACTTGAGCCATTGGGGAGTCTCTGTGTGCCAACTACTGAACTTGGGCTCTAGAGCCAGGAAGGCCCAGTTATTGAGCCCATGTTCTGCAACTACCGAAGGCTGCATACCCTAGAGCTTGTAGTCTACAACAAGAGAAGTCCATGCACTGCAACTAGAGAGTGGCCCACATTGCAGTGAATACCCAGCACAGCCAAAAATACATAAAATACATGTAAAAACTTAGTAACAGTTTCCTCTGCATTTTTCTTTATGCTCATTCTTCTTTTCTGAGGCTTGTAGGATCTTAGTTGTCCAACCGGGTATGTAATCCATGGCCACAGCAGTGAAACTGCCAAGGTCTACATACTAGAGTGCCAGGGAATTCTTTCCTTGTGTTCATCTTAATGGATGAGCTGATTCATTTCTCTCTGCGTTCTTAAGGTAGACACCTCCTTAAGAATGTCTCCAAGTGCCTCCTTAGCAATGCCTCCCAAACATTAGGTGGACTTTCTTTCTTTACTCTACAAAGCATCATCACAAACTACAACTCATTTGAGTGCCACCAACACTTGCTGAGTTAAGCAGGATACAAAGTCACATCCTCAGATCTGCTAGTGGAGAAACTGTGGCTCAAACAATGATTTGTATGTCTAGTAAATAGTCTAGGGAGGCCATAAACTCAAGATTTCTCAAGAATCTAAGACCACTGGACTTTTCTTATGAAATGTTCCCTCCACACATAGTAGGACCTTCTTAAACCTCTTCTTAATTCATAAAGGAATAAACAAAGGACACATATCTCCAAGGATGTTCATATCCACGGTGGTGGACTCTCTGTTGACTTCAGGGCTACAGGTGAGGGGCAGAACCCAGATGCAATCCTGAGGTCAGCATTCCCCCACACTCCCAACATTTTGCTGACATTCTAGGAACCAGATCATTGTACTAGAGCAACCAGGAAACTTCACAGACTCAGACCCCCATTCTCCCTTCCCTTCTCCTCAGTTTCACAATTTAGAGGTACAAATGGACGCTCATTCCCATCAGCACCAGAGTCAAGCAATTAATAGTACCCAGAAAGTGCATATAAGGGTGATAATGATTTTGAGAACATTTCATGTTATGGGAGATAGGAGAAGACTTGAGCTGGATATAGAGACAGTTGAAGAGGTGAAAAAATGCTTTTCCTAGTTCTAATTCTCTCTTTCATAGTCCATAATAAGAAGGGAAATGATATTTGCTTCCAGTCCCAGGGATTCTTCTTTAGATTAGACATGTAACTCAGATCTGAAGATAACCAAATAAAACATCTTTCTTTCTACAAAAGCGAAAACAAAATGATCAGTACACTACTTTGTTAAGAGGACTTCGGAGAGGGCTCTGCCTCGGATGAGTTTTAAGGCTGTGAGTCATAGCAATAAATGGTATCTTGTCACTTGACAGTGTACATCAAAAGGTGAGCATCTGAAAGTATCTATATCTTTGTGGCCTTTCTGGGCTCCCAGAAAATAACCAGGAGGTTCACTTATAACTGAATTGAAAATAAACGGAATGGAGTAAAATGTTCACAACAGTCCTTATTGATGGAGAGGTAGTATCATGTTGGAGAATGTACTAGGGTTGAAAGATGTACAAATCAAGAGGAAGATTTCCTGAAATATATGACCTTAACCAGTTAACTTGAATATCCTATGTCCCATAGACATCACCTGAAAATTGGGAGTAAGAGTTTTTCATATCAATTCTCTCCACTAGTGAAACCCTGTTTGAAAGAAAAAAAAAAAAAGGAATGAGCGTTAAAAAATGGAACAAAAAGTTGATGTTGTATTAGTAATACTAAAGCAAATGTTATCTTTGGCAGACTGAGTTTGAGCAGACTCAAATTAGAACTCTTTGGCCTGTGCTAATTATGACCCTGACCAAGCAGCTTAACCTTTTCAACCTCAAGTATTGCTTCTTTGAAATAGTGAATATAGTAGCGATTATGGTAGATTCTTTTACTTTTTAAAATCTATTCCAATGTTCTGATCACTTTCAAATTTGTCTTCGTAGAGCAAATTTCATCCCTGGGCCCCAGATTCCAGTGCTGGAGTTCCAGATTAACATCTCCATTTGAATACTTAATGGACGACTCAGATTCAAACATCAACCAAACATAACTTTTGATCCTCAGACTCCTGAAATATGCATTATGCACTAGTGTTTTATTTTCATTCCCTCAGTTACAAGCACCATCATCCACTTAGCTGCTTTAGCCAAAGACATCAGAGTTATCTTTGATTTCACCTCCCACATAAAAGCCATCTGCTTCTTCTGAAATATGTCCTGAAATTGAACCATCTTTGTTGCTGCCTCCCAAGTCCTAGCCAACAGTACCATTTAGATCACTGAAACTGTCTTGTAACTGGTATCCCTACTATTACTATTTCCATGCCAGCCTCAGGTTATAGGCAAATACTGTTCATCAAATATCAGTATGTTTTCCCCAATATTTCTCAGTCTCATTTCAGTGAGGTTGGAGGGAATTCTTTCTCCATCCATTGACTCAAGAATCCAGACAACATGATGATCACTATTAACATGTGATCTCCATGACACAAACACACGAAAAGAAAAGCACACAAACTCTTACACACTCTCAACAAAACATAAGAATCCCTTTTGCAAACATTTCCATTTGTTAGAACTTGGGTACATGACCTTATGATTAGCATGTGGATTTTATGCTGGAGGTGAGATGTGTGAACAAGACATAAAGTTGTACTAAGCTTCTGACAGCAGCACAGTCCAGCTTATCCTGACCAGAGCCCACCTTTCGCACAGCAGGTGCAGGGACATACAGAAGTATAAATGGTTTCATATGATTACACTTAAAATGCCCTCTTAGCTCTCAATTAAAATAAGGTCCAGAATCCTAAGCACGACCTACAACATTCTCCACGCTCTGATCCCTATGAGTTTTCTAATAACATGTTATCACTTTCACCTAGTTACCTGAAACAGCCCTGCTGGCCTTTTTTCTCTTTCTCAAACATTCTACAACTATTCCTAGTGTAGCCTTTATACATCTTCTAGAAACATTTTTACTTTAGAACTAATCTGCGTTGGCTTCTATGCATCCTTTGCAGTCAGTTCTCATTTTCTCTAGAGATTCCTTGTCAATCTTAAGTAGATTCCCCTACCGAGTGCTGCTCTATCTTACTTTTCTGTTTCATTTCTGAGTAGTATGTGTCGCCACATAAAATTATGCAACATTATTTAATTGCTAAATCTTAATAAAAGTAATAGTCTATCTCCCCTCACTGGACTATAAACTGCATGTGTGCTCAGTCACTTCAGTCATGTCTGACTCTTGGTGATCCTGTGGACTGAAGCCTGCCAGGCTCCTCTGTCCATGGGATTCTCCAGGTAAGAATACTAGAGTGGGTTGCCAAACCCTCCTCCAGGGGATCTACCTGACCCAGGGATTGAACCCATGTCTCTCACACCTCCTGCATTGCCAGGAAGTTTCTTCTGCCACTAGCATCACCTGGGCAGTCAGAATATTAGCTACATGAGGACAAAATACTTCTGACTCATTTTCAGCAGTACCCTCAGCACTTATTAAAATGCCTGATATAGAGCAGGCTCATAAAAGCTAATAATTACTTCTATCATTATGTCCAGTAATGCAGATATGCATGTCTAATTTTATAGTTACTTGAATTCCAATGGAAACATCTATCCCAGTGCAGACAGATGACTAAAGTGTGGGTCTGGAAGAATCCTAATATAAGATAATATGGCAACTTCCCTCACCCAAAGTTCATGGAAGACAGCTATGCTCAGAAGCATAAGACTGTTCTAACTCATTATCAGGTAAGAATTTAAGCATCTGATAACCTGTTACAAATGTTTGAAAGGTGTGACACTTTAAAGGTGTCAAACACCTGGGCTTTCCAGGTGGCACAGCAGTAAAGAATCTGCATGCCAATGCAAGAGACGCTGGTTCAATCCCTGGACTGGGAAGATCCCCTGGAAGAAAAATGGCAACCCACTTCAGTATTTCCTGCCTGGAAACTTCCAGAGTAGCCTGGTGGCTACAGTCCATAAGGTGGCAAAGAGTTGGATACAACTGAGCACACACACACACACACACACACACACACACAGGGCTTCTGCCTCAGCCTCATGGTCAATAAGCATCATAAAACATATGTAAAACTGAAAGGAAAGAAAACCAGCAGTCATATAGGAAAAACTACAACCAAATATTGCCACAAAAGATAATATGTAATTACCTAACAAGTATGGAAATACATTTCATCTAATTGCATAAAAATATAAGTTGTAGTGATATATTCTTTTTTGCTTATAAAAATATATCTTAAAAGTAAAATACCTAGTTGATGATACACTAAAATGAGCACTGTCATAATACAGGGTAAATTGATACTCTGTGGAAGGTACTTAACGGTCTGCTTCAAGAGCTTAACAAATATACCTCTTGACCAGTCATTTCAATTCTAGGGAAGAAACTCTATGCATTAATGACAGAAAATCATCCACATGGATGATCATCAGATATTTAAATACAATGATAAAAAAAAACAGAAAAGGATACTTTAAAATTCAATTACATGAGAATTGTTAAGTATGTATGGTCCATCTGCAGATATAATTTTAGGCAGTGCTAAAAATAATGATTAGAAATTGTAATAGCATTAAAAAATATCATGACCTTAAGTGTTGGCTAGTGATAACCAGAAGGGGATTCTTGTAACTGTTGAAGAAGTGTCTTGTCAGTAGACTTAGAATGGACTGTGGCTGTGAGGTCAAGGGAGGCACTGGTGGATAGGACAGCAGGAAATAAAGGCAGCTTCGGAGTCTCTACACTCTCACCATCTCAAGAGAGAAGGGAGTCAAGAGTGGATCTGAATTCAACTAAATGGAGCAGAAAGTCTGTTTAAGTCTGAATTGCAAAAGCACCTCTTCTGGTTGCCCTGGTTACAGGTCTCCTTCTCTGGGTGATGGTATTGTAAAGGGGCCAAGTCATGTGCAAATGAAGTTAGCAATGTTAGGGAAGAGCCCAGTCGACTGAGCAGCTATGATTTGGGGCCAGTATGGGGAAGAATGTGGAAAGGGCTAGTGCAGGAGGCAGAAGGTGAGATTAAGAAGTGCAGGCTTCACAGTCCACCTACGAATAAACTGCTGCAGAGGCTTGAGAACACCAGGTCTTCTGTCACCCCCGTCAGAGCAGGGAGTCCTCAGGCCTCGCTCAGTTTGTGACTTGGGGTCAGTCAGTACAGGTCAATAAGCATCATAAAACATTTCTGAAAGGAAAGAAAACCAGCAGTCATATAGGAAAAACTACAACCAAATATTGCCACAAAAGATAATATGTAATTACCTAACAAGTATGGAAATACATTTCATCTAATTGCATAAAAATATAAGTTGTAGTGATATATTCTTTTTTGCTTATAAAAATATATCTTAAAAGTAAAATACCTAGTTGATGATACACTAAAATGAGCACTGTCATAATACAGGGTAAATTGATACTCTGTGGAAGGTACTTAACGGTCTGCTTCAAGAGCTTAACAAATATACCTCTTGACCAGTCATTTCAATTCTAGGGAAGAAACTCTATGCATTAATGACAGAAAATCATCCACATGGATGATCATCAGATATTTAAATACAATGATAAAAAAAAACAGAAAAGGATACTTTAAAATTCAATTACATGAGAATTGTTAAGTATGTATGGTCCATCTGCAGATATAATTTTAGGCAGTGCTAAAAATAATGATTAGAAATTGTAATAGCATTAAAAAATATCATGACCTTAAGTGTTGGCTAGTGATAACCAGAAGGGGATTCTTGTAACTGTTGAAGAAGTGTCTTGTCAGTAGACTTAGAATGGACTGTGGCTGTGAGGTCAAGGGAGGCACTGGTGGATAGGACAGCAGGAAATAAAGGCAGCTTCGGAGTCTCTACACTCTCACCATCTCAAGAGAGATGGGAGTCAAGAGTGGATCTGAATTCAACTAAATGGAGCAGAAAGTCTGTTTAAGTCTGAATTGCAAAAGCACCTCTTCTGGTTGCCCTGGTTACAGGTCTCCTTCTCTGGGTGATGGTATTGTAAAGGGGCCAAGTCATGTGCAAATGAAGTTAGCAATGTTAGGGAAGAGCCCAGTCGACTGAGCAGCTATGATTTGGGGCCAGTATGGGGAAGAATGTGGAAAGGGCTAGTGCAGGAGGCAGAAGGTGAGATTAAGAAGTGCAGGCTTCACAGTCCACCTACGAATAAACTGCTGCAGAGGCTTGAGAACACCAGGTCTTCTGTCACCCCCGTCAGAGCAGGGAGTCCTCAGGCCTCGCTCAGTTTGTGACTGTGGGGGTCAGTCAGTACAGGTCAAAGGTAGGGAATCAAGATGAAATGGTTTTATAAGGAAACAAGATAGACACCTTCTTATTGTTACGTATGTGTATATGAAAATATATACCATGTATATACTATCTAGTATGGTCTCTATAATACCTAACAGGTGGATAGACAGGTAGGTAGGTAGGTAGGTAGGTAGGTAGGTAGGTAGACAGATGTGGTTGTTCAGTTGGTAAGTTGTGTCTGACTCTTTTGTGACCCCATGGACTACTGTCCACCAGGTTCCTCTGTCCATGGGATTTTTCAGGTGACAATACTGGCATGGGTTGCCATTTTCTCCTCCAGGGGATCTTCCCAACCCAAGGATTGAAACCCCATCTCCTGTGTCTACTGCATTGCAGGTAAACCCTTTATCCTCTGAGCCATTGTGGAAGCCCCAGTATATAATATGGGACACTATCATGCATGATATTAATAGGAAGACAGATAAGTAGATAGATACAGAACTTGATTCCTTTTAGTAATGAAATTGCTTATATTTTTCTCTTAGAATTTGCTGATTTTTTTCTTTTGAATTCAGTGCATTTTTAAAATCTTTCTAAAATGAGCCTGACTTCCTTTTGTAATGAAAAATAAACTGTGGCTTGAAATTAAGCCACACTTTTACACAGAAGGCTCTGTGTTCCCTGGCAGAGAAGCCGAGGGGCTCTGCCATGTCAGTGACCAGCTGAAAGCCGTCGTCCCCACATTTATGTAGTCACTTGACTCTGGGCAGGACAGAGACACATCAGCCTTCCCAAAATGGCCTTTCTTTAATCCACATTCTTTAATGAAGCTTGGAATAGACAAATTGTAGAAAGAGTCAATGTGTCCCTTGAGTGTATCTTTATGATCCTTGTAATTGGTACAAGATCAAAGCACACACAATCCCAGCCCTCGGGCCCTTTATGAGTTAGAACTGTTGGAAAACACAATCCAGGGCCAACCCTGGGCTCATACTCCTGGAAACACACTCCAGCTGTAGAAAGGCCAGGAATCATGACCCGCACTTGCAGGATAAAAGGTGGAGACATGCCTGGCCTTGTCCTCCAAGGTTAGGAAGACCTTGGAGATGACCGTGTACCATGGTCTCCACATTTCCTGGACATTATTCCTTCAGTGAAAGCTTGGTAAGCCCCAAGACAGTATGTGTATCTTTATTTATGAAAATATACATATATACTAATATATTGCTTACAGTGGGCTTTCCAGGTGGGCACTAATGGATAAAAAAATAAAAATTGCAAATGCAGGAGACATAAGAGACACAGGTTTGATACCTGGGTGGAGAAGACCCTCTGGAGAAGAGCATGGCAATCCACTCCACTATTCTTGCCTAGATAATCCCATGGACAGAGACGCCCTGGTAGGCTACAGTCCGTAAAGTTGCAAAGAGTCAGACACAACTGAAGTGACCTAGCACACACAGCACATGGCATATAGCATAAAAAAATCTGGAATTTTTCAAGTGGAGACATGGACGCAATCAGTTATCATTAAATGTCCTGTCAGGCTTGGTAGACTGTATTTTCATTAGGGAATATTTCAAGATCCAATATATACTTAAGGAAAGGTTCATTATTAACCACTATAAATTTAATCTGATATTTGAAATGCTTCTGTAGATAACTTTGAATTTTTTAAAGCAGTTTCCTACAATAGCAGAGCATATTGCCATTGTTTTTATCTTATAATATGACTGACAAGGAGCTCACACTAAAATCTAGAGAAATGTCCACCTGGCCATATTCATATTTTTTTATATTACTTTCAATCTGAAAATTACAGGTAGCTTTTTAAGCCATGTTTTCCTATTCTCTAGGGATCACTTTACTGAAGACTCAGTATTGTCTATAAATCCCTTGATAGGCATATATGAATTATAATACATCATAATTAATTGAAATCAAGTAAGCATCTGGGCACTCTGGCCAACCATCTGTGTTCCAAAATCCCTCCTTTTCGCTGGGGCACCCCCCATTCCACACATCTGTACTGCTTAGAGTGTGGACCAGTGTCAGCCAGCCCTCAGACTACTTCTAGTCCTCAATGTGGTAAGAAATCAAAATTAAGTGTATAAAACACATCTAGCAATTTGACAGATTACTCTGTGTCATTTAACACAAAGAGGGAAAGAGGGGGGGACTTATAGTTGTAGGTCTTTGATTTCATTTTATCTTTTCAGAAAATCATCTTATGATACTTCATGAAAATACTGGTTAGTGGCAGACTGAAAACCAAACTAAGTGGTCCTTCATTACAGATAGTTGAAAAAGTCTGCCATAGGGCAACATGCAGATAGAACGAGAGTGCTGTCAGGCAAAGACTTTCTGTTCCCAGTGCACGGGCCTGGGTTTAATCCCTGGTCAGGGAACCAGATCCCACATGCTGCAACTAAGACATGGTGCAGCCAATAAATAAATAAATTTATAAAACATAAACTCACACAATGTGGTATGTCAATATGTCTCAATCAAAGGAAATCAATTTTTTTAAAAAAGGTAACACTGAAACAAAAGGGTCTGGATGATATAACACAGACAGTGGGATACCCCGTTGCTATGGAGCCAATTTGAGACTGAGCAAAGAAGTTTTCTAGCCCACAGCGGTATGCTATATTCAGAAGTGAGAAACTGCTAAGGATAGCCCCAGGAGAAATAGGGTTGGGAGATGATCATAAGGACCCCCAGGTCTCATATATTTAATGAATTTTTTTTGAAATGCTTCTGTAGATAACTTTGAATTTTTTAAAGCAGTTTCCTACAATAGCAGAGCATATTGCCATTGTTTTTATCTTATAATATGACTGACAAGGAGCTCACACTAAAATCTAGAGAAATGTCCACCTGGCCATATTCATATTTTTTTATATTACTTTCAATCTGAAAATTACAGGTAGCTTTTTAAGCCATGTTTTCCTATTCTCTAGGGATCACTTTACTGAAGACTCAGTATTGTCTATAAATCCCTTGATAGGCATATATGAATTATAATACATCATAATTAATTGAAATCAAGTAAGCATCTGGGCACTCTGGCCAACCATCTGTGTTCCAAAATCCCTCCTTTTCGCTGGGGCACCCCCCATTCCACACATCTGTACTGCTTAGAGTGTGGACCAGTGTCAGCCAGCCCTCAGACTACTTCTAGTCCTCAATGTGGTAAGAAATCAAAATTAAGTGTATAAAACACATCTAGCAATTTGACAGATTACTCTGTGTCATTTAACACAAAGAGGGAAAGAGGGGGGGACTTATAGTTGTAGGTCTTTGATTTCATTTTATCTTTTCAGAAAATCATCTTATGATACTTCATGAAAATACTGGTTAGTGGCAGACTGAAAACCAAACTAAGTGGTCCTTCATTACAGATAGTTGAAAAAGTCTGCCATAGGGCAACATGCAGATAGAACGAGAGTGCTGTCAGGCAAAGACTTTCTGTTCCCAGTGCACGGGCCTGGGTTTAATCCCTGGTCAGGGAACCAGATCCCACATGCTGCAACTAAGACATGGTGCAGCCAATAAATAAATAAATTTATAAAACATAAACTCACACAATGTGGTATGTCAATATGTCTCAATCAAAGGAAATCAATTTTTTTAAAAAAGGTAACACTGAAACAAAAGGGTCTGGATGATATAACACAGACAGTGGGATACCCCGTTGCTATGGAGCCAATTTGAGACTGAGCAAAGAAGTTTTCTAGCCCACAGCGGTATGCTATATTCAGAAGTGAGAAACTGCTAAGGACAGCCCCGCAGGAGAAATAGGGTTGGGAGATGATCATAAGAAATGCCTCATAGGCCTCCCTTCCTCTCAGGTTCCAGGAGGGTCTCAGGGGGTTCCACCAAGACTTACAGTTCAAGCCTCTGCCTGCAGAGCCCATCAGGATACACACAAAGCTGTCAGAGCATCATGGCGGAACCACTTCCCTACAAGCATCAGAGATGACAGCACTGGACTTCCCTGGTGGTCCAGTGGTGAAGACTCCATGCTCCAATGTCAACACAAACACCAATGTCAATCTATGTAGTAAATATGGCAAAGCTTCATTTCCTTCTCAAGTTTCAGAAAATAAAAACCTATTAAGAAACGTTCTGATCTGATCTTCTGTCACCCGATGGTCCATTTCACTCATGAGATCACTCATCTAGTGAAATCTCCATATGATGTCAGAATCCATAAGCCCAAATGACTACTGAGGCACTCAACCAATGGAGGGGAGGGGGCTCACCTCGATCTCAGCAGTCATTTTTCAAATATGGGCATTAGTTCACTGAGTTATTTCTTCCACTGACTCATCAGTATAGTCATTAACTAAACAAACATTTATTGAAGCCTGTCACATGCCAGAACCTGACAGGCAGTGGTCACAAAAATGGATGAGCCACAGTCCCTGTCTTAGAGAAATTTATGATCTAGAAGGGAGAAAGGTACAATGATATAAAGTAATTAAAGTCATGGGCTGCGTATGAGAGTTTGTAGAATATACTATGGAAAGACAGTGGGAAGAATGATCTGCTGAACCTGAAAGTCTAGGGAAACCTCTGACAAAGAATGTGAGACATGATATTCAACAGCAAACACGCACGAGTGTGTGCAAAGTTGCTTCGGTCGTGTCCAACTGTGTGTGATGCTATAGACTGTAGACGGCCAGGCTCCTCTGTCCAAGGGATACTCCAGGCAAGAATATTGGAGTGGGTTGCCATGCTCTCCTCCAGGGGATCTTCCCGATTTAGGGATCAAACTGCATTTCCAAGTCTCCTGGATTGACAGGTTCTTTACCACTAGTGCTACCCGGGAAATCCCTCAAGGCTGAATAGGATTCCTTAAACAGAGAACAGAAAGGTCATTGCTGGTTAAAGGAAGAACGCACACAATGTAGCAGAGATGAAAGAGAGCATCCCATGCCCAGAGATTGCTCCGTCCCATGAAAAAAAGTCCTCTTTCCTCTGTTCTGTCTGGTAAGCCAAGAGAGAGACCACAAGGTATGCAGGAGAGAGGCTAGTCCTGGGAGTTGAAAGGCTCAAGTTTTAGCAGCTCTCCTTTAGAAACTGGGTGATCATGGGCAAATAACTTATCCTCTTTGATTCTGTTTCTTCCCTTGCAAAATACTGAATTCTTAATTTTAAAGAATTATTTACAGGATTAGAGTAGGCTGTATGTAAAAATGACTGGCCTATTGGAAATTCATATATATATTTTTTAAATTTTGGCCTCTTTTATTGGCCTTTCATTGATTTATTTTCATCCATCTTTGTTCTTTGGCCTGCATGTGCCTCCCATTATAGTGGCCACTCTCATCACAGAACACCATCTCTGGGTGCAAGTGCTCCAGAGTGCTGGCTCCTAATTGGACACACCAGTTCAGCCACTCCATGGCACATAGGATCTTCCCAGGCTACGGATCGAACTGGTGCCCCTTGTATTGCAAGGCGGACTCTTTACCCACTGGACCACCAGGGAAGCCTGAAATTCATATTTTTACCACTGTCACAATTTTTCTTAAAGTAGATGGATGTTTTGGGATCAGTCTCATCCCTGTCTAGCAATAGGACCACCCTCTTGTTATTTGAAGCAGAAGGTTCAATCCATGGATCAGGAAGATCCTCTAAAGGAGGAAATGGCAACCCATTCCAGTAGTCTTGCTTGGGAAATGCCATGGACAGAGGAGTCTGGCAGGCTACACTCCATGGGCTGAAAAGAGTTGGACACGACTGGGCAATTGAGCATACACACAGGCACTAGTGGGCCACTTGGGAGTCTTTCGCCTTCTCAACAGCTCCTCCTACTCTGCCTGATGAGGCATGCCTCTGAATCACCCTTTTCCAAACATGGTCCTGTTTTACTTCATATGTATGTAGAGGCAGCTAGAAAGGACTCAGGTCTCCCTGCCTAGTCTGATCTGGGAAGGTGCTTCAATGACCTACCAAAACAGACTATCCCCAAACCTAGTGGCTGCTAGAGTGAGCATCCAAGAGTGCAAAGTAGAAGCCGAACAGCCTCCTGTGGCCCTCAAAACTGCCACAAAATCACTTCTGCCATATTCTCTTGGTCAAAGCATGACACTGGCCAGTCCAGATTCCCAGCATAGAGCAAGAGACCCCCTGTCTGGAAGGAAGAAGCAGCAGAACCCAGTGACAAGGAGCACCGAAGCTGAACAGACAGACCTGCCACTGAGAGAACCTACCAGAGTGGGGGACCACACCATTCTCACTTCTCAGCTCTAGCAGGCCCCCTCTGCTTGGGGACACCTGTGCAGGGGGCCCAGAAGGCAAAGCAGACCTGAAAACACACCTGTTGGGGGACCTGCCACCTGAGCCCCTCCAGGGACTCCATACCTTGCTGACAGGAAAGGTCTGATACAGAGTTACTCCGAGTTCACAGGCCTCTCGCCTGGCCCTGGGTGCCAGCCATCTCATAAAACAAGGGGTTGTATCCTGAACACTCAGAGTCCTTCCATCACCACAAGGACTTACTCAGATGCTAATGGTAGAAGCGCCAGAACTTCCCTCACCGTGGCCATCTCCCTCCATCCCTCCCTCTCTCATCCCTCATCTACAAGGCGGACTCTTTACCCACTGGACCACCAGGGAAGCCTGAAATTCATATTTTTACCACTGTCACAATTTTTCTTAAAGTAGATGGATGTTTTGGGATCAGTCTCATCCCTGTCTAGCAATAGGACCACCCTCTTGTTATTTGAAGCAGAAGGTTCAATCCATGGATCAGGAAGATCCTCTAAAGGAGGAAATGGCAACCCATTCCAGTAGTCTTGCTTGGGAAATGCCATGGACAGAGGAGTCTGGCAGGCTACACTCCATGGGCTGAAAAGAGTTGGACACGACTGGGCAATTGAGCATACACACAGGCACTAGTGGGCCACTTGGGAGTCTTTCGCCTTCTCAACAGCTCCTCCTACTCTGCCTGATGAGGCATGCCTCTGAATCACCCTTTTCCAAACATGGTCCTGTTTTACTTCATATGTATGTAGAGAGGCAGCTAGAAAGGACTCAGGTCTCCCTGCCTAGTCTGATCTGGGAAGGTGCTTCAATGACCTACCAAAACAGACTATCCCCAAACCTAGTGGCTGCTAGAGTGAGCATCCAAGAGTGCAAAGTAGAAGCCGAACAGCCTCCTGTGGCCCTCAAAACTGCCACAAAATCACTTCTGCCATATTCTCTTGGTCAAAGCATGACACTGGCCAGTCCAGATTCCCAGCATAGAGCAAGAGACCCCCTGTCTGGAAGGAAGAAGCAGCAGAACCCAGTGACAAGGAGCACCGAAGCTGAACAGACAGACCTGCCACTGAGAGAACCTACCAGAGTGGGGGACCACACCATTCTCACTTCTCAGCTCTAGCAGGCCCCCTCTGCTTGGGGACACCTGTGCAGGGGGCCCAGAAGGCAAAGCAGACCTGAAAACACACCTGTTGGGGGACCTGCCACCTGAGCCCCTCCAGGGACTCCATACCTTGCTGACAGGAAAGGTCTGATACAGAGTTACTCCGAAGTTCACAGGCCTCTCGCCTGGCCCTGGGTGCCAGCCATCTCATAAAACAAGGGGTTGTATCCTGAACACTCAGAGTCCTTCCATCACCACAAGGACTTACTCAGATGCTAATGGTAGAAGCGCCAGAACTTCCCTCACCGTGGCCATCTCCCTCCATCCCTCCCTCTCTCATCCCTCATCTACAGGTATCCATGGGCATCCAGCCATGTGTCCATCTGTCCTGCACCCTGAGGCAGCCATCCCTCCTTTACTGACTAAATCAACAAATACATAGGTACACGTATGAACTCCCCTTGTCCTCACATCAACTTAATAAGGTAGCATCATTACAAACTCCAAGTATAACGGAAAGAGAGTAGGGAGTAGTTTTCAAGTTCTAAGGGCAGGTGGCGGCACTTTTTGATCAAGATCATTGTCTGCTAGCTACTTGTGTGCAGGGCTCTAACTGCTGGAATGTGTGCCCTGAGCTAAGCTCTGAACCTAAGATGTGAGAAACAGACTGAGCCCACAGAAGAGAGCCCAGGGGCTCTGGGCTCACCTATTAGTAGATGCCTCAACCTCCCTGTCGAGGTTTTGCTGCTCCCAACTCCCTGGGAAGTGCCCAGCCCTGCCTCAGGAGCTCCTCCGTGCTCATTCTCTCTGGATGAAGAAGAGAACTGTCCGTGACCCAGCCAGAACCCGATGCCAAAAGAGCGGCAAGAAAGCAAGCTGGCCATGCTGCTGCTGTTCAGAGAACAGTGTCCAGGGTACTGAGAGGAGCTGATGCTCACAATGAACATGGAAATTCTCCCATCTGTATTCTGTGGGAGTTGGTGTGCCCAGAAAAACAAGCACAGTAGTTTCTGATCTGAGGAGTGAGGACATGCTACCAAGTCTGGGTGGTCTCACAAACTTGCCGAAGACCTCTGGGGTAGTAAGTGACCTTGATGTTGAAGAAGGGAGTGGGTAGAGAGCTGAACTTGGACAGAGTTCAGCAACAGCTTGAAGGTGGAGCAGAGTCTGCTAGGAATCCTGGATAGGAGGTACAGGAAGTGAAGCTGGACCATGGACTGTGTATGGAAGTAGAACTGGGCCAGGTTCAAACTCTATCTGCATTCCAAACATATGGTAGGAGGAAATTAAATCTCCAAGCTTCAGTTTTTCTATGTGCAAAGTAGGAACAATCATCTTAACTATGGTATGATTGCACGGTAAGGCTGGTAAAAAAACAAGTGGGTAGTACATCCTTGGAGTTCAGTAAAGTCTGCAGCTCACCCCTGAGCTGGGAGGTGTTCCACAGGGAGAATGGAAACTCCAACCAAACCTAGAATACCCAGGAGGCAGGAGGCAGGGCTCACTCATCACACCATTCCACATTCACTACATCCTGGAAGAGGTACCAACAGAGGGAGTAGAGAATAGTGCATCAGGAGTAGGGGACAGAGTGCATCTCAGCACACACACCGCTTGATTAATTTTATATCATTTTGGGCATGTTCTACAGGCTCTTTGTATATCACATGGTTTATATGTAGTGTAAAGTCAATAGGAGTTTCAATTATGTTTTGCTGTATTATCAAACAATTGCAAGAACAGTAGCTTAAGGTCAAAAGCATTTTCAATCATTCCATTTATTTGCTCATACCTCTGCAAATTAGATAGAGTTCAGCCTTAGCCCATCTCTGCTCCACGTGACATCAATCAGGGAAGCTCACTGACCAGCAAGATCTATTTCCAAGATGGCTTTGCTCATCTGACCGGAAAGGTGTGGGGCTTTGGGCTAGGAGCTCAGCAGGGGCAACTGGCTGGAACCTCAGTTTCCCTCCATTGAGTTTCCCTTCATTGCTGAGGATGATGGCCTCAGGATAGTCAGATCTCTTACATGGCAGCCGGCTCCCCCAGAACATCAAATAAAGACTGACATAAGACCTCAGTCTGCCCAGAATACTCCCAGTGCCAGTTCTGCCACATCTATTGATTAAAGAGGGTCCAGCCCAAGTTCAAGGGGAGAGGACTACAAAAGGACATAACTACCCAGAGGTGTGATTCATTGAGGACCACCACAATAATAGCTCACCACAACCCTCCCTCCCGCATACAACTGTTGAGAGGATTAAGTACATGGGTGAATCTACGGCACTAGGTGAGTCAAGAGTGACTCGCTCAGACTGAATAATGGGACCACAGACTGACCAAAGCAAGGGAATCCAGCCAAACTGCTGGTGGAGTCCCTCTGTCCCTGGCAATGTGACCCAGGACAAGTTGCTCAATCCCTATGCACCTCAAAGTCCTCCCCTCTCAAATATAGACAATAGCACTTGCCTCTAGAATTGTTGTGAGGATTAGATAAGGGGGCATTTGTAAAGTGCTTAAGACACCTTTTAACAACACTGAGCAACACTGAAGTTGACACTTGAGTTCAACACTGGTGTTTAGCAACACGAGAGCACCCTGTGGAGGGCTTGTGGGGGAGGGCTTACTGCTGTTATGACCCTGACCAAGCCCACTCCAACCTCTGAGTCTTACTCTAGATCAAATCGCTGGCATCAGCACTTCCCAGGAATCAAAGTGACTTCTACAGAGGCACTGTCTTCTGCCCCATCCTCGAATGGTAGTCAAGGTAACTGGGTGCCATTCATGCCTGTGCCCACCTGGTGCTCTCTGCCAGGCAGCCCAGTCTGATGGGACTTGAGGCCTGTTCCTGAAACAGCCCTTGGCCTTGGTTCTGGATGTCCTTATGTCCCCAGAGGCTGGTCAGAGGCTCTCTGTAATCTTGGGGACAGACCTGGAGTCCCAGCGACACCGATCCCCACCCCTCCATCTTTCTGAAAAGATCACTTGTGTTTCTTCGTCTTCATGAACAACCAGCTCCCTGTAGAATAGGTCTCCCTGACTTTTTCTTGACTGATCACTGCATAAAAATGACCCTCCATAACCAGAGAGAACCCTCCTCCTGGGTGGTAAAAGGCGATTTGCATGGTGATAGAAAAATAACATTTTTTATCCAATCCATAATTAGGTCTTGGAGAAACAAATTAAATGAAGGCAAAATTATGTTTCTTTAAAGCAAGAATACTGATCTGCATAATGATGTACATTTAATGGTTTTAATTTCCAAGGGAAACTATTTTTAAAATGAGTTTGGAAAATGTATTTTTCCCTTCAATTCTCTGTCTATAAAGTTAAGTCCCCAATCCTGATGCTGCATCACCTCAGCCTGTAATCCTAGCTAATTAGTGATGACATTTTAAACTTAATATAGCAAAAACATTCTCCACCTCTGAGGGTACCCTGACATGCAGGTATAAAGAGTGAGAGAAAGAAACGGTCCCCAGGCTTCCCTGGTGGTCCAGTGGGTAAGGACACTACCTTACAATGCAAGGAGCACCAGTTCGATCCCTGGCCTGGGAAGATCCCACATGCCACGGAGCAGCTGGACCGATGTGTCCAACTACCTAACCAGAGCTCTGGAGCGCATGCGCCCAGAGCTGGTGCTCTGCAACGAGAGAGGCCACTATGATGGGAGGCCCACACAGGCCAAAGAACAAAGATAAATGAATGAAAGATCAATGAAGTGGAAAAAAAAAAAGAAATGCTCCCCAAGCCATGATGCCTGGGAACTTGCTTGCTTGCCTCATACCATGTCCACTTCCTCCAGTCTCTAGGCCCAAGCCATCTTGATGGGACTCTTTATCTTTTTTTTTTGTTTAAATTTTGGCCTCTTTTATTGATTTTTTGTTTATGTTCATCCATCTTTACTCTTCGGCCTGCGTGGGCCTCCCATTACAGTGGCCTCTCTCGTTGCAGAGCACTGGCTCATAATTGGACACACTGGTCCAGCTGTTCAGTGGTACGTGGGATCTTCCCGGGCCGGGGATTGTACTGGTGCCCCTTGCACTGCGAGGTGGACTCTTTACCCACTGGCCCAGCAGGGAAGCCCTCGGTGGGACTCTTGATAGGAACAACGGTTGTTATTATGAATACATAGTGTAGCATTCTGACATCTGTTTTGGCAGGAGCACTCAGCTTACCACCTTGAGAGGCAGTGTCACAACAGGAAACTTGGAGTCACACGGCCTGTCTGACTTCAGTTAGTTCAGTCACAAATGAGATATGTGGAAAGTGTTGTCATTTCACTGTTTTTTATCTTCTCAGGTGGCAATTTTGTATGGTTCAGCTTTATGAAATGCCGATAGATGGCAAGTGTCCAATAGATTTCAGATTTTACTATTATGATAGCTAGTTTCATGAGTTGGGCAACTCAGCTGTAAATGGGGCTGGTACCACTTACTCCTCAGGTTGTCAGGAAAATTAGATGGTATTATATGACATAATGTACTTAGTACCCTTCCCAGCATACTGGCCAATTTCCAAACAATTTGGTTCCCTCTTTTTGACAGTTTCCAGTTTGCCCCATTTGGTTGCTTGCCAGGAAAATGGAATGAATTCAGCCAGACTTCCCTGGTGGTCCAGTGGTAAGGACACTACCTTACAATGCAAGGAGCACCAGTTCGATCCCTGGCCTGGGAAGATCCCACATGCCACGGAGCAGCTGGACCGATGTGTCCAACTACCTAACCAGAGCTCTGGAGCGCATGCGCCCAGAGCTGGTGCTCTGCAACGAGAGAGGCCACTATGATGGGAGGCCCACACAGGCCAAAGAACAAAGATAAATGAATGAAAGATCAATGAAGTGGAAAAAAAAAAAGAAATGCCCCCCAAGCCATGATGCCTGGGAACTTGCTTGCTTGCCTCATACCATGTCCACTTCCTCCAGTCTCTAGGCCCAAGCCATCTTGATGGGACTCTTTATCTTTTTTTTTTGTTTAAATTTTGGCCTCTTTTATTGATTTTTTGTTTATGTTCATCCATCTTTACTCTTCGGCCTGCGTGGGCCTCCCATTACAGTGGCCTCTCTCGTTGCAGAGCACTGGCTCATAATTGGACACACTGGTCCAGCTGTTCAGTGGTACGTGGGATCTTCCCGGGCCGGGGATTGTACTGGTGCCCCTTGCACTGCGAGGTGGACTCTTTACCCACTGGCCCAGCAGGGAAGCCCTCGGTGGGACTCTTGATAGGAACAACGGTTGTTATTATGAATACATAGTGTAGCATTCTGACATCTGTTTTGGCAGGAGCACTCAGCTTACCACCTTGAGAGGCAGTGTCACAACAGGAAACTTGGAGTCACACGGCCTGTCTGACTTCAGTTAGTTCAGTCACAAATGAGATATGTGGAAAGTGTTGTCATTTCACTGTTTTTTATCTTCTCAGGTGGCAATTTTGTATGGTTCAGCTTTATGAAATGCCGATAGATGGCAAGTGTCCAATAGATTTCAGATTTTACTATTATGATAGCTAGTTTCATGAGTTGGGCAACTCAGCTGTAAATGGGGCTGGTACCACTTACTCCTCAGGTTGTCAGGAAAATTAGATGGTATTATATGACATAATGTACTTAGTACCCTTCCCAGCATACTGGCCAATTTCCAAACAATTTGGTTCCCTCTTTTTGACAGTTTCCAGTTTGCCCCATTTGGTTGCTTGCCAGGAAAATGGAATGAATTCAGCAAGCCATAGGGACCTTGCATGCCTTTATCTTTAAGTCGGCCCACATCTTGGAAGAGTATGGTTCCCCTCATTGTATTGGCTCACTGGGGCTTCCCCAGTGGTGCTAGTGGTAAGGAACCCGGCTGTCAGTGCAGGAGGTTTGAGAGACATGGGTTCGATCCCCAGGTCAGGAATAATCCCTGGAAGAGGGCCTGGCAAGCCACTCCAGTATTCTTGCCTGGAGAATCCCATGGACAGAGGAGCCTGGTGGGCTGCAGTCCATGGGGCTGCAAAGAATTGAACATGAATGAAGTCACTTAGCATCAGGGAAACAAAAGTCAACAGTAAATGTGCATTTGCAATATTCTCCATGGTTTCTCAAGCACCATTTCACCAATTTTTCCGTTTTGTCTCTCCTAAGAGCTCCATGAAGCTATTCCTGGATTCCCTGTGTGGTTGCCATTCTGCTTGGCTGCAGCAGTTTGACCTTCCAGGGCAGGGAAAAGTTGCATTTCATGGATACCAAGCCTCAGCAAGGCCATCAGACTTGATCTGTGGCAGCAGAGTTCTCAGCTGAAAGCACAGGCAGAAGGTGCTTTTTCAACATCGGCAGATTTGCCCACTGACCACCCACCCCCATGAACTGTGGCTTCAGTTCTGTGGCACTGAGAATCCAATAGTAACACTCTAACCTGGAGTTAAATCTCCTGGCTTGTGGAACCTTACTGAAATCTTGAGCAAATCTTCAATACATAAATAGTGTCTGAGCTCAGATAAACAAATCAAAGTAACTTTTTATCTGTACTCTAGAAAGAGAGAGAGCCTGCCGACCTCCAGGTTTCTGCTATACACTTTCAGTTTGTTCTCTCAAAGATGCTTTATAATCATCGCTGACCCCAGAGAAGCCAACCTGTTAGTGCCTAGTCCTGCATCAGGTAGAAGGTCCACATTTCAAACACTTACAGTTTTACCTCCAGAGTGTTACAGAGCACACACCCAAACCAAGTGTCTTTCAAGGCAGCTTATTTAGGTTTTAGCACAGTTAGGGATATGGGGAGAAGAAGAACTGACCCCTGTTCTTTCCAGTGTTTGATCATACATTGAAACAAATACTCACTGAGCCCTTTCTATGCACTTGCTGTACTGGGGACTGGGAAAGCAGGGCTGTGAACAAAGGAGGTGGGCCCTGTTCTCACAGAGGGTGACTACAGTGTACAGGGGTAAGAGGCACACACAGCCGCGTATCTGTGGATGCTGCTGTCCTGTGCAAGGAAGTCCACAGCACCCAGCCCAATCCAGGGCCGTCGGGGAGCCCTCTTTTTTAGTTGAAGTATAACTTATTTACAATATTGCCTTCGTTTCAAGTGTACAGTGAAGCAAGTTGATTATACACGTGTTCTTTTAAAAATTCTTTTCCAATATAGGTTATCACAAGTCCTGAATATAGTTCCTTGTGCTTTACAGAAAATACCTGTTGTTTACCTATTGTATACATAGTAGTTTGTATCTGTTAATCCTATAATCCTGACTTATTCTTTCCCCACATCCCCTTTGGTAGGCAAAGTTTCTATATCTGTAAGTCTGTTTGGTAAATAAGTTCACTTGTATTATTTTTTTAGAATCCACAAGTGACATCGTATGATACTGGTCTTCAGGGTAGGCAATGACAGTGAGTTTTAAGGGTCGGTGTTAGCCAACCAAAGGGAGACAGAAGGGATGGGGGCCAGGAGACAGATAAGCCTGACAGGCATCCCCCGTAGGTCAGCTTCTAACACCACAAACTCTGAAATCCTGGGGACCGCATGGCCATGGTCCATTGGTCCACCACACACTCTTGATAACACCCTCATAGACTTCCCAGACACCCACACCCTTTCAGGGTCCCCTCTGGCAGCTCACTGGAGTATTCTAAGATGAATTCTGCAATTCAGAAGAGTTGAGGCTACTACAAGAACAGAGAACAAAAGAAATGCTTAAGACAGGGAAACATTTTTATCAGTCTACTTGAAATGTAGTTTTGCTCTTCTCCAGTATGTTGAAACACTGAAAAGCCTTCCTAGATATATCCAGCATCTGCTGAGTTGGGTTAGACACCCCTCCCTTTGCTTCTCCCACCATCTCTGTATCTATCAAGCCTCCTATTAAGTGACACTCAATTACAACATGTATAATTTTGTGCCACGTCCCTCAGTCAAGAGCCCGTGCTGGGGCCATCTTTTCCCCACTGGCCTCTGGGGTACTCATTGATGCTAACAAAATGCACGTGCGTGATAATTAAATTTGGCATAATCACTTTTCCAAATGATCACTGACATTCCATTGTTCCATAAGGATTAACCCTCAGACCGTTCCTTACCGCAGTCTGTTTCCTGGATCTAAATAAGAGTTCAAAGAATATAATTTATAATAACCACAATCCCTAATGCACACTTTAATACACCCTTTCTTTGTTAGTCGTTTGCTGGTAAAATCCTGCCAAATTAGAGTTCTCCCAGCTTTCTGAGCTACCTGTCCGTGGATGCTGGCTGTCCGGTCACAGACATTTCATGGCAAGTCCCTCCCTGATCTGCCCTGATGCAAGGACTGTGTTTCAATCAACTTCCTCTCTCTAGCTAAGCTGTGGACTGCTCCACTGGCCAGGAGAGGAACAGGTCACTAGCTCTCTTCTTGCCGACGCAAAAAGGTGACGGGGTCTTTGCCAGGACAGAGAGAGGGTGGCAGCGAGGAAAAGGGAACCCCTAGTCCCGATGTTTAAAAATGCAAAACAGGTTGGAGCCACTGGGAGGAGTGAGTGCCTGCTATGAATCAGGTGGTTTGCCAGGTACCTGATGAAACATGAGCTCACTGATTAAACAGAATGATCCCAAGAGACGGCTATGCCTACCCCACCTCTACCCTTAACACATGGGGCTCCTGTGCAACCTCAGCATTTAAACCTAGACCAACGCCACATAACTAGTACAGGGTAGGCTAGAATTGGCAATTGTACACCTATGGAGCTCAGAACCTCAAATTCTTTCTGAAAACCTGGAGACCACAGGGGAACACAGAGCATCTGGGAAAAGGGACTTTCTGTGGCCTGAGTCAGAAGTGCTACCCTCCTTCAAGTCAAGCTTGGCAAAGACTTCTGTGCCTGAGAAATGTAGATTTCACTAAACCCTTCCAGCATCTGCTGAGTTGGGTTAGACACCTCCTTTGCTTCTCCCACCATCTCTGTATCTATCAAGCCTCCTATTAAGTGACACTCAATTACAACATGTATAATTTTGTGCCACGTCCCTCAGTCAAGAGCCCGTGCTGGGGCCATCTTTTCCCCACTGGCCTCTGGGGTACTCATTGATGCTAACAAAATGCACGTGCGTGATAATTAAATTTGGCATAATCACTTTTCCAAATGATCACTGACATTCCATTGTTCCATAAGGATTAACCCTCAGACCGTTCCTTACCGCAGTCTGTTTCCTGGATCTAAATAAGAGTTCAAAGAATATAATTTATAATAACCACAATCCCTAATGCACACTTTAATACACCCTTTCTTTGTTAGTCGTTTGCTGGTAAAATCCTGCCAAATTAGAGTTCTCCCAGCTTTCTGAGCTACCTGTCCGTGGATGCTGGCTGTCCGGTCACAGACATTTCATGGCAAGTCCCTCCCTGATCTGCCCTGATGCAAGGACTGTGTTTCAATCAACTTCCTCTCTCTAGCTAAGCTGTGGACTGCTCCACTGGCCAGGGAGAGGGAACAGGTCACTAGCTCTCTTCTTGCTGACGCAAAAAGGTGACTGGGGCTTTGCCAGGACAGAGAGAGGGTGGCAGCGAGGAAAAGGGAACCCCTAGTCCCGATGTTTAAAAATGCAAAACAGGTTGGAGCCACTGGGAGGAGTGAGTGCCTGCTATGAATCAGGTGGTTTGCCAGGTACCTGATGAAACATGAGCTCACTGATTAAACAGAATGATCCCAAGAGACGGCTATGCCTACCCCCACCTCTACCCTTAACACATGGGGCTCCCTGTGCAACCTCAGCATTTAAACCTAGACCAACGCCACATAACTAGTACAGGGTAGGTTAGAATTGGCAATTGTACACCTATGGAGCTCAGAACCTCAAATTCTTTCTGAAAACCTGGAGACCACAGGGGAACACAGAGCATCTGGGGAGAGGGGATGGGTACACAGCAAGCTGGCAAAGACTTTCTGTGGCCTGAGTCAGAAGTGCTACCCTCCTTCAAAAGTCAAGACAGCATTTGGGAAAACAGGTGGTGGACACTGGAGTCTTGGTCTCTATCATCAGTGATGCCAACCAGCTGCCCCCCATGGTCCTACAGCAGCTGTGCCCCTCTACTCTGGGTGCCTTCCCCATTACATTCTCTGTCTTCTACTCCATGAAAAAAACGATGCTACAGCCATCTGGTCAAGGATGCCCACTGAGATGATGACAGCTCTTTTTTTTTTTTTTTTTTAAAGATTTATTTATTTATTTATTTTGGTGGGGGTGGGCTGGGGAGGGAGGGGAGCAGGCGGGCCACTTCTATTGGTCTTTCATTTGTCTATTTTCATCCATCTTTGTTCTTTGGCTCCTGTGGGCCTCCCATCACGATGGCCTCTGTTGTCACAGAGCGCTGGCTCTGGGCGCATGCGCTCCAGAGCTCCGGCTTGGTAATTGGACACATCAGTACAGACGCTCTGCAGCACGTGGGATCTTCCCAGGCCAGGGATCGAACCGGCACCCCTTGCACTGCAAGGTGGTGTCCTTACCCACTGGACCACCAGGGAAGCCTGAGATGATAGCTCTCGGCTACAGTTTCTCTTAGGAAGAAGAGAAGAAGCCACAATTAACCTTTGCAAGGCAGTGCAAAGGGAGGACCTGAAGACATCCATTTGCCTTCTCTCTCACTGAAGGCCCCCTAATGGCCTAATATCTGACACTCCATTTTCCTTCCCATCATGCCCTGAGAATGCACCCCTACCCCATCACCTTCTGATTTACATAATGCAACTTATCTCATAAAAACATTTCCCCAATGCTAGGTTGATTTCTCATAACAGTACCGATTTATCTGGTTAAGTAAACACCAAGTGACAAAACATCATCCACAGACATCATGAACATGGGTCTCATTTGTAACACATTTTTACCTCATTCACTGGAAATGGATAGCAAAAAAGGCAATCACAAGGAGATTTGGGTATTTCTGCAATTTTAAACAGCATCCTCTGCATTCATTTGAATCTTCAGTATTTAGACAGATTTGAATATGTATAACATTTATTAACTGTAACGTTAGCTCTGACATTTCAATTTAATCAGTGTTACTACAGACAAGTAAAGTAATTCTCTCACACTCATACATAAACAGTATTATCTTTTCATTTCCAAAAGGTAGCATTTCGTGATCTCAGACTCTCGGGGAATAATTTCATCTCTGTGCAGGGAGGCAGATCAGGAAATCTGGCAAGGTCTCTGTGAGACTGCATTTGAAGATTAAATCATACATAAATTACAGAGGAGGCCACGGAAAAGACCTCTGGAGATGACTGGATGCTTCCATGTTAGTTCATAATAAAAGTTAAAGAAATATGTTTTCTGCCCACAGAAATCCAGTTTGTTCAGAAATAGGCTGATGAGCATTTGAAAGGCTGAGCTTTTCCATGAGGAGTGAGGGGGGATGATTCCTAAAAACCCTCCCCAGACCAAGGTTGTGCAGCCGTGCATAATCATCAGAGAGAGGTCTGTCCTACTACACTGCTGGGCGCTGCCCTGCAAAGTGATGGTTCTACAAGGGCAGCACAGAATCCCCCAGTGACAGTGATTTTAGTAGGAGGACATGTGGCAAATCCACCTATCACATGGCTTTAGATATAAATGCAGGCCTTCTGCCTGGCCCGACGAGGCACTTTTTGGCAGGATTGCAAGCCCTCAGTGACTCTATAGAGGCAGAGAAAGAAGGTGGAATTGAAGAAGGTCTCCCCGGTCCCTTGAAAAGCCAGCCTTCTGAGTGGGAAGAAACTCAGCCACCTGGGCTGATATCGGTGATCACTCCACAGGCACGATATGGTCCAGAGCAAGCTCGGGCCGAGGACATGAGGGTAAACAGAAGCAGATGAGTGTCCACTTTCTTTACTAGCTGTGCTATGCAGCAACCCTGAGAAACACACTTAGACTTTATTCCTGAATCTATTTCCAACCATGCTGGCAAACCTGGACCTTCAAGTTAGTCCTTTCAACTTGTACTAAGTCAGCACCCTTGTTCCACTCACAAAACAGCAGCTAGAGTTTGCTCTCATTTTAGCTTATACTTTTGATTAATGTTGAACCCAAACATGTGTCAAAGAGAAGAGGAAAATGGAGAGCAAAACTCAGAATCACTAGATTAAAAATACCACTTGGCTCTGCCACACAGCATGTGGGATCTTTCCTGGGTGAGCCCATACCCCTTGCAGTGGAAGATCAGAGCCATAACCACTAGACCACCAGGAATTCTCAAGGTGAGACTTATAGTTCTAAACCATGAAGGGGCATCGGACTACAGAGTACAGTACAGCAAGGATTTGGTCCCATAGAAGACAAAGCAAGTAGTTAGATGGCCTTTTTGAAGATGCCCAGTGTAATCTTTATACAGATATTTATCTAGAGCTTATGATGTTGCAGGTACTATACAAAGCAATTGAAATATATCTCATTTAAAACAATTCCACACATTCATATTATTGGGATGATCTCAGTTTTCAACCAGATGTAACTGAGGCTCAGAGAAGTTAAACAATTAGCCTTTGGTCATAGCACAATAAAATGGGAATAGTCTGCCACCAAATCTCATATGTGAAACCCTCCAGGAGGTATGAGGAATGATCATGGTGGAGCTCTGCATGCAGATGGAGATTTAACTAAAGGGGATCATTTAGACGTCAGGACCCTTCTGTTGCTCTAGTAAATTGGCCATATAGTGAAGGAAGAACCCTGGCTATGTGCTCACATGCCTCTTTTGAATTTTGTAAAAATTTCAAAATACAATACATAACTGAAACCAATTAAGGCTACAATTTCACTCCAACTCCCTTTGGTGAAAGCTGCTCAGTCTGATTTTTGTTACCCATGGAATTCTACAGGTAAGAACAATGGAGTGGGTAGCCCTTCCCTTATTCCAGGGGATCTTCCCAACCCAGGAATCGAACCCAGGTCTCCTGCACTGCAGGCGGATTCTTTACCACCTGATCCACCAGTGAAGCCCAAAAACACTGGAGTGGGTAGCCTTCTCCAGAGGATCTTCCCATCCCAGGAGCAGAACTGGCGTCTCCTGCATCGCAGGCAGACTCTTCACCAGCTGAGCTATCAGGGAAGCCAGCTCCTTCTAGCCACAGCTTTTGTTAGGTCTACTACCATTGGAGCAGCTGGTAGAAACTTAAGGAAGTTAAATTTTGGAATGTTTGGCCTGAGTTTATTGGGACATGTTTTCACGGTCAAAGGGCACTTCTGTGCAGAGTTTACTTATTGCTAGCTCTCCCAGGGGGCCTTCCAGGATTTAAGCCACTCTGGGACACTCGCCTGGCCTCATGTGAGCGAGGTACACAGAAGATGTCATGTCATGGCAATATACACCCCGCAGCCCCTGGCACAAGAAGTATAGTGGCAGTGGAGGAGAAACAAGGTTTGAAATAAATCAAGTCAGAAGCAAACCGTGGAAAAACCTTCTAAATCTTACAGCTCACATATGGACAACCAAATTTGACAATAATCTTAAATTTACAAGACCTTAACAATGATGTGAAACTGAATGAGACTTTTTTAACTACTAATTAAAAAGCCTTTCAATCAATCATACTAGAGAAAAGATTTAATTATTTTTCATATTATTGGGATGATCTCAGTTTTCAACCAGATGTAACTGAGGCTCAGAGAAGTTAAACAATTAGCCTTTGGTCATAGCACAATAAAATGGGAATAGTCTGCCACCAAATCTCATATGTGAAACCCTCCAGGAGGTATGAGGAATGATCATGGTGGAGCTCTGCATGCAGATGGAGATTTAACTAAAGGGGATCATTTAGACGTCAGGACCCTTCTGTTGCTCTAGTAAATTGGCCATATAGTGAAGGAAGAACCCTGGCTATGTGCTCACATGCCTCTTTTGAATTTTGTAAAAATTTCAAAATACAATACATAACTGAAACCAATTAAGGCTACAATTTCACTCCAACTCCCTTTGGTGAAAGCTGCTCAGTCTGATTTTTGTTACCCATGGAATTCTACAGGTAAGAACAATGGAGTGGGTAGCCCTTCCCTTATTCCAGGGGATCTTCCCAACCCAGGAATCGAACCCAGGTCTCCTGCACTGCAGGCGGATTCTTTACCACCTGATCCACCAGTGAAGCCCAAAAACACTGGAGTGGGTAGCCTTCTCCAGAGGATCTTCCCATCCCAGGAGCAGAACTGGCGTCTCCTGCATCGCAGGCAGACTCTTCACCAGCTGAGCTATCAGGGAAGCCAGCTCCTTCTAGCCACAGCTTTTGTTAGGTCTACTACCATTGGAGCAGCTGGTAGAAACTTAAGGAAGTTAAATTTTGGAATGTTTGGCCTGAGTTTATTGGGACATGTTTTCACGGTCAAAGGGCACTTCTGTGCAGAGTTTACTTATTGCTAGCTCTCCCAGGGGGCCTTCCAGGATTTAAGCCACTCTGGGACACTCGCCTGGCCTCATGTGAGCGAGGTACACAGAAGATGTCATGTCATGGCAATATACACCCCGCAGCCCCTGGCACAAGAAGTATAGTGGCAGTGGAGGAGAAACAAGGTTTGAAATAAATCAAGTCAGAAGCAAACCGTGGAAAAACCTTCTAAATCTTACAGCTCACATATGGACAACCAAATTTGACAATAATCTTAAATTTACAAGACCTTAACAATGATGTGAAACTGAATGAGACTTTTTTAACTACTAATTAAAAAGCCTTTCAATCAATCATACTAGAGAAAAGATTTAATTATCTTTCTATTCTTCCTACAGAAAAATAAATGTAAAGAGATGGTCTTATGAAGAGAGGGTCAAACAGTAGCCAGAAAACAGGGGAAAAGTTTATAGACCACATACCAGGCAGCATATCTCTGTGTGTGTGTGTGTGTGTGTGTGTGTGTGTGTGTGTGGTGTGATTTGTTGTATTTGTCGTGTTTTTCATGTTTTTAAATGATGGATGTTATGATTTATATTCTCAGTAAATACATATTCATTTTCATGTCTGATTTCATATGCACAATTTCATATTCTTTTCCTTTTAAAAATGCTCTGAAATTGTATACACTTCCTGTCTCACAAAGCCTGGATCCATCCTGCCTGCAAAGCTAAACAGGATTGAAGGATCTTCTCCTTCACAGTGCAAAGATTCATCTATGTCTCTCAGTTTCCTCTGCAATGACTGTCAATCCCAGCAAGGTCTGGAATTTCTTTATAGTGAACATTGGGATCTTTTGGAGAACAAGGCCCTAGAGCTTGATACCAGAAATTGGACTTCTCATTTTCAGCTCCTTATCTTATTGTAAAGGGTTTAACTAATGCTCCCCTTTTTTTGACTTTCCCTGCTGGGAAATACTGAGCCAAATCTGTGTGCAATGTACAATTGTACCAATGCATCTAAGTCACACTTTTATGAGTCCATTTCCTTTCTCATCATCATTCCCAATGCCCCAACTTTATGACTTTTTCGTCCTTCATTATCAAATTTCCCAAGTTATTCTTTCTTATCTTTTTTGGTTTCTTTAGCTACTTCAAATTCTTTATTGAATCAGATTCATTAAAAATTCAAATAAGTTGAAAAGCTTATCTATATACAATGAACATGCTTATTTTTATAAGGGGAAATCAACTCTATATAGAAATGCATTCGTAGACAAACAGGACCTGGAAGCCCTGAGTCCTTTACATCTTACTGGGGTTTTCAGCTTGTGGTTAATCATCCCACGGGCAAGAGTTGTTGGAAAGGGTCAAGGGGGAATTCAGGGGAAGGGTGTAGGCATTTCTTTAGTTCTTTCTTCATAGGCCTAACAGCTGTTACTTTCTTCCACCTTTTATGTTTTTATTTCCCAAGCACAGTCCGTGCCACTTGTCAATACTTCTTTTGACTGGCATCACCCACCCTGTGCTGTGGTAGAATCATTTGGTAGAAATTAGCTAGCCATGAGGTACCTGTTGAGAACTCTAAGCTGGCAAATGCTATGGCCAGCTGTAATTGTAACCACCATGAAAACATATCAGACGCAATGGGCCTTGATGTTGCTTTTTGTGGGAAAAGGATCCTGTTACCAAAGGAGGCAGCCACAAAGGCTTGGAAAGCAGGTGACAGAGTTAAGGAGTACATAGTAATCCCAAACAGAATAGGAAACATACCAAATGCCTTGACAAAGAGATGTATCACCTTCCTTGGAAATCCTAGGCTAAAATCCATTATGGCCAGATGAGAGTTGAGAATGTTTTGCCCTTAACCAAACTCTAAGAAGGTACAGAAAATGAGAATTATTCAACAAATGCTGTTAGAACAACGAGGCAATCATCTGGGAAAATATGGAGTGGGATCCATTCTTCATACAAGGCACACACATACCACAATGAATTCCAAAAGAATCATAGCTTCAGAGGAGACCAAACTGAAACTACAAAAAGTGCTAGAAGAGAACAAGGAAAATTATTAAACAACCTAGAGTCCATTAAAAGTAAAGAGATGATGAATGGACTCTGTAAACATCTTCCACATGGTAGAAAATAACAATGAGGACAATAATAATAATAGTAAGTAAAGTGAAACTAAAAAAAGAGTAACAAAAGGGAAAATTTATTAAAAAAAACAAAAGAGAGTCATAGTAGCTAACGGAAAGGTTACGCTTCATTTAAATTCAATTATAAGTTGAATCAGATTCATTAAAAATTCAAATAAGTTGAAAAGCTTATCTATATACAATGAACATGCTTATTTTTATAAGGGGAAATCAACTCTATATAGAAATGCATTCGTAGACAAACAGGACCTGGAAGCCCTGAGTCCTTTACATCTTACTGGGGTTTTCAGCTTGTGGTTAATCATCCCACGGGCAAGAGTTGTTGGAAAGGGTCAAGGGGGAATTCAGGGGAAGGGTGTAGGCATTTCTTTAGTTCTTTCTTCATAGGCCTAACAGCTGTTACTTTCTTCCACCTTTTATGTTTTTATTTCCCAAGCACAGTCCGTGCCACTTGTCAATACTTCTTTTGACTGGCATCACCCACCCTGTGCTGTGGTAGAATCATTTGGTAGAAATTAGCTAGCCATGAGGTACCTGTTGAGAACTCTAAGCTGGCAAATGCTATGGCCAGCTGTAATTGTAACCACCATGAAAACATATCAGACGCAATGGGCCTTGATGTTGCTTTTTGTGGGAAAAGGATCCTGTTACCAAAGGAGGCAGCCACAAAGGCTTGGAAAGCAGGTGACAGAGTTAAGGAGTACATAGTAATCCCAAACAGAATAGGAAACATACCAAATGCCTTGACAAAGAGATGTATCACCTTCCTTGGAAATCCTAGGCTAAAATCCATTATGGCCAGATGAGAGTTGAGAATGTTTTGCCCTTAACCAAACTCTAAGAAGGTACAGAAAATGAGAATTATTCAACAAATGCTGTTAGAACAACGAGGCAATCATCTGGGAAAATATGGAGTGGGATCCATTCTTCATACAAGGCACACACATACCACAATGAATTCCAAAAGAATCATAGCTTCAGAGGAGACCAAACTGAAACTACAAAAAGTGCTAGAAGAGAACAAGGAAAATTATTAAACAACCTAGAGTCCATTAAAAGTAAAGAGATGATGAATGGACTCTGTAAACATCTTCCACATGGTAGAAAATAACAATGAGGACAATAATAATAATAGTAAGTAAAGTATAAAAGTAACAATATTCTAGAGAAAATACTGGCAGTGCTCAGCACAAAAGGTAATAATCTCCTTGATGTAAAGAAAAATCAACAAGGAAGAAAAACACCCACAGCTCAATTTTTAACATGGAGAAGTTATATGCATAGTAGCTAACGGGAAAGGAAAAACAAGTGGATCTAAAACATTTGGAAAGATACAGTCTTCATAAATATAAATTTCAATTATTCTGTGTTACATTTTTTTAGCTATCATGTTGGCAAGTATCTCAAAGCTTGGTAAGACAGGGTCCTAACAAGGTTGGAAGAAATTGGTATCTCCATACATTGTTGGTGGTTGTAGAAATTGATGTGACCCCTATGGAGGGTTGTTTGGCAATTTTTAGTGATATTTTACACAGACACACACACACACACACAAACACACACATCCTCTTAATAAGCAATTCTATTTCTAGATACTTATTCCTAAAGGTTATTATCACCACCTTGTGAATTAATATATATTCAGTGTTGTTCATTCAATGATGTTTTCAATAGAAAAAGATTAGAAATAGCCTGAATGGCCCCCAACTGAGTAGTGGTTAAATAAAACATGCTCCATTCACTCAGGAAAGTATTGCCATTATCAACAGACAAATAAGATATCTGTAGACATTCATCTGTAAAAACTGAAACAAGTACTTTGTGAAGTATTAGAATAACCACAAAAATATCAATAGATAAGGGAAGTAGTTAAGGTCTGTATATTCTTATGTGCTTGTATGCAGTTTAAAAAATTATAGGCAAGGAATGAACAATATTATATATTTATTCAGGCAGGGAGGAAATGAGAACAAAACACACAGGGGCCATCCTACTTGTTAAAGTGGGGAACAGGGAGGACAGAAGAGCCCCCTTACTACATAGTATTTTAATACTTAGAAGGTTTTTGGAACCATATGAATATATTACATAATTAATCTACAAATGAAAAAAATTCAAGTGTGATGAACTTTCGTAATAATATCTACCCAAGTTCTACACCATCAGAAGAACAGCCAAATACTTTCTCCTGGTGGTGTCATTAGCGAGGTTGCCACTTAGAAGCTATGGGCTGAGAGGCTTGGCTGTGCATCCTGACCAGGGCACTAAACCCCTCTGTGATCCTGGAGGATCACTCCATCCCCGTGGGCCCTGAATGTTGGAGGAGATGGTGGGTAAGGCCTCTGCTGCTCTGAAAAAAGGCTAATAAAAGTTAGCAAGACAATCTGGATGCCATAGGCCCAAGAATGAGCATGTAACATATGTCTATGAAATCAAATCAATCCTCAAAGCAATCCTGTTTGTATAAATAAGAAAAGTGAGGCTTAGACCAATTTCATGATTTCAGAATGGACAGAAGATAAAATACAAAAGTTAATAAGTAAATAAGAAATGTCTCTCCCTCACAAGGAAAATAGAAACACACCTTTCTAAGGCAGGGCTGGGGTCCTGGCTGGGGCCCAGCTAACGTCACCTATGCAGGTATAGCTCACAGCACCAAGGGGCCAAGAGGAAGCGACAGGAGCAAGACTGTTCCTAGAGGCCAGACCCCCAGATAGAGGGCTTCTACCAAGCATGCTGCCCAGAGCCCCAAGTCAGGCTGTCACGCTTGGGTCTCCCCACACAGACAAGCAAGCATGGTGGTTTTACAGTGCACGGGGAGAACCAGCCATGGCAAGAAGGGTTCTGGGGTGCTGAATCAGCCAAGAGACCAGGCTCACGGGATGAGCCCCCACTCAACACACCTTTCCATCCTATGAGGTAGGAGGAAGCCCAGTGTGGCTCATGGACAGGGGAGCAGGGCGTGGAAGGACCTAGTGATGAGCAGGTGGTTCAAGAAGGAAAGATGCAGGCCACAAGTGGAGCCAAGACAAGAGGGCAGTGGGTGGCAGTTGGCATCATTACTCCAGAGACAACTTGTCAAGGACAGTAAAGACATAAAACATACATTGTGCCTCTCAAGAACTCTATTTAAGGCACTGTGCTGACCTGAATGAGAAGGAAATCCAAAAGGGAGGGGATATATGTATATGCATAGCTGATTCATTCTGTTGTACAACAGAAACTAACACAGCATTGTAAAGCAACTATCTTCCAATAAAAATTAATTTAAAAAATGAAGTATTGTACCTTTCTTGTCCACTTGCACTACAGGTCCTTGGGATACTGCCACGAATGCAAAAGACCTCAGGAAGCTCACTTTGCAGTGGATGGGAAGGACCCATAAGAGATCACTTCAGAGCACGGGGACACGCGGGCCACATGTGTGAGGCCGACACTCTGGATGTGAACTGTGAATAAGAAACCAAACATTCCCAGAAAAAAAAAAAAAAAAAAAAACCCCAGCAATGAACTTCCAAAGGACCCCAGAGCTAGAGAGGAAGAACAAGAAGGTTCCTCAAAGCTGGGCCATGACTGATACTAACTGGGGAGAGTGTGAAGCAGGACAGCATCCCCAGGAAATAACAATATTTAAAGGGATGAGAACGAGAAGAAAAAAAGCACCTGGGAAGTCTGAGAGGAACTGCCTATTTAAACCAAAATGTTTTTGTTGTCATTTTCAAAATATTTCTAAGGCAGGGCTGGGGTCCTGGCTGGGGCCCAGCTAACGTCACCTATGCAGGTATAGCTCACAGCACCAAGGGGCCAAGAGGAAGCGACAGGAGCAAGACTGTTCCTAGAGGCCAGACCCCCAGATAGAGGGCTTCTACCAAGCATGCTGCCCAGAGCCCCAAGTCAGGCTGTCACGCTTGGGTCTCCCCACACAGACAAGCAAGCATGGTGGTTTTACAGTGCACGGGGAGAACCAGCCATGGCAAGAAGGGTTCTGGGGTGCTGAATCAGCCAAGAGACCAGGCTCACGGGATGAGCCCCCACTCAACACACCTTTCCATCCTATGAGGTAGGAGGAAGCCCAGTGTGGCTCATGGACAGGGGAGCAGGGCGTGGAAGGACCTAGTGATGAGCAGGTGGTTCAAGAAGGAAAGATGCAGGCCACAAGTGGAGCCAAGACAAGAGGGCAGTGGGTGGCAGTTGGCATCATTACTCCAGAGACAACTTGTCAAGGACAGTAAAGACATAAAACATACATTGTGCCTCTCAAGAACTCTATTTAAGGCACTGTGCTGACCTGAATGAGAAGGAAATCCAAAAGGGAGGGGATATATGTATATGCATAGCTGATTCATTCTGTTGTACAACAGAAACTAACACAGCATTGTAAAGCAACTATCTTCCAATAAAAATTAATTTAAAAAATGAAGTATTGTACCTTTCTTGTCCACTTGCACTACAGGTCCTTGGGATACTGCCACGAATGCAAAAGACCTCAGGAAGCTCACTTTGCAGTGGATGGGAAGGACCCATAAGAGATCACTTCAGAGCACGGGGACACGCGGGCCACATGTGTGAGGCCGACACTCTGGATGTGAACTGTGAATAAGAAACCAAACATTCCCAGAAAAAAAAAAAAAAAAAAAGACCCCAGCAATGAACTTCCAAAGGACCCCAGAGCTAGAGAGGAAGAACAAGAAGGTTCCTCAAAGCTGGGCCATGACTGATACTAACTGGGGAGAGTGTGAAGCAGGACAGCATCCCCAGGAAATAACAATATTTAAAGGGATGAGAACGAGAAGAAAAAAAGCACCTGGGAAGTCTGAGAGGGAACTGCCTATTTAAACCAAAATGTTTTTTTGTTGTCATTTTTCAAAATATTTCCAGAGAAGTACAATACCTCTCTTTCTTCCTTGCTGTTCATGTTACTGAGCTGCTGTTGTGGGAAAGTTGGGTGGCAAAGCTTTCATGTGAAGCTAGCATACACCTCGAAAGGCCCTGGCTCGGGGATGCCTTCTCTCATTTGCCAGTGTCTCTTGCTTTATGAAGACCTCCAGCCAAGCACAGAAAACATATCAAATGGAAACAAGACTCGCTTTTTGTTTTCCTGCCTTCCTCTGCCAGAGAAATCTAAATCCTGCATTGGGGATGTGAAATCTCTCCTCCCCAGTCGGGGCTGCCTCCGTTCTCCTGCCAGGGTTTCAGCCTTGCCACTCGGCATGGGCACTGCTTACTGAGCAGAGCTTCCCAGATGGTGCTAGTGGTCAAGGACCTGCCGGCAATGCAGGAGACATAAAAGATGCAGGTTTGATCCCTGGGTCAGGAGGATCTCTGGAGGAGGGCATGGGCCCAAAGCAGTATTCTTGCCTGGAGAATCCCATGGACAGAGGAGTCTGATGGGCCATGATCCACGGGGTTGCAAAGAGTCAGACATGACTGAAGGGACTTAGCACTCACACACGCACTTTGTGCCAGGCTCCATGTTCTTGGCAGGCACCACTCCCAGATGTCTCAGAAGGAGAAAGAGGGAGCCTAAGAGGATGATAAAGTCCTTGGCAAATCC